>CM066331.1:188376142-190894892 GCA_033807585.1 Hydrophis major
TTTAAAACCAAAAATTGACGAGCAGATCAACAAACTCGTCAAACAAGGGGTATTAAAACCGATAGACCACGCCAGATGGGAGACCCCGATAGTGACCCCAATAAAGCCAGACGGGTCCGTGAGAATTTGCGGGGACCACAAGGCCACCCTAAACAGCGCGCTACAGCAAAGCGCCTACCCAGTGCCTGTAGTGCAACATTTACTGCACTCATTAGGAGGGGGAAAATTTTTTGCCAAGCTCGACCTCGCCCAGGCATACCAGCAATTGCCTGTGGACGAAGAAACGGCAAAAGCCCAGACAATTGTAACACACCGGGGGGCTTTCAAATGTAACAGACTCCAATTCGGAGTCAGCGTGGCACCAGGCATCTTCCAGAGCCTGATGGAACGTTTACTACAGGGCATCAAGGGGGTGGTGCCCTATTTCGATGACGTATTAATAGCGGCGCCAAACGAAGCCGAATTAGAGAACCGTTTAAGACAAGTCTTAACAAAATTTAAAGAAACAGGACTTAAAGTCAAACGCGAAAAATGCCAACTTTGTACAAAACAAATAGAATTTCTGGGTTACCTCCTAGACAGACAGGGCATCCACCCTACAACTAAAAAAGTTAAAGCCATCAAGGAAGCCCCCACCCCGAAGTCCAAAACAGAACTACAAGCATTCCTAGGCTTACTAAATTTTTATAATGTCTTCCTACCTCAGAAGGCAACGGCGGCGGAGCCCTTGCATAGACTCCTAGATAAGAAGGCAGCATGGACTTGGGGGAGCCGAGAACAGGCCGCTTTTCAGAAAACCAAAGACCTCCTCACCTCCGACGCCGTCCTAATGCAGTTCAGTGAGACTTTGCCCTTAGCTGTCACTTGCGACGCATCGCCCTACGGCGTCGGCGCTGTCCTCAGCCATACCCTCCCAGACCAGAGAGAAGCGCCTATTGCATTTTTTTCCAGAACGCTGACAAAACCGGAACGGAACTATAGCCAGCTGGACAAAGAAGCTTTGGCTATAGTTGCCGCCATCAAGCGTTTCCACGAGTACCTGTACGGCCGCCCTTTCAAAGTAATCACTGACCATAAGCCACTGCTGGGCATCCTCGCTGGGAACCGGGCTACGCCAAACATCTTGTCACCACGCATGACTAGATGGTCTGAATTCCTGGCAGCCTACAGCTACGAACTATTACACAAGCCAGGTAAGAAAATCTCGCACGCGGACGCTTTAAGCCGCTTGCCCTTGCCGGACTCTGAACCTGACCCCGCACCAACAACAAACACCCTGAGTATCGAGAGCCTGCCCATAACCGCATCTGATATTGCCAGAGAAACCATTAGGGACAAACAATTGGCACAAGTCTTACATTGGTTAGAAAAAGGTTGGCCGGAAAAGGACACTGACGAGACTTTTAAAAAATTCCGGCAGCGCCAGACTGAACTTTCACTGTTAAGGGGTTGCATCCTCTGGGGAGATCGGGTGGTAATTCCGTGCAAATTGCAAAACAGGGTCCTAGAAATGTTACATGAGGGGCATCCTGGCATCGTCAGGACAAAAGCCCTGGCCAGGAGTTACGCTTGGTGGCCAGGGATGGATAAACAAATTGAAGCATGGGTCGCCAAATGCCACCGGTGCCAGGAAACCAGGTCCAGCCCACCCACAGCGCCCATCCGAGACTGGGAAATACCACGGGGACCCTGGTCCAGAATCCACTTAGACTTTGCCGGCCCCACAAATGGACACACTTTTCTAATCACAGTAGATGCATACTCAAACTGGTTAGAGGTGGCTGACATGAAATCCACCACCACAGAGGCTGTCATTAAAGAGTTGTGTAAACTGTTCGCCACACATGGCCTCCCAGACGTCGTTGTCTCAGACAATGGGCCCCAATTCACATCCATCGAATTCGAACGTTTCCTGGCCGAGAAAGGTATCCGCCACGCATTGACAGCACCGGCGCATCCGGCGGCGAACGGTAGGGCGGAACGGATGGTCCAGTTTACAAAAAAGACCCTCCGGAAAATGGACCACGAGGAGATCAACGAAAAAATCAATAAACTGCTTTTCATACAGCACATCACACCCAATACCACGACCAACAAAAGCCCTGCAGAGCTCCTGATGGGCAGGAAGCTGAGGTCCCCACTCGATCGTCTGCACCCCACCTACAACCCGGAGCGACCCCCAGACTCAAGCTCCAGGTACCGAACCTTCGAACCAGGCGACTGGGTTTACGCAAAAAACATGACGGGGGACCCCCTATGGATCCCAGCCGTCATAACTCAAATCACGGGCCCACGGTCGTACCGGCTCCAAACCATCGATGGGCGAGCCTGGAAACGACACATCGACCAACTCCGGTCGCGAGCAAAGACTAACCTCAACCCCCAAGACACGAACCAAGGGGGGAGGGAATACCCGATAAGAGAAACGCAGGAAAAAATTAAATTCAAAAACTCACCAGAACGCAGCCCCCGCGAGTCCCATCCGGAGAAGAGCCGTCCAGCCAACTCTACCGACTCGGAGAAGCCAAGCGGGAGCGGCAAAATCCGTGACTCAACTGACCCGGTAGGCCCAGGCGGGAGCCACAGCGAGAGAACCGGCCCGACCATCCAGCCGGTTCTCACAGAGCCAGGAGCAGCCAAAAAGATGACCGCTCCGGCCGAGTTACAACAAGGAAGTGAGCTGCGCAGGTCAACTAGGACCCGACGGAGTCCCGCCTACCTGCGTGATTACACCACGTGAAAGACCGTACCAAGAGGGGAGGGGTGTTATGTATTAAAATGGACTACTCGAAATCCCTGCGCCTTGATTGGCTAAGGCGCAGGGATTTCTGATTGGCCAGGCAAGCCGCGCCGATTGGCCCGATTGAAGTCTCCCGCGATTGGTTCAAACCAAGAGCGGGAGACTTGAATCGCTGCCATTGGCCGCGGCTGCCGCGGCAAAAGGTATAAAAGCCAGAGGCTTTTTGCCTTTTGCCGGTTTGGTTCAAATGGTTGAAATAAAGAGCTGTTATAGATAGTCACCGACTCAGAACCTTTTTTCGCGGACACGACAGTGTGAGTTCAGCCCCTGTGATTTCTTGAGTGGAAACTGTGATTCAGCGTAATATGTGAACTCAATTGTATATTTCAAAGGACACAGAAGAATGAACATTTTTTTTCAATTAATAACCTATGATTCCCTGTGCAGCTTTACTGAGAAGACCTGAGCAAAGGATGGGAGAAATGAAAAGTTCCATCATGCTAGTAGATATGTAATGCTACACTGCACTACTAACACGAAAGACAATTGGGAAATATGTACAGAAAATAACAGATTTACAAGGAAATCACAAAATGTAGTCTCCTTGAGCCCTTCTTTTGAACAAACGTGCATTGTTTTGAATGAATGCAACTTTTAAATGAGGGACTGCCTTAATTGAATTCATTTTTGAATGACATGTCATTGGAATATTATTATTCAGTAAAGAAACTGTAAAATTCAGTATCTATTATTTTAAAGTATGTTCCATATATCTTGATGTTTCATCAGGGATAGTAAAAACTTTTGGGATCAGGGTTCATATATGCCTCTCATATTACAAAACCTATTTAAGCACACATTTTATGTTAAAGAAAGCGCTTCACAACTGAATCTTTTCTGAAAAGAAAACAATCCTGCAATTTTCACAAGTCCCAGAAGAAATTATTGTTGCCAAGTTTGCACTCAATATTTCAAGTGGAAAAAAATAAAGATACCTTGAATAGGTTCCTCAGCAATGTTTGGTTCCAAAACTTCCTGAAGACCTTCGTGCTCATTCATCACCTCCAGGTTGGGAGATGCAGCCATTGTTTGGTTGTAGGAAAAGGGATAAAAGGCTGGTTGAAGAGGAGTGTAGTATCTTTTTTAAAAAAAGAAAAAAAAATCAAATAATAAATCAAGGAGGATATTCCCATAGTACTGGATATACATTTACATAACTTATCTGAATGTATTTCAGCTTGTGTATAATTCTTAATTCATATGAATTACATCAGGAATGCCCAAAAATCAGCCAAGAAACTACGTGGAGCCCACAACCAAAAAGAATCCAGCTTCAAAAAGCCTCTCACCCCACCCCTTCCAAACAGGTCAGCCCAATGGGCCGAAAAACGTTTTCTCCTGACATTAGCAGCAAGAAGCTAAATACAGGTAGTCTTTGACTTACAACCATTTGTGTTGTGACCATTCAAAATTACAATGTCCCTGAAAAAAAGTAATTTACAACTAGTCCTGCAACTCATACTGACAACCCAGTACCCCCACACTTGTGTGATCAACATTTGGGTGTTTGGCAACTAATGTGTATTTACAATAGTTGTAGTATATCTGGGTCATATGATTGCCAGTTGCAACCTTCCCAGCTGGCTTCTGATAAGCAAAGTCAGTAGGGGAAGCCAGATTAATTTAAGGACCACATGATTCAGTTCAACAACTACAGTGATTCACTTAGCAACCATTTGCAAGGTTGTAAAATTGGTCATGACTCTGTCAGGGTTCCAAGTAACATACCCACAGCAAACAAAACTCCAAGACAGGTAGATTCCCTAAAAGAATATTTTCATTGGATATGCCATATTGGCACAAGCTGGTGAAAAACAACTCTAAGCATTCCTATGGTTTTCACCTAATTAAAAGTAAGGTTTTTTTTCACTTTCTCCAAACAATCAGTCACATGGTCCAATCAGGATACAGTCCAGTTGCTAGATGACCTTAGTCCCCACCTTTCAAGCACCTACTTCCTTGGTTCCTAAGACCAAATGTTTTGTTTTGGCTACAAACCTCCAGCTATCTCTACTCCCCGCTCTCTATCCTAGCTCCAGTTGTGGCAGTCCTGAAGCCTCAAAATGGCCTCAATCAGGTCAGCTTCAAGGCTGACAGGCTCACTTAAAAACCGCCTCACTTAGCAACAGAGCACTACCTATAACTGAGTCAAATTAAGTAATCGGCCAACTCTCAGGGGATAAGATTGCTGGGAATTAGTGAAGTAAGGCAGGGATTAAACGCATATGCATGGATAAATTCATATGTGAACAGATGGGAATGGTATCCCACTTGACTATCTAATTTGTTTTCCTACCTTTGTATTACACATAATTGTGGCTGCTACAGGATCACAGATACAGTATGTTGAAATTTAGAAATCAGCATGCTTTATACAAGCCTATCAGATCTGGTCTACAAAAACATGATCACTATTCAATGTGGTGTACAGATGTGTACAAACATCTACAATATGGTACGGCAAAGACATAAAGATCTGTTGCCATGCAGTTTCCATAGCCCAGATTTTGTAAACCTAATTTAAGCCTGAATATAGATACCCTCCCAGTGTCTAGGCCAGTGGTGACTAACCTTTCTGTCCTCATGTGCCACCTATAAGGTAAGGCACACGGCCCCCACCCCCTGTGCATGTGACCCCCCCCGCACTGCGACCTTCTGCACATATGCGTGACCCCCTGCGCACCTTTCTGCATATGTATGTGAGTGCCCCTGCCCCCCCCCATACGTGGCAGCTACCCGATGATCAGCTGGCGAGCAGGTGGTGTGCGCCCATGCACAGTGGACCTGCTCCAGGGCAACGGTTCGCGTGCCGGCAAAGGTAGCCCTGCGTGCCACTTCTGGCACATGTGCTATAGGTTCGCCCACACGAACCTAGGCCCAGGACAGTCTATTAAAACACAAGTCGTTCTGGATGGCCAGACTATTTTACACCAGCTTAGGTTGGCTTGATAATATGACATAAGCATAAAACTGAGTCATATAGATGCATGTTTTTTAATCTGTGCAGTTTACATCTGTACAGTTTGGATTACAGCAATACACTCTGTGGGGGAACTGTTTGGTTTGGAAACTGCAACTGATACTAAAGGAAGAAACTACATATTCAGTTCATATTGTACTTATTTCATATTTCAGCTTTAGTTGCTTATTTGTTTCTGTGGTGAAATTCTAAGGGTGTTGAGAAAAGATTATTTGAAAAAATGTCTAATCAGAAGGAGAGTATTCAAACATTAAAATTACTGTTTAGGCCCTTTTCACTGTTTCCTCTGGTGAATACTGTACGTAGCCTAAAAACAGCAGAGGTTCTCTCTACCTTCTTGATGGTACTCACAACAACTTTAACAGCATGAACAATAGCTAGGCTACTAGGTAGGTCAGCAGTTTTTAGACAACGCACCAGATTCCTATTCATGCCTTGGGGTTTTTCACCGGTGGTTTCATATTTATTGAATCTTTTCCCAGCAAGGCATGAATGCCTTTATTACACAACCCAATGAGGACAGATTTTTCCAGTGTGCACATTTTTTAAAACCCAAGCAAGTCACTATTAAGAAAACCAAGCTATTGTTGCTTGTGCTATGTTTTAATGAAATCAGTTAGTTACATGTCAGCTTTTTGCAAGCCTATAAACCATCAGGTGAAGATAATGCATTCTGAAGTACCATACCATTTAAAAATCATTAGAAAATATTTTCATTAGAAAAATAATTGATGTTAAGTGAGAATTTGTTAAGTGAGTTTTGCCCCATTTTACAACTTCCCTGGCTGCAGTTAAGCAAATCACTGCAATTGTTAAATTAGTAACACTGTTGCGAAGTGAATCTTGCTTTCCCATTGACTTTTCTTGTCAGAGGCTCACAAAAGGTGATCATGGGACACTGCAAATGTCATAAATATGAATCAATTGCCAAGCATCTTAGTTCTGATTACATGACCATGGAGATGTTGCAATGGTCGTAAGTGACAAACATATTCATATGTCACTTTTTTCAGTGCCATTGTAACTTTCAACAGCCATTAAACAAACTGTTGTAAGTCAAGGACTACCTGTATTCAGAATGGATTCCTGAAATTAATTTTAAAAAATGGCTACCTATAGAAGTGTGCTCTTACTTACTTAATTTATGAGCATTTTTTTTTCAGTTATTCTGGAATAAAGACAAATGTGTACAATGATTTACACCAATCTGAGCAGTTATAAAAGTTCTGCAAGCAGAGGTATCCTGGTATGCAAAGCAGGAAAGAAAGAGCAATACTTCCTACCACCAATTTATGTATGGATAATGAAAATAGGGGGGAAAAAAGCCTCTTTTTAACCAAGCTAGTAGAGTCGTTGTGTGAGCTCAGACACACTTGCTTATCCAGAACTGTGTTCACGGATCTGTGTTCTTTAGTTGGAATTTCTGAACTGGGGTAATTCTGCTGAACTTAAAATTTAAACTTACAATCATCTACCGGTAAGTACACCGGAGTGCCAACCTGAAGAATGAATTAAAAGATTTCCAGGAAGAAGTCAACATTTTTCTTCATTGTGGCTACATCCTAAGTAAGATATATAGTAGAAAGTAATGTGTCATCCACATTAGCTTATCTTAAAAATATCACCCAGAGAAGTATTTATTTTTTTTAAGTAAACTCTACAAAAGAATACTTTTGAGTAAACCTTCAGTAGGTGCTCAGATTCCAGAGAGAGCTGTATGTCTGGTGTGGATGGCATTTTATATTTTATCTTTTATCTTTCTTCTGATGATTTCTCATCAGCAGTACAGGATAAACTGTTTTTATCATCTGCTCTTTGAAAGCAGAGCTGAAATGTTATTAAGATTTACAGGGACCATATGTCAGATATTTATCCCATTCTTAAAACATTTTACGATGAGTTTTAATACATTACTGTAATATCACAATAAAGTCATAACAGAAGCTTTCTTTAAAAACTAATCTCCCTGCCTTTACTTGCTCCCCCTTCTCTCTCTGTCTCTCTCTCACACACACACTCCTTTTAAAATACATAAAAGCACAAACACACAGGCACACACTCGCACACACCTGGAAGAGTGGATTCAAGTTAAAATGGAAGCCCAGAATAGGAAGCCCAGAAAAATAGCTACAATAAATCGTGTCCTTCAGTCACACAGCAAAGTTGACTCTATTTATCAAACAGCATAGAAGATCATGCAATGTTGCAAGTACACCAGACAGGTAAAAGAAAAAAAAAAGCATTGGCAAAATATGTAGAAGATGCATTGAAGCTAGTACACCTTGAAGGCTTTTTGAATACCAGAGATTAAATTGGCCTACAAGAATAGACAAAATGAAGAGAAATGAGAGGCACAGTATTACTTGGCCAGTTAAGTACTTAAAAAAAACACTAGTAGGCAAAACAGATTAACAATAAGACCTGACAATGGCTAACAGCAGTAAATTTGAAAAAAACAAACCAGAGGGGCTAATTCTAGCTTAAGCCTTAAGACCAAATGCATATAAAACTAGAATTGAGAAGACAGCAGCAGACAGCCAATGTAAAGAAGCTGAAGAAAGAAGTTGAATGCAGCAAGAAAATTGGAAAATGACTACAAACAACAGCAATGGCAAAGTAGAACAAAGACGCACTGGAACGTTTTCAAGAAGTAGGATTTGCCTGCAAGCAAGAACCGGCAGGACCAGAAAACAGACAAAAGTTATTGAAAATGAATAAGCTGGAGTATTCTGGGACTTTAGAATTCAAACGGACAAACATCTGCCACACAATGCTTGCAGGCTTAACCACACTGATAAAGAAGCCCCCCCTAAAAGTCTGGATAATGGATGTTGTTGTACCTGGAGACAGCAAAACACTGGAGAGGTGAAAGAATTGGAGGTAAAAACTTGCAAATCGAACGACTGTGGCAAAAGAAAGCAAAGCTAGCACCCACAAGTAATAAGATGCCTTAGGTGCAGTTCCAAAACATTGAGCTCCATTAGCATTGACAAAATCGCCCTCAATCAATTGGCACGGGGCATTTCTACTCGCATTAAGCTTCCATCCTGCGACGATCTTTTTAATATTATTAAACAACGCCTGCCTACCCCAGATCCCGGGGGAGAACTTGATCAACGGACAATAAATAAATAGCCAAATCCGGTCTAAACAATTGGCTGCGGGTGCAACCGAGAATAATAAGAATAAAATTTATCTGTCGCCCTCGAGAGCAGCAAAGAAATGGGAGCAAACCCGAAGGCGAGGCTGCCCTCCCTCCGATGACGGTCCGGACTTTTGCGGTCCAGATCCAGCAAAATGTCCCCTTCCTTAAAAACCCAGGAAATTCAGGCCTCGGCCTTGTTCTGGAGCTCAGCCGGAAGCCCTTTGTAGTAACCGCCAACCCAGCGACAGGAAAGCGCCCACTGGAGTGGGTGAGTTGTCCTTCCTTTCCTCCCCAGCAGCCTTAATATCCCTCCCATTCCCCGTGAATACCTGGTCCCAGGCTCCTCGGTTTCCATCTCGGAGCTCTGCTATCACCACCGCCACCCCGCCGTCCGCTCTGCCGGCCAGTGAGCCTCTCTCGGGGGAAGGCCGGGAAAGAAGCGCCGAAACCAGCCGATCCCCCCCCCTCCTCACCGCACAGCCCCTCCGCGCCCCTTCCCCCTCCGCGCTATATACCTCCCTCCGCCGTCGCGCGCGCCCTCCTTAAGCTCTCAGCACGCCGGGACTTATGCAGCCTGTAGAGATACGGAAATGGAAGAGAGGTCCGCAAGAGCAAAGTTCCGATTTCCTCAGAGGGAAAAATAATAAAATAAAAATAAATATCACTTTGAAGGTTAAGAAGGCTGAAGTCACCTAATAATTCAAGGGCGAAATATTGGCGGGGTCTGAAGCCCAATCAAACGATGGATGAAGGGCAAAGACTCAAAAGTTGAGTTTCACTTTGAACCAAAACAAATTCCTTGTGTGTCCAATCACACTTGGCCAATAAAGAATTCTGTTCTGTTCTGTTCTGTTCTGTTCTATTTCTCCACTTGGACGTTTTAAAAGAGCCTGCCTCAACATAGTACCCACAAGTGGATTGGCTTTCCAAGTCTCATAATTCCCTTCTAAATTTGGTCAGTCTCTGAGGATTGTTGAAGTCAAAATCTCACAATCTAGTAGAGGAAAGGCTGGTTCAAATGTGTACAATATAGGTAGACCTCGATTTACAACAGTTCATTTAGTGACCATTCAAAGTTACAATGATACTGAAAAAAATGACATGATTGTTTTTCACAGTTATGACCTTTGCAGCATTCCTCCATTATCATTTATTTTTTATTTTATTTATTTTTATTTGATTTGATTTGATTTGTCAATTGCTTACAAGATAATAGGTATAGGTATAAACATGAGTAAGAATACAGGAAATAGGTACGAATAAATGGGGACAATAGGACAGGGACGGGAAGCACGATGGTGCACTTAAGCACGGCCTTTACATTTTGTCTGATCAAAATTAAGAAGTGATCAACATTCTGATGCTTGGCAACTGGTTCATCATACTTATGACCTTTGCAGCACCCCAGGGTCATGTGATCACTTTTTGCAACCTTCTGATTAGCAAAGTCAAGGGGAAGCCAGATTCACTTCACAACTGGGTTACTCTCTTACAAATGGCAGTGATTCACTCAAAAACTTTGGCAAGAAATCTTGTAAAATGGGGCAAAACTCACCTAACAAATTCTCACTTAACAACATACATTTTGGGCTCAATTGTGGTCGGAAATTGAGGACTGCCTGCACAGTTCCAGTTAGAAATAGGCATTTCTCGAGAATGGGGGGCTGATCACGGTTTTGAACAGTCTCAAGCTTTCACATGTCAATACTGGACGGATAATGCAAAGGCTATTTTCAACCACAGAGGAAGAAGCAATATGTTATAGGGGAAAACAGACCCGGGTTAAATTGGCCACATGGTTTGATTGGATAGTCACTAATAATAGTTAAATATTATTAAAATATCCTTTAGGGTATGCAAATGATACACCTACCCAGTAATTAAAACAGAAAACATAAGCATAGAAACCCTTCTTGGTCTTCCAAAAGATGGATGTGTTAGTAAATTGGCCTTATGGTTTGATTGGGCAGCCGCTAGTAATAGTTCATTAGAACTACTATTATAACTATTCAATCTTTCCACTGATTTCTATAGACAGGCAAACTTCTACTCCCAGAATATGTTTTCCCCTTACTGTGGAGAACAATGAATCGATAACAATAACCTGAAAACTGGCAGAAGCCTGTGGGTAAAGGCAACCAATCAAAGCAATGTTGTTGTTGTTTTTTTAAAAAAACCTTCGGCCCTTTAAGATGGGTGGACTTCAACTCTCAGAATTCCTCAGCCAGCATACCGGAGAATTCTGGGAGTTGAAGTCCACTCATTTTAAAGTGCCCAATTTTGAAAGAAAAAAACAAACTCCTGAGAGGAAGCCAGACAGGAATGTCCACGACAGCAGAGCAACTGAGGGTTGATAACATCAGAGGGTTCCAAGTATTCTTTTCCATCAAATTTAGAAAAATACAGGCGGCTTTAGAAAAATACAGCTTGCGTCACCTACTCTTCTCTTTCCTTGCTCTACCCAGAGGTGACGTCACGTCCTCTGGCACGTGGCTTTGCATGTTGTAAAGTGGGCTTCCGCCGTTGGGATTGGCCGCCTGACGGATCTGCAGACCTTTCTCTCTTCGTTCTTGCCGGGCAGCTGGAGCCTCGGTGAGTGTCGGACCTCTGGCTTCCTTTTGTAAACAGAATCTGTTCGGAAACTTTGGGAGGACCTGAGTTTTTCGTATCGGTGGGAGATGGGAAATAATCCACAACGGGGTGTGTGTTAATAGAATAGAATAGAATTCTTTATTGGCCAAGTTTGATTGGACACACAAGGAATTTGTCTTGGTGCAATATAAAAACAATATATAATATTTGTCTCAGTGTATATAAAAGAAAAGATACATTCGTCAAGAGTCAAAAATCATGAGGTACAACACTTAATGATAGTCATAGGGTAAAATAAGCAATCAAATCATACTAGGAAACAGTCAATAGATCGGAAGGATACACGCGACAAGGTTACAGTCATACAGTCATATGGTGGTGGGTGAAAGGAAGGATGGGAGGGTTAATAGCAATAGTAATGCAGACTTAGTAAATAGTTTGACAGTGTTGAGGGAATTATTTGTTTAGCAGAATCAGTGTGTTATTAAGTCTTGACTCCTGATGTCTGCCTGGACTAATCCCTGCAGCTTTCTTGGTTAAGTTTTCAGAAGTGGCTTGTCCTAGACCTAAGAGAGAGAGTGGCTCAAGGTCACTCAGCTGTCTTTACACCTAAGGCTTAATACACCTTAGCTTAGTAATCTTTTCATACTTTACTTTAGTAATCGATCACTTGGGATCTTTCTTAACGCAGCTCTAGTGAAATTCTGTGTCCAGCTTTAGTCCAGCTGACAAGTCAATGGAGCAGAGGAAGGAGGCAGGGTGAGGTGTCCAAGGGAACAGTCACAGCATACTAGGATGTTATCTCGTACTAGTTCATACTAAGATTTCCTGTGCTTTACCTATTTCTTTAGGGCTTTACTAAACCTATCTCTATTTTGGGATAGAGTTTTACACTTGTTTACTTGTTGTAGAAGAGGAAACTGATAGAATATTTGTCTGTTTCACTACAGTTTCCAGGTATTCCAGCTCCTTGGTTGATTGATTATGTATCAAGTCTTGGCAACAATATAGGTAGATTTCCTCTGTAATACAACCTGTAACCTGTAATCTGTAACCTGGCCTGTCAGTGATCCATGAGTAATAGACTACTAACAGTAACTGGCTGGAGAATTCTGAGAGTTGAAGTCCACAAGTCTTAAAGTTGCCAAGTTTGGGGACCTCTGCCTTAAAGTATGCAAATGATACCCCTACCCAGTAATTAAAATAGTAGAAAACGTAAGTATTGAAACCTTTCTTGGCCTTCCAAAAGATGGATGTGTTAGTGTATAGGTCAAGGGTCTTCAAACTTGGCAAGAAAGAAGACACAGAGTATTTTTGAACATGGGACTTGTTTTACAAATGGTTGAATTGTAGAGGTAGAAATTAGGAGTGGGAAAAGTATTATTACATATAAATAAAATGATCCAGAGAATACACTGTTCACTAAGTACCTATGTATGTAATGTGAAAATATATAAAGAAACTGTCAAAAAAAGAAAATTGCAGCATCTGATTTCATCATCATCAAGTTCATGAATGAGGCACTGTTGATTTTTATATATTCTTAAGTTTTTGCGGGTACTTACATGTATGGTATTCAGCTTTGTTCGGGTATTTTCCCACGTCATTATAGTTATGCTTTTAAAGTTATTGCAACATTTTGGCAGAATCTCATCTGCCATCATCAGGCTTCTGTATTGTGTTCGTCTGTGTGTGTGTGTGTGTGTGTACACACACACACACACACAGAGTGCTGAAAGAAGATTTTAAAAGCCCTTATTTAAAATTAGAGCAGTTATGACACATTTTTTTATGCTTTTGATGGACTGGGAATAAAGATTATAGTTTCTTTAGGAAGATGTTTCTTAAAAATGATCAGTTGGGCATCTCTGTGCTACTGTTAGCTTGTGAGGCAGAGCCCTGATTTGTAAAACCATCTTGATTACTATATGTTCTTGCCATGGTCCATTGTTGCTTTGATGTCTGTAATCTGCTCTACATTTATATATCCCATATATGTCTGGGGCTGCTGAAGTATTATTTTCTCTCCAAGTTTCTTATAGACTCCCTAGCTGTGGCTAGTTAGAAGATTAATCCCTCTTGGGGAAGATCATGTCTGAACTTCAATGCTTTTTTCCCTTCTTCTGAGGTCCAAAACCATGCCTGCCGGTGTAAGTTGGCCCAAATACTTGAAAATCCTCACTGCAGCTTTCTTGTCCATGCTTGCCGGTGCACAAACTGTCCACAAATTTTACAGACCTGACCTCGTAAGTACCTTTCCCCACCCCTTGATTGCTGTCTTGTCTTCTGCTTCAGAAAGAGAGCCTTATTAGAGATAACATACAATTGGGGTTTTCTTCTACCCCTTAGGATACATCGCACAGCTCTTTGGTGGTTGCCTTCTATCACCTGCAAATCTTGTCTTTTGCATAGATGAGAGCTCTGTTCTTCTCCCTAGAACTCTCCCCAGATTTTTTTTTAATTTAAATTTTTAAAAATGACACTTTTTTTTTTTTACTCAGAACTTGGAAATGTATCTCATCATTTAATTGAAGTTACTTATGTGTTATTTAACAAATACGCTGTACCTTTTGCTGGGAGGTCAAAGCAGTACAACCAGGGACTGCCACCATTTTATCCATAGAACAACTCTATGAAGCAGTTGATTGGGAATGCAAAACCGGCCCTAAGCACTAGACTTGGCAAATATGGCTGTAAAACATGGGTGTCATACTTGATTTCACTGAGGGCTGCATCAGGGTTGTGCTTGACTTCGGTTTGTGTGTGTGTCCGTCCAGAATGGGCGTGGCCAGCTCAATGTCACTCATGTTGGGGTCACCTGTGGACCAAGAGCTCTGACAGCAAAACTGGGCTCCTGAGCTCTGTGTTTGGTTGCAACGGCCTCCTGAAACTCTCTGCCAGTGAAAATGGAGCTCGGGAGAGCCGCCTGCAGCCTTCATGTCTCCGTTTTCAACTGTGAAAACAGACCTCCATTTTCACTGGCAGAGGCACCGCGGGCCGGTCCTTTGCGGTTTTCAGGACAGCCCCGCAGGCCAGATTAAAGCAGGCTGGTCCCAGCCTCCGGGCCTTGAGTTTGACAACCCTGCTGTAAAATCTAGAAATAGTTATTTATAAATAAGTTTCAATAAATTAATGTTTTTTTAATAAATAAAACATTGGTAGCTTGGATTTTTTTCAATTCAGAAGTTGACAGCGTATTAAAGATGCCTGGCATGCTCCATTTTCTCTATGTATGAGATGTACCAAAAAGCTTTTAAGGGGTCACAGTTGAGGTAATTTTTCACTTTCAGTTCAAGTTGCTTCTGGGAGTTAGTCGTTCAATGTAGAATAATAAAGTTGGAAGGGACCTTGGAGGTCATCTAACCCCCTACTTTAGCAGGAGATCCTACATCATTTCAGACAAATGGTTGTCCAGTCTCTTTTTGAAAGCCTTCAGTGATGGAGCACCCACAACCTCTGAAGGCAAGCTATTCCATTGGATGATTGCTATCACTGTTAGGAAATTTCTCCTTAGTTTTAGGTTGCGTCGCCCCTAATTCTTTTCATTAGCCTAGACATACCCAATTCCTGTAACGGTTCTTCGTATATTTTAGCCCCCAGCCCCTAATCATTTTTGTTGCTCTTTTCTGCTCTTTCCAGAGTGTCAATATTATTTTTGCATTGTGGTGACCAGAACTAGATGCAGTATTCCAAGTGTGGTCTAAGGCTTTGTAAAGCGGTACTAGAACTTCATGTGGTCTTGATTCCATCCCTCTCTTAATGCAACCTTAATGTGTTGGCTTGGTTGGTTGCTGCCGCACTGTTGGCTCATATTTTAAGAGATTGTCCACTAGGATTTCAAGATCCCTCTTGTAGTTACTGCCATTAAGACAAGTTTCACTCAGTTTATACAGTTGGGTTTTTTTAACCTAAGTGTAAAACCTTACTTTTATCTGTGGTGAATTTCATTTTGTTAGATAGGGCCTAAGTCTGTAAAGATCTTTTTGGATCTTGAGCTTATCTTCTGGCATGTTGGTTATTCCTGCCAGCTTTGTGTCAGCTGCAATTTGATGAGTTCCCCTTCATCAATCCCCTTGTCTAGATTGTTTATGAAAATATTGAAGAGTACTGGGCCTAAGACGGAACCTTGGGGTATCCCACGGCTTCCTTCCTTCCATGTGAATGTGGTTCCATTGAGCAATAGACATTGAGTATGATTTGTCAGCCAGATAAAAACCCACTTGGTGGTGGTACTGTCATAGTCTGAGAATGAATAATCTATCTGTAAGTTTCTAGTAATATATTTATATTTATAAATATAAACTGGAATTCTAAAATGTGCGTATTGACATGAACATTTGATGGATTTGTTTTTGGATATTATTTATTTCGTAGACACCAGATATTCCTCCAGAAGCTGGAGAGCTCAGAACGCAAACACCAAGTCTAAAAAATACGAATGAGCCAGTTCAACCTCTACAACCACGATCATGAAAGAATCAGTGTTGCATCCTTCATAAAGTGTTCCTTATGAGGATTTATAATCTGAATACATACAACTGGGAAATCATGAATATTTTAAAAGGACTTTTGTTTTTGTATTGTTTTCTTGAGTCCAAGAATGCCTCTCCTACTGTCTGTTTTTCCCCTCCTCCCCTACAAAGGTGACCTCCTGCTCAGCCATTGCTTGTTTCCATATCTACCTGCAACCTTTACTTCATTACAATTGCTCTCAACGTGGCAGATCTATGTCAGTTTTTTCCCCTTAAACATTCTTTGCAGGGTGTAATACATTTTGGAGAATGCTGGGATATATCTGTATAATTAGTTCAATTACCATTTAAAAGCAAATGTTGGAAACATGTTTTGCTGTAAGCCAATTAAACAAAGTATCTATTTGAAGATTACATTTCTCCCATACTATTGTACTGTGATATGGTTTCCTGCAAAGCAAGCATGTCAAGAACTTAGCAATTTTATTTCAGTGAGATTTGTTCCTATTTATTTTCACAATGAGCTTCTGATATTAAATGCAATGTTTAAATATAGTTTCTGTAAATGTCAATTCATTTCTAGACATAATTCACTGTATTCCTTTTGGCTGGAAACTAATGGGAACTGTAATCAGTATACCTGTTGGATGCTAGGCTGGGGAAAGCTGGTCTTTATTTGGAAGATTTGATTCAGTGTCAGCATTAAGTACAAAAGGGCACTGACTCTTCCAATCTATTCAAAAATACACAATCTGGTGTATTTAATGGCAATTTTCTGTGTATCTTGCAGTACAGTTATTAGAACTACTTAGTAGACAATACAGGTAGTCCTCAACTTAAAACAGTTCATTTAACTGATCATTCAGTTACAACAGCACTGAAAAAAGTGACTTTTCAGTTACAACCTTTGCAGCATCCCCATGTCATGTCATCAAAATTCAGACAGTTGGCAACTGACTCACATTTATTAAAGTTGCAGTGTCCCATGTGCACGTGATCACTTTTGTGAACTTCTGTCAATGGGGATGCCAGAACTGCAATGATTAACTTAACAGAAAGGTTGTAAAATGGGGCAAATTTCACTTGTCTCACTTGTTTACATAAATTTTGGGCTCAATTGTGGTAATTGAGGACTACTTGTATAAGGTAAAGTTTCCCCTGCACATGGGTGCTAGTCATTTCCGGCTTTAGGGTGCGGTGCTCATTTCAAGTTTCTAAGCCGAAGAGACAGTGCTGTCCAAAGAAGTCTCCATGGTCATGTGGCCAGCATGGCTAAACAAGTAATCATGTATATATTCTTCATATATTTTTATAGGGAATATACTTTTAGAAGTATTTTGATTCCATGTGAGTGAAATCCTCCATTCAGTGTAGATGTAAATACGTATTCTAAAATGTGGGAAAAACAAAATTTAACGTTGGAAACTATAGAATCTAGGAATGAAATTCAAACATAATGATAGAACTGCAGCAACTCCTTGTATTAACACTGTTCAAGTTATCAAATTTTATTACTGTTTAAGTCAACTCAAGATTATGTTCCATTCACAGAAAAGCATTGAAAAAGGTAACAGAAACACCATGCTACAAGTAGAAGTTACTGTTCACGAGGAAGCACGAGAACATAAAACATGCCTATTATGGCATGCAATGACTTCAGTTAGTACTGTACTCTTCTGTAAAGGTGCACATAGTTTTATGGCCTTAGGCTTCTTTTGAAAATGACCAAGTTTCCATTTCTCTCTCTTATTTCATTTTAAATATCACATGTAATCAATTTGGCTGAGGGTGTAATTGGCTTAAAATTATCCAATCTGCATGGTAAAGATCTGTCAGAATTCAAGTCCATTTAGCTCTCAGGATGTGATAGATGCAATCAGCAGGATGAGCTAAAGACTCATTATTCACTCCTTGTATAAAAATAGATGCTAACCAACTTGATAGGAGTCAGTTTTAAATATCTAATGGCTTGCTTTATTTTAAAGCATCTCTGCAGGGTAATAACGCCTGCCTTCCCTCCAGCAAAATGTAACCTAAAGTATGTTCTCTTTTGTCATCATGGAGGGAATATTTTACTATTTTACTAACTCCAATGTATTTAAGACTTGTTCAGAGGAAACTAGGATAAATAGCTGCAAAAGACCCCCCAAGCTTTGCCAACCAGCTGAAAAATAAGAGTTCATTAAGCATAATGGCTAAGATTCTGCTACAAATTTTAGTAGAATAGGAAACAATTGACAGATATCAGCTCTAGTGTGACTTTCAGAAAATAATTCCTGTCCTAAGTGTTTTCTTTTCCAATGTTTTTGTTACAAGAAGAACATCACTGCCAAATTGAGTCTATACAGGCTTTCTTTACATCCAAAACTAGTAAATAAGCACTTCAATGCCCCATACAACTGGTGTGAACATTTTAATTTTGTACACATGACAAGATTTTACACCAAGCAGTCAGTTAAATAGTACAAATTTACATTGTGAGGAATGTTTAAAAAATGCAACTTAAAAAAATTCTTCTGCCCAAAACCCTACACCTCCCCCCAACATTTTACAGTGAAAAAACAAATTCAGTTCACATTCCTGCTTCATCCAAAACACAGGATAATATTTGAGAGTGCATTTTATAATTCATCTTTTACATCTGTGGACTCCTGCAAGAAACAAAGCATAGATTAAGTTGAATCTTGTAGATGTGCAGAATCCCCAATAAATCACTTTTAGATTGTCCACTTTTTTTTGTTCAGCATGATTTAAAAATGGCAAATATCTCCTGCCTGTTCTCACTGTGGCTTCCTCATCAGACAGGAAGTTTACAGCTTCCATGTTTTGAGGGAAGGAGGGTGACAGCGATCCAGCAAGTGCAAGTTTATTATGACACTGTTAAAAAGTCTAGACACACGTGGTAAAATCAAGTCAATACAAGGCCCAGAATGTTAGTGCTGGTGGTAAATGCTATAATGTTTATATCCAAAACTTCTGTCAGCTGAGACATAGATAGAAAAGATGGTACTGTCAATTAAAAAGATACTCCTTTGGTCTTTTTTAGCTGCCAGAAAAAGGGAGTGGGGGAAAACAACACATTCCTTAAATTATCTTATTACCCCAATAGCCCAAAGTTGTCGTAGCATAAGAAGGTTATTGGAGAGCATGACAGATGGCTCTTGGAGACGGATGTGTCCCATTGGAGAAGTCACATCCAGCGGGTGGGGGGAAGACCAGGGTCAAGAGAGAAATGTATGATGTAATTTAATATCAGCCGCATCCAGCTTACACCAACATGGCCACTCCTAATAAAGCAATTTACTTGTCTGAGATGGGGCTAGAGACTTTTGATTTGAATGAGGATGGATTGGTTGGAGCCCTGACAGGTACCTTATGATACACCTGTTATCCCCCCCTCCCAATTTTTCCAAACCACACTAACCGTTTTCTCTGTTTCACTGTCTTCAGTATCTTCCTCAGCTTCAATTTCCTCTTCTGGTTCTACTCCTTCAGCAGCTTCATCTGGTTCTTCAGGCTCATCTTCCACCTTTTAGAAATATTTAGCAAGGCAAAATTTATATACCACTATATTTCTCTCTCTCTCTCTCTCTCTCTCTCTCACACACACACACACAGAAATCCTTATCAATACAAAGTATGTTTTAGATATCACTACACAACAAATAGGGTCATTGTTTCAAATATATTTACCAGATTCCTCAATGCCTTCAATAATGGCAGAGCATAATTGCCATTGCTAAGCAAGGCAGGTAAATTGTGTCTGATTTTACCACCTTTTTTTGCCATTGCTTATATGACCTTGATTGGCTTAACAACCATGACAAAAAATAATAAAATGAGGCACAACTCATTTAACTTCCTTGCTTAGCAAAGGACATTTTGTTCCATTGTGGTTGTAAGTCTCAAGGACTACCTATAAAAGAGAATAGGAATGACAAGCAGACATTTCTGAATCAGAAGTGTTAACCCAGAAAAAGAAAATGATCCCAAGAATTATCCTGGCACTTTCAACTCAAAATGTAAGTCATGAGTTTCGCTCTTGTACGTATTACACTGATTTTCACAAACCTTTTCCTCTGGGTCAATGTTCAAACTCAGGCGAAGCATTCGTTCTATTCTTTCTCCATATTCCTTTGTATCTGGCAGCAGATAACCTGATCTCAGGGTAGCAGTTTCAAGCAGAACCACAGCAAGATCCGCAACTACTTGATCATCTTCATTTTCCTGACACCCCCGCCAAAAAACAAACAAAACACCACAGAATATTATAGAAATTGTTTAGGAATTTCCAGTTTGAGACTTATCAAATCTCATAAGCTGCAGTATTATTTTTTTGCATTTCTTGTCCAAAATTTTAGTGGTACAAAACTACATTAGATGCATCTGTAACTTTTAACATTCTTACCTGAACACGCCTGAGCATGTCTTTTATGAGAGGATGTTTAGGATTAATTTCAAATATCTTCTTTTGGCTTGCATAGTAACTAAAAAGAGATGACAATTTTAAGGGCAATTAGATACACTCTACTATCATGTTATAAATTCTAGAAATAAACAAGGCAATTTCACTTAATGCTATTATACTAAAGAATAGGTAATTTAAATGAATGCAGAACTATAGTTTAGAGAAAGACAAAGGAATTGTTTGTATTATTTAATGTAAAATTAGGCACATTAAATGAGACCACCTATAGATCCATGCAAATATTCAGATTACATTACATCACTTACAAACAGACAGATAATTGAATTCCCAGTTTTTCCTAGAATTTTTAGTGCAGATTATTGGAAGGGACAGGAAGAAACATTACGTTGAAATATAAAAAGTTGGGAATCCTCACTGATCTATATCCACATGCACTTAAACAGCATGGATCATCCACTGTGCATACATTTATTAATTAAGGCTTAAGTGACCAGCTTCCTGTGCTGTGTTGCATCAAAACCAAACAAATTACATTAGGATCCAAATGAGGCCCAGAAATAAATGTATAAATTATATATTACTTGGTAGCGATATCTTTTCCAGTCTGGTAAGCCTGAGCCTTCATGATTCTTTCCATGTTGCCAGACCATCCATATTGACTAGCTACAAGAGCACATGGTGATTGGGTTAATCGCTGAGATAATACTGCTTTTTCAATCTAAACAGAAAGAAAAAGTAGTGTAAATACAAATAAAGCACAGAATGCATTTTTGGAATAATACCAAATTCTAAAATACGTACTTTATCCTTTAAAGCTTTATCTTTCATCCAAGTTAATAGGGGTTCATACTCTTTTTCTAAAGCCTCACGAGTTTCCTTTGACTTTTCACTTTCATCAAACTTCACTCCTTCTTTAGCAACATTCTGAAACCTTTTGTTGTCAAACTCTGGGAGAGCCTGAATGCAATATTCATCCACTGGTTCTGTCAAATATATAACTTCATAACCTTTCTTTAGAAGCCGTTCCACAAAAGGTGAAGATTCAGCCTACAAGATAAATTCAAAACATTTAGTATGCCATAATGCCATAAAATTTTAGATGAAAACAATGCATTTTCCACTGCAAACCATATTTATTGAACAAATTACTTTTTACCTCTTTTCTACTTGAACCAGCCATGAAATAGATTTTATCTTGCTTCTCTTTCATTCTTTCTACATACTCATCTAGACTAGTAACGTTGCTTTCATGGTGAGAAGTCTGGAAACGAAGTAGTTTAGCTAGACGAGTCCGATTTGAATGATCTTCAATCACTCCAAGTTTGATATTTGTGCCAAATTCTTTCCAGAATGTGTCATTATATTTTTCTTCAGCAATCTTTTTGATCATATCAAGTGTCTTCCGGACAAGTTTCTTTCTGATTACCTAAAAATTCAGAAAAAGATATGTAAGAAAACATGATTAATCTTTTGATCCCAGTTTAAATTAATACCATTTTACAATCTGAGCAACTTCTAGATATACTGACTTCAATTCATGGTATAGCTAAATGAGAATTGCTGAGAATTCTAGGAGTTGAAATCAACTCTTCTTCCCTTTTGTGGGCAATATTGCAGGTGAATCTGAGAAAACTAAAACCATATAACCTGTTGGGCTTACTTCCTATCATAATGTTGGCCCCTATGTACACTCATCCTCCTGTAACAGATGCCTTTAATATCTTGACTGTGCCCAGCAACCAGAAGAATCCCTATTCCCCTGGCTATCACGGCATGAGTGGGAAGAGATGACACACTGCGATGGTATTACATACGACACAACTCATGTACACTTTTCAGATATTACATTTATTGAATTTATATGCTGCCCATCTCACAATTGAGCAACCCAATTTAAATATATAGTTTGTATTAATCATGATCTTTCATTTTGGTATCAAAGCTGTTATGAACACTGTTGCATTCTCTTCTTAAATTAGTTGAGAATAAAGTGATTCCCATCCTGTTCTTTAGCATGACAAATGTATAAATAAGAGAACATCCAGTTTGGCTTAGTGATTAAAATACCAGTCTAGAAACCAGGAACTGAGTTCTAATCCTGCCTTGAACATGGAAGCCAGCAAAGTGAGCCATTCATTCTCAGCCTGACACACCCTCACAGGGTCATTGTTGTGGGGTAAATAGGATGAGGAAGTATTATGTTCATTGCCTTGAGATATTTTTAGATAAAAACCATTCTACATGGTCTTTTACTACTGTTCTTTAACCCACATGTAGAGTAACTGAATCTACTAGCAAGGACTGATGCTAACTGGGTTTGAAAGATTTCACTACCATCCTTGAGTTAAATAGGAAGTAGAGAATATAAAAACAGGCCTAGATACTGTCCTGAAGACTAGTCAGAAGCTACAGTAGTAATTGACGTACCTTTAGTAATTTGTGCTGCTGGAGGGTCTCACGAGACACATTTAAAGGAAGATCATCTGAATCTACCTAAATTTAAAAAAGGAACATTTACAAAAGTTTAGCCCCCCCAAAATTAAAATAATACATTTTTAAATGGCTAGTGCATATTATCCTTAAAATACTTACAACACCCTTGACAAAGTTAAGGTATTTGGGCATCATGTCATGGAAGTCATCTGTGATGAATACTCTTCGGACATAGAGCTGCAAAATAAAATTTTAACCTATTAATTTTTGCAACTATATCTGCAACTTCTCTTGCTTTTTAAAAAGTTGGATCTTATTTTTACCTTTATAAAGTCACTTTTTTTTGATCCATATTCATCAAATAAGCCACGTGGAGCTGTACTGGGAACAAATAAGATGGACTTGAATGTCACTTCTCCTTCAGCAGTAAAGTGAATGTAAGTCATTGGATCATCAGTTTCCTGGGGAAAAAAACCAAACCCTAAGTCCTCACTTCCATAAAGATTGAAAATAAATGCATTACAAAGATAAGTGGATATTTTACTCATGGTATGGAGAGGAATATTTTTGTTCTTGTTTCACATATGAGAAATGCACTAGTACAGGACAAAGCAAGTTCAGAACAGAGCTGTTTATATTTGCTCCAATTCTTTCCCCCATACCTGGTACTAAGGATTTGAATAGACATGATCTTAGATCAATCTCAAGCTATAAAGGTAAACCTACCTTAGAAAATGTTTTGTAGAAAGCTTTGTATTCATCTTCTTCCACTTCTTTAGAGGGCCTCTGCCAAATTGGTTTTATGTCATTCATAAGCTCCCAATCCCAGACTGTTTTCTGAACCTGCAAGCATTTCCAAATTCATTCATTTACTCTAATAAAACGAAACCATCAGTTTTTGACAAACTGATAAAATCTAAAAAAGCTATAATCTTAATTTGATTGAATAATTTTAAAAGTTAGAAATCTTACTGGTTTAGTTTTGGGTTTTTTCTCTTCTTCCTCCTCCACAGCAGCTTCATCATCCACCTCATCTTTGTCTTTTACATCCTCATCTTCAAGAGGCTCTTCTACAGTCTCAGTCTACAGAAATATTGCATATTAATTCAAGTAATTTTTCAAACATGTTCTCATAAGCAATTAGGATACATAACAATTAATATAAGCAATTAATATAAACTTCATTGTCTGAAATAGTATAGGGTTTTCTGCTTGAGCAGTTGGACAAGAAGACCTTCAGGGTCCTTTCCAACTATTATTCTGTTCTGTTCTAAACTTGTACTTTAAGCAAGCATAGTCAAACACTTGAGATATTCTAGGTAAACGTCATGTCAATTCATTTAAGATTGATGTAGGTTTTTAATGTAGTTTTTATAGAATATTTGCTAAACTAACAGTGCTGCATTTTCAAGAAATCATAATTTTTGTAACACCACACTGACAAAATGCAACTAAAAACAACAGGTGGGTATATGATTTTGAGTTCCAATCTATTCATATTTTAGATGATGAAAAATCTTTACAAATTCCTGAAATTTCATTTATTTAACTAGAGCCCTATTTTTTCCTATCAAAGTTGCCTAATTCGCTTTTCCTTGTGCCAAGTTTGGAGAATAATCCATTCTTTATAAATTTCATCTCTGAAAACTGATTTTCATGACTAATATATCTTCCACTTTAAACATTATGCAGATTAGCCGTATTACAAAATATATACCTTGCTACTCCATACATAAATAGGGAAGTTTATGAACTGGGAATACTTCGTGACCAGGTTTTTAACTGTATCTAGTTCAAGATAATCTGAAGCTTCTTCTTTTAAAACAAGGCTACAAAAAACAAAAAGAAAAAGAAATTCAGTGCTGTATTAACTCAAAACAACTATTAACCTTACAAAAAAGTTACCAAAAGAAAAGTGCAACAATGCAAATTATATTTTACATAGAACTGATTAAGTTTTACTGCTAAAATATTTCAAACAAAGAGAGCTTTGATATTTCATATATTGTCTGTTCCTTTTATCAAATGTAGTTTCATTTGGTGACAGTAGCACTAACTTTTGTAATACTTTGATACAGATAACAATGGTATGCATGCTGTATAATATTGAACAAGAAATTTTACCATTAGAGAAGTTCAGGTTTAAAAACAACTGCTAGCCTACTTTTTGGTCACAATCAAATCCTTCCTTTCCATGGAAGATAATGAAATTCACATAGTTAAAAAAAATGCAATAAACAAATAATAAATGGTAATTAAATTCATAGCCTCTAATAAAGAAAGCTGGTCTTTATCACTAAATCTCTTTACCATATATAACATAACTCCAGGTTGAGCATACCCCTCCAAAAAAAAAATACTTACCAGAACTAAAGTTTAAAATGGAAATATATTTAGCTGAGATATTATAAAACTACTTTATAAAAAATTGATTCCATCACATATAAAAAATTATCATTCATCAATCAGAGGAAAATAGCAATCTATTATCCCTGTAGTATACTATATAAAATAAAATTGGAATTGTGATACTAGATATAACTGTGGTAGATACAGCTAAAAATATCACCCTAGATCTTTAAAACCAATTTTAAGTATTACGCAGCACTGAATCTTCCATTAGAAATTTTCAGTACCTTTCTTTGCAGATTTCATCAAAAGATTCATTTAATAAAAGCCAAATATGTATTTTTATTAATACATAAAATATTAATAAGTTATAAAACTTACGTTATAGTAGTGCCTCGTCCCAAGGTATCACCCCGAGGATCTTCAATTACAGAGAACTCATTTGAATCAGATTCCCAGATGTGTTGACTGTCATTATTATGCTTTGAGGTAACAATAACCTTATCTGCCACAAGGAAGGCAGAATAGAAGCCAACACCAAACTGACCAATCAATTCAGAAGTTGACTGGTTTTCTTCCTGCATTTCAGTTATTTTATTTAGAAATTCACTTGTACCAGATTTAGCAATGGTACCCAAATTTTTGATTAGCTCATCTTTAGTCATGCCAATTCCAGTGTCTGTAACATGAAGCATATTCTTCTCTTTATCACACTGTAAAACAAAAGTAACTAGTTGGATATGAATTTAACATGCCTGCTGTTTAAATTGCCAATTTAATAGACATCAATTTTAATAAATAATGCTGTACTATGTTAAATTGGTGATCTATAATGAACTATAACGATAGACCTGTCCTAAAGAAGCTGTTATAGAATAATCTGAAGAAAAAAAGGGCAGTGTTAAATGAATCTGATGCAAGTTTCCTCTCACCTATCCTTTTCTATAGTCAATCCCTTCCAAAAAATGTGAAAAAGCCACTTGAATCTCTGCATTAACTACTCCAAGTTATATAAAAGATGTATTTAAAATAGAAGCTGAAATAATTTAAAGAAACATTAAGGGAGATCAGTAGCATCTTACCTTAATTTTTACTGTGAGTTCCTCATTACCAGAAAGAGCATTTTCATCAGTCAATGACATTAACCGTATTTTGTCTAGAGCATCAGATGCATTTGAAATCAATTCCCTAAGGAAAATCTATAAGAAATTTTAGCGTAGTCAGACAAAAGCACAGAAAAATTTGTACCAAAACTTTTACAAAGGTATATTAAGACATACCTCTTTATTTTTATACAGCGAATTGATAATAAGTTTCATCATCCTGTTTACTTCAGCCTGGAAGGCAAACTTTTCTGATTTTTCCCTAAGTTGTTTTATTTGTGATGCATTTAAACCATCCAATTGAATAGATTCCTCTTCCCTGTGGAGAACAAAAATCCACTTGTGTTATTATTCCTTTATTTTTCAGTAATGCTGGCAAAATAAGAATTTGTTCTAGACTCATGTTTTTGTTACAACTCCAGGTGAAGTCAAACACTGGCCTGCAGAAGGATTCTCCTGCTGAATGCGAAGTTTACGTTTTCTTTAAACTAAAACTCCTTCCCCTTTTTTCTCTCTTTGTAGTGTTTTACACATTCTACATACTACATTTCAACCTTCTGGGGTAGCTAACACAATATATCTATTATAAACTAGTGTAGCAGGATGGAGTATTCTGTTTTATAATTAATTTCCATGCAACTATTCCAACAATTATATCTACTGCTAAGTTATAATAAATCTCCTGCACTCTTTCTTAATTGGAAATTCATTAAGATAATGCAAGTAGTATGTGCAATACTAAAAGCACATAATCCTTCTTGATGAATTGGCCAAATTAATGAGAAACAGAAATATTTATTTTCATTTAACAAGAAACAATTGCCTTCCTGAAGACTATACAAATTAATTATCAAAATTCTTGCAAAGAATTTGGTTGCATATCCCTCACAATCAACAGTTTTTCAAGCACAAAAGCAAACTATTCTGATATCAAAACTATTGTCTATCTGTGAAAATACATAAAGCAAAACCATGTCAATCTTCATCATAAGCATCAATTTCATCCATTTATCTTAACCTTTTCTTGCAGTTTAAAAAATTTCAAGGACTTCCATTTCATTTTTCAAACTAATTTTTTCATAATGCACTCTGAATGCAACTATATGCTTAGGTTTTTATGCAAGATTTCCTGTATTAAACATATTTCAGGGGGCAATATTTTGGAAAAATAAGCATCCTTGTTAAAAGATTTAATAGTAAGTTTAACAAAACACCTATCCTCCCAAATACATAATGCCTTACAAAAATGTTTACAAGTTGTTTCATGACTTTAAGAACAATTAGTCCAATTTTCCAAAGTAAAACTGGCAAATATTTTCTTACACCAGCATTAGAATCTCAATATAAGTCACCAATATCCCAGTAGATCAAAGTATTAGATCAGGATGGCAGGCATCCCTATTTAGAGGTGTGTCTCATTTTAATCAGTAAGTGGGGCATGTGTTTGAAGTATGAATTATAAAGCCTGGTTTAAGCATTTTAAAAAGCAAACCTCTGAACAGCTTCATCATCTGTCCGAGATCCTTCTCTGCTTTTACCCAAGTCATCTTCGACAGTACCATCCACATCAGGTTCATCAGCCTGGACAGAGGCTGTAAAAATGATAATTTCAACAAGTTAGCTCCACAACACCTTTCAAAGTAAAACTGCCAATCCATGCATACACCCAGCATGGAGGATCTCAGAATGCTTCAACAAGAAAGTGCAAAAAGAAAAAAAAAAAGTTGCGGTTCACTTTTCCCATCAGAAAGGTGCTGAAAATTAGAATGGGGAGCCAAGCCAGCAGTGTCATTTATAGGCTCATAGACAACTGGGCTCCTACTCCTTCAATATTAAATCACATTTCATAGCAGACATTATGGTGAGACAAGTGGGAAAAGTGTGAAAGCCCCCTGGAAAGATTAAGCACCCTTTCAAACTCTTGCGAATCAGCAGTAGACTTTGACTGCTAAAAAGTAGACTTAAACAGTACTCCCAGGATAGAAGGCTAGTCCCTTTTCTTAGCACAATAAAGGACTGGGAAGCGTTAATTACATTATGTGTCAAATTGGACCTAAACAAATCCTTGATATCAATAAGAGATTGGACTGCCATTTGTCAGAAATGGTGTTAGGGTCTCCCGCTTGGGCGGGGGTTGGACTAATGACCTATAACAGGGGTCTCCAACCTTGGCTCCTGGAAGCCTGGCGGACTTCAACTCCCAGAGTTCCACAGCCAGCAAAGCTGGCTGTGGAATTCTGGGAGTTGAAGTCCGCCAGGCTTCCAGGAGCCAAGGTTGGAGACCCCTGACCTATAAGGTCCCTTCCAAATCCAAACAGCATAAATCATAAATCTGACACCAGCGTCTCTTCCGGGAACCATTTGGCTCCCTCTTCCATCTCCGGCCAGACTCCCACAAACGGAAAGCGGCCTTGCTGGGCTTGAAAAGTTTAGAGCGCTTTGAAATTCAACCTGTTCAACCCGTTACGTTCAGTTCAAAGGGTTTTCACGAATGTTCCAGGAGTTCAAAGGATTTTCATTAATGTTCTTCCAGGAGCCCCTCAAGCTATCGGTCCGCCCCTTCAGTGCCTCCGCTTTCTTCCCTACCCCGACAGGCAGCACATCTGCGCCTCCGGGACGTCCATTTAAAAACCCCACACCCCACAAACCGGGGCCAAATTCTAAGGGCAACTCCAATTGAACTACCACGGAGCCACAAATCTCCTCGGGCCGAAGAGGCGCCTCAGTTTTACAATCTCCCCCCCCGCCATTTTAAGTTCCTTGTCCCAGAGGAAAAGAGGCACCAAAGAAAAATACCCAACCCCCTTCCCTCGGCGACCGAGGCAGTCACGCCAAAAGCCGTACAAGAGCGGCAGGAGAACCGGCTGAGGTAAAAAGTTGAGGGGAAGACACAATTCTTTTTTTTTTTTCCTCCACCACACAGGGAATATTCCAGAAGCCGCCCCCTTTGCGCACTCACCAGCCAGCAGGAGGCATAAAAGACCAAGTCCCCACAGTTTCTTCATCTCAGTGGTGGCCGGGACAGAGATTGATACAGCTTCGTACCGCCCTTCTATGTGCCTCCAAGGGCAATTGATTAAGCGAAACCACTACCCTCCCCTCCCTCGCGGGAGAACCTGCGCGGGTTTTAACAGTTGAGCCACACGAAACGAGGCCAGCCCGACCCCCAAGCTTATCACTACCACACGCAGGGGGCGGGGGCGAAAAGCCTCTCGGCTTTGCCAATCAGAGCGCACCACGCCAAACACAGAGCCAATAGCAAGAGCGGAAGGGGTAGGTGGAGCTAACTTCCTACCAATCGTTGTCTTCCAGGTGAAGTTTCCCGGCCTCAAAGCGTGGCTGGGTACCATTGGTTGTTGCTATGGTCGATGGCCAACCACGGTTAAAGGCGGGAGTAGTAGGCCTTGATTTGACTGTTTTCCATTCATTTTTTTCAAAATGTATCTCTTGCACTATATTGCCAACAGCACTTGATATTAAGTGTGAGGCTGTGCCTCATTTAAAGAAAAATAAGGCACGCATGTTCAACTTCTCCCAGAACTTGCCAGAGAGTTAGCCCCCCCAAAAAAAAACCCATCCCGTTTCCATAACGACATTAATTTCCGTTTTTTAAAATACTCCACAGAAAATAGAAGCGATGACAGTATAGAGTGGGGAGAAATTAGCAAAATCATTTTTATTTCACGCATTTTTTCTGACTTTCTGGATGGTGACCCAATGGACAAAGCTACATTTTAAGAATTATTTCTTATAAGGAATTCTGCAACTTTTCCCAGCTTGCCATGCTCTTCGCGTCATAAACCCTCGCGTCTTAAGTGCATGGGCGCTCCTGAATGACGTCATGTTACTTTGCATGTTGGAAACCCGCCTTCGTGTGTGGCCTGATGGGAATTGCAGTATCTTCGTGTTAGAAGCGGTTTACTACTGTCTTTATGCAGATTGGCGGGGTGATTGGAGTTGTAGGCAATATAAAACACATCAGGTGGGCTGATCTGAAAAATTATTTATGAAGGAATGAACAAACTAAGGTGTTGGGCTATGAACTGATTATTTTTATAACTATAACACTTACCTGAATACAATACACGAGCACACAATAGATACAAATTCGGTAAACTGCACCAAACTCGATTGCAAGAAATACGACTTCAACAACAGAGTGGTCAATGCTTGGATTACCCTACCTGACTCTGTGGTTTCTTCCACAAACCCCAAACACTTTCACCTCAGACTGTTTACTGTTTACCTCCCCCCATTCCTAAGAGGTCTGTAAGGGGCGTGGGTAAGCGCACCAACGTGCCTACCATCCCTATCTTAATATTCCCTTTTATTCATATCTGCTTCCACGTATTAATAATCATGTTTATACTTATATATATTATCAAATGCATGCTTGACAAAATAAATTTAAAAAATAGCCCTTTGAAGTGGTTTCCAAATAATGTAAGTACTGGTAAATAAAAAGGCAATAAATATTGTTTAAATACTTGTCAAACCTGTAGATTCTGTCCTGCAGGACATTTAGTGATAATCGTCCTGCTGGAGAAAAGTTTAGAAGAGAATAGGTGAATTGGGGTGGTTGTTGCCTTCATGCTAACAGACACTTTTGAACTTTATTTATTTTAGTTTGTCAAGCATATATGAGAAAACAAGTATAAGTATGAACTAAACATATAAACATATCAGTATAAACAGGTATAAGTATATACATAATAAATAAGTACGAATAAATGGGAACAGGGATGGTAGGCACCTAGTGCACTTATGCACGCTCCCTTACAGACCTGTTAGGAATGAAGTGAGGTCCACAGTAGACAGTTAAGGTTAAAGTTTTGGGGGTTTGAGGATGTAACAACAGAGTAAGGTAGTGAGTACCAGGCATTGACCACCCTTGCTGAAGTCATATTTTCTGCAATCGAGTTTGGAGCGGTTTACTTTGAGTTTGTATCTATTGTATGCCCATGTGTCCTTGTGGTTGAAGCTGTAGTAGTCATTGACAGGTTGGTTGTAGCAGACAATTGTGTGTACTAAACTTAGGTCAGACCATAGGAGGTGTAGTTCTAAGTTGTCTAGGTCCAAAATTTCAAGTCTGGTGGCATAAGATATGTTATTGCAAGCTGAGGAGTGGAGTGCTCTTCTCATGAAATCTTTGTTGCACAGCACACATATTTTAAAAAATTTAATACCCACTAGTTTTTTTTTTCAGTTTCCAAGTCGCTAACTGGAAAACATTATTTGAACTGCGCTTATCTAAAAGGAAGATGATACTGTGTTTAAGTTAAACACTACTTAAAAAAGAAGAGGGAAAAAATCTGTTACAAGATTCTGAACGAATCCAACATTCAATCATTCAAAGATTGAGCGAATCAAAAATTGTTTTATAAGTAGATTAATTTGAAATAAATTACTCGTGAAAATTTATTTTCACCTCAGGAAAATCAGTATGTTAAATTTTAGGATCTGGTGCTTCCAGAATTTCTAGCAATTTAACTGTACAATAGTAGCATATTCCAAACCCTCTTAACTGATTGGTCCAAACGGACAGCAACCTGATTGGTCGAGTACTCAGCCGGGATTGGAGCGCTGGGAATCTACCGCGATTTGCTGTGCCGATCGCGGGAGATTCAAAGCACTGCCATTAGCCGCCAAGCCGCGAGCCAGTCCTATATGAAGGGCTGCTGCGGCTCGCATTCTCTCAGACTATTCTCATCGATAATAAAGAGCTGAAATCACAGAATGGTCTCGTATCTCCTTCGACCCGATCCACCCCAGATCTAACACTGGTGACGAGGATGGGATTGTGAACAAGGAGACCCCAGCACGTGGCGGAGCAACACGCTGAACAGGCAGCATGGCCGGCATCAACTCGCCACCCGCACCCTTCAACCCTGCTACCGAGGACTGGGAATCCTATACCGATAGGTTCCAAATGTTCCTCAAGAGTAGCAACCTCAAGGACGCCAATGGCCACAAGAAACGAGCCGTGTTCCTCACGCACTGCGGGCCCGCAGTATTCAAGATGGCCAAAGCCTTGGCCAAACCAGAGGACGTCAAGGCGATGGAGTGGGACGATCTCGAGCCCCTGCTGCGAAGCCACTATGCCCCCGTCATGCCCATCCTTATTGGGCGGCATGACTTCTACAGGCGGGACCAACATGAGGGCAAGGGGCTGGTTGACTTCATAGCGGCACTATGGGTCCTGGGCAGCCTGTGCGAATTCGCCGACCTGGACGAGGCCCTGCGAGACCGCGTTGTCCTAGGACTCCGAGACCCTGTGCTCCAGAGCCACATCATGGCAAAGGGAGACATCTCCCTCGCTGATGCCCTCACCGAAGCCACTGCAGTGGAAGCGGCCAAGAAGTCAGTGGCTCGGATGTGACAATCGAGCATCATGCCACGCGCGGTGGCCGGAGAGACAACGTCGACCCCCGAGAGACGACCAGAGGCAGACCACACAACCACACACCACAGCGATACCGACTCCTTCTCGGAAACCGAAGACGAGGAGGAAGAGATCCACCACCTCCAATCAGCGCAGGAGCGGCGGGAACCACGAGGTCGTAAGTCGAGGTTCCAGTGTGCCGGCTGTGGCGGCGATCACTCCCGAGCGGACTGCCGTTTTCTCGATGCCATTTGCAGGCATTGCAAGAAACGGCACATCGCCAAAGTATGCCGGAATAAAAAACACTACAGCCCGTGACAATGAGACACCAGCCCCCGACGGAGAGAAAGCACTCCCACCAGGAACCGCAATCGCCAGACGGAGAACCACTGGAGCCGAGAAGGTTGGAACCGGCGACTCCAGGAAACAAGACAAAGAGAGGAAACACACCACACCGTCGTCATCGGCCATTCCTCCACCAGCGATGCCAGGAAAGTACATGTGACGGTCGGGATAGAAGACCAGCGATGCGACATGGAGATGGTCTCCAGGTCCTTCCTCTCAATGGTCTCCTGGTACATACTCAAGTCCTGGTCCCCACCATCCGCCACCACGAACTGGAAGACCAAACACTCATCCTCAAAGACTATCAAGGGAACCGAATCTCTGTAGTCGGCAGAGGCCATTTTAAGGTCACCTTCAAGGGCCACACAGAAGTGCTACCTCTGACGATCGTCGACCGAGACCGCCTGAGCCTGTTGGGACTACAGTGGTTCGCAACCGTGGGCATCGAAGTAACCAGAATACACCACATCGGAGAGGCAGACTGGGAAGCGGCGCTCGTCAGGGATTTCCGAGAAGTCTTTGATGACAGCCTAGGCAAATACCGGGGGTCCCCTATCTCATTTAATATAGACCCGAACATCGCGCCAATCCGCCTTAAGCCCAGGCGAGTGCCGTCTGCACTCAAGCCCAAAATCGATGAGCAGCTCGATAAGCTCATCGCGCAAGGGGTGCTAGAACCGATCGACCATGCCCGGTGGGAGACCCCAATTGTCACCCCCATCAAGCCAGATGGGTCTGTGAGAATTTGTGGTGACTACAAGGCCACCCTGAACCATGCGCTCCAACAAAGCGCATACCCCGTCCCAGTAGTCCAGCACCTTCTGCACTCACTGGGGGGAGGCCGAATTTTCGCAAAGCTCGACCTGGCACAAGCCTACCAGCAGCTGCCGGTCGACGCCACAACAGCAGAAGCCCAAACCATCGTAACGCACCAAGGGGCTTTCCGCTGCAACTGGCTCCAATTTGGAGTCAGCGTGGCACCCGGGGTCTTCCAAAGCCTTATGGAAAGACTCCTCCAGGGCATAGAAGGAGTTGTGCCCTACTTTGACGATGTTTTGGTGGCCACGAAAAATGAAAAACAACTAGAAGCCAGATTGAGGGAGGTATGAAGAAATTCAGAGATTCGGGACTTAAAGTCAAAAAGGGGAAGTGCCAACTATGGGCCGAGAGGGTCGAATTTCTAGGGTACCTCCAAGACAAACAAGGAATCCACCCCACAGAAAAGAAATTGAGAGCCATAAGGGAAGCACCTTGACCCAAAACCAAAATGGAATTACAGGCTTTCTTGGGACTGTTAAACTTTTATATGTCTTCCTACCTCAAAAGGCGACTGTGGCGGAACTGCTGCATAAGCTGTTAGATAAAACAGCCACCTGGACCTGGGGAGCATGGGAAGAGAGCGCCTTCAACAACACAAAGAACCTGCTAACATCCGACGCGGTACTGATCCAGTACAGCGAGACCCAACCACTGACGGTAACTTGTGACGCGTCACCATTTGGGATCGGCACCATCCTCAGCCACCAGCTACCAGATGGGAGAGAAGCATCCATCGCCTTCTCATCAAGGACACTTTCAAAGCCAGAACGGAACTACAGCTAGCTCGACAAAGAGGTCCTAGCAGTTGTTGCCGGCGTCAAGAAATTTCACGAATACCTTTACGGTAGGACTTTTACAATCATCACGGACCACAAACCGCTGCTAGGAATCCTGGCGGGAAACAAGGCCACACCCAACATTCTATCGCCAAGAATGACTAGGTGGTCCGAATTCCTAGCAGCATACAATTACTAGCTGATACATCGATCCGGCAAGGACATCACCCACGCAGACGCCCTGAGCCGTTCACCCCTACCTGACCGGGAAGACGACCCAGCACCCACAACAGAGGTACTCCAAATAGAGACAATATCCAACCCACTCGTGACCGCACCAGACATTGCCAGAGAAACAAATAAAGACAAGCGGCTGGTGCGAGTCTTGAGCTGGGTTGGAAAAGGGTGGCCAGAAGGAGACAAGGACGAACTATTCAGATCCTTCCGGAACAGACAAACCGAACTCTTTACCGAGAAGGGCTGCATACTTTGGGGGGACAGAGTGGTAATCCCGGAAACATTACAGGAAAGGGTGTTGGGGATGCTGCATGAGGGGCACCCAGGGATGGTCAAAATGAAAAGCCTGGCCAGAAGCTACGCATGGTGGCCAGGAATGGACAAACAGATCGAAACCTGGGTGGCCAAATGCAAGCAATGCCAAGAATCCAGGCCTAACCCTCCCGCCGCCCCAACCCAGGAATGGGAAACACCAGGGGCCCATGATCTAGGATTCACATAGACTTCGCGGGGCCAACCAAGGGACACATGTACCTTATCACAGTGGATGCTTACTCCAACTGGCTGGAGGTAAGCACCATGAAATCTACCACAACAGAGGCGGTAATCAGAAAACTGAGCAAACTGTTTGCCACGCCCGGCCTGCCAGACGTAATAGTCTCGGATAACGGGCCCCAATTTACTGCCCTAGCATTTGAGCAATTCCTGGCAGGCCAAGGAATACGCCATGCATTAACTGCACCAGCAAATCCAGCGGCGAACGGACGAGTGGAACGCATGGTCCAATACACTAAGAAGGCCATCCAAAAAATAGAAGCAGCCAACATACAGGACAAAATTAATAAAATGCTCCTCATACAACATATCACACCTAGTGCAACCACAAATAGAAGCCCAGCAGAACTGATAATGGGTAGGAAACTACGGTCAACCCTAGATAGAATGCACCCAACATACAACCCGGACAAACCCCCGGGTTCCTCAAGCAAACACAGAATATTTAAAATAGGGGACATGGCATACGCAAAAAACCTGTCAGGAGAACCACTCTGGGTACCAGCAACCATCACCCAGATAACCAGCCCCATATCATACCGATTAGAGACAAGCGACGGAAAAAGCTGGAAACGACACATCAACCAGCTAAGGTCGAGGATAGCTGTCACCAACAACCAACTACCAGAGCAGGTAACTAGAGAGGGGGGGGGAAATCGGCAAGCGAAAAAGAAAGAGCCGAAGGGAACCAACTAACACAAACAGAACACCCCCCACCCTCAATAAATAAACCACGAATAAACCGAGGCTACTCACCTGAAGATGCAGGACCCATGGAACACGAAACCCCGGAATCTTCACCTGGAAGGAGCAGCCAAACCAGTTCAACCGGCCCGGAAAGATCCGGCGGGAACAACAGAAACGGCAGCTCAACCAGCCCAGGTAAATCGGGAGGGAGCTACCCAGAGAGGCCCAGCTCAACGTTCCAGGCGGTTCCATCCCAAGGAACCAGAGCGATGGAGAAGACATCCAAACCAGTCGACGACCACACCAGAATTGAACCGCGCAAGTCAAGTAGGCAAGTACGAAGCCCCACCTACCTACGTGACTACGTCACGACGCACCCAAGGGCGAAACCAAGAGGGGAGGGGTGTACAATAGTAGCATACTCCAAATCCTCTTAACTGATTGGTCCAAACTGACAGCAACCTGATTGGTCGAGTACTCAGCCGGGATTGGGGCACTGGGAATCTACCGCGATTGGCTGTGCCGGTCGCGGGAGATTCAAAGCGCTGCCATTGGCCGCCGAGCCGCGAGCCAGTCCTATATGAAGAGCTGCCGTGGCTTGCATTCTCTCAGACTATTCTCATCTATAATAAAGAGCTGAAATCACAGAATGGTCTCGTGTCTCCTTCGACCCGATCCACCCCAGATCTAACATTAACAGACAAGCTTTATATGACTGTATTTCTCTTGCTTTATGAATCTTGTGAGTATATCCATAATTGTTATCATTTGAGAGCTGAATGCAATGGAATTTTAATGTATACTGATTACTATACATTTAAATTACAATAAAATTTTTATTCTATTCTTATTCTATTGTAAGAAAACAAACAATAGAACGATACAGACCTGCTCCTTGCTCTGTTATTTAAAAATTGTGTCCTGTGCATCCTCCAACCCAGCCTATTACTCCATTGATAGTAAACACTCTGATTCTAGATGTGCATAAAAAAATATGCCATTTGTCAGTGGCACCAGGTCACATTATTCCTGGATTACAAATTGAAGATGACATCCATATTTGAGGCAAGATAGTTTTTTTTTTTTTTAAAGTAACAGTGTGATTTGGAAATGTGGAAGAGGAGGAGATATCCAAGGAATACCTTTCTGTCTCTTTTTCTCTGAACACAAAACATTCTTTTCATTTATATTTTGGGCTATTTTATCCCATCAATTTTTTTAAATACCATACTTCACTGATCATATTTCACTGATTTAATTTGGTGGGAAATAAAGAACCTCTGTCTCTTGAATTTCACTGAAAAAATATCCACTTGTTCATTCCTATAAAATTATTCTGTATATTATACAAATCTTGTTTGTATCATTGATAAGATTTAGTCAAATGTTGAAGATTTCAAAATTAAATATAAACTTGCAAAGTGATTAAAGCCAAGTTGTATATAATTGTAATACACTACTCAAAAATAAAGGGAACACAAAAATAAGACATCCTAGATCTGAATGAATGTAATATTCTTATTAAATATTTGTTCATTAAAGTTGAACGTGCTGACAAAAATCACACAAAAATTATCAATGGAAATCAAATTTAGCAACCCATGGAGGTCTGGATTTGGAGTTACACTCAAAATTAAAGTGGAAAAAAACTACAGGCTGATCCAGCTTTAATGTAATGTCCTTGAAACAAGTCAAAATGAGGCTCAGTAGTGTGTGTGGCCTCCATGTACCTATATGACCACCCTATAACGCCTGGGCATGCTCCTGATGAGGTGGCAGATGGTCTCCTGAGGGATTTCTTCCCACACCTGGACTAAAGCATCCCCCAACTCCTGGACAGTCTGTTGTGCAATGTGGCATTGGTGGATGGAGCGAGACATGTCCCAGATGTGCTCAATTGGATTCAGGTCTGGGGAACAGGCGGGTCAGTCCATAGCATCAATGCCTTTGTCTTGCAGAAACTGCTGACACACTCCAGCCCTTGGGCCATGGACTGGGGCCAGCCTGTGGCCTGTTAGGAACTGGACCACACAGCTAGAGGTGAGCAGTGAACAAGCTTGCAAAACTGAAACCATCCCCCTTCCCGATCCATGGAAAAATTGTCTTCCATAAAACTGGTCCCTGTTGCCATAAAGGTTGCAAGCCATTCTGTATCAGATTGCTTTATATCTGTATAGGTTATATAGAACCTGGCAGCCTCTCCCCACTTTCTTTCCCATATGAAGCTAACTGGTACTACTGTATTATTTAGGCCAGTTCTGGCAATAGCTCATCAAAGTCATGGCCAAAGGTTTTTTTACCCTTCTGGAATATTCCTAGCTTGTACTCTATTAACAACACAAGTTTCCATTCTTGCAATGTGCCAGGAAGACATGTTTAGAATGAAGTGGTTTGACAACGACTAGGCCTATTATAGTTTATTTGTTTATTATTTATAAATATATATCCCCATCTCTTTCCAAAGTGACTTTTTCCTTTTCCAAGTTATAATCAGAGATTTGTTTAGTATTGGTTTATCATAATGTGTGAGCCATTATTGTTTATAATCTATGCCATCTGGCTTTGCATGTTTAAATTCATTAAATTAAATTCATTATTCACCAAACTATAGCTTAGTGTGATATATGAATTCAATCAAAAGCATGAGTGAATCTTAAAAACAAGAAAAATGTTTTCTAAGATACTTGATATATGAAGTAACATTTAGTTAAGTTACTTCATACTAAAACAGGAAGTTTATGTTATTTTAAATAGATTGCATTATATGCATTTCATGTTTCCAATGTTCTGCTTGCATAATAGCATTTATTAGGTATTCAGGAGGCTGAATTATTCAACAAATAAGATTAATAAAGCTAGTGTTAGCTTACAGCAAAAGCCGTTCCATCTTATAATTAAATCCACACTGGATAATGGCACTGAACCTGCAAGGTGACAGGCACATGCTTACATGCAATCAACCATCCAAACTAAAACAAATTCTCACAAGCAACCAGAAACAATAGAAAAATTACTTTAACATCGGAACTAGATTCTGCAGCAAACTCAGATGTCTATTTTGCCCCTACATTTTCCCCACAGCACTATCCCCAGATGCTTCACAGCCAAGATTAAAGAAGCCTTAACATGCTCTACTCATAATATAGGGGTGGACAATTAATTTTCCCAAGGGACCACATGAGAAACTGGAACTGTTGTGGAAGTGCGAACCAAAAGGGCTGTGAAGGTGTATAAGCACAAACGCATGCTCATATGTAAATTGAAAAAAAAGTTGCATTCAAAACTATTGACCTATTGGCCTCATATGGGCTGGACAGGGGCAGCCAAACAGCTGAATGTGGCCCAGGGCCATAAAATGCCCAGGTCTCCTCTAATGTGATATATACCAATATCTGCTAGCAATGTTTTTGTGGATTCCACATAGGAGAAAGAGACTGGACTTCATGCGAAAGAATTAATGGACATAAGTTTGACATCAAGACTCTAACAAGGACAAAATAATAGACCATTTTATCTTCCCAGAACATTACAAAATAGCTTTTGAGGAACAAAGAAATGTTACCAGTACACTCAAACTAGAGATTGGATGAGTTGCTGAATGCATCAGCAGGTAAAGGCGATCTCAGAAGATCTTAAACCTGCATTTGAATAACCACTTTTTCTTTCCTTCTTTTCCTTCCCCATCTCCTGATTTAAATTCTTCCTCCCTCCCTCCCTCCCTCCATTCAGTGCATTTGATAAAATGAGCTATTAAAAGCTTACACCTTTTAATAAAATTTATCAGCCTGAAAAGGTGCCACCAGATTCTCTCTGAATTCAGATGACTTGTATAAATAATTCCAATGGTTCATCTAAGAATATTTTACAGTTGTGTCCTTCTGTTATAATTTGTGCTATGTGGGAAAACTAGACTTCTAGGCTTCAGAATATACTCATGGTTTAGTATGTTGTGTACGAGATTTTCCTATTTTTTTATTTTTTGCAGTGCCAACTATTAAATTGCTTTGGTAGTTTACCAAGCTCCAGTGTAGACAAGTGGATTTTTGTGAAGAAATATCATTAGTTTTTCATAAGTTATTTTCTTGGTTAAAATATATATATGGAGAATTTGGCTGAGAATATAACTCCATTTTTGTAAACTATGCATCTTAGAGCTGTCTCATGCCCATTAGGTGGAGCCATAAAGCTTACATAGATTCTCCTTATTTCCAGGTTGAATCTCTCCTTGTTCAGTTTTCATACATTATTCCTTGTCTGGCCTACAGGCACTTTAAAAAATAGCTTGACCCCTTCCTCTCTGTGGCAGCCCCTCAAATATTGGAAGACTGTTATCATGTCTCCCCGGTCCTTCTCTTCACTAGACTAGCCATGCCCAATTCCTGTAACCATTCATTGTATGTTTTAGTCTCCAGTCCCCTAATCATCCTGGTTGCTCTTCTCTGCACTTTTTCTAGAGTCTCAACATCTTTTTTATAATGTGGTGAACAAAACTGGATGCAGTGCTCTCGGTGTGGTCTTACTAGGGCTTTATAGAGTAGTATAGTACCTCACTTGATCTCAGTTATATCCCTCTGTTAATGCAACTTAGGATTGCATTAGCTTTTTTGGCTGCTGATGCACACCAATTGCTCATATTTAGCTGGTTGTCCACTAAGACTCCAAGATCCCTCTCACAATTACTGCTATTGAGCCTGGTTTTACCCAGTCTATATGGGTACTTTTGGTTTTTCTTGCCTAAGTGTAGGACTTTACTTTTCTCTACGTTGAATTTCATTTTGTTAGATACGGCCCAATGTTCTAGTCTGTCAAGATCCATCTGAATCTTGAGCCTATCTTCTTGGTTGTTAGCTATTTCTGCCAGCTTAGTATCATCTGAAAATTTGGTAAATTCCCCTTCCAGTCCCTCATCTAAGTTGTTCATAAAGATATTGAAGAGTACTGGGCCCAAGACAGAACCTTGTGGTACCCCACTGCTTACTTCCCTCGATGTAGACTTAGACCCATTAAGGACTATTCATTGAGTATGGTTTGCCAGCCAGTTGCGAGCCCATCTAGTGGTGGTGCTATCTATCCCACTTTTTTCTAGCTTACTAAGAAATAGATTGTGGTCTACTTTGTCGAATGCCTTGCTGAAATCTAAATATATAATATTCACAGTATTTTGCTGGTCTACTAATTTAGTCACTATGTTGAAGAATGAAATAAGATTGGTTTGGCATGATCTGTTATTAACAAACTCGTGCTGACTGCTAGTTATTACTGTACTTGTTTCTAGATGTTGGCAGATGTTTTTTTTATTATCTTTTCCAGTATCTTCCCAGGTATTGATGTTAGGCTGATTGGTCTATAGTTTTCTGGGTCTGTTTTTTTCCCCTTTTTTGAAGATGGGAACATCAGCTCTTTTCCAGTCCTCTGGTAGTTCCCTGTTGCTTCAGGATTTTTGAATGATGAGGTGCAGTGGTTCTGAGATGACCTCTGCCAGCTCCTTCAAAATTCTGGGATGTAATCCATCAGGCCCCGGTGATTTGTGTTCATCAAGATCAGTCAGGTGTTCTCTTACTATTTTTTTTTTGCTTATTTTAACTTTTATTTCTGGTCTGTCTTTTACAGTTGTTTTTGGTGGGTTGAGTTATAGTTTCTTTTTGCGTGAAGACTGATGCAAAGAATGAGTTAAGCAATACTGCTTTTCCTTGCCTTCTCTCTTTAGTGAACTGTTTCCTTGATTTTTTTCTTGTTATTTATATGTGTGAAGACAGCTTGTATTAAACATGTCAATGGTTTTGGAAAATAAGCTTGCTTTTAGTGTGCAGTATAGAATTTAAGGGCTCATATGTCTCAATTATGTTGTTCCTTGCTCTTACACCAATCTGGATTTTTTAGTTAGGGAGGTGCAAGATGGCAAATATTATTGTTCTGCAGGGACATTTGGGCATAATTGTATCTAATTTGTACTTCCTTGTCAAAGTAATGGATTTAAAACATGTAGTTTTACATAAGATTTTGCAGACCTTTCATTTTGTTTTCTTTTTATGTATTCAATTTGGATTCTGCTGATTCCAACCAACCCTTGGCTGTATGAAGCTGTTTAGAGAACACTGGATAATCCTATCATATTTGGGCAGCAAAAATCCAGATGTCCACTAGAGGGCAGCACAGAGTTTTCAATGTCTCTTTTTGCTTTCCAGCCATGGTCTGGGTTTCTGTGGCCCCAGTATGGTAGGGTGACTACTTATATCCTGAATCATTTGCATTTGTAGACAGATGGGATTAAAATAGGAAAGGTTAAGAACAGCAGAGGAAAAAGAATAGGTAAAGTAATGGGCAAACAGCCATGTTATGATTTTTCCCCTCTTCACATTTTATGTGTTGGCCATTAATCTTTGTTTGGTTTGGTTTCTGTTCCAAGGAGAATAATTTAGTGGATTAATTTGTGGAGGGAAATTATTCTTAGAACTCTATGCCTGTGCTGGCATTGACAGTTATTTTCCTGGCTATATGACACTATTTAAATCATACTTGAAACAGCCTGTTCTAACTTGCTGTATCTTTTTAATTTACTGATATAATTCCTGGAAGGAAATTCCGTTAGAATTATATGTCTTTTCTTCCATTAAAGGCTATTTATGCAGTTAATGCATAATTCTAATTCCATCCTTAGTGAAGAATGATTGGAATACTTTGGGATAAGTAATTTGCAACCAAGATTATTAGATATGATTGTGTAGACTTAAATGTAACAAACCAGATGATTAATAGTCCTTGTAAGTTTGGAACAATTTATAGCAATTATATAGCAATTTATACAATTTAGATTTGCTACGTTTTACCATTTGACCTGAAAAGTATGCTAAGAAGCATGACATCTGAAAATCTGTTGACACAGTATTTTGGTTTTCTAGAATAGAGTTCAGCTAAGCACCTGACTTCTCATGAGGTCTATTGCCAATGAAAAATATTTTGTAAACCACCAAGAGCCCTAAGATTATGATGAACTAAAAATCTAACTAAAAATGTCATATATTAAATTTCTACATTTCCATACTGTTGTATATAGAAATTGGATTGATAAATCCACCCAGAGTTACCCTATGCTAAGATGGATAGCCAATAAATTGCATAAAATAAATAAGTACTGATATTTATGTTCACTTATCTGGTAAAGAATAAAATCCTATATACAGTATGCTTACCTGTGAATAAACCATGCTGGGCTCAAGAAAACTTATTTTTGAGAAGTCATACTCAGAGCTGCATGGTTTTGTTGGCTAAGAAGTAAAAATGTTACAATGGTAGAGGTACAGTATGTTTATTCCTATGTATGAATTTCAATTTTCTGTCTATCTGCTGTGAAAAGATTTAAATTATTTTAAAACTATAGTCATACTGAGTTCTGAAAATAACATCCATTGCTGTTTATTTTCTTCTTTCCAGATATTTGGACACATCAAAATAAATGCAGGTTTATTTTTCTGAAGTAAAAACTCCACTTATTCTCACATCCATATATTCCTTGAAAACCCAGCTGGCTAAATCAGGTTAGAGCTCCAGAAGAAAGGGAGTGGAAGAACCACATGGAATGTTTTATCTCTGTGATAGTTCCCAGTGATTATGGATTCTATACAACCTTACATTTTCAACCAGTTTGTCCAGTTCATCAAACATTGGCCATCCTGACACTTCCCCCATATATTATATGTTGGTACTTTCTCACTGGAATGTAATTGCAAGTTCGTATGTGAACTCTTGTTTTGCGAACAATATTTTGAAACTCTTCATTCTGATTGATATAAAGGGTGAAATCCAGAGTAAATTCTTTCTGGCTTGCTTTGTGTAGCAAATTTTCCACACATCTATTCAAATATATACCACAGAGTTACACATTACCATTATATATTGCCATTAAATGCTAATGACAATATAGGGGTATCAATATACTGATGCAAGTCAGTTTGTAGCCCTGGTTAAGGCATGGGTGTCAAACTTGCTGTGTCACGTTGATGTCATGTGATGTAGTGCAGTGTTTTTTGCCTACATGGAACTGGGGTGGGCGTGGCCTGCATTCGGCCCACAGGCTGCCACTTCTACACACCTGGGTAAAGGCATCAGACTAAAAAGAGGGAGAATCATGAATTCTAGTCACATCTTAGCCACAAAGGCAGTCAAATGACCTTGGGCCAATTATTCACTCTCAGCCCTAGGAAGCAGACAAGGGCAAACCTCTGAAATGTGGTGAAAAAAGTCACAATGACATCAGTGTCATTAATGTCCCACCCCAGAAAAAGGACCAGTTATGGCCACTACCTTGACTTTTATATCCCCCCCTGCCGATGCCCCTAGTATCATATTAAGGTAATAAATCTAAACACTACATGGCTAATAATAAAGCACTTCTGAGATAGAGCTTTCTTTAACATATATTCTACTGTAATGAACAAAACAATGACTCTATGTACATAACCATAAAACAGGGTAGTCCTTGACTTCCAACAGTTCACTTAGTGACTGTTCAAAGTTACAATGGCACTGAAAAAAGTGACTTATGACCATTTTTTACACTTACACCTTTGCAGCATCCCCATGGCCATGGGATCAAAATTCAGACGCTTGGCAGCTGATTCACATTTATGATGGTTACTGTATCCCAGGATCTTGTGATCACCTTTTGGGACCTTCTGACGAGCAAGTGGGGAAACCAGATTCACTTAACAACCATGTTACAAACTTAACAATTGCAGTGATTCACTTAACAACGATGGCAAGAAAAGTCATAAAATGGGGCAAAACTCACCTTTCAAATGTCTCACTTAGCAACAGAAATTTTGGGCTCAATTATATTCATTAGTTGAGGACCTGTATTGGCAATATAATTGAATATTAATACAAATTAGTTGATGTCCTATTTTCTGCTCTGGCAATAATGGGGATACAAGCAGGTTGTTGTCCCATGTTGTTAGGTACAATATTGTCTAAGCATACCTTACCAAAGGTTTGCCCATTTTCAGACCATTGATGGTATCCCAACCCTTATACAATGTTGTTTTACGTATCTGCCCATGTGGCAGTGCATTGGGCCATCCAAATTATGCTTAGCAGTAGGTATACCTCATTATTTTAAAAAGTTTATGTCCTACAGCATGACAGTGTGAAGATTTAAGGCCTGTGACGATTTAAATGCAAGTTACCTTTTCTTTTTCATTGTAATTGAATGGTCACTTCAGGAGGCATTTTCCACCAGCAAATGGAATCTGAAGTGGATTGTCTGGTCATCTCATTCCTCTGTCATTGCCCAACTGTGCTGCGGCCTATGCAGCTGATCGTGCTATAAACTAATTAAATATTTTAACCTTCTCATGTTTGTTCATCAATCATTTGCATGTGACACTTTGTATGATTGCTCAGCAGATACTACGCTACTAAATTTTTCTGTAATGTGATAACAGTATTTTGATACAGTATTTTGATTTGAATGTAGTGTGTTAGATGATTCCAGATTTCCATGCCTTTTTCAACAATTTCTTTTTACAGAATCTGGTCACTGTCTAGTTTACCTCATGGCTGAGGCAATCACTATATTCCTTACAACTCAATCATTCTCCAGAGTGGTGGTGTTAGGTAGGATCCCGACTGGGTTGACTCTGGTCCCCTTTTAAGGAAGATAACAGACATCATTCGTCTGGGACATCATACCTCCAGGATTACTCAAAAGTAACCAGAAGAGGCTTAGCCCAACCAACAGCAAGTTGCTTCAGTCTCCCGAGGGGTCAATCCATGCAGATCTGTAGAGATTCTCAGTCATCCAGATCATAGTTATCCCAAAGGTGCTTTTTCAGGACAAAAAAAGAAAGAAAAAACAAGAAAGCCCAGCTGCCTCCTGAAAAAGCACTTTTGGAAAAATCCATCCAGATGTGGGAGATGTAAAGTTCCTCCCTACGCCGCCAATATAACGCCCAGGCGCGGCCTCTACCTCCGACCATGAACTGCGCCACGCAATTCTTCCTTTTTCGAGCAAAGCACACGATTCAACACGCGAGAGAGTTTAAAAAGGCCGTTCACCGGCGGAAGAACGCCGATGTCAGGGGCCGCAGGAGCCCGCAGGCTCATCTGAGCAACAGGATACAATGCAGTACTGAGCTGCTCAGGGTTGACTCAGCCTTCCATCCTTCCGAGGTCGGTAAAACGAGGACCCAGATTGTTGGTGGGACAATACGCGGACTCCGTAAACCGCTTAGAGAGGGCTGGGAAGCCCTGGGAAGCGGTATATAAGTCTAAGGGGGCTATCGCTATGTGCGCACTGGGAGGTGGGGCGGAGCTCTTGCACAGCAATCCGCGGCGTCCGGACCCCAGGATTGTCTTCTGCGAGGAGGAGAAGCCGGAGGAGGCGGGGCTTGAGGAAGTGACTTCAGCTGGCGGCGCTTGCAAGCGTGGAGAGGAGAACTCCGGCTCTCGCCTCGCCGACGATCCTGCCTGAAGGCGCTGGAGGCTGTGGAGCTCGCTGGTCATGGCAGTGGCGGCTGCTGGTACCTTCAGGGTCCTTCTCAGAGCAGCAGGGAAAGACAATGCTGGCAGGAGGGCGGCGGCGACGGCTGTGCCTCTTCCTGACCTCTCCGCCGGGCTTTCTCTTGGCAGCGGCGGCTTAAAGGTGAAGCCTTACTGCACGCTGTCTCCGCAGCAGCAGCAACAGCAGCCCTCCACCCCGCCTCCGGATATGAAGAGCTACCTGTGGAAAAGCTACAACGAGGCCAAAAGAGTCACCAAAGGTGAGAGAGAATCGGGGACTGGGGCGGAGGTTGTCCCAGCAGGGCGAGCGCGCTCGCCTACCTTCTTTGGCGCGGTGCCTGTTGCGCGTTTTGGCTCCGGGCAGCTTTTTCGCCTTTTCAGAAACGAAGCTTCCGGCTTCCCCTCGCTGCCCCTCGAGGATCGCAATCCTGGGGGCTTGCCCTCCTCCTCGTCTCACTTCCCTCTTTTGTTCCTCTTCGTTTTGGGCGGGCTCCAAAAGGACTTAAAAACAATCGTAGGCCACGGTGCGAGGTGATGCGCTTCTGCTTCGAGGTGGGGAAAGCGATCTCCTTGGCCAAGGTCACGGGGGAGCAGGTTTGTCGCCCTGCAATGGCTTGAGCTTAGAAGCTGAGAGTTGAGCAGGTGGTAAACCAGGCAATGGTGGTGGTACTGGATTTGTAGGTAGTCGCCGAGGATGCCTGTACTCTACACACAAACACCGAGCCCTCTATCAGTAAGAAAATTGGGGTGTTTTTATGACGGTGGGATGTCCTGGTAGAAGAACGGTGTGCTGTTGATCTCTGGATAATGTATAAGGAAATGGACTTGGGGAAACCCATAGTAAACCCTTAGTGAATCCCCCTGCCTGTGGGTATTATTTCAAAAACTCTGGGAGACAGGTAGGTTAAACGTGCTACTTGCTTAATTCTAGGCTGCAGCATAAATTGCAGCCCCAGTAGTTGTTTTAATGTTCACTTTTAAATAACATGTGAAAATCCAATCAGAATCTCCAGTTGCAGTAGTTTTAATTTGCTTTGGCCTCACAGTTGGGATTACTTGGAACCTTTGGTGCAAGCAAATGTACAAGAGAATCAGACAAAGCTTTGCCACAAGAGAATAATTAAATCAGAGGCATTTGAATAAGAAGTATTGGGGATAAAAAAATAAAAAAATAACCGAAAAGGGGGTAATCCCTAGGGAATACTTTTTTTAAGAAGAGAGATGTGGGTAAGATTTTTATAGGGGCTCTTTCTTTTTTTAAAATGTAAAGAAATCATAAAGAAATGTTGCTGCCATTGCAGAATTCCTTCTATTCTTAGGTTGCTACAGTTGATAGCACTAGGAGTCTGAGCTCCATTCAAAGTGCTACTATAAAGTGTGTGGTTGGGACATGCCAGGAATAACTCTCCCAAGCATATTCTGTCCATCTCATATAGATTATCAAAGGAGTGGCTTTTGTGAATCAATCAATGGGACATGGCTGGTAATGGCCCTTTACATTCTGGCACACTTTCCTCCTGAGGACAAAGAAGCTGAAGCCTTCTGTAGGTTTTCCTAGACAGGAGTTATACTGCTCTGTATAACTCAAGGGGTTAAAGTAGAATTTTTGAAGAAACAAGATAATTTCACCTGTTTTTATAAAGCATTAGAAAATATCTTCAGTCTCACAGATATGAACCTGGTTGCAATGAATCACAACAGTGAGTGCAGTGCTCTGTGACGGTGACCTTCCTGGGAATATAGCCCTAATTATCTCTTTCCTGACAGTTTCTGTGATGGCCAACATATTAGTTGGATGTATCATGAATGAGCTTTTGCTCTTTGAAGATGGACCTGTCAAATCTATCCTATTTAGAAGTGGAAGAAAATTAAGTGAGGATTCAAATGACTTGAGGATTGAGATGCAAGTTACTAAATACCGTGTTTCTCCAACAATACGGCCTCCACCAATAGGAAGGCCCAGCATGTTTTTGGGGCATAAAATCAAATTAAGCCCCTCCCCCCAAATTTAGGCCTATCTTAAAATATGCAAAATAAGGGGGAAGGGCGGGAGACTTGCCGTTAGGAGCGCCCAGCGGGCAGGAATTCCTCGCCACCAGCCACTCCTAACTGGCGATCATGGCGAAGCACGGAGAGCTCCCTACTCCCACCAAACACCTTTGCTACAGACACCTTTGGCACCCGCCGCTGTTGCTTTCCCTTCTGCCCATTCCGCTGCCACATTTGGAGCTGCCGCTTCCGTGTTTGGAGTTCCGTCGCCATTTGGAGCTTACCAGCAATTCTTTCAAAACATTAACAATCATTTTATCTAAAACAGTCAAAAAAACCCTGAAAAGTCCATTCATTCCTGGTATGGTATCTTTTTCTTGTGTCCCCTTTTAAGAGACCTATGCTGCTTGGATATTGTTTTTTCTTAAATAAACTTTTGGAACATAGTAAAGTCATTGTTGAAGGGGATAGGCCATTTTAAAATCGAGGAAATGAAAGAGATACTAATCTTCCAAACATGATTGTGGATCCATTTGCTTTTGGTGTTCCTTTGAAATATTTATGTCTTCATCAGCCCAAAAATAATAATGATTGTGCTGATAAGTGTAACATGAAGGTTGGTACATGGAACCAGTTTTGGTCTATCGTTAAGGCACCAAGTTAGAGAGACTATGAAATCAAGCAAGAGACTATGAAAACAAGTCCCACCTTAGCTATGAAAACTAGCTGTGTGACTTTGGGCTGGTCAACCACTCTCAGCCCAAAGTTGTTGTTGTGGAGAAAATAGGAGAAAAGTCTGCTGGATATTTCACCATCTTGAGTTATTTGTAAAGATAAAAGTGGGACATGGAATGAATGAATGAATGATTCAGAGTGTCATGAAGATATTTTGATTCAAACCTAGGAAATTACTTTGCTGCTCAGAGCATGCTAGAAGATAGAGACATGGGCTTTCTATCACAATGAGTTATCTGGGCAGCAAAGCTGTTATTAAAAAAAAGAAAATCAAACTGGAGAATGAACATTCAGTATAGGCCTCTTGGTTAGAGTTTTAATTGGATTTGGAAACCTATAGACAACCACTTGCAGGGGCCTCAGCACAGCTGCCATCTAATTAGGATGGCTCACTCATGGTTTCAAAGTTAATCCTTTGCAGAGTGCATTGCTATAGTCCAATCATAATTTCATGGATCGCTGTTGTGAGGGCCTCCTACCATGTTTCCCCAAATATAATACTCAACTGGAAAATAAGTCCTAGCATAATTTTTCAGGATGCTTGTAATATAACCCCCCCCCCCCAATAAGCCCCAGTTAAGATTGTCAGCCAGATGCATTTAGTACTGTAATTCCTTGGAAAATAAGCCCTAATGCGTCTTTTAGAGCAAAAATTAATATAAGACCCAATTTTATTTGGGGGGAAATACAGTAATTAGATAAATTTCTGAGGACTAGCAATATGTTCCTGGCTGATTTTACTCCAAGGTAAGCCTGGAGTTCACATATTGTACAAAACCATAATGTTGTCTTTCTGTTCTGTATGATGGGGTGCTGCAACCCATGGCATGTGAATTAGTATGTAGTGTGAACCGGACAATTTGATTTATTTACAAATCATGACTAAACAAGCCATGGTTTATCATAACATGTGAATTCCAATAAAATGAACTACAAACCAGACTCATGTAGCCTTCCTCAACAAATAGTAAGAGTAGCAGTAGTTAATTCAACAAGGAAGTACAATACAGTATGTGAGTTAAGATGTTTGCCCTTTTTTTTACAATGCTTTTCAAATAAGCTGCTGCACAAATTAGGTTAAGTTTTCTCTTTAGATTTTGTGCTGCAGTTGCAGAAACTATATTTCATGTATGCATTCATATTTTTGTTTAAATAGGGCAGGGGCACCATGCTGCCATGCTAAATTATGCCTTTTTCAAAGTATTTCATAGTACGATTTATCAGGTATGATATGCATTTTATTAAAAGCCAAATTATGTTACGTAGCTTCAAGATTTAAAGGGTGTTCCAGAATAGATTCATTTACCTTATTAGGTAAGGATTTTCATGCAAGCAATTTTATCTTACTAAGATAGTTGCAGGTTTTATAAACAGTTAGAAAGAAGACAGAAAGCCAAGTACTGGTATATTTTAAGTGAGCTGTACAAATTATGGAGTAGTTTAGTTTGCTTTAACATTTTTGTGCTGTGTCAAATACTTTGGGCAATTTGTAAGGAATTATAAAAATTAAAATGCAAAACAAGATGTAATATCAAATTCAGCAGTAAAAGACAAGAATCAAATAGTTCAAACATTAACATACAGAGGTCAAAATTGTGAGAACTGAAAAGTTGAGCAATGAACAAAAGGTTCTTTATGTAGAGTCAAGATAACCACAAAGATGACAAAGTTAAAAAGAAGAGAACTGACTGTGTAAATCTTAGAAGCAGTCTACCATGATTTCTGTGTTATTGCTGCTATGTTGGGAAAAGTAAAATTTTTAATGTAGTCGTCTGATACTAATTTTGCTGAACACTTTAGCCATGTATATTTTGCTGCATTATATTGTCCCCCAAGAATGATAGATTTTGTTTATTTCTAACCATAAAACCCAATGTTATTAATGCTATAAAATAGGCAAGCTGTTACATACTTATATATCTTTATATCTCAGTCTAATTTATCTTTTCAATCTAATTTATAAATATAATCTAGGAAAGATGAGATGATTATTTTAAATTTAGGTTAATATAGGAAAGAACTGTTACATAATGTGAGGATGTCAGATAAAAACTGTAGAAACTTTTTAATTGCTCAATAAAAATGAAAGATAAAATACCCCACATTGGTAAAATCAGTGGGAATTTTTCCTGGTTTCATTTGTCCAAGATCTGCTTCATTTGTATGTGCATGGGTCTGAATCCTTAAGGGTGGGAAAGATGGAAAGTTAAGGTAAGGTACATGTAAGGTACATAATTTACATGTAATACTCAAGTATTTCAATGTTGACTCAGTTATGATCCATATAACAAATGATTTCTGAACTTCAAATTTAATAACTCAGCATCATTGCATTTAACATAATAATTCAATTCTTGTATTTGCACTTCTTCCAGTGAGCTCAGGATAGCCTAAATGGCCTTCCAGTTCCTTCACAGGAATTTTATGAGTAAGATTTACTTTATGCCTGAGTGTGGATTTTTATTTTAACTATTTTTTTGAATGTGACTCCTGGTGACTTATCACAATAGTTTCATTGGCAATACTATGGAAGTAGTTTACCATTACATTCTTCTAGGATGCATGTGCTAGATCAAGAAGTCTTGGTCTAGCACACTGCGGTATCTGCCATCCCGCATCTGATGGGCGGCTCATGAAAGGGAGCGAAGGGAAGAGAAACAACAGGAAGCGAAGTTTCCTCTTGATGAGCGCACCCCGAATGTCTTGGCACACGCTCTTTTATTGTGCTTTTTTACAAGAAAATGATTTAATCAAAAAGCTCAAGTCAAACATGGTAATCTCATCAGGATGTGCATGTTTACAAAGCTGCATACCGGACAGATTACTTACAATGTGGATAAGCTTATTAACAAACGTCTATCTCCTTGTCTCTTGTACGTGCCTTGCAAAGGTCACTGAAGAGACAGAAGTTAATGATTACACGTGAATGATACAATGTTGCAAACGCATGAATGATACATAGTTGCAATGATACATAGTTGCAAACACATGAATGATACATAGTTACAACATCTCCTCTGTTTTTATTATTTATGACGAGTCTTCTTCCTCGTCTGAGAAGACAGGAACCATTTTTCTGAAATATTCACCGTCCCCGTCATCTAGGCAAGAGTGCGACCCGTCAGCGTCAGAGTTGTCCAAGGAGCGGTAACTCAGCAATGACATTTTTTCGTCCGGTGTTGAGGATATAACATGAGCTTGCAATAGCACATTAACATCAGCAGAGGATAATTGATTTTTAAAAAATTGCAATATTCTATTAAAACAACAAGGTCCTATAATACATATCAATATAATGATTATTAATGATCCTGCCAATGCAGTTAAAAAGGTTGTAAACCATGGCGAAATAGAAAACGAACCCCCCCCCTGCCATCAGCATAAAGACAACATTCTTCTTGAAGCATAGCACACAATCCCTCTTGTTTTTTTTTAAAAAAATAACAGATCTAAATCTTTACGATTTTGCAAGAGGGGGTATTCCATGGGTACCTGTAGGGATATAAAATCATCAGAGTTATACACACAAGCCATACTTGAATGCAAAATGATTTGGATTTAACAATTTCATCCCCGTGGACCCATGCCATAAGACCGGTGGAACAAGTCCAAACAAAATTATTGCCAGGGATAAAATACATTCCTTTCAGGCGTGATGTTAAAGTTCCTCCTGAAGTGGTGTAGATTGCAGGATATCCCCTGGTTGTGTGGGTGCGTCTGCCAAATAGAATTGAAGTGGTGGGTAGAAGTCTTCTATGCAAGAAAAATTGGTTGTAGAACTTAAACAAATGCCTTGAAAGTCAGTTATAGTCCAAGCAATATTATATCTTCTATGAGGCTTCTGCAGATCGTCATGGACAGTTCTTTTGAAGCGTCGTTTGTTGACAGGATCAGAGTTCGGGTATATAAAAGCATGACAAGCAGGAGAGAGGGCTATAGACAAGTTAGTTGTAGAACATTTGCGAAATGAGGAGGGAATGCAATTAGTAGAAAAAGGATAATAATTACAATAATGACAATAAAGATTAATTTGGTAATTCATCAAGGATATTAGTTGGGGTGGGGAAACCCATAATACAATAGAAGGACATCTAGGTCCTCCTATGTTTAGATTGAATAGAGGAAAAGATTTTAAGGTTCCTTTCCATAGGAAGAGTAAAGAAGGAACAAAAGAGTGAGTGGTAGAGTGTTCTTTGAACAAAACAGAAGTGACAGAGTGAAAACTACGGGTAGCATTTTCATGACGTACTCACATGGAAGAAGTATAATAGCCTTCTGTTAATGAAATGATTTTAACACGAATAGTCTTTTGACAGGAAGCATAGGTTTTGTTGAAGTAAGGTAGGAATTGCAAAGAAGGTATAGGCAAGAATATCAGGAAGAGTTTTAAGATACAGATGTAGCAGAGGAATTCCCATGATAGGGTCTAACCGCCCTATCTGGCAGTAAGATCGCAGCGTAGCCTCGTCCCCAAGTGAGAAGCTCAGCGGGCCCCTGCCAGGCAGGATCTGGCAATCTGCGATAATATACCAGAGGTCTGTTAGGCGGGGGTGAGGGGGAGGAAAAATGACGCGAAGCAGCAGAAGTGGGAGGAATGCCAGTCAGATTGAGAAAGTTTAAAGTGTAAAGACAAATGTTAAGAGAATTTTGCAATGCTGGGAGGTTCGGGGGTTTTTCCCGCAACGAATATCGATCAAGAGCACTTTTCAGAGATAAGTTTGCTCATTCCACAATAGCCTGCCCCTGGCTGTTGTAGGGAATCCCAAACTTGTGGGTTACATCCCATCTGTTACAGAAGTCCTGGAAAGCAGAACTTGTATAGGCAGGTCCATTGTCTGTTTTTATTTCTTTTGGACGTCCCAGCGAGGCAAAGGTACGAATTGAATGATTGATGACATGTTTTACAGTTTCTCCCCTTTGAGGAGTAGCCAGAATAAACCCTGAATATGTATCGATGGAAACGTACAAATATTTCCAAGGGGCAAAAGGTGGATACTGAGTTACATCCATTTGCCAAATTTCACAAGCTTTTAATCCTCTAGGATTTACTCCTATGGGAATGGAATGTCCTTGCTTACTACATGTGGGGCATTGTTGAATAATGGCAGCAGCTTCTGCCTGAGTTAGGGAAAATTGAAAAGTTATCATAACTTGGCGGGGGAGATTCAAACACACTCCCTGCTTCTATTTTATAATGGACTTTTAAAGCCTCCATAATTTTCCTCCAGGTGACCAAAATGCCAATAGGTGCACGAGGAGGACTATGGAGATGTTCACCAATTTTTTGCCAAGTGGAAATTTTTAAGGACCCTTCCTCTGAATAATTGGGACAATAATGTAGCAATAGGTTTCTTTTTTACAGGCGAGCCCTTTAAATTAGCAGAATATTTAGAAGAAGAAGCGACTAACTCCCTCAATTCCTTCAGATGCTGCGTCTGTTGTTGAGAAAAGTTTCCACCCATACTTACGAAAGTCGAGACCGTGTTTCAGATCCGATGATGTGCAATCCGCTTCAGGCCTGGCAATGCACAGCTCCCATCGAGCTGATAAGATATGGGCGCGTCGCTACGTATCCCCCTTAGGGAATCACGTCGGGGTCACCAGAATGCGGTATCTGCCATCCCGCATCTGATGGGCGGCTCATGAAAGGGAGCGAAGGGAAGAGAAACGACAGGAAGCGAAGTTTCCTCTTGATGAGCGCGCCCCGAATGTCTTGGCACACGCTCTTTTATTGTGCTTTTTTACAAGAAAATGATTTAATCAAAAAGCTCAAGTCAAACATGGTAATCTCATCAGGATGTGCATGTTTACAAAGCTGCATACCGGATAGATTATTTGCAATGTGGATAAGCTTATTAACAAATGTCTATCTCCTTGTCTCTTGTACGTGCCTTGCAAAGGTCACTGAAGAGACAGAAGTTAATGATTACACGTGAATGATACAATGTTGCAAATGCATGAATGATACATAGTTGCAATGATACATAGTTGCAAACACATGAATGATACATAGTTACAACAGCACACAAGTGCTAAACTCGTGGTGTCACATTGTTGTTATGTGACATTTTGCGACAGTTTCCCCCTTTGCAGAGCTGGGGTGGGTGTGGCCTGCACATGACGCATCCGGCCTGTGGGCCACCAGTTTGACACCCCTGGTCTTATATAAAGCTCTTACTGTACATCTCCTGGTGCTCTCCCATTCAACAGCTACCCAGGGCAAACTCTGCTTAACTTCTCAGCTAAGGTAAAATCACCCAGGTCATGCCACATGCTGAGAAGTCCAATGCAAAAGTATGGGCATGAACATTTAAAATACAAAAGGGCAAACCGTTTCAGTAAGTATTGAACAGGTAAAGGGTATCCAGAAAAGGAGCTTCTTGTATTTCAAAGACATGTTGTTGCCTCTAAGCTCCAGTTAACCCCACCAGCATAAGTAATCTGTTCATGAAAATGGGTTGGGGAAGGTTCCCAAGAATCAAATTATGGGACAATTATCCCAAGGTGAACAAATCAGAAGAGCCACATGTTGGATCAGTGATGATCTGGGACAAACCCAATATTCTTGTGATGGCCACTGAGCTCCATTGAACAAAGAGAGGGGAGCTTCAAGCAGCCATCCTCACAATGAAATCTCATGGATGATGATGAAGGATGCCACTATTTAACTGGGAAGACAGTAAAATAACTGTACTCTCAGCTTGTCTTTGGTTCAGCATCTCAGTTTAGACCACTCTTTTGGTTTACAGAACAGTATTGTTCATGACAGTTAGCATTTCCCAGTAAATGATTACCATAGCATTTTCCCTGCCCTAGGACCAGGGTTGAGCAAAACATGAAACCCAGCAGGACAGGTCTCTGCGAGGGGTGATATCTCTTCATCCAGCCACATTTCAGTGACAGATTCTAAGTACTTCCGTCTGCAGTTGTGGATTAATCTGTTTATTACAGATGGATTTGGTGTTCAGTAACTTCATCTTGAGCTCTGAGTTAATTTTCCTATCTGGCTTCTTCCATGAAATTGTCCATGTAAAAGGCAAGCAACAAGTTTATTGTGTAGCTTGCAACCAGTCTATTTTTTGTTTTTCTATTGTATTTATATCCTGAGCTTCCTTTGGGAAAATCTGAATGACCACTATCTCATTGAGCTACTAAAAAGATCAGAATCAGCCTCATGTTAGCTAAAGGATATAATTAAGTACCCTTTATGTAGATGCATCCCATTTATGATATATATTATGAATACCTGTTCTGTTTCTATGTGTCTTTTTCTTCCATAGACTTAGTCCCTTCAATCATGAGTAATTTGTTGAATCCGGATGCTATCTTTTCCAACAATGAAATGAGTCTCTCAGATATAGAAATCTACGGCTTTGATTATGACTACACTTTGGTTTTCTATTCCAAGCATTTGCATACGTTGATTTTTAATGCTGCCCGGGACCTTTTGATCAATGAACATCGGGTAAGATGATATACCAGGATGGGATGGTGCCATAATGTACTGGAAATTCAGATAATTAAGCAAGTTGTATAGCAATAAATAAATTATGGGTAAAAAGCATACAGAAGATTTGTGTTGTGTTGACATAAATTATATTGCAGAACTTGCATAGATTTTTCAAATGGATTCAAGAATATAAATTGACAAGAAGTTGGCTTCATTGCTTTTTCTTGCATACAATATGCAGTATTTCAGAATTTAACTCATCCAGAATTAAAAATTTAATAATTTCTTAGAAGGATCTGTATTCATGATGTCATCCTTAAGATTGATTGGTTTATAGAATATCCTTCCGCAAACTACATGCTCTCCAAATGTGCAAACCATAACTGTAGAATTCACAGGAGTGACCATGTTGCAAAGTGAATTCTGGGAGTTGATATCTGCACATCTGGAGGGAACATAGGGTAAGGTTGCCTTAGAATATGCATCGGCCTAAATTCATGAGTTTTGGGCGAATCGTTATCAAAGGCTTTGAAGACATGAATTATTATTGCTATGTTATCTTTCAGGAGTAGGAATTTTATTCCTTACTCTAATGTACAGGTAGTCCTCTACTCAAGATCATTTACAATAAACCCCCAAAGTTGGTCACATGATGACCTGCCTTACAATTGTCATGACTATAATAGTCAGGCTTCATTCCAATCATAAGTCAAAGATCACCTGTACCACTTACCTGGATGATGTGGACAGGACAGTTCTTGCTCCAAACTTGTGCTCTGTAGGTCAAAACTCCATCTTGCAACAGTTATATCTTTGGGCCAAAATGTAAGGAGATAATTGCATCCTGCCTTCCACTATATAGGAGAGGTATACAGACATTATGTACATATTTGTGAGATTTCAAAGGAAGGGGCAGGTGTAACCCATTACGTTGAGACCACAGAAATTTTAGAAAATTCTTTATAGATACTCCTCAACTCATGTCCCAACTCTGCATCCTTTTTTGGCCATTGTTAAACAAATCACCACAGTTAAGTGAATCGTGATTTTTTTAAAAAAGAAAATCCAGCTCCTTCATTGACTTTGCTTGTTGGAAGTTCGCTGAGAAGGTTGCAAATGGTGATCACACGTCCCTGTGATGCTACAGCTGTTGTAAATACATACTGATTGCCAAGCACCTGGATTTTGACCCCGTGATCCTGGGGATGCTGTGATGCCCATAAGTGGGAAAACCCATCATAAGTCACTTTCATCAAACAATCACCAAACCAATGGCTGTAAGTCAAGGACTATCTATACAGGGAGATGGAAATGTTCCATTAACAGATTACTGCAATCATTTGCAATATATAACTATGCTACCCTAAAAAAATTCCCTTGTTTGAAAATAAATGAAGTCTTTGTTGCTGATTTTGCTGTTCCAACCAAAGGACTTCATTGCATTAGTAAACACAAGTATTAACCCTCTGTTTACTATGAGGTTTGAACATATTTTGTCTATGTGAACTGAGTTCCCAATATAGTTTGTTAAGCATACAGTACCTAGGACTGCATTTCTGTCCAAAGGTCAGTGGCAAAATATTCATATCTATAAATATCTTTGTAATAGTAAATAAGAAATTGGATCTTAACACACAACTGGTTGCAATCTCTGGTTTAATGAAAGCCTGGAACAGAACTATTTCTACGGGGCGAGTTGTTCGATGGAACCAAAATAATGACCAAGAATTACCTATGAAATAAAATTAGATCAAGTGCAATTTAACAAACGTTCCCCAACTTTCTAAGTTCTGCTAAGTAGAGAGAGTAAGTGTGAAAAATTTTTTCACAGAGCCGCCTCTTCTGTAGAGGCATTATGGATGTGAATGGAAGGAAAGAGTAAGCAATGAATATTTGAATTTAGAACTGGCCTTCCCGTGGATGCATGAGATTACACATTTGTAATGCAGTTGAAATTAAAATAACAGGTAAAAACTATACTGTAGTCTAAAAGGTTTTTCTCTCTCTTTTATTACTCTTCTGAGGATTCTTAAGATAATACAATATCTTATTTTGGAAACAAACGAACAAACAAACAGTTCCTAATTTTAAAACTTGTAATGTTGATGCCCTTGATCAGATGCCGAATCTTCTCAACAAATAGGTTTGATTGAAACTTTTGAAACAGTGTTACAGATATATGGGAAGGAATGAAATGGGAAGGAAATATCAACCAAAGTTTTTCGTAACAGAACCTTTTAATTGCAATCTCTAGCATTGTTGTAATGCCTTGCATAAATAGAGCCAGAATTATTTTTTCTACATTTAAATTGTGTTCTTTCTCTCCCCCTTCTAAGTTGCATCCATGGCATGGCTACACATTATGATGTAGCTTTCCTGATAAAATTAGAAACAAAAGAGGCATTTTGTAGAAGTAGAAGAAAGGGAACTGGGTCTCACTAGATCTATTGAGACGAAATTCCTATATGGCTTATATATTATGTGCTAAAATTACTATTATTTTTTATGATTTTGCCAGTATCCTGCAGAAATCCAAAAGTATGACTATGATCCGAATTTTGCAATAAGAGGGCTTCATTATGATGTGCATCGGGTAGGTATGGATTGTTTATTTGGAACTTCAATGGTTATTACCTGTTTTCATTTCTAAGAAGTCTGAAATAGTTGCAAGATAGAAATTACCATGCCTACTTTTCAAATTTGAAATAATATTTATAGAAATAGTATTAGAAATTAGATCTTATGTATTAGACCCAAGGTTCCTTACAGTCTAATATTGTGCCATCAAATTGTTTTTGATTCCTAGCAACCACATAGATAACTTTTCTCCATGATGGTCTGTCCCTCACCTATTCTTTCAAATGTCTCAATGGTGCACTCATCACCATAATCAGTCCATCCACTTTGCTGCTGGTCATCCTCTTCTTCTCTTTCCCTCCACCTTTCCCAGCATTAGAGCCTTTTCTACAGCTGGGTCCTAATATAATGTGTCCAAAGTGGGATAATTTGAGCCTCGTCATCTTTGCTTTGAGTGAGAACTGTGGGCTGATTTGCTCAGCTTGGTCTTTTCCGCTATCCATGGTATTCTCACTCTTTTCCAATATAAAATTTACCTTAACACACACTCAAAAAAAATATTATCAGATAAACAATTACTAGGAAAGGCTTAAGGTCTGCATAAGATTTTCTCAGATTACAAATCATCCAGCCTTTTCTGGCTCCAGAGGGAATGACAGTTCAGCAGATTGCATGGTTACTTTTTGACTCAAGTGTTATTGCAGTCATACAATTTTGCATCCTGTTCAGGTTCAGGAAGTGAAAAGGTGCAGGAGTCCTTACTCCATTGTCCCTAGTTGAAATCTTTCTTTGTTTTTGAGGCTTCACAGGAAAAGGAAATTTGCTTTAAAATGGCTGAAGAACATTTTTGCTATCTGTCAATCTCAGTTGCTTACTCTAGTAGAGAAATTCGTATCAATCTTTATTAGGATCATGTAATGTAAGGGATGTGGAAAGGATATAGCCAATAAAAAAATTTAAAAGAAAGCATAGGAACAAAAGGTATAAAAAGGTATGAGGGGGACATAAAAGTTAATCTTTGGACTAAGATGAAGTATAATTTTAAAAAACACCTTGTTTTCGCCTTTTGTCTGTCACAGTTGTATATAATATAATCCCCTCCATTGTCTTCCTATATCTAATCAAATAATAAAATATCTAATTTTAGATATGTAATGGGGGGAAAAGGGCTGCTCACAACCAAACTCTGTCTTTCACAATAAAAACGTGAAATTGACAGTTCTCTTTCTTCATGCTCCAAAATCTGCTTGCCAAACATATTTGGAGCACATTTAATATTTCATTTTAAATCTCTGTAATTCATAACAGGATTGTGGTTACCAGGATCAAATGGAGTTTCCTTTTGTCAACTGAACTCAAGAATGGCACCCTTGGATTCTAAATGAAGATGAATAACTATGTAAATGAAAATTGTTGAATATATCCATGGGTCATTTATCTTCCTCTGCCTCTACATTTTCTATAAAATTAGCAAAGACATTTATCAATGAATATTAGCCCTGGTGGGTTGCTCTTCTAAGATTTATGATCATAATATTTAATTGGAGACACTGATAAACTAAAGTATATCTTTAAAACACATAGTAATAAAAGCAAAAAAGTTTCTCTGAAATTGAATCAAAACTGTTTAGGAAGATTTATAAGTTTAGCCTGTAATTTTTCTTGCTTTAAAGGCATTATTAATGAAGATTGATGCTTTTCACTACATTCAACTGGGAACTGTGTACAGGTAAGTCAGGAAGCATTTTTTCTTCTTCTGGGCACCTGTAATTCGCTATATTAGCAATAAATGAGTAGAATGAACTGCCTTGTTTGACTATCATCAAATAGTCATCAACCATGTCCTCTATGCAGTACTTCGACTTTCACTTTGTTCTATGTTCTGCATTAATGGTGTAGCCATTCTTTAACCATTCTTCCCATTACTGCCTTGAAATACAGATTGTAGTACTTTTAAAAGACAGGACTTGAAAGTCAAATTTAAATATATGTTTAAGCGTTTACCAGTAGAAAAGAAAGAGCAACAGATGGCTGGGCTATCTCTTAAGAATAACCATAATTATTAAACTGATTCTTTGCTGCCATAAAGGTCTGAGTGAGACAATGTTTTTTGGGCTGAACTAAGTCAGATCTATTCTTCAGCTGGATTAGCTGACTAATGTTCTTGCTTCCAGCTCTTAAACCATACTGGCAGGCTGCTAAAAATATTCCATTGTTTGCAATCAGTGTTGCTTACAAGACTGATTCTAAATGTTTTTCAGAATGAATCACCATTCTGTTTGCACTCAACAAAAATTCAGATATAAGCATAATATTAATTCTGCAAACAGTCTTTTTGATTATCCAGTCTGTACAATTTCTGCAAATGTTGAAAAACTCAGTTGCATCTCTCTAAAACAATTGTCTTCTATTAGGCTGCATTTCTGCATTTTAAAAATTAGGATATACCTGAACATTGCACTTACTAAACAAAAATTAGTGGCATGCTACAATGCTAGAGATTTTTTTTTATAATAAAGATATTTTATATTCAATCTGAAGTGTTTTAAGATAAAAGGTTTTAACCTAGAAAATATTTGACCCAAAATGTTTGGACTTTGCCTCCTAATTAGTATGGTCTTTGGAGATTCAGAGGAATCAAAGAGACACAAGATGGAAAATGCTAACTGAAAAAGCTGTTGTAGCATTTAAAACTTAATATTTTGAACTCTGTTACTTGGAAGTAAACCTACTGAATTCACAAGTGCTTAGTGATATTTAAATATATTTTGCAGTGCACTGTCTTCAGTCTTTGAGCAGTTACTCATCCAGGATACCTTACTAGGGAGAAGATTAATTCTCCTTTGTCACTTTGTAATGACCTTTGAAAAACCCCTGAATTAAATAGGCTTGGGGGTACTTTGCAGGCTGAATGTCATCCACAATACACTTCGTTGAAATTGAAACCCTTAATTTAACAAATTGTCATGTCTTCAAACACTTGTGGCTAATTTTTGTCATGAAACAAAGGCTGCAAAGTGCATTAAGTCTTTGGATAGGCTTAATACACCTAGAATAATATTAGAGAATGGGAGAGGGGAAGCAAAATGATGAGAAATTCTCCCAAATGTGGAAACTTTTATTTCCACAACTTCATCATGTTGTTGTCCTGCTTTGTCTCCTCCAAATATTTGATACTCCTCCAAGTATCAAAAAGTTGTCACTGTTATAATCTTAATTACATTTTACATTTCTGATGCTTCATCTTAACCTAACATCTGGGAAAAGCATTTGTACCTTCTAGTATTATGCTGCTACTGAGGATAATAAGAGTAAATTATTTTATTTAATATATTTTGGACTGTTTCCTAAATAAAAGCATCTCAAAGGGGATTGCATATTAACAACTATTCAACAAAAGCAACAAATTTAAAAAATTAACAATTTAAAAGTAGGGAAAAGGAAAACAATTGCAGAATCAGAAACTTTTCCTCTTGCATTCTCACCTAAGCGAAGAGGGAAGAAACCATAGGTTTCTCACATATTTCATGAAACAGATCATGTTATGAAAAAGAAAGCTTACCTGTGAACTATGACAAGATATTTCTGTTCAAGGATCATGAAGTAGGGCTTTCCCTGATGTTCTCAAGAATCAGCAATTACTGAGCTTTGCTTTGATAATTTATCTCAATTAGCAATTAGAGAGTTTAGAATTGTTCAGACTACTAATATTTTGCTTATGACAGGCTAGAAAATGTTACGTATACCTGTTAATTGGTAAAACCTGCTTGGTTTTTGCATTGATGTTACTGTTGTTATTGCCAGAGGATTGAGTGTTGTACCAGATGAAGAAGTCATTGCTATGTATGATGGTTCCCATGTTCCCTTGGAACAAATGAGCGACTTCTATGGAAAGGTAAAACTTTTTTTTTTTGGTGCTTTTAATGTGTTTTGTCATTCCCTTTCCCTTTTATATTAGTTTGCATCTTAATGTATGATGGTGAAACTTAACAAATGTATTATAAAAAAAAGAAAATAAAACTATATGAGTCATTTTCTGTTACATGGAAATTTGAATTCATATAGATGTGTTTTTCTTCTGCATCTTTTGTAGAATACTAACTTATAGCTAGGCATCTCATTACTTCTGTTTTTCTGCATGGCAAAAATCCCTTCCAGACAAGATTTTTAAGATTTCAAAATGTAAAGCAGTAATCTAAAGCATATATAGAATCCAGGACAAAATCATTTAAAACAAAACCAAGGGTCTTCAATTCTTTATTCTTTCTCTTTTCTCAATTTATATGCCAACCATCTACTTGGCCTATTTGCATCTTCAAAATAGTTCTGTTTAGCACTTCTAATTTTTTGTGCCAGTTCTTCTTTCTCTGCTCGATCCATTTTATGTTTAATTATATCCATTTTAAGTTTAATATCTTTTTTCTGTGGAGTTTTTTGTAATTCTTTTTCCAGTTTTTTATGGTCATCTTCTAAAGCTTTAATCATTTGCCTCTTCCTAATGTTCTTTTTCTTTGTATAGTCTATTATTAATCCTCTTGCATATGCCTTCATTGTATTCCAAACATTCTGTATTGAAGTATCTTCTTTTTTGTTTTCATTAAAGAAGGCCAATTCTTTTTCCATCCATTGTGTAAAGTTTTTTTCCTTTAAAATAGTATTATTTAATGTCCATCTATATCTTCTTTTTTGTCCTTTCCATTTAATTATCATTGGATTGTGGTCTGCCCATGTACTTGTTTCAATATTTATTTCTTGAATATTGGATAATAATTCTGTTGATGTCCAAATCATATCTATTCTGGACCATGATAAATGTCTATTGGAATAAAAAGTATATTGTTGAGTTTTAGCATTTCTTTCTCTCCATATATCTTTTAGATTTAATTCATCTGTCATTTAAAAAAAAGATTTAGGGAGGGTCTTCCTATTTTGTTGTGTTGCTTTTGCTGTATAGTCCAGTTTATTGTCTACAATTCCATTGAAATCTCCCATCATAAGTATATTAGCATAGTCCAGTTCAATTATTTTCATATATAATTTTTTATAAAATTCTTCTTGTTTATCATTCGAGGCATAAATTGCAACCAAGAGTGTTTTTGTATTATTGTCCACTATTTCAACCATTAATACTCTTCCTTCTTCATCAGTATAAATCAGTTTTGCTGGAATGGTTTCTTTAATATACAAAACCACTTCTCTTTTTTTACAGTAAGTCAAAGAAGTAAATATTTTCCCTAATTTTGGTCGTGCCAGTAATTGTTCATGTTGTTTTTTAATGTGAACTTCTTGTAGGCAGATTATATCAAATTTTAGCTTCTCTAATTTGTGGAAAGTTTTTCTCCTTTTGGCAGCTGAATTCAGTCCATTTATATTCATAGAAATCAGTTTTTTTTCCTCCATGGTTATGTTTTATATTTAGGTCTAACAGCTCTTGTGGATCTTACTTCACGTTGTTCTTTAATCTCCACTTGTCCACCTACTGCACCTTCCTCTCTTTCCATTTCTATTTGGATCTCTTCAAATTCAGTTGAGATATTCTCTTTTTCTCTCTCCCCTTCTCTTCTTTCAAAAAATTCCTTGTAGAATATTTCTGCTTTCTCAATTGAATCAATTCTATGTCTCTGTTGTTGCCACGTAAACATTAATCCTTCTGGAATCAGCCATCTATAGTTCACCTCTTTTTCCAATAGCATTTTAGTCAAAAATCGATATTCTCTTCTAATTTCTCTCACTTTTCTAGGTACTTGTTTTAAGACCACAATCTCTTTATCTTTATATTTCAACACCTTTTCTCTTGCCACTTGTAATATTTGGGTTCTAATAGTTTTTTTTGGTGAATCTGACATGAACCTCTCTTGGTAATTGGTTCCTCATCGCATATCTTGTGAAGACTCGATATATGTCATCTACTCCATCCATCATCTTTTCCTCTGTTATTTCCAAGGCTCCAGCCAATATTTCAATCATTACTGCGACCAAATTTTGTCCTTTTTCCTCCTCAATATTTTGGAATTTAAGATAAAATTCTGACCTGTCCATCTCCCACTTCAACATCCCACTTTTTTCTTGTTCAATCGTTGCTAATCTACTATCAATATTTCCAATTATGTCATCTCTTTGTTTGTCTTTCTCTTCTATTTTTTGGATTCTCTCATCATGATTCACCATCATTTGTTGAACGTTTTCAAATTTTTCATCAATCTTCCCAATTCTTTTGTCAATACTCTCCATTCTTTGTTCCATACTCATTTTAAGATCTTGTATCCCTTGCATAACCATCATTAAATCCACTTGTGCTTTATCTTGCTTCGCCATTGTTGAAACTCGTCCTCCATTTGATGGGGAGACAGGAGCAGAAGTTGAAATGCCCGAAGGTAAAATTCTCATACTCATTCCGTAGCTCAGAGTCTTCCAGTTTTTTTAATCCAATTAATAAAGTGACCAATTGTAATCCAATTAGAAAGAAGGAAAATACCAGGAAAAAAAAAAGAGCCAATAAAAAGTAAAAGGCCCAAAATTGAAAAAGAAAAATTCTTCAGGTTCTTCAAGACCCTAATCCAATTGTGAAATACTCAATTATATTTCAAAAGTAAAAATTAATAATGGAAAGAGAAAAAAGACAAAATAAAGCCCAACAATATTAAAAAGAAAAAAGAAAAAAATAATAAGCAAAGAAAAAGGAAAGAAAAAAAGAGTTCTTCAGGTTCTTCCCACCTTAATCCAATTGAGAGACCTCAAAAATAGAAAATAGCCATAAAAATAAGTCACAAGTAGGAATAAAAAGGCCAATATCCCAATAAAAAAAATAAAAAGGAAAAAATAAATATTCTGAGGCTTCTCCTTTAAAAAAAAATAAAAATGAGATAAATAAAAAATGAATATACCAATATTACAAAATGCTATGGGGTTGGAGGGGAGGGATAGAACAGTTAATAAGAAATAAAAAGTAAAAAGCACCCACTGCCCTTTATTTATCCAAGGCTCTTATTTGGCTTCTCCACACATTTCAAAGCCAAGCTTCCAATATTCAATTGATAATAGAAGTCCCAAAGGGCTTCTGTATAAACATGGATGTATAAACATCTCCAGTGCTCTTCCCTCTATCTTATCGCTTCCAGTGGCCTTGAGAAAAATTTTTTTCCCAGGTCCCAACTTCAGATATTTTCAAGCCTCTAGTTGGCAGTGTTGCAAAATTTCCTAAAACCACTCCCCCTTCTTCCCCCCAAAAAACCTAAAAAGAAAGAAAAAGTATATATATATATTAATTAAAAAAAAAAAGATTACTAAAGGGGACCTCTATTTTATAAAATATAAACAGTCAAAAAGGAGAAGGGAAAAAAAAAGAAAAGAAGTAAGTTTAAAAGAAAAAACCAGTCTGATTAACTAGATCACCATAGAAGTTCAATATAAAGAAAAAAAAAAAGTAAAAGTAAAAAGCCAAGCCTCACTTTGACATTTCTCTTTAAAAATCGCCGCTAAGTCAGTTTAGTCAAAAATCTTACAGATTTCTTCTCATTCTTAGGGTGTCCTTTAGACAAATAATAATAATAATAATAATAAAAAAGTCCTCACCAAACCGATACACTTTTCCTTCCAATCTCTTCCTTTCGGAGATGTCGCAGCTTCAGCAGCTTAATAGCTGCCTCTCCGCCGATGATAAAAGGGCTTCTTCTGGATCAACCAGGGACTTGCGATGTCCCTGGGATCTACAGAACACACCCCTTACTGTCACCGTCTCTACGGGATGGTTTAGGTCCGTTAGGACCGACCAGGGGCGAAGATATCAGCTGCGATCTCGGAGCCCCGAGATTGCAGTTGTAACGCAGCGACGAAGCTCCGCCTTCTCCAGGGTCTTCAATTCTTATGGGTTGGTGGCCATAATTTGAATTTGTGGGTGTTTTCACCAAGTGTGTCAGAAGACTTGCTGCACCATAAAATGGATGCCACAAGAGAAAGGTAAAGGACCAGTTTGCAGAATAGTGTCTACCATCCAATTAAACAACCTGCCTCTTCCAGCAGAGTGCTTCCTACCTCCTTGTATTACCTTCACACACCAGAATTATGTATAGAAGATTTTAAAAAGTCAAGAAGGCAACCATAGTTACATGACAATAGCTACCATCTTGAATTTTTAGTTCTCCTATACATAAATGTTACTGGTCCCTTCCCAACAAAATGATGGAATGTAGCTGGCCATTGCTATGTTCTAAGAAAAATTAAAGAGCCTTTTTGCAGCCTCTTAAGCTTGGAAATAAAGATTGTGCTGTAAACTTTGCTTTGCAGTGACTCAGTTTCCCTGCTTAATTGTTATTTTTTAATGTAAATAGACAGGAGGGGCAGAGCCTGAGGAATGGCAAGAAAAATACCTGTGGGTGCCTTGGAACCCATTACCACCAATTTATAAAACTTAGGTGTAAACAATTTAAACAACATATTTCATAAAAATGGGTTTAAAGATCTTTCTAAGGACAACAAAGAGAGAGCCAATGTATTGATTGGAGATGCTGCCAAAATCTGTTGGCTTTTGTGTCTGCTAATCTCACTAAATTGTAACTGGCCCAGACTAAGAAACATTATTTTATGTCATCTTTCTGTTTGTTGCTCATGGGCTGATTGGAAGCATTATTACATTTTCTGAAATATGTGATACTGTTTTATGGCACATACATGAATGTGATATGTTTGCTTACAGAGTTCACAAGGTCACACCATGAAACAGTTCATGGACATCTTTTCCTTGCCTGAGATGACTCTCCTGTCTTGTGTGAACGAGTATTTTCTGAAGAACAATATTGACTATGAGCCAGTTCATCTCTACAAAGATGTGAAGGTATTGACCTATCCCAGTGTGACATTTTTCCCAACCTGATGCCTTCTAGCTGTGTTTTACTTCATCTTCCCTAATACCCATTCTTCGGGAATAGGATTCTATTTCTTGATGCATATTCCACATTACTTCTTCACTGCTAAGAGCTATAATCCTTCAGGTCCAAAATAAAAAAAACCCCGATAACTATAAAAATGTAGTAATACCATTATGTTAAAACATTATGACCCAGAAAAAAACTTACAGCTTCTTTTTTTTGGCTATTTTAAAAATATGAAAGATGTTAACTTCATTCAGATTTAGCTCATGTTTAGATATGTATATTTTCCTGTTGACAAATCTAGTTACTGAAAACAAGAGTTGAGTTTTTGGAAACAAAGTTTCTGGATTTTGTGGTTGTGAAAATGTCCCTGAAAATGTGTTGAGCAGTGTCTAAAAATCTTAAAAATTGAGTGATTAAGTTACTGAGTGTCAGCAGCATGTGGAGAAAGTGCAAAAGAGACAGGGCCATTAAATGATTGACAACATATACTGTAGATTGCTTTATTTGCATGAATTTGGGATTGACTGGCAGATTGGATGAAAAACTCTTGCAACAGATTGTAGTTTTCCCATGCTTAATCTGAGAAACTGCAAGGGGGGAAGGAGATAAAAAGACTTATAAATATTTAATATTTTATTCAGCTTCCTGTGATTAGCAGAATGGAATTATTCATAGCATAATTACATAATTTATACATCAGAATTCAATTTATCTTAGAAAGTAGTTCATTTTGGCATAAAGCTACATTAAAAATGTAAACAGGATTTAGCCAATGGTTTATGAACCTGGGTTATGTGTACACTGGCTTTTAAACTCTGAATTTATGAAAGTCATTGTGTTAACATAACTTGAGCAAATTGCTTTCATTTGAACAATTTGAGTAAATGCAAAGTTTTGACTTTAATATGGGCAACCTCTTATTCTCAATATTGACCAAGCTTGCCCATCATCTGGTTTGTTTAATTGCGTGAGCCCAGATATTATAGTTTCTAAAACATGATTTGTGCTTAGTGTGTGCAAAACAATTGGGGTTTTATTTGGGAAACAACTATTAATCTATAATAAAATGCAAGGTTGAAACCAATCTATTTTCTAATCATAGATAAAGTTAAATACCAGGAAACTGGATATTACTAATAATCCCTGAATGATTATTTTCTTGATAATTCTCAGTCTTGCTAGTCATAGTTTTGCTAATACCTTGTCTTGCCCTGCTCCCAGCAATTTATCAGCAACTGAAATAATTATAGAAATTGTTGGAGATAGAAGATCCTGATAATTAATTTTTTTGCCCATCAGATATAACTCTTATATAGAGAAATATCTCATTTTCATTTCCATTTTTCCTAATAGGATTCAATCAGAGATGTACACATCAAAGGGATAATGTATCATGCAATTGAAGCAGATATTGGTGAGCATGAGTGAATTTTTTTAAGAGAACACTTTTTCTTCTATTAATGGATTTTTTTTGCAGTTAGCTCTCTGACTGTTGAATTAACATGTATTCCATTTCCATAGAATACTGAATATTAAATAAAAATAATGCAAATAATTTGCAGGTGCCTACACTGGAACCTGCAAATCACTTATATTATTTTTATTTAAAAATGAATTGCCAAGATTTCATGGTGCTTATTTAATATCTTGCAAGATTTTGGTATCGAAATAAATCGTGGCATTTTTAGAGTCATTGCTAATTCTTCTAAAGATTGGGGTATCTTTAAAAAAATTAAAATAGAGTGAATCTGAAAAGATCCAACCTTTGCTTCCATAATTCTTTGCTCTCCTATAGACTGCCATATGCTTTGGTGTGTTGATGAAGTTAAATATTTTAGCAAGTTCAGTTTCACCTTTCTCCAAAACTTTCTGGTTGGTGTTTGTTTTTAACTATATTCAGTACTGATCTCTGTAAGAGGTCCTACAGTAATAGTGAACAGATTCTGTAATCTTTTCATAATAGGCAATAACTGAAACAAATCACTTTCTGTTGTGATGCAAATTGTGGCAAATCCCAAATTTATAATTCAACTTGCATGCTAAGTACATTCCTATGAAGATGCTTAGATTATGAATTTTAAAATCTTGGCTCATGAAGTATTCTTTAAACTGTTTAGGTAATTTAAGAACATAAGATTTTTTACCTGTAAGGTAAGAAATAGCATTGTGTCAGGATCTAGAAAAGCCTGTTGTTGCAGGCTGATATATTTATACATGTTTGATTATTAGGAATAACTCTTGTGATGCCACAAATTTACATTTTGGTAAAACTTAAGTTTTTTATTTAAGATTTGTTCTGAAGCCAATTTTCTATGCCAGGTCAAAACGTTATAGCTTTCTGAACACGTCTCTGAAATCTTATGATTGGACTATCTTTCAGCAATGATTAATTTTACACTATCATCAGTTCATCTACATGCTGCGTCTAGGTAGTTTTCTTAAGAACTGACTTTTGTTTATAGAAAGCAGTCTGAAAAAAATGGGAAGGCAATGCCAAATTAAATAGATCAAATTCTACATGCAGTGATGCCAGTTTCCATAAAAAGACTATTTCCATGCATTGGTTCATATGTCTGCAATGTTTGTCATGCAGTCAGCTACCATCAAGGTCATATATTGTTGGTCCAGTGTATGTGAACTAAGTCTCCAATGTTGTGGCAACTATGTGGAACATTCCCAAAGGCTCTTCAGTACTACTGCTTAAGTAGCCCTAATAATAATCAAACATGTATATGAATAGGTTTTTCATTGCAGTTTTTTCATCAAAGGACCTCCCAAGATTGCTTGTTTTTAATGGCAATGCTGAATTTGGGATGACATGACTTATGCACACATACAAAAAAGACTGCTATAAATATTCATTCAATTAAAACTGTTTATGATTTTTCCCCTTATTTTGTTCTCTTGCCTTCTAGAGAAATACATTTGTTATGCTGAGCAGACACGTGCTGTGTTGGCAAAGCTGGCAGCTCATGGAAAGAAGATGTTCCTGATCACAAATAGTCCTAGCAGCTTTGTGTAGGTAGTTTCTTTGAGCATAAACCCATCAAAGATTTTGTCTTAGTGTTAACCGTTAGCTGCCACTTTTAAAAATTCAGACTGATTATACTTGTGTGGTTAAAACGCTGGGTTACTTTTTATAGGGACAGAGGCATGAAATTCATAGTTGGAAAAGATTGGAGAGATCTCTTTGATGTAGTCATTGTCCAGGCCGAGAAGCCAAATTTTTTCAATGATAAGAGAAGGTGAGTTCCGTGCTGGTGAGTTATAAATATCTCTAAGATGGCCTTTGTTGTGATGAACTTGCTCAAGCATTGCAGTGAGCCAGGAAAACCCTTCTGAAAATGTGCTATTGTCCAACTGCAATTGCTCTTGCACTGTCCCCAGGCTTAGAACTTGCATTTGAGCTGCTATGCCTTTAGAAAGGTAGCTGAGATATATCCTTTGCCAACTTTTTAGAATAATTTTATTTATATTGTTATCCTCCTGATTGTATTGCTTGAATCAATATATAGATATCTTTGTGTGTGTGTGTGTTTTCATGGAAACCATCTTGATCGTTCTCTCTGACATGAAAAGCAACATGTAATAAAGAAGTCCCCTCTGCGATATATTTATGGATACTCTCTGTGTGTGCGTGCATGTGCAGTAGCTGTGATTATATTATTCTAGTGGTATCTCTTTCCAAATCACTGATTTTTTTTTCCTCCTCCCCTTTTTTTAGACCTTTCCGCAAAGTGACTGAAAGGGGTGTTTTGCTTTGGGACAAAATTCATGAATTGCAGAAAGGCCAGATTTACAAGCAGGTATTGTATTTTTCTTTCTCTTTGAAACCAGCTAACAATCATGCTGAAGTAAAACAGACTATCCAGATAATTGAAACAAGGGTTATTTCATATTTGCATGTACTTTATATTATATATATTCAATCTTATTTCTGCCATATTGTTACAATGACTATATTGACTAGATTTTTATTTGTAAAAATAATAAAGACGAGATAAAAATAAATAAATATGCATTGTGAAACATAAAGATAAAAGAGATAGCAATAAATGAAACTAATGTCATTCCCCGTCATTCTGGATTTCCCTTGCTATTTCTAAATGAAATCATGTTTTTATTCATTTTAAATTGTACCAATATGACTAATGGAAAAAAGGGCTGTAGTTCAGCAAGTAAAGAACTCCATTACTTTAAAAAGGATTCTAGTTCAGACCTCAGATTGGAGAAGTCTTCTGTATGAATACTGTTAAACACTACTAGTTACTCATTTTAATCAATACAGAGATTATTGATCTGATTTGCTATCCTGAATTTTCCTGTGATCAACTTGAACTGTGATATAAGTCTGTAAATTGAAACAATAACTCCAGAATTACTAATGCTCAATGAAAGCTTGAATAACACAAACTGTGAATTAATTGCTTTCATTTTAAGTCATAAATTCAGCTTTTGACATTATCATAGGATAAGTCTCTGAAATTCTATTCAAAGGTCTGGAAAAGATCAGAGTGCCCAGACAGCTGTTACCACTTCAAACTGTATCATGTGAATTGAAAAATTTGTCTTCTACACTTAGTTTCATGATTGCATGTGCAAGACAAAATAGTCTAAAATATTGTCTAGTTAGTTTAGACAACAGCTATATTTCTTACTTTCCCCTGTCCCCAAAATTGATCTTAAGAATAATCCTTAAAGCATTACTTAAAGGAGAGAAGCTTAATTTAGGCAATCTTAACTCATAACAACAACACCAATTTAATCTCAGGGCTAATAGATTAGAGGACATTTTGAATTAATGAGAGCATTAAAATCAGATTTTTAGATTAATAGTAACAATTTTGCTTGTAACTTGTTCCTAATTCTTTCTTTTAGGGTAATTTGTATGAATTTCTGAAACTGACTGGTTGGCGAGGTTCCAAAGTCTTATATTTTGGTGATCATATTTACAGTGATCTAGCTGTAAGTACTTTGTTCCCCATGTTTCTTTTTTAAATGAAGCTGGTGTGATCCAGAAGAATGAGCTATGTATTATTAAATTAATTCAAGTAGACCAGGGCTGTCAAACACCCGGTACGTGAGCCAGGTGTGTCACATGCTGGCCACGCCCATGGCTGGTTTAGCAAAGGAGGGGAAAAGTCCCAATACGTCATGTGACACTGCCATGACAACATGAGTTTGACACCCCTGAAGTAGACGGCTACTTTAAAAATAAAAAAGGGCAAAGGACCCCATTTCTGCAATAAAAGTGGGTAAAGTCATGAGTAGGATTAGTCTGGTCTTTAGAAAAAAACACAAGGCTCTTATTTTATTGCTATGTATATTTTTTGAATTTGTTTTGTACAGCTTTCCGCAGCTGTTCCTTCCTAGTAGTAGTCATTCTGCAATAATAATTGAAATAGAACTCAGAGTTCCAAATTTATAACCTTCCCTGCACCTGCCGGTACAGATTATACCGTTTTTATATTGTTAAAATATAAATTCTGCAGTAAAAGAACCTTTCTAACCAACTTGTTACAAGAGAAAAAAATATCTCCCTGATTTACTTATTGCAGGTCCTGTTAATATTTTACCATTTTCTGATCTTAAACTCCTTTCTCATAATTTACTCTACCTTTTTCTTTTGACCAAACAATATCTGATCAGTTGTGCTTTATTTATTTACCTTAAGTCCGGTTACCTGGTTTAGATTGGGTTTGTTTTACACTTTTAATTATTGCATGATGATATAACTAAGATGTATTTACGTAAAAGTATAGCTATCTTCAGATGATATCTAACTTGAAAGAATAGAAAGTATGGTTTAAATGAAATGAACACAAATGCTTTTCTTTTCTTTCTTTTGTGTGTGATCATGATTGGCAAAAAAGGATTTGACCTTAAAACACGGCTGGCGTACAGGAGCAATTATTCCAGAATTACGAAGAGAGATTAAGATCATGAATACAGAGCAATATATTCAGACTATGACTTGGCTGCAAACTCTCACTGGATTACTGGAACACATGCAGGTTTGTTTTTTACTTTTTTTTTCATTCTTTTCATCCCCACCTCTATTTTTTTTCCATTGCTAATATTCCAAATAAAAATACACAATATAGAAGCATCAGAATTGATGCATGTAAACTCTAGATGGGATAGAGAGGAGATTAAATTTTTATTTCCAGTTCTCTGCCCACTTAATAATTAGAGGGATCTTTTATCTAATCTTTTTTTGCCTTGGTAATGATAATGTAATTCAAATTATTATGTGAAACTATGGTGCTGGTATTAAAATGCAAACATATGTTTATATTGCTTTCACTGTATGATGGTGATATGGCTATTTTTTTTTAAAAAAGTAAAACTTGTCTTCGTGTTTCTTGTTCAATCTGTCCTGCCCATCTGTTATTTTTATAAATGTGTCCATATACAGTCTATTTTAAAACTCACAAATTTATATCATGTCATTTCAGATTCACAAGAATCCTGACTGCCAAATGATATTAAATGAATGGAAAAAGGAAAGAAAGGAAATGCGGTAAATATTAAAATTGAATACTTGTGTATAAGTTTATCCAAGCTGAACTCAATTTTTGGGATTATTTTCAGGTTATCAGTGAGTATATATAGTACTTATTCTAAGTTTTAAAAAATTGATCTGATTAATTTGTAATACAATAAAACTAGACCTTACTTGCTTCATTTTCCTCATAACTTTGATAACAGTGTGACACTGGGTATTCCACAGCATAAACACACAATAAATCAAATGTGTATGTCTTCTGACTCTGTCTATCTCCATCTTACTTGTCATGTAGTTCAGGTCAGCTTTGAAATTCAGCTGCCACATAATGGGGTGGTGGTGGAGGAGTTGAAAAGTTCAAGGTTATTCTGTATGTCGTACTAAGAAATTCCAGTTGCAGTTAATTGGTTCTCATGATTTAGGAAATGTAGAAGTGGGAGGAGAGAAGGTGGATTCTGTGTAACATCCCCGAAAATACTTTCACTTTGGCAAATTGTCTTAGACGTACCAGATCTGTTCCTAAATAAATCAACTGGAGAAAATATGTCTCAGAGTGATTGATATTATGGATACTTTCTGGATGCCTTACAGCTCATCTATCCCTATATGTGATTGGGCAAGGAGTATAGTTTTGCTTTCGGTTACATGATGCTTTCTTCGCTTGTGAGAAATTAATTTATCACAGAGTAAGAAATAAAATTAAGCCAATCTAGGATAGGTCTAGATTTAAGTTTCCAATCCACCTTCATGGAATTCACTGAATTATTTTGGACCCCTCTGTTAGCCCAAACTTCAGAGGATGGTGGTTGTAGGGGAGAAATAAGGAGAGACCTCATGTATTATACATTGAATTCCGCATTGAGCAGACTTTATTCAATGGACAGTTCTGATTTTGAGGCCTTACTGATAAAAGAACATATCTGTCCTAAACATGCTAAATGTCTCTGGTCCAAAAGAAGTATTTCATGGTATGTCTATGGAGATTTTCAGTCATCCAATTCATGGTTGTCCCAAAGATGCTGTTCTGACCCAGCTCCCCAAATATGGCAAACCCTCTGACGTGAACTCAAAAGATTCCTTTACTAGGAATGCCGGCAGCCCTGGCAAAAAGTTTCACTTGTAGGCTGACAAGTCCATCCGTACAGAAGATGAATAGTGGTCTAGTGCCACACCTATTCATCTCTGCTCCCCCCTCCTTTTATCCCCAGAGCTAGGGTGAGGCCTCGCCAGCAGAGGTGGCTCTTCCTTCCCCAAGGATTGGCTCATAGCTTTCCACTGCTCTCCTCTCCTCTGCCTTCAGCGCACCTGTGTATCAGGCACTGGGCCCCAGCTGTTCCTCCTCTTCATTATTAGTCACCTCCAGACCTGGAGCTGTTGTCTCTCCATCTGAGGGCTGATGGATGGCCCAGGCTCTGCCTCTCTCTCTCTCTTTTCCAGCTCCATTCCCTCCTCCCCCTCGGCGCTCCAAGATTACCCAGACCCTGTCTCCCATGCCTCCTTCTCCTCCTCTGATTTGGCTGCCGGAGAGACCGGCGCCTGACAGGCTACAACAGATGCTTTTTCAAAAAGCAATTGGAATTTCTTGGTATTTTTCCTCAAAAACATTTACTGAAGAAGCTTCTTGGATGAGAAATGAAACATTTTCAAGGAAAACCCCCAAGAAAGTCCAGTTGGCTTATGAATAAGCAACTTTGGGTTTTTTTTAATAGCATGTAATACACTGACGATTTTAATTGTTTTTTTTTTTTCCTTTTCTTCTCTCGTCAGAGAAATGACCAGGAATTTCTTCAACTCTCAGTTTGGAAGCTTATTCAGGACTGACCAAAACCCCACCTATTTCTTAAGGCGTTTGTCTCGTTTTGCTGATATCTATATGGCATCATTGAGTTGCCTGTTGAACTATGACCATGATTACACATTCTATCCACGAAGGACTCCTTTGCAGCATGAACTTCCAATATGGTCTGACCAGTTGTGCACGGGTACATTCAGAATACCATTTCTCCAGGAGATGATTCAGATCAAATAACCTCCCCATGCCCCAGGTTTTTTTTGTTTTTGTTTTGTAATGTAATGGTGACCATATTATTACGCAGTGGCTTTTTAAAGAATATTTATTGTAAGAGCAATTTTCTCTGTAGTGACTGGTTCTTGTTGTACATGCTATGGAGCAAATGTGTCTATCCAGCTGCTCTCTTATTTTTTTCTAGTGAGAATGGATAAAAACTATGGCATTAGTTGCATTAAGAACTGATTCTTTCCTCCAGTTGAATATTTACTGGAATGGAAAATTACTTGCACATAAATTTACATATAGCCCGTAATATTTGTCTTATACACTCTAACCAAAGGTCATTACTTGAAATTTGGGCTTGATTTAAACATTTATTCAGCTAAAGGCACAGCAACTATTATACTTTATAAGGAATGTAAAATCTCACCAAGATTTCAAATCCACGCAGGGCTGGATATCTGTTATTTTTTTAATCAGAATATTAGAAAGTAATTTTTAGTGGATGAGAGATTTAAGTCAATAGAACACTCAGTCATTTTTTTTCCCACGGACTTGTATTTTCCTTAGGCAGCCAGAAAAAGCTGTAATTAGAACACAATATTGCATTGCTTGCATTGAACCAATCAGTTTTCATTGTAGAGATTTCCAGCCAATTGAAATTGACAGGACAGTTAGTAAAATTGGCAGTAGAAACACTACAATAGCACAAGTGTAGAAACAGAATAATACATCTACTAAAGTGTGTTCAACGTGAACATTTTTATAATATAACAGCTCAAAGAATTAATAGATACTATAGAGTAAAGCCTTATAGCGCTGGGCACTTTAGGAGAATGTCATCATGTACTTTAAGAACTATATTTTATATATTGAGACTGCAGTCCTGTGCTTACTTTCCTAGGAGTAACTCATTGAACGCAATAGTATTTTAGTAATATATAATAGTATTATTGGCTTGTGTTCATGGTAAGAGTGAAACAGTTACAGTTTTTTTAAAAAGGTGCCGTTTTTCTCTGTTTTTAAAATTCTTATTCTTATGTACTTAAAAATCATATAGCCTAAGTTTTAAGTCAGTTCCCACTGCTCTTAACAGGACTAAAACTTGTATTTATTTTATTCACTTCTTGAGTTCAGCAGTCAAACAAATTATGTATTAGGTTAAAATAATAAATACCAACACTATTTCTAGGCTGGTAATAAAACGGTAATATAGCAAGAGCTTTGAACTAATAGTCTCCCTCCTAGTAAGCTATTTCAACTAATGGAACAACACAACTTTTTCTATAACTTATTGATAGCCCATAAAAAACTACATGATAGTTGATAAATGATATACCAGGTTAAATCCAATGATTACTGGTTACTCAAGAAATTATTCAAGCTTAAAACTCTTTAATTTGCAATTCTGGTTGTTTCTAATTGAGCCAGAAATGTCTAAAACGCTTAAAGCAGTAGAATGCAATTTTCATGGGCATTGCAGCCCATCTATTTTGAAAATCTCGAAACTTTCCTTTAAAATAAATATTAAAACTTCATGTATTTTATGAAGATATTCAAAATACAACCAGAATGTATTCTACATTTATTTTAGGAAATAATTTGGCTGCTCAAATGCTGTTCACATAAATATGTGTTTCAGGTTTGTAAAAGCATTTCTATGTAGAAATTTGCAACTACATATACTTAAAAAAAAAAAAATTGATGTGTAACTTAAGAGCAGTAGCTGCTCTTAAGTTCCAAATACATGCCTTGAAACAGATTTTCAAGAAGTGTGAGAGTGTATTTCCTTATTTCACTTTTGCTTTCAGAGCTTAAACCCCTAAACAATAACCCTTAAAAGAAAAACTGGTCTTATTGCATTTTTGCTACTATACCAGTTCTTGTAACCCAGGTATTGAGTGATCATGTCTTGAGGGTCTGCTGTACTGCAGTATTGAGATGTACAGGAAGTTATGAAAGATGAATAAATTCTCATTTATGCAAAGATTGATGTTGCTCCACAGGCTTTTCATAGAGATTCAACAATCCAAGCCATACTTCTCCCCAAAGCTCCATTTTGAATGGAAGATTTTCATAGATTATCCCCACCTTTTTGATATCTTTTGTAAAATTCCATGAACATGTTATTTATTGAGGGACTTGAGCTGACCATACAGTGCTGCTGCAATGTTACACAATGTAGACAAAGAAAGATATTGATGCAGAATGAATGCTTTTGATTAACTGAAGGGAAGAAGAATAATACTTAACTGAATCATACCTACCAAAATAATTTACCTTCATATCTTGTTGCCTGATTGTTTTAACTAACAATAGAACATTAAGTGGAAAACACAAAGGACAGAATTAGGCACAAACTAATAGCTCATAGCTTTACATTATTTGAATGGTACATTTCAGTCCTCCTAGATCTTCTGAATGATATTTGTTCACAACATTAAAAAGTCAAATTAGCACAGATTCTGAAAATTAGGCATAAGGTGAAATCTTCTGAAGCTTACTGTAGCTGTTCATGTATTACTGTATGCTATCAAGTCCCGTGAATCTAGTAATTGTGAGCATTCTTGCTCAACGTTAAACATTTTGAGATCTGCTTTAAAGAAAGGTTCTTTTACTGCAGAATAAAATTTTATTTCTTTGTGTAAAGTACTAATTGCTGCTACAGGATTTAAAAAATGATAAATATTGTAAAAATTTGCATGAAAAGTGATTGTGGAGAGCCTTGGCATATACAGCTTTAAGATAATGCTATGTTTTGTGTCCTTATTCTGATGTAATTTTGAAATTTTAAAGCACACTTAAATTCTAAAACTTCTCATTTGCAATTACTTTGCTTGTTGTAGACTTTCGTTAGTATGCTCCACCTGAATACCAAAAGTGAGACAAGTTCATTTGTCAACAGTTTGAAGCCAACAAGGAAAACATCTGATTCTTAAGCTGAAACTTGTTATTGGAAAAATATTTTCATACATACAAAAAAACACTTTCTAATAATACAGCATTGTTAACTTACAAACTAAGAAATATTTTACTACAGGCATTTATTGTAATTAGGGTGGAAGTCAGTGTAAGGTTTTAAGGAAGAAAGCTGGTGGGTGGCAGGTGAGGGAAAAGGCCTCTTCAGTTAAAACATTCATTATGTACTTTAAGGGAATATGTAGGAAATATGTAAATTGAATTTATAGCTGATGGTTTTAATAATTAGTGTCTATTTCAATAAAGTACCAAAAATAAATATGAGTGAGTTCTACAAACATTAGTGAAAAAAAATTCTACAAGTAGAGTGGATGCAAACATGTTTCTTTAAATTGCTGCTTTGAAGGATGACTTAATATGAACACTTAGTACATGTTTTAATTTCTCTAATCAATGTTGCTAATGTAGTTTTGTTATCTAAAATAAGATGTTAATGTAAATATGATGGATGGGACACTTCTCAAAGCTTATATCAAAAGACTTTGAAGTAATAATTGTTGGGAAAAGAAACAATTCTCTTTGATAGCACAATACGTTAATTTTGTTTAATATCTGGTAAAATGTTCTTTAAAAATGCTTAAAGGAATTTAAACAAAATAGATATTCCTTACTGTCTAGCATTCTAAATATTCTATTATCATATTTTATCATCTAGCCATTGATAAAAAAGATCCCAAATTTCATAATAGAATATTTAGAATGCTAGACAGTAAGGAATATCTTTATTTTGTTTTACTTGCCTTTGTTATTTGACACTATATTTATAAAGGGTTTTTAGGATTGATTTGGTATGATTATATGATTTGTTACAGAATAAACTGTTTAAAGTATTGTTATCTCATAAAGCATGAATGATTAAAAGTATAGTCAAAAATTTCTTTTTAGTGATATTAGGATATATAAGTTTGGATTGACAATATGAGTTGTTATGTAACATAATTGTAATTGAGACTACAAAATGAATGCACAAAACTGATGAACCAACCGACACACTGGATGTACATATGAGAGTTGATGTTTTAATGTTTTGTTTGTCTTGTTTGTTTGTAGAAAATTAATAAAATTCTTTTTAAAAAAATGCTTATGGATTCATTGAAAGTATATAAAGTGCTTCTACACATACAGTGTATTATTCATCAAGATGAACATTAGAATAAGTAGATGAATTTGTCTACCTTGGTAAAATGTTTTTAAAAGTGTGAGAATGGAGTGATGTTTAGTAGTACTGACAAATATATAATTGCTAATCTGTGACTTACTGCAAGAAATTAATATTCATTAGAAGCAGCCATAATGGAAGTGTCTATGCACATGTTTCTGTTCATTTTGTTATATTGAACTGAGAATTTTCCTATGGCAGGAAAAAACAGGTTATATTTGTGTGGTAAAACTAGAAGAGATAGTCAAAAATGAAGTTGAAAAATGAAGAATAAATATAAAATGAGTATATTGAGGTGGCTTATAAATGAGAATCAATTGCAAACAAGATGACATGAGCCTTTTTTATCCTCATGGGTGTGATGGAAGCAAGGATGATTTGCATAGCTGCATAGATGTATGTAGAAATGTGAAAATCCATTCTACTCAAATCTCTCATAAAAATCTTACAATTAAGATTGTACTATTATAAAATATAGCCTTTAATACTTTCAGAGCAGCTTTTACAACCTTAGTACTATTCATTTGTGTTACACAAATTACAAAAAAAACCCTGAAAATTGCTATCTGCTTGTAAATCATTTAAAAACATTTAGATTTTTTTAAAAAGAATACCATTCTTTTAATGACAACTTCGTAGCAACCCAAACAGCATAGCTATACTCCAATGTTTTACAAAATGAAATGTTATTTTGTAACATTAATTACTTCTGGAATACATGGAAGAGAACAAATATGAAAACAGTGCTATTAGGATCTGCATAACTAAAATGACAGAATTACTTCCTAAAGAAATGAAACATTTAGTTTTCTTAGGAATTTTCTTCGGAATTATGTTCTTCAATGGCCCATCCTTGAACCACATGTGTTGCCTTGTATCTTCATTTTCCAGTAGGAAAACTTTCTCAGGTGAAGAAGAAATAGTTATTAGAAATCATTGTGGGAATCACTGCTCACCAACTGTTGCTCATCAGAAACCTGTTTTTTAAAAAGGTTATAATCAATATTTATGAATAATGTTCTAAATATTCGTTGGCAAAGTTGTTGGCAATATATTACAAATGAAAGGAGTTACTTTCACTCTAAAATGATCTTAATTAGTACTTTCAAAGACCTGATAAAGCTCATGTCCATGGAGCCATTGCTGAGAAATTCCTATTTCTAGTAGTCTGAAGACCAGGGTGATTTGAAATCCATTATTCAGACAGCAAACATTATTGAACAGAAAACACTACTAATACATTGAAGTGTCTTCTGTTAATAATAAAATAGCTGCGAAGTTGGCTCTGGTCTGGATATAGAGTTGATAGCATTATATTTAGCATTTCAGGTTGCAGACTGGATTATAGCAAGGTTGCAGATGATGTATTTCAGATGCAGACTCAGAGAGAGGATGATTGGGTTAAAACACTGCACCAAATACAATGTGAGGGTGTTTTGTTTTGATCCTAAAACAAGTTATTTTGACTTGATTACCCTGTTTTGACCTACCCTGCCTGAGAAGTGCAGAGGTGCAGCTGGTAATTCTGTGAAATTGCCTTCCAGAAACTTAAGGCAATCTTGAGCCAATCCTAAAAAGTAGAGTCCTACCCAGCCAAGGTGCTGCTGTATTGTAGGGAAAGCTGCATTGCCCATTTGTGTTGTTTGAATCCAGTGACTACAATCTATTGATAGATTTTCTATTTAAACACATATATTGTGAGCTAAATGGCAGAGATAGGTGCTTAAGATTAGCTTTGATGTTGTCACATATAGAGTTGTGGTGTGTATCATTATTTGGTGTGTACCATCTTATGGCCCCAATGCATGCTAATTCAAAGGGGATAACAAAAAGGAATAAAATACAAAAATACTTATTTTATGTGCTGATAGTTTTGTTACTAAAAGAAGATAAAACCAGGTGGTCAGTTAAGTAGAAGCCACAACATTTTGTTTTATAATCCAAATTCTGGCTTCTGACATATCCTACCCCATCAGAATAAAAACTTACCAAAAATGGATCATAAGGAGGATCTAGTGGAGGAGCTGATGAGCTTTCATAATTGGGGTTTGAGATGTTGGCTGATGGTGCTTTGTCCAATGTAGTTACATCGATATCATCTTTTTCCTATGTGATATTTTTAAAAGAATAGTTTATGTCAGATTCGTTACAAAAAAAAAACCAGTTTGTTGAAGTCCTTAAAGGCATTGGGTTAGGAAATTGAGAGGCTATGAATTCCAATCCTGCCTTTGGCTTAAACCAGATGAGTGAATTATTTGCCATAAGTCATAGGAAGAAAGCAAAGGGAAGCCATTTCTAAAAAAGGCCAACCAGTTGTCAGAAGTCAAGATGACTTGAGGACATCAAAAAGCAAAAGCAAGCGGGGAAATCAGAACTGTTGGCTGTATTTATGTTATTTAAATATTAGGGTTTGATAATCAGGAATTCACTAAACCAGTGGTTCTCAACCTGTGGTTCCCCAAACCACTGGGGGGCCATGAAGACCTGAAGAAATGTTATGATTTAAATCTTGAATTAAGTCTTGGTGGTCTGTGCCATGGTCCTTGGTCACAAAAGATATTTAAAGGGATCCGTGATGAAGAAAAGGTTGGGAATCACTGCATTAAACTAAGCCTCATGTGCTTCTATATTCCTTGCTTGTCCTCTCTACATTATGTTCCATCTTGACTGAAGTGTTGGATCCATTCTGGTTAGGGTTAGGGTTATTCTGTTATTCAGAAGTGAGAGCTTCATCACTGGAAGCCTTCATGAAGAGACTAGACTGCCATCTGTCAGAAATGGTATAGGGTCTCCTGCTTGAGCAGGGGTTGAACTAGATGAACTACATGGTCCTTTCCAACTCTCTTATTATTTTATTTTGGTGTTAGACCATAGTCACAAGAAATATTATAGCATCCTCAGTAGAGCACAGCAAACTCAACAGGAATGATGGCAATTTCTTTTCCCTTTTCTGCATGTTCTAAGTGAAACTAAACTGATAAATCTGTTCTTTGTATGAAAGAAACAGCTTTGTCATATATTTCTTGTTTTTGATTTCCTTGCATGATCAAAGTTGCCTAATTAAAAACAATTATATCAGTGTACCGTGGCTGCTTTAAAAGTCCGTTTATGTTTTTATTATGCTTTTTCTTACCCTGAAAAGTTGAAATTGAATAGGTCTGTTCTTAAATCGGAAGTATGAATATCCAACCAAAGCAATGATTCCAATGACCAGAATGATTGCAAAGAATATTCCTGCACCAGCTCCAGAATGTAGAAAAGCCTTGAATGGAGACAAAGAAGGTAAATGGATCATAGGTAGGATGTAAGATTAAATATTTCACAAATTCTAGAGGGAAAGTCAGAATATGGCATCACATGGTATTTTAAAATTGATTAAATGTATTGTGACACAGAATTTGGTACGTTAACTCCAGATGAAGGAAAATATCATTTTTAAAGCCAAGAAACAGACCAGGTTTTCTTTATGCATGCTATTTTGATACGAAGGTCTCAGTGTGAACTATAGTTAAAAACATGCTTATGGGAAATGTGTACCTAATTTAAGAATATGTCTATATTAGAGAAAACAGAGAAACAACAAGAAAACAATATTTTGTAAATAAACCAGCAACTTGTTCACCACACCTTGATAGCTCAAACAAATGTTTCTTGATGAAGGAGATTCCGAAAGAGGAGATGGTTTTACTTGTATTGTTTTCCAAGTACTTTCATGATTGTCCTGAAGCTGGATTCTTCATTTTTTAATCTCAAGATACTGTAAGTTCCCCAACCAAGAACTCTCCCATCATGGCAAGATGCAATCTATATGTCCCCAAGGCACAGAACCTACAGTTCCAGAACTGCATATTCCCTCCCCTATACAAAAAGTGTTGAGTAAGACCACCAGACTATCTCCAGAAGAGGAAGTAATTTTAACCTGCCAGAAGAGGAAAGTTAGCGTGTAATGGGAAAGCACATTACTACTTTAAATGCAGTTTTAAATTAAAGTCTAATGTTGCTATTTTGATTCTGAGTTAAGGCACAAAAATGTCACTTAAGCAAAGAATGACCAAGTGCCCTGATACAGTTTTTCCTTTTTGACATACACGATCAAGCTTGCTTCCAAAAGAAATATTCATTCACTGTTTTTTGGAAGCCACTTTATTCAAAAAATACATTTCCACATACAAAGCACTTACAGAGGTTGCAGGGGGGGCCTTTAATGATGCTTCAATAACATGGATGACCCCATTGGAAGCAATAATGTCCCACTCATGGATAGCTTTACCATTTACATACTTGGTAGTCATCTGAAAAAAAATAAAATAACTTGAGCCACAATATGATGAACATATTATATGATCTTATTAAGTTACTCTAACACAACTGATGCTTACTTTTACTTAGATCTTTTGTATATGATCTAATTTATATATGTATACTACTACTGCCTACAAAACTCACCCTTTTTGGACATTAACCCAAAAAGGACAGTTCTTCTTTGGCTGAAGTAGTGGAAATGGCTGGCTAAGGAGGAATCTCATACAAAGAAATTTGCTGTTGCTAGTCATTCAGTTTAGAAAGAGTGCTAAATCACTGGTTGGGCAAATAATATATACCATTGTGGTGGCTATACTAGCTTTTAAAGCGAAAAAGGCTACATTACTGAACTATACACATATAGTAATAGCAATAGCATTTATACACTGCTTTACAGCCCTCTCTAAGCAGTTTAAAGAATCAGCATATTGCCCTCAACAATCTGGATCCTCATTTTACCCACCTCAGAAGGATGGAAGGCTGAGTCAGCCTTGAGCCTGGTGGGATTTGAACTGCCAAATTGCAGTCAGCAGAAGTACTGCACTCTAACCAATGCACCACTGCAGCTCATTTTAATTATACATTAAAAAGTAGATACCGTATATAAAATAAGAAATAGTTGTGGATAAACCCTGTGGAAAGTGTAATTCTTTGCTCCTTTTTCTTGTTTTCTTAGTCAATGAAAAGAATGTAGAAAGACATTTGTATGCAAAATCTTAGAGAAGGAAGTCCAGGAGAACCCAAGCTATTAGCTTAATTTAAAGAAAAATATTAGGGCTGCCATGGATCCCCAGGGGTAATAGAAAATGGTTAGGTTAGAAATAAAATTAGTGGTCACGTAAATAGAACAGGATGAGAGAGAAATATGAGAAATGAAGCAAGGGAATAAACTTGTGCAGATTTTTGAATGCTCTAGGCTGTGTGATCCTGATTTTTCATGGAGTGCGCTAGTATTTCTACATTTGGAATCTGCATCCCTATAGGCCCTCCACTTAAAATAGTTTGTTTAATGACCATTCAAAGTTTACAATGGCATTGAAAAAAGTGAGTTATGATCATTTTTCACATTTATGACCATGGCTGGGAAATTTTGGGAACTACACATATTTTAAAGTTCTTAACTTTCAAAAACACTTTTTATGTACTGTATATGCTGGTGTATAAGTAATAAAGTTTTGAAAGGTTATTTCTTCATCTGAAGACTTTCATTCATGTCTAATTCATATCAGAATTCCTCAGATTTTTTTTTTTGTTCTTTTGAAGGAAAAAAAAATCAGTGCAATACAGGCAACTCACATCAAGCTATATCCTTATGAGCAGCATATTGACGAAAAAACCACCTACTTTTTTAGTGAGTGAAATCTGCTCCTGGTTTTCTTCTTGGTGTGTAATTAACAGACTTTCGCCTATTTTGCTTTGGAGGGTTGTTCCATTGACCAAATCTTCATAATATGTGATGTTCTTGGTTAAATGATATTCAATGTCTCTTCCAGAGAGTGTCTTAAAGGAGCAAAAAACAAAACAAAAAACAACCAATGTCCACAATCAAAATGGCAGCATTTCACAGCTGATATCTTTTCCCTCCATTTTTTATTCAAGGTTAATTCCTTACCTTTGTATCTAAAAATGAATAGCTTTATCCCATCAATTGAATGGGGATTACCTTTTCTACTCTGTCTAAAACAAGTCCAAGTAGTTGCTGTTATAAGAGCTCAAATTCAGTTAAAAGAATTTAAACAAAATGAAATCAGGTGGAGCATGGAGTCTGTTGGATGTTAAAGGAAATACCAGCCAATACATAAGGGGCTTGCATCATAACTGGGAATGAGACTGTATATTATTAGTATTTTTTACAAACTAAAAGCTGTAACCATCTCCTCTGAAATTTGCATCATCACCTCCATAGGTTCAACCTATGTTCCATCCATGTTATGAAAACAGCCAGAAGCAGGCAAAATTTTAGGATTATCTGGTTTAATTTCATAAATTGATGACATGCGCATTAGGAACAATGGGAATTCAAAAACAGCAGAAAAATTAACATTACCATCCTATTTAACATGACCATCCTATTTAGGCTTCTGGTACTAACAAGAAAAACACTACTTTTTTCATTTACCTCATTCTTCCTCAAGCCATCATTGTTTGGTACAAATAAGGTTGCTTTAATGGAGAGATTTGTGAGGTATTTCATGAACTCTTGGCCTTTCTTTGAGGTATTTGAATAAGTGAAAATCTCCTGTGAAGATAGTAAATTGTGATAGTAAATCATTATGACGTATATTTTGCTATAAGATATTTTGCAAAATAATTCCTGAGAGAAGAAAACAATGCATGACAAACAAACAATGCTTCTGATCTTATGAAACTGTCATATTCTTCTTGCATGCTAGGATCCAAAACACATTTCTTAATGACACATATTTAAACAAAAGAGTTGAATCAGGGTTGGCTTTTTCCTTTAGAAATGGAAAACTGCTTTTCAGGACAGTTGCTGAAAGGACAATGGGAAAGGTTAAATTACTCTCTTCTAGTGGAGTAGAATAAGAACATTGAAAGAAGGCATGTATGTACTTCAAGACTGAAGCTTTCACTGACTACTATTTTATGCTCTTATACTATTGTAGGGGAGGTCAGAAATTCTCGTCTGTTCCTCCTTCCTCCTTCCTCCCCTCTTCTCCTCCTCTTTGGAATTGAACCAGCAGTCTTGTCAGCCTGGAGGCAGAGCAGACCAAGAAATAATTCTATGGAAGACTAAATACTTCTTTTGTTTATATTGGCTAGAGTAACATAATCTTGCAAGACTGATTGTGTTCTCTATTAAACTCAAGCAGAGTTATCGGAAAGTAAGAAGCATCAGCAAGCCTTCCAGAAAAGGAGTCAGATTGCTGGCTTTTTGTTGCTATTGGTCGAATAAAATTAACAGAGACTGGGCAACCCAGTGAACTGCAGGCATGCAGAAAATGTAGAAGGTATTTATAATAGCAGCAAAACATAGGAAAAGAGGCCAGGTCTCTTCTGGCTCTAAGGATGTCACTTTTTGCAGCTGATGATCTCATGCTGCATTACTATTACTATTAATCTTCTCATTGTTCCTATCACCCATCTCCTCACACTTGTGACTGTCTGACTGTAACTTTGTTGCTTGTACCTTTACGATTTATATTGACTGTTTCCTAGTATGATTTGATTGCTTATCTCTACCCTATGACTATCATTAAGTGTTGTACCTTATGGTTCTAGATGAATGTATCTTTTCTTTTTATGTACACTGAGAGCATATGCACCAAGACAAATTCTTGGTCAAAGTGTGATTCCTAATCACACTTGCCCAATAAAGAATTCATTCATTTATGGTATAGGATGCCAATTTGCATCTTGGATCACAGAGCAGAAAGGGAAACCTGTTGCTCCAGCCTCTCAAGAGGAAGTATTACTGATGTTTTTAGTCTCTCCTTTAGTTGGTTTTGACTCTTTCCAAACACTGATAAAAACAAATTTAAAGCAGGCTTTCCCTCCCCCCTACTCAATAATGTCTTCTTGACCTTGAATGATAATGAGCCCATTGATAAAACCCAGCATCTTCAACAGTTAAAATATTTTCAACTATAGTAACAGACTGTCACATTTATTGCTCCTCTTTAAACAACTGATTCAAATCATAAACGATTCAAATTTATTCCTTTGCTTTCTAGGGGAGAAAAAGCTTTGCTTTTATTACTCACCGAGAGAAAGTTTGCAAATGTTGGGAAAGTAAAGAGGACTTGAAGCAAGTTTCCACTGCATGTAAATCCATCTCCCACATAACCAGTCTTACAAGTGCAACTGACATCTATAAAACAACAAAGAGAGTTTAGGTAGGAAACTGTGATGGTTCAAGGACTTGAATGTCTATTAGGAATGGGGGGGGGGGGGTTCCCCTAAGACTTATCAAGTTCCCAGGCCTACAAAGAATTAATTTCCCTGCAATCTGAATTATATAATTATATACTAGGACCTATGCCTATTAAAATGTTTACATATTGTTTCTCATTTTAAAGATTGCTTACAACTGTGATATGCTTATATTTACAATGTAAATATAATACAAAACTTTGTCTATAGATCTGCCTGAGAGAGCTACAATTATAAAAGTGTCCAAGGTCTACAAAGATTTTAATTCAGATCTGGATGGGTTGAGTGTAGAGCCAAGATGGTAGATTCTGAAAACTCAAACATTCTTCTTCTTCTTTTTTTTTTTTTTTACCTTTGACTCTGTAACAGAAAACATCCCAGGTTTCAGTCATGTTGACTCTGATTCCATAATCAATAATGCCAACAACTCCTCCACCACATTTTGGGGCAGAGAAAGCTGTTGGATATGCGACTCTTCCATTAGCCAGCCAACCAGCAGCACATAGATGATATTTGGCCTGTTGTTAACATGTAAGGAATACAACTATGAAACCAAAGAAAACGATTAACTATCCTAAGGTAAAGCTACATAAATATTGGAAGATGAACTACTTTCACTGGGAGACAAAATGAATATAGCAGTTCCTACTGCATGAACATGCACATGATGGTTACATTAGCAAGAATGCTACTGATTACAAATCTCTGTGATATTTATAGACTTCTAGAGGCATTCTTTGAAGCTTCAACAGGGTGGATGAGTCACAACAACAAAATGAAAGACAGATTGCCTCATTTTCTAAATAGAACTTGGAATTCTATCCCAACCCTGTTTGGCAGACTGTGGCTGCTACACACTGGAAGTCTGGATTTTTCCACAGAACTGGCTGAAAATGCTCATATTTGCAGAAGAACTTTTGTAACTTGGATGTCTATGGAGTTTCTCAACCATTTAGGTCATGGTCATCTCAAAGGTGGTGTTCCAAAGGCAACTGAATTTCTTGCTTTTTCCCCTTGAAATCATTTTGCTTCTCATCCAATATCTATAGAGATTGTCAATCATCCAGGTCATGGCTGTCCCAAAGGAGCTTTTTCAAGAGGCAATCAGACTTTGTTTTTTTTTCTTTGAAGACATTTCATTTCTCACCCAAGAAGCTTCTTCAGAACTGAAGAAACTTCTTGGATGAGAAGAACATTCTCATCCAATAACATACATATTTTTCCTCTTGGCTAGAATAAATAAGCATTCTTTCTTACCCTCTGAGCATATAAGAGCTGAGTGTATGTAGCTACTGTAGCACTTTCATCTTCACAAGTCTTATTTGCATCAGCAAAAGTCAATTTATACTGCCCCTTTGCAGAGCGTATGTGAAAAACACCAACTGTAGCATCTATAAAGAAGAAAGTTCCAAAAATACTTTGTGGTTACCAGGCATGTTGATTTATAAAAATCTGGAAAATATCAGATATAAATGGTGTTGCTTTCTAAAGACAAGAAAATGAAGTATTTCCTTTGCACAATTTCATATTTCATACCTGTTTCAGTATATCCTGACAATATGATTATATAAAATGTTGACTCTCTTTGATATTTCAAAAATCTATGCAGATAATACAGTAATTCATTAGTCTTGATACACTAGGGACTTATGCACACACTTGGTACGTATTTAGACATGGTTATATCAAATTCATATGTATTCATATTGTAACAAGGTGCAGATTGTACACCTGAATGTTATATTTTTGTTTTGAATATTTTTGGTAATATGCATATGCATGCATAGAACTATCATGAATTATGCCAGAGTTGTCAAAGTCACCAAATTATTGTTTAAAAAATACTTGTAAAGATCGACTGTTCTTGAGTTATTTCATATTAGAACCAGCACTTTTTACTGTAAAGAATTCTCAGATTCAGCCTCATTAAGAAGTATAGACAAGTTTCTTTCTGCTATTTTTAAATTAGAAGACTGACCCTGGAAATGGAGGTCGGTGCAATTAGCATCTGCATGGCACTGTCCATTGTCCTGTAGACACCTGTCTATTGGCAGTTGACTTACTTCACAATCAACTCCATCCCCAATGTAATTTTCTTTACATTCACATTTACGCTTATCCTGAAAGGAAATTTTAGTATAACTGAGTATATCAACAGACTTATAGATTTTGTGTCACAAGTCACTAGAGCTGCCTTTAGAGTTCTGTTTAAAAACAAAAACTATACTTCAAATAACCATGCTAATGCAAAGTCTAGCAAAGCTTAAAAACAGTTTTTCTTTCATTAGTAAGCCTGTTATTCTGCTATAGATCTAAGAACAGGCAACTGATGTTCTTCAGATGTCTTGGCCTTGGTCTCCTGTTTATATTAGAGACCTTGTGACAAAATTAAGGTTAAACCTATTTGGATCATTCTGTATGAGTTGCTAAAAGATGATTAACCAGATGGCTGTCTACAAAAACTTATTTTTCCCTAGGAAACTGTTGCAAACTAGCTAACTTTATCTGCAGGCATCTCTGCATGCTCCTTTATATAAATAAGGAAACTAATTCTACTAATGTTTAAATGCATAATACTTACTGGCCCTGTCATTGTACAGAGAGCATGTTCATGACATCCTCCATTGAGTCCATCAGTACAAGGGTTGATAGCCATGCAGGTATAGCCATCTCCCTGGTATCCCTTCTGACATGTACAGTTGACTTTCACATCAGTTTGTACACATTTTGCATTCTTATGACATCCACCATTGCTCTTCTTACAAAGCTTCTCAGCTGTAAAGTGCAAAGAAGCACAGATCAATATAATAAATGAAGGCTTACATCAGAGGGCTCTTGGAACCTTGTGACTAATATTTCCTGTCATTTTAAGTTAGGAAACATAATTAAATTTATAAATAAATGTATAAATAAACTTAACATAATTTAGCAGGCAATGAAAACCTACAAACTCCTTCCAAAAACCAGAGGAAAGAAAGATGCCACCCATCAAAGAATTGCCCATCCCTGCTCTGCACATTTTCCATCCACTATAGAAAGCAAGTATGTCAATCAAATAGAAGATAACAAAAATAACAAAAGATAAAAATGGTTATATAACTTTCAACATTACATAGTTTACTCAAGAGTAACTTTGAAGCAACAGTTTCTAGTCCACTATTGTGTTTGAAGATATTTAGCCCCAATGATCAGAATTGTTAGTTCTGATGGTTAAACAAAATATTATTCCATAATAATAGGTGATTGGAGTACAGAACAGTTTTCACCTCAACATCTGCTTTTTTCAGTAAGAATCCACATGTAGCATGTGGTTTGTAGATTATACTTTATAATCCAGCTATTCAAGTAAACATACAGTTTCTCTTCATTCATAAAGCATATATATTCTGTCTTGACATCTCACCCAGAGCTCACTAAAATACTTTACTTTCATATTCTACAATTACTTTCATATTCTAGAACATTACACGGAAAGATGGGGAAAGAGTGATAGGGAGTAGGAGTTTATGAAGAAAGATTTCCACAGGAATGATGAATGATAAAAATTTATTCCTCAAGTTCAAGGAGCAGCTGATATTTATTTTGTGCTTAGGATAATTTTTACCTGTACATGTAAGTCCATCCCCAGTATAATAAGGCTTACACTGACAAGTACCATCAGCATTACATATGGCATTGACAGAACAGCTGGGTGAGCATACTGGGGTTGAAGCTGTGAAGGAAAATTAAAAACCATAATTTAAATTCATGTTCTTCTCAGAATCTCAAGTCTAACAGTAAAGAGCAAAAGGGTGAATTAAATATTTTCAAAGATAAAAAGAATAGGCAGCCTTATTGCATCCATGCTTACTGGCTAAATCAAATTCAAATATATCAAATGCAATTGCAAGAATTTGCTTTAATTATTGCTGTTTTGTCTCTGCTTCATGACTACATTGTCATGAATAGTTGTAGTTCATCATTAAAAAAATGATTTTTTGCTTTGCATGTAGGTCTATCAGATCTTGCCGTAAAACCCTAAAAAAGAAATCAATAGCTGTGAAGGGAGAAATAAATTGCTACAAACCTGCCTTCCATTGATGATCTATATACTGCATGAGTCAAAAAGAGGCTGTGAAAATATCTACAGACCCCTCACATCCTGGACATAAATTGTTCCAACTTCTTCCCTCGAAACAACGCTATAGGGGACTGCACAACAGAACAACTAGACACAAGGACAGTTTTTTTCCTGAATGCCTTCACTCTGCTAAACAACTAATTCCCATAACACTGTCAATCTATTTAGTAAGACTGTATTACTATTATTCCTCTCATACTTCCTATTCACTACCTCTTTCAACTTATGACCATAACCAGGTTGCTTGTATTTTTACAATTTATATTATTTGTTATCTAGTATGATTTGACTGCTTATTAATTACCTATGACTATCACTAAGTGTTGTATCTTATAATTCTTGATGAATGTGTTTTATTTTTTCTTATGTACACTGAGAGCTTATGCACCAAAGACAAATTTCACTTGGCCAATAAAGAATTCTATTCTGTTCTAAAACTCTCTTTACTGCTATCTAGAACAGGGGTCACCAACCTTTTGGATCTCAGGGACCACCAAACTCATAATTTTAAATCCCAGGGACCACTAACCGGTTCTGTGGGTGTGGCCTAATTTGTGGGTGTAGCCCGGCAGTCATGTGACTGGCTGGGCATGGCTTGTATGCAAATATTATAAATAATTATATAAATATTGAATTTTTTGTAAAAAAGAGCAAATTTTACCCAAAATCAGGCAAAGCAGGCAGATTGAGTTGCTCACAGAATCACAGATTCATTCAGAGATCTATCTGCCATTGGCTAGCTCAGTCTGTCACATAAAATTTGCTTGCAAGCAAAATTAACTCACAACACACCATGGATGTAAATATTGATTTTTTTTATTTTAAAAAAGAGCAACTTTTACCCAAAATCAGGCAAAGCAGGCAGATTGAGTTGCTCACAGAATCATTCAGTGATCTTTCTATCTGCCATCGGCTAGCTGAGTCTCTCAAATTTGCTTGCTGTGAGTCTGCACTGAATTTGCTTGTCAGCAAACCTTCAATCCTAAGGGAGGTTCAGCTGTGCTGAGCCAAAGATCTAAAGACTAGCAAGAAAGCAAAAAGTCCAACCATTTCCTGCTTCCTAGCTAATCTAAATCTCTCGATACAGCAGAACAGATGATGGTCGGAAAAAGGAAAAATAGAAATTTAGCAGGCAAGTTTACTGGGTAAGGAGTGAGTGGGTGGGGAGGGTTCCTGCAGGCCATGTAGGTGGCGCAGCCTTGGGTTCTGTGCAGCTGGATTAATTGCTTTGTGGGGGTACTCTGGGGGTGAGATTTCTCTAGAGCCCACAAAAATTTTCTCACGGCCCACCAGTGGGCCACAGTCCACCGGTTGGCAACCGCTGATCTAGAGTTCATTCAGAATTTTCAGCAGAGAGAAGTCCTTTTCAGGTGAATTAATTAAATCCTAGTGTTTATTTCTTGGTATGATCTTACAACTATTGTTTCAATTGGACACAATGTGATTACTCTCATAACAGACAATTCCTTCAAAACATACTCAACAAAGCACAGAACTGTCTGTCAAGATAATATCTTATGTAGGAAACAAGGTTGAAAAAGGATTTGTGAGGAAACATGAGAATCATGAATCATAGGTTACCCAATGCACAAGTTGTTTAAAACATTTAAAATCAATTCATATATGTTATGACATATAAACACAATAAATGAGTATTATTTGTATAACAGAGTATCAAGACCTTAGCAGCCACTTACAACCAAAATTTGAGCCTCTCAGATTTTTTTTTAACCAGTTTTATTGAAAATATAGGGAAAACTGTGATACATAAATCTGAGAGTAACTGAGAGTATAGTAACCTTACTACCCAATTTATTTGTAAGATTTTTAGGGCAGAACATACTTGACCATCTCACTGACCTCCAGTTAATGCACTAGAAAGGTTGACTACTTTTCCTGATGAAAGAAGAATATGCAGATAAACTACACTTTTTGATATTGCCTTTCTCAGATTTTGATAAGCCAATTGCGTATAACTTTTGAATTTGTTGTGCTGCTACTTTTGTTTTGCACTTGCTCAAAACATCAATGCTGTAGTATAGATACACCATAAATCATCCATGTCCAATCTATTAAATTGGGAAATGCAACTTTCAGAATTATATTCTCTTAAGGATATCAAATTGGGAAAGGCTACCCTATTTTTGTTAAAACTTATCAATCTATCTATCCATCCACCTATTTTAGAAAGCAATGGGAATTATTTTTCAATGTATTATCTCATAGTACTTCAATATTGATAAAAATATGAGAATAATATTGTTTACTTTAAGTTCTACACAAGAAATCAACATAGGAAAATAATTTAACCATCTGATAAGTCTAAAAGACAAAAGCCAAACAAAATGTTCTCTACAAGCAACAGATTTACACGATCAAATATTGTAGTCAGACCTAATTTCGTTTCACAGAGCCGTCCAGTCCATCCAGTTTCACAGAAACAATGTCCTGATCCAGAAATTCCTTCATCACACTGTCCATGTGCTGCACAATCGCAGACTATGGATAGAACACAATTAAATTATTAGGAGAATGATCCACATGGACTACTTAATTCATAAGTTGGCCTGCTTAGGCTCATTAGTTAGTCTTTAAAAAGGTAATTATTAGAATAATTTAAAAATATTCTAATAAGTCATTCTAAAAAATGATCTAGAATATGGCTTTGTATGAAGGGTCCATTTATAATAGCTGACTGTATTGCAGATTTCCTAATCCGACTGAAATGAATATGTGAAGCTCCCTTGTCCTGAATCATAGACCTTATTACTGTCTACTGGTTCACATGAAGGCTGTCCTAGCACTTTGGAAAATAGAAAATACACTCTGTAGTGTACAGATTTGAAACAAAATGTGATTCAGAGACAGACAACCCATAGCCTTGGAATCAAAATAAATTAATTTATCTTTTTCCAAAACTGCCTAGGAACTGCATAACATAAGTTAGCTCTCCCAGAATCTTTGCAATAAGAATTAAAGTTAGCTCTCCCAGATTTAGGCCAGACATTTGATCCAATGAATCATGCAAGTCCTCCTACTCTGGCTCAATGTTACAGCATATTTTTATTTAACTGTAAGTCAACAAGTAACCTACATTTGCATTCCAAGCCATATCTTCCTGGCATACAGAGCTCACATGAAGTCCCATTGAAGGCAGCATTACAAACACATTCTCCTGTACCAGCATAACCTTCATCACAGTATCCATGGTTATTGCAAGGAGCTTCTGGACCTCCTGGGCAAGCTGAATAGGAGTAAGAGGCAATGAATTACACATATAGTTTTAAGAAAAAAATATCCCATCTATGCCCTCTAATAATACATTGGGATTTAACTGCCATAATATCTTGGGTCATGCTGCCTGGCAATTCTATGGGCAGAAGTCCAAGATATCTGGCGACCACTAAATTGGTGAAAGCTTAGTCAATTAGGATTTCTAGTTCCACAGGAAATGCCTCCATTTTCAAACCCAGAACACCCATTCATCTCCCTTAGCAAAAGATAAAACTATTTTCAATTTCCATCAGGAAAATATAGGGAAACTATAAATTTGACATTAAACATCTCAAAAGATTATATCAAAAACTGAGGGTCAGATACAATACACTGGGCACTGCAATTTGCAACAATGGGAATGTCCTATAATAAAATAGTGCATGTTGGACTATATTCGTTTATCTTATCTTTGAGGATGTTCCGTTTTAATTCTTATCTCTTTATCCTTTTTTGTCACTTTAGAAGTTTATTGGCATTCCAAGCTGCTAAGAATGCTCGACCTTTCAACTTTTCCGCTTTTTTTGGTACTTTTACAAATCTTTTTTGCAGTTCTATAAGCTGGAGCCTACCACTGATCTTGCAGATATTTTCCTCATGGGAATGGGGGATGTAATTTTGGGAATAAGGAACTTAAATTCAAAGTGAGTTTGGTATTTGTATGTGAGTGCACCAACATTTTGAAATTATTTTAGAGAGTTCAGATGAAGACATAATATAGGGCAGAGCTTCATCTCAGTCTGGAAAAAGCAGATAAGATGCCCACTGGAATCAACATACATTTCATTTATAAGAACATTTTTTCTTGATCTTAATTATAGAAAATAGCCCAAATAAAGGTAAAGAACATTAATCCTTTCCTTCTCTTCAAAAGTTAATTATACAGACAAGGGACCAGAAGCTCTTGATTTCAGATAGGTCAATTCCCCTACTCCAAAGCTCAGTCAATTTAGTCAAAGAATTGAATTTGCTGAACAAAAATCTTCGACTAGTGTAACCTTAGCTTTTCCAACTGACCTACTTAGATGTGTTGCACTAGAAACCTGATTTTGCTTCACCAGTGCAACCAAACTGACTAAGGTTGAAAGGAATTGTGATGCAATATAATTGAGGAACCACATTTTGGAGATGGCTGATCTAAGCAAAGTGATTTTAGACAAATGATCATTTTTTAAAAGAAAGATGATTTGGCTATTAAGTTTCTCAAAGTTTCCTTTGGTTCAGTGCCTCCACTACTCAAGTACCTACTACATTTTTGAAACACGGTGAAAAAACTTACTTCAATGTTTGATAATGAAAAGAATATACCAGGAGCAGCAACTTTTCATTTTATTAGATTTTTTTTAAAATCTATTATCTGCCTTTATAATATCCTACATGATTAGCATACTAGCTTTTCTTCTTAAAGGTCAGAATAGACATTGTGTGGGAGAAATGTAGTAAGATGTTTCAGGGTTTCTTTTTAGACAGCTTAAGAGGAATCCAATTTTCACCAGAACACTGGACCAACCTGTTGTAACTATGTATCATTCATGTGATTGCAACTATGTATCAGTGCAACTATGTATTGCAACAATGTATCATTCTCATGTAAACATTAGACTTCTGTCTCTTCAGTGATCTTTGCCAGGCATATATAAGAGACGGGGAGATAAACATCTGTCAATACAAAATGATATCCTAACTGACTTGAACTTTTGTAAATCACACACATCCTGTTAACCTGGTATCCTAACTGACCTGAACGATTGTAAATCAAACGCATCCTGTTTAACCTGGTATCTTAACTGACCTGAGCTATTGTAAATCATGTATATCCTGTGTGACTTGGGCTCTGAAAAATTTCACCCCCCCTGTGAAGAAGCATAATAAAAGAACGCGTGCCAAGACATTCAGGGCGCGCTCATCCCGAGAAACCTCATCTCGTGTCGTTTCTTCCTCCTTCGCTCCCTCTCATGAGGCGCCCATCTGATGCGGGATAGCAGATACCGCACCAACCTTCCCCTTGTTCTTTGTCTAGATATGAATTATGTCTATTCCTAAGCCTGCTAAGAACCCTTTGTAGATATCCATACTTCTTCATCCTAGTTCAAGTGTTTAAAATTGCAGAGACTTGCCTTGGCATTTATTTCCAAAGAATCCTTTACAGCACTGTGGTATCCTCATTGCCAAAGAGCAACTTCTCTGACAGCCGGACAGGGTTCTGTGACCGATGGTATATTCACATTGCTGCTTGTCTCCCTTATGATTTTGTATTTGGAAATAGGAAAACAAACTAAGCAACCAGGGAATTAGCAGGCATAAGCATCTCATAAGGCATAAGCATCTCTGACTGACTGCTGGCATGAATTGCAAGCTACTGTATGCAAACAATGTAAGTACTGAGTTTGTTAGTAAGGAGAGGCCATGTGGTATAGTGTTGGACTAAGGACAGGGAGACCTAGGTTCTAGGACTTCCTTCTGCATGGAAGCCAGCTGAGTGAACTTGAGCCAGTCCCTCCCTCTCAACCAGGGGTGGGCTTCAAAATTTTTAGCAAAGTTCTCTGCCCAGTTGCTGGGTAGGCGTGGCCATGGTGGGTGAGGCCTAGCCAGCCTCCTGCACCACAGCGGAGGTGTGTATTTTTGCTCTCCCAGGCTCCGGAGGTCTTTCCTTGAGCTTCCAGGAGGGCAAAAATGGCCTCCCCGGGCTCCAGAGGCTCTCTGGAAGCCAGAAGCAGGCCCATTTCTGGCCTTCTCAAAGTTCTGGGAGGCCTGTTTTTCACCCTCACCCAGCTTCTGTGTGCACCCTGCATTTATCTGCATCCAAAATGGGCCATGTGGGGACTCCTGGGAGGGGAGGAGCATGGTGGGCAGGGCCAGCCAGGAGTGGGATTTAAGAGTTCTCCAAACTGCACAGAATCTTAGCTGGGGATCTCCCAAACCCCTGCGAACCCCCAGCAGTCCACCCCTGTTCTCAACCCTAATGAGGGTCAGGCTGTGCAACAAACTGGCTGGCTATTCCTCATTGCATCAGACTGATAGTTTCCCAATCTCCTTGTAAACTATATGAGCCCAGTTAAAACAAGTTGATCTTGGAAACAAATGGACAAAGCTAAGAAATTTAACAACTTAGCTTTTTGCACACTCTGATTTGTTTAGAGCAACAAGGTAGTATGATTTTTCTTCTTCTTCAACACTTCTAACATCCTAGGCAGGGGTGGGATGCTACTGGTTGTGCCCAGCTCTGTAGAACCGGTAGCTCTGAAGAGCAGCAGATACAGAACCGGTTCTGTGTCTGCTGCTGTTTAGCCCACCCGCTGCTCAGGCTGTTACCTGACTTTTATTTCTGCTTTTTCAACCTCAGCTGCTTTGTGCAGCACAGCTGAGGTTGAAAAAGCAGTAAAAAAGTGGTTTTTCAAATGCTGTGCACCTGCGTGCAGCGCTTATCAGCTGTCCGGGTGGCACAGCTTTAGGTGTATTACATGTGCATGCAAAACATAATCACCAAACCAGTAGTAACACTGGTTGAATCACACCCCTGATCCTCGGGCCACAGAAAACTGGATAATAAAGTCATAATGGTTTACAAATAGATTTTTTTTCCCCCAGATTTCATTATTTTTTGGGGAGGATTGCCGTGATTATTATTTTTTTGGTCTTTAAGGTACACTAATCCTATTTGAAGGCATATAACACACCTTATGTCTTCCTGCTCACTTTCACATACAGGGGCAGATATTTACCACCAATATTTGGTGATTTATCAGGATATATGGAAATATAGTAAAGAAATAGAAATTGGGGGTTTTGTTTCACTTTCTCTGAATCTTTTTGTTTTTTTTAAAAAATTAGTTGATTATTTAAAATTGAATAAAAAATGTACAGTCACAATTACCGTTATTTTACTTCCACCAGGACACTGATAATTCCTGAAACAGTTGACACAATCTCCCTATTGAGAAAGGAAAGCACATGCTTTAGACCAAAATACTTAAAATAACATTAATTTTTACAAGCCTTCATGCATGAACTACCAAGCATTGTGAAATACACAGCAGACATAATTTCCCCCTTATTTTTGCAATCATGCTCTTGCATAGATAGATGTAGTGATTTCCACATATAGAATCTGGTTCTTGCTATCTGCAAAAAGTTCCATAACATCAGCATATTGGTTTTACCAGTCTTGTTCATGCTAAGACTGTATGGAATGCACAAATCACTGTCACAGAAATACAAGAGTTGACAAATTGAAAACCGCACCCTCGTACCCTGATGAGGCGTCAATGCTTTTGGTTGAATTTGGCAGAATCTATGTTTCCTGAGCCTACAAGGAAGCTCAAATGCATAATGGAGAATTTTTCAAAAAGCAAGGCCAGTAAAAAGATAAATGAAGATGAAGCATTACATTTAATCAAGTTGTCTTTATAGTAGGATCTAATATCAACGAGTCATAATGCTTGCCATTTTTATATGTAAGACAATTATTCTTGCTAGGCCACAGCAACAGCTAGCATACTGGCTACTTAAATGATGATTTTTTTAAAAAAAATAAATAACAAAGCAACTAGGAAAGACCAAATGACATGTCATAATTACTTTAACCCTTGGTCTAAATATGACCATCTATATGGCAATGACAGCAAGTTTGGTATAGTGGTAAAAGACACCAGACTAGGAAATGGAAGACTGTGAGTTCCAGGTTGACCTTAAGCATTAAACCAGCTGTCACTCTCGCTCAGCTTTTGGAGGTAGGCACAAGGATTTCTGGAGGGGAAAAAATGATGGCTCCATTAAAGATGGCTCCATTAAAGATGGCTCCATTAAAAGCAGAGCCAGAGATATGGCAAAGTTTGAAGAGCCAGGGAGTAGATTGGCTCCACAATCTCTCTGGATAAGGAGAGGACATGCCCACAAGTGTTCCAGACATTTGCTCCAAAACAAGGAAACACAAAGACAGAAGTCTCTGTAGGTTTAGAGCTTTGGAAGATGAGCCATCTTGCTCAAACTGCAATTAGTGCCTTTAAAAGGACACTAAGATTGCACACTTTCTTTTCTAATTACATCTGGAAATTGCTACCTTCTAAGTATTATAAACTTTTGGATTACCAATTCTGAAAACACCAGGTGAGTTATCCCTTCAATTCTTAATGAAAAAAAAATAACTACAAGCTTAAGAACTTAAAAAAATAAAATAAAGAGCACAAAACTACTTAAGTCTTTAATTTCAGAAAGTTATAACTGGATTAAGAGACCAGATAAATCTGCAACAAGCTTGTGGAATTAATTGTAAAGAATGCTTCCTGTGAGAAAGGAAACTCATTTTGAATTTTTTCAAAGAGACAGTGGAGATAACCAAATTTAAAAATTGGATACTAGAAAGTACCAAATATTTTAATGAAAGAAGAATATATAAATATAATCTAATTAATTCCCCAATCTCAATGAACAATAAATAGATAAGCATGAGTATGATAGGGTACTCCAGAAATAATGGAGCAGCTACTGAAATAAATGCCAATCATACAAGGTTGATATTGTTATTAATTTATTATCTTCATTTTGATTATTATATTTTACACATATATTTGTGCAAGACTAATAATCTGTTTTTGAATAATTTTTTTTAAAATTTACTTTCAAATTTGGAGTACTTTATTGGTTCTGGGACAGGATGGGTGGATGGATGACAAACAAGCAAGCAACTGCACTGGATTCATGTGATATCTGGAATGGCAACAACATGTCATTAGAAGGACTGACCGGAAATTCAGTTGTCATAAAAGTGTCACAACGACCACCAAGGATGGGATCAGTTAACATGCAATCAATCCCATAAGCAATGCCACCATCAAACTCTAGATGCCTTTGTATTATCTTGCATCTCCTATCATTAAGGAACAATTCACCCTAAAAATAGATATAAATTCATAATGCTATTAAGAAAAAAGATAACGATTAGGGGAAAATATAAAACTAGTCAACCTGGTACTTTTCTTACTTTTGGATAAAACTTCCATAATCCTAGCCAGCATGGCTTATGGTCCGAAAGCTTATATATACATATTTCTAACATCATACATTATTTACTGCTTTAGAGTAAGTAACTTTATGCAAAGCACCAAAAAGGAGTAAGAAATATTGAGAATAAGAAATCAGGCATTCCTTTAATTACAACTATAATGGAGCTTGCCCATTAGAGTCATAAATCATGATGATCATAAAGAAGATTATCATGTCATTGAACCCAACTTTCTGATCTGTATTGCAATGATCATTAAAAGACCACCATGGTCATAAAGTGAATGCCATGGTCATTAAGTGAATCTATTGTTCTCTACTGGAAGTAAATGCTGGTAAAAAAAGTAATAAGTCGCATTTATGTGACTGCGTGACACTGCAAACATCTGCAAATGCAAACCAGTTATTGAGTTTCTGAAATGTAGTTACATGACTGCAGGGGTGGTAGTTATTGGAACTTTGGAACTGGGTTGTAACTACTTTTAGGAGGGAGTCTGTTGTAGCTTTGTATGATCACTAAGTGACCAGTTGTAAATTAAGGAATATCTGTTATTGTTTACCATTTATGCATAATTTCAGTTCATCCTCCCTGTTAATCATCCTCATCTTTGATACATTAATTTTCAGATCTATATTCTTCGTTGTCTTATACAACCATTGGAACTTTCACTGTAAGTAATCACACTAAACCAAAAACACCACATATGAAAGGACCAATATATTAACTTAACAGAACCATACACTCTAATATCACAAGCATTCCTTATACTGTATACATATCCATAAATACATTAAATAATGAACGGGACATCATGTATCCAGTGGTGGGATTCAATCAGTTCACACCACTTTGGGAGAAGTGGTTAACTTTCTGAGCAGTTTTGTGAACTGCTTGTTGGAAGAAATCATTAGGGCAGAGAACCACTTGTTACCTTATTTGAATCCCACTACTGCATGTATCCTTGTCTTATTCATTGTTCCAAGTTGAACCATTCTGTTCATAACTTTCAGAGTCATTTTGGATGAAGTCCCGCAATACCACAATCAATTATATTTGCAAGTCATTGAAAGCTGTTCCAATGGAAGATACATTTCCTCTATGGGTTTTTTTTGTATAATGTAGCATGCATATTGGGTCCTAGAATTTTCAGGACCTTGTTGGAAAGCCTGGGGCATGAGTACAGTCAATCTTCCCAATCCCAATCCCAAAGCAAAGACCAGAAGACACACATTTACATGTGCATTCCTCTCAATACAAACTTGTGTGTGTGTGAGAGAAAAAATCCTTTATTTCCAATTTTTGCAAAGCACCTAGAACTCTTGGTTACTTTCAAAATTCTGTCGCTGAATTGCAAAAGGCTGTGTGCAAATGCTGCGAGAGTGATTAGCTGCTAATAAATTACACAGTGTCCTTTTGGGCTTGGGCATTAGGGGACTATTTGGAATTCTACTTTTTTTATAGGGTTAAATTCCAGATATTGTGGTTGAGATATTTTAATTCTTGTTCTAGGATTTCGTTCTTTGAGATTTTGTAGGATCGATTTTTGTCCTCATGATTTGGTGTCTGTAACAAACTATTGTATGTAAATGTTTGCTGAGATTGTTTGAAATCTACTGTTATATAACACCCTGATTGCCAGAGGTAAGACTTTATAGACCCTCCCTAAGACGTTAGGTCAAAGTATGTTGCTCTGTATTTTTATTTTCATGTGGCTAAATGTAGAATGAAGATATTTGATTGTCATTTATTTGATGCTGTCATTTATTTATGATGCTGTACAATGGTTAGCATAATAAAAATATGGATCAACTTATTTAAAACCAAGAAGTACTCACAGTATTAGTGTCATCATCACCACATTTCACACTAAGATCTGAACCTTGAAGTGTTTTCAGTGTATCTGAGCTTGGGAGGGCATAAGCTAAAATCTGTGGAAGATAGAGGGAAATGATGGAGGAAATTCAAGTTTAGAATAGAAAAGTTCTATTGTGTTTATTTTATAAATTTAAAAATAAATTATGTAAATTTTATAAATTGTGATCTTAGTACTCTTTACCTTAGCATTCCCAATAACATGGAATTTCAAATACTGTAGCAGTTTCTCTTTGTTTGACATTTTGAATAGTTCATCTTGCTGTTCCTTTGGCAGAGCTCTGATTACTTTGTCAGTGGGCCAGAACAAAGTGACTGGCTGATGAAGAGGATCATTAATAAGATTTATCAATCCTGACTTCTAAAAGAGGAAAAAGGAGAATCTGATTTTCTTTTTCAAAACAATTTGCTTGTAATTTATCAAGCAAACAAACAAACGGTGAAAAGAATGCATGAGGTCTTTTTGACATCTACAGTCAATTAAGACATATCCACCATAAAGACTACCAATCAATGTAAATAGAATTATGATTTTGAACTCTAAATCAACCATGTAGACCAGGGGTGTCAAACTCAAGGCCTGCAGGCTGAATCTGGCCCACAGGGTGCTTAGATCTGGCCTCCCTGGGCTCCGTTTTTGCTGGCAGAGGGTAACAGGAGGCCATCATGGCCGAAAATGGAGCCTTGATGAGTGATATCAAGCTGCCCATGCCCCCTGGCCATGTCCCCTGGCCACATGCCCCCTTGGCCCCCCGAGGTCTAACCCAACCTTTTATGCGGCCCTCAATGAAATCGGATTTGACACCCCTGATGTAGACTTACTTCTATCAGGTTGTAGAACATGATGTATTCATTGTTTGCTGCAACAGTTTTGAGGTTTTCCTAGCAAGAAAAGAAATACTGGCTCAATTTACTTATTTAGGAAATAGAAATATGTGCTGAGAAATATTTTCAGCACACTATGAATAAAAAAATGCAATGCTGCTTTCAGAAATATATCACAGGAAATATTTTTGATTGTAGATCCTTCACTTAGTATCTTAACAGAAGTGGGAAACGGGAATAATTGCTTTTGCAAATTTCCAAGAGGAAATAATATATAGAAGCAATTCTAATACATAGTCCTAACTTGGGGAGACAATGGAGGACAGAAGAGCCTGCCTTGCTATAGTCCATGAAATTACAAAGAGTCAGACACCACTTAGCGACTGAACAAAAGCAACACATAGTCCTAACTGGTGTAGCAGATTGCATTTTAGTGAAAACAGGATTTGATTTTTGAAGCCAAGAAGCTGTGAAGGCATATCTTTTTCTACTAGCATCAAACTGTTCTTGATTTTATCTGGAGTCTCTGCGTTGCCTATTCATCTTGATAGTTTATATTACCTCTACCATGGTGAAAATAGTTGTTGTTAGAGGCTGCCAGTGAAGAAAGATTCTCACTGCCACATCTTGTGAGGTTCCGTTATGCCACTGAGATCCAAAATAATATGTACATTTGTGTATGTAAGCAGCATATACATGCCTGTGTTTATATAGTTGTCCTATGTACAAACTGATAACTTATCAGTTTTTCTTGAGGAAGCCTTTTTCAAAATTCATTTTTCCTATTACTTAATTAACATTTTAATTCTATTTGAACAGGTTCATTTGTTAGCAGCAAACAACATTGTGATCCATAACCCAGCAGCTTTTAATTAGTTGATAGTTTCAATGCACAATGGAGTACACCTTTATTGCTTTTCCTTTTCCAAGAGGAAATTCTTGAGTCTTCTGTGGAGCCAGGACCTTATCTATGATATGGATTACTCCATTTGTGGTGATTATATCGCTGGCCAGTATCTTTGCTTTGCCATTCAAAAGGACTGTGTTCTAAAAATAAAAATGCACAGTATGAAGTAACAACACTCTCTTGAAATCCTGAAATAAAGTGATGTAAACATTTTATTGCTGATTAAACAATTAAAGGAGAAACCAGTTTTCCTTTCAGTGTTGTGTACAGTGCTGCTCAGCATGCTTGCAGAGAGGAAAAAGCAAATGAACACAGAATTCATTACAAGCAGGAGTATACATTTGAGCAAGTGTTGCTATATTGAATGGGTTCAGTTTAAATACACAGGAGCTGTTCTTGCATCTAAAGTGAGAACATTAATTGCAGGTAGGGGGTGTGAGAAGAAATCTGTAGATTAGGGCTCCTCAGAAGAAGCAATTTAACAACATATTGATTAAGGGAAGTGTCTGTATCTGAAAACCCATGATATTCCCAAAGCCAATATAAGAGAGTGGAATGGTGATCCAACATTTTAGTATTAGTATTGAGTATTGAGCCACAGTGGTGCAGTGGTTAGAGTGCAGTGCTGCAGACTACTTCTGCTGACTGCAGGCTGACTGTAATTTAGCAGTTTGAATCTCACCAGGCCCAAGGTTGACTCAGCCTTCCATCCTTCCAAGGTAGGTAAAAAGAGGACCCAGATTGTTAGGGACAATATGCTGACTCTGTAAACCACTTAGAGAGGACTGTAAAGTGGTATATAAGTCTAAGTGCCATTGCTATTAGAATTATAGGGAGTTCAGTATTTCAAAAGATTCAGCAGATCAAAATCTGTACAATTCTATTCAGAAAGGATCAGATTATTTTCTCTTTCATGATACTTCTGTGGTATCTGCAAGACTAAACCATAATTTCAAGTTCCTTATTTTACATGTAATAATTTCAATATTGCATCTTATCCCTGGAAAGACCAATGAAGGTATAGTTATATATCCAGTTGATGAAAATTGGTTACCTGTGCAAATGTGACCTTGAGCGGTTCTCCTTGGAGTGTGATGACAGTTTTATCTGAAGTCAGATCATTATACAACAATCCTATACATGATACAATGTGATAACGCAGAATCTGGGGCATCACACCTTTGGAAACCCAGTTGGTGATCTTGAAAAAGAATTGTTCAAAAATGATTTACTGTATTAGTGCCAGAAAGCAAAGAATGAACAATTATATATTGACTTTGCCATTATATTATTCTGAACTAAACTCAGAGATCTTTCCTAAGTGATTCTAGACTAGGATCTCACATTGGACTCTGCTGCAGGGTGTTTTGTTCCTTGTTTCATTGGAATCCATTGGAAACAGCTTCACAGAAATAGGCTGCAAAATTTATGTACCACCGAACTGTGCTGAATGTCCCATCTAACATCAAAATGCTTTTGTGTACTTACTTGTAAATCAGTTAGAAGAGCTTCATTCGTCGGTGCAAAAACAGTGAAAGGGCCTGTTCCTGTAATATCTCTGAGCGAAGCATCCTATAATAGTGAAAAACAAAATACACATGTATGGTCAATATATATTTCAGGCACCTTTATATCTCTCAGAAGATTATTGAATCTGAAAAAAAAAATCTTCTTAAAAATGCTTTCTACAAGTCAAGACATTGGGATGAGACGACTTGTGACTTTCTTACCATTAGCTTCCCATTAAACCGAGTAGTATTGAACTCCTTTGAAAGTTCCTGTAATAATAACATTAAAAAATTAAAATAGTTACCCAGTAACACTAAAAATGTAGATATATGAAATTATTGCAAAAGTAATTTCTACAGTGAAATAAAAAACAGCTAGATCTGAGTTTTGTTCTGAACTAGAAACTGATGTTCTACAGTAGCATCCTCACAGGTCTATCTATGGATCAAATTGTCTTAAGGCTTGTTGGGTATAACATGTTACTAGTTATCCTGGAAACTCTGCTAGAAAAGGCTAAGCCATGGATACAATGGTTTTAATAAACTTTTTAGATGGCTTTGTTGCAGTGGGTTATGAAGAACTTAGCAAACATTACTCCTCTGGATCCCATTATTGTATTGAAGGGGTGTTAAGCTTGCAGCTTGCAGACCAGATGCACCATGTGCTGGCCATGCCCATTCCCGGTATAGCAAAGGAGAAAAAAGTTGTGATATGTCACATGATGATAATGTGACGATGCAAGTTTGACACCCCTGCTGCATTACATGCTTTATAACTTTTATTTTAACAAAATTGATGATAATCCCTGACAGTGATGGGATTCAAATTTTTTTACTACTGGTTCTGTGGATGTGGCTTGGTGGGCGTGGCAGGGGAAGGATACTGTAAAATCTCCAGTCAGAGGTGGTATTTGCTGATTCTCCGAACTACTCAACATTTCTGCTACCAGTTCTCCAGAACTGGTCAGAACTTGCTGAATACCACCTCTGATTCCTGTGTGTGTACAATTTTATTATTTAAGTATATTGAAATCCAATGTTTCTAGTGTTCCTTAAATATGGGAATGAGGATAATTTGCATTAGAAAAGCATGCTAAAAATTAAAGACATGCACAGCCTCCCATCTTTTGGTTACAAAATATTTTTGAAAATAAACAGATAAATAGCAACCAGGGTTTCCACCTACCCACATGGGCTGATACAGAGCCAACTTGCAATTGTCCTCAACATTTCTCATTTAGAAGATCCCTGGATCTATATATTTGGGCTCCAAGATCTAGGCTTAGGTGCCTTCTAGGGGTGTAACTGGTTAATTGCTAATGTGCTTTTTTTGTGACATCTCACCCATATTCTGCTTTAATTTGGCCTGTTGCTACAGAGCACAACAACGGATCACAAACATTCAGTAAGGAAGATATCTCACCAGTGAGATGCTACCTCTGCAAAGAAACCCATCTCCAATGTAATTGGGTTTACAGATGCAAGTCCTTTCTGACGGTAAAGTATCATTGCAAATGGCATTTTCTCCACACCCACCATTATTCTGATAAAGAGAGAAGCAAGCAACATTAGCTAAAATATATTTCGTCTCAATAAATTTCAGTACAAAGTTCAACGTATAAACTAAGGGGAAGAAATGAAGGATGCAAAGGTGAAGATGGTAGAAAGAACAAGGGCTGGATCCTTCCTTCAAACCCTTTACAGATCCCTTTACCATCAAGCAAACAGGGAGACAGCAAGGAAACAAGTTTGAAATAAGTGCTGGGGAAAGTACAACAAAGCACAAAACAGTTTCCAAGAGGAACGCTAGACTAGAACAGTTCTGCTGAAAGTTTCTCCCAGTGTATCGTGTGCCCCCCTGTGGAATTGTTTTGCACAATGGGGGAGAAATAAAAATGAAAATATCTGGGATAGTTGTAGCACTCTAAAAAGTTAAAAAAAAAAAGAAAAAGACAGTGAGACAATTCATTTCAGTTGCATTAACATCAAAATCAAATACCTGGCCTTATTTTAGTGAATCTTAGCTGGAGCTAGAATAAATGCAGCAGGATTTCTCACTTCTCCTTACAGTTCATACATCAATAAATGCAGCCAATGTAATGGGGTTAAGAAAAGCTGTCAGTTCTTGATTTGCAATAGAGATTGTCACCTGAACTGTGAAGGATAGGTGTGAAGGACAACGTCTAGACTCACCAGTGTACAGAGACTGATGAAAGTACATGTTTTCCCATCTCCAGAATATCCATTCAAACAGTTACATGCTGCCTGTCAGAATAAGGAAATAACCCAGGTTAAAATATAGAGAAGGATAGCATTTTATTCCCTGATCCACGGAAGTCCTTGTGATAACTTTCTCCTCTTTGGTTTCTCTTGGATGTCAAGTCTTTGTGATTCTGTTTTCAGTTTTTCTCCCTATTCATGCAATCATTCAGAGCTCCAAATGATTAAATTATATCTGACTTATTAATCATGTATTTGTGTAATCCACCTAGTTCAGCACAGATCATATATTTTGGTATCATATTTCTTTATTCATCATTTCTTATATGATCCTAGGCTTAGTTTTTGACAGTCAGATATGATAAATAAAGCAAGCAAGCAAGCTGTCAGCATGAAAAGACAAGGAAATGATGACAATCATAAGCAAGAACACCAGGAGAAATGATCAAGTGCCCTCACTCAGTTGAGTCATTGAATTATATTGTCAAACTATAGCCTGCAATTTGCCACTATTTTATATTTTATACATTTGTATATCAAATATTGCAGGCTGTCCATCTCACTCACAAAGTGACACTTATTACTGAATGCAGTATAATGCACAATTAATATAAAATGGGAATACTATTTACCTTGTTGGGACCAGTGTGAGTGCACTCTGCATTTTTAGCACATCCTCCATTCTTCTCCAGGCAGGGGTTAATTTCTTTATGAAACGGGGGGGAAAAAGGAGGAAACCCCATTTAACTTTCACAAAACTTAGATTAAATGAGTGATAATTCATGGTAATTATTTTTGGTTCTTTACTTTTCATAGCTCCTTAAGAAAATCCCTCTTAGTCTGGGAATGAGTGCAGTATTTGTAATGCAGTTGTTATATATTTTCCTGAGGTTTATTCCAATGTGTAAACTTTTCATAATCATAAGCTTTTCACTCACATGGGAGTGCTTTGGTATACTCCAAGCACTATATAAATAGTGAAATAGTTCAGCCTGTAATATTTGCACTTCCTAAATGCTCAAATAATCTATTAAACCAGATGAAGACAGCGCAACAATGTTAACCATGGACAATGTTCTTTTTGAGAGCCAGTTTGTTGTAATGATTAAGGCATCAGGCTGGAAACCAGGAAATTGTGAGTTCTAGCCTTACTTTTGGCAGGAAGCCAGCTAAGTGATCTTGGGCCAGTCACTCTCTCCCTATGAAGAAAGAACCCACTTCTGAAAAAAACTCTCACCAAGAAAAACTTCAGGAATGTCTCCAGGCAGTTGCCAGGAGTCAATGGTGAATTAAAGACATAACATCCCCCTCCCCCCCAAAAAATCCCCTCAAATTTCTTTTGTCAGAAAATTAGTCATCCCCATAGCAGCTTTTCCCAACTACACAAAATTACACAAAATTATCTGCTACAAGTCAATGACTACTTCAGCTTCAAACACAACAATACAAGAACACACAACAGATACAAACTCAATGTAAACCATTCCAAATCCTTGATTGCAGAAAGTATGACTTCAGCAACAGAGTGGTCAATGCCTGGAATGCTCTATCTGACACTGTTGTTACTCCTTTAACCTTAAACTATCCACTACTGACCTCACCCCCATTTCTAAGAGGTCTGTAAGGGGGGGTGCATAAGTGCACAATGGTGCCTACCATCCCTGTCCTTTTGTCCCCATTTATTCGTACCTATTTCCTGTATTCTTACTTATGTTTATACTTATACCTATTATCTTGTAAATGATTGACAAATCAAATCAAATAAATAAATAAAATAAGTAAATAAGACTAAATTAGTGCCTCAACTCTTAGATATGGCACTCTGAAAGCTACCTGTTCTGACCCAGCTCCCCAAAACGACAAAACCTTTTAACACAAAGATTCCTTTATTTGGAGTGCCAGCAGCCCCAACAAAAGGTTTATATCTTAAAGCAGGCCAACAAGTCTGGAAGATGAATAGTTGTCAGCCAATAGCTATTCATCTTTGCCCCCTGCCTTTTATCCCCAGACCTAGGGTAGAGCTTTGGTAACAACAAAGCTCTCTTCCTTCCCAAGGATCGGCCCACAGATTTCCACTGCTCTCCTCTTCTCTCTCTGCCTTCTGCACATCTGCGCATCAGGCACTGAACCCAGCTGTTCTTCCTCTTCTTCATCAGCCACTTCCAGACCTGGGGGCTGTTGACTATCCATCTGAGGGATGACAGATGGCCCAGGCTCTGCTTCTGTCTCTTCTCTGCCAGTTCCATTCCCTCTTCCCTCTTGAAGCTGTCAGGTTGCCTTGATGCTGACTCTGACTCCCACCTCTCCTCCTCTGATTTGGCAGCCAACAGGCCACAACAGTCCCATTCTAATATCTCGAAGGGATATGAAAGGGACAAAAGATGCTCCCATGTGTTGTCAGCTTGCCAGCTGGCATATAAATACCATGTCTGTATATGCATATGTATATATAAGTAAACATATGCAATAAAGAGATTGCATACCACATTTACTGATAAAAAGTGATTTTACATGATAATTTATATGACTCCAACTGTTCAACATAAATATATGCGCTGTCCCTTTAACCTATATGTTTCAGTTAACAAAAACTAAATTGAGATATTTACATAAATGGCGAGGAAGGAAGGAAGGAAGGAAGGAAGGAAGGAAGGAAGGAAGGAAGGAAGGAAGGAAGGAAGGAAGGAAGGAAGGAAGGAAGGAAGGAGCAGACATTGTCATGCTAACCAGATGGAGAAAATTCAATTCTTGAAAAAGTACAAAATATAGTAGCTATAGAAATAAGCACTTACCAAAGCAGGCAATTCCATCACCAGAGTAACCTGTTCTGCAAACACATACTCGTTTTCCTGGAGTGGTACGTCTACATTCTGCTTTGGCAGAGCAACCTCCATTGTTGTTCTCACATGCATTAATAGCTGGAAAAGCATGCAGAATCAAAGTTATGTTGCAATGCTTGCACCACTTAAATTCCTTTACTTCAAAGTGAATTCAAATATGTCAAATTTAAATTTAATTTTACCAAAAAATGTTTGCATAGCAAGTCTGCTATATAAACGTGAACATGAACTTGTCTTATTCCTTATATGTATTCCTAAAATAAATGTTTCTGCACACTGGCTGGCTATTTCTTAACAGATCAGGATATCCCAGAAATTGTGGAATGTTACCGATATAGGAAAGCTATATCCAAAGATGAATTTATTGAGAGATGTTAGATGGGTTGGCAAAGAATTTGCTATGAGTGGTATAGATTTAGAAATAATATATTTTTAAGAGACAAAGTTTGAGTATGATGAATTAACTATAGGCAGGAATCTCTCTCTTAGGAAATATCATGTAGGATTGGCTACTCTGAAAGGATGCCTATTATTTCCTCTACTGGTGCTCTACTTGCATATTTGTGAAAACACAAGAAATAAACCATCCCACAACTGCAACCCCTCAATTTATATCTAACTGTATTTCCCTGAAAGCAAGACCAGGTCTTATATTAATTTTTGCTCCAAAAGACATATTAGGGCTTATTTTCAGGTGATGTCTTTTTTTGTTGCAATGGACATACTAAGTATGTCCATCTGGCTGACGATCTTAACTGGGACTTATTTTTAGTGTAGTCCTTATATTATGAGCATCGTGAAAAATCATGCTAGGGCTTATATTCTGGTTAGGTCTTATTTTCGGGGAAATACAGTAGCTAGAGACAACATTTCTCCATGAGCTTCATATGGCATTACTAGATTTTTAGAGTCTAAACCGCATTATGGCTCTGCACTCTTCAACTTTTTGGTATATGGATATGACTAGCTGTCTTAGGCTGTTTTTGAAAAAACTATATGTAAGTTCAACTTGGTCAATACCTGGATGAGATACTGCCTTGAAATCCAAAGGGCCAAATCCAAAGTTGCTAAGGTAACATGATCAAAACTGGACTTAACTCAAAAGAGTATTTTTCTATTTTTTTTCTTATTTGGTGAAAGATAAATTGAGAGGAATACAAGAATCACAAAACATTTCAGGATCACTGGACAAGGTACAGTACTTGTTCCCAGGAATCTGTCCAAGGTCTTGAAGGGGCTGCCACTGACTATATACAATCAAGTTTAGATTTTAAAAGGTATCTAATTCCTCCCTGCCTTCTTCTCAGGACTTCTAATTAATTTACAATCAATTGCCAGTGAGTAAACATTCTCCAATATCTACTAGCTATCAAAGCTTTCTTTGGCTGAATGTTAGTCAATGAGTATTTTTCAAAGCTTATATTTTTAAGAAAGAAATACATTGGAAATTAATTTTAATTAATATTTTTAATGTAACTCATAATATATTAATTCCACCTCCTGCCAAATCAGATTTTGAGAATGTCAAAAATTGCATGAACTCTTCAACAATAAATTCCACTTACCTGAACAATATGTACCATTCCCTTTAAACCCAGCTGCACACTTGCAATACGGTGGACCAATAGGATTAAGAAAGCAACTAAAATAGAAAATCAAGACAGATTATAATTTGTAATTGATAAAAAAGAAATGGCATAGTTGGCATCAGATAGTTGGCATCAGATAAACTCATTTCATTGACCAGGGCCATAATAAAAGTCTATCACATATTAAATAGATGAGGTATGCATTTAATTAAACATTAACTTTGCAAATGAAAAATAGAAAATATTTTCTCTGTTAAAAATAGTTCTCTGTCACACGGAACATATTCAGTCTGCAGCATGAGCAGCCTGTAGCTGTTGGTTTAATTTCTAAAGTCATTTATAAGTGTCAGTTTCTTGGCTAGATTGGAAGAAAGAGAAGGCACAGAGTGGTGGAAGTTAAGGGCAAGTACAATGGAAAAGTTAAAAAAAAAAAAAGCACGACCCATTTAATCACTTGCAATTGCAAGATCAACTCCGTGCAGTTTTCTTAGAAAGGTTTTTCAGAAGTGGTTCGCCATATCTTCTGCAGTTGAGAGAGAGGAACTGGCCCAAGATCATCCAGCTGGCTTTGTGCCTAAGGCAGGAGTAGAACTCACGGTCCCCCAGTTTCTAATCCGAAGCATTAACAAATACCCCAAACTGGCTCTGATTGCAAATCGTTTCAAATTAAATTTTACAGTTAGAGAAAGCATTAGGGTCAGTGGTCAGGATAAAGTAAAGGATAGTATGGATCGATTAACTAGTTTGATACAATACATACTTGGCACTGGTGTGGCAGGTATTATTGCACTTATCATCTCTGATTTCTGGAGAAGAGGAAAAAATGTTTTTGTTAGTCAATATTCTACAGTCTAAGACTGACATCCTCTCCTTTCTTCCCTTTATTTTGTTGAGCTGAAATCTATGTGTAGAGTTCACCTATATGTACAGATTTTCTTGGACTATATCACGTTAGAATTGAAGTGGGTTTAAATGTTTCTTCAATCGTACACTTACTCAGGTATTCTGGTTCAAATACCACCTTTTTGCTGTTAGAACTAAGCTCACTCTGTCTAGAATTTACTGACAAAAACAGCACCTTTCTCCATGTGCACATTCCTTTCCTAAGCAAAATCTAAAAAAGAAAAGAAAAGCCAGCAGATACAGCATAGGAGACACAAGACAGCAAAGAAACAAATTCATGTTGTTTCTTTTGAACTCTCCACAGATGTTTTCCTCTATATCAATCAAAAATGGGCTTCTCAGCCTATCTTTCTGACACAAATGCCTTATTATTGTAAATTTAAGTTGCTAGATCAGCTATTTTCTGTTGATGGAATGTAAGAGGCCTATTTTGTTCTTGACCTTCAGCGGAAAAATATTGTTCTGACCCAGCCTTACTTACTCATGAGTAAAACAAACCCCTTTTCCAAACAGTGCCGGGAGAGTCTTTTATTCATGTGAATAAACAAAAACCAAATGTAATTAGTCCCAACAAACCTGGTTCTGGCCAAGAAATCCGAATTGCTTGCTGTATACTAGAAAACCAATGGTTTACTGTGACAACTGGCCACTCTCAAACCCCTACTATTTATTTCCGAGCCAGGGCAGGACTGACTAGCATCTATGTCTGCTTTTCCCTGAGAGCCAGCTTTTTGCTTTCCTTTGCTCTCTTCTCCTTTCATCTCTACTCATACACACATCTGGGATGGGTCCCATCTGTTCCTCTATCTTACTCAGCTAAGGCTCCAAAGACAGCTGCCTCTCCACCTGGGGGCAGATGGAAGGCTCTAGCTCTGCCTCTGTCTCTGATGCTGTTTCATTATCAGAGTCTTCCAAAGGCTCTGAAGCCAGCCTAGAGTCTCCCTCAAACTTCTCCTCATCTGACTCTGCTGCTAGCTCTGCTGGACCTGACAGGCTACAACCAATATGTGTGGCTGGTTTCTGCATATTGTAGAGAGAATGAACTCTCTTTAAAAGAGATGCTTGGTCTGAGCTGCTGATGACACCATTACTACTTTTAACTCTGAAATAGGATGCAGCAATCTACTTACCACTGTCACATTTGATACCTCTCCAACCAATATCACATTCACAGGTCCCATCTCCTTTAATACCACTGTTGCATCTCCCATACATGCAAGCACATTCTAAAAAAAAAAAAAAGGGGGGGGGGTGATTTTAATTCCGAATAGCTCATAAAACAGTAGTAACAAATAACATACCATCAGCTCTCCTTTAAACTCTTCTAGGCTTTTGTGATTCAATTTACTGAAATATTTTTAACAAGATAATTTATGTCTGTTTTGCAATTGCATAAACTATGTCTTTGTCTACATTCACTAAAAAATGCCTAAGTTATAATATTACAAGTGTAACAATGCCTAAGTTATAATATTACAAGTGTAACATAACATGGTTTGAACAATGGTGCTGTTTCTTTCTTTTCAAAACTTGAGCCCTGAAGTGAAGTCTGAAGAATTATAGCTGGTTGCCTTGTGGAAATCACTGAGATCTAACAAGCTATTTTACATACAGCTGGTCAACATCTAATACAAATGGCAGAGTAGACCTTCATATTTATTGAATGATTGTTGATTCATTTGTTGAAGGATTCTTCCATGTGTACAACAGATGGATACAAAAAGAAGTATCTATTTACCAAATGAAAACAATAGATGCAGTTGGGAAGCATATGGGCCACGAACCATACCATTATTCAGAAATATCAATCGTGATGAAAAATAAAGTAGTAAAATGTAAAACATTAATTAAGCAAAAAGTTGATTAAAATGTTTGATTATTCATTGATAGCACTTCAGCCACTTGGAGGCATATGAATCCTACTAAATTGCACTTCAAGGAAATCTTTGTCAACCCTGAGGCTGGCTTAACTGTGGCCATTTTCTTTTCTGTAGCTTTTCTCTAAGGAGGTTTCTCTTCAGGGATGACACAGCCTGGAGCTAATAGGCAGAGAGGGGGTTGTAGAGATAAATGGAGGGTTCTTGCCAAAATAAAATTATTTCCCCTGGGAATCAAGGACATTAATGCAGGTATTTGAAAGGTGGAGACTGAACTCACCTAGCAACTAGACTATATGCTGATTGGATCATGTGACTGGTGGCTTTGGGAGGAAGTGACAAAGTTCTACTTTTAATTGGGTATAAAACCAGCAGGAACCTATAGCTAGTTTTCCACCAAGTTAGTGCCAGTATGATATGTCCCAATATAATGTTCTTTGATGAATATGCCTGCCTTGGAGTTCTCATTGTTAGGACTGTATTACTTGGAACCTTGACAATCCTCCAAAATTCAATGTGACCCACAAGAAACAAAAGTAAAAAGATTGGGGTAGCATAATTCATTATAGCTGTGACAATTATTTGAAAACTTAGCAAAGTAAATGGTTCTGAAACCAGAAATACCTTGGTCACAGTTTGTGCCATATTTGCCTTCAGAACATCGCTCACAGGCCACACCATTAAATCCTGTTTCACACTCGCAAGACCCAGTGCCGTTGATGCCATCCAAGCAAATTCCATTGCCAAAACATGTTTTTCCAGATAATCCTGGACAAGGCTCACACTGTGTGCCATAAAAGCCTGCACAACATTCTTTGGTCTAAAAAGAAATAAAAAAGAAACTTTAGGGCTACTGCAATTGGAATCTTTGGAAATCTTTGGAAAAGAAGAAAACTAGAGAGTAAGGATGGAATTCTTGAGCTAGTTCTCAAGAGCACATAGATCACTTTTGGGACATAATTTTATTATTAGACATAATAACCCGATCACATTCTTCACCCATTATTCTGCATCATTGTTTATTTTAGGCTTTCTCCCCCTTAAATAACCAAGGACGGCTGTAATTATACAACATGTGTTGCAAACCGCAATAAATAAACATGCTAAGTCAGAGTTACTCAGTTCTAAGTAATTTTTTGGAGTAGTTTCCAAAAATTTACCTGTACATAAAACAGTGTTAAAATCTGAACTATTCCTTTAAGACAGAGGCTGAAACTTTTATTGTTATGGTTCATTGCACAGTCATCCAGATGGTCAGACTGGATTTGGCATTTTCATTCACCATTCAAATCCTCCCCTTGGATTAAGTATCACAGATCCAAAGCAATGTGTAAATCTAACCCTCTTTCACAAGGTATTGTATCAATAGTATGCTTACAATTCTACTTTTAGTACATTTTGACTGGCATCCCACACGCATCGTTATTCCGTACAAGGAGACATAATAGCAGATTACTTTCTTGCCTGGCTGTATGAAAGAATAACCAATTTTAGTGAATTTAATAAGACGTATGTAAAATGTTTCAAAAAGCTATTCTAAAATATTTTAAAAAATAAAGCAATTCTATTGGCTTTCATTTGAACTCTAAACTGAGGCCCAGACCTGCTGTGATTAAATTTCTTAAATCAACTATTCATGATAATATTTTACAGTTTTCTTTACAAGTAAGTTCTTTAGAATTTTAAGCAACAAAGAATGCTGTTTTGTCCCATGACCAGATAATCCAAAATGATAAAACAGCTGAATCAGGCATTTCTTGGGCTACTTCTTTTTTCTCCTCCTATTTTCTCCACAATAGTGACTCTGTTTTTTTCTGGTGAGACTGGTCTATTACGGCAACCTGGTCTACCCAATTATGGGATGGAGCATACTGATTCTGCTTTTGCCTTTCAGCCCCAATTCAGGAGCCTTTGCAGGCAGTCGCTTTCGTGGCAAACTTTTTTTTAAAACATAAATTCAACAAGACCCTGTAAGATGAGTTGGGCGGAGAGAGAGTGACTAGTCCAAAGTCACTAGCTGGCTTCCATGCCTAAAATGGGACTAGAACTCACAGTCGCCTGGTTTCTAGGTCAGTACTTTAATCATTGCACCAAACTGGCACTCAGATGCTCCTTATTTCTAGAGATTTCTAGAGATTCATTCTCTCTCTTTTTTAATAAACTTCATTAGTCTTTTATATCTTAAAAAAACCAAACAAAAATATTAATATTATGACATTAACAGTGTGTGACATCTATCTCATATACTTCTATTTTGTGCTTATTTACAAATATATACAATTTATGCGAACATAAATCTTTAATCTACAAATTGCTTATCATAAATTCTTCCATCATCCATCTGTCTTAATTCAATCCAATCATACCATTTTCCCCAAATTCTATAATATTCAGACTCCTCTTTCTCTTGTAACATCAGGGTTAATTTATCCATCTCAGCACATGCCATTATTTTTTGAGTGATCAATTCATCTGATGGTATACAATTGTGCTTCCAACATTGAGCATAAGCAATTCTAGCTGCTGTTAAAATGTGTAATATTATATATTTTATATTTTCCCCACATTACTTTTTAAATATCCCTAACAAAAATAATTCTGATTCCAATTCTATTTGTTCCTTAAGGATCTCTTGCAACCATTTTTTTTTAATTTTAAGCCAGTACTTCTGGGTTTCTGAACAAGACCACCACAAAGTACCCTCTTTTTTCCTTGCACTTCCAACATGCTGGGTTCCATGTTGGGATATATCTTTGCCAATCTCTCAGTGGGCAGGCACCATCTATAAAACATCTTCTAGATATTCTCTTTATATGAGGCCGATTTTGTTAGTTTGTTAATTTATAATTTAGGTTCCAAATGCTCTCCCACTCTGTCAAATTTATATTATGTCCAATGTTTTGAGCCCAAGCTATCATAATTGCTTAACTGCAATTTCATTCTCAAATACTTACAATTTTTGTACTTCCAGTAGGGCAGCTAGATATCTGTGAGCAGGGTACACACTTTCCCTTAAAAAGAAAACACACATTTGTCAAACAGTAGATCCAGAAACCATTTCTGTATTGCTAGATAAGCATAAGAGATCTTGCATAGTCAGAGAAGCTTTGATTATTTCCTCAATTAATTTGCTTTCCTTATCTTTCTGACAATTATTCCCCAGGATGACTTTGTTCTGTTATTTGAATATAAATTGCATTCCCATTTCATTTCTTTCCTTTGTGTCTCTTATTTTGGCATCATTGTCAACCAAAATAAAATCAGTGGAGGAAAGATGATATTTCGAGAGTCACAGGGAAAGATTGTGATATTGGCCCAAGCACTTCCTTTCTATCTTGATCCATAATAGATTGTTGTGAGGCTGTAGAATAGGGAATGATAAACGATGTCCTGAACGGTGTGAGATGGAAAATCTGGGAGATCTGACATGCAAATAGATAGACTTGAGTTTCCATTTTGGCACATAAACCAGGTACCTGTGGGCCATGACTCTCGATGGGTGATATGTTTTTTCCTCAATCTCAGGTCCTCTACCAGAGGCCTGGGAGTTTGAAGGTTCTGTATATTATCTTAGCTGCACTACACTCTTCTGGACAGAAAACTCTGATGATTTTCCTGGGATCTGTTGGAGCTATTCCCCCAAGTGTTGATTGACTACTGGTTAACCCACAATTAACCAGTGGAATGGCTTGCCTTCAGAAGTTGTCATTGGAGGTTTTACAACATCACTAGAGGCTTTTAAGAAGAGACTGGACAGTCACTTGTCTGGAATGGTATAGGGAAGGGGTTGCCAACCTTTTGGATCTCAGGGACCACTGAACTCATAATTTTAAATCCCAGGGACCACTAACCGGTTCTGTGGGCATGGCCTAATTTGTGGGTGTGGCTTGGTGGTCATGTGACTGGCTGCGCATGGCTTGTATGTAAATATTATAAATATTTATATAAATATTGAATTTTTTATAAAAAAAGAGCAACTTTTACCCAAAATCAGGCAAAGCAAGCAAGCAGATTGAGTTGCTCACAGAATCATTCAGTGATCTATCTATCTGCCATCGGCTAGCTCAGTCTTTCAAATTTGCTTGCCGTGAGTCTGCACTGAATAATAGAACCTTCAGTCCTAAGGGAGGTTTGGCTATGCTTAAAAGCAGATCTAAAGACTAGCTAGAAAGCAAGAAATCCAAACATTTCCTGCTTCCTAGCTAATCTAAATCTCCCTGCACAGCAGAACAGATGATGATCGGAAAAAGGAAAAATAGCAATTTCACAGGCAAGTTTTCTGGGTAAGGAGTGAGTGGGCGGAGAAGGTTCCCGCGGGTCGTGTGGGTGGCGCAGCCTTGTGTTTCTGTGCAGCCTGGATTAATTGCTTTGGGGGGGTGCTCTGGGGGTGAGATTTCTCTACACCCACCAAAATTTTCTCATGGCCCACCAATGGGCCACAGCCCACCGATTGGCGACCCCTGGTATAGGGTGTCCTGCTTGAGTAGGGAGTTGGACTAGAATCATGATGGCAAACCTATGGCATGAGTGCTGGAAGTGGCACACAGAGCCAGAAGAGCTTCACTGTGCATGGTTGCCCAGAAGAGCTTCACTGCGCATGCATGCGTGCGCCACTGCCTGACAGCTGATTGTTGGGCATCTGGCACACATGCATGGAGGAGGAGTGGGGGCATGGGAGACACACATGCATGCGCAGAGACACGCAGCACGCACAGGGGAATCACGAGTGCACACGCGGTGCATGTGGGTGGATCGCACGCAAATGTGCTGATATGCACGGTGTGCACAGGGGGTCTTGCACACATGCGCAGTGGGCATGGGTGGCCCAGCACGCAGTCTTGGTGCATGGAAACCGAAAAAGATTAGTCACCACTGGACTAGAAGATCTCCAAGGTCCCTTCCAACTTTGTTATTCTCTTATTGTTTCTATTACAGAAACTAGATAAAACCACATTAATAGAAAGTTCTGGATTGCTTGAGTTATACAGCTGTGCTATTATAATGCTAATTGCAACATATGTCATTAATATTTAGTACAAGCCAAAAATCATTATGTTTTAAGTATATATTGATTGGTATTTTTGTCAGTGCACATTAATTAAAAATGCAATGCATGTTCAGAAGCTCACAACTTACATTTACAATCACAGTATCATTAATATCACATCTGTTCCTTACAATTTCCATTACTCTTCCCAGTCCATGGATTATTCCTTTATCTGTTGCAACATTTGGGTAATTTATAGGTGCCTCATTTATGTAGAGCTGTGCACAAAATGTGAACACATGTGAGAGAGATTACTTATAAAAATGTAGCTTGCATAACATTTACTCCCATCCCCATTTTATTCAGCCAGCCTGAGCAATAAAGGACATTGCATAATAAAATTTTGATCTGAAAGTCTCCAGTTGCAAAATTTACATCTTATTCAAACCACTGTACATCTCTAAGAGCAGATTTTGTTTATTTCTGATCTTATGACTAAACTGCATATAATTAAACCATGAAAATAAAACTCTTGGTTACCATTGTGCAGCTGGTTCTCTGAACATCATCATCCATGGGAGGGATGTAAGAAGAGTTGCAATGCAAGACTCACACCTTTTCTAAATGTATTGTGAGGGCGACAACCGTCCCCTTGCAAAGCATGTGTTGTAATATCACAACATTTCTTTTACCATGAAAGTGGTAAGATGTTATGGATACTGCTGTCTCTGTTAAAAATCTAGTCTTTAGAGTAGATCTCCAAAACTCACCATTGTCATTTAATGACTTTATAATCCCTTGCAGGGTAGAGTCTGGGTAACCGAATGGAGCAAGCAGAGTGTTTTAATGGCCGGATGCCCTTCCTGTCATCAAGGTGGAGTTTTGTTCGGCAGATATATTCTCAGTGTGCCAAGAAAGAGAAATATCTGCCTCTGCTTAGGATCAAACTCACAGCCTCCTGATTGTGAGGCAAAAGATCCATTCTAGGCCACCACACCACTCCAATAGATCTCTGCAACCAATGACTAATAATCATGCTGGGTAGAATGATAGGCTTATATTCCATCATGTCCAGAAAGCACCAGATATGGAAAGTTTGATTAAGACTATTTGGGCAAAAAAATGACCATCCCACTTTAAAAAATACAGTCTTTGGAATAAGCAGCAAAGAGACATTACGGAGATGACTCCTAATTACAGCCAAAGATTAATGTTGATTCATTTGTTCAATCCTACTCTTTTGAGTTTGCTCTCAAACCCAGCACTTAATCCACGTATTTAATATTTACACCTGATGAGTTGCCTCATTAACTGAGAGCACAAATACATTTATACTATTATATCCTCTTGGGGAGTCTGGCTTAAAATCCTGTTTACTAAAACCAGTGGGATTTTTCTGACACAGTCAATTAAGCCAATGTAAATCTTTTCTAAGAGCAGGTGTTTAGATAAATAAATTACAGCAAATGCCATGATAATGAATACTGGCTTCACCTGATCATCATGAATGACGAATCCTACTCTGAAGGACAATCCAAGCATGGTTGTCTTGAACATCCCATTATGTAGGTCATTTTTCAAGAGCTTCTCTCCCAGGATAATGTGAAACCGGATCTGATCTTCATCCTGTGGTTTCCAGGAATAGTGATTGTTGAACACTTTAGCAGGGTGTCAAATTTCCAATTTTCCTAATAAAAGTTGGTTGTCAACATCATTCAGCAGCCAGAAGATGTTTTACTAATTACCTTTTGACTGGATATAAGGTTTTTAATTTAGAAAGAGAGTAAGCTTATAGTGCCATGATAGAAAGATCATAATTTACAACATGAGCACACTTTCTGGATTATCTGCTAAGTGAGATTTGTAAGTTTTTAAATTACAAACTCCTATTTAATTCAAAGACTCCAATGAAAAAATGTGCAGGTCTTAGATTATATTAATTATGTCTCTAACAGGAACTTTCTGGGAAAAAAAAAAACCATTCAGAATTTAAATATGTACAAAACATCAATGCCAGAGCCTATTCATAAGATTACAATTACTTGCTTCTCACTACATTTGGCAGAGACACAAGAATAGAGTAGAAAGCTCTTTTGCTGTTTTATCAGAAAAACTGTGGAAGGGGAAAGATTAAGAGATGATTTCCCCTCATCTGTATGATTTTGCCTCTAGAACAGAGGTCTCTAAACTTGGCAACTTTAAGACTTGTGGACTCCCAGAATTCTGAAGTCCAGCAAAGCTGACTGGAGAATTCTGGGAGTTGAAGTCCACAAGTCTTAAAGTTTCCACGTTTGAGAATCCCTGCTCTAGAAGGCAGATTACATTTCTTTTGGATTTAAATAGAAACATGACTTGCATTTGATTCTAAGGCTTCCTGTGTTCTATCTTAATTTTTATTCAGAGCACACAATAGATACAAACTCAAGGTAAATCGCACCAAACTTGATTGCAGGAAATATGACTTCAGCAAGAGTGGTCAATGCCTGGAATACTCTACCTGACTCTGTGGTTTCTTCCCTAAACCCCAAAAACTTTAACCTTAGACTGTCTACTATTGACCTCACCCCTTTCCTAAGAGGTCTGTACAGGGTGTGCATAAGTGCACCAATGTGCCTACCATCCCTGTCCTATTGTTTCTTTTTATTTTTCTTATATGTATCCATTTCATGTATTCATAACTATGTATACACTTATACCTATTAACTTGTAAGCGATTGACAAATCAAAATAAATAAATAAAATAAAGTTTGAGAGTATTGGGTCCACAATGGTGTAATCAAAGGTCCATCTATTTTTATATAGGTGACACATAAAAAACAGATATGAGTTTTGACATCATTGTTGTGGCCACCATCTTGATTTTTTTTTAAACCATATACTGTGGATGTCCGTAATATATTAATTTACTATCTGCTCATCCATATTTTATAAACGCAAAGCAGAGGAAGTTAGTTTTAGAAGAATAAGTGATTTGGTTAAATAATGACAAACTCAGTTATCACTTTGTTGCACTGTGCCTGATTTGTTTTTTTTAAGTTAACTTTTTTATTGAGTTATAACAGGGCTGTCAAACTCATGGCCTGCGGGCCGAATGTATCATGCGCTGGCCATGGCCACACCCAGTTTAGCGAAGGGGGAAAAAGTCACGATACGTTGTGTGATGCTGCTGTGATGACGCGAGTTTGATACCCCGAGTTATAAGATAAAATATGATACAAAATACTAAAGCAAATAAGGAAACAATGGGGAGGAATGGGAGGAAGAAGAGCAAGGAAGGATTAGGAAAAAGAAAGCATTGACTTCCAACTCTCTCTGTTGCAGTAAAATAAGGCATTAACATCAAATCACAACTTTTTGTTTTTTCATAATAATATAAACTAGCCATTTCTATAATGCTCCTGGTTTGTTTTATAGAATGGTGACACATTTCTCTGTTCAATCACCATCTATTCTGAATTTTGAATACTCCCCTTAATTCTATTTATCTATCTTATCATCCTATCATTTATTCATTAATCAGTTCATTCAGGTTCATTCTGATGCAGAATTTTGGCAATCCAGAAATAGAAAAGAACAAAGTGATCTACCTTTCATTTAGCAATATAAATTTGGCAAATTGATAGCAACATGCTTGTTGGCTGCAGGAATGATGCCTTATCATGCTAATTTTATTTGGGCCCAATATGAAAGAGTCAAAAATAAATGAGAGATCATGAGAGATACTTATCGACTTAGGACCACAACTGAGTCCAAAATTTATATTGCTAAATGAGACAATTGTTAAATGAATATTGTCTTACTTTATGACCTTTCCTGCCAGAGTTGTTAAGTGATTTACTGCAGTTATTAAGTTAATAACATGCGTATTAAGTAAATCTACCTTCCCCATTGACTTTGCTTGTTAGAAGGGTAGCAAAAGGTGATTACTTGAGCCCGGAACCCTGCAACGAAACAGTTGCCAAGCATTCAAATTTTGATCATGTGACATGGGGATGCTGAAACAATTTGTAAGCATGGAGTACAGTTATAAGCAGGGGTGGGATTCAAAATTTTTAACAACCGGTTCTGTGGATGTGGCTTAAATGGTGGGCATGGCTTGGTGGTCATGTACTGGGTGGACATGGCTTGGTGGTCATGTTATTGGCTAGGTGTGGCCAACTCAATTTCACTCACATCAAGGCACGCATCTCCTCACCTGGCCTTTCATGATTGTGGGGATGCTGCTACAGTTGTAACTGTGAAAAATGGTCATAAGTCACTTTTTTCAGTGCCATTGTAACTTTAAATGGTCATTCCACATGAGCAAAGTACCAGCAAAGAAGGGGAAAACATCTCCAGAGAAGTTCCTGAGACAGGAAGTCTAGTCCTGCCAAGAATATAATAAAGGTTAACGGAGAGGCAGTTTCTGTAAGCAACACCAGAATGTTTCCTTCTTGCCTTCCTTACAGGATTAGGCCAGTAATTTCTTCTAACAACTGGTTCTCCGAACTGCTTAGAATGTTAACAACCAGTTCTAGCGAATAGGTGCGAACTGGTAGAATCCCACCCCTGGTTATAAGTCACTCTTTTCAGTGGCCTTGGTGTTAAACAAATGGTTATAAGTCGAGGACTACCTATATGGAGCTCCAAAGCAAAGCCATAGTTCAGTTATTCAGTCAGTTTAGATAGGCAGAGTTAATGCATCCCACTCAGACATTGCTTATTTAGAATCTCAGAATCTCAGAGAACATGCTATCCTGATGTCAGAATGCTCACCAGTATCACCATGGGTTTCAATTTTGCTCTGAGCCATCGGACAGTTAACAAAAAAACCTCAGTTAAAGGTATTTTCTCAAGGAAAGGCTTGGGAATTAATACATACTAGAGATGCTGACTGTTTTTCCTTCAGATAACTTTCAATGGCATTGTTACTTGGAGCGAAAACCGAATATATACGAGCAGCTTCTATGACATTTGCCAGGTTGTAGTGCTGTTATGCAAAAACAAATGGAAAATTATGAAGTAAGTTTGCTGGATTTATACGTGGCAATTTTAATAAGAACTTGAGTATTTACAATGATATAGTTCCTGAAAATGGAGTAGTCTGGCATCTGTTCTAAGCGAGGAAGCAGTTTTGGCAAAGAGCCACTCATTCCTCTGAGAGGTGCCAGGAACAGGACCTGCAAACACAAAAAAGAACACAAGATCAGATTCAGATAATTCATTTTGCTGCAGTAAGGTCTAACCTATCAACAACTACAGGAAAAGAAAAAATGTTTGGTATATATTTGTCATTCAAGAGATTTTAAAAAATATTCTAAATTTATGGGCTGGCATGCTTTTCTGTGGTATAAGGGAACTAAATCGCAGGGCTATTTTAGAAGACATTATATACGGAAGTCTTTATGGTTGAACTGGGAGAGAGTTAAGAGACAATGTTCTTTGAAAATCCCAGTTTGGTTATCAACTATTGAAGCTTTTTCTTATCCTATAACATATAAGAAGGAACAAACAGTTAGATATGGGGAAATACTGGATGAAAAGGGTGAGCTTAAAACGATGAAAATCTAGAAGAACAAGGTATAAAGATGAATTGGTTTTCATATGCACAAATACAATCAAGGTATCTTAAAGATTCTAAAACAGAGGGATTTTATGATAAATTGACTGACCTAGATAGGATTTTGACAGGTACTGATGAAAAAGTGATTAAAAAATTATATAGTTTTTTGCTGGAAATTAAATTAGAGGAAGAACAAGTTAAAGAAACTATGATTGCTTGGGGGAAAAATTTTGGATATGGGATTGATTTAGAGAAATATCAAAAAATGTGGTCTCAAAATTATAAAATGACAATGTCAAGAGCATATAAAGAAAATTTGTATAAGATTCTTTACAGGTGGCACTTTCCCCCAACAAGAATAGCAAGAATGTTCAAGAATAAATCTGAAAAGTGCTGGAAATGTCATCAGATACCTGGCTCATATTATCTTATATGGTGGACTTGTGAGGACGCTAGAAAATATTGGACTAGAATTCGCATATGGTTGGAAAAAATGACAAAGAAACATATAGATTTGAAGCCAGAGATTTTTTTATTGGGAATTTTACCTGATACATATAATAAAAATTTGAAGTATTTGATTGTAAATGTATTAACAGCGACTAGGATTGTATTTGCTAAAAATTGGAAGAGTGAGAAAATACCATCAGAGGAAGAAATTATCAAGAAAATATTGGAATGTGCTGAAATGAGTAGATTGACATTTGAAATTAGAGAACAAGAAGATAAACAATTCTATGAAGTTTGGACCTTTTTTATCAATGGCTAAATAATAAAACATAATAATAGAATATTTAGAAACTAAGGAAATAATCAATTTAAACCTTTTTTTTTCCTTTGATACTATCTTTATAAAATTTTATTAAGATAGACTTGGTATGACTTTATGATTTGTTATAAAATAAATTAAGTAAACTATAGTTATCTTGTTAAAGCATGAATTAATAAAATTGTAGTCAAATGATTGTTTAATAATGATATCAGGTTATATAATTGTTGTTTGATAATATGAGCTATTAAGTAATACAATTACAATGGAGACTATGAAATGGATGCACAAAAAGGAGTGGCAAACCAACCGATACACTGTCTGTAAATTTATGAAGGAGGATGATGTTTTTATGTTTTATGTCTTATGTTTTATGTGTTTTTGTTCGTTGTTAAAATCAATAAAACTTTTTTTAAAAAATATATTCTAAATTTAGCAAAATGAAAGTGCTGCTATGGATAAAAATTGTCACTTGATTTCCAGACAAATAATAACAAAGATTCACTTCATCCCAAAACAGAACAGTTTTGTACAAATGTCAAAGTCCTAATAAAATGAGTTGGGTAATACCTGTAATAGGCATAAATTTTGGTCAAAGAATAACATTGTAATTTACATGGTTTATTAAGAGGAAGTTCTGCTAGTGGAAGGGGAAAATTAAATCATAGTTCACAATCAGGCAGTAGTAAATTAGAAGTAAAAATGTTACCAAACATTATAGTGGATAAACTTTCAAAACCATAGAATATTCTCCCAGTTGGATGCACAAAATAACTTGGGGGCATATAAAAAATATATATTGATAATACCTTATCTATCACATGAATAATCCCATTTGTGGCTGCAATATCATCAACTATTATGTTAGCTCCATCAATTAAAACATTCTGGAAAAGAGAGGAGAAAAGTGGCTTATATAAGATACATAAAATTTGCTGGATTTCTAGTAAAAAATGACTAAGTCTGCTTAACATTTGCAGTTCTCTGTGTGTGTAATTCAAACATCCCAAAGGTGCTTTTTCCAAAAGGCAACCGACTTTTTGTTGAACGAAAGAAGCTTCTTAGTTGAAAAGCAAAGCATTTTCAAAGGGGAAAAAAACCCTAAGAAAGCCCAATTGCCTTAAAAAAGCACATTTTTCTCCATAGACATTTAGCTGTACAATTCAAATGTTCTCTTATATTTGCAACTTTCCATTTTAAGCCATGTCCTTCTTAGCACATAAATTGGCACATTGCTAAAAATTCTGAAAATTTTGCTGCCATTTAATGGTTATCCTGATTTTCGCATCCAGGATCTGGCAGCTCAACTTCTGTAATATATTAATGTTAACTTTAGATCTATGGAATGAAGCCACTCTTCATCCTTTCTCACCTATGAGATTACTGTACATGATTGGGACCATTGGTAACATGTACCTTGAGTTGCTCAATGTACCTCTCATCTGTGGCTTTCAACAGAAGGAAAAAATACAAAAAATAATTATTATCTTTTGGGGGAAACCAGTTTCAGCTGTGTCATACTATGGTCCCAATGTCACATTTCAGCCTACGAAAGATTTCTCATTTTGGGCCTTTGGAGAAACATGTTTAAATTCAACAGAACATAAGTTCAGCATATCTTTTCTTAGCACACATGAGAGGAACTACCTAAAGTGATGGTTGTAGCATAATGGCCAACATACCTCATTTCTTTCCGACAATGTTAGGAAGTTGTCCTGCAATGTCCTTGCAAATCCATTAGATTGTGACAGGGTTTGGAGATCCTCAACTCTGTATGTTCCATTTAATATGTGATGCCTAATGGGCGAAAGTATGATGTAAAGTATTGATTTGCTTATAGAGAGTTGCATCTTTCTGAATCCAAAACTGTTAGCGTGGGACCAATTCACAGTTTACAGCAGCATCAATCAAACCATAATCATCTCCAGCATATAATATCTGTAAATATGTTCATTTACCTAGGTCAGGGGTAGGGAAACCTGGCTCTTTTATCACTTATGGACTTCAACTCCAAGAATTCCTGAGCGAGCCATAAAAGGTTCCCCATCTCTGGCCTACTGGTTTTTCAGTTGTGGGGAAAAGCAATTTTTGACATGAATGGGACTGCTTAATATACAAATGTAGGACATATTAAACAGTCCCATTCAAGTCCTACATTTGTATATTAAACAGTCCCTTTGAAGTTCTATGTTTGTATATTAAAGTCCCATTCAAATCCTACATTTGTCTATTAAACAGTCCCATTCAAGTCAAAAATTGATTTCCCCCACAACTGAAAAACCAGTAGGCCAGGGATGAGGAAACTTTTATGGCTCATTCAGGAATTCTGGGAGTTGAAGTCCATAAGTGATAAAAGAGCCAAGTTTCCCTACCCCTGACCTAGGTGATAAAGTTTTTTTTTGTCAATGCCCCCCCCCTCATGTAGTTCCTTGCCATAAATGATTTCACAATCATATGGAATGTAGGTAGTTGAAACCACTGTTATATTTTCAAGTAAACATTCACATCTTTTCTATGCAATGCCAGTTCTTTTTTGATTTTATCTTCTTGACCATGCTTTGTTCTTTTCTTTTCATTTCATTTAGTTTTGTTTTTTCAGTTGTTTTAGTATTTATATCCTGCCATAAGTTTATTTCATTATTAATATTTAATTCTTATGTCATACTGAATATATTTCTTGATTTTTCTCTCTGAGACCTCAAGGCAACATGTATGGGGAAGTCTTTTTTCTTCCACTCCCCCCTCCAAAAAAACCAATCCTGTGAGGGAGCTTTGGGTGACATCCAGGAGGATATTGATGGACTTGAACACTGGGCCCTATCTAACAAAATGCAATTCAGTGGTGACAAAAGTAATGTTTTACATTTAGGCAAGAAAAACCAAATATATAGATATAAAATAGATAGGATCTGTTAACTGAGGAGTCCTAGTAGATAACTGTGAGAGAAAACCTAGTAGATAGCCATAAGTGTAAGCCAGCAGTGTGCTACAGCTTCCAACATAGCCAATGCAATCCTTGGGTATATAACAGAAATTGTATCAAGGTCTTAAGTGTTATTACTACTTTATACTTCTTTAGTAAGAACACACTTGGGATACTACATCCAGTTTTGGTCACCACTATATAAAAAAGATGCCAAGATTCTAGAAAAAGTTCAACAAAGATGAAAGTGCAACAAAGATGATTAGGGGTTAAGGGCTAAAACATATGATGAACAGTTGCAGGAACTGGGTATGTCTAGTCTAACAAAGAGAAGGACTAAAAGTGACATGACAGCAGTGTTCCAATATTTGAGGGGCTGTCACAGAAAAGAGAGGTCAACCTTTTCTCCAAAGCACCTGAGGGCAGGACAAGAAATAATGGATTGAAACTTATCAAGAGGAGATCCAATCTAGAACTACGGAAAAATTTCCTAGCAATAGAACAATAAACCAATGGAACTGCTTGCTTCAGAAGTTGTGGATGCTCCAACACTGGAGTCTTTTGAGAAGAGGATGGACAATCATTCGTCTGGAATGGTATAGATTCTCCAGCTTGATTAGGAAGTTGGTCTAGGTTCCTTCCAACTGATTCTGTTAAAACAAGTGAATAAGCCTATGCCATGCTATGAGTCTGACGAAAGAGAATCTTGAAACTGGATCTTAACCCACCACTTTGTTGTTTTATGCCAGCAAACTAATAAGTGAATTGAATGTTCATTTATGAATAATCAATGTTCAGGGAAACATAGAAAGAGACATCTGAGCTGCTAAAATATGGGTTGCTTCCAGTGGTGGGCTGCAACCGGTTTAACAACCAGTTTGGTGAGTGTACACTTCTAAAATTTTAGAACTATTATCTTAAATAGGTCACAACTTTTCACCTTTATTTCCTCTTTTGCTAATGTACAGCTTGAGTGATGACTTTGCAGACAAATGTGTTATAAGAATTAATATCTCTGTATAAAGGAATTTCAAACTATATAGATGAAATAAACAAAACAATAATTATGACCAAAATACTTTAACATACTTGGTTAGAAACAGAATGTGTTTTGGGGATGTCCAAAAAGCAGCTGTATATTGATTCAAGTTTTGAATAGCATGTTGAGAAGGTGCAAGGATAGTTATATTGCTCGTATCTGTCAGCAGAGTTCTTATTGCAGGTGTCTGGAGGCACAGAATAAAATGTATTGTTATTACCAACTGATTTTTTTCCCTACAGGCCAGGAGGATTCCAATTTTTAAAAATTATTATGGAATAGTAAGATAAAAATGAAAGGACTTCAAAACTACAACAGCAGTTTAATGTTGAGAATTCTGAACAGCAATGAGACCTTTTTAGAAGCAAACTATCAATGTCAAGCAGTTGAAATTGTTTTTACAGTAATTTTGATTATTGTATGTAATTTTATTAAACTTCGGAAAATATTACATCTCAACAAGTGATTATATCATCTTTGGAAGAGAGATAATGTATTGTAAAAAGTGTTAGTTCAATTGCCGCTAAGATTGCAAACTCCTGTAGGAAATAGAGTCATTGGAACACAAAGAGCTTTACTTCTTAACATACATAACAGGAGTCCTTTTTAAAATAGTTTTGAAGAGTTACTCACATTAAACCATTCATTAAAGCCAGCTGTGCCTGACAGAGAAGTCAATTCCTGAACAGGGAAAGAAATAAATTACTATTAGCGGTTATTATTATCATTATTCAATGATGTGGTATTGCATAAAGGTTCGTAACAAATGGCTTCTTGAAGCTTTGGTAGAAACTTCCTTTGTACATACAGTTGAGTTCATCTGGATCACTAAAATCCTAATGTCTAAGAAAGATTCCCCCCCCCCCAATAAAAACTGCTTAGCTGTGATATTCTCTGGATGGCTTTATTGGCACCCACACATATATGAATTCCTGTATCTAAAACATTTTGAGCTCAACTGCATTTTAGTAGACACACTGCATATGCCTGAAAATACCCCTGCTATTTGCCTCAGTTCCTGCAGCAAGCAAATTTACTAATCAAGTAAATATCTGAATAGTCAGGTATTTATTTGAAGAACACAGTTACAGATTCTTCTCTCTCTCTTTTTGGTTTCTGCAAAACATTGGTTGATGTGTAACAATATGTCACTTATTGGTGAAAAGTCAGGTATGTAACAGTGCATCTAATAGCAGGGCCAGGTCGACATGCATCCACACAATAATGACAGAGAAAGGTCAACAGATAAGATCACATGTACATGACACAGTGTAAAACTCCAAATTTCTATAGTTTGGGTGTCCATTTTCTTCACTGAGTGGATCTCTAGATAGAAGAAGCTTTAATAATTGTGATATACATGATACTATAAGTCACAAATGTTATTCTGTGATATGACTTGGGGTAATTTGCAATGACTGATGGTCTGAATGAGGAAATGCTATCTGAAGCATGGAAAGGAGATCTAGAATGTGGGGCAGGTGATAGCATATGCCTTTGAATAAGGTGTATGACTACCAAAAGCTTGTTAGTTGTTGCAATGTTGACAGATTTTAGTAAGACGTCTTGTTATTCCTGGGTATGGAGGGAAACTTTAAAGAAATGATCTCATTCAATAAATAAAAAAATGCCCATGGGAGAATTGGTACCATGGCAGGTTCCTGTACTGATGCTCTCACAAAGGGCATTCTCCAGTTCTGAAAATAAATCTATTGCTGGTTGATCCTGACTATAAAAAAATACGAGCGATAGGACGCCAACTGTTATACATAATTCACACCTTATGGATAATTGAGGCAGTTCACCAATATATTCTTGGCATAATAAAAGTTTATAGGGGTAAGAAAAACATCTCTGGTGGTGCACCAAGTATATGCTAGAGTTATGTGCAATAGTGTTGAATATCTAATCGGATCCTATTTATTCAAATAAGAATAACAAATGGGGACATATAGTTGAAATAACAAATGGGAACATATAGTTGAAAAAGTAGAAGAAAATGATCAGATTAAAACATTGTAGGATTTCCAAATACAAATTGATAAAGTCTTGCTGCATAATACACCAGGTGTAATTGTTTGAAAAGAAGAAAGTGTGAATAATTGATGTGGGGATAGTAGAATAGAGACAAAGATTTGGAGAAGATCACAAGTATTAAGTTCTGAAAATTGAATGAGAAAGATTAGGTCATAAACCGACAGTGGTGATCCTAGTGGTTATTGGCACACTAGGTGCCATACCAACAAACTTTGAACAAACTGCCTGGTACTTAGAAAATCTGTACATTGACCACATTTTCATAACAAAAGGTCACCCTGCCTGGATCTGTATATATACTGCCTCAATATAGTACTATATCCTATGTTCTTAGGAAGAATTCCACATGAATGAAGACCAACACCAACTAAAGATTGGTAAAGGCAACTTTACTTAGAACTTACATCTTACAATACCTTTAACACTACCATACAACAATCTTATCCATCCCAGTTCCATGGGAAGGACTGGCCAAACCCAGTCTAAACATTTTCCTGACTGTGTGATGAACAATGACAACAACAATAGAACAACAACAAACATAGTTCTATTGTTTTTTGTGATTTGAATCTTTGCTCCTATTAGTATAGTGTCAAAAACTCGTAGCGCTTTCCAGATGAGGAGAAGCTCCACTACAATGTTATGGAGCTCTTACTCTAAAATGGGACATGGATGATATATCAACCTCTCTCATCAATATGCCCTCTATGGGAGAGGGAAGCATCTATAATCAGAAACTTACTGGGTGGCCCAGGTGGAAACAATAAAGCCCAAGTGAGATTGCCAAGACTCTATCACAAGGGTCTTCAAACTTGGCAAATTTAAGACTTGTGGACTTCAACTCCCAGATTTCCTGAGCTAACATGACTGGAGGAGGAATTCTGTCAGTTGAAGTCTACAAGTCTTAAAGATGTCAAATTTGAAGACCCCTGCTTTATAAAAAGAAAACAAAACAGAGAATCTACAGTGATGGAGAAGTAGTTCCACAGAATGCTACTAGCTACACAACTGTAAACTTTTAGTTAAGTGATTCAGAATGAAGCTATGGCTCCCAATGGACACATACTGAGAAACATACTCACAGAGGTAATACATATATACCTGTCATGATGAAACCTTGCCTCTCATACACATTCCATGATTTGTCCCAGTAATGAAGATACACCACCCCCCTCAATCATTTTACACAGAAAATATATATATATATCTTGTGGCAATAGTTGATAAAAAGATTAGAAAAAAAAATCCCACGTTTGTCTGACTAGATAAATGTAAACACAGTCAGAAAACTGATTATAAGATCACTTAAAGTGTTTTTACTTACATCCATAATGTTGCCATAGCATTTACTGCCATCTCCCTCGTATCCCCTTGAACACACACATTTCCAGACTCCAGAAGTTGTGAGCTGACAAACTGCCTATGAAACATTTATTAAAGTAGGTTTATAATAAGTTAAACATTTGTGTCTGTGAATTCTTGGTGTAATGTGGTTTGCAATATACAAGGTAACCCATGTATAGCAGAGCTGCTAAGGCTTCTGTTGATGGCTGTGCTTCTGCTGAAAGACTCAAGTGTGCTTATTTACATTCTTGTGACTAAATCATAATGTAATTAACTACAATCTGGCATTCATTTTGTGTGAATGCAACCACTCCTCTGGTATAAGATTCTCTGAGGAGAGACAAATCCATTAGAGAGATATCTAGGGTGATTTTGATGCCACAACTAGAGTTGATTGTACACAGGTAAGAAATATGAAACTGGTAGAAAGTTGGAGAGATATTTGGATCTATCATATTTGTGGATCATGTTTGAAAAGCAAATTGTTTTTTGAGTTTGAGAAAAACTGCCTGGCTTGCAAAGACACACTTTCAAATTTGACATCACCTTTCTGAGCTGAAGTCCAACCCTTAGAGCACTGCACTAAGCTCATCTGCAAGTTGAACCATTGTTGATTGCCAATAAGACACTGAAATATGAATATGTAAGGATGATAGAAACCTATCTAAAGAATTCTAATCAGGAGGCTGTCCAGTGGGAATCTGCAGGTGACAGCCTTTTGGGATAAGGGTTGATTCTGCATCTTCATAAAGTAGGCCAAGTGCTTGCTTGAGTAAATGACTCATAATATCAACTGGTTAGAAATCAGAACTCTCTCCATGGCATTACAAGCATTCCATTTTTTTAAATACAAGTGCTAAAACATATAATTGGTTTGTAAAGATTAGACAATTTTAGCATCCCATTTGGGGATCTCAAAGACTACTTGTTCTCCAGTCACAAGCTAAAGTTTATTTCAATATTGTTCAATTCAACGATAAAGTTATAGAGAATTTGAGACCTTTTGTAAACCAATCCAAATGAATAACTCACCAACGGATGGCATTTCCAGCTTTGTTCCAAACAGTAATTTATTGGTTCACATTCATATCCATTGCCCCGGAATCCTTCCTTACATTCACAATCATTCTGCGTTGTATAGAAAATAAGGAATACATTAGTGTGTTTGAAATAGATTTGCTCACTCCTATAAATCACTGACTCAGTAAAAGTTTTGAAGAAACAAAGTTTAGGATGAAGTATTGCAACTGTCAATTCCAATGGACAATGCTGGAAATTGACTCAATAAATCCTGCTGATTCAACAATGCTTTTATTGTATCAGTGCTAAAACATAGAATTAAGTTATATAGATAACTTGAACATCCCATACAAGGAACAAGAACCAAGGATTACAGATGCACAAGTTCAACTATCATATACTTTGTATAGCAGGCTCTATTTATTTGGTATTCCATTCATGATGTATCTTACTGTAAAGGCTGTATCAAAGTGAATATGTTTCAATATTTTTGAAAAGTATCCCAATCTTTCAGATGATAAAATATGCAGTATCTAAAATCTGAAGAGGAGCCAGTTTCTTGGATTCTGTCAAACAACTTCATTACTATATTGTCCTTATTATTTCTTGATGTATTTCTAAAGCCGACTCAATGTATAGGATCCTGAATGTCCATCATATCCACCATAAGATTGTCTGATTAATCAGTAACACTACACCAAACCTTCTCTTTGCTCAGCACTTATAAGAATTCCAGTTGATGGATGTGTGAGACAAAATCATGTTGGTAAAATTACAGTGTACCATCCTATTGGGTATATCTAGTCTAATGAAAAGAAGGACATGGGGAGACATGATAGCAGTGTTCCAATATTTCAGGGGTTGCCACAAAGAAGAGGGAGTCAAGTTATTCTCCAAAGCACCTGAGGGCAGGGCAAGAAGCAATGGGTGGAAACTAATCAAGGAGAGAAGCAACCTAGAACTAAGGAGAAATGTCCTAACAGAACAACTAATCAGTGGAATAACTTGCCTCCAGAAGTTGTAAATGCTCTAATACTGGATTTTTTAAAGAAGAATTGGAACAACCATTTGCTTTGAAATGATGTAGGGTTTCCTGTCTGAGCACAGGATTGGACCTCCAAGGTCCCAACTCTGTTGTCCTGTGCTGTTCTACTCTACTCTACTCTACTCTACTCTACTCTACTCTACTCTACTCTACTCTACTCTACTTTATTCTACTCTACTCTACTCTACTCTACTCTACTCTACTCCACACCATTCCATTCCATTCCATTCTCTCTGTCTGACATTTTTTCTGTATCATGTCTTCACATCAAGAAATAGTCATTTCATTTATATGAGTCTATGGGTTTGGCTTGATGGTATTAATTCTTTTTTTTTTTTATGCACACACATATAACTGCATATATGTGACACACGCACAAAGTTGATCTTCACCTCTACTGCTTATCAGATGCCCTGCTAGGTTGATATAAGGCTGATAATAAATAGATCAATGGTTTTCAATCAGTGCTTCAGCAATTCTAAATGACTATAATTCCTTCAATGAGTATCCTTCTTATCCATGGACTGCATGCTTATTATTGCAAATACCATAAACTCAACATTATAGAACTACCTTTTTCAAAGTTGTGCCCTCCAGATATATCAGGGTCACCACTGACCAAACTGTTGGAAAATGTTTGGTGTTCTATTTCCAATATATTGGAAGGAAGCCCCATGAAGAAGGGTGTTCTCCATTATTGATACGTAAGTTGATACCTTGTCTTTTATTACTGCATAAAATCTATATTATGTAAAAAGTTAAGCAAGAAGAAAACTTACTTGGCCTGGACCTACGTATTGGCAAGTAGCATTAGTGTGACACCCTCCAAAATTTGACAGCAGGCAATTGTTTATTTCAGAACAATCTCTTCCATTTCCTGTCCATCCTGGCTGGCATACACATTCATGAGTTCCAGGACCAGTCTTGATGCATTCTGCCTACAAATATATTTCTGGAAATAAATGCTATTCTTTATACATAATAATTAATTAAGAGGAAAGGAAAGTATTCTCTCTCAATATACAGTATGTAATAGCATGGAACAATGAAGTCTCTCAACACTAAGAAAGATGATCAGATTTTACTCATGATGCACTCGTTTCTTGTTCAGCTTTGCTTATCACTTTGCTAGAATTACTATTTTGTGTGCAATCTTCATTTTGAAAAATGACTGATCTCAGGACTGAAAAAACAATACATTGGTTAATTTGAATAACTAACCCAAAAACTAGAAAGATAACTTCTTATTCACAAAAAAAAAACCCTGTTCTTATTCACAAAAATAAACTATCAAAAATCCAAAGTTAGGCAATTAATAAATACATTGCTCAATTGACTAATTAAAGCAGATGCTATGAAATTATAAAAAACAAAAACAAAAAACCCAAAAAAGGTGAACTGAACCTGAAAAATGACCTGTATGATTATTATTTATTCTTTTAGCGAATTTATGCACGTATTGGAAGAAAAAGAGGAAAGTGCTTCCTGGCCATTGTTGAACTTGCTTCCTTTGGCTATCATTCATTCAAATAAAATAATGAAACCAATTTGAAATATACAAGTGTTTTATTTACCCTTGGTAATGACTATTTTAAATGCAAATATGTCTTTATTTGGAAAATGATATCAATTTGGAAAATGTAATTCAAAATTTAAATGGGATCAAATAAGATTATGTCTATATTTAAAGTTTACTCAATCAGTAAACAGTATGAAATTTATACTTACATTAGCATCACAGCTATGTGGATTTATATGAGCACAAGGATCAACTTCACTGCAAATTATTCCATCTCCTTCAAAGCCAGGTTTACAAGCACAGCTAAAATTGTACATAAAAGAATTAATAGAGAATTAATTAAGTAGAATTAATAGGAGTGGAAAGGGTAAAACAGTTAAATATATTTCAGCACTGGACAGCAGCTTCTCCAGAGAAATAAAATGAGAGGTGATGCAGGAAGCTTGACATGTAGTTGAGCATTCAAGAATGTTGGGAGGCTTCATCTTGCCAAAGATCAGCCATGTTGCACTCCACTGCTGTCATCTGGATATGCTTTTGCAATTTGCTACTTGTATTTTATGCAGGTGGAGAAAATTATATTGAGATTTCAATATTCAGGAATAAAGTCCACGTCAAAAGATGTATATTGCTGCTAATCTGTCTATGAAGATGGCAAGCAACATGTCTTTCTGCCAATCAGAAAAGATTTAAATTTACTGACGGACTTGTGAGGAGGCCAGGAAATACTGGACTAGAATTCGCATATGGCTGGAAAAAATGACAAAGAAACACATAGATTTGAAACCAGAGATTTTTTTATTGGGAATCGTACCTGATATATATATAATATATATAATATATATAATATATATAATAAAAATTTAAAGTATTTGATTGTAAATGTATTAACAGCAGCTAGGATTGTATTTGCTAAACATTGGAAGAGTGAGAAAATACCATCAGAGGAAGAAATTATCAAGAAAATATTGGAATGTGCTGAAATGAGTAGATTGACATTTGAAATTAGAGAACAAGAAGATAAACAATTTTATGAAGTTTGGGATCTTTTTTTATCAATGGTTAGATAATACAATATAATAATAGAATATTTAGAAATTTAGGAAATAATGAATATATAATTTTTCTTGGTTTTGATAATTTTTAAGAATATTTTATTAAGATAGATTTGGTATGGTTCTATGATTTGTTATAAAATAATTTAATTTAATTATAGTTATCTCGCTTAAGTATGAATTAGTAAAATTATAGTCAAATGATTGTTCAGTAATGATATTGGGATATTTTACTGATGATTGATAATGTGAGTTATTATGTAATATAATTATTTTGATGATTATGAAATGGATGCACAAAAGGGAGTGGTAAACCGATACACTGTAAATTTATGAAGAATGATATAATTTTTTTTGTTGTGTTTTATGTCTTATATGTTTTTGTCTGTCATTAAAATCAATAAAACTTTTACCAAAAAAAAAAAAAAAGAAAAGATTTAAATTTACTATATTACATGGTGAGTTGAAACAATGGCTCAAAAGCCAGTTTGTGAGTATGAAAATGTCTGCATGCTCACCTGTGTATGGTATGAAATAAAAAAAGAATTCCTTAACAAACTGTCAAACAGGAAGAACCAGATCCATACACTGAGTTCCAGTTAAGATGATTTATTACACATGCCTATACACAAGAATTGAATGAACTAATGGTCAGCACTAAATAGGCGCTAGATAAGAGTCAATGGAATTTAAGAGGGGCTTAGACTGTATGCGGGAATATTATGACTCAAAGTTGATTACTCGCTTGACTCTGCCTGCTCTTCTCTTACAGAAATTTCTTGTGAGAACCTTTGTCAGGGTCCAAGTAATAAATAGAACTCTGAGGCAGGTATGACAATACAAAGACACACAAACAGGTGAAGTCCCTTTCATTCCTTCAACTTGGCTTTAAAGGTCCAATTAGCATTGACTGGAGAAAAAACATTGCAAAAAAGAAGAACTTCTGTTCAAATTCAAAATACATATAAATTATAAATAGGAAAAAACAACACAAACCACACTAATGAGGCAACTAATGAGGCAAGGCAGGAGAAGGCAACTAATGAAGCAAGGCAGGAGAAGGGCTTGAAGACATCCACAGATATCGAAATATACATACTGGGAAGGACGCCAAAACTCAGATAAGAACTGACAAACTAGAAATATTTTTACGCTTTGCTTCCAGCACTGGCCCATGAGCAGTTTGTCTTTTTTAACAGTCGTCACAGCTGCAGCCCATGAAGGGGATCAAGGCCCTTTCCTCCCCCGTAGACTACGCCATTCATGTTTCTCCCTTATCTGCTCCTCTTTGTGTGCCCTAAGATGAAGAGGGGATGGGCCTGGGTCTTCCTCTGAATGCCCAGCCAGTCTGTGCCCCTCCCCAGCTTCCTCCACAACCTCTGGAGCCACACTCCCACTTCCTGTCAGTTGTTCCTCCACTCCCTCGGAGTCAGATTCTAACAGGGGCATGACAATGTCTTTCAATTTCCTGGTAACTTCACTCCTCCTCTCTCTGACTACCTACGGGAATGTCCTTGGTTCCCAAGAGAAAGTATTTTGTTTTGGCTACAAACCCCATTGATCTCTATTCCCCCCTCCCTATCCCTCAGCTCAGAAAATGCCCTCGCTCAGGCCAGCTTCAGGGTTGACACTTCCCTTGAGGTCCATGAGGTGAAAAACAGTCCATGAGGTGAAAAACAGTATGAATAACAATCAGTCCTCTTTCGTTTGATGTATTGCATAATCAAATAGGATAGGCAAGAAAAAAAACCCAAGTATTTGCAAGAATGTTCATAAAGCAAATAACTGAGCAGGTAAGTGTTACTCCTAGGTAAACTATCTGAGTGGCACAAAAGATGTACATTATGTACCTACCTCATGGTACCATTTCTTAAGATGCAATCAGCATGAACATCACAGAGCTGAAGAAAAGGTCCGCATGGAATGACCTGTGCGTCACAGAAATCTCCAGTATAGCCACTTTTACATGAGCCAGGAAGACAACTCCCATCACCGTCTATTTGGTTGTCACATTTTCCATGAACACACATACATTCTGCAGAAAGGATTGATGGGTAGGGAGGAATACCAGTGAAGTAAATGAAATGGGCCTATAATTTGGAGTCATTCTTTTTAAAAAGTGCTCAATAAATCTCTGGTTATATTTCTTAGAGAAGATCTCTGTAATTTGACATTAAGAAGAAAGATTCAGTTCTAATATCTATCTCCACAGGGGATGTGCTCATTTATAATGGGAGTCATAAATACATAGATAATGCCATTTTAATGGGATATTGCCAGTTCCTTTTAAGATTTTTTTTTAAATGTTTTTTTAATTTAATTTAATAAATTTAATTTTTTTTTAAAAAATGTATAAACTCAACTTCTTCTACCAAATTCATTCTCCTATTACTCAATAGTAAATGTTAATAACTGTAAGTGTTCCTACAGTTTGCTGAAATGATGGTTGGATTTTCACATACTAAACTATCTACCCCATTGTAATCTAGGACTATTTGTAGTTCCCACTCCTTCAAAGCAGTCTGAAAGAAACAGTTCAGAAATGAGGAGAGCAAGGAACAAAAGCCATTACCTCATTTTTTTTTAGCTGCCATAAGTACTGCAGTAATTCCCCTCATCCCCACAGCACACAAAAAATGAAAGGGGAAGAGGGAGAGAATAACAACACTTTAGTCAATTTCATCCTTGCTTTGCCTGCCCTGTTGAGGAGAAGATGAAAAACCCTCCAGCCACCTTTAAAACTATAGTCTATCTTGGTGCAAATAGATCTATATAGACTTCAGTTTTATTTGTAGACATGTTGTATTTCCGGTAAGTTGGGAACAACTACATATAGGGTGTGCTCTAGTACAAGGGTCCCCAAACCCTGGTCCATGGACTGGTACTGGGCCATGGCATGCCAGAAACCAGTCCATGCAAATAAGCGAAGCCCCATCTGTGGGATGCGGGCCACATGTGAAACTATGCCCTTTCTGATCCACGAAAAAAGCTCTCTCCACAGAACCAGTCCTTGGTGCCCAAAAGGTTGGGGGGACAGTATGCTAGTGAATTGTAAGAAAATAATAAGAAATTAACAGGTATTTAAAGAATGTGTTTCCCTGCTCAAACTATAACCACAACAGCACATCTATGGCATTCTGAAAGGTATCTGTACCTTCCAAGCATGGCTTTTTAGACCTGCAAAAGGATGCAGTGGGAGGTTTCTGCAAAAGTCCCAATGCCTGGGCAAAACCCCGATTCCATTGGTTTTACATCTGACACTGAGTTTGCATTTGCATTGCACCCAAATAGCTTTTTCCCTTATCTTCTGAAAGAGGAATGCTTACCTTTGTCACATTGTGGTCCATATTTATTGGGATCTGTGCAAAAGTGGCATTGCGAGCGTTCAAATCCATTCTTGCAAATACAAGTGCCATTTCCTTTCATCCCATCCATACACTGCATTGTGGGGAGAAAAATGCAAGTTTGAATGTGGCCATTAAGTGATGTTAGAAGTCATTGATCTGGAGGAGATAAGAGCTGACAGTTCCTGCTATATTCATCAGAAAGACGAATCACTGAAAGGAACTGGTCAAGGAATGGAACCCATTTTCTAGCATACAACTGGTGACATAGATCCTGATAATGCCATTTGCATGCCTTTATTTACCTGGCCATTTCCAGAGCAGGGATTCAAAAAGCCACCAGGACACTGATTGCATTCAGAGCCAAAGAAACCTTTGCAACACTCAGGCTCCTGTGAAACAAGCGTGGAAAGAATTATAATCATTTTAGAAACATTAATTCACAACTCTGTTGTCTCTGACCCCTCCACCTTTTGATCATTAACACGATTCACAAATGACAGACCATATAGAAGCTGTATACCTTGTTGCAAAAAATTGCTGAATTGTATCTTTGCTAAATAATTGACAGCAGAGTTGAAAGTGATGAAATTAAGTTTCAACAGAAAACAGGGAAAATCCTTTATATAAACGTCCTGAGTTACCCAGACTTTACCCACACATCAAAAACGGAGCTTTGCAAACCCAATAGGAATTAATTAAAATAGTTTCCCCAATTTTCACCTCATGCTTAAGGTGGTAAAGGTAAAGGTTCCCCTTGCACATACGTGCTAGTTGTTTATGGATTTAGGGGGCAGTTCTCATCTCCATTACAAGGCTGAAGAGCCAGCACTGTCCGAAGACGTCTCTATAGGCATGTGGCCAGCATGGCTAAACTCCAAAGGTACACAGAATGCTGTTACCTTCCCACCAAAGTGGTCCCTATTTTTCTACTTGCATTTTACATGCTTTTGAACTACTAGGTTGGCAGAAGCTGGGACAAGGAACGGGAGCTCACTGAACTGCTGACTTTTTGATCGACAAGCTCAGTGTCTTAGTCACCACATGGTATGGGAATATAATTTCTCCATCAGAAAAGGGAGGTGCCTGTCAATAGTTTTTAATTTTTTCCCCAGAGGACATTTCTGTAAATTGAATCAACTAAAATTTAGAAAGGCCACAAAGAGGGAGAACTTCTTTTTAGGAGTGTACTGTAGGATAAGATGGTAGAGCACCAAAATGTGGTCTATTGTTGACCATTATTTTCTAAACCTTGCCTGTTCATCTTGGATTATACTCTATCTCTCTAACTAGGCTTGACACTTGTGATTAAAATGTCTAGCATATAATTTGCTAATGACACTCAAAATGGTTGATAGGCTTGTAATTGCATGGACCATTCTTACTACTCTTTTTATAAATTGGGACTATTATTTCCAGCCCCCAGTCATTTGGAATATAACCAGTTGGATCAATAATACGGTATAAATAGAGATGCTAATAGAGGCTGCCATCACTTGTGATTCTTTTCAATTCTTTCAAGCAAAACACAGTCAGTGTCTAGAACCTTGTTCACCTTAAGGGATTCAATCAATCAGATTATGTCTTGCACAAAGACCGAACAGTCTGTGAGAAAGTGAAGGTTTAAATTCTTTCACACTTTGTTTTTCCCCCTAATAAATTTTTATTATTTTATTATTTTCCACACTTTGATTTTCATATCTTACCTTTTTTGTCACATTACAGTACTGAGCACAGCCATATTTCATCAGGAATGAATCCTGGTAGATGCATTTTATATTTAACAAAGCCTGGAGTATTAAAAAAGCAAATATATAAATATTCTTAACCATGAAGAGTAATCTGGATTATACTGTAAGGCAAACAGTACAGTTTTGTTAGTTTCACTGTACAATAAATTATTTTCATAAAATGTTGATTGGATTTATTATTTGTCCTATGATATAAAGTATAACAAATTTTATTGGAATTATTCTGACCTAGGCTTGCCAAAAGTACAAAGCTGACTCCTCATCCTGGTAAAACCTCTTTTATTTAGTTTAAAGTGAATTCCTTTCTAGCAGTGTCCTGGCCAACAGTCTTTAAAGAAATTTCACAACTACAGACCTTCATCAGGCTTGGAGAGCTGCCAGGCCAATATCTTCCAAACGCCACTCTGTAGCAGACAATACTTGGCAAGAAGTCAGGGACAGATCTTCACCCTAATGAACTGAACTAATTGTCTCCTGCAAACACCACTCCCCTTTCTCTTCTCTTTATCCTCTATGGGAGGGGCTATTCACCATCCACCTGTGTCTTTACTCCTGAGTCGACCTTTATTCCTTAGCTGTTTCCTTCTCCTGGCAGCTCTGTGCATGCGCACAGTGGGAACAGTCTCCAGCTGTTCTTCTGCCCTACTGATATCAGACTCCGAAGGCAGCTGATAACTATCAGACAGCTCTGGCCCTATCTCTGCCTCTGACATAAGGCCCTTGTCAGAGCCTTCCCCAGACTCCAGGAATGGCCCATGTTCCTCCCCAACTTCCACACTGTCCAAATCTGCTGCCAGCTCTGCTGGCCACTGGCGGGCCACAACAGGAATGCATGAAAAAGGTATATCTTATTTATTATCTAATTGTGTAGCTGATGCATTTACTTACAACGGGTAATGAATTTTCTGGACAACGGTTTCTACGGAGTGTACATTTTCCACAAGTTCCCTGAAATGAGACAATTCACTTTAGGAAAGTTGGACTGGCAGGTGTAATGAAAGGTGTCCATGAGTAAGGTCAATAAAGGCAAGATGGTGGCTATAACAATGTGATTAACATTTCAATAGTTTTTCATGTGATGGACATTAACATGGCTGGAGCTTCAACTACATTTTCATGGCTACCATTTTGATTTTTTAAAATCATATTCTGCTAAGCAAGTCCTAAACAAATGTAATAACAAGCCAAAATTTTACCAATAGGAAAGACAAAATGTAGCTTAAAGTTGAACTATGGAGTTCTAAGTTTCCTTTGAGCTTGGTTGTTTTGGCTATAATATTTTTATCCTTCTCATCTATTCTTCTACTTCTACCTTCTGTACCGGTATCATTATTTTTATTATTTTTATTATTCTTTTTTAGTTATTTTTGTTATGATTAGTATTACTTTGTTGTTTTGCATGTATACTGAGAACTTATGCACCAGAGACAAATTCCTTGTATGTCCAATCACACAGCCAATATTCTATTCTATTCTATTCTATTCTATTCTATTCTATTCTATTCTATTCTATTCTATTCTATTCTATTCTATTCTACTCTATTCTATTCTACTCTATTCTATTCATCTTGCTATTTATGCTGTTATTGATATTCTGCTTATAGCTAGTGGTTTATATGTTTCTATGATTCTGTGTGTATGTGTATACATACACATACATATAAAATGCAATCTCTCTCTCTCTTTGCAATTTTAAAATTTATAAAATATATTTAATATTGTACATTCCTTGGATATGCATGTTATGATGAATAATTCAGAAACATTTGAAATAAGTATAAAACCAGACTAAGTATTATTTAGTTAATTAAGAGAAGGAAGGCAAAAAAAGGAAATAAATATTGATTGGAAACTATTTTGAACTTTACTGGACAGAAGAACCTTACCAACTTAAGTTCAGATTTCTCTTTATCACATCTTTGTGGCAAAATTGGAATTATTGAAGGAGGTATAAGTACACCAGAAAGAGTATAAATCCTGCCATTTTTTGCAGCAATGTCAGCTTCTTCTATTTTCTTTCCATTGACCAAGACTTGCCCCTGCATAAATTATTACCATACATTGAGATTATTATTTTTTAAAATTACTGGACTTTGTTTCAGAATGTTTCTGTTATTTGTGCCATTGTCTATTATTCTTAATTCTTACTCTTCAAATATTTTACTGAATTAAAATCGCAGAACAAAATTATTATATCAGAATTGAATTTTTCATGGATTTACATTTTCAGTGAAGTTGAAATAGATGAACTGTTGAGCCATAGTCTTGATGTGTCCTATAGAGATTAGGCTGGCAACCTCCAGCTGTAAGAAACAAATGAGAATTTAATTTATTTACTGTACTAAAGAATGACAGGAGTTACTGTTTTGTCATGGATTATAATGAGTAGTAATATATCTATCCATGAAAATACTGGCAGCTAAATGATGCACCTATTTTTTCCAGTATGAATCATTATTGCAGACTCCCTCTTTTGTGATTAACACATTAATGCTCCTAATTGTGAAAATATCACAGATTTTAGCAGCGGGAAAGTTTATTGCAAAGTTTAGTAAACTACTGTTCATTTGTTGTGGATGTGGTTTAGAACTCAAAAAGCTGTGATATCATAACTGCTGTTAACATTATGATCAAGCAATCAGTTATCACTGATATATGGATGACTCATCTATATATTGGAGATAGGAGAAAGGAGAGTTGGTGAAGATTTTCCATCTCTGTTCCATCAAGCCTAACGAATCAAAGATCAGTTGAGATGCTACATATGAGCGACTTTTAAAAATGGTAAATCGTATTTGTATATCTGAGAGGAAAGATGCATATATATATCCATTCTGCAATAACTACACATGAATTGAGTAGAGAAGATATTTTTACATTTACCTGTGTATGAGAAACAATGTGGTACTGAATCAGTTCGCGAAGCTTTCGTGAACCCTGCAGAAATAACAACAAAAAAAAAACTTTATAAAAATGTAGACTTGCACAGAAAAGCATCACTTAAGTGAGCTGTCAGGAAACACACCCTGTAATAGTGCTTGTTTCTATAAAAGACGTGATTGAGAAGATACTGGAAGTTTTCTATAGCTCCTGCCTTCTCTTCCTTTTCCTTCTTCCAACTGAATTATTTGTGTTCATTGTTGTTTTATGGAATAGACCAGATTCTAGTTTAAGATTATAAGATACTATCAAGCAGAATATTATAGGTCAAACAACCAACGTCTCTGTGTAGTTATACGTACACCATACATGCCTGCATTCACAGGGTAAGATTATACAGTTTTTGGACTTAAAAAAACCATTTATTTATGAAGTTCATCACATTATTACAAACAATATTCACCAATGGTTAAAAAAAGTCATGATAGATAAAACATGCCATACAAATGATCAGTTGTACTACTGGATTATTTGAATGGCAACTCTGAAATTTTACATATTAAAAGTATAAATTGGGTTAGTCCATAAATCCCATTGAAAGGGGATCTGTGGTTAAGGCAGCAAGGTAGAAACTAGTAGACAATGGATTCTAGTCCCCAGCTTATACACAAAGCCAGTTGAGTGACCTTGGGCCAGTCACTCTCTATGAGTCCTAGGAAAGAAGCAATGGCAAACCCCTTCTGAAATCTTGCTAAAGGAACTGCAGGAACTAGTTCAGACAGTCACAAGAAGTTAACACTGGTTTTAAAATCTCCAGTACAACATAAATGCAAAATTTAAAGACATACTTCATTTGTTGACAAGTAGTCCAGAGTGCCCTCTTTCAAGTTTTCCAAAGCATCATTGGTTGGAATGAAAACTGTATTAGGGCCAGAATGTTTATCCAACATTGTCCCAAGGAATATGTTCTGTTTTAAAAGAAGGGAGAGGGGGGAATTGCACAATAGTATTAATACATGTTTTAAAAGGGTTGTCTATTTTGTCTGTTCATTGTTTCTGGCTGTACCTTACCTCTATCATGGATCTAAATCTGGAGTAATTTGGTTTGTCTTGAAGGATTGCCATTACAGATTTCTAAGAAAACAAAGCCAGATTTGAATATTGATTAGATGAAAGTGTTCTGGTCCTTTGGTCTCCTTCTTAGCTTTACATTATCTCTTTTGAAAAGTGGGTGAACTTCCAGGGAAAAAAAGCTAAAAAGGAAACAAAAACAAACAAACAAACAAACAAAGACCAGAATACATCCTCCCTAGCAGCTAATACCCAGATAAGCAGGGATTAACTCCCGAAAAACAGTGAAGCAGAAAACAATATCCTAATCAAGGAACTATCAAGGAGGAAAACCACACCCCCAATACTGAGAAGGCAAGCTATATAAAAAACAAGGAGCAAACCCCACATTCATTGGCACTGATGAAATTACCTAGTTAGGTAAGGAAATGACTGCAAGCCAACAGCCACGCAACCAAACAAGCTCAGAGACCACCAAAGATTTTATAAGCTATTTGATACTAGAATTCAGAAGTGAAGATAGACAATGATGGCTTGGTGGGAAACCTATTTTGTATGCAAAAGTTCTAGTATTCAGCTATTGGATTCTCTTGGAAGGAATGAAAACATTCATCAGATAATCTTTTAGTGCTAAGAATAAACTTGGAATTCTAGAAGTTCAAGTCCAACCCATGTGGAGATTTTCAGAACAGAGAAGGCAGTTTTACAGGCTTATTTTATATATAATTAAAACAATGCATTAAAATGCATCGTTTTTCTTCCTTAACTGCAGGCACACTCTTGTTTTCTTAAATTGTCACAATATACTGTATATTTAATCCCATTCAGAATTATACTTTGACATCCCTTGCATTTTATTTTTACCTCACCTCTTTGTCACTTTTAAAAGCAGGTTCCACGTTGTCCAAGGCTGTATCGATAATATGAATAATTCCATTTGAAGCAGCAATATTCCCTTGCAAGATTTTAACTTTCTTCTTACCTCCCTGTATTCTGATTCTTAGCGTATTTTTCTAAAATGGCCCAGAAGACAAATATGAAATAATGGATCTATATCAAATACATTATTTATAAACTGTCTAAAATACATATATTAATGTAGTTATTTAAAATGTATGTTGTTTAACATTTTGTTGCATTCAGCATTTTCATTCTGCCATCAGATGCAATGTTTGCAATTTTATACTGCTTGCAGTACATAGATAAATCATTCAAAGAGCCTACAGTACAAATACTTCAATTTTTAATAAAATAGTTCTAATTTGCATGATCTTTGCCTTGGATTGCAGTGATTGTTCATAGGAAGTAAGGATGGGGAAGGGAGAATCAACTGATCAGGACAAAGAGGCAGTGAAGATCCAGATCACAATTCCTTTCTGGGGGAACCAAACTGGAATGGAGAAAAGGAGTCACTGGTTTGGGATTGCAGTGGGAGACAAAGGATGACACTTCTTCTCTAGACATATCATGTAGATGGAAATAGGAAAAATCTTGACTCATTTAGTGGTAGTATTGTCTATTCTGAGTGCCCAGGGATATACCAGGCTGCGATAGGTCAATCAGGAATGTATTGTAGGTGCAATAATACTGTGTTTACTTCAGTCTGACTTGTGCATTTTAGTAACAATACATCTATGGCTAGTGCAGCAGAGTGGTGCGGTGGCCTAGAGGTGGAGGTCTCGCTTCACAATCAGGAGGCTGTGAGTTCTATCCTAGATTGAGGCAGGTATTTCTCTCTCTGGACACACTGAGAATATATCAGCTGAACAAAACTCCCCATTGGCAATAGGAAGGGCGTCTGGCCATTAAAACACTCTGCTAGCTCCATTCAGTTGCCCAGTCTCCACCCCGCAAGGGATTATGGGATCATTAAAAAAAGATGATGATATCTATGTAGAGGGCATGCACATCTACATATAGGTGGTCCTTGATTTACAATCATTCATTTAGCAACCATTCAAAGTTAAAATGGCATGGAAAAAAAGTGATGGGTCCTTGAACTTATGACCATCCCCAATCAAGTGGTAAAATCTGCACATGTGGCAAGTGACATATATTTATGACAATTGTGGCATCCTAGGGTCATGTGACCACCATTTCCAATCATTCCAGTTGGTTCCAACCACCAACTGTTTATTTAAGATCTGTAGTGATTCATTTAACAACCATGGCAAAAAATATTTGTAAAATTGGGTGCAACTCACTTAACAACTCTCTTGCCAAATAATGGAAGATCTATCCCCAACTGCGGTTGTAGGTTGAGACTATCTGTATTAGGTCTATATGTCTATATATTATCTATCTATGTCTATATATTAGATGAATAGTGAAAAAAAATACTTTTTAAAACATTAATTTTAGAAACAATAATTTGAATTATGCTGAATTAAGCTAGTAGAATATTGTAAAAAGCATTAAAATTGTTCAAGACACAGTAAGTTTGATAATTATATCTAACCGTTTCATCCTTGAATATATCTGCTGGTTTGCCTGTTAAAGTATAAGCCATTTTTGTGACATTCTGCTCATTCAGGCTGAGTTGTCCAGCAAAAATATGAAGCTTCACAAAATATTGTGTTCTGTCTTTATCAGAAAGAAGTTCTTCAATCTGAAAGGTTTCCAAGGAATCAAAAAGATTATTATTTGAAGCTTTTATTATTATTTTTAATCATGGAGAACACTCAATAATGTAGAGAAGAAATAACCATAAATGAGTTGAATGAGAAAGTGAACTTTGGTGAACTTGCATGTTCAAGCATGAAAAAGAAGACAAAATTCAAGTACTTCTATGAAGCATTTCAGGGAAAAAAACAGTAAAATATATTAAAAAGATAACACATTACATACAGGTTAGAGATTACTAGCCAAGAGAGAAACTTAAAAATTTCAGGATGACTGTCAAATTTCTAGTCCAAATGGAAATGGGAAAATACACAATTAGTGGAGTAAGTACTGATCAGTTCTAAAGTCATAAAAATGAAACAAATATCAGTTTTCATATGAATTGAGATGAAAAATATTATGCACAGTTAGTAACCAAATACCCTAATTGGTGCTTAGAAAAAGAAATTGTGACAATGCATATTATACTTCCAGGAAAAAAGCATGCACATATTTTTGTTAGAAAGTGGTATTTTGTACAGCTGTGCATGCTTCCACAAGATTTGGATTCAGATCTCATGTCAGCATAACAGTTAAAATAGCCTATCATTTTTAAAATTTCTGCGTGACTCTGAAAGAAAGATGCAGCTGTTTCAAGAAATTGGTTCATGGACCATTTAAAGGAGTCAATTCAATTCATTTTTACAACAATCACTTTGCATGAAAACATGAAATATTTTGAATGAATAGAATAGTATTCTCAAAGTCAAGAACATTTCTTCTTACTTATTTTGTAAGAATTTATAGTCTAGAGTTTTGCAAACAAAGTCCCAACAGATTTGTTTTGCTTGACATACATATGCATAGCATACATTAAAGGCAGTTTTTGTACATTTTGGATCACATCACTTTTGAAGAATTAAACAAGAAGTAAGTAAAGTACCATGCCATTTTAAAATAATCCATTTACTTACATTGATTCCATTGAGCCCCTTATTTGTTGGAACAAGAATTGTAAATGGTCCCAAACTAGTCAATGGCCATTCATAGGCACTTTCTGAAAAGGAAAAAAAAGGGAGAAACAAGAGAGAAAGAAAAAAAAAATGCATAGAGTAATACCATTTTAAGTAACACTTGTTTTGTGGGCATTGTAGTCTAAAATTTTAGTTCTGGAGAATCCAATATTGCATTTATTTTCTTTCCTATAAACCTGGAAAATTTAACTGGTACAGAGTCAACTTTAATGGGAGATGGTGGCATAAAAATTTAATAAATAAAATAAAAATACATTTCAAAATAGTGCTGCTGACGGGTTGAAAGGAAACAGAATAGTGAGTTTCCTAGTGATTTTTCTGGAGTGGGATTTAATTGTTCCAGCAATAACAATATTTTCATACTTGAAGAGTTCAAGATTTATGTATAATTATTAAATTATGCACTGAGGACTCTTATTTATAGAGTGCAAGAAGACTTAAAAAATAGATAAGACGTATATTTTCACCACCAGAGTGGTAAAGAATGGGATAAGACCAGATTTGTGCAAATACAAAAACTAATTATAGGAACAGATCCTTTGTATCTCCAAATATCAGCTTCCCTTTCTGTTCTCCTCTATCTTGTTCTCTTCATGAGCCAACATGCCTTTTCCTTCCATTTCCCATTTAGCTATAGCCTGAGAAATAGTGAAATGTCCTCTTATACTTCAGTGAATTAGGAAAGTGTTTGTCTGAGTTGCTTCTGAATGTTATTTGGTTTTTTCCAAATGTTGGAAGTATTTAAAAATGCTTCAACCCCTTTAGCCTAGGCATATTTATGTCAAGACCATCCTGGTGAGTATGCTGAATAGAATGGTATTTTTATTGTATGTTTTTATTATATACTGATTTTAAGTTTAAAAACCCAGAGGTTGCTAGGTCTTTACATAGAAATATTGAAAGTATTAGGAGGAATGGAGACACTGACCTCCCTGATCCAGAATCTTTCAAAAATTATTTCAAATATATTTTTAACACAAAGAAAGGGACAAATTATTAAACAACTATATTTAATTTTAATTTGAACTATAATTCAATTCGCATGTATATGATGTATATTCAGTGGTGGGATTCAAATTTTTTTTACTACCAGTTCTATGGGTGTGGCTTGGTGGGCGTGGCAGTGGAAGGATAATGAAAATTCCCATTCCCTCCCCACTCTTGGGGGAAAGATACTATAAAATCCCCATTCCCTCCCCACCCCACTAACTGTTTTCCAGCTTGTTCTCCTGTGCAGGGTAACAAAAGAAGGCCCAGACAATCAGCTGGGACTTGGGAGGCAGAGAATAGATGGGGTGGAGCCAGTCAGAGGTGGCATTTGCCAGTTTCTCCAAACTACCAATGGTTCTCCAGAACTGGTCAGAATCTGCTGAATACAACCTCTGTGTATATTACTGAATTGTGAATTTATGTAAATATTAAGTAACTAAAACAAAAGAACTTTTTAGGCATTGTATTTGATGGATAATATGGCTACATGGATAAAATCATAAGAGGTAAAAAGTAATTCAGCACACAGGATTAATACTTATGTTGACCAAGAATTGAAGTTCATTCAAAAAGGAATAATTTTGTTTGATTTTCCAATGCCTTTACCCTCCCTCTCATGTTATTACTAAGATTACCAAAATTTACTGCAGTAGTGTAACTCCCAATATACTGTACATGTATCACAGTTAACATTCCAAGAATGTTACTCTGTTTATCATACTGTAAATGTATATATAGATTTTATAGCTCTTGGGTGTTCCCATGTTGTAAAATACTGAAAAAGTGATGCTGGTAGAGTTTAAGAGAGTCAGTTTGGTGTACTGTGGTGAAAGCATCAAGCTCAAACTAGGGGTCTATGAGTCTCAGGTATTAAGCTAGCTAGGTAATCTTGTGCCAGTCACTCTGTCTCAGACCCATTAAGGAAGTAATGGTAAAACTCCTTTGGAAAACCTGTCCCAGAAAACTGGAAGGATTTGTTCAGGCAGTACCGCATGAGTCAACACTGACTCAAAGGTAGACAGACAGACAGACAGACAGAGACACATCTAGCTATATTTAAGGAGATTTTAGTACCCCTCTAAATTAATTTAAATCTAGACTTCTGATAAGTAGCAATATATTTCAAACATTTTTGTCTTTCTCAGTTACATTTTTTAAATTTACCCACCAAAAAGTTCTATGGCAGATATCAGATTTCCTTGCCAATAACCTCCAGGTTCATTATTCATCTCTCTCATTTGATCTATGATGTTTCCATAGCATAGAAATCCATCACCTACATAGCCCTTTTGGCATGTGCACCTGTGCAAAAAGTGATAAAGTATTATATGCTGTTATTCAGCTTAAGAACCCATGTATTACAAATGATGCAATTAAGTAAATGCAAGGTAACATTATTGTAAACTGATGACAGATCTTTTGATTTTGGTCAGTATATAATAGTAAGCATTTTGACTTCTCACCAGTATTTCTTTCTCAGCTCTTCATTTCCCTCCCAAACTTTCTGATTAGCTTTCAATTCCTCTAAAGTATCAGAAGATGCAGTACTTACAGGGTTTGTCCTGGTACAGTCATTGTACATACTGCATTGTTATGGCAGGGATTGTTGGTTGCACAGATATCTTTCATACTGCATCCTTGACCAGGTACATAGTTCCTGAAATGTTCTTTGCATTCACAGTGAGACTTAATGTAAAGGAAAAACATGTTAGTTTTGTTTATTCATCAGTCTTTTTCTTTTCTTTTTCCATTTCTTTGCCTATATAAACTTGCAAACTCTGAAGGACTGAGATCTTTTTTGTGCTTAAATTATTCTTTAAATTGTCACCTACATTAATAATGCTATATTTAACAGTAATGTTATTTCCTTTATAAATGTCTTATTTTTACTTGATGCATTATCATAGAAAAGCTTTAAACTTAAGAAGAAATGCATTGTCCCAATTCCTCTGGAATTAATTTATCGTTTGAAATCTTATTTGTTTCAAGTCAGTATCTATTTCATTGATTATTGAAAGGCCTTTGCTTTGGTCACATCAAGCTGTGGAAAGTGCACAGGAAACTGGGAATCCCAGGATACCTCATTGTCCTCATGAAAGACAATGGAAGCCACAGTATAGACAGAACATGGCAAAACTGACTGGCTCCAGGTTGACAAAGCAATGCAACTAGGTGGCATACTCTCCCCTTATTTATTATACCTATGTCCTAAATATACTGTGTATTAAGGGAAGCTGCATTGGAAGAGGATGAACATGATTTTAAAATTGGAGGAAGAAACATCAATGAACTGCACTATGTTAATTTCAGCCAGAATCTATTCCACTTGTACACTTACCTTTCCAGGGCCATCATATTTACAGACTGTGGAACCTATAGGGCAGTTACCAAAGTTTTTTTGGCAAGGGTTTATTGGTACGCATACTTGGCCATCGCCTTCATATCCATATTGGCATGTACAGTTATGATGATTGGGTCCAAGATATAGGCAATCAGCATGAGGATCACAAACCTTTTTGGAGCATGGATTGATAGCTTTGGAGAGGAAATGATGATATAAAGACAGCAAAATAAGACTTAATACATGCATGTAGTACTATGCACATTTTTTATTTCACCAAATATCATTTATCAGTATTATTGTACCATGATTAAATTATACTTTATCAGATTTGGCACTTGATCTGAAATCCAGTGAAACAATATGTGTTAAGTTACTGTAGGATTCATTGACGATGAAATGGAAAGTCACCTTTGCCACCAGAACTGGTCTTGGATATGTTTATTGTTGAGCCAAAGGACAAGAAAATATTGCTATTTGACTAGTGATATGACTGGTCTTTCTTGCCATGAACATTCACATTTTGGTGATGGAGCATCCCTCCATTGTAGTGGGTAAAATATTAAATAATGAATAAATAAGTATATGAACATTCATTGAACACTTTCAAGCATTGGGAGCTTGAAAATCTTTATTCTAAGCACTGATATGAAACTAGCTCCTAAACCACTTAAAACTGAAATAAAGAGCTATTTTGGGTTCACTGCTACTTATGACTGCTACTTACGTTTACACTGTTTGCCATCACCTTCATAATTGAGAAGGCACTTGCATTCCAATTGGCTTTTGTCCACACTTGATACAGAACATCTGGAATTTTCTGGACACTGTAAGGCTTCACATTCTGGTAGTTCTGGAGGGAATAAAGAAAATACAGTTGACCAAGATTGCTTTGCTAAGCTACAAGGCTAAGCAAACTAACATATCTCTTCAAGTGTTAAATGTATAACAACTTCAACATTAGAAGACTACCTTTTCAAAAACTTGGTGGTATTTGTTGGTAAGAGAAAAAGCACAAAAATACAAATATTTCTTAAATTAGCTTTCTCCAACTTGGCCTCCTACCACTACTACTCTTATAGTAGTAATAGATAAAGAAAAAGAAAAAGAAAAAAGCTAAAACTATAATGTATTCCTAAGAAGAAGCTTGCATGAAGGCCTAATCATATTAAATGGGATGGGATCAATGGTGGGATTCAAATTTTTTTACCACTGGTTCTGTGGCCGTGGCTTGGTGGGCATGGCAGGGGAAGGTTACTGCAAAATCCCCATTCCCTCCCCAACCCACTAACCTGCTTTCCAGCTCTGTTCTCCTGTGCAGGGCAACAAAAGAAGACCCAGACAATCAGTTGGGACTTGGGAGGCAGAGAATAGATGGGAACGGGGCCAGACAGAGGTGGTATTGGCCGGTTCTCTGAACTAGTCAAAATTTCTGCTACCGGTTCTCCAGAACTGGTCAGAACCTGCTGAATGCCACCTCTGGATTGGATATATTAGCAGCACTTTTTTCCTTATCTTTGAACCTAATTGTTTTACTTCCACAGTTGCTGCTACAGTTGAGCTAACACCAGATATATGTGGAAAACTACAGCTCTTCTGAACAGAGCTTTTAAAAGGGGATTTCTTTTCGACAGTTCATAATATATTCATCGTTTTTTGAATGGCTTCTAACTATATGATGAGTTCATTAACATGAGTCTCATTAGCTGCCATGAATAAAAAGATATGACCATGCCCCAAAATGTGGTACTTACGTTGATCACAATGAAGACCTTTGTATCCAGACAGACACAAGCATTGTCCATCACCAGTTATCCCATTGTTGCATTTTCCGTGAATGCAGCTGCATACTAGGAGGAAGGAAGCCTTGAGTGGAGTTTGCAATATTTGAACTGTACATTTTGTCCTACAACTATTGAGGACAGAAGATACTTGAACCTGTGAGATCTGATGTCTATTAAAATAAACCATATAGATATATGAACAAGCTTATTGTCTAATCTTGACTTGAATTTATTAATAGATGAAAGAAAAGGTAGCTCCTGGGCCTCATCTAATCCTAAGATCTTACTTCATTTTCTCCTAAACCTCCTCCACAGGTTAAATATTGGTGGCAATTTACTAAACTCCAAAGAAATTCACCTTTTTATTTATTTTATCTATTTAATTAAGATGTGTTCAACTTTCAGACAAGCTTAGTGTACCTCAAACTGCAAATAGCCCACCTCTCTTCTACCCCACTTGTTTCTGTGACATGATTACTGTATTTATAATAACAACCTACTCTCTAACAAACAATTTGGTTTCAGAAGGAATCTGTCCTGTAACCTGCAACTCTGTAACCTGCACTGTAAAAACATATGGACTACACAACTTGATCAGGGCAAAGCAATTGATGCAATTTACATAGACTTCTGTAAAGTCTTTGATTCAGTGGTACACGACAAACTACTCCTAAAACAAAGGCCTTATAGTATCTCTGGATACCTGCATAACTGGATAGAAGCATTCCTGTCAAACAGGCAACAAATGGTCAAAATTGGGAGCGTCCGATCAAATCCTGTACCTGTCAACAGTGGTGCCCCCCAAGGCAGTGTTCTAATACCAACTCTCTTCATACTCTGTACTAATGACCTCTGTGATTATATTAAGAGCAACTGCATTCTTTTTGCTGATGATGTGAAGCTATTCAACACCATTGCTACCCTTCAAAAAGACCTCGACTATGTGTCAGAATGGTCAAACAAATGGCAACTTCAAATATCAACAAATAAATGCTCTATCTTACGTATTGGTAAAAAAAAATCAAAAAATAAAATACAAGCTGAATGGTCAAGATATTGTTGATGACAAAAACTTTGTCAAGGACAAAGTACTCATGTCAAATGATCTAAATGCTAGAGCCCACTGTAACTACATAGCCAAAATGGCATTAAGAGTTGTTAACCTAATCCTGCGTAGCTTTTTCTCTGGTGATATCACTCTACTAACTAGAGCATATAAAACATATGCTAGACCAATACTTGAATACAGCTCATCAGTCTGGAACCCACATTACATATCTGATATTAATACAATTGAGAAAGTCCAGAAATATTTTATGAGAAGAATCCTCCACTCCTCTACTCGTAGCAGAATACCTTATGCCACCAGACTTGAAATTTTAGACCTAGACAACCTAGAACTACACCGCTTTCGGTCTGATCTAAGTATAGTATATAAAATCATACATTGCAATGACTTACCTGTTAATGAATAATTCAGCTTCAACCATATCAACACAAGAGCAAACAACAGATACAAACTAAAGATTAATCACACCAAACTTGATTGGAGGAAATACAACTTCAGCAACAGAATGGTCAATGTCTGGAATACCCTACCTGACTCTGTGGTTTTTTCCCCAAACCCCAAAATCTTCAATATTAGACTGTCTACTATTGACCTCACCCCTTTCCTAAGAGGTCTGGAGGGGGCATGCGTAAGTGCACCAAAACGTGCCTACTGTCCCTGCCCTATTGTTTCTTTTTTTTCTTATTCGTATCCATTTCATATATTTACACTTATACCTGTTATCTAATAATTGTTTGACAAAATAAGTAAATATATAAATAAATTTATCCTTTATCCCAACCCCTCCAGACCTTCTTAAACAGTCAACATCTCAAAGATTATCCATCTCTCATTCACAAGTTTCAAGAAGGTCCATCATAGCAAGCCTGCTAAGATACGTAATGGCTGCTTTTCATCAAAGCATTTATAAATCTGTATTGTTTGATTGTTACAATTACCATCCTCCAAGCATGGCGAATGTTTACCAATTGATTTTAGTGTATGTTTACCAATTGATTTTAGTGTATTATATATTTTAATCTTTGTAACTATTTAAGTACCTAAAATTGTTGGAGAGTCTTAGAAATTGCAGTGATAAATACATATGCATGTTAGCGTTGTTAGGGGGAAAATACAGTACTTATAAAAATAGCTTATGTAACTGTAAAGGATTCTAGGGATTTGGGGACAATTAGGATACATTGTATGCAATAAGGTAAGAAGAATCATGTCACTGTACTTTTCTTATGCATACTTGTTTCATATAAGTTCTAATTTCTGATTGTAATAAAGCTTTGTCCTTAACCTGGGCTACACACATGTCAGGCCCAAAACTAGAATGATTTGTGGTAATTCTTGTAAGCTATTTTACACCTATAGATGAAATCTTGCTAGAGTACAGTAGTTTCTAGTACAGTATCTACAACTACAATACTCTATGAACTATTCGGGAGGAACTGTTTTCACCCCCCTTCTCTTGCATATTGTATCTGGGCTAAGTTTCCTTTTATTCCTCCTGAATTCATCCTCTCCCTCCCTCCTAGGGATCCACCTCCTTACCATATACTCAACTCTTGACGAATGTATCTTTTCTTTTACGTATACTGAGAGTATTTACACCAAGAGAAATTCCTTCTGTGTCCAATCACATTTGGCCAATAAAAGAATTCTGTTCTATTCTGTTCTATTCTATTCTATTCTATTCTATTCTATTCTATATTTTATCATAATCTCCTTCCTTTTAATAGCACCCACAAAACTGGATCTTATGTAGGATATATCCTCATGGTCTTCCCAGATTATTTGAGATAACTCCCAGAATTACCTTTAGCATTATAGGCTGGGATTTCTGGCTGTTTACTGCCTGGGAATTCTGAATAATTCTCATATGCTTGTTAGAAGTAAATAACTTTAAGGTTAAACATTAGTATTGCCTAGGAAATATCTGTAGGAAATGTTTTCAGCCCATTCTCAGCACATCCTCAGCCACTAAGTTAATATGCTGATTATTGCTGTTTTCCTCAGCACATAGAGCAGAAGCTATCTACAGGAAACATTACTCTATTGGAGCATCTCAAAAAAAGTTGGTTATGTACAGAACTATAGCAGTCAATTGTTGGAAGTCTTTTCTCTGTAGTTAGAGAAAGAACTGAATGGGAAGGGAGGGTGTAGTTCAGTAGTAGGGCATATACTTTACATACAAAAGATACCAAGGACAATGGCTTGCATTTTTGTTTAGTTAAGCAGTAAATTAACCTTCTCCAACTATAGTCTATAGAGACTATAGAATAAGGAATATGAACATAAATCACTAAAACTATGCAACAGATTTTTAGAAAGATATTGTAAATGATCAATTAATATACATATTTAGTTGTTTCCATTTTAAAGATTTTAATTGTTTCTGCAACTTTCTGTTGTCTTACTGATTTTATTTTATACTGTACTATACTGTATTTTTAATAAAACTTCTTAAAGTATGTTTTATTAAATCTTGTGATTCATAAATTTAACTCATTTTAAATTGTAAATGCACTCTTAAATAGTAAGTTACTTTGAGATTTCTTTTAATAGGAAATCATATAGACATGTAATAAATAATATTTGTTAGATTTTGGGGAACTAGAATCCTTGCTAATCTAGTTCAAATCAGCCAGAAATCTACTCTTAGGTCAGGACATCTGTTGCACATGAATATTAACCCAAATGTAATGTACATGGAATTCATGAATGGTAGATGAAATTGTAGATGATCTAAGTATTAATTTAGGGAGAATTTGTGTTTTTAGATGTAATTCTGAGGAATTCCTGGTTGTAAGAAAGAAGCCAAAGTTAATTTCCTGAATATTCTTCTACTCAGCTCTCCCAAACTCTCAGCTGTGTAGGACTATAAATTGTTGTTGTTACTCTTGGCTTCAGTACCTGTGGTTTTACACATACATGTTGGGCACCTGTTTGATATCACAGTGGTAAGTTGTTTTGCTGGATTTTTTTTTTTTTGCATAATTCTCCTTGAAAAAGGATTTTTATAGTTTTCTTTTTTAAATCTTGCACCTGCAAAATGGTGAGCAGATCTTTATTCATTTTCCAAGCCTCATTATCATGATTTTGTTAGGTCAGAAGGAAAGTCTCATGTATATCAAAAGCTAACTTGTACAAAAGTTTTGCTAAATTAAAGTATTATATTTCATAAGAAATATTTGAAAGCCATTACTAGATATGATGTATCAACTTACTTTGGGTAATGTCCCATTTTTATACTGCCACACAAGACATTATGCAATCTTCTGTGTGGAAAAATTCATGCCATTTTAATATGATGTTATTATATTCACTTTTAAAAGGAAGCTCACACCAAATATACCTGAAATACAATCAGGTCCAAAAACATTGTCTTCTGTACACTTTTCACAGGCAGTTCCAGCAAATGCTTTCTGCAAAAATTAAAAAATCAATTTAAATTAAGAAAAACCAACTTTGATTTAGTTTCACTCGGGAACTAGGTTGACAGTCAGCTTATACACACTTACTATATATATCCTGGTAAGTTGGAGTTCTGGTTCTCATACTCACTGTATCTTTGAGTGCAAAGATTTGTAGAAAAGAGAGTTGAAGCAAAAGCAATCTGAGTCTCTGATAGGTGCTTTTCTCAGCCCAATCTACCCACAGGGTTATTGTTATGGGGGAAATATGCCGTAGGCACAAACCCAAATATATAAATAAATAAACAAATAAAAACATCCTGTTAACCACTATATGCATTACTTTATGCATTACCATGGTAGAAAACTCCAGCCAATAATTAGAGATGAAATGATTGCTTTGTTTTCTAAAGCTAGCAGGTTATAATAATTGTAGGAGAGCTGAGTTAGTCCATGGAATGATATATATATATATATATATATATATATATATATATATACACACACACACTCACATTGAGGGGCGTTTCACCTTGCCTGGCCTCTCATGACTGTGGGGATGCTGCACTGGTATACATTAATCGGTGATCTCATTAAAGAAAGAATTGCTTTATAACTAATAAGGAGACCATACTGTATAACCTCAAGGGACAAACAGATATTATTTATGGTGTGAAAATATTAGCGTTACTATATGAGAGATATGACTTGTGACTCTAACAAGTTCACCCTCTACTTGAGGAAGGATGGGAAAAATAAGAAAATATAGCAGAACATAACCTTAAATCTACCGTTTCCCCTTGAGACATGAATTTTATAGACATTTAATCACAAATGGGGAACAAATTGCATTTTAATAAGAAGTCAATTCTTAAAAAAGTTTTTAAGAAAAAAGTGTTCCATGGTGAAATAGAACTCCAACTAGATGGCTTATACAACTGTGGGTAAATGTAACCCATGCAATAAATAGAGGTACAAATTATTCATCATGTTTCTCTAAGAGGGAAACTAAAGTAGGAACCTCCAAAATTAAATCTTCATAACTTATGTCAGATATAAATTGCCAAAAGCATTTTGAGTCAAATTCACACTTTATATTATGTAAACTGTTATGTTCTGCGCATGGGTGCAAGGAGCGGAGACGAGGCAGTGAACAGTGAACTTCAACTCTTTATTAAGCATACTGAACAGAGCAATCAACTAGGGCAGCAGCAGCCCTTTTATAGGGTTGGCTGCTGTCCTATTAGCCAATGGAAAACATGGAAGTGTTAAACCCTTGAACCAATGAGAGTTGGCCTGTTAACAGCCAATCAGATTTCCCAGAAAGGACCAATCTGATGTCACTATTATCGGCCAATCAGAAGTGCAGGATTAGAACCCTGCTTTTTACTTAAGGTTGTTAAAACTTTATTAAATGCCTTTATTAGTTCATAATACCCCTTCCCCCTAGGTTCCGTTTGAGGGATGCGGTGATGTAATCCCGTAGATATGCAGGTTGTTTCAACTGTCTATTAGATTTTCTCTGTCCCACCAGTTCCTGTCTGTAGTCCGGTTTTGGTGGAACGTTTTTTGAATTATCTGGTACAGGTGGTTCCACATCCTCACAGGATGACTCAGCGCCGCTAATTCTGTCGTTGTTGTCCTCCGATCTCTGCGGGCTTGCCTCCGTTGATGTATTTCTCTGTGACGAGGCAACCTCCCTTCCTGATTCCTCTTCAGGTAACGTGCCGGGCTGCTGACTTCCTTTGATGTCGCCTTCCACCATCTCGAATTCCGTTCCCTCGACATCCCCTCCCCCCTCAGTTTGAGAGTCACAGAAGTCGCGGGAACTGGGTTGCAACCTAGAGCGAAGCTGATCTATATGGCGTTTCCATATCTTTCCATCCAATGTTTGCACACGGTACGATCTGTGCCCGGTGGTTTGGGTTACGGTTGCTTCGACCCATAATGGTTCGCCAGAAAGGTTTTTAGCGAAGACTAAGTCGCCTACCTTGAACTCACGGCATTTTCCACTAGATCCACAGGGTTTCTCTGGCGTGTAGGACGGGTGGAGATGGTCGAGGTGGGAGCGGAGCTTGCGTCCCATCAACAGTTCAGCTGGAGTCTTGTTGGTGATGCTGTGCGGGGTGATGTGTTGGAATAGGAGTATTCTGTTTAGTTTGTCGTCAATGTCCCCATAGTCCATCTTGTGGAGAGTTTTTTTTCACAAATTGGACCATGCGCTCGGCCCTGCTATTGGCCGTAGGGTGCGCCGGCGAAGTTAGCGCATGGCGGATACCCCGGTCCGCTAAGTATTGTTCAAATGCCAGGACGGTGAACTGGGGTCTGTTGTCGGAGACTAGAACGCCTGGCAGCCCATGTGTTGCGAATAGTTTATTTAATTTGCGGATGACTGAATCGGTTGTAGTAGTCTTCATCTTGTGGATTTCGAGCCAGTTGGAATAGGTATCCACTGTTAGGAGGAACGTATGTCCCTTAGTAGGTCCCGCAAAGTCAATGTGGATGCGGGACCATGGTCCCCGAGGGGTTTCCCACTCCGTTGGAGTTGCTCTAGGTGGGGCACTGCTGACTTCTTGGCAATTTAGACAAGTCTTCACCCAGGATTCGATCTGCTTATCAATGCCCGGCCACCACGCATAGCTTCGTGCGAGCGCTTTCATACGCACGATGCCGGGGTGACCATCATGCAATGTTTTCAAAACTGCTCGTTGTAACTGCTCTGGGAAGACGACTCTGTCTCCCCATAGGATGCAGCCTTTCTGCGAGAAAAGTTCTGTTTGCCGGCTTCTGAAAGGGGTGAAGTCATCAGGGGTTTGTTCTACTGGCCATCCTCATTCGACCCTGCTGAGAACTTGCGCCAGGACAGGATCTCATTTCGTTTCAATAGTGATGTCTCTGGCTGTTAGCGGCGGTGAATGTAGTGTTTCAATCTGGAGTGTCATGAGGGTTGGAGCTGGGTTGTCGACGGTTTCCGGAAGTGGGGCACGGCTCAATGCATCAGCGTGGGGAATGGCTTTCCCTGGGCGGTGTTGCAATTTATAATTGTATGCAGCTAAGAACTCCGACCAACAAGTCATTCTAGGTGACAATATATAGGGGGTTGGGTTGTCTCCCGCTATAATCCCTAGCAAAGGCTTGTGATCGATAATAATAGTAAAAGCTTGTCCATACACATATTCATTAAACCATTTCACAGCAGAGCCTCTTTGTCAATTTGGCTATAGTTGCATTCAGCCCTCGATAAGGTCCTTGAAAAATAGGCATTAGGGGCCTCACTACCATTTGGTAACACATGACTTAAAATGGGTCCTACTCCAAACGGTGACGCGTCACATGTAATGGTTAAAAGCAAAGTCTCGTTATACTGCATTTAAACAGCATCGGAGGTTAGTAAGTTTTTCACTTGTCGGAATGCGTGCTCCTCTCGGTGTCCCCAGACCCAGGTGGCTTTTTTGTTGAGAAGTCTATGTAGGGGCTCAGCTACGGTCGCTTTCTGGGGCAAAAAGATGTTGTAAAAGTTAATGAGCCCCAGGAAAGCTTGGAGGTCTGTCCTATTCTTGGATCTTGGGACGTTTTTGATCGCTCTTAGTTTGCTATTAGTGGGGTGAATTCCTTGCTTATCGATTAGGTATCCCAGGAACTCTACTTTATCAGTACACAGTTGACATTTATTTTTTTTAACCTTTACGCCGGAGTCTTTAAATTTCTGGAGATCCATTCTAAGACGCCTCTCTAGTATTTCTCTATTCGGGGCCGCAATTAAAACATCATCAAAATATGGTATGACCCCCTTGATCCCTTGCAAAAGTCTCTCCATCAGACTTTGAAAAATCCCTGGGGCTATGCTCACTCCGAATGGGAGTCGGTTGCATTTAAAAGTGCCTCGGTGCATCATGACCATCTGTGCTTCCGCGGTTTTTTTATCTACAGGCAGTTGTTGGTACGCCTGCGCTAAATCCAATTTAGCGAAGACTTTTCCACCCCCCAGGGAATGGAGAAGGTGTTGAACCACCGGCACCGAGTAAGCGTTCTGTTGAAGGGCGTGATTGAGGATGGCCCAGTAGTCCCCACAAATTCTTAACAATCCATCCGGTTTGATGGGTGTTACGATTGGGGTTTCCCAATGGGCGGTTGGTTCTAAAACACCCTGGGCTATTAATTTATCGAGCTGCTCGTCGATCTTTGGTTTTAGGGCAAAAGGTACCCGACAAGGCTTAAGGCAGATGGGGGCTACTTCAGGGTTAAGGTTAAATGATATTGGGGTCTCCTTGTACTCGCCTAGTTTGTCTGCAAAGACATCCTGGAATTCCTGGATGAGGGCCTCCTCCCAGTTGTTGCTTCTGGTTTGGTGAATGCCGGCTACTTCGATCCCGAGTGGGGTGAACCATTGAACAAACTAGGCTGGTTGCGATCGACGACGGTCAGCGTTAACGATGCAGTACGATTTTTGAATGACACTTGGACTTGGCTGGAACCGACGACCGGAATTCGATTCCCCTGGTAATCTTTGAATATAATTCTTTGGGCTCTGAGGTCTCGACGTCAGACGGCAGGGATTAACTGTTTAAAGGTCTTCCAGGAAACCTTCGAGAGAGATGACCCTTGAGTCGACTTCCATCACGCAAGGTTGGTTCTCAATGGCGAACCTCACTCAGATCTTCTTTGCATCTAACGATGAAGCGTGACAGATGGTAATAGTTTGGTGTGCCTCTTCCCGTCTCGTTGAAGTGGCAAGTGTTTTATTTCTGTAGGAGTGGTTGTTCCATTGGTGGTTCAAGTGTTCCCAACTCACAGGATGATTCCCTGTGGTCTGGCGGTAGTTGTTTTCTCTCCGACTTGGGCTGGATCCTTGCTTGCTTCTACAGACCTTCCCGATGTGGCCTCTTTTCCCACAGGAATGGCAGAGTGCATCGAGGAATTTGCAATCTGATCATGGGTGGTTTGCCGCACACCCCGCACATTGGTGCGGTAGTCTTCGATTCCGCGGGTTGCATTGGTCGCGTTCGGACCGGAGCCTGTTGACCTCCTCCTCATCACTTTCTGATGGAGATTCGAGGTTCTTGTGGTGGGTCACTGTTGTGTGCCTCTCTAGGCGAGGTGAGGTATCATTGGCGAGTTGACAGAGCGGTGCGTTGGTGCAGCGCATTTGGGTGGCCAACTTCCTGGTTGCTTCTGCTGCAGTAGCGTCTTTGATGACATCGGCAAGATCGATGTCCCCTTTGGCCATGATCTTGCTCTGCGCCGTGTGGTCATCTAATCCCAGAACTATTCAGTCTCTCAGAGCTTCTTCGAGGTCTGCAAACCCACAGAGGCCTCCCAGGTTCCGGAGGTCTGCGATGAAATCTGCAATGCTCTCTCATTTCCGTTGGTCCCTTTGATAAAACTCATGTCTTCGGACAAGTGTTGGTACGGCGGATGCATAGTGGGCCCATAGAAGGGGCACGAGGACGTCCCAGTCCATGGATTTCACCTCAGCCGGTTTCGCTAGTGCCTTGGCCATCTTAAAGACAGCAGGCCCGCAATGGGTCAGGAACACTGCTCGCTTTTTCCCCGTAGTTGCGTCTTTCAAGTTGTTGGTCTCCAGAAACATCTGGAACCGGTCCATGTACGAGTCCCAGTCTTCTTGTGCCGGTTCAAATGGAGCGGGTGGTATGGCGCTGCCGTACATGTTTTCTGTTGTCGATGTGCCTTCAGCCACATGCTCTGTTTGGTGCTCTGTGAGTGTTCAATCAGCTCAGATGTCTCCGCATCCCACCTTCGTCGCCAGTGTTATGTTCCGCGCATGGATGCAAGGAGCGGAGACGAGGCAGTGAACAGTGAACTTCAACTCTTTATTAAGCATATTGAACAGAGCAATCACCTAGGGCAGCAGCAGCCCTTTTATAGGGTTGGCTGCTGTCCTATTAGCCAATGGAAAACATGGAAGTGTTAAACCCTTGAACCAATGAGAGTTGGTCTGTTAACAGCCAATCAGATTTCCCAGAAAGGACCAATCCGATGTCGCTATTATCGGCCAATCAGAAGTGCAGGATTAGAACCCTGCTTTTTACTTAAGGTTGTTAAAACTTTATTAAACGCCTTTATTAGTTCATAACATAAACAATGTATTCCCTGTTCTGGATTTTTACATTAGTAGAAGAGATATGGTTAGCACATGCCTTTCATTTTCTCTAAAACCACCTTGAATAAGCCCTTAAGTTTTTAAAAATGTTAAATTATTATGAAAGAAATACATACCTGGCAAGCGCAGGTTCCATTCCCCCAAATACCTTGAAAACAATGTCCTCTGTTACTGCATGGTGATGATGATCCACCTGGACATTCTGAAAATGATAAGTAAACCAGGTTTATTGATTATTAGACTTAAGAGTCTAGGGCATGGAGCCAGTCATAGTTGTTTAATTGTAATTGTGAAAGCACACTCTTTATAGGAACAGTGTTTGCTGGTTAACCACATAACTAGCTTAGCTAAATTCTTTTTAATTTGCCATCTATCATGGCAGGATTATTTTAGCAAGGTATAACCTTAAATTAATGGACAACTAGCTCTTGTTCTTTAGTGTACAAAAGCATTATGATTTGACTGTTGCTTAATCCCATCATCCCATCCAGTGGTGGGATTCAAATTTTTTTTACTACTGGTTCTGTGGGCGTGGCTTGGTGGGCGTGGCTTGGTGGGCGTGGCAGGGGAAGGATACTGTAAAATCTCCATTCAGAGGTGGGATTTGCCAGTTCTCCAAACTACTCAAAATTTCCGCTACCAGTTTTCCAGAACTGGTCAGAACCTACTTGAATACCACCTCTGGTGAAAACCAAGATTTTAAATTGTATTCAGAAACAAATAAAAGAGGAACTGTTTGAAAGGATACCAGGGCTAATGACACAAAAGCTACTAAAAGATCAAGATCAACTAATAGGATTGAACCCTTCTTAGTTCTTTGAGAACTAATTTGAACTAATTTGATTCAATAAATTAGTTTTGTTTGATTCAAGAAAATGATCAAATCTTTCGGTCTGAAAATCAAATTTAAATTGCAACTGGAATAATGAAATTAAATAATTGGAAAAAAGTTGGTTTTCTAAGAACTGCTGACAGTTATTTTCCATTTCCCTGTTGTCTCTTGTTTGGAAGCTGCAATAGAAGCAATTCTTTATCAGTTTGTATTTTTGTGTTATTACCCCATTGTTCTACAATTGTTTCTTAGAAAACAAAGGATTTCCTTTTTTTTTTCTTGGTGTTTCACAGAATGCTAGATTTTCTCTGTAATGATAAGAACAGAAGCCTATGCATGCTGATGTAAGTGTGAAAATGGGAATTCTACATGGAATTAATTTCATTGAATGCAGCAACATTTGCTTCCAAGTTGCCCATGAATGAATGGTAGAAGTTCTGAACTATGAACAAGAGGGAGTAGTATAAAATATAAATCTTTGGAAAGTTTCTTTTTGTTACATTTTTTTTCTTCTTTTGATTCACTCAAAAGCAACTTATGATTTTTACTTGCACAAAATTCCTAAACCACATTTTTATAATCACTGAATCACCTAATCACCTAACCCTTATTGCTAAAACCTAACATTATACTGTAGTTTTCAGTATTGTAAGACAGAAAATGCAGGGAAAAGGTGATGTAATCCCTATGCCTGGCATATAAAATTAAAAAGGTGGGGGGGCTTCTGCCCCAAATCTTAGGAGAAAATCAAAACTAACCATTTTATATCTGTGCTAACATGTATGGAACATGGAATATTATTCTTCCTATAGAACCGTGAATTTTTCTTAAAAACAGTAAGCATGGATATGGGGCTCTGCTATGTTGCTGAGCTCTTCAATATAGTCAGACATCCAAAATATTTCTCTTCACACAGAGAAATGCAGAGTTGGCTTCTAAGTATATTGCGCAGTCCTCAGTGATTAGGGGAAAGTATGTTGTGAAGTAATGAATTACAGTTTTTAAGAGTCTGGAAATGTCAGGCACAAACAACCAGACTCACACTTGTGGAATTCAAACTAGCTACTTTATTGTCCTATACTTATTACACAGGAATCTCCTCAGAGTTTCAGCCATCACCTGGGAAAGACTAGATAAGGCTCAAAGTCAGTTGGAGGGGGAGGCCAGACCTTGCCCTCTTGTGTTTATGTAATGAGTCCAGACTAATTCCTTGCCTGAGCCAGGGGTGGGATTCTACCGGTTCGGACTGGTTTGGATGAAGGGGATGTTAAGTTTTCATCTGGTTCGCTGAACTGGTATTTCAACCGACTGGCCCTGCCCCGCCCGCCCACCCCATCCTGCCCCCCGCCCTCCCAGGAGTCTCCACGCAGCCCATTTTTGAGGCAGGTAAGTTCATGGTCCACACAAAGGCTCTGGGAGGGGGAAAAACAGGCCTTCTGGAAGTCCAGAAACAGCCTCTGGACCCTTGGGAAGGTGAAAAAAGGCCCTCCCGGAAATACCAGTAGGCCACACCCACCATGGCCATGTCCACCCAGAAAATGGGCAGCAAATCAGTTGCTGGGATTTTTGAATCCTACCCCTGGCTTGAGCCCACCTCCTGACCAGGACGATTGGTCTCCAACAGGGAATCCTACCTTCTTTTTCACCTTTTTCACAGTACAAAGTCCCTTCCAACTCTCTTAATCTGTCTGGTAACCTACCATGGTAAAATCCAAGGGTCTCCAAACTTAGCAATGTCAACACTTGTGGATTTCAACTCCTGGAATTCTCCAGCCAGCATGGGGAATTCTGAGGAACTGAGGTCCACATTAAAGTTGCCAAGTTTTGGGATCCCTATATAATCATTACTTTATGAATAACATACCGGAAGTACTGGTGTCAAACTGGTGTTTGACTATAGGTAAGCAAAGAACTGTGTTTTTTAAAATTATCCTAGTTTAAATTAATGAACTAGGAATCTCAGGATGTTCAGACAGAGGTGTTAGGTTAGGGTTAAGAATATTGCTAGTGTTAGAAACCTTTTAGGAACATTATAACCTAAAATATCATGTAGTTTATTAATATTTTGACCCACAGTCTCCCAAGATTTTACCCCAACAGACTGCCCAGCCCTCATAAGAAAGATCAACCCCTTCCCCTTAAAAAGTATTTTGCATTAATCTTTGCAAAATATTTTCAGATAAATCATGAACGTCCCTGTTAACTAATGCACATAGCACTAAAACATAAAACACAGGAATTGATTTATGAAATTGCTTTCAGAAAGAAAACAATCATTATAAGATATCACAAGGATGAATATTTTTACCTAGGCAGTCTTGTCCCCAGTATCCTGAGCAACACTGTGGCTGCTTTAACGTTCTCATACAAGAATGCTGACACCCATTGAAAGAAAGAGATAAAGTGTTGGTTTCATACTGGTATCTATAGGACAAAGATGTAGACTTTTGTTAAGGTTCTTGATTTCCACTTTGGGATTTTTTTCTTTTAATGCAGGAGCAACAGTATGGATAATATTTACTGTATATAAGAAATGAATTTTGTCAAAAGATGTAAAATGGTTTTGTACAGGAGTATGCTTATGCCCACTTCATTATATACATGTGAGAATTTGACTTTGTCAGGACAAACATAAAAATTGAATGCGGTGAAATTGGGTTCTTTAAGAAGTGTGTGTGGTAAAAGAAGGGATGAATATCCACCCAATGTCTTTGGGGAAAAAAAATTAGGGTTTCTCTCTCTCAGCAAAAGAGACAAGGGGCCTGGCTTGCAATATTTTTCAGTAAGTAAACAATTAGCTTGGACTGTAAATAATAACCATTACACTCAGAGAAACAGCTGAAACTTCAAATATGCATCCTTCCTATTGCACAAGTGATTGAACAGATGTTTACTTCAGTTTAATATGGTGGAGATAAGATAATTTTTCTTCTTTTTCATTTTCTTCTCTTTAAATTTAGTTTGTATTATTATTTTTTCCTATGGTAATTAACAGCATTTACTTAACAGCAAAGAGAAAGTCAGCAGAGAGGAAAAGATTAAATTAGAATTATTCTCCCTGATGTTCTGTTTTTTTTCTTTTGCAGAGCTCTCTCTCTCTGTGTTAAAATTATATCTCCTCCCCCTCCAGGACCATAAGGTAGTTTACATGGGGGGAATCTCTATTTTATCCCCATCACAACCTTGTGAGGTTAGCTAGGCTGAAAGAATGGGTGAAGGTTGAACTTGATGTGCATCTCTCCAATCCTAGTCTTTAACTCCTCCACCCCACCAGTAATTCTTATTGTTTTAAAACTATAATGTCTATTAAGCATTTTAATTTCAATAGTAAAAAATAATACAAACAAAACTTAAACAGAAGTAAATAAAAATGGAAGAAAAATTTAGAAAGAAAAGAAAATATAATAAAGTGAAAAATATGAAGACGTGACTTCCAACTTTCACCACACGTATAAACAAATTTAATAACTCTTCATCTCCTATACAATTACAAACAGATACCTCTTCATCTCATTTACCACCCATTATCTATAAGCAAATCTATAAAACACCAATTTTTCAATCCTGATATCAGCAAAAAGTTTGTTAAAAGTTGACAGGAAAAAAAAAAGAGAGAGTCTTACTTGAACCTCCATTTATTTCTAACAGTTTTAGTCTTTAATTCAACCAACTATTGTAGGATTTGATTTCTCTTCAATCCTTCTTCTCAGTTTCTTTCACACTTACCCATATAGCATAACATTAAAAGAAATTGCAGAGTAGTAGAATCTTTGCTGCTACACTTATTAGCACAGATATCTTGATCCAACCCACTTTCTTTTGAGCTTAACCCTTCCCTACAATGGGATAGAGAGCTAATTATGATCTTGTATATCAGACTTCTTTACGGGATTTTCCCAAGATTTATTTTGAGTTAATGAACATGACTGTTTTCAGTTGTAGCTTGGTGTCTCAATTAGCATCAATAAACCATTATCCAGATCTTGATTCTGATTGCTTCCACAGCCTACCCAAATTTACAGTTCTTCATTTTCATTCAAATAACTTGGAAGTATTTTGCTACGAGCACCAGAACAGTGCAACTGTTTAGGACTGGACAGCAATGTATTGTTTGAAAAGGCTCTCACGCCACTTCCACTCACAGTTGCAAGTGGGGTAGGATTCAACTCTCTGTGTTTAGAAGGCTTAGAAATATGGGGGTTCCTAAATGCTCAGAGGAATTATTTGTGCATCTATAGAAGAAATGTCCAGATACATCCCACCATCCTCACCTTCACACATATTCACCATATGCTTCAGATAAAAACCTGAAGATAGAAATATGGGATCTGTAGGTTGTGTGTATGTACAATATGTGTGTAAGGGGAAGGGGTTAATAGAACCTCTTCCTTCTCCTTCTCTCCAAATATATCCATAGGAATATTATAAAAAACAGAGCTTAACCTGAACCCCCCAAAATAGCCCTTTCAGAGTAGAAAATATTAACGTAAATATTACCTGCAGCCACGTTTCCCAGAGCCTTTAGTAGTTTTGGTATAACCTTCAGGACACCGGATTTTATAATTAACAGAACAAGCTCCACATTTCGTTTTTGTGGTAAACACTGTATCCTCATCACACCTCCGTCTTTCCTAAAGGGCAGTGAGGAAGAGAGAGATAGGGAAATTAAGGGAACATTTTTGATAGAGCATAATTGTGCTTTTAATAGCAGTTTGACACACCAATGTTCTATTTCATTTTATAGAGGACTTCAAGGGTGATAAGGAATACTGAATAAAATAAAAAAAAGTAAAGAAGCAACAATCTATAGCATTGCTCCAGTATGGGATGGAGTAAAGAAGGCTCTCATAAAGTTAGAAAAGAAGGGTCCATGTGCATTTTCTGGGAAAAACTGTTCCAGAAGGGCTAAAACACTTCAAAAGAAGATCCTGTCTGCATTCTTTCTAATCAGTTCTACTCTGATGCTGAGTATGATAGCAGCCAAAAGAAAGACTCAAATGAAATAACTTCAAATAAGCCAGGGTTTAATGTTAAATAATAATACCATATCGCATTGGTCCAAGAAATGCAGCCACAGTTCATACAATTGCCCTAGCCCTTAAATCAAGTTCTCATCTGTGTTTTGCATAAACTGCAACTTTCATAGAGTCTTCAAGAATAGGACATTATGGCAATTTAGTTTGGGCCCAAACACAGAATGTGCCATTAAAAAAAAGATGAATATTCTTTAAATTTTGTTTTCCTGACAAAATTATCCACAGGATAATTGCCTTTCTTTGAGCCACACTTAAATGGGGCAATTTTTTGTTGTATGACAACATCCTTCCTTGAATCATAGAACTAAAAGAGGCTATTTAGGTCTTCAGACTGAACCTCTTGCTAAGACACAGGTTTTGTCAGGAGACAGATTTTTTTTAATGTTTCTGATCTTTTTTGTTAGTTTTTTATTGTTTAATTTGGCAGAGGTATAAGATCATGATATAATTTCTTGGGATAAAACAAATAAATATTTGCATGAGAAAGGAAATAGCTTTTTGCATTGAATTCAATTTTTTTCAGATAAAAGTCCTCCAAATCTCTGTAGGAGAAATTTCTTGAGTATCAAACTTCTCCGAAGACATAATAAACCAGCCTCATATAAACTTGGTTTGCAGCCCAACTTCTGAATCTTTATTTGAAGTAAATTCTTATTCCCAAGGAATAACTGAATTATAAATTAAGTAAACTATGTTTGCAGAAATGGTAATATAAATACTGATTTAAATAATTTATTTCTGATTTATCAGCCAGAATTTCCAAGCCTGAACTCTTGCATCATGCTCAAAATTCATCCCAAAGCCCTTGCTGTATGAATACTTGGGGTAGAAAATATAAATTTACACATAAGATTCTGCCATTACCATAATATAAAAAACTTCTTACCAACTGAGTACTTTCCACAAGACTGATGGCATTTGTCATCACAAATGATAGGAATATTGCAAGTGGCAATTGCTTTCTCATGATGAAGAAGAAATGGATAACAACGCATTAATAGATCATTCCAAGATGCCGTTTTTCTCAGTTCTTCCACATCAGCAGATAGTATCATTCAAACCACATATTACTTTTCTTCTTCTCCTGCAATGAGCAAAGAATAGAGTCCTCACGAAACCTGATATTAGACAGGAAAAGCAACCCCAAAGGCATGGGATAGTGGAAAATGCTTACAGCAAGCCCAGTTAACACTTCCTCACTGGCATCCTGCCTTATTTCACTCTATCAACTCCCACCCCAGTTTCTGCAGTTGTTGACAGCAGAGATTCAAGGACAGATGATCAAGTGTCCGTGTGAGAAGATAACATTCCGGATACTACTTTGGGAAAGTAGCTATGACACAAAGTCTCATCTACAAATCTGTCTTAAATGGAAGTCAGTCAGAAAACCATTTGCTCTTGGTTGAAATACTCAGTACCTAATGAGAAAATTTCCAGAGGTGGGAGAAATTTATTTATGCTTTGGTTTAAATGGAGACAGTATTTGTTCAGTGATTCATCTTTTGGTGATCCTTTATTGGTTTATTTTTAAAGCTTGAACCAACGTCTGGTTTGTAGAGTAATAATTGCATGTCTGATCTCATAAATCTCTTGTTTCTTTAAAAGTAAATCTCATTTACATTGTATTAAATAGCCAGAACTACATATGGGTCCATCCCTTAAGCTAAAGTGTGATTTGCTTCACTTTCACTTCATTAACACATCTGTAGCAGTTAATGAATCATGCTTATTAGTTTAGTGAGTGTGATTACTGCCAATTGTGGCTATTCAAGACATGATTTAGTGTAAGGTAGAAATGGAAGTTCTGGTTGCTTTTGCTACTTGCTAGAAAACAAATTAGTATATTTGATGATACTTTACTGTAAAAAAAATCCAGTCAGACTGAAATAGGTTCAGAGAAATACAATAGAAATTATGAGTAGTAAACAAAGTGTTATTAAGATAGGTGGAAATATCTGAAAATATGCAGCCTTGAAAAGAGGAGACTAAGGCAGTGATGTACCTGAAAGGATGTCACACAAGATGGAACCCATGAGCAGTATATAAAATATTGGATTTACATGACAGGAAAGTAGATTCCAACTGTCCTAGCAATAAGATGAATTATACAGTGGAATGAATTATCTAGAAAAAGTTACTAGACTCCCCTTCTACTGGATTATGGTCAAGCAGAGACTTTCTGGGTGTAGCAGGAAAGCTAAGGCAGAATAATCAAATAAGAAATATTCTTGTTTATTTGATAAAACATAAATCTGCCTGTTTGATTCCAATAGTGCAGGGTTGTCAAACTCGATTTTATTGAGGGCCGCATCAGGGTTGCATTTGAACTTGGAGTGATGTTGGAGTGGATGTGGCCAGGATGGGCATACCCAGCTTGATGTCAGGGGCGCCTGTGGTGGAGCAAGTGTTCTGCCAGAGAAAACAGGCTCCCAAGCTCAGTTTTCAGCCATGATGGCCTCCTGCAGCCCTGTGCCAGCAAAAACAGAGCTCGGGGGTGGGGGAGGCATGCATGAGCCAGTTCTTCACTGTTTCCAGGGTGGCCCACAGGCCAGATCTAAGCACTCCTTGGGTCGGATACAGCCCACAGGCCTTGAGTTTGACACTCCTACCATAGTGACAAAAGAAAAACCAACTGACTGCCCGATCTGGTGTCAGTTAAACTTCTGAGAAAGCTGGAGGTTTTATGTCTATTCTAACTTCTATGGAATAGTGTATGTGGGAATGACTCTGGGAGACAGAAGAGGAGCTAGGGCAAGGGCAGGATAAGAGGCACCTTAGCCCCGAGTAAGAATGGGGGTGTGGTAAATATCTCAGAAGAGACTTTCCTTGAGTTTTTGGGCTGTAAAGGTAAAAAGATGATTTTGTGAAGGTAATCTTAAAATAAAGGATAGCTAATACTTTTGATTGTGCTTCTTGTCTGGATTAATGGAATTTGCAAGACTGATGAGTAATGCATGGTCTCCAGAAGGTGGCATCAATTCTGAAAGGTTTCTTTCTTGATGGCCCAAATCTCCTTGTTAAATCTATCTCTTGGCTGGTAACAGCTGCTAAGAAATAATATCCAGGGAGGAAGTTGCCTGAAAGCTCTGGAATAGATTGTAAGGTCCTCAAAATGGAATTAGAAGCATAGCAAAAAGTGGAATAAGGACCTAGGTAAGGGCTAATATTTGGAATAGACTCTCCTGCTCAAGCAGGGGTTGGACTAGATGATCTCCAATGTCCCTTCCAATTCTGTTATTCTATGATTCTATCAGGAAGATGGATGATGAATTAAGAAGTGAGTGTGAGTGCCTATTTGAGTTGATGAAAGTCTTATGCATGTCTTTTTAAAGAGACCCCATCCCTTTCTCACAGTTACCAAAGTAACTGTAAGTAACAAAGGCACTGCAAAGTTAGCAATTAATTTTCAGTAAAAATTGGCAAAGTCCAATGCTGTATATGCCTTATTGTGTGTGTGGGAGGTTTCCTTCCCAAGACAAAATAGATTGCACCTTCGCTGGATCCTTCTGAATTCTATCAGAGGAAATACAGATGGCCATAAATAAATAAATAAATAAAAAATAAGATACAATCACCGGAGTGATGGCAAGGAAATGTAGGATTGGCGTTTCTCCCTTTCCAAGCATGTCTGCACAGCTGAGACACTTGAATGACAAAGATATGAGCAGTATGGATTTGAGATACCGCAGGCTGTGAGTCTTGACAATAATGAAGTTAGTATAGTCTCAAGGAATCAGTAGAAGGTGAATGTGTACTTAAATAACTATAGGATATCAAAATAGTAAAAGAAAGGCTAAATAGCCCCGATGCCTATCTTGTGATAGGCAGTAGAGTTCATGGTTGGCGGTTGCTTAATTCATACAATCCTTGAAAGTAAATTTCAGGTACATGCCACATAATTTGTGTAGTTGTCCACAGCTTTCTGGAGATGTTTTATATCCATTCTAACTCTGCAGCTTTCTCAGTCCTTAGGCCACTTACAAATCCTAACCACTTATACAATGGTGAAATTATCTGATTTTACAGAGAGACAGAACTCACCTTAAATGAGGAAGGCAGTGAATTTGCTTGGATTCCGGTCATATTTTTGGGCAGAGAAATGGGAACATGGTGTTGGACACCTGCAAATGGTGGCAACTGTCATTGTTTAAAAAAGTATTTGTCCTCTTTCATATTGTATGAACTATACATATGTTGGCAGAGCTTCATGAGCAAACAAGTAACACCAACATTCATAAACAAAGTGATCCAATATTCAATTTGCTCCTTGTTTAATCAATTCAACTAAAATGATAAGTAGGTCCGTTTCTGTGAGCACTTTATTTTTATTTTTTATACAAAAAAATATATTCACAAAATATTTTATCCTATAAAGAGCCGTTTGTGCTTTTAAACGGTGGTTAAAATGCTCGGTGAGCACTTTATTAAACAACCAGTGAATAATATGTTTTAACAAAAACAAAGCTTTATATTTCCTGATTACTTGTATAAAGTCTAGGAGCTTAGGAACTGATGTTATACATAGCTTGTTTTTCTTGTACCCCTGTTCTTGTTACAGAACTCACATTACTTTGGGGTCACAGTAATTTATTTCCTCTTATCCTGTGTTAACCAGGATATCTCTCAGAGGGGCTAGAAACCAGGCATTTCCCTTTCCTGTGCAATGGTCAAGATGAAACCAAACAAAAATTATTCTTTGACCATCACAACTGAAAAATAAAACAAACAAAGCAGCCTTTCTCCCCCCCCACCTGAACTTTACAACATCTCCCCTTACTACCTGCAATATTGGAGCATAAATGATTGAAGGTCTTATCAGAACATAGACGCGCCTTCAATCAGGATGGCAGATATAGGAAATATTGGCATACTCCTGGCATTACAGACTACCTGAGGGACACCAATAGAGAAGAATATTTGTAGCTCAGGATTGAAATGAGAGGTCCTTGGTGCTCTCTGAGCTTGCTTGTTTTCTTGAAGACATTTCATTACCTAAACTAGGTTCTAGCACTGATGATGTTACCTAGTTTGGATAATGAGATATCTGCAACAAAATAAGCAAGTTCAAAGAGCAGCTCATACCTGAAAGGCATAAACCTTTAGTAGCATTTAGGAAAAGGTAACAGTTCTACAGATAGACCTCAACATATCACTGTTTGCTTAACAATGGTTCAAATTAATGATAGCTTCCCAAAACGTCAGTTACCACCTAAATTCAAACTTATAACCGGCACCCCCACCCCACTCCCTGTGGCCATGTGATTGCAGTTTGGGGTCTGGGCTCACATGTACCTCCATTTGCAGCACTCAACAGTCACACAATCATGATTTGCAATGGATTTTGCTGATTTCTGGCAAAAAAAAAAATGCCATTGGTTAATCTGGATTCATACTTATGAACACATGACGACTTAAGAATATGATAAAAATGATCATAAAATTGGGTTTGATGGTAATGACTTGATTTATGATTGCAACAAATTATGATGAAAATACCAGCCCAATTGGGATCAGTGGAGGAATATTTGTATAATGATTATGCCCAGTAATCCAAAGCTAATATATGCTCCCTTTGGACAACTTCATCTTCATCCTTCATTTTTTTTCTCCTGGCACCTCAACCAATGCAATTTGGCTTGAGCTAGGATTTTCCACTTACATTTTCCATATTTCTACACTGAAGGCACTGTGGAAAATGGACATGATTACTCCCAATGTGGGTCTGAGTCCTCTTTGTAGATAAATTTACTAGATCTCCCTTCTCTCCCTTGTGTGGAAGATGCTCTTGAGAAGGAATTTTGCCACGGATCTCCTCAAACTCCCCTACAACTCTAACTCCCTGTCCAGTTTCTCCTTTCAGAGATAATTTGTTGGTAAATTTTATGTAAGGCTTTTCCTGGATGCTCTGGCAAAGCTAGTGTTCAGAGGCATGAGCAGCTGTGCCTAATACTGAAGCCAGCACTGTTGCAGAAGAAAGATCTTGCCACTGGAACGAATGTGCTGCTGACCATCTTTGGATTGATATAGAAGCCTGGGATCCAACATAAGACTTTCTCTAAGACTTTCTCTTAGGAAAACCAATCAACTCCTCAATCTCCTTTGCTTCTCATGAAAAGTGTCGTGTCCGCAAAATGACGCCAGGAGTCAGTGATTTCGTGCAAAGCTCTTTATTTGAGAAACTGGAACCGAACCGGCGAAAGGAAAAAAGCCCGCGGCTTTTATTCCTTTCGCCACGGCGGCCGCGGCCAATGGCAGCACTTCGAATCTCCCGCGCTCTGAACGAACCAATCGCGGGAGATTCTTAACGAGCCAATCGGCGCGGCTCGCCAGACCAATCGGAAAGCCCCGCGCTTTGGCCAATCAAAGCGCGGGGATTTCAAGTATGTTAATGAGGACAGAACACCCCTCCCCTCTTGGTTCAGTCCTTACGTTGCGTAGTCACGTAGGTAGGCGGGGCTCCGTCTGGTCCTACTTGACCTGCGCAACTCAGTTGTAGGCTGGATCTCGGCCGGTTCGGTCGGGATCTTCGTTGCTCTTGCTGCTGTGGGAACCGGCTGGTCGATCGGGCCGGTTCTTTCTCCGTAGCTCCCTCCTGGGCCTTCCGGGTTGGTTGAGCTACGGGTTTCGCCGCTCCCGCTCGGTCTTTCCGGGTCGGTCGAGCTGGCTTGGCTGTTCTTTTCTGACGAGGGGTCGTGATGGCTGCGTTTCGGTGAGTACTGCTGGTTTATTTTTCCTTGTATTCGGTCTCCTGGGTATTCCCTCCCCCCTTGGCTTGCGTTACGGGGGTTGGGTTCGCCTGCGGTCCTCGACCTAAGTTGGTCGATGTGGCGTTTCCACGCTCGTCCGTCTGCTGTTTGTAGCCGGTACGAGTGTGGGCCTGTTGCTTGGGTGATGACGGCTGGGACCCATAGAGGGTCTCCCGTCAGGTTCTTGGCATATACGGGGTCCCCGGGCGTGAACGTTCGGTTTTTTGTGCTGGAGTCTGGGGGCCGCTCTGGGTTATACGTAGGGTGTAACCTGTTGAGTGGGGACCTTAGCTTTCTACCCATTAGTAGTTCGGCTGGGCTTTTGTTGGTAGTGGTATTCGGGGTTATGTGTTGGGTAAAGAGTAGTCTGTTGATTTTCTCTTGGATCTCCCCGTGGTCTATTTTCCGGATGGTCTTTTTGGTGAATTGGACCATCTGTTCTGCCCTACCGTTCGCCGCCGGGTGCGCCGGTGCTGTTAGTGCTTGGCGGATGCCCCTTTCCTCCAGGAATTTCTCGAATTCCAGTGAGGTAAACTGGGGCCCGTTGTCGGAGACGACGACGTCTGGGAGGCCGTGTGTTGCAAAGAGTTTGCAGAGTTCTTTGGTCACGGCCTCCGTGGTTGTTGTCTTCATGTTGCTTACCTCCAGCCAGTTGGAGTAAGCGTCAACTGTTATGAGGAAGGTGTGTCCATTTGTGGGTCCGGCGAAGTCTATATGGATTCTGGACCAAGGTCCCCTTGGGGTTCCCACTCTAGGACGGGTGCTGTGGGTGGGCTGGGCCTTGTCTCCTGGCATCGTTGGCACCTAGCTACCCAGGCCTCTATCTGCTTGTCCATCTCTGGCCACCAAGCGTAACTTCTGGCCAGGGCTTTAGTTCTCACGATGCCAGGGTGCCCCTCGTGCAGCATTTCCAAAACCTTCCCCTGTAGTTTGTCCGGAATGACCACCCTGTCTCCCCATAGGATGCACCCTTTTAACAACGAGAGTTCCGTTTGGCAGTTTCGAAACGTCTTGACGGACTCGTCGTTGTCCCTTTCCGGCCACCCTTTCTCTACCCAATGCAAAACCCGCGCCAGACGCCTGTCTTTATTAGTTTCTCGGGCAATGTCTGACGCGGTTATGGGCAGGTTGGGTAGAGTCTCGATGCTGAGGGTGGTCGTCGTGGGTGCTGGGTCAGAGTCGGGTTCCGGTAGCGGCGAGCGGCTTAATGCGTCTGCATGGGAGATCGTCTTACCCGGTCTGTGTATGAGTTCGTAGTTGTAGGCCGCCAGGAACTCGGACCACCTTGTCATTCGGGGAGATAGAATGTTCGGGGTGGCCCGGTTCCCTGCAAGGATTCCCAGCAACGGCTTGTGGTCCGTTATAATGGTGAAGGGCCGGCCGTGGAGGTATTCGTGGAATCGCTTTATGTCGGCAACTATAGCCAGAGCCTCTTTGTCCAGTTGGCTATAGTTCCACTCTGGTTTGGTGAGGGTCCTTGAAAAGAACGCGATGGGCGCTTCTTTTCCGTCGGGGAGGGTATGGCTGAGGACGGCGCCGACGCCGAAGGGTGATGCGTCGCAAGTGACGGCCAGAGGCAGGGTTTCGCTGAATTGTATGAGGACGGCGTCGGAGGTGAGGAGGTCCTTTGTTTTTTGGAAGGCGGCTTGCTCCCGTTTCCCCCAAGTCCAGGTCGCCGCCTTGTCCAGGAGCCTATGCAAGGGCTCCGCCGCCGTCGCCTTTTGGGGTAGGAAAACATTGTAAAAGTTCAGTAACCCCAAGAATGCTTGTAGTTCAGTCTTTGATTTAGGGGTGGGGGCCTCTTTGATGGCCTTGATTTTTTTGCTTGTGGGGTGAATGCCGTGCCGGTCTAGGAGGTAGCCCAAGAATTCCACTCGTTCCGTGCACAGTTGGCATTTTTCCCTTTTTACTTTTAGTCCCGTCTCTTTAAATTTAGTTAGGACCACTCTTAGTCGACTTTCTAGTTCGGCTTGGTTGGGCGCCGACACTAGGACGTCGTCGAAATAGGGTACCACCCCCTTGATACCTTGCAATAACCTCTCCATCAGGCTCTGAAATATGCCCGGTGCCACGCTGACTCCGAATTGGAGTCGGTTGCATTTGAATGCTCCCCGGTGGGTGACGATGGTCTGAGCTTCTGCCGTTTGCTCGTCGACCGGCAACTGTTGGTATGCCTGGGCGAGATCGAGCTTGGCGAAAACCTTGCCCCCTCCCAGCGAGTGCAGTAGGTGTTGCACTATTGGGACGGGGTAAGCACTTTGTTGCAGCGCGCCATTTAGGGTGGCCTTATAGTCCCCACAGATTCTCACCGACCCGTCTGGCTTGATCGGGGTGACTATGGGGGTCTCCCAGCGGGCGTGGTCTATGGGCTGCAGTATCCCCTGTTTGACGAGCTTATCAATTTGCTCGTCTATTTTGGGTTTCAGTGCGAATGGCACCCGCCTAGGTTTCAGGCGTTTGGGGGGAACCTTAGGGTCTAGGTCGAACGAGATAAGGGGCCCTTGGTACTTGCCCAGGTTTCCGTCGAAGACCTCTTGGAACTCCTGGGCTAGTCGCTGTTCCCAGCCGTCGTCGGTGACGTGGTTGACTCCCGTGAGGGCGATGTCGAGCGGGGCGAACCATTGCAGTCCCAGTAGGCTTGGGCGGTCGCGGTCGACGATCGTTAGGGGGAGTCGTTCGGTGCGCCCCTTATACGTTATGTTAAAGTCTTTGGTGCCAACTACCGGGATGCGGTTTCCCTGGTAGTCCTTTACGATGAGTCTCTGGCTGTCTATGTTCCTCCTTTGGAGGGTAGGCACCAACTGCTTTATCTCGTGCCACGCAATCATGGAGAGGTAGGACCCGGAGTCTATCTCCATTTTGCACGGCTGGCCCTCGATGCGTACCTCGACATGGATATTCCGGGCGTCGTTGGTGATGGCGTGGCCGATGGTGACCGTCTGGTGGGTCTCCTCTCTCCGCCGGTTGTCGCCGCCTCGCGAGGATCACCCGATCCGGTCCCATCGGCTGTCCGAGTGGCGCTCTCTGGTCCGGGGTGGTGTGCTCTCCCTCCTCCGGTCGTTCTGGTCCCATCGAGCCGGACTGCGGTTTTTCTTCAGGCGGCAAACCCGGGCGATGTGCCCCTTTTTGTCGCAATGCCGGCAGATGGAGTCGAAAAACCGGCATTCCGACCTGGGGTGGTCGCCGCCGCAACCGGCACAGTTGGTCCTTGACTTACGACCTCTCCGGTTCCGTTGGTCGCGCCCAGTCTGAAGTCGATGGATGTCTTCCTCGTCTTCGGACGTGCTGGATGTAGAGTGGAAATCGCCCTGGTGTGTAGTCGTCTCGGTTTTTTGTTCGGTCAACCTCACCGGGTTGTTGTTTCCGCCGTGGTCCCTCGTTTCAGGTCTGCGCATGCTGTCGGCAGAAGTTCGGGTTGCTTCTGCGGCTGCGGTTGCGGTGAGGGCGTCTGCTAAGCTGATGTCGCCCTTAGCCATCAGCCGGCTCTGGAGGGCGGGGTCCCACAGACCGAGCACTAATCGGTCTCTCAAGGCGTTGTTTAGGTTATCAAATTCGCAGAGCCCCCCTAGGCGCCGCAGCTCGGCGACGAAGTCGCTTAATTTCTCACCCGATCTCTGGTCCCGCCGGTAGAACTCGTTGCGCCGGATCAGGATGGGGACCTCGGGAGCGTAGTGTCTCCGAAGGATGGGTTCAAGGACGTCCCAGTCCATGGCAGTTGCATCGGCGGGCTTGGCCAACGCTTTGGCCATCTGGAAGACTTTGGTCCCGCAGTGGGTGAGGAAGACGGCGCGTTTTAGCGGTATCGGTCGGAGAACGATTCCCAGTCTTCGGTGGTGGGGTTGAAGGGGGCGGGCGGTGCGATTTTTGCCATCTCGGTGCTTTGTCTGGCTTCCGTCGGACACGGGGTTCGGTTCAGGGTCTTGATCCCATCCTCGTCGCCAGTGTCGTGTCCGCGAAATGACGCCAGGAGTCGGTGATTTCGTGCAAAGCTCTTTATTTGAGAAACTGGAACCGAACCGGCGAAAGGAAAAAAGCCCGCGGCTTTTATTCCTTTCGCCGCGGCGGCCGCAGCCAATGGCAGCGCTTCGAATCTCCCGCGCTCTGAACGAACCAATCGCGGGAGATTCTTAACGAGCCAATCGGCGCGGCTCGCCAGACCAATCGGAAAGCCCCGCGCTTTGGCCAATCAAAGCGCGGGGATTTCAAGTATGTTAATGAGGACAGAACAAAAAGGAAAAGGGTGGATACAATCATTGCAATAGTGAGAACATTGCTGATGATCATCTATCCCTAACTTCTGATATTATGTGGGAACTACTGTGGGCCCAAAATTTGATATCTAGATGATTTGTCAATATTATCTGCATGCCAGAAAAATTAAATATCAATTATGAAAAGAAATCCCTTTGTACTTTTAATTATATTCCCCTTTCCCCCTTTTTCTCTCTTTGTTAGAGATACTGCTGTGAATACTTGTTGAGGGAGTCAATATTTGAATATGAGCCTAAATATTGCCACCCACAAAATATACTCAGTTTAATATGGTGTATAGTAGGCACTGTACAGTAATCCTTTTATTTGCATAAACCTAGGCAAGTTTCCACAAAGCCTCTTCTATGAATGTCAAAGTATTAAACTTACTTATTAAAGATTACCTTGAACAAGTCTGTATTGGAAAAGAATAAAATCTCCACGACAACTTGTACATCTCAGGAAAGGAGAATATAGAATAATGGAGTGCTATATTGGGAGGTGGCTGGAGGTAAGTCAGAAGGGAGTAAGTCAGAAAGGAAACAGAAGGAAAGAAAAGGAAATTGGAACACATCTACCTTCCTTAATTATAACTTTGTCAATCAGCAGAACATAACAGAAAGGTAGTAGGGCAAGTATTTTGTGCTGAAGCAATCTGGAAAAAATGCCATTCCATGATACTGGAAACATGCCTAGGAGTTTGTTACATTTTCTATAGTTCTCCTCTCCAAATCTTTGCAAAAAAGGGTAAAAAACAAAAAATCAAGCAGAGTTAGAGCCATTTTAATCACAAGTTGCATCTGCTTGGAGATGCAGGGCCTGATAGGAGTTGTATAATTCCATGCCCTGGTATGTATAATGAAACACAACTTTGATATACTGTATTTGTGTGATTGTGATTGAGTGTGTGTGTGTGTGTGTGTGAGAGAGAGAGAGAGAGAGAGAGAGAGAGAGAGAGAGAGAGAGAGAGAGAGAGAGAGAGAATAAATGAAGGGCAGAATGAATGAATTCTGAGAAGCTCATTGGAAGTCTCAGGGTGGGACTGCAGATGGTATGCTGAGGAATGTTATCTGCTGGAGCCCACAGCTTTTCATCAGCCTTAATGAGGAAGAAAGCAAAGACATCTGACTGGGCTAAAAACGTGTTCATGGGGCACACAGCTGATGGTGGCGCATGCTGTCAGTCAAGGGTCTCATCCACAGATTAGATCTTTTCAGCCACCTCTTTGGCATGCTTGTCCCTCCCCTCCCTTTTTAAAAGAGGCTCTCTCAGCTGGTGAAATTGCAGACAAAAGGCAGCTCAATTCAAAGCAATAATGCAGAAGGCATTGCCAAGGAAGGACATTCAGAGGAGCTGGATCAGTCAGGCAAGCATGGCTGAGACGATGCAGAAGACCACCAGTGCAGTGCAGAGATCTCAAGGGGAGTCTGGTGATTAGGCTCTGAGGTCCCCATTCTGCTCCTCTGGCCTAAAGTCAGGAGAGAAAAGGGCCTTATTCACACGTGCAATCCTACATGAAGCACAAATGAGTCATCCAATGCGTTTCTCCTCCCCTCCGCATGATATCTGATTGTATAAAATCATTTTAGCTGGTGTAGTATTTCCAGATGTTTTTTTTTTTAATTGTGCAGACACCACACTCTCATTCTGTAGAGTTTCTCAGCTTTGACAACTTGGATGGATGAACTTCAACTCCCAGAATTACACAGTCTCTGGAGAGTTGAAGTCCACTCATCTTAAAGTTGCCTGTGTTGAGGAACACTGCTGTTGAGGCTGAGAAGTCACCACCGACTATATCTGGGCCTTGTACTGGATGCTTTCCCACAGCATTAAAAAAAATCTTTTTGTTCCTTCACCTGATAAGCAGGGAATGTCCAAACAGCTCATTAATATACTTTGACTGCGATGTTAGAAGGTCTTCCTGTGGAAGCATCCTTATTTATTTACACAGGGAAGGGGCCTGTCAGCAGCTTTTTTGCTCTTGGGAGCTGCAATTCATCAACTTGGCTGTTCACTGAACTACAACACAAAAATATGTGGTCGTGTTCCTAAAATGCAGGTTGAAAATGCCAAAATAGGTAAAAAGAAATGCAGAAAATGTCATCCGTTAAGAGCAGAAGCCTCCTTAGCAGCAGTTCCATACCCATCATCAAGGGGGACATTTGAAAAACCATTCCTCTTCAAGAATTCTCAACAGCTATGCTGGCTGTGGAAGACTGGGATTTGAAGTCCACACACCTGAAAATTGCTAAGGTTAGGAAGCGCTGCCTCAGTATTATTCCCGTGGTATAACAAAGAGTTTGGTGCAGCATTTAAGGCATCAGGCTAGATACTAGCTAGATACTCAGGAGACTCTTGGGCCAATCACTCTCACTCAGCCCTAGGAAGGAAGCAATAGTAAACTACTTCTGAAAAATCTTGTTCAGAAAACTGCAGGGACTTGTCTAGGAGAATTGAATAGAAGAAAAAAACAAAAACAACTAAAGTTGCATTATTGAAGAAGCCCTCATTTCTGGAGGTAGTTTGGAGGGGGAGATACTCCAAGGAGCCTTCATGTCCTCAGTTCTTCCCATCCCTGTGGATTCTGCTGTCAGGGTAGGGATTTATCTGCTGTGTTCAGCATATTGAACTAGAAATTAGCCAATCACATGGTAACTGTTGGGAGCCTATTGAGAAAAGTTTATGATTTACTGTGTCACTTAAGTCCGTAAAATTGGATTAAATTAATTGTGATTGAAGCATGCTGTGCAAATTCAGCTGGTGTTGAAAACTTGGCTACTTGAGCTGAAGAGCAATATATATCTTCAGATGGAATTTCTCTTGGAGTTGAATTCTATGGTTTGGCATCCTAGCAGTCACTTAGCCAAGCCTCCAGATGCTCCATATCTTGATAACCTCCATTCTTCCAATTCTAACCATCTCCTCTGCTTTTCTCTTCCTATCTGGGGCACCTCAAGCAACATTTTCTTCCACTGCACCTCCATTTCTCCTGTCCCTTTCAGCGCTGGCCTGATGCTCTTAGCAGAATGTATCAGGGGTGCAAATGTTCAGACCATAAACTGTGACAGGTAAAATAATATGTATCAGCTTTAGTACTGATCAGACAAGATAAGTTTTACTTAGAAGTGTGGATTTGGGGGACTTTTGGGTATGAACATTGGCAATGTCTAATGTTTAATTATGTATTCACACCACACCCTTTCCAAATTAAGTTAAAAGAATCAGAATACAACTGGAAGGGGCCTTGGAGGTCTTCTAGTCCAGCCCACCGCTCAAACAGGAGATCCTATACCATTTCAGACAAGTGACTGTCCACATCTACTGCTGATGTTTTTCATGATTGGGGTGTATTGTTTTAGCTTGGGAATCATAGGAGATTGATTTTAACTGTTGTTCTAATCCTTGTATACTGCCCAGGTTCACTCTCATGAGATGAGTGGCCATATCATTCTAACATTCAATCCATCCACCCATCCATCTACCCTGGCTTTGTGTGTGTGTTTGTGTGTGTGCATATGTGTGTGCATACACACAATACTTGCCCTGTATTTTTTCCTGTTTGCATGCCAGTGACTTTAGTTGCAAAGGATAGGAAGGCAGCATGGGCTTCCTTCCTGCCTTAATGATCCAGCTGATATTATTCAGAGGAAGAAGCATTGCAAGTCACACCGTCGCCAACTCCTTCTTTGCAAGCTAAATATTTAACTTCTGTAGTTTTAATGCTTTTAATGCTATAAGTCACCCAAAGTCACTTTGAAATGAGATGGGCAGTAAATAAACCTAATAAACAAAAAAACCGTACTGTACATACTGCCTCTACATACATGCACATATGCAACAAAGGATAAGCTGTTAGTTTAAATAAATGCTGCTTTTCTAAAAATGAAGTGATATGTATTAGGTGATTCCAGTGGTGGTATTCGACTGGTTCTGCCCAGTTCTGGAGAACTGGTAGTGGTGATGAACAGTGGAGACCGAAACAGTTCTCTTTTCTTCTCTGCAGTTGGCCCACCTGCCTGCCTGGGCTCCCAAACTCACTTTTATGACCAGAATTCAAAGCGCAGCTGCTTTGCGCAGTGCAGAATAGTGCCGTGCAGCAGCTGTTGCAACGACCACCATCGTACAGGCTTGCAGGAGGCAAGTTAGAATGCCTCTGCTCCTGCACAAAGTGTGTGTTTGGCGCACATGTTCATGCAAAGTGCGGCCATCAAGCCACACCCACCGAACCGGTGGCAACTTTATTTGAATACCACCACTGGGTGATTCCCCTTTTTGGAAACACAGGTACTTGGAAAATACCTTGTTCTTGTTTCTTAATGGTATATATCTAGAGAAATAAAGGAATAAGTGGGACCATATTGTAGAGCTGAGCTATTTTTCAGGAAAGACTAATCTTAGCCAGGCAGAGCTGTGGGACCTGATGTCATAGCCCACCTACCCCTTGACCCTCTGCATTTAATTTTTTGAGGGTGCCAGTGGTAGCTGGCTAAGTGGAGTCAAACAATCTTGCCTTTAGTCTCCTATTTATTTCAGGAAAATCACTTTAAATCACTGCCTTAAAGCTCCTGCTAGCAGCCAGGAAATCAAAATGGACCATTTGATTTAGAATTTGTCTTTCAGAATGGAGGCAGCCTTTGTTGCTCTTCAGTCCCAATACTTCTCAGAAAAGGCAGAAGAGTTTTGCAACTCTGCACTTCTTGTCAGCTTTATTTTTATCTTACTACTTATATCTGAATATTTTGCTTCCAAATTCTTCTTGCAGATCTGGACCTTTCTGGAAAAAGAATTCCTTCCCCTCAAAATTCCTTGTCCCTTATTATTTATATGGCAATGTTTTTCTTTTTAATGAAATTTCCTCAGATTATTTGTAGCGTCAGATGTTGTCATCTTGGTAGACTGAAAATTAGGAACTCTTTTCCTCATTTTTCCGAAACGTGTTGATTGTGCAGAGCTTAAAGTAGCCTGATAATCCATTGATAATTCTCTGACTAAAGACATATCCTGACTGCCATCACTCAAGTGAATTTTATTTCCAAAATCTTCTTTCCTGTCAGAAACTTCTTGGATGAGCTGAAGAAGTTTCTTGGATGAGAAACAAAACGTCTTCAAAGAAAAAACAAGAAAGTCCAGTTGTCTCCCAAAAAAGCACCTTTGGGACTACCATGACCTGGGTGACTGACAATCTCCATAGATTCTGAGCTACAAATATTCCCCTTTACTGTTATCATTTGGCTGTTTATCTCTCTCTGTATATCCACCAGATGGCAGTAGAATAAAAGCAATTGGATTAACAATGGGTAATTTAATCCAATCCCACAGTCTCCTTTGTTACAAACATGGGTAATAAACTTATTTGTGTTTCTTTGCCCCAAAATCAAGGAAAGTAGACCTATGCTCCTGTGATTAAAAGCTAAAGTTACAGGTGATAGAAAATGACCCTTGCTAGTTCATAAGAAATTTCTAAATCCTATATTCAGGCAACGTCTTTATTGGGATCAACTATATATTTAGCATTGTAGACAAGTGTTTCAGAACTTCAAGTACTTGGAATAAGCCATTTAAGGTTTCAAGTCCAATTCTTCCTGCTAGGATGCATGAATCCATGTTATCTATTTCCTGCTTCAACAGATCCACTAAAGGGGAGTGTTCTCCTTTTTCATTAATTGGTTTCAATGTCCAGTGTCTTACTGTTGGAACAGTACATTCAACTGGAGTTCACTTTCTGTGACTTAAATCTATTGCTCTTATGTCCCGTGTTCTGAGGTAATCAAGAGCACACCCTTCTAGGAACAAACAGTTAGATATGGGGAACTGTTGGATGAAAAGGATGGACTTAAATCGATTCAAAACTTAGAGGAACAAGGTATAAGGATGAATTGCTTTTCATATGCACAAATACATTCAAGGTATGATGATGATTTTAAAATGGAGGGATTCTATGATAAGCAGACTGATTTAGATAAGATCTTAATGGGTACTGATGAGAAAGTGATTAAAAAATTATATGGTTATTTACTGGGAATTAAATTAGAGGAAGAACAAGTTAAAGAAACTATGATTGTTTGGGGGAAGAATTTTGGATATGGGATTGATTTAGAGAAATGGCAAAAATTGTGGTCTCAAAACTATAAAATGACAATGTCAACAGCATATAAAGAAAACTTGTATAAGATGTTTTACAGGTGGCACTTTCCCCCGACAAGAATAGCAAGAATGTTTAAGAACAAATCTGAAAAATGCTGGAAATGTCATCAGAAACCTGGCTCATATTACCATATGTGGTAGACTTGTGAGGACGCCAGAAAATATTGGAGTAAAATTCGCATGTGGTTGGAAAAAATGACAAAGAAACACATAGACTTGAAACCAGAGATCTTCTTATTGGGAATTTTACCTGATACATATAGTAAAGATTTGAAATACCTGATTGTAAATGTATTAACAGCGGCTAGGATTGTATTTGCTAAAAATTGGAAGAATGAGAAAATACCATTACAGGAAGAAATTATTAAGAAAATATTGGAATGTGCTGAGATGAGTAGATTGACACTTGAAATTAGAGAGCAAGAGGATAAACAATTTTATGAAATTTGGGATCTTTTTTATCAATGGCTAGATGATAAAATACGATAATAGAATATTGACACTTTATTTATAAAGGGTTTTTAGGATTGATTTGGTATGATTATATGATTTGTTACAGAATAAACTGTTTAAAGTATTGTTATCTCATAAAACATGAACGATTAAAAGTATAGTCAAAATTTTCTTTTTTTTTTTAGTGACATTAGGATATACAAGTTTGGATTGACAATATGAGTTGTTATGTAACATAATTGTAATTGAGACTACAAAATGAATGCACAAAACTGATGAACCAACCGACACACTGGATGTACATATGAAAGTTGATGTTTTAATGTTTTGTTTGTCTTGTTTGTTTGTAGAAAATTAATAAAATTCTTTTCAAAAAAAAAAAAAAGAGCACACCCTTCTACTTGATCTTCTACTACATTCTTGAAGGTATCTGAAGAACACTGTCATATCCCCCATTGCTCTACTCTTCTCAAGGCACTCAGAGCTGGTTCCAATCAAACTATTTACTGATTATGGATGAGTGTATTTGTATTTTTAATTTGAATTATGGACATTGTTCTTTTTAATAATCCCTTTGTGCTATTTTTCATATGAATTGTAGGCAAACAAGCTGGATATAGAATAGGGACAGGATGAGGGAAAGCTAAAAAGAAACTGTAAAATGAAATTTTTTTTCCAATGAAAACCTGACTTTTCCCCTGTATGTTTTATACTCCAGAATTCTCAAGTTGCAACTTTAGGTAACAATGCTATAATACCTGTTGATAATATTCCACCATGGGCACTTTATCAAATAATTCGGACCCTGAACTGTCATTGAACTGTAAAACAAATTAAGATAGAAATTTCAACATATTTTAGCAGGAAATCCACACTCCTGTTGAGATTAGAACTGTACAAGATTTGTTTGGATTTCCTGGAATCCAGTTGACCTATCATGTTTGTGGGTTTTCAGAGATGCTTAGCTTTAGTGTAAGAGAATGAAACATGTTGCCTAAGTTCTCTTTCTGCAACTCTCCTTTGACTATTATATCTCAAAACTGATGAAAGCTTTCTGATCTTTTCAGTTGGAGATCAGATGGATTCTGTAATAAAAACTCTAGAACATAGATTAATAGAGTTGGAAGGGATGTTGGACATCTTCAAATCCAACCCCTAAGCCATTTTAGACAAATGTTGTCCAGTCTCTTTTTGAAAGCCTCCAGTGATGAAGCACCCACAACTTCTGATGCCAAGCTATTCCACTGATTGACTGCTCTTATCATTAGGAAATCTATCTTTAGTTTTAGGTTGCATCTTTCCTTGGTTAGTTTCCATACATTGTTTCTTGTCTTCCCTTTTGGTGCTTTGGAAAATAGTTTTGTCTTTGTAGAGGCCCCTCATATATTGGAACATTACATCATGTTTCCCCTAGTCCTTCTTTTCACTACACACACAAAATTTCTGTACCCGTTCCTTGTATGTTTTACCTTCCAGTCCCCTAATCATTCTTGTAGCTCTTTTCTGCACTCTTTCCAGAGTCTCAACATCTTTTTTTATACTGTGGTGACCAGAACTGGATGCAGTATATCAAGTGTGGTCTTACTAAGGCTTTGTAAAGCAGTACTAGAACTTCACATGATCTTGATTCTATTCCTGTATTATAAGTATATATAGAATAAATATATCACAGTTTTTTACTAAACCCATTTCATTAATTTTAAATCATTCCAAGTTTTTATTCTAATCAATACAATAATTTATACCCTAGCTTTAGATTTCCTATGCAGAAAGCTAGTTTATAAATAAAAAATATCATAAATAAATAAACACACAAAAGAACTTTCAAAGGAAGTTTATGAGCGTAGATTTGCATACTGTCTCAAGTCTTAATAACGCTTGTCTGGTTTTAGATAAGCCTGTTGTGTGAATATAGGCAAATGTGGCAAATGTGGTTTGTTCAGTAAACATGGTTAAGCAATTAATGACTTAGCACAAAATGTAAACTCAAGATAAGATGTTAAACAAGTCATTTTAGCTTGTAAACTGTGGATGCACATTTTCTATTAACCTAATCAATTGTAGTTTGTTCAGACCAGAAAATTATTATTACTGACGTGGATGGACTGAGAGGAACCATTCTCTGTCAGATGTGATAAATGAATTGAGCAATGAACTTTTGTTTGACTGGTATTAGTTCCAGTCCTGCTTGTGAAACAAAATTCCCTTTTGTTTGTATACTTTGTGCTCATTTTGCCTACGGGGTGAAAGAAGTTTGATGTGACCTCTTTGGAGGCCAAAATATGCATCTATCCTTTTAAGTGGTCATGTCATAAGGAGAGGTTGGCAATAATGATTGCTACTATTATCCAAAAGCTCTTTCTTTTTCTAGCTCATAGCTAACAGGTCAGATGTTTCAAAATCAACTTGTTGTTGATTTTAGTGGCAAAAATATGTTATTAGAATGTCACAAATTGTAGGTTAATGGCATAGTATGATGATAATTAAAATAAACTGAATCCCTGGTCAATGCATGCAAAACTTTTCTAACAGTAATCAAGGTGAATATCATTAACTATTCATTATTTCAACAATTGTACTTCTTGCTGTATAAAACATGTGAACAGTCATTCTAATGTCCAAATTATCCATTAAATACATTTGCAGGTCTAGTCAGGTTTTTAATAGGCTTTTAAAAGTGCTGATAAACATGTCTCTCTGCTTTAGACCTTTCAGTTCCCATCCTCGTCATCCTCATCATCTAAATCAAAATACTGCCAAAAATTCTGGTCAATATATAAATCCTTTATCCTTTACATTACTAAGTCTTTCTGTAGAATAAGGCCATAGAATTTAAATCCAAATTTAATCTGCTGCAACCTTTTATGCAAATTCTGTCTTTGAAAAATGCAGTCTTATGTTATCTTAAGATTCCTTTGTCCTTTCCTTATAGTTATGTTTTCTTAATCTTACATTTTTCCTGATACTAGTACTGTTCAGAACTACATACTGCTAAAAATGAATATTCCAGTTATGGGACTTCTGAGTAAGCCTAAGTCCCTGAACGTCTTCAGTGGTTATGGCACTCTTTTGTTTTCTCTGTGGAGTTGGATGAATGAAACAATTATTTCTGACCCATCATTTTAAAACCTTTTACATCTTTTCCCCAGAGGTGGCATTCAGCAGGTTCTGACCAGTTCTGGAGAACCAGTAGTGGAAATTTTGAGTAGTTCAGAGAACCACCTCTGACTGGCCTTGCCCCCATTTATTCTCTGCCTTCTGAGTCCCAACTGATTGGCTGGATATTCTTTTATTGTTCTGCACAGGACAATGGAGCTGGAAAGCAGGTATCCTTCCCCTGGAGTGGGGTGGGAATGGAGATTTTGCAGTATTCTTCCCCTGCCACGCCGACCAAGCCACACCCACCAAGCCCACGCTGACAGAACTGGTAGTGAAAAAATTTGAATCCCACCACCACTTCCCCCCCAATAAACAAAAACCCCACATTAAAATATGCATTTAACATGTGTTTATGTATGTACATTGCTTTTTATCTAAGAATGCACATTTCCAAATACAGTTTGGCATGGATTTGTGGGATCACAATTGTTGCAAAACTCAGATCAATAGAAATTCTTTGGCACAATTCTATACACTGTAGATGCATTGAGAATAACTATAGAATTACAGAAAACAACCCTAGTACAGAGTAATATTAATTTTGAATATATTTGGCAATAAAATCCAATATTGATTTTAGTTTGATCTGAGCATAATTTCTTATTGCCCATGTTCAAGTGAGTTTATCCAGCCCAAAGGTTCTTGCTATGCACAAGAAGAAGTAAACCATAATCAACCTTATATAGTAATCAACCTTTATAGTAAACCATAATCAACCTGAGTTGAAATGCAGCTTTAGAATAGTCTTACCAATACAGCACTTTACAGATTTACTTACACACTGCAATTCCCAGACAACATGATTGAGAAAAAGAGGACAGTAACAGCCAGAATTAATCCTGAGCATGTTCAGAGACTGTGAAAAACCAGGATGTGAAATAGGAAAAGATAGTATGGAACGAAGAGCTTGAAATCTTGCACAAATACTGCAACATTTTGTTATACCTCACCACTGAATGCATCTCTTCAACCATATGTTAAAAAATTCCTGCCTGTATGTAATTCATCTCCTTTCTTCCTTCTTCCTTCCTTCTTCCTTCCTTCCTTCTTTTCTCCCTCCCTCCTTTCCTTTCCTTTCCTTTCCTTTCCTTTCCTTTCCTTTCCTTTCCTTCCTTCCTTTCCTTTCCTTTCTCTTTCTTTCTTTCTTTCTTTCTTTCTTTCTTTCTTTCTTTCTTTCTTTCTTTCTTTCTTTCTTTCTTTCTTTCTTCCTTCCTTCCTTCCTTCCTTCCTTCCTTCCTTCCTTCCTTCTTTTATCTAGCTTTATTATCCCATGAAGAACATGAAAGTGCTGCCAAGTTCTTCAACACGAGCTGCATTGGGCCACTGCCCTACTCCAAGGCAGGGACAAGAGAAGCCTCCAATCTGCTGAAAAGAAGCTGGAACAGCACATGGCACTTTCCCACTCCTCACAAATGATGACTGCTGTGCTTGTTAACCTTTCCTCGTGCTCAAGTGGAAAATGCCATGGTCTAGGGGAGAGATTTCAATGGAAGAAAAGGCACTCAGAACTCCCCACCACACATGGCGCCTTTCTGAGGGGGAAGCTCCTTCATTAGACATTTGGGGTTTCTATGGGAGTGACAGTACAAGATTCCAGAACTGGTGATAGACTGTCGTGGGGGTGGGGGAGGATATACAGATTTTAACAACTGAGGTAAAATGTCCCAAATTCATCTATTCAAAAGTAAAGCCAATTAATTACTGTTATGCACCTTTCATGGCATCTAAACAAAGCTATTTAAAGCTCAAATAATGCTAAATATTATATGCATATATAATATTGCATATATTAAGGGAAATTGCATACATAAAGGATATTGGACATACACACACACACACACACACACACACATATACACATACACAAACACAAGAAAAGCAAATGCATCTTTAAACATTTAAAGGGAAGATACATATGGAAATCAAGCAGACATTGCTGAACACATTTAAAATTGACCCTGACAGCAAATAGATGAAGTTGAGGTTCATACACTCTCCTAAAGACATGTCTTGCATATTTGTAACTTCTTGTATGTGGGTGAGCTAATAAATGCTGAACCACAAATGAGGACATCATATTATGGTATACCAGGACATGAAAACCAATCTTCTTGTTCCATTGGTGAGCATTACAAATAAAAGCATTTAAACAATTACAATAATAAAAATGCAATTGATGTGCAATTAAAACAGGGGTGTCAAACTTGCAGCCCGCATCATGCGCTGGCCATGCCCAACCCTAGTTTAGCAAAGGGAGGTCACAGTACGTCATGTGATGCCATGACTCCATGAATTTGATACCCCCGAGTTTTAAAGTTTGCCTGACTTTATATAAAGTGTAACAGAATTTGGCGACTCTTAACCACATTGTACTGATCTGATAACAGTAGAAAAGATTAATATTTCCCAGATATTTTGTTAGGTAAGGTGTCATAAATGGAATCTGTTCTTACAGAAGATGCAGAACCGCAGGATGTGGGTGGATTGGATTCAAGAAACATTGTTCACCAAGCCAAAGATATCAGAAAATTTATACTTCAGTAGGCAGAAGTCATGAGGTATGAAGTTTGGAGTGAGGAAGAATAGCCTCACATACTTGTCACACTTACTGTGTAAGATGTCATGACATATCACAGAAGGTCAAATTTTTTCCAGATGTTAACTCCACATGGAAGGCTTTCCTGTGCCACTATTCATTGGGGATTATCCAACGAGAGAGCCTACTTGAAAGTAAGGATTTATTCCTAAGAGATCTATTAGAGCTATCTTTCTTGTAATGAAGTCCTCTTATATATTTTGGTCCTACAGCTCTTCAACTTCTGGCCTCTATGTTCCTGTGGGTAGGCTTAAACTCAGCTTCAGGATCAGGTTCAGTACTACCATATATGACCCCTTCTGTGATACTGGTGAGGTGGTTTGCAGGTTTGGGAGACTTTGCATCATTTTAGAGGACCATATGATATTCACCAGTGGCTTCCTGTAAATTCTGGCATTTATTATGTCTGACTATAAGTCTAGGGACTACTGGCTTAGCTACCTTGAATATACCTTCAAGGTATATTAAAGTAGATCAGCAGGAAGAGTTAGTCCATTAATATCGACCCAGTCAACTAACCCAGGGAACTGAATTTAGCTCCCAATAGACCTTGTCTTATATACAGTTTGACCCAGTCATCTGAATCAAAACCTAGTCCATTGCTCCTCTAACAAAAGAGCTGAAGAGGAAAAAAAAGTTTTTCTGTTTAATATTTGCTACTAAGACTTGGCAGCATAGATAAATGCCAGCTCACAGCAGCAGCCTTGGTTACTGTGGAATATCTGGTAAATGGAAAAGAACCTAGTTTTATACCAAATACTTGCTGGTTCATGGGCTCAGGGGATACCAGACAGTCACCGGAAAAAGGTGTCGACTCTGCACTCCAAATTTGGATTCAATCAAGGACAGTGCAGGTCCAGTACAGCTTTCCAATCCAGATTCTTTTCTTAAAGGTGCCAGTCAAGGCCAATAACTCACCTGTTTACCAAATTGGTATTTCAACAATAATAAAAAATGAGATTGTGCCAATAGCTGCTTTGATCAGAAAACTATGTGGTTCCCTGCTCCAGGAAAGGGCAGTAATGTTCATGAATATTCTTGTCCAGAAAATTCATCAGTAGTCTCTTCTAAAGCTAGTTGTTACCTATCAATGGCATAATTACAATCAGTTCATATATCATGCCAGCCCATAATCATGCCAGCCCATCCCATAATTTCTTATTTGAACAATTCAACCATTAAGGTTTGGAATTCACAATATATTGTTTAGGAAGTTGTTTATTTAATAAGCCAAACCTAAATTTCAAATTCTGTTTGTCACAAATGGACAATGTTGGTTAGTCTGTGTTTAAAAGGTACATGTTACAGTACAAAGTTTCCATTCTTGGTTTATGAGCCATACACAACACAGCTTCTCCTGACTGCTAATATTTAATAGAACCTTAGTATGTTACAAAACTTTTGCAATTGTAGTTAGAAAGCCACTTTGTCTGAATTTCTATGTTGTGCTTTGCCATGGTTCTTTTAAATATGATTTGCTGAATTACACCATAGTTCCCTGGAATTATACATGCCAAACCATAAAGCATAATTTACAATGCTTCTTTTTGCAGGACACACTAAACTAAAACCAAATAAACTCCATTCTGGTGTAGCACATTGTATAAGTTAGACTTGAATGACAGGTATTACATGCTATAAAATATGTGAGCACTTTAATATAATGCTACTGTATCTTCCTCCTATTATTAAAAGCATATAAATATGCAAAACTATAAACTCATAACCCTAAAGTCTGAAAGGAGCCAGATTTTTCTTTTGCAGTGCTAGCAGTGAATGGAGATATTTAATGGAAACTTCTTGCAGTATTAAAAATCATTGGTAAGCTGAAATCAACATTACTAGCAAGCTTCATAACAGGACAGCATTTTAATCCATTTCATAAGCCAAAATTATATGGAAGCCCATCAATAATTCAAAAATCCTTCATCAAGATTTGCATAAGCAGTTGAGTTTATATGTCCATGGTAGGTTGTAAGGTATGGCTTACATTACAGTCACTAATTGTATAAGTTCAAAACAAACTGAGGAAACTGTCTGTCAACTAATAATTCTACAGCAAAATTAATGAAGGTTTTTAAAATGCCACTAGATTCTAGCAGACTTATTCTGGCATGAAATTTAACTAATTGCATTGACTATATAAGACATTTGAGCTAACAACTAATGAAATGTATATATTTGATTCATGAGAAATTATTTTGCTAATAGTTAAGGTTCTAAAAGTCTTGACATTTTCTTGAAAATGTCTGCTTTAATATTTGTAGCAATGTGATTTGAAACATTTTACTAAAATGATTGAAGGAAGTTTCTTGTGGAAAACCCCCAAATGCAAACACTATGATTCTGTATTGATTCCATTTTTGCTTTATCATAGTTGTGAGATAAAAACTTAAGAATATTTGATTCCATAGATAGAGATATGAAAGGGGAATATGAAAGATTAAGGAGAGGAATTTGAAATACCCCATGGGGCAAAAGCCCTTTGAAGTTCAGCAGTAAAAAATTATTTCATAATTCAAATCCCTCTCTTTGCTGAGTCAAATGTGGTTTGCTTGCTTGTTTGCATGCTATGTTAAGCCAATTGTGGCTTATTCAGAAAACCATCATTAACAAAATCTGAAACAGAAAGGCTCTGTGTGTATGTGTGTGTTTATATGTGTGTGTATATCTCCAATTTTATTTTCTCCTTGTCTCTTGCCCATACACTACAGCAAAGTAGATGGTGGATTTGCTTCGCCTGGATCACTCTTGATGTGATTGCAAACATTGGTTTGAGTTGTTTTTACATGCCTTATTGCACATGTGAAGAGAACTGTTTGGAAGCATGCTCTTTATAATGTTTAAAAAGTAAAATTCAAAATGGATCTTCAAATTAAAATAATATCTCTTGCAGGCAGAGTACATGTTTTGACAGCTTCTTAGGAAATACAGTGATTAAATAGAAGTCATACTTTATTTTTCACTGATGCAGGGCAGCTGAACCATAAACTTCTAGGTTTTCCATCATGCTTAAGAACTTCAGTACATTGGAAATCGTAACAACATCCTGCAATATCACTTAATTATCCTTTCAAGGGTATTTAGAAGAGCTCTTCCTTTATTCCAAGGTTTGTCACAAACAGTTCTATTTTCCTGTGTTGACAGATTGCCCAGTCTAAATTTGTTTTGCAGACTCTGCTTAATATACAGAAGTTAATTTAGCATAACCCTTGTAAAGAAGCTGCTTTAAGGAAATAGTTTTTGTAATAATATAAACATCAAAATAAAACTCTGGGGCAACATGACTTTTGATGCAATCTGGATGTGTTCAAATGTAGTTATATTTATCAGTGTTATATGAATATCACGCTGTGTGTAATTTTTGAAAAAAAAAAAAAAGGATTAGTTTACTTATACCAATACTTATATACCCCAATCTACTTCCAAACAATCAAATTTTTTTGCAATAGCTCTATTACTTGCTATATTATTTGTTAAAGTTACGAGACTGACATCACAATTAAGAAATGCTGTCCCACTGTAAAACAAACTGAACAAAATAATTCTTCATCTAAAAATTGGTTCTTATAGAATCCACACAGGATTGACATGACTTTACCAACTTTTAATGGAGAGATCAAATTGCTTAAATACACAATTCCTACATTACTTATGTACAGTATATTTGTTACAACTTCTAACAAGTGTTCACTAACCTTTTCTGATCCAATCCTTCTAAATTAAAAGCAAATTCCATACATTCTTATACATTAAAGGAAATAAAATAGTACCCAGTTAAGAATTTATTAGTGCTCATATCCAAATAATATCCCAAGCCATCACCTACTTTAGGTTTTCAACAGAGCACAGGTAAGAAACTGTAACACTAAGAAATGATAAACTGAACACAGGCTGTGAAAATCTGTGAGTTTTTGCTGAAAATGTCAGTCACTCTGTCTTAATGTATTTTGATAAACATGTTTAAGGTTACAAGTTTTCAGGTTAAATCCTATGTATCATAACTTGGAAGGAAAGGTTACATTCGGGAAACCCAAATACACATGCTGAAAATATGCACGTGAGACCAGATGGCAAACCTAAATGTAAAATGGAAACATTAGTTAATACATTTTATATTGGTTTAATGGGGCCATATCGCGTGAAAACATTTTCTCGTTGGAGAAAGAGCTTTCATGGTTTGCAAAAGGACACATGAATATATGGTTTCCTTTGTTAGACAACCTGCCTTCTTCCTCCAAATCGGGCGGGCAGAATAGGCGAATTTTGACGATTTGCTTATTGTGATGGGTGTAGCAGGAGTCTCTCCCCCCCCATCCCTTTCCCTTCCCTCTCCTCCCTTTAGCATTTCAGCAGCAGCTATGGAAGGGGTGTGGTTGACCCTTGGCAGCCTCGCTGAGAAACGAGAGCCGGGGGAAAAAATTCCTCGCACCCACAGCCCCGGCTTGCGGCCTTTATGAGAGGAAGGCAGGAGTTTAAGAGTTGGTGAGCTTTGCTTCCAGCGGCGCTCGGCTCTTCTTTTGCGCCTGACAAGCCTGCCCTTTCCCTCCCCCGTTTCTCCAGCCCAGTGTGAAGGTACAAAACAGGCTCCCGCGGCCGCCAAAGCTCCCTCGCTCTCCTTAATCCCTCCACCCACCCGTTGCCCCGCCAACAAGTCAGACGAGCAGGTGATCCATTGACAGGGAGCAGATGGTCTCCCGCCGAGGTAAGCGAGGCCCCACAAAGAAACCGTATTGATCATATTGCTTCCCTTTTCTCAGAGGCAGCGTCAGGCTCCGCGTTTTCTCGCTTGAGCTCAGCCTCGCCCCTTCCCCCTCGGGCGCAACCAGGAATTACGGTAAAAAAAAGAAAGGAAGAAAGAAAGAAAAAGGCTTGCTGCCGCGCCTTTGGGGACAGGAGAAGTGGGACACCCCAAACGGCCCGTTGGGCGCCCGAGACGGAGGATGGGAAACGGCACCTCGGCCTTGCTGACTCCCTCAGGGAAGCTGGAGAGTTTGTGGGTTGTTACCTCTTCACTCCCCTCCCCCCCACTCTCTGCCACCCAATTCTCAAGTCAGGAACTGAGCGCAAAAGTTGTGTGCACCACCGAGAAAATTTGCCTAGGGATATGCAGAGGTTGTGGAAAGTCGAATATGTGGTCAAAGGCCCAGCATCCATATGATAAAACACTCCAGGCGGATGAAATGATCGGAACAATTGAGGCAGAAACTCCAGCAAAGGCTGCTTTTCCTCCCTGAGCAAAATTAGGGATGCAACAAATAAGACTTTAATAATCAATTGCCATGAATGTTAGTTGCCAAGGCCTCCCTCAATTCCACAAGCTGAATAATAGAATAAGAGAGTTGGAAGGGACCTTCTGAGGTCTTCGAGTTAAATTTCCTGCTCCAGCAGAAGACCGAAATCATTCTGGACAAATGGGTGTGTCGAATCGCTTTTCAAAACCTCCAGGATGGAACACCCACAACTTCTAGAGGCACTGATTTGTTCTCCTGTTGCCTCCAGTTTTGTCTTTGCCCCATCTTCTGCCAACGCTTGTAGGCCATTCTTGGTGCCTCACGTGGATTCTTTCTTTGCAAAGCAGGTAAACAGGGATGCCCACGAGGAGGACTATCAAGATGGAGGCTGCAACCACACAAGGTTGCATCCAATTTTTATATGGCTGAGAATGGTGCAAGAATGACCTTTTTTTTTTACAATGACCTCATGACGTTGATCTCATCCCCATGACAGTGCCTTCATGTCATTCTTGCCTGCTAAAAAAGACAGCCTGAATTCATCTTTAGCTACATTGGGATAAAGTTGTATTTTACCTATTGGTCTGAAATTGTTCAAGGGCAACTTCAAGTTATATAAAATGTGTTAAACTTTGTCCTCTGGAGCAAAGGTTAACAGATTCTGTAAAATTGGTTAGATTTTGTCCTCTTGGAGAGCTGCCAAAAAAGTCAAGATGATTATCATGCCTGCAGTTGAGCGCTGCCCTATTTATGTGCATTAATGTTACATACACATACAGGTAGTTCTTGACTTACAACCACAACTGATCCCTGAATGTCTGTTGCTAAGTGAGGCAGTTATTAAGTGAGTCATGCTTCATTTTACAACTTTTATTGCTACAGTTGTTAAGCAGATCACTGCAATAGTTAAGGGATGCATGCTTTTATTAAGTGAATCATTGGAAGCTTTCAAGAAGAGACTGGACTGCCATCTGTCAGAAATGGTGTAGGGTCTCCTGCTTGGGCTGGACTAGATGACCTACAAGGTCCCTTCCAACTCTGTTGATCTGTTAATCTGAATCTGGCTTCTCCCATTGACTTTGCTTGTCGGAAGCAGATTAGGAATGTTACAAATGGTGCTCATATGATCCTGGGACATGGCAGCTGTCATAAGTACATGCCAGTTGCTCAGTGTCTGAATTTTGATCAAGTGACCACTGGGATGCTGCAACAGTTGTGAGTGTAAAAACTGGTCATAAGCAGTCACTTTTTACAGTGCTCTTGTAACTTTGAATATTCAGTAAATGAGTTGTTGTAAATCAAGAACTACCTTTATAAAGGGAAAGGGCTTCAGTCACACTGTTGTTCTAAAGATGCTTTTTCAACAGGCAAGTTGATTTTTTGGATTTTCTTTGAAGATGTTTCGCTTCTCTTCCAAGAAGCTTCTTCAGTTCTTGGATGAGAAGCGAAATGTCTTCAACGAAAAACCAGAAGGTACAGTTGCCTCTTGAAAAAGCACCTCTGGGACAACCAAGACCTGGATGACTGAGAACCTCCATAGATATTCACACTGTCTTGATTCCCCTCCCTTGCCTTTCTCCTGTGGCCACCCATTTATTCGGCTGACTCTCTTGAATTGGACAATAATTAGCAGTGAGGACAGCAAATGTAATGCTCTTATAGTTTATTGCCAGCTGGAAGACAGCATTAATTCAGCAGTGGGAAAAGGCTCCTAAACTTTTTGCCTCTTCAGAGCCTGATCCAATTGGAGGTAACTGCATAATACAGGTAGTTCTTACAACCATTCACTTAATGACCATTCTAAGTTACAATGACACTGAAAAAGTACTTATGTCTGTTTTTCACAATTATGACTGTTGCAGCATCCCCATGGCAGGGGTGGGATTCTACCAGTTCGCACCTATTCGCTAGAACCAGTGGTTAACATTCTAAGCAGTTCAGAGAACCAGTTGTTAGAAGAAATTACTGGCCTAATCCTGTAAGGAAGGGAGGAAGGAAACATTCTGGTGTTGCTTACAGAAACTGCCTCTCCGTTAACCCTTATTACATTCTTGGCAGGATTAGACTTCCTGTCTCAGGAACATCTCTGGAGTTTTTTTCCCCTCCTTTGTTGGTACTTTGCTTGTGTGGAATGACCATTCAAAGTTACAATGGCACTGAAAAAAGTGACCGATGACCATTTTTCACACTTCCGACTGTTGTGGCAAATCAAAATTTGATCAAAATCTGATCAAAATTTGGATGCTTGGCAACTGGTTCATGTTTATAATGTTTGCAGTGTCCCGGGATCATGTGATCCCATTTTGCAATCTTCTGATAAGCAAAATCAACGGGGAAGACAGATGTATTTTGCCAACCGTGTTACTAACTTAACAACTGCAATTATTCACTTAATAACTGGGGCAAGAAAAGTCATAAAATGAGGCAAAACTCACTTAAAAACTGTCTCTCTTAGCGACATAAATTTTGTGCTCAATTGTTGTAAATCAAGGAGTACCTGTAATATAGTTACAGATGCAGCAGAACAATTGAATGGGTGTTTTTTGTTCACAACAGCAGCTGATGGCTTTTCCTCTCTACTTTTTAATATCGCAGGTCTGCAAGCAGACTAAAGACTAAAGCATGCCAAACTACTACCATACCAAGCCCAAGCTAATTTACAAGGTTAAGAGATTCCTCTTTAGGTTTCTTCAGGGAAAATTTATCTCCTATAAATTGCTGAACATATCTGTTTTCCCTGTAAACGATATAAGAGAGCCGAGAAACTTTGGTAATTTCTTCCATCGTCCAGTGATCACTCTTGGATTCTTGCTTTGATTCTGCTGCTGCTTCTCTTCAAACTTTTTTTCTTTCCATCCATTTCTTCATTTTTTCCTTGTATTACAATATGGGTGAACTCAGTATGGGCAAACTGGCAGATACAAATAAGTTACATTTTAATATTTTCTCTCTCTCTCTCCCCCCCCCCATATATATGGCATTCAGCTTAGTTTGGGTATTTTCCCACGTCATAGTAATTTTGCTTTTAAAGTTGTAGCAACGTTAAAAGCACAACTTTAAAAGCACAACTACTATGACGTGGGAAAATACCCGAACTAAGCTGAATGCCATACATGTAAGTACCCGCGAAAACCTAAGAAAACACACACACACACACACACACACACACACACACATATATATATATATATATCTTTGGTTATTCGGGTTTTCTCCTGCGTAAGATTGGAAGTATCTAGGCAACGTTTCGATGAAGTCTCATTCATCATCTTCAGGCTTGGTCTTTAGCTTTGTGCTTCTCAGAGTGATGTGAGCTTGCAGCTGCTTCTTCCTTTTAACTGCTAGTGGGGCCGTGATTTGATTGGCTGGGGGCTTGGCTGTGTTCTGATTGGGTGGGGGTTTGGCTGTGTTCTGATTGGTTGGGGGGTTGGCTGTGTCCTGATTGGCTGGAGGCATGTTCTGTTCAGGTGGGGGCTTGGTTGTGCTCCGGTTAGTCTTAGTTGCTGGGGGATTTGAGCTGGTGAGCTGTGATCTTGCTGTTTGGCTTCGAGTTCGTGGTCATGCTGCATCTTCATGGTGGGGGTCAGTTAGCTTCGTGTATGGTTCAGAGGGGTTTGAAGTGGGTAGTGATGCAGCTGCAGTGCGGCTTCTGGTCCGTGGTCGTGTTTCATCTTCTGTTTGGGTGTGAGTCTGCTTTCTACGTGGAAGTGTGGTGGTGGCATCTTGTGTGGCTCTCAGGGGTGTGGGTCTGGTGTCATTCTTCATGTTAGGTACTTGTCTGTTCATGAGAGCGGGTTTCCAAATGGCTGGTAGGCGGGAGCTATCATCTCGTTTATTCATGCTGTGTGGGCGTTTTTCTATCTCTATGGCTTCTCTGATTATTCTGCTGCTGAAGTGTTCGGTTTATATATATATAATGTCACATAAATATATTTCATGTCACATAAATATATTTGTTTTTTGAGGTTCTCACAGGTATTTGTATGTGGATCTTTGGTTATTCGGGTTTACTCCCGTGCAAGATTGGACCGTGTAAGATTCCAATCTTACGCAGGAGAAAACCCGAAAAACCAAAGATCCATATATATATACTTAAGTATATATATACTTACATATATATATACTTAAGAAAACATATATATATATATATATATATCAGACGAACACTATACAAAAGCCTGATGATGGCAGATGAGATTCTGCTGAAACATTGCTACAACTTTAAAAGCACAACTATAATGATGTGGGAAAATACCCGAACAAAGCTGAATACCATACATGTAAATACCCATGAAAACTTAAGAATATGTATGTATGTATGTATATATGTATATGTATATGTATATGTATATGTATATGTATATGTATATGTATATGTATATGTATATGTATATGTATATGTATTTGTATATGTATATGTATATGTATATGTATATGTATATGTATATATATAAAACATTGGTTTATGTGACATGAAGTGAGGGGTTTATGCCCACTCACAAAACAATAAGGTGTATTGCCACTGGATAGACTTACTTACTTACTTACTTACTTACTGCCAAAAAAGTTACATATTGTGCTCACAGTAATAAACTGTTCCTGCATAGATCTCAAAATGGGTGGCTGTAGATTATTTGGGAAGGACTTCAAATAGCTTCTCTGAGTTTTTGAATTGTTTCATTGGTTCAAGGAATAGAGTCATAGAAAACAATTACATTGGCCCATGACATATCAGACTTGGTTTACTAGGGAAATATAAGAGGAAAAATGATCTAGGAATGTCACAAGCAAAAGTTAAAGAGTGCATGGAAACAAGTTAGTCATAACTAGTTGACTCTCAGCCTAACATCCCAGCCAGATTTTCTTAAGCTTAAACACAGCTCGCTAGAGGCAGTCAGAAAATTACTCTTTTTTTTCCTCCCAACTGTCTCATTTTCTCCCAGCCCAAACCCTTATAAATGCAGGAAATTTGCAGCCCTTCAAACTCAACCCGTCTCCCTCCTGCTCACCCATTCATCACTTCTGGCTTGGTATTCATTGCCATGTAAGACCAAATTGCGACTCTACCAACAGGGGAACTGTGAAGCGGTTTGCCCTTATTCACAGTTGGCATCCTACCTTCATAGCTGTCACATAAATTCATTGCCAGTCTTGGGCTGATAAAAGAGAGAAGATTTTTTTTAAAAAATGCCCTCAAGAACAACAGCGACAACAACAAAAGCCGAGGGGCACACTTTGCCCCTGATATCTGCACTTGTCTGCAGGTGGTTCTGGAAACCATAACTACAGTAGCTTCAGTGTTTTTGCAAGCCGTTGCTGTGTGGCTTGTAAGATAAATTTATCCTCCCCTTCCCCCAGTACATTTTGCAGTAAATAAAAAATGCCCTAAAGCTCTTTGATTGCACTCAAAAGGTGAAATGCATGCGTTCATGCACACTGTACACAAAAACTTGTGCGAGAAAGAAATGAAAAGAAACAGGTTCTGTGAATAAGGACCAGACAGAACAGAGTCTCAAAAAGCTGTCTCAACTAATGTCTTGGTGGAACTGCTGAGCCAGTTTACAGAAGGTTACTTGTTCCTTGATTTTTATGGTGATTGGTGTAATGCATGTGACAGTTTGGGAGTAGTTTTAGGACAAGTAGAAAAAGCGGGGGGGGGGGGGGAAGAAATCTTTTCACACTAACCTCTTTGCTGATACACTTGGATCATTATGTGCTCCTGAGCACCTGTGCTTGACAAAGGAACAGGGAAGCGAGACAAACGTAAGTAAATAAATGGAAGGGCCCAGCAATCATTTTGGTGTACACAGCCTCTCTTGGCTGAGTACAACAGAACTTTCTCCACATCAACTTAGCACTTTATGAACTTCAGGAATGGGACAGCAGCATTACAAAGAGAGGATAATTCAAAGTTACAGCAGTGGTTTTGTTAAACAGAAGTACTGTACAAAGTTAGGATTCTTTCACACTGTGAAATTTTCTAAACCTTTCTTTTTTTGTTTTGTTTTAATGAGTCCTAGCTCCAAGTACTGTGCAGCCTTTGTGAATGTAAGCCACAAACACGATACTGTTTCATGGAACACATGAATTTATAAAATAATGATATAATTAGGCATTTTTAAAGCTTCAACTATGAAGAAATTGCAAAATCTTTCTGAGCTATCTGCATGGAGAGTTAGAATGCAGCCAGCATGAAGAGAATCATATTTGCTTGCTTGGAAGATGATGAATTGGCTGAGGAAATTAAACTATTTATTTATTTATTTATTTATTCAATACGCAAATATAGACAAATGCAAAGAAATCTGAACCTTTTAAGAACAAAATACTGAAAAGACTCATTATTACTGGATGAATATATCAGGTTCTTTTTCCTGATGTTCAACATTTTAAAGTCTCCGATTATTTAATTTCTTTCATACAGTATTATGAAATTAATTTTTCAAGAAGCTGAGTTTATCTAGCCAAACTAGATGTCTAGTTGTTTAAGCAATTGGAAGAATTTGTTTCTTTGCTTTTCTTTTTTCTTTTCTTTTCTTCTTTTCTCCCCTTTCCAATTAGTCTTATGCCAATGAATTTTGGCATTCATTTTAATGTAGATTTTTAGTGTTTGCATAAGTTAGTTGTGGTATCAACTGAATAAACAAAAAGACAATAATTCTATTTTCTTGTGCTGCTAGGGATACGGTACTAGGAATAATAGACCAACTTATCTCGTGGGCATCATATTGGAGAAAGCTGCCCTACAGCAGTGTTGGGTTTAGTTTCTTATGCAGCCTAATCATAGTGCTAGTTCAGCAGAGTATATGAGGAGCCATCTCACCCCAATAGGACTAGTCTGCCTCATGCCAGCGAAAGGGACCTCCTACTGCCCCTGTCTGCTAAGGAATTCTGATGGGTGGGGCAAGGAAAAAAGCCTTTTCCACTGTGACTCCATTCCTGTGAAATTCACTACCACTGGAGGTGAGAACTTTTCCCACCATTTTGGCCTTTTGGAAGGATATTAAAACATGGTTTCCACTTGGCTTGGGGGCCTGAAGTGGCCTCTCACTGCTGGACGTGGTTGATGGGGTAAGAAACCTCATCCCTGTACTGTCTGTCTCATAATCCTGTTTTTTTGGTGTACAGTAGTTTTAAAATTTTAATTTGCATAGTTCTAATATTTTAATTACTTTTCCTTTTATCTTTGTATAATCTCTAAGATGCCCAGAACTGCCATATAAGGGAGATGGACAGCATACAATTTTAATAAATTAATCAATAAAATAATTAATTTCTTATTGTTTCAAAGAGGGAAAAGGAAAACTAAATCCCAGATCTCCCATAATCATCCTTTTGTTCTACAAGTGAAGACTAGAGTATGAGAAACTACAGGTTGGTGCAACTTCATGTACAAGCATTCAATTGAATAGAATACCTTTATTGTCATTGCATTCTACAAATACAATGAAATTTGAAAGCTACTCCAGCATAGTGCCCCAAATACCACATCACAATCACACTACAGAGTATTTAAAAATTAAAATAATTAAAATAATAATAATTAAAAACCTAGTCTAAAACCTATCTAAAACATATAGTAAGTTAGATAGAATAAAAATGCCACTATGTACATAGGACTAAATCACATATGCATTGTTTGATTCAAGACAATTACTGCCTTGGAAAAGAAACTGTTTCTCAGTCTATTAGTCCTCATTTTAAGACACCTATAGCGTCTCCCTGATGGTAACAGTTCGAAATATGAATGACCAGGATGAGAACGGTCTATAGAGATTTTTAGTTCTCTAGAGAGAAAAAGTACATTTAAATCTTTATCATTCAAAAAGTCACAGTGACTTTCCTTGAGAACAGATTGGCTTTCATCCCCCCAAGGACGAATTAAAGGTTTGTTTTTATCTGGTATCGTATTTCTGCAGCCATTGGAATATGAAATAATGTGGAAACAAATTCAGTGTGGAAACTTGTATTGCTGGCTCAGGAATTCTGGGAGCTGAAGTCGACCACTCATAAAGGGACCATTGTTCCCAACTCCTGATTTAGGGGAAGGGTTCACACAATAAAAAAGAGACCTGTATGGTCCTTAGCCGCTGTTGAAATATAGATAGTCCTCAATTTATATCCATTTGCTTAGCAAGTTAGAATGGTACTGAAAAAAGTGACTTACAACTGTTGCAACATTCCCATGGTCATGTGATCAAAATTCAAGCACTTGGTAACTGGTATGTACTGTATTTACACTATCACAATTGTCCCCAGCATCCTGGGGTCGTGCAGTCACCATTTGCAACTTTCCCTAATTGGGTTTCGATAAGCAAAGTCAATGGGGAAGCCAGATTCGCTTAATGGCCACATGGTTCACTTAACAGCTGTAATGATTCACTTAACAGCAAAAAAGTCATTAAACTGGGTTTTACGACTCACCTAACTGACTTGCTTAGCAATGGAAATTCTGGTCCCAATCATGATCATAAGTCAAGGACTATGTATATTTTTAAGTTTTGGCAAGTATGTCATTTACCAACCCTTGGTTATTTCCAAGCAAGGCGGTTTACAAAATTTGAGCAAAAAGTCAACTTGGAGTTGCAATGGTGTCTTTAGAACATGTTTGGCTTGACTGATTTATATGTTTTTACTTTTTGTTCTATAAATACACCAGTCCTGTTTGGATAAACATGGACTTACTTTTGTCCTTAAAAGATAGCAGTTAAAATACTAAGGCTGCCCCAGTGTTTTGTTTTGAAAATTATGGGCTCTAGGCCTGTTCAGTTAACTGGTGCTGTTCAATGATTGAATTTCTCTTTGGAGAAAAATTAAGCCCAGCAAAGGCCATGTAAGAGACTTAACAGTCAATGGGAATGATGCTTTCAGGGTACCAGCTGAATAAACCCTTTTAAACTCATATCTCTGGGGGACAGGCTATTGTGGAGTAAATCAAGTAGCAGCAAATAGCAAGAGAAAGTGAGGCTTTACTGTATCTGTATGTCATAGTGAAGTCGAGATGATACAGGCATGGCTGTATGCCTTCCATGTCAGCTTGGAAGGTGCACATTTTATCTCCTACCCATGAAAATGCAGCTGACCATTTGGGATAGTTGCCTTACTTGAAGGAAAGCCACTGGCATTCCCCAATTCTAATTGGACAACTAAGTTAACAAAACATTGCATATCTCCAAATGCTGCGTTGTAGAATGCAGGATGGTTTCCTGCTCCCTCTTGTTTCCCTTCAGTTACTTAGCAATGGCTAATCAAGATATGTGCACACCATATTGTTTTACGTGTTTGACTAAGACCCTGACAGATTAATAGGAAGGATAAATAGCAGGCCTCTCCGTGGTGGTTCAGTGTCTCTTGGCAGGGTTGACTGCTGCCTGTCTTTGTTGTAGTTGCACGGAGGAAGCTGCAGCAAAAGCCCGCTGGGACAAAGTGACCCAGGTCATGGGTATTTGTTTCTCATCTCCAAAGAAAACAATTGTCTTCTCAATGGAAGACGGCTTTCCGAAATGATGTGGTTCCACAGGAGAGGAAGCAAGTTTGCTTCTACAGAAATATAAGGACTTGGACATAGACTAAGGTGTTCTGCTTTGTGAAGAGTTTGCAAAAAGAATTAAGGTTTGGGGTTAGGGTGGGGTGGTACTGCATAGTCAATAGGTTAACTGGACTCCCCCAGTTAATTTTGCTTGATGGAAACCAACTAGGGAGATCATAAATGGTGATCACATGACCTAAGAATGCTACCAAATCATAAATACATGCTGGTTACCAAGCACCTCAGTTTTAATTGTGTGATAACCAATTGTAAGTCACTTTTTCCAGTATTGTTATAAATTTGAACGATCAGTAAATGAATGGTTTTAAGTCAAGTATTACATATAGAAACATAATCTTACAAGTCTGCTTGTACTTTTCCTCTGGTCACTCTTATGCCCCAGGGAATCTTTTTTCCAATTTTCACTGAGTCTTTTTCCATTTCTCTCCTGCTTTCCTGGGCTTAATTCTTGCTTTCTCTTATTGTTGACCTAATGGGTTCTGGATGTCTTCTTCAAAGTCGTCTCCAAGGCACCCTACAGCAAATGGAGCAGCCATATAAATAAATAAATAAATATATCTTTGCTTACTTTATTTTTCCATATATCAATAACCCTGTCAGGTAGAGTACACTGAGAAAGAGTGTTTGGCCAAAAGTCACTCACTGAACTTCTGTGTATGAGGGTGGAACAGAAATTGAATTTTTTCTCCCTTAATCCATAACCCTCAAACCCCAACCCACTGGACCAACCTTTCTCAATCTTGGCCCTTATGAGAATTGGAGGCTACCTCTCTTCAGATTGGCCAAGGTTGAAAACATTGCTTTATATTTTCTGCTTTTTGGAGAGCTCTTTGGAGAGACTAACTTTCTTTCTAATTATGTCCTGTGCTGAGTACATTGGGCTATAGGCACATTCCACAGGTCTCGGTCTGCAGCTTTTTTTTTTTTTTACCTTCTCCATTATTAGCTTCAGTTATGTGACCAACTACAACTCTTAACTTTATTGTTTCCTCTATTAATGGGATGTTATACTTCTATAATGATTCTGCCAGCACATTTGGAAGTTCAACTAGTATGTCTGATACTGTACTCATTTTGGGGTCAAAAAATCATTAAATTTTGAATGATTTGTGGCAGGTCCTTCCAACCATAGGTGATTGTAGAGAAATAAGTCTCAATTAAGCCCTTCAGCCATGAACAATTATTGAGAAAAAGGGGACAGCAAGGCTACAAAAGCCACCCTTTTTGTACCAGCTCATTTCTCTTTGGCATTTGTGGCATTTCTCTTACTATTTCAGACTGCTTCTATTGTCTTTGCTCACCGACTGGCTAATATGAGATATTACTAGTAAGCTACAACTCAGACACAATGTTTGCTAATGGGCCCTGACCAACTTAGAACTCTACCAAAACTAGTGACGAGGGGTATCCTTCCTGAAATCATCCAAATTTATCAACTAATTATGGCAACTGTGGTCCTGGTACCCCAGAAACTATTTTCTAAAAGCTTTTATTTTTAAGTTGGACTAGGACACTACTAGATAGTCCAATGTTCCTATTTGCATGTAACCCTGGCACAAGCGTAAATGTCAGCGTTCCAGAAAACTTGACTCCAATGGATAACTCCAAACCAGACATATCACCTTTATTAGAGTGATAAATTGGGACATCTGAGAAATCCCGAATCTGAAAGTTTCGGGTTTCCCTCCAATAAGTGAAATATTACAAATCCACCCCCAGCCCCCATCATTCCATCACATGCCCCAATCACCATCCGTCCCAACTTGATATGTCTCCTCTACGACTCCTCAACCAGGTGCAGGAACAATATGACCTTGACTCTAAAGTAGAATGCTATTATGACTACTCCATACGCTCCATGCAATTCCCCCCTCCTATCTTCCCAGGCTCAAGAATGTGGCAACATGGAAGCTTCTGGTGCTAATATGGCTTCCAAAGCTGACAGTATCTTTCTTTTGGCATGTTGTCCTACATTATTTTAACTCCGTGTTTCACAACATGCTTCATGATGAATAGATTGCATATCAATACAAAAATGCCCTTTGATTTTGTTACCTCTGTTTTAAGAAAAACAAAGGGGAAATACCTAAAGAATTATTATTACAATTTTTTTTTAAGATATCCAGCTGACATTGGGTGGAATATCCTCCAAAGAATCTACTATCCCACCTATTTTAACCTCATTTTTCTAAGAAATGAAGCAGCCACAGATGTTCTGAGGTTTCCTCATGTTTGTTTGTATAAATCTATAAATTCAAAGTGGTTTAAACTGAATTGGTTTATTCTCAATATCCAAAACAATATTTTTTAATTTTAAGTAAGAAGCATGCCTTTTACTCAAAAGATCTTTGAAAAGAAATTGCCATTTTCTTCTTCAAGGTTTTTTTGAAGGAACCATGAGATGGTTTTGAAAAAAATATATTGAAACACACGCAGAGAAATTGAGTGTCCATGAGCACAAGGTCAACCTATAGCAAAAGGATGAAATTTGCATTACGTAGCGATAAGGCTTTTTTATTATTCAAAGGAAAACATATATGCATTGAAAATAATATTTTGGAATTTTAAAAATGTACTTAAAGGATGAAATTCCTTTGAAATCCTTTCAAACAGCCCCTTCTCTTCTGGCATTTCATAAAGCTTTTAGACAGCATCACTTCCTCAAGCTTTTAAGAAGGATTGAATGCTTCTGGTGGCCATTTGAGGGTCTTCTATGGATTTCATACGTTTTATCTTATTTTTATTCTGTAATTTTATCTGTAATATCCCGAGCTTATGGATTGGGGGGGATTTTCAAAAACTGAGAAACTAAGCATATTTTGGCAAACAAACTTCTTATTTTTATGAACTGCATCAGACAGTGTTCAGGTGACATGCAGTAAACCAGCATTCTATTTCATTAAACACATACCAAATACCACAGGATAAAACATTCAACAGAATTAAATAGGAGGGTTACTTTTGTTTATTTCTAATTATATAGTTTTGTCTTGTTTCATTACTTCAAATTTTGACATAACTGAATTATGGAATCTGTGATACAAATGTACTATGCTTCATAATGTATAGAATAGATACTCAATTCTTATTTTTAATTTGAGAAAGGAGAAAAAGAGATGAAGACTTCTTTTTTTTTTTTCTAGAAGAGTGTTCTTCGAATGTCTAAAACTGGAGTATTAGAGGGCAAGTAGGTACTATTTAATTTCTGCATAGATGGACAAATGCACCTCTCCGTGGTTCTCTTGGGATAATGGCTTTTTAGAAATAATAATTTGGGAATTAATAAAGAGCTAACTGAAAGTTTTATTTATATGTCTTTAGACATACAAATAGAAACACTCAGCAAATAGATGTAGTGAAAGAGAAGGCCTTTCAATTATGTCTGAAAATGTCATTTAGCTGCAGCAGGAGAGAGAGAGAGAGAGAGATTGCTGGCCAAATCCTTATTTTAAAGATTCATGATCAGAGCACCTGATAGAATTTGCCGTCCGCAGATTCCTCTTTAATGTAATTAAGCTTCCAGATTTATGAATACAAGAGGCCAGAACTTGATCCATGTTCATTTTCAATTACTGCACTGAAAGGCCTCCATCCAGATGTCTCTATTTACATCATTCATACAGACGGGACCAGGGGCCTTAGAGGGGGAGGGATGGCAAATTGTCACACTTGTTAATTCTTCTCTGAGGATACTCAGCAGAGGTCTTGGCTTTGACCCAGTTACAAAAGACAGGGCCCTGCTGAAGCAAGCGCATCAATGATTAGAGAACTGACCTGGTGACCTGCACGGCCCCTCCCTCTGCTTTGTAGGTATTTATGTCATGATGGGGAGAGGAGGGGTCATCATTCCCTACTTTTTATTTTTTGTACAGTTTTGGGGTACAGAAAGAAATCAGCTAGCTCTGATGTGAAAGACAAACATACATAATGAGAAGATCAACCCTCCCTTGGCAACAGTAACTACTATGAAATGCTACAGGGAAAATACACAGTACTTCGTGACCCACATAATTTGGCCTATTTTAGTGACATTGTTTTAAAGGTGATTTCAACCCCCCACCCCCTTCTCCTCTATTCCGTGTTCCCAGAATCTATAATTCTACTTAGAATATTTGGAACACAGTATCTTTTCTCAGTCACCAGATGCAGATCAGGATTTTAGGTATAATTTGAATTACAAGGATTTTCGGTAGAACAAATAGCCTTTTTTTTTTTTGGAGGTTCTAGTGTCTACTTGATGTTTTTTTCCATGTTAAGCAAAGGCCAAAGATTTCCTGGATTAAATATTGGCTTTCAAAATAATAATAATAATAATAAATCCTCATATATTTATGGAAGGAGAAAAAGCATACATGAATTAATAATAGCTGGCTGTGTCTTTATCTTTAATTAAAAATGCTAGTATAGATAATGGTGCTTTTTAAGCCTGCTGTCTCTACAATCTTTATACACCCCAAAGGTATAAATTTTATTTTCTCTGCCATGTGCCATAAATATAAAAAACTTCCCAGTAAAATTTGTTCATTTTCTTTTAGAAGAATTGTTTCGATTTTAGTTTTCCTGAATAATATGGTGTTCTAAGAACTATGAAGTTCATATTGAGTCTCCCTTAGGCAGAAATATCCAGATCAGAATTCCCATAATTATTTGACATTTTTCTACTAAAATTTGGAAATTGTACTACATCCTCACTAAAATTTTAGGTGGTAAATTTGATTTGTGCTTACTTAACTAGAAAAAAACAATCAAACATCAAAAGCTTTACAAAAAAACCCCATATATAATTTCCTATAAAAAAACAAATCAACTTATTGAAAAGGTATGATGACATTCGTATACAGTCTGTGTCAAATCAAATTCCCCTTTCTTGGGGGCTGCACAATAATGAAGCATAGCTATTGCCTACCTATGAAAGTGTTAGGCAATAAAATGAAATGGTTTGACTTTACATAGACAAGTAAAACATCTGGCAAAGAAAATAATATACTAGTACGGTACTTTCTAAGTTTTGAAAAACCAACCAGTAGAAATAAACCTGTATATGAAGTAGATATTTAGTTGTATATTGCAATTATTTTAATTCTAGTGTATAGGATGTTAATAGCTCATGCTTGAAAGCACTGAATTACTTGCATAGCTATAGAGTTTACATGGGTCAAAGAATCTTTCTTTTTCCTTCAACAACAGAACAGATATTCAATGAATAAAGAAGACCATTGAGTCCCACTATTAGTAATAATTAAAATAAAGACTGGTTTGTCTCAAGTATCTTCTACTCTAAGAATTGCCATTTTTATTTAAACCTCAAACTAACACATTTTAGCAGAGAGATTGTCTGGAACAAAACAAAACAAGCTTACAGTAAAAAGCTATTTCATATCATTTAATTTGGTTGGAAGTGAAAAAAAGAAGGCTGAAATTTGGCTTTTAGATGTATTATGGCAGACATACAGAATGTAAAAAAAAAACAAATAGCATTTATTTATTGAATTTTTATTCTTCCGCAATCTTGCAACTCTTAGCAGTTTACATGATATACAAAGAAAAATAAAATTAAAATACCCATGGCAACAAAAATAATCTAAATCATAAAATTTATAACCATATAGAACAAAAGTGTCAAACTGGTAGCCCGGTCATGCTCAGGCCACACCCATCCCAGCTTCACAAAAGGGGAAAATGTCACAAAATGTCACATAATGCCAACGTGATGCCAAGACTTGATACCCATGACATATAGCATAGCAGTAATTTTAAAAAGATGGCATAGTGAGTAAGTGCACTCCAGAAAAACTCAGTTTTTAACAACTTTCTGAAGGCCATCAAGGAGTGGGCTCACTTGTTTACCATGAGAAGACCATTGCCTATTATGTTGAGAGCATTACCTTCTAACTTTGGTTTGACTCACTTCATGGAAGCATGGGCTACAAACAGTTTCTCCCTTGATGTTCTAGTAGGTTGGGTTAAAAAGCCAGTCCCAGGGTACCAGAGGGCCCACAGATGCCAATCATAAAGAGATTTAAAGCTTAAACCAGCACTTTAAATCATTCAAATAGAAGAGAATATGTGTAGCTCAGGGTTGAATTGTGCAGTCCTTGTATTCCCTGAGTTTAGTTGTTTGTCTGCAGTGATTACATTACCTGAATAATACAAATAGATTAAGTTGAAAACACATAGACTCATATAGATTCAACAGCAAAATAATAATGCAATGATAAGCAGTAAGACAGTAGCTGATAATATCAGTAGCTGATAATAAGCTATTTTAGTGTCTAATTGACAGCAGGCCACTCCAAACTGGAGCAAATGTAAGCCCATTGACTTCTGGTAGCAATTGCAATGGAGCAGAATTTATTGACTTGCTTAGAACTTTCTTCATTATTATGAACTGTAAAATCTTGAACTTGGTTCAGGTATTGCACCTAGAAAGGAATGGGTAGAACAGTACAAATTGCAGTTCTGATATAGCAGAACTGTAACAGTGCATGGATGATTGTTCTGATCTACCTAGGGAATGTGGGAATGCAATGGGATTGTTCTGATCTACCTAGGGAATGTGGGAATGCAATGGGACTACCTCTCTTCTGTGTTTGAGGGCAAGCTTGTCTAACTTTGTTTGATGGGGCAAGTACCTTGAAAAAGTCACTTTCACATATAATGGACTTTCACATAATATTTTACATATAATGAAGGTAATGGAAATTGTCAACTTGTAGATCAAAGTGAACATATTTGGTCTCAGAAAGAGCTTTTTTCAAATTAATCATTGTTAATAAGTGAATTGGGAGGCTACAGAAAGAAGAATGAATGTTTATGATAAAACAACCTATGTATACCCAAGAAACTAAGCTAAATATTACTAGGGGACCCGAACTTTTAGTAAAAATAGAATGCCATGGTTGGTGTCAACAGACCAGCTAGCAAGTAATATAGAAAGCAAGCCATCATACAAAATTTTTCTGTCTTGCTTGAGATATCCAACCTTCACTCTGAAAATTGTAAAGAGTATAAAATTCAGACCCTTGGCTGGGAAGTATCTTAAAGGGAATGGGGAATAATCAATGTTGTATGAATATATATATTTTTAAATAGGTGGAATCACTTTTAATATTACCAATCCCACAGGAGTTTATAGCTTTTGAGACTTCTGGTTATATTAGAGTTTTTAAAGGATGATATCTAAAAAGAAATAAGCTATCAAATAAACATCATCCAAAAAAAAAGCTTCATTTACATTTTTTTTAAAAAAGTAAAAGAAATTATCATGTCTAACTTTGAGTTCGAAACCTTGGCCATCATAGCGTTCCTCTGGGTGACTCTGTTTATGTCATAGGTTTCCATAACAGCTTATCATAAATTCCTACACTAGTCAGAAATGATACCATTCTATAGCTTAACTGTCCAAACGTTAAAGAGTTGCAATCAGTAGTGTTATTTTATTGAAGACATTTTTATGCTGTTTTTCAAACTCCAAAGCTTACACTCAAAAAAACAAACCAAAAATGCTATATAAAATTGCTAAAAGTGATAGTATCCATAAATGATTACTGCCAATCACAAATTATCAGAGTAAGAATGATGTTTACCCATTCCTGAAGAGTCTATGACAAATCGCCATGGCCAACTCACTGCAGCCAACTTGCCATGGGACAATTGGTGCAGGACAAGAATTACACTAATATTGAAGAAATAGTAGAATAGAATCATTACAGAAGGGATGCCAAAGGAGGGACAAAATGAAATGTGAATGACAAAAAATAATTTTGTTTAACTATTTTAAATAATTAAATTGATTCTTGAATTGTCCCTCAATCAGTTGTCCTGTGGCTTGGCTATGGCGAGTTGTCCTGTGGTGAGCTGGCCATGGCAAGTTGTCAGTTGTCCCATTACATTCCTGAAGTCATGAAGCATTTGTTCATGCTGCAGCTTTATGGAAACATGAGGTAAACCCAGATGGCAAATGTTTCTTCATAAGGCCTATGTCACTTTAGATCTTGGATGTTCTGCTTTTTAATTAGTATTTTCTAATTTTCTTTCATTTCTTCCTGGATTCTCAAGATTTCTTTGTGGAAGTTGTAATAATGAAAGCTTAAATGAAGATGAAAGGAACAATACTCGAATAAAGCCACCTATGTCTGTATACTTTCTTGGTAATCTATTAGCTGCCTTCTGTTCTTTGCTTTTCCCACGTCATTATAGTTGTACTTTTAAAGTTGTGCTGAAACATTGCTACAACTTTAAAAGCACAACTATAATGACGTGGGAAAATAATCGAACAAAGCTGAATACCATACATACATACATACATATATACATGTATACACACACACACACACACACACACACATTTGCTAGAACAAAACTTTTCCTTTGAAAAATGTTTGTAACATAGATTAAGTTTGAGATTATTCTATTGAATTTTCCCTTAGTTGGATAAAAGTGTTTTCTCAAAACTAATTCATATGCAGTTGTGTAAAGTTATGTGAATTCCTCTGTAAAAATTTAATCCAGAGAACAGAAATCTAGAGTATGTCTGAATGTAGGCACTTGTCAGAATAATTTCCCTTAACTCATTGTATTCCTATGGGATTCTTTTTCAGGAAATTGTGTATTGGCTGTTCTTTGGCCTTTATAAGGGATGTAAAAATATATTACATCATACAGTATTTGTTTTGAGTGATGTCATGTTATCTTTTTCCTTTGAATTGCAAATATCAAGTTATGCATGTAAGGCAACCCAGAAGGTAATTCCTAAATTCTAAATGGTGCCCATCTGTCAGTTTTGAGCACAATGAATCTTAAGTAGATTTGCGAGTTATTTATGGGTATCAAAATGATGTCCCTATTGTAGATATAATGTCATGGGAAGCCTCTCTTGTTTTCTTGACTTCCCTCTTGCCGAGCTGTAAATCTAACTTCTGCCCATCCTATTGTTAGAAGAAAAGCAGCCATATTGTGCTGATTGCTACTAAATTAAAGCAGAAAGAACAAGAAACAAATGGGGAAGCCAATCTTACCAGCAGGGGTGCTCCTACCTTTTATTTGGCAGTTTGGAGGTCATAAAGTCATAGCATGGATCTGACCTCCGATAACCCCCTTTGCTGGAACAGTATGCAGTTTCTCACTGGAAGAACTTAATTAAATACAATTGAATTTCCTTGCTAACATTTGTAGCTGAAAAGCTTGTCCTTTGATTGCTTAGTGCTAGTTGGTAAGGAGAAAACCCAGATATAGCTTTTGTTCCTGGAAGAAAAGTTAGCACGCGTTAGTTCGGGATTCATGGTTTTCTTTAGTTGCATTGCTGCTTTCTTTTAAACTTCCCACAGCTGTTTTCTGGCATATCAAGGAGAGAAAAAACATTGAAATCAGAAAATGGGGATATAGGAATAAAGATTTATTGTTTTAAACAGAAAATCAAAACAATGCATCCTGCTTGAAGACTTGATTTTGAAATTGCTAGTTAACTGAAATCTTGTATTAGAAGAAGTCTATACAATATAGCATACGAAACATAGAAAGTATCTTTTGAAAATACATTAATGTGTAGATAATGAATCCAAATCATATAATTCATGATTCAGTCTCATATCTTCAATACCCTAGTTCTAGGCATCTCATTAGAAAAAAGAAAGAAAAACTACAAAATTGCAACTGTGTGAAAACCATGCATCCTCCTTGTTCTTGGAAATCTCTTTGAAGTCATTGCGGTTTAGTGGCATGGCATAAAACTAGAGGCATGTAGCCCAAATCTAGAAGAATTTTTAAAAATTACACTAATTCATTTGTGATAGCAAATGAATACCTCCAAGGTCCCTTCCAGCCCCATGGTTCTATGATTGCCATTTGCAACCTTCCACCTTGCTTCCGACAAGCAAAGTCAATGGGGGAAGCCAAATTATCTTAACAACTACCTGTGGAAGCAGTATAGCTGTATAGCAGTGGCTGCTTGGACCTTAACTCACTAGTGATGTCCATAGGATATAATAAAAACAAAATCAATATGATGTTACCAGTGCTGTGATTTAAACACTGTTTTTATGTACAATTGACAGAACTTCACTTGTATGGGAAGATTGTGACTTGCAACCATTTGTTTAGCAACCATTGAAAGTTATAATGACACTAAAAAAAAAAGACTTAGAAGTAGCCCTTGTACTTATGTCCATCCCAGCATCCCCATGATCACATGATCAAAATAGCAACAGCACTTGGATGTATGTACCACTTTACAGTCCTTTACAGCCCTCTCTAAGTGGTTTACAGAGTCAGCATATTGCTTCCAACAATTGGGGTCCTCATTTTACCCACTTTGGAAAGATGGAAGGCTGAGTCCACCTTGAGCCTGGTGAGATTTGAATTGCCAAATTGCAGTCAGCCGGCAGTCAGCAGAAGTAGCTTGTAGTTCTGCACTCTAACCACTGTGCCACTATGGGCATTTGGCAACCAGCAGGTATTTACAATGATTGCATGGTTCTGGGGTCATGCCTATTATTTGGCAAACTAAAACAGTGTGGAATAGACAGTACCACCCCCAGATGGATTTTCAGTGTGAAGACTTTCAATGGAACTACATCTGAATGGAGGGAAACATTCATTGGGATACCTGAAGGCTCTGTCTGGTGCCCAGTACTTCTAAACATCTTCTTAAATGAGCTTTGTTAGGAATGTAAGTCACCTAACAGCTATTTGGGTTGGAAATATATAAACCAGGATAGACATTTTAATACTGTATCTTTAAGAGAATTCTAAAAGTGTAATTGGATGTGGTTTCTCAAACGGCCATAAGATGGAGCCAGAAACCTGGTTGTTTAGTTTTAGTCTTAGTCTTAGTCTTGGAAGAGAGTGTGTCTCAGTGAGTCTCTTTTTTCTTTCTGTTGGAGAATATTGCCGTTCCTTCTAATTGACTGATATTCCTGGATTTGATGTAAGTCTGATACTGAATTGTTTTTGATACTGGACTTTGTTATTGGATTATCCCTGGACTGAAAACTGACTGATTTTACCTGTGAATGACCTTTGGACTGCTTATTTTGAACTTTGCCTGAAACCTTTATTGAAAGTAAAAAACCTACATTTACTGTACAGTGTATCTGTGTGCTGTGTGTGTATTATTCAAACACTACTCTCAAATATGTCTCCCTGTATGCGCTCATTCTCCTAACAGGGAATTACCTCAACAAGCTTGAAGAGGGGATTGAAGTGGTGATGGTTGGGAATTGCTAACACTTTGGAAGAGAGATTCAAGAAGGACCCAAGAGATAGATTCAGAAGTATCTTGATGGACTTAAGCATTGGGCCCTATCCAACAAGATGCAGTTCAATAAGGTCCTATTCCTAATATAATTAAGTACAGGATAGGCAGTACCCGGCTCAACAGTAATGCCTGTGAGAAGGATCTAACTGACCTGGAGGACCACCATTTAACTATGAGTTAGCAGCGTGCTGCAGCTTCTAAGAAAGAGTTCAGAGAAGACCAACAAAGATGATTTAAAAAGTCTAGAGGCTTAATTGTATGATGAGCACATAATGGAACTAGATATGTTTAACCTAATAGACATGGTAGCATATTTCTCTATTAGTTGAAGGACAGTCACAGGGAAGAAGGGGGTCAATTTATTCTCCATAGCACCCGAGGGCAGGACATTGGTGGAAATCCCACCTGGAAATGAGGAATTTCCTGACAGTGAGAATTCTTAATCAGTGGAAGCATTTGGCTCCTGGAGTGGTGGGTCCTCCATTGCTGGAGGTTTTCAAGAAAAGATTGGACAACCATTTGTCTGGGATGGTATAAAGACTCTTGCCTTGGGCAGGGGGTTGGACTAGAATACCTCCAAGGTCCCTTCCAGCCCCATGGTTCTATGATTGCCATTTGCAACCTTCCACCTGGCTTCCGACATGCAAAGTCAATGGGGGAAGCCAAATTATCTTAACAACTACCTGTGGAAGCAGTATGCTCTGTCCCATATTTGGGTAGACCAAGCTGCCCTGATAGACCAGTCTCACTGGAAAAAACACTTAATAACTGTAGTGATTCACTTAGCAGCAGTGGCATTTTTTTTTTTTAATAAAATTGGGTGCAACTCACTTAACAATTGCCTTGCTTAGCAATGGAAACTCTGTTCCCAACTGTGATCCTAAATCATGGCTTACCTATATAATATAGCTGCTTGCTTGTCCTTTTCAACCATACCATGTGGACATCTCTATTTGACCATAGTTCATGAACTAACTATGACAGACAAGTCGAAAAGCTTATATGAAGGTTCTAAACCAGGGGTCACCAACTTTTGGGACCTTAAAGACCACCAAACTCATAATTTTAAATCCCACGGACCACTAATATGAATTTTGACTGACGGTGGCTTACTGACGTTGGTGGGAAAGCCGGTCCCATATTCCAGAGCTGCAATAGTCACAGGACTGGCCCTTTGGTCATCCTGTAGCAGCTCCTCCTCCACTTGGGTGCACCAGCCTGCCATGGACTGGAGGAGCTACTCCGGGATGACCAAAGGTCCAGTCCTGTGACTACTCTGGAATATGGGACCGACTTTCCCACCAACATCAGCAAGCCACCCTGGAGTGGATTTCCCTCCCCTGCCATTGGTCTTACCTTCCAGTTCTAGCTCACGTGGTTCAACTCAAGATAAGGTTTGCACTCGGCCGAAGGGTGGGGGCCAGTGGGTGGGTGGGCCATGTGGGTGGCACAGCCTTGTGTTCCCGCACAGCCTGGATTTGCTTTGGGGAGTGTTTTTTGGGGGGAACATTTCTCTGCGGACCACCAACATTTTCTCATGGACCACCAGTGGTTCCCGGCCCACCAATTGCCCACCACTATTCTAAACCCTATCTGGACTTTTTTATGTTGAAGGACAATTGTCTTAAGAAGAAGGATATTAGAGTCAGTGATAAACTCTGAGCAAAAGGTGAGTGCAGCAACTTCCATTCTCTTTCTTTTGGCTACTTTATTTCCATTCATTTTTTCACTGTCACTTTTCCTTAAGCATAATCTGGCTTTTATTTTTTTAAGAAATCAGGAATGTTCATTCTTCTTCAGCAAAAGTGGGAGGGTGAAGTTGATGGCCATGTATATTGCTCCTTTGAATATTATGATTCTGTGCCTTGTATTTCAATAGAAATATATTCAAAAAAATCCTCTAATATATGAACCTATTCTTAAAAACAGATGCATCCCACAAGATCAGATAACTCCATGTTTGCTGAAAGCAACAAGCACACAATGCTTATAGAGACATCCACAAGTACTGATGATCCCCTAGAGAGATTCATTAGGAAGAATACATTCTGATAATTGTTAAACAAGCTTCACCCATTCCATTCTCCCACTCTCCTTTTTTGTATATTTAATTTGCTACACAATTTCCTTTATTTGTGTAGATTCAAGCAGCCAGATCCTTGTGCCAAGCCTTCTATATGAAACAAAAACATTAAGAATCTAGTAAGCCACCTGTTTGTACTCCACTGTTTACTCAAAGGTTTCTTTTTTAATTTGGCCATTATTGTTTGGTCTTTTTCCTTCATTAACTTGGTTCTTCATTAACACATAAGCTGGAGACCTCTCCCATTTTTTAAAAGAAATCTATTCATGTACTATTTTGCCATTAATACCATACTTGTGTCTGCTTTTCTCTTAATTTAAATTGAACACAAAGCTCTTTTTATTTTTCCCGGACATATACCTTTAGTTTTTTTGCCTTGTTCCTTATATTTTTCCCAAACCTGCTTGATTGGCTGACAATATATAATTACAGGAAAACTAGTGAAATTGCTTTATAAGTATACAAATTTTCCTCATTTATCAGCCCCTATTGTGCAGCCAAAGGCCCATATAAACACAAATGATTGTTAATGAATGCTTAATACCACATTCATTAGAAAATTGGGTTAATGGTTAGCAATGAATATCTAAAATCCTTGGTAGCATCAAATTTTTATTAATCTTTGTGCTGATTACAATACTTCGTTTTCGTTCTGATGGTTTTCCTCTTTCATATGCAGTCAGATGAACTTTAAAATTTGTAAATTAGGACTTTATTCTAATCCTGCAATTGCTTCCTCCTACAGATGCTTTGAAATAAAAATTATTCTCATATTTCTTTGTATGAGAGTCATTTATTGGCTATGTTGCAGAATGAAAGAATATTGTGATTAACATTAAAAAAAAAACACTTCTGATTAAAAACTCAAAAGGCATGTCCATAACTAAAAAAGGAAAGAAGGAAAAAATGAATCAAGATTGCTTGAAAGACTTTTCCACCTCCCAATAAATATCCATGTTATTAAAATCATGCTTGGGAAAATTCTGATCTCAGTAATAAAAGAATATATAGGGAATTATGTTAAATCATGCATGACTATTCTTTTGTTAGATCTGCATGAGTTATAGGTACAGATAAGTCCACTGAAGTGTATATATTGTGTGTGAATATAACATGTCTAAAATCCATTGTGCCTGTTACAAAACAGGATACTCCATAGCAAATGATCTGGAATTGGGAGGGGGTGAGGAGATGTTGATGTCCTTGAGTGGGGCATTGGTTTTCCAGCTATTTTGGATAACTACCTCCTAGACTCTAATCTGTTTTTCAGAACATTTGTTGACAGGTCAGAGAATCCTAAAGAATCCTAGGTGAAACAACATTTCTAAACCTTTTTTAGATAGGATTCATGGCTGGACATGGGACATAAATGGCACTGGCTGCTGTAGTTGTAGCCGATCCATATAGGGGGGAGGGTGATCTAATTGCCCCTACTGGATATTGCATTGGCCTTCAGTTGTACTGACCACAGTATCCTACTATATTATTTGCAAGGGTTGACAGTTGGAGGCATCATTTTGTTAATGCACATGGGGAAAAAAAGACATTCCAAAAGACATTTCAAAAAAGAATGTCTCCTGTTAGATTGAACCTCCACGTTCAATCTAACATTTGTATGATGCCTTGTGTTAAGTATGTATGTGATTGGATTATTTGGATTTAGTGTTGTCAGCATATTGATGCTATCCAGCTACATATCTTTATTCCACATCAAGTGAGAGATACAGTGGTGACTATAGACTTTGAGGGACTTCTGATCCAGAAGTCAACCAACTATGGGACAATGTCAGATTTAGTTCTTGATAGGATGTGGTTGCCCAGAAAAAGCTAGTTTTCAAATTGGTTGCCTTTCTGGTTGTCTCATTCCTGCTAGGACAATGTGTAAAAGCTGTGTCTAAAAGGACCTTTGTTCAGCTTTGTTTGGTGTGCCAGTTCTGGCCAATTCTGGACCAGGAAATGCTGGCAACAGTCACTCACACCCTTATTATTTTACAGGGAAATACTTTATAAGGAACTGTCCTGCTAAACTGTTTGGAAAGTGTATCTGGTACAAGATGCTCTTTTCTTGTACCAGAAACTGGGATGCTAACTGGGATGATTTGAAGGAGTATATAACGCCACAATTGTGAGATGCATGGGCTCCAATTTGCTTTAGATTTGCAATTCAAGATATGGGTTAAAGTGAAAGTGGAGTCTAATTATCTATGACAAGGTTTATGTCAACAGAACCTGCTTTCTCAAGGTGGACCAGCTCAAGAGTCCCTGTTCTCCAGGAAATATTACAGGAGGAAACTTGAAGGCAGCATTTTCAACAGGAGTTGCCTTCTTATAGAATTTCCTCTCTTTGGATGCAATACTGGTATGTTTACTTCTCTTACTTTAGAAATTTTGAAGACCATTTGGGCTAGGTGATGATGGGTGCATAAGCCAGTGATGAATGTGATCTGGATATAATGCTGATAACCATGGTTTGAGATAGTTCTTATAATTTATAATATTGATTTATAGTTATATTGATTTATTGTTATTGCTTTGTTGCTTTGTTGCATGATGTTTAGCCTCATATTAGCTGAAGTGGCGTAAAAGTGTGAAACACTCAAACAAACCAAAGTAACCAGATATTTAACAATTTTTTCTGGACCAGCTTTATTGAAATACACCACCATTTTCCAGTACCTTCTAGATCAGGTCCAGGGCATTTTATGGTCCCTGGGCCATATCCAGTCCTTTGGCTATCCCTATGGGGCTCACATGAATCACTTTTATTTTAAAGTCAACTGCTACTTTTATTTTAATTTACACATGTGCATGTATTCATGCCTACATACCATCAAAGCCCTATTGGTTCAGCCTTCTACAACAGTCCCAGTTACCCATGTAGCACATTGGGAAAATTAATTGCCCACAACTTTTCTAGATGTATTGAAACAATCCATGTGGACTGAAATGTAACCCATCAAAAGAATACCCCGTTGAAAAAGGCTGCTAAACATATTTCCCAATGGGAACAAAGTCCATGAAGCTCAATGGATTTCTTTCTAAGTAAATATGCAAGGATTGTACTCCCTGTCTTAAAGAGTGGATATTTTAAACATAGCCAAAATTTTACCCTTCCCAGTTTTCCATCTGAAATCAGAAGGAGTTCCTGGAAATAAATCATTTTTTAAAATTATATTTAGGAGAGATTTAAAACATTATTATGAACGTTGTTGGTAAGCAGGTAATTGGCCTGTAGTTTCCTGGTGCTGCCCCTTTTGTTGAATTTTTCATTAACAGGTAGATTTTGGTAGATGTTCATCTAACAAAACCTTTGGTAGATTAACGATCTTTGGTAAACTATTAATCTTCAATTCCATCTCCTTGTGTACATTGTTAAACTGCTTGGCAACAAGTAGGTATAGACCAGAGGTCCCCAAACTTGGCAACTTTAAGACTTGTGGACTTCAGCTCCCAGAATTCTCCAACCAAAATTGCTATGCTGGCTGGAGAATTCTGGGAGTTGAAGTCCACAAGTCTTAAAGTTGCCAAGTTTGGGGACCCCTTGTGTAGACCACCAGATGTTTCAACCAAAAACCATGCAATTCATCTTCACCTGGTGCCACACCAATTTTTGACCTCCCTTGATATTTTTATCCACCTTTTCTGCTGTTATTAAAAGTTCTTTCATTTCAGCTTCTTTTTTTATTCTTACCCACTTCCTTTATCCTTATTCTATCCTTATTCTGTATTACCGTGTTTCTCCAACAATACGGGCTCCACCAATAGGAAGCCCCAGCATGATTTATTGGCATAAAATCAAATTAAGCCCCTCCCCCCAAATTAAGACCGATATTAAACATGCGAAATGGGGGGGAATGGCAGGGGGGGGCTTGCCGTTAGGAAGTATTTTGTTGCATGCCCGGATATGGTGCTGCCTGCGTTGGTGGAGAACTTCATATCGGGAGACCTTCTGCCACCGTTGCTTTTCCTTCTCCCTTGCTGCCGTGGTGTTACAGCAACGCTGCGGCGTTTGCCACAGCCACGTGCAGCCAGTCAAGGCTCCTCCCTGCAACCGGAGCCCTGAGGAGACACTTGGCTTCAGGCGCTTCTGTGGCTGCCTTCCCTTTGCCTTCGAAGATAAAGTGAATTATTTTAAAAACCTCCGCTCATCCCATCAGGGCCGCGCCGGAGCCGTGCAGGCTGGGCAGAGCTGGGAAAGCGAGCTGCGGGTGTTTCCTGGTTCTGCCCAGCCCGCATTGCTGCTCTGCTGCGGCCCTGGCGGGATGAGCGGAGGGTTTAAAAATAATTTACTTTACCTTCAAAGGCAAAGGGAAGGTGGTGACAGGAGCACCTGAAGCCAAATATACCAACAACAAAAGGCAAATCCTCAAGGTGGGTTGGAGGGAGGTGGCTACGTGCCCCCCAGGCTGCTTCAATGCAAGGTCCTGACTTGCAGCATCCTGCCGTTGCCACCACGTCCTTTTCGCCAATGCCTCCCTCTCCAACTGCGAAACTCGTGTGCTTCGCCAAATGCTCCGAGCGAGGTGAGCTCTTTCATACATAGAGAGAGAGGGAAAGACGCCAGCATGCTCCGAGAGGCTGGCTCTTTTCTCTAGCCAAGGCTGACATCTGACTGAATCTCTATGAGATGATACTGTGACAGCTGCTGCTGCCGCACTCCCTTCTCTTTCCTCGCCTCTCCTCCCTTCGCCGGCAGGAGTGTGCGCGCCTGCTGCCACTGCTGCCGCTCCTAAGGCCGTCTGGGGCGGGCAGGTGGGAAAGCAAGCAAGGTGGCTGCGCTGTCTTCTTTTTCCCTCAGCGAAGCGCCGCTGCTTGCTGCCGTCACTGCCACCTGCGATGGGTGAGGAGGCAGCAGAGGCACCCGAAATGTCACCAAGGCAGCAAGTGCCTCCCTGCCGGACCCTCTGCTCATCCTGCCAGGGCCATGGCAGAGCCATGTGGGCTGGCCAGAACCAGGAAACACCCGCGGCTTGCTTTCCTGGCTCTGCCCAGCCTGCACGGCTCCGGCGCGGCCCTGGTGGGATGAGCGGAGGTTTTTAAAATAATTCACTTTACCTTCAAAGGCAAAGGGAAGGCGGCAACAGGAGCGCCTAAAGCCAAGTGTCTCCTCAGGGCTCTGGTTGCAGGGAGGAGCCCTGACTGGCCACACGTGGCTGCACCAAATGCCGCGGCATTACTCTAATGCCACAGCAGCAAGGGAGAAGGAAAAACAATGGTGGTGGAAGGTCTCCCGAACATCCAAGCTGTCGCCGCCCACCCACCCAAGGATGCAATGTGGGGGGGGGGGGAATTAAGTCACCCCTGAAAAGAGAGCGTAGCCGGTTTTTCGGGGGTCAAAAAAAAATAAGGCCGGCCTTATTATGTGAGAAACACGGTATTATTCTACTTCTTTAGGTTGTCCCACAGCTACACCCAGAATTGTGTTGTTTTTTCTTTGTCAGATGTTGACTGGTTCATAGCAGTCCCTCCACTGATGGATTGGTAGGAAGGTTTCTGAGATGATTGAAATTGGGAATAGGCTTCTGTTAGAAAAAAAAATTATGAGAGAAAAAAAATCCAGAAATCACAGTATTAAAATATTGGTCTCATTGAAAATTCCTTTCTTCACTTTGTGCATACAAAATTTGATTCTCAGTCAGAAACCACTATTAATTTATTTCTTAGCCTAATATGGACTAATGATTTACAAGCTATTTTTATTCCAATTAAAAGCTCTCTATAACCAGCCAGCAGATGTCACTCACTTGTAATTTCATGGTCTTTAATTTCACCTGCACAAGTCGTTGATCAATTCTGCAATACTATTTTATTATCCACTTTGGAGACATTTTTTATTCTGGAAACTATTCCAATGTATTAAAAAAATAATATGAGTATGGTAATTACATGGAATTGGCAAAATAAATAAATACATAATTTAAAGCTCCTTATGACTCATTACTTTGTAGCTCTGTGCAAAAGTTACAGAAAACAAATCCATTTAAAAGTTATGAAGCAAATATTAAATGTTTCCTTCAGAAAACCTAGCAAATTCCATACTGATTTCTTCTCACTAAGAACGAATTCAATCATATCATAGAGATAAAAGTGGCACAACATAGTTTTGCAAATTAGAAAATCCCATTTCAATCTGTTGTATCATTAGTTAAAAGGATCTTGTAGCAGATAAGAAATCTCTGCCAGAAGTAAATATCTTTAAAAATGGTGGTCAGAATAGACAATATAATTAAGCAGTACACAGCAGTTTCCTATGTTCCTATAAAAGGTTTGACAATAACAGCAGTTAGTTTATAAACCATCATTTAGGTGTGAATGTAGGCCTTAGGGTTACCAGATCCAGGTTGCAAAAGTCCAGTTGGACACTAAATGGCAGCAAAGAGATCCAGGAAATTATCTCTGTTCCCAACTATTTATCCAGGTAGTTATAACACATATCTGCTAGTCCTAATTGACACTGATTTGTAAAACTCAACCAGATACACAATGTTATCAAGCTTAATGGGTTTTTATGCTGAAACCAGTATTATTGGCTGTAATATCCATGGTTCCTGCTTCTTTCTCTGCAGCATCTTGTTCTGATTAATGTATCTGATGAGTTTCTTATCATCTGTACCAGAGGTAGTATTCAGCAGGTTGTGACCAGTTCTGGAGAACCGGTAGCGGAAATTTTGAGAAGTTCGGGAAACTGGCAAATACCAATTCTGACTGGAGATTTTACAGTATCCATCCCCTGCCACCAAGCCACACCCACAGAACCGGTAGTAAAATTTTTGAATTCCACCACTGATCTGTACCTTCAGAAACTTAGAAACCACAACTTGAAATAATTAATTAAGAGACACCTTAGGAGAGTTTGGGAGTGAAAATATGTTTATAAGGTAGGGCAAAGTTTTTCAGCTATGCAGCACTCTGTTACACTACTATATATTGTTTGAAATATTTTTGTTAATTTACAGAATACCCTTTTTCCAAGAAACAGCCAGGTATCTTGCAATTCTCATGTTACATTGGCATAAATATTTTTCAAAACAGATTATAATATTTAGATGTATTACTCATCAGTAAGCATAATTACTGATGAAAAGGGGCAGGTGTTCAAACATGGAGAGCAAGTAACATTGAATTCCCTTTATTTGTGCCTTTTAATGTTGATAGAAGTGCAAACAACAAATCATACAGTAATAGAAAATGTTTGATAAGAACTATGGGGGCATAAAATATGTTTTAGGGATCATGGTTCTTTTTTATTGCATAACTAACAAAATTTATTTTACTCTGAATGTGTCAAAAATGTCTGTCTTCAAACATGAATGTATCTACCCTCTTTCATCTATTAGATCCTAGCTCTCTAGAAACCTATGTTCTGTTATTAGAAGATTGCTGAAATGTACAGATGTATAAAAGACTTAGCAAATAATATCAATAATTTTATTTTCTACTTGGAACAATATCCCGACTTTGTGCTAAAAAACAACTATTTGAACTATTGCAAGTCCCATCAAAAATTGTTAACCCTACTAACTTAATTCTGGCATGTTCCATGCATATGCTAAATGAATCAAGATAAGAGAAGTAGGACTAATAAAGGAGAATATTTGTAGCTCAAGGTTGACATGAGGGGTCCTTGATGCTCTCTGAGCTTGCTTGTTTACTTGCAGACATTTCATTACCCAAACTAGGTAAACACCATCAGAAGTAGGACTCTACTTTTTTTGGTCTTGATGCTAGATGCATTATCAGCCACATTCACTTGATAAAGTATAAATGTACACTTGAAAAAATTTAGTTGCGAATTTCCCCTTCCTTTTGAGGCAAAGTTGCTAAGCTGGAAAACTGGAGAAAACTGAGTGGCTTGATGGATACAGGTTATGGTTAAATTCCCGAATTGACTTTATTTGGTAAAAATAATTTGAATTTAATCCCAAAATGGCTTTAGGACCTAATTCAAGTTATAAATATTATTTAATAATTACAAATAGTAACACAATTTTATTCTATTTATAGGTTGTCAATGAGCAACATGTGATTAGCTAAGATAGAATTCACTGCTGGTCTGATTTAGTATGGGTCTTGATATAGAATATAGAATAACAGAATTGGAAGGGACCTTGGAGGTCTTCTAGTCCAACCCCCTGCTTAGGCAGGAAATCCTACACCACTTCAGACAAATGGTTATCCAATGTGTTCTTAAAAACTTCCAGTGTTGGAGCATTCACAATCTCTAGGGGCAAATTAACAAACTGATTAATTGTTCTAACTGTCTGGAAATTTCTCCTGAGTTCTAAGTTGCTTCTCTCCTTGATTAGTTTCCATCCATTGCTTCATATTCTGCCCTCAGGTGCTTTGGAGAATAGTTTGACTCCCTCTTCTTTGTGGCAGCCCCCCTGAGATATTGGAAGACTGCTATCATGTCACCCGTAGTCCTTCTTTTCATCAGACTAGATATACCCAGATCCAGCAACCGTTCTCTATACGTTTTAGCTTCCAGTCTGGAGGTGGGATTCAAATTTTTTAACAACCGGTTCTGTGGGCATGGCTTGGTGGTCATGTGACTGGCTGGCTGTCGTCATCTCAACATCACTCACATCGAGGCACTCATCTCCTCACCTGGCCTCTCATGACTGTAGGGATGCTGCAACAATCGTAAGCACGAAAAATGGTCATAAGTCACTTTTTTCAGTGCCATTGTAACTTTGAATGGTCACTCCACACAAGCAAAGTACCAGCAAAGGAGAAAAAAAAACCTCCAGAGATGTTCCAGAGACAGGAAGTCTAGTCCTGCCAAGAATGTAATAAGGGTTAATGGAGAGGCAGTTTCTGTAAGCAACACCAGAATGTTTCCTTCCTGCCTTCCTTACAGGATTAGGCCAGTAATTTCTTCTAACAACCGGTTCTCTGAACTGCTTAGAATGTTAACAACCGGTTCTAGCGAATAGGTGCGAGCATTCTTTCTAGAGTCTCAACATCTTTTTTTTACATCGTAGCAACCAAACTGGATGCAGTATTCCAAGTGTGGCCTTACCAAGGCATTATAAGGTCTTAGTTTTCTTGATTAGTCGAGGCTTTTTTGGAATTTAAAAGATAAAACTTTTGACAATACAAACCAATCACCAATGTAATAAAAATACTTTTCATGAAAACCTGGTTGAAATTTGCTCCTTTGCCAAATCTTTTGTGTATGTGTCTGTGTCTTTCTCTCTGTGTGTGATTAATTTATTTTGCCTTGCAACCTTCAGTATCTTGCTGTAATGGCTGAGCTACAATTTCAGCTAAATAAAAACTGTACAGAAGAAGATTTTGGCTAAACATAGAAGTAATTTATTAAAAGCAAGAGTTTCACAATAATGGAATAGACGTGCTTGCTGCTCTGTCTCTTTGTAGATATTTAAGCAAAAAATGAGGCCAGCTTGAAACTATAGCTCAACCATTTCAGGAAGGTGTTGAAAAGTTATAGATACTTGCAATGGCCATGGATTTTCCATGATGTCTTTTAAAAATCCATCTGGCTCTTAAAAATATACAATTTTATTATTGAAAGATTTATTATGACTCAGCTCTACTAGAAAACAGTAGTTGGCAGACTTAAAGCCTCAGTGAATCAAGGCATTAATGAAGGAAATGATTTATAGTTATATATTTATAGCCACCAATATTTAAATTACAGCTTGCACTAGAAGTAATAAAGTCAGTGGAGATGGGAAGTTCAGCATCATAAAGAATATCTTTCTCTCTCTCTCTCTCTCTCTCTCTCCTCTCTCTCTCTCTATATATATAAAAGCACCACTATTATGACGTGGGAAAATACCCGAACAAAGCTGAATGCCAGACATGTAAGTACCCGCGAAAACTTAAGAAAACACACACACACACACACACACACACACACACACACACACACACATATATATATATATGGATCTTTGGTTATTCGGGTTTTCTCCCGCGTAAGATTGGAAGTATCTAGGCAACGTTTCGATGAAGTCTCATTCATCATCTTCAGGCTTGGTCTTCAGCTCTGTGCTTCTCAGAGTGATGTGAGCTTGCAGCTGCTTCTTCCTTTTAACTGCTAGTGGGGGTGTGACTTGATTGGCTGGGGGCTTGGCTGTATTCTGATTGGATGGGGGGGTGTTCTCATTGGTTGGGGGTTTGACTGTGTTCTGATTGGTTGGGGGGTTGGCTGTGTTCTGATTGGCTGGAGGCGTGTTCTGTTCAGGTGGGGGCTTGATTGTGCTCAGATTAGTCTTAGTTGCTGGAGGGTTTGAGCTGGTGAGCTGTGATCTTGCTGTTTGGCTTTGAGTTCGTGGTCGTGCTGCATCTTCATGGTGGGGGTCAGTTCGCTTCATGTATGGCTCAGAGGGGTTTGAGGTGGGTAGTGATGTAGCTGCAGTGCGGCTTCTGGTCCGTGGTCGTGTTTCATCTTCTGTGTGGGTGTGAGTCTGCTTTCTACGTGGAAGTGTGGTGGTGGCATCTTGTGTGGCTCTCAGGTGTGGGTCTGGTGTCATTCTTCATGTTAGGAACGCGTCTGTTCATGAGGGCGGGTTTCCAAATGGCTGGTAGGCAGGAGGCATCATCTCGTTTATTCATGCTGTGTGGGCGTTTTTCTATCTCTATGGCTTCTCTGATGATTCTGCTGCTGAAGTGTTCGGTTTTGGCGATAGTTCTGGTATTTTTAAAGTCAATCTCATGTCCTGTGGCTTTGAGGTGTTGGACCAGGGAAGAGGTCGGTTCTTCCTTTTTGATTGAGTTCTTATGTTCTTCAATGCGTGCACCTATTCTTCTGTTAGTCTGTCCAATGTATGTGGTGGGGCAGGCAGTGCAAGGGATTTCGTATACTCCTTGATTTTCTAACTCGATTCTGTCCTTAGGGTTTCTTAGGATGGTGGATATCTTTCTGTTTGTGCAGAATGCTGTCTTAATGTTGTGTTTTTGGAGGATCTTGCTGATTTTGTCCGTAGTGCCTTTTATATATGGGAGGAGGGCTTTGCCATTCTCTTGTTCTTTGTCTTGGATTTTGGCTGGGGTTTCTTTTTGGATTAGGTGGGTGATCTTCTTTCTTTGGAATCCATTGGCTGTCAGCACGCCGGTGAGAGTGTGTAGCTCGGTCTCAATGACACCAGACCCACACCCCTGAGAGCCACACAAGATGCCACCACCACACTTCCACGTAGAAAGCAGACTCACACCCACACAGAAGATGAAACACGACCACGGACCAGAAGCCGCACTGCAGCTACATCACTACCCACCTCAAACCCCTCTGAGCCATACATGAAGCGAACTGACCCCCATCATGAAGATGCAGCACGACCACGAACTCGAAGCCAAACAGCAAGATCACAGCTCACCAGCTCAAACCCTCCAGCAACTAAGACTAACCTGAGCACAATCAAGCCCCCACCTGAACAGAACACGCCTCCAGCCAATCAGAACACAGCCAACCCCCCAACCAATCAGAACACAGTCAAACCCCCAACCAATGAGAACACCCCCCCATCCAATCAGAACACAGCCAAGCCCCCAGCCAATCAAGTCACACCCCCAGTAGCAGTTAAAAGGAAGAAGCAGCTGCAAGCTCACATCACTCTGAGAAGCACAGAGCTGAAGACCAAGCCTGAAGATGATGAATGAGACTTCATCGAAACGTTGCCTAGATACTTCCAATCTTACGCGGGAGAAAACCCGAATAACCAAAGATCCACATACAAATACCCGCGAGAACCTCAGAAAATATATATATATATATATATATATATATATATATATATATATATATATATATATATATATATATATATATATATATATTTGAAGTTAATATTCTAGTCCTGTAAAATTTTAGCTGTTAAAGCCCATATAACAAGAGGATTCTGAGTACAGTTTTGTAGACTGCTGAAATAGACTTTGGCAGATGTTGCCTTTGAACTTGATGTTAACTTCTTGGCCTTTTTTGAAATTATACTGTGACATGAAGTTTTGACTTTTTCTGGCTAATAAAATTATCAGGGGGGAACAACTCCATGTAAAAAATAAAGCCCATCGTTTGTCTTTGCACATTTTGTTCTTTTTACAATTCATAGTATTGAGGACTATAGATACTAAATACACTTACGTAAGACTTAACGAACAGTAATTATCTTTGGGCTAAAGAGAAAGCCCAAACAAATGCTAAACTGCATTATCATTTGGCTTCTGACATGAGCTGATAATCAGATTTTCTTGCTTAAATCCATGGTGCTTGAACAATGCTACTCACTGTCTGTCCTTCCCGATATTACCCTTAATTAGAAAGAACAGAAACACAAATCTGAATTATTTCAAAATCTGGTTTCCATGGTCAGTGGTTTGATGGGCTTAACTTTATTACAAATAAACCTGGTTTTATAGTCTAATGAACTCTGAAATGCTAGAGAAGGAAAGAAATGAGCGTTTCAGAGTGGAGTTTACATATTGAACAATCTGCTGTAGGCAAAGCATTTTGTAATAAATAATGAAGTAACTGATTTATTATGACAACTTAGCCTAAATCTCGCATAAACAAAAGAATACAGGGATCATCTCAAACTGCAAAATAAAGCCTGATGTGCTTTAAATTCCATGTTCATTATAATAGGATGTTATAAAAATTGTCATCATTACTGTGCACAGGCATGGTTTTATGTTTATTTAAAGGTAGTACTATAGCCCACAAAAATATCTCTCTCTCCTGCCTTTGCGAGGGAATAAACATTAGAAGTTGTACAGCCAAAATTCATTTGCCCTTTATTTTATTTTATTTTATTTTATTTTATTTTATTTTATTTTATTTTATTTTATTTTATTTTATTTTATTTTATTTTATTTTATTTTATTCTATTCTATTCTATTCTATTCTATTCTATTCTATTCTATTCTATTCTATTCTATTCTATTCTTTTCATTTCATTTCATTTCATTTCATTTCATTTCATTTCATTTCATTTCATTTTATTTTATTTTATTTTATTTTATTTTATTTTATTTTATTTTATTTTATTTTATTTTATTTTATTTTATTTTATTTTATTTTATTTTATTTTATTTTATTTATTTGCCCTTCATTTTAGACAAGTCGTTGCAATAACTTCTGGTATTTTATCAGTGTTTTAGTGAAAAGGAAAGGAAAAAGAAGAATTATTTAACACTGGCATTCTCTCTTTCTCTCTCTCTCTCTCCCTCCCTCCCCCCTGTGTGTGTGTGTGTGTGTGTGTGTGTGCACGCGCACAGCATAGGATGGGCTGGCTCTACTAAGATTGGCTTGAAGGTGATGTAGGGATAAATTGGCATCTTCAATGAATTGCATAGGGCAGGTCTTCTTCCATTTTGTCAAATGAATCAGGCTGAATAAGTCAACCTGGCTCTGAAAAATAGTCGTGTTAGAATCAATCATACAGTAGCCTTCCCTGTAATTATTCCTCAGTGGTTTTAAACAGATTATACTTGTGTTATGAACTAATAAAGGCGTTTAATAGAGTTTTAACAACCTTAAGTAAAAAGCAGGGTTCTAATCCTGCACTTCTGATTGGCTGATAATAGCGACATTGGATTGGTCCTTTCTGGGAAGTCTGATTGGCTGTTAATGGGCCAACTCTCATTGGTTCAAGGGTTTAACACTTCCTTGTTTCTCATTGGTTAATAGGACAGCAGCCAACCCTATAAAAGGGCTGCTGCTGCCCTAGGTGATTGCTCTGTTCAGTATGATTAATAAAGAGTTAAAGTTCTCTGTTCACTGCCTCGTCTCCGCTCCTTGCACCCATGTGCAGAACTTAACACTGGCGACAAAGGTGGGATGCGGAGACGTCAGAGCTGACTGAACACTTACAGAGCACCAAACAGAGCACGTGGCTGAAGGTGCATCGACAACGGAAACCATGTCTGGCGGCGCCATACCACCCATTCCATTTGACCCGGCACAAGAAGACTGGGACTCGTACATAGACCGGTTCCAGATGTTTCTGGAGACCAACAACTTGAAAGATGCAACTACGGGAAAAAAGCGAGCAGTGTTCCTGACCCATTGTGGGCCTGTCGTCTTCAAGATGGCCAAGGCACTAGCGAAACCGGCTGAGGTGAAATCCATGGACTGGGACATCCTCGCGCCCCTTCTACGGGCCCACTATGCACCACCATACCAACACTTGTCTGAAGACATGAGTTTTATTAGAGGCACCAATGGAAAGGAGAGAGCGTTGCAGATTTCATCGTGTACTTCCGGAACCTGGGAGGCTTCTGTGGGTTTACAGACCTTGAAGAAGCTCTGAGAGACCGAATAATTCTGGGATTAGATGACCACACGGCACAGAGCAAGTTCATGGCCAAAGGGGACATCGATCTTGCCGATGTCATCAAAGACGCTACTGCAGCAGAAGCAACCAGGAAGTCGGCCACCCGAATGCGCCGCACCAACGCACCACTCCGTCAACTCGCCCACAATACCTCACCTCGCCTAGAGAGGCACACAACAGCGACCCACCACGAGGAACTCGAATCTCCATCAGAAAGTGAGGAGGAGGAGGTCAACCAGCTCTGGTCCAAACGCGACCAATGCAACCAGTGGAATTGAAGACTACCGCACCAATGCACGGGTTGTGGGGCAAACCACCCGTGATCAGACTGCAAATTCCTCGACGCGCTCTGCCATTCCTGTGGGAAAAGAGGCCACATCAGGAAGGTCTGTAGAAGCAAGCGAGGATCCAGCCCAAGTCAGAGAGAAAACAACTACTGCCAGACCAAATGGAATCGTCCTATGAGTCGGGAACACTTGAACCACCAATGGAACAACTGATTCTACAGAAATAAAACACTGGCCACTTCAACGAGATGGGAAGAGGCACACCAAACCATTACCATCGGTCACGCTTCATCGTTTGATGCAAAGAAGATCTGAGTGTGGGTCGCCATCGAGAACCAACCTTGCGTGATGGAAGTCGACTCAGGGTCGTCCCTCTCAATGGTTTCCTGGAAGACCCTTAAACAGTTAATCCCTACCGTCCGGCATCAAGACTTCAGAGCCCAAAGAATCATACTCAAAGATTACCAGGGGAACCGAATTCCGGTCATCGGATCCAACCAAGTCCAAGTATCATTCAAAAATCATACTGCGTCGTTACCGCTGACTGTTGTCAACCGCGACTGGCCTAGTTTGTTAGGCCTTCAATGGTTCACCCCACTCGGGATCGAGGTAGCTGGCATTCACTAAACCAGAAGCGACAACTGGGAGGAGGCCCTCATTCAGGAGTTCCAGGACGTCTTTGCAGACAAACTAGGCGAGTACAAGGGGACCCCGATATCATTTAACCTTAACCCTGAAGTAGTCCCCATCCGTTTTACCATCCTTTTGCCCTAAAACCAAAGATTGATGAGCAGCTCGATAAATTAATAGCCCAGGTTGTTTTAGAACCAACTGACCACGCCTGTTGGGAAACCCCAATCGTAACACCCATCAAACCGGATGGATCGTTAAGGATTTGTGGGGACTACCGGGCCACCCTAAATCACGCCCTTCAACAGAACGCTTACCCGGTGCCAGTGGTTCAACACCTTCTTCATTCCCTGGGGGGCGGAAAAGTCTTCACTAAATTGGATTTAGTGCAGGCATACCAACAACTGCCTGCAGATAAAAAAACCGCAGAAGCACAGATGATCGTTAAGCACAGAGGCGCCTTTAAATGCAACCGACTCCAATTCGGAGTGAGCGTGGCCCCAGGGATTTTTCAAAGTCTGATGGAGAGACTTTTGCAAGGGATCAAGGGGGTCGGGCCAAATTTTGACGACGTTTTAACTGCGGCCCCGAATAGAGAAGTACTAGAGAGGCGTCTTAAAATGGTTCTCCAGAAATTTAAAGACTCCAGCCTAAAGGTTAAAAAGAATAAATGTCAACTGTGTACAGAGAAAGTAGAGTTCCTGGGGTACCTAATCGATAAGCAAGGCATTCATCCCACTAATAGCAAACTAAAAGCGATCAAAAATGCCCCAAGACCCAAGAATAGGACAGACCTCCAAGCTTTCCTGGGGCTCATTAACTTTTACAACATCTTCTTGCCCCAGAAAGCAACCGGAGCTGAGCCCCTACATAGACTTCTCGACAAAAAAGCCACCTGAGTCTGGGGACACCGAGAGGAGCACGCATTCCGACAAGTGAAAAACTTACTAACCTCCGATGCTGTTTTAATGCAGTATAACGAGACTTTGCCTTTAACCATTACATGTGACGCGTCACCTTTTGGAGTAGGAGCAATTTTGAGTCATGTGTTACCAAATGGCAGTTGCCTATTTTTCAAGGACCTTATCGAAGGCTGAACGCAATTATAGCCAAATTGACAAAGAGGCTCTTGCTGTTGTATCTGCTGTGAAACGGTTTCATGAATATGTGTATGGACGAGCTTTTACTATTATTACCGATCACAAACCTTTGCTGGGGATTATAGCGGGAGACAAGCCAACCCCCTATATATTGTCACCTAGAATGACTCGCTGTTCGGAGTTCTTAGCTGCATACAATTATAAACTGCAATACTGCCCGGGGAAAGCCATTCCCCACGCTGATGCATTGAGCCATGCCCCACTTCCGGAAACCGTCGATGACCCAGCTCCAACCCTCATGACATTCCAGATTGAAACACTACATTCACCGCCACTAACAGCCAGAGACATTGCTATCGAAACAAAATGAGATCCTGTCCTGGCGCGAGTTCTCAGCAGGGTCGAACGAGGATGGCCAGTAGAACAAACCCCTGACGACTTCACCCCTTTCAGAAACCAGCAAACATAACTTTTCTTGCAGAAAGGCTGCATCCTATGGGGAGACAGAGTTGTCGTCCCAGAGCAGTTACAACGAGCAGTTTTGAAAACATTGCATGACGGTTACCCTGGCATCGTGCATATGAAAGTGCTCGCATGAAGCTACGCGTGGTGGCCGGGCATTGATAAGCAGATTGAAGCCTGGGTGAAGACTTGTCTAAAGTGCCAAGAAGTCAGTCGTGCCCCACCTAGAGCAACTCCAATGAAGTGGGAAACCCCCCAGGGGCTGTGGTCCCACATCCATATTGATTTTGCGGGACCTACTAAGGGACATACGTTCCTCCTAACAGTGGATGCCTATTCCAACTGACTCGAAATCCACAAGATGAAGCAATCAATTCAGTCACCCGCAAATTAAATAAACTATTCGCAACACATGGGCTGCCAGATGTTCTAGTCTCTGACAACGAACCCCAGTTCACCGCCCTGGCATTTGAACAATACTTAGTGGATGGGGGTATCCGCCATGCACTAACTTCGCCGGTGCACTCTGCGGCCAATGGCAGGGCTGAGCGCATGGTCCAATTTGTTAAAAAAACTCTCCACAAGATGGACTATGGGGACATTGATGACAAACTAAACAGAATACTCTTACTTCAACACATCACCCCGCACAGCATCACCAACAAGATTCCAGCTGAACTGTTGATGGGACGCAAGCTCTGCTCCCACCTCGACCGTCTCCACCTGTCCTATGCGCCAGAGAAACCCTGTGGATCTAGCGGAAAATGCCATGAGTTCAAGGTAGGCGACTAAGTCTTCGCTAAAAACCTTTCTGGCGAACCATTATGGGTCGAAGCAACCGTAACCCAAACCACCGGGCCCAGATCATACTGCGTGCAAACATTGGATGGAAAGATGTGGAAACGCCATATAGATCAGCTTTGCTCTAGGTTGCAACCCAGTTCCCGCGACTCCTGTGACTCTCAAACTGAGGAGGGAGGGGATGTCGAGGGAACCGAATTCAAGATACTGGATGACAAAATCGAAGAAAGTCAGCAGCCCGGCGCGTTACATGAAGAAGAATCAGGAAGGGGGGTTGCCTCGCCACAGAGGAATACCTCAATGGAGGCGAGCCCGCAGAGACTGGAGGACAACAACGACAGAATTAGCGGCACCGAGTCATCCTGTGAGGATCCGGAACCACCGGTACCAGATAAATCAAAAAATGTTCCACTGAAACTGGACTACAGACAGCGCAAATCTAACAGACAGTTGAAATAACCTGCATATCTACGGGATTACGTCACCGCACTCCTCAAATAAAACCTAGGGGGAAGGGGTGTTATGAACTAATAAAGGCGTTTAATAAAGTTTTAACAACCTTAAGTAAAAGCAGGGTTCTAATCCTGCACTTCTGATTGGCCGATAATAGCGACATCGGATTGGTCCTTTCTGGGAAGTCTGATTGGCTGTTAATGGGCCAACTCTCATTGGTTCAAGGGTTTAACACTTCCTTGTCTCTCATTGGTTAATAGGACAGCAGCCAACCCTATAAAAGGGCTGCTGCTGCCCTAGGTAATTGCTCTATTCAGTATGCCTAATAAAGAGTTGAAGTTCACTGTCTCATTTCCGCTCCTTGCACCCATGCGCAGAACTTAACAATTTGCTAGAAATCTGGGTTGTGTGATTGCAGACAGTGGCCAGGAGCACTGTTTAGGACTCTGTGGAAAAGAAATCCCAGAACAGCAGCATCTTTAACTTGGAGTTATTGGCAGCAGGTTGCCACCTCCTGGTGCTTGGCTATGAACAATCTTACCTTTCTTCTATCTTTTGTGATGTCTGCTTTGTCCATATGTCTGCTTTATCTTTCTATTTATTGAGAGATTTAGAAACTTTTGAGTTTCTCTTATGCTTGCAGTTCTAGACATCTTTATTAAAGGTGGTAAAGTTGTAAACACACATGTGAATTAAGATATGTAGGCTGGGGAAGGAAGGTACACAAGTACATGCTTGTATTGTTTTCTTCTCTCCTCTTTTTAATGGCCAAACGGCCTCTCCACTTGAACCTACATTTATAAAACTCAAAGAAGCTGCAACAGTATCTTGGCAAGCACAAGCGGAAAAGTACAGGTGCAAAAAGTGTGCATAGGCCCAAAGTAAACACTTCTTCTAAAAAAGAAATCTGAAGAAGAAATCTTTCATGCTAAGAAATTTATTTCTCTTCAATATTTGCAATGTGAAACTGATAGCACATAATGCCACTTGGCTTTGTTTCCTGATAAAAGCGAGTAGTTTGTGGTAACGAGCAGATGCTTGAGTTCTCTGTGCAGCATGAGGTACACCGTCAGTCAAAAAGATCAATATTTACTGTTCTTGTGAGGGGAGGAAAATAATGTGTGGAATATAATGCCTGCTTTCCAGTACATCTATATCAGGACAAGCAAGCTTTATGAAGATCAAGTATGTCATTCCCTTAAGAGAAAATGGATATGATGATCTGATAGGAACATGATCCCAGACTCAATTGGGTGGATCTCACAGTACTACAGTATGTTAGGGGCACCATTTTGTTTTTCCTGCTGTCTTTTTTTTAAATTTATCAATTCCCCTTTCCTCCATGTCCTTAATCTCACCAGTATAATACTTAAAAAGTGTAGGTATGGACTAATTACTTCAGAATATCTTTAATATTCTAATATTGCACATCTATGAAGAGATTTCCTCAGTAATTCAAAACACTTTGTAAAGTGTGTTATATTTTTAGTGAACAACCTGGTTGTTCCCAATCAGAACAACACTAGGATTCTATCTTCTTCCTTTTTCCTCTTCCTCCTCCTCCTGGTCCTTACATATTTCTTTCGCTTGTAGAAAATTATATGGGTCTTCCTAAATGTAACAGCTTGTATTTTCCAAAGAATAAAATATCTGTGAGGAGGGCTTACTTTAGAGCAGGTGTGTCCAACCTTGGCAACCTTAAAACTTATGGACATCAACTCCCAAAATTCCCCAACCTGCCATGTTACCGAAGTTGGATATTCCTGCTTTAGAAACTTATTTTGAGTTATTCGGTGCTTTGGAATATGGTTTGACACCCTCATCGTTGTAGGAGCCTCTCAAATATTGGAACAGGACTATCATGACTAGGGATGACATCATAGCACTATTCCAATAATAGAGGAGCTTCTACAAAGATGAGGGGATCCAACTATTTTCAAAGCACCAAAAGTAGTGCCAAAAACAGTAGATGGAAACTTACCAAGGAGAAAAACAACCTTAGAACTAAGGAGATATTTGCTAACGATTAACCTATTAAGTGGAATTGTTTGCCTTCAAAAGTTGTGGGTACTCCATCACTGGAGGCTTAAAAATATCTGGACAACCATTTGTTTGAAATGGTATAGGGTTTCCTGCTCTAGCAAGGAAACTAGAAGACCTCAATGGTCTTCTAGAAGACCTCAATGGTCTAGAGCAGGGGTCTCCAACCTTGGCTCCTGGAAGCCTGGCGGACTTCAACTCCCAGAATTCCACAGCCAGCTTTGCTGGCTGTGGAACTCTGGGAGTTGAAGTCCGCCAGGCTTCCAGGAGCCAAGGTTGGAGACCCCTGGTCTAGAGGTCTTCTAGAAGACCTCAATGGTCCTTTCCAACTCTACTGTTCTATGTTTTATATTCTATGTCTGTTGTTTCTGTTCGTAGATTTATAAATTACAGTACAACAATAGTTTCCATGAAGATTAAATCTGATTACTATAATTCAATGTGAATTGCATAACATGCATACATTTTCAAAATGGCCTATTTCCATTCTTTTTTTTATACTGAGGACTAACACTTTCTATATTTCTAATAAAGAAACAGCATGCTATGCCAGGGGTATCAAATTCGTGTTGTCATGGTGTCATCACATGATCTATTGGGACTTTTTCTCCTTTGCTAAACTGGATGGGGACTGGGCCAGCACGTGATGCATCCAGCCTGCAGGCTGTGAGATTGACACCCCTGTGCTATACATACAGACACATCAGATTCAATTCCTGCCTTTTCAGTGAAAGATCAAAGCAACTGGGCTTGAAAATAACTGCTATCAAAGTAGCAAAGATGAACAAACCGTATCTATTCATTCAAACATGCGTGTACATTGTCAAACTGGCAATATATATTCTATGATGTACGGTACTTATGTAATGTGTAGAGTCACATGTGAGACAGCTGTATTCAGTTATTCCTCAAGATAGATTTGAGGGAGGCAATTCAGAAAGTTGGGTAGCTTCCATCTCAGTGCCCCAAATCAAAGGGTTGAAATAGATTTGGTTTAAGACAGTTGCTTTGTTCTGGTAGAAAGGGGAGGTGTCCCATAACATATGCAGAGACTTCTTTAAATGTCTACCTTGAAGTGGGGTGGCTCCAGTCCAGAGCTTCAAAGGAGTCCACTGCTTCAATTCTGTACCTTTCCCTGAAGGGGATGTCTTGATGGAAACTACATCAGTTGGAAGCACTTCTTTGAAACTTTACATAATCCCAACTTTCAAAGCTTGGCAATATCTATAGGAAGATATAGTAGCTGCCTTTCTCCCAGATCGCTAGTTTTTAAATTGTTTGACCCAATTATTCCTTTTTGCTAGTCTTGTATAATGTCAGTACCTCCACACATAAAGTTGTTTTACACAAACGTCTTGGCAGAAGCAATCTCAAACTGGACCCTAGACTTAAAAATGGTTCTATTACACCCAAGATGCCTCCAATTTTTCCAAATTTAAGAGCCACCGCTTCAAAGCAAGCATGTTATTATCACATGTTAGGTTATAGCCCCCTTGGGGCAGGTTTTCTCTTTCATTTATGCAAAATGCTAAGGGTACTGTTGAAATCAAGAGTGACCAACTATTGCAGTTAAACCATATACTTGTTTTTAGCTTTTTTCAACACGGATGGCTTAATTATGCTTTTTGAGTCATGCTCATGAATGCTTCAGTGATTTGTTGTGCGATAGACTACTGTAGTGTAAAAACCAAAACCAAAACCACTGAACCCCTCAGTTCTTTTTTTCCTGACAAAGAAGAATCTGTTAGATGCATGCATATGTAACTTTCTTCATTCTTTGTTCCTACCTCCATGGTTACTTCAGCATTAATTACTTGACTTCTGTTGTACCCTTAGTATGCACAATTCACTTGTGGGTTTAACTACCTTTGTCATCTCCTGATGCTCACTTTGTGCATGGGAAATGAATCCGAGTCTGCTTTCAAAGTTTTCACTTAAGTAAAATTTAATCATTTAATTTATATCTTGCCTTTCTTCTCCGAAATGGCACTCGGGGCACTTAACAAAAGAAATAGGCAAGAACCATTGAAACATAAACATTTAATTAAAAAAACACTATATAAATTTCTATATAAAAGAAATAAACAGTCTCTGCAGAGTTAAAACCTACTTCAGCAATCAAATCAGCTTAAAATACCCAAATCCTGCATGAATAAAAAGGACTTTGCTTGTTGGCAGACAGACAAGAGAGCAAAAACTAGCTTGGCTCCCTTGGTGACCACATTCCCTCCAAATGTGCTTCTGACAATTGCTGAACAGAAAGTGGCCTCTTCCCATGAGCTTAAAATGGAAGCAGGTTAATATATTTTCATGCATTTTTCAAAATAGCCTCATCTCAAGCCTGGCAACTGTTGCAATAAAGGACTACATGTTTCATTTGAATGGACCTGGTCAATAATCTAGTTTTAGCCTTCTGGATCAGTTCTTCAATGTTTCTGAGCCCTTTTAAAAAGCATCCTGTATATGACACACCATATGAATATAATTGTGAATAGGTTTGGCAGGTCTGGGAATGGCTGCATTGATAGAGTTATTTTAGTTATACAGATAAACTCCTGGTCTTTGCCAGAATACTTTATCTAGCCAAGCTTAACACAGAATGGAATGGAATAGAATAGAATAGAATAGAATAGAATAGAATAGAATAGAATAGAATGGAATAGAACGGAACAGAACAGAACAGAACAGAACAGAATAACGGAGTTGGAAGGGACCTTTGAGGTCTTCTAGTCCAACCCCCTGCTTAGGCAGGAAATTCTATACCACTTCAGACAAATGGTTATTCAACATTTTGAAAAAACTTCCAGTTGGTTTCAGTGGCACAGATTTATTATAAAGCTACTCAACATTGCTACTCAAAGTGTATTAGTCTTGACAATACTAACTGTTTATACATCTTTCCCTAGAAAAGCATAATTTAATCATTCAAAGAATAATGACACAGGGTTACTTTTTTGCTTTGTGTATATGTGTGTACTTGTTTGTGGTTGTGATGGAATTATACCTTAGGTCAGGACCAGTTATGGATCATACAAACTGGGCCTGCCATCAACATTTGTATCAGTCTGTGAATCTCACTGTTTTGGTTTTCTCTATTTAATCAGATGATTCTATTGCTTAATGGCTGAATGATTAATAAGTATTAAATCACTGCAAAAACTATGGTGATTTTTTTTAAAAAGGGGGGTACTGTGACCATAGTTTAACATTTTATCAGCTGATATCTCAGTTGTGTCTGCTTCCATTTTTCAAATTTTTAATTCCCGTTCCTTCCTTTATTTTGGGAAGAAGCATCTGAATATTTCTGCTACCACACTATAAAATTAGGGACTGGTTTTGCCCATAGCACTTCTAAAAAAGTTTCCCTATTTCCAATTATTGTATTTGAAGGTGGATTGCAATGCTCATCCTTCAGACACATTGCTCCATGAAATGGGATAGCCCATGAACTGCAAGTAAGATTGGTAACAAATGACACTAAGAGCAAATAACTATTTCTTTCCTGTGGCAGAAACAATTTGCTTTGTTTTTATTTTTATTTTTAAAAGGGATGGAAAGAACCATCTTTTATAATAACAAGAAAAGTTACAAACTGCCAAAAACGAGAAGTCTTTTACCCACAAAACAGAACAAGGGTGAATTTCCTCAGTCCTTTATGTAGCAAGACTTTTGAAGATTGTAAGTAACAACTGTGTGATTCTTTCATCAAGTAATCTGCATATACAGCAACCAACTTCTCTTGATTCCTTTCTCTTTTTCTAACACAGTCCTGATGGAATGATAGAAATTGAAAGCAGCAGGTTTACATATCAGGAGCATCATTCTGGATGCATCATATCTACACAGAGGTAGGGGGAGAACAGTTATCAAATCCCCATGCTGCGGTACCCCTATAAATGCCTTCCCTTTTGTCCATGAAAGTTTCTAAAGAATAAAATTGAAGCACAAAGAAGTGGGCACACTAGGGAGTGAATGCAACAGCATTTCCTTAATCCATGTGGATAAAAAAAACATGAATATTTTGATTCAATAAAGGGTCTTCCTCAGCATGCTGAATTAATCACATGGATTATTAAAACACTGTTGTATTCAATCTTTCGATCTTCTTTTGCCTTTTTTCCCTTTTATTGTTCTCTACAGCTATACTAAAATAAAAAGAGCATTTATATGAGCATCATAGTCATTGAAATGATTGAATTTCTTCCCTGAAATCTACATTTTCCCCAAATGTTTCCACATTTGTGAGAATGGAGAAGAGAGATAGCTTTACATTGTCTCAAACACTTTTATTGATGCCATAAAAATTGCCATTAAATCAAATATGCTTTGATACCTAAGTCCAGCATGTTGTTCCGTTAAAGATTGACAGTTTAGCAACTTGTGTATAGTTTGTAGTGTTTTGCTTATAGTTTTTTGTTAACTTTCTATCTTTTCATTAGTATTCCATGTTATAATATTTTAACAGATTTTCTTCTTTTTAAGTGGTTTTAATTGGTGCTGTTATTTGTTAAATGAGAAAGCCTGACAAGACATTTTGGGATGCTACTTATTTTCCAGATAAGAACAGCAACATGAACTCCTTTCAAGGAATTCGCTATAGGAAAAAAAAAAAGGATTGAAGAGTAAAAAAAACCCTCAAAAAACTATTTGAACTGAGATGTATCCCAGGTTACTAATCCATCTGGATTCAGGATTTATCAGATTCTTGGGAAGATGATGTAAGGCCAATTTGATTTTGTTTTTTGTTTTCCAATCCATTCACATGACCCTTCAGGTCTTCATTTTAAAGAGAAAGAACGCATAAAAGAGCAGTTCATGATCATTTACTGTATTTTAGTTTAAATAATACTATCCTGTGCATTTTGATTGTAACCGGAAGATGGTTTTAATAAAACTTTGGCAGCACTGGTCTGCAGATACCAAAATTCCTTCAACTATTTCTTGGCAAACTTTAAATAAAAAAAAGGTTAATTGTGGCTTAGTAACCATTGCTATTACTTGTACCACAACAGCAGCAACAGGATAGTACTATGATATCATAGTTGCTGCCTTATATCCTCCTACACCAGTGTTTCTCTGACAATTGTAAGATGTGTGGATTCTGGAAAGGGAATACTGGAAAGTGAATTCCATACATCTTAAAACTGCTAAAGTTAAGAAACATTGCAGTATATCACAATCTATCCTCTCATAACTGAGTAAGAATATTCAGTTCTGTGACTAAAAGCCTGATGGATGCATGGGACTCTGAGTGTAGTATCCTTTATTCTCTACGTTCAATCCTCTCCTCTTCATGCCAATCATTCTTCAACAATGAAACCGTATTTTTAAAAGTCTCTCCTTAGCCAGTAATCGAGACTAGTGCTTTTGAAAGATCAAAAATTGAGTCTTATACAGAAACTTATACCTTTCCATCGCTGAAGTGTCTTTTTTTTAAGCAAATGGAAATAGAAAGACTTGGTCTCTATTGTCCGTTGAGGGAGCTTGGTGGAGTTGATCTCCCCTTACTCAGTAGGCCAAAAAACCATGCCATTTGGAGGTGGAAAAATCAAGGTTATAGGCAGGGGTGGGCTTCAAAATTTTTAACAAAGGGTTCTCTGCCCAGTTGCTTGGTGGGTATGACCATGGTGGATTTGGCCTAGTCAGCCTCCTGCACCATGGTGTGTGTGTGGGGGGGGGGGCATTTTTGCCCTCCCCGGACTCCGGAGGCTTTCCTCAAGTCTCCAGGGGGGCGAAAATGGCCTCCCTGGGCTCGGGAGGCTCTCTGGAAGCCAGAAACTGGCCCATTTCTGGCATTTCCAAACTTCCAGAGGTCCATTTTTCACCTTCCCTGAGCCTCCATGTGTGCTCTGCATTTACCTCTTCATCCAAAACGGGTCAGCCAGGAGTGGGATTTGGGGGTTCTCTGAACTGCACAGAATCTTAGCCAGGGGCTCTCCTGAATCCCTGCAAACCTCCAGCAGCCCACCCCTGGTTATAGGCAGCATATCATCAACCAAGGCTGTGAACAAACGCAATAAAAATTAATGGAAAAAATGTCAGTGAATGAACTGGGTCTGAATCATTAATGAAAATGAATGACATGGGAATGTTGACTTGTTTGTATCTTTGAAATGAAATCACAAGTTGACTTTGGGTGTATAAGAACAGCAATGAAGCTTTAAAAGATATATAAATATGAAGATATATTTGCCCAGATGTATAAAATAAAATAAGTGACAAATGAAGTGTCCTCAAAACAGACTATTCCACTCCTTAGACATTCTGCATTCAGTCCAGCGGGTACACTTTCTACTGATGTGGGTGACATATAATTAACCACCTGGGAATAGATAATAGATGTTTTGTGTTTTCATTTTCCCCTGTTCAAATTCCAGTATCTTTATTGTATTAAAAATAGTGTGGACATCTTTACATTGCAAAGGATCTGACCAGATTAAAGTTTCATCAGCTTTCTGCTATCAACCAACAGAGACCTATTTCCTTTCACTTTACTTAACATTTAATAAAGATAGTGTCATGTTGTTTATTAAAATCTCTCATGTGATACTCTGAAAATGCAGGAATTGCCTACATCTTTATATTGAAGAGAAAAGCACTTACAATTTCCTCCTTTACATGCAAATTACAAGGCCATCCTTACGTTCTTTCAGAACAGTTGTAACCCAGTTCTTTCTCCGTTCAATTATTTATTTTCCATGAATTAAACAATTTTAAAGGTTTTTTACTAGAAAAAGTAAGTTCTTAAGGTTGTGCTTCTCTCACATTGATGTCAGCAGAATAAAACTTCCCCCACTTTTTCACAGAAAAAATAGATTTTAAAACAAAATTAAACATTAGCTAGTTACTAATTTTAGTAGTGTTCAATACTTCTTATGTAGCAATAATATTCAATAACATGTTTATGGTATTCATTGTGTTCAAACTACAAAATGCTATGTAATAAAAATCATACAATCTTAATAATTTTTTAGAGTGTATGGAAATGGATAAATTAACTATGGAATTAAAAGGGAAAACAGACACAGAATACAATGCAGTATGGAAACATGGTTTATTTGGATAGATAATAGATATAAAAATAGAAAATGTAAATAATGTATATAATAAATAAGAGGGTATGAAAGTATTATGCATTGTAAGTATTGATAGGACACATAAATGTATATATAATGTCACAGCACTGTTTAATAACTATTGATATTATGTATAAATGGAAAAAAATTCAATAAAGCATTATTTTAAAAAATTATACAAGATAGTTTTTTTTCCTCCATTGGAGCCTAATGACTTTACAAATGGTATTGATATGCAGGTCAAAAATCATATTGCACCAGTTATTCAGCTACACACTGAGTTTTTGATATCCTTTTGAAATGGACAGTACCTGAAAATTAACATTTTACTGCATTTACCCCACTGATTAGACTGCAGTGGGATAGGAATTAAATACATTGTTAAATAGTGTTTGCATGAACATGCATATATCTAAATATGGTTGTACAGTAGTCTTTAACTTACGACCATTTGTTTAATGACTTGCAACTTAAGTACAACTCACACGATTGGTGCCCTATTGTGATCACATGATCACAGTTTGGTTGCCCAACAACTGGTTCACAACTGCAACAAGTTACAGTCTCCTGCAGTCAAATGTTCATGATTTGTGACCTCTTTGCTGATCCCAGCAAAAGCATCCATTGGGGAAGCTGAATTTGGTTAACAACTATCATAAAAATGTCATAAAATGTTATAAAATCAGATCTGACTCAACTCAGGATCATAGTGACTTCTGACAGAACTTTGTCAATCTGTATTCGGAAGTCCCACAGTAGTTTTGCATGCTCATTTTCGACTACTTTTTCAGGCTTTTGAGCCCACCAGTTCTTTGCTACTGGCAAATAACAACAACAACAATCATTAGTTTTTATTGTTTTTTATTTTTTGTTTTAAATATGGTTTTTACATTGTGTAAGGCGCCACGATTTGCCATGGGGGAATAGGTGGCAATATAAAATAATAAATGAATAAATAAATAAAATGATGAATGGACAGGAGTTTTCCTGGTGTGCATCAAACTAACGTAGTTAAATGTGCAAAGGCCACAATTATCAGTTTGTGAAAATGTTCGTATGGTAATTCCCGTTGAATACATCTGTTGCTAGTAATTTAATAAAATCTATTTCTATTTTAAACAAAGGGGACTTTGTTTAAAATAACTTTAATATTTTTAATCAGAAAAAGATACTTGTTCTTAAAATAAAAGTTTGATTCATTTTATTAATAGATGGGTGATTCTTGTGATAAAAGCTGCCACAGACATTTTTTTTCTCTTAAATTCAAACTTTTGTTAATGTAGAGGCATTCATTTGCTCTTCATTAACACATATAGGTCCGGTGATGTTACAAACATTTTTCTGTAGTTTTTCTGTAGTGGGGTCGGAAAAACTAATTATTCACCATATGGTGGCCAGCTCAGCAACAATTGCTGAAGTCGTGGAAGCAAAAGGAAGTTGGCTGGTTGATTTCTTTGAGCCGTTTGCACAGCGATGACTCTCTTGACATATGCCATTCATTTGGCTTCTGAATAACAGATGGACTAAGGCTGGGAATTGTGGAAAAATCATGGCAGGGATCTGGTGTCTGCCCTTGCCTTTTTATCCTTCAGAATGACTTTGGGTCACATGGTTTGCAAAAAATAAAAAGCCATGGATTGTAGTGTCAGTACTTCTCCGCTTCTTTTATGAAGCCGGTCGTAATTTAGACTGCTTTTTCGTATCTTGTTTATTAAAAGGATCAGTGTGTTTAGATGAAAGAGATTACTTGGTGTGCGGTTAGTGTATATCTGTTGGGAGGGAGGTTGTGCTATGTCAATGACATTCAGCTCATTGTTAGTGAAAAACATGCCAGCAGTTTGATAAGGAATAAGAAATTGAGAAGGTTAAATTAAATTTTAAATTGATCTTTATTTATTAGCTTCCCTTTTGCAAATGACACATAGGCAGGAAAAGATAAGAACTGTTTTAGTTTTAGTTTCAGATTCCAAGGCCTAAAATAGGCTATTGTCTTTTTATATTTTATTTTCCCCAAGCTTCCAATAGTGCTTAGAAAGGGGGATAACATTAATAGGACAGGAATCTAGCTGTAGACTTTGGGAATGTAATATGGTCCTTAGGATTGACAACCATACAAATGGGAAGATGTAGTTGGTTTTTTTATCCTTGAATGTCATACTTCTTACAGTAAAGCACACTGTTGAAGGGAATCAAATGAGGTGTTATTTAAACATGACTAATAGTGTTTATGTGGGTTGGAAATTTTTAAGCTAGATCCAAATTCAATTGATATTTAGCAAAAATACTTTAAAACACTTGGCAAAGGAAAGTTGGAATACTTTTTATGCGGAGGAATAGCATTAGTAAAGGATGTGGTGCAAAATAGCTTGATTGGGGGCTTTCCTTTCCTTTCCTTTCCCCTTTCTTCCCTTCCCTTTTCCTTTTCCCTTTTCCTTCTCTTTCCCCTTTTTAAAAAGGGTTCTGGGTACTGAATTTTTTTAAAAAACTCTTGCAGTTGAGTTCCACCTCTGCCACATGGATTTAGTGCCAATTCCAAGGCCATTAATATTATTTCAGAAGGTGGAAGGAAGATGACATTGGGTAGTTTTAGAATTTAGAATGGATTGATTACATTTCACAGAATAATTTTTCTGAGAACTCCAATTCTGTAATGGTATGTAAAGGAAGAGATTTTCAGAGTTGCAAGATTTTATTAATGTCACCTTGCAATAAAACTAATAATCTTGGTTCTGTTTCTTTTGTATGGACTATTAGTGTGTTAGTCACAAGACTAACACACTAATTACAAAAAGAAGGTTCTTTATGTAGCCAGAGTGATCTAGTAAAACTATGTTATTTAAAAAGAGAAAAGTTTACTATAATTTTACCATGTAATTTGCTATTTGGATTTTCCTTGCAGTGAGTTTGCATTTTCTAAAGTGCAAAGTACCTAAAATCTACTAACTTAAAGAATATGTAAAAAAAAATCCACACACATCTAGGACCCACTGTGAACATTTCAATTCCACCTGAGCAATGGGTCCCAAGTTTTATTATACATAATGAAACAAAAATATTTTTGTGTATAGTTAAGTCCTAGTTTAATAACTTTAGTAAGATCTTTGATAAATCTGTAACTATTAAGTTGGTCTTCATTAGAGATTATGCAGAAGCTTGTGAGATCTTATACAATTCTTGAAGAGGGAACTGGTTTTTAGTTCAGTTTTTATACAATTTCATATATTTCCAATGAAAGCCTGGTGTATTTAAGTTGTAAAAAAGGATTCCACTGAAGACAAAATACAAAATAAAGTGGCAATGAAAAGAAAGCAGCCGAAAATGGGTAAAAATAAAATGAATGAAATAAGAATGTTATCTACTTATACTTTATTTTTAAGCAATGTAAATCACCTACTTAAAAACCATCAATATGTCATGAAAATATTGTTACTCATTAGAATAGGATAAATTTACCCTCCTCTTTTAAAATAGTAGGAAAACAAATTTTTCAGAAAAAGAAATACTTTTTTTTAGGAAAGAATGTTCTTTTATGATATTCTATAGAAAATTCAGATACATATGTGTTATGCAGATAATTTATTTATATATATTTTTAGTTTCCATGTTTTTAACAGGAGCATTTGCATTGTTCACACCAAAAGCCAGTTGTTACCAATATTGTTTCTCAGCTGTCTGTATTTTTAATTGTTATAATACTGCTTTTATTGTATTTTAATTCTGTTCACTTCCCAGAGACATTCTTTGAGATCTGTAGCCATTTAAATTGGACAACTAAATATTCTCCTTTTTCTCTGCTTCCATGTAAAGGAGTAGAGATAGATTTAAATAGTAGCTCAATTTTGAAGTCTTTGGGCATAATGGAACCTTTTTTTCTTCTAAAAGGAACAACTGCTTCGCCTAATTAGTACTGATTATTAAATTAAGGTAATAATTGGTGGCATAATTAAAAAGATATCCCACCAGCAAAAGGCATGAAACCACCCTGCTTCTAAAAGTTCACCCTTGGAATAATTCCTTGCAGCCTGAAAGCCGGCTGGAGGATTTTGAAAAGAGAGAAATTCATTACTCAGAGACATGTATTATGTTCTTATCAGCTGTCAGCTTTTAACACTTACTTTGACAATGGCTGTTTTTGACAGAATTTGTAGGTTGCTTTTCCTCACCCTGCGCCTGAGATATGATGAATGTGCCATACAGGTGACCTTTACTCAAGGCCTCATGTTAATATACACAATGGTCCATTTATTAATTTCAAACAATACCTGTCATTTTTTTCCTCTCAAATGCTTGGTTTGCCAATATGACCCTCTGTTAGAATGTGGGACCATTCCAGATTGGTCACCAGGAAGCACCAAGTGCCTTTGACTGAAATGACATGGAAGATGTATGGTCAGAGTGCTGTACTCAGCACCACTGCTGTGACATGAAGAAAACCATTTTGACCCAAATAGAAGCATACTCAAACAATGTCGCACCAACCAAAGGCAACATATTGGGAAGAAAAATGCTCGCAAACAGTTTGTGCTGGAAGATATATTGGCAAGATGGCCATAGGGCAATCTTTGAACTATTGAAATCTTTAGAAATATTGTTTAGTAGTTGAACAATACTTACAAACCTAATTAATCAAGCATAGCTGCTCTTCTTCACTCTTTACACAATTATTTGACTATATGAATAGCACTTAGAGGCTTATTTTGAAAAGAATTTTTGCAAAGGGGTGACAAATGTTTAGCCAGATGACACTATTTAATGTCAATTGAAATTCTGATTTCCTCCTCAGATAATGTTTTGCCAAAGAAGGTTGCAAACGACATTTTAAAATTTATAATTGTCATATGTCTTTGAAGCGTTGTTTTAATAATATCAACAAATGTTTATGAGTAGTACTTTTCTCTAAATTAGATCAGTATTGAATGCCAACTGTTTAAAAAAATACCTCATTCTTCTTAATAAAAATTGCTTATTTTAAAAGATTATTCTGAAACTTGAAGCTCTTGGAAGATGATGTCAATAATATACATGAAAATATAAGTGTTTAATTTAAAAAAACCCCTCTCATTTTCACATTTCAGTTGTCTTTTCATTCATATATTTTCAAAGTGTGTTCTTTTGTGTTCTTTGCAACTTAAGACTTACATAAGTGTTCATAGAACCACTGTAGTAAACATGTTTGGCATAAGGCAATAAGGAGTGGACTCAATAGAAGATAATTACTTCTTTTCTGATCAAATGTAATTTTTAATAAAGAATTTTATATTAAAAGATAGTATTTGCCATGGAGTTTATTGAATGTCAGAAATGTATACCCTTCGAAATCAAAACCATTCAATGTTACCTCTTTTATCTTTTCCCATATGAAATATTAATAGAATACAGATGATAAAGATTTTATGAATAAAATGAGCAATGAAATGGAAAAGTATCTTTATATTAATATTTGTGCTTTAATTTCTTTGTCTTTTTGTTTACTAACATTTCCATCTTTTGTTTTACATGTTCTTGTAGTATTGCTATTCTTTTAATAAAGTTTCAGGTAAAAATGCTAAAACTGGTTTCTTATATAAAAGTTGTAACTATTCTCTTTGTACTTTTATACAGAATTTTATTTTAAAATATGATATCTGAGTTTGGTCTGTTATGCTAATTTTGTTCTTTTTTCATTTTGAGGGCATAATTTTCAGTTTATTTTGGAAAAGCAGAGACATACTAATACAAATTGAATTTTAAAACTTTTATCCTTGAGTTTTTACCACAAATAAAATGGTAACTGAAAAGAACAGAGTCAAATATGTTATCACTTATTAGTTAATAGATCAAATCCACAAATGGTCCTACATTCTAAGCCATATAGACTAACTGCTATAAAAAATGTTGTGTGTTAAATTGATGAGCTTCAGAACTATAGCACATTACTTGAGAGATTTCACTTGAAGATCCTCAGGTTAAGGAGCAATTAATCACAACAATTATCTTAAAAATGATTTAACAAATATGACTAAATAAATTATTTTCTTGAGGAATGACTATATTTCTCTTGAAAGCTCATCTGCCTGAAAGAATGGTCAAGAGGTTTTGGTACAATTTATTACTAACAAAATATGCTTAGATGTACAATTTACATATCTCATGTACTATGTCTACATTACACAAAATTATTAGCTAACATGGGATTTGTGGAAATCAGTAACAGGGAAGGCTGAATATATGTTTACTAACACCCAAGAGCCCTTATACGTGTGTTCCTTGAGTGTGTGCTTTCAGACTCTGATCCATTTTAGAGAGGAGATTTTTCAAAGTTTCTCCTCTATTTTAAGAAGTGAGTTTTCTCTAAGACAGTAGAAATCTTCTCATACCCAAGAATTTGAGGTCAAATATATGTTAATAGTTGTCAGTTGGCAACTTTTGTTTCACAATACAGAGATTATATCATTTTCTTAAGAATATTTTTACATGTTGCAAAATATTGCATGCATCCACTTGTTTAATAGCTATGTCTATTTCTGCATATAAGAATAGTGTTCATGAATATCAATATATCTAACTTCCATAAAAGAGTTATATCTATGCTTTAGATTTTTTCTGGAAGCTTTTTAATGCATTTGTCAATATCTTTCTTTCTGTTCCCTAACCATCAAAACCAAATTTGATAGCAGCCAGGCATGCTATTGATACCTTCTAATCAATCCCTATTGAAAGGATGTGCTATATTTAGGAATATTACAAATCAGAAACCAAAGAGCTTCAGTTTTCATGCTTCACCATCTTTCTCTTCCCCCTGCCCTCCAGTCTTTTTTGGAAATTTGGCATGACTGTCTCCCTCACGACTGGCCTATCCTGCCACTGATCCCCACACAAAGAGGTTAATAAATGTTTACTTCCCCCCTCCCCTTCCCCTTCCCCCCCATTTTTCCATATGGCTTGTTCACAGCCTTGTGCTTGTTTGTCTCTCAATGCTCACTTACATTGACTGGTGTGAGGGAATTGTTCCTCCTATGCTGGCCATCTTCAAATCAATGCTGGCCTCTAACAAGAGAAAGTGCCTCAGATGTAGTGGTTTCCACAGGTCTATTGTTGGGCTTTTGTTAAGCATTTTTGAACCTAATAAATAATGTCAAAAGTCTCTATCTTGGCCAAAAATGTTCCTTTTGATATCCATCTAGTAGTATTTTTTGTTCTGTGATGGCTTCCACTGTTGCAAAGAAGTTGGACTTTATAATGGTAATTTGAAGTCTCGCGTGCCATGTTGCCATATGATTTTCTTTTTAGGAAGGAAAAAAAAACCAGGGACAAGGCTTTTAAAGCCTTTTACTTCATAAAGTAAACAGTAATTACATACTGTGATCAAGGACTGAAACCAAGAAACACACGTTTTTACATTTTTAATTAGAAAACACATGGTGGTTTAAAGGTTTACATTTAAGGTTTATGCTTTGAGAAACTGGTAGAGATTTCTTGTGAAAGAAAATATAATCAGCCAAGGTTTTTTTTTAAAGTTACAATAATTTTATATTGTATATTGCTTCTAATAACAGCAACAAGCTAACTTGAAGAAAAACTTTAAAAAGTAATTTAGGTGAATCCTTCCTACAATTTCAAATCCAATAAATTATCATAATACTCTGAAGCAGGATTCCTGCAACATTTTCAGAAAGTAGCATTTTTATTATTTAACTTATAGTGCTGCCTATGTGTATGCAAATAGACCAATCAACCAACATCACTACTAATGACTGATAGTTTACCATAGTCGTGAACCAATCACTAACCACCTGAGACAGGCTTAGCATAACACAAATCCCTGATTAAAGTGGGTCAGTGAGGTTCTTTATTGGCAGGTGAAGGAGAAATTGAGAATAATGTGCTCTATAATCTCTATCAAAAGTCATAAGCTATTGGGTACATCAAAGTAATAAACTTATGCACCCAAAAGAGATTGTTTTGTTCCTTTTGAGAGGGTGAAGATAGGGAGGTTTCAAAGACTCTGGGAAATTACCTGCCATATTAAGACAAGGAAAACAACAACAAAAAAAGTGCATAAAATAAAAAAGCTGCAGAGAGGTGATGGGGTCTGAATGATACAAAGAGATAACAACTGGAATTTTTTAATTTTAGGCCAATTTAAAAAAACTTGCAGAAACTTCAAATGTACGCAAAGAAGAATTTCTGATAGCAACTGTTGGCAGAGGTGAAGATTAAAAAAGCATGGAATGTAGCAAAAATACTCCTCCCAGGGGTCTTGGTTTGCAGAAAGGAAGGCATATTGTCAGCAGTCAACTCTTTCTATATTTTCCGTTCAAGTTTTCAAATATATGTTCAAACATTCTGTGAATCTGACTGGAGGAAAGATGGAAACTTCTCACGTTTAAAAAGCTGATGCTTTTAAAGGCTATTATTAATATCTAATACCTTAGGATATTTAGATTCAGATGAAGTCAACTGAGATGAAAGGAGGTATAAACACAATATCAGTAATACTGAGCTAATAGACCCAGAAGGGAAAATTTATAAAAAGAAATAGAGCTCTGGTATATAAAAGACAAACAATAGAAAAGAATCATACAATACAAGAACAATTAAAAAACAACAACAACAATAGCAAAATTAAAACTAAACTAAACCAAAAAATAGAAAAAAGACCAATGCATAAAATGTTCTAAACTACAATATTAAATATCTAATGTGAATATTAAACATATACATATCAATGATTTACAAAATATAACTCTTACTTCATATGCAAAATTAATACAAAAAAAGATAGAAATTACCTAACAATACCACAGTATTGTTGTAAAATATCATAAAATTTGCATCAAAGAACCAAAGAAAAAACATATTGCTTTATTCTTTTATTAATTTAAAATACTGCATTTTCCGGAACAAAGGAATTACACATTTCCAAAATACAATCCTTAATGTCTGGAATAATATCACTTTTCCAATTTTTCAATATAATTCTTTTTGCCATCCCTCCCTCTCCATGTCTGGAACAATCATCATTCCTCATAGACAGTCAGATTCCAGAGTTTTGGAACATAATTTAGCATCACATTAACATCTTTTGGTTGGATTGCATTCAAGAAGTCCAGTGTTATTGGCCAAGGCCACTTAGCATTTAATTGTTTAATTACTTTTCCAACCATGATTTCACTCTGAGAAAATCCACATGGATCTGCTTTGAAATGAAGATAGGGGAAAGAATACAGTTTTATGCCTTCCCCAGAAAAAAGCCCTTTAATGTGCAATGGTAATAGGCCATTCTCCATGTTATCAGCAAAAGCACACACAAGCTAAAACAAACATGAAGTTCCTGAATTGAGCAGATAATATAGCACTGGGCAAGACACTAACTATAATTTTAAATGTGTAGGGCTAGGCCTTGAAATTAATTATGTTAACCTAATGCCATAAATATTGGACACTTTTTCTTATGCTTATTTTGCATTTGTAAACATTGTTGATCAATAGCATCCTCTCTGGATTGTATATGGGGTGTAGATAATTGTTCTAAACAATATAAATCACAGAGGAAAAAAATGTGAGACTAGGTACTGAAATTAAAGAGATATGATAAAACATGCAAGTTTGAAACCAGACAGTAAATGCAGTAGTGTATAAAAATGTGTATATGTTGTACACTGGATATTTAAAGTGTCATAAACCAAAGATGCATAGAAATACAGGAGATAAAAAAAATGAAAGATGTAGAGAAATGAGTTTTGAACAGAGGGAAAAAAGAATTCTAACATTTTTCTCATGGCTCACCTTATGAGCCACAGTGGCACAGTGGTTAGAGTGCTGTACTGCAGGCTTCTTCTGCTGACTGCTGGCTGCCTGCAATTTGGCAGTTTGAATCTCACCAAGGTTGACTCAGCCTTCCATCCTTCTGAGGTGGGTAAAATGAGGGCCCAAATTGTTGAGGGCAATATACTGACTCACTTAGAGAGGGCTGTAAAGCACTGTGAAGCGGTATACAAGTCTAAGTGCTATTGCCATTGCTATTATCTTATGAGATGCAAACAAAGTAGCTATGGTTAGAAACACTGAGACTTGAAGGGTCCTTGGTGCTCTCTGAGCTTGATTGTTTTCTTGCAGATGTTTCATTATCCAAACTAGGTAATATCATCAGTGCTAGTAGCAAGTAAGGTTTGCTCTCAATTTATATCCTCGTGGTTTTCCCTGTCAATATTAGCGGCAGTGGTTTTGGTGTTTCTTTGGTTGGGCTGTTTATTGTTAACTTGTTTGCCAGTTCCTTGATTCAAACAAGCTAACAGTAAACAACCCAACCATAGAAAGTTATTTTGGCCATAGATTGAATTGGGCTTAGGTGGATTCTCCACATGTGGATTCCAAAGAAACCCCTTGAATGATCTTGATTTGGAATAAGAGGTGAGGGGTAGTATTTGCAGATGATTCACAATTATTCAGCATGGTTAAAATAATTACTCTATTCTGAAGAGCTCCAGAAGAAGAAACTGGATAAGCTTGGATGAATTGGGTAAGTAGTTAAGTCCATGGCAAAATTCAATTGAAGTGTGTCAAACTGGGGAGACCATGGGCCAGATCCATCACATCCAAGCCATGACTATCCCAGCTCTGTGAATGGGAAAAATGTCATGAAACATCACATGATAGCAATGTGACGTGGCAGCATTCTTTTTTGTAATGACAATTTAAGGCTCAGTATGTTGGCCTGTCCCCTTGTTTCAGCATGAACCACTGGAATTAATTAGAACTAATAAAGACCATATCTAATATTATCTATTATTTTTAGTAAAGAATAGCGATAAAAATAGAAAAAGTTATTGAGATAATTTCCAAAACTTCAAAAAATTCCTTTAATTGCTTTATTAAAAGTATATATTTATAAAATGTGTAGATAATTTGGAATACATGGTTTACAAAAAAACTCCAAAACACATTCAATGCAACAAACTAGAATTTTATATATAGAATATATAGTTTAGGTAGGGTGACTTTTGGAAATGTCAGAAAAGCATCCAAATCTATGTAGTTTGTTTTGTTTGTTTGTTGTTTGGTTAGTTGGTTCATTCATTCTTCACTCATTCATTCATATTTAGTAACTCACCATGTAAATCTAAATGAGAAAAATAGCTATGTATCTTGAACTTAATTTTCCAAATGTTTTCAACTGTTATAGTGAAACATTAGTCTGTTTCTTATACAAAGAGGAAAAGTACTACTAACTGGGACAATAAATCTATACTAAAACATCTTATCTAACGATGTGGCAGTAGGGGAGCGGTGTGGTGGCTTAATTTATTCCTCCTAACTAAATCAGTACGTATAGTGTGTTGATTTTCCTCTTTCCACCCTACTTCAAGATGCCTCTTTTTAGACTGATTCTGTGTGTGACTTTAACAATGTTCTGTTCACATTTCCTTGGATAGGACCAACAATTGCCTGTTGACCCATTTTAACCTCTTTTGAGCGTCATCTTCAAAGTGTAACTGTCCTTGACAATGAAGGAGACCTTCTTATTGTCTGGTTCTTCTGGGCAATCTTTAGCATAGAGTAAAATGGCTTTCAAATGGAAGGATTGGCTGCAGGAAAAAGACAAAGTGGGCTGTTGTTTTTGAGTGACTTTGGTTGTGTTTCCCTTTTCTCCACCCCCTCCCTATTTTGGACTAGCACATTTCTATAGAAGATGACAGACATCTTGACAGGTGCAATATGCTTTGAACTGTTGTGTCAGATGATTCTTTTGTTTTGCTTTTTTCCCAGCAGAGTGGTACATCTCCTTAGGTTGTTAAGATACATATTGTTTGCTTTTCATTTCATGTGTCGAAGTTTTACATCCTTCCCCAACCCTTATTGCTCAGTTTCTCTCTTTATCAAAGGCTTTCACGTAGCATGTAGTTGATCCAAATGGAAAGGAAGACAGGAGTGCCAGAATCCTCTGCTCTTAACTTTTCATTATGTAAAAACAGTTGTAACTCTTAGAAAGAAAAGGTTACTAGTACTCATTGACTGGCAGTTCCTTAATGATGAATTAATTATAGTTAAATTGCCTAGATTCTTCCTGTTGTGAGCCTTCCCCTTCCTAGAATACATGCATATTTAATCCAAACATTTGATTCCAACAAACTTGTAGCAGTCATCACTGTTCAGCCTAAGAAATTTTCCTCAATAATTTAGGTTTGCCCAGTCTTCAAAAGCATATTCTGCTCAAATATTTTATATTTAACCAATATAAAATTGAGGCTGAATTCTCAATTGAGAATGGAGGCTGAATCTCAATTGAGGCTGAATTCTCACAGTGCTAAAATATAATACGTTTTCTTCATTTTCATTTGTACTATGCAAATCTAGCATCCAAGATTTCAAAATTATATTTTATGGTTCAGTGCAATGAGACCACCCAACTTTTGTGAATTCTTCAATAAATCATGGTTAAAACAGGTCATTGGGTGAAATAATGTCCTAGTTTAGTAATTAGAATATGTTTGTATTTAAAAGGATATTTTGTAGAATGTTGCTGTAAGAGAGGAAATAAAAAAGCTCAGAGTAAATGTATCAGTATCCATTAAGCAAAGAAAATGAATATAATAAACGCTACCAGTTGCTCTGAATATATGAACATTCTTACATTTGGATATTGTAAATTTTGCTTATGGGTGGAAAAAAAGATAATGGTAAATATATCTTCAGAAATGGATGCTTGGTGTTGCATGCTTCACTGGTTCAGTCTAAGGGCTGAATGACAAGACAGAAATCAACTATTCAGTTCAGACAGAATTGTTATGTAAACATTGAACAGATGCCCCCTATTCTTAAAACCAAGAACAGAATGACCAAATTTCCATTGGCTCAATTTTTTAAAAAAGGAGAAAAGGCTTAGAATTTATATCCTGGGCAAATCTATATACACTGCTCAAAAAAATAAAGGGAACACTTAAACAACACAATGTAATTCCAAGTCAGTCACACTTCTGTGAAATCAAACTGTCCACTTAAGTAGCAACACTGATTGACAATCAATTTCATATGCTGTTGTGCAAATGGAATAGACAATAGGCAGTTAGCAAGACATCCCCAATAAAGGAGTGGTTCTGCAGATGGTGACCACAGACCACTTCTCAGTTCCTATGCTTTCTGGATGATGGTTTTGAATGCTGGCAGTGCTTTCACTCTAGTGGCAGCATGAGACAGAGTCTACAACCCACACAAGTGGCTCAGGTAGTGCAGCTCATCCAGGATGGCACATCAATGCGAGCTGTGGCAAGGTTTGCTGTGTCTGTCAGCGTAGTGTCCAGAGCATGGAGGTGCTACCAGGAGATAGGCCAGTACACCAGGAGATGTGGAGGAGGCCGTAGGAGGGCAACAACCCAGCATCAGGACTGCTACCTCCGCCTTTGTGCAAGGAGGGACAGGAAAAGCACTACCAGAGCCCTGCGAAATGACCTCCAGCGGGCCACAAATGTGCATGTGGCTGCTCAAATGGTCAGAAACAGACTCCATGAGGTAGTATGAAGGCCCAAAGTCCGCAGGTGGGGGTTGTGCTTACAGCCCAACACCGTGCAGGACATTTGGCATTTGCCAGAGAACACCAAGATTGGCAAATTCGCCACTGGTGCCCTGTGCTCTTCACAGATGAAAGCAGGTTCACACTGAGCACATGTGACAGACGTGACAGGGTCTGGGGACGCTGTGGAGAATGTTCTGCTGTCTACAACATCCTCCAGCATGACCAGTTTGGCAGTGGGTCAGTAATGGTGTGAGGTGGCATTTCTTTAGGGGGCCGCACAGCCCTCCATGTGCTTGCCAGAGGTAGCCTGACTGCCCTTAGGTACTGAGATGAGATCCTCACACCCCTTGTGAGACCATATGCTGGTGCGGTTGGCCCTGGGTTCCTCCTAATTCACAACAATGCTAGACCTCATGTGGCTGGAGTGTGTCAGCAGTTCCTGCAAGATGAAGGCATTGATGCTATGGATTGGCCTGCCCGTTCCCCAGGCCTGAATCCAATTGAGCACATCTGGGACATCATGTCTCACTCCATTCACCAATGCCATGTTGCACTACAGACTGTCCAGGAGCTGGGGAATGCTTTAGTCCAGGTGTGGGAGGAGATCCCTCAGGAGATCATCTGCCACCTCATCAGGAGCATGCCCAGGTGTTGTAGGGAGGTCATACAGGCACGTGGAGGCCACACAACTACTGAGCCTCATTCTGACTTGTTTTAAGGACATTACATCAAAGTTGGATCAGCCTGTAGTGTTTTTTTCCACTTTAATTTTGAGTGTAACTCCACATCCAGACCTCCATGGGTTGCTAAATTTGATTTCCATTGATAATTTTTGTGTGATTTTGTTGTCAGCACATTCAACTATGTAATGAACAAAGTATTTAAAAAGAATATTTCATTCATTTAGATCTAGGATGTCTTATTCCCTTTATTTTTTTGAGCAGTATATATATAAAAGTGAAAAAGCACTCATGCGTCATCACAAAATCTCCAGAACCGTAAAGGCTACAAACTTGAAATTTGGCACATATGTTCCTCTTGGCTTCTAGGTGCTCACTAAGAAAGGATTTTTTGAAATGACCATCACAGCATTAGTATTTCCCATATTATTATTATTAACACGCTCTGATGGTAAGGAATTTTACTCCCCCTCCCCACCTGAAAAGAAATCTGTTCCAAATGCAAAACACAAGCAGAGGAGAAAAGTTTCAATTTCAGTTTTACTTTCACAACAGCAAACAGTTTTACTACACAACAGTTGAGCTGAGCCATGGCCAGGCTCCTTGCTGTCTCCTTCTTGCTCACATGGCAAATAGCAAATGTTCTTGCTCACACAACAAATGTTTGAGTTTCCAAACATCCCTCAACTCTCTCACACACTGACAGGACGCTAACCAGATGAATACTGGTGGATATTTTTTCCACTTATTTTCCTACCCAAAAACTTGCCCGATCACATAGTTTCATAGCAAAGCACGAGGTAGGCAGAGCATTTCTATATGTATGGCTCTTTCTTGTCTACAATAAGAGAAGTTATTGAAGTTATTGAATTATGTCAAGACTTTGAAACTTAATTAAAATGTTGGATTATGCTACTGGGGAATAGAAGTGTACTGCTGTGATTTAAAGCCTAGATATCAGTCCATGTGCAGTCTGAAACATACTTACTAGATACTTATTAGCTCCTAACACAATTAAGTTTGTGATCGCCTCCATTTTTACTCTTTGTAGCAATAATAGCCAAATCAACTTGATCTCAATCAGATGTATTAAACTTCAGTTTCTGCAGTTACCCCCAACCAACATAACCAGAGTAGCTTTTTTTCTGGTAATATCACATTACTAACTAGTTACTAGAGCATACAAAACATTTGCTAGAGCAATACTTGAATACTGCTCATCAGTCTGGAACCCACATTACATATCTGATATTAACACAGTTGAGAAAGTCCAGAAATATTTCACAAGAGGGTTCTCCACTCCTTTACTCATTGCATAATACCTCATACCACCAGACTTGAAATTCTACACCTAGAAAACATAGAACTACACTGCCTCCGGTCAATGTCTGGAATACTCTACCTGACTCTGTAGTTTCTTCCCCAAACCTCAAAAACTTTAACCTTAGACTGTCTACTATTGGCCTCACCCCTTTCCTAAGAGGTCTGTAGGGGGTATGCATAAAAACGCACCAATGTGCCTACCATCCCTGTCCTACTGTTTCTTTTATTTTTCTTATATGTATTCATTTCATGTATTCATAACTATGTTTATACTTATACGTATTATCTTGTAAGCGATTGACAAATCAAATAAATCAAATAAATAAATAGAGTAGAAATCCAGTACAATTCTAGATTAGAATTCTAACCTAACCTTTGTTTGAGGACCAAGAGATGTGCTGTACTTCCCCTATCGGGGAAAGGTTGCCTAGAATCAATCCTCCTCCAGGATGTAAATAATGTTTACCCATTATTAGTTCTTTCAGAGTTTGGTATTTGCTTACCTGTATATCACAGTTTAATGTCTATCAGTCACTACTGTATCAGCTGGTATTTGTGTACTCTTTAACTGTAGGTTCTTAACATTCTAATTTGACTGTTTCCATTTCATTTCATTTTACTAGATTTTAAACATTCACCGCAGTGAATTTTTGATAAGAGAAGTAAAAGTTTAATGTATCATACAGAAGAACATGGAGAGATTCCAGACTTAATTATTATCCTTAAGAATCCTGAAAGATAGAAAGTAGCCAATAATTTAATTAGATAATATGCTAGTCTATTACTGTAATAAAGATTTTGATGTTGATTTTAATTAGAGAAACTGAATGATGTAATACCATGTCTGAGCTACAAATCAAAATTGCCTAACCATGAACTGGATTTGACTTCAAGCAAATCCCTTCTATTTTCTATTTTAGTTCACTCTTACTCACAATAAAAAGGTTAATAGTGTCCCCATTTGCTGCAATCATTACTGAAACAGTAGATGTGTAATTCACTAGTGTAATTCACTATTACTTTTAGATAATGTCATTTTAGAATTCTTTTCTGCTAGAGTAAGGTTACCCTTTTCCCTGATTTCAACTGAAGCCTTTACCAACCTAAATCAATAATATTTTTAATTAAATGTTCGTTTTGAGGCCATTTATTTTTGTCCAGGTTTTCATTTATTCCTGCTCCCACTCTCCCAAACAGCATTTTCCTTTAATTACACAGTTATTGACCAAATCAGCCAAAAATTTTCACAGCCCCATGATGCTTCATGAAATTTTCACTGTAACAATGCACTGGCTGGATACACTTCATGGCTGTCAGCTACTGTCCTGAGGCAAGCCATATAGACTTCATGGTTGTCAGTATCTTTTTCTCCAAAAGCTCTGAGCTTACAGTGAAAAGTGGCATCATGTCACCACCATTGACATTCAACAGACATAGCTATTTCATCACTGAGAGGATGCCTTTCTGTTTTATAGTTTGTAAATATAAAGAAAAAATAATATAGCTGCTGTAATTCAGCCTCACAAACATGGCCTATGTAAGGAATATGAACTGAAGAACATCTACCTAAAGTCTAAACCTAAATTATATTGAGGCATTGTGAATCTTATTCATGCCTCAATATAATTTCAGAATAATTTCAGAATAAAGATGGTTATTGCTTTACCCAAATTCTGCATGATCCGAATGTGCCAGGGCAGGGCGTGATGGGGGCATTGGTTTATGCAACTATGACCCATTGCTTTGCAAGCTGCACTGGCTGCCAGTTGTTTGGGGGTGCAATTTAAGATGCTGGCTTTCACCTTGAAATTCCTTCAGGCATAGGGTTTGCTGTATGAAGTACTGCTCATCCCTAGTCCAGTTTAGTCCAGCAGGTAGGTGTACCCCAGGTACTCCAAATCATTTGGGAATTGGACAGAGTAAAACTCAATTCAACTATTAAACACAACCAATATACTTTTTACCTACAAGATTTAAAAGAAATCCAGACAGATATTTAAAAGAGGTTAAAAGTTGAGCCAATTAGAAATTACCTAGTTTCAGTTTGTTAGATAACATCTTAGACAATTTTTTGACTCCATATATTTCATGAAGAAATTATATCATTTTAACATTTTCTTATGTACAAACCTAAATCATTAATCTAAAAATAAAGGTAATAATCAAAGGTTTTATTACTTTTTAAAAAATCAGTGATTTTTCTGGAGCCGATTGAAAGTTTAACTTTTTGGGTTAGAGAAAAATATTGCATAAAAGAAAATAAGTTTCTCCACTTTCCTAATCTAATTCGATTTTAGATGCATTCAGGGGATAGGTTCTTAGAGGAAAAAAGTCAAATATTTCGACATTCTGATTACTTTCCTGTCCTTTTTGAAATCTTCCAATGAACCATTTTCATAGGATAGCGGAGGTTGTTATTTTATTAGGGAATATTCATGCAATTGAAACAGAGATTACCAAAGGTTCATTATGCAATAAATATCTCCACTTACACTCTTTCTTGGGGATTAAGTAGGTCTTGGTGCCACATTAAATGCTTTTGTTAAACCTCCTAGACTGGGTGCTGTTGTTTTTTAATCACTATTGCTTGTCATGAATCTCCTATGTATTGTCCCCATGAGTAACATAATAGATAGAAAATGAGAAAGAGATAAATAATTGCCCCATGATTCGTGTTCCAAAAGCCACCTCTTTAAAGCAAGATGTTTTAACGTTGGCTGCTATTGAAAGATCAAGATCAGAGTAGAATTATTACATAGCAAAGAGAAGACCTTCTGCAGCCTCTGTTTATGGAAACAGATCCTTGGAAGGTTAATTAATACAGTATGAAATTAATTATTACTCAAAATTGTGTTTCTCTTTGTTGATGATATTTTGAATGTAGTGAAGGCCTGTGGGAGGCTATTGGACCTTGTGGGGGCCCAGAAGCATTCTTGAAAAATAAAAAATAAATCAGAAGACTGACATGAAGAAACCTGTGACTAAATGTATCGGTCTTACCTATATTGGTACTACTGATAACAGGACAATTATAGTTTTATTTGGAAAGAAGATGGCTAGCAAGAGGCAGGTTGGACCATATTCCCATTGGTTTGCAGAGTAATAGGATGTACAGCTGCATTTCTAAACTGGACACAATTCTTCTTTCTACCTCATGTTCTGCTTCAAAAATAGGAGAAAAGTAGTAGATGTAACTTCTGCGTGCAATGCTCTTCTTGCCTATTTTTCATTTTAAATAGCCAGGATAGAATAATTGATTTGGATCCTATTAGTAATTTCACAGATAAAGTAATATCACAATTATATTTGCTTTACCTTTCTTACAAGAGCTTATATTAATGGACAGGGTGTGATGAAAGGTGAGTTTTCACTCTGTGATAGACACAGTCCAGACTCTAGCCAAATATATGCTTTATGTTTTCAGATTTCCTGACCAAGAGAAAGCAACAAGCTATCCCAGCCATCAAAGCTCTTATTTCAGTCCATTGCAAACAAACTTTAGACGTGGAGTAAGGTTAGGACATGTGCTAAGATCATGGATTCTTTCAGGAATTATTCAAGAAATATGTATACCTTCTGTTCCCTATGATGGAAGGAAATGTGAGATAGCTCTAGAGAACAACAATATGAAAGCACTAATATATTGTGGAATGCTGATATCTTTGACCAACATTTTATATTTAGAATAATCCTATCAAAATCCTGCAGACAGGATCAAGAGTAGAATATTGCAAAATGATCATCCCGTTAAATACAGAGAAAATCATTCATAAGCATATAATTCCAGGTAACATTTTTATACTATATTGCAATACAAAAGGATGCACAAATAATTCAGACTTGTATTTATTGAAATACTTCTGTAGGAAAGCATGGTTGATTTTTCATTTCTGCCTACATTTTTCAGTTGTGTGGACAGAAAAACAGGATGTTTAGAACTTCAGAGGAAAAATTTGGACAAAGCCCAAGCTATGTAGGCAATTCTTAAACATTAATTTCTAGAGAAAGTCTGAAAAGAAGTTAATTATAAGTTTTCAACATAATAAAGGACTTTTTTTTATTTGGAGGGAAACTAGGCTTTTGTGTTGCTTGTGATTTCCCCCCCTTTCTACATGGTTGAAATGATTTCTTTCTCCTAGTATTTTATGACGCAAAGATCATTTTCATTCCTGTTCACATTGCATTCATCATCAGTCCTCAGCATCGAAAGGCAATTTATCATTTTCACTGGCAGACTTCCTGTTTCAACTTGCACCTGCTTTCCAAAAGAAAGCAAGTCATCAGATAGTAATTCAAGCCATGAAATAGGTGATCGAGAGGAAAATAATACAATGGTAAGCTATTCATATTAAAAGAATTTTTTATGCCTTGCATGTGATACATGTATTCTTTCTTTTGAGTTTTATGACAACCCCAGAACATTAGCATTGTTCATGTACTCAAACAGTCCTCCAGTCTAGCTGTGAATCTTTGTATTAATAGATGGTGTTGCAAAACAGAGCTGGAACAAGGGAGCTGCTCATTCTTGTTTCCATGAACAGGCTGGCTCATCCCTACTTCTGATGAATGGGTCATCATTTGTCATCTGCAAACACTTAACATGAATCCATTTGCTGGTAAAGACAGCTTGGGTTCTACCTGCATTTCCTGGCATCATAGCAAAAATTGAGTACTTGCAAGGAAAGGGAAAATCCTGGTATTAACTAGATTACAGATTACAGATAATCTGAGTTGGAAGGGACCTTGTAGGTCATCTAGTCCAACTCCCTGCCCAAGCGGGAGACCCTACACCATTTCTGACAAATGGCAGTCCAATCTCTTCTTGAAAGTCTTAAGTGATGGCACTCCCACAGCTTCCAAGGGCAAGCTCTTCCATTGGTTGATTGTTCTCAATGTCATAAAGTTTCTCCTTGTTTCCAGGTTACATCTCTCCTTGTTCAGTTTCCATCCATTATTCCTTGTCTGGCCTATAGGAGCTTTAGAAAATAGCTTGACCCGTTCCTCCCTGTGGCAGCCCCTCAAATATTGGAAGACCACTATCATGTCTCCCCTGTCTTTCTCTTTATTAGACTAGCCAAGCCCAATTCCTGCAACTGTTCGTTGTATGTTTTAGCCTCCAGTCCCCTAATCATCCTGGTTGCTCTTCTCTGTACTTTTTCTAGAGTCTCAACATCTTTTTTATAATGTGGTGACCAAAACTGGATGCAGTACTCTAGGTATGGTCTTCCTAAGGCTTTATAGAGTGGTATTAGTACTTCCCTTGATATTGGCTGTATCCCTCTGTTAATACAATTTAGGATTGCATTAGCTTTTTTGGCAGCTGCTGCACACTGCTTGCTCATATTTAGCTGGTTGTACACTGAGACTCCAAGATCCCTCTCACAGTTACTGCTATTAACTTACCTCATTTCTATTTATATAATGTTATGTTAGGCAACTAATGCAGAACTTCATCTATTTCCCTTGTTGGATAATGCAAAAAAAAATTATTGTTGGGGTAACCAAATCTAATACACTGAAGCAAAGTTGCAGACAATATAGACACAATGTGAACCAACCATTTGGATTAATTTTTAAATTGCCTTTCTCTTTTTAAAAAAACACCTTATTCTTCTATCTCAGAGCAAACAATTGCAAACAAGTTGATGAGAAATACTTCCAGTATGTCAAGGCTCAGACAGCTTTTAGAGTACCAAGAGCCAGAAATTGGACTGAGTAAAGGAATATGAGATCGTGCCCCACTTTCAAATTTCTGTCAGCCTGTTGTGGTCTCCATCTTATCCTCAGTCTTTCTTCCCACATGGAAGACAAGGGAATCAAGAGGGGATGGGGAATTAGAAAAGAAAGAAAAACTTGACCTATTTGCTAAGAGAAAACCTGCAAATTTTCTGAATGAAATTGAAAGTGACAAATGAAAAGTCATGTGTACAGAATTCTCTATGATACAAAATCCTGCAAGGAAAAGAAAATGTTCCTATTTCACCAAGTTTTGTCCTCCACAAAAATAGGCTAATTGGAGTTTTAATTATTCAACAGTTGGAGAAAATGTATTATTATTTTACATTGTTTCAAGCCCTTGACAGTTGAAATGATAAATAACTTTATTTATTTAGCCCTTTAAATCCCTGTCTGGACAAGTTCCTGGATTTATCTTGGCAACTTAGCATGAGTGTCTTGTTATTGCCTCCTTCCCAGGGCTGAGAAGAGGCTGGCTCAAAGCTTCCCAAGTTGGGGGCTTTGTACTTAAAGTGGGACTAGAAGGATCCCAGGGAGACTACACTAAAGCAGCCTTCATATAAACCAGGGGTCCCCAAACTTGGCAAGTTTAAGACTTGTGGACTTCACATCCTGAACATAAACTGTTTCAACTCCTGTCCTCAAAACAACGCTATAGAGCACTGCACACCAGAACAACTAGACACAAGAACAGTTTTTTCCTGAAAGCCATCACTTTGCTAAACAAATAATTCCCTCAACCCTGTTCAACTTTTACAAAGTCTGCACTACTATCACTGTTAATCTTCTCATCACTCCTTATCACCCATCCCCTCCCATTGTGACTATACAACTGTAACCTTGTCACTTGTATCCTTACAATTTATATTGACTGTTTCCTACTATGATTTGATTTCTTATTGTATCCTATGACTATTATTAAATGTTGTACCTTATGATTCTTGACGCTTGATGAATATATCTTTTCTTTTATGTACACCAAGAGCATTTGCACCAAGACAAATTCCTTGTGTGTCCAACTACACTTGGCCAATAAAGAATTCAATTCAATTCAATTCAATTCAATTCTATTCTATTCTATTCTCCCAGAATCCTCAGCCAGCTATGGGAGTTGTGGTCCACAAATCTTAAAGTTGCCAAGTTTGGAGACCTCTGATATAAATCATACAAATTATTATCATCATCGAACTATTAGATACTAATAGTACCAACCAAAATACATGGCAAATAACGGTTTGTAACTGGTATTACATGATACTGAAAATAATTTAAAAGGTTAACAATATTACCATATGTGTTATTTATGTATTTAATTCTTATCCAGACTTTATTACATTATAACTAATTCAAGGCAGTGAAGGTACTTAATACCCTTCGCTTCTTTTATATTCCCCACCACAACAATCCTGTGAGGTGAGTGGACTGAGAGAGAATGACTAGCCCAAAGTCACCTAGCCAGTTTTCAAGCCGGATATCCAGGCCAGCACCTTAACCACTAGTGACTAGGCCAAACTGGCTCTCTGCATACAGGTCTAATGGACATAGCCTTGTTTCCTTTGAAGTGTTTTTTTTTTTTTTTGCTATCTTTTTGTTCCCCCAGGTAATTTTCCTATCCACATCCAAAATTCTTTTCTATCTATCTATCTATCTATCTATCTATCTATCTATCTATCTATCTATCTATCTATCTATCTATCTATAAGAAATACCACTCATACATCATTACACAAAAAATACCCCTCACACATCATTAAATCTCCAGAACCGTAAAGCTGTAAAAGCTTGAAATTTGGCACATATGTTCCTCTTGGCTTCTAGGTCCTCATTCAAGAAAGGATTTTTTGGAATGACCATCAGAGCATTAGTATTCCCTATATTATTATTATTAACATGCTCTGATGCTAAGGAGTTCCACTCCCCCTCCCCACCTGAAAAGAAATCTGTTCCAAATGCAAAACATAAGCAGAGGAGAGGAGTTTCAGTTTTAGTTTCACAGCACCAAGCAGCTTTAGTACAAGAACAGTTGAGCTAAGCCATGCCCAGGCTCCTTGCTGTCTCCTTGCTCACATAGCAAATACTGTTTCAGTTTCCAAACAGCCCTCAACTTTCTCACACAATGACAGGACGCTAGCCAGATGAATACTGATGGATGCTAGTAGGCAGAGACAGAATTCCCCCCTCCCTATTTTCCTCCCCCAAAACTAAGCCCGACCACATAGTTTCATAGCAAAGCATGGGTATCGAGCTAGTGTTTTGATATGTCAACTTTCACCTAATCATTTTTCTCCCGTCTAATTCCAAAGTCTAACTGGATCCATCTCCAGTTTCCAACATCAAAATAGCCTACCCAAAATATGATAAAACTGATGTTCTGAAAATGATCAGAATGCTTTAGATCCTAAGGGAAATGAGACAGTTCTTAAAGCAAGGGTGAGTTCTCTTTTCCCTTAAGATGCTTTAATCATTTGTGAACTTTGATTGTTTTTAAAACACTTCTACATAATGAGCAATCAACTACAAAACTAAGACTAGACTGGTGATTTCAAGCTTCATTCAGTAGCAATAAAAGCAGAACAAATACCTAGAGCTTTATGTTTCTGGTTGCTTGGACGACTTGCATTGCTTAGCAGATTCAAAGATATTAAATTTCTATTTGAATGATTAAAAAGAGCTTTATGCTTTACCGCATGACTAAGTCTCTTGATGGCACATTAAATATTATTTTACTTTTTTGACTCCCTCTCTCATTTCTCCCCACCCCTCTTCATTTGGTTTTGCAACAGATGTTTCTTCAGGATTTACAGTCACCTATGTCTTTCTCTACACCTAATTTAAAAGCTTTTTCAGGAAAAAATAATAATGCATATATTTGTTTTTTAAGTGTATAGTCTGAAAAGGTTACAGACGGTGTTAAGTTACAGAAACAATGCCTTGCTTTCCTTATATTTGATTGAAATGGTGAACCCTAGTATCTCAAGGTTATGACAATCAGCCTTTCTGCTCCTTGGATGTTTTGTAAACATAGGTTATTCTGGTTTTATTCTCTTGGATTAAGGAACAAGGCCTCTTTTAAAAAGGAGAATTTAACAACTGACTTACTAAACTTTAATTGGATCAGTTCAAAACCAATCTGAGTGATGTTGAAAGTCAAACATAAAAAAGCCTTCTGAGTCAGCCTGAATTTGAAATGAATTCATCCTCTCTGCCTTTGACTTCCTTGAACCTCCCTCCACCCCTTGGAACTTCCCTCAATTTCTCCAGTACCTTCAACATGTCAGCAAGTGGAAAGAAGAATGACACTGATGTCTCTCCTTCCATCTAGCATCTGGTATGAATTTACCAGTGTTGATCTAGAGAACAGACACTGCATTTATCTTGGCTAGAAAGTGGCTGAAGGGTATCAGTCTATCTCTTGTCCTCCGTTGTGCGATCTCCAACATGGGAAGGTTCTTTGGCTTTCCATCCTTGAATTAAATCCCCAAGGAAGTGACTGCTCCAGAGGTGGTATTCAGCAGGTTCTGACAGGTTCTAGGGAACCAGTAGTGGAAATTTTGAGTAGTTTGGAGAATCAGTAAATACCATTTTTGACTGGCCCCGCCTCCATCTATTCGCTGCCTCCCGAGTCCCAGCTGATTAGTTGAGTCTTCTTTTGTTGCCCTGCACAGGAGAATGGAGCTGGAAAGCAGGTTAGTGGGGTGGGGAGGGAATGGGGATTTTGTAGTATCCTTCCCCTGGAGTGGGTGGAAATGGGGATTTTGCGGTATATCCTTCCTCTGCCATGCCCACCAAGCCACACCACACCCACCAAGCTATGCCCCCAGAACCAGTAGTAAAAAATTTTTTAAAACCATCACTGGACTGCTTCAAAGGTTTTTTTGAGGAAGTATGGGAAATGGTTATATTAACTACAATTAAAAAAAAACATGCTTTAGCATTGGAAGGCCACAGTTGGCCCTGACCCTGAAATATAGGAACTTTAAATAGGAGTACTATATGAACCTATGCAGGCCCCATCAACCTTTAACTGCAAAGAAGCTGAGAGACCCTAGCAGCAGGGTGATTTCTTCATAGCAGTGGAATTTTCTGCATGTGGACTTTTTCATTGTTCTGAGTATGTTTGGTTGCTACTTTGCTAATTGATCTTACTTTTTTCCTCATCTTCATCTTTTGTTAGCAACAACTCCATGAAAAGTTGGCAGGTGTTATACTGCCAGCATTCGTCTAATGCTTCTTGTCCAATGATATAATATATAGTATAGTTTAATATAATACTAGATAACATATAGAGCCAGGGATCTGCAACCTGCTGGTTTGGAGCCACATGCAGATCTTTTGGCCTCTGCTGCAGCTCCCTGTTGGCTGATCCTACCACTGGCTGGCCCCTCCCCTCTCCGTCACTCCTTGCCTAGCCTGAGAAGGTAAGGGTGATGGTGTGGGATGGAGACTTGCTCCATATTCCAGAGCAGGAGGTGACTGGGTGGGAAGGAGTGATGTAGAGTTGGCCATGCCCACCCAGGTTTTGTGGCTCCTGGTATTTTATTTTTTGTGGGAAATGAGTCCAAATGGGTCTTTGAGTGCTTAAGGTTGCAGACCCCTAGTCTAGTCACTAGCAGTTAAGATACGAGACTAGAAAACAGGAAGCTGTGAGTTCAAGTCCCACCTTAGCCATGAAAGCTAGCTGGGTGACTCTGACCCGGTCACCCTTTCTTGGCTCAACCCACCTCACAGGATTCTTGTTGGATAAATTGGAGGAGGAATGTGTGTTTAGATATCTTTGCTGGATTGAATTATTTGTAAAAGTAACAGAGACAGAATATAAAAATCAATAAAAGTAAACAATCAGCTGTAGCCAAGGGCAAATAGTTTACATTTCTTGATGTACAGATGAAACAATGAATGAAATTGGATTATAAATAAAGAGAGAGATAACCGATTTGTAGAGGGCAACTTTAGAGTGAAATCAGACATGCTTTTTAAACCTATTGAAAGATTGGCTGTACAATCACACTTTTGTTGCATGCAAAATGAATCTATATTGATACATATTAATAATAATATTTACTATTCACACATATTAAAATGTTACAAATGTTACCGCATTGTATTTGGTTTTGATATCTTGGATTGTCCAAACTTCATGATAACACTAGCTATCTCCATTGGCTTGCCATAGTAGCCAAGTAGTTTATAATTGAGAATGTTGCTGTTTCAGTACACCTTCTCCCCATCTCTTTAGCTTGAAAGACTAGCAAGGCAAAATGTGTTAGCCCGTTGAGTTTAGTGTTTCATTGAGATGACAGACTGTGTAGTGAATTTACTTCTGTGCATATGTGGTCTTCAAGGAAAATTAATGGGGGTGCTTTTGTTGTTAAAATCAATTGTCTCTTTTCTGGAAACAGGACCCTACTTTGATGCAGTTAAGTGGAATAGAGTGCAGGCCTTGTGTGCAAATGTACTCTCTTCTTTGTAGAATGCCACATGTGATGGTCTATAGTGAAGAAATAGTTGAAATTTCTAACCAATTTCCATTTTAGCCACTGAGAGCTAGACTGAAATAATGTGATTTTGTGTTTTCACATCTCACTTGGAGGAATACAATAGAATAACGGAGTTGGAAGGGACCTTGAGATCTTCTAGTCCAGGGTGAAGCTTTATTTCATTGAGAGCCACATCAGGGTTGTGTTTGATCTTGGGGGCCCAGGGGGAGTGTGGCCAGGGGGCATTTACAACCTCTGGAGGCAAGTTGTTTCACTGAATAATTGTTCTAACGGTCAGGAAGTTTCTCCTTAGTTCTAAGTTGCTTCTCTCCTTGATTAGTTTCCACCCATTGCTTCTTGTCCTGCCCTTTGGAGAATAGCTTGACTCCCTCTTCTTTGTGGCAGCCCCTGAGATATTGGAACACTGCTATCATGTCAACCCTAATCCTCCTTTTCATCAAGCTAGACATACCCAGTTCCAGCAAACTTTCTTTATATGTTTTAGCTTCCAGTCCCCTAATCATCTTTGTTGCTCTTCTCTGCACTCTTTCTAGAGTCTCAACATCTTTTTTATAATGTGGTGACCAAAATTGGATGTAGGATTCCAAGTGTGGCATTATAAAGTGGTTATTCCAACATGCAACTGAAAGTAAGGCATCAGGAGGGAAATAAGTGATGAATGGATTTTACCGCCCTTTATGCAATATACAGTGACAGGCTAAATTTTCCTGACATTGGTTTATGGCAGCGTGAGGGTGGATTTGATACTGGATTTTATCACAAATACCCATCCTCCCCCAACATCAATTTTAACCAGGGGAGAGCTAAACCTTTGAAACACAATAGCAATTTCAACTAAAAACTGGTGGTTTGCTAACAGCCAGTGCAGACGGCAGCAAAATTGGACAGTGAGGAAGAATGGGGATCAGTCAGGGAGTCTGGAGAGTACTCAGACGAGGGGCCTGCGTTCGATGCAGGGATGGGGCCAGGACCATCTGGGAGTGGGGTGCTGCCCTCGGAGCCTTTGGAGACTGGCAGCAGCGAGGCAGAGGACACAGGGGAGCCTGTTCCCAATGTGCATGTGCGTAGAACTGCTAGAAGTCAAGAGCAGCTGAAACAAAAGGGGCGCCTCGGAAGGTGGGAGGTGATTGGCTCTCCCCTAAGCAGGGTGGGATTCTACCAATTCGCACCTATTGACTAGAACCGGTTGTTAACATTCTAAGCAGTTTGGAGAACTGATTGGTAGAAGAAATTACTGGCCTAATCCTGTAAGGAAGGCAGGAAGGAAACATTCTGGTGTTGCTTACAGAAATTGCCTCTCCGTTAACCCTTATTACATTCTTGGCAGGACTGGACTTCCTGTCTCAGGAATGTCTCTGGAGTTTTTTTCCCCTCCTTTATTGGTACTTTGTTCGTGTGGAGTGACCATTCAAAGTTACAATGGCACTGAAAAAAGTGACTTATGACCATTTTTCACACTTACGACTGTTGCAGCATCCCCACAGTTATGAGAGGCCAGGAGAGGAGAGGAGTACCTTGATGTGAGTGATATTGAGTTGGCCACACCCAGACAATAACATGACCACCAAGCCATGCCCACCACCTAAGCTACACCCACAGAACTGGTTATTAAAAAATTTGAATCCCACCCCTGCCCCTAAGGTATAAAGGAGATGCAAAGGTAGAGAAGTTGTAAAGGAGATGCATGGAGCAAAGTTGTTCCATCTGTTCGTATTAAACCTTGAAGCTCTGTGTGGACTTTGTACTTCAGTTGTTTTTTTACAGTTAATTTGGCACTTTAGTTGTTGGCAGCAATTCAAAGGAAATAAAGGTGGATGCTTATCTCGAGGGACTGTTTGAGACTCATTATGGGTTGGGAATGCACATAAGATATAAAGGTCAGGCCAAGATGATGATATCTTTGCAGGAAGCAAAGTAGTTCAATTGGTTCAGAGTCATTTTGGAAGCTCTTTATACTTCGGTTGGGTTTTTTTGTACTTCAGTTGGTTTCTTTTCCAGTTCATTTGATACTTCTGTTTTTGGCAGCACTTCACAGAAGTGAAAGGTGTGTGCTTATCTCGGGGGACTGTTTGAGATTAATTCTGGCTGGGAATGAAAACAATTCATTAACAATTCATTTTATGCAATAAAATAAGTCTTGTTTTGAAAAGACGTATGTGTGTGTAATTACGGTTTGGAAACCTTGGTCAGAACAGAAACTTTTCATTCATTTACCCAAGTCAGTGCTTTTCAAACCTGGATGAATTACCCTAAATTGGGTAAAAGTGTGTGTGTGTGTGTGGGGGGGGGTTGTGTAACAACACATGAATTCAATCACAACAGGGGGATTGAAAAAAGAACTTTCTGATAAGTAGTTTTGGATAAAGAACCAAAAAGTTTAGGAAGCACTGACCTGAGTCAAAGAATATTTGGTGATAAGATATACTAAATTTAAAGAGAACTTCTGGTTTGCGTGGCTTCGGGGCAGCAGGAATTCACGACAGCTCGCGATTCCTGCTGTGCTAGCCATCGAGGTACCCCCGATCCAGATGGGTCAGGGGGATATGGCTGCCCTGTAGGGACAGCTGAAGAGAGAGGGGAGTCGGATAGGGAGGTGGGGGTATCGCAGACCCCCCCCTTCTCCGGGAAAACCCCTTTTTCCCAAGGCGGTGGAGCGGCGGTCAGCAATGGCCGCCACGAAGAAGCCAGCAACCGGGTAAGATTGTGCTGGAGGACGTGTGAAGAGTGAAAGTTCTGTCTGAGCCGGGTCAAGTAACACCTTTTAAATTGCCTGGAATTGAGCTGCTTGAATTGCTGGAGGATACATTGTATCCCTAAGAAGAGCAAAAAGCGGCGGAGAAGCTGTTAAAGGGAATTTTTTTTTTTTTTTTTTACTCTCCCACCCCACGGAAAAAGCAGAAATATTTCGATATATTAGACATTGAAAGTGGATTGCTTTGAAAGCTGAAGTTAAGAGACAAAGGGATTTTTGGACATTGAAAAATTTAAGAAATTGGAAAATCTCTGCTGGAGGTATGGTTTTTTGATTATTTAAAATTGTCATTGCAAGTGGGAAGGGAGAAAAAAAATTGGAGCAGAAGCTGAAAAAGGAGGAGATTGTCTAGAACGTCTTTGTGGATCCCAAAAGAAGATATATCGTAATAGGACCTCTTTGATTAAAAATTAATTCAGAAAGAGAAAGAGAAGAAGGAAGAAAAGTATTAACTTTTGGAACTTTTTTTTTAATTGCTTTTGATTGTCTTTGATTAAAAATACTTGTGGTTGTTTTGGAAAAAGTTTCCCTTTTTATAATGGCATCGTCTGTGGATGAACTAGAGATTGAATATCAAAAATATAAAAAAGAAGATACTTTGGGCGCTTTGTTTCAATTCTTAGAAATGGCGTTATGTTCTTTTGAAAAGTTGATTACGCAGCAGAAGGACTGGGACAAGGAAGAAGAGGAAGAAGAAGCCATCTTTGATGAACAATGGGTCCCTTCCGGAGAGGAGGAGAAAAAGGATAAGAAAAAGGGGATTTTAAGAATTATAAAAACAACCAAAAGAGAGAAAAATGAGCGAAAAGGTGGAGGCAAGGTTAGAAAGCAAAGGAAAAGGAGCAAGAAAAGCGAAGAGAAAAAGCAAAGGGGTAGAAAGGGTAAGGAGAAGAATAAGCAAGAGAGAAAGGGGGGGAGGAGAAGCCTTAATGGGGGGAAGCAAGACTTAAAGAAAAAAAGTTTATTTAGAGACAATGGGTGAATTTAATTTAGATTAAAAGAGGGATTCTGGAGGGTATATAAGAGTGTGTTTTTAGATGTATATTTAGAATATAAAATTTATTATGTAATTTTAGAATCTTTTAAACAGAATCCCAAGAAAGATTGCTATATGTAGTATTTCTAAGTTAGGGTAATGAATTATAGATGTTACTCCAATTGGTGTACAGGAGAAGTATAGTAAAAGAAAAAAAAGATGAATGGATAATTGGAAATAGAACAGACAAAGAATGTTGTTGAAAATGGTAATAAGATATGGAAGGATATATATGCTTTTTTTTTTTTTTGGATTTTGTATATTGATAAAAGGCAATAAAATTTTAATTAATAAATAATTTGGATGGAAAAGAGAAGTAGGAACAAGATATGAAGTTAATATTATATGAAATATTGATATTATAATCTGGAAATGTTATGCCTTATTGGTCTTTTTTTATTATTTTTTCTTAGAAAAGAATTTATAAGCTGCTATGCCTTGATTCTTTGTGCATTGTTTTTATAAAACTGATAAAAATGGTTTTTATATATATATATAAAAAAGAAAATGGTAATAAGATATGGAAGGAGATATGGGTTGAATATGATGTTTGAATTTGTGTCTGTGTAAAGAGTTTTAACCCGGGAACAGACAACCTTCAGAAAAGATCTTTTAGTTTTGTTTATGTTTTGTGTTTGTATGTTTGTGTATTGTGGTTATGGTAAAACTAACAAAATTTGTTTTTTATAAAAAAAAAAAAGGAAAAAAGAATCAATAAAGCCTTGGAGGAATGTTAGACGAGAATAATTTAAACAAGCCAGAAAGAAAAGAATATGATGACTATAAAATGGATAAATATGGAAGAGAAATGAAATTGAATAGGAGTAAAGAGAAATAATGAGAAATTTGCTGAAAGATATTTGTGTGTCCATATGGAGATGGGATAAATTGGAATTATGCTGTATAAAAATAATGTTTTGTTTGACTTGTAAGGATTTACAATGTTAAGAGGTTTTATGTGTTTATGTATTTAATGGTTAATGATGTGTTGTTTTATCTTTAAAATTAATAAAAATTTGTTTCAAAAAAAAAAGATATACTAAATTTAACATTACAGGGGAATCCATCTGCTTATCTCTAAAAATCCTAAATTGTGCTATTTAAAAAAACAAACAACCCCTAAAAGTGAGTGCAAAGTCTGGCTCTAGAAAATTTTATTCCCCTCCAAAGCTTTAGTCCAGTGTCTCTCACACTCCTCAGTTTTAAGATGTGTGGCCTTCAATTCTGCAGCCTGGGTTAATTCTGAGAATTGAAGTCCACACATCTTAAATTTGCAGAGCTTGAGAGACACTGCTTTAGTCTGAATGTTCTTCTCTGAAAGTTTATTTCTCTGCACAATGAAACTGAAAGCAGCATTATAGGGAATTGGATGAGTTTGCCACCAAATTTGACACTTATTGTGTACCTACCACTTTCAACATCCTCTTGAACACAGACTTGTCCAAAGGTCAAAGTTGATACAGATTGTCCTTATAGAATCTTGGTTAGCTTTCAGTCTTGTCCTAGTCTCTCACCCCCTTCCCCCCATCCCCAAATATAGTTCTGCTTTGTGTTGCGACTCTAATCTTTACTCAGAATACCACAGACATTTCCTGGATCTTTTCTGACATTCAGCTGCTGTTGCTGAAGATGTTAAAAAGTAGGAATAATTGTCCTAACTACAGAGAATAAAGAAGTTAATCCAAGTTGACCTACAATTTGTTTAGGATCATTTGGAACGACTGAGAGATTAAAATGTATAAAAAGGTAAATGGTGGTGGTGGGGAGAGAGTCAGAGATTAGAAGTGAAAGGGGGGAAATAGAGCTTTTCCTCTCTATTCCTGATCTACCCCCTCTTCAGCCTCCTATCCTAGACCACACACTGACAGTGGATTTGTCTTTGTTCACGGATTGTCATAAAATGTTTTTTCCCCTTTTATTTCCTCCCAAAAACCTTTGCGCAGCACTAGGTTTGAGTGGCACTTGCCAAGGCTGATAGAGAGATGCAAGAGCTTCAGTAAAAGAAAGGAGGGTTTTTCCAGTGAAAAGCAGCCCAAGTCAAAGGATGGTTCCTATTTTGTGGGGTGTTTTTGTCTCTCTAAATTATTCAAATCTGGGTGGCATCTAAGGATAACTGGCATTTTGACACAGATTAAAGGATTGTCTCTAAAGCTGTTGAATGGAGGCTGCCATCCTAAAAGAGAGAGAGAAATCTTCCATAATCTGATACATACACAATCCCAAGGCAGCTTGTTGCAGAGATCTTCAAATATTTGGGGTGACCATTTCTGTCTGTTTCACCATGGATTTTTGTCCTTTTTAAAATATATTATTTGCTTGCAATGAAGCTAGTTTAAAAGGTCTTCCATGCATTTCTGATTAGGCTAGACATTAGGAGCTCAGAATGAACTTTGGAAATGTTCATTCAAACCGGACCAACTTGCTTTGGTCTAACATGGAGAAACTATTTGGGGTGAACTTGCACGTAGACTTTTTTTCCTCCCGTTTCTGAAGTTCTGGCTTGCAATTGTATAAAGGCAAATCTACCTTGGGGTAACCTAAAAAGAGCAAATACCTGATGAAGCAAACTACACAAAAGTCATTTCAATAAATTTCTTCATAACACCCATATCATTCCATTCAGCTTTTGGAATACAAGATTAGGCCTTATAATCTGGAAATGCTCTATAAACAAACCAAAAAGCCATGCTTCCAATTTCTGTCACTTCTGCTTCAGTAATTCTAAGAGACTGTGTTGGCTATGTTTAATTTTAGAAGTCTAAATAATTTTCAACTTGTACTTCTCAGTTTAATGGCCATTTCTAAAACTTTAGTTTATAAACTCCTCTGCTTATGTTTTCCAGGATTCAGTGTAGGGGCTGCTATTGTCATATCATCTTTTTCTAGCCACTATTGATTTGTAGTTTGACAGAAGCAGAAACAGAGGAAAGGGGGGTAAAACCCACTATTTTTTTTCAACCTTAACTGGAAGCATGGAAACTAAATTCTTCATATTTGCTTCCTTCATTTATAGGCTTGGCAAACATTACTGGGCAGAAATTTGGAGGACAAGAAAGACAAGTCGTTATGAATAGTACCATTTGAACTCTATTTGGTTTTGTTTCATTTAGTAACTACTCAGATTCCTACTGGAAGCCTATAAGTTAGATAATAAATTTTTCACATTATGCCAACATATGTCCTTTATCTTGCAGATTATATATTAATGCTAAGATTGGTAGCTATGAATAACGTTATCCTCTATCAATCTTGCTGTAGCAAATCACATCCTTAGCTATATAGCATGCAGAAAAGTTTTTTTTTTAAAAAAAAAAAACCACCTGCCCTGAATATTTTATTATTCTAGTACATTGAGTAACTTTAGTGTCTATGCAAACTATGACAGCTAGCCTTTAGTTTGCCTGCAATTTGTGTGTTTGTGTCTTTGGGAAAACAGATGGCCATTTCCCTCATTTCACATAATTTCTTGGAGAAATTATGTATACTGTAAAAAACACTGAAATTTCTCACAAGATTAATTGTGGTTTGGTTCCACATGTGAATATATTTTGGTCATGTAAATTATAAACTTCTTATATATAAAGTCTGTAAGCAGTCAACAAGTTAATAACAGCAATCACGAAAGATAGTAGAAAACAATATTATTGTACAATAATGTACAAAAAGGCTATTATATAAAAACACCATGAGTTAAAATTAATAAGGTTTTCTAAAAGGGAGTTTATTTATTACAACTGAATATTGTACTGGTTGTTATTAATAGTTCTTGTTGTAAACTAGTTGAAGAGCCTCTTTAGATTTAAATCCAAATTTCTCCATGACAACAAATTTATTTGTTTGTTTGTTTATTTATTTATTTGACATCCTGTCTTTCATTTCAAGTTGATGTAAATAGTGCTTCTTCCTTTGATTCCACCCCCCCTCGCAGAAAACCACAATGCTATGATATAGGTTGGACTGTGAAAGACTGATTGATTGCTTGATTGGTTCACTGATCCAAAATCAGTGAGCATCAGTGGCAAAGGTAATTTGAATTTGGATCTTCCCAGTTCAACTTCTTAAATATCTCTATCTGTCACACACACACACACACACACCTTAGTCTATGTGCAGCAAGACTTAATATCTTAATCTGATAATTCCTGGAAGTATAATCAGAGCACTGATTTGGGATGTAGAATAATTATGATGATGTAGAAGATTTATGGGATGTAGAAGATTTATGTCTTACAGTAACTATGAAGAATTGAGGGTTTTTAAATTTTGTTCAATGTTTTGTGCAAGATTTCCTAGAAAACCAACCTTCCTTCCTTGCCTCCCTCCCTCTTTTCCTTTCTTCCTATTTTTTATTGTTCCAATTCATCCACCCACCATTGTATTTTTATACCAACATTTGTAAGTCAACAGAATTTGGGTCCAGATGAAATTGGTACTGCGTAACAAAACATCAACTATCTTTATCCACATTATTCTGGAAGAAGAATCATGGTCATAAGTAGAGCCAAGATGAAGATTGCACTAATGCTGTAGGAAGTTCAACTATTTAACTCCCAGTATATTAATACAACAGTCTTCAGAGACTTATTTCTGGATAAGCTGTCCCTGGACAGCTCCTCTCCAAGTCTTTAAAGAGTGCTGATGTTGTTGGACAGCTCCTTGTGTTTTACATGAATGAAGAATATATTGAGAATATATTCCAGGTTCTATAAATACCTTGAAATTATGTGGCTCAAGTGCACAGTCCCTTAGCAAATGAAACAAACAAGAGAAAAGTATAAGTCTGAAACTAGAATCAGGTCAGATGGGCATTTCTGATATTTTCACAATTCATTCTTCCACTGTGGGAATTTCATTATTCTTCTATCCATGAGCAGGCAATAATCTTGCTGCACTTACCATATATAAAATCAATCCATCATGAGCTTTTTGTAATTTTTATTTTCCACTTGCAGTGAAAGCACTCAAAATGGTATACCAATGTTCTGTTTTCATTAGTACAGAAATATTAGTACATCAATTCTCATGCTCCCACAGGTGCAAATTGCACCTTGGTTACAGTTTCCCTGTTTTGAATATCTATAAATGTATCTATTTTGGATGCCAACTAAGTCTTCATGATTCTACTTTATGTTATTTTCCCACTGAACTTCACATTAAGGATGATTTCTATTAAAATTAATACTGTGAAATTCATTCAGTGATTCGAGAAGGTAAGAAACAAAGCAAAACTTAACAAAGTGATTTGTGTGTCCAGAAGATCCATAATTTGGTGCATAGTGGATTAAAATGTATGAAATGCTGCAAACAGTATCAACATGTTATTTTCTTTTTGTTTCAAAGTATTAACCTAGTTTAGTTAGAGTGCAAGTATGAAGTAAATGTCACTATGTGATTTTTTTCAGTGTTTTGTAGATGGAATAATAATTATTTGCATCAAAAAGCATTCTGTTTCTTTCTAGTAGCAGTGAATGTGAGAGCTAAGGAAGAGGATCATGAACATGTGTGTGTGGGTGTAAGAGAGAGTGCATGGAGCAATAAGATATCATCAAATAATGCTGATTCATTATTTGACATTTGGATGTTAGCTTTGTCAAGGCCTCTGCATCTTGAGGGGGCCCAAAGCGTTCCTTTCATTTGTCACCCCAGTGCACTTTTTGTCTGAATAATTTTCCCTTGGTATTCTCCAGGTCTTGGAGTTGATAGCTGACGAGCCTTTCTTCTTGTACCATTATTTTCTTGCATGCTTGATACATCTGCAGTAAATCCAGCAGGATTTGAAAGTGGAGAGAGGATGAATGACAGAACTGACTGATAAGACTTGGTCTCCACAGAGACCAAACCTTTCTGCTTCTGTGGAAAGGAAGCTGTGGGGGCCTTTTGCGTTAATCGTGTTTGATGAAGTTTGGACCAGCTGTCTAGGGTAGCTCAAGATGGCAAACTCAGAAGCAGCAGTCATCCCTTTGTCCTACCCCAAACCAATTTCAGAAAGATAAAACATTGCATCTTGGATCAGTTTATTTCCAAAAACAGAAACATTGATAGTAAGCAGACCAGAATTTGATTTGTGGCAGTTTTTACAGGCTTCAATACCAGACCTATTAGTTAAATTAACATTAATAATTAACTAGTAAAGTAACATACTAGTTAACATTAAATGTTAACTATTAGTATTCACATTATTGTTTTGTATGAAAAGTATTAGTCTTCTCGATCACTTCAAATGCTATGTCATGCTTTGAGTCTAGGTCCAGCTACTCCTGTTGATTCTACCCAAGATATTTTTTCACAGCTGCACAATTATAAGGAGTTTTTGTCTATCGTGGTTTTAGTAGCAAAATGGTAAGCAATGGAGTGTTTTTCCAGGATGCTGGCAAAAAATGTACAGGGCAGAAGCTTTTATTAGGATTGATGGTTGTCATTTTCCATGGAACTGAATCTATTCCCTTCCCCTCCTCTCCTGTAATGGTATGTGAGAATGTCCTTGGAAGACAAAAGGAAGAGCCACTTACCAGGCAACAGTCAGATAAGAGATAGCTGAACCCTGAGAAGAATGGGGGCATGGCAAATGTCTCAGAAGGAAAACTGCACGGGAATTGAAATGCAACTTTTCCTCTTTATATATGTGCTTAAATGCAGCATAATGCAGGACTTTCACAAAATAGGTTGATGATTGAATGCACGTGATCCAATTTAGACAAATAGAGTATTCTTAAGACAAACAAATAAGGAAAGATACTTGAAATCTACTGTGACTCTTTTTAGAGGACTTGTATTGTGATGATATCAAATACATTTTCTGATCTCAGTGGCTTGGATTTCTTGACAGGAAATTTGATTGACAGAAAGTTTCTCCTTAATGCTAGGTTGGATCTCTCTATGTAGATTTTCCACTCATTCATCCACACTTCATGTCTTCTTCAAAGTGCCTGAGAGCAAGAAAGAAGTAAACAATAGAAGCTTAACAAAGAGAGATCCAACCTAGAATTAAGGAGAAATTTCCTGATGATAAGAACATTAAAAAAAATGGCTTGCCTCCAGAAGTGGAGGACATCCATCAATGGAGGTTTTTTTAGAAGAGATTGGAAAGTGATTTGTCCAGAATGGCATAGCATCTCCTGCTTGAGCAAGGGGTTGCATTAGAAGATCTCCAACTTTGGTATTCTATATTCTGATTTGGAGGAAAAAAAAGTTTTACAAGCTATGGTGATGCAGTGGTTAGAATGCAGTACTGCAAGCTACTTCTACTGACTGCCTGTTGCCAGCAGTTCAGCAGTTCAAATCTCACCAGTTCAAGGTTGACTCAACCTTCCATCCTTCTGAGGTCAGTAAAATGACGACCCAGGCTGTTGGGGGCAATATGCTGGCTCTGCAAACCGCTTAGAGATTATATAAGCAGTATATAAGTCTAAGGGCTATTGCTATTTAATAAACAACTGATTACTTCCAATTCTTCCTCTTTGTCATATTCATACTCTTACACCATACCACCACTTTCCTTTGAAATATGTGTCTATTTCCAACTTGCAAGATTATTCTGTATTCAGACTTGCAGAACATTTCTGAGAGCAGACTATTCATATGAAAATCTCTTTGAAAGAAATGTGGATTCAACACAGTTTCAGTGGACATCCTTTTGTTTTTTAAGGGAGAAAAATACAGAAAAAGATAGTTGTTTATGGGCTATTTTTTTTTTTTAAAAAAATGTATAATTGTCTTTCTGTTGACTTCTTGGCAAAAGACTGTATCTTGAAGCAGGAGATGGCTGGCAAAGTACAAAAGGGTTTTGAAGCAGTAAGTCTAAAGTCAGACATTTTATTCTTTTGCTTTATCCCCACTGCGTCCCTTTTCTCCTCCGGTGTCTGCAGGCTATTGAACACAAATAAGCCATTGGCTGGAGTACACATCTTATGAATTACCCGGACATTAAATGTAACCTTAGAAAGGAGGCACATTTTATTCTCTTAAGCAAACTGGCTCTCCACTCCATTCTCTATTTACATGGTGTGAGCCTACACTGCAGAATTACACACACACACAAATGTACGCATGCACACACACATACACAGGGAGCCATTAAACAAATTAAAAGGGATGAGGATGACTAATACCGTACTTTTGGAATCTGCAATTTGATTAGTCTGAGTTTAATATACAAAAGCAGCGCCGAAGCAGGAGGGCAGTCAAAGTGCTCTTTAATAACCTTCTACAATTAAATTATGGTGATGAATTTCACTATTCTGTCATACTAAAAAGAGGTCTTATTATCTGATTGACTATGAAAGAAAGTCAGTATTTAATCAGGCTACTTGAATATAGTCACTGTGAAGCTCAATAGTTGCACGATTTTCAAAAAAATTAATCAATCCTTTTCCTTCTTCTTTTGCCTTTTTCCTTATTAGCATCTTCCCATTTCAGCTTATTATTAATTGATAAAGGTTGGAATGTTTTATTTTTGGTGATACCTCTTTTATTCATGTACTTATTCCTTAAGTGTATATCTCATATTTCCTTTTGGAGATGACAGCCACAGTGCCTTCTTTTTCTCTTCTCCTTCCCTTCCCCTTACCCCACTCCTTCTTCTCCTTTTTCATACAAATATCCCTGGGTCCTACAAATAACCAGGTCCTGTATCATGTAGAATGTGAAAGTGAGTACCAACATCTTGAATTGCACCTGGAAGGAAACTGGGAGCCAGTGCACTCTGTGTAATAGAGGTGCAACATAGGAAAATCTATGAATATCTTATACTGTGCATGCTGCTGCGTTGTGGACTAGTTGTAAATTCTGAGTGGTCTTTAAGGAGAGCTTCACATAAAGCATATGACAATAATTCAGATGGGAAGTGATTAAGATGTGAGTGACAGGAAGCAAGACTTCCTGGTCCAGAAATGGGTGCAATTGGCACACAAGAAGAATCTGTGCAGAGGCCCCCTAGACACAGCAGCCACTTCTCATCAAACAGAAGACGTGAGTCCAGGAAGACCCCCAAACTGCACATCAGCTCAGTGTGGAGAACTGCAACTCCATCCAGAGTAAACATGACAAGACCCCTGGGGTTGAGCTGAAGTTGGCTCAACTCCATGCAGACCTTTGTAGTCTCCAGACACTTGGACAGTACCACAAAATCATCATCTGTTGGCAAAGGGTAAAGATGTATAGCTGGGTACCATCAGTATAGCCCATGAAGTTGGATGACCTTATCCAATGGTTTTATGTAGATATTAAAGTGGGGAGGTGAGAGAACCTGAGGCATCCCACACTACAGGGGACTAGGGCTTGACCACCTGGACTCAGCCATATGCATATTTTCTAGATGGCCTTGACAAATCAAGAGGGCTCCAGAACACAAGTGGTTGAGGTCACAGTCACAATGATCCTGTCCGCTTCCTTAGGATCAACTGGCTCAAACTCTTCCCAGATAATAAGGTTCAGAATTCCAAATAAGCATCCATTTTGACCAGTGGTGGGATTCAATTTTTTTTTACTACCAGTTCTGTGGGCGTGGCTTGGTGGACGTGGCAAAGGAAGTTAACTGCAAAATCCCCGTTCCCCCACTAATCTGCTTTCCAGCTCCGTTCTCTTGTGCAGAGAAACAAAAGAAGACCCAGCTGGGACTCGGGAGGCAGAGAAGAGATGGGGGTGGGGCCAGTCAGAGGTGGTATTTGCTGGTTCTCCAAACTACTCAAAATTTCTGCTACTGGTTCTCTAGAACTGGTCAGAACCTGATGAATACCACCTCTGATTTTGACACTGACATGATGTTGCCTTCTTTTCACATGATTAAAATTATACATGGATAAGACAGAGTCCCCAACTCCTAGTTCATGAACCAACACCAGGATGTGGCATGCCAGAAATCGGGCTTTGCAAACAAGTGAAGTCCCATTTGTGGGATGCAGGCAGCACACAAAACCAGAATGTCTCTTGTTCACAAAAAAAAAAAAATCGGCTTTCCCCACAGCTCTGGTCCCTATGGCCCCAAGGGTTGAGGGCCATTGCATAAGATATTTGAGTGGTATAGAACTTATGACATATCACAATGATTATTTCCTCATTTTGGCATAATCCTGGTTAGGAACAGTCATCAATGTCATCAATGCATGTGTGTAATGTGGAGCCTGCTTTATTTATATAGCTTTCCAATGGAGAAACCTACAGGATCAGATAACTTTCAGGGTATGATAATAATTCATTTGCCAACTAGGAGAATATCTTCAGCTTACTGATATATTTGAGATAATTGCAGAAATAGCAAATTTTATTCAAATACAGATTCTCCTTCAAGATTCAACAAGAGAAATATATTTATCTATTTCTTAATGGCTACATCCTCAAGCAATGAGATATTGTGTGGATTCTTGTGTTTTATATTTAAGCTAAATGAAAGCAAAAACAAAGTTCTAATTAAAAATACAGGATGAAAGATATAAAGGAAGATAATGGAAATGACAAAGAGGGCTGGAAAATAATGAGGCTGTACTTGGGTTTGTTGAAGAAGTTTATGCTTTGAAGAGGCTAGTTGGCTCTTTAAATCCATGTGACAAATTTCTTTCTCTGCTCATTAATGTAATTTTGTGAGATAAGGGTACAGATTCCTGTCCAACTGTCCACAAGAATAATTAGCACTATATATGGAACAGCTGGCTTTGAATAGCTTAAAATACAAATCCCAAGTTATATGTGGTGCATAGAGCAGTGGCACCTTGGCACTTGAAATTTGAGGAGCCCTTCCTAACCTTTTCTTCAGACTCTGCTCCCAAATTAATTTGTTCAGAGGGAGGGAAGGAGGGAGAGAGAGAGAATATCAAAATGAATGTTTTCTCTTTACTGTGCCTGCTTTTCCCTTTATTGTTCAGTTCTGCTTTGGTTTCAGCTCTCTGGCTTGAGCCAGGCTAACATGAAGCTATGATGGTAAAGAAGTGCTGTGATGAGATTGTAGCCCAAGCTGTGATACTCCAAAGCAGGGCGAACGGTGAATTATGGGTGTAAAATTAGTCTTTGTAACAAGTAACATGAGGCTTTTCTATTTATCCTTTCCATTTCATGCATCCCTTGCTCTGGATTTGATCTATTTATATTATACACAGTGATGGATCATTGCATTAAATGCATGTATTATAGCTGACAACAGTAAGTAAGAATCTCTGCTGTTTTGTAAGAAAAGCTTTAACAAAGGTAGATGTAGTCTGTCAGTAGATAAACTGTCAGCTTACATTATAACTGCTAGTGAATGTTGTTTAAGAATAGAACTGAAAATAGCAGGATTGCATACATTTCTTTCTCTGCCTGCCTTTAATTTTAAGAACTACGAATATTACATGAAGCGTTATCAAGGGAAGAGTGTCCATGCACTCCCCCAAATATTAGATTGATTATATTATTGTATGAAATATTTTTCATTGATTAATGACATTATGAGAAACAAGGAAAACATAGTTGCAGGTATCATATATGAAATCACTTCCATGGCCCTGTAGACTGATTGCCTATCTCAAAAAATTGTACTTTTGGAAAAAGAGAATTCTGTTTATATATTTTTATTTTTAAAGGGGAAAAATCAGTTTTGGTCTATTTCCAATACTGTAAGATTCAATTTTAAAATTATCAAGGTAGCATTTAAGAATATAAGCAGTTTCAAGGAGAGTGGGAGAGGGGTTTGTAAAATTAGACTATTTAGGTCAAATAAATTAAATATTTTCAGATATTGAGGGAGTCCTTTAGGTATTGCTCTGAGGGGTCCACCCACAATTGGTGTAGGAATGAACTTGTTTTTCCATAAATGTTTAACTTTGACCTGAAAGTCTTGGTATTTTCTATTTATTTTCCAATCATTTTTTTTCTCAACTCTCCTGTCACCCATGTCAAAGGCATGAAATTTAATATACAAGCAAAAAGTGAAAACTATTGACATGGAATTAAAAGTGCTGTGATTACCAATGACTCTGGGAAATGATTTTCCCATTAACTTGCTAAAATGAAAAGTGACCATCCTGTATTATAGATGCAAGAGAGAAAGTTGCATTCTTTAAAACTTCTGTAGGTCAAATGGTTATTTTCAGGTTTTTCCATGATTCCTGAATGTGTGGAAAGCATGTCTGAAATAGAAGCTGATTTTAAAATAATTTTATGTAATTATAGAGATGTTCAGGCTCAGTTGTTCTTTATGACAATGTGTCCTTCGTAGCTGCGCTAATGTCAGGAAGACCTGTGTCAACTTTCTATAGCAGGGCTATTTTCACAAGGTTAATCAGTTAATATATGCATAGTGTTCTCCACTATGAAAACTTCCTTTCACAGGTGCTTTTCTGGTGGAGCTTTGCTTTTTTTTATAAGGAGGGGTCCAGAATGGCTTCAGGTGCTTTATCCAAAACAGTGACAACAGAAGTAAGAAGCTGGGTTTCCTATTTGAGTCATGCTAGGTTTTGTCCTGCTGGCAAACTATGAAAAATAGTTCTGCATTCAAGGAATAAGAAGCCCGGGGTTGGAGTTCTGTTAAGTCCTGAGCATGGGCGCAAGGAAAGGAGCCGAGACATCATACGGTGACTTCAATTCTTTATTGTAAAATAAGAACAGAGCAAATACTTGGGCAGCAGCAGCTCTTTTATAGAGCTGGCTGCTGTCAAAACAACCAACGATTTGAGTTTACCGCTTTCACAAGCATCCAATCAGAGGGGCCCGTTAACAGCCAATCAGACTGGCCAAAAACGACCAATCAGAACTCGCTATTCGCGGGCCAATGAGAAGTGCAGGATTACAAGCCTGCTGTAAAGTAAATCTGTTTAGCGTTGTACCGCTGCATTGGCTTAATCCATAACACCCCTCCCCCCTAGGTTCTGTCTGAGGGGTGGGGTGATGTATTCTCGTAAATAGGCAGGTAGCTTCACCTGTCTGCTTGACCTGCGCTGTTCCACCGGTTTCTGTCCTGGCTCTGGTTCCGGTGGGCTGCTAGCTGGGTTGGTTGGTGAAAATTGTGGCCCTGGGCTGCTTTCCCTGCTTACACCAGTGCTGTCTCTCAGGTTCCCTGGATCTGTTTCCATCACAGTGCTGTCATGCAGCAAGGCCACTCCCTGGCTCGGTTCTTTTTCTGATGGTGAGTATCCCCTGGTTGGTTGTGTAGATTGTTGGGTTTCGATTGTTATTTCTTATTCGGCCTCCTCAATGTTCCTTCCCCCCACAGCTAGAGATTCCGGGGCAGAGATAGGACTAGGTGCTAAACTGGAACGGAGTTGGTCTATGTGGCGTTTCCACATCTTACCATCTGCAGTTTGTAGGCGATAGGATCGGAGTCCCGTAAGTTGCGTTATGGTAGCGGGGACCCACAATGGGTCACCTGAGAAGTTTTTCGCAAACACGAGGTCACCTTCCTGGAATGCCTGACACTTGCTGCTGGATTGTGGGGGTTGTTCCGGCGTGTAGTTTGGGTGGAGGCGATCAAAGTTTCCGGCCCATCAGGAGTTCAGCTGGGGCTCTGTTCGTGGTACTGTTTGGGGTTATGTGCTGTAGGAGAAGCATCCGGTTTATTTTGTCATCAATGTCGCCGTGGTCCATTTTGTGCAAGGTCTTTTTTACAAATTGAACCATTCGCTCAGCCCTACCATTGGCCGCAGGGTGAGCTGGCGATGTTAAGGCATGGCGGATGCTCCGATCTGCCAGGTACTGTTCGAATGGCAGGGCAGTGAATTGGGGGACATTATCAGAGACCAGGACATCCGGCAATCCGTGGGTAGCGAATAGCTTATTCAGCTTTTTAGTGACTGCCTCTGTGTGGTGCTTTTCATCTTGTGGACTTCGAGCCAGTTTGAATAGGCATCCACTGTTAGGAGGAAAGTGTGACCTCTTGTGGGTCCCGCAAAATCGATGTGGATACGGGACCAAGGACCTCGAGGCATTTCCCACTGAGCTGGGGGAGTTTTTGGAGGAGTAGAGCGAGTCTCCTGGCATTTGCTGCACGCCACTACCCAGGTCTCTATCTGTTTGTCTAACCCAGGCCACCATGCGTAACTCCTGGCCAATGCCTTCATCCGCACAATGCCTGGATGTCCATCGTGCAACATTTTTAATACTCTATGTTGCAATTTCTCCGGGATTACGACTCTGTCTCCCCACACTATGCAGCCTTTTTGGGAGAATAGCTCTGTTTGACGATTCCTAAATGGCTTGAACGTGTCATTGGTTGCGCTGACCGGCCAACCCCGTTCCACCCAGCTGAAGACTCGTGCCAAAACAGGGTCCTTTTTTGTTTCTAAGGCAATGTCTCGAGTGGTCAGCGGCGGCGATTTGAGGGTTTCAATTTGCAATATGGCTAAGGTTGGAGCTGAGTCCTCTATGATGTCTGGTAGTGGAGAGCGGCTCAAAGCGTCAGCGTGGGGAATGGTTTTCCCCGGGCGGTGTTGCAATCGGTAATCGTAGGCGGCTAAAAATTCTGACCAACGTGTCATTCTTGGTGATAAGATATGGGGAGTTGGTTTGTTTCCCGCCAAAATACCAAGTAGCGGCTTGTGGTCTGTAATTATGGTAAAGGGTCTCCCATACACATATTCATGGAAACGTTTAATTGCGGATACAATAGCGAGAGCCTCTTTATCAAGTTGACTATAGTTCCTTTCGGTCTTAGACAAAGTTCTCGAAAAGAACACAATAGGTGCCTCATTCCCATTTGGTAGGACATGGCTTAAAATGGCTCCCACTCCAAATGGTGAGGCGTCACAAGTAACCGTCAAAGGTAGAGTCTCATTGTATTGCATTAATACAGCATCGGAGCTTAAGAGGTCTTTTACTTGTTGGAATGCCCTTTCTTCATACCGTCCCCAGACCCAGGAAGCCTTTTTGTAGAGAAGTCTATGTAGAGGTTTGGCTACCCATTTGGCTTCTTATCTTCTGGGGCAAGAAGATGTTATAAAAGTTAATGAGTCCCAGGAAGGCTTGGAGGTCTGTCTTATTCCTAGGTCTTGGGGCGTTTTTGATTGCAGTTAGTTTTTTTTTAGTGGGGTGGATTCCCTGTCTGTCGAGAAGGTATCCCAGGAATTCCACTCTCTCCGTACAAAGTTGACACTTGTCCCTTTTTACCTTCAGACCAGCGTCTTTAAATTTCTGAAGAACTTTTCTGAGTTGTTGTACTAATAACTCTTTAGTGGGGGCAGCTATTAGGATGTCGTCAAAATAAGGCACGATGCCTTTTATGCCTTTTAATAGTCTCTCCATTAAACTTTGGAAAATGCCAGGCGCCACGCTTACTCCGAATTGGAGTCTATTGCACTTGAAGGCGCCTCTATGTGTAACTATTGTCTGGGCTTCTGCAGTTGTCGCGCCTACAGGTAGTTGCTGGTACGCCTGAGTTAAGTCCAATTTTGCAAATATTTTTCCGCCGCCCAGGGAATGAAGAAGGTGTTGAACCACCAGTACTGGGTAAGCGCTCTGTTGAAGAGCATGATTTAGGGTGGCCCGGTAATCCCCACAAATTCTTAACGAACCATCTGGCTTCATGGGCGTTACTATTGGAGTTTCCCAGTGGGCATGGTCAATCAGTTCCAATACGCCCTGGGTTATCAGTTTATCTATCTGCTTGTCGATCTTCGGCTTTAGGGCAAAAGGCACCCGACAAGGCTTAAGTTGAATGGGAGCTACATTGGGGCTGAGATTAAATGATATAGGGGTCCCCTTGTACTTGCCTAATGTTCCTGTGAACGTATCCTGGAATTCCTGGATGAGGGCCTCTTCCCAGTCATCGCTTCTGGTTTGGTGTATGCCGGCTAGTTCAATCGCAAGTGGGGCGAACCACTGTAACCCTAACAAACTGGGTCGGTCACAATCGACGACAGTCAGGGGAAGCGTCGCGGTGCGGTCCTTGAAGGATACTCGGACTTGGCTGGAACCGACAACTGGAATTCTGTTTCCCTGGTAGTCTTTTAGGATGACTCGTTGAGTGCTGAGGTCCTGGCGGCAGATGGCAGGGATCAGCTGTTTGAGGGTTTTCCAGGATACCATCGATAGGGATGATCCCGAATCGACTTCCATCACGCACGGTCGATTTTCAATAGTAACCCTTATGCGGATCTTTCTTCCATCGAAAGATGAAGCGTGGCCGATAATAATGGTTTGGTGGGCATCTTCTCGTCTCGTTGAAGAGGCAGGTGCTCGATTTCTGTAGTAGTAGTGGTTGTTCCATCAGTGGTTCAGATGGTCCTAGTTCTCAGGAGGTTTGCCTGTCTCCCGACGGAGGTTGTTCTCCCTTCGGCTGGGACTGGACTCTCGCTTGCTTCTGCAGATTTTCGTGGTGTGGCCTCTTTTTCCGCAGGTACGGCAGAGTGCGTCGAGGAATTTGCAGTCCGATCGCGGGTGGTTTGCCCCGCAACCAGCACATTGGCGCTGACGGCTCTTGTTCCTTTGCTCTTGTTCCGAGCGGAGCTGGTTGACCTCCTCTTCCTCACTGTCTGAGGATGACTCGAGGTCTTCATGGTGGGTGGTGATAGCGTGCTTCTCAGCGGCGAGTGGGCTATCGTTGGCGAGTTGGTGAAGCAGTGCGTTCGCTCAGCGCATTCGAGTGGCTGACTTCCTGGTTGCTTCTGCAGCAGTAGCATCAGTGATGACATCTGTAAGGCTGATATCTCCTTTCGCCATCAGTTTACTCTGCACTTGTGGCGCATTTAATCCCAGAACTATGCGGTCTCTTAGGGCTTCCTCGAGGTTTGCAAAACCACACCTCCTAGGTTCCGGAGGTCAGCTACGAAATTCCCAACGCTCTCATCCTTCCGTTGGTCCCTCTGGTAAAACTCGTGTCTTCGTATCAGTGTATGTACTGCGGGTGCATAATGGGCCCGGAGGATTGGGGCGAGGGTATCTCAATCCATGGTCTTCACTTCCGCCGGTTTTGCCAGTGCTTTAGCCATTTTGAGAACGGCGGGGCTGCAATGAGTCAGGAACACCTCTCATTTCTTGCCAGGTGTAGCATCTTTTAAATTATTGGTCTCCAGGAACATCTGGAAGTGATCTATATACGAGTCCCAGTCTTCGGTTGCTGGGTCGAATGGAGTGGGTGGTATGGCGCCACTGGTCATCTTGCTGTTTGTTGCGTGTGCTCTTCAGCCACGTGCTCTGTCTTGTTCGATGCGTACTTAGTCAGCTCTATCGTCTCCGTATCCCACCTTCGTTGCCAGTGTTAAGTCCTGAGCATGGGCGCAAGGAACGGAGACGAGACATCATACAGTGACTTCAACTCTTTATTGTAAAATAAGAACAGAGCAAATACTTGGGCAGCAGCAGCTCTTTTATAGAGCTGGCTGCTGTCAAAACAACCAATGATTTGAGTTTACCGCTTTCACAAGGGTCCAATCAGAGAGGCCCGTTAACAGCCAATCAGACTGGCCAAAAACGACCAATCACAACTCACTATTCGCGGGCCAATGAGAAGTGCAGGATTACAAGCCTGCTGTAAAGTAAAGCTGTTTAGGGTTGTATCGCTGCATTGGCTTAGTCCATAACAAGTTCAGTCCTATACAGCTGATAACTGGTGAAAACAAAAAACAATATTTAGCTTAGAATAGCAATCTATTCTCAGAAGCCTCACATTCACCTGGGGTAGCATTTCATCATCTGCAAAATGTAAGACTTGCTAGTTTCTAGAAGTTCCTGCCTGGCATATGGCTGCAGGAGAAGTTACAGAAATGAAAGTGCATATAAAACATGGCATGGAATGTTTGTATATCTATGTTGACTTCATAGTCGCAAAGCTTTGTGTTCATGTAATTGTCAATGTAGAATGTACAAGTAAAACTGTCAAAGTGACCTTTTGCAGCTTTTTCCTCTGAGATCTTTTCCAAAAACAAAAACAATCCCACTCTCCTAGACAGATCTGTCATATCTATAGCACCACCTATTATCGGTGGAAAGAGCAATGGTCTGTTGCCTCAGGGCACGTTGCCAGCAATGGACTGCAAGGCAGACTTCACAAAAACTGGCTGCTTCTGCTGGATGGGTTAACTCCCTCCTTTATGCCTCTCTCCTTCTGACCTCTCATTCCTCTTGGATACAAAGCACAAAAGGCAATGCTGCAACTGAAAGCAATTTCATTTATATCAGATCATCGAGGAGTTGTCCCTGTTACCAGCAGTGATGGCTCATGTGGGGTAGAAAGAGTGTGCAAATTAATTTATTTTCCTATATTAGGCTAGGCCCCAGAACATGTGTTAGTGTGCTTATTTTTTTCAGTTTTCAAACCAGTTTTCAAACAGTCTAAGCTGTCTGGTCCTCAATTTTTCCCAATGTCTAAGCTGGGCTTATCAAGATGTTCTTCAATAGGATAAGTTCTCTTAAGTGGAACAACCTTTCTTTACTGCACCACTAGTCTCTTATTTTTAAGCTATGTTAAACATTGAACTTTAAACATTAAAATAGCATGTACGCTTTTGTCAGCACTGATGAAATGGCTCCAAGTATAAAGGGCATCACTACCAATTCTATTTACTCATATGCTGGGATAATAGTTCAGTGAAGTTAATGTGTTTGCTATTTATTTTTATTCAGGCTTTAAAATTCATTTTTCCATGATCATGAGTGTGAGAGATTGATTAATAAACAGAAAAGAATTGTATTGCATTCTGTATTTAAGCTTTCTTTAGTGAATGCTCTTCTTTCATACCTTGAATAATAGAAGAAAGGCATTATAGAAATTTTATAATTTCTACAATGCCATATTTGTCCCCCCCTCCACACACACTTATTGCCCTATGAAATAAACAAAAACCACTTAACCACCTTAAATGACAATGAACCAAGCAATTTGATTTAACTGTGTGTGTGTGTGTATCTTCAGTCAACATCCTCTTTTCTCTCTCCCTCCTTTCCTCACTGGTTGTGGGTTTGTTCTTTGATGAAAACTAAACATGGGTTGAAAAGACAAGAGAGAAACCAGAAGAAAGGTACTTTAGAAGAACAACATATCCCTTAACATATCCCTTTATCTTCTTCCTTTCTGAATGAAATGTTGAACAAAGAGGCATATGGAGACCATAGCACCGAGTTTTTATTTTCTGTTTGTGTAAACAGAAAAGCAAACCAAAGTAATTTGTGTGGACATCACTGAGTATTATGTATCTGAAAAACACAAAAAGATCTGATAAAACAAAGTTCAAATTTCTTTTTATGCATTTCTTTGGGATGTCAACCAAGGGAGTATGCTCTTGTATTGTACATTTCTAAAGAAAGTCAGTTTTGATCGTTTTCATGCAGGAGAACAAATGCAAAGGTTTTCATCAGAAGAGTAAAATACTTCAAATATCTGCTACAGGATCACAACATTAAACTGAAAAAATTGTAGTCCCATATCCTGCATTTCAAGATATTTGTCCAGTGATTATTTGTCATAGTTACTAGTGATTCAGTTCTTCTGAGATACCAGACCAGTATCAATCACCAGCAGTGTGGTGGCCACTCTAGAACTTGAAGAGCATCTTCCTTTTGAGATATACATTTTATTGTTGCCCAGTTATATCCGTTACCTAAGACCATTGATTTATTTATCCTAATGGTAGGGTTAGTTTTGGTGTACAAGAATAACAATTGTGATTCAGAATGATTTTTAATGATTAATTTATTCATCTCCTTACTATAATATTACACCTATTATTTTTCTAGCTGAAAATAAAGACCTTAAATAGTTTATTGTAAAATAAAAATGAAAACTAAAAAATCCACCTTAATGTTAAACATAGCAATACAAAGGTAATATTGTGCATGCTTAGTGAATTTAAAGTTAACATTGAAAAAGTGAAGTGGTAGATATTTGTTTTCTTGAACTCAAGAATAGATAAAATGGACAGTAAACTATAGAAGGAAGAAGATATAGATACAATCATGAAGGATAAAGACATTTCAGCAGAGTAAAAATTTAAAGGGTTATAGCAGTGGACTTTCCAATAGTAATTTACTGCTGTGAAATCTGACATTGAGAAAGAATGACAGCAAGAACATTTTAAGCCCTTGATTTATGGATTTGGAAACACTAATTATAGTTAGTAGTAGCATGGGCTACCAGAGAATCAGTTAATCAATCCTGCATGAGCAAGACAGACTGCTCTCCAACAAAGTGATGATCAGCAAAAAGAAAATGATGGTATCTTGGGTGTACAATAAAAGGATAGGCTAGAAAATATTGTGTTTGCAGGAAACGGAACAAATAGGATGGATGGATGGCAAGAAGTTAGTGAAGTATACTTGGAAAAGCTACAAGATAGATGGTGAGCATTTTTCACATCATCAACAGGTATTGAATCTGATTCAGAACTACCAACGTTAGTCCTCCTCAATCTATTTCATTCACCATGCTGAGTGGGAATTTCAAGATTATGGAAAATGGATAAGCACAAACAGCTATAAAGACCATTCAGGAACAACAACAAGTGGACAGTGCATGATTTGGACAGTGATTGGCATTCCTCAATATATCCATATGATCCCCTAACTCTACAGGTTGCACTGTTTGCCAACTGACATTTCAAGATGCTGGTTATTTCCTATAAAGCACTTCATGAGCAATCATCTTTTTCTTGTTATTTCTGTGCCCTGATGAGATGAGGCAAATTACACATGATTTGGTTTCCATAAACTAAGACCAGGGAATTGTGATTCTTCTGCTTTGGCACCTGCCTTCAGAAACCATATGCCCCCAGAAATCCAGGTGGCCCTTACCATGGGGATTTTGAGGAAGCTATTAAAGACTTGATATTCTCCCAAGCTTTGAGTGTAGGGTGACATTTGAGCCTCTATTGGATGGATTTTTGTTTCTTTGTTCAAGGTTGTCTTTGTGTCATCATTTTTTCTCTCTGTTTTTTTCTAAGAAAAAACTATCTAGTGTTAGTAGGAGTCAGATGTCCCTTTACTTGTATAATCAAATAAAATATGTATGGAGATTCTCAGTCACCAGGTCATAAAGACTGGACTTTCTGGTTTTTCTTTGAAGATGTTTTGCTTCTTATCCAACAGACTGAAGCTGAAGAAGCTTCTTGGATAAGAAGCAAAATGTCTTCAAAGAAAAACCAGAAAGTCCAGTTACCTCTTGAAAAAGCACTTTGGGAGAATCAAATAAAATATTTTTTTAAAATAATATGCATGGTATTTTATTCTAAAAAGTAGTCTAGGGGCAGAAAAAACATTTTCCAGGCAAAATTTTTCAAATACAATTCATAGCATCTCAGGTGTACTGAGGAGTTCCCCCTTCTGAAGTTATGGAAAGTTACTTCTAATCTACAGCAACGTAGACAAAAACTGTTTCAATTTGGGGTAGATTCTTAGGTTCATAACAGCAATGGGAAAAAACTTCAGCACTATTTTAAAAATATTTTTAAATGGACAGAAAGTTTGCAATATATTTCTGCTTTTAACCATTGAAACAGTTTTATTTAAATCAACATTTGTCAACTTTTCCCCCTTCAGGATGTATAAACTGTAGCTCCCAAAATTCCCAGTCAACATAACTACTGAGTATTCTGAATGCTGAAATCCACATATGTGGAGGAGGCTGATTTAGAACAACTTTTTCCAAGTTGGTGTCCTTCAATTATATTAGCCTTTAGTTTTCATCATCTCTAGATAGCACATCCAGTTGTGATACATTTTAGAGGTGCTTGAAGCTGAAATTTGGTACTTCTAAATATCAATTTGAAGAAAAATTGAGGTAAATATTGTAAGAATTTCCTAGGCTGGAGTAATCAAAAAGAAAGAAAAAACCCTAACAATAACCCATAATGTTTTGCTGTATATAAGATCATGAAATGCAGGAAGGGATGCTTAGACTTCTACTGCAGTGTTATGGTGGCCATTAATCTTGTTTTGTTTCCTGTTTTGTAGGTGACTTTCCCTCCCACAAATTTATGTTGTTGACCACAGAAATTAAATCCAGTTTCTACTTCAAGTGCAATTTATTATTTATCTGCCCTACTTTCTTTACAAATACAATGGCTATCTGGTCATTCTTTTTTAATCATCTTTGCTCTTTCTGTTCCCAGATTTTAAAGATTGTGGACCATTATGTAACAGATGGTCTGACAGACCTTCAAGTTTGGCGCAGAAAATAGTAGCAGTGGTGTAAGTAATCAGAAAATAGACGCTCATGAATTTTAACTCTCTTCTAACAAAAGCATTCAAGGGGGCAAGCACTGATCTATCGGTTGCCGAAGTAATTAAAAGACTTAGATGGCACTCTTGGACATAGTATCTTTTCACTGTTTCAGGCTGTTTATACTGGATTAGCCTTGTTCATGGCCCACTCATTTATATATGAATAGCACTGGAACAAAAGAAGAAGCTAGTCTTATTCCAGAAATTGATACATTCCAACAAGCATCAATCAAGGTTCTTCTTTTAGCTTCAGATGAAAACTACAGCATGATATCATGACAGAACATATCAAAACAAAAGGATTCACAATTTTCATTTTCAGTTTTAAAATGAAACTGATATTGCTCAAGGAAAGGTAAGCTATTGGATTAAGTGTTTATAGGTTCCAACAGCTGAAATAATAAAATCAGCAAAGTTTGGTTGGTTGGTGTAACTATTAACTATTCGGGAATAATTTTTGAATTTCAAAAATATTCTGTAATATTATTTAGAAACTTTTACAAATATTCTTTCCTTTTCAAGACCATTAATATTTTTCCAGTTAAATAATAGATAACTGCTTGACTTTTTATTGATCTATACAAAGAGGTTTTGAATTGGAATAGGGCAATTTTCATTGCTGTTATTAGTCAGTGTGTTTTTCAATTATGTTAGACTATAAATAAATGAAAAATCTGGGAGCCAAAAAAATAAAATTACATTACTACAATTCTATCCACAATATGCTATCCAGAATCAACTATACAGGATAATTCTTTAAAACCTCCACAATGAATGCAAGTTCCTTCTTGGACCAAAAGTCCCTTCTCATGCCTTAATCAGTTTCTATGTGGATTATTACAATGTGTGTTATATGAGGTTGCCCTTGAAGAACATTCAAAATCTGCAATTGCACCAGAATGAGGTTGCTTTACATACCTAATACCTCTGCTGGACAAGGTGTATTAGTTAACCCAAACATGCTTTTTCAGGAGGCAACTGGACTTTCTTGGTTTTTCTTTGAAGACATTTTGCTTCTCATCCAAAAAGCTTCTTCAGCTCTGACTGGATGGTGGGGAATGGGAGGATTTATATTCCTTGTAGACAGCTGGTCAATTGCATTTTTTAGAGAGTTGTTGAGGCCACTTGGAGGTTTATCTATGTCCTCAGGGTCACCTAAGTAGTGCAAATAAATGTGAAGCCTTCTTGGCTGCAGGATGTTTTCCTGGCCTGTGTCCCTTCACTGTTGAAGACAGGCACAGGCTGTTGGGGATGGGTTTATGTTGTTGCATCTCAAACTGAAGTGCAAATGGTTTCTGTAGTCTGCAATTTTTCTGGAAATCTGTTCATTAGTTAACAGCAAGCAAAAAGAGCTGTGCTGGCTCAGTGGTTAGAATGCAGTATTGCAGACTAACTCTGCTCTCATTGCCAGGAGTTTGATTTCTTCATACCTAACCAGCTCAAGGTTGACTCAGCCTTCCATCCTTCCAAGGTCGATAAAATGAGGATGCAGATTGTTGGGGACACTTTGTTGATTCTCTAAACTTCTTAGAAAGGTCTGTAAAGTATTGAGAACCAATATATAAGTCTAAGTGCTATTGCTATTGCTATAATTCAAGGGGCTAGTAGTTACCTTGAAACTTTTTAGGGCCTGGCTATTTAAGAGACTACTTTTCCACATTGTTTCTGCTCATCCAGTAAAATCCAATAAAATGGGTGTGTTGCAATTCCCATCTTTAAGGGTCTAGGCCAACTTGGCATGGCCAACTCGCCATGGCCATCTCATTGTGGGACAACTCAGTGCAGGATAAGAGTTACACTAATATCCAAGAAATGGTAGAATAGAATCATTAAAGAAAGGACACAAAAGGAGGGACAGAATGAAATGCAAATGACAAAAATTAAAATATTTTCAATTATTTTAAATACTTAAATTGAATTGTTGAATTATTCCACAGTGAGTTGTCTGATGGAAAGTTGGCTGAACTGAGTTGGTCACGTCAAGTTAGCTGCACTGAGTTGTCCCATTCCACATCTTTAAAGCAATGCCATCTTGTGGGACCCAGAAAAAAAATGCTACTTACACTGTGGCCCTTGCCTTCTGGAACAGTATTCTCCTGAAGATTCAAGTAACTGCAACCTTGTTTTTCTTTAAATGAGACTTGCCTTTTCTCCCAAGTTCTGGATTAGGTGGAATCTGTGTTTTTTGAGCATAACTGTTAATGTATTGGAATATGCTCAGTGATGGGCTGCTGCCGGTTCACACTGGTTTGCCTGTACTGGTACTTCTGACCACTGGCTGGCCTCACCCACCTGCCCTGGTGCTGTCCTGTCCTATATATCTCATTCTCTGGCTTGCTCGCCCCACCCACACAGCCCAGCTGATTGTCATGCCTTGCCTGCTCTACTCACAGTGGCCGCCACATGCATGAAATAGCTGTATGTTTTCAGCCAGGCATTGTGTGCTCACATTTTCAGTTCTGCACTAGGTGAACCAGTTGTTGTTACATTAGGTGCAGCCCACACTGGGTATGCTGATCCCTAGAGCTATGAATATGAAATATGTTTGGCTTTGATCGTATAGTCTTAATCGCCCCCTTTATTTTTACTCTTCCCTCCCCTCCCCAGCACTCTGTGGATGACCCATGCTCAGAAAGCATGTTGAGAACCAATACACTTTTTTAATGGCTAATAAGTGATCCTGTGTCAAAGAATGAGTTTTGTTAAGAGCCCATTCTCTTTCTGACTGATCTAGAAAAAATCCAAAAAGTGCACTTATTTACTATATTATCTTTGTAAAGACTTGGGATTAACTGAAGAGCGCTTTTTAGTGATGCCATCACTGAATAATTTCCAGGCTTCAGTTATCACTACCTGGCCCTTCTTGGTGGTAGATTTCAATCAAGTTATGAAATCCTTCCCCACCAATACTTTTCTGCCTTTTAATTAATTAATCAATTACATTAAATTAAGGTAATTAATCAATTAACAGCTTTTTCCATTTCACAGCATGACAAGTAAAGAGTGATGCATTCTCCATTTTGGCAGTTTTAAATGTTGCATCTGTACAGAATATTACTTATTGTTTGCCCCTTTTACAGTAACGAATAGGATAAAAAGTATTAAAAATATGTTAAGGTTCTACTAAATAAAATTAAAAAGGCAAACTTTTAAAAAACGTTCTGATAGTTTTGTTTGTGGAGATACATAAAGTTACCCACCTTCCAGGTCATTTTTATCAGCTGTCACATGTGAGAATTGTCTGAGGGCAGATAAATGCAAGAAACAAATTCTTATGAGATCACTGGGACAATAATAGACTGGTCACTGGGGAGAAATTATCAGAGTTGGCCCACTAGGTTGGATAACAAGAGGACACTCTTCTTGGCTTCCTACTGCTGTGACCCAGTCCATCTGCTTCTCTCTGACCATATGTTGAACAACTATCAAAGACTCCACAGACACTGGAATGTTACACATCAAATCTACTTCAGTTTCTCTGAAATGTCATAGAAACGCTACTGTTCTGTAATTCCTCTTTCAAAAAGGGATGTTTATACTTGGAGTTTAAGACTTGCCTCAGAGTACTGATAGAAATAGACATTGTATTTTTATAGAATATTTTGGATTTAGATTTGGAAACATTAAGCCTATGATACACTGTACTTTTACCAGATAATTTTAATTCTTTTATTAGTGAATTTTAAAAAGTGGATATGAATGTATTTGTAGTGGCAATAATATAAAGGGCAGATATATTTCAGTGTCTTATATACATGTGTGTGTTAGTGTGCATGATGCATACAAAAAGTGAAGAGAAAGTGCATCAGGCAAACAGCTAAAAATGAAAACCAGTTTAAGATTCAGTTTGAGACAAGACCTAAACCAGTCTGAGACAAGACCTAAAATGTCAGATATATATTTTGGAAAATATTGCTGATCAACAGTCTTACAAGTCACTAAAAGTAGTGGATGGGGAGTATTTTAGCTAAATGTATTTCATCTTCATTATCATTTTCAGTCAGTCAAAGGGAAGGAAGGGATTTCTGCAAATTGAATTCAGTTTCAAATGATTATTCTCATAAATAATCCATCAGCTAAAAACAAAACAAAACCCAAACTTAATGGTTTATGCATTAATTCTGTTTTCCAGTTGAGTAATGGTGAAACTATATAACCTAAGTATTGGCTCATAATAGTTTAAATAAGCTAGAGCATAAATATTTGCTCCAAGTAAAAAAAAACTACTACTCACACAGCTTCTACTTTATATCATCTATAAAATGAAAAAAATTGCAATCTTGAATTAATTATGGAACTCATTGGTCCAAGATGCACTGGCTACAGGCTTTACTGATTTTATTAAAAAGAAGGTTAGACATTTTATGAGAAACGGTATGAATATTTTAGTGAAGAAACCACATAAAGAAATATAATTCTTTATCGTATGTCATTGACATTAAACAATGATTTTGTTTTTAGACTTAGCTGATTGGTTTGCCAATAGAATTTTCCAATCTGGTTTCCAATCTGAAGCAAAGGGGAATGGTTTTATCCAGTAAATGCTAATCTAAATAATCATGAAGTATTCTAATTGGTTACTCCAACTCCGTCGTTCTCAATATTTCCTAATAAAGTTCACTGGGCATATTCTAAATCAGTGTTTTACAATCTTGGCAACTTTCATATACTTTAACTTCCAGATTTCTGAGTACTGGAAGTCCACATATATGAAATTTGCCAAGGGACTAAAAAAGAAAAGGAACCTTACTTGGGCTCAGAAATCCTACAGTCTAGGCATGACATGGCTCTCTGAAGAGAGAATGAAATAACACCATGGAAAAGCTCACTGTAACAGCATTGCCAAAAAGGCATTAAGAGTTGTAAATCTAATCTTATGAAGTTTCTCCTTCGGAAATATTGAATTGCTAACTAGGGCATACAAAACCTTTGTTAGACCAATACTTGAATACAGCTCATCTGTCTGGAATCTCCACTCTATATTGGACACTCTATATTGGACATGCAAAACCTTTGTTAGACCAATACTTGAATACAGCTCATCTGTCTGGAATCTCCACTCTATATTGGACATTAATGCAATTGAAATACAAGTATTTCACAAGAAGAGTACTATACTCCTCTGCTCGCAACAAAATACCCTATATCATCAGGGTTGAAATTTTGGGCTTGGACAACCTTGAACTATGCTGCCTAAGGTTGGACTTAAGCATAGTACACAAAATTATTTGCTACAATGTCCTACCAGTCAATGACTACTTCAGCTTCAACCACAATAATACAAGAGCACACAACAGATACAAACTCAATGTAAACCGCTCCAGACTTGATTGCAGAAAGAATGACTTCAGCAACAGAGTGGTCAATGCTTGGAATGCACTAACTGACTCTGTTGTTACATCCTCTAACCACCACTCCTTTAACCTTAAACTATCCACTATTAACCTCACCCCATTCCTAAGAGGTCTGTAAGGGGCGTGCATAAGCGCACAATCATGCCTACTGTCCCTGTCCTATTGTCCCCATTTATTCATACCTATTTCCTGCATTCATACTCATGTTTATTCTTATACCTATTATCTTGTAAGCGATTGACAAATCAAATAAATAAAAATAAAAAATAAATAAAATAAAAATAAAAGGACAACTAATTTGAAAACACCTGCTGCTGATGTCTCCTCAACATAATTTGTCCCTCCAGCATTCTCCAATTTATCAATCAGGTTTTTAATAAATGCTACCTATAGATTTCTCATCCCCTTCATGATCTGGATTCCAATACATCTGCACAAAAGCACAAATTGAGTGAAACACTCACTTCTCCCTGTTTCACATGTTTATCATTTGTACACTGTGATTCTTAATATGGAAGAGGGTTATATGCTTTTTAGAACTGACATTTGGGCAATAAAGTTAATTGGGTTTCTATGCAACTTATGCAGTGCTTAAAAAGATTAATCATTCAATCAAAGCAAGGAAATATGTGCTCTCCATATTATAAGAGTTTCAGTGTAGCTGCCTACACATATATCCTAGGAAAAATTCAGATGCAGAACTTAAATAATTGAAGAAGTGGTTTCTGACAGTGAACTATTTCTGTTTTAAGTATATTTTAACAACCAATTATACACCCCCCCCCAAATTTCCAGGCTTGTTTCCAGGAAAAGTGGCACTGTCCAAATATAGTATTTTTGAATGCACAAAAGAGGCCGCAGACTATTGGCTGATGCTCAAACTGTGGAGAAGATGCAAGCTTGAACTTGCTTGGAGCTGAATACTGTTATCTTGTCAGTAGACACTGCCTTCAGTCTCTATCTGTTTGGCCACTCTAATTAATGATCTTTTAACTGGACTGTCAGTCCTGTTTAAACCTGAGTCTTGCCAGTTGCTTCCTTCATCGGGCCAACCAATGGGAACCAGGCAAGTCATTCAAGGCCCCCACTGTCCCAGTGGCTCTGAGCCTATAGCAGCCCAGTTTAATAGGGCATTCAGAGCTCATTAGGGAGAAAACACATCAGGAGTGACCGCTCCACTACCACACATTGCCACTAATAGCCTCAGTGAACAGAATTGTTTCTGTTTCTGCTCACTTGTTGTTCAGTCTTTTCAGTGTCAACAAGTGGTCATGTCGGCAGGAGCTCACCATTCGGCCCAGCAGTTTTATCCGTTGCTCTTCTAAGCCAGACTTGTGTCCTCTAGCATTGTTTGGCCTACAATGAAGCATGAGCAATTACAAAGGCATCACAGCCATTCATCATCAGCTCACACATTCGCCCAGCAATATTGGTTGCCAAACCTTCAGCCCATCAGGTTGGCACAGGGAACGAATGCCCATAAAATACAAATCATTTCATAGATTAACCCCTCCCCCAACACGCCTCATCTCCAGAACCAGAACAATTGGAAAATCGTGATTGAAATGAAAATTAAATTGGGTAAGGGAGTGGTTACAACTCTCTCTTACACAGAGAGGCACAAGCACATAGTACAAAGAAGTTGGAAGGAGAGGAACATCATGCGGTAGAACCCACACACTCAAATAAAATGTCCTAAAACTTAATATTTTAAGTTGTACTGGTTGAAGGAACAGTTAACTCTCTTCCACAGTTGGAATTTGAGGTGCAGGTTGTGCTCTATTGGTAAAATGATTGCCCCTCCCCAAAATAGCTAACAACATATTCTTGCACATGGACTAAAAGTAATTCAGCAAGACTCACATTCAAATCAATGTGTATTGAATTAAAGCTTTATTTATTGTAACCACATTTGTGAATGAGTATGCAATCTGCAAACATTTCTTTTGAAATAAGAATCTCTGTAATAAGGGGAGGTAATTGTCTGCAGGTCATCATGTATAGGAAATTGATCCAGTGTATGACAGTGTATGAAAGTATTTCTAAACAAAATATATATTTCTAACATATGTTATAGGAGACAGCAAGCATTCTTTCTTTTATGATTCTGCTTGCCTTGTTGCAAATGAAACATATTAAAATATTCTTAAAATTATTTTCAGATTAATTGATGGTGAGACTTCTTTGGATAAAAGGAGTTTTTCAGTTAGTGCAAATTAATAATCAATGGAGTGTTGTGGATCTATATATGTTAGTAAGTGATCATTTTTTTAAAAATAGTGATTCCTGGAAAATAGTCACACTATCCCATCTCATAGTATCAAATATTATTTCTGCCACATTCAAAGTTACATTTAAATACATATTATGGGGCAAATAACCTTAACCAGATCTCTGAATTCTATACTTTAATTACAGATATATCTGAAGTGCATCTTGACTCTTCTTGAGCAAAATGAAACTAAAGTTATTCTACCTCTGCCCCTTTTTGTTCCAACTGCATTTGTTTTCTATTGCAAATAATAGAAGGGAAATTATTCGTCATAATTATACCATCCTTTATTGCAGTAGGGTTGGAAGAACTGGAGGGGAGGACAACTAAAGACAATTGCCACAGAGACAAGAGCTGGCAAGAACACTGGCTCTTTGATAATTCCTCTCTGGATAAGAAGAGGTCTTGAGATAGCCTACAAGTGCTCCAGATGGTTGCTCCTGGTGAGGAGACTTCGAGGCAGCGGTCTCTGGTGGGTTTAGAGCTCTGGGAGAAAAGAGAATAAAAACGCAGTTGGGCTCTTTTGAAAGGACCCTAAGTTTGCATCAGTGGTGGGATTCAAATTTTTTTAGTTCCGATTCTGTGGGTGTGGCTAGGTGGCATGGTGTGGTGGACATGGTAGGGGAAGGATACTGCAAAATCTCCATTCTCTCCCCTCCACACTAACCTGCTTTCCAGCTCTGTTCTTCTGTGCAGGGCAACAAAAGAAGACCCAGCCAATCAGCTGGGACTCAGGAGGCAGAGAATAGATGTGGGCGGGGCCAGTCAGAGTTGGTATTTGCCAGTTCTCCGAACTACTCAAAATTTCTGCTACCGGTTCTCCAAAATTGGTCAGAATCTGCTGAATGCCACCTCTGGTTTGCATACTTCCTTTTCAATCACTTTTGGAAATTGCTTGTTTACTGGTTTTCAGCTATTAGAACTTTTTGGATTGACAAATCTGAACACAATGGGAGAGTTTCTTTCAATTGTTCATCATCTATTCAAGATTTTGAGGGCACTAGTTACATGATCCAAAATTCAGGTACTTGGTACCCTGCCCTAACTTAAGACTTCAGGGGCAATTTAACCACCCCTGCACACCTATCTCCCCCTTCCTCCTCTCTGCTCTTTTTCGCTGCCTTGCAGAGCAACAAGCAGCCCAAAAACTGTACTCTTGCTCTGTGGCTGCTTGCCTCAACAGGCACAATAAAACATTCCTTCACTCTTCAGCAAGTATTTATTTGACCAGCTGCCTTTTCTGCTGGTTTCCTTCTTTTCACCTTTTGTATCCATTGCCTTGCTGTCTTTGTTGTGTCCTTTTCAGACTTAGTTCTCTGGCAAATGTTTCCCACATGTGGCTAAAGCTTCACTAAAACTTCACTTCAGAAAGATTTGCAAACACAGTGCAACTAACTAAAGTTAGGGTATAAATCCAACACAGTTCTAGGCTGCATAAACAGAGGGATAGAATCAAGATCATGTGAAGTGTTAATACCACTTTATAATGCCTTTGTAAAGCCATACCTGGAATACTGCATTCGGTTTTGGTTGCAAAAAAGGATGTTGAGACTCTAGAAAGAGTGCAGAGAAGAGCAACAAAGATGATTAGAGGATTGGAGGCTAAAACTTATGAAGAACGTTTGCAGGAACTGGGTATGTCTGGTTTAATGAAAAGGAAGATTAGGGGAGACATAATAGCAGTCTTCCAATATCTGAGGGGCTGCCACAAAGAAGAGGGAGTCAAGCTATTCTCCAAAGTACCTGAGAGCAGGGCAAGAAGCAATGGGTGGAACTAACCAAGGAGAACTTAGAGCTAAGGAGAAATTTCTTGAGATTAGAACAATTAATCAGTGGAACAACTTGCCTCCAGAAGTTGTGAATGCTCCAACACTGGAAGTTTTTAAAAAGAGATTGGACAACCATTTGCCTGAAGTGGTGTAGGGTTTTCTGCCTAAGCAGGGGGTGGTGGACTAGAAGACTTCCAATGTCTCTTCAAATTCTATTATTCTATTCCTATTCCTATTCTATTCCTATTCCTATTCCTACTCTATTCTCCTCTCCCCTCCCTCCCCTCCCCCCTGTTCTATTCTATTCTATTCTATTCTATTCTATTCTATTCTATTCTATTCTATTCTATTCTATTCTATTCTATTCTATTCTTCCATTCCATTCTAGTATCTAACCTTCTCTTGGTTTCACAAGGTAAATCAGATAGGAATCACAATCAGATGAGCTAATTCTACTTTATTGTAAAGCTACAGTGACAGAATCTTGCAAGTCTGAAAGTATAACTCTCCCTGCCCACCCAGGTGAGGGCTATCCTGTCTCTAATCTGACCATTCCCTGTTACACCTCTGCTCCATGAGCTGTATCAGTTGCCAGTTTGCTTCTTGGTCCATTTCACCATGCTGGTTCTGACCTTTATATCCCTTCAGGGCACGAGGCCTGGTTTTTTCAGGGCCCACCTCTTCCCAATTACTTCTGCCTGTGCCATCAGATCTGGCAAAGGAAGTATGCTGCATCTAATAAGAGGTTTCATCTGGCAGGACATAGGAAATGGATCTTGTCAGTCATGGCATCCACTCTGTGAAACATCACTTACCCCTCCCAGTATATCTAGCCCAGTATTGTTAATAGGGTAACTGTTGGTAGTATTTTGTGAAGAAAATTGTCTAGGTGATGTTAGAAATACAGGAATTATACTTTCATACCTAGATGTGAGAAATGGGAAATACCTCACATCAAGTTCTAGTTAAGTTCATTTATTGCTCATGCCCATACTGAGGAATCTAGTCAACTAATTAGACCTAGATAAGAGTTAATGGAATTCAAGAGGGGTTGGACTTAAACTGCTTGTGAGAACATCATGACTCCAGGCTGATTCCTCTTTTGACTCCACCCACAGGATCTCCCTCCAGTGGAACAGCTTCCCTTCAGAAGTTGTGTGTTCACCATCACTAGAGGCTTTTAAGAAGAGACTGAACAGCCACTTGTCTGGAATGGTGTAGAGTCTCTTGCTTGAGCAGGGGGTGGACTAAAAGATCTCCAATGTCCCTTCCAATTCTGTTATTCTATTTTCTTTTCTTTATCTTACTTACTGACTCACTTGATGATATTTGTCTAAATTGATGGGTGGACTAATACAATATAGGCATGAATGCTCAATTATTTTCTGTTAAATGAATTGATTTTCAGGATTACTAGATGGTTTGAAACATACTCTTTCAGTGTTCATATTTTTGTAACACAGCCCTTTGTTCAAAGAATATACCAAAGTAAATAGATACAAATATGCTTACAATTCTTATTTCAGAATAAAATACATATAACAACATATGTTTTTTGACAAGAGAAAGAGGGAGGGAGATATAGAAAAGTAGAAGTGGAGAAACCACAACTCTAATCTTAGATTAGATGTAGAATCCAGCAAGATAACTTTGAGCCAGTAACTCTCTTTCAACCCTAGACTGTGAAATTAAAAAAAAAAATCTATCTGCCAATTTGCAGTGGACTAGTAAGTGGTGTTATATACTCTATAACTTTCAATGATCTTCATCCTGGGCTACTAATAATAACAATGGTCATGATATAGCTTTTCTTTTCTGCTTTCATGCCAGCTCGGGCACCAAAGAAGGTTTTTATATTATTTAATGTACTTTCCTACCAGACTGCACAGTTAATAATAATCATTCCTTTTGTGTTTGATTTTATGTGGAATACTTTATAGACTACTTGTTTTTATCAAGGAATTTTGTTTTACTTACAGAGTATATGTATGTTATGTTAGATCACAAATTTTCATGCTAGGAAGAGCAAGCAATCCTCTACCCATCTAGCTTTTATTCAGAGGAAAAACAAAGTATTGCTCAGAAGATATATAAAGATTTGGGCTACAGATTTCCAAAGAACATAGAAATATCTGCTTTTCAAATAACATCTGGAAACCTGAATCTGTTGCATCTCTTTTGACAGCCAATGCAGCAATATTAGTGGAATCTACTACATTAAAGGAAATACTTGAGTGATAAGAAGAAAAAATAGACAGGGAAACAAAGTTTTGTCCTGATTTCTAATGATTGTTGACAGACCCACAAGGAACTGAAAGAATAGCTGATCCTGGCTGGTCAATCAAATATTTAACAAACAACATATGGTTTTTGTCTTGAGATTATGCAAGATGACATAAAGGAACAATGACTAAGGAGCCTCTGAATGTGCTTTGGGTGGCCAAGGAAGTTGGCATTTTAATAGATTTCCCTGGAAACCTGCCGGAAAGATAATCTAATTTCTTAAATCTAATTTGGGATCCTGTCACAAATCTTCACCTTATCTTTTACTCATCCATCTTTCAATTTTTCAGACAAATAGCATATGCACATAGACATCAATTAACTTAGTTCTTTTCAGTGACTGGTGTGTATTTAACTTGTTAAGGATGGTTTACCAACTGTATCAGGAATGTGGGGGGAAAAAAACCCTTCTTTGAAAGAATGTTAAGACCTGCCAATTAGAATCATCTGAGAGTATGGTAATCATCTAAGAGTAAGGTCTCTGACAGAAAGCCACTTGAAGAGACTAGAAGCATTTGAAATGTGGATTTACAAATGGCTGTTACATATAAGCTGGGTTGACAAAATCAGTAATGAGGAGGTGATAAGTCGCCTGGGAAAGCCAAGGGAAATCATTAAAACCATTAAAAAGCAAAAGTTAGAATATTTCAGACACTTGGAAAAATATGGCATACTTCACTTAATCCTCCAGGGAAAGATTGAAGACAAATGAGGTCCAGGCAGAAAAACATCATGGCTTCCAAATCTAAGGGACTGGTTTGGACAAAACTCAGCAGCATTTTTTTGTGTGGCTGTTGATAAAAATAGGATTGCCAACATCTGATGATGGGTATGGCACAAGAAGAAGAAGAAGAATATATTGCAACTCTGGGGATGGTTGGTGGCTTGAGAGCACTCTCACCAGCTTGTTAACCTTTTAGCCTTCTGAATGTTTAAACTCTGATATTCACTTTTAATTTGCCATTGTTAAGCTTGTTTTTAATTAAGGTCCAAAAGGACCAGAGATCATCAGTATAGTGAACAGTTAAAATCATCTCAGAAGATAAAGGCAAGCCACTACTATATCTGTGTGTATAAATGCACAATCGTGCCTACCGTCCCTGTCCTATTGTCCCCAATTGTTGGTACCCATTTCCTATATGAATACTTATGTTTATTATCTTGTAAGTTATTGACCAATAAATAAATAAAAGGTAAAAAATATTGTGCCAAGAAAATTTCATAATTCTGTCTGTGTCAAAATTAGGAGTCCAATCTCTTTTAAGAACTTCCTTATCTTCAAACAAAAAAAATATGACTGAAAGATACTTGAGCACAACAAGAAAAAACTATGCAAGAACATATATTTGAGCTTGTTAAGTGTATTATTCATGGTTCTTTGAGAAAAAGACAAGTTTAATTTTTCAAATGAATCAGACAAAAAACACATGAAATTAAAAACCTATTCTAAACAATTTATATCATGAACTTCTTTGTCCTAAAATGTTATTGAAAATCAGTATATCCTATAGAAGACAATAGTTCCACTAGGGTTTGAATATGCATGCTTTATTGATTGTGTGCATATCCATGCAGAGGTTTCAGTAGATTGCATTGGAAGTATCTTCCACTTCCAAGTGATCTTGACAATGCATAATTTGTCCTCATATCCTCTCCTCATATTGTCCTCTGCATGGATTGCCCCTGTGACTAGGTAGGACAGATGGGGAGGAAGCTAACCACAATATTGCAAAAAGACAAGCAAGTGGCCAGACAAAGAGATCTGAACTCATTGGTGCCTCACACAGAAATGAATAAGGACACACATTCAACTTTGCAGCTACTAAGATTGCTGGATGAGCAGGCACAAAAACAGCCAGTAAAGTGATTGAAGCCTGGGAAACAGGCCCCTCATCAGTCAATAGGATTGCTGATTTATCAGTAGCCTATGAAGTACTTAGAAGGCAACGGTGGACAGCACAAGCAAATGACAGCTAATGACTTAAAAGCCAACACACCCCAATCAACATCTAAAAAGCCACTTACAACAGGCACTATAAATACCACACAAAGAACAGCACACAGTCTGCTAGAGAGAAGTTCCCTGAAGATGGGTTCCAGCACAAGTCCAAAAGCTCAGAAGACAAACTTCTGGTCCTGGTAACTGACCCAGATTGGATTATCCTGGGACACATATATTCACCTTCATTGGTGACCTTCAATCCAATTGATTTTCAGTAAACAAATGAGGATTTTCTCAAAGATTTGGCCTATTTCCTGATCCACTGGTGCTCTGTGATTCAAGGATCAATAGATTTGGCCTATTTCCTGATCCACTGGTGCTCTGTGATTCAAGGATTTGGCCTATTTCCTGCTCTGTGATTCAAAGATTTGGCCGATTTCCTGATCCACTGGTGCTCTGTGATTCAAGGAGATAAATTGGCTGAACCTAGAGCATCAGTTGCATCAGGCATAAATATGAACAAATATTGGAAGAAGCTCATATGCTTGTCTTTATTACAGTGATTGATGCTTGAGTGTTGGAGATTTTTTCTTCAACTCGCTGTGACTTATTTAGTAGAAGTTTGGGAGATAACATTTTATTTATTTATTTGTTTGTTTGTTTATTTATTTATTTTGCCACCTATTCACCATGGCGACTCAAGGCTGCTCAACATCACCCCTATGTGCTTGGAATTAAATATCTAATCATCAGAAATGAGTGAGATGATGGGGACAAGATTTTGCTAAGGCATGTGGATTTCTGAGCTTTGAAGAGATGGATGCGGTTTTCTGTAACATGAGCTCAGCTACTTTGGAACAGATCCTACTTTTTCTTGGCAAATTCACCTCGGATGGGGTGAATGGTACTGCACACTTTTCTGAGCGGGTTATTTGTACCAGTTGATTTGAAGATGGTGGTGTACCCCTTCCTCAGTTTAGGCAATTTCCATCTAACAATTTCCATCTCTTAGGCAATTTCCATCTGACTTTCAACTTTCCATTTTTGGGGAAGAGCATTGTGAAGATGGTTGTGTGGGGACTTTCCATAAATATCTTCAAACATAGTCAACTAAGACATCTACTGAACCTGGTGTCTTCCAGGTATGTTGGGATTTTGAAAAACAGACCTACAGTTAAGTCTCATTTTTATTCCACTTATTCATGTACTCACAATCTGGGCTCATAAATGATCTCTATTCTAATTCTGAATGGTTTCATTTTTTCACTTATCTTGTTTCTACCCATCAGTCTATGTGACCTAATAGGATTTTTTTTTGTCTTTTATTCATAATGTTGCAGTTTTTGTAAAACTCATTCTGACCTTTTCTACTATTACTCTGCAGCATAATATGCATCCTATAAACTCCTGCTTTCATACATACAGTATCCACTACAATCTAGATTATACCAGTTCATAGTTTATAACATATATTGTACCCTTTTCATTTAGAATTAAGCCTAGTTATATGCAAAGCATGGTATAACAATTTGTATGAATGAATGCTCATGCTATTCTCTACAAGCAAGAATCTTTTTGTTAATCTTCCTTAAAAAATAAATATTCTGTTGCCTGCATTTCATGAACTAGAAGAAATATGTACAGGACTAACATATCCTCTGGATATATGTTAGTTTCACAGCTGCACTTTCGTCAGCCTCCAAATCTTCCTACTCCAAATCATTAGCTTGTTTTAAGAGCTAGTTATTGGAAGTTTGCATCTTCAGATTTAAGTGGCTTTTTTTAAAGCTAAAAATGCTTTTCATGGTTGTTGCTGATTTCATTCCAATTATATCATCTTCTGTTAACATACTAAATAGCACAACATAAAATGGGCAACAAATGTAATAAATAAAGGATTTTCTGTCTTCTCCTCAGAGGTGAAGGGGATATTATATCTTTTTTCATTTAAAATAATAATAATCCAAGGGTGGGTGAGAGCTTGCATAGGAAAGGAAGGGCAAAGGAATGACTTCACACTGGAGTAAACCTGAGACCTAAATTCAAGAGCCAGACAGTTGAATGAACCGGATAATCAGGGTATTTTTGACAGGTGCGGCAGCCTTCCTTATAGCTGGCATATAATCATTACCATTTTAATAAGGCTCTAATGGGGGGCTGATAATTCAATGGGGTGTGAAGATCCCAATTCAACTCCCAATCCCACATGAATGTGGTAGAATTTGTGTTCTTTGTTTTCGTCCTTTGTACCCCTGAATACCAATAATTACTGGCTATAGATTTTTTTTTAAAAAGAAAATCTTAGAACTGGAAGCTAATTTAGCTCTCCTAATACTACACAAGAATGTCAATACTCATAAAAAAAAAAAGAAGCTAGCAGGGATTGTGAAAGTGTGTTGCTTGATGTGTGTGCATTTAATACACTTGTTGGTGTTGCAAAGATCCTACAGCTGAAGAGGTTTGGCTTAGCTTAGCACATGAATAATACAGTCACTGTTTCCTTAAAGCACCAGGGGCTCCCTTTCATTTTACAAGCAAATGCTATACGTGCACCATAGTGGTTGAATTGTGCAACAGTCCGTTTCTTGTTTAAAATGCTACTTCAAATGTCCCAAAATGCTACTTTTGTTCCATCAGCATTGATTTAGCTGTCATTCATAGAGCATAGCTAGCAACTCAGAGAGCATCATAGTTAATACTTTAAACCTTTACCAATATCAATAATCAAATAAACAGAACTACAGAACTAAGTATGTATAAGTGGGTAAACCTGAAAGAAATCCCTAAAAGAAATTGTTTCTGCCAATATTGTGGAAGCAGGAAAACAGCTGTCATTGTGATGGCTGGAGTATGAGATCAAAAGAATTAATATATTATGAATGATGTGAATTTGTGTGTATGTTTCTGTGTAGGTAGACATTTGCAAAAAAAAAAATTCTGCCCCATTTTTCCACAAAATATACTAAAATAATTATAATAAATCATTCTGCAACCTAAAAATCAACACGGGTACAAAATAATTGTCATTCTCCTTCCCTAACTTGTGAAACCATGTTAATGATGAAAAGGATTGTGCCATTTGAATAGGATTTTCAGGCAGCTTTCTTGAGTCTGGTACTCTTCAAATGTCTTAGATTACCTTACTATTGAGATATCCATATCAAAACAACAGAAGCAGCATTGTGCCAGAATACTGCAACCTCCACTCCTTTTGTACCTTCGTGCCATGTCACAACACAACGTCCAAAAGGATTGGCTCTCACAGCACAATGGCATGCTGATTTCATTATTTCTCCACATTGTGAGCCCTCCTGCAGTTGTCTCTGCACCCATCATTCAGAGTCTCCATGACCATAATATACTAATATTGCAATATCATTCCCAGGGAGGGAACCCAGGTTTGATGGGTCTTCTTTGCAGAGAATTTTCTATTAATGGGGCAATCTCCCAAAGAAATCCAAATACCAAATACCTCTGCCCTGTGGAATACTAAGTTTACTATGAATGTGTATATGGAATACTATGTTTACTAAGTCTGCATTACTATTACTATTACTATTACTATTACTATTACTATTACTATTACTATTAATCCTTGCTTCCTTTCATCCATCTCCTCCCACTTATGACTGTATGGCCGTAACTTTGTTGCTTGCATCCTAATGATTTTTATTAACTGTTTCCTAGTATGTTTCGATTGCTTATTGTACTCTATGACCATTATTAAGTGTTGTACCTTATGATTCTTGACAAATTTATCTTTTCTTTTTTGTACACTGAGAGCACACGCACCAAGACAAAATCCTTGTGTGTCCAATCACACTTGGCCAATAAAGAATTCTATTATCCATCCAAGTGAGGTGGGCCCCCAGTCTTTGAGCCTTCAGAAAAGGAGTTAAAATATGGGGTTTTGCGTGTGAAGCCTAATGGAACGCACCATCATAGGGCTGGTTAGCCCTGGGAAAGTCCTCCCTTCGCCTTTTAACTAATTTCAATTTTTTGTCTCTTCTTGAAATGTTTGATTTTTTATATACACTGTTTAATATTTTGATAATTTATTGTATAGCACTTAGAGTCCCCCCTTTGAAAGAAAATGTGGTCCAAAATGTGGTCCAAAAATGTGGGGGGGAAACCAAATGTTTGAAGGCTGAGGCATGTCGAGGATGGCCAGCCACTGATGAACACCTGAGCCAACCAATGGCTTCTTATGGGACAAGGAAGACCTTCAAATGCATTGTATGTTCAGCATCTTTTTGCCCCAATGACTCTAAGAACTAGGATTCAGATTTACCTGAGACTGTCCAGTTAGCCATGTTAGAGTGTGACTGAAAAAGAAACACTAGGAGAGAGAAAGTTTTGTGACTCCAGCCCTTTAATAACAGAAGAACTTAGTGTTGAAAAACTGGCCATGGTTTACCCAAGCCAGATGTCCCCAAACTTGGCAACGTTAAGACTTGTGGGCTAAGACTTGTCCACCAGTCTTAAAGTTGCCAAGTTTGGAGACCTCTGACCCAAGCTGTAATATAACCTTAATAAAACCTGTGAGATTTAGAATAGCAAGAAAATGTGACAGTAAAGATGATTTAGGAGTCAATTCTATTAAACAGTCCACAATGCATAATGTTGAGCTACCAGTTGAAGCTAAAAGGTTTCTTAGTTGGGTATTAAAATCTGTTATGCTTTAGTGTTACATGTTGTGTGCTAACATTATGTACCATGCATGTGTGCTTTTTCTGAGAAGCTTGGCTTGATCAGCTCTATTCATTAACAATGACTAATGGGCTTATTATTACAATGAACGTTACTGAATTCTTTACCTTGCTAGCTTCAATGTTTCATTCTGTTAACTCTAACAAGGCAGGGAACTATCCTGATTGCAATGTTCATGGAAGAAGAAAAGAAAATGCTCACTAGATATACCTAGAAGTCCCTTTCCTGAAATTCAGGTTCAATATATCTTTACTGTAAAACTATATTTTTACATTAATAAAGGTAAATAAAGTTTAAAATGTAAATAAAGTAAATAAAGACCAAATAATAAAGCTCTTGCTCCTGCTAGCATTTCAATCTTTACTGGAAGAAATTGAGTCACCCACCCTGACTTTTTAAAAGTAGTCATATACATCTGTGAGTCAGACTTTTACAGTGGTTTCAGATTTAAATTTGGGGCAGCCTATTGCAGATGAGATTCTGCTGAAATGTTGCTGCAACTTTAAAAGCACAACTATTATGACGTGGGAAAATACCCGAACTAAGCTGAATGCCATACATGTAAGTACCCACGAAAACTGAAGAAAACAAATATATATATATATATATATCTGGCATTCAGCTTTGTTCGGGTATTTTCCCACGTGGTGCTTTTAAAGTTGTAGCAACGTTTCAGCAGAATCTCATCTGCCATCATCAGGCTTCTGTATGGTGTTTGTGAGTCAGACTTTTACAGTGGTTTCAGATTTAAATTTGGGGCAGCCTATTGCTGTGTCAGAATGGTTTTTTCTTCCTCCTGATTGGTTGAGAGTCTTGGTCTGTGTTTATTGGTCTTGGAGTTTGCTGTGTTCTGCTACTAATATCTTCTGTCTGGGTTTTTTTTTGGGGGGGGGGCTCTTTTTGTATCTTGATTGGCTGGCAACATTGTGTTACTTTATTGGAGGCCTTTAGTGCAGCTTGGCTTCGGGTAAATGGACGGCTAACATTAGTTAGGAAGCTGGGTTTCATCTGGGTGCCTGGTTGGGGTGTGTTTGAGCTGGAGGTATCAGGGGGGATCTGTTTGTGCCCAGGTGTTTGCCTGGCTTGTGGTGTGGAGATTTTTTTGTTTGTGAGTGCAGGCTTCCAAATGATTGACAGCCTGGTGGAATCATCTCTTCTGTTCATGCTTTCTGGTCTTTTTTCAATCTCTATGGCTTCTCTGATGATTCTGTGGCTGGGATTTTCTATGGTGGCTAGGGTTTTGGTGCCATTGAAGTTGATGTTATGACCTGTGGCTTCCATGTGTTGGACGAGTGAGGAAGTGTATTCCAGCTTTTTAACTGCATTTTTGTGTTCATCCAGGCAGGTGCTTATTCTTCTATTGGTCTGTCCAATGTATGTGGCCGGGCATGATGCACAGGGGACTTCATATACACGTGGGCACAAACAGATCCCCCCTGATACCTCCAGCTCAAACACACCCCAACCAGGCACCCAGATGAAACCCAGCTTTCTAACTAATGATAGCCGTCCATTTACCCGAAGCCAAGCTGCACTAAAGGCCTCCAATAAAGTAACACAATGTTGCCAGCCAATCAAGATACAAAAAGAGCCCCCCCCCAAAAAAAGACAGAAGATATTAGTAACAGAACACAGCAAACTCCAAGACCAATAAACACAGACCAAGACTCTCAACCAATCAGGAGGAAGAAAAAACCATTCTGACACAGCAATAGGCTGCCCCAAATATAAATCTGAAGCCACTGTAAAAGTCTGACTCATAGACAAACACTATACAGAAGCCTGATGATGGCAGATGAGATTCTGCTGAAACGTTGCTACAACTTTAAAAGCACCACTATTATGACGTGGGAAAATACCCGAACAAAGCTGAATGCCAGACATGTAAGTACCCGCGAAAACTTCAGAAAACATATCTATCTATCTATCTATCTATCTATCTATCTATCTATCTATCTATCTATCTATCTATCTCTTTGGTTATTCAGGTTTTCTCCCACATAAGATTGGAAGTATGTAGGCAATGTTTCGATGAAGTCTCCTTCATCATCTTCAGGCTTGGTCTTCAGCTCTGTGCTTCTCAGAGTGATGTGAGCTTGCAGCTGCTTCTTCCTTTTAACTGCTAGTGGGGGTGTGACTTGATTGGGTGGGGGCTTGGCAGTGTTCTGATTGGGTGGGGGTGTGTTCTCATTGGGTGGGGGTTTGGCTGTGTTCTGATTGGTTGGAGGGTTGGCTGTGTTCTGATTGGCTGGAGGCGTGTTCTGTTCAGGTGGGGGCTTGGTTGTGCTCAGGTTAGTCTTAGTTGCTGGGGGATTTGAGCTGGTGAGCTGTGATCTTGCTGTTTGGCTTCGAGTTCGTGGTCGTGCTGCATCTTCATGGTGGGGGTCAGTTCGCTTCATGTATGGTTCAGAGGGGTTTGAAGTGGGTAGTGATGCAGCTGCAGTGCGGCTTCTGGTCCGTGGTCGTGTCTCATCTTCTGTGTGGGTGTGAGTCTGCTTTCTACGTGGAAGTGTGGTGGTGGCATCTTGTGTGTTTCTCAGGGGTGTGGGTCTGGTGTCATTCTTCATGTTAGATACTCATCTGTTCATGAGGGTGGGTTTCCAAATGGCTGGTAGGCGGGAGGTATCATCTCATTTATTCATGCTGTGTGGGCGTTTTTCTATCTCTATGGCTTCTCTGATTATTCTGCTGCTGAAGTCCGGGGAGGCCATTTTCGCCCCCCTGGAGGCTCGAGAAGATCCTCCGGGCCCGCAGAGGGCGATAACAGGCCTCCCGCCATGGTGCAGGAGCCTGACTAGGCCATGCCCACCATGGCAGAGAACCAGTTGCTAAATTTTTCAAAGCCCACCCCTGACTTTTATCATTGTTTTGTTGAATCTATGAATGCTGTTCATTTAATAAATAAATAAATATGCGATTCCACTTTAGGTATTAACACAAAGTAAACATGAGGCTTCCCTCCAGAATGGTGGTTGTACAATTGTTTAACCTGGCTGTGTCCAGATTCCAGCAGGTGACCAAAGTTTAGATGTTTTTTTCTCTATTTTGCAGCTCCACCACCAGTTGCTGAAATGCCTGAGGTGTTTCACTGAGGAGATTGCTAGATCTCATGTCTTAAAAGGGTCAAACATAGTCAGGGCCTCAGCTGTTTCACTGAGGAGATTGCTAGATCTCATGTCTTAGAAAGGTCAAACATAGTCAGGGCCTCAGCTGACCTTTCACCCATGCAGAAGCTGATCATTTCAGGTTAGATCTGAGGTCAGCAGTGTGCCTCTATGAGGAAACAGCACTGCAGGGAACACAAAGTTTGGTGGATGATAGGATGAGAGTATACCTCCAAGCAAGCTCTGCAAGATTATGAACTAAGCTCTCTAAACTGTTCAGTCAACACTGGAAACATATTGTGAATGAGACCTTCATATCCAATGTATAGGTTTTGTGCATAGATTCATTTTTTTTAATACATGATGCTTGAAACTTTTGCTCCTAAAGCTCAGCTTCTCTTTTTCCTGAAATATAAACATCCATTGCAATGAGTAGCCAAAATTCTTGCAAGGGTGGAACATTCTAAGGATATCAGAATAATGAGTGCACTCTTTGGAGCACGGCTGATATTTCTAGGCTTTTCTTCCTGATGGTTGATAGAATCCTTGATTGCCTCAAGGAATCATGAAACAGCCTTGCTCTTACCTTTATAATTATGATGTCACCACTACCTACTGTATATATTAGGGCACGGGTGTCAAACTCACAGCATCACGCTACCGTCACGTGATATTTTGTGACATTTTTTCCAGGGGTGGGATTCGCTAGAAGCAGTGGTTAACATTCTAAGCAGTTTGGAGAACCGGTTGTTAGAAGAAATTACTGGCCTAATCCTGTAAGGAAAGCAGGAAGGAAACATTCTGGTGTTGCTTACAGAAACTGCCTCTCCATTAACCCTTATTACATTCTTGGCAGGACTAGACTTCCTTTCTCAGGAACGTCTCTGGAGTTTTTTCCCCCTCCTTTGCTGGTACTTTGCTTGTGTGGAGTGACCATTCAAAGTTACAATGGCACTGAAAAAAGTGACTTAAGACCATTTTTCACACTTATGACTGTTGCAGCATCCCCACAGTCATGAGAGGTCAGGTGAGGAGATGCGTGTCCTCGATGTGAGTGATATTGAGTTGGCCATGCCCAGCCAATAACATGACCACCAAGCCATGCCCACCACCTAAGCCATGCCCACAGAACCAGTTGTTAAAAATTTGAATCCCACCCCTGATTTTTTCCCTTTGCAGAGTTGGGGTAGTTCCGGCCTGCACATGACAAATCCGGCCCACAGACCACCAGTTTGACACTCTGTACTAAGGATTGTGAGATGGATAGCTATGCAAATATGATAAATATATCAATCTGGAAGCTATTATTTATGTTTTCTAGACAACTGGGATATATAAAACTTTAGATAACACTTTTTGGCCTGGTGAGCAAATTTGTATGCTTTCAAACAGTGGTGGGATTCAAACATTTTTACTACCAGTTCTGTGGGCATGGGTTGGCTTGGTGGGCATGGCAGGAGAAGGATGCTGTAAAATTTCCATTCCCTCCTCACTCCTGGGGGAAGGTTACTGCCGGTTCTCTGAAATACTCAAAATTTCTGCTACCAGTTCTCCAGAACTGATCAGAATCTTCTGAATACCACCTTGGTTTTCAAAGCATACTGTATTTGAGAGGACTTGTCTGCTCACTAAGCAGCTGCCCTGAGGGATATAGTAAAATATCAATTTACCAAAATTGCAAATTATGAGGGTATCTCCTGGCAGTTCCTCTTGCTCCCTTTAATGTTCTCTAGATTTTCAATGTTTCTTTGTTGTAATTATGATAAGTAGACTGCCATAAAACTTTTCAATGCTGCCTGCTAAACTTGTTCTTTCTTAAAATGCCAGGAGCTCACATAATGTTTGAATATTAGAGACCTCAAAATAGAAGTAGTAAATAATTTCAAGAAAGTAGTACCTCAAGAGGTCCTCTCATAAATCTATTAAATCCAGGAGGAAAATGACTAAGAACATTCCATCTTGAATTTAAAATTATGTGATTAAGCCACTAACAATATGAATGGATATAATCCACAATTCCAATCCACACACACACAAAAATGGCCCCTTTTAATTCAATAGAACACAAAAAATAAAAAATATAAGGAAATAAAAAGTAAAACTTTTTTTCTGAAAAAGTAAAACTTCATGTTACATTGAATATTGTTGATGTATGGATTTGTATTTTCATGGCAAAAGCTTTTGACTTAGAAATGTCTCCAAAAACTTAAAAAGAAAAGCTTATATACCAGGCTGCCTCAGGGCATACATTTGATTCTTATTCCCCCCCCCCCAAAATTGTCAATCCCTCTCCTCAAATCAAGTTATTACAAATCCCCGCCCCCCCCATACCTCTTTCTCTCGAAGCACGTGGTTTGTTCAAAGAGAAATCCCAGCAAGCAGGATACAGTTTGAAAAGGGAACAAACCAATTGAAGAAAGCACCATTCTTTGTAGGAGTCACTTTGCCTGCTGCAAAATTATTCCAATGAAAAGGTTTTGAAGGTAAAGAGCAATTACGGTTGGCCTCTTTTGCTTAAATTAAAATAGGAGTGTAATGAAGAATCTGACTCCTTCCTCTAATTTTACAAGTTCAATGGTAATCTAACCGTGCCATTCATTTACAGAAACCATTAATTTTACTCTGTGGTTGAAAGTGGAAGGTTTTCTTTCTCTCAATCTTCTCCCCCCTCCCTTTTTTTGGGTTCTTTGTCTGTGCACCTGTTTGTACCACTTTAGCATCCTATTTAAAAAACTTTGGGTAATCCTCTGGCACTGACCCTGGTGGGATAATACTTCTCTTTTTCAGCAACATAATTACAAAGGACAACACAGAGAAAACACATCATTCAGTTTTAATTTTTTTTTTTTGCACCAATACAACCATTTTGCCAATCTTCAAGGTGAATTGGTTCTCTCCCAAACCTTCTGTTTATAGGCTAAATCCATAATGCAGAGGACTTGCATATGGAGTACTGCAAACAATAAAGAACTGTAAGCTTTGGTTTGCTTTCTATCTCCTGCAGTTGTCAAAAACGTCTCGCATTACTACTTGCAATCTGACTTGCTTTTGTGTGCTTCCACTACAATTATCAAGCCATTGTAGTTAAGTATGACACATGCATGTGATTTCACCATCACATTTTATGTGACTACTTTTACATGTATCTTCATGTGATAGTGAAATTCAGTTTATTGTTTTTTGCCAGAATAAGTTCCTCATGAAGGTATTTAGCATGAGTCTGTTTTTAATCTGCTTACATTCTTAACCTGTACATTGTCGAAGTGTCTTAAGTGTAGAGTAGTAACTAAATGTTAGCAACATTACCTAAATACTATTCAGAAATGTGGGTAGCAAAAGTGATTTTAATGTATTAGGAATGTTGATAGATGACTACAAGAAGTAGATGTAGACTACAAGTTAGAAAGATGTTGCATAACTCTTTCATTAACTCCAAATTTTTATTTCACTCCTACCCATCAAAATTTGTTTAAAACAGGAAGGTCACTGGATTTATGTTATCAAATATACTCACTTGTTATATGTAATACTTAGAATTTAATCTTGCAGTTCCATAGTAACATTACAGGAGCCACCGAATAAATTAAAAAGTCGTCTTCCAAGTTGATGAAAAACTCCCATCTTTAAAAAGTACACTGTATCTAAGCATTAGACCCTTTCAGAAAGTGGCATGACAATAATCTCACTGCAAAAGAGTTCTGATTTTGGAAAAGCAAACAAAAAAGTGGGGAAACATAGAAAAAAATGACATACATTATATGTGGTTTGTTCATAATGGAGACTATGGGAAGGATTAGGTTTTTCCCATTTAATGTCCACTGCTCCTGATTCACTCTGAGTCACCAAGTGTTTCTTGAACAAATAAATAGCAGAATGGCAAGTGAGGAGCAATCTGGGATTCATTAATTTTGGAAATCCGATGGGTTAAAGCCACAATCTTATGGAGGTAAAACAACTGCATTGTATTGTGCTATAAATGTGCTGTATTATTTTTCTGGCAAAGATGTCATTGTTCAAGTTTGTTACATTGCACTGGTAGGTATCTCATTCTATCTCCCAGGAGTCTGTGCCTCAGAAGTTCACAATCTGTGGTCCTTCAGAAGTTTCATAATTGACAATGCTTTCTTGAGATCCTACAAAAAAATATACTTCCACAACATCCTATTTCTGTTCTACCTAATCAACAAGAAAGCAGACAAATTGTGGGAAATGACATAAATTCCACATGTTTGTAAGCAGGTAAAGAGTGAGGCAAGCTGACAGTGGCAAGCAGAATCAATATGCTCAAAGATAGCTTTCCAAAATAATTATCTAGGTGGCTGTAAGGGATGGCATTCTGCCTCATGCTTCGCTCAGCATTACCAGACATCACTTGTGTTGTGCTGCTATTTCTTCAAAATCTGACCAAGGATTGATGTCTTATCATCCCACTTCAGTTTGATGAAGAACTGCTAGCTCACCATTTGTCAAGCCACTTAGCCTACTTTTAAGTAGCTTACCACTGTAATTATGTCATGAGTATTTTACTGAAGTCAAAATGTATCCAACCATTTTTCCACAAATTTCTAAAGAAACTATTGATTTTAAAGCAGTGAAAAAATTAATCTGAGAAGACCTGTCCTGAATGAATCCATATTTAATAATCTGCAGTGTTTTGATGGAGCTCTTACGTTGAATGTTTTATCGTCTGTTCTACATTCATCCCAGGTCATTTGACTAATTGGTATGAAATGTCCTTGCTCTAATTTTTTTTCCTTTTCTGCCAAAAGAGGCAAAAATCTTTCTTTCATTCAATCAGTATTGCATTGATTCTCCATTTGTGATTCCCACTGAATATAATGGGATTTCTATTACCTACATTAGATTTGCATCCATATATATGCAGGAATCTCTCACAACACTTTGAAACTATGTACTAGATTCTTCTTCATCAAATGGAGAGACACTTTGTGTAATAATAAAGGCATTGGCTTGAAAACTAGGAGATTATGAATTATAGTTTTGCTCATTTCACAGAGTTGTTGTAGTGAGGAAAATAGGAAGAGGAAGGAGTATTGTATTAGGTATGTCCACTGCCCTGAGTTATTTTTATTTTATTTTAGTTATTTTATATATATATATGTTTTCTGAGGTTCTCACGGGTATTTGTATGTGGATCTTTGGTTATTCAGATTTTCTTCCGCGTAAGATTGGAAGTATCTAGGCAACGTTTCGATGAAGTCTCATTCATCATCTTCAGGCTTGGTCTTCAGCTCTGTGCTTCTCAGAGTGATGTGAGCTTGCAGCTGCTTCTTCCTTTTAACTGCTAGTGGGGGTGTGACTTGATTGGGTGGGGGCTTGGCTGTGTTCTGATTGGGTGGGGGTGTGTTCTCATTGGTTGGGGGTTTGGCTGTGTTCTGATTGGTTGGGGGGTTGGCTGTGTTCTGATTGGCTGGAGGCGTGTTCTGTTCAGGTGGGGGCTTGGTTGTGCTCAGGTTAGTCTTAGTTGCTGGGGGATTTGAGCTGGTGAGCTGTGATCTTTGAGTTCGTGGTCATGCTGAATCTTCATGGTGGGGGTCAGTTCACTTCATGTATGGCTCAGAGGGGTTTGAACTGGGTAGTGATGCAGCTGCCGTGCGGCTTCTGGTCCGTGGTCGTGTCTCATCTTCTGTGTGGGTGTGAGTCTGCTTTCTACATGGAAGTGTGGTGGTGGCATCTTGTGTGGCTCTCAGGGATGTGGGTCTGGTGTCATTCTTCATGTTAGGTACTCGTCTGTTCATGAGGGCAGGTTTCCAAATGGCTGGTAGGCGGGAGGTATCATCTCGTTTATTCATGCTGTGTGGGCGTTTTTCTATCTCTATGGCTTCTCTGATTATTCTGCTGCTGAAGTGTTCGGTTTTGGCGATAGTTCTGGTATTTTTAAAGTCAATCTCATGTCCTGTGGCTTTGAGGTGTTGGACCAGGGAAGAGGTCGGTTCTTCCTTTTTGATTGAGTTATGTTCTTCAATGCGTGCACTTATTCTTCTGTTAGTTTGTCCAATGTATGTGGTGGGGCAGGCAGTGCAAGGGATTTTGTATACTCCTTGATTTTCTAACTCGATTCTGTCCTTAGGGTTTCTTAGGATGGTGGATATCTTTCTGTTTGTGCAGAATGCTGTCTTAATGTTGTGTTTTTGGAGGATCTTGCTGATTTTGTCCGTAGTGCCTTTTATATATGGGAGGAGGGCTTTGCCATTCTCTTGTTCTCTGTCTTGGGTTTTGGTTGCGGTTTCTTTTTGGATTAGGTGGGTGATCTTCTTTCTTTGGAATCCATTGGCTGTCAGCATGCCGGTGAGAGTGTGTAGTTCGGTCTCTAGGTGTTGTTCGTTGGCTAAGCATTTTGTTCTGGAGATGAGTGTCTCAGCTACGGAATTGATCTGTGCTGGGTGGTGGTGTGAGAGTACGTGTAGATAGCGGTTTGTATGTGTTTTCTTCTGGTAGATGGTGTGTCCTAGGGAGCCATTGGATTTTTTGTATACCAAGACATCTAGGAAAGGAAGTTGGTTGTTAGCTTCTGTTTCCATGGTGAATTGTATTTTGGGGTGTAGGCTGTTGAGGTGTGTGAGGAAGTTGTTCAGTTTTTCTTTCCCGTGTGGCCAGATTATGAAGGTGTCATCTACGTATCTGAGCCAGAGTTTGGGTTTGTGATCATATTTTTCTGGAGCTTGTGTTTCAAAGTGTTCCATGTAGAGGTTAGCGATGACAGGTGAGAGGGGTGATCCCATGGGTGCTCCTTCTATTTGTTTGTATTTTTGTCCATTGTAGGTGAAGTATGTATTGGATAGGCAGTGGTTGGTCAGATCTAGGATGTGCTTGGGGGGGTTGTATTTGTTTTGGATGGCTGTCAAGGCTTCTTTTATTGGCACTTGGGTGAAGAGGGATATGACATCGAAGCTCACTAGTAGGTCACTGGGTTGTAAGTTTTGTTTCTTTATGATCTCGATGAACTGGAATGAGTTTCTTACGTGTGAGTTGATGGATTCTGCATAGGGCTGTAGTTGTTTGGCAAGAAATTTGGCTAGGTTTTGTAGAGGTGAGCCTATGGAGCTGACTGTTGGTCTAAGTGGGGTTCCTTCTTTGTGTATCTTGGGGAGACCATAAAGTTTAGGGCATCTGGATGATTTCTCTCTGGGTATGATTCTATGCTGGATTTCTTCACTGATGGGGGAGGCTTTTATTTTGGATCTGGTGGTTTTTTCTAGGTAGGTGGTGGGGTCTGTCTTTAGGGGTTTGTATGTGGGGTCTTGGAGTAGGTTGGTTAACTTGGATTGGTAGTCAGATGTGTTCACTGTTGCGTTGCCCTTGTCTGCTGGTAGGATTATTATGCTGGTGTCTTCTTTCAGGTTAAGTAGTGCAGTTTGTTCTTCTTTGGATAAATTGCTTTTGGGTGGTTTGCTAGTGCAGAGGATGTTGGTGATTTTGAGTCTGATTCTATTAGCATCATCAGGGTTGGTTTTGGTCAGGCTGGTTGCAACTCCACATATGATGGTTTCTGTGGGGATGTTTTTGGGAGCGACAGCAAAGTTGAATCCTTTAGAAAGGACTTTAGTTTCAGCTTCGGTGAGGTATCTTGTCTGAGATGTTGTGCACTGTTTGTTTCATGTGTGGCTGTGAGGGGGGAGGAGTTGGTTTCTGGCGTTGTTGTAGTTTTCTGAGTTTGTTGGTGTGTTGTCTGTCTTGAGGGTGGTCTGTGTTTCGGCTCTCCAGACAGCAAGCTGCTTGGATTTGTCCCAAAGTAAGGGGTGAATCTTGTTGCTGAGGCCCTCCATAGGCTGGAAATGGGCCCATTGGCATCTTTCTGGAACTTCCAGGAGGCCCATTTTTTCACCCTGCCCAGGCTCTGGAGGCTTTCCTTGAACGTCTGGGAGGGCAAAAATGGATGCCGGAAATGGGCCCATTTCTGGCCTTCTGAAGCCTCCGGGAAGCCCGTTTTTTTGTCCTGCCTGAGCCTCCACAAGGGCCCTGCGCTTACTGGGATCCAAAACAGGCCACATGGAGGGGTGCAGCAGGGTGGGTAGGGAAGGGTGGGTGGGGCCAGCCGGTCATTGCAGCTACTGCTTCTGTGAACCAGATATAAAATTAACATCTGGTTCACCCTAACCAGTACAAACCGGTATCAGCCCACCCCTGATAAAAGTATAGTACAGAAAAACACAAACCAATATGATTAATACACTTTAAAAATCTTGGTAATTAAGCCCTATTTCTTTCATATTTTTTCTAAGAGAGGAATCTCCATTACGATATACTAAAGCAGGGCCAAATGACATAATGTATTTTCTTCGCTCCTCCTGCATTTTGGAATGTGCACAAACAAATACACCAGCAAATATTTAAGCTTATTTATTTATTCTTATAAGCTGCCCAGCTGCACTATGACTGTTCAGCATATTTTAGCCTTTTCCATACCTTAGCTTTTCCTAACCTTGAATTTAATGAGAGATGTACACCAAAACTCCAACTTAGAGATTTCCAGGTTGGAAAAGCTTTTTTTAGACAGCAGGGATAAATATGTAAGCCTAAGAGAGGAAAAGAAAGTAATCTTATGATTACTGCTGGACAGTGATTTTTTAAAAACTGTCTTCCATTCTGCAAGGCAGAAATAGCAGTGACATTCCTGGGGTTTCAGCAAGGAATGGGAGGAAATGTCCCACTTAATACAATTGTGTTGTTATTTCTGTGTTTATTTTGGTATATACTACCAATAATATATGGCTTGCTAGCTTGCTGTCTGGGGAATTCTGGGAGTTGAAGTCCACATACCTTTAAATTGCCAAAGTTGGCATAGGGCCTGGATATCTGAGAGACCTCTTAAGTCTGGTGAACATAAGACTATAAATCTATGCTGCAGCTGCCTAATCTTCATTGAATGGCAGTAACTATTCAAATATTCTTCAAAAAGGGAGACCCCAGCCTAGTTGAAAATTACAGACCAATTTCTTTATGCTATGTCACCTGTAAAGTCATGGAATCAATTATTAATCAATCCATCATCCTCCACTTAGAAACAAACAACAAACCCTGTAATAAACAATTTGGTTTTCAGAAAAAACTATCATGTAATCTGCAACTCTTACATTGCAAAAACATATGGACTACACAACTCGATCAGGGCAAAGCAATAGACACAATCTACATAGACTTCTGTAAAGCCTTTGATTCAGTGGTACACGACAAACTACTCCTACAACTAAAATCTTACGGTATCTCTGGACACCTGCATAACTGGATAGAAGCATTCCTGTCAAACAGACAACAAATGGTCAAAATTGGGAGCTTCCTATCAAATTCTGTACCTGTCAACAGTGGTGTCCCCCAAGGCAGTGTTCTAGGATCAACTCTTTTCATATTCTACATAAATGACCTCTGTGGTCATATCAAGAGCAACTGCATTCTCTTTGCTGATGATGTAAAGCTATTCAACACCACAGACAATACTGCTACCCTTCAAAAAGACCTTGACTATGTATCAGAATGGTCAAACAAATGGCAATTTCAAATATCAACAAATAAATGCTCTGTCCTACATATTGGCAAAAAAAATCAGAAAATAAAATACAGGCTGAATAGTCAAGACCTTGTCGATAATCTAAACTCTGTCAAGGATCCTGGAGTACTCATCTCAAATGACCTAAGGGCTAGAGCCCACTGTAACTACAGAGCCAAAAAGGTGTTAAGAGTTGTTAACCTAATCTTGCATAGTTTTTTCTCTGGTAATATTACATAAAACATTTGCTAGACCAATACTCAAATACAATTCATCAGTCTGGAACCCACGTAACGTATCTGATATTAACACAGTTGAGAAAGTCCAGAAATATTTCACAAGAAGAGTTCTCCACTCCTCTACTTGTTGCAGAATACCTTATGCCACCAGACTCAAAATTCTAGACCTAGAAAACCTAGAACTATGCTGCCTTCGGTCCAATCTAAGTATAGTATATAAAATCATACATTGCAATGTCCTACCTATCAATGAATACTTCAGCTTCAACCATAACAACACAAGAGCAAACAACAGATACAAACTAAAGGTTAATCACACCAAACTTGATTGGAGGAAATACAACTTCAGCAACAGAATGGTCAATGTCTGGAATACTCTACCTGACTCTGTGGTTTTTTCTCCCAAACCCCAAAAACTTTAACTTTAAAACTGTCTACTATTGACCTCACCCCTTTCCTAAGAGGTCTGTAGGGGGTGTGCATAAGTGCACCAATGTGCCTATCATCCCTGTCCTATTGTTTCTTTTATTTTTCTTATATGTATCCATGTATTCATAACTATGTTTTTACTTATACCTATTATCCTGTAAGCAATTGACAAATAAAAATAAAATAAATAAATAAATAAAATAAACCAGACGATAGCTGCTACACTATTACTCATTGAAATTGACTTGTATATAAAAAGACATTTTTTACTGTACATCAAATGCAATTGATTATACTAATGGACAGTGAGAAGAACCATCCAGGACAAGATTATCTTGTACATTTGTGATGATCATATCTCACTTTCACACCTATCAGAGAAACCAAAACAAATGAACAGGAATGTTCCTATTGATCTAAATGAAAACCAGGCAGCCCAGTTAGGAACCAAATTACAGGTGCCTGAGATCTATTGAGGCTATCCAAAGTTCAGATATGAAGTTCAACTGCTATTTATTAAGGGGAATCCAAAAAAGAGCTGACTCCACTGATTAAATATTGATCTACTGAAACAACTACCAATCGAGTTGTCCTGTGACTCATTTATCAGTTTTTACTCAACAAAGCTGAACTCACTTGGAACTTGAATTATCTCTTTTCTCATAGGCAGGTGACTTGTCTGTGGTAAGGTGGGGATTACACCTTCTACAGACAGGTTCAGAAGCCTTCACAGTACACCTGCTTTATCCTATCAAGCATGTAGATTTTTAAAAAAATCACACCTCTTCAGTGCCCTTCTTGGCACAGCCACCATTCTTTCGAAAACAAATACTCAACCTGATCTTTTAAACAAAAATATAAAATAAGAATTGCCACCGCTATAAACAGAAAGCAGATTGACCTCCATGCCATCCTGTAAATGAATAGGGAAGATTAGAGATCAATTTCCATATAGGTGTTGTAGGCATTTTTACTCTCGACAAACATATACCCAGGTTGAATTTCTGAAATGCTGAAGCATTCAGTTTCCCCTAGCCCCAAATGTATGTATTAAATAGTGGCATCGCTTTACACTTTCAAAAGTGATATTAACTCATCTGTCCAGTATTTTAAAAATGCTCAATGGATATGGATTAATTGTATACAGATACTTTTAACAGGAAAGAGAATATGGTAAAGTAACGCAAAAAATATTTCAGAATATTTCAGCATTCAATAGTGTGGCTAGAATTGTAGGTCCCAGGATTAATAAAAAAAATTGTGATCTATCCAGCTGTTTTGGAAGAGATTTTCTCCCACTCTATGGGTATAGTTTTTGCCAACCTGAGAATGGGAAGCAGGCTGATAAATACAGGTGCTGTTGACTGTGAACCGGAAGATACAGATTATAATGATAGAAGTCATACCTTTCCACAGGCCTATTTGTGTCCTCAACATACCCTCCTCAGTCAGTGCTGTCATTTTAATTGCCAGTTTAACTCTTTTACACAATTAGCACACAGAAAATATATATTTATTTATTTGATTGATTGATGTCATGCTCATCTCACATGTGAATCATAGCTGCTTACAATAAAAAGTTATGTCTCTTGTGTGCAGGTGATGTTTCTTTTTTTTCAAATCATTTGAAGGGACAAACATTTTGAATCTGCCTTCAACTGTTACATGAAATGTTAGTTACAAGTGAAGAATGCCATTCTCTTTTCTAAAAGCTCCTGATCTTGGTTTTAGTTTTTGGGAAAGAGAAGCGTTAAAGTCTATGCTTTGCATGACAAAACTTCTGTTTCTGGCATTTTCAGTTGGTTTGTTTTAAGAGACAGAATTTTACATTGTCTAATATATCATGTAAAACCAGAATTCAGTTGGTTTTACATTGTGTATTACCCTCTGCCTAAGATCCTGAAAAAATACAGGTAGTTATACTGGAAATATCATCATGGAAGGCCAGAATTGTTTAAAGCTGTAGCTCAGCAACATTTGCAGAACCACAATTTTGCCAGCTTTTAGTTATATTAACAAATCCTACAGTCCAATGTAAAATAGTAAGATGTGTTCCAAATGTGGCTTATCCTCAGTGAACGATTCCAGAAAAGAAACTTCATATCCATGTAAATGTATGTGTTTCATATTAATTATATTGAATGAGACTTCAAGGGAAGAAAGAGGAAGCAGTAGAAAGCATTCTAAGGATTAGAGGAGATGGGGAACAATCTAAAAGGCTTGTCTTCTAATGGATGGATATTTTGTGATTGGCCACATCCACCATAATAATGGCAGCCATTTTTAACAGTGTTCACTGTTTACTTTCAAAATGCCAAATGTGTCCACTAGTCCAAAAAAATGGCTTCCTCCTTACTTAGAATGTGAAGAATGAAGTTCCTCCTGCTATATTTTGAGTGATATTTATTTGTTTGTTCAATCTGTTTAGCTGTCCATCCCATATTTGTGACTCTGGGTATCTCAGATGATTAAAACAGAGGTGGGCTGCTGCTGGTTTGGACCAGTTCATCCATACTGGTAGTTCCAACTACCAGCTAGGTTCTCCCCCCACAACCTGGTGCTCTCCTCTCCTTTAAATCTCACTCTCTGGCTCTCTCACCCTGCCCACACAGCCCACACAGATGATTTTCACACCTTGCCCGCTCTACTTACCCTGGTTGCTGCGCACATGAAATCACTGCGTGTTTGCAGCATGCAGGCTCACATTTTCTGCTCTAGGTGAACTGGTTGTTACATTATGTGCAGCCTACTTCAGGATTAAACCAAACATGTAACAAACTCTATAAACAAGATAACGTAATAAGCAGGCAAGTGCAAGTCATGTGTCAATCAATATAAGTATCTGCCAGGCTCCAGACCATCATTGGCACAATGAAAGGCCAGTCTTCAGAGCCTTTCAAAAGGCAAGCAGGATCAGGGTCTATCTAACCTCTGGGTGGGTGATATGGCAGAAAAAGATGCCCTCCTGGGTCCCTTTAAATGACACTCCTTAAAAAATGCCTCTTCAGCCTGGCCTGTTGGGATGGGTAGATGTAACCAGAGAGAAATGATTCCTTAGATAACCTGGCCCTAGATAAGACTTTATAGGTCACTCTTAGCAGCTTGAACTGATCCAGAAGCAAACTGGTCAGTGACCTGTAATGAATAGTCTTCAACTTCTAGCAAACAATGCATTTAAAACAAAGGTATACTGTATATTGTCTCTGTTCACATCCCTCCCACCCCCCAGTAGCATGCAAAACATTTTAAAATCATGATCTATCTTAGAAATAGCAATTTAAAAAACAAAGGGGAGGGTTTTTTTTTTTTTTGCAAAAACAAACAAACCCTAAAAGAGCAGAAATACAATCAAATGCTCCATTGCAGCATAACAGACTTAAAATGTTAGAAGTAGAAGTAGTCTTTGTCATTCATTCATGAAGTGACAGTTGAAGTTACAAGAACACTGAAAAACATAACTTACAACTGACTTTCGTGCTTACAACTATTGCTGCATCCCTACAGTCACAGAATCAAAATTTGGGTGCTTGGCAACTGTCATGTATTTACAACAGTTGAACCATCAGTTAACAACTGGAGCAATTCATGTAACCATGGCAGAAAGGTTGTAAAATCAGTCATGATAACTGTTTCACTTAGCAACTGAAATTCTGGTCCCAACTGGTTGTAAGATGCTGCTGAACTCCTGATTTTACATCTCTGCAGGCACACCAGATTTTTCTGTATTCTCTCTCTGCCCGCATGTGGTTTATTCAAGCATATGGTCACCTTGCTCTGCCAATTCAACTCTTTCTGAGTTTCTGTGCAAAAACATTATCTTGGATTCTTTACTATCGGTGCAGTACCACCATGACATACGATGTTGTGCTCATGAAGAATCTGTTTTTCCTAACATTTTATATTCAACAGCAACTTGCTCTTCAAAAAACAAAACATAGTTCTTAAACTGAGCTGAGGATATTTGGAATTGCCATTCTTGAATAAGACAAATAGCAAGAAGTCAAAGGTTGAAATACTTGTGCTTACATATGTAAGAATTATTTCCTACCTTTGTTTAGGTGGTAATTGTGGATTCTTAGTATTCTTTCCTTCCATTTTCCCCACATCAGCCCCATGAGGTAGGCTGGGCTAAGAGAGAGAGAGAGAGAGAGAGAGAGAGAGAGCAACTGATCCAAGACACTCAGGGAGGTTCCCTAGGTGAAGGTGGAGTTGATCCTTTGCTTTGCCTTCTTACAGAATCACTGGGGATATATGGGGCCGCTTCTTCCATGTCAGAAGACTCAATAATGTGTTGAAAAAATCTGGGTTGGCTCACATTTGCAAACTTTCCAAAATCACCTGCATGGAATTGAACTTGGATCTCCTGAGGCCACCTTATCAGCATACTAGTTCTCCAAAGTAGTTATCCCAAGTGAAGTGATATTATTTCAATAAATTTAATGGAATATAATGGAGCTACTTGAGAGCTATTTCTGTTTCTGGCTTTTCAGAAAGCCCCTCTTGGAAAATGTTCATGTTTTTTATAGTTTTTTTTTTCTTTCTCAAATTGAAACAAGTGTGCTGTCTATGGTACTGAAAAAGCCATGTTTCAAATGTTACTCATTCCTTATATTCAAGATTAGGTGTTTTACAGAAAGGTGAAAGACAAGGCAAACATCAGAAAAAAAACATATGAGATATGAATTAAAAGTATGCAAAAGATTTCAAGTAGCTTGTTATTGACTGCATGTTTTTTTTTATTTAAAAGAAGACTAGGAAAGTTTTTGTACATCTTTATGGATACATGGATATCTCACATGACAATTTCTTCAACAGCTGAATTAAAATATTTTTTTAAATGAATAATTTTAATTTGTTAGAATGCTACATAACAATGCTACATAACATTGCTACATACCATTTCCTAACATGTTTTGGGAATAAGAAATAGCAAATAATAATAATCTGAGGATTGTTGTTTTGCAACTCTATAGAACATATACCAATTAAACTCAATTAATATATTTTTATGTAATGAATTTTCATTTCCTGGTTTAATTTCTTTCTATGGATGCAGCATATGATAAGAATGATGTTTTTATACATGGATATACCTGTCACCTGTATATACAACTGCAAAAGTCATGTTATTGACTCATTTAAATTTCCCTGGGCCATATGTAGTATTAATTGACATGACAAATACCCTTCTTTGAGCATGTTCAGTTTAAACTTTCAAGACCAGGATGGGTCTAAGATTAATTGGGAGCTGTATGTCAGAACCAATGAGACAGTCAGTACGGAAGGACAACCCAAGAAGGATTATCAGAAAAGAAACCCCCCCAAAAATCAGGACAGGGAAATAAGTTTTCAATTAGCAATGCATCTCATTGGCTATGGCAGTGCCACTGTGGAAAGCTCTCAAAACCAGAACCAAACAGAGTGAGGCAGGACTTAAATACAAATAAAAGTCAAGTTAAAAAAATAACGAGAATAAAAATACAGTGATCAGAGAAAGCTTGTTGTATAACAAAATATTTCCCCTTTTTTTTGTCCAGAGATTTAGTAATAGGATTGGATGTATGAAATCTGTTGTAGCAGAGTGCATCATTAAGAAAGCTTCTATTTATAGTTGGGTGCTTCACAACATGGAGGAGTTGTTGTGTGAAGTAATTGTCAAAGAACCAAGTCTTACTATTGTATATTAAAAATGGATAAATTCACCACATAAACAAATGCAGTGTAATACAATGCTTTAAGTCATGAGGGCCCTGGCTACCTATCAAACCTATCAAAAATATCCAAAGATATATTCAGCCAGGTCCATAGAATCTAAATATGTATTACAACATAGGTGCATATTTAAAGACGAATGCACACCAACCTCAGCTCAGGTATGTCTACTTCCACACATGGTTTTAAGGTCCCAATTTAAATGATAAGCCAAAACATGTACATAATATTGACATTATGATGATGAAATACTTCAAAAATTATGTAAAGGGCATTTCACTTTATCTTAGAATGTGAATAGTCAGGAATGTGCCTATTCTAAATAGTCAGGAAAAATAATCCTATCACCTATATCAATGAGTTCATTCTTGACATTAGGTAATCATAGAGATGGCAGTCATTTGAAAAAGTCTTATTAAGTATGTTAGTTGGAAAGAGATTTCCTGGTTTAGAAGCATTTTACTTATGATTAAGACAATGAATCAAAGGACATCATGTTACTTCTTGTATGTGGACATCTCCAAATCATCTAATTAGTTCCTACAGCCCAGGATCAATGGCAAAAATGGGTCTTGGAATGCAAACGGATGCAAACATAGCACCTTTTAGCAGAACTTCAAAGCAGCCAATCTTTTTTGACTGGGTCATGCAACCAATGTTAAAAAATCTTGAAAAAGACACATTAGAGCTTTATACACTCTACACACTCTTTTGTTTTGTTTTGCCTTTGAAACCCAAATGGAGTACAGCCGTTTTCATTATTAATCCAAGACAATTGTCATGTCATTTCTCACCAAAAGAAACAATTGTGTAGACTGCTCCCATTCAGTGGTGGGATTCAAAAAATTTTACTACCAGTTCTGTGAACATGGCTTGTTGGGCATGATGTGTTGTGGCTTGGTGAGTGTGGCAGGGGGAAGATACTGTAAAATCCCCATTCCCATCCCACTCCTGGGGGAAGGTTACCACCAGTTCTCTGAACTACTCAAAATTTCTGCTGCCGGTTCTCCAGAACTGATCAGAACCTGCTGAATACCACCTCTGTTCCCATTCCAGTTTCATGTGCAATGTCCATGATTTCATAGCTCTTTACATGCAAAGAAAGTCTAATGGACACACAAAAATTCCTTCCAAACAATCCTGCTATTTGATTCTCTTTTAATGGTCTTGTCCACACTAATGTCATTAAATGTCCATCCATGTCCATGGGATATTAGAGTATCTGCGAATTTCAGAGTTACTTTGGCTCAGACTGATTACGGGGTCTTGGTGATCAGAGGATTCATTTCTGGAATGCTGAGCTATTTAGACAAAAATAGCTTACTTCTCTCCAGACTTAGCTGTTTGACACACTTTTCAGAAACAAGGGAGAGCATTAGCAATGAATTTAAAAGGACCCTATTGGCATGTGTCCCTAGCTTGGCATCTTGTCCTTAAATACTATGCATCTATTTGTGCATCTCTTTCCATCCTCCAAATTCCAGGAGATGTCCACCTCTCCTTTGCTCTCTTTTAGCACTTTACTAAATGAGTGTAATTCCCTTCCATCGCTTAATGCCTCCTCCCTCACTGCAATCTCCCTCTTCATCTCTGAGCAGCATCACTAATTGCTTTTTAGAGTCCCTTTTCTGCTGTCTGTTCAAAATTCACAGGGCATTCCCTGGCTCCTTTATGTCCCCATTCTGAATCTTTTCAGATTCTTTTACAAACTTAGCACTTTTGGGGCCTCCCTTAGTTCTTTGCAAGAAAAAAAAAAAAAAGAAAGAAAAAAAGTTTGATTTTTTTTTTTTTTGGCAAAAAAGCACCCACCCTCATCAAGGCCTCCTCCTTTTTCCCCTTCTTCCCAAAGCACATGCATTGTCCCGCCTCCCGTTGAATGGGGGCTTTGTGTGTGGAATTTCCGGAGCACAGCCCAATGCTGAAGGCTCAGTGTGAGTAGAGAGGTTTGGGGCAAGCAGCCTCCTTAAGCCCACCCCATTACCACGGTCACTGTTTGCCCTGGACCTTCTAAAAGAACCATTGTTGCTTGTTGCCAGGTATTCCCTAGCAACATTTAAGCCAAACGGCTTTCTCTATTTATGACTCAAACTTTTCAATGGTTTCCAAAACATGTGCTTGTCAACTCCAGAGAATACGATTCAAACAGACATTGAAGTGAGGGAGTATGTGTGTGTGTGGGGGGGGAGAGAAGGCGAGAGTCTCTAGGCTTTTGCTTAGTTGAAATACGCGTATCAAGAGGGTGTTTTCCTTTTTAAAAAAAAAATCTTGTCATTTACCTAGGTTCTGCAAATGCAAGTAATTGCAATTAAAACTTCACCTGCCTTTCTCTTGTTTTTCTGCCACCAGGCTCTAGCCCATAATGAGAAATGTTGGGTGCTCAGGATCATAGAGATGGGTAAAATGGTGGCAGGTTAAATATAATTCTTCACTAAGGAAATATCACTCTTTTTTCCATGAGGAAGTAATTTCAGCTTTTTGGATTCATTTGTGTATACCTCTTGGTGTTGTTCAATGGAAAGAGGATCAGTTTCTTACTTTAAAACATGTAACAGAATGCCAAAAACATATTAAATATAAGAAAATGGACCCATGTTAAAAAGCAGCTGGATGAAAAAGACTATTTTTTCCTTAACATACTAGCATGCTCCGCCTGGGACCTCATAAAATTAATGGGGGGAAATATGTTTATTTACCACCTGAATGCAACCTTATTTGATTCAAAATAAACACTCTTCCAAATTTTTATTTGCAGTTGGCTAAATTTCTTTTTACAAAAATACATAAAAAGTATTGTATATATCTAGAGAAATATAACCAAAACACATATACACCGTATTGAAGGATGGGGAAAAATCAGATTTAAGAAACCAAATCTAATAGAGCTGCCAAAATGATAATAAGAGAAAACCAATGTAATATATTCACTATGGCAATGGTTGAGCTGTTAAGTGTGTGTTCACAATTGGTAGGTTTGAAAGGGGCATATAAGTTTATTAATGATGCTGCCATCTTATCAGTATGCTACTACCTCAAAGTTTTAGCACAGTAGTTATCAATATGAGCCTGATTTTCTTGGCCCATGCAAGAATTTCCCACAGCTAATGCGAATACAACTTTGTGTTTCTGGCCTATCTGATCTGTCACTTCTGTTGATGTCTTGGAACACTCTAAGCCTAAATGTGACCTCTGTCAACAACAGCATGTGAAAATTTTCCTCTCTTCCCCTCACACAAACCTTGAGTCCCTGTTCATGTCAATCCAAAGTATATATATATATATATATGGATCCATGTCTGCTTCAGATATAATGTAGCCTTCCCTACCCTAGGCTTTTCTAGGTACTATGGACTTCACAAAGATTGGGATGTTGTAGAAGTTGAGGTCATCACACCTTAAAGATGACAGACGAAAGTTGTTTTTGTGTTTTAGGAATAAGCTTTGGATGTGATGCTATTTTCTTCATTCTTCTCTGATAGTTTGGATGAGGATATTGAAGGTATTGAATCAAGTTCTACACAGAAGCATCTGTTGTAGGGGGACCAATGCATCAGTCTGGTGAACGCAGCATTGTGCCATCATAGTACAAGCCCTGAATACAAGTCATGATATTGCACATACATCAGAAGGAGTGGAGCCTATAGTGCAAAGGTGCCTTTTTCATGTTAAGGAAAGCAGCAGGAATATGTAGACACCTATGCCTTCACAAAAACTAAAGTTCTCCAATAACACGCTTTAATATATAATGGTTGGGGAACAAGCCAGAATTCAGTTGTGGCTTGTTCCCTAACCATTATTTATATCTGGTTACTTTAAAAAAAAAAGTAGTACCCAATAAGATGCATAATCAATGACATAGTAATAGTAGTAGTAAATCTATTTATGTGTTAAAAATTAAATGCGTTCTAAAATACTATAACATTAGCACACCCATTAGATCTGGATATCCATCTTTTTTTGTGTTGCCATATACCCAGGAAGCTGTTACAAATTGTAGTACTCTCTTCCTCCATGAGTGTCCACAATGGAAGAGGAGGAGTGATATCATGTAAATCATGATGTCATGAGACAGGTTAATTTATGTCATTTGGCCTATTTTTTTAATTGATTTCCATTATTTTTCCATTCTTTTATTTATTTTGTGAATTTTTATATTGTTCAAATTTTAAGATACTGACGGTATACAAAGCAGAAGATAAAAGATCTCCAGTTGAGGACAATAGAACAGAATAGAATATTCTTCATTCTTTGTTGGCCAAGTGTGACTGGATACATAAGAAATTTGTCTCCAGTGCATAAACTTTCAGTGTGCATACAAACAACAAAGTGATAAATTATAAGATACAATCATAAGTCATAAGACACAACCAACAAAGTGATAGTCATAAGATACCAATAGGAGTAGGCAATAGCAAAGCTGAGGATAACAGTAAACATAATTAGATATCCTTAAGCATAGTATTATGAGAATTATATGTTTAGCAGAGTGATGCTACAAGGGAAAAATTTATCTTTGTTTCTAGTTGTTTTGATATACGGTGCCCTATAGTGGCATCCTGAGGGGAGAAGATGAAACAGTTTATGTTCAGGATGTGAGGGGTCTGTAGATATTATACAAATGGTCCATATATATTATACAAATGGTTATGTAATGAAAACAAATCAATATAGCAAGAGGCAGCAAATATGAATGTTCACATGAAGTTGTCCATTCATAACTAAGTCTAAAAAGCCATCAAGAAAAGCTATTTTGTAACCTCCTTTCAGAACACTGGATAGGAAGAGGCTTTTATATAAACATTGGGACATGATAAAAACAAAAACAAAACTTCTTCCTAGTCTTAGATACCTTGCTTCATGAAAGTAAGAAATCATGAGCAACTTTTTTTTTGACATATTTTCAGATGACTTATTCCTAGTTGGAAGATGTGGCCCTGAAAGTCATGATACATGCAATGTTATAGTGGCTTGTACTGAAAGCCTAGGATATCATTCTTTCTCCATGGTTCTGAAATCACTGTCTTTATGGCTTTCATGTAGCTGTTTCTTTCTTGTACTTTCTTGCTTGTTTGGACTTTCACAGCATTACGGTAAGCTTTTTCACATATTTAGAAAATAAGGGGAATTTCAATTAGTTTGAAGTAGAAACACAGCTTTTCTGCTCCTCATGACTACACCTGAGAAATGAAGAAAAGAAAATGAATAATATGAGTATGGGGTTCATTTGGATATTATGAAACAATCTTGAAAGATCAATAATTGATCAGAATTAAACTAAAACCTCTTCTGTTAAAAGAAGCGAAGACCTTTTTTTCTGTTTCATATCAATTACTGGCACTACTACAATTTGGTTAACATATTATATTGCCTAATAGGTGGGACTGGAGACATGCTAATCTTATCAGATCTTACTTGATTGATAGAAATAATAGGCAGGTCACCTATTTATAGGTGACCAATAGAATGTGACGTTGAGACATATCATTGGGAATACCATGCTACCCTGTTTTCCCGAAAATACAACCTACCCTGAAAGTAAGTCCTAGCTTGATTTTTACACGTTCACCCAATATAAGTCCTAATCCCCCCCAAATAAGCCTTAATTAAGACCCCACCCACTCCAGAGTGCACAGGTGAAAATTAAGCTAGGGTGGGGGATTGGGGGTAATGGAGCTGCCCTATTACTTACCTTCAGATAGTTGTAGCCAGGCCTCACACACCCCAACACCTGCCTTGTCAGCCCATTTCTTCTGTAGCTGGCAAGGCTGACAAGGCTTTCCTGAAGACCTCTGTAGCTGATAACAAAGCTCTGGATCGATCTGGAGCTCTGTTCTTGGCCACAGAGGCCTTCGGCTGCAGAAGAAGAAGTTCCTGAAGGCCTCTGACAGCAAAAAGGAGGCCAGGAATGATCTGCATGTGAGGTTAGTCAGTCGATGACATCCCCTGAAAATAAGACCTGGTGTCTTTTTTGGGTAGTAAAAAAATATAAGACAGAGTCTTATTTTCAGGGAAACACAGAAGCATGTGACACAATTGGTGGCAACAGCTTGATTCAGGAAATGGCCAATGCTTCTTTGATGTAGGGTGTTACTGCCAACAACTACGAAAGAAAAAGTGATGAACTTATCTTGAAGAAACACTATTACTACATGGATGTGTCTGACAATTTTTACCTTATCTCTAATATAGTCTTTTGGGGAAATATTATTGGGAAGATGGGAGGTGGGATTCAATTGCAGAACATTCTAGAACATCTGAGATTATTTACATTCCTTCCATTAGGATTTAGTCTCAGTTGGGGGGCAGAAACAAATTGGTCACTTTGATAGATGAACTCTTAAACTCTTGATGAAGGAATGTGTTCCTCTTGGTCCTATTAGACATCTAAGTATTGATACAATTTGTCATGGTATCCTGCTTGCAAGGAGTGAGGGTTCAATATGGAATTAAAGAGGATCAACTTAACCTGAGCAACCTTTTTCACTGGCTGATGAATGAACAAGGCTTTGATTGTACTTATGTGGGATACTACATCTTTCTCCTATGTAATTTAACTTCTACATGGGTTGAGGTGTCATCAGCAATTTATCACCCCACCCCAATCCAAAGAGGCTGTAGAGTTCACTCAGGCTCAGATGGACTCCTGTGGTATACATATTTGTGGGACAATCTTTGAAGATGACTTGGGAGCTATAGCTGATGCAGAATAAGGTGAGCAGCTTATTAATGACTCAAACCCATGCTTGCAGAGCCACACTTATTTAAAGACACTTCACTGGCTAACACTGGGCTTCCAGGCATAATCCAAAATCCTGGTAATCACCTATATAGATGACAAAGCCCCATACAGTGTAGCACTGGCATGCTTTGGGAAATGTTTCTTCCTTCATCCAGTTTGATCATGCAGAGAAGGTCTGCTGAAGGTACCATCCCCATAAGAGAGATATGGAATGCCAGCTGGATGGTTGACCAGATAGCAAGCCTTTTGAACAGTAGTCCTCATATTTATGAATTCATTTTCCCTGGAGGCATTTTTACCCCAATGTCCTTGCATATCTCGTGGCTATGAAAACTATCCTGTTTAAGGATGCCTTTGGCCTAGAGTGATTATGGTATAGATACAAATAATCAGAGTTGGAAGGGACCTCTTAGGTCATCTAGGCAGTCATCATTTTTGCATTGTACTGCTCTGTAATTGTACCTGTCTGTTTTGACACTATTTTTGAATGTCGTTTAATTATAAATAAGTAAGTGCACATTTCAGGTGGAAAATTGGGAATTCATTTTCATAGAATGTGGACACTAACTTAAAATAGATAAAGATAATATGTCCTATGGTTTTAACACACTGAATAATATTGTGTATAAACAAAAATTGTTTATCTATCTCTATGTCTGTCATCCATCTATCTTTTCCATTGTCTCCAGACTCCAGCCAACATAGTTGCTTCTTTCCACATCAGAAACTTTCATGGCAGAGCCTCGCTTTAGGTAGCTAGGCAGGGCTGGAAAAGTCACGAGGCTCTAGAAGTTGCAGTGCTACAATTCTTATGCTGTTTGCGGGACTCGTACAAATTAGAATCAGCAGCTGATAAAGGACACAATAACCTCTTAGCTATTGAGTTTAATACTAAGTGTCTCGCTCTTTATATGATGCTTGTATCTGTAAATGAGTTTGTATGTGTGTGACCACATATCTGATCTTTCAATTCATTGCAGCCCTTGATCCTAAAAACTTTGCTACTATTTTATAGAAAGATTTTTGAAATATGTTGCATATATATATTGGTTCTGAATAATTATATTTTGGTACCTATGTGAGTCCTTTAAATTCAAGAGAGGATGGACAAAAGATATTCTTACAGTACTTGTTTAACAAATTAGATTTCTTTCTGTTACTTTGAATACAACCATCTTTAAAACTTTTATTTGACTTTAGGGGGAAATAGTCTATATCAAGCTATATTTGGTTAATCCAACCAAGCAGCATAAATGCTAAGCTTACTATATTCATTGATCTCTATCCATCCATCTCTAACTAACATCCATCTGTCCACTATCCATCTCTATCCATCCATCCAAAATGAATGTTTAATGTAATCGTCAGAACCTATTCAAGAGATACTAGTGAAATAATGATAACAGCTATAGGTTTTGAAATCTGCTGAGATTTTCAGATTCTGTTCATACCCTGAGCTTTTTACAAGATTAACTTTTCCTTTTCAAATAGCATTAATAGCATTAGGCCTCAATTAATCAGATTTGAAATTTGGAAACAAAGCAAGTATTTTGTCCACATAATCACTGCAGGGCCATACACAGAGTTCTATTATAACCAGCCTTTTTAAACAATTATTTCAAGTCCCCCCCTTTTTTTTATCTGGGAGGGGCGGAGGGATGTGAGGGGAGAGGAGAGAGACTGAAAAGTAAAAGAAAGAAACCACTGAAATCTAGGCTTTGCATTTTGTAAATGAGCTTGCTGTCTAACACACTCCTCAGCAAGATAAGGGGAGAATGGCATTTGCCGAAATGCTTAGCTATCTCTCCAACAATCCGTCTGGGCCATGGGCCCCTCGGTAACAGCTTGGCAAATCTGCAAAAGGAATGTGACTATATAGTTTGCCTGTGGATTGTTGAGTCATTATGGGCTCCAAATTGCACAGCTGATCATTAATCATAGGCCAAGATAGGCAATCGCTTGCAGAAACCTGATGAAAAGGTTCCCAGAATAATGCTTGCTAAATCATGTTTAACATTCAGGCTCTGCCTGTGCAGATATGGAAAGGAAGGGAGGGGAGGTAAGAAGGGGCAGGGGAGAAAAAAAAATAACCTCTCTTTTAGAAAAGAAAACTTCTACTTATCTTTGATTTGCATTCAGTCCTCCCCTCAATAGTCTTTAAGCCTGTTATTTAATTTATTTTGGTGCCAAGTCCCCTCACAATGCAAAACCCCAAGCTTTGGATCTATGAAGTCTGCGACCAGCAGCAGCAGCAACACACACACACACACACACCTCCTCTTACACACACACACACACACACACACACACACACACACACACACAGAGTCTTTTCTTGTCAGTTCTATGTCATTTGTGCCATTGAACTCAACCAATTTGAAATGCTGACCTCTTCCATAGACAACCACATTCCCCTTGAGTGAAAGCAAGGGCCGAGGCCTACAAACCACTCAAGCGAGAGATAGAAAGAAAAAAAGAAAAGAGTTGACTCCCAAATCAATTTCCACAGGCCACCCCAATGCACATGACATTGGGCTTTCAAGGAAACAGAAAAACTCTGCATGAGATGTATTTATTTATTTTATATATATAAATTTTGTGAAAGGCTAATTTGGGAGTGGGAGGTGGGGTTTGAGATGAATGATGCTGTGGAAGGACTAAAACTGCATATTGCTATTCTTTGCTATATGGATCGGGCTGCATGCAGCTTTCCTTCCCACCTGTTGTTGTTGGTAATCAGAGAGGAAGCAGTCATATGAAATGCTTGAATAGGATTTTGATGTAAATGGCAAAAAGTGTTTATCAAGAACAGTTAAGTACAAGTAATCTTTGACTTTAAAAAGTTTGCTTAATGACCAAAGTTACAATGGCACTGACAAAAGTGACTTATGACCATTTTTTACACTTACAACTGATGAGTGGATTATCAGATCAGATAATCAGAGTTGGAAGGGATCTTATAGATCATCTAGTCCACTTAACAAATGAAACTGTTAGCACTCAGCAACATAAATTTTGGGCTCAGTTGTGTGAATTAACCTATCTCTAATTGCTGAAGACATTAGCATCTGCTTCTCGTGTTTTCTCCATTACTTTAATGTTCTAATAATCTATTTATGCCTGTAAAGAATATACTGTATTATTAGATTATCAGCGTTAGATTTGGATGGGGTTGGAGTGGCTGTTGCCAGTCCTTAGTGTAAAGAATTGACATCATTTCATAGTACATAGTCTTTTTAAAATGAAGATGATAGTCATGGTAACACTGTTCTATCCCCCTTCAGCTGGTCCACTAACTACTCATTATCTATTTGCTGAAGCATTGGAGCACTATCCAGGATAGACAAAGTTTGGAAAAAGTCACTGGGGAAAGCAACCTCAGCTGGCAGATATGTTCTAAGCCAGACCATCAGAGGGCAAATAGGAAATCCTGAAAACGGAGCACAAACCATTATATCCCAATGCCATTATAACAACGGGCTCCCCATTTCAAAACCTTGTAAGGAAATTCCTGCAGAATTTCCTGCTTTGACCCTTAGTATCAAAGAAAAGGGAGGACATATGATGCTATGGACCCATGATGACTTTTCCTGGTGTCTTACAGCCTTCCCCACCTTCTAAGAGTATCCAGAAGTGCATAAAATAGCCACCAGTTATTTAGAAAGAAATACTGTAGATACTCTTCAAGCATCCAAGCATATTGCAATATGTTATAGAATTGAGAAGTTATATTTTTCAATATATGATCTGCAGAATTGGGATATTCCAAGTCTCTTCAACTAGTGTCATCTCTTGGGACACAGAAATTTGTTACAGCACTGTCCTCTGGAACACACCCTACACATCCCTGTGCTCCTACCCTGACAATGTTTAAGTCTTTGGAGATTTGACCATTCCTCTGGAATTCTTTTGGATTAGAATAGTGGGTCAGCCTCCTATAGGATTTTATCAAGTTGAAATATTGCCTTTTCTGTACACACAATTTGTTTTACTACTTTTTTTATTATCCTTTAAAATTGGAGTGTTAAAGTTGTGTGACCGTCTACATTTAATAAATGAATTAACAAAGTTCTATATATAAAAGCATTTAACTTGATTTATAAAATCCTAGTTAATAGATATTTTTAGATGTAAGAGAATAGAAATAAGCAGTTATTAAAGAGGATCACTGAATTCACTATGATTTCTGAGTAAACACTTGTAGCTCACATTACCAGGTCCATTTGTGAGATGTTATAGACTGAAGTGTTTTCTGAATTGTTCATGTGACAAGTTGTATCAAAATTTCATGCATGGTTCTCTAACTACCTGTCTGGCTATGGGCCTTGAAAATAACATTTTAGATGCTAGACATAAATGTGTGTGCTTGTGTATAATTTTCAATTTAAACATACTGCTCCAATGTTTTCAGCATTGGCAACATGAACAGGTAAACTGAAAATATGTATACTTGAGCATGAAGATGTTAATATTTAATCATAATTATCAAGCAAGATAGTTTTGTTTGCATGTTTAAAAAAGTACATTTCATCTAATGCAAATTCTGTTCAGAACACTTGTGAAATTCATATACAGTGCATATTTCTACATGTATGCATTCAGTTCCAGTGAACTCATTTCCATGTACACTTCTCATACATTTCGGTACCAAATTGAATTTTCAAATATATTTCTCTAGACTAAGTGTCTGTATATTTTCCCATACTAAGTGTTGTTTTATCATTTTCTTTCAACTGCAAATTGCATTACAAAATACTAAGAAGTACACATTTTTGTGAATTTGGGTATACAATATCCAAAACTAGGCTATTCATGCAGAGTATTCTCATGGAAAGTATTTCTCAGCATCCTTCATGAATGCAGGGCTCCATTCAGAGTAGCCATTTTGATTTGAAATGGACTTGGCTTTAGAGGCCTTGGACCTCATACTTTTTTTATTTATTAAGAAAATTTATATGGTTGCCCAACTCACTCACAGTGAATCAGACAGTTTACAAAAATAGAAGCCCAATACAAAACTAAATAAACTGTCATACACACACACCCAGTGGCAACAATCACACCAACCATTTGATTGAGCCGTGGTGGCGCAGTGGTTGGAATGCAGTATTGCAGGCTAATGCTGCTGATTGCCAGCAGTTCGATTCTGACCTGCTCAAGGTTGACTCAGCCTTCCATCTTTCTGAGGTCGGTAAGATTGTTGGGGGCAATATACTGACTCTGTAAACCAGGGTTCTCCAACTTTGGCCAATTTAAACCTGGTGGACTTCAACTCCCAGAATTGCCCAGCCAGAAACTTCTGGCTAGGGAATTCTGGGAGTTGAAGTCTGCCAAAGTGGCCAAGATTGAAAACTCCTGCTGTAAACCACTTAGACAGGGCTGTAAAGCACTATGAAGCTGTATGTAAATCTAAGTGCTATTGCTATTTCTGAGCTCCATATTACCCTGGGGTTCCTAGGCCCATTGGCAAAACCATGCCTTCAGAGGCTTTAGAAAGGGGTCAAGTTGCAGGCCAATCTTATTTCTACAGGGATGATGTTCCACAGGGAGCCACAATGAAGGAGGCACTATCCAACAGAACTATGCAACAGAACTATTCAACAGAACAGAACATTGCTACTTATTCAAGATTAATAATAGTGCATTGTAACAGTAATAACTGTTATGTATCAGTATCTTGACTGAAAGAGGTGAATAAAAGATTTATGTTTTTGAATATAACCCAATATTGAATATAATATAAACCCAACACTGAAGTAGGGATATGACATGGTGTGTTAGTCTTTTATTCCCATTCAACATCTGTTCAATATTCTGTATATTTCTCCTAAACAGATTCTGTTCTTTAATCAGAGCTCATGAAGTCAATGAAGCAAGTGGAATGGCTTGCTATCAGAAGTTCCGAGTCCTCCATCACTGGTGGCTTTTAAGAGGCTGGACGGCCATTTGTCTGAAATGATATAGGTTCTCCTGCTTGAGAAGGGGGCTGGACTAGACAGTGATGATGATGATGATGATGATAGTAACGACGATGATAATCTACAGCAGCGATGGCGAACCCTTTTGGTGTGTGTGTGCATGCATGCATGAGCATTGGAAATCCAAAAACCAGCTGGCCAGTTCAAGCATGCCTGTTTTTTGGCCACTTTGGGATCCATTTTCAGGACCGTTTTCAGGCCCGTTATTGGCCTGAAAATGCCTCAAAAATGGCCTGTTTTTGGAGTATTTTGGGTTGTTTTAAGCCTTTTTTTTTTTTTTTTTGGTCTTCAGGCCATTTCTTCACACCATTTTCTGAGCTGTTTTCAGGATGTTTTCCAGGCCATTTTGGGCGCATTTTCTGGATCAAAAATAGCCCAAAAACGGCCCTGAAAATTGCTTGAAAACGGCCAGAAACAGGCTATTTTGAGGGGCATTTTCAGGCCATTTTTCAGAGCTCTGGTGCCCGCAAAGACCAGCTGGCCAGCACACATGTGCTTGCCAGAAACCAGAAGAGCAGCTGGCAATGTCTCTGTGTGTCACTTCTGGTAGGCATGCCATAGGTTTGCCATCATGGATCTATAGGGTAACCAGCCTCCTAAATACTCATTTGGTTTATCACATCCCTTGTCTGAAGGTCTTCCTTACAAAATCAAGATGGGCCTTGTTTTCTGGGATTTTTTTTATAAATGCTAGTTTTTATCTGCTGTTAATGTTTAATATCAGCATCTGAAGATTAAAATAACCGCCTTTTAAAAATATTATACAGGATTTCATATTGGTGGCAGTGTTATTCTTTGTTTATGCAAGAATCAATTGAGGCAACCTAAAACAAAGTTCTGCCATTATTTTTAGCACAACAGTGTTGGTGGAGTCTATCTACTCACGTATTTCCCCCACCTTCCCCCCGCTTTCTGGCCTTCATATATCTGCAGGGGTGAAGGTGTGATTTGCTATGGCAGTTTTCACTTCCAGCATGCTTGACAGGCAGGGAAAGGAAGGCGTTCATGTTTTCTGACAGGCGACCCGTAATTGTTGCAGCTTTTCTTCTTGGCTCTTTCTGTGACTTAGGCGAGACCAGCATAACAAAATGCTCCCGCATTGAAATGGGTATCTTCTTTTCCAGGGAGGAAAGAGGAGCAGCATTATTCATGAAGAATTTTCAGCATTTTTGCTTTGTCTTTAACTCACCTTGGAGATGGATCAGTGGCTGAACTGGCAGTTGGACAATGAACCTGAACTGTTTTACTCAGTTAAAAAGAGCACGAGGCAGGTGTTGGGGGAAGGTATTGGAAAAGTCAACAGGGCAGTCCCCTACAGGTAAAAAAAGAGACAAGGCTTCTGTGGCATGGTCAAGGTCACTTCTTGACTTTTTTTCACCCTCTCTCTTTGATGGATGCCTTGGAAATAAGCTATCAAGGGGAGCATGAGGAAAATTTATCTTGGGCTTATTGAAATGTTGGGTTAAAAACAGGGATGGGATTCAAAAAATTTTTAACAACTGGTTCTGTGGGCATGGCTTAGCTGGTGGCCGTGGCTTGGTGGTCATGTGACTGGGTGAATGTGGTTTGGTGGTCATGTTATTGGCTGGGCGTGGCCAACTCAATATCACTCACATTGAGGCACGCATCTCCTCGCCTGGCCTCTCATGACTCATGACTGCAACAGTCTTAAGTGTGAAAAATGGCCATAAGTCACTTTTTTCAGTGCCACTGTAACTTTGAATGGTCACTCCACACAAGCAAAATTCCAGCAAAGGAGAGAAAAATAACTCCAGAGAAGTTCCTGAGACAGGAAGTCTAATCCTGCCAAGAATATAATAAGGGTTAACAGAGAGGCAGTTTCCGTAAGCAACATCAGAATGTTTCCTTCCTGCCTTCCTTACAGGATTAGGCCAGTAATTTCTTCTGACAACCGGTTCTCTGAACTGCTTAGAATGTTAACAACCGGTTCTCCCAAATAGGTGCGAACCTGTAGAATCCCACCTCTGGGCAAAGAAAAGGAAGTGGCATGCAGAGCCATTTCTGGTGGCACATGAGCCATCGCCTGGAAAAGATGCACTGCGCATACGTGCATGCCTCCTGAAAGCCAGCTGATTGTCAGGTATCTGCCGTGTATGCACAGGGGGCGGTGTGTGTGCAGAATGTCCACGTATGTACAGAGGCATGTGGTGCGCATGGGGGAGGTTGCGCATGCATGCTCAGAGATGTGAGACACATGTGGATCATGCATGCATGCACAGAGGCAGTGCATGGGGGGGTCATGCATGCATGTGCAGCGGGTGGGGGGTAGCACATGCATTGCATTATGGGTGTAGGCACGCGACGAAGAGGTTAGCCATCACTGTTATAGGTAGTCCTCAACTTACCATCACAATTGAGCCCCAAATTTATGTGGCTAAGTGAGAAATGTGGTAAGGGAGTTTTGTCTCTTTACGACTTTTCTTGCCATATTTGTTAAGTGGATCACTGGAGGTGTTAAATTACTATCATGGTTGTTAAGTGAATGTTTCCCCGTTGACTTTGCTTGTCAGAAGATTGCAAAAGATGATCACGTGACTCTAGGACACTGCATCGGTCATAAATGTGAGTCAGCATCCCAATGTAAATCATGCGACCAGGGGAATGCTGCAATGGTGACAAGTGTAAAAAATGGTCATGTCACTTTTTTCAATGCCATTTTGAAGAGTGAACCGTTATAAGTTGAGGCTTACCTATACTCATTGCTGACTATAGGTGGGCACTATTTTTCTCCATTTCAAATGATGGGAATTGTCCAATGGGACAATTTTGAGAAGGCACTTAGAGCTTTGTTCTGTAAAACTGCATTCTTGATTGGATTCACATGTCCTGCCAAACCATAATGGATTTTGTTTGGTTTTGCCTAACTGTCTGGTATGAATACTTCTATTGTGGTTTACTCAAGAAACCATGATTAAAGCAAAAACTATATATAAATAATTAGGGGAATGAACTTCATTGAATACAGAGAAAATGGTTTGCAAATAAATCTGCACAGAATTACCCAATGAAAGTTAATATATATCAAAACCTAAGAATCTATCAAAGATTCTCCTTAATATGTCTACTTGCATGCATCCGCACCATATAGGATTGATATTGCTATTAAAAATATTCCTATTCCTATTGTTGACATCATTAAGATTTCAATAGGAGGATTAGGTATATGATAAATAACCAAATTCAATCCTTTTAACCTTTCCTGAATTGGTCCTTAATAAATTCCTTCCCAAATGATATGAAAGGGAAAATATCAGAGAAGAGTTGGCCTACCATTATAGAATGGCTTTTTTTTTAACCACCTATCAAAATATTCTACTGCAACAATGTAGCACCACTCATTTTCTGGACTTTAATTTGATTTAATTAGAAAATCCGAATACTGAATTGTGCTGTTAAGAATGGATAATAGCCTACATATATTTGGATTTGGCCACACAACTATTTGCACTGCATATTCTGGGCTGCTAAACATAACAGTTATTATTTATTTATTTGATTTGTCAATTGCTTACAAGATAATAGGTATAAGTATAAACATGAGTAACAATACAGGAAATAGGTACAAATAAATGGGGACAATAGGACAGGGATGGTAGGCACAATGGTGCACTTATGCATGCCCCTTACCGACCTCTTAGGAATGGGGTGAAGTCAATAGCGGTTAGTTTGAGGTTAAAGGAGTGGGGGTTAGAGGATGTAACAACAGAGTCAGGTAGTCCATTCCAGGCATTGACCTCTTTGTTGCTGAAGTCTGGAGCGCTTTACATTAAGTTTGTATCTGTTGTGTGCTCTTGTATTGTTGTAGTTGAAGTAGTCATTGACTGGTAGCATATTGTAGCAGATAATTTTGTGTGCTATGCTTAAGTCTAACAGTAGGCAACGTAGTTCAAGGTTGTCCAAGCCCAACCATAATAATAATTGGGTGGTTAATAATAACCTGAACCAGTCATGTTTTAACCCAGCCACAGATTGTTGATCAAATTGTAGTGACCTAGTTCAGCACTAAATCACAAACCTCAATGGCTGATTTGAAGCAATGCAAAGCCAGAACAAAATCAAGCACATTAATTTTATTTATTTATTTGATTTGTCAATCACTTACAAGATAATAGGTATAAGTATAAACATAGTTTTGAATACATGAAATGGATACATATAAGAAAAATAAAAGGAAACAATAGGACAGGGACGGTCGGCACGTTGGTGCGCTTATGCATGCCCCTACAGACCTCTTAGGAAAGAGGTGAGGTCAATAGTAGACAGTCTAAGGTTAAAGTTTTTGGGGTTTGGGGAAGAAACCACAGAGTCAGGTAGAGTATTCCAGACATTGACCACTCTGTTGCTGAAGTCGTATTTCCTGCAATCAAGTTTGGTGCGATTAATCTTGAGTTTGTGTTGTTATGGTTGAAGCTGAAGTATTCATTGACAGGTAGGACATTGCAATGTATGATTTTACATACTATATTTAGATCGGACTGAAGGTGGCATAGTTCTAGATTTTCTAGGTCTAGAATTTCAAGTCTGTTGGCATAAGGTATTCTGCAACGAATAGAGGAGTGGAGAACTCTTCTTGTGAAATATTTCTGGACTTTCTGAACTGTGTTAATATCAGATATGTAATGCGGGTTCCATGTATGAAGTAGTGCTCCACTGAATTGTCCTAGACAGCTGTCAAACAATAAATCAGACTCTCCTGACTTGTCCAAAATGTTAACCAGACAGGGGTAAGTTTCAAAGCCTCCTCTCCCTCCTCCTTTTCACACCCCAGGGAAACTACCATTCTGCAGTGCCATCTCTCACAATACTTTCTCTCTCGCGAGCCCAAAATGGCCAGGTTCGGATAAGCTGTCTGAACCCGAAACCGTTTTGTCTCCGAAACCCCCAGGAGCAGCCATTGCGCCGGATTCAGAAGCGCCTTTCCTATCCACCGTTGCATCGCATTACGTTCGCTTTACTCTTTCTTTGCAAGCCCAACCCTTCCCTTCCTCCTTCCATCCCGCAACCATCCTTTCTTAGGACGGTTCCTCCCGCCTCCCTACTCTTCCCCCCCGCCCGCCTCCTTTTCATCACCGAGGCGCCTCTTCAGGGCGCTGTTATCTCAGGAGCGGCGCCTGGGCTGCCCGGGAGGGCTCTCGGCGCACGCGATGACAGGAGACGCATGCCTGCAGCCAATCAGCGTCGAGAGCGGACCGGGATGCTGTATATCGCTTGAATAAATCATTAAGCCCGACACGCGCTCCTCCGCTTCGGCGGGGCCTGAGGCACGGCTCGCTTTCCAGCGCGTGATAGGGCGCAGAAGAAGAAAGCGCCCTTCCGCCTGCCTTCCCTTCACAAAGGAAAGCGGGCTCGCGGTGCGGGGCTTGGATCCCGCGCCTTGAAAAGCTTCCTGCACTGCCCTAGGGAAATCCAAGCCCCGATAGGGGACCACGAAGGGATTTCTCAAAGGCGGCCCTACCCCATGAGGCAAAGGGATGGGGGCATGTGGATCTGGAGACATCCTGCAAGGGCAAGCAGACGGTGTTAAATAACCACGGATTTTACAGATCCGTGGTTATTGACTACGTGCCTTCCTACGATTTCGACTCCTGCCCATAAGACACTCAGCGTACCAGTGCGGTTGTGTGATGCGTGTCGGGGAAAAGGAGAAAAGGCTCTTGCTCTTGCAAGGGTAACTGTGGACCAGCGATCAGTAACCCTAACCCTAACCTATTGGGAGAGGTGCAAAACAGACAAAATAATTAGAGATAATCAGCTAATTTGGTGCACAAAAGTCACTCGTGGCAAAAACTTTTTTGAGGGGGAGGGAAAGCTGCAGAAAAATTCCAAACTGAGTACCTGACTTCTTTGCAGGTCAACCAAATGGCACCAAAAATGTACAAAGCACTGTCTTCCTCAGAACATTGTTACCAAAACCACTGGTGTGTGTGTGTGGTTGTAGGTGTGTGTCTGATTTTCCACTTTAGGGTGAAATGCCTGGCCTTTGGTACATGCCACTTTTGACCAAAAATTAAGAGAGGGCACTTAATATTCTTCAAAGGTGAACATCCTACTCGTTTGTTCTAGAAAGGGTGACCATTTTCTGGTTTTGCTATCATTCCTTTCATGTATGCCATCAGCCAGCAAGGAATCCATGAACAGAGTCCTACAGGTAATGGATTTTATCCTACCTTCTCTAAGCTGATTTCTCTGTCCATAAGGTTCCATGCATCACCTGCAGCAAAATCTGCCCAAAGATGAAGAACAGAGATCCTGCCCTGGTAATGTAATTTACTACGGAGTTAAATAACTGATGCTGATTAATGCCTAGGCAGCCACCGCTTCAAGGGGAGAAGGGAGAGGAAATTGATTGAAGCAGCAATTGTAGGGAAAATAGGAAATGGGCAACAAAAGTTTGATCCTTCTTTATATGGGGATGGGAAGGACATTAGTAGGGTTGTTAGTGTACAGGAAAGAAAGAATGGTCTTGAAATACAGGAAGAAGAGCTTCTACCAAGGCACAGTCACATAAGAGAGGATTGAGCTGGGTCTAGACCAGGGGTGTCCAACCTTGGCAACTTTAAGACTTGTGGACTTCAACTCCCAGAAATTCTAGGAGTTGAAGTCCACAAGTCTTAAAGTTGCCAAGGTTGGACACCCCTGGTCTAGAAGATAGCATGAGAAAATGCCTCAAACAATCCCTCCTAAGTTCACATGAAGATAAAGTGGAGAAGGGAGAGGCACATCCAGACTTGTCAGATTCTCTTAATATATCTGATACAACAAAAACCATCATGACCTGTATGGGATTAGTTTCATGGTCTATCCAGGTTGTTGGATTGTCAGTTGCTGAATCTAAAAATGCCTACAGATGGCATTTCAGAATACTGTTAACATAGAAGATCCCTCTTCTTTCATAAAGGTTTCTTACATAGTCGGAATTTTAAAAGAAGGTGTCAAAATAGAATGGGAAAGGATGACAAGCATGAAAGGAACTCTGGGAATGGAGCCTAGTCTTCCAACATTTCCCAGTCAGACTTGATCTTGCTTCCAAGACGATAGATTTAAAGCTGAGGTGGGATAGTGGGAGAAAATGCTAACCGGTAGTGGCAACTGTAGGTTGCTTGCTTGTGGTCTCATAAGAGGAGGAACATTAAAATGCATTAAAAGGGAAGCTTGGCCCAAAGGTGCTTTTCCAAAAGGCAACTTTTTTTATTTGAAAACATTTTGCTTCTCATCCAAGAAGCTTCTTCAGTTCTGAACTGGATTAGCTTCTTGGATGAGAAGCAAAATGTTTTCAAAGAAAAAAATCAAGAAAGTTCAGTTGCCTTTTGTAAAAGTACCTTTGAGACAACCAGGACCTGGATGATGAAGAATCTCCACAGACAAGGGAAGCTTAGGTCATAGAGGATGATTGTGTCATGAGAAACTTCAAATGGAAACTGGTGTCAAATGCCTTGGAGATGTCAAGCTTGACCAGCAGTTATAGAGAAAGGAGAAGAAATTACTAGGATTCATAATAAAGATGGAAGGAAGGGCTAAACAAAGGGGGAAGATGGGAACTGTATTAGCTTTTCATTTTTCATCAGTGTTGCTCATTTCAGTCCAGTTGGCTCTACTGTTAATATTGCACCATTTTGTCCATGCATACTCCCCACAAAAAGGGATTTCCAAATGATGTTAGTCCCAAATATGTATTGAAAAGAGAGGATGTTTCTTCATTTAGTGGTGAAACTGAGCAGTTAAAACTGGATTTAGGTAGTTTTTGGAATTTTCCCTTTAGGTGCTGATGTTTACTATTTCTGCATAGATCATCAATCCTCCATATTTGGAAGCCTTCCTAACCATTATTATTTTTTGTCATAGGTTCTCAAAAAAATAACCCTTGGATCCCTTTAGCATCAACTGTTGTGGACATTTCTTTTTATATGTAAATCCTGTTGTAACCCTATCTCTCTGGCTCAGTCACTCAGTCACTCAACACACACATACCTACACACACACACACACTAGGTAATTTTTTATTTTTTTTTCTTAGTTTAGAGCATATATCTCCTAACCTACAGTATATGAGCTATAGGCCATTGAGGAAAATATGAATGTTTACTATCCATTTATTTATTTATTTAGAAAAGACATACAATAGGATAGGGCAAATATAGGGTTGACGTTTGATTGCTGAATGTGATCAGAGCAGCATACATGAAAGCAAAGCATGCACGGGAATATATGAAATGCTTAGCGAAGAGTCTGGCAGTAGAAAGGCCTGCTGTGAGAAAGAAATGATTTCCAAAATAGCAAAAGTAGCAATTTTTTATCTACTTCATTATTTAGAAGTGAATATTTCTCTTTCAAGCAGAAAGAGTTGAGAAATTTAGAAAACAAAGCAGACTGAAATGTATTGTATGAATGGCATGGCTTTTCAAGGATAAAAAGATGTGGAGACATATAATGCATGACTTTATTATAAGCATGTTCCCTCTGATTTTTTTCCTTGTCTTTAATTTCTTTGCCTTTTAATGTTTCTTGCTCCGTTTCTGTGCTCTACATAGGATTGCTTATTCCGAAAGAAACAGCATGATAAGTATTCAGGCATGGATGCTAGGCCATTGTAATGTGCACCCTGATCTTGCATGTTGGTGACTGTTTTTTTCGTCTTTTGCCTGTCTGAGCTCATCAGCACGTCTCTAACCGAAGGATTTCTGCAGACACCCTCCAGTTGCTTCTGTGAAGCATTGCAGCCTCTTGGTCTGCTTGCAGCCATGTTTTGTTTCCACATTTTAAACTGAGCTTACTGAATTAATCCACTAATATTTTTTTTTATTATAAAGGCTAAAAGAATATAGCTGAGGTGTATTTGCAAAAGGCTTTGTCAAGTTCTGCCTTCCCATTCTGGAAACATTTAAAATGTCCACCTTCATTTCTAGTAATTGACCTGCACCTTACCCATCTCACTCTATAAGGGTAATGGGAAAACTTAATCATGCAATTAAAGGGGGGTTTGGTGTATGGAGTTTATAAATGCCAAATCCAACACCTCAAAGCTCCTGAGTAGCTTTACTCCTAACCCAAGAAAAGATTTTTGTAGTGTTTAAATGCTCAGAGATTTACCTCACTCCTTCTTGGTCCCTTCTTCCTGTTCCCAGGAAAGTGATATGATCTATTCAGAAGAGAAAATCTGGGTATTACTGTCTTGAACTTTGTTATAAGCAGTGAAAGAATTTCATTTCTCTCTCAAAGGAAGCATCATCTTCAGATCTGATTTGGTGGGAGGGGAAGGGATAGAGAGAGGAAAAAGAAACCAACATTGATCTACATATGGAAATGTTAACTTAGCCCTTCAGATCAAAATGAGCAGCATTCTTATTCCTAGCCATAAATTATAGCTAAATTTAGTTTGAAAACCTTATAATGGCACCAGTGTAAAAATAAATATTTTTTTTTAAAAGAGAGAGAGGGAGGGAAAGGAGAGGAGATTTAGGAAAGTGGGGAAAAACAGATGGGATGGGTGATAACCGTTGCTATTTTCATAATCAAACAGTGGTTTCAAGACCAAATTCAACAATGAATATTTGTAGTCAAGTAAAGGACAGGCGCTGGGATGTTTTCTGCTTGCTTTCCTGTTCTCTCCAAGCAGCATATTAATGGGGAGAAGAGAGAAACAGTGGGGGGAAGGGGGAGAGAGAAGAGGCCGAATGTATGGAAATGCAATGCTAGCAAATTAAATAAAATTCCTCTGTAGCCTATGCCTGAAGAATTTCTGCATGATTTGCTGTTCGTTTTGAGCAAGCTGGAACTGCAAGGCAGGGGTGGCTGCCTACTTTCAGCAATTTGATTTTCATTGGATAGGATGCTTGTTTCATAGGATGCACGCCGCGTAGTGTGTCGGGACGCGCAAACTGAATTGGAAAGCGACGCTGGAGGAGCTGAGCAAGAAAGCAGGAGGGGGGGAAGAGGTTGAGAGAGTGGGTGGCAGTGGTGGGGAATGAACCTGAGATAGATTCTAGTCACGTCTTTACTAACTGACAAGGAGGCTAGCCAAAAAAGGAGTGAGAGAGAAGGCCCCAATTTCTTTTTGAGTCTTGGTAATTGGGTACTTTTACACACAGATCACGCTGTTGAGAGAACATAACAGCTAGAAAGATCAATGATTTGAATCTAAGGTACGCAATTCTCTTTCGTTGCTTTAATTTTTTTTGTTTGATTTTTTTCCATCGCTGACTCATACCTCCAGCGATTTTATGTAGTGCCTTATAAAAGCAATTGCATATTAGTAACCATTATGCTCCTCTCCTCTCAAGCCCCTGCTAGTCAGCCCCCTAATTTCCCCCCAGCCCAATCTGATCTATCCACAACACCCTGTTTTATCAGAAGGTGGTCAAATTTGAAAGGCTTGTAGATGTAGGAAAGAGCCCTCTCTCTGTTGGGATCCATTCTATGGAGAAAATTTTGAAATGTCCAGTGGTTACAATGAAGGACAATGGAAGAGGCAGGCAGGCAGGCCTCTCTTGATTTAGCAGACATTTGCAAAATAGAAAGGTAAAAGAATACCAGCATAATATGGGAGCTTTTGTATAGAAATCCTATATATGGCTGTTTAGAAGTGACATGCCACCCAAATATTTGCCTTTCCTGTACAGGTTTAATCAATGGCAGAATGGTACACAACAACCAGGAAGACTTCATTTTAATTGAAACAAAGTTTATTATCAAACTATTTTGTATAAAATGTTGTTACACGTGACTTTTGTGAGTTTATAATAAAACAGAATGGAAAGGCAGTAAAAGAGTGTTTCCTCCTCTTTTCTTTTTTCTTCAAAAGGCAGCAGCTTGTAAAATAAATAGCTACCATTTTGTGTTTGGACAATAGCTGCATAAAGTTTGTTCATTTTGAACATTGTTTATTAATACATTAGCAAACTTTCTATAAAAAGTAAGACACATTGGTGCTAAAGTACATGTGGAGGCATTCCCAAGACCTTTACAAAACCACTTAACAAAAACATGGCAGTTGCAAGGTCATGTTGTCTACACACACATCTAGATAGGAAGAGGTAATAAGCATCACATATCTTTTAAAAAGTTATCAAGATATACATATTTTATACCATTTGTACAAAAAAGGCTATAAATTTATCTGGCTCTTATATACAAAAATAGCTTAATATATTCCCCAAATTGGTTAGACTTGATACAAATAGATTTTTTTATATAATAAAAAGTTTGCAAGAAAAAAAATGGAAGCATTTTATAATGGGAATGGTAGTGGGAAAGTACATAGACATTTCAGACAATTCTTTGAGTACAGCATAGTTTGGAGTTTCCACAGCTTCACAAGCATTAGGCAACCAGGATTGCAGGCTTTTTCACATAAATGTCTGAATAAATTTACTGAATTTAGCAAATATGCTTTGTATTGGTCTGACCACATAATAGTTCTAGCTGAATGAATCCTGTTACTTTTTGACACATATTGTTAGCTTGTGTTTCAATTTATGGCCAAAAGGTAGTGAAAACATTTTTGGAAAGGGGGAAGAGGCAATACTGTATTTCAGTAAAAAGGGAAGCTGCTAGTTCTGTTGAAGATTAGGCAGTAGTGAAATAGGCAGTATAATTTAATTTTGCGGGTAAAGAATAGGTAGATATTTTCACATCACAGCTCTCCCTTTTGCTTCTGTGTCCATTTATGCAGCCTGATTTTATACCTTTACTTGCAAGTAAGCCCCACTTTCAGAAGGGTGTATAAGAGATTAAATCATTGGTCTGTTATTCTATGCATACTTATTGGGAATAGTAAGCCTTATTCAGCTCAGTGGACTTTATTTCCTAGTAAATGCCCACAGACCTGGCATGCATTTAAACAGCTGGAGTGCAAAGGTAGAATTTGAGAGTGCTTCAGGTTTTGTGAAGAGGAAATTTAATTCCTTCTGTGCTTCAGTGTCTTGGCTTTCCTTTCCTTTCCACAACGAAAGGGGAAAGTAGTAGTAGTAGTAGTAAGATGGAATGATTTTTTCAGGAAGTCCTGTGCAACATAAGGAAAGAGAAGAGAAAGCAATGTTAACATATGACCTAAATGGAAAACATCTATTCTCAAACATCTGGCTTTTGAATGACAGGTTGTTACTCCATAAAGCAAAACAAGTCTTAATTTCTGAATGTTTGAATATGTGATTGCACTATACTTGCCCATTTGGATTTTACTTAATACCTACCAAGTAAATTGTTTAGGGTTGTTATACAATTCTCAATACATTCACTGACATCCATTCCCAATTATCAATTCTGTCCTAGAATGTTCAGTCATATGTGTCTATTCTGAAAGACTTGAAGATGCTTATATATAGCAAAACAGAGTATTTTTAGCTTTAGTCTGTAGTGTTAAACATATCTCATAGGAAGTCAGTTCTATTAAATATATGCATTTAATTGCACTAAATACAGGACTGTTTAGTGTTTTTGAGCTTTCCTTCTTCTTCAAAAGAATGTGCACACAATTGCTAGACAATCTTCCAGTCAGGCACTGATGAGGCTCAGGATGTAAATGACATGACACATGCAATCTATTTATGGTGATAGATATGATGTGTGTGACATGATGTGATGTAAGTTGTCTACTTATGGCCATAGATGGTCCTGCTTACTATTAGAGGATGGTTATCACCCCCTATCAGTCACAATTGGAAATAATTTTCTTTGGATGGTTTGTATCACAAAACTATGGGTCCTGTTACCTGGAAATGTTGACTTTCTTCCAGATAAATTGCTTTTGGTTATAAGGCCAGCAATCAGAAATTCAGATATGATAGCTTCTATCTGATAATGTCTTCTAATTGATCTCTACACTTATTTAGGTGAGATGCTTTGAAGTGAGCTTGTATATAAGGAAACATACATTACCAGTCTAAGGGGAGTAGAATCCAGCTACTTGAGAAAAGCCCTCTGCCTTACTGAGATTCCCAGAAGTATAGAAACTATTTTTCCATTATTATTTGTTCTTATCTTGGAAGTCAGATTTTACAATACACAAACCCATTTAGGCCAGGGATGTTTTACTGACGGGTTTTACTAAAGTCACTCAAGCTACTGCGGGAGTATTTAGTGGTCAGCAGCAGCCTCTCATGCAAATACAACTCCATCCCACTCCTCCCACTTGTCACTGGGGAAATCTAAGCAAGATCTTTAGTGTTGACAAAACCAACCCATTCTCAGTTCAGCCACCTTATTGCTCCCAACTGAAAAATGGACCACAGACTTGTCCTCTCTGTGCTCACAGAACAGCTTAATAAGGTCAGTTAAAAAATTAGTGGCTGCTCTCACTCAATATGTCAAGCTTGGTTAATGTTAAGCTGAGGTTTTGTTTTGCCGCTGAGCATCTTCCGCCAAGCAGCCATTTGCAGTCAATTTCTAGTTATGATGACAGCCCCTGTCAAGGACTAGGTTAAGACGGTTATGGGGCTGGAAATGGGGTGCAGTTCTCATTCCCCAAACCCTCATGGCTGCCTTTGGAGTCCTCTGCCATGGGAAAGTCAGCCGGCTGGGTTTTTAAAACGCCCTTCTTCACAGCAGCTTCTGCGGCCTTCTCTTAGACCAGCAAAGCTGCCTCCTGCTCCGTCCTCCTCTCCAAGCGCAAGAGGGGCCACCAGCGTCCCCCAAGAGTCCACCGCCGTGGCTGCCACCCCTCCCCGTGCCTGGAATCCTTGCCCGAGAAGCCAAGCCAAACCCACCTGCTGCAAAGTCAAGGCGGCGAGGGGCCACCAGGGCCGCTCAGAACCAGTTGGTGAAATCCAGCAGCTCTTGCTCTTCGGGGCTGAGGGGATCATAGGACCCTTCGTCCGAGGAATACGAGGAGACAGGCGAGCCTGCCATGGAGTTCATGTCGTTGGGGTAATTGGGGGAGATGGTGGGCGAGAGGACCCCGGCCTGGAAGGCGGCACTGACGGCGTCGTGTTCGTCGAGCAGCTGCTGCAGGGCTCGGATGTACTCGACGGCCGAGCGCAGCGTCTCCACTTTGCTCATCTTCTTGTTGGCGGCGCCGTTGGGGACGTGCTCGCGGAGAGTGGCGAAGCCCAGGTTGACGAGCTTGACGCGGTTCCTTTCCCGCTCGTTCCGCCGCGCCACCGCCGCCGGCTGCTGCTGAGGGAGGCTGTAGCCGAAGCCGCTGAAGTTGAGGCGTCTCTTGCAGCGCATCAACTCCGGCGACGCCGAGCGCTGCCGCTTGACCTGCTGATGAGGCTGCTTCGGCGCAGACGCAGCAGACGCTTTGGCGGCGCCCGGAGAGGGCTGGTTCTGTTGGCCGCCCGCCGCCGGGCTCAGCTGTTGCTGCTGCTGCTGCTGCTGCTGCTGTTGCACGCTTTGTGAAGCGGCTACTGCCGCCGCGTCGGCTGCGGCTGCGGCGGCCGCGAAGAAGCAGGCGGGCTGGAGGAACGGCGGGGGAGGCGGCGGCTGGCTGGCGCTGCTGTCCATCTTGGCAGGGCTGCCACTGGCCATTGGGCGGCCGCACGGAGGAGGCAAGGCGCGCGGCGGGGCTCGCGGCGTTTGCTGGCCTTTGGCGCGGGGGAAGTAGAAGAAGAAGAAGGAAGAAAAAGAAGAAGAAGGAGAAGGAGAAGAAGAAGAAGTGAATCGGGAAGGGAAAGGAGGGGGAGGCTTGCAGAAGGTAGAAAGCGAGCGAGCTCCGATGGCACCGCTTTGCTTTCCCTCCTCCCCCTTTCTTTGCAACCGAAGGGAGGCTCGTGGCGCTCGCGTGTGTGCAGCCTGCTTGGCCAAAGCTCTTTTGCCAAAAAAGGACCAGAGATTGTCTCACTTATAAGGGATGGCCGAAGCTCCGCTTACCGTCTCTCCCACCCCCCCTCTTCTTTTCACACTTCACTCTCTCCCCCCCCTACCCCTCCTCCTACGCTCGCGCCTCCCCCTGCCCGCCTGCCTCTCCGTCTCATCACACCCCACCCTGCACCTTGCGCCTTCCTCACACTCCCGGCTTTGCAGTGAGTGGCAGCGAGCGGAAGAGAGCCGCAGCCTTTTCCCATTGCGGCGAGGGTGGGGTGGGGAAGGACTTTCACTGAGGGTGGGGTGAGGATGAGGACGGATGGCGAGGAAAGCTCGGTACGGCGGGAAGCGCGGGAGGGCGCGCGCGCACGGGCGGAGGCCCGGCGAAAACCCCGCACACGCGTTTGAGCCGGTGCTCCGCCCCTTCTTCTCCCCTCCGCCTCTCCCCTTCCGAGGTTTGTTGTTGCAAGTGCGTGCGCCCGGCGCGTGCCGTTGGCCCAGCCGCTGAATAAACAATTGGGCTGGACCACAGCTTGGGATGAGGAAGGATGGGGGCCCACACGGAGCAGCGAGCGCCGATTGGTTGACCGTTAGAAGTAGGCGGTAATGGGACGGGGAGGGGGGGGGAGAGGAGGAAGTGGGGGGAGAAGGAAAAGTAGCGGGGAAGGATGCGGGATGCTGGGCGCTCGAGTAACCCCGGGCATCCGGCAGGCTGTCCGAAGGGACGGGGAGTTTGCCCGAGGGGTCCGGACCTTGTCTCGGGCTTCTAAGGGCTGAGGGAAATGGCGGCGCCTCTTTAGTAGCATCTACGGGCTCGAATGTGAGAAAAAGTCAGCTGGGTGGCCTAAGGCGGCGGAGGGGCTGCCGCGGACTTGGAATGGAGAAGCTTTTCTGCGACGCGCTGAGGAGGCTCAGATGAAATAGAGGAGGTGGGGCGGCCGCTTGAAAAGCCTTGGGAAGCCGCGGAGGTCGAGAGGGACGGCCGCTTTTCAGGGAGAACCTGGCGGCGTCCATGAGCTGGAGCTTCCCCCACCCCCAAAGGATGCTTAAATCCCCGTTTCTTTTTCATTTAGCACTCTATGAATCCGCGAGGAAAGCCGAGATACTTTCAAAATGATTGATTAAATTGCCCGGTCGATTCGTTAGTGATACTTCCTAAAGGAAGGAGGGGAAAAATTGCTTTGAAATTGCATAAGCTCATGCGTCTTTACTTGGAAACGAGTCCAACAGAGTTCAGGGAGGACTGGTCCTAATATAGCCTCCACATTTACCCTCATATTCATCAGAATCGTTAACTGAACATAGACCAGCACCTTCATAAGTATCCTTAAGGCCCTTGAATTAAGGGAATAATACTTGGGCCAAACAAGAATTATTTAATATATGAAATAATCAGGTAGGCTAATACTGATTCAAGCCATTATTCATTATAGTATTTTGCTTTATTCCCACCTTCCATTTACTTGGCTACAAACAATTAAGAAAAAAAATTACATCATATATTTCCAAAGAAGTTGGTGGGTGCAGAAATGAATATTTCCCCAAAGCTTACCAGTGTGCACAAAACCTCTGAGTCCAATACATCTGTAGACCATAAGGTGAAAGAAAATTGCTGCACAGTAACCATGCCTTTTTGACTAGAATATTGCTGGATTGGACTGCATTTCTGAATCCAGTAGGAAATAAGAGTATTGCAACAGAAAAGAAAGAAATTCAAATTTGAAAACATTGATTTGCAAAAGATTCTTCACCCTATCTATCTGTTGGATAGGTAATAAATCCAAAGCCCATTTCACTTTGACCATTTTTTACAACAGGAAATTTTGTAGCTCCACAAGTTTCATCACTACAAGCACACCAACACCTGTTCAAAATTCAGGACAGATTTATAAAATAGCTCATTGAGGACAAATATCCAGACACGATTGTAAACAGGCTGAAAAAATTATCGTATGGATTTAGGTTCGTGTTAATGAGTGATAGAGGGGGATTACATTTCTCAAATTTCTTGGCATGAAATGCCTTCTAAAGAAAATCTTCCATGCGGTGCTTCTGGTAAAGCAGTCTTGGGTTCATCAGCACCGGTTATGCCTCCCTTGGCATTTCTTGGCTCCAATCTTCTAACATTGTGTTTTTACAAAACTCATTAAATAAATTACATGAATTTTACATACATACGAGATGGCATCACATAGTATCAGCTTTGTATTTATTTTAAAGTTATCTCTTGACATACTTAGAAAATAAAAAATAGTGCCTGGCAATTGCCCTATACTTTATTTAAAAGTAGTTTCTCCTCTATAGAAAATGGTAAAGATGGTAACGTTAACCTGGAGGGTAGAGAGTATTTTGAGAAATTGAGGCAATGGGAACAATTCACCCACATGGTTTTTTCTTCATGGCAGCTTTGTGGTGAGGGGGAATCAGGCTTCCCAAAGGGCAAGAGAACTGCTGGTCCAAATGAACATACTACTAAGATGGCGGCATTTGTCTGATTATATGCCTGAGATGCTGATGATTTCACTATCTTTGTCATTATCATTGCTGTTGTTGTCTTTAGCATCCTACCCTGTTTCTCCAACAATATGCCCCCCCCAATAGGAAGTCCCAGTATGTTTTATAGGCATGAAATGAAATTAAGCCCCTCCCCCCAAATTAAGGCCTATATTAAAACATGCGAAAAGGGGAATGGTGGGGGGCTTGCCATTAGGAAGTACTTTTGTTGCACACCCTGATATTAGGAAGTACTTTTGTTGCACACCCTGCGTAGACCCCAATATGAAGTGCCCCACCAACGCCGAGGTCAACATCTAAGCCATCGCTGCCCGCCCGCCCGAAGATGCAAGGGGGGAGAAATTAAGTCACCCCCGAAAAGACAGCCTAGCCATTTTTTCAGGGCTCAAAAAAAAAATAAGACCTGGCCTTATTATATGAGAAACACTGTACTTATGCCAGATATTAAGTATGACATAGACCTAAAGTACAAGACTCTTAGGTTATGGTGACTGAAAATGATATGAGCTAAATTCCAACATACGAGAAAAACATAAGCTTGGGAAAGAATGGGATGTGAAAAGGCCATGAATAATTCAAGAAAGTTGTATAAGATTTGATCCACTGGTGGTATTCTACCAGTTGGGCCTGGTTCTGGTGTACCAGTAACAGCGAAGATCAGCGGAGAATGAACTGGTTCTCGCTGGAGCTGCTGTTGGGCCCACCCCCTCGTCCTGGCTCCCAAACTGACCTTTCTTCCCTGCTTTTGAAGCACAGCTGCTTTGTGTGGCACAGCAGATTGCCATGCGTCAACTGCTGAAGCGACAGGGAGAGTGCAGGATTGGAGGAGGTGAATAGGAAAGCCTCTGCGTGTGTGCAAAGTGTGTGTTTGGTGCATGCATGCATAAATCGTACGCGTGTGTGCAAAACGCGCCCATCAAGCCACACCCACCAAACCAGTGGTAAACTATTTTGAAACCCTCCTCTGACTTGATCCCATCCGAAGAACAGGCCAACAAATGCAGTAGAATGGCATAAAGTTCTGAAATAATACAGTGGCTCAGACTGAACACGGGAGTTGCAGAAGGAAGAGAAGGAGGTAGCAGCAGCTTGATCCTGGTTTCTATTATCTCAGAGTGGAGAAAGAATAATGGGTATCATTGGGATCAACTGTACATTAAAATACATTCTGGTTGAAAGTTAATAAGTATTTCCTCAAGATAAAAACATTTGGGCAATTGAATCAGTTGTCTAGAGTGATGATGAATTCCCTTTTGCTGAATATGGTCAAAAGAAAGATTTATGAGACTTTTGTCCAGGGTGTTCTTAACATGAATTTCTGCACTGAGTGAATTGGTCTCTTCCCATTTGAGGCTTCCCGTTCAAGGCTTCCTGGAGCAGCTAACTGGCAGAAGTGTTCAAGCACGAAGATATTACAACAGGAAGACTGTTTGTAAATTAAAAATAAAATAAAATAAAATAGAGTATTAAAAAAGAATGCGTTTTGTGTACTAAAGAAAAACTAATTTTAATTTACATAGCCAAAGTGATTATACTTTAGACGTCAGAGTAATTTTTTCAAAGCATTTGATGCACTGTGAAATCTTCAAAATATGTCCCATTTATGACTCAACACAGAATCATTTCCATCACTTTTAGGTGTCTGGTGGAGTCACTTCCTGTAAGAAGGGAATTGAGTGGCAACTTGGCAAAACTGTGAAGGCCAGTAAAGGATTTATGTCACCCTTCTTGGCTTTATGGATGAATGGTTAATTATGTACATACAGGGGGAATCTATACTAGATTCCTCTGTCCAATGTTGAACATCATTTTGAGGGAACATTTTCTATTGTATTGTGATGGTGCCTTAATTACTTGGGGGAGGTGGGGGAAATTGAATGGTGTCACCACGTTGCACACTTACAGTGGTCTGTCTTAGCCCATCATGTAGAATAAATTATCTTTCTCCATCATGTAGAATAAATTATCTTGGCTTCCTCCATTGCTGCATCCTGATAGTGATGGGACAGGTAAGTACCATTACATATATTCATACAGAAGCTCGGGACCAAATTTTGGGCTCTGTGTGAGATATCAACACACAAAGATGCAAAAAGACAACAACAACAACCCACTATTTATTTAAATATTTATTCATAGATTTGAAGCAAGTTAAATCAACATTTTGGCCAGAAATGGACTGATTTCTCTAAGTTTATTATCAAATAAGGCAAACAGCTTGGCAGAGACTAGAAGAAAAGGCAAATTTGATGACCAACTGGTGTGAAAACCACTTAGGTTTGAATGGCCAAGGTAGAATGATTACCAATGGTATGACGAGGGGTGTGTGGGGTGTGTGTGGGGGGGATAAATCCTTTACTCTAATCAGAGGTGGTATTCAGCCAGTTCTGACAGGTTCTGAAGAACCGGTAGCGGAAATTTTGAGTCGTTGGAGGACAAGTAAATACCACCTCTGACTGGCCCTGCCCCCATCTATTCTCTGCCGCTTAAGTCCCAGCTGATCAGAGTCCCAGCTGATTGGCTGGGTCTTCTTTTGTTGCCCTACACAGGAGAACAGAGCTGGAAAGCAGGTTGTGGGGTGAGGAGGGAATGGGGATTTTGCAGTATCCTTCCCCTGCCACGCCCACCAAGCCACACCCAAGAGAACCAGTAGTAAAAAAAAAATTGAATACCACCTCTGACTCTAATGGAGTGGATCTGATCAGGCAGCTCGGAGGAATCCAATCCTCCTGGATGATCCCATTTTTGTGGTCTTGTTTTGATTTTGCTGTTGCTTATGCCACTCAGAATTGTTGGAATTTGGTGCCCAAAATTTTGAAATATAAATAAATAATAAAATGGTATGTCATTATATGGAATTGACCATTTATTTTTACATTTTTATTTTTAAATACTCAATTATCAATTAACAACATACCAGTTTGGTCTTAGAGCTGAAATGTTTCTAAGAACCATTCAGCAAAACAAATAAAAGTGGCCATGCAGCTCTACACATTGAAGTTAGTTTCACTGAATTCATTAAGGCTAGTTAGCAAGTGGGTTTATTAGCCAAGCACCGTAATGGTGATTGCAGAAAAGCAGAGTTGAATCCCTAGGTACATGCCCTGTTGAACAACATCTCTGGCCTTGTAGTGTTGACCAAGCAGAGAGCATTATTATGTCCTCCAATGTCCCATTTACAATGATATCAGGGCCATCAAAGACAAATTCCTTGTGTGTCCAATTACACTTGGCCAATAAAGAATTCTACCCTACTCTACTCTAAATTGTTGATAGGTGAACTCACAGGCTCAGATCTTAAACAACTGAATGATCTTGCAGCTGTGTTTCCAGATGTTACATTTGCTCCATTATTTAAACTTTGAATGAAATATTTAAGCTTTTTAAAATAGCATAGTTATTTTATGCTACACTATATTGTTAGGATCTGTGGTTGCAATAATAAACTTATTTGGAATGGGACAACTGAGCTCAGCCAGCTCATTGCCACCAGCTTGCCATTGCTGGGTTGCCAACTTGGCTCTCCCTTCAGCCACCCATGGTGAGTTCTCCCTGTGGCAGTTGGCTGTGTGGAGTTGTCCTGCAGCAATTTGGTAGTGGTGAGTTGGCAGAGGTGACATGCAGAGGCGAGCTGGGTGTATGGAGTTGGCCTAGACCTTTCTTTCTTTCTTTCTTTCTTTCTTTCTTTCTTTCTTTCTTTCTTTCTTTCTTTCTTTCTTTCTTTCTTATCTTACTTGCACTTTTTTGGATCATGAGGCTCTGCACTCAGTTGTCAGCCCTGGTCATCTTGTATTGGGACTACTGCCATGAGCTACACATGGAAATTCCCTTGAAGAGAATTCAGAAGCTACAGCTGGCACAACTAAATGCAACTGCATGGACAGTCCTGGGCCCCTTAGGGATCATCATGTAACACTGCTGTTGCACGTCCTGCAATGTTTGGTGGTTTGCTCCCAGATCAATTCAAGGTATTGGTTGACTCTTTTAAAGCATAGCATGAGACCAGGCTATTTGAGGAATCATTTCACCTCAGTGGGATTGTCTCACCCCACTTGCTCCAGCACAAGAAGGATGCTGCAAACCCCATCAATCAAGGAACTTTGTAGAGTACAGCTGGTAGGAAACAGGAGAGCAGCACTTTTTTTGCTGTGGCTCCCCCCCTCTGAAACATCAGGCTGCTTGAGGTAAGAGCTTCCCCCACCCATCTTGGCCTTCTGAAAGGACCTTAAAACCTGGCTCTGCCAATTGGTTTGGGGCCCCAATGGAGGGTGCTACATGCTGAAGATGGTTAGTGGGTTAGGAAGATCCCACCTCTACCCCATTTATGTACAGGTATCCAATCTTTGTTCATTATTCATGTTTAAACATTTTAATGTTTTGTATTCTTATTTTTATAATATTGTAAGCTGCTTAGAGTTGCTTGACAGTGGGGTGGATATAATAAATAAAGAAATAAATGCTCACTATGTACATAGTTCAACTTTAAGAAAGAAAGGAAGGGAGGGAGGGAGGGGAAATGATAATATATCTATTTATAACCTAATTTAACCAAGAAAAGTTTCCAATTCTGCCAAAACTACAAAGAAATTTCTTGAGTAGCCAGAGAAAATTTCCAAATCCATTTAAAAACCTCCTAAATAAGCAGTTTTTGGGGCTTCCTGTTCAAATAATGTCTTAGAGAAACGTAGCTGTTAAACTAAAAGAGAAATGAAATCTCTCTCTACAGACCATGCAAGACCCTTCCTAGTTCAGAACCTGCAGTTCCGAGTTCTGAATTTCTCCAAGCAATAAACACTCTTTATCCTGATCACCTTAAATTAAGAAATTAACATATTATTGTAGGGTACGTCTTGAGAGGGAGGGGGGATGTCTCAGCCCCTACCCTCTTTTCTTTAAACGTTTGCTCTCTCTGTTCTCTTCTCCCGGTTTTTCTGCTTTTTGCCATCCCCTTCATCCCTGCGCGGACTGAGACGCCTGCCTTTGGAAAGCTAAGTACAGGTCTTCAAAAGAACCCCATACATTTGGAACTTTTATGGGAGGAGAAAGGAACCCTATGATTCTTATGCCCGTATTTTGTTACAGTGGCTTGGAACTCGGGCACATCTCCTCCCCTCTTTCTTTTCCGCGTCTAAGATTTTTTTTTTTTTTTTTTAAAAAAACAACAACAACCCGAAGCAAAAGGTCTTTCATCGGGTGTGGGTTTTTTTTTTTTTAATTAAAAAAAAAGAAAAGCCCAGCTTATTCTCCCCATAGAAGACATAACTCGCCTATTTGGGAGGGTTGGGAAGAACAAGCGAGGAAAAAAGGGGACCTTGACAATACGCAAAGCATTCGCTCTCTCGCTCTCTCTGCTGGCCTGGCATTCAAGAATCGGCCTATTTTGGGGGGCTCAGCAAGAGAGTTTAGAAAAGAAGCGTGGGGTCTATTGAGAGCATTCTTGCCCCCCTTCGCAACTGCGGGGCTTTATGAAACTTATCTTCCATGCCTTGTCAGGGTATTTTCTGGAGCCCAATTAGTGCTTTTGTTGCAAAAGTTCTTTTGAAAAAAAAAAAAAAGAGTTTGAGCAGGCAAAAGAGGAGGAGGAGGAGGAGGAGGACAAAAAAATTGGCGGCGGGGGGGGGGGGGAGACACCGCCGGGCAGGGGTTGAGGTCTCTCGCGTCTCCCTCTTATTTTGACGATTTCAGTCATTAAGCTGCGTAATAGTTAATATGACAACTGGCCGATGAAGTTTGTATAGAAACACCTCGGCAACAGGCGCGAGAGAGACCGTGCAGTGGGTGGCAACAGGCGCGGGAGTGGAGCGTCCGGCCGTGCGTGCACAACTGGCAGAGCCAGACCACTGAATGCCCGGGGAAGGAGAGGGGCGGCCGGGGAAGAATAGGCACAACTGGAGAAAATAAAATAAAGCGAGCTGCCAAGGAGAGGAGAGGCAGAGAAAAGTGAACTCGTTTTGAATATTTTCCAACTAAAGACCCGCGTCCTAAAACCTTGTTGCCGAAGTTAAAGAAATGCGTAAATGGAACAATTTTACAGGCCTTTTGCCCCACATTCTTTCTTCTTCTTCTTCTTCTTCTTCTTCTTCTTCTTCTTCTTCTTCTTCTTCTTCTTCTTCTTCTTCTTCTTCTTCTTCTTCTTCTTCTTCTTCTTCTTCTTCTTCTTCTTCTTCTTCTTCTTCTTCTTCTTCTTCTTCTTCTTCTTCTTCTTCTTCTTCTTCTTCTTCTCCTCCTCCTCCTTCCTCCTTCCTCCTTCCTCCTTCTTCTTCCTCCTCCTCTTCTTCTCTCTCGCTTTCAAAAGCTGCAAAAGGAAGGAACAGTTGATTTTTTTTTTTAGGCAAGAAGCTGCTAAAGTGTGTCGGTTGTTGTGTCGGAGGCAGCTACAGTGTTGTAAACGGGACATTTCCACCCGCGCTGAGTATTTCTGAAAGATTCCTCCATCGGTTCCCTTGCGGTGGGGAAAAGAAAGGTGAAACAAACAAGGCGAGTGGGATCTCGGGGAGAAAGAGATCCACACCCTTCCATTGGGTCGGGATCTCTCCCTCTCCCACCCTCCTTCCCCTCCCCATTTCTCGCTGTTTAAATTTGCTCTTTCAGAATGAGATGACCGTGGCATTGACCCCAAGCACAGAGCTACTGGACGGTTTCTGCCTTGTTTTTCAAACCTTCATTGTTTCCGCCCCTTCTTTGGGAAACTTTTTCATTATGATTCCGTTTAAAAAAAAATGCAATGGGGGGGGGAGTTGTGCAAGGATGCGCCTTATCCTCGGCCTCCAAGCGCCGCCCTCCCCGCTCTGCCCCCATTAGAACGCATTAAATAATGAGGGATTTAAGCATGCTAATGAGCAGTGGAGGTCGGGAGGAAGAGACGAGATACTCTCTCTCTCCCCCTCCTTTTCTCCTTCCCTCCCTCGATCTCAAAAGGTGGTTTTCCAGAAGGCGACTGGACTTTCTTGTGTTTTTTTTTCCCCTTGAAGACGTTTCGCTTCTCCTCCAAGAAGCTTCTTCAGCTCTGACAGGATAGCGGGGAATGGAAGGTCAGAGCTGAAGAAGCTTCTTGGAGGAGAAGCGAAACGTCTTCAAGGGAAAAAAAAAACCCAAGAAAGTCCAAGACGTTTCGCCTCCTGTCCTTTGGGACAGTCAAGTGAGCTGGATGACTGCGAATCTCTACAGACTCCCATTTGAGAGAAGCGAAATCTGGAGAAAGAGTGGACCACACACACTTTTTTTTTAAAGTCTCCTTTCCCAAAAAGGAAAAAAAAAAACCTGGGAACCTGTCCTGGGTAGAAAACTCTCTCTCTCTTTCTCTCTCTCCCCATTCTATTTACGGGCTAAGCGAGCTCCTTTGGCTTCTTTTACGCGCAAAGAAAGAAGAGTTTACTGTCTCCACAAGCGAAGCCGCTCCTCACCCGCTTTGCCTGGCGCCCCTAGAAACAAGCCCCTCCTTCTTTCCTCCCTTAGATCCGCCCTCCCGCGCAAAGGGTCTCGGGAGAAAGTTGGCGGCTGGACCGGTGAAGGCAGGGCGTGTGTCGGCATTGTAGGGCCACGTGTCCCGTGTCCATCAACCGGCCAAAGGCGAGATGGAGCCGAGCGGTTCCTTCGGCCGGAAAGATCAAGGCGGGTCATTGCCCATTTGGCTTTTGGCTTTCATTCGAGAGTTTGGTGCCAGACTTCACAGCCAAGAAAGGAAGGAACGGCGCCCCCCCCCCTTTTCCCCCCGACCCTCTTGAAGTTGAAATGCCGTCCCTTTATAACGGGGTCTCCAAACTTGGCAACTTTAAGACTTGTGGACTTTAAGTCTTCAAGTTGCCAAGTTTGGAGACCTCTGCTTTATAATCCTGGCAGCCGCTTTCCAGAGAAGTCCCGTAAGCTCACATAGCACCCCGACGATCAGGTAGCTGCAACTGCCTTGCAAGATAAGGATAGGAATCTGTGACAGAGATGGAGCAAGTCGATCAGCCAGGTTCTTACCGGAAGCTCACCAGAAGACGCGAAGGGTTTCGGTGGAAGAAAGGAAGTTGGTGAAGCAGCCTTCTCCAACCTGGGTCTCTTCAGTTGCAGCGTTAAGACTCTAACTCCCCATCAGCCCAGTCAAGAACTTGCGGGTTTCAGTTCTTAGCATGTTTTCGGAACATTGCAAGTTAAAAAGGGGAAGATATTGTTGATGGATGGAATGTGTAGCTCGGTGTGTTATATTGGTCATCGATTTAGACGACTTTTCATAGTATTAATTAGACAAATGTGTGGAAAGGCTAGGAGCAGCACCGAGTAACCCTGGGCAAAGTTTCAGAAAGGTGATTTTCTCTGAAGAACTTGCTGTGCAAAACATCTTAAGTTGCTTTGTTAAGCGACTTACACACACACGCTACTTCTAAAATGCGTCACTATGCTGCCTCCTGTGGCAGTTCCAGTAAGAGGTATGCTTGGGTGGACCTCTCCAGAAGCTTCATGCACTATGCCCAATCAACTCCTGGAAATGCTGTTTTCTGCCTTCACACAGCTGTAACAAATTGCCAAACAGTAGCAAATCAATGGCTACAATATGTGCAGACTTGAAAATTCTATTTAATTGGCAAAGTGAGACAAGAAGTAGTATCTGACTGGAGAGCTCAGACTATACATTTTCTGACTTTCTGATGTTCCAGGATCTGTTAGAATTAGGATAACGAACTATTGCTTAAGCATCTTGTGTGAAAGCAGCCTACAAAAATCCATTGAAGTCTCCCTTGTAGTCAAAAGCCAGTCCTGAAATTAATTTGTGGAGACTGATGCTAACACAGATGTTTATATTCTTTGCCAAGATCCTGTTTTTTTCTTTCTTTCTTTCTTTCTTTCTTTCTTTCTTTCTTTCTTTCTTTCTTTCTTTCTTTCTTTCTTTCTTTCTTTCTTTCTTTTTCATATTTCTTTATTAACATTGGGGAGGGGGAGATCAGGGTCAAGGGGAAAATGAATGATGTATTTTAGTATCAGCTGCATCGAGCTAACACCAACATGGCCATTTCGAATAAATCAAATTTCTTTTCTCTGAGATGTGGCTAGAGACTTATGATTTGAAAGGGGGGTGGATTTGTTGGAGCCCTGACAATAACACTACCTTCCCAATCTCCTACCCTATTGGACTAGGTAATTATCATTCCCAGATATGAATAGTAATTCAATGTAGAAATGGTTGAAATTCAGACCATCTGGAAGATATCAAATTGAAGAAAACTTTATAGGGGTGGGACTTTCTGGTCACTCCTTGCAATCTGTTGAAGGCAATCTCTTGGGGGACAGCAGTGAGTGTGGAGCGTGAGCTGGGAGTAGAATGGGAGCAACAACCAAAAACATATGCCATTATGTCCAAGACAGGCACTATACTTTACAATATATTTAAACTGATTAATTTTAGAAGATACCCTTCTTTTATGGCAAAGAAATCAATATCTTGAAGATTAATTGCAACTCTGCCAGTCCTATTTACTTTCTGGGATCTCATTTATCAAGAAATGTTGAATAGTGCTGCATGTGGTGCACTATGAAATTACAACTACTCTGAAAGGACCTTCTAATTTGGCTTGGCTCCACCAGTTCTGGCTAATCATTGACTCAATTTGGACAGGAAAAACTATAAACAAAACTCCTTTTGAAGTATAACATGCTGACTTGTTTGTTCTGAAACTTGTCCTCTAGTTTGCTCTATGATGCTGATCATTCTTCTGTTAATTTGTGACTCAGAAGATAACCTGCAGCTCAGTCCTTGCAAGTATAACATGCAGGAAGAGTTGATCAGATTTTTTTAAAGAAAAAGAAAAAGCAAAGAAAAAGCTGTGCTTTGATTTGGGACTAGGGGAGTTCACTCCACAAGGCAGATTAGGCTAGGCTACAATGGGGGAATTGTGGTTCAAACTGTTTTGGAATCATTGTAGTATATTAATACATTGTGTGACCCATCTGGAGATTGGCCAGCCAGGTGTTAGCAGAAGCTGAATTACTAATCCAGGGCCTTAGTAGTTGAGAATGACTAATACTCTAGGGGTGCCTGGATAACTTTGAAGATCTGGAGCATTTACAAGGCCATGAGCAAATTCAGAACTGAATGCAGAGGAAGCATCACCTAAAGTTGGAGAATTCTACAATGAAAGTTGAGTTACTGGTCTTTCCCAGTCCTGGTGCAAATAGAATTGGAGGAGTGATTCTCTTGAAAGATAAAAAGAGCAAGTGAAAAATAAGTGGGTGACTGTAAGAGCAGGGCATAGCTGATCTAAGTATCTTGTTACCAAATGACCAACTGTTCCAGGAACTTCGGTAAGTTGGGTGAATGAGGAGCTGGACTATTGGAAGGACTTCGAGATAGATTAGTTTGTCATGAGAATAAAGTAGTAGGCAACCACTGGTAGATGGGGCAGAAAAATGAGGGAGGATGGTCAGATTGCAGTGAGAATGAGTGGGGGGAATATATTTTAGGGGAAGAATGACCTGTAATTTGTTGCTAGTTCCCATCTAATGCTTGTTTTGAGGCTGTGTGACTAGACTGTTGGACTCAAAATTGTTTCAGATGATTGATTGATTGATTCAACTTTATTGTCATTGCCATGGATACAGGCAACAAAATGCAGTTAGTATCCAACAACAGTCCTTATGTAACAAGACCATGACCTACACTTGTGTCCAAGATTGGTATGTATTACCAACTTGCTTCTGCAAATGTAATTGGGCAAGGGTGGTTATGCTACCCCAGGTTTCAGATCCTGCACCAATCTTAATGTCAAGGCAGTGTAGATGAAGGGATGGTGATCCTCAAAGAAACAAGGGTTGTCCAGAGCTGTGACTCATTTTATTTATTTGCAATATGTATAAAGTCCACCTTATGCAAATTAATGACATACTATGATAAAAACCAAAACACACAAACCCGGCAGCCTCAAAAGTGCACTTCCTCACATTCACAGATACTTTCTCTCTCTTCTGGGAAAAGAATTTTCAGAAGTCTAGGAGAATAGGGGTCTTCTGGATTTTAGGGGTAAACATGCATCAAGTGGGTGACTATGAATGTTTTTATGTAAGGTTGGAACAAGCTAGGGATTCTGCCTAGGTATTGTTCATCTTGCTGTTGGTGTATTCCCTGGCTTTCTGAAACTCATCACTGTTCTGGTGCTTGCTTTTAATCCTTGAGGACTTCTACGTCTGTCCTTGTGTGGGGATCTGGGAGACCACAAAAATTCACGACCTTGCTCTCAAGCAATCTCTCCTTAGGTGCAGATTCAAAGAAGTTCCTTCCACTGAAAATGAACCAACTGAACACAGATTTGAGCCTACATCAAAGTGATAACAGAAGCAAAGTGCTTTTACCTCGCCACCCTTATTGTGTGTTGCTGGAGTTTATTCCAGCAGCAGCTCTCTTTAAGGTGACTTGTTGAGTCCCAAAAGTGCTGTTCAAAAGGCAGTTGGACTTTCTTGGGTTTTCTTCTTTGAAAATTTCACTTCTCATCCATTCCTCAGTTCTAGGATGAGAAGTGAAGCCTGTTTTCGAGGAAAAAACCCCCAAGAAAGTCCAGCTGCCTTTTGAACAGCACCTTTGGGATAATCATGACCTGGATGACTAAGAATCTTCATAGATGTGACATGTTCAGTTTTGGAGAATTTAGGGTCTGTCCCTGGTTCTTGTGAGAGGAAGAAGTCCTAATCCAGTGACTGGAAACTATAAGGATTTGGATAAAAAGAAACAAATTTAAATCTGATTCCAGCAAGGATAGGTTATTATTTGCCCAGAAACGATGTGGCTCCAATTGCTCCAGGGATTAATCTGGATGGAGTGGCATTCTTCCTGAAGTATCAGATCTATGACTTGGAAATGCTCCTAGATTCACCTTCATCTATTGTTTTATAGATATAGAGGTTGTGACTAGCAGAGCAGATGACCAGTTTTGGCTGAGCTTCCCCATTTCTGGGGAAATAATTTGTGTTCTTTGTTTCCTGGCTAAATTACTATGATGTCTCTACATCGGGTGTCTCAAAAGTCTATTTGAACTTGCATTAGTACAAGATCCTTCAGCTGCATGCTAACAGATAAGTTGTTTATAGGACACCTGTGCTGTGGGTGCTGCATTGGCTGCCAGTAGGTACAATTTTGGAACTTGAATTCTTATATGATAGCCTTATAAGGTAATCCAGAGAGCATACTAAAACCATGCTACCTCTATTGTAGAGTTACAGTAACAGAATCATGCAAGTCTGAAAACCATTTCCCATTTTTATCTTTGCTTTCCAGAAACTATGCAAGGACCTTTCTGAGACATTTTCTGCAATCCCATTCCAGCTTTGGACTCAGAACTCTCATTAGATCATTGATTATGCTGTGGATCTTCCTCCTGTCTCCCAAGGTTATCCTCACATTCCATTACAATGCAGGATCCTGTTCTTTCAGATGGAAAAGAGCTAGCTGATGTATTTGTCTTAGATGGGCACACTGCAGCTTCAGTGCATGCTTTTATATGGTAGCACCCACCCCTTTGAACAGCTTCCTGTTAGATATTATGGATGGTTCTTTGCTTCTGAGATTCAGGAAAACTTTGAAGAAGAAGTTGTGCATAAAAGCATTCATTTCTGTTGTATTTTTCACATTTTTGAGCCACCCCTTTCATTTGGAGATTGGCATGTGGTCACAGGATTTCTATTTGGTTTAATTTCAATGTTATCACTGAAATGTGATTTGATTAATTTCAGGTATATTATATAGTATTTTGTTTTGTATCTTAATTGTGCAGTACCATTGAAGTGGTATACAATATAGTGCATAGCTTAATACACTAGTCTATCATATTAAGCCATAATACTTTGTTTAGGTGTTTGGGTTTTTATATAAAAAAAAGCACCATACTTGTTAATCTGTTACATGAACCCACTCTCTCTCGGTATTGACATACAATGGTTCTCTAAAGTTTGTGAACTCCTTTGAATGTTTAATATTTATGCATCAATATGATCTAAAATGTGATCTGTTCTCCACACAAGACCTAAACTTAGATAAACAAATGAGCAAAAACTTTATACCTACTCCTTTATTTGTTGAGAATTATCCAAACCTGCATATTTGTGTCTGTCAAATGTTTGTAAACCTTTGCATTCAGTACAGTAATTGCTGTGCTCTCCATATTTTTCACACAACAGGTCTGAAGAAAAGTCCTTGCACCTTCAAGGTGACTTGGAAAATATGGCTGAAACCCTAAAAAGAGACCACTGCCAGCCAGTGGAGATAAAACTGAGCACCACGGACAGTATTAACTAGCCTCTTGTGTTTTTAACTTTGACCAAAAGCTCTGCTAAGTGTCACTTGTTTGCGTACTGATCAAAAAGCCTGAAAAATAGTGGCACTTGTATGTTGCTGTGAGTCAATCCATATTGACTCAATTAATTAGCGTGAAGAGAGAGGCAGGTGCTGATCCAGGTGCAGTGCCCTGTCTGATGCTGCTTATTTGCATCAGTTCCCGCTCTATGATGTATTTTAAAGCAAAGAAAATGCCAGAGTGGGATTTCCGTAAACTTATGTAGACAGAGTGCCATCTGCTGACAATCAATTATTTTAAGGAAGAAGATCAAATGCATGAACCATTACAAGCATTCAGCTCTCCTCCTTGACAATCAAACTGTGCCCCCATTTGCAAAAGGCAGACACCTAGATGCATAACTTGAAGACTTTTTCTGATGTTATTTCTCTTTTCAATTTGGACAGCTCAGATACTTCTTCAAACAGGGGATGCCTTCAAAAAGATTATCTTATGTAACTTATTTATTAAATTCATAGGTTGTCTAGTACTACCTTTATACAAAATAGTTAAAAATAAAATAATATAGAAAGCATTTAAAAGAAGTTTCCAAGAAAAGAGTTCCAATACCATGAAAACAGAGAAGTTCAACAACTACTCTAATCTGATGCTTGTAGGAAGTACCAGGTTTTAGGGGCTCATTTAAATAGAGTCAAAGTGAGCTATGCAAATCTTGGAGGCCTTTTTTTCAGAGAGTAGGTGTTGCAAAAGAAAAGGTTCGTTTCCTTGACCCCTCAGCTGACACTGTATATTTGATGGTATCCAAAGCTTGCTGACTCTGCATCATCATTTAGGAAAGACAGAAGCTATGGAAGACATTCAAATAACCAGCCTATGCCATGATGGGCATTATAGCCAGTAAGTATCACCTTGAATTGCACTGGGAAACCTACTGGCAACCAATACAGCTCACAAAGCAGAGGTGATGTGCATGTGCCATAGCATGATCATAACTATTAGTGTCACTGAGTTGTGGAAAAGGCATAGCTTCTGAGTGGTTTTCAAGGGAAACTCCTAATAAAGCACATTGCAATAATTCAAATACACGATGACTGTCCTAAGCCATCTGTTCCAGGTAGTTCCTCTGTGAGAGACATGGGCGGTTTTAAAATGTGATAAATACATAATAAATCACAGATGAATTTGTTTGAAGGCTTTCCTGGTCAGAAGCCTGTAGAGAATCTTGGTCATCCAGGTCATGGTTGTCCCAAAGGTGCTTTTTCAGGAGGCAACCACTATCTGATTCCCCACTATCATGTCAGAGCTGAAGAAGCTTCTTGGATGAAAATGGAAACATCTTCAAAGAAAAAAACCAAGAAAGTCCAGTTGCCTCCTGAAAAAGCACCTTTGGGACTTCCTGGTCAGAGTTGCTACCCATTTCCTGAACAGAAACTGTAAGTCTATGAATCAGGGGTGGGATTCAAAAATCCCAGCAATTGGTTTGCTGCCCAGTTGCTGGGTGGGTGTGGCCTACCAGAACTTCTGGGAGGACCATTTTTTTTGCCTTCCCAAGGGTCTGGAGGCTTCCCTAAGGCCTCTGGGAGCAAAAATGGTCTCTCCTAGGCTTTGGAGGCCCCCCAGAAGCCAGAAACAGGACCTTTTCTAGATTTCCGGAAAGCCTGATTTCTTCCCCCCCCCTCCAGACTCTCCATGTGGACCCTGCACTTACCTGCATCGAAAATGGGCCATGTGGAGACTCTTGGGAGGGGAGGGTCACGGTGGGGAGGTCCAGCCAGTCAGGTCAAATACCAGCTCAGCGAACCAGATGCAAATTTAAGATCCAGTTTGCCAGAACCGGTCCAAACCGGTAGAATCCCACCACGGCTATGAATACCCCAAATTGTACTAATAGGACATATTATTGCTCTAGCAGCACAGGATATAGCAATCCAATATCTACATGCAAAGTGAAACTACCAGTGAATACAATTTAAAATTACTGTCCCTTTTCACAGTTTGTTTTAAGGCTTGGGGGCATCTCTCTACTTGCACCCAATCATGTAAATAAAAATATGCCCTAGCAATATTTTTGTGCCATGGCCCCATTAATTGGTTCTATCTCTCCTAAAGGGACATTTTATCATGTTTGATGAATGTGTAAAAAACACAGAAAATGTTGGATTCAGTACATGTACTAATTCAGAAGATTTTAAAGACTAATGTACAATTGAAACGAAAGGCCTCTATTTTGGGATTAATGGATAAGGAGCTAGAAAAAATGTAATGGAACTTTGTTTTTATATCTAATAACTGCAACAAGATTATTATATGCTTGAAAGAAGAAAAGTGGCACCAGTCACAATGGAACAATGGCTGGTGAGACTGACAGAAGTTGCAGAGATAATTAAATAGATTTCTTTGATTATAGAGAAGACAATATCTACAATATATTTTTTGTCAACTATAAACTTCATATGGACTTTTTGCATGAAATGGAAAAAATGAACTTTTGATTTATGGTTTTTATGATTGGAAAATGTTAGATAATAGAAAAAAGACAGCCTTTTTGTAACCATAGAGCAAAAGATAAATTTGTAATCACTTGTATTTGTTCCTCAGGAAATTGAAGTTTCTTTCTATTTTTTAATATCTTCCTTTTCTTTCTCTGTGTCTTTTTTATTATGTATCAGTTTTTGTTAGTTTTTTATTTTCTTTTTAAAACTTTTAATGAAAAAATATAGAAAAATATTGGCTTTATCTCTTCTCATTCCCTGAATATAACATCCACACATTGCCTTTTGTATTAAAATCATACTCTTTTTACAGTTGCCCAAGCTTCATAGAGAAGCTGGCATTAAAAATGATTAAAATGGTAAGCTACACGTATCCAAATGAATGGAGAACTAAATAAAAAAAAGGGGGGGGGGAGACTGATATCATGCTTGAACCCAATCAAAAATACTTACTGGGAAACCTAAGTGGCTGCCAGTGTCCCCAGGCATGTCAGAAGAGTTCCACAAATGTCAGGCTTATTATTATTATGATAGATAGATAGATAGATAGATAGATAGATAGATAGATAGATAGATAGATAGACAGACAGAGATCTCTATCTATCATCTATCTATCTGTCTGTCTGTCTGTCTGTCTATCTTTCTTCTAAGGAAATAGGTGTGGTGCTTCAAAATGACACCAGAATTACTGACACTATGATACAATCTCTGTTCATTTTCCTTGTATCCTATTGCAAAAACTTAAGTTGCAGGGTTTGGTCTTGTTTTGTCACTAGCTCCTCCTCTCGCACTACTACCTCAGGGAGAGCTAGCTGTCATTGTATTTCATAGTGGCCCAGGTGACTTTGGGAAGCTGTTTCAGTGATTGTTACAATCAATGTGCTCTGATTTCATATGGGCTGTTTTGTCCGGCTTATTCTGTACTACTTCTACCTGCTCATTTATGAGTCTCACTGAACTCATTTGGGTTTCTTGCAGAACTGCGTGGTTCAGACAGCAATTTGTACAAACAGATGGAAAACATGGGGGAGAATTGAAAGTACCTTCATTTCATTGTTAATTGGCTACAGTTTTATGTTTGATTACCTGAAAATAAGCAACAGGAATCTTGTGAAATTTAGCAATCTGATGCTCTTCTGTGCAGACAGGTAGGACAAGATGAGGACAAATATAAGTTATGTTTGTGCTTATTTTGTGGTTTTATTCACAGGAAATTTTCTCCCATTTAAATTTGAATGCATTCCTCAGGATTGGGCAATAAAAGATTCTTTCCCTCTAATATAAACTTCATGAAATAAATATGAACAAACCATTATTTCGAACTCCCGTTTGGTTGGGTCATCCATTTAGGATCTAAAGAGTATCTTCAGAAGTCTGTCTGGTATTGCTATAAGCAAGTAGCATTGTTATGGTTGGTTCATATGATTAGAGAAGGAATATATTGAGAACTGAAATTACAGAATTGCACAATGCAAACCATAAGAAGACAAGAAATAATTCATGCGGTCACCCAAACAGAAAGCACATGTAAAAGGACAAAGAAAGGAGCCCAATTTTTGACTTTCGGAACTCACAGCCAAACCATGGTGCCTTTTGAGTTGAAAGGGGTGGTGCAGAGGGGTGTGTGAAGAAAACCCCACCTTTGTCCAAACTCTGCCAAAGAATTGAGATCAAAAGAGGCCTTCAGCTCTAAACTCAGCTTTAAATATGTGTGTTCATAGTTTGCAGAAGATCCTGCAAACATTGTAAAATTGTTCTAGGAAAAATACTGTTCATTAGTGCTTGAGGGAAAAAAACATAAAAAGGCCAGCAACATGAATGGAGATCTTTTCCAAGTAAGTTCATTATATTAAGATGATGTTTTATGTAGCTATTTAAATGTTATAAATAAGCAGCGCCATGTGTGTGTTTTTTAAATGCATAATGTTGCAGTTACTAGTTATACAACTGACACTAACTTTCAATTCTATGCTTTCAACATCAGGGTAATTATAGGCAGTATAAGTCATTATCTTTCTATTCCTGCATATTAACCTGCTCTTAAATGCATAAATGCTGAAACTGACAAGCCTATGTTTATTTATTTATTTTTATTGTTCTGTAACAGGGGAAGGGGAAATAAACTTGCAGGCATAGCATTTTTTTAAATAGATTTTCCTATGAATAATTTGTATTATGATAAATATATGTTTACTTGAGCTACTGTGGAGAAAGTTAGGTATTTATGAGAATGTTTCCAGCAACAAATAAATAAGATGTTGGTTTTGCACACAGGTATATAAGTGTACATTAAGTTTGACCTACATAGTTTCTATCTATACATTGAGATTTAAAATATATGTTCATGTTAAATAAGTGCAGTTAAACTCCATTCTAATATCTCATGCAGCCTTCTTAGATTCTGGAGATGGGTCCTGGTGAATTATATTTTTGATGAATTATATGATAGATAGAAATATGCTGACCATGGATACCAAAAGTTATCTACAGTTAGAAACCCTTGATCCTTGAATTTGTGGATAGGAAAATAATGTCATCCAATTTTTATGGCAATGTTTCATTTCTTTCTCCAGTATAAGCAAGTATCCTTAAATGTATTTGCTTATCACCAATGGTTGAACATACCTGAAATCTGGTGAATGCCTGCCTCAGTGTAATATGAAAGTTAGATCACTAAGTGATTATATGAAGTTGTTTTCAACTCTTAATGAACACATAGGTTTTTTTCCCCATGACAATTTATCTCTAACTTGGTCTTTCAGGTCTTCCAGAGGTGCACTGATCATTATTGTAACTGAGCCCATGCATCTTGTTACTGGCTATCTTTTTTTCTTTCTTTTTGTCTTCCCTAGCATTACAACATTTCCCCTTAGGTCTTTGCATACTGTGTCCAAAATAGAATAATTTCAGCCTGGTAATCTGTGTCTCCAGTGAGAACTCTGGATTGAATTTTTTGATGATCCAGTTGTTTTCTTGGCTGTCCACAATATTCTTTAGTCTTCTTCAAGAGCAAGTTTGAAGGCTTCAATGCTCTTTCTATTGTCCTTTTTCAAATCCAACTTTTGTTTTTATAATGTATCACAGAAAATACTGCAGCTTACATAATTCTGATCTTTGAAGTTATAAGGTAGACTGAGACTTATCTAGTTGGATGTATTTGAAAGCAGAGAAATCTTTGAAGGTGTGCCAGCCTCTTCCTAAGTACCTAGACTATGGAAACAAATGGCAGATTTGCCTTTCAATTGCATTGAGCTGTCCCTATTTCGGAGGATTCCTTCAGCTTGGATAATCTCTAAACTGAAATATTTAATATTAATGGACTTTTAGCTGCTGTTGTTTCTTATTTTTCAGACAGTTTAGCAGTTCTATGGCTTTTGTGGGTGGGATTCTAGAACTTTGCTTTGGCTTCTTTTTAAAAAGCTGTTTTTCCATATTAACTAAAGTGGAGTTGAACAAATGCCACAGTGAAATCCACTAATGAATTTCTGATTTTCCAAGAATGAAAATAAAGGATGAACACAACTTGAAATGTACCCTGCTGGGATAAGCTTAGCAATTCTGGATTTGTCCAAGATTTTCTTCATAAGAGGGTATAACACACACACACATACACACACACATCACTCTTCTCAGTCTTTGAACGTGCTTAAAATTCCTCACAATTCCTTAATTAGGAAGATTGCTTGTAGCAATGAAGCAACAAAGAGCTTTATTTTTACGTCCAGATATTTTTCTCACCCTCATCCTAAAATATATTGATTATTCAATTTGTTCTCCAACATGAAGAATTTAACCAAAATGCTTTGAGTTGATATATTTTTCCCTCCTTTATGTAACAAACATTTACTGGAAACAGACATTTTTTGTTTACGAAGAGCCACTTATTGGTTCTAGCTAAACCTTTGTCTGACATTTAATAAATACTCCTCATGAGCTTCAGTGGATTAATGTCACAAATGATATACACTGGGAACAAGTATAAGCTATTTAATAAGAAGTTCTCTTGTCTCAGACTCAATACATACAGCTTAAGACACTGAAGAAATATTAACAAGAAAGAAAGATGGTGCAATACTAATAAAACTGAAAAGGAGGAGGTAGACATCAGATTTATTTTTTACGCATTTTAAGAAAACAAGCTGTTAATCATCACTGCTATAAAAATTTAATTTGCCAAACTTAAAAACAGGAACATCTTACAAATTAAGAAATTCAATCCATTGCTTCACAACAATCTGCTCACATTCCAGCCAATATATAGTTTCCAGCCCAATATATAAACAGAAACATATTAAAAATGATTGCAGGAATTGGGTGTGGCTAGTCTAGAGAAAGGAAGGACAAGGGAGGGACATGATTGCAGTATTCCAATATTTGAGGGGGCTGCCACAAAGAAGAGGGGTGTCAACTTATTTTCCAAAGCATCAGAAGACAAGAAACAATGGCTGGAAACTAATCAAAGAGAGAAGCAATGTGGAATTAAGGAGAAACTTCTGAACAGTGAAAACAATTAAACAGTGGAACAGCTTGCTTTCAAAAGTTGTGGATACTTCATCATTTAAGTTTTTAAAGAAAAAAACTGGACATGTATAACCTTTAAGAACCCCCTTTTTGTCTGCTTATATGTGAGCTAAGGTGGATGTGAGTTGTAAAACAACTTGGAAAAAAATAGGAGTGTAAAACAGCTAGCCAAATTCCATTATAGAATTTAGAGTTGATGTAATTAGTTTCCAGACACCAAAGCCTTGTAAATAATTTCATATTTATTTATATAGGAATCCAGGTACATTGAAGAGAACACTTCCCAGAAAGATGCAATCTCTCTTATTTTTTCCCTCAAAGAAGAAGTTGGAGCCTTGGCTAAAGTCCTTCGCATATTTGAGGTATGTATTTTACAAAAGCAGTTGTAGGAAGAGTGATCCCACTAAGGCTGCAAAATGACAACCCAGCCATCATGGATGCAGTTCCCAGATATCATCGTCTTTGTGGTTGATCTCAGATGACATCCCAAAGTCGTCACCTCCCAAACCTGCCTGTGCTGAAAAATCTGTCTGTTACTCTTTTGTTTAGTATTCTGTGATATTGGTTGTTTGGCAAGAGAAAATGGTGAGAAATTGTAAAAAGCAGCCACTCAAAATAAGCTGGATTTTATATTAATGGTTTACCAGAATCTGTTATCTAATTTCCCTCAGCCATTCTTCACCTGCAAAAAATACTTGTATCTTTTTTTGTCTATCACATTAATTTCTTTTGGAGCATGGTGGTTCAGCAGTTATGACTAGTGGTTCAGACTGGTTCAGCGGAACTGGTAGTAAAAAAAAAAAGCCTCCTATGATCAGCTGAGAGAAGAAAGAAGAGAAAAGCACAGGATCAGCCCTTCCACCTGCCCCTACGCTTTTCTCTTCTGTATCCTCTAATCTGATTGGTGCTGCAGACCTCAGCTGGTGTGGGGAAAGCTGCACACCCATCACACGCGTGATCATTAAACCAGTAGTAGAACAGGTAGGATCCCACTGCTGGTTTTGACTCTGTGCTTGTTGGCTGGAAAGCTGGCAGCTCAGGTTCAAGACCCAAGTGCAATGCAAGGCTCCTGTCCTCACCCCAGTCTTGCCAATCTAGCAGTTCGAAAGCATGCAAATGCAAGTATATAAAATAGGTACCACTTTGGTGGGAAGGTAACAGTGCTCAGTGATGCCATGCTGGCCGCATGACCAAATTTCTTTGAACAGCACTTGCCTTGAAATGGAAATGAGTACCGCTGCCTATCTGGCCATGACCCCTTTTTCTTTTTTAGTAATTTCTTTAGAATATGTTTTTCAGTGTTTCTTTTAAACATATCTTACTGTTGTAAGATGGAAATGCTGTTGGTTCTTCTTCAGTAATAATCACTCTGTAGCATCACTGCCTGTTTTGCTAATCTGAAAAAGGCACCCCCCCCCACATTTTCTTCTGTTCTGCAATATAATTCTCCAATATAACCTAAGGAGAGATTGCCTATCTGGAACAGTAGGGTGAGGGAATGAGCTCAAGGCTACAGGAGAATCAATTATGTATTTGTGTTTATCACCACAACATCTGACATGGCTACAAGATGGATTCATTAAAACTTTTATCCTGGAGAAAAGTCTATATGGTTAAGAGTTGACACCGACTTGATGACATATCAGCATACATTTTTAACATTCCTTCCTATTTTACTTAATAGAACTTTATGTCCTTCGCAGCCAGAAAGTCTCGTTAAATTTCTCATACATGAAATGCAAACAAGATATTTTAAAGATTACATGCACTAACATTCTCTATACTATAGAATGCCACACATTGTATTTAATTCATATAATCCACCTTGAGATGGTTTGTTTAAAGAAATCTATCCTCAATTTCAGATTTAATATATAATTAATATAATTGCATCGATCATATTTTGAGTTGTTTCCAGTTGCCCATCTTTCCATCATTCTGAAAACTGCCCGGTTATCCATATTTCCCAGTCTGGAATATTAAAAAACAATTGGAAACCATCTCATAACCCTAACAAAAGGAATTTCCCTGTGATATCCTCCTTTGGGATTTAAGTCTGAGAAGCCAGAAATGATTGTACAATGAAATGAATGAAAGATGGAATATTCATATACACTGTTTAAATCCTTTGTAAGTATTCTCAACTTCAGTCTTGAAAATTTCATTAAATTGGGTGGGAAGAATCAAAAGCAGCTGTTTCTAATCAAACTGAATGAGAATGGTGGTGATGGGAAGAGAAAAAGAAATGACAGCAACCCTCATTGTTTTCAATGTCAAATATAATTCCACATGTTCTGAATAATGCAGAAATGTTCTATAGAGAGCACTGATATTCTCTCCCCCCACCATGTAAGAGCCATAAAGAAATAATAGTATGATAATACCTCTGCTTGCTTTCTAGTAGCAATAGCACTTAGACTTATATACTGCTTTATAGTGCTTTACAGCCCTCTCTTGAAATCCCAAAGTTTGTAGCGTTATTTCTTTCTTTCTTTAAAGATCTAATATGGACTTTAAATGCACTGTATGTCTAGGAAAAGGATATGTAGAAACACAAATTGTATAATGAACAGAGTCCCATCAGTTTTTTATTTAGGAAAATAACAGTTGAATTGCAAATGGAGAGGATATACAAGCTGGTAAAAACAGATAGATTTTTCCTTCTTCCAGAAGCTTCTGTTTCATAACTGAAGAAAAAATAAATCAATGATTACCCAGGATGAGATGTGTAAATCCTCTCTTTCTGTATTCGGTGACATCAGAATGAATTTTCAATTAATGCATCTAACTCAAACTTTGCTCAAAAGATGTATATAAAGTTTGAGTTAGATGCATTGATTGAAAATGAACACCAGCATCGCTCATACATACAGCATGTGGGATGGAAACATGACATTTTACATAACAAAATGGCTCTGTTCAAGCCTTGAGATGTCATTTGGATCATGGGCAGGCAAATGTTTGTAACTGGATGCTGCATTTAAAAAAGAAAGCCAACAATCTACTTCTGAATTACACAGAGGGCACTGAGGTAATACAATGATGTCACCAGAGAGTTTCTGTCAAAATTTTTATCCTTTTGATGAAGCCCATCCTTTGAGGTTTGATTTAAAATAAAAAAGATGTATTAATCCTAGTAGTGTCAGCTAGCTATGTTGCTTAGCATTTTAGCAAATAAATAAAAAGAAAGCAAAATCGTGTTGTACAATGTGAGTTTCTGTGATCAGATCTAGAGAGATTCTCGGGATTCAAACAAACAAAACCTGCATGTAAATCAGGTTCCTTACTGATTACTGATTTTAAAAAATCACTTATTGATAGCAACAAAAAACATTACAAATATTCTGTAGCAGGTTAAAGACTAATATACTTTGTCAATGTTCTACTTGGCTTATGGAATAGTATCCTTAGAAGCAGTATATGTTCTTGGTTTTTGTTTTTGTTTTCTCCTCAGGATGTTAATCAGATGGATTCTCTTGACATTAACTTGAAAGGAGTTTGAAATGCTGTTCTTCAATCTGATGGAGAGCTTGGCTGCACTTCTTAGTCATGTATAAGAGCAGAGAAACAATATTCCTTTAACCTCTTTCTCCTGAGGTGGCTCAGCCTCCACAGACACGTTGGCCTTCCCCTGCAGAGCTCTTGCGAAGCTGTGATGAGTGTGCAGCTCTGTTCTTCATTCATCTCATAGAATCAGCTTGACACATGAAAATTCAGAGTTAGAGTACCTCATAGATGACAAGCTAGTCTTGTCTGAAGATGTCTAGTGGTGGAGACAGGCATTGTTTGGACTCAGCAGCAAAGCAGCTTGTTAGCATCTATATGTGAGGTCTTCAAGGAATTCGAGGGTTATAGGCTAAACTGGGATTTAAAAAAAATAAATAAAAAACCTTCCTGGAAGAAGGAAATGGCAAATTATTTCCCAATTGTTGCCAAGGTAACTAAACGTATGCCTCCATAAAACCAGCAGGAATCTAGCTCAATTTGAAGGATATTTTAGTATTTTAGAAAAGAATGTTTGATTATTCCCCTCCCAGAAAATTGTTTCACTTTTAAATATCTTTCAACATCAGGCACAAAATCAGCAATGTTTCTTCTTTAACATGTAGATCATTACAGTTAATCCTAACCTTTGGCTCAGCAAATATTTGTCCTCTTCTAGCTGACAGCTTGAATTCCGTAGGATGCAATTCCTTCTCAGTACAGTATTATATTACAATATAGTACTGTATTATATTATATTGTTCTCCATTCCATAATAGCTTTTCTTGGTTCCTGCCTCTCATACTGAATGGCCATTTAATTAATTTGGGCCAAATGAGAGTTTGTCAATAAATTATTATAGGCATTACGAAAAAGTACAGTCCTATGTCTCAGTGGTATAATGTGGATCTAAATGTAAAACAGCCCTGATTTAATACAAGAAAGTTGAAAAATCAAATATGGGCTAAATGGACTCAAATATGTATATTTATGTAACTTTCTTTGCATTAATTGTAAAGAGTTCATCTCATGATTTGTTATATATTTTAGCTTTTCTGAACCTGGTACTCTTCCAATGTTTTGATCTTTCATTGTTTGTACTGGCTAGAGATTATGGAAAATTTAATCCAGCATGTTTAAAGGCACCAGTTTGGGCTAACTGGACAAGGCTTGAAAGTATGGCATTCGATTTTTAAAGTAAAGTTTTACAGAAACTTTAAACAGAATTTATTTATCCCTCATTTGACTCAACCCTATTTCATTTCACAGCAGTCAATAAGGCAAGCCCACTTGTTTTAGCTTCCAGCCACAGGCACTTGTAGAAAAATAATAATTTTCCCAGATCTTTGGGAAGGGACTTGATAGGTGGATAAAACTCAGTAGGGGGGATAAAACTTCCAAATCCAAACATTTGGCTGATTTTATTACCAATCATAAGAATAAGGAAAGCCAGTATAAATTAAAGAACTAGCAGCTACATATTTTACATTGTTGTGTATATTATAATATAGTTATATTAATACTAAATACACTACATGGCTCCCAGGGATTCTGGGTAATTTACAAAAAAAGTCACAGGCAATGCACAGGCTTCTTTGCTTATGTATCTATCTATGTGTGTGTGTGTGTGTGTGTATTCATAGCCTACTTGCCTCATATTAGTATTACCAATTGATATCAACAGAAGGAAAGATTTCCCCTTTCCAGTTGTTTCCGACTCGAGTGTGTGTGTGCTTATTTCTGTTTGTTAGCCAAGGGAATCAGCATTTTCCAAAGACAATTCTGTAGTCATGTGGCCAGCATGATTATACATGAAGTGCACGGAATGCTATTATCTTCCCACCAAAGTGGAATCTATTTATCTACTCACATTTGCAGGCTTTCAAACTGCTAGGTGGGCAGGAGCTGGGGAAACTAATGGGAGCTCACCTCTTTGCACAGCCCTCAGAGGTCTTGAACCTAGGCTATCAGCTTTTCAGTTAATAAGCTCAGCATCTTTAACTGCTGAGGTATTGTACCCCCATGATGTCAAAATAAGTGTCAAAATATATACCATGTTTATTGGAAGGAAGCCTTACTTGGCATAGATTTAATTTTAAAAACAATAGTTATCATGGAACAAGGAACAGAACATTTAACTTGGAGGATATTTTTCCACTTTTGGAAACTTCTGGATTGACAATTTCCACTGGTCCTATTTAACTTTTTCCCCTCAGGATTGTAGAGAAGATAGAGAGATGATTTTTTTTGCAGGTAGCAGAATTATTTATGAACTTGTGTCACACATTCTTACAATACCATGTGTAAAAATATTGATTGAAAGTTTTTTTTTACCCTGCTTTTCTTGTTAAGAAGGTTGAAATGACATTAAAAATTTCAGTTTTAACAAACAACAGCACGCCCACAAAACCATAGCTTTTGAAATAATTAAGCCAGTGACTGTGAAAAATTAGTTGCCTAAATCAAGCTTTTGAAACCCCAAAAGGAAAGTTTTTTTTAAAAGTAACTTTTAAATTCTGTTACAGAAGGGTGGGAAGGACTTTCACAAATGCAGGCCCATTAAAATAAGAGGCATTTAGTGAAATTGTTACAATTGTCCGTCAGTTAATTTTAAATGTTCTCTTCATCCTGCCATTCAAATCCTCAGGTAAAAGTGATAGCTTAAATCACTGGCAGGGAGAAAGAACAGACAAAGGGGATGGAAGAAAAAACGAGAAAAAAGGTTAGTCCTCCCATTTTGGACTCATCCACACCTTCCACAGGTTTTTTTTAAAAAAATAAATTTTATTTGGGTTTTCACAAAAAAAAACATAATACAAATAAAACATCTTTTTTTGAGAATAGCCTGATCACGGGTTATCACTTCTTCATACAGACACAAACTCAATTTCATGTTCATCCTTGCATTCTATTCCATATCTTATTACTATTTAACATTTTCTACATAGTTTTTCTCCTCCCTTGATTTTCTCAACTTTATTTTTAGTTATCTCATATCTCATATCTCAATTCAAATCATTATATTTGTACTTTTTGTCTGTCCTGTTTCAATTTCATATTATCTTTTCTCATTAAACAAATTTTCCCCTGTAGTTACTAATTGGAGTATGACCTCTATATCTTTTAATTTTATCCATTCAACTCTTATTTAAACTTCAATTTATACCTTTAAGATTATAACAATCAATATAATACATAACTTCCGATCGAGTTCTGCTTGGTACATTCTTAAAGTACACACTATATTCTTAAAAAAAAAAAAAAATGTGTAAATAAAACCATTCCAATTCAATTCTATCGTTAATATTCATTAAAATCTTGACATCTTTTTCTTTTCAATTGAATATCATATTTCCTTGTGAACACTTATAAACTTTCCATAATTAATTCTTTTTTTCATATTTCTCTTCACTTATATTTTTATAAATCATTAATAATAATTAAAATGTTCCCATTCTTTCCTAATTTCATTCTCTCATTCACTTTCTTTCTTTCATTTATTAACTATATTACAATAAATATTTTATCCATCATTTTAGTCATCATATTTTCTAAAAATTATTTCTATTTCTAATATCACAATACTATCTTATGTACCATTGCAGAATCTCTTTTCAATTAAATTTTCACCCATTATCTCTAAACAGGCTTATGCTTTTAATCCTTGAACCTTTTTCTTATTTCTCTGTATCTTGTTTCTGTCTTTTATAACTTCTTTTCCTTTTCTTCTTCCCCCCTTCTTCTCACTCCCCACTTTCCCCCCTTGTCTCTCTACTTCTAATTCTCTCTTCTGTGATCCCCTCTTCTGTTGCTTTCTAATATTGTAATTATTTTTCCAAGTATTCTTTTTTTGGTTGTTTTTTCAAATCTTAGACTTTTCACTATCTTTCCCCCCTTTCCTCCCCCTCCCACATGACATTACTTGATCATTAAAGATGGCTTCTTCTTTGTCCAGATTTTTCTTGTTGTATAAGCATTCCTTGTTGTTTCTCATAGTTCCAGATCTCCATTTCTAAGAGTTGAAATACGAAGCCAAAAGAACCTCTCCCTTCTTGTGCACTTCTTTGTACTTTTAAAGTTCCATTTTCAGTTCTTTTAGAAGTGGTGCCATTTTAAACACTTTTAAACAACCACCTGATTGATTTTAGTCATTTAAATGCAATAGGCAAAAATCCAAAAATCACCAAGTTATCCAAATAATCCAAAGCTGTTTCTTCTAGCTTCTTTTTTCCACTTTCTCTTCCTGGGGTTCTATTATTTTGTTACAAAGTTTCAGTTAAAGTGTATCTTTTAGGGATCTTGTTAAGGTTTCACTGTAAATTCCTTTTAGTTCCAGGCAGTCTCCTCCATTTTTCCAGATCCTGCCCTTTTATTCTTTTTCTCTCTCTTCCTGCTTTTAAAGTTTTTAAATATCTAAAAAGCTTTATTATCCCTTTAACATTTTATTTTCAGCTTAAAAGCCTAATAATGTCAAGGTAGATTTTTGTCAATTTCTTAATTAAGTCTCTTAGTTATCAGTGTAAGGAAGGGAGGAAGAAAAAAGAACAAATCCTTTCCCTTCCCTCTCTCCTTCGCCGCTTCAAAATCTTCTTTGGGAACAATGTTATTTTTATAGTTTAAATTCCAGGGTACCTTGTGTTGTTGCTTTTTCAGTTTAACTCAGTCAGCCAAAACTTTCTCTTCTTATCTTCCTCGTGCACTTTCTTTTCCAGTCAAGTTCTTCTTTGAGGTGGCCATTTCTGACCACCGCTACAACCGCCTTCAGGAAAGGGAGTTGTGGCCAGCTGGGGAGAAGAGATCTCCTTGACCCTGCTGGCAATCTCCTCCCTCTTCACCACCTGTACAGAGTGGCTTAGCCCTGAAACCAGCCTGCTCGGGACACTCCAGCGGCAAGCACGGATCAAAATTGTGCACAACTGCGGATTTCGGTCCATCACCAAAGAGACTCAAACCGGAAGTCCACCTTCCTCAGGTTTTGAGCCCACCTACCACCAGCAAGCAGCCTTTCTGAGATTATTTGCATCCTCAACTGAAAATGTGGGTTCTTATTCTTGATGTGGGATAAATGTTTTTAACTTAAGAGTTTGCCCAACATAGTTGCTTTTCCTCTTATATGTTTCCAAAAATGCAAAAAGAGGCACTGATTTCTGAAGGGAGTCCCTGGGGGGGGGGAATCTTGTTTTGCATGTCTGTTATAAAAACATGCAGCAAGTTAGGGGACATTTAAGAAAGATGGCTGCCCTTTCTCCCCTTCGTTACATAAGTATCAAAGCAGTAACTCTCTATCAGCATTTCGGATGAACCCAGCAATGTTTGCTTTAGCTGAAATACTCAAGTTTGCAGCATCATTTAGCAACAGAGAAAGTGGTGATCACATGCTGAGCCTTTTCATAGTGGAGTGGTGTCTGTACATGAATTTCAGAGCAAGTCCAAGATCAAATCTGTTTGTTTGGACCAGTTAAAAATTAACCACTTGTTCCTCTGCTGTCGGAAATGTAAAAAATATTTGTACCTTCAAACATAATGCAGAATTTTCCACAAGAGGAAAAAAGGCAATAGTTAGGATGTTTATTTTAAAATTTAAAAATTTTGAAAAGAGTATTACATATCTGCTGGACACAACTAAAGACACTATAGATGCAACTGGTAGGAATTGTGTTATGTTGTTCATGCAACCTATCTTCAGATTATATGACTAGGTAAGTATACATCTAAAGATGCAGGCATCCTTTTTCTCTGGTATGTCTTTAATAATAACCAAGGATGCACCTGCTATGTTGTATAGAATTAGAGGGGATAATAATCTGTCACCTTCCAGGACCCCTTGATCATTGGCTTTTGTCAATCATTTAAAAAATGATGGAAACAGAAACTTTTTTCTAGCACCAAATTTTTACAACTGATTCCAAGGGCAATGGAAGAACAGCAAAGATGCAGATAAAACTTTCACATTTCCATCTAGTGTCCTCTGTTCAAGTCATTCATTTTATCAAATATTACTACTTCTTGAAAGAAAGAATTTTGCTATCTCACTATAAATCCCAAATCTTAATTCCAACGATGGAATTATTGGGATTATAATTAAATATAGTATTCTTGCTTATAACAAATTGTAGCATTCTTGCTTAAGAGCAGACTGTGAGTTCTAGGGTCTGGTCTTGATCATAATAAATCTTACATGGAGTAATTTAAACTTCACCCTTCCCTAGCTCTGGAGCCCTCTAATGATTTGTGAGCACCTAATTAAATAGCAAATACAAAGCATTGTCTGTGACCAGTGCAGGTCTTTAGAGAGCTAAAACAACTTGACCTCAGGGCTCAGCTTGGTTAACAGAGGTCTTTGCATGGAGGCCATCCGTGTTAGGAGGATCTCTTTCCTGTGCCAGGGGATTTGAATGCACTTCTGACCTTTTCAACTTCTTGTGTTGGTATCTGGCCAAACAGTTTAGCCCATCTTTGGTGCTCATTGCTTAGAACTTCAGAAAAGACAGATCCAATAGTGTACATTGTTTCTGAGCAGATGGTCATTTTGAATTTCTCTCTCTGCCTCTCTCTGCTCTTGAATATATTTAATATTCAGCTCCAGGGGCGGGGGGATTCCCACCCTATATTTATTGGTGTTGATATGTATTCATGGTATTTTAAACTAGACATCACTAATAGCTTGATTGATTTTTGTAGTTGTCTTTCAAATAAATATTTTTCATGACCACAAGTATAAAAAAAGAAAATGTCATTAGTGAGTATATAGTCCTTCTGGGTCTTTATTTCTGGGTCTACCTTCTTTGACCTTCTTCAGACCTGCTCCATCTGATCTTTAATATTGTTAATTTCTTTTAATTAAAAATAAATCAATGAGAAACTGCAATGACATGTTCCTGACATTAGTCATCATGTATGTGACAAGACTATATCTCAAAACAGCTATTGAAATGGAGCTACTTGCCATCTTTTATACTGCCCAAGGAGGTTGGAACTCTTTCTGGTTTACTGGATAGTAACTTATACTATGGCACATATCTGTGTCACATTTGGGCCTTCTACTGCATTACCTGGAACGATCTGAGTGTACACATTTCGTGAGGGAAAGGCAGATTCAGTCTCTGTACACTATTCATTTTGGGAGATCATTATCTGGCCCTTTGATGCCTCCAATGTGTAGCAGTAAGGGTTGTAACAGTAAATAAACTGTCCTCAAAAAGACTTCATAGGGAAACATTAAAGAATCCACCTGATGCAACATCTATTTCCCAGTAGCCAATGAGATGTTTACAAAAGGCACCTGACAAAAGATGAAAACAGTAGTTATCTTGCATTGATGTTCTCTAGTATTTGCTATTGAGAAGCATGATGTCTCTGAGCTGAATGGTACCAAATAGCCATTGAGATTAATGACCACTTGTCTAATAGTAGGCAATAAAGAATGGTAGGACATTCATTATATTCAGATCTTGAGAGGTATCAACTTAATATTTATTATAATAGCATTTGCAGACCTATAATGGTATACAGCTATAGTTGTATAACTCAGTTATCAATTTCTTTTGTGTGGGGCTGAACATTTAAAGCACACATTTTTATTTTTAAAAAATAGGTTTATAAACTAACAAAGATTTTTGTCATCCAAATTTTTACACACCATACTCTGTACAGATCACTTTCTAGGTCACCTGCTAAAAAAAAAGTATTATTTATCTCATTGTCTTTTAGGAAAAGGGGATAAACTTGACTCACATAGAATCCAGACCTTCCCGGCTGAATAAAGATGAATATGAATTTTTCATTAATTTGGAGAGCAAGAATATTTCTGCCCTTCCAGATATCATCAAGACCTTGAGAGATGACATCAGAGCAAATGTTCATGAACTTTCACGTGAAAAGAGGAAAGATGCAGGTAAGAGGAAAGCTTACAGCATAACCAATTCTTGCAAAAGGAAGTTTTCACTGGTTTTACCAATGGATATTCAAGAATTTCAGTTGGCTTGCATTGGTAAGGTCTACCAGCCTGATTCACGTTTTTCAGACAAAGAAATGATGAAGGACATATTTTCGCTTTTAATTTTTTGTGATATTCCTTTGTGATATCCTGAAAGGCGCATACTGCATATAAATATAAGCTAAAATGCATATTAGGGTGAGTTATTTTGGAAAAAAACATTTTAGTTATTAAAATATATTAACAATGATTATATTCTGTCCTTCTGACTGATACAGAAACTACATCAAACAGATTCATGAATAATTGCAAACAAGACAGATATGGACATAAACTAGATCAATTGGTCCTGAGTTCTAGCTCCAGTTACACTTATTTTTTTTTTTGGAATGGCTATTGTTTATTATTTTATCCTAGTTATTTTATCCAGACAACTTATATGCCACATTCATAAGAAGAAAACATAAAAATTCAAAGTTGCATATAACTTCCTAATTCTAATAGGCCCGAATCAAGGAATTAAAATAAGACTACACTCATGCACATAATTATTCATCTATGACTTACTTGTATTCACTAGACAGAATCTAGAAGAAAATATGACCAGGGGAACTTACATGTTTAATAAGCATGTACATTCATCCAAATCTTCTGATCATGGTTTCTTCAGATGGCAGGTGTGATCCTAATAGGATTTCAGGAAAGGTTGATTTAAAATGCTTTATGTCTGCTGTGTCTTCTTCCTTCCTGGGAGCAACATGAAAGGGGAATAATATCTTCCTGAAATGAATCCTTATAATCTTCTTATCCTCTCTTTTGTGTCCTACCCATGACATTTTAAAGGGGGAAAAAAGGAAAGAAACATGACAGGCAAAATGTTATGGCTTGTCATGGAACCACAATCACTTAAAATTGAAAGTTTAATTACTTTTGGAGGAATATCTTGAGTCTTCCCTCTTTATCATAATTCTGGCATAAAAAAGGAAGGAAAAAAAAGGGGGGGGGTTTCTATTAGGAGGCAATTATGCAACTCATCTTAGTAAGATCTATTGAAACAAGTTAGTTATATTTTCAGATAAGTCTGGTTAAGATGAAACATTGTGGGCAAATTGACATCATGATATTTTTTTACCAAAAAAGATTTTTTCTGTAGCCCTTGAACTCACGGTGACACAATCCACACAACAGATCAGGATGGCCTATAAAACCAACCTATAAAACTATTGAGTTTTGTTTATTTGTTGATTTTATAGTTTATCGCGATCTATTGGGTTGGTTGTACTTTTTGAAAACCCTCCCTCACCCACATATAGAGAAACAGATGCATTAAGCCTCCGATTTTATGGAACAGTCTTATGAACTTATGAACTCTGAAAATGCAAAAAGAAGCAAAAAACTATTCCAACCCCATATGCTCCAGCAATACCACTGTATCATCCTTAGGTCCCTTGTAGCCCTTGGAGGTTAGGATTAGTATTTAAGAAATACTAACAAGTGTGTGTGTATAGACACATCCTCACCAGACTACACAGAAATGTACAGCTCTGATTTAATACATGATAATGTTACAGTCAAAGCTGAGGTTCAATACAAATAATATATTTTAAAAGTGGGTCTGACTATCCAGAAGGAATATTCTTCTCTGTTTCTAATCCTTGTGTACCATTAACAAAAACTTCCAATCCACAGAATAAGACCATTCAAGTGATTTACTTATAGCCAACTTGATCAATATGTTTCCAGATTACCAATGTTTCCAGACTTAAAGATGTTGTATATATAGGTGTCTGTAAACTACTAGGTTTGTACATGTGCCTGTCTCTCTGTATGTGGCTTACATTTTATAAATTTATAATCAGAGACTAAATTAAATGAAAGAGCACATATTTGTGAAACTGGTGTGATTGATAAAGAGAAGAAACAAAAGAGATTAAAAAATTAAAAGCATACAATAAACACACACACATACCAGTAAATAGAACTGTGTAACTGACCAGGTTTGAACTATCTTAGCCCAATTGGCTTCCGATGGCAACACAGCAACTGCACAAGAGCTGGGCAGATGGAGAGATACATGCAGTCTTAGTGACAAATTGATAGTGATGGATAGGGTATCTTGCCCATCACTAAGAGCATAATCATTAATCTAAGGAATATCATAGAGTGGTTAACATTTGTTTGTGGTACATTTTCCTCAATCACACAGCAGGGAAGACTTTCCCACCCAGCCTGCTTTTAAGAGAACCGTTTGCTTATAAATCAGACGTCTATCTCTATTATGATCAGAATTCTTAATTAGTGAGGAGTAAGGAGGTTTAGATTCACACTTTGGCTGAGTTTGTGTCACACTCTACAGTGAGATTGAGATAGACCTGAGTAAGTTGTACTTCTATGTGCTGTAAGAATCTAACCATTAACAGCTCAAAGGCGACTTAATTTTACTCTAGTACAAAACAAAGCACCAGCCTCAAGTATGAATTGTCTCATCTAATTGGGTTTTTTTTTTAGTGTTAAAAAAGCTTCAGGGCTTAGCAAAACCTCAGAGACATTTTTTAAAAACTAAAATGATAAGAGACTGAACAAAGTCGGAAGAAAGCTATGCATCTGATATCATGTATATATTTATTTTATTTACATTTATTATAATTGCCAACTCTAAAAGGCTTGGAATTAAGTTATCTTCTGTTGAAAAGGACTTTTGTGGTTGTGCCAGGTTAACCACATTTTGTTCTAACGATGCCCATAACAATTTCACAAAACCCTAAATTTGCCAACTGGTCCCAAAAGTTTCAGAACATCTATAGTAAATTATGGTTGATCACAGAGTTCTGCTGTAGCTGCATAGTTGGCAATCAAACTGCTCTTAAGGGTTCAAATGAATTGTAATGAAGACACAATGTAGTGCTTTCAATATGCTTAGATCCCTTGGAGTCCTGAATGAAATAATTAAATATGATTCAGTTTCAGTGAGAAAACAGAAATAATTTATTGCAATTTGGAGACAAGCTGGAAGCTGAGGGTGTGTAGAAGCCTTGTTAGTTTGGGGCCCTGGGGCTCACCAGAACAGTTGGCCATGTTAAAGAAGGCTCCAACCTGAGCTGAAAATGGCAATAAATATTGAGCTCCTGTCATTGGCCCCCCCCTCCCCAAAATGGACAAAGTTCTGGAGAATCTCTGAATCTCTTTGGTTTCCTTGCTCTCATATAAATAGCTGATTAGCATCCCATTAAGCATCTGACCTCTAGCAAATTGGTCACCACTTGGGTGTCCACAGCAGGACCATAAAATGCTGCTATTTCTCCTGCAGACAAATCAATATTTATTACTAAACAACTTGCGTGGGCCCTACAGAGGTTCATGGAGGGTCAGTGTTGCAACTGCCTGTACTGGCCATTCATTAACAGCCTCAGGAAAAAAACAGCATGCTCTAAAATGTTCTATTTTTAAAGGAGTCCTCTTCACATGTTTATATGGGATGAAATAATATAAATTAAACTGGGGTTAATTCTGAACAGATATATATGTGCAATAAAATGGCCCTGCCAGTGTTATATTTTAATCTTTTTCTTTACTTTGGCGATTGGCAAGTAGCTAGACTGCCCCTGCAGGATTTTTGGTAACATTTCAGAAGTGGCTTGGCACTGCTTACTTCTAAGGACTGAGAGAAAAAGACCTCTTCATAGTCACCCAGATTATTTCATGCCTAAGGCAGGACTAGAATTCCCACTCTCCTAGTTTCTTGTTGCCTTAACCACTACGTCAAACTGGCTCTCATCTTCCATATATATTGCCCTGTAAACCCAACCATTCCAAACCAGCAAATGTTCTGGTAATTGTACAGTGACAGTGAAGAAGCTATAGTTTAACATATCTGGGGAGAAGCAGGATGAGGAAAGCTGATGGACAGAACTACATACATGCACATTCTAATTTTATATAATACACTCTCAGGATAGAATCAGAATAATAAAGCTAAGTAAGAAAGTAAACAAAAACTACAGTAGAGGTAATGACAATGTTCCAGTGAAAGGTTAAAAATGTATTCAAATAACATTATAAAACGGCAAACACTTAGAGGGAAAAGTTGTATAGCCTATCTAATGCACAGGAATGTGTAGAAAGATCTAAACAAGGATATTCATTGGTTATATGCAATGTTCTTTTTGATTGGACAAGCTGATGAAGAGACATGAGATATGCTGGCTCTAGAATTCTGGGAGTTGAAGTCCACAGGACCCACCCCCAGATTACCATCCTTGATGGCTATAAACCAGTGCCTTGAAATTAAAGTTATTGCAAAATAAACAATAAAGCACGATATTGTGTTCGCTTTTACGGGTTTTCTATAGGCACTTTTTTTGACTATTGTAGGAAACAATGCTGCTTTGGAGAGTCTTTTGGTCTGACTGAACAGATTGCTCTTTATTGAGATAACCCTTGTCAGTGATATCTGCAAGTGTAACAAAATTTGAATTTTCTTTATTCTCAATAGGATCTCTGAATTTTATTCAGCTTTAAATTTAATCTATTATGCAAAAGAAAGAAATCTAAAACTTTCTAAAAATGCCCTTTCGGGGGAATCTTGTATCTTCTTATAACTGTGCCTCTTCCTAGCATACCTAAATTTGAGCAGAACTTTTCCCCTCAAAGTCCCAATCAGGGTCCTTAATCAACAATATGATGCTATTAAACATGTCGCTATTAATTACAACATGCCAAGCAATGTGAATAGGATTGCATGAATGCAATAGGTAAAAGAAAAATTTTTAAATGAACGTTTGTTTTTTTTTAAAAAAAAATCTGTGTGCAAATTTTTAGAATTCGAGTCAAGAAATTAACTCTCAATGTCCTGAATGGTTCAAGTTATATAAATGTGAGTCTTAGAAGGATCCAGTCTCATAAGAGAAACCTCAGTATTGGAGAGTGTTACTGAAGTTCATAACAGACATGGATCCAACTGGGTGTCTTGCTTCAATTATTTTGTTAAAAGTCTTCAGGGCACAATTGTTTTTCCAAAGAGTTTGGAGGTCTTTAAAATAGAGATTTTTCTGCACAAATAGGCTCAAAGCTGTAATATTTGCTATTGCTGCCATCTAGTGGCTAAAAAACCAGTAGTGTTTATTTAAATCATGACAAACTTTCAGAAGGATGGCGTGAGTTCTGCAAATAAAAAAGAAATAAAATTGATTTATGTGAAAAATGAAGACAACTCAGAACCATCTCATAAACCATCTCATAAAAATAGAGATGGTTTATGTTCCTCGCTAAGATCCTGGTTCAGTAATAACACCAAAAATTCAAAGCACAACACAAAATGGATATTATATACACAATATATAGACCCTTACTTCAATATTCTGTAATGCAGGGTCCCCAATCCCCAGGCCACTGCCCACTACCTGGCTGCAGCCTGTTTGGAACCAGGCTGTGCAGTAGTGGGTGAGCACCTGTATGTGTGTGAAGCTCCCCTCAAGCGAGCACAAGATGGCTGCTGCTCGAGCGCAAAGCTTCTCTTGCACGAGTGGTGGTGACTTATGCTCAGGCGTGACTCTTCCCTTGCCTAAGCGGCAGTGGATTGCACTGACATGCAAAGCTCCCTTTGTATGAGTGGTGGGTACATGTGCCCACTGCTCACATAGAGTTGCTCACATGGGCCCTACCTACCACTCACAAGGAACTATCCCCTCTTTTCTCTCTGCTGGGCTGTCAAGCCACAAAGATCCGTGCAAAAAATATATGGAACCAGTCCCTGGTGCCCAAAAGGTTGAGGGCTGCTGGCTTAGAAAATGTATTCGTGTATCAATATATTCGTGTATTTTTCAAGTTCATTGGGGAAGCCTGAGATCTTTCTTAGCCACTGGGACAAAATTTACTGAACAAGTTTAGAAATTCCAGTCTCTAACCCAACATTATACAGTGGTTCTTTGCTGCTCAACTGCTTTGAAACTCATTGAATTTACATTTTGATGTGAAAATTTTATCCAGTTACTCATTGTTTGTTTGATACTCAGCTACAATTTGTCAGTGATGGCTGCCTTGTGACTCATTACATGATTCCTATGGGAAAAACTGTGTGATACTCACCATTTTTTGGTACTCATCGCTCCTTCTGGCACCAATTAACAATGGGTAAAGAAGGACTCCTGTATATTAAATTATCTATTATTTATATTTCAGTGTAAATTTTAAGCAAATATTGAATAAAGTAACAGGAATATAATTTCATATTCTACATGCTCTTATGAAGTGGCAAGGAACTAATCACAATTGATCCTTTTTTTCTGCTTTCTAGTTCCATGGTTCCCAAGATCTATTCAAGAACTGGACAGATTTGCGAATCAGATTCTCAGCTATGGAGCAGAACTGGATGCTGACCATCCTGTAAGAAAGGATAAAAATTGTTAAAGACAAAAAAAAAAATGTTACCCATTCTCTTTTAAAGAAAAAAAATCTATTTCTAATTTCATATGTAATTTTACATTTTAATATGTAAGCAACACTCGGATTTTACCATTCTACAATTGAGAATTTGGGAAACTGAGCCCAAAACAAGGCAACAGGGCACCAGGACAGTTGCCATAGACAGACAAAAGCCGGAATTATGATCTTCATTTGTGGTTATTGGTATGAAGCTTCATCTTTGTGAAATTAAGGGCATATTTAAAAGAAACAGTCAGAATCACATATATAGGAAATTTCTTATAATCTGAATAGTGCAGATGAAAACATGCATAGATAACTAAACAGAAAATCTATGTTTCCCAGAACGTATTCCTTACTAATTTACTATTCTATAGATCTGTCATCAATCCCTAACAAATTGAGGTACAATATCTATAATTTTCAGAATTACTTATTATGCAGTGTTAAAGAACTCTAGGTAAAAATATCCACATTGGAGGAAGTGGAAAATTCTATTGTAGCTAAACAGTGCCATCTGGGGTTTGTGAGATTGAAAAACATCACAAAAACTATTCTGGATTTTTTTAAACATGTGAATTCAGAGTAATTAAGAGTGGTGGATCTAGTTTTTTGTGTATCTGATTAGTTACACCACTGATATCAAAATTCATGCTATCACTTCATTGGAAAAAGAGGGGTATTGTTTAATTGACTCCAGGCTCCTATAACAGGGCTGCCAACCTTGAGTGATAGTTCGGAGTGAGACACTGCGAGGGAGCGGAGCGACCGAGGGGGGGATGGTGTGGAAGGGGGGTGTCCCCCCTTCCACGGTAGGGAGCTTTGACAATTTTACATTTTAAATGGTGCAATCTGATACATACTTTAGTCATGATTTGGACATATACATACATACATACATGCAAGCAGCACCAATGTACTTGAACCGGATTTGTAAGATATTAATAATGCAGTTCACTGACCATCTTGGCCGGAAAGGGTCCACATTCTTGGGCCTCTGCCCATCTGCTCCGTCCCTTTGGGCTGCTCCGGCTCTCCTCCTCCTCCAGGGTCCCTGGCTGAGAGGGGCGTCCCAAGTGCCTGGGATCCGGCCCCTCCAGGCTGCCTCTTCAGGGCCACAGAAGCCTCCCTCACATGGCCCCAGGGGTGGAGGGGGCCTTGCCAGGGTTCCCGGCCTTGGAGCTGGGCAGAAACGGCCCTTCCCAGCCCTCTCCCACCCTCTGGGCCTCCCACCTGCGGAGGGGAGGGGGATCCAGGCTGAGTCTTGGACCCACCAGCCTCACAGTCCAGCTGAAGGGTCGGAAAGGGCCAGGCAGGCAGATGGACACACACACACACACACACACAGAATGGGGGGGGGAGGCTGGTGTCCTTCACTCCCCAAATGCCCCCCTCCCAGTCTGTGCATGGGACCCCCAGCAATGCTGCCATCAGCTGCTCCCCTGCAGGGAAGTCCTGGATTGTCTGGGGGAGGAGAGGAGAGGACAGTGGCCACTCCCCCCCCTTTGCTTGGCATTTGTGGGGAGACCCCTCAAGGCGAGATTCCTTCCCAGGGGCTCCCAAAGAGCATCCAAACGTTCCTGGCATCAAGTGGGGAAAGAAGCCTAAAAAGAGAGAAACTCCTGCACCGGCTGCGATTGGGGCTCGGAGGGGACAGGAACCCCCCCTCCTTGCGAGCCCCCCCGCCCCGCTCCAGCCTGCCCTCTGGCGGGACCCCCTTCCTGGAGAGGCTCCTCCCTGCCAGACCCTCTTGCAGCCTCTTGGACCCAGGGAGGCTGGGGGGGGCGCATATCTAGGTGCAAAGGGCGGGGGGAGGGACACAATGTACCCGGGAAGGAGCCCTCCCCCCCTCTTCCCCTCCCTCTCCAGGGACTTCCCATCAGGCTGGGGAGCGAGAGAAGCCGAGGCGCGCAAGAGGCCAGCCACGGCAGCTCCCCTTGCGAGAGGGAGGCCAGAGAGGGACGCGCCTTTGCGCCCCAATCCCAGCGGCCTTGAGACCAGACGGGTGCGGGGAGGGGATGATGGGAGCTCAGCTCTCGAGAAAGGCCCAGGGATGCCCTGTAGTCGTACTTCATGGGGGATAGAGAGTTCGTCTCTCTCATCTCCACCTGCCAGAGCAGAGTGCAGCACAAGGGTTAAGCCCAGAGAGTTGTGACATCCTAGAGCGGAAAGGAGCAACCACTTCCTGCAGCGTGGAATTCTCTCCTCACCCCAGTACAGAAATCAATGAGGGCAACGTCCTCTCACACATGCTCTGTTCGCCCTCTGAAGCCGCCCAGGATCGGAGGCTTCACTTCTCGAAACTTTGGGCTTGGGCATATCGATATTCGGAATATCAGAGAATGTAGAGATATATTTATTTTTGTTCATTCCATTTTGGGGGTTTAGCTTGAGATTTCGTTTATCAGAGTGAGACAGTCAAAATTGGTTGAATTGCGTGAGTCTCACGCTGATTGCGTGAGAGTTGGCAGCCATGCCTATAATTAATTAAGCTCTGAATGTGGAAAATATCTTAATGGGAGATCAAATAAGCTCGTGCAAAGAATCTTGCATATTGTTTGGAAATACTCAGTAGACAACAAGAAACACATAGAGTTGTTATATCTCTCTGAAAGATGTGATATCTTCTTTATTCTGTCTTCTTTTATTCTCCATTTTAACTCTTCCTCTAAATAATTCCTTTTTTAAAACATTTTTCAGAGTTTTGATAAATTATGTATTTGGGATTTCTAGTAAAAAAACAAAATAATGAAGAGGAGAGAGAGGGAAGAGTGGGGAGAGAGATGGGGGAGGATTTAAATCAGTGATCAGCTTGTCATGATTGTAATAATTTTTAGGTGCTAGGAAGGGACTTTCTCATTAATAGAGAAAGATGGAGAAAAAAGAGAGATGTTCATAACACTACTATTGAGTAGCAAATAAAATTTTGGATGAATGACCACATAATTGCTTACCACTGATCAATGAAAACAATATTCTGTATCCTTCTGATGTCAGAAGATGTAGTGTAGCCAGCAATTATCACTATTAATTTAACTGAAGCTGGGTACTTGTAAATAAATTATACAGAATGCAGCAAAAAATACTGCTATTACACTAATTGAGGAAGAGTGATTAGCCTTTCACTAGCTCACTAGTTTAATCTAAAATGAATAATGCACCCCATATAATTATTTGGCACACACAATATTTGGTCCAATCCTAGAACAAATAAGGTGAATAAGGGGTCATTGTACTGAAGAACAAGTGAATAATATTATAGATACAGAAGCATAGTGACCAAAGGCAAAATGAAACTATTAACAAAAGACAATGCATCCAAATGAAGGACTCATCTCAAATCCCACTGCTAGAAACAATTAGTCAATGGCCCCTTTTTGGTGGAGTTTGCTGTTGTTTGGAATGGGGAAACAAAAGTGTACCTAGATATTGCTTATAATAAGTCAAATTGGAAATATTATTTGAAATTTCCTTAGTATATCTATATTACTTTTGCTACAGCCCACTTACCGTAGATTTTAGCTTCACTCTGGGCAAGCTTATCCTTCCCTATGTAGGATAAGTGAAGATATCAGATCATAATATATAATTATTATCATTGTGCCATTACCCAAGTACTAAGGTATCATAGAATCACAGGGCTAGAAGGGACTTTGGAAGTCTTCTAACCCAATCCCCTGCCCATTCCAGACAAATCTTTTCTTGAAAAATTCCAGCAATGAAGAACCCATAACTCTGGGAGGCAAGCTGTTCCATTAGTTAATAGTTCTCACTGTCAGAAAATTTCTCCTTAGTTCCAGGTGGGATGTTTATTTAATGAGCTTCCACCCATTGCTTCTTGACATACCTTCAGGCACTTTGGACAATAAGTCAATCCCTCATTTCTGTTATAGCCCCTCAAGTACTGGAAGACAGCTATCATGTATATCTCTAAGACTTCTCTTTCTTAGAATAGTTCCTTTAACTGTTCATCCTACAGTTCGGAATCCAGACCTTTTTATCATCTTGTTCTTCTCAATATCTTTTGGTGTCTCAATATCTTTTTTTAAATCATAGAACTGGATGAAATCTGCCAAGTATTGGTTTCATTAGTGCAGTATAGAGTGGTACTATTACTTCTTCTGATCCTGGTGATATTATTCTCTTGATGAAGATGTTTCTAATACAGCTGCACTGATTTCCATTTTGTATCTGGGATCAATATCTTGTTTTGGACATTGAAATTTGTATGTCTTCTTGACTTTGAATAGCAGAAAGTTGCCTTATATATTTTCCAAAGCCTTCCAGTGATATCTTCCTTTTTTAATTTCCTTTCTTTTTTGTGGGGGCAAGCTATTTTCTAAAGTCCCTGTAGGCCAGACAAGGAATAATGGATGAAAACTGAACAAGGAGAAATTTAACCTGGAAATAAGGAGAAACTTTCTGACAGTGAGAACAATCAACCAATGGAACAGCTTGTCCTCAGAAATTGTGGGAGCGCCATCACTTGGGACCTTCAAGAAGAGATTGGACTGCCATTTGTCAGAAATAGTGTAAGGTTGGGTGGGGGGTTGGACTAGATTGCCTACAAGGTCCCTTCCAACTCTGATTATCTGTTATCGGATTAAAACCAATACAAATCAGTGAATCAGTGCTATTCAGGAAGGATATTCCAATGAGAGACAGGATGGAGCTATACTGGTGTTTTTAAAACAATATAAATTATGTTTTTCCAGGTCTGTATTATTTCATATTTCTATTAAGCTTGCCTAGATCAGGTCTTTGAACCTTTTGGTGAATCTTGAATCTTGATTTGGAGAATCGTGATCCTCCATCCCTTCTAGAGCATGATTTGCCTTAAATCAACTTGCAATACATCTGTTTTCTTTAAATTGTACCTACATTTTTAAATGCTCACAAAGCAATTATTTTTGTTATCTGTTTCTAGGGTTTCAAAGATCCAGTTTACCGGGCCAGAAGAAAGGAATTTGCAGATATAGCATACAACTACAGGCAGTAAGTATGCAGATTAGAAAGAAGAAACTACCTCCTAAAATAACTTCTTTGGCACAAAATAGGTGTTCCTTTTGATCAGTGATTGTCAAACAGTAGTCTACAGACTACTGTTAGACCACAGGGTCCAGATGATGGCCCACAGCAGCATTCACACATTCACCATTGATCACCTGGCCAGAACTCTGCCTCTTCAACCACCAGTCAGCTGAATGTTTATCAACGTTCAGTAATCTGTTAATCAGTAAAAAAAAGTTTGAGGAACACTGCAGAAGATACAGTAGAAATGTGCCTCTTGAATTATTCAGAAGTGATAAGGAACATATTAGACAGATTATAAATTAAGTTTAGCTTTTCCTCGTTTATTCTTTGCAACAGTACTGCTTCGGTGAAGATTTTGAGGAATGGCTGAAATGGATGTGGAAATGGCATTGGTCATTTGGTCAGTTAGAGGGATGATGCAAATTATGGCCCTGAAGGAAGAAGAAAAAAAATGAGATGAATTTGTTCTGGGTAGAGCAGGTTGGACTGGATGCAGCATGAAATAATAGAATAAGAACGAATTCCACACTACTAGCAGGCAGGCTAACTATAGATGCTCAAAGAATAATAGAGCAGTGTATCCCATAGCTGGAAAATCCATGGTGCTTTATTCCTCAATCTTTGGCCAAAGATCTCCAATTAGGATCACCTCACTCTCTCTGTAAGTACCGTATATACTCGAGTATAAGTCGACCCGAATATAAGCCAAGGCACCTAATTTAACCACAAAAAACTGGGAAAACTTATTGACTCGAGTATAAGTCGAGGGTGGGAAATGCAGCAGCTACTGGTAAATTTCAAAAATAAAAATAGATGCCAATAAAAACTTTCACTAGGGCAGTTGAGAATAAGTTTGATGTTCACAATTTCCTCTTTGAAAGAGACCAGTAAATAGGGAACAAGAAGATGAAGAAAAAGAAGTGTGTTTTTTCACACTTTTCACACTGAAGTGAACAAAAATGGCATCATAGGAACAAGCTTATTCTCAGTCCAAAGGTTTGTTTCTGATTTTTTCCCTGATTTAAGGGAAATTTGGGAAACGATCTCACTATCATGAAAGGTTTGATTGATTCACTAACCCAAAAGATGATGATGATGATAGTGGTAGGCAGGAGTCACTCTCTCCCTTGCAAGAAAAAACCAAGAGCCGTTCTTATGATATCTCTCTCTCTCTCTCTCCCCCTCCTCCCCCTCCTCCCGAGTGGACTGAAAGCAGCTGGAGCTGAGGAAATGAAACTGAGTGGAGCGACCTCGGCTGGCGTTGCTTTTTCAGCCTAAAGCTCAGAAAAGCCTCCCCCTCCTCTTCCCCCTCCCCCTCCTCCCGAGTGGACTGAAAGCAGCTGGAGCTGAGGAAATGAAACTGAGTGGAGCGACCTCTGCTCGCGTTGCTTTCTCAGCCTAGAGCTCAGAAAAGCCTCCCCCTCCCATGCTTAAAAGTTGCAAAGGAAACACGGAAGCAGGGAAGCGGCTGCCCAGCTTCGGAGCTCCACACCATTTTTTTTCAGAGGGGAATCTGACTCGAGTATAAGCCGAGGGGGTTTTTTTCAGCACAAAAAATGTGCTGAAAAACTCGGCTTATACTCAAGTATATACGGTACTTGATTTGGTTGTTGAACTAGTTTGATCATCAAAACATTTTTCTTGTTTTTCAGCTGAATTTAAATTCATAAAATCATAAGAGCATCTATGGATCCTTTTACTTTTGGATAACTGTGCTTTAGAATGTTAAATTAAGATCCAATCTTTCAAAAAGAAGCATCATGATAGACAAAAAAGCTTATTTTCATTGGTAGCATTATCTGTAGCGGACCTGGAGGCCCTTGAACAGAGAGGAAATCTAGGCATTTTGAAATCAAAGGAATGGAAGGGAGAAAAGTTTAAATAAAATAGTTTCTTATCAAATTAAATAAGAAAAGGCAAACCAGAGCAAATGAAGGTAGAAAGTCTCATGTGAATTCTAGATTCATTCATATGGGGCCCACCTGAATTCACTGAGAGTCCAAATAAAATGGACCATCAGACCAAATTTTCTTCCAGTCAAATTTTCCATAAAATGTTTATTTTCTCTTGCTTGCTTTCTTCCTCCTCTGTTCTTAGATCCTCCTCTGAGTGCATTTATCCCCCAATTACAGCCTTCTGGTAATAAATGGCATTCAGACGAGGATCAGGCTCTAGCCCCCACAAAGCTTTGTTATCTAATTGTGCTGCAGCATCAGAGGCAACTACAAAGCACTAGGCACTAAATAAAACAGCATCTCATATGCTTCACATTAAACGGGGGAGAGGAAAGAAGTGTATATAATTTGCATTATAGCAAGGACTAGGAGCAAGATTAAAACAATGCATTGCGTATATTCTTGATCTAATTGTGTCTATCGTCACTTTCCAGCTGCATGATAAAATGTTCAATGAGCTAGTTTGTCTTTACACTATTTCTGGACTGTGGGACTGAAGAGATAATGTAGTAGTGATTTTATGCATGATCCAATCTGATAAATAAATCTTATTATCAACTAGTAGGAAGTACAGAATACACACACACACACACACACACATACACACACACACAAACACGTGTGTGTGTGTGTGTGTGTGTACTACTTAATATAGACAATAAATAAATGAACCCTCTACAGTTTGGAATATATATATGAGGAAGTACACACACACTATGTATGTATGTATGTATATATGTATGTATGTATGTATGTATGTATGTATGTATGTATGTATGTACTTCCTCATATATATATTCCAAACTGTGGATGATTCATTTATTTATTGTCTATATTAAGTAGGACTCATTTGAAATTCATAATACAACCAATCTTTAATAGCTAATAAAGCAAAGGGGAATAGAATGGCCAAGAATTGGCCTTCCTTCCTTCCTTCCTTCCTTCCTTCCTTCCTTCCTTTCCTTTCCTTTCCTTTCTTCCTTCCCTCCTGTGGTGGGATTCAATTTTTTTTTTACTACTGGTTCTGTGGACGTGGTTTGGTGGGCATGGCATTGCTTGGTTCGCATGGCAGGGGAAGGTTACTGCAAAATCCCATTCCTCTCCATCCTAACCAGCTTTCCAGCTCTGTTCTCCTGTGCAAGGCAACAAAAGAAGAACCAGCCAATCAGCTGGGACTCAGGAGGCAGAGAATAGATGGGGGTAGGGCTAGTCAGAGTGGTATTTGCTGGTTCTCTGAACTACTCAAAATTTCCACTACCGTTCTCCAGAACTGCTTAGAATCTGCTGAATACCACCTCTCCTTCCTTCCTTCCTTCCTTCCTTCCTTCCTTCCTTCCTTCCTTCCTTCCTTCCTTCCTTCCTTCCTTCCTAGGAAGGTCATCTCCCACATCCTCGTTTGACAGAGTTTTTGTTAAACAATTGTTTGAGCTGATTTTGGAAATTAGTGTTTTCTGCTTCAAAACTGATGATATGATAGAAAGGATATCAAGGCCCCACCCAAAATATAAAAGAAAAAGAAAGGATTTTGAATCCAAATTCAACCTCAATGATAGAACAGGGAAAACTTTTTAACAAAAACAGGATTGATTTTTATAGTGTTCACTGATACAGATAGAAGCTAACATCAATAGTTCCAAGAAATGGGGTTATGGGGAAAGGGCCAATATGTAACTGGAGCCTAGCCATTGTCTTTGCATGTTGTGTAAGCCAAACCTTCATGATGAGCTGGGAAATGGTCCCTTCTTTGAATAGACAGCATAGCATGTTATGTGGAAACAAATGCTACACTTTGCTAATTCAGATTTGGGGTGTAGTAATTTGGAATTTTAGAGCTAGTGGTTGACCCTTCTGGTTTGGGTGGCTTTGCTTTGTCAACCTATTTGAATCTAGCCATTGTGATTTATGGGTATGTATAAAATCATACTTTAAAAATCCTTGAGTTGGCATGGATTCATGACAAAGAGTTATAATGATGAGAGTTTTAATAAGGTTCAAATGAAGTCACAAAGCCAGTGGGTGAATATTTTTTTTCCAAGTCCACTTCCTGAAGTTGCTATATGAAGATGAAACAGGGCAAACTATGCATGTCCTTCAAAAAAGAATAAGATAATAGGAAAGGTGTAGCTTTTACTGCATGCATGTGTAAATATATAGGAAAACAATAAACATGCAAACAATAGGAACTATGAACATGAAATTATAATCCTTTCAAGGACAATCTGTGGAGTAGGAAGGATAATTTAGGTTGTTGTTGTGTGGCTCATTTTTAAGCCACATTTTAAGCCTCGGACATTCATCTTTCTATTCCCACCCCCCACTTATGTATGCCCACACTTATGTATGCCCACCCCATCTCTTCAGTTCTTCCTTCTCACCTGCCACCCTGAGCCTTGGTCTATTGATCTCAGCAGCTTTCAAATTGGTGTCTGACAGAGCCTTAAACCTCTCCTCTTTTCTTAGGCCCACGAAGGTGGCCTAAGGATTAATGAGAAATGTCAATGCTATAGAAACCACAGCAGTTTCATCGCACACCCCCATCTTATTCAAAATCATGTTTAAGGCTCCAGAGATCAAGGAGGACTGGTGCAGAGACACAGAAAATTGCACAATTATTGGGGGGGCTGCCCCTAGGATCAGGCTGAAGTGAAGGGACAAGGAACGGTGGGGGTATCACTCATCTTCTGACAAAGAACTGCCACTTTAGAAATCCCTCCTATTATCCCCACGGTGCCACAATCCTTATTCAATTGCTGGGGAGGGGGAAAGCTTTGGGGGCAGGATGAGAGAAAGGCTTAGATAAGTTGCCTGCCCATGTTTAAAATTATTTTCTGAGCAGCAGACACCATCCCTGCCCAGGGTTTTAATGTCAAGGCAACAAGTTGAGCAAGTCAAAGGATTCCTTTTGGGTTCAAGACAGAGCCAGGCTGACTGTTGGGGACTTATATTTAAGGAAGAAACAGATCTACTACTCCTGCTGAGCCATTACCTGGGTCGACTTTTAGCACCCCGGTTTTAAGGGAAAGAGAGATTGGAGGCATTGTTTAGTTAAGCCAGTCGCTTTGTACACCAGCCTGGTTTTCAGTGTCAATGACACATACATCAGATTATTTTGTCTTCGGATCATTAAAGCTGCAAAGCAAGAACAGCAAGGGAGAAATTACTGCATAGTGAGAAGTAAGGAAGTTGGGAATGATGCTGAATTAATCCCCAACAGGTGTTTTTGTTTTCCTAAATCCAGGTAATTCAATCATAAATAATAGAGTGGATAAGGGATAAAGTCACTATCAGATCTTCTGGGATCCCAGCAGTGTTCTTTACTGTCTCCTTTTCTGCATCTTCTTAAATATTAAAATCGCTCATGTTAACCCAGATGGTCTTATGCTGGAACATTTTAGGAATTAGGGCCCAACTGTGTGTGGAGCAATTGCTTGTTTGCTGCAGATTTTTAAAAGTCCATTGCAAGGAGGGTCTCATTACGAAGCGTTTTTTAAACGTGATGCTATATCCTCTTGGTAGGACTGTATATGTTCATCTCTTCTGCAAAGAGCAAAGAGAAATTGTTGCAAAAACACATTCTATTCTTTTTATAATATCTGTTCTTTTTATAATAAAAGTAGGCTTGAATTTTCTATTGTTGCTTTGTGCGCTTATTTACCTGATCTACCTGCTGCGTGAGAATTCTTGAAGTTCTCAAAACTGCACATGGTAATAATTCAAATGGGATGGGTTGCTGGGAGTTCGCAGGGGTTTGGGAGATCCTCTAGCTAAAATTCTGCACAGTTCAGAGAACCCCCAAATCCCACTCCCGGCCCACCCCGGCCCTCCCAGGAGTCCCCACACAGCCTATTTTGGATGCAGGGAAGTGCAGGATGCATGGAGAGGCTTGGGAAAGGGGAAAAATGAGCCTCCCTGAAGTTTAAGAAGTCCAGAAATGGGCTGGTTTCCAGCTTCCAGAGAACCTCCGGAGCCAGGGGAGGCCATTTTTGCCCTCCTGGAGGCTCAAAGAAAGCCTCTGGAGCCCAGGAAGGGCAAAAACTCCCCCCCCCCACCATGGTGCAGGAGGCCAACTAGGTCACGCCCACCCATGTCCATGCCCACCCAGCAACTGAGCAGAAAACCTGTTGCTAAAAATTTTAAAGCCCACCCCTGAATTCGACCTAATGCTGTGCTGAAAAATCCGGTTACATTTTTATCCTGTCGTTTATTCATTCTGAAGAAAGAGAATTTGTTTTCAAAATTTATTTCAGTGGAGGAGAGATTTTTCCATAATATTTTGATGGATGGAGCATGATGTTCTTGATTTGCTACATTATAAAATGGCCGAGGAATGCCCTGTCTGACAACTGGAGAATTGTATCTGTCTTGACTTTCTGCATTTCTCTTCAAACTTGATGGAAGATCCTATTAGTCTGTTTTATTTTGGCAAATTTGAGAAGGTGCATTTTCAAAAGGCAACTGGGCTTTGGTTGTTTTTTTTTTTTTTTTTTGAAGATGTTTTGCTTCTCATCAAAGAAGCTTCTTCAGTTCTGACTGAATGGTGGAGAATGGAAGGATTTGGGCAGCTAGAGAAGACTCAGAGAAATGGAAAGATGGCTTAGCAGAAAACTATCCCAGTAGTAACACCCTCTGCTGCTTTTCAGGAGAAGAAAACCCCAAAATATCTGATAATAAGCCTAACAAACAACCTTTTCCTCATGGAAAAATGTTTTCAGAAATTGCAAGTTCAGCATAATATCAATTTGATCCAATATACGACAACTTCATATGGATATACCAGACAGGAATAAAATGACCAGAACTCTGATAATTCCACAATAAGTTTAATATGTGAAAAACATGATAAGCTCATAGCAGTAATCAAACAGTGTCAAAGTGGCTTGTCTGAAGCAGAATACAGTGTTTATCAGAATTTTAGCATACATTAATCTTTGAGGTGTCTTATTTCTTTTTGACCTATAAGTAGATTTGGTGGCGGTGTGTGTTTTGAATATTGGCATAAAGTTGCTTTAATGTACAATGGAAGAATCAAAGGGCACACATATGAACATACTGTAGCAAAAAGGTTATTGCAATGATTACTTTCCCTGCCTAATCTTTAAAGATCTGCCACAGCACATCAGATCGTATGAATTGAATTTCTGGGGTTGATGTTGATAAGATGGTTATTTTTACTTCCTTTTCAGTGGGCAACCTATACCCAGGGTGACTTACACTGAGGAAGAGAAGAAGACATGGGGGATAGTCTTTAGGGAACTGAAGACTCTCTATCCTACACATGCTTGCTATGAACACAATCATGTGTTTCCACTCCTGGAAAAATACTGTGGCTACCAAGAGGATAACATTCCTCAGCTTGAAGATGTGTCAAACTTTTTGAGAAGTAAGTAAATAGTGGTTGAAAAACCGATATATATGTGGCTTGTGTACCAGAAGCAATCAGACTGCAATTCTGTCCATATGTTTCTAGAAATAAGTAACTCAATTTCTGAATGAGAACGTTGAATGGAACTTTAGAACAGAGCTACATCTGAAGTCACATGATAATCTAGAACTTTTCTGTTCTTTCAAGGCTGCACTGGATTTCGCTTACGACCTGTGGCTGGTCTTCTTTCATCTCGAGATTTTTTGGGTGGCTTGGCTTTTAGAGTATTTCACTCTACGCAGTACATTCGCCATTCATCAAAACCAATGTATACACCTGAACCGTACGTATTTAGTTTTGTAAAGTATACAGTTGTATTATGCTTGGAATCCTTGGAATATTATGCATGATCAAAGGAGAAGTGGACCAAGAAGTATAGAAATGTGCATATAACTTTATACTCAATTTATAGAAAATATGCACAAATATTCTCTGCAGATGATTGATTTTTATTTAGAGATGTGTCTCATGTGTTTATAAGTTGGCACAACAAAGAACAAGGAAGAAAGGGAAGGAAGCCATGGCAGGGAAGTGTTAATTCTATCTGATTACACATATATACAGTTAGCAAGGTAAATCAGGTAATCTGGTATATTCCAGATATCTTTGGCCAAAATTCTTGCAATCTCTTGCTTTTGGCTGGCTAAGCTTGAAAAAAGTCCAAAACATCTGTATGATTTTCCTGGTAGTTTATTGAAATAACCAGATTTTTCTAATATGTTTTCCCTCTCACAAACACATCTCATCTGAATGTTTTCATACCGATTTATCTTTTCTTTTAGTGATGTTTGCCATGAACTCCTAGGACACGTCCCTCTGTTTGCTGACCCTAGTTTTGCTCAGTTTTCTCAAGTAAGTAAAAGCTAAATTTTAATGTTAACCTAGCAGGAGATTTATGCAGGCAGGAGATAATCCATTATCTCTCTAAGGGATCCAGAAAATGTTGAAATTTGACTTTGGTCTCAGGCCTAACGTACAGGTGAAACTCGAAAAATTAGAATATTGTGCAAAAGTTCATTTATTTCAGTAATGCAACTTAAAAGGTGAACCTAATATATGAGATCGACTCGTTACATGCAAAGCAAGATAGTTCAAGCCATGATGTGTCATAATTGAGATGATTATGGCTTACAGCTCATGAACTTACAACCACAACTGGAATCTTAATTTGTGTTGCTAAGCAAGGTTAAGGGAGTTGCACCCAATTTTGCAACTTTGCTTACTGGGTTTATTTAGTGAATCGTGTTAAGTATATTACATGGTTGTTAAGCAAATCTGGCTCCTCCCATTGATTTTGCTTATGGGAAGCCAACCATTACTTCTAAAATCCCTTGTGTTTTATTTCTAGGGGAGGGAATCAAATCTTAAAGAAAAAGAACTCTGCACCCAGTTATTTCTACTGCAGTTAAGGCTTATTTCTTTTTAAAAGGAAAATAAGACCCTGGTTTTAATTTTACACAAAGTTATCACATTATGTAGATGAAGCCTCCTAAGTAACTTGTCTTTCAATCCTAGATAGAGACAAGAAATCTGCCCGATGCTTAAAAATAACCTTTTTAGAGGGCCTGCTGAGATCATAAAGATTATTTTACGTGAAGTTCAGTTTTAGCAGCATTTTTGAAATCTTGATAACTTTAAATATATTGAAATGTCCAGTCTGACTTCATCTTAAATCAAAACTGTTATGTCTTATTTTAAAGCGGACACTTGCTACCATGAAAGTGAAGGCACACCCTTTTTATGCATGTTGCATACATGGACTTTTATTTTTCCTCTATACATTACATACATAACAATATCTATAATTCCCTCTGTTGGAAAGAAATATAATTTACAAGCAGAAAAGAGAAATATTTTCTTGATAAGTTATCTCACTATTATTTCATTTTCAGATTTAAAAAAGTTGTGTGTATCTGTGCAGGAATTGTACAATAAAACAAGAAACTGAAAATGTTTTCCCTTGACAGGAGATTGGATTAGCTTCTCTAGGAGCACCAGATGATTATATTGAGAAACTTGCAACGGTCAGTGTTGAATTCTGATAATAGCTTCAGTCATATCCTGCAATTAATATGGAATGAAAGTTCTTGGCTGGTTGGTTTCAGAATTATTTGAAACTTTTCCTTGAACAAATAATTCATTTTTATACTATACGTACATTATATGAATGTAGCTAACCATTAAAAACTAATTAACAATTGTAGTACTTTTATAAGCTTGAAATGTTTACCAAAAGATTAAAACCATTAATGCATTTTAAATACAGTGAAACAAATCATAGCATTTTCGAAGGTTAGTTATATGCAGATTCTGGCTCCCAACCCAAATAAACAACTAACCATTATTAATTGATAATAAAATCATAAAGAAAGTGTCCATTCATGAACTATTAGAACAAAATTTTCATTAATATAAATCATTTTATTTCTTTTATTTATTTCATAGCCCTGTTTCAGCATCATCAGAAACTCTGTAGCAACAGTAACAATAAACTCTGCACTTTATTTTATTTCAGGTTTACTGGTTCACTGTGGAATTTGGCCTCTGTAAAGAAGGCAACGCAGTTAAGGCCTATGGGGCTGGACTGTTGTCATCGTATGGGGAACTGCAAGTATGAATTCATGAGTTTTGCAAATGAAGTTGATGAATCTTTCTGCAAAATAAAAAATCTGGCATGGTGATGTTTATGTAGCTTTGTTTCAAATGCAACCCAGCTTAAATTTGGTAGCTTTTTCTGGTTTCCAATTGTCCTCTTGGTCCTTGAAAGGCTTATTCTCCCAATTTTCAATTATAAGCTATTCTGTTCCCTGAAAATCAGTGTGCAAGCCACATCTTTGCTGTCTACTTTTGGGGAAAAGGAAGGTTCCAAAAACAGACTAGTCATCAACATGGAAGCCAATTAATTCTTAATTCTGAGCATGAGGGTGCTGTCAAGTTTAGAGAGTCAGGTACAGACTTGCATCCTCAGTATGGAGAGGCCCACATTAAATAAACTGATCGTGTACTGCTTCCTTTTCTTTTTTTAGCATATGAAGGCATCAATAAATCCAGAATATATCAATAGTACTTAGACTTGTATACCTCTTTACAGTGCTTTACAGCCCTCTCTAAGCAGTTTACAGAGTCAGCCTATTGCCCCCAACAATCTGGGTCCTCATTTTACTGACCCCAGAAGGAAGGAAGGCTGAGTCAACCTTGATCCAGTGAGAATCTAACTGCCAAGCTGCAGCCAGTCAGCCAGCAGTCAGCAGAAGTAGCCTGCAGTACTGCACTCTAACCACTGCACCACCATGGCTCTTTATAACCCTTATGAATTAAAATGTCAAACAAGAGTGTAAGAAAAAATGGAGTATGTTCATCCTTTTATATGAAATGTCCCTGTTTGGAGCTGCATCACATAATTCCCTTCTGTAAAGACATTCCATCATGGGAACGTGTTTCTTTTTCCCCCAGTTATATTTTTTTAATTCTGAGGTTATGAGAATTAAAATTCTGGGGTTATGAGCTCTCTGGCAGGTTTTTTTTTTTTCTTTTTGTATTTTGGCTCTCTAATTTAATTTTCATTTCTATACTCCTAAGCAGGGGTGGGCTTCAAAATATTTAGCAATTGGTTCTCTGTCCAGTTGCTGGGTGGGCATGCCCATGGTGGGTGTGGCCTAGTTGGCCTCTTGCAGCACTGCAGGGTTTTTGCCCTCTCTGGGCTCTGGAGGTTTTCCTCAAGTCTCTGGGAGGGTGAAAACAGCCTCCCTGGGCTCTGAGGCTCTGGAGGTTGGAAACAGGCCCATTTCCAACCTTCCAGAGCCTCCGGGAGGCCCGTTTTTCACCCTCCCTGAGCCTCCACAGAGGTCCTGCACTTACCTGGGATCCAAAATGGGCCATGTGGGGACTCCTGGGAGGGGCGGGGCATGGAGGGCGGGGCCAGCCAGGGGTGGGATTTGTGGGTTCACTGAACTGGCCATAAAATTAACAACTGGTTCACCCAAACCAGGGAGAACTGGTAGCAGCCCACCCCTTCTAAGACATTTCTCTGTATACTTGACTACAATGCAATGATGCTCCCCACCATATTCAATACTCAATATTCAATATTTAATGGAAAAAAATATCAATCCTTACTAAGCTTATATTGTGACAGCAACAATCATTTCTGTTTAAAATTTAAAACTCTTCTGTCCTTTTCCTTTAGTACTCTCTGTCAGATAAACCTATCACAGAACCTCTCATCTTGGAAAAGACTGCAGTTCAAAAATATCCAGTTACTGAATTCCAGCCTATTTATTACATAGCTGAAAGTTTTGAAGATGCAAAACAGAAGTTAAGGTAGGATCTGCTTAGATTACTTGCAAGTGGTTTCACAGGTATCAGGACCGTAAATTTACCACCAGCTACCTTAGAAATCTTTAATTTGAAAGAGGAGTTATAGAGTTATTAATAAAAGCTGACCTGTGAAATAAATGATAACCCAGAGAAGTTTGATCCAGGAATACTCAGCAAGATAAGAATGAGAATGTGAATCTCCCGTTTTCATTCAGCACTCAAAAACAAAGATAATCCAAGTAAGAATTTATTGAAGAAGTCATTGTTGGCACATCTGGGAAAACCCAAATCTGAGAGTTCTGGGTTTTTCCTTCCCAATTGAAATTCCAAACCCATCCCCTGCACTCACCAGTCCCTCACATGGCCCAATCAACCATCATCCCAACTGGAGACATTCCTCCAGGCACTCCTCTCCAGGTGAAGGGTAACTTGAGAAGAATGTTGTTCAGTCTAATCTTCCATCTCTCTATGAAATCTCCTCTCCCAAATTCCCAGGCACTAAAATGTGGCAGCCTTGAAGCTTCCAAATAAAATATGGTTTCCAAGGCTGACAGGGAAATTGAGACTGCAGGAAATACATGTAAGAGCAAAAGCAAACAAAACAGTCCCTGTTTTGTCCTCATATCAAAGGAAAGGCATCGCTTACTTTCTACCTATAAGACATGCATCATAGTTTTTATTTATTCACAAGATCTCAACTTTATTGCTCCTCTTTCCATTTCAAACAAATTATAAAACTTACAGTCCCTAGCTTTAAAGAATGACATTTCACCCCAAAACTTGAACATACAGTTGCCTTTTAATGTTTGCTCTGCATTTACAGAAAATATGCCTCAATGATTTCACGTCCATTTTCAGTCCGTTACAATCCATATACTGAAAGAATTGAGGTTCTGGACAATATCAAGCAATTAAAGAATTTATCAGATGCCATTGGCAGTAAGTACTTAATTTCAGAACTTTGGATGGGTTTGCTTGGATGCCAACCAAGAATCTTTTATATGTGTGTTTTGCCTTTTCATTTTATTCAATTAATAGTTCCTTGTGTATAAAGAAATGGATGTTTGACTTCAGGTGCATTTTGAAACTTCAAGCACCATATGACATAGATGAAATAATCACGTACAGGTTCTTAATAAATTGTAAAAATACTTTTTTTTTTTTTGTATTCCAATTCTAATAGTAAATTTAAAATAAAGATTTTTGTGGTTAGATTGCACTGACATACTGTATGTATTCATTCCGTCCTGGAATTCAGAGGAGTTTCGTGACAAATGTATTTTTGTAGACCATATACATTTTTTGCTATTTATCAACTTCAACATCTTTTTAATAGTTTTCTATTAAAGATCTGAAGATATGAAAAAGTGGTTGTTTGTGCACAAAAAGATTCTTGTGAGTGGGAGCTTTTATGTTGTATGGAATGTGCTGGTTAAACAGGAGATGTAGTTCATGTCATGTGGTCACATCTGTACTCCTGATTGGTCACTGAATTGACTTGGGTTGGGTTGTGGGGAGTTTTCTTCATTTTTACCTGGACCCAGCATCATGCTGGAGTCTCCCCTTGCTGTATCATTATGGCATGAAGATAACTATCTTTTCACACTATGAAGACAACAATGCAAAGATTGGACATTAAATGAATCTCAACATAACTGTGAGTTATACCTTGAGGATGCCTGATATAATCCAAACAAGAAACTTTGTATGGAAGCCTTTGTAGTGTTTATCCCAGGTATTTTGGAAAGATAAATATTGTCTGGGACAAGATAAGGAATCTACAGACAATAAATTTACAGTTGTATCACAGTTGATAATCTCATTTTTCTTCTTCTTCATAAGTCATTCAATACATTTCATCCAAACACATGTATAGGTAGTTCTGGACTTACGACCACAATTGAGCCCAGAATTTTTATTGCTAAGTGACAAATTTGTAAAGTGAATTTTGTCCCACTTCATGGGGCACATTTCTTGCCACATTTGTTAAGTGAACCACTGCAGTTGTTAAATCAGTAACACGGTTATTTAGTGAATCTGGCTTCCCCATTGACTTTGCTTGTCAGAAGGTTGCCAAAGGGGCATCACGTGACCCTGGGATACTGCAACCATCATAAATAGGAACCAGTTGCCAAGCATCTGAATTTTGAACATGACTACAAGGATGCTGCAACTGCCGTAAATGTGAAAAATGGTTGTAAGTCACTTTTTCCAATGCCGTTGTGACTTTGAATGGTCAGTAAATTAACTGTTGTAAGTTGAGGTCTACCTGTATTGTCAGCCTTGCATTCTCCCCATAAGATTGTACTATGTTTTTTCTTTCTTTTTTTGTTTGCCCAGTAATTTCTGCATTATTATCTCTGCTGACAGGAGAAATTGTGAATAGCTTCATATGCATTGCCTGGTAGCAAAAGTTAATATGCAGATGTAACACACATAGAGCAAAGTAAAACTTTTATTTTTCTTGATTTCTTTGCAGATGAAATGGAACTTCTTTGCAATGCTCTCCAGAAGATAAAGTGAAAGAGAGACTTCTGGGCTTGTCTTGCTTGTTATTTTTTCTTTTAACCAAATCAGTTTGCCCATAATTAACCTATAATTCAGAAAAGTAACAAAATATAATATATAATATGTTTATATATATATCTATAGATAAATCCCTCTCCAAATTTTGATATGATCATATACATCTCTACAAAATTAATGTAAATAACTCTTTAGATAGGAACTAGGCCTTTCAAACATTTCTATATGACAGTGTTGAAAAAGCAAAATGTAGGAAAATAGTAGAAAAGCTAAGCATACTCAATCCATCTTTTATATAAGAGTTATGCATTTTTGAAGTGCATTTAATCAAGTGTTTTTATTCTTTCCAATGCAATGTAACATTGTAAAGGTGATCAAGACTCTATCAACAGGGCAATTCTCTGAAAATGTTATGGAAAGAGACCAAAGTTGATGTAGGAGAAGAAATGGCAAAAGAAAGAGTGAAATTGAAAATGCTTGCATAAGGTCAAAGTTGCACAAAACATCTTTCTGCACATTAAAAAAAAAATCCAATGCGTCTCTGCAAAGAATTCAGGAAGCTACATTATATCCATACCTTTTGAAGTTTTTATTAATTTTACTTTTATTGTCTTACAGTGCTAATTATCTATGGATCAGTGTGAAGATTATGTTGATGTTAGGTATCATATATAATTGTATAATAATGTCCAACATGTTAAAGATAAATATTTTAAATTGATCAACTGGGATTGATATAAAATTCCATAGGTAACCTATCAGGAAGGAGATAATTGTGACATGCAAAAGTCCAGCATGCTGTGCAAATACAACACACACACACACACACACACACACACATGCACACGTATCTTCAGTACTCATGTTCCACCTACAACTCTGTCCCAGTTCATGCAGTCTACTGATGTGTTTTTTCTGTAGAATCATTTCACTGGCAGAATATTTCTGTGCTGCATATGTCTGCAAATTCATGGCTTGCAGAGAAAAATCCAATTTTTACTGCTATCTTTAAATGTATATAGATTATTTACATTTATCATCTGAAGGAAGAATGTACAATGATACCCTTATTCAAATGATTCAAATACTGGCTAATGTAAAGCTAAATATTTTAAACAACTATACTTAGATTTAAGTTTTTCATTGCTAGCTAATTTAGAGAAAAAAATAACCCAAGTTTGGTCATATTTTTCTTAAACCAATATTTTAAAAGTATAATTATTTCAATAAATACAATACCTCTGCTATTTTTTTTTGCATGGAACCTAATGTGTTTCATAATGGTTATTCTTTAAAATTAATATATTAATTATGATTGACTTATATTTTAAATTTATTTTCATTGAAATTTTGATGGTTCATGTTAAAGTAGGAACAGATGTAATTGAGTTAATAAAAAGATTTGTTAAACTATATGTATAAGTGATTTTATGATGGAATATAATCTGGTAATCCACAAGTGAAGGAGAGGCAATGTTGTGAACTAGGCTGATGTTACTGGAAAATAGGATTTTCTATTTGCATTATATATCCGATATGAAAAAGAAATTATAATGATAAGCTGAATAAATATGTGAGAAGCCACATGATTTTCATTTCATATGGATTCAGCTAATGATCTAATTAATATTTTAAATCAATGCAGTCTGCAGCCTTTATTTTCTTTACATGGGATGAAGTTTAATTGGATGTTTAAGATTTCATTGCCTAGTAGCAATATGAAAAGCAATTGTTAGGCTCTTAATAAGTACTCTTTCAGCTCATAAAACATTGCTTAACATAACTAAATTATGTCCATGTTTTCCAATGTTGTGGCAAAAATGACCAAATTAATTAAGATTGGATATTGTCCTTAATTATAACAGTCACCTGTTTCAGAGGTATCTGAAAAAAAATCACCTGGGATTAGGACTGTTGTAATGCTAGTCAACATAGGGATGAATACAATAATAAATTTCAAAATATAACTACTTATATTTTAATCTCATTAGATCTGTTGAGAAAATGACTAATTCACATTTTATGAGACACACTTATATTCCTGAAGCAATTTTCATTTAATAAACAACTAAAAAATCCTTTCAAAAAGGGAAATCTATACCTTCATTTATTTATTTGATCAATTTTTAAAAACCTGTCTCCCAATTTCCCTCATAGATTCTTGGAATTCTCCTTCTAGTTTCTGATATTTTTTGAACATGCTTTTCGCAATAAAATTGCAATTAATTGAACTAATGTTTAAAACTCCAACTAATATTATAAATATTCATAAAATCATAAATATAATTTGATTAACATTTTTATTATGATTATATTCCACTACTAAAATTATAGCACTATCACCTATCAGTTACACTCTCTTGAAATTTTGCTGATAAAATTTTTATATTATTACTATGTTACTAAAACCAATTAGTTCCTTTTAGCTCTCTTGGATTTCCCAATAAATAACAATGGAACCAAAATAACAATTATCAACAATTATCAACCCATTTATTTTCCTTTGAAATACTTTTAGAAATAACATTTATATTTCCCATAAAACAGTTAACATATGCCTATTTTTAAGAAAACCATGGCACATTAAAATATACATACAATTTAAATTACATTGCATTCAAATTCAAATTTCAATCAAATTGCATTCAAATCAAGGATTTAATAACCAAAAAGAAATAATTCGGAGCCCTCCTCAGAATTGCATTACTGTACTATCATGAATAAATTGTGCTTCACAATGATATACAGAGACTCACAAACACATTTATTGCCTCCTAAATGAAAACTAACTGGAGTACCAAAGAGAACTATACCAATTTAATCTATCGGTGTGGATTCAATTGTCAATGAGCATTTTTCAGCACCAAGGACAGCACCACAGTGCCCCTACGAATTTTCGAATTGCTCATACAGGGCGAAGGATGAAATGGTGCCCAACTGCTTTGAATTGATAGCCTTGAAGTGTTTCAGTCTTGGGCAATGAGATCTTAAATTTGGCTTTTAAGGGGGCTCTTCAGTACCTTAAACACATATTTGGAATCTGGGTTGTGGGTGAAATAAAACTTAATGTAGGTTCATAGGCTTTGCAAATATCATGCAGTGTTTGCATTTAAGAGTTGATTCCTTGAAAGGTTTCAAGTAAGATTCTCTTCATGCAATGTGACAAGTCTGTATTGATTTTCTCTGTGATGTTTTTGTAAATATTTGCCAAGACAATATCAAGGAATTGGGCATATCTCTCACAAAATATCCATTTCCATTAAAGAACAGATAAAGGGTTTTCTTTTTTAATGGCAGGGGCTGAGGATAGTTTAGAGAGGCAAATGAAATGACATAAGAAAATAGGTGTTTGTTGAGGAAGGGCTGGGAGGATCAGATTTATTAAGGAGTCTACTAATTCAATTGATTTTAAGATGCCCTTAATAATACAACTTGTCGATGTCTTTGACAAAAGTCAAAAAGCAGAAATCACGTCTGATTTCCTTTTCATTTGATAGAAGGTGCTTGATACTAAGTTCGAATTATTTTATGCTGCAAATCTTCCTCAGAGCCTTTTGAGCCAGGTTGCTTCCCTGATGCCACCATCTTCCTTGAGGTAAATCCCACTGGAATTCCCACTAAGTAAACTGAAGAACCACACTTAAACGTCACGTTTATCCATAAACCCCAACAAAAAAGCACAAATACTGTGTTCCTATTCCTCTGCTTGTTCAAATAAATTACATGATGCTCTGAATCAGAGAATTTCAAATAATAATATCTAGGTTTCCCTACAACGTCGGAATTACAAACGATTTAATTCCAGGCAAACTTGGAATTAATAGAGTGCGGTGCGAATGCGACTGAATGGGCTTCTTGTTCACTGTAGCAAGTCAATTTAGTTGACAGCCAGCAACATCCTTCTTGTACCGGAGCAGGAGGGGATGGAAAGTAGTGATATTCACATAATCAGAGTAAAGCTATTTAAATGTTTTGAGCCTAAGCGTCCGAGGGCTGCTATCGAATTTTCTCCCTAGCCTATCTTTGGAGGGAAAGGGAGCCGTTTCTAGACGTCTCTGAACATGTATGGTTCTCAAAGCAGCTAGCAGTCAGTCAAAAAATAGGCAAAATAGATACATAGCCGGGGACGGGGACTGGGGGGAACCAGCATTACACCTTATGCAAGAACCGCAAAAGTCATTGTCAAACCAGTTCGAGGGCGAGTGTTATTTCCCTCGGAAACAGAATCCGTTTGATGATTAAGACACCGGGGTCGATCACGTGCCAAAGACTCCCCCAACCTGGTACCTCCCGGGTGTGCTGGATTCCTCCCCCATCGCCCCCAGACGGCCTCACCTTGACGCGATTGGAAAGCATTGAATTGAAGGAAGGAGGAAGCCTTACTGGAACCTACCTCCCCGCACACTGGAGAATCCCGTCCCAATTCTCCCCCGGGCCGCAGCAAGTACGCAACTCCACCGCCGCGCTCCTCGAAACGCCTTTGGGCAGTTGGGTACATTCAGCCTGTCGGGGAAACCGCCGTCTCCTTCGCGAGAGATCTTACCGGCCACGAGCGTTTCGGATCGCTCGCAAAATCGAGAGAAATGGAGCCGTCAGAGACGCAACGGTCTCGGGATCTGGCTCGGCAAAGGGAAGAGCGGAGCGCTTTGCTGACCCTCACCTTCGCCCTGAGTCACAAGAAGAAAAGCAGCATCTCCAAGACAGTTCGCGTTTTCGAGGTACATCTGTTGAAAGTTCGGTCTTATATCCCAACAGGTTCGCCCCTTGTGTCTTCTGAAAAGCCATTCAAGCTTGGGGTTCGGTACTTCCCAATTTGAAAGGAAAAAGAAAGGAGGAAACTCCTCCGGTCTAGGAGTCTGATGAATGGAAAAGATGGTTGGAAGGAAATAGGCTAGAAAGCTGACACTGAAAGCAGCTTCTTGTATACTCTATCTCAGTTTCATAGTTCAAGATAGGCTGGATTTCCTGTGTGGAATTATTATATCCATAGATACACAGCCCATGTAGAAGCAAATGACAAGGGGAAACTGTTAATATATTTCACACATATATCTGGATTTATTTTTATTTTTTTGCAACCATGCTCTTTTGATGTTTTATGCACATTCATTCAGCACTATTTGTGCTACTAATTACATTAAATTCCCATCATGGGTTTCTTCCAAGGAGTTCAAGGTAGCATAGATACTATTTCTTCCTTCCTAGTTATGTTATCCTAATGACAATTCTGTGTCATTTAATAGAGAAACTAACTAGTCCAATATTTCTTTGGAGCTGGATGGAAATTTAAATCTAGAATTTAAAGCTTGTTGTTTTAATTGTAACATCATACTTCCTACTGCATCTCTGTGTGCTCAGGACTGTTCTTGTACTCTTTCTCTTGAGGTATCTGCCAGATTTAAACCCATCTTTATCTTTTGCCCTAAGTTACACTCCTTTAGTTGCACTCTTCAACTTAAAGGTGCAGTAGAGAACAAAAATGATAATTCTATTTCTCAGGAGTAACTGACTTTTTTCTAAGCTATTGTACATCTAGAGGCAAAAGATATAGCTGCCTTAAGGTTTGGTTCACATTTTTCACACTCAGAAGCCTCTTTGGGAATTCAAAGCATATTTCAGATCTATTGGAGAGTTTTGCAGTTGTATCTTCTTCTCTGTGTGAAAATAAATAAGAAATCTTATGAACTGTTTATTAGGGGAGTGATTTAATATTTTGGGAAGTGTTTGATCGGTGCCTGTGTTTTGAGAATTAAAGGGAAATATTCTTAGAAGAAGAAACTTTTTATTTTCTTTAACACACTAAACCAGTAAAAATACATCTTCCTTTGTTGGGCTTTTATAGATGTTTGAAGCTAAAATACATCATTTTGAAAGCAGACCAGCTAGAATATCAAAGAATGCTGATGGCAACCTTGAATTTTTTGTAAGATGTGAAGTTCAGGACTTTGAGGTTAGCAGTCTTTTGAATTCCTTGAAGAGAGTGGCAGATGACGTAGAAGCTTTCAAAGAAGAAAAGGGTATGTCACAAAAGGCTTTTACCTTCTTTTTTCCTAATATACCTTGTGTGTCCAATCACACTTGGCCAATAAAGAATTCTATATATCTATCTACTCTATTTATTATTATAGCAAAACATCATGTTGATAAGCAGGGTCTTTCAATGGATTACATAGGAATATTGTTATTATATTCATCAAACTCCTACACAATCCCTCAGCTGGTAAAGTCAAGATTATGTTAATAATGATCTCATTGATCAACTTCTTTGTCTGACTTGAGTCTATCTACATAAATGTTGAAACTATAACTACCAGAATTTCTATACTGTTTGGATTTGGGGCTTTGTAGGGTCAACGTATCTGAAGGTATCATGCTGAAGAAAAATTGTCTATGTGATACCACTGAACAAGTAAATTACTCTTGCTACTCTTGTGGAACCTACAGATGTCACACTCTTACAATGTGCAGTTGATATTATTGTCAACAGTTCCATGGTTCCCAAAGAAAATAAGAGATCTCGACTACTGCCATCATCTGATCACCAAGTTTGACCCTGATCTGAATTTTGACCACCCGGTAAGTTAAGTTTCTACCTTTCCAAATTATTGAGGCTTGGAGTTACCCACATCCATATCAAATCTTGTACCAATAATAAAACAGAGGCTTCTTGGTGCAATATTTAACCATCCAGTTGAAGATAGTTGCTCTTTTTATTTTTCTTGACATAATTACTCTTCTTGCAACCACCGCTCAGAATATAGATTGAACACTGGTGATGTTTCTGTAAAAACTAAAGTATTTTTTTTAATGGAGAAATTATTGTGATGGGGCTTATGTGGAAGAGAGATGAAACTGAAAAAACATGTATTTGCTCAAATCCAAGTAGATCTATGCCAGTGGTGGGATTCAAATTTTTTTAACTACTGCTTCTGTGGGTGTGGCTTGATGGGTGTGACAGGGGAAGGATACTGTCAAATCTCCAGTCCCTCCCCACTCCTGGGGGAAGGTTACTGCAAAAAACCCATTCCCTCCCCACCCCACTAATCTGCTTTTCAGCTCCGCTCTCCTGTGCAGGGCAACCAAAGAAGACCCAGCCAATCAGCTGGGACTCAGGAGGCAGAGAATAGATGAGGTGGGGCCACTCAGAGGTGGTATTTGCCGGTTCTCTGAACTACTCAAAATTTCTGCTACCAGTGTTCCAGAACAGGTCGGAACCTGCTGAATACCATCTCTGATCTAAGCATATTCCACTGCAAGCAAAATAAGAACTGGAGAAGACTCTTTTAGTCCCAAACATTGATAAATTGGGTTTTGGTTGTAGCTAATGAACAAAAAATGAAAAAGTTTTATGGGAATTCTAGATGGACCAAATAGGTCAAAATTAAAGTAGGGTTTTCTCTACATGTCAATTGTCACTTGTCTCTTTGAGGAGCCTTTGATGCCTCTGAGCTTGGTTGTTTTCTTGCAGATGTTTCTTTCAGATGTACCCAAATTAGGTAGCATAATCAGTCCTAGTCACTAGTGCTAGTGACTGGTGATGTTACATAGTTTGGGGAATGAAAAATCTGCAAGAAAACAACCAAGCTCAGAAAGCACCAAGGACCCCTCATTTCAACCTTCAGCTACAAATATTCTCCTGTACTGGTACTTAATTCTTTCATCCCCTTTTATAGCCAAGGACCACTACAAACTCCTAATTTTATGTCAGTTTGGTTTCATATGCTGCCTTCAGTATAAAGTTGAAAGGCAGGGCAAACCCATCAACACAAAACAAGTCAGTAAATCACTTATCGTGCCTCTGTTTTTCGTCTTTTTAAGGGCACCATAAAAGCTCTGAAATCTCTTGTTCCGATGTTCACCTAAGTTACAGATTTTCTAAAATTCTCTTCCCATTGTCACAATTATATCAAAGAGCAGAGCTTTGGAATGGAATCATTTAGACTTTGGCAAGCGGCATTTTTCTTCTTCTTCTAGGGTTATGCTGATTCAGAATATAGGAAAAGGAGGGCTTTTATTGCTGACCTGGCATTTAACTATAGACAGTAAGTGCATCAAATTAATAACTGAACAAAAGGGTAAGCTTTATGTAATCTGAATACTTTCATCCATACAAATGTTTAAGGATATGGCTCCACTCATTTTCAGAGTGCAGCCCTGATATGTTGTCCAAAGCCTGGTGTGGCCCTCAAGCCAACATTTGTGCAGTTCTGCCTTATAATTTGAGCACTGGGTTGCTTCATTAAAGATCTGTGACTTCTTGTTTGTTCAGCCTCCCTTGACAAAATACCTTAAGAAAAGCCTCAAGAACTAGTATTTGCAAGAGGTTTTGTGGGAAGACCAAGAGAGAAATGCAAGAAAACACATTAAAAACAGTGGGGAGGAGCAGTGGGAGAATCAGATGACAGCTTATCTCACAAATGACACCTCAGCCCAAGTACAGAAAAATCTGGGGAAAAGCATTTGAACATATCCAAAGACTTTGCCTTAATTAGCTCCTACAGTATAAATAAGGCTAGGAAAACCCTAGCATAATTTCTAGCTTCCAGCTTAGCATTAAAGATAGCCTACTGAAATCTGCTTTCTTAATTTTGCCTGGCTGTGTGAAGCTTGATAAAATGGATCACATAAACAAAAAATGGAAATCTCAAAAATGGAATTTATTTAGGACTAGCAATAGCACTTAGACTTATTTACCGATTTACAGTGCTTTACAGCCCTCTCTAAACAGTTTACAGAGTCAACATAATTGGCCCCAATTATTTGGGTCCTCATTTTACCCATCTCGGAAGGATGGAAGGCTGAGTCAACCTTGAGCCTGCTGAGATTTGAACTGCCAAATTGCAGGCAGCCAGCAGAAGTAACCATTGTGCCACCAAGGCTCTTTTGATTCTCTTTGCCTTTCTAGGGGTGACCCTTTGCCAAGAGTTGAGTACACAGCTGAAGAGACTGCTACTTGGTGAGTGTGTGACTTGAACCTAACAGGGATTGCTGCAGATGGGGAATTGACAGTGCCACTGTCGTCCCCATCTTGCAATTTCCATGTTCATGTAGAGGTACTTCATGTAGAAGGTAGTCCTCAGCTTATAACTGATTATTTAGTGACCCTGAAAAAAAGGTGACCGGCAACTGGTCTTTGCATTTATGACCATCAGAGCATCCCCACAGACATATGATCAAAATTCAGGTGCTTGGCAACCAGCATTTATTTATGATTGTTACATCATCCTGAAGTCATTGATCACCATTTGCAACTTTCCCAACTGACTTCTGACAAGTGAAGTCAATGGGGGAAGCTGGATTCGCTTAATAACTGTGACAAAAAGTCATAAAATCAGGTGTGAGTCATTTAACAACTGCCTTGCTTAACAATGGATATTCTGGGATCAGAATATCCACTGTTAAGCAAGGCAGTTGCTAAATGTTCTGGTTGTAAGTTGTTCTAGTTGTAAGTTGAGGACTACCTGTAATAGAACTTTAATCTCATTTTGCTATGCTTGTATTGCAGTTTTGATAAATAGTGATCTATGGAACTTTTGTATACTACAGTATCTTAAAAGTAAAAAAAATACATGTCTTTGCCCATCTGTCCTTATAAAAAAAGAATAGTCATATTACTTAAGGAAACGAGCTGACTTGTCTATATTTATTTTATTTTAAATGTTCAGCTGTTCACATGGCCATATTCTCCAGATCAGGGGTCTCCAGTCTTGGCAACTTTAAGTCTTGTGGACTTCAACTCCAGAGTTGAAGTCCACAAGTCTTAAAGTTGCCAAGGCTGGAGACCCCTGCTCCAGATGGATGCCTTTGCAATGTACTAGAATACAACTTAAAATTACTTATCATCCTTACTGGGGATGATAAAAGTCACAGTACAATGTAGCTAGACAGCAGCAAAGTAGGAAAGGCTATGGTCTATAAAGTGCCAGTATAATATTCCATTTCAAACTGGAGATATGCAACTGGTTTTTGATAGTGGAGAATATATGTAGCTCAGGTGTAAGATGAGACTGGAGGTTCATTCTCTGAGCTTATGGGTTGATTTCCGAACATTTTGTTACCAGGCTAGGTAAATCTTCAGTGGAGTTTATAGGATGTCAGTGTTAGTGTTTGATTTAGACTAAATTCTTCACACTAATGGATAGGTCCAGAACACCAACTTAAAATCATTTCATTTCATTTGCAGGTAATTAGAATAAAATATATTTGCTATTATTCCTTTCCATTCTTACATTTCATAATTTCCTATTCTATGATATGAAACATTACACCTCCATCAACAATGACAGGGCAAGACACTAGACTATAAATGGAGAGCACACTCCACTCCTTACTAGCACTGAAGCTGCTGTGTAATTTGGGTAGTGAAATGTCTTCAAGAAAACAGGCAAGCTCAGAGAGCATCAAGGTCCCCACATAAAGCATCACAGTAAGAATCTTTGGAGCAGAAGCATCCATGAGGAAGGAATGGTCAAAACAAGGAAATGGTGATCAGGGTAGTACATTTATAGATTTGTTGGACACAAAATACAGACTTTGTTTATACTACTGTGACCACCATCTTGCCTTTCCCAACAACTCCTATATGGATGCTGCTTGTTTGGAGTGCTGCCACAAAACCTTTGAACACCTTAGATAGCACGACTCTGATTGATGTTTCTTTTAAGTGAACTTTTTTGCTAGTTAACAATTGTTATTTTCAGGAAAGAAATTTACCAGAAGCTAAGTGGTCTCTACCCCACCCATGCCTGTAAGCAATACCTGGAAGCCTTTCATCAACTAGAAGAATACTGTGGATACCAAGCCGACTGTATCCCACAACTGCAAGATGTCTCTGCTTTTCTAAAAGGTTAGAGCAATTGTATGGCTACTGGTGTAGAAACGCACTTCAAGGAGCCTCCAGGCCAAGCAATGTGGCATGGCTCAATAGTACTCTTTTCTAGCAGAATAATTAGCTTTTTACTCTGAAGGTTTATGCAGTTGAAGAAGCTCGTGATTCTGGGAAGACATCCAGTTTTTGAAATTTGCCAAAGGCCAATAAGCAGCAGAACTCCAGAATTACCTTCGGAAACCTTCAGACTGGTGTTAATTTTTTAAAAAAGTTATATTGGATACAATTTCAAGCATAGTATTGACCAGTGGTTTTCATTTGGTTTATGGATGATAGAACAAGGAAAAATCTGTACACTATTTGAAGGACGTATATCAAACAATTATAAGAATGTAGGCAAAATTTTAAGGCATTCAGGAAAAGATTTATTTCATCTATTTTGGGGCTGAATGGGCACAGGATAGAAGGAAGCCTGCAAGCTGTGTCAGATGGGGCATTTCTACCATCTTTGAAGTTGTCAGAAGTGATGTCAGGGCTGGGCTGCTGGGGGTTCGCAGGGGTTTGGGAGAGGCCCCAGCTAAGATTCTGTGCAGTTCAGAGAACCCCCAAATCCCACTCCTGGCTGGCCCCACCCACTCCTCCCCTCTCCTCCCAGGAGTCCCCACGTGTCCTGTTTTGCATGCAGGTAAGTGCAGGGCACACACGGAGCTCATGGAGGGTGAAAAATGGGCCTCCAAGAAGCTTGGGGAAGCTGGAAATAGGCCCATTTCCAGCTTTCAGAGAGCCTCCAGAGCCCACGGAGGCCATTTTTGCCCTCCAGGGGCTTGAGGAAAACCTCCAGAGCCTGGGAAGGACAAAAATGCCCCCCCCACCATGATGCAGGAGGCCAACTAGGCCACACCCACTATGGCCACTCCCACCCAGCAACTGGGCTGAGAACCCTTTGCTAAAGTCCACCCCTGAATGATGTAACTTAAGCTCTTAAGCCTTAGCAGGAAGAACGCCTCATAAATACTCTGCATGTCTCAACTGGGTGCTGCTTCTGTCCTTATTAGCTCCCATCCATGTGCTGCAAAAGGTGCTTGATTTAAATGTTGAAATGCACCATTTGTCATTCTTCCTCCTTAAACGGATCTTCATGGATTCAGCAGGATTCTTTTCATTGACCTCAAAGGAAACACCTGGAGGAGATGATGATTGCAACATTTATGGAATCACAGGCTCCACCAGAAGCACAAACCTGATGAAATCAATTATACTAAGCAGCTTCTTGTTTCATGGCAACATCCCAAGAACACAGTTGATGACATTTGTTGACTTTGAGCTTATTGTCGAATGCATGGGTGTCAAACTCGATCTTGTCACGTGATGTAGCATGATGGTTTTTTGCCTTTGCAGAGCTGGGGTGGGTGTAGCCTATACATGACACATCTAGCTCACTATCTACCAGTTTGACAGGCCTGGCTTGGTTTTTCCTCTCTCTTTTAGCTCATAGTCTAATGGTTCCCATTTAGAGAGCATTATGTTTAATGGCTGAGAATTGGCAATAAGGAAATCCGCTTTGTATGTTTGGATCAGTGATTCTTTCTTAGGCCAACCTACTTCACAGGGAGTTGCCTTGAGTTCCTGATCTTTGATGAGATGATGGAAGAGGACAAAGATACCAATCCGTTCAAGTAGCCCAGAAAGATCTGTGGGTTGTTGTTTTTTTAATCTAAAAGAGATAAAAACTGATTCCTCAACAGATAAGAGCAGAGCAAAGGATAAATGTCCTCAAGGATAGCTTCCAGCTGTGGGGCAGAGCTTCTGGTTCCAAGAATGTGGGAACAGCTCATGCTTAATCCTTGGCATTTCTGAGCAGGAATCACCTTTCTTTTAATAATGGAGTTGGTTTTCAGATCTTCCTGCTCCCTTCCTTTGGGGATGTCACTTGAACTTGTTTATTTTGTTTACAATTTTGCATGTTGAAGGGCAAATATCTTGAGAAGGTTCCAGAATCATTTATCCAAGTTTCCATGATTAGATGGGAAATTAACAACCCTGCAGAAGAATACAAAACAAAAGGGAAGAATTTATTCATATGAAATGCATCTGTGAAAGAGAGACATTTTCATGGCAGGACAATGCATGTGAAAATGGAATAATAACATAACAGCAGAGATTGGTAAATTGCATCATTCCTAAGATATAAGTATATTTTCACCACGAGATGCAATGTAAATTTCTCTTATAGAAAAATCGGGCTTTAGCTTGAGACCAGCTGCAGGGCTACTGTCTCGTCGGGATTTCCTTGCTGCCCTGGCATTTCGTGTCTTTCAGAGTACCCAGTATATAAGGCACTGGTCATCCCCCATGCATTCCCCAGAACCGTAAGTAGAAGTGAGCTGATCAATGTCATGGTTTTCTAAGTGTATCCCTGAAGGCTGCATTTTATTCGGACTGCTAAACCTGCTCCTCATGCCATTGCCATCCATGGTCCCAAAAGGTTGGGTGATCACTCTGAAGAAGGCAAAACCAGCACTTCAGTTTTTCCAGAATTGGGGCACAAGGGTTGTAATTCTTAAAAAGTATCTTGGAAAAAAAAATGGTAGGAAGCATTTAAGATTCTTGCTCACTTGGCCCTCAGACAGTTTTCACTGTCAGCCTCAATCATTTATGATGTGTTCACACCCAACACTCTTTTCTGGCCAGAAACCCATTTCTTTTATCCACCAGTTTTGTTTTCAGCCATATTTTATTACATTCTGCTTCTTTTCAACTTTTGACATCAGAATCCAATACTAGCATGTGCACTGCCAATTTCTATCCTTTTAAAAAACAGCTTGTATAAACTTCTCTGAAATTTAAACTACACATGGGACTGTTCATGTATAGTCCCACCCTTCATACTTTCTACTTCTCTTTCTCCCTCCTTTCTTCCAGCTGCATTTTCTAATAGGGGGCCAATATGGGAAGGGACAGGTATTCTTCCTTCTTTGCTTTGTAGTTTGTTTTTTAGTTTTTCAAAGTGGAAAAGAAATCAGTATTTTTTACAGCCTCAGTTGGTTGTCTGGGCAGCTGCCAAAGAGAAAATGGAAAAGGATAATTTGTAGTGTAATCCTAGTCTAAAAAAACTCTTCCTAAATGTAACCTTAGGAAGGCATGGACTTGTATAAAAAACCCTTCTCATTCTGAATTTCACATGAAATGTATGTTTACATCTTCTGTTTAGCAATAAATGGTATTTAAAACAACAATTTAAAATCTTTATCATCACTCCAGTGTTCTACTCCTGGGAACTAAGATCAATGTTAATATGCATTGGCATTTGGGTTTGGGAGGTCCTTAGCAATTATTGAACCTCCAAAGTCTTTTTTAGAATGGAATGGAATGGAATAGAATAGAATAGAATAATTGGAAGAGACCTTAAAGGTCTTCTAGTCCAACCCCCTGCTCAGGCAGGAAACCCTATAGCATTTCAGGCAAATGTTGTCCAATCTCTTTAAAATTTCCAGTGTTGGCACATTCACAACTTTTGGAAGCAAGTTGTTCTGCTAATTAATTGTTCTAAATATCAGGAAATAATTTTTATTGGCTGCTACCCCATTGCTACTGCCTTTCTTTTTAACATTTCAATAGATTTTATTGAGTTTCACAATAAGATAAAAATACAAAAAGAAACAACATTTAGAGAGCTGAGAAAAAGAGAGACGGGGTGCAAAGAAAGAAAGAAAAAAATCAGTGGCGACTTCCAACTTTTTTTCAGCGCAATAAAATACAAAAAGAAAGTAATAATTACAACCTCAACTTTTTGCTTTACACCTCACCACATTTCAAGCCAATTTCATAATTCATTCTAATGTCAAAATCTAAAATCAAAGTTCTGGGTTTTTCTTCCCAGTTTCAAGCAAAAATCCAGAAGTAGTTTCTAAGTAGAAACAAAACTAGATAAAACGTAAAAATAAACCTTTCTCCTTTTCCAGTCCTGTCTAACTCTAGGGGGCACTGTTCATCTCCTGTCCTCCCCCAGGAAAACAGCCAGAGATGGACAAAGTGACTGGTTTGCAACATGCATGACTTGTTCTGAGATGTTAGTGTAACCACAAGCATCTGAGCCTGGCCACCTTTCTATCGATAAGAAAGGCCTTTTCCATTGGCCCCTTTCATTTTGGTATAACTATGGTGTTCATGTGAGCTATCATTTCATCAGATGCACATGCTGATTTATAAATTTCCTTTCATATTTGCATTGGGAAATTTATGTCAATTTTGAACCCATCTCAGGCCCGCCAAACTTTATTGTGCTAGAAGGGGGGTCCCCATTATTTTCCCCTTACATAGGTGTCTGAAGTAGTTTCCATTTTCATGCAGCCAGCATGGTTATACTCCTAGGAGCATGGAACGATTAAAACAATCATTTTTGCCACCTCTGCTAATTCCATCGCCTTTCACCATCCACTCTTATATTGTGGGAATTATTGTGTTTTTCCATGTTTGTGCTTCTGCCCCATTAAAAAAAAAAAAAAAAAGAAACTCTGCAACCGTGGTTCCATGATTACCACCTCCTCTTCCTCATTGCTGCCAGTGTATTATGCCGAATGGAATGGAATGGAATGGAGTGGAGCGCAGTGCAGTGCAGTGCAGTGGAATGGAATGGAATGGAATGGAATAGAATAGAATAGAATGGAATGGAATGGAATGGAATGGAATGGAATGGAATGGAATGGAATGGAGTAGAGTGCAGTGCAGTGCAGTGCAGTGGAATGTAATAGAATAGAATAGAATAGAATAGAATAGAATAGAATAGAATGGAATGGAGTAGAGTGCAGTGCAGTGCAGTGCAGTGGAATGGAATGGAATGGAGTGGAGTGGGATAGAATAGAATAGAATAGAATGGAGTGCAGTGCAGTGCAGTGGAATGGAATGGAATGGAATAGAATAGAATAGAATGGAATGGAATGGAATGGAATGGAGTAGAGTGCAGTGCAGTGCAGTGCAGTGGAATGTAATAGAATAGAATAGAATAGAATGGAATGGAATGGAATGGAATGGAGTAGAGTGCAGTGCAGTGCAGTGCAGTGGAATGGAATGGAATGGAGTGGAGTGGGATAGAATAGAATAGAATAGAATAGAATAGAATAGAATAGAATAGAATAGAATAGAATAGAATGGAGTGGAGTGGAGTGGAGTGGAGTGGAGTGGAGTGGAGTGGAGTGGAATGGAATGGAATGGAATGGAATAGAATAGAATAGAATAACAGTGTTGGAAGGGATCTTGGAGGTCTTCTAGTCCAACCCCCTGCTTAGGCAGGAAATCCTATACCACTTCAGACAAATGGTTATCCAACATCTTTCTAAAAACTTCCAGTGTTGGAGCATTCTGGAGGCAAGTTGTTCCACTGATTAATTGCTCTGTCATGAAATTTCTCCTTAATTCTAGATTGATTCTCTCCTTCATTAATTTCTACCCATCACTTCTTCTCCTGCTCTTAGGTGCTTAAGAGAATAGCTAGACTCCCTCTTCTTTGTGGCAGCCCCTGAGATATTGGAAGACTGCTATCATGTCATCCCTAGTCCTTCTTTTCATCAGACCAGACGTACCCAGATCCAGCAACCATTTTCATATGTTTTAGCCTCCAGTCCTCTAATCATCTTTGTTGCTCTTCTCTGCACTCTTTCTAGAGTCTCCACATATTTTTACATCATGGAGACCAAAACTGGATACTGCATTCCAAGTGTGGACTTACCAAGCCATTATAGAGTGCTATTAACACTTCACATGATCTTGAGTCTATCCCTCTGTTTATGCAGCCTAGAATTGTGTTGGCTTTTTTGGCAGTTGCTGCACACTGCTGGCTCATATTTAAATGGTTGTCCACTAGGACTCCTCAACTAGCTAGTTGAGACTGTAGCTGTGTATGTACATACGAAGCATGTCATATATCCAAGCACTGGGGTGAGCTGAATTGATCAGTTGCTTCTTTGAGGATGTGCAACCAGTGAAGGCATTATTGTGACAAAAGACTCCATCCAGAACTCTCACTGGTTGTTAAACCCCCAAACACTGGCTGATTCATTCATCTAAATCTTATGTTAGAGAATAAGATATATTTTAAAATATCTCATAATGGATCTATACCTTCATCTGTGTACGATATTAGCATACTCCTAAACTCTTGCAACCGATTGGTCCAGACCGGCGAAGACCTGATTGGTCGAAGGCTCGGCCGTGATTGGAGCACTAGGAATCTACCGCGATTGGCTGTGCCGATTGCGGGAGATTCAAAGTGCTGCCATTGGCCACCGAGCCGCGAGCCAGCCCTATATGAAGGGCTGCCGCGGCTCGCATTCCCAGACTAGTCTCAGACCTAATAAAGAGCTGAAATCACTTGAATGGTCTCGCGTCTCCTTCAAACCGATCCACCCAGATCTAACACTGGCAACGAAGGTGGGATCGTGAGACAAGGAGACCATCCAGCACATGGTGAGGTGGCACGCAGCAGCAAGCAGAATGGCCGGAATCAACTCACCACCCGCTCCCTTCAACCCTGCTACCGAGGACTTGGAATCCTATACTGATATGTTCCAAATGTTCCTCGAGAGTAGCAATCTTAAAGATGCCAACAGCCACAAGAAACGAGCCGTGTTTCTCACACACTGCGGGGCCGCAGTGTTTAAAATGGCCAAAGCCCTGGCCAAACCAGAGGACATCAAGACGATGGAGTGGGGCGATCTCGAGCCCCTGATGCGGAACCACTACGCCTCTGTCGTGCCCATCCTTATCCGGCGGCACGAGTTCTACAGGCGGGATCAACGTGAGGGCGAGGGGCTTGGTGATTTCATAGCAGCACTACGAGACCTGGGCGGTCTGTGCAAGTTCACTAACCTGGACAAGGCACTGCGAGACCGCATTGTCCTAGGACTCTGAGACCCCGTCCTCCAGAGCCACATCATGGCAAAGGGGAACATCTCCCTCGCTGATGCCCTCACCGAGGCCACAGCAGCTGAAGCGGCCAAGAAATCAGCGGCTCGGATGCGGCAATCGAGCATCATGCCATGACCGACAGCCGGAGAAACAACATCAAACCTCCAGAGGCGACCAGAAACCGACCATCGAGACACAACCATGCACCACGGCGACATCGACTCCTTCTCGGTAACCGAGGATGAGGAGGAGGAAATCCATCGCCTCCAATCAGCACGGGAGCCATGGGGGGCCTGAGGTCGTAAGTCGAGGTTCCAGTGTGCCAGCTGCAGCAGCGATCACCCCCGGGTGGACTGCCGTTTTCTCGATGCCATTTGCTGGCATTGCAAGAAACGGGGGCATATCGCCAAGGTATGCCGGAACAAAAGACACTACCCGCGACGATGAGAAGGCAGCCCTCAACAGAGAGAGAGCACTCCCACCAGAAACCGCGATCGCCAGACGGAGAATCGATGGAGAAGGTCAGAACAGGTGACTCCAGGAGACTGAGATCTCCCGAGCCTGTTGGGACTCCAGTGGTTCGCATCCCTGGGCATCGAAGTAACCGGCATACACCACATCGGAGAGGCGGACTGGGAAGCAGTGCTCATGAGGGACTTCCGGGAAGTCTTTGATGACAGCCTAGGCAAGTACCGGGGGTCCCCTATCTCATTTAACATAGATCCGAGTATCGCGCCAATCCGCCTTAAGCCCAGGCGAGTGCCGTTTGCACTCAAGCCCAAGATCGATGAGCAGCTTGACAAGCTCATCGCGCAAGGGGTGCTGGAACCAACCGATCATGCCCAGTGGAAGACCCCAATTGTCACCTCCATCAAGCCAGATTGGTCAGTGAGGATTTGTGGTGACTACAAGGCCACCTAAACCATGCGCTCCAACAAAGCGCATACCCCGTCCCAGTAGTCCAGCATCTTCTGCACTCACTGGGGGGAGGCCGGATCTTTGCAAAGCTCGACCTGGCACAAGCCTACCAGCAACTGCCGGTCGACGCCACAACAGCAGAAGTCCAAACCATCGTAACACACCGAGGGGCTTTCCGCTGCAACCGGCTCCAATTTGGAGTCAGTGTGGCACCCGGGGTCTTCCAAAGCCTTATGGAAAGACTCCTCCAGGGAATAGAAGGGGCTGTGCCCTACTTTGACGATATCTTGGTGGCTGCGAAAAATGAGAAACAACTAGAAGCCAGGTTGAGGGAGGTACTGCAGAAATTCAGAGACTCGGGACTTAAAGTCAAGAAAGGGAAGTGCCAGCTACAGGCCGAAAGGGTCGAATTTCTAGGGTACCTCCTAGACAAACAAGGGATTCACCCCACAGAAAAGAAACTGAGAGCCATAAGGGAAGCACCATGACCAAAAAACAAAACAGAATTTCTTGGGACTGTTAAACTTTTACAATGTCTTCCTACCTCAAAAGGTGACCGTGGCGGAACCGCTACATAGGCTGTTAGATAAAACAGCCACCTGGACCTGGGGAGCAAGGGAGGAGAGTGCCTTCAACAACACAAAGAACCTGCTAACATCCGACGCGGTACTAATCCAGTATAGCGAGACTCTGCCATTGACGGTAACTTGCGACACGTCGCCATTTGGGATCGGCACCATCCTCAGCCACTAGCTACCAGATGGGAGGAAAGCACCCATCGCTTTCTCATCAAAGACACTTTCAAAGCCAGAGCGGAACTACAGCCAGCTCGACAAAGAGGCCCTAGCAGTCGTCGCTGGCATCAAGAAATTTCACAAATACCTTTACGGTAGGACTTTTACAATCAACACGGATCACAAGCCGCTGCTAGGAATCCTGGTGGGAAACAGGGCCACACCGAACATTCTATCGCCAAGAATGACAAGGTGGTCCAAATTCCTAGCAGCATACAATTACCAGCTGATACACCGACCCGGCAAGGACATCGCCCATGCAGATGCCCTGAGCTGGTCACTCTTACTGGACCGGGAAGACGACCCGGCAACCACAACAGAGGTACTCCAAATAGAGACAATACCCAACCCACTCATGACCGTGCCAGACATTGCCAGAGAAACAAATAAAGACAAATGGCTGGCGCGAGTCTTGATCTGGGTGGGAAAAGGGTGGCCGGAAGGGGACATAGACGAACGGGTGGGCGGAACGCATGTTCCAATACACCAAGAAAGCCATCCAGAAAATAGAAACAGCCAATATACAGGACAAAATCAATAAAATGCTCCTCATTCAACACATTACACCTAGCGCAACCACAAATAAAAGCCCGGCGGAACTAATGATGGGCAGGAAACTACGTTCAACACTAGACAGAATGCACCCAACATATAACCCAGACAAACCCCCAGGCTCCTCCAACAAACACAGAAAATTTAACGTAGGGGACCTAGTGTATGCCAAAAATCTCACAGGAGAACCACTCTGGGTGCCAGCAACAATCACCCAGATAACCGGGCCCCTATCATACTGATTGGAAACAAGCGATGGGAAAAACTGGAAACGGCACAAAAACCAACTTAGGTCAAGAATAGCCATCACCACCAGCCAGACACCTGAACAAGAAACTAGAAGAGGGGAGGGGAATCAGCAAGCGATAGAGAAAGAACCGAAGGGAACCAACTAATGCAAGCAGAACACCCCCCACCTAGAATAGATAAACCAATAAACCGATGCTACTCACCTGTAGACGCAGGACCAATGGAACACGAAACCCCGGAATCTTCACCTGGAAGGAGCAGCCAAACCAGCTCACCCAGCCAGGAAAAACCTGGCGGGAGCAGAAGCGACAGCTCAACCAGCCCAGGTAGACCGGGAGGGAGCTACCAAGAAAGGCCCAGCTCAACGTTCCAGGCAGTTCCATCCCAAGGAACCGGAGCGACAGAGAAGGCATCCAAACTGGTCAACAACCACACCAGAACTGAACTGCGCAGGTCAAGTAGGCAGGTGAGAAGCCCCGCCTACCTACGTGACTACATCATTACGCACCGCCGATGAAACCAAGAGGGGAGGGGTGTACGATATTAGCATACTCCAAAACCCTCGCAATCGATTGGTCCAGACCGGTGAAGACCTGATTGGTTGAAGGCTCGGCCATGATTGGAGCACTAGGAATCTACCACGATTGGCTGTGCCGATTGCGGGAGATTCAAAGTGTTGCCATTGGCCGCCGAGCCGTGAGCCAGCCCTATATGAAGGGCTGCCGTGGCTCGCATTCCCAGACTATTCTCAGACCTAATAAAGAGCTGAAATCACTTGAATGGTCTCGTGTCTCCTTCGAACCGATCCACCCCAGATCTAACAATCTGGCTGGCCACTTTATCCATTTCAGCATAGCTGGCTGTAGGATCATTTGGAGTCCTTTCCAAATTAAAAGTTTTCATCTTTATATTTGGATACCTGTCCCTGAGCATTTCTGACCACTTCCTCAACTAATAGATGACTGGATATACCACATATAGGCTGCAATAGTTTTGGGCCATCTTGGGAACTGATCTATGGATGCTCCATTTTGTTTGAATTTGGACTGTGTCTGCTCAGTGTAGTCCTTTGGTAAACATGCGAAATAGAAATTGACTCCTGCATAGCTTTTGAAATCCACTTGCCACCTGGGGAATCGGCTATGGCAAGATTTTTCAATATAGCAGAAGAGACAGCTGAAACAGCAGCAGGTTGATACATATATAGATTATAGGATTTCTGTGGTTCGATGTTTAATGAAGAATTTTCACTAAAGTCCCTAAAGCCAGGGTTACCATTATGGCAATTTTTAACCTGTTTATTTTGGCAGGGATTGTTGTCACGAACTGCTGGGCCATGTTCCCATGTTAGCTGATAAGGACTTCGCTCAGTTTTCACAGGTAATTTTGTTCTTCTTATTCTGATGGAAGGAATGCCCCTGGCATGATGATAGTTCACATATTGATTGTGTTCATGGAATGTGCTTGAGTAATTAAATCATTAACCCACGTTTTGAGTTCGCATAATTCTCTGAACCATTAACTAATACAGCACAACACAGCAAACAAATGAAAACAAATAACAATCACCATCAAAGTTAAAAGAATTAACTTTAGCATGCTGTGTGAATATCAGAGTGGAAAGTTACCAACTTTGCAAGCATCAGTCAAAGCCAATATATACACATACATATACTTGGAAGCTGTCTTCCTTTTTTCCCTTTGGGATGGTTTATCTAAGCTTGGATCTAGCACTCCATTTACATCTTCTACAAAAATTATTTCCTCCTCTGGAATTCTTATTAACATGTGCAAAAATCTTTCTTTTGTTCAATGCTGCCAGAGAGTATAGTTAATATTGAGTTAGACAAAGAAGCTTGACCTAGTATTAGATAGTGTTGCATCTGACTCCGTATTTGGCAATTTAGGCTAGACAGGAGACAACCAAACTTTCTGTCTAATGCTACCTACTCAACACAGAATTAATTCTTAGAGCAAGGTTTTGCAAAGCACAGCAGGAATTGGAGGAATGCTTGGAAATTTTTAATAGAGAAGAAATTTAACAGAGAAGAAGAAATAAATTTCACAAGAAGAGTCCTCCACTCTTCTACTCACAACAGAATACTCTATGCCTCCAGACTTAAAATTTTTGGCTTAGATAACTTAGAACTACACTGCCTTAGGTCTAACCTAAATGTAGTACATAAAATTATCCATTACAATGTCCTACCCATGAATAACTTCAACTTCAACCTCAACAATACACGAGAACACAATAGATACAAACTCAGGGTAAACCGCACAAAACTCAATTGCAGGAAATACGACTTCAGTAACAGAGTGGTCAATGCTTGGATTACCCTACCTGACTCTGTGGTTTCTTCCACAGACCCCAAACACTTTAACCTCAGACTGTCTACTGTTGACCTCACCCCATTCCTAAGAGGTCTGTAAGGGGCATGCATAAGCGCACCAACATGCCTACCATCCCTGTCTTAATGTTCCCTTTTATTCATATCAATTTCATATACCGTATTAATAATCATATTTATACTTATATATATTATTAAATGCATGCTTGACAAAATAAATAAATAAACAAACAAAGAAAGAAAAGTAAATTTTGCTAGGCAGCTATATGCATTCTGAACATTCCTCATGAAACCAGAAGGGGCCAGTGTAGTTCTTCAGTGTAAACAAAAGGCTGAGTTTATCTAGACTGATTATACACTTGTATTTATTTTTTAAATATATTTCTAGAGAAATTGATAAAGCATAAAAGCAAAAAATGATCAAGAATTTTAAAGTAGGATGATGTAGAAAATTAAAAATACGTAGTAAAATATCAATTAAAAGTATTTCCATCAAGTAATGGAAAATAATGATGAGAACAATAGCAACATGAACAATGAGGAGCAGGAGGAGGAAGAAGAGAAAGAAAAGGAGGAAAATAGATTTCAGCTGATAGAAAAAGTTTACATATCCTAATTTTTTTTTTAAAAAAAATCCACAGCTGCTCTATCTCAAGGCCTGGAACAATAGCCACATTTTTGAAGACCACCCAAATATCATTATGGTGGAATGTCTAGGGAGATTCTCAGTCAACCAGGTCATGGCTGTCCCAAAGATGCTTTTCAAGAGGCAACTGAACTTTCCGGTTTTTATTTGAAGACATTTTGCTTCTCATCCCAAGAAGTTTCTTCAGCTCTGCTCCATTAAGAAGTTTCTTGGATGAAAAGCGAAATGTCTTCAAAGAAAAACTGGGACGTCCAGTTGCCTTTTGAAGAGCACCTTTGGGACAACCATGACTTGGACAACTGAGAAGACATTCCACTGTCCACATTCCACCATAATAATATTCTGGTGGTCTTCAAAAATGTGGCTATGAAAAAGCACTTGTGGGATATTATGGTGGAAGTCAGATGGATTTCTGAGGGGGAATGTCAATTCAAAGCACAGGTGCCATGGCAATGAAGGCCACTTCCTAGATCTTGATAGTTGGCATCGCTTACTTGAAGAATCTGAAGTGCACCAACTCTGCTTGATATTAATGGATGAAGATCTGAGCCACTGAGCCACTGCGTTCCTGAGCATAGGTGCACTTAAAATTGAAATTAAACAGACAGCACACTGTAAAAATCTCACTTCAGAATTCAGAGGTTTATTGAATTTAAAACATAGCAAACATAAAGCACTTACATTAATCACATTGCAATGAGAGTCAATCTGACAAGCAGTCAAGGGGACGGCTTGAGACTTGATTGACAACCTCCCATTACACAGCCTCTGGTTCTAATCACAAGGAGACATGACTTTCTGAAATCTGCCACTCTGCCATAGCAACAGGGGCAGTTGCTAGCTCTTTCAGCCTAAGGGCCACAACATAACTATTTTTGTATATGTAACCAACAGAAGTTCCACTTTCCCCACGATCTTAGCTCACCACATTGTGCCAGTTAAGCAGCTGTCCTGCTTGCAAAGCACAATTTCAACATACATAGCATCACTTCCACATACTCGGGGGGCATAAGCCCATCACACAGGCATTCCTGATTTTTCATAACTTAATCAATGCTGCACTGTGTACTGGGTCTGTGACCTCAAGATCATCACACATATAGCCATTCCTTGATTATGAGATATGAGATAATATTGTAAGCAGGTTTCAGGATTCTGTAATTCTTGCATGCAGGTCAGTGGTAGGATTCAATTTTTTTTACTATTGGTTCTGTGGGCATGGCTTGGTGGGCATGGCAGGGGATGGATACTGTAAAATCTCCAATCAGAGGTGGTATTTACTCAAAATTGCCGCTTACTGATTCTCCAGAACTGGTCAGAACCTGCTGAATACCACTTCTGATGCAGGTAATCTCATATGGATGCTGGACCTAGCCCAGGTTCTCTGAGATAACAACAAGCCAGGAAACTGGATCAGGAACAGCATCAATGGCACTTAGGACACAGAATGATAAATCAATTCTTTAATATTTTAATTATAACATTAGTAATTAATGCCACCATTTAATTAATTAATTTTTAAAATTAATAATTATGTATTTAATAATTAAATAACATTAATACTTCATGATTTTATTGTTTTTTTACTTGTTTTATTATTTGTAAGCCAACAAGAGTCACTTTGCAGAGGAGGTGACATAAAAATTTAAATAAATGCACACAGACACACAGACACACACACACACATATATATATACATACATACACACATACATACATACACATACACATACTTACACACATATACACTGCATAGCAGTGTAAGCCCTGTTCCTTGTGTATACGCAATTGTGCAATGGAAGATTGTCTACACAGCACATAGAGGGGCAGAGGTTGTGACATACTGAAGATACTACTGAAAAATAATATAACTCTTATGGAATGGAATGGAAACATGGCTTGTAATTGTAATAAAAATCAATGTGCTTGATTTAGGATATTGGGCTGGCCTCTCTTGGAGCATCTGATGAGGATATTGAGAAATTATCAACAGTGAGTACAAATCAGATTGTCAAGCACCAGGGAAATAAGATGCATGCAGTTCAAATGAGCTATTGCAAGCTTAAGCATTCTACATGAATCTGGCCAACTAATGGTTAAGGGGAATGATAAGAAAGGCATTCAAGGAGGGCTGGATCTCTTGCAGGTGCGCAGGAACTCATAACTTATAATGCATTTGTCCCCACTCTTAGGCTCAGCCTGGTCATCTCCTACACACATTTCACAGCAGAAATACAATGCCAAAGAGCCACAGGTATTCAATAACATACATGAATGGAACATATCACGTACATATTCTATGGTTTCCAAAGAGCCAGGACATACTGCTTATTTACTGCAAGAAAATCATATTGTGCTGTTCTTACATACATGGAGAGGGGGAGGGAGAGAGACAGACAGAGAGAGAGAGAGAGATTCTATTGATTCTATCATCATGTATTATGTTCTTCCAGTATAGGATCCTCCCCCATATCCAGCCATCCAGGATTCAAGTACCAATAGCATGGCTTTTTCCAATCTACTGTCCTTCAGTATATTGGCCATCAAAATAGGAACTGCTTTCTAACACACCAGGAAAGTGCAAAGTTGGAAAAAGTGGTTAGATAGGTGCAATTCTCATTGGGACATCTTTGTATTTCCCCTTCTTCTTTACAGTACTGAACTTTGGTGGCCCCAATTCAGCTCATGGCTATTATACTGTTGTTGTTTTCCCAGAATGCATCAAATCTTGTATCAATCAGAGATACAGTGAGAAAATTGAAAGGTTGCCAACACTATATACTCTCTCATCCCAACAAAGAAGCATCAAGGGAGATGAACAAATAACTTCATTAATCCAAGGATGAGTGGTAGCAAATGCTGGATTAAGAATTGGGAATGTTTTTTGTTTTTACTTCAGATGAGTTCTCATAATCTGTTTTTTACTTTCTCTTCTTCTTAGTTCTATTGGTTTACAGTTGAGTTTGGCCTCTGCAGACAAAATGAATCAATCAAAGCCTATGGAGCAGGCCTCCTCTCTTCCTATGGAGAACTGATAGTAAGTTTTAAAAAGTGTTTTTGTCTGATATAGGTCTACCCTAGAAACACCGACAGCTTAGGAGTCTGCAATATTTTGCCACAGATGAGCATTACCATCAGGGAACACTGGAGGGTAACTCAGAGGCAAATGTTTATAAGATTTATTTTAAAATGAAATAAAACTCTTCACAGGATCTTAATGATGAACAAGATATTTCTAATCAACCAACTGTAATGAAAACTCAGATTGGTCATTGTGAAGTAACCCTTGACTTACACTCATTTGTTTAGTTGACTATTCAAAGTTACAACAACAACAAAAATTGACTTATGACTGGTATTCATACTTATGATTATTGTAGCATCCCTGTGGTCACGTGACCAACATTTGGATGTTTGGCAACTGGCCTGTATTTATGATGGTTGCATTGTCCTATGGTCATGTGATTCCCTTTGGCAACCTTCGGATAAGCAAAGTCAAAGAGGAAGCCAGACTCATTTAAATATCATGTTATTAGCCTAACAAATGCAGTGATTTATTAACAACGGTGGTAAGAAAGGTTATAAAATGCAGCATAATTCACTTAAAAATATCTTGCTTGGCAATGGAAAATTTGGGGCTCAATTGTAGTCATAAGCCAAAGACTACTGGTATTTAAAATGTGTGGCTTGGATTCAAACCTGGTGATAAGAATAATAGAATAGATCCATTAAAATAAATGGAACCTGAAGTGTCCAGTGGAGTGTTTTTATATGACACCCCTTTTCATATACAACATGCATAAAAATATGCAACACCTAGAGAAAGGAGTAGGACCTCAATTGTTATCTTGATTTTTTTTATGTCCCTCTATCCCAACCCATGGATGCCCTTAAATTTAGTTCTGATTTAACTGTTGTTAGGTGACTTAGCATCAAAGGTGGTATTCAGCCAGTTCTGACAGGTTCTGGAGAACCGGTAGTGGAAATTTTGAGTCGTTCGGAGAACTGGCAAATACCACCTCTGACTGGCCTCACCCCCATCTATTCTCTGCCTCCCAAGTCCCAGCTGATTGGCTGGGTCTTCTTTTGTTGCCTGGACAGGAGAATGGAGCTGGAAAGCAAGTTAGTGGGATGGGGAGGGAATGGGATTTTGCAGTAACCTTCCCCTGCCACACTCACCAAGCCACACCCACAGAACCAGTAGTAAAAATTTTTGAATACCACCACTGCTTAGCATACAGGCATACTGATGTAAAATTTCCCCCGAATTAGTAAAATTTACAGTAATTCAATTGAATTGATGAGATTTACAGTAAATCATGCCTATTTTAAATCCTATTGTTTTTATTGGACCTGTTTTAAATTCAATGTATTTTTATAGAGACATAAAGTGCCTGTAATCCATATACTGCTAGCCACGGCTGGATGCTATGTCAGTATCCACCATCTAACTAAGCTGGCTGAGAATTACAGAAGATGTAGTCCAGGGTAATTTTAAGGCACCACTTTGGGTGGAAGATTTCACTTGGCTGCCCTTGCTGAAGTTATCCAAATGATTCCAGTTGTAAAACTGTTGTTAAATATACTATCTGTTTATAAAGCAATGGCTAGCCAGTGTTTTTAAAAGAAGGCAAATTTCATAGTTCATTTTCAAGTACCATTTGGCCTAGAAAGTCATTTTGTCCTTCAAATGGGAGGTGACATTTAAACATACTCTTTCTGAACCCATAACTTACCATGACAGGGAATGCGATGTCTCTTGAACTTTAGAAAACTGACCAATACACTCAGTTTTGCACTATATTTTGACTGTGTATTCAGCTGTTCTGCATTATATACAATGAATTTTATGTTAACACCCAGGCTGGAGTTGAGCCCATGTACAGTAAAATGAAATGGCCCATAGTTCACAGCTGGCAGGCATTTTTCCTCTGCATGCTTCATTTGCTGAAAAACAAACCTCCCTTCGTTGTGAAAGGTTATGTCGGGTCATCAAGCACTTTTTAAGCATATCTTCCCACTGCCAAAATGAAAGAGCCAGAAAGAAAAGCTGGGTCTGAGATTATAAAAACTTTTGAGCATGTATTCGTACGCCTTGAGCATTATGTCTCTGTGTATTATTACAAATGGATCTGGTTCAAATTTAAGGAATATTCACAGGAAGAATCAACTCAACATCTTGCGATTGCAAATGAAATAATTGAGCTAAAATTCAACATTTGGAAGAGAATTAAGGCTGCTTTTTTCCCCTAAATTTCCTATTTTTGACTTTGGGGAGATATTAGAAGTTTCAAAAGATAAATATGTCCTTGGGCTAGCTTAACTCCTCAAGATTGCTGTACATGACCAAAGGCGTGTGTATGTGTGTATTTTCGCTTCCCAGTTTAATTTACTCCTTTGGAATTCCTTAGCATCCATCCAGCTACAACTAGATCTAATTCTGAATAACTTTTGAGGAAAGATTAGGCAGGGGTCAAATTAGAAACCAACAGCTTTGACAAACATAATAAATGAGGGCTTTGTTGAGTCATATTAGAATGCCATCACCATTTCTGGAAAAACATCTTTCTTTCTTTCTTTCTTTCTTTCTTTCTTTCTTTCTTTCTTTCTTTCTTTCTTTCTTTCTTTCTTTCTTTCTTTCTTTCTTTTCCTGACACTTCCAATAAGAGTCATAATATGAGGACTCAGGCAGGGATGTATCTCTGGAGTAGATGTTCATAACCTGGACACCATCCAGATTCATAGATGTCAGCTGCCAAAATCAAATCTCAGTCATAGTCACTGTGCCTGGGATTCCTGGGAACTGAGAACCCATATACTTGGAGAGTGCCAAAACTGGGTAAAAGCTACTTTGAAGATTCTTCTCTCCCTCCCCCCATTGGCAATTAAGAAATACAGTAGCAAGGACTACCATGGTCGTAATGACAGACTGAAGACAGCTCCACTTTTGTGGAGTCAACAACAGTGTTGAATAGAGGAACTGGTGAATTGATCAGGTTCTTGGAACTCCTCTCTGGATCAAGGAGAGAGCAATAATCAATCACCCACACATTTGCGCCATACGAAGAGATAATAATATAGCCATCTCCAGCAAATTTGATAGTTCTGGGAGCCAGGGAAAAAAACATCTTGCCCAAACTGTGGCTAAGTATCTTCAAAGAGATATTGGATTCATCCACTTCCTCTCTTAACTAATCTAGGAAGTTGCAAACTTCCATGTAAGTTTAAGAATTAAAAAGAAAGATTTCCTTTCTGGAAAACAGCCAGAGAAACGTGGGAGGGAGAGACTAGAATGTGGATGTTGATAAGTTAATGAGCTAGAATTGAAACTTTATTTTCTGTGATGTGCTAAAGTTTTAATAAAAGAATATATGAAGACTTTAAAATTAACTTTAAGAAATACTCTTGTAAGAAAGGTTTGCTGACTGGAAAATAAACAGATGATAAGAGGGGATTTTGAAGATCGACTAGAGGGAATTTGAAAAAAAAAAAGTATAATTAAAGGAAAAAAGTTCCAATGGAGCAATGCTATTTGACTAGAGAAGAAATTAAGGCTGTTAGGAAACACTGTTTCCTAACAAAGAATGAGACTGATTTGAATGTGGATTTGGACTTTTTAAAAAAACGTGAGATTACAAAAGTGACATGGAAAAAAAAACACTGTGGGTCTGAAAATGGATTTTAAAATGTCAGAATATGACAAGGAAAAAGATAACAGAATGGGTTTACAAACAAATAAATATACAAACAAACAAATATCCAGCTGATATTTTAATAAGTAAAGAAAACATAATGAATAATGAATAATGAATAATAACTCAAAACAATTATTTGGAAAGCTTTTTTATTTGGCTTTACAAAAAGGATGTACTGAACTACTGAAACTATTCCTGAAAGGAGACAAAGAAAAAAAATGATAAGAAATCAATCTGTGGAACATTTGGGATTAAAAATCAAACTTTTTAAAAGTAAACAGAGGGATTATAAAGTATACTTACTATCAGTTTCTGATAGTTATAAATGGGTTTTCTTTTCTTTTTTTTACTAAGACTGAATAATGAAACTATAAAGGTTTGTTTATAAGTGGGAGAAGTTTATTTTGCTTTATTACTTAAAGAAAGTGATCAGTTATATAGTGGATTTATTTGATTAAAGTCAGTGTGTTTGTGTGTATGTGTGTTTTACTAATTCTAGTAGCTTTTATTAAATTTTTGTTGATTAGTATCAAATGATTAACAATTTGGTTTGGAAATGAAATATGGGAAGAAGAATTTTAAAAAAATATTAGAGAAGGTGTTATGCTTTAACACCTGGAGAGATGACTGGAGAGAGTGGAGGTAATCTTTTAGCTCTTTTTCTTGTTTTCTTTAATTTTATTTTTAAAATCTTGGCACTTCTCTTTTTCTTTACTTTGCTTTCTATATTTTTTCTTAGTTTGCATTAGTCTTTTACCTTTGTACTTATCAACTTATCAACTTATTATTTAAAAAAAGAATATAGTAACAACAGTAGTCCAGGTACCAAATAGTCTGGTCAATATACTTGGCTGGAAATATATTTGTTTGAAAATGCTGAGCATGAGTATAGCACCTCTATTATTAATTAAAGCAACCACATCATTTTTGCATGCATGACTAAAAAAATGTATTTGTTTTATGGATTGATTAGTTGAATAGCTGGTTGGGAATAGACATGGTTAGTATAACAGAGGCAGTTTGATGTAGTTGTTAAGGCATCAGGCTAGAATCTCAAAGACTGTGAGTTCTAGTCTCTCTTTAAGCAGGCAGGCAGCTAGGTGACCTTGAGCCAGTCACTCTGTCTCAGTTCTTGGAAAGCAGCAATAGCAAACCAGTGAAATCTTGCCAAGAAAACTGTAGGGACTCATCCAGCCAGTCACCAGGAGTCAAAACTGACTAGAATGGACAAACAAAAAACAAACAAACAAAAAAAAAAACCCCAGAGAAACAAACAAAAAAGAAAATGGGATTTCCAATTCACAGTTTAAACAGTTCCACATAGAGTTCAAAAATTAAAATCAAACACTTTACAATTTTGATATGAAATAAGTTTTGCTTAACTTTGCTTCATCTCATCTGTCTTTAAAAATGTACAAAACTGGACATTAGAAATGTGCAAATAAAATAAGTCTGAAAAAGCTGAATTAAATGTTGGTTTGCACAGAAAACAGTTCAGTTGACTTCAATCTAAAATGAATTCTTCTGTTGTTCTTCACTAAAAGTATGCTTTATCAGAAAAACCAGAATATAAATCCTTTGATCCAGATGTGATGGTGGTCCAACCTTATCATGATCAGACCTTTCAGCCCATTTACTTTGTAGCAGACTGTTTTGAAGATGCAAAGTCTCAGCTACAGTAAGTATAAAGAAGATAGCTTCATATCACCAGATTAGGCTGATCTGGATTTATACCAAGAGTGCAAAACTTGCAATCTCCAGATGCCCATGATCAAATGTATTCTGCAAAGTTCTGGTGAAGCGGATACTGGGTTAGGATTTTCAATATGGGGGAAAGGAAAACTATTAGATATATGGGAATGAATGTTAACCACATTTGGCAATTTGATGAAATGTTAATTAAAATTAAACTTTATTTGAAACAAAGTAACTCCATCCATTGGGGGGGGGGGCATGAACTCAATGTGACTTTCAAGCTGAATGGAGCTTCCAACTTTAAAAAAAATGTGCAATCTTGGTTTAGAACTTCTTTCATTAACATGTAGCAGGGATTTCCAGTCTTTAAAGGTAGTTGGCATTAGTACTTTTGAAGTATGTAAACATACTGAGGATACAATTATAAATTATTTGCTGGTGAGAACCATCCAGAGGTGGGCATAATCAGTTACAAAGCACTTAGGACAATTGTTCTAGCCACTCACTTCCTTAGAATATTCTGGACTATCTATATTTACATGTTTCTTTTCTGGACAATTAGACATACTGAGGTGCAGCTATTCATCTATTTTATTTTCCAAGAAAGGGATCGCAGATGTCTTCTTAGGAATAAAGATTATACTAGGGCCTTCCCATTTTTAAAAAAAAAATATTTGAAGGTTGTTATTAAAAACCCTAATGATATATGTGTATGTGGATCAAAGGTAGGGGAAGAAATATGAAGTTCCACTCATATATTGGATAGCACTCATCTTCAAAGAAACCAAACTCACAAGGAGTAGATGTATGGTAATTGTTAAAGCCAATATTAGTTTAGTGTAAGAGGTAATGGTATATTATGCTGTCATGCAATTGGAAAAAACTATTTTTCCTTCTTCAGACCAGAGATACATCCTTTGTTCCTTGCTCTATAGGAAATATGCTCTTACAATCAAGAAGACTTTTCCTCTTCACTACAATCCCATTACCTGCACCATGGAAGCTCTTGATTCACCACAGAAAGTATCGGAAATTGCCAGTCACTTGAAATATGAACTGACAACTCTTTGCCATGTTTTGGAAAAGCTTTTGTAAAATAATGGCCCTAATTTATGGTAGGTATAAGACAAGCATTAGAATAGTGAAGATCTTTCCTCATTTAAGTAAATTTTCTTCAACACTGGAGAAAAAATGAGTAGGCAAGCAGTCCATTTAAATGAAAGGTTTTGCCAAACAATAGGAACAAGAAGCCTTGGGAATTGCAAATCAGACATTTTGGGGGGAAATGTTCAATGGCAATTTGCTTAATTCTTGCATGACATTTTGTTAGAAAACAAGTTTCATTCTTGCATGACATTTTGTTGGAAAACAAATTTACTTCTTGTAATTTATTTTTCTTTATTGTTTTGGTTTTTTGATATAGCCCTACCTGACTTGATCAAAGGCCCTCAACTGGTTGTTAATGTCTGTGCAATGTCTACAAATCAATGTTCTTCAGGAACTGAGAAGAAATACCTTCTTAGGATTTATATTTTCTTCCTTTTTAATCTATATTATTATCAATATCATCATTCTTTGCATCCTAATAAAGTTCTCTGGATGGGTTTAGGGTGTTAAAACTTTAAAATAAAAGAGTCCTGACAACACAAGAAAAACATATCATTATAAACATGAATATTTTATATAAAATGCCACAGTAAGAACAAAAGTTTAAATAATCATGTTTAGTAAAATTTGCACCATCTCCCATATTCTCGGTGGAATGGAGGAGAATTCCTCATGCAACAAACATATAGAAGGTTCCCATGAGTCTTTCAGGGAAGGTGTTCCATAGTTAGATGCCACCACAAAAAAGACTTTCTGAACTTGATAATTCATCACCAAATAGTGATTGGCGAATATCTCCTTCATGAATTTATCTGATTCATCCATACCTGGCTCAGTTTTTTTTTTCAAATTTTATTGATTTTAATAAATCACATTTCTTAGTGCTTAATAAACATCTTGTTTTAATTTGCTTAACAATTCTGATTATATTCTTAATCTCCACCCCTATTTTTCAACCACTGGTAAAATAGATTTCATGTTTGATAGTATTCTGTGTCTTCTTTCTGCTTAATTTTCAATGTCAGTCTGTTCATTTCAATGTCAGTCTATTTAGTATCTTCTTAATTATCTCTTCATCTTGTGGTGTTTCTTCTCCAATATTGTGTGAATATAATTCTTGCTGCTGTTACAAAATGGCTCAGTTATTATACTCCATTAATTCAATAGTGGAAAATTAAAGTAGCTCTGATTATCTTTTCTCCTAGCTGCCGACCAAATTCATTGTATCTACCTAGTTATCCATTCTTTTGTTGATATTAGTTGCCTAGTCAGTTGATCTCTAAACCAGGATGATTTGTCTTGTCAGTTTGTCTAGCAACACTGCAGGGTTATTTATTTTTTGTTGTAAGCATATGTCTGACAGTAAATAAATACATCGCCTAGAACTGCATTATTATTAAAGTTCATGTTGCATTATTTTTAAGATCACAATATAATATAAATTTCACCTCTTTTAACTGCATATTTTCCCACTGATCCATTTGTATATTACAACTAAAAGTCTTGGCCCATTTTACCATACATTCTTTAAGCTGTTCTTCCTCTGTTTAAAATATCAACAAAAGTTTAAAAAATTTAGCAATTACATGTTCATTATAGGTGCATATTGTACTTCAAACTATATTTGTTCCATAAGTTTTTTTTATCTATTTTGACTGATTTTGTTAACTGTAAATAGGAAGGCAATTGACAATTGTATACTTACGCTAAATCTCTTGATTTAATATTATATTCCCCTTAAGGATTTTCCAATAATTCCTGCTGTTTGCCTGTTGCTTCTCTTCTAAGAAATGTTTGTTATGCTGAGATCCACAGAAGTGTTTTCAGGCACCACCTGGGTTTATAACTATTCCATATTTTCAATCAACTTTAATTTAAAGTTTATATTATAAGTAAAATCAAAAACATTTATTAACTGGATCAAATATATAATTGTTTTTGTATGCCTGTTAAACACATTTTTTCTGCTCATGGTTTTTCTTTAAAGAAGAACATTTGGTAGAATAATTATGTCAAAGTGCAGAAACTCTGTAGTGTGCATAGAAGACTTTGTTACTCGAAATATATGAATTGAAACTCAAACTAAATCAAAAAGCTGAATTGGCACTATATTCAAAGTTGAAAAGTTAACAAGACTATACAGTATTTTGGCTTAAGATGTGTGAACTCAGCCAGTGTGGTTTGTGAAACATGCTTTACTACAAATGTACTATGTGACTTACAAGTGTATTAAATGAGTACAAACCATACCTTAATATGTTGTGAGACCACAAGTAATGGTATTACTCTGATCACAATATCTTGAATGTCAACTATAGTGGCGGCCGCATCTGCAAACAGCCTTAATTAAGGCAAGTTGCAACTGTTTAATATTTTATTATTGCAATAATATTTCTTTTGTCCACTAGATGACAGCATTACATAGATATTTTCCACCACCTCCATTTCATCTTGGCATTCTTTTATTTAAAAGAAATCACTTTTTTAGTGTTAATTCCCAATAACAAACTGTAAAACTTTTGTAACTTCTATAGGAAACTATAGAAAGGAAGGAAGCAGACAAAAAGGCACTTTAATGATTGTGAGATCAGCCCCTTTATGACCCTGGTTTCTTTAGTTTTCATTTTCCTTGCATATTGAAAAATACGCCTATTACAGCATGTCTACTGTAGTACAAAGCCAAAACAAATTAGTTTTGTTTCATTTACGAACGGTTGATTGATGAGATGGAGGAGTAAAGACTGTAGAACTTCATTTTCATAGTTGACTTATATTTGAAACTTCAGCAGTCATAATATATGTGATTTTCATCACAGGAAGATGCTTGAGCTCCTTGATCAATTTGGTGGGCTTCATTCTGCAGTTTTTTCAGCTCTGTTCTAAACCTTTAAAGCACAGGAACCAGAATTGTATGCAATACCTCAGATCCTGAGATTCTATAAACAAATGTTGGCATTTTTATTTCCACTTCTCTTCCTAAAGATCTACAGCATAGAATTTGCCTTTTTTTTTTTTTCAGTAGCTCTGCACTGAACTGACATCTTTATTGTCTGATTCATTATGTCCCCAAGGATGTTTTTTTTAAATTTGTTAATTGCAGAGAGCTCAATGTGTATCTGAAGTTAAGAGTTTTTATCTTAATGTACAATAGTTAAACTGAATTTACTATTTGAGTGATACTTAAGAGGCACTCTATCTTTGGTATGGTTTTTACTACCCTGAATAATATCTCCTTTTTTAGTAGTCTGCACAGTATCACCTGCAAACGAGACCAGCTCTTGCTTACCTTTAAGTCAAGTTCTATAGCATCACCCTAACATAGATCTTTGCTTTCTGGTTTTTTTAAATTAAAAAAAGCCGGTTTTAAGAACCATAATACTTTGCTAATTACTGCAGCCCAATATTCAACTGTGAAGTACACTGACAGTCCAATGTACTTTGCACAGGAAGTGAAATTAAATTGAATTATTCAACCTGAGCTCATTTGATATACCGTAACAGTTAAGACATAAGACTAGAAACTGGAAGACCACAAGTTCTAGCTCTGCTTAGGCACAAAGCCAGCGGGGTGACCTTGGGCTGGTCAATCCGTCTCAACCCCAAGAAGCAGGTAATGACAAACCACTTCCAAAACAAAAAACCCTTGGCAAGAAAACTTCAAGGGCTTGTCCAGGCAATTGCCAGGAGCCAACACTGACTCAAAGACACCAAAAATCAGCTGGATATTGTTGGTTTCACAATTAGGGTTGTGAAAGTTCCTCATATGGGAGATTTTCATAGTAATAAAATAAATAAAAATTACAACAGTAACAACAGGGTAAATGTCAAAACATATTAAATATATTTCTTAGTGTTTTGTTGGTTCCACAGCAGACAAACATTCATATCACCAAAAAAGGAAATGGATACATTTGGGGCATTTATTTGCTTGATGGTAGGATAAGAAATAAAAGAAGTTAACTGGAGGGAAAGGAACTCATGCAACTGAATACGGTTTAAAAGCAGCATAAAATGGATGGTTTACCCTGCTGACAATAAGTTCTGGTGATACAGCCGAAGATTCTGGTAGACAAGAAATCCCAACATCTGGCACTCTTTTGGTATATGTGCTTGACAAATTCATAAATCAACATGTCATCCATGTTTTCATCATAGGCATTTCTATGGTATTTTAATTATCTTAATGCTCTTTGAATAACCAAACTGCAATAAAAATAAGCATATTTTAAAGCACACAAAATATATATTGAAGTAACCTGAATATGGCTTTCTTGCCAACTTTATATCTTCCTAGTATGTTGGAGTATAACTTTTGAATTCTCAGACAATTGAATGTCTCTCAAGACACATGACTTGGAAACACTACTGTACACAATGAGTTCCCTTAAATATAATTATAGGTAGTTCTAAGTAGATGTGGACAGTATTGTAGAATGAACTACTAATGCAAAACTATATGGGCATCTTTGTATACCTGTGAGTAATTTGTGCTGTAAAAGCACTATTTTTTGAATGCAACTACTTGCAACATAAATGGGAGAAGATTTTTTTCAAAATTAGTCCTTAATGGATTCCAAAGACTCACCTTCAACACATTGGTGGAGATCCCTAAGTGATAGAGTTAACTTACAACAGCGTGATTCTGTAAAGCAACCTGATACTCAATATGGAAGATCTATGAAATGTTTACAGCACTGCCAGCCTGGAAAGACAGACCAAGAAATACACTGACAAAATAAAACAGATGAAAGTATTGCACAAATTGTTTGCCCAAAAGCCTTTCTAGTCACAATATGTGAAAATCCACCCAAGCCAATCCAGCTTTACCCCATTAACTGTTCTGTTCAGTCTAATTCTTTATTTAGGGCAGTATTTTTCAACATAACCATAGAAGCATCTTCAGACATTGCTAGCTCCCTTTGCTAGGAAATGGAGATGAGCACCACCTCCTAAAGTCAGGCACAGTTGGACAGGAGTAACCTTTATCCTTTTTTTTTCAACTTCAATAACTTCATGACATGCAAACTTCAATTCCCAGAATTCCCTAGCCAGCATGCTGCCTAGATAGTTCCACAATTCTAAAGAAGAAACACTGATTTAGGGCAATGTAGAGGCTGGACTTAAAGATATTATTGAAATGTATATTTGATCAAGTTTTCAAAATCCTCCCCTGAACACAGCATCAACAATACTTAATTTTGCTGTCCAAATTTTAGTTCATAATCATCCTCAACACAGATTGACTTTGGAAAGAGATTTTTGATTTGCGTGCCAAAGAAAGATTTAGGAGTCACTGACCCACAGAGCACAAAAAACCCTAACAACCCACAAATCACCCTCTGCTGCCTTTATTCCATTTACCTTTGGATGGTTTTTGACTAACTCATGTCCAACTCTCAGAATTAAATGGGAATCCTTGTTACTTTGGCAGGGGATTTTCATCTTTAATGGGAACAAAGAAAAATGAACAGTTAGTACTTTTGATGATCTGTTATAATTCCAGTTGAATCTTTTTCTCCTCTGTTCTCTGGTGGTAGAGAAAGAAGCAGAATTAAGCTAGTGCAAAGAACTGCCTTGTGGGTAAAAACAGCCATGAGAAGAATTTGTTACGGTAGCCTTTCTTAAGAAGGTAGCCCTTCCCTACCTATGTAGGATAATGGAAGTCATAAAGCCTCACATCTGAAGGAAATCAGGTTGGAGATGAAATTTAAAATTCACAAACCTGAGAGGTGTAAAAGTGAAGACTGGCATTCTGTTTGGCCACCATTTTAAATCATGGTTTGTTGAAGGAATCACAATTCACACAATACCCTAACCCACTTGATTGTATTTGTATGTAAGATCAGAATTACAAATAAAAGATTTCAGCATTCTTTTAGCCAAAATAAGTTACTTCCAGGACCACTTGCCCCTCATATTGTTCCCTTTTCATCAGTTGGGAAAGGAATAACATCTCTTAGCTTTGGTACATGACAATTTTATCCATTTGGTGATATTTAACCTTTCAGTGTATGTTCTGACCTAAGGCTTCCTCAACAGCATGAAGCTGAGTCCTCGTCCCAATAAATCCCTTTTATTTAATTTACAGTGAATTCCTCTCCAGCAAAATCCTGACCAACAGTCTTTCAAGATGGTTCACAATTACAGACCTTTATCAGGCTTGAAGAGTGCCCAGGCCAATATCTTTCAGATGCCACAATACTTGGCAAGAATGCAGGAATGAACTAATTGTCTCCTGCAAAACCCCACTCCCCTTTCGTTCCTCTTTTATTCCCTATAGGAGGGGCCATTCACCAGCCACCTGTGGCTTTACTCCCAAGTTGACCCTTGTTCCTTAGCTGTTCCCTTCATCTGGCAACTCTGTGCATTCACACACTGGTAACAGGCTCCAGCTGTTCTTCTGTCTCACTGATGTCCAATTCCGAAGGCAGCTGATAACTGTCAGATGGCCCTGACCCCATCTCTGCCTCTGATGCAGAGCACTCCTCATAGCTTTCCCCAGACTCCAGAACTAGCCCATATTCCTCCCCAACCTCCTCACAGACTGAATCAGCTGCAAGCTCTGCTGACTGCTGATAGGTCACAACAATGTACTGTGAAGAGGAAAACAGTAAAGATTGTGGTAATGACCCTCCACATCTTGATTTCTTAGAGGCAGACAGCTTCAACAATTAATGCATATAGACCTGAAATAAGGCCTATCATTACCTCATCAGACATTAAAATGGGGTGTGAAAATGTGCTTGTTTGTTTGTGTATGTGTCTAGGTATAGATGGATAGCTAGCTAGATGATCAGACAGACAGACAGATACACCCCAATACATGTACATGCATACACATACCATATATATATATATGTGTGTGTGTGTGTGTTTTCTTAAGTTTTCGTGGGTACTTACATGCCAGGCTGTCAATCATTTGGAAGCCTGAACTCACAAACAAAAAAATCTCCACACCACAAGCCAGGCAAACACCTGGGCACAAACAGATCCCCCCTGATACCTCCATCTCAAACACACCCCAACCAGGCACCCAGATGAAACCCAGCTTCCTAACTAATGATAGCCGTCCATTTACCCAAAGCCAAGCTGCACTAAAGGCCTCCAATAAAGTAACACGATGTTGCCAGCCAATCAAGATACAAAAAGAGCCAAAAAAACCAGACAGAAGATATTAGAAGCAGAACACAGCAAACTCCAGACCAAGACTCTCAACCAATCAGGATGAAGAAAAAACCATTCTGTCACAGCAATAGGCTGCCCCAAATTTAAATCTGAAACCACTGTAAAATCAGGCTTCTAAGCCTGATGATGGCAGATGAGATTCTGCTGAAACGTTGCTACAACTTTAAAAGCACAACTACCATGACATGGGAAAATATCTGAACAAAGCTGAATGCCATACATACATACATACATACATACACATTCATATATATCGTGAATATATACATAAATTTTAATTTAGAAATCGCCCTGAAAGAGTGACTCTGGGTGGTGTCACCTCCACAACAGAGGTGCTTTTCATGGAAATATCCTTTACTTCATAAGAAATAGTCTTGGCAATGAGTTGTGAATAAACAAAAAGCACTTTCTAAGCAAACCAATTTGTTTATATTTCAGATTTTGGCCTTGCTTATTAGCCAAAAAGTTAACCTCAAGCCAAGTATTGTTACCAAACAGAAAGATAATGTCCTTATTTCCTCTTGGAACTCAGGAGATAGATCATGTTTTCCCCCCTGAGTGCCAGGGTGACATTCAAGAGTAAATAACATAACTAACAAGCATTATGGGAAATTAAAATGCTGTTCATTTCTTTAGTAAGCTGTTGTCATCACTTCCAGCAATGTAAGAGGCTCGCTCAAATCAGCACTCAGTCCTCAGCAATTCCTAAGGATAAAATTCTCATGGGAAGGTCAGGGTCAAGTGTATTTTTAAGTAGGAACTCAATGAAGCCTTGGCCCTATGCTTTCTGAAATCAGGCTCTGCTCTTGAATATTACCATCAATTAATCCTTTTCTTAAGAGCTTCCACTCTCAGCTGTAAGAAGATAAAAATGGACCAAAACATTACTACTAAAATTGAAGATTATTCATCACTACTTTTTGCCAATTGATTTTATTAATCAATTAATCAGTTGAATAAGTGAGTAAATCTACATATATGTGCACATCTGTGGTTAGACACCTTGACTTTAGAAGACAGCATGTACTTAAAACAGAACTTGACAAACAAAAATGAATCAATGAACTAAATTTATACCTAAATTTATATTTACACTAATTTCAGTGAAATCTCCTCCTGTGTTGTTTGCCTGCTTACTTGATTAGGACATTCTATTCTCCTTTTTTGTATACAGTTTTGTGTATCCAGAATGGATAATTAAAACCAGAAGTTAAAATATATTTTTTTTTCTTAAAATGGTTAAATTCTAAATAGAGAAATGTATAAAAAAGACCAAATTTCTGGAATTTTCTTTTATCAAGGCTGCATTTCAGTGTGACCCCTTATTGACTTTGAAAAAAAAACCGTTATTCTGCAGCCCAATTGATTTAGATACCATGAAGGGAAAAGAGATATTTAGAATACTGGCCCAACATTCATGAGAGTTACTGGCTTCAACATTCATGAGAGTTAATACTTCTTGCATATATATACATATACTGTGATGATGGGACAAGGCATGAAGGTTACTCATCCAACTGAGAGTTCAAACTCCCCTTTAATGCTGCAAATGTCCCCTCAAATGCTCTCATGTTCTTGGCAAGCCCCAGAGCAAAGTGTGTGCACACACACACACATTAGCCTCTGGCTGTGCCCAGTCCAGCAAAACAAAGGAACAGGGAAACGAGTCCATGAACCAAGGAACAATGAGTCCACGAAGTCAGAAAGAAGGCACTGAGTTCAGAAGTAAGGAAGAAGCAAGCAGTCCTGCAAACTCCAAATGTCTGTACCAGCACACCAAACTCTACCAATTCAGCATTTGTTCCTGAAAAATGTCCCTCCCCACAACATCTCCTTAAATCTCAGTCCCCAAGTGTGCCTTATGAAGAGGAGCAGGCTGCTCTCCTCCCGAGTTATCAGGTCAGCCTGCGCTGTTCCCAACTTCTCTCCACTCTCCATGTTTGGGGTTCAGGAGGTTCTTGCTCATCAGCTGCGCTCTGTCGCTTCTCATGACTGCTACTTGCCTTCTCTCGGTCATCCTGTCCCTATTCCTCCCTGCTAACATGCCAATGAAGCTGCCCCGTTGACTTCTACAGGGGCATGACACACAAACACACACACACACACACACACACAAACAAAACAGGGATCCTGCCTCTTGCACAGGAGAAAATAAATTCTATTTATACTGCAACTAGGCAGAGGAATGACATTTGACATTGTGGTGAGCAATTGGTCAGAGTTATATATTCATTTTTTGTTTCCACACAATGATCACCTGATTACATATTTGTCTACAGGGACCATCATCAGCTGACTATAGAACAGCTTTATTTCTGCTTTTACTCATTTATTCCAAGATTACTGGTTTCATATACATGTCAGAAAGATTCAGGGATAAATAAATCTTTTTAATTCTATCATGCGGATATCATGAGGAAATGAAGTGTTTCTAGAGATGCAAAGAGTAAGTCCAACTGAGCACTAATAAGAGCTTTCATTGAGGAGTAGCTTGTGGTAATAAAGGCAGCAAAACTTGCTCTCTCTCTCTCTCTTTTTGCCTTAAGGTGTCCACAGATAGTCACCTAGTCACCTTGTTTGTCATGATTTGATTCCTCCAAGGAATAAAGGATTGGGGGATCCTATGCAGGGTTATTGTGAGGATTGTGCTGTATTAAGCATCTAGTGGACAAAGTGACTTGGATCCACTTGAAGTGGAACTCCCAGCTTGGCTGGTTCTTTGGAGATGAGTTATTTGCATGTTTAATTCTTCTTGAGGAAATGGGAGGCTGTGCCCTGGTTGAGGAAATGGGAGGCTGTGCCCTGGTTTTTACTATTTGGCAAAGTTCCAGATTTTGGGTATAATCAACTATGGAAGTTATTTCTGCATCCTAGGGGAAAGCAAGCTTTCAATCTGAGTAATAGTCATACCAGCTGGAAACTTCTCTACAGTTTCAGTGAAGCCTTTAGCTTCCAGTTGTGAATTTTCTTATTAGGTATTTCAATCCTTCAGAAAAGAATAGATATCAAAATATAAATCCCACACGAAAAAGATGAATATGAGAATGTGGCTTAGAACATGAAGATCTTTGTAAACAGTTTTATACTTTTATGAGAACATTATCTCTACAGGCATACATTCATGCAAGGAGGCCTTGGGTCAGATCAGATTGTTAGCAGTCTAATTGTCTAATTAAGCAGCCGATGGAGCAACAGTGGAAGGAAAAAAATTATTCTGTGGAAGTGCTGAGAAATCAACACTCAGCTTGTGTGCAAGTTCATCTGTCTGTAGGAGGGTTTGGAAATCTTCAGGTTCACTTCTCAGCAGTAACAGCAGCAGTTGTGAAATCTCAGGAGGCAAATGGGCCACCCAGAGTGCGTCAGTATCAGCTGGACAGCTGTGATGTGTATGCAAATGCCAAAGCATAAATGTCCTGGCGAGAAAAGCAGAAACAGTGGCCAGCACATACAGAAGAGTTCCTGGGTTTCTGTTACACTTAAAATTGAAGCCAGTTTTTGTAGTGATCCATCCCAGTGGCAGAAGTTGAAAGAGCTGCAACAAGTTTTGGTTAGGTAAATATATCTTACAGAAAACAGGGACACCAAGAAGGCTGCTGTGCCTGTACCTACACCTGGGATGCCTAAAGTTACATCCTGCTTGGGATTTATCTTAATGTTGATAGACAAAAGACAGGCAAGTAGTACCTTCCCCACTGGACTAGGAACATCAAGAAACCATTCTATGACTGTAGAATTACACAACTAATACTAGGCTATTATTTTTGAGAGTGATTTGGGGACATCTGCAGATAAGACCATCCCTTGTTCTTGGCTGACTCTTGGAGAAAGAGACATGTGGTGGATATTGGAGATTCCCTACTAAGAAGGAGACAAATATATGCAAACTAGACATATCATTCAAGTTGTCATGGTTCAGTAGAACAGGCTACCTCTGCTGACTGTGGGCTGCCAGCAGTTCAATCTTGACTGGCTCAAGATTGACTCAGCCTTCCATCCAGAGGTGATATTCAGCAAGTTATCACCAGTTCTGGAGAATTGGTAGTGGAAATTTTGAATAGTTTGGAGAACCAGCAAATAGTTTGGAGAACCAGCAAACCTCTGACTGGTGCCGCCCCCATCTATTCTCTGCCTCCCAAGTCCCATCAGCTAGGTCTTCTTTTGTTGCACTGCACAGGAGAATGGAGATGGAAAGCAGGTTAGTGGGGTTGGGAGGGAATGGAATTATGCAGTATCCTTCCCCCAGGAGTGAGGAGGGAATGGAGATTTTGCAGTATCCTTCCCCTGCCAGGCCCACCAAGCCACATAGTAATTTTTTTTTAATCCCACCACTGCTTCTATCCTTCTGAGATTGGTAAAATGAGGACCCAGATTGTTGGGGAAAATAAGCTGACTCTGTGAACTGCTTAGATAGGGTTGTAAAGCACCATGAAACAGTACATAAGTTTAAGGGCTATTGCTATTGCTAGTCAATATTCATGCCATGACAAAATCCACTATTACTCTAATATGCTAAGTAGGAATCAGCAAGAAGAAATGTTGAATGGAAGTTCAAAGACCAGCCCAGGGTTAGAAAATGTAGGAATTGAAGGCATAAATGGTGTCCTTACTACTTTTCCTTGTCAAAGGTCAGGTTCTCAGTAGGGATACCAAATTATTAGTACTCAAGATTTTTTTTTCTCTTTAGGCATACACTGGTTATAATATAAAGGTGCAAAATTTGTTTCCAAAACCTCTCACAGATTTTTGTTGGAGTATATGACTGAAACCAAACTAAGGAACACGTGGGGAAGAAGGAAGCAAGATAGAAGATGCTGTGTGTCATTCATGAACAAGGAAATGCAACAGGACAATCACAGAGCCACATTATTTTTTTTGTTCTGCACATTAGAACAATCATCAGCTAGGCAGTGTATCTTAATCAAGATCATCAGGAAATAACTTTTAAAGAGGATAGTTCTCTTTCTCTTTTTCTTGTGAACATTGATCTGGATATTTGTTCCATTAAATATTCATGTTTGTATTCATATTTATATCTGTGGATATACAAAATTCATTCATTTCTTAAGACTATCCTTTCTTCTTTCATTGCCTACATCCAAACTGTGTGCATTTTTTTATTTTTTGAAATATTCAGGTTCTGCTATTTTCATCTCTAATGTGATTACTGAGCATTTCTCTCCTGATGCATTGCTCTGCTTTAGTCAGTTCAGAAGGAGCAACTAAATGTATTATAAATGTCTGAGACATTTCTACTATTTTAGGTTTGAAAGAGAATCCTACTGCTTTATGAAGATCCTTTGCTCCTATATTTCTTTCTTTGGTTATCTTGAAGTCAATCGAGCAACTGACAAAGTTGGTTTATTGATGTAAAGAAGGATGATCCAATGATGAAGAAAAATAACTGTAGCAGATGTTTTCCAAAGTATCTCAATAGCCAGTTATTATTAGCCCCACTACTGGCATAAAACTATATAAACAGAAATTGTTGAAGGGTATTGAAATGTACTTTATTTGTCGACATTAAAACTCTGGTCAAAAACCACACTGGCACTCTTAAATGCCGCCTTTGTTATCAAAACTCCCTTGTGCATTCATGTCTGCATCTTTGTTGAAATTTATATTGTCTGTGGCTGACTAGTATAGCTTAATGTCATTCTTATATCCCTGATCTTTTTATAATTGCTGTACTAAATTCTGGTTTACTATAATTTTAAATAAATCTCAAAAATGATAAAAACCCTTCCTATATTTTCCTTCCTTCCTTCCTTCCTTCCTTCCTTCCTTCCTTCCTTCCTTCCTTCCTTCCTTCCTTCCTTCCTTCCTTCCTTCCTTCCTTTACACACATACCTCTACTATTTAAAAAAGGTATAATTTCACAGGTTTATGCATATTTAGTACTTCATCTATTATCATACAGGCTATATTGAATTGAGGGGGAAAGAGAATCTGAAATAAAGGTGTAGGAGAGGCAATGGTTTCAAATGTGTTAATGATGAAATCTACCTGGATTGAACAATGGCAGAGCAACAATATAAAACAAATGTGCTGTGGGGAGAAAGATTAATCAAAATAACCCAGGAATGGAAATTTAAAATAATATTACAAATGCATAAAACCCAGCTAAGGTTGGATTCAGCCACACATTTTCCTTATCCCACTCTTGAAGTTTTGAAAATTTACGTTTTAAGAATGAAAGCTGTTCTTAGATTAGGTTTGCCTTACTCAAACTATGAAACATAGTTCAGTTGACAAGCAGATGCTTTGCATAGAAAAAAAATTCAGATTTAAACCCTGGTATCTCTGAGGTCTAAAGATTTTAGAGGGTGAGGAATACCTTCTTGAGACATTGAGAGGAGCTGCAAGGTAGATTCAGCAAGATAAATAGTCTGAGCTGTCAAAAGTAGTGAATCACTCCAATTCTTAGTCTGACCAAAAACCATTAACAATATGGCAGTAATTTTTTAAAAATTCCCTACCATTCTTCACACATTTTTCATTAATAAAGTGTCTATAAGCAAGGTATCTACAAATATTAATTGCATCTTCTGCATTTTGAAATAGTTGTAATTAATCCACTCGGCCACTGGAGTTTGCAGATTTCTTCCTTGAGCAGATGTGTAGAATTGGACTACATAATCTCCAAATATCATTCTAATACTCAAATGCCATTAATTGTGAGATATTCCAAACTTAAGATACTAGAATTTGAATCTGAAGTCTAACATACTATATCGTGCATTTTTCAGTTTTGACTGAATCTGTAATCTGTAATCTATTGATGGGGTTGAAGTTTTAACAGTAGGATTGAAATTCCATGATCATTCTAACTGGCCAGAATATCTTCTTTTGTCTGAAGAAAAACATGCAAACCCAGGGACTCTCCAGCTTCAATGTCAGCAAATCAAACTCATAGCTTAGAAGCCTGGGCTTCTATCTTTCCTGCCTTTTGCCGCTGCTCTTTAACAAAACATTCTCAATCTTATGTTGCTTGAATCCTCTGCATACTTCTTAGTCTACAGTAAGTGCTAAATCCCACCCATGTTTCAGCACTGTTGACAATCTTTTAAAAAATGATAACAAATCTCTTAGATAAATGATTCTTCCCAGCATGAGATGCTATAATTTAAGACGTCATCATCAGCAAGCAATGGCCAGAAAGATTTCATCCACTAGGACCAAAGTATAAATCTAACCTTTTCTGTAACAAGATTTGCTTGATATCTACTTAAATAGCATACAGATTATCCACATCTATATATTACATTATATATTAATTTCTATTTATAATCAGTTGCAGCCTTCAGACTAAATTCAGTGTAAAAACTAAGTGATTACTTACTTTTGCTCCTTGGAACACTACATCATTGTGACAATTGGATGACTTAAGTTAATTCTGAGGTTATTTAATGTGTCTGAACCAAGGTTGAGAGTTAATAGGTAAATATGAAGTTACATTTATTTCTGAACATTCTGTTGGAAAACTGGAGAAGTTCATTTGGCCAATATCTGGGGAAAAACAATTTCTAGGGTTTTTACAGAAGAATATGAATGAAGTTATTATAATTACAGTAGAATAGAATAGAATTCTTTACTGGCCAAGTGTGACTGGACACACAATGAAATTGTCTTGGTACAAATATTCTCAGTATACATCAAATAAAAGATACATTCATCAAGAGTCAAGAATCATAAGGTACAACACTTAGTGATAGTCATACAGTACAATAAGCAATCAAATCATAGTAGTCAATATAAATTGTAAGAATACAAGTGACAAAGTTATAGTCATACAGTCACAAGTGGGAGGGGATGAATGATAAAGAGTGATGAGAAGATTAACAGTAATAGTAGTGCAGACTTTGTAATAATTGAACAGTGTTGAGGAATTATTTATTTAGCAGAATGATGGTGTTTGGGAAAAAACTGTCCTTGTGTCTAGTTGTTCTGGTGTGTAGTGCTCTATAGTGTTGTTTTGAGGGAAGGCATTGAAACAGTTTATGTCCGGGATGTGAGGGGTCTGTAAATATTTTCACAGTCCTCTTTTTGACTCTGCAGTATACACATCCTGACTGAAGGCAAGTTGGTAGTAATTGTTTTTCTGCAGTCCTAATTATCCTTGAAGTCTATGTCTGTCCTGTTGGGTTGCAGAATAGCAGAGACAAATAAATGACTGTGATACATACAATGGAATCTTGCACTCACCATTCAATTTGCCATTGTGATCTTATTTTTACAAATATAGGCTTTGGGGGAAAATGTTAACTCAAACAAGTGTAAGTCATCTTGGACCAGGGCATTTTATGATGCCCAGGCTACATCTTTCCCTTTGGCAGTCCATGTTCGGCCCGCATAGATTGCTTTTATTTTGAAGTGACTGCTATTTTTTTTCCAGTTTACATATATGTATTTGTGCATGCTTACACATTTTCCATATTGGATCAGCCCTCCACAACAGACCCAGTTTCTCATTTGGCCCATTAGGGAAATTATACACCCCTGGCATAGAAGAACACATCCCATCATTCTTTGATGCCTACAAGTGGGTGCTGCAACACCTTCCCTCAAGCAGCTCTCCAGATAACTCCTTGTAAAGGCCCTCTACTCTTTTGGGTTAAAATGCTAAAAAAATATAACCTTGGTGAGGAAAACTTTCCCTTAAAACTTTGCATATTGGTATCCAAGCAGGCAAGCCAAGAATTATTTTCATTCTATAAGATCCCAATGAAACCAAAAATCTCAGTGAAAATCCATATATGACTAGGCTTTTTAGACAATGGCTTCTTCCAGACAGATTGAAAAATGTCCAGAGAAGTTGGAGGGGCCAAACCAGCAGGAGCAAACAATAATTTAAGCCAAAAGTTAAACAAATAGACCAGCTCAAGCTTCAACTGTAAGAAACCGAGATTCCAAGTGCAGTGATGTGTTCAACATAACACTTCTTAAGATCTCTTTTCTGGATTTTTGTGACAAAATTTACATACAAAAATGCACATATTAGGAAAAATTATACATCCCCAGCCACTTTAGTGCTATGCATTAGATGAACATGCTCCCAAATATGGACACTTTCAAACTTTTAAATGTGACTTGGGAAAAGCGAATAGTTCTTCAACAAGCAAGGCTGGATGAAAGCAAAGCCAAGTTAAGGAATGTATTGACTAAAGCAGCGTTTCTCAATATCAGCAGGTTTGAGATGTGTAGACTTCAACTCTCATGCTGGCTGGGGAATTCTGGAAGTTTAATCTTAAAATTGCTGATGCTAAGAAACTGTGGATTGGCTATAGATTGGGGATTCTCAGTTGTAAGAAACACACCAAGGTTATAAGAACATTTCCAGCATGCTTTGAATACGTTGATTTTTCAGGATTTTTTTCTACATAACATTTTAAGGATTTCCTTTTCCAACATTCACAACTTATGTGCATTTTGGAGATGCACGCACACACGCTTTGGGCATTTGGTGCTGAAAAGGTTAGCCATCCCTGCTATAGGTCATATCAACATACAAGGTTCAAACTCGTATTACCATTAAAATCCTATACAAACAATTTAAAATAAGAGTAGGGTAAAATACAATAATTTAATACATAAATGTGTAAAATAGAATAAAATGACATGAAATTATATAATGTTATGTCATTTTATTCTATTTTACATATTTATGTATTAAATTATTGTATTTTATCCTCTAACTATTGTATTTTACTTTACTCTTTATTTAAATTGTTTGTGTAGGATTTTATTGGTAATACTTGTTTGAACCTTGCATGACGATATGGCCTATAGGCTAATCAATTAAATGTAATGTAAATAATCAGATTTGCAATATTCTAATATTATAACCAATCTCAGTAAAAATAATGTTAATCTTCATGTGGAATTGATTTCCTGGTCTAGTCTATCTGATGAGGCTGGCACCCAATTACCTCACAGGACTATTCTCAATTCAATTTTCCCAGTACTGGGAAAAAGTAGAAGATTGTACATACAAAGTGGTTGGTGACCTTTTCACAGCAGCCTGCTATAAGTTTTTTCAGACACTTTATAAAGCACTGCTATGTAACAATCCACAACCACAATAAATGTTAGATTTTGCTCCTAACAACCTGAACCAACAAACTTAATCCAAAAATCAAATCACAAACCTCAGATTAGTAATATTTATTACAAGGAAGGTCAAAATAGCAAGCACACAAGAATTCCAGTGAGTACTTTAAGCACCTCCAACATAGACAATTTATGACTGCAACCCCCTTATCTGTTTTCTTGGGCTCTTACAAGGAAAGTGGCTGGAAGTTTGCCACTTTTGTGCAAATATTTCAGTAAGTCAGTGGAGCTGGGTGGGGAGGGGAGAGATTGTCCCAACTGCAACACATTCTGATGGATGTTTCTGCAGAACCTTCTTTCTACACATAAGAGATTAAGCTCTACACAGTCTTTGCACAATTTAGAGACTTGATATTTTCAGAATTTCAGATCTCTGTAGTTTTTTTTTATCCTTCTGCCTCTCAGGTTATCCTAGTAGTACATCTAAGTTGAATTCGGGATTCTTTTCATCCGTCCCACAGTACCATCCCTCTCAGTTTCCTTGAAGGAACTTTTGCAATCCCGCAATGCATTTATGTACCAGCAATATATTTATTGCCAATGTAAAGTCACAGTCGTCAGCCAATGGAGAACAGATGGCTTTCATGAAAGGATACTAAATCTTTCTGCAAGAAGGAAATCTCCAGCAATGACACCAGCTCAGCTTCAGAACTGGCCTTTCCCCTAATATTTTCATATTGGGGGAGAAAATGAGGAATTCTACATGAACTGCTTTCACTGGGTCATGATTTGGTAACATGTAATGTCAAATGGCCTTTTAGAAAAAGAGCATCTTAAACTAGTTTTGGTATATATATGATCCTCTTACATCTAGCAATTAATCTTCAGAGGTGGAACAATTGTACATAATTTGTATTTGAATGCCAGTTTCAACACTCTGATAAATATCAATATTTTAAAAAAGACTTTGAAAGAAGTAACTAGGTTTTACATATAATAAAGAGGAGAACTGGATGTTCTGAAACTGACCACATGGAGGAAACTTGAAAGTTCAGGTTTATTGGAAACTGTTGTAACTTTCTAGTAGCGTTGCTGTGATTTTGTGTTATGGTAAATTTCCAAACATTTTTCAAGATCCATTTGGAAATGATTAAGCTCATGTTACATCCCTCTGTTCTATTATTTTAAAAAGTGCTTGACTAGGTTGAGATACTTTCAGGCATTTTAAAGTGCTCATTGGAGAAATGAAGTGACTGCTTTTGTTGGGCTCAAGTTGTCTTGTTTCATTCCATATATGAATTAGATGCAGACCTAGTTTTCCCACGAGATGTGCATAGATATCCATTAGAATGATATCATGGGCAGCATCACCAAAGCATTACACTTCACACAAAGTGTGCAATGATGTCATGATTATTTGGGCATCACTTGGGCATCATTTGCCTCATCTTCTCTACTTGGGATGCTCATATGGACATGATTCCTCTACTGGGTGAAGATCTCTGGATTCAACCCAATTACTTTAATTTTCCCTAAATGACTGGTTAGAACAGAAATGTTGCCAGTGGTTTGTGCTACTAAATTTTGAAAAATTTAAACAGAAAATGGAAATGTGGGAAGAGTATTTCTACCAGTCAAACAAATATTTCTGGGATTTATAGACCACCCTTCCACAAACATATGACATTAAACCTGGATAGGAAGAATATTGACATTTTTGAACATTGATGTTGAAGAAAACTTCTGAGAATACCATAGACAGTCAAGAAACTAAACAAATGGATTATTAAACAAATCAACTCAGAGTTTTTACTTTGGGCACAAATGACCAGGTTCATATTATCATACTTTGTACATGTTATGTAAAAATTTAGCTCTCTGGAAAAGACTTTGATGTTGGGAAAGATGTAAGGAAAGACAAGAAGAGGACAAGGAAGGTAGATGGACTTGATCATAATACCAGTGGGTGTACTGCTGGAGCACTTGAACAACCAAGTTGAGTACACATAATCCTGAAGAAGATCTATTTATATAATCACTACTGATTCAATGCCAGCATCAAAATTAACCAATATATAAGTATAATTTCGATGCCAGCATCAAAATTAACCAATATAGAAGCTCCATCAGAGCTGCAGATCAGGGAATGTTACTACACCAAGAAAGATGGCTGAAAATAATAGATGAGCCTATAGTACCATCTTAAGATATTTAGGAAATCACTGAAGATTTATTTTCAGAAACAATAAATGTTATATATTAACAAGTAAATCTGACAAAGCAACACAATTTCTAAAGGACAACACAGAACAGAAATTTATGTGAACTTCATGTCAGCATAAAAAGAAATTTATAATATAAAAACTTATATAGGTATACATACATTATATATATATGTGTGTGTCTATAAATATATATGATATTACATAATATTATACAGTAATATAACATGATTTATAAATATAGAAAATTATACACCTAATATATAAATATACATTACAAAAAGGTAAAGGTTTCCCCTATCCAGCCATGTCTGACTCTAGAGAGCAGTGCTCATCTCTGTTTCTTAGCTGAGGGAGCCAGTATTGTCTGAAGATCCTTCTGTGGTCATTTGGCCAGCATGACTAAAGGCTGAAGCACACAGAGCACTGTTGCCTTCTCACCAAAGTGATACCTATTTATCTACTTGCATTTGCATGTTTTTGAACTGCTAGGTTGGCAGGAGCTAGAGCAAGAATAGGAGCTCACTCCATTGCGTGATGCTTGGGTTTCAAATTGTTAACCTTCCAGTCAACAAGACCAGCATCTTAATCACTAGGCCACTGCACCCCATTTATATATATAATGTATGTAGGGATGGGATTCAAAATTTTTAACAACTGGTCCTGTGGGCATGGCTTAGGTGGTGGGCAGGGCTTGGTGGTCATGTGATTGGGTGGACATGGCTTGGTGGTCATGTTATTGGCTGGGTGTGGCCAACTCAATATCACTCACATTGAGGCATGCATCTCCTTGCCTGATCTCTCATGACTGTGGGGATGCTGCAACAGTCGTAAATGTGAAAAATGTTTATAAGTCACTTTTTTCAGTGCCATTGTAACTTTGAATGGTCACTCTACACAAGCAAAGTACCAGAAAAGGAGGGGGGGAACTCCAGAGAAGTTCCTGAGACAGGAAGTCTAGTCCTGCCAAGAATGTAATAAGGGTTAACGGAGAGGCAGTTTCTGTAAGCAACACCAGAATGTTTCCTTCCTGCCTTCCTAACAGGATTAGGCCAGTAATTTCTTCTAAGAACTGGTTCTCCAAACTGCTTAGAATGTTAACAACCGGTTCTAGCAAATAGGTGCGAACCTGTAAAATCCCACCCCTGAATGTATGTTATATGTATGTTTACATTAGCCTTTTACTATTTATCAGATAGCAGCACTTCTTAGAATAATAGAGTTCAGAATGATGGGTGACTGGAAGTTTGAATCATTACAAATGATTGTAAACAATCTGGAATGATTTCAAGAAGTGCCAGAGTAATTGACCAATGTGATAAGGAGATGCGAAGGAAAATGGTGAACAGTAAACAGATTTAAGGAAGTTTCCATTACTTGAAAACCCCGATTGAAATATCCCTGTATTACGAAATTGTCACAGAAACATGTATAATTAATAATGTTGCCAAATTGGGCATTCTCCTCAGTAAGCTACAGTATGCTATTTGAGGAGAATGCTGAGAATGTAGTCGAATAGCAACATCCCATGGATCACAAGATTCCTGTCTAGGAGTTAGATGATGAGTGACGGTTAGGGCAACTGCAGAGCAATGTAGTATGGGTGGCAAAGGACATAGAAATACCATTGCTTCAGAGATACCAGCTGTGTTCTGAGCAAACTATTCTTTGTCAAAGGACTATCTATTGGAATTCCTTAGATAACTAGCTCCAGAAGGAGCCACTAACTTAATGATTTTTATATTGGTTGGATTGCCAACTTTTTTGTTCGGGAATGCTGTTCCTTTGGGTGCAGGCCAGGAAACAAAGACCTGGTAGAAGCTTATGAATTAGGGCCAAGGTCTAGGGAAAATAATGTACCAGGAACCAGGCGAAATCTGATGCTTTCAGGATGAAGAAGACAAGAAAGTTAGGAACAGAACATGGAAATTGTTATGTTTGGAGCATGGGCGAGAAAGAATGGAGACAAGCCTCTGAACGGTGAACTTCAGCTCTTTATTTACATTGTGACTTCTCCTCGATAGCAGTTAAACCCGCCTTATATAGGCAAACCCTGTAACTTTTAACCAATAACGAGCTAGGAGCGCTAGCTCTTATAACCAATAGGAACTCTCTGTTAAGGGCCAATCAGATTCCCCAGAACGGGCCAATCCGGTCCGGCCGCTTAACAGCCAATCAGAAGTGCAGGGCCAGAACCCTGCACTTACTCCAAGCTCACACTTTATTAAATCTTTATGCATACACAACAGAAATACCTTGAGTTTATTGATTTTTCTGATCCAATTGTATTACACCAATAAGAAGTTGGTAACTTGCAATAAGTATAAGGAAGTGGGGGGTGGGAAATGTGAATATTATGGCTCACAAAATAGAGACTGCGCAAAATAGCACTTTTTGAACAATGGCTAAAAAATGTGTTAATTTTCCAGGAGAAAGTTGTGAAATTGTTTGAACTATAGCCTCAGAATTTGTTTGTCCTATATATCATTTATCTCTGCTCTTCCCAGAAAATTTTGCTGAATTTCCCAAACTAATTGGTGTTCTGCCAGATTCAAAGTTAACTGATGTGGATATTTAAAAATCTGTTATCATTTCTCTGATACAGGAATGGATGTCATTATGTTTTTTTAAAAAAAGTACTTTTCCTTTTTAAACTTCAAACAGACATAGATAAGGATGACTGAATTATGCCCCCAGATCTTTATCTGATTAGTCTGGATTTTTTTTAATCACAAAGCCCTAGAGATGTCTTCTTAAAAAAAAAAGCCCAATTGAGATTTAGTTCGACATAATTTGCCACCTTATTTCTTCAGTTCGACATAATTTGCCACCTTATTTCTTCAGCATTCCTTTTTAAACATTTGCCACAATGGGACAAAAAGATACGATCAACTGTTAGAAAATAATTAGATCTTTTAAATTAAAAATCTCATTCTCCATTCCAGTTCTATTAACCAATTTTATATCATCATTATCCTCACCTGTGTTTTTCAGGAACTGATGCTTCTTTCTTTTTTGTGTTGTCCTACTTAAAAGTTTGGGGTGCGTGGCTCAGCAGTTAAAGACGCTGAGTTATCAGCTGGAAAGGGTTTGAAACCTGAGCATTGTGCAATGGGCTGATCTCCAGTTCCTGCCGCAGCTCCTTCCCATCTGGAAGTATGCAAATGCGAGTAGATGAAAAAGTAGCACGCAGATGGGAACAGCATTCTGTGCACCTTTGGCATATAGCCAGGCTGGGCCACATGATCATGAAAAATATCTTCAGACAACACTGGCTCCCTCGGCGTAGGAACAGAGATAAACACTGCATTCAGACATGATGGGACAAGGAAAGCTTTTCCCTTTACCTACTTAACAGCACCTGCCAATGTTGCCAGCAAAACTCCCAATGACTTTGACCAAGGAACACATGCAGAAAGATGTACAATAAAAATGGATTCTTGTGTTCTTCAAGCTTGTTTCTCTTTTTCTCAGATGTTTCAGTTACAGGCTAGATAATTTGTCAGTTAAGGGGGCAATGGAGTTTCTGCCTGTCTACATGTGTCTACATGCCTGTCTACATAGTCTTACCGGCCTGGATTGAGGCATTGTTTCTTCCTTGTTTTTCAGGTGAAATATTATTTATTTCTTAATTATTTTTTATCTGGTGCTGGTTTTTGCTTACCTGGGTATTAGAGGAATCCATAGCTGCTCTGGCCAGCCCTGTGAGAAAAAATAGACAACTGTGGCACTGAAAGTTTCCCGTAAAATCAATTATATTTCAAACAGAACTTCCAGAATTGTTGCAAGATTTCCTTGGCAATCATGAAGACAGCAGGGTCTCCAACCTTGGCAACTTTAAGACTTGTGGACTTCAACTCCCAGAATTTCTCAGCCAGAAGGAGCTGCGGCAGGAACTGGAGATCAGCAAATCTGGCTGAGGAATTCTGGGAGTTGAAGTCCACAAGTCTTAAAGCTGCCAAGGTTGGAGACCCTTGTGTTAGATGACTTTAGACAGGTCATCTGTCCAAAATCACCTAGCTGGATGCAGCAACATTCTCAGGGTCAGTTCTAATGGCTGTTATGCAATGAGGAAGTATAATTTAAAATATGAAATCCAAATCAAACAAGACCTTGTCTTGGTTCCCTTCTAACATCAGTCAATCGTCTATAACCATAAGAACAAGACAAAAAGTTAAAGCATTAAGTAGGAAGAAACTCAGCAGCTGATTAACAAGGATATTATTTGCTCTTCTGCAGCAGAATAATGCAAGCAAGGTTGAGGCAGTCATCTTTTAATGTTTCATGTCTTAAAAAGGCATTTTTCCTATTTCTTGCTTTACGACAAAAAAGCTTGTTCTGCAATCCAAAAGGCTTCCCAGTAGGCATTATAGAACAATACAAAGTGAACGGTGCTTGCACTCATGCTGATAACTTAAAAATACATGAAAAAAAAATGAAAATAGAAGATGAGGAAGAAAAAGTAAGAGCTATAGTTCAAGATATTTAGATATATAGCCTCAGAACTCCTCCAAATGTTTTAGTTTAATGGGATAGAAAGGGGAAAAAAGTGAGATACAATGGGATTAATTATACTACTAGAATTTATTTAATAAAATAAAATAAAAAATAGTTATGCCTTGGTTCTGATGCAATGTTGGAAAATATTATGATAAGTGTAAATAGATTATTTCTGGGAAGGGTAACTCCTTTAACATTTTTCAACTCCTTTGCCCTAGTTCAGGCCTGCAGAATGTTAACTTTACAGGGTTCAAAGCTGCACTGGACACTTTCATATAGCCAGAAATTCCCTTTCCTGTCAGATGCTAAGAGATGACCTCCAAATGACCAGCTGTGGTTATAGTACTGCAAGCATCAGGCCATTTATTAATATTTCTTATATTTCTCAGCCTTCCATCCTTCTGAGGATGGTAAAATAGGGACCCAGATTGTTGAGGTAATATGCTGACATTTGTAAACTGCTCAGAGAATGCTGTAAAATATCATGGAGCAGTATATAAGTCTAAGTACTATTCAAAATGACTGCCAATGCCAACCAAGAGCCTGGTCTGTCAGCTGACATGACTTGGCCATGGTCAATATAATTCAGGTCACATTTAGTTTTTGGAGCACACATATAATAAATAGTTTGTAATTCCTGTGACATTCCTTTACACTGATATGCTAAGTACACCTCTGTGTAGGAACACATGGGGGAAAATCATTATATTTCTTAGACTCTTAGCCAATCCTGAGATACATATTTTACTTAAGGTTCAGTGAAAGTGATTTGAGAAAACGCTTCATCAGTCTCATTTTTTTTAATTTTTCAACTGTATAGATCTGATCTCTTATTATCTTCTGCTGTCAAAAGCAATTGGGCCAAGATTGTCTCCATCCCTTCTGCTATCAGAGACATAGCAATTCACTTTACAAACTATATTGCAGGTACGTCAGCTTTGAAAATCAAAATGATAATCAGCGGGTAGAATAAACACAGTGAAACCTTGATTTAGTGGCCATCCATTTAACAGAGTGCAGACACTCTCATCAAAATAATTTGGACAAGGCAGTTAAATTTACATTAATTTTACATCATTCACAGAAATTTACATCCTTGGCATAATTATATCATTCATGACAATTTATATCATTTGCAAAATGATATTATTATGCAAATGACATATATCACCATGAATGATGCAACTTGGACAATTGGAAGTACCTCTTTCCTGTGAAATTTATGTTCTACAGTATACTTGAATTTGCTCCAGTTTTTCTATGTAATACTGTATATTTGTAGACGGTCACAGACAAAGACATCTGACAAAGGTGACTGCTTCAAATGTAATGGTACCGAGCCTTACACAAAAACCAGCATGATGCTTAGATTAGCTTGCAAAGCTGGTTGGACATAAATGGTCTTATTGTCTGTGTGTTGCCATGGTAACCTGTTAATAAAAGAGTAATAGAGGTTTATTAGCACCCTAAGAAAAAGATTCCCTTTTTCCAAGATGTCTCTTCTACCTCATAATATTGGTGCTTTATACTGGCTACTGTACTGAAGCCATGGTTCTTACTGAGTCCCTCTTTGGATTGTCATTCTCAGCATTAGCTATAAAAAAGGCCCCTCAGACCTCCAACTAATCTCTCTTCAAAAGCAAACAGCAAAAGACCAAGCTTTCTGCCTGGATGGGGACAGCAATCACATGAAACAATTTTCAGGAAATGATTTAAATAAAACATGACTCTGCCAGAAAAAATTATCCACCTGAAAAAGTCTGCTTAGCCTGATGGCCTTGCTGCATAATTCAATAATCATTAAATGTAAATGATTTAATTTTTAAGTCATAGGTATTTCTTTACACAAATGAGAACTACAATATTTTGCACTCTAGAGCATCACTGTTTAGAGTTGCAATTATCATATTTTTCAAACACGCCGTTTCTCACCCAAAACATCTTTCTAACAACCAGCCATCACAAAATATATTTACTGTCAAGCAAAAAATGCACACGTAACATCATAAATCTGATTAGCCTCTGATTTTAAGAAATTCACCTCAAAAGTCATGAGATACTTTAAGAAGAGTCATTCTTCTTGAAGGTTGGGCAAGAAAAATAGAATAAGATTATCAGAGAAGAGTAAAAATTCATTTGGGCTGTTCAACAATACTCCAGAATTCAAATGGGCTTTTAAATGGACACCTGCAAAATTAGAACAAAAAGAAAGTAAGAGATAGAATAGTTTGTTTTACTGATTGATTAATATTGCAAATGATAGTCCCAATATTTGAGGGGCTGTCACAAAAAAGGGGGGTCAACTTATTTTTTAAAGCACCAGATGGCAAGACAAGAAACTAATCAAGGAGAAAAGGAAAAAATTTCCTGACAGTGAGAACAATTAACCAGTAAAAAGGCTTGTCTTCAGAAATTGTGGGTGCTCTTGGAGGCTTTTAAGAAGAGATTGGACAACCATTTGTCTGGAATCATATAGGGCAGGGGTGTCAAATTCGTGTCGTCCCATGACGTATAGCAATTTTCCCCCCGTCACTAAAATGGGGGGGGGCGTGGCCAGTGCGTGACGCATCCAGCCTGTAGGCCACGAGTTTGACACCCTCCCAATAGGGCAGGGGTCTCCAACCTTGCCTCCTGGAAGCCTGGCGGACTTCAACTCCCAGAGTTCCACAGCCAGCAAAGCTGGCTGTGGAATTCTGGGAGTTGAAGTCCGCCAGGCTTCCAGGAGCCAAGGTTGGAGACTCCTGCAATAGGGTCTTCCACTTGAACAGGGGACTGGACTAGTAGACTTTTAATGTCCCTTATTATTCTGTATTCTGTTTTTTTAATGAGATGCATATTGCATTTAGTCATTAAAAATGTTGGGATCAGTGAAAATGATCCGCTTCATGAAGAAGATTTCAAAATGTTAATGTCAACTTAAAAATACTTCTTTGGTCTTTTTAGTTTGCCAGCAGAAAGGGAGTAGGGAAAGTAGGTCATTTCAGGTAATTGCGAGGCAGCCGAAGCTGTTGGCGCACCAGATTATTACTGGAGAGCATGATTGATGACTCTTGGCTATGGATGTGTCCCATGGGAGAATATACATCCAGAGGGAGGAGGGAAAACCAGGGTCAAGGGGGAAATGAATGATGTATCTTAGTGTCAGCTGCACCCAGGTAACGCTGACATGAGAGATGGGGCTAGATACTTATGATTTGAATGGGGGTGTATTGTCAGAGCCCTGACAGTTAATTTATGTAAATTATGTGAATGGAGATGCTCAAATCATTCCAGTTTCAGCATTTTGTTTCTTTGATGGTAGATTAAATATCCACAGAAGGTTTATGAATTTAGCACATTACAATGATAGCAATTCCCTATCTTGGAGGAAATATTATACAGTGTGGGCAAAGGCTACAACTTGCCACTTCAGATCTGCCATTCCATTGAGCCACGGTGGTGCAATGGTTAGAGTGCAGTACTGCAGGCTACTTCTGTTGACTGCCAGATGACTGCAATTTGGCAGATCGAAATTCACCAAGCTCAAGATTGACTCAGCCTTCCATCTTTCCAAGGTGGGTAAAATGAGCACCCAGATTGTTGGGGACAATATGGTGACTCTGTAAACCACTTAGAGAGGGCTGTAAAGCACTTTGAAGCAGTATATAAGTCTAAATGCTGTTGCTATTCCTGACTCCTACCCCCAGCTGCCACTCCCTATAGCCAGATAGCTAATATGCATCACTTGATAAAATTATTGGAATGATGATTGCATTGAGCCAAAGACTGGGAAATGCTGTATATTTTACTGCAATAAAGTCATTGCTGCAAGCTTTGCCCCATCTGCCATTTCTATTGGCTATACTACCTGAAGAGACTGCTTCATTTTGCCTACAAGTATAGCCAGATTGAAGCATCTCCGCCTTTGAATTTGTCAACTCCCTTACCTGGCTAGCGTGGATTATCTAGAAACCCAATGCAATTCTGATTACTGCATTGATAATGGCGGTCAGCTTTCTTATTCCAAAATATTCCATCAAATAGAATCCAAGTTTAGTCAAAATCCTTTTTGTTACATAGTTTGGAAGGCAATCTTCCTTAGGGATTTTTCAAAGTCACACATGTTGGCTAATACCTGCCAATATACACAGCTCAGCAGGCGAAAAATCTGTCTCCCTTTGGTGTAGGATTCAAAATTAAAGACACCAAATAAGCAGTTCTTCTCTTAAGGTCATGCCACCCCACAGGGCATCTTGCTCTCTTCTGCTATCTCCCTCCCACCATCCCCAATTCTGGCCTTCCCCTTTCCCTCCTCTTTCCTATCCCATCTTCCACCCCTGTGTTACTGGTGGTCCTTTGCATGCTGACCAGATGTTTTCCCCATGCGATCATGCAATTATTATTATTTTTCTAAAGTGGCTCCTTAGAACAGATGCTCCAGGATCTTTGCCTTGGCAAACTGCTTTGCTGTTGCTGTGTTTTTGATCTGAAGCAGGAGAAGGAAGCATTAGGGAGGATAAGGGGGAGGATGGAATAAGAAGGATGGGGAGAATTCTGGCTTTCAGTGCAGACTGTTTGGCAAGGCTGGGCGGGTGAGTTTCTCCTGCTTCTCTTCACTGCTGCTGCTTGCAGATGTTTCAGTCTCAGCCTTTCTTCTGAAGTTTGAGCTCCCCTTCAGTGACCCAGTCTGATGCTCCCACTGCTTTTGTTTAAGATCATATTCAATGGCATGTCAGCATTGCAAGTTCCAAAGTATTTTCTGTCTTCTGCCAGGATTTACCGCTTCATCACCTGCTTATTCTTAACAGCCAGATTGAATTTGCTTGCTGGCTGTTTCTCACACATAAATATTCTAGCTTAAAACAAAACAATTAATTTAAATTAAATTAAATTAAACCTTTTGCCCTCCCCTAGCATCTATGTTTCAGGCAAATACATATTTAGGATTCAGAATAGTAGACCAGAACTAGCTTTCACGAACCCTTTGGTTTGAGATATAAGATGCATAAGTGCATCTTATATCTCAAACAAGTGATGTTAAGAAACAATAAGAAATTCTATTGTCCTATCTATGTTTATCACATTTGTACTTTTTAAATCTACAGGGAAATGAAAATCTGCACTTTTCATGTTTTCACAACTTTAAGGTCTACAGTACTCAGAAATATACTTTTTCATTAAATGATGGCTTCTATTTCTCCATTAGTTCCTTTACATATCAGTAAAGCAATACCTCTCATAATGACCTCTGCTGAATTCATTTATTATTTATCTCATTCAGACTTTATTGCCAGATGTAACCAAAGTTTAACAATATCATGTTTGTTTGAATATATTCTGGTTTCTTCCTCACATTCCCTTTCAACAACATATTTGTTGATGCTATTTGTTATTACACTCTCTAAAAGAAATGCTATGCATGACAAAATATCATTTAAACATAGGAAGGAAAGAAGGAAGGAAGGAAGGAAGGAAGGAAGGAAGGAAGGAAAAAAAGAAGGCTTGGACTTTAGACAGAGATATCTAGGTTTGATTATCTATTCCAATCCCAATTTCTCATTTGTACAACATTTGAGAAGGAAAAGACAGTCAGAGGAAAAAGTTTTAATTTGGAGAGATACAGCTTAAGTTTCCAGGGCAACAAAACATACAGACTTTAACAGACTTGCAAAAGTTGTCACCAAATTATTTAGACTGCAGAGAAAATACAGTTGTTATCTTAACTAGATTTATGGGGTTTTTTTTTGTTTTTGTTAAATGCACATATATGGAGATGAAAGCAAATTTAATTTCTGTCCTGGACATCTACAGATTTTTGGAATGCAACCTCAGCATATGATACAAAGGCCTAGTCCACAAAAAATGGTACATCACTGCTTTATGTATACAGGATGCAAACCCCTACCTTAAAAATATTTTTAGATTAGTAAAAAAAATACCATTCTTGGAGTCAGAACATAATTAAAGAACGAAAGAATGAAATAAACATATTAAAACATTAATACCTCTTTTCTGAACTGCTAACTAAACTTGCCTATGAGGAGTCTTTGGTACTCTCAGAACTTCCTTATTTTCTTGCAAACATTTCATTACCCTAACTAGGACTAATACTGATGATGTTGCCTAGTTTGGGTAATGAAATGTCTGTAAGAAAACAAGCAAACTCAGAGAGCACCGAAGACACCTCACTCCAACCCTGAGCTACAAATATTCTCCTTCATTGAAACTTGCCTATTTTAGATTTTAGCTGCACTAAAGGTCACATAATCTCATAGTAGAATTCTTACAGTTACTAAAATGTGAGACACGAGAATCGCTTCTTCAGAAAATATATGAAAGATTCTGGACTGTTTTAGAAGAAAAAAAGTCATACTGAGCAAACAAACTACAATTTTGTCTGGGGAATTGAACAGGTGGAAGAGAGAAGAGTGACCTGGGAAGCTGTATGTTCTGAGAGGCTGTTTATTGAACTAGAGCAGGGGTGTCAAACTCATGGCCCATGGACTGGATGCATCATGCGCTGGCCATGCCCACCCCCAGTTTAGTGAAGGAGGAAAAAGTCACAATATGTCACATGATGACAACGTGACTCCTGGAAATTTGACACCCCTGGACTTGAGGGATAAAAAAGCTATGTTCCTAACAGCTGCTGATAGCAATGGATATGTCTTGAGATCTCATTGTGGCCTGTTGGGTGACTGGTTTCTGCTGAGTAAACAAAGGTTGTAAGAGGAATAAAAGCCAGTCTGATTCCAGAAAGTTGGAATTAAAATATGAATAGGAGAGTTAACAGAAATAGGAATTTTTCAATAGATTTCAGTAGGGAAATTTAAGGAGGGAATTCCTAACAAACTTCCTTTCAAAATCAAGAGGAATTTATATAAAAGGAGTAAAAGTTGGTGTTCTAAGAAGAAATGTGAACAGAGATAGGCATATGCAATTGGGGTCTATAATGTTTGTCGCATGTTTGTCTACCTTTCTAAAAATACCCAGACTTATGTTTGCAGCAAATGCAGTACCATAGGAGTATTTAAAGAAAACACCGAAGGATCAAAGCAGCATGTGGCTGTATTTCTGTTGATGAGAACAGATGAAGCTTTGCAAACAGAAATAGAGAGTGGGAGAATTATTTTCTACAACAGACAGATAAGCAAAGGAGCAAATGCACTGTAACCAACTCCGGAAACATCAATGATGTTCTGCATTGCTAGAACTCAGAAACAGTTTGCAGGCTAAGAGTATTCAGGGAGAGAAAAAGAGCATTGTAGAATGGCAAATAGGATGGTTGACTCAGCCTTCCATCTGTCCAAGCTCAGTAAAATGAGGACTTAGATTGTTGAAGACAATGTGCTGACTCTGTAAACCAATTAGAAAGGGCTGTAAAGCACTGTGAAGTGATATATAGGTCTAAATGCTGTTGCCATTGCAATGTCCTCTAAGAGGACAAAGATAATTTTTCAGCATTACCAAATTTGAAACATGGATATATTAATCAAAGCCATCAAGCTGTGAAATATGTTGCTTCCAGGGCCAAGAACCAAGTATGAGACAAAAAAGCTTATCCTGTCCAGCAACAATTATTCTTTTTTTGCTAACACACAGGACAAATAATATCACGGAGAACCAATTAAACAGTAATACCAAAATATCAGAAGGGCCCTGAGTGCACAAGTGGTATTCTTATCCATTTTTCTAGACAGCAGAAGAGAATCAGAAAGAGAATACTTTAAGTCAAGCTGGCTTCACAAATGATTTCAATAAGACAAATTTAATTTTCTGAGATCCTGGTCTGAGTCACTTAGATGATGGACTGTGACATGAGATAGTTGGCTTTCATAAGGACTAATAAAAATGGACAGCTGAAGCATTGAGAAATTTATTAGGTCAACTTTAAAATGAACCCTGTAACAGATGTAACAATTTCAAATGAGGACTTTCTTATTGCTGAAAGTTGGAATGTTTTCAAACACCGAAAGAAAAAATACAGAAAGAATACTGAGTCATAAAGTTCATTATCTTCGTAATGTTGTCATCTTTAAGATGTTTCTTCAGCCCTCATATTCTGGGAGTTAAAGTCCACATATCTTAAAGTTAACAAGGTTAGAAAACACTTATTTATAAGGAGATTACAGTAAAATTAAGGTTTTAGTAATGTATTATATATTTTCCCTTTTGTATCTATATCATTCCAGACATTTTAGACTAATTCTGAGCCCCATGGTTTAAAAAGAAATTGGGACAAAGGATCAGAAACTAAACCTTATGAAGAAATATTGAAAGCACTAGATATGTTTAGCCTCTTTTATTCTTTTATAATAACTTGCATTCTGTTTTTATATTGTCTGTCTTACTATACAGCCACCCAGAGTTGGTTGAAATCATGCAATGTCTAAATTGAATAATTTAAGTTAAATACAGAAAAAGATTTGTTGGTCTTTTCTAAAGAGGTCATTGATATTAGAATTTTGAAATATCTGACAGAATGTCACATAGAAGGAAGTGAATATTTGTTTTCATGAAATACAGAAAACAGGAGACAAAACAATGAATTTTAGTTATAGAAAGACAGATTGCAATACAAAGCTTTTTTTTAAAAAAAATGTCTTCTAAATAGAAAGAACAGTTTGAAAGAGACAAATTGCCTGAAAAGATGATAGCTCCCTTTTGTTGGGAGTTATATGTATTACTACAGGATGGAAAAAAGGAAGGTTTTTTTTTAATATGCATTAAGCGGAATTAAATAACCATTTGGCTACAATATTTTAATTTGGATTTTTGCATGAAACAAAGATTGGCCTCAATGCCCACTTCTAGTGCTATAATCATTATAGGTTTATTTGAGATAACTTTTTGATGCCGCTCCAGATTTAAAATGATTTAATCATTAGGAATACCAGTTTTTTTTAACAATGTTAAAAGCTTACTTTTATTACTTTTATACCTCCTTGAGTTAAGGGTTCTTGACAGGTTGGACCTGCACGTAGCTCTTCTGAATCCAAGAGACCACATGAATATTTGTCTTGCTTATTTTAAGAACTCACCTTGGTATTCTATTACTTTCTTGAAGTATAACAGCAAGAAACCTAAGTTGTTCTGGATCACCAAGGTTTATAGTAAGCAAGAATGGAACGAACAGCACTACTTTTAATTTATGCTAGGGAAATCTAGTGATTGATTTGGTGGTTTAGGAGGAGAGATGCCACCAATTTCAGTTTTTGGATCACAGGGTAGTTCTGTGTTATATCAGCACTAGGCAAAAATAGAATGTGCTATAACAATACTCTAAATATTTTTCTTTTTAAGCTTCTTGTCATAAATGGATGGGATTTTCCAACCCATATACAAACATGAGTCAGGTAGCTTCCCATTTATGTGGAAAGTCACATTCTCCCCACTTCAACTGAAACACAAGCCACTAGTTTTTCCACTGTTGTAATGCAACTCTGGTTTATTTTTCCTTTAACTCTGAATCAACTACTTAATTAAAACAAAAGGGATGTGTCAGTCTTTGCCAAGCTCAAGGGATTGTTTAATTTTTCTACTACAATTCTATCTGCTATCATGTCTTCTAGCTAGGGATGATAGCATTGGGGACCCAAGATTGTGAAAGCATGAATAAACATACAAAATAGAACCGCCATTCTTAGATAATCCACATAGATATTCAGTGTTATTTTCCTCATCTCACATTAACAGTACTGAAGTCCAAGAGATGCTAGTCTCAAAGATAGATTCTTTTGTTTTTAAGCATCAAGAGTCATCTCAATTATAGTTGCACAATCCACCAATGCATGTGTAAAATAGCAACAGTAACAGCACTTAGATTTATATACCGCTTTGCAGTGCTTTACAGCCCTTTCTAACCAGTTTACAGAGTAAGCAATTGCCCCCAACAAGCAAGGTCCTCATTTTACTGACCTCAGAAGGAAGGAAGGCTGAGTCAATCTTGAGCCTGGTGAGTTTCTATCTGCCAAATTGCAGGCAGCTGGCTGTCAGCAGAAGTAGCCTGCAGTACTGCATTCTAACCACTGCACCCCCATAGCTACAATAGTTATGAATTCCATATATTCCTTATCAAACAACATCATTTGTTTTTAACTTCCTACCAATTACTTTCACTGCATGATCCTGAGTTTGGAATGAAATAAGAATGATTTTAGTCTGTTATAAACCTCTATTTGTTTTTGGTTGTATCACTTTCCTCTTTTACTTTCAACTCTACTGATAGTGTTAGCTGTCTTCTAGAGTCATCCAAATACTATCCCAGTTGCACAAAAGTCCAAGAGGCACATGGAAACAGTAGTTAAGTATCTGTATGAATTTTTCAATACATGTATGTGAGCGAAAGAAAGAAAGCATGCAACACAAGTAGGATGTGATTATAATTTGTGCACGTAATTAAGCTACTTTGACAAACCAGGGTATTTTTGTGGTGTATGCTTTGTTGCTAATCTTTCTTTGTTGTAGTCCACAAAAAGAATCACAATTTAGTAGTTGTAAGAGTGTCCTATAAAGAGTATCACTGGAATGTTGGAACAACCTTGGAGTGGAAATATGAAGAAATAAGTACATTGGGCAAAGTTTAGAAATCATTTGATTTTTACATCATTGATATGCTACTTTCATTTTTATTGAAAACATAATGCAATATTTGTATTATTTCAATGTGATCAGTACAAATCTTCTCCTACCTATATGGTTGGACCGGGAATTACATTTTTAATATATACTTTTTATTGAAGATTTTTAAGAAGGAACATAAAAACTAACACAAATTTATATAAAAACAAAGGAAAAATCAAAAGAAAGAAATCAAAGAGAAAGCTAAATGAGCAAGAAAGGAAAACAAATACAGCAAAAGAAAAATAGAAAAGATGGGAAAAAATACATAGAAATAGCTTTACAGCAGTTATAGATACAATTATATATTTATGCTTTGGTCTATGGTTACTTATGGCTAGAGTTGACTTATATGATCAAAATTAAAATAGATTCGTAGTTATTTTTGCTAATCCTTAATGGAGTTTTACTGATAAGGACTGAATGACTAGATTTTTTTATTTTGTTTCTAATAAAGAGATGAGATATGGGGTGAAGGGAACATTTGTTGTATTTTAAGAGTACACACTCATGCACACACATACACAAATATATTTGTTTGTAATTCTTATAAAGGGGGAAATTGCTTTTTTATAAGTTTTCTTTTTTTTTCTGCACTTTTTTTGTTTTTATTCTTATTTTTTTTAGTTTGTATTAGTTTATTTTGTATTAGTTTTATGTTTTCTAATTGTAATCTTTATTTCCTAACAGTGTGAACAATCAACCATTGGAATGGTTTGCCTTCAGAAGTTGTGGATGCTTCATCACTGGAGGCTTTTAAGAAGAGACTGGATAGCCACTTGTCTGAAAAAGTATAGGGTTTTCTGCTAGGGGTTTGGACTAGAATTCTACCAATGTCCCTTCCAACTCTGATGTTCTATGTTCTAAAAAGTATCTAAAGGTTTCTAGAATGTAGGTTAGGGAAGGATGATAAAGAGTATTCCAGATTAGTCCAATTCAGTAGAAAACATTTTCTAGAGTTCATTAACATCAGAATATATTCATTTAAAGATGCATGTCTCAGAATTACTTACCCCTTTTTTCCATGTCAAAGCCTCCAGAATTCAACCCCCAGTTACACTGGTTGGAGATTACCACATCTGGAGAGTATCAGGTTAGAGATGTCTGCCATATAACAGCTGGATTTATGCATCATACTAAGCTTTTGTTTATTTCAGCCATAGACTGTTAAATACACCACAATGGCTAGTTTTGCCCATAATGCTAAGCCATAAATAATGGGTTAGCTCACAATAGCTAAGTCACACCTCATTTAAACCAAAATAAAAATTAAAAAACCCTACATTTTGACTTAGCATGATATGTAAGTCCAGCCACTGTTATAAAGACTGTTGATTAAAAAGTCTCATAGTCATATCTTTATGAAAATAATTGTACTCTGTAACTTTGGTAACAGGTCAGACACCACAGAGGTGCAGTTCTTTTGATTGTACAATAGAGTTAATTAGGAGAAAAAAATACTTTGAAATGACTTGCTTTTTTAAATTAACATTTCCAGTATGCAAATTATGCTTCTCTGTGTATACTGTAGTTGTGTGTACAAATCTTAATCTGGTCATATTGTAAAACACACAGAGAGAGAGACACACACACACACCAATGGTGGTATTCAGCAGGTTCTGACCAGTTCTGGAGAACCGGTAGCGGAAATTTTAAGTAGTTTGGAGAAACCGGCAAATACCACCTCCGATTGGAGATTTTACAGAATCCTTCCCCTCCCACGCACACCAAGCCATGCCCACAGAACCGGTAGTAAAAAAATTTGAATCCCAACACACACACACACACACACACACACAAAATAATTGTCAATTCTGAAGCTGGCCTGACTGAGGCCATCTTGGAGGCTTCAGTGTTGCCACAATGGTGCTGAGGGATAAGGAGGGAGGAAGAGAGATAGCTGGGGTTTTGTAGCCAAAACAAAGTAGTTTTCCCTGAGAACCAAGGACATTCCCACAGGTGGCTAAAGAGAGGCGGGGTGAAGTTTCCAAGCAACTGGACAGCACCTTGATTGGACCACGTGACTGATTCTTTAGGAAAGGGTGGGGGGGAATCTTTACTTTTAATTAGGTGAAAACTGTGGGAACTTTTAGAGGCAGTTTTCACTGACCTGTGCCAATATTATATTTTCAATAAATTTGTTCCTTGAGGAAACTGCTTGGCTTGGAGTTCTATGAGTGTATTGCTTGGAACCCTGACAATAATATTTCTTCAGCCATTGTATAATGTGTGCTTTGTGCAATCCACCAAATGAGCATCTTTAATGCAACATTTTACATGAATTTTGTCACTGAGACTCAAAATTTGTTCAGAAATGATGGCTGCACATTTAAAATCTTTAGGGGGAAAAAAACTCACACACTCCTGAGACTGCTTCCAGATTTGAGTGGTATTGTGAAAGAAGCCAGGATAAATCCTTTTGTTACAAAAGAACAAATTCTAGTTTAGATTCAGCCACACTGAAAAATATTCAGACAATTTTAAGAGACTAGCTTAAAGCCCCCAAAAGCTAGAATTTTATAGCTGAGGTTAGAAAAGATGTCCTGAACTCACCCTCACTGTCTGAAATAAGACTTTCTTTCTTTTTTTTTACATAAGCTACGATTCTTAAACCTGCTCTTAATGGAGTCCCCTTGCTGTTGTATGGTGAGTAGATAATGAATGGGCAGTCTTCCACAGAGATCTTTGCCTGGATACAGTTTGAGATGAACAATCACAACTTCATTGAGGATTTTACTTCATTGAGCTCCAGAGAATGTTGCAGTTTTGTTTAATGGAGAATAATCACATGGTTGAGATTGATAGCTTTCAGCATTTCCGATTTCAGAAACTTTTTCATATTTATAAGATTTACTCCGAAAGCCCATACCATTGCGTAAAAGCTAATGGAATATATTCTAGCTGGATGAACATTCATTTCCTACTGCTCCCAGCAGAGAAATTCGCCTGAGCTGCCTACCAATTTCCATTCATCTTGATGAAGATTAATTAGTTTTAGAATTTTTTTCCAAAGGGAAAGCAAGTTTAGCATGTTTAGGTAGTGCTCTTGCTCTTGTTTAGATGTGTGGTAACCAAGGATGTGGTAATGGATATTCTTTTTTTATTCTACATTTATATTTCTTGGTATCAATAACCTCTCATTAAATTTCCAAGAAATACATTATGAGGGGTGGAATTTTTTCAGTAGTACTGCTATGGGCAACCATGACAACATGACTACCCACCAAGAGTATAAGCTGTTTTCAGTGGAAAGCAAAATCGACCCTGTGGAAGATCCTAGCTTGGGCCTTTCCCCATTGTTCATCCAAAATGCTTTCTACCCATTCCATGGCTGAAAGGTATAATTAGCAAGACACTTTCTATCCCATCTGCTGATTTGTCTACTGCAGGGGTGTCAAACTTGCAGCCCATGGGCCAAATGTGTCACATGCTAGCCATGCCAACCCCCAGCTTAGCAAAGGTCATGATACATAATGTCATGATGACAACATGATGCCGCGAATTTGACACCTCCGGTCTCCTGAATCTCCTGCCTTAAGCCTCAAGTTGCTTGGATGCATGTCTTTCCTCCAAGACAATGGGAGGAATGGCATTGGAATAAGGAGCAAAATGCCACTTTAACATTAATGTAGGTCAGCTGAGATAGCAATAGCATTGTGGGGAAAAAAGGATGCTCTGATGACATATCCCATAACATGCTGTAAATACCCAAAGTTGCTCAGTAGTGACATAAACAGGTAAAGCTAAATATTCCCCTTGCATATATGTACTAGTCATTTCCAGCTGTAGTGGGTGATGCTCATCTCCATTACAAAGCCGAAGAGTCAGCACTGTCCAAAGACATCTCCATGGTCATGTGGCTGGCATGACTAGATGCTGAAGGCACATGGAATGTTGTTACCTTCCCACCAAAGTTGTCCCTATTTTTCTACTTCCATTTTTACATGCTTTCAAACTTCTAGGTTGGCTGAAGCTGGGACAAGTAATGGGAGCTCACTCCATTATGCCGTGCTAGGGATTCAAACCACTGAACTGCCGACCTTTCTGATCGACAAGCTTAACGTCTTAGCCACTGAGCCACTGCACCCCTTCAATAGTGACATAGGAAGCATTATAAATTATAGAATAGATTATACATGATAGAATTCTTTATTGGCCAAGTGTGATTGGACACACAAGGAATTTGTCTTGGTGCAAATACTCTCAGTATACATAAAAGAAGAGATATATTCATCAAGAGTCAAGAATCATAAGGAACAACACTTAATGATAGTCATAGGGTACAATAAGCAATCAAATCATACTAGGACACAGTCAATATAAATTGTAAGGATACAAGCGACAAAGTTACAGTCATACAGTCATAAGTGGGAGGGGATGAGTGATAAGGAGTGATGAGAAGATTAACAGTAATAGCAGTGCAGACTTTTATAAATAGTTGAACAGTGTTGAGGAGTGATGGCTTTCAGGAAAAAAAACTGTCCTTGGGTCTGGTTGTTCTGATGTGCAGTGCTCTATAGTGTCATTTTGTGGGAAGGAGTTGAAACAGTTTATGTCCGGAATGTGAGGGGTCTGTAAATATTTTCACAGCACTCTTTTTGACTTGTGCAGTATACAGGTCCTTGATTGAAGGCAGGTGGTAGTAATTGTTTTTTCTGCAGTCCTCATTATCCTCTGAAGTCTGTGTCTGTCCTGTTGGGCTGCAGAACCAAACCAGACAGTTATAGAGGTGCAGATGACAGACTCAATTGGCGCGGAAAGAACAATCTTTGTTGTGCTTTTTTGATGACATTTTTGATGTTAGGTCTCCTTTTTAGGTCATGTGATATAGTAGCACCTAGAAATTTGAAGGTCTCTACTGTTGATACGGTGTTGTCTAGTATTGTAAGAGGTGGCAGTATGGGAGGGTTTCTTCTAAAGTCTACCACCATTTCTACGGTTTTGACTGTGTGCAGTTCCAGATTGTTCTGGTACACCATGAGACAAGTTGCACAACCTCCTGTCTGTATGCGGATTCATCATTGTCTTGAACGAGACCAATCACTGTTCTGTCATTAGAAAATTTCAGTATTTTAACAGATGGATCGTTTGAGATGCAGTTGTTGGTATATAGGGAGAAGAGAAGTGGAGAAAGCACACAGCCTTGGGGGGAGCTGTGCTAATTGTACAGGTATCAGATGTGATTCTGCCTAGCTTCACCTGGTAGCTTCCTGTCTGTTAAGAAGCTTATGATCCACTTACAAGTGTGTACAGGTAACACTAGTTGGTTTAATTTACTTAGAAGAATGTCTGGAATGATGGTATTGAATGCTGAACTGAAGTCTACAAAGAGGACCCTTGTGTAGGTATTTGGAGATTCAGGGTGTTGTAGAATGCAATGCAGAGCCACATTAACAGCATCATCTGTCGATCTATTTGCTTGGTATGCAAACTGCATGGGATCTAACAGCGGATCCGTGATTGTTTTCAGGTGGGACAGCACAAGCCTTTCAAAGATTTTCATAACCACAGATGTTAGAGCAACTGGTCTGCAGTCATTCAGTTCCTTGATGGAACTGAATGGCACTGGGATGATAGTAAAAGTTAGAAGCACGGAGGAACCTAGCACATTTCTCATGATCTATTGAAGTTTCGAGTGAAGATGGAGGCCAATTGGTCAGCACAGACTTTTAAGCAAGAAGGAGATATCTTGTCTGGCCCTGATGCTTTTCCTGGCTTTTGTCTGTGAAACAGATCTTGCATTTCTTCTTCTGTGATCACCAGAGGTTGTGAATCCAATGGGATGGGACCAGTGGCTTTGCTGTTGTTGGTGTGTTTGAGATGGGGGTTGTAGAGGGTAGCGGTAGTTTCCTTTCAAACCTTCAGTAAAACACATTCAGGTCATCTGCTAGTTGTTGCTTTCCTTCTGCCTGGGAAGGAGGTTTGCTGAAGCCAGTGATGTTTTTAAGAGTTTTCCACATGTTTGCTGGTTCATTTGTTGAGAACCGATTCCTTAACTTTTCACAGTACCTTCTTTTTGCTGCTCTGATCTCTCTTGTCAATATGTTTCTCTTGTATGGCCTGATTGTATTGCATTCTGTCACCTTTTCTGTAGGCTTCTTCTTTGGAATGACGTAGCTTCTTCAGTTTAGCTGTGAACCAAGGTTCATTGTTACTATATATTTGCAGGTTCCTTGCTGGTACACATAAGTCTTTGCAGAAGCTGACATAGGATGTTACAGTATCTGTGAGCTCATCTAGATCTGCAGAGGTATCTTCCAAAACATTCCAATCAGTGCAATCAAGGCAAGCCTGGAGCTTCAGTTTTGCCTCATCAGACCCAGTCCTCACTGATTTAATTGTTGGTTTCATGGTTTTAAGTCTTTGCTTGTAGGCAGATACAAGGTAGATCATGCAGTGATCAGACTGTCCCACAGCTGCTCATGGTAAAGACCTATAAGCATCTTTTACTGTTGTGTAGCAGTGGTCTAAAGTATTTTTGCCTCTGGTGGGACAATTTACATGCTGGAAATATTTGGGAGCTGTTTCCTTAACTTGCTTGATTGAAATCCCCTAAAATGGTGGGAAGGGAATCTGGGTGTTTTCAGCCTCCATAATTTGATCAGCTAGAGTTCGTAATGCCTTGTTTGCACAAGCTTGTGGAGGAACATACACAGCTATCAGGAGAAATGAGGAGAACTCACATGCAGAATAAAATGGCTTGCAGTTGATATGTAAAGACTCTAAGTTTTAATCACAAAACTTATATATTATAGTTATATCCTGAGACCAACTGTTGTTGACATATAAACATAATCCTCCACCCTTTGTTTTACCTGATGTCTCTTCAATTCTGTCTGATCTAAATATCTGAATTCCTGGGGTGTATTGCAGTTGTTAAGTTAGTAACACAGTTGTTAAGTGAGTCTAGCTTCCGCATTGTCTTTGCTTGTCAGAAGGTCACAAAATATGATCACATGACCCCCGCGACACTGCAACTGTCATAAATATGAGTCAGTTGCTAAGCATCTATATTTTGATCTTGTGACCATGGAGATGCTGCAATGGTCAGAAGTGTAAAAATGGTCACAAGTCACTTTTTTCAGTGCCATTACAACTTCAAACAGTCACTAAATGAACTGCCGTAAGTCAAGGACTGCCTGTATTTAGACTTTCCTCCAATGAATTCAGAATAGTCTTTAGAGAACTAACTTATATTCTGTGGACTCAATAGGCGGACAAAAATACCAAATCTAGTCTGAACTTCTGGATGACTATGTGATAAACTATAATACAGGTAGTTCTCAATTTACAACAGTCCATTTAGTGACCGTTCGAAGTTACAATGGCACTGAAAAAAGTGACTTATGACCATTTTTCCAGTTATGATCATTGCAGCATCTCCATGGTCACATAATCAAAATTCAGATGCTTGGCAACTGACTCATATTCATGATGATAGCAGTGTCCTGGGGTTATGTGATCATTTTCTGTGACCTTCTGACAAGCAAAAACCATGGCAAAGCCAGATTAACTTAACAACTGTGTCACTAACTTAACAACTGCAATTATTCACTGAATATCTGTGGCAAGAAAGGCTGGTCAAAGTCAAAGACTATCCGCAATAAATTCAAGAAGACTCACTATCATTGTTAGTATTTATTGATTCCTCAGTCAACAATACTGAACAAGTCAGGACATGGCTATCAAACATCAAAAACACCTGCCAAGCTATCCTGCCTCCTGTACATAAATACTCTGAAGTTGTATGGGGAGGGGAAACACTAGAATATGTGTAAAAACACTAGAATGTGTGAAAATATTTCCAGATCCCTCACATTTCAGACATAAACTGTTTCAACTCCTTCCCTCAAAACGACGCTATAGAGCCCTGCACCCCAGAACAACTAGACACAAGAATAGTTTTTTCCTGAATGCCATCACTCTGCTAAACAAATAATTCCCTCAACACTGTTCAACTATTTAAAAAGTCCGCACTACTATCACTATTAATCTTCTCATCACTCCTTATCACCCATCCCCTCCCATTAATATGACTATAACTTTGTTGCTTCTATCCTTACGATTTATATTGACTGTGTCCTAGTATGATTAGATTGCTTATTGTACCCTATGACTATCATTAAGTGTTGTACCTTATGATCCTCGACTCTTGACGAACGTATCTTTTCTTTTATGTACACTGAAAGCATTTGCATCAAGACAAATTCCTTGTGTGTCCAATCACTTTGGCCAATAAAAGAATTCTAATGCTAATTCTAATTCTAAATAAAAGCACAGCTCAACTCTGTCCTTATATACAGCCAAGGTATTGCAATGGAGTTTGGATTGGGCAAATGTGCCACCCTGATCATCAACAGGGGAAAAGAATGAAAACTGAAGGAATTAAGGTCTCCTACAGATATAATATCAAGAATTTGGATGAAAAAGATTACTACAAATACCCTTCAAGCCAACAAGATCAAGTACCCTGAAGTCAAGAAGAAGAAGGCTAGAAGTGAACACAGGATGAGAATGAAAAAGTTCTGAAAATCCAAACTCAGTGGAAGAAATACCAACACACAATTAACAGTCATTAACACACTGCTGGAATAGTGGGCTGGATGGAGGCAGAACCAAAGGCCCTGGATAGGAAGTCCATTGGTCAGTGGTAAAAAGCAGCTGTAATTGGAATAGCTTACATCCTGTAACAATACCTTTAACACCATCAAACAGTAACATCTGGGAAAGATTCAGTAGGTGGACAAAATGCCAAATCCAGTCTAACTTCTAGCTGACTTTGCAACCAACCATAACAACCAAAGCACATATGAATATTCCTTGCATTTTGATGCAGCACATTGACATAGATAAAGAAACCCAAATATATTTCCTCCCATTTTAACAGATTATGTCTTACTTACTTGTCTTTCATCCATGTATAAGCTATCGTTCCAATTGAGATGAGACTAAAAGCTAAGTCTATATGATGCGTTGTTTCTATCGTACACACATGATGGCTGCCAACCTTTCTTTCTCAAATTCATAAGTCACAATTGGCATTTTAACAGCTAAAAGGGATGCTTGCTATTACAAGAGTCAATAGTTTTAGAATTACTAGATGAAATAAGGTTTGACTGTGTCATGGTTTTATAAACTCTGCCCTTTAAAACAATCAAAATAAAGAATTGCTGATGGGAACTAAATCAAAGGTAGATGAGAAACATGTTCCCAAGAGGTTTTGCAGATCCATGAGGCTGGTCCAAACCACCAAAGGTATCTTAGCAACAAATAATGATTTACTCAGGTCATTTCAAATGGTTCTTATTAATGTTTGGAAAATGTTGTTTTATTGCAGCATGTTCTCTTTGTCTAAATAGAACAGAAGGAGCCAGAAACTCCTGAGTTCTAATCCTGGCTCTCACTTCAGATCTTTTGTGGCTTTGGACAAGGAAGAATTGTTCAGCAGTAAAATGCCTGCCTTAGTAGGAGAAATAATCTAGCACTGGTTTTTCCATCCTCATTTACTTGATTCCAGTTATAGAGACGCTGAACCAATACAGTCATTGCCTTTTTATTGTGTATATGGCAAGGAATGAAATATGGTCTAGAAGAAAATATGGTCAGGGCTAGAAAGTAGTTCCTTTTTTTTTTTTTTTAAAGCAACCGTAATAGTATTGAAATTCAAAAATCTTTTATCCCAAAATTACTCTGGCTGCTGCTTTCCTTCAGTTAGATTTAATTGGGTAACTGCACTCTCGGGTTGAGTGTGACTGCTAATGACTGTATCAAATAATCGTACTGTATCATTTTCTTGGCAACAGTATAGAAGTTCTTTGTCATTTGCTTTTCTGTCTTCCAGATTACTTTTTTCTCTCTTCATTTTTCCAGGGTAATCAATAGTCCTGAATTCCCTTGGTCCTAATTTGCTTTGCTTTAATTAACCAAGGGATACAATACACTTAGAATACTGCATCCAGTTTTGGTCACCACACTGTTAAAAAGATGTTGAGACTCTAGAAAAAATGCAGAGAAGAGCAACCAAGATAATTAGGGGACTGGAGGCTAAAACATATGATGAAGGGTTGCAGGAACTGGGCATGGCTCATCTAGTGAAGAGAAGGATCAGGGAACACATGATAGCAGTGTTCCAATATATGAGGGGCTGCCATGGAGAAGAAGGGGTCAAGCTATTTTCCAAATCACCTGAAGGCCAGACAAGGAATAATGGATGGAAATTGAACAAGGAGTCATTCAACCTGGAAATAAGGAGAAACTTTCTGACAGTGAGAGCAATCAACCAATGGAAAAGCTTCCCTTTGGAAGTTGTGGGAACTTCATCACTTGAGACTTTCAAGAAGAGATTGGACTGCCATCTGTCAGAAATGGTGTAGGGTCTCCCGCTTGAGTGGGGGATTGGACTGGATGACCTACAAGGTCCCTTCCAACTCTATTAAACTATTTAAAAAGCCCAGACAAGAGCAACCAGGCATCTGAATCAGCAAAGGTCATGTTGTAATCTGGATCTGGGAAAATTAAGAATGGCTCATATTTTGCCACAGAATGATTCTAGACTAATTATGTTTAATGTGACTTTTAGATATACATTTTGAAAGTGCTTCCATACAGCCAATCACCAGGTGAGATTTATCACTTATTAAATTCAGTCTATCCTTATCTGATGACTTTCCCCATACTGGCTGAAGACGATGGGGGTTGTAGTCCAGTACATGTGCATGACACTAATTGTTCCGGGAAACCTGAACAAATCAAAAAGATGCCAACTTTGGTATCAACTGCAGTCAACTAAGAAATTATAATGCAAATATAATGAACTATTTTAAGGGAAGAATGCTTTCTCTACCTTCCTTCAGAGAAGGCTTCAGTTTTTATTTTACTTTTCTCAAATTAATAGAAATGTATTGGGACCTGGATTGATGACCTCCGTGGGGATGAATCTGTCCTTTTGGGTTATTTGTAAGGCTAAAGACAACATCTCAATGAGGTCAAGAAAATGGAAAATGATAGAACCAAGGGCTCCTTTGGGGAGCCTTTGAGTACTATTTGATTTACTGCTGAGTATCAGCTGTAACTGTTTTGGGAAAAGATGTTAAGAAAATCTAGGACATCTTGTCTAGTTTTGCACAGCATAGACGCACATTTTTTACACACAAGCACACATGCCCAAAGGTTAAGTTCTAAATGAAAAGTTTTGGGGTGTTTTTTTTTTTTTTTTTTTTGGTAAAGCTTCTTTTCATTTGGTTTCAGTTCTGTCAAAGATAAACAGACATTTTCCAATGAAGTGTTGAAACTGAGTTGAATGCGTTTTCTGCAGCCAAAACTTCTCTCCTAAAGTACAGAATTGGCTTCCAGCCCCAGGGACCCTCGACCTTTCTTCGCTCTTCTTTCTTAAGGTATAAAAGGCAATTATTAAACCATACACTGGGTTCAACCGTCTTCCCTTGACAGTTACTCTGATTGCACAATGGTATCCTTTTTTTTCTGGTTTGAAATGGAGAAAGGGAGAGAAACACACAGTATCCAATACTTTTTTAAAGGCGTAATCATACTCTATCAGAGAACTGAGAAAAACAACTTATTTTTCTTGTTGCTCCTTCTTTACATTTGTTGTGGTGACAGCAAGAAATGCAGACTAAATTTGTCATTAATAGGGAGAATTTCAACAATTAAGATGAATATTCTACCCAGAATTCTATTTCTGTTTCAAACAATACCAATTAGGCTTGGAAAAGACTATTTTGAAGATTTAAATAAAACAATGTTGAAGTTTATATGGCAAGGTAAAAAAGCGAGAATAAAGCTAAAGCTTTTGCAAGATGCTAGAATTAGAGGAGGTTTTGGCCTGCCTAATTGGGAATTGTATTATCAAGCTGCAAGTTTGATGTGGGTCAAAGAATGGATAACATTAAGAAAGCATAGATTGTTGACACTAGAAGGTCATGATTTGCTGTTGGGTTGGCATGCTTTTTTATGGTATAAGGGAACTAAAACACAGGGTTATTTTCGAAGACATTATATATGGGAATCTTTGTGGTTAAACTGGGAGAAGATAAAAAGACAATGTTCTTTGAAAATTCCAGTTTGGTTATCGACTATTGAAGCATTTTCCTATCCTATAATTTATAAGAAGGAACAACAGTTAGATATGGGGAACTATTGGATGGAAAGGGTGAACTTAAATCAATTCAAAACTTAGAGGAACAAGGTATAAAGATGAATTGGTTTTCATATGCGCAAATACATTCAAGGTGTGATGAAGATTCTAAAATGGAGGGATTCTATGATAAACAGACTGATTTAGATAAAATCTTGATGAGTACTGATGAGAAGGTGATTAAAAAGTATATGGTTATTTACTGGGAATTAAATTAGAGGAAGAACAAGTTAAAGAAACTATGATTGTTTGGGGAAGGATTTTTGATATGGGATTGATTTAGAGAAATGGCAAAAATTGTGGTCTCAAAATTATAAAATGACAATGTCAACAGCATATAAAGAAAACTTGTATAAGATGTTTTACAGGTGGCACTTTCCCCCGACAAGAATAGCAAGAATGTTTAAGAACAAATCTGAAAAATGCTGGAAATGTCATCAGATACCCGGCTTGTATTACCATATGTGGTGGACCTGTGAGGATGCTAAAAAATATTGGACTAAAATTCGCATGTGGTTGGAAAAAATGACAAAGAAACGTATAGATTTGAAACCGGAGTTCCTTCTATTGGGAATTTTACCAGATACATACAGTAAAGACTTGAAATATTTGATTGTAAATGTATTAACAGCAGCTAGGATTGTATTTACTAAAAACTGGAAGAATGAGAAAATACCATTACAGGAAGAAATTATTAAGAAAATATTGGAATGTGCTGAGATGAGTAGATTGACATTTGAAATTAGAGAGCAAGAGGAAAAACAATTTTATGAAATTTGGGATCTTTTTTATCAATGGCTAGATGATAAGATACGATAATAGAATATTTAGAATGTTAGAAGTAAGGAATATCTTTATTTTTTCTTTTGTCTTTGTTATTTGACATTATAAGGTGTTTTTAGGATTGATTTGGTATGATTATATGATTTATTACAGAATAAACTGTTTAAAATATTGTTATCTCATAAAGCATGAATGATTAAAAATATAGTCAAAAGTTGTTGTTTTTTTTAATAGCAATATTAGTATATATAAGTTTGGATCGACAATATGAGTTGTTATGTAACATAATTGTTATTGAGACTACAAAATGAATGCACAAAACTGATGAACCAACCGACACGTTGGATGTACATATGAGAGTTGACGTTTTAATGTTTTGTTTGTCTTGTTTGTTTGTAGAAAATCAATAAAATTCTTTAAAAAAAAAAAAAGAAATACAGACTAAATATAAGTTAAATTCAACCACAGGAAGCTAGATTGGGGAAGGCTGTAAAAAATATCCAAAGAAGATAATAGCTAATTTTAAAGCTAATTTTAGATAATAGTTAATTTTAGCTAATTTAATAGCTAATTTTAGATAATAGCTAATTTTAAATGCAATATGAAGGAAAAATATGCTTTGCTTGGTTTGGTTTTGGTTTACATCATGTATGTGAGGTAGGTAAGTATAGAATGAATGAATGCATGAAGAATGAATGAAGAATGAATGAGTATTCTTTAAGCCCAGCTATTATCATTTGTGCTTTAATATTATGTGTGAACTCATCTCTTCTGACTTAGTCAACAAACCATGATTAAGATAAACACAATTGGTCTTATGGCAATTTGCAAACTAATCATTATAGGTAGTAAACCTGGGAGGGGGAGGAAATCTTATTTTTTAAAAAAAATCTCTCAAATCAATCTCATGGCAGTTTTATCAGTTAAGACGGGAAGGGCCTCAAGTTGTCGCAAAAGAAAGAGAGAGAGAGGGAGAAGGGAGAGGGAGACAGAGACAGAGAGAGAAACACACACCCATGCACACACACACACACACACACACACACAGATACCATCCCTGGGTAAAACCATTCTACAATTCTCTGCATTATTATTAGTATTTTAAATTTTTTGGCTGCTCAACTCCAGTGGACTCTGGAGCATATATTACTGCCTGGAAAATGTATTGGACAATAATGGGAATTCTATACAGAACCCAGAATTTCACAAATGGGAAGGTCCATGGAGAGGGACAGAATTCCTATTTCTGATTTCCAACTTGATCCCTAGTTGTACGCATTCTAAATAAAGGCATCCATCCCAGTTTCCCAGGCATAAATCAGTGGGTATCTCCCATATGACATCAGGAATTTGACCATTGGATTGTGCTTGCAAAATTCTAATCATTCTCTCTATTTTTGCAAGTGAAGATATAAATGCTATCATTGGTTATGTAGTCAAAACAACACCATAGGTGGGAGGTAGACCAGAGTTGGAGAAACTCCAAGTTATCCAATAGCCAAAACTCTTTAGCAGAAAAATCCTAAGGGAATGGAAATTTCAGCATGCCATATAATTCAAACTGAAGAAGCTCACTGAAAGCAGAAGTCACTGAAAGCAGAAGAGTGGGTGGGAGGAGTAAGAGAGTAAAATATTATCAAGGAGAACATGAGTCATTAAGATTAATATGACCAGGCTAGAAAGTGGTCAAATATTTCTAAATAAAATATTCCTAGTGCTCTGTTGGCTCTCAGAAGTTGAACATGAAGACGTCTAAAGTAGATAACTGAGTAGTATATTAACAACTCTTTCATTTTATATAGCTCAGAAAAAGTTGTGGTTGGAGAGCATCACCATGCATGCAGACATCTGTGATACTCATTAAAGGAAAATTGGACATTGATCAGACTTGCCATATGGCATCAATAAGGCAAAACTTCCATACGCTCTAAAATATCTACGTGTCACTTGCTTCTGATCAAAATAACACTGGCATAGTTTCTTTCCAATTAACTACCTTTAAAAAGCTGACCAGATTTTCCTTGTTTGGCAGGCAAAAGTCACCTCCAAACTCTACAGACCATAAGAGGAGTTAGAAAGCTTTTGCTAAATATTAATTTTCCTAGAATCTTTAATCTCTACCTCTTGCGTGTTCATGCTGTGCCCTTTACTCATTCTGTTTTGACAGCCAATAAAATCCCACTGGCACATAGGAAACAATAGGATAGGCCAGGGGTGTCAAACTCGATTTCATTGAGGGGAGCATCAGGGTTGTGTTTGACCTCGAGGGTGGTGGGGTGGCCAGGGGGCGTGGCCAGCTTGATGTCACTTGTGTTGGGGGTGCTTGTTGAGGTGTTCTGACCCAACCTGGTTCCAAGAGAGCAAACACAAGACAGAGGCAGCAGCCCCCACCTTTTAAAGTTTCATTCACAAATTCTGTTTCTTCACAGATAAAAGGCTGCTTCCAACTAATTAGATCCAACAAGAAAGAGCCTTGCCAAGTTGTTCTTCAAGGCTGCCAAAAACCCACAGATAAGAAATAGTTTGCAAGAGTTTTCAAATACTAACTATAATGTCCATGAGGCTGAGTTTCAGAGCGTCTTTGCATTCTGCAAAGAACACTTCTTCAAACCTGGCTTTTATCCTCTTGATGGAGGGGCCATTACCTTGTAGCCTTATTCTTGAGTCGCCCATGCTGCTGCAGCTGCTCTTTCATATGAGCAACCTTGCGTGCACAGGTTCCTCAGGAACCTCCTCATCGCTGCTCTCAGCCCCCACAATCTCTGAAGGCAGCAGTCCACTCCCTAATGGTCCTGGTCCCTCATCTGAGTCCTCGCTCTCCTCAGCTGTCTGCACCTGCTGCCAGCTAACCACAACAGGTGGCCCGAGTGCTCTGCCAGTGAAAACGGAGCTTAAGAGGGCCGTATGCAGCCCTCCCAAGCTCCGTTTTCACTGGCAGAGGTATTGCAGGCTGGTCCTTCACTGTTTCCAGGGCAGCCCTGTGGGCTAGATCTAAGCACCCCAACAGGCCAGATCTGGCCAGTGGGCCTTGAGTTTGATGCCCCTGAGATAGGTAAGGAAGCAAATAGCAATGATACATAATAGTTTATTTACTATGGATGATTTTTTGGAAATAAGTTATATTCCATTTCACAATTGCACCTTACGCCTTGCATTGTAATAAGGCAGAGTGATTACTTTAAACAATCAAATAGTATAAAGTCAAAGTAAAACTAAGACAGAAAACTAATGGATCATTGCTTAATCAACAAGTGATCTTCATGCATGGGTTTTTTAAACTGAATTATCTGTATACTTTTATAAATGTTGCATTTGAAGAACCTAGATTTATCATGGATAGCTTAGTCTAAATGCCATTTGTGATGGAAAGACATATGATTTAATAAATCAATACAGTTAACACAATCTTCTACTCATGAGCTTTCGTAGTCATAGCAACAATCCCTTTAATAGTGAGTGACTGAAAGCAGCTTTTTTTTTTCTTTCCCACAATGCCACCCCGCTTCCCCAATTAGAATTTTGAGAAATTAAACATTTCAGAACACAGGGTCAAAACAAGTAATGATTATAGGGCCCTAGACAGGTGCAAGCAGTAAATTCGGCAGGCATTTGGAAGTTCAGCATCAGGTAGTTAGGTTGATCTGTCCTCAAGGCCATAAAATAAGAGATTTTTAAAAAGGTTAAATTATTGCATCTTTTTTCTCTTCATAGGCAAGATATCCACAACACAGGGAAAACGTTTGTCAGTCTAACAGAGTCGTCTCCAAAAAAGGACTCTATGAATTCCATAAGGCTCTGCTCTACAGCAGAATAAATATTCACTGATTTCAAACATGTCTGATTTGTGAATGGGGTAATCTGTATTTCGCTCTTTCTCAATGTATTTTTATTTATTTATTTATTTTATTTGTCAATTGCTTACAAGATAATAGTAAAAACATAGTTATGAATGCACGGATACATATAAGAAAAATAAAAATATATATAAAAAGAACAATAGGACAGGGACGGTAGGCACGTTGGTTATGCACGCCCCATACAGACCTCTTAGGAAAGGGGTGAGGTCAATAGTAGACAGTCTAAGGTTAAAGTTTTGGGGGTTTGGGCAAGAAACCACAGTCAGGTAGAGTATTCCAGACATTGACCACTCTGTTGCTGAAGTCGTATTTCTTGCAATCAAGTTTGGTGCGATTAACCTTGAGTTTGTATCTATTGTTTGCTCTTATATTGTTATGGTTGAAGCTGAATTATTCATTAACAGGTAAGTCATTGCAATGTATGCTTTTATATACTATACTTAGATCAGACCGAAAGCGGTGTAGTTCTAGATTTTCTAGGTCTAGAATTTTGAGTCTGGTGGCATAAGGTATTCTGCAATGAGTAGAGGAGTGGAGAGCTCTTCTTGTGAAATATTTCTGGACTTTCTCAACTGTGCTAATATCAGATACGTAATGTGGGTTCCAGACCGATGACCTGTATTCGAGTATTGGTCTAGCAAATGTTTTGTATGCTCTAGTTATTAGTGTAATATTACTAGATAAAAGTCTACATAAGATTAGGTTAACAACTCTAAACGCCTTTTTGGCTTTGTAGTTACAGTGGGCTGTAGCACTTAGGTCATTTGAGATGAGTACTCCAAGATCCTTGACAGAGTTGGATCATCAACAAAGTCTTGACTATTCAGCCTGTATTTTATTTTCTGATTTTTTTTGTCAGTATGTTGGACAGAGCATTTATTTGTTGAGATTTGAAGTTGCCATTTGTTTGACCATTCTGATACATAGTCAAGGTCTTTTTGAATGGTAGCAGTATTGTCTGTGATGTTGAATAGCTTTACATCATCAGCGAAGAGAACACAGTTGCTCTTGATATGATCAGAGAGGTCATTTATGTAGAATATGAAAAGAGTTGGTTCTAGAACACTGCCTTGGGGGACACCACTATTGACAGGTACAGAATTTGATAGGACGCTCCCAATTTTGACCATTTGTTGTCTGTTTGACAGGAATGCTTCTATCCAGTTATGAAGGTATCCAGAGGTACCATAAGATTTTAGTTTTAGGAGTAGTTTGTCATGTACCACTGAATCAAAGGTTTTACAGAAGTCTAAGTAGATTGCATCTATTGCTTTACCCTGATCGAGTTGTGTAGTCCATATGTTTTTGCAGTGTAAGAGTTGCAGATTACATGAAAGTTTTTCCCTAAAACCAAATTGTTTATTAGAGAGTAGTGATGTAATGTAAGTGGCTCTCTCAGATGTATTTGACCAGACATTTTGTAATTAGTGATTAGTTGTTTTGACCAGATGCTTCACAAATGGCTTAAGACATCTCCTTGTTCACTAAAGTATCTCAATCAACCAAACCAATTTTCTGCAGTTTCTCAGTGAGGAAGAAAATAAAGGGGGGGGGGAAGTTCCTACCTAAATTCCTGCACATAATAATTGACATGTTAATTGTGAATAGTGGGAATATTACTGCATCAAGCAGACTCTCAAGCAGATTGTTAGCTAAATATGAAGAGTTGTCTTAGGGCATGTAGTATCTTGCCAGAAGCAAAAACAACAATTAACAAATTTTAAAAAAATCCTACCATGACCAAGTGGGTCATGACCACTCAGAAAATTTTCTTCAAGGATGAAAATTGTGTCAACACATTATCTGGAACATCTGGTCCACTCAGTGCTATATCACACTGTTATTTTATAAACATCCAGCCACTATGGTATTTGGGGGTTTCTATAAAGCTGAGACATGAGAAATTGTGAAGGGGCACTGAGAGGGGAAAACGTCCCACAGATACTTACTTGGTGGAAGTTGGGATCAAGATGAGCTTCCTTGAGATGCTACAATTTGATTTGCCATCTTGTTGAGTGGGAAATGTTTAGCCTTCTAGATGCTCTTGGTCTGTGATTCTTATCCTTCCTCATTATTTGTCCTGCCAGATAGCCTATTTGTAACTAGTTAATAGTTCATCCCTGGTGGAGAATGGGGATGCACAATTTGAGGAGATGTAAGATAAGAAGTGAGAGAAACATTGAACTTTTTAGTAATAAGTCAGTGGCTACATTCCCTCAAACAGTTGAGAGCAGGAGAAAAACTAAATCATATTTAATACCATAGTATATTGATAACATAAAGGTTAAATTAATGTTTACTGTTCCTTGTGCCCTCCAAAAAATTCCTCTCATTCCATGTCTCCTGTGCATACATAAACTTCATTTGACTAGAGTTTTTCATTAGACTTTCTCATCAAAAATGTCTCTGTATTTTTTCTGCTTTGAGGCAGAACTTTAATTAAACTGAAAAGAGGAGTACACTTAAACATTAAACAATGAGAACAATTAATCCATGGAACAACTTGCCTCCAAAGGTTATGGATGCTCCAACATTGGAAATTTTTCAGAGGAGATTGGACAACCATTTGTTTGAAGTGGTGTAAGTTTTCCTACCTGAAGAGGGGGTTAGATTAGAAGACCTTCAAGATCTCTTCCACTTTTGTTATTCTGTTATAGGTATCAGGTGAACATAAAAATTGTATAAAACTAACTACAGAGAAACTTCCTTTTTGCTCATGAGATATGCTCTGTGAGCAACATCTGGAATACATGTAGCCCTCATTAAATTGCCTTATTTTAAACAAGATGTTGTACATTTGCACAGAACTAAAGAAAGCATTAGCATTAACAAGGTTACATCATAAATGTCAGCTGGTTCATGTAATCCACAAATTAACTCAATATACTTTTGTTGATACAATTACTGGTATCTTTCTTTTGGCTTTTGATGATGCTATCACTTATTTAGCGATAGCATCACCTGTCTAAATGATGAACAAATCTGAAAGTTTGAGGAAGCTGCAAGCTGTAGTACAAAAATTATATGGAAAGAAAAATAAAATAAAACGAGGGTCATAATATGTCCAATGAGTAGGGAATGACCTTAATGGCCTGAGAATACTGGATATTTTGTGAGGATAATACTGTATATGAAAAACAGGTGGAAGTAATTTATGGTAAAACTGGGAAAATATTTTAATTACAATATTTTGTTGATGTTGTCACTTATTTAATAAAATTATACATTAATTGGGGAGAGAACTGGATCTCAGTTCATGTGGTCTTCAATTTCATTTCTGGAACTACAGAAAGGGCAAGTTACCATACTCATAAAAATTAGGTGGTATGAGAATAGTAAAAGCTGACTCATGTACCATTGCTGTGTAACATTATATTCTAGAATGTATATTGCAAATTGCACTTCTAAGAACTATGCAATACATTACTATGTGCAGGGGAAAAAATGATAAATGGGAGTGGGGTAGGATAAGTTCCTGGTTCTAGCCAAGAATTTCTGAAAAAGAAAAGGTTGACAGTTGAAGCCAGTTATTTGTGGCAGAAGAAAGTGGAGCTTAGCAAGCAATATGCCATATGTTCAGAGGGAATGTGGAAACCAGAATTGTTTGTGAAGCAAGCATGAAGTTGTGCTGTGAAGTTGTGGTAAAGCCACAAGAAGGCAACAGGCCCAATTCTCAGAAAATTCAGCCAGGAGAAATGTCAGTGTAACTTCTTAAAACAACCTAGGAACTACACCTAACAGAAACATCTAGTATCAAATTAAGAGCAATCTACATTATTTTGGCTTGACTGGGCAGGACTAGGTAAAGGTTAGGGAAAATCAGTTTTGGAAATAAATTACTGAGAACTTAGTAGAAATTATTTTTTGAAACATTAGGAACAAGGACTGGGTATTACTGATCAGCATATATTTACAGAGATCTTCAATCATCCAGGTCATGGATGATTTTCCAAAAGGCAATTGGACCAGCAGTGGAATTCAAATTATTTTACTACGAGTTTGGTGGGCATGGCTTGGTGGGCGTGGCAGGGGAAAGATACTGTAAAATCTCCAATCAGAGGTGGTATTTGCTAGCTCTCCGAACTACTCAAAATTTCCACTATTGGTTCTCTAGAACTGGTCAGAACCTGCTGAATACCACCTCTGAACTGGACTTTGCTTTTTTCTTGAAGACATTTCAATTCTCATTCAAGTAACTTCACTTCTCTTGAAGTAAAGAACTGAACAAGCTTCTTGGATAAGAAGCAAAATGTTTTCAAGGAAAAACTAGGAAAGTACATTTGCCTTTTTCATAGATGTGCTATTCTCCAACACTGAAGTCCATTGGGGAATTTAATTAAAAACTTGCCAGGGATTTTACAGACCCCATTCTCAAAGTTTGGCATATTTATAGGTGCAATAGAAGAAATAAGACTACCACAAGCTAGGATAGACTTTTCCCTTATATCACAGCGATTCTGGAAGAACTGTGGAACAGATCAATTAAAAATGTTCCCAAATATGTTTTCAAGTACATTTTAAAATTCTCTGAATATAGGAAATACCGGTAATAAAGTAGTAAAAACCAAGAAAAACTGTAGTGAAGTACTCTTTCTGATGCACAAGCTTACTCCAACCCTCTGGTCTGAATTAGAGCCAGGGGTATCCAGAGCCAATGGTCAGAAAGTCAAGATGGAGGCTACGATGGCCAAGTTGAAGCTCTGCCTGTTTTTTTAAATAAACTTCACATATAAATATGGATGGCGTTTCCACGAGACTATTACAGCCACCATATTGACTTTATTGAATATATCCTGAATACAACCCTAAGTAGAATACAATGCATATAACCACTGGAAGACTTTGAGGTCCTTTCATATTATCTTTCAGCATGACCACTGCTACATCGTGGCTTCTTCCCATGGAGGTAATATTGGAATCCTTTGAATGGTAAAGGATGAAAGTTTTGTTTCTAGGAAAGGAATATTGGCTTGGCCAGAAGTTGCAAGTAGGGGGACATTCACATTTTCTGTTACATCTTCCTGTGAACTCTCAACATTGGAGCCACCCTGAAATTCCTAACACAACAATTAGGGGCTTTTTTATAAGCTAGCAGAATTATTATTTTTTCCCCTCACATCAAACTTGAGTTACCTTGGCATAAGGTTTCACGTTTTTCCTTCAGGACAGAACAGTCAAGCTCACCCCTTATCAGAAGTTTGCTTCCTGCAATTGGATTCTCTAAAAGTAGCTTATTTAGGGCAGAAATTTGAGGTTTGCAGAAGAACTTTTCAGGAAAGCAAAAATCTAAGCAAAAATATTCTTCTCAAAACATCTAGTGAGGTTTAAGAGCCACAGAATATGGAGTGTTGGTTGGAAAAGAAAAACAAGGCAGTAAAATGATTGCTTGGAAGCAATGGCTGACTGGATCTCCAGATTGGAGCACTTTTCTCAGGAGGGAAAAGAACACACTACTTAACTTCACAAGATCACTGAATAATGTGAACAGGCTGTTACAAAATAAATGATGTGACCACCAGAGGGCTCACCGTTTATTTTATTTTATATTTAATTGACTTCATTTCTTCAACATAGTCCAAACATATAAATACATGCAAGCAAGAAGACATTAAAAAAACAATAGAAACTCACTGTGCACAAACCTATTAAAAAGCAGTATATGAAAAAAAGTCATTTCCTATTTTTAAAAAAATTAGAGGAACAGGACTGTATAAACGCCTATTTATAAACTTTTACAGCAAACACCATAAAGTCTTATGGAGTAAGCTGAAGCTTCTTTCTAAATAATGTGGTTGCAATTGTTTATTCAGGTGTCATGTCCTATCGAGAAACAACCCAAGAATACTGGACACTGCACATAAGAACATATGGTTCTGAATGAAGTTCTGCCGAATCCCATATCCAGTTTCTCACAGTAGTCAAACCGGAAACTTCCAGGAAATCCATAAGAAGAATGTGATCCCAACAGCTTTCCCTCATTTTCTTCAACACCTTATATGCAGGAATAGACATAAATAGATATTGCGGTTGTCCACATATATATCAAGGCAATGGGGATAAATGTTCTCCAAATTTTATTGCAAGTATATTTATATTCCTGACTTGTACATGATCCAAGCTGCAACTATTCGACAATATTCAAGCTGAATGTTGCAATACTATTTTCACAGATAAAAAGCATATATAGGGAGAAACACATGCACAGGCACTGCATTAGTGAAAGTAACACCTGGAATACTGCATGTCAAAAGAACTGCATGCAACAACGTACATGTTGGAAAAATATGTACAACATGCATACATGGAAGTTGCATGAAAATATGCATATATTTTTGCATATACTTTTTTTTAAGCCACAACCGATAAGAGTTTGCAGGTTCATAATACCTATATTGCATGTACCCCATATGTATGTCCAAGGTTGCAATTTGAGGTACTGGATATCTTTTTAAGAATAAGCTGAGTTCAGTGGAATTTACAAGTGTATAAGTATAGGGTTGTGCTATGAAGCATTTCTAAAGCCCACTAAATTAGAAGTTGCCGTCAATCAGGGTTATCACAATAAATTCTTCATATTTATTATGAGAAAAAAGAAAATAACCTAACAGAAGGCAGAAACTCAATTTCTTCTACTGAAGGTTCACATAACAGGAGAAGAGTTGGAAGTTGCTAAGAAACTTTTGGGGAGCTTCTCAGCCTAATTTATCTGAATAAATTTTTTTATGAAGATTTTTTAAAAAGGGAGGGAGTAGAATTTGCTGCCCATGGTATTGTTCAATAGTAACTGTAGCTTCTTCGATTTATAATTCTATTGCAAATATTTATTTCCATCACCGGTTTATTTCTGATATGCCATCAACATAAGGACTGTTAAATCTGGAGCATAGGTGCGAATAATGGAGATGAGCCGGTAGAAACAGTGAACTTCAAACTCTTTATTAACATGGTGTGACAGCTCAGCTCAATGGCTGCTATAGCCTTCCTTATATAGGCAACTTATTAACTATTCAACCAAGAGCAATCCGGGAGCGCTAGCTCCGTTAACCAATGAGAATGGCCTGTTAATGGCCAATCAGATGCTCCTGAACGGACCAATCCGATCTTGCCATTAACAGCCAATCAGAAGTGCAGGGCCAGAACCCTGCACTTGACTTCAAGTTCAAGATAACTTTATTTAACATTCATTCACAACACCCCTTTCCCCCGGCTTCTGCTTACAGGGCGTGGACACATAGTCCTTGAGGTAGGACGGTTGTTTTATTAGTCTTTTTGATTTTTGCTGTGTGCCTGGCATTTGGCTGCACTCTTGTTGAGGTAGATCGTTGTTTAGCGAAAGGGGTGCCTCTGGTTCAGAGTTCGCGTTTCCGTTGTCACCAATATCTTCGGTAACTCCCTGAGGTGAACTCACTCCCATCCCTGGTTCCTGTTCCTGTGTTTCAGTTCCGCTATCATTCCCTTCGAAAAGATTTTCCTCTAGTTGAAATTCGTCTTCCTCTGTATCTCCCCCCCCCTCAGTTTGGTTATAAGGGAGTTTGGAATTGCGTGACTGCAGCCGCGATCGTAGTTGATCTATATGGCGCTTCCAAAGTCTATCGTCAGGGCACTGTACAAAGTATGATCTTGGGCTGGTTACGCGGATTACGGTCGCTTCTACACACAGCGGATCGCCCGATAAGTTTTTAGCGAATACTAAATCATCTACCTGGAAGGTACGGCATCGGCCACTGGATCTGAAGGGTTTTTCCAGTTCATAAGCTGGGTGTAAGCAGTCGAGGTGGGAGCGGAGCTTTCGTCCCATTAGCAGCTCGGCGGGAGTTTTGTTGGTGACGCTGTGAGATGTGATGTGCTGTAGGAAAAGAATCCGGTTGATTTTCTTGTCGATGTTGTCGTAGTCTATTTTTTGTAGTGTTCTCTTGACAAATTGTACCATGCGCTCAGCCCTACTGTTGGCCGCAGGGTGCGCAGGTGAAGTGAGCGCATGTCGGATACCGCGGTCAGCCAGGTACTGTTCAAAAGACAGCGCTGTAAATTGGGGCCCATTGTCGGATACCAGAACATCTGGTAATCCATGGGTTGCAAACAGTCTTTCTAGTCTTTTGAAGACCGCTTCGGTGGTCGTGTTCCTCATTCGGTGAATCTCGAGCCAATTCAAGTAGGCGTCGATGGTTAACAAGAATGTGTGGCCTTTGGTCAGCCCAGCAAAATCTAGATGGATACGGGACCAGGGTCCCCGTGGCGTCTCCCATTCGGTTGGGATTGCCTTTGGTGGAGCGTTGCTTACTTCTTGGCATCTCTGGCAAGTTTTGACCCACGATTCGATTTGTCTGTCTATGCCTGGCCATCACACATAGCTACGTGCGAGGCCTTTCATGCGCACGATGCCAGGGTAGCCATCGTGCAAGGTCCTCAACAGTGTCTGTTGGAGTCGTTCTGGGATAACAACTCTATCGCCCCAGATGATACAGCCCTTTTGCAAGAACAACTCTGTTTGACAATTTTTGAATGGTGCAAAGTCGTCTGGTACTTGGTCCAATGGCCATCCGCATTCCACCCATGTGAGGACTCGTGCTAAGATGGGGTCGCGTTTTGTTTCTCTTGCAATATCACGGGCAGTTAATGGCGGCGTATGAAGTGTCTCGATGTGCAACGTTGTCATCGTTGGTGCGGGATCGTTGATGGTTTCTGGGAGCGGTGCATGGCTCAATGTGTTGGCGTGGGGAATGGCTTTACCGGGGCGGTATTGTAGCTGATAATTGTAGGCAGCCAAGAATTCTGACCAGCGGGTCATCCTGGGAGAAAGTATGTAGGGAGTTGGCTTATCCCCAGCGATTATCCCCAGCAACAGTTTGTGGTCAGTTACTATAGTAAAAGCCCGGCCGTACACGTACTCATGGAATCTTTTAACAGCCGATACAATTGCCAGGGCTTCTCTATCGATCTAACTATAATTTCGCTCGGTTTTAGAGAGTGTTTTTGAAAAATAAGAACAGGGGCTTCACTACCGTTAGGCAATACATGGCTCAAAATGGCGCCCACTCCAAAAGGCGATGCATCACATGTGATATTCAACGGTAAAGTTTCATTGTACTGCATTAGTACAGCGTCAGAAGTCAGTAGTTTTTGTACATTACGGAACACCTGCTCTTCTCTGTGACCCCATACCCAAATTGCTTTTTTATCTAGTAAGCGATGTTAAGGTTCAGCAACAGTCGCCTTGTGCGGCAAAAATACGTTATAGAAATTGATGAGGCCTAAAAACACCTGGAGGTCGGCTTTGTTCCGAGGTCTGGGAGCGTTTTTTATTGCTCTCAATTTGCTATCGGTAGGGTGAATACCCTGACTGTCAATCAAGTACCCAAAGAATTCAACACGATCTGTACACAGCTTGCACTTATTTTTCTTCACCTACAGGCCTGCTTCTTGGAATTTTTGTAAAACCAGTCTTAAACGATCCCGCAAAATTTTTGGAGTGGGAGCAGCAATGAGCACATCGTCAAAGTAGGGGTCAACACCTTTGATCCCCTGCAAGAGTCTCTCCATTAGGCTCTGAAAGATCCCCGGGGCTACACTAACTCCGAATTGGAGCCGCATACACTTAAAGGCACCTTGGTGCGTTACGATAGTCTGTGCCTGTGCCGTTTTTTCGTCAAACGGCAGTTGCTGATAAGCCTGAGCTAAGTCTAGTTTAGCGAAGACTTTTCCGACTCCCAGGGAGTGGAGGAGGTGTTGCACCACCGGCACCGGATATGGATTTTGTTGCAGGGTGTGGTTTAGGGTGGCTCGGTAGTCCCCACAAATTCCAATGGAGCCATCCGGCTTAATTGGTGTCACGATTGGGGTTTCCCATGCGGAGTGATCGGTTGGCTTTAATACTCCCTGGGCTATCAACTTATCAAGCTGTTTGTCGATTTTTGGCTTTAGCGCAAACGGAACTCGACAAGGCTTAAGGCGGATGGGAGCTATTTTTGGATTAAGGCTAAAGGATATCGGGGTCCCCTTGTACTCGCCTAGCTTTTCCGCGAAGACGTCCTTGAACTCGTGGGCGAGGTCCTCCTCCCAGTCACTGCCGCCGATTCAGTTAATGCCTGCCACTTCAATGCCGAGTGGTGCGAACCATTGCAGGCCCAACAGGCTAGGCCGGTCCTTGTCGATCACCGTCAGGCGTAAGTACGCTGTGCGGTTTTTGAACGAAACCTGGACTTGACTGGATCCTACAACTGGAATCCGGTTCCCCTGGTAGTCCTTTAACATGAGCCTTTGGAATTGAAGGTCTTGGCGCCGGATAGTAGGGATGAGTTGCTTGAGGGTCTTCCACGAGACCATTGAAAGAGACGATCCCGAGTCAACTTCCATTTGGCAAGGCTGATTTTCGATGTCCACTTTAACTCGAATTTTCTTGGCATCCAGTGAAGAGGTGTGGCTGATAGTGAGTGTTTGGTGAGCCTCTTCTCATCTCGCTATGCAATTCACGGGTCGGTTTCTGTAGGAGTGGTTTGCTGGTTCTCGCCTTACAGGACGGTTTCCTGTTGATTGGCGAAGATTGGTCCCCTTTGAGGTCTGGCTGAGTCCGAGGAGACTTCTGCAGACCTGTCCGATATGGTCTCATTTCCACACTTGTGGCAGAGCGCATCGCGGAATTTGCAATCAGAATGGTAATGGTTGGCCCACAGCCAGCGCATGGTTGCTGGGATTTCAGGTAACGGTCCCAATCAGACCGCAGTCGATGGACCTCTTCTTTGTCGCTGTCTGATGACGAAGAGAGGTCCTCATGGTGGGCCGTCGAAAGCTGTCCTTTCGACTTAGGTGAAAGTTTGCCGGCTGGTTGGTGTGTTGGAGCGCGATTTTGGTGTAGTTGGGCAGCCGATTTCTTGGTTGCCTCCACTGCTGTAGCCTCAGCGATGGCATTGGCAAGGCTAATGTTGCCCTTAGCCATTATTTTGCTCTGCACGTTTAGAGCATCTAATCCTAGAACTACTCGGTCTCTCAAAGCCTCCTCTAGGTCGGCGAAATAGCAGAGGCCTCCCAAGTTTCGGAGGTCCGCAATGAAATCGGCAACGCTTTCTCCTTTACGCTGGTTCCTTTGGTAGAACTCGTGCTGCCTTACGAGCGTTGGAACAGTCAGTGCATAGTGGGCGCTTAGTGGTGGTTCGAGGACATCCCAGTCCATGGCCTTTACTTCAGCCAGTTTCGCTAGCGCCTTGGCCATTTTGAATACAGTCAGCCCACAGTGCATCAGGAATACCACCCGTTTCTTTCCGGTTGTGGCATCCTTCAGATTATTTGTTTCCAAAAACATTTGGAAACGGTCATGTAGGACTCCCAGTCCTCTTGAGCTGGATCGAACGGAGCGGGTGGTATTACGCCGCCGGACATGGTTCTGCAGTTGTGCGTTTCAGCCACGTGCTTGGTTGTCTTCGTCGTTGCTTTAGTTGGCTCTGATGTCATCCAATCCCATCCTCATCGGCAGTGTTAAGTCTGGAGCATGGGTGCGAATAATGGAGACGAGCCGGTAGAAACAGTAAACTTCAAACTCTTTATTTACATGATGTGACAGCTCAGCTCAATGGCTGCTATAGCCTTCCTTATATAGGCAACTTATTAACTGTTCAACCAATAGCAATCCGGGAGCGCTAGCTCCGTTAACCAATGAGAATGGCCTGTTAATGGCCAATCAGATGCTCCTGAACGGACCAATCCGATCTTGCCATTAACAGCCAATCAGAAGTGCAGGGCCAGAACCCTGCACTTGACTTCAAGCTCGAGATAACTTTATTTAACATTCATTCACAACAAGGACAGACTAAGAGTTGAGAGAAAATGAAAAGAAGCCACCCTGATTTGGCAATAAATTTAAAAACAAACAAACCAGGGGGCTCTCAAAATTCCAAGTAATAACTAGGATCTCTGGAGTTATAACATGTTTCAATATTCATGTTGAAAAATCAGACAGCATTTTATAAACTTATCAGTATGATAATGAAGACTTTTGTCACAGGCCTGCTTGCTTTGGTCTGGAATATCTTTGGTCTGGGAATTCAGCATAAAAGGAAGTACTTATTCTGGAAGGCTAATGTGCATTTTTCCTTTCACCAGAAGATATGTAAGGAATGTAAATATTCTCTACTCTGCTTTACTCAATTGGTTTTGATTCCACATCATGATCAATACTGCAGAAATTTTGTGATACAACTAATGTTTTGCATATGGAAGGTTCCATTCCAGATAGGAGTAAGAAAGATTCCTAACTCCTTGATAGCAACTACCAGATTGGCCTTAATTTGCCCTTGTTGAATCTTTTTTTCTTCTTCTCTCTCTCTCTCCAGTCTGACAGCAGTTTCTACGAATTATGCAGACATTCAAACATGTGTAAATAAATTTCTTATCAGGTCGTTGTCAGATAAAATGTGAGAAAACTTGCCAAATTGTGATGCTGTTACTGTGAAAATATGTAAACCATTCTTCCACAAAGTTAAAACATTTGTATTGCTAAAACATTGCCCTTTCTTCCATTTTGGACAGAGTATATCTGAGAAAATTCTTCCATTTAAAACTTTGCATGGAAAGGATCATTCACCTGCCACCTGCCACTTCAATAGCATGGTGAGGAAGATGAATAATAAGACTGATGTTCTCCTGCTCCAAGAAGACGATCCCAACCAACACAAACACCTGGTTTAAGTTCATAAATATAAACATCACCTTTCCATGATCTTTTCCCAAATGATTGGAGATTAAGTATGCCCGATGTAGTTTGATCAAACAATGCCTGTCTCTTGGCTGGTATCACCTCCTGCAGGAATCTCTTCCAGCTTGATCCTCCCTAAACAGAAACAAGTTATTTTGAACATTATAGTTGGACTGTTATGTCCTGAGCATGGGCGCAAGGAACGGAGACGAGACATCAAACTGTGACTTCAACTCTTTATTCGTGACTTTAGAACAGAGCAAATACTTGGGCAGCAGCAGTTCTTTTATAGAGCTGGCTGCTGTCAAAACAACCAATGATTTGAGTTTACCGCTCTAACAAGCGTCCAATCAGAGAGACCCGCTAACAGCCAATCGGACTGGCCAGAATCAACCAATCACAACTCACTATTCACAGGCCAATGAGAAGTGCAGGATTACGAGCCTGCTGTAAAAGTAAAGTTATTAGGGTTGTTACTGATGCGTTGGCTTAGTCCATAACACCCCTCCCCCCTAGGTTCCGTCTGAGGGGTGGGGTGACGTATTCTCATAAGTAGGCAGGTCGCTTCACCTGTCTGCTTGATCTGTGCTGTTCCACCAGTTTCTGTCCTGGCTCTGGTTCCGGTGGGCTGCTTGCTGAGCTGGATGGCGAAAATGGTCCCGCTGTTTTGTCGAATGGCTCTGGGCTGTTCTCTCTGCTCTCGCCAGCGCTGTCTTCCGGGTTCCCTGGATTTGTTTCCATCGCGGTGCTGTCACATGGCGAGGCCACTCCCTGGCTCGGTTCTCCTTCTGGTGGTGAGTATCTCATGGTTGGTTGTGGAGACTGCTGGGTTTCGATTGTTAAATTATCTGTTAGTTTTTTTTCAGTCCCCTCGATGTCCCTTCCCCCCCCAGTTGGAGATTCAGGGGATGAGATGGGAGTAGGTGCTAGTCTGGAACAAAGTTGGTCTATGTAGCGCTTCCACATTTTACCATCTGCAGTTTGTAGATGATAGGATCAGGGTCCCGTAAGTTGTGCTATGGTAGCAGGGACCCACAATGGGTCGCCCAAGAAGTTTTTTGCAAAAACGGGGTCACCTTCCTGGAATGATCGACACTTGCTGCTGGATCCCAGGGGTTGTTCAGGCGTGTAAGCAGGGTGGAGGCGATCAAGATGCGAGCGAAGTTTCCGGCCCATTAGGAGTTCAGCTGGGGTTCTGTTTGTGGTGCTGCTTGGGGTAATATGTTGGAGGAGAAGCATCCAGGTTATTTTGTCGTCAATGTCACCATGGTCCATTTTGTGTAAAGTCTTCTTTACAAATTGAACCATTTGCTCCCCCCTACCATTGGCCGCAGGGTGCCCTGGCGATGTTAAGGCATAGCGGATGCCCCGGTCTGCTAGGTACTGTTCGAATGCCAGGGCAGTGAATTGGGGGCCATTATCGGAGACCAGGACATCCAGTAATCCGTGGGTAGAGAATAGTTTATTCAGTTTTTTAATGACCGCCTCCATGGTGGTGCTTTTCATCTTGTGGACCTCGAGCCTCTTGTGGGTCCCGCAAAATCGATGTGGATACGGGACCAGGGATCTCGAGGCGTTTCCCACTGAGTTGGGGGAGTTTTTGGAGGAGCATAATGAGTCTCCTGGCATTTGCTGCACGTCGCTACCCAGGTCTCTATCTGCTTGTCTAACCCAGGCCACCATGCGTAACTCCTGGCCAATGCCTTCATCCGCACGATGCCTGGATGTCCATCGTACAACATTTTTAAAACTTTATGTTGCAATTTCTCCGGGATTACAACTCTGTCTCCCCACAAGATACAGCCCTTTTGGGAGAATAGTTCTGACTGTCAATTTGTGAATGGCTTGAAAGTGTCATTGGGTACACTGTCTGGCCAACCCCGTTCCACCAGCTGAGGACTCATGCCAAGGAAGAGTCCTTTTTCATTTCTGAGGCGATGTCTCGAGCGGTCAGCGGTGGTGATTTAAGAGTTTCGATTTGCAATACAGTTAGGGTTGGAGCTGGGTCCTCTATGTCGTCTGGTAGTGGAGAGCAGCTCAAAGCATCAGCATGGGGAATGGCTTTCCCCGGGCGGTGTTGCAGTTGGTAATCGTAGGCGGCTAAAAATTCCGACCAACGTGTCATTCATGGTGATAAGATGTGGGGAGTTGGTTTGTTTCCCTCCAAAGTACCAAGTAGTGGCTTGTGGTCTGTAATTATGGCAAAGGGTCTCCCATACACATATTCATGGAAACGTTTAATTGCGGATACAATGGCGAGAGCCTCTTTATCAAGATGGCTATAGTTCCTTTCAGTTTTAGACAAAGTTCTCGAAAAGAACGCAATAGGTGCCTCATTACCATTTGGCAGGACATGGCTTAAAATGGCTCCCACTCCAAATGGTGAGGCATCACAGGTAACCGTTAAGGGTAGAGTCTTGTTGTATTGTATCAATACAGCATCGGAAGTTAAGAGGTTTTTTACTTGTTGAAATGCCCGTTCTTCACGCCGTCCCCAGACCCAGGAAGCCTTTTTGTCGAGAAATCTATGTAGGGGTTTGGCTATGGTCGCCTTCTGGGGCAAGAAGATGTTATAAAAGTTAATGAGTCCCAGGAAGGCTTGGAGGTCTGTCTTATTTCTAGGTCTTGGGGCGTTTTTGATTGCAGTTAGTTTTTTTTCAGTGGGATGGATTCCCTGTCTGTTGAGAAGGTATCCCAGGAACTCCACTCTCTCCATACAAAGTTGACACTTGTCCCTTTTTACTTTCAGGCCAGCATCTTTAAATTTTTGAAGAACCTTTCTGAGTCATTGTACTAATAACTCTTTAGTAGGGGCAGCTATTAAGACGTCATCAAAATAAGGCACGACGCCTTTTATGCCTTGTTATAGTCTCTCCATCAAACTTTGGAAAATGCCAGGTGCCACGCTTACTCCGAATTGGAGTCTATTGCACTTGAAGGCACCTCTATGTGTACCTATTGTCTGGGCTTCTGCAGTCGTTGCGTCTACGGGTAGCTGTTGGTACGCCTGAGCTAAGTCCAATTTCACAAATAGTTTTCCGCCACCCAGGGAGTGAAGAAAGTGTTGGACCACCGGTACTGGGTAAGCGCTCTGTTGAAGGGCATGATTTAGAGTGGCCCGGTAATCCCCACAAATTCTTAATGAGCCATCTGGCTTCATGGGCGTTACTATTGGAGTTTCCCAATGGGCATGGTCAATCGGTTCCAACACACCCTGGGCTATTAATTTATCTAGCTGCTCATCGATCTTTGGCTTGAGGGCAAAAGGCACCCGACGAGGCTTAAGACGAATGGGAGCTACATTGGGGTTGAGATTAAACGATATAGGGGTCCCCTTGTACTTGCCTAATGTTCCTGTGAACACATCCTGGAATTCCTGGATGAGGGCCTCTTCCCAGTCATCACTTCTGGTTTGGTGTATGCCAGCTAGTTCAATTCTGAGTGGGGCGAACCACTGTAACCCCAACAAACTGGGCCGGTCACGATCGACGAAAGTCAGGGGAAGCGTCGCGGTGCAGTCCTTGAAGGATACTTGGACGTGGCTGGAACTGACAACCGGAATTCTGTTTCCCTGGTAGTCTTTTAGGATGATTCTTTGAGTGCTGAGGTCCTGGCGACAGATGGCAGGGATCAGCTGTTTGAGGGTTCTCCAGGAGACCATCGATAGGGATGACCCTGAATCGATTTCCATCACGCATGGTCAATTCTCAATAGTAAACTTTACGCGGATCTTTTTTGCATCTAGCGACGAAGCATGGCCGATAACAATGGTTTGGTGTGCCTCTTCTCATCTCGTTAAAGAGGCAGGTGCTCGATTTCTGTAGTGGTAGTGGTTGTTCCATTGGTGGTTCAGGTGGTCCCGATTTCCAGGTGGTTTGCCTGTCTCCCAACGGAGGTTGTTCTCCCTTCGGTTTGGACTGGACTCTCGCTTGCTTCTGCAGACCTTTGCGATGTGACCTCTTTTCCCACAGGAACGGCAGAGTGTGTCGAGGAATTTGCAGTCTGATCGCAGGTGGTTTGCCCCACAACCAGCACATTGGCGCGGAAGTCTCTGGTTCCTTTGCTCTTGATCCGAGCAGAGCCGGTTGACCTCCTCTTCCTCACTGTCTGAGGATGACTCGAGGTCTTCGTGATGGGCGGTAATAGCGTGCCTCTCAGAGGAGAGCGGACTATCGTTAGCGAGTTGGCGGTGCATTGCATTCGCTCGGCGCATTCAAGCGGCTGACTTCCTGGTTGCTTTTGCGGCAGTAGCATCGGCGATGACATCTGCAAGGCTGATGTCTCCTTTTGCCATGAGTTTACTCTGCGCTGTGTGGTCATCTAAACCCAGAACTAAGTGGTCTCTCAGGGCTTCTTCGAGGTTTGCAAAACCACAGAGGCCTCCTAGGTTCCGGAGGTAAGCTACGAAGTCCCCAATGCTCTCGTTCTTCCATTGGTCCCTGTGGTAAAACTCATGTCTTCGTATCAGTGTAAGTATTGTGGGTGCGTAATGGGCTTGGAGGATTGGTGCGTGGTTATCCCAATCCATGGTCTTCACTTCCACCGGTTTGGCAAGTGCTTTTGCCATTTTGAAAACAGCGGGGCCACAGTGGGTCAGGAACACCACTCGATTCTTGCCAGGCATAGTATCCTTCAGATTGTTGGTCTCTAGGAACATCTGGAAATAGTCTATATACGAGTCCCAGTCTTCGTTTGCTGGGTCAAATGGAGCGGGTGGTATGGCACAACTGGTCATTCTGCTGTTTGTTGCACGCGCTCTTCAGCCACGTGCTCTGTCTTGTTCAATGAGTGCTTAGTCAGCTCTATCATCTCCACATCCCACCTTCGTTGCCAGTGTTATGTCCTGAACATGGGCGCAAGGAACGGAGACGAGACATCGAACTGTGACTTCAACTCTTTATTCATGACTTCAGAACAGAGCAAATACTTGGGCAGCAGCAGCTCTTTTATAGAGCTGGCTGCTGTCAAAACAACCAATGATTTGAGTTTACCGTTCTTACAAGCGTCCAATCAGAGAGACCCGCAGCCAATCGGACTGGCCAGAATCGACCAATCACGACTCACTATTCGCGGGCCAATGAGAAGTGCAGGATTACGAGCCTGCTGTAAAAGTAAAGCTATTAGGGTTGTTACTGATACATTGGCTTAGTCCATAACTTGGACAATGATTTGAAGAGTCAATAACAACAGAGATGTATAGATGCTTTTCTTAACATCTTTTTGAACAAGGGCTCATAATTATTTCCACAATATTCACTTGCTGTTTTCTGCCAATATCATTCAATCACTTCAAAAACTAGAGGACCCAATACATCTGCAGCCCCTGAGTTAACTTCATATACAGCAGCAACCAAAGAAAAGGCATCCAGCAATCTAACCAGTGGTGGGATTCAATTTTTTTTTACTATCATTCACTAAACGAACTGCACTTTACTAATTAAATAATCTAAACAGCAGGTTGCCATTCAAGGAAGTGAATGCTGAACAATAATATAATCTCTTTTTGGTTCACTATGTTGCATGAACCCATTCGTTATATCTAATTATTACTTGCAAAGGATACTATGCTTTAATCAGCTAACCATGAGTATAAAACCATGGCTTTGTGTTATTTTTATATTTAGGAATTGGACATGGGTAATATCACCCATTTTAACTTTTTCTTCTCCTACATAAATATAAAAAAGGTAGAGACAGAATGATAGGAAATGAAAACCAATGTATCTGAAGAACATGAGCTCGTAGAAAACTGATCTGATATGAAACTCCATATTCTGCAGAAGTCTAAGGTTTCATATAAGGATATTTCATATAACCATATTCTCTCTGTGTGTGTGTTGTAGGTGTGTGGTATGGGGGTGTTTATGAAATAAATATAGGGAAATATAGAAATATATATGTTCAAAAATATAAATTAAAAAAACTCTAAGAAGAGGGACTATTTACTGTTTTGGCCTATATAATAGCAATAGTAGTGGAACTTAAACTTATATTCTGCTTCACAAACCTCTCTAAGCAGTTTACACAGTCAGTCTATTGCCCCCAACAACCTGGGTCCTCATTTTACCCACCTCAGAAGGATGGAAGGCTGAGTCAACCTTGACCCTGGTAAGATTTGAACTGCCAAATTGCAGGCAAAAGTTAGCAGAAGTAGACTGCAGTACTACACTCTAACCACTGTGCCACCACAGCTCCTAATCTAAATAAGACTTCAAGTGAAATACAGAAAAAGTTATACTAATGGTAGAACAGAATAAACCACATATTAAAAATAATTTAGAGTCCTTTTTAAAAAATCATTCCACTTACCTAAATTGTCTCACATTCTAAGACTTCTTAGCAGGATAGACAAGAGGTCCTCTCTTGGACCTATGTGTCTTTTAGCAGTAGGCAATATCAACATGGGAATTCCAAAGGCAACTGGACTTTGTTTTTTCCTTGAAGATGTTTCGCTTCTCATCCAAGAAGAACTGAAGAGCGTAAGAAAATGTGTAAGAAATTCCCAACAACCTGCAAAGAAAAAATAGGGCACGTGTATTGCAAGAATGCATGCTTTGATTCTTGCGCATGATAATTATCTTTATCCTAAAGTGTACATAATATAAACAGAAACATTAAAGTACTTTGGATTTTTATATTTTCAGCTTAACTGATCAATAACATCATATTCTCTAGTTCTAGCCACTGTGTTCTATTTATAAATCAGAAAAAAAGTGAGAAGAGAATAAAAATGTAAAAGATGTACATCCAATAACTTATGAGATGTGACATATCAGCAATTTTGATCATCCAGCTCTAAGGATGCTTATCATTTTAGATACTTTTTCCAAGATATTTGAGAGCCAGCTTGATCTATTGTATAGATACAGGCAGATGATAAAATGTGTTGCCCTACCATGAACAGCTCCACTGCCCATTTTTTTTCTGCTACTGATAGAAATTTGAGAAGGTTCACTGTTTGAGATCTCATTTATCTTATATGAAGTCAAACTAGCCATCTAACTAGCTATTACCTTCTTGTGATTGGGAGTAGGATCATCTACCCATCCCCTGGTTTCTGTCTTAGAAAGAACTTTATAGACTTGGAGTTATTGTTATGGAATAACTTGGTATTTTCAAACCACGATCCCTTTCTGAAGACCTCTCCCAATAATTTAATACAGAATTGTGCAGCGTCTTCCACCCTCAACTACCAAATTCTGTGGCACATTATCCTGCCATTTTGAGTGAAATACATACTAAAGCATAAATGTTAGAGTATAACATGTATACCATCATGAGAAATAACACCCCTGAAAAACAAGCAAAAATTCTTTATCCAGAAAAAAAAAATCAAGAATGAAGGTAAATATAAATGTTCACGGATAATGTTGCAAGATCCAATCTGGGTTGGTCACTGTGACCAAAGGTTTAGTCTTCCATGCTTTTGGATTCATGCTGGAGCCAGTGGTGGGATTCAAACATTGTTATTACTGGTTCTGTGGGCATGGCTTGTGGACATTGTATGGCTCCCACCCCACTCCAGGGAAAGAATACTGTAAAATCCCCATTCCCTCCCCACCCCACTAACCTGTTTTCCAGCTCCATTCTCCTGTGCAGGGCAACAAAAGAAGACCCAGTCGATCATCTGGGACTTGGGAGGCAGAGAATAGATAGGGGTGGGGCCAATCAGAGGTGGTATTTGCTAGTTCTCCAAACTGCTCAAAATTTCAGCTACCGGTTCTCCAGAACTGGTCAAAACCTGCTGAATCCCACCTCTGGCTGGAGCCTATCCTCAGGGAACTTTCTTGAGGATGAGAGAGAAATTCCCCAAAGATGGGTTCCAGTACGAGTCCAAAAGTTCAGAAGACTAAACCTCTAGTTCTGGTGACCGACTCAGATTAGATCTTGAACAAAATCAAATCACCTTGACTTCGCCCATCTTACATAATCACTCAATTCATTGGTTTCTTTGCCCACTCACACCCATCAAGCTTGCTTTAACAAAACGAAACGAAAAGCAAAATGTTGTGGAATATCAATGAATAGATGGGGTAGAACAGGTCTGTCACACTCATGGCCCATGGGCCAGATGCATCATGCAATGGTCACACCCATGCCCAGTTTAGCGAAGGGGAAAAAAAAAGTCATGATAGGTCATGTGACACCACCATAATGATGTAAGTTTGACACCCCTGGGGTAGAAAGAAAAAAACCCAAAAGTTTCACTTCTGTCAAGATGCATTTATTCCAGTGGGTTTTATAAAAGGCATGAGGATGTGCCCTGGATATGGATCAGCCATTCTGGTAGGAATCAGATGGCAAAAGGGAATTTTAGCATTTGATATTAGGTAGAACTGGTTCTGACAATGGCTAACAAATGCAGAAATTCCAGCAGCTTCTTGGACAATACAGCCCAAAAGTGTCTGAATTAATCCCTGTTGCAGCCAGCTGAAACATGTCCTTTCTTATTGCAGCTTCAGCTTCTAAGAGTTCTTCAACTCTATTTTCTTGCCTTCCATTCAGAAGCATTCTTTTAAAGAAGGAGGGGGATTGGGTGGAAAAAAAAAATCCAATGACACTTCAGTGCTCCAGTTTCAAAATGCAAAGGTATGATGTTATTTGTCCTTGTGCCCAAAAATCCTTACTCAGTAACTTTGCCAGAAGAGGGAGAGAGAAAGGAGAGAAGAGAGAGAGAAAGCAAATGCTCTTCCAGCTGTTTCCTGTCTACAGTGTCTGTAATGTAGATAAATGTGAGGATTTTCTCTAAATCTTCTTCTGTTTGCTAAATCTCACTCTCAAATCAGAGCAGATCAAGCCTGCGCAATGGAATAAAACTCCTCAATATTGATATGTGAACATCTCCTGGACTTCTTTTTTTCTTTTTATTCCCCCCCTCATTATTCCTCTGCTAACCAATTCATTTCCAGAGTTTGCACTTAAGAAGCAATGGGGGAAACCAACAGTCTTTCAACACTATTATTTAAGTGCTGCTTTTGTGATTTCTTGAAGGTAAATCTTTCTTCCTATTTGTTTTCTGTTTGAATATATATATATATATATATATATATATATATATATGCTATATTTGTAATCAGATTTTGGCTTGGAGATTGCTATAGACATTTTCAGTGGCATTATTTCTGCACTGGGATTTTATTTCTAAACTGCTGAACAATTTTAGCACAGTTGAGAAATGACTGCATGGAATGACTGCTCTGAACATAGCTTAGAAATGGTGAAGGTACTTATGAATTCAACTTGGATTAGAAAAACTTTCTGCAAAAATTCTTGCTCTGTCATATTTAAAATTCCCACTTACATCATTTGCTGTGGTTAATAACTGCTGAGTTGGATACAAGCAGTTTTGAATTGCACTGCAGGTGCAAATGTTGACATTGTAATACCCATTAGACATCAAATAGCTGATTCAGTTCTCTAGGATTATTATATACCCAGAAGTACAGAAGTAACCGAGAGATTACAGTATATAGTCTTTATAGCAGCTGCTTATTGGCATCAATCTACATTTAGACTTTTTTTTATGGTTTCCTGTGAAAGTGAAGTTTGTTTTTCCTTTTCTGAAAGAAGAACCATGCACAGCTTTCTGCTCTTGCAGATTCATGCTAAGTTTAAGCAATTATGCAGTAAGAAAAGTGAACAAACTATTTTATATGCAGTTTTATTTTACTTTCACAAAGCAGCTTTTGTTAAACAAAGTTTGATAGGAGTTTTTAAATAGTATCCTGTATTCACTGCTTCTTGGAAACATAACACTTTTTAGATCTGACTTCAGTAGATCTACTGACCTCTGTTTTTGTCAGCTGGCCTCAAGTTTCCATTCTCAGCAAAATTATATCCTTCAAGAATAAAGTTTTGTTTTTCCATTTTGTAGGCAGAGTTGTGTGCAGCTGACAGTCTCAAAAGCTGTAGGTGCCAATTTAGTTTTGTTTTTACTTTTTTAAAAAAAACTATCTTGCCTGAGTATTATTTATCCATTTTACTTTACTTGAAAGAAATAAGTTTATAACATGTTTAGAGTAAGAATAAACAGTGTTATGGAAATATTGCTGAAATCAATACCTATTGGAGGGTCATGGTTATAACTGCAGAACTATGGACAGCATCCAATGTTCAGTTTATTGGAAAGAGGAAGGTATTTTTTTATTATAAGCTTCCCAACATAATATAGATACCAAATCATAATTAATTACAGAGTGTAACAAAATTGAACTTATAGAAGAAGGCAATACTAAACTACTACACATGTTAGCTGAAAAACAAATCCTATTAAGCTTAGAGGGATTTGTAGCTGAATCCTATGCATGCATGTCAAGAAAAAAATCCAACAAGTTAAATGTGAATTATTACCATGTAAGTGTTCATAACCTTGCAACCTTGATTCCAAATATTATTTTTCTTGAATGCCTAAGGCTGTCCTTGAGATGAGGATATTCTTGAGATTGAGAACTTCTTTCTGGATAATGCTAGCTGCACTGATCCTGCTAGACTTCTATCATAGGTTCTAGAAGGAATTAGTTTATCAGTATTGTTTGTGAATGCCAATAGGTAGAAAAAGAATACCTGGTACACAAAGGCATGACAAGACATAACATTTGTATCTCTCTGTTCTGAGATTTTAAGGAAAGGTGATTCTAATATATATTATATATATCACTTTCTCTACCTGAGTGCCAGGACTTGGATAGCTCCTAAAGTTCTTGTACTGCATATAATCTTTTGAAGTGCAAAGGACCATGAGTTCATGGTGAGGATTTGAATCCCATAGAATTACATCTGGCTACCTAGCTATAATGAGTCCCCAATAGAACAAAACTATTCACTTCGTCCTGGTGGTCAGTGTACTTACAGTATGTATGATTTCTTATTCAATGCTTCCTTGGTATCATGTTGGTTGCATATATTGCCTTATTCACCTAATGATGATGTCTGACAGCTTACATATGTATTTCCTTAGCACAGACTGATACTTCTGTCTACATTATACCAGCTGCCATGTCTCTGAAAAGCGCTTTCAAGTAAACCCTGAGCGTTGTTATTTTAGATAGTCACCAAACCGGCATGCGCCCAAATTTCGCTCAAGCATTTTTGTACGCGCTGCTTGATTTGAAGCTTGTCGAATGGGAGGAGCTGGGGGAGGGCAAAAGAAGGTGTTAAAGCCAAGGAACAATCCATCTGCTGGCTACTTTAAGAGCCACTGTTTTGGACTGCTGCATTCCAGATGCAGAAGATACTGGATCTTCTCGGAAGGAGAAGATCTGTTGAAATTGCAGCTATGAAACATAATTGGTCATTCATTACCACATTGTTTAGCCAGTCCTGCACAGTACAGAGTTGGACTCAGAGTCCAAACTTAATCAGACACTCTGATAAACCCCACCCACTTTCCAGGACTTGCTTTTAAAGGCCTCTGCCTTCAGTTCAAATGGGACAGACAATAAATTGGGGACACTCTGATCTATTGAAAAGACCACCAGCCAAACTGTTAATTATTGTAAGTATTCCTTTAATGACTCCAGTCTTCCCATATGAATGGAGCAGAAATATTAAGGTACATTGGAGAATTTTCTGACAGATAAATCTTCAAAAACACTATTATTATATGATTGATGAGATGGGATTTTTGGTCCATTTGACCATTTTTTTCTCTTTCCAAACTATGTGAAAAGATTATGATTTTGTTATCTGGGAGATTCTAGGCAGGTGTGTGGTGTCACATTCTTGATTCACATAATGGAATAGGAATGGTGTCCCATTCTCTTGTCCTAGATCTGATATTTCTTTTTTACAGTGTGCAAAGTCTGCTGCAGTCTCAGAAAAAATAACATTGTTAAATGAAGTTTATGTTTGAGGCAAAGCCAACTGGGATCAAAGAACACTGTGTTGAATACACAGTGTTCTTCAGTAGGTATGCAATGCCATTTCATTGACACAATGCTGGGATAACTTTTTGAATTGTACCCTTGAAAGCATGCCCATGAAAGCAGGTGACTTACCTCTGCCTTAAACACTTTTGAGGGTTAATTGAATAGAGGAAAATGACATTATGAAAATTGAGACTATTCTTAGTTTCTATGATTGAATAGAGTGAACCCTGTTTCTGCTTCTGAAGTCGCATTCATATTTGCCTTTCTAATACTCTGGACTGTCATGTTTTGTAAATGTTAAATAGCTATTTCATTTTCATTAAGTCTTTTAAATATCTTTCTATATTTATATTGGATGTTTCCATAAATGGAGATCTTGCCTACTATTCTCATCTGTTGGTTAGTTGGCTAGGTTCTCTGCTAGGTTGGCTAGTCATTATAGATGGGCTTTTGTAGAGAAATGTTTCACATTTAATGTGAAGGCCAAGCTAGACATTGCTAAGGACCGGTTTCTGACTGTGGTTCTCATTGTCCATCCCCCACCCCAGGAACAAATATTATGTGTATTCTGTCTGTGTGTCTGTCTCAAGGAAAAGGAATGCTCTTTGAAAAAGCTTCATAGAGGGAAAAGCTGCTTTTCAAAGATATTAAGACAAATAACCGATGTAATCCTTCCAGCCATTGCCAATAAAGTGTTTAGCAATCAAATCTTTTTTTCTACTTACTGAGCAAGATTGAAATTTTCAATAATTCTATAATGTGGCAAAATTTTGGGAGGCTGAGAAAAAGGGATGATGATGATGATGATGATGATGATTATTATTATTATTATTATACCGCTCATTTAGCAACTGATCTTGGAGATAAAGTAAGAGCCATGGTGGCACAGTGGTTAGAATGCAGCACTGCAGGTCTAACTCACTGCTCCTTCCAGGGGTTTGATTCTGAGCGGCTCAAGGTTGACTCAGCCTTCCATCCTTCTGAAGTCAGTAAAATGAGGACCCAGATTGTTGGGGGCAATATGATGACTCTGTAAACCACTTAGAGAGGGCTCTAAAGCACTGTGTTACCATATATAAGTCTAAGTGCTGTTGCTATTGCTAAATTACTTGGAGAAAAATCCCTGTATTACTAGCACAGTTTCTGAGTTTTATCACAAGTGTACAGGAAATATTTGGGGAAATAAAGTCACATATCCATACCTCTAAGTCTAAATCAGGGTCACTTGATTGTGTGATGGGCAGCATATCAGTATGATGAACAAATAAACCCAACCCAATCAGGATTGCAGTATTGTAGTTATATAGTAGTCGTGGAATACTTCATATCAATATGTAGAAGGGACAGGGAAATGGAATGGAACATCCTAGAAGAAAGCATGGCTGCCTGGGTTAAGCATGGAACTGAAAGGTTCCTTGCTACAATATTTTGTTATAATTATGAGAAATTATACGCTGTAATTGTTGAGGTACTCCCAATTCTTAATTAATTCATCTAGGCATTTTATACTTTCCAGAGTTTGATGGTGCTTGTGTTTGTAATTTCTGCCCATTTCTCCCTGTAGTTAATTGTTTCAGATGTCTAACAAAGATTAGCATACTGCAGCTGCCTTGTGTTGCTCCAGTAACACAACACAACTGTTGATCCTAATTTAAACATCAGTCATATAGGGGTTTAAAACTGCTTTGGTAGCTGGATTGCACCCAATCTATTTGGTCTTCCCTTCATAGTTGAACCACACTGTATCTGTTGAGTTAAGCCTCTGAAAATTTAACAATAAGCTGCCAGGTTCAATATATATATTTGGGTAGGGAACCCCTCTGCTTTTAATAATTCAGATATTTAAAAGGGAAATAGATCCATTTTTAATGTCACCTTTTTCTTGTAATAGTTGGTGAAGTTTAAAAGACCCAGAAGTTTTACTTGAACTAGAATTAAGTAATCTAACTCTTCAACTGAGTTTATCAAAATCCTGAGATGCCTTCACAGTATTGGTTCACATGAATTTAAGACATAGGAAGTGGCTCTGGATGCCAACAACCTATGAATTTCTTTAAGAAAAAGAAAGAATGCAGGATAGAAATCAACTGCCACACCAATGTAAAAATAAACTAAGGCACATATGTATCTGATTTTTAAAAATGCACAAAAAGCAAAAGATTTATCTGAAAATGAAATATTTTCTTAGTCTATTTTGCTCAAAACATTTGTATCTTCCTGGGTGTGCTTCAGATTTTACCTGTCAAATTTGGAGCAGATGAGAGTATACCTCAGGGAAAAGGCATGATGTGAAACAACAAACAATTCTCAGAGGTCAGAAAGAAACAGAAAACGGGTTTCACACCTGGGAGTAGCCCTATATTCTAGTTTACAAAGTTGTCTGTTTGAAATATTCTCCAGGATCTATTTGAATGAAGTTTCTGATCTGTATAAAGGCCTGTCCAGTCAAATCTGTTTAAAAATAAATGAACTATCGGAAACAAAAATTTGAAATTGCCCATAGGCATTAGCTGCTGGATGGACAAGGCTCATGCTTATTTGATCAGAATTTTCCCCAATATGTAATTTGTTTTAAATGGGCCTCAGTGCTAATAAAGCAATCAATTTGGTTCTATTTAAATAAGCATCTTGTTTAGCCCAATTTTGGGGATTTTCTGAAAAAGTATTGACATAGTTTTGTTTTTACTTCATTCACAGGTAAAGATGCTCACTGCAACATCCATTCATTTCTTCTACTTTGGCCTGTGTTTGCTCACATTAACTGGCTCGTCTGTCGCTGCTGCTGGCCATGAAACACTTTGTGGTGCTGAATTGGTTGATGCTCTTCAATTTGTCTGTGGAGAAAGAGGCTTTTATTTCAGTAAGTTTAACCATCCATTGATCCTCTTCTCACTGAAAAGTTGGGTCAGTTTTTCCAGTTGTTTTTTTCTGGAGAATGTAAATTTTGGGGTCATGCACATCAGTTATCAGTTCCTGTGCTTTCTACAGCAGGGGTTTCCAACCTAGGCAACTTTAAGCTTGAAGGACTTCAACTTCCAGAATTTCCCAGTCAGCTGGCTGGGGAATTCTGGGAGTTGAAGTCTTCCAGGCTTAAAGTTGCCAAGGTTGGAAACCCCTGTTCTACAGTGTTTCTACCATGTGTATGTGGAAAAGGGTGTGTGCATGTCTGTATGGTATTTATCAAATAATAGCAATACAATAGGCTTCTCTCAAATCCTAGGTCAAAAATGTACATTAGTTTGTGTGGGTTTAACATCTTCTACTCACTGCTCACTTTTTAAAAAAACAGACTATTATACTTTCTAATTATTCTTTTTCTTTTCCTCTTGCTATACTTACCGACTTCACTTTTTTTCCACCCTAAGAACTTCCTCTTATACAAGATGCTGCATCTGGAAATGGTTTAGTCCTGCACACAATTTCTCTTTTAAGCACATTAAAAACTGGATGTTATTTATCATTATTACAACTCTCTTCCAACATCTGGTCTTTGTGGCTATGTGAACTGTCATTAAAGTGGGAAGTGCGGGAGGTAGGAAATGGTAACATAATGCAACTACCAAGAGGTGCCTACTGCATTGAACAATCTTTGCTATTGGTTTGGCTTCAATATATTTGAAGAACAAGGCTGGAGAAGTTTCTGCTTGAACGGTTTCATGTGAATGTGACTTTGTGAATTAAGAAGGAATGTCATGTAATGGAACATCTTGTGCTTGTGTATAAGAAATCTTGATTTTAATATCTAACTCTTTGGTTAAAAAAATTAATTGAAATCATGAATCAAGAGCTTAAAATGCACACTGAGATAATGTGAGGTGAAGAGATACTAAAGAGTTCAGAAGGATAACATTTTACTAAACTAGGTTCTCACATGATTTGTTTTGTGAATGGTTACAAAAACTTTATAAACCAGCCCCTTGCCATAGTCATGCTATGGCAAGAACAGGACATACCTGTTGCCCGATACAAGGAACATGTTTACTCCTGTAAGAATTTAAGCACCTTAATAAAACTTGTGATGATCACACTGACTTTCAGCTCCTCTATATTGGACATCTGTGATGGATATTGCCCCTTGGAGGATGTTTACATTTGGGCATTAAGGACCTTTTATATAAGATATTGTAGGGGATAGTTTTCTCCTTTTTTATCACTTTGTTTAACGGCTATATTAACCTGTTGTCATCCATCAACTTGGAACAGTAGCATCAATAACCTGATGATACCCAGTAATATATCATCATTTGGTCTTGATGCTGATGCTGTGGGTGTCTTTTCTTGGTTTTGTGTGTGTATGTGTGTGTGTGTTGTGTGTGCGTGTGTCTGGAGGCTATAAGAACTTCATGTAATAAAACAGTCTGCAATTAAATCTAAAGACAACAGAATTTATTTATTTTTATTTATATCACATTTAGAAACTGTCCATCATACAAAGCAACTCTGGGAGGTATTCAAATAATGCATAAAAGCTTTAAAAACTATACATAAATATTACACTAAAACAATTTAAAGAAAAAATAAATAATTTCAAAGTTTAAAAAGAGTGGAGGAGCCTTCATGTTGCCATTTGTCAAACTCATGGCAGGCTGGATGTATCACATGCTGGCCATGGCCACCCCCCAGTTTAGAGGGGGGGGAGTTGTGATATTTCATGTGATGACAAAGTGTCATCACGAATTTGACACCCCTGTCCTAAAGATTCTCTTAATGTGGTGGCACTCTTGTTGAAGAAGTAGCTATGTGACCTGGAAGTCCTACTTGACTCATAGCTACTGCTGAATAAACTATAATTCATTGAGAATGTGAGTGAAAGATTCTGAAATCCTCCTGGTTTTAGGATACTGAGAAAAAGAGAGAACAAGGCTCAGTGTGACTCATGCCTTCACATTCTACACAAATAAGGCCTCCCTGTCTTCAAGGACTTGATGATGATATTCAAGGATTTAGCATTCAAGTATTGTGCATGTTGAGTCAATATAGCATTCATAATGACCCACAAAAACAGTTTATTCTATTTCAGGGCCCTCATGCTCTTTCCTCGTGGACACTCTGTGTTGCTCCATGTCACCTTTTGTGACCTGTAACAACCACTCAGCTGATGAAAGAAGGTGACACTCTCTGTCATCTCAATTGGTTCACCAAAGAAAGTGTGAAGGGACACCAGGAGACAAGAGCAGAGTGATGGAAAAAAAGGATATAGGGAAAAGGAGGAGGTGACCTGCTCCAATTAAGAATAATAGAAAGTGCCATACATCCTGCACATACTGCAGGACAGAGAAAATACCAGAAGAACAGTAGTGGTGGTGGCAGTTTGCCAATTTCAGTCAGTTTCTGTGATACTGGGCTATAGCTGAACACCGAACAGTTGGTGGACAGATACAAGGCCAGTCACTGAATGCACAGTTTCAGAATCAGAAGGAAAGGTGATCCTGTGCCCAGGCAGAGATCACTAGCATACCATCTTGGTTAAGCTAGCACTTGCTCTGCTACCACTGCAGCAACTTCACCTTGGTTTGCTCCCATGTCCTTCTCTAGCACCTTAGGTGTTGTTTTGAGTGGCAGGTTACATGAACCTAAAGCTGGATGACAGCTCAAATTTTGTGTGCGTGTGTCTCTCTGTCTTTGCTTCCAACAGAATTCCTGGAGTCTCTTCTATAGAGCCGGGATTTATGTTTATGTTTTTCAAACTTTAACACATCTAGACTTCAACTCCCAGAATTCCCAACCCAGCAAAACCAAACAAATATATTACAGCTACTATGATGCAGCGTAATAATTTTGTCCATATAAAGCAACTTCTTATGGTCCTATATTCCAACAGTTGAGCCAGGGACCTCCAATTGCACAGATCAATCTATTATCTACAATGCCACATCAGATCTTGATTAATATACTATATAAACCAACATTTGACCAAAAGAAAAAGCAATATGTATGCCCATTGCTTGAAAAAAAAAAAGAATCTACATACATAATAAGCTGTAGGAAGCAAAGATAGATGTAAAAAACAGAAGAAAGAACTGGCCAGGAATAGCTAGATGATAAAGTCTAACTCATATTTCACTGAGTCAAGTAATCTTGAACTGGTTGCCAAATAGCATAAAATGTTTCCAGGTTGTCTCTCTTTGTAGAGCATTCCATCATCTGCTGTTAAAGCAAGTTGCTCAGTAGCCTACATTCCATGGCAGGGGGAAATTGTGGCTTTCCAAGTTCACAATGAGCTGCTTGGCAACCAAAAGAAATCTCTATGAAGAGCGTAATGGTCCTTTGGATCCAAACAGCTGAAAAATCACGTGAAAAACTGTGTCTTGGTTAAAAAGGAATTGCAGGTATTTAAGACAAGACTTTGGCATTTTGTTTTTGTAAAAGAAAAGAAAAAACCTTCCACAATAATAATTCTGTCAGCCTACAATTTATGCATTACACTTGACCCAGGAATTGTACAATGCTAGCAAACAGCCAAATTCATTTTTTCTACATTTTTTTAAAGAAAACAGAATTCAAAAAAAGTTAGGTAACAAGAAACCTGAAACTAAGTGAGGGGAAAAGATGCCCTTAACACTTCTATCCCATATACTGCTTAACATTAAAGGATATACAACATTTTTTTCTGAAAAACTCCTACAAGCAGGAAGAATTAGTTTCCTTTCCGCTGATTCTCTCTATTCCCAATGCCCTCCCATAGATCTCCCATATGCCCCAAATAAATCTTCTTTGCATGTAAAATATTGGGAACAATAATGGGGTAATAGAGAAAACATAGAAGTGCTATTTTTTCTTCTTCCCTTTCATTGTTATTTTTTTTCTGATTATACCTCAATTTCAATAGGTCTTAGAAGAATTTCGTTTCCTATGTACATTTGAGCTTCTTATGCAACATTTAATGGAGTACCCTAGGTTGTGAAAAGACTGCAAAGAAGTGAATTCTCCAAATCCTTTTCATATCGGTCATTACCACCACTTATCAAACTTAGAAAAGGCGGGGAAACAGAATCTGGGTGGGCAGGAAGGACTGGCTGCTACATGAGAAATCAAAAATTCTTTAGTTCGCATGTTGACCTAAGCTAGAAAGAAATGTGTGGTTTGAAAAGTTCACTACTCATTAGAGAACAATAAAGTTCTGTGTTACCTTAAAGGGTAATATATATTATTTCATAAGCTTTCATGAATCATAGTTCTCTTTATTTATAAATCCTCAAAGTCTTCTCTGAGCCCAGATTGAAGAACTTTTTTTGCAGGGGGCGGGGGGGGAGGAGTGCCACTAATTCAGAAAAAAATCAGGAGTAGATTCTCTGTTCCTAGCATCCTTCTTATGATTAAAACTTTACACTTATAAGTTTTAGGAGTCGATTGGATTCTTATAGTAAATCTCTAAGTGATTTTAAGGTAAAAAAGGAAGGTTGCTGGTTTCATGGGCTAACAACAGCATTAGGAAAATTTTCTATCTAAAGTGAAAGATACTGAAATGGAATAAATACTACTAAGATCATCTGGTGACAACACCTTAGTTGATTAAGATTAAGCAGGGCCACACCTGCTTATTACTCGGATGAAACATCATCAGGAACTCACAGTGTTGTAAGACTGAAATTAAACGATCACAGAAGAACCACTTCTTGTCCTCCAGAAAATTTCATAGATGTATCCAGTGGTGGGATTCAAATTTTTTTACTACTGGTTCTGTGGGCATGACTTGGTGAGCATGGCGTAGCTTAGTGGTATGGCAGGGGAAGGTTACTATAAAATCTCCATTCCCTCCCCACCCACTAACCTGCTTTCCAGCTCCATTCTCCTGTGCAGGGCAACAAAAGAAGACCCAGCCTGGGACTCAGGAAGCAGAGAATAGATGGGACGTGGGCAGTCAGAAGTGATATTTGCCAGTTCTCCAAATACTCAAAATTTCCATTACTGGTTCCCAGAATGGTCAGAACCTGCTGAATACCACCTCTGGATGTATCCATACTCTCACTAGGACAGTGGTCCCCAACCTTTTCTGTTTTTGTGGCTTGGTGGGGGAAAGGGAGGAGATAGTTCCCTGTGAGTGGTAGGCAGGCACAAAGAAGTAGCCCCATATGTGTGACAGGTGGGCACACGCACTGTGCTTGTGCTATGGGGGCACAGATGGGCCACAGCCTGGGGATCAGGAGCTCTGCACTAGGAGTCAAGCTTAGCTTGAGAAAGAATTACTTTATCTTTATGTAACTTGGCTTGAAGTTTTATCTGATATACTTTGCAGATTTAAAGGATATGGGATTGTGATGCTCCTCAATGATAACAAGGAGCAGGAGACAGGTTGAAAGCATTTGTGTTTTCAGACTGCAGACAGCAATTGCAGCTATGAAATTAAAAAACTCCTGCTCCTTGGAATGAAAGCTATGGCAAAACTAGACAGCATATTAAAAAGCAGAGACATCACCTTACCAACAAAGGCCCGTATAGTCAAAGCTATGGCTTTCCCAGTAGTAATATATGGTTGTGAGAGTTAGACTGAGCATCAGATAATTGTTGCTTTTGAATTGTGATGATGGAAAAGACTCTTGAGAGTCTGTTTGGACTGCCAGGAAATCAAATCAGTCACTCCTAATGGAAATCTGTTCTTTGGAAGGACAGATACTGAAGCTAAAGTTCAAATACTTTGGCCACCAAATGATTGGAAAAGACCCTGGTGTCTTTTCCATTCCTAATGGAAATCTGGAATGGAAACGATTGAAGGCAAAAGGAGAAGGGTACAGTAGAGGATGAGATGGTTAGATATTGTCATTCACACAATGGACATAAGTTTGGGAAGACTCCAGGAGAGAGTGGAGGACAAGGAGGCCTGGTGTGCTATGATCCCTGGGATTGTGAGGAGTTGCACACAACTTAGTAGTTCAACAACCTTTTTTTTTGTTCCTCAGTGCATACGTTGACAATGATGAACACCTATCAATGCTGCATTCATGCTACACCTTCAGCTTTAGACTGACTTTGAACTTCAGAGCTTATCTGCCTTAGGTTTTTTTTTTATTTCTTTCATTTTTTCCCATGTTAGGTTTTTTTTTTTTTTTTTTTGGTAAGAGCTTGCTTTCCAAGATATTCTGGAAAACTTGAAACTCTGTTCACTCTCTTATGACATTTTAGTTGACTCTAATAACAGCGTGACCAGTTATATATTTTGGACCTTCTAAAGGTAATATCTTTCCATCCATTTTCCAGAAAAGGTATTTGAAATTATAAGGGAAACACTTAATTCATGTCATTAATTCAAAAAAAATTATGACACTGACCCTATCTGTGAGGACTTCCTCCATCTAAGAAAACTGATGGAAAATTTTCAACCTAATCCACACTTGCTAATAGAAAACAGAACAATGGTCCTCTGGGAAATGAGTCACAGCCAAGTTATTTAATACTTGGTTTATTCATTCAACATCCATAAATCTAAAACTACCTTAAGCTTTTGACTGCCACAAAATGGAATGCATTTTTTCCATTAACAATAGTCAACTGTTATGTTTAAAGCAAATTTTCTGAGGCATTGCTTGCATTAAAAATGAAAAACCACAAGACTTGGCTCTGGATAAAAAGAATGATCTAACACACACATGCTTTAGAAGAAGAAATTTCATAAAAGAATTGGATAGCTTTTTACTTCTTTGATATTCAGCTCTAGGCACTATTTGTGTCCACCTGTGATGTCATTTAACTGTTGCTTTTCTTGTCACTAACTCATCTGCATACGTTTGTGATACCCACATATGTTACATTTATATAGATATCTGTTCCTGTCTCTTCAAGGTCATAGAAAGTATTAATATGAAGTTATTCTATCCTTCTGTGTATTTCTTCATGCGCTATGCATGAAATTCTTCTTTGATTTCATTCTTGCTTTGCCACCCAGAATCTTTCTCGATTCTGTTTTTAATTAATTAAGTGTAGACTCCAATATTTTAGAAACAGGTACTGGTTTGGTTCACACAGCACACTAAGCCATAAAGTGAATTGTTTTGAACCAATGTTTGTGGCTTAGTGTTATAAAAAATATAGTTATTGAAAACCCCATGGCTTAGTATCACATGTGAACTTAGCCACTGCCTTGTTAGAGGCAAATTTACATGGAAACATTTGAGGATTTACTTATAAATAAAAATAAAAATTATTGCTTTATATTAAAGAGAATGTTATCATATATAATGTTTCAAAAGAGTGTATGTGTATTTCAAAATATTGGATGCATTTCACAAATTCTTCACAGACCAGCCATAGGCAATTTTGTAGGCCTTACTATTTTACAATTAACTAAGATAAATTAACTAAAACTGTTTCTTGTTTAATGGAGCCTAATACTAGAAATATTAGTGGGATTTGTCAATATGAAGATGTTAAGTCTTAAAGTAGAGGGAACTATTAAGGCAGGCAAATCCCAGAATTTTTAATAAAGCACCAGATGCAAATTATTAAAAGCATGGAAACTGATCTTCTAAAATATAAATTAAACTTCAATTAATAAAATTTTGGTTTTATTTATGTACAGTTAAAATATATATAGCCACCTAACTAACAACAAAAACTTATAATAAAAAGACATAACCAGGGAAACAACATACACCAATATAAATACAATGGCACTTAGGAGACACATCCTATGGAGATTCTCAGTCAAAGGTGCTTTTTCAGGAGGCAACATATTTTGCCTAACATGCGACCCAGGGTAAAAATCCAAGTCTGTTTAGAAGGCAGCAGGGATGTGTCAATTCAAATCTATTAGGAATGCTGTGCCATTATCTGCGAGTGATGCCACATTCTGAGCCAGCTGCAGCTTCAACAACATTCACATGTAAAGTCCATTTACACAAAAGATAACTAAGGCATGAGTGATTGTGAGAAGAGACATCCAGTTCAGGAAAGGGGCAATTGGCATACTAAATGAATATGAGCAGTGGTGGGATGCAACCAGTTTAATAACCAGTTCAGTGAGCATGCACTTCATGCTCATGCACGCATGTGCCTAAGGCACTTGTGTGCAGTGCTGAAAATTGAGCTCAGCTGTTTACCTTCCAAGTCAGCAATGGTAACTAGAACAACGAAGGGGGTGCACAAGGGTGGGATTCAAATTTTTTAACAACTGGTTCTGTGGGCGTGGCTTACTTGGTGGGCGTGGCTTGGTGGTCATGTTGTTGTGTCCATTCGGCAAGGAGACCAGGAGGCAGTGACTGCAGTTTCAGCTCTTTATTTAGCCCCCGGAACCGATCTGGCTCCAAGGGAAAACTTGCGGCTTTTTATTCTCAAGCCGCGGCGGCCGCAGCCAATGGCACCACTTTGAATCTCCCGCGATTCGTATCCACCAATCACGGGAGATTCTTAGCGGGCCAATTAGCGCGGCTCGCTAAACCAATCAGATCACTCTGCGCTTTGACCAATCAAAACGCGGGGTTTCACGAATGCAAATGAAGGTACAGAACACATGTGACTGGGTGGACATGGTTTGGTGGTCATGTTATTGGCTGGGCATGGCCAACTCAATATCACTCACATCGAGGCACGCATCTCCTCGCCTGGCCTCTCATGACTGTGGGGATTCTGCAACAGTCGTAAGTGTGAAAAATTGTCATAAGTCACTTTTTTCAGTGCCATTGTAACTTGGAATGGTCACTCCACACAAGCAAAGTACCAGAAAAGGAAAGAAAAACTCCAGAGAAGTTCCTGATACAGGATGTCTAGTCCTGCCAAGAATGTAATAAGGGTTAACGGAGAGGCAGTTTCTGTAAGCAACACCAGAATGTTTCCTTCCTGCCTTCCTTACAGGATTAGACCAGTAATTTCTTCTAACAAACAGTTCTCCGAACTGCTTAGAATGTTAACAACCGGTTCTAGCGAATAGGTGCGAACTGGTAGAATCCCACCCCTGGGAGTGCAAATCAGCCATGCTGCGTGATTGAGATGAGCTAGAAAGCAGGAAATAAAGGTCAGGATAGGGCAGGGGCAGGTGGGCAGAGCCATCTGATTGTCGGAACTATTGATTTGCTCGAACCAGTCTGAATCGGCAGCAGCCCACCACTGAATATGAGGTAAGATTCTCTTGGTCATAGGAGAACAGAACCTTGAGGAGCCCTAAATTGTGCACTCATGTTTTTTCTGGGAACATGTCATGGTACCAGAAGAACCAGGAACACAAAGCAATTTGGTCATTTGGGATTGAGTTTAAGCATGCTGGTTTCTTTCGGATCCTGGGTTGAGAGCTTGACAGCATGCTTGGTCAATCAGGGCTTGAGCTCTAGAACTGGGTATCATCAGCCTGATTATATATGACCCAATGTCATCAGATGGCCTCACCTAGTGGCTTCATGCACATATTAAACAGGAGGGGCAAAAGTGCCAATGCTTGATATGCCACATGTCACGGCCCTCAAAATGAACTGGAACTGGGTACAAAGCAAGGAGGACATGCCTCCCATTCTTAATCCCCACAGTCAGTCCAGAATAATAGCTTGATTGATGCTTTCAATGATATTAAAAGCCACTGAAAGATTAAGAAAAACCAGGACAGTTACATCACCTCCATCCTGGCTGTGCCAGAGGTCATTGACAAGTGTAAACAAAGTTATCTATACTATGTCCTGGTGTGAAACTGGACTGTTAATCATCCAGATAATCTGCTTCCTTTTTCCTATGAAACTCCACCCATTCTCTCAATAACTTTCTTCAGAAAGGAAAGATTGGACAAAATTGTGCAGAACTGTTTGCTCCAGTGATGGCTTCTTCATTCCAGTGATGGTTTCTTCAAGTGGTGTCACACCACTATCTCCTTCAAGGCGAGAAAAATCATCTCATTCAAAGAAGCATGTATCCAACTTCAGGTCATCTCCCAGGAGGTCTTATATAAGTAGATAAGGAATAAGTATTACAGACAAGTGGCTGGATTAACAGGACCAAGAATTCTATTCCTTTCCTCAAGGTTCAACCATTTTCAAAATATAATAGGGCATGATGATACCTCGGTCAATTTGTGGGAACTTTTCCCTTTCAGAATGCAACTCTGAGAAGATTCCACTATCAGGTGCCTAAAATAATCCCTACAATATCACTGTCTGTCTGTTTCTCTGTTATGATCATAGCTAATTTTAGCATAACATTCAAAGGCTAAAAGTTCTCAGTGTTCTGAACCTCACACCTTCCAAATGTGTTTGACTTTGGCTCAATTAATCCTAAACCACCATAACCAAAACACATTGTTAGTGGGGTATGGAAGATGAAGTCTAACATATCTGGAAATCATCAGGTTGGAGAAGACTCTTGCAATCCAAAGCACATCACACAATTGGAGCCACTTAATCTTAACCACCAGCAGGAGCAAAATGTCTGAAGCACAAGCCCAAAAAGAATGCTAAAGCTAAAAGCAAATCTCTGGCTGTTCCAATTCCACGTGACATTTGTTTTTATGTGTGGCAATCATAATGTGAATCGGTATATAATAGTCCCAGAAGACTAAGGGCATGAAAGTGTCAAACTTAACAGAAGAACACAAGACTAACCAATTAGGCAAACTGGTAAAAATAACTCATTCATTACTGAAGAAAGGTTAAGAAGTCCTAATCCAAGGATTCTGGTGAATACAGTCTTTGTGGTGCAATCTCTCTATAAGAAACTATTGTGTAGTATTTCTGATTTCTCCTCTCTATACCTGACTACCTGGCCTTGAAGAACCAGAATTCATTTGTACTTTGTTTTTGCAATGATTAGTTTATTGTTATGTTGTTTTTTATTGAATGTTTGAGAACTCACTTTCACACAAATCAATCTAACCTAACCAGTGGTGGGATTCAATTTTTTTTACCACCGGTTCTGTATATCAGATAAACCTTAGTGAGTGTGGCAGTGGAATGGTACTGTAAAATCTCTAGTCAGAGATGATATTTGCCAGTTCTCTGAACTACTCAAAATTCCAGCTACCGGTTCTCCAGAACTGGTCAGAACCTGCTGAATTCCCAGCCAGTTGTCTAGTTCACACAATATATTAAACAATGTAATTGATTTGGTTTTGATTTAACATATTGTGTGAGCCTAACAACCATGGCTTAGAAGTAAAGTATCTTAAATTAGTAAGAACTAGTGTGCTATGCCTATACCATATGTATGAATGAATGTGTATCCTTCAACCATTTATATATACCATCTAAATGGTGTCCATTCAGCCAATTAGTTAAAATGACTTTCTGGCAACGTGGTTCAATTTCCCCCAACCTGGCATGATCCAGAAATATTTGATTGCATCTCTCATAGTCTCCAAATGTCTGGAAGTCACTAGCTTTCAGAGAATGCGGAAGGGTCATCTAATTCTCACCAGCTGGCCACAGCAGAAGACAACATCTGAAGGGGTTAAAGCTGAACTCAGCCACATCTCCTTATGACAAGAATTATGGTTTTCATTTAGTGAAATTAACACTGCCACAAGAGAGGTAATGACTTACCAACAATGGCTTGAACTAGGGTCTTGATCCCAGGCAACATTTCAGACAGATAAATCTTCATATTCTGCCTTTGTGAAGGAATGAAAATTAGAAGTTTTACCGTCAAAATTTATTTGACCTTTATTTTAGACAAGTCACTGCAATAATTCCTGGTATTTTATCAGTGTTTTAGTGAAAAGAAAGGGAAAAAAAAGACACACCCCCTCTTTCTCTTTCTCTCTCTGCATGCACATGTTGTCAATGCATTGTTTAATGTCATGTTGGCAAATGTTACTTTAAAAAGCACTTGGCAAGCCCTGTATCAGTTCTTGCCATCACTGCCACAATTTTTTCATGAAACCTTAAATACTAAGAAATCCTTGACTTGTTTTATTTCTGGCATACTCCATTATGCAATCATCCAAAATGTTTGCACATGATTGCCTTTATTTGCCCTAATATTATTAATGGCTTTGCAATATTTGAGCATGGATAGCAAGAATAATTTGGGCAAATCATACAGTCAACTAAGACCACATAATCTCTTAATCAAAACCTTTCCCCCATACATTGAAGGCAACCTACATAGTAACTGTAGTCTGACACCGGTTAGGTTGAATGATTGTGGAAGTCAAGAAGCAAGTGGGTGGGAATGGTATGACTAATACAGCATCCTTGGCCTTTGACAAAGAACTTAAGTCTGGGTCTTTTTGTAAATTGGCATCTTATTAAAAATGCACTAGGCTGATAGTAATGAAAGAGTTTTTGCCAAGCTATACCAAGCTTTTATACTAGGATAATATGTTATAACTTGGCTATGAATGACCAGACAACGGGGTTGCATCGTGATATAGCTAAAATAGTTAATTATACTAAATTATTTAACACTATAAAACTAAACAAGGAACAGTGAAGAAGACCAAAATGAGCCATCCAAATTGGGTGAGTGGTATAGTAAATGCAGTACAAGGAAAGCAAGTGATAAAAACTGGAACACCAAATCAAACATTTTGATTGTATATCAAAGATGATTGAAGTGGGAGCCATTGACTGGGGAAGAAATATTGCAACTATGGTGGAAAGCTTAATGAAAATATCAACTGGCTCAAAAAGGCCAATTTATGCTAGAATGTATAAAGGACAGAATTCAGTATCCATCTTGTCAGTTCAGCCCAGAGGTGGTATTCAGCAGGTTCTGACCAGTTCTGGAGAACTGGTAGTGGAAATTTTGAGTAGTTCAGAGAACCAGCAAATACCATCTCTGACTGGAGATTTTACAGTATCCTTTCCCTGCCACGCCCACCAAACCATACCCACAGAACTGGTAGTAAAAAAAAATTGAATCCCACCACTGGTTCATCCCTATTTCTAGGTACACCAATGCTGGAACCACATTTGGGCCATTTACCAACTGCTAGATCCAAATTTGTTTCCAACAATGGTTGCATATCACAGTGTTTTGTAGCCCAATTTGGGAAGCCAGGAGACACATCTGGTTCATGCCACCTTCCAGTGGTAGCATTCTGGAATGGGGTAAGATGGTAAAACACTTCAACAGCTAAAAAAAGCATTTTGGCTTCCCAATGTAACAAGTAGAACAGTGGTGGGATTCAAAAAAAATTACTACCGGTTCTGTGGGCATGGGTTGGTGAATATGACATGGCTTGGTAGGCATGGCAGGGGAAGATATTGTAAAATCTCCATTCCCTCCCCACCCCACTAACCTGCTTTCCAGCTCCGTTCTCCTGTGCAGAACAACAAAAGAAGACCCAGCCGATCAGCTGGGACTCGGGAGACAGAGAATAGATGGGGGTGGGGCCAGTCAGAGGTGGAATTTGCCGGTTCTCCAAACTACTCAAAATTTCAACTACCGGTTCTCCAGAACTGGTCAGAACCTGCTGAATCCCACCTCTGGAGTAGAACCTAAAGATGTATTTTCAGGAGGCAACTGGACATTCTTGTTTTTTCTTTTGAAGATGTTTTGCTTCTCAACCAAGAAGCTTCTTCAACTCTGGCAGAACAGTGGAGAATGGAAGGATTTATATTCTTTGAAGTCATTTGCATCCTTTTAGGCACTTGGAGGTTTATCTGTGTACTCAGGGTCACCTGAGTAGTGCTCCTGGTTCCTGTAGTCTGCAATTTATTTTTTTGTTTATTTTAAAATCCATTCCTTTTCCCACAGAGCTCTAGATTTCGCTATACAATTTAGGGTGAACACCCTTTGAATGGTGTGGGAATAGGAATGGATTTCTAGAGGGGGGGAAATTGCAGACTACAGGAACCAGGAGCACTACTCAAGTGACCATGAGGACACAGATAAACCTCCAAGTGCTTCAACAACTGAGAATCTCTACAGACTTATAACAAGTAGAAATTACCTACAGAGAAGAAAGCAAGCTGATACAATCCTTGGGGATCAGCAGAGGAGCACCAATTGGCTGGAATATTATAGACTCACCCAAAAAAATTGCTCATCCCTCTGCCAAATTGGGCAGTTCAACAGTCAGAACAACCTGTTCGAGCTTTGCCCCTTTTCGATAATAAAAGCAGAAGACTTTACCAATGGAAGGTCCTGTGCCTTTAGAATCCTGTTACAATTCTTGTGCCTGTATATCAGAAAGAATGTTGTATAGTTGCTAAAAGTAAAGTAAACATTGATCAAAGCTATTAGAAACAACAAAGGTTTTTCATGGAAAGTGGAAAGTGATTTTTTTTTTGCCTTAGGAAAAAACATGAGTAAGACAACATTAAAGAGATCCATAAGCTAATTGGAACTATAGGAAAACAAATTTTATATTACCATTGTACACTATTAGAACTTTATACACTATATAGTTAATTTGGTGAAGGATCAGTTTGGAATTGCCTTTCCTTGAATAAAGAAAATATATATAATATTTAACATTTACTTCTCATAGAGGGCAATGGTGCATTTTAACCAAAACCATATTTTTCAATAAGCAATGAAGAACAAATTTTCAGGGAGCTGTAACAATTCCCTCTTGAGAAAAAATCATAAAAGTTCACAACTACAGCATTCAATGTAGAAGGAAAATCAATGGAGAGAAGACATGAGAGAGCTTTTTAAGATTTTGCATGAAATGGAAAAGTAGAGTGGAATTTTTCTCTGTGTCTCATTTTCCTATAATGAAGGGTTCAAGATAGTCAAAGGAAATCCTTCCTCACATAATGCATAGTCAAATTAGGAGATTCATTTCCAAAACATATGCAATTGTCTTCAAGTCAAAAGAGTTTAAAGAAGGATTGGACAACAAAACCTTCATTGGTCATTATAAAACCCTCCAAAATTAGAGACACAGCACACTGATCTAATTTCAAGTATTATTTAGAGTGCTCTCTCTCTCACACACACACACACACGCACGCACGCACGTACGTACGTACGTATAATACCAAAATACTGGTGGCATTATCCATGATTTGGTCTTTGTTCTGTTCATGTAGAAGCTTTCTTGATTTGGTATGGCTCAGATCAGGAATGTCAAACTCAATTTCATTGAGGGCTGCATCAAGGCTGTGTTTGACCTCGGGGGGTAGGGGGGCATGGCCAGGGTGGACATGGCGAGCTCAACATCATTCCTGTCTGGGGTGCCTGTGGTGGCCTGAGCATTCTGCCAGCAAAAACAGGCTCCTGAACTCTATTTCTGGCTCAGTTTCAGCCTCCTACAAACCTCTGCCAATGAAAAAGGAGTTTGCAAGGGCCACGCACAGCCCTCCTGAGCTCTGTTTTTGCTGGCAGAGGCACCGTGTGCCGGTCTTCTGCTGTTTCCAGGGTGGCCCCATGGACCAGATCTAAGCACCCCATGGGCCAGATCCTCCCCATGGGCCTTGAGTTTGACACCCTTGGTTTAGATGGTTAGGCTTGACTTGGCTTAATTTAGCTTAACTTAATTTAGCTACCTCATCATAAGACAGGTGTATATATCACTTCATTCTTTATATCTATTTTTTTTTCAATTTAACAAATTCAGAGTTATTATTATCATTCTCACAGTTGTTTATATTGAAATATATCTCACTTCTGCATCCTTTATATTGCTCAATTATGCTTGAACATGGTAGAACTTGCTTCCTTTGCTGCTCAACTCCCCTGCCCCAACACACACACACACACATATTTCAAATGTTGTGTTTCTTTCCATTAATGTTTCCAACCTTGCTCAGACATATTTAGTTTGGCAAAAGCACTAGCAGTGACTCACAGAAAAAATTTGAGAATGAGCTACTGAAAATGTATCTAATTTCTCTTTGTATAACTAAGAAGCAGCAATCAGGCTGGGTAAAAATCATAAAGTAACAAGTGAAATTATAAAAGTCACTGCTGCTGTTGCAGAACTTTGCTTAAACTTTGCCTGGATCTATTTCTTGACATATCTAACATGATCTTATCATGATGCTAAATGCAAAGAATAACAATGATAGGGGATTGGGAGAAAAGATACAATAGGAATTGGAATAGGAATAAGACGAGACTAGACCAGACTTGGATAGGATAGGATTGGGTAGGATAGGATAGGATAAAATAGGACAGGACAGGATAGGACAGAATAGAACAGAATGAATAGAATAGAATAGAATAGAATAGAATAGAATAGAATAGAATAGAATAGAATAGAATAGAATTCTTTATTGGCCAAGTGTGATTCAACACACAAGGCATTTGTCTTTGGTGCATATGCTCTCAATGTACATAAAAAGAAAAAAATACATTCATCAAGAATCATAAGATACAACACTGACTGATAGTCATAGGTTACTAATAAGCAATCAAATCATACTAGGAAACTAAATAAAACAATATAAATAATAAAGATACAAGCAACATGGTTATAGTCATAAATGGAAGGAAGTAGGTAATAGGAAGGATAAGAAGAATAATAGTAACACAATTTTAGTAAATAGTTGGTATTGTTGTGGGAATTATTTGTTTAGCACAGTGATGGCATTTGGGAAAAAACTGTCCTTGTGTCTAATTGTTCTGGTGTGCAGTGCCCTATAGTGTCATTTTGAGGGTAGAAGTTGAAACAATTTGTATCCAGGATGTGAAGGGTCCTGCACATTTAACAAAACGAAAAAGATGTTCATTTAACAAACAATGATCAATACTTGCTTTCCCAAGTTTGCTTGGGAGATGCTAAACTTTAAAATCTGGTTTTGGTTAGTAGCATTAAATATGACTCATGGAACAACAACAAATATAACAAAATGAGAGGAAGGGGCAACTTTGACTATGTTTGTGCAGAAGATAGAAAGCTGTTTGATATGAGCAAAAAGAAGAACGAAGGAAGGAAGTTTTGCTGGTGCTTATTTCAAGACAAGAATGAAATGTCTTTTTTGCTTGCTCCTGTCCATTTTTCATTTTCCTTTGAGGTAACATACTTCAGTTCCAAGAATAATCTTATTTTCTGACCTCTTGTGAACTGGAAATTGGAAAAACTAATTGCTGTGGTTGCAATTTCCAAACTGGTGGCATGGGCCAGAAGCCGTGCTTAATGTGGATTTCGCCAAGTTTGGATAGTTATGTGTTTCAAAAGAATGACAATAGAAGAAAAAAATAAAGGCAGAGATTTATGTCTGCAATGAATAGATGAGTATGGAGGGGGTTTTGCTCTACTACTTTTTGTTGAAGGTGCCATGTACCTGATATTCCTAGCCATGTATTTTTTCAAATAAATTGTTGAAATTGCTGTGACTCATCTACTATTACAGTAATATAATCAGAAGTTCTCCTAATCAAAGCATTTTCCTCTGTGGTGCCATTCAGCTGTGTTGAACTTTAATTTCCATATAACCCAGCCAGTCTTTTGTCCTGAAGTCCAACACATCTGGAGGGCACCAAGATGGATAAGATTGTTCTGTTGAACTTCTCTATTATCCAAACTCATACCATCCCTTTTTAGAATCAACCAGTCCCAATCTATGAAATGGGACAGGAACCTAAGAAGTCCAAGGAAAAGTATAGTTATGGGAAGAAAGTATTCCTAATTCAAACCACATTCTTAAGGCAATAGATAATCTTTTCCATAGTATTCCAAAGCTCTGTTCCAAAATCACATTGGATAGGATATCTATGTAATTATTGTAAGTTTCTAATAGGACCCAGGAGCTCAGTTAGGTTATTAGTCACAACTTACATTCTCAAATATGCTTCATATCTGTCAAAATTCAATTTCATTTTAAACCAAGCAAGCCAACATATTGGACAGAGAAGTGAAGATTCACATGAAGTCCCTGTAAACCATATTCAGCTCCCCAACCTATTTTAATTGATCCTTGGAACTCCTTGAAATCATGCAGCTGAAGGGGTTTTCAATTTTCAAAGAAAATATTTCCATTTTCATTACTCCTGAGAGACATTCAATTATATTGCAATGTCACTCAGATTTTAACTGATTAACAACAGGGGAAAATGGTTAAACTAGATGGATCTTGATTAGTATTTGGATGGCAGTTTACTACAAAATCTCAAGCCTGTAGACTAGGCTGGAAAGCAGAAACAGGCCTACTTCCATATTGCAACCAAGAAAACTACATGGTCTGGTGTCATACAAAGTCACGTTTAACTCTAATATGTTACAAGATCCCATCTCCTCAATTCACATAGGTTTCTACACTTGCACACAGACTAGTATTGAGATATTTATTTGCTATAGTCAATCATCTTCATAGAAACTTTTATGTATTCATGAAATATATTCTGCCTTGGCTTATTAGAATGCTAAAAATTAAAACAAATCACATGTGACATATCCCCTTACAATAGTCTTGAAGAAACTACAAATTGTTCGTGTACCAAGTGCCTTCAAGACTATTGTAATTACAAACAATTACATGAAAAAGCAGTGCAATCAACAATATTAATGTACCCAGCTATTTCAAACAGTATTCTGGATTAAAAGACAGTTCTGTATTTGATAATATACATCTGGCAACCTATCTTGCTTTCTGAAAGCTGTAGTTGTTGATACTATGAAAACCATTGGATCCGTTACTAAGGTTCATTTATGAACAAATGTTGGCAATACTTCACAGCTTTTTATGTGATTGATTTCAATGGAAGCCTTCCCAAAGATCATCTCTGATTCAAAACAGATGAAATCTAAATATGTCAGAAAGGTTATAAAATTTAAATAAATCCAGTATGCTGGAACTATATTAACTATTAAGTAATAGACAACAGATTTTGAGTTCACTTTTTTTTTTAAATAGGACATTGTCAGAAGGCAAGTTATTAAAAAATGTAACTATAATATTTGCTTTGAACCAATGTTATCAAGAAGTTAAAATGGTACCATTAACGTAGAATGCACAGAACTATTAGGTTACTGTTATTCTTGATCCCACAACCCAGATGGATTAACACAGGGGTCTGCAACCTTAAACACTCAAAGAGCGATTTGGACCCGTTTTCCACAGAAAAGAAAACATCGGGAATCAATATTTTAACAACTGGTGTGACTGGGTAGGCACTGCCAATTTAATGTCACTGACTCACACCCAGTCACATGACTCCCCACAGCCATGCCTACCCAACCAGTCATTAGGGCAGAGAACCAGTTGTTAAATTATTTGCCATGCCTGGCCCTGGCTCACCCCTCCCCTCCAAGCCACCTCTTGCCACACCCTGCCTCAGGTGTATTGTACACCCCCCCTCTCTCCCTCTCCCCCCCTCTCTGTCTCTCACTCCCCATCTCTCTGTCTCTCTCTATCTCTCTTACACCACTGCTGTTGCCAGGGGCAAGTGGAACAGAGTCACATTGTGGCTCCATGTCATAATGGGCTCCAGGAGAGCAGGGGACCCCATCTCCCCCAATTGTGAAGTGCACTAAATTTCACTGTGCTGTGCAAGGGTGCTGCAAGAGCAGTGGGCAGGCCATGGAGGTGGCTTATAGCTCCGAGCCCAAGTGGCAGGAGGTGAGGGCTGCTTTGAATGCAAATGTACCGCAATGAAGGCAGAATGCTGTTGCTGTGCAAAGGCAAGTACAGGGGTGCTTTGCTTCCATTCTGGAATATGGAGCGAGTCTTCATCCCCCGCCATCACCCTTACCTTCTCAAGTCAGGCGAGCAGTGACTGGGAGGGGAGGAGCCAGTCAGTGGTGGGATCAGCCAACAAAGAGCCACAGCAGTGGGCTGAAAGAGCTGCATGTGGCTCCAGAACCACTGGTTGCAGACCCCTGAATTAATACAATTCTGATAGTCATGTGTGTTTGAGGGGGGAGGAAGAAACATTCACCTTTTCTCAGCCATATCCATGTTTAGAGGCATGCTTAAGGCAAGTTGCTTTATTGCTATTTGGATGATATATTATTCAGTCTTCTTTTATGCCATTATGGTTTAATTGTAAATCTATTAAAAATTGTAAATAAAATAAAAATATATCTTTTACAGAAAGGTTTTGTTTGTACATGTAGCTGTTATGAGTCACATAACTGCTATTGTACCTACAATTGTCCACACAAAATTCACTTCTCAGCACATTAGTATTTGTAAATGCCAGAGGAACTCCGGGATAAGTACAATGTTGCAAGCAGTGTTATACACTGAGCCTCATTATCTACCCATGCATTGAACTTACTGCTTTGTAGAGAGACTGGAATTTCTTGTGATCACTCCTGTGTGTGTCTCCTATGCAAAGATGATATTATACAAAATAGCAGATTGGAGTTCTCTTGACAAGTTACTGCCTCAGTTAAAAATGCCTGTGTATAACCAAGTTTACTAATCAGAACATCGAAGTGTGCCCAATTTTGGTCTCCACTGGCTTTTACCAGGTCTCACTGCATGTCTGGTGATATGGGTGAACAATGAAGCAGGGTTGAAGGAAAAGTTGACAAATTGACAAGCAACAAGATGTTTTTTGCTTTGACAGATTCTGAGCAAATTTATGCCCACTGTTTCCTTTAGAATATATATACCAAAGACCTAGCATCCCATTTCTTAAGTGATAAATTAGATGGCAATGGGAAGCTATAGTCATCTAACCCAGCAGTCGCCAACCAATGTGCTGTGGCCCACTGGTTGGCCATGAGAAAATTTTGGTCATTGCAGAGAAATCTCACCCCTAGAATACCCCCCCAAAGCAATTAATCCAGGTTGCACAGAAACACAAAGCTGTGCAGCCCACATGGCCTGCGGGAACCCTCCCCGCTCACTCACTCCTTACCAGGCAAACTTGCCTGCTAAATTGCTATTTTTCCTTTTTCCAACCATCAGCTGTTCTGCTGTGCCAGGAGATTTAGATTAGCTAGGAAGCAGGAAATGGTTGGATTTCTTGCTTTCTAGCTAGTCTTTAGATCTTCGGCTCAGCACATCCGAACCTCCCCTAGGACTGAAGGTTTGCTTGCAAGCAAATTCAGTGCAGACTCACAGCAAGCAAATTTGAGAGACTAAGCTAGCTGATGGCACTGAATTATTCTATGAGCAACTGAATCTGCCTGCTTTGCCTGATTTTGGGTAAAAGTTGCTCTTTTTATTAAAAAAATTAAATATTTATAATATTTACATACAAGCCATGCCTAGCCAGTCACATGACCACCAAGCCACCCCCACAAATTAGGCCATGCCCACAGTACCAGTTAGTGGTCCCTGGGATTTAAAATTATGAGTTCAGTGGTCCCTGAGGTCCAAAAGGTTGGCGACCCCTGATCTAACCTGTATGAGCCAGACTGACATTTCTTTATAGCTATCATTTATTTAATTATCTTTTTGTCAAAGAGTGGGTTCCGTTTTTATCTTTTAAAAAGTGGGCTCTTTAAATGTTAGGATTACTTTACACATTATAACACATTTGCCAGATGTCAGCTTTCAATAATCGCATCACTGAATTTTGAAAAGAACTCTGAATCTCCTCCATACATGCAATATAAAATGCTTGGGTGGCCCAGTGTTTCCTTATTCCATTTTAATTCTGCATAAATGAACTGTAAAATATAGCCTTTGAATATATCCAGAAGGGTTTTAAATATTTATTACTAAGTCCAGGGCCAGAAATTTGAAAAAAGGAAAACAATCTTATTACAGAAGCTGCAATTAGTTAAAAAATTAAACAGGCAGGGGGACTAACTCATAATGCAAATTGTGAAAATAATGCTTTCATTCCCAATGTGAATACATTTTGATTTACCTGCAACACATCATATTTCTCTCAGTCTTATTTGTATGAACACTGTATTCTGTTACAACACCAAGCAATTCCAATATATTTGGAGAGTACCATGTTGTACAAACTTTTTTTTCATTTTTGTGACCATTGACTCGTCAAGTGACTCTTAAAGCTATGCGATAGAAATGGAGAACCCATGCCTCTCCAGATGTCGCAAGATGACAGTTCCCAAGCATTCATTAGCTGTGGTGGGGCAGTGGTTAGAATGCAGTATTGCAGCTAACTCACTGTTCATTGCCAGGAGTTCAATCTTGACGAACTCAAGGTTAACCCATCCTTCCGAGGTCAGTAAAATGAGGATCCAGATTGTTGGGGGCAATATGCTGTCTCTGTAAACCACTTAGAGAGTGCTGTAAAGCACTGTGAAGTGGTATATAAGTCTAAGTGCTATTGCTAGTGCTCTAGTGTTAGACAGCTTGGGCAGTGGAGAGAAGAGAGCTGAGATCTTCTTCTTTTTTTACAACATCTTGAAAGTAACAAATTTTCCAATTATGCTAAGCCAAGACAGATTATCGGTCAGTGCAATAAGTGTAAGAAATATCTTCTATGAAGCTTAATAATTTTAATGCTATCTTCTGGGGGAGCAGTTAAATATTCAGTACAGCCAATGAGAAAGTTATCCAGTGACCTGAAGTTCACTAAAAATTCTAGAAAATAAAAGGCCAGATTTGGAAAGTTAAGTCCTTGTCTTAACATCAGGGAAAAAAAAATCTAACGTTTTATGGACACAAAATTCCTAGAACTGTTGGACAATTCTTGTGTGTGAACTTTCTCATCCAAATTGAACTTTAATTGCTCAATAGTACAATACTAATCAAGAGGCTGACATCAAACTATTGTGTAACTCACACCAGTTTTGCAAATATATTCTGTATTTTAAAATCACGTCAGAGTTCAAGGCAGTTTTCTGAATAAACTCACTAGATTTTTATTTCCCTAATAAATGACAAAGATTAGCAATGTATGTTAGTGGCAAGAATAGTAATGATGAATTTGGAAACCTCCTCTTTAAACATAGAAAATAAATAGTGTAGTAAGTATCAGGGGATAATATCTGTCTATCATTCATCTACTTACCACTGTACTTACCTACCTACTTATCTATCCATCAATTCATCTAATCACATAATAGATTCCTGAGAAATAACAATACAAAAATAAAAGCATAATAAAGCACAATTAATAGTATAAAGTCACAACACTGAAATAATCCACCCGACCAACAGAACTCACTTTCCTCATTTCCTGAAAACTATCCAGAATTATTCAGATTTTACCAGCTTCTGGAAAACATTATAGTAGGTGCTTCACTATATTGGATAGTATTCATTAGTCTGAACTATCTCTCCAAACACTCCCACCCAACCCTAAAAATAGAATGTTTGTGTTTTTAAAAAAGAAACTGCTAAAATATGTGAAGTGACCAATTATAAATTGTTGTAGAAATCAATATCTATCCTTGTGTGTCAAGTAAATAGGGACAAAGCTTCAATTGCACCGCCATAGATGCCATCTTGGTCACCCTGTAGATGTCCATGGTCTTAGTTTGTGAAATGAACATTTCTCCCTCACCTAACAAATGTGATTGATTGAACAAAAGATTACTCAAATTTTAGCACATTGATGAGCCACTTTTGAGAGTCAGGTGCTTACTAGGGTCTGAAAGAGACAACCATACATAATCATCATCATGGATATGACTACATTTTTAAGCCATGTGGGCTAAAGAATCAAACTGCTTCTATTTCCATTTTTTAAATGACCCAATAGATTTCTGGGGACTGTATGCAGCAAATATGCAGCTATAGGTAGCCACTCTTATTATAGTCTGCCAGGACCAAAGGAAAGAGAGAGGTGAAATGTGATATGGAAGGAAGGAGGTCTCAGGGATAAGGCAAAGAGAAGAACCACTTCCCTTGCTAAAAACTGTAATCATGCTATGGATCTCCCCAGAAATCTGGTAAAGAATGAGAATCTAGACAATGAAAATTAATCTGTATTGTTGTGAATCATTCTCTTAAGTCAGTTTGTATATTTGAGTAAGCAGAAGCATCATTAGTTGTCTTTCCAAGGGAAATTAGTCCTATGTAAGTACTGGCATCTCAATTCATCAGAATATGTATATATGAGTTACTGAAGAACAGCCAGAATAGTTGCTTGGATGTAGCATAGTCTTTTGCCAAACGGATGAAGAAACCATTGGTAATTTTGCAAGGAAATGTCATTTTTGCTAATTTCCTTTTTCCCACATGGTCAGCCAAATTAGCTTAAAGGGTTCTTCTGCTTCTTTAGAGCAGATTTGGTGTAAAGTGAAGGAGAAAGCATCTTAAAACCACCATGTACTTTCTTCTATAAGCTGTTAGTTAGGAAATGTAAACTTATAAACTTGAGAAAAGCAAAGATTGAAAGGGGAAAGGAAGGGGAGAGAGAAGGCAGGGGAGGAAAGGAAGGGGAGAGAAATCAATTTTTGATTTGAATGGGACTGTTTAATATACAAATGTAGGACATGTTCTAAATGTCTACATGTTGTAATATTCCATATGTCCTACATTTGTATATTAAACAATCCCATTCAAGTCAAAAATTGATTTCCCCCACAACTGAAAAGCCAGTAGGCCAGGGATGGGGAACCTTTTATGGCTCACTCAGGAATTCTGGGAGTTGAAGTCCATAAGTGATAAAAGAGCCAAGTTTCCCTACCCTGGTATAGGCTAGCAACAGATTTTAAGCAGTACCTTCAAGCAATAAGATGCAAAGAGAAAGATGGCTTGAGTATTTTGTTTCTTTCCCAATGTAAAGTACACTCCTGATTTCAAAACAAGAGTATTTTCTGAAGAAATGCAAAGCCTTCTCCACAGCCAAATCAGAGTGGTCAACATGCCAAACAGGTGGCCCTGAGATTTTGGCTCAGAAATCAGGCATAAATTACTAAACATGAAGTGAATTGAGTTAGGTTAAAATGATTACACAAAGGTGCTTGCTAATGACAGTAAGGAGAAGACTATGGGGAAATGGGGAATACACTAGGATTTCTTCAGGAAAGTACAGGTTGTACTATGCACATGTCTCATAGTCTGCTACAGCAAGACAAAAGGTCACGAAAGTACTTTTAGATGACTACTAAATAACAGCCTGACTCTTAGGAATCTTCTACATACTTGGGTGTAGTAAAGGAAGGAGACTAAATCATCACTTGGGACCATGTCTGACATGAGAAACTGATGTTTGAAAGCTGAAATAAAGAACATTAATACTGAATGGCTGTGAAATTATTGCCAGCTTCAGTACTCAGATGCTAGCAATCTGCTGAACTCCCGAATGTTGCATTTTATAACATTTGAATAATATTAGAAATCCTGGCCAGATGTGAGAAACTCTGCAGCCCAAAGCTTGCTTATCCTTAGATCACCTTTTTATTTCTCTCTCCTTTCCCCCTCCCAAAGTCAAGAGAGAAAAGGTTTGTCTATTGCACTTCAAGATAAATATTGACTTTAAGACCAGTATTAATTTTTAAAGATCTAGTGGCTCTTATTATAACAAAATAAGCATTAGAGTTGGAAATGCTATTGTTCACAGCATAAAACCTTTCCTAATTTTTTATTGGTTTGTCACCTTGAAAAAAGGCTGGAAGCATCTCTCACAACAAGGAAAAATAAATGAATCACACAGAGAGAGGGGGGGGTTAAATTTCAGCTAACCTGGAAGTTCATATGACAAAAGGAACAAATTACAATTTTTATAACTATCTCCCCTATTTCAGTGCAGATAATGCCTTATCATCAAGTAACACTTTCCAAGCATTATTTTAATATTCAGTAAGACTCCAATGGTAAAATGTCTTCCAAAATCAGATTAAGTATATAGCTATATTTCTTATAGTTAAAAAGTAAAAAAATGACTTGTTCAAATCAACTTGGGAAAGATTCAAAAAAATTAAGGCAAAATTTAAGCCCTGCCTATAGATCTAAAAAGTTGAATGTCTGAGGTTTTTACAAAATAGGTTCAACAATAGAGAGTCTTAGGAAATGAAGACACATGTAGCACATTGAATGAAGATGCGTGTGTCTTTTTATCAAACATTCATAACTTTTTATCAAACTTTTTATCATTCTTTTTGTTGGCCGCAATTTAGTAGTAAAGGAAAAGGGAACAATATGAAATGGCAGACATAACAAGAAGGGCTGCAGATTTGGATGGCAAAAATTTTAAGAACTGCTAGATGCAGGACAGAAATTCAGAATAGTCTAATTTTTTGCTTCAGTCTGTGATTGTGTTTTTGTGTTACCTGTAGCCCAAAATCTGCAGCATTTTACATGTAGTACAGAAACGAAAGAATTTAATTTAAGAAAAAATAATAAAAGATTCAACCTCTGGCCTCTCTAAGTACACACTGAGGAAGACTCTTCTCTGGAATACTGGAGAATTGCTACCAATCAGTGTATCCCTTGAGTCTTTGCACTGCTAATTTATGATAGCTTTACTGATTGTTCTATCAAATGCAGTGAAGCTATATTTCTCCCCAAAATTCAGTAGTAGAGTATCATTCTCATGTATTTTAGGATTTTCTTCTCCTTTTTAATTATGCTTTAAAGGTAGTTTAAGGTAGCATATCTCAAAGTCTGGAGTGTGACTTCTAAAGACTTGCAAGAGTTGTTTTTGAACAACAAAACTACACATGAATTTTTTTCCCAGGGAAAAAACACTGGAAATTAGCATCATGAAAAAAAGGGTCCCCAGAAAAATTAAGCAGATTAGTAGAATGTTCTCTTTCTTGACCTTCTGTTGGAAAAAAAAGTTTACTTCAGAAATTTATTTCCAATAACACTTAAGGTATAGCATTAGCCTTCCAATGTTGTACAATAAATAATTCTTTTGGCCACCCTCGTGCACAAAGAACCCATTGTTCTTGATGCTTTGATAAATTCCAAGTGCTAGAGATAGAGCCAAGAAGAACATGTGCACCCTTGGGCCTTTCCCCATTGCTGAATTAAAGTGCTATCCACCCATGCTTGAGTCAGCTGTAAACTATACCGGCATGACATCTGTTGCCCCCATTGCCAATCCCTATCCTGTCTCAGTTGCATCTGTTGTGATTCACTGCAAATGGTGCAATGTACCTCTCCAACACATCCTCTGATTTGGCTATTCTCCCCACTCCACACATTATCTGTTGGTAAGAAAACATCCACCAGCAATTGAAAGGGATGAGAACTAACATCTTTGACAGTTTGATCCCTTCTCTAGATAAACGAAAGCTAAACATTGAGAAGAGCCCGAGACCATAAAAAGAGTTGAATTACATTATAGGTAGTCCTTGACTTACCATCACAACTGTGTCCAACATTTCGATTGCTAAGCAAAGCAATTATTAAGTTTTCCCCTATTTTACAATTTTTTTGCCATGCTTTTGTTGTTATTGTTAAGTGAATTACTACAGTTGTTAGAGATTCTCAGTCATCCAGGTCAAAGGTGCTTTTTTCAGGACTGATTTGTTTTTTTTCTTTGAAGACATTTCACTTCTCATCAAGAAGTTTCTTCAGCTCTGACTGGATGGTGGGGAATGGAAGGATTTATATTCTTTGCAGACAGCTGGTCATTTGCATTCTTTTAGAGAGTCATTGAAGCCACTTGGAGGGTTCTCTGTGTTCTCAGGGTCACTACTCAACCCTAAATGAATTGTTGTAAGTCAAGGACTACCTGGATGACTTCTTCTTCTAATAACTGTTTTGACTAATATCTATATGGATAAGAAAAGTGAAAGTATCAATTATTTCAGTTCACTGTTCCTGGCAATGGCAATGGAGGGAAAATTAAACTATATTAGGGAAACAATAAACTACTAATGGAGTAATAACAGCACACTGATACAAGTATTGTACCACTGTTATGTAATATGAATATCTTTAGGACTATTGTATATTTCTATAGAAATTGTCTGTTTTTCTAAAAACTGAAAAAAATATACACTTCATGAACGTGGTTGATAAATTCTTGAGCAATTCTAATATAGGTACATTGACGGAAAAAAAAATTGGATCAGACATAAAACAATTATTAAGTGAAAACTGTTGTTCTGGATCAGGCTTTGGCTTGATCCATCTATTCTATAATTTATTGTGTTTGTTTAATTCAAAGATGGAATCCAGCAAGAGAAAAGGATAGCTTCCAGTTAAAAATAATAATCATAAATATCTCTGAGAAACATCTTTCAATGTTCTTGGGATTCATGTCAAACTCTCAAAAAACTTGGACTAGAAATAATGCAACAAAAAGGAAGTACTATGATGGCTTTTAAGATACCAAACCATATAGAGAAAATGAACTCCATTGAATGCCTAACACAGGAGAAACTATTAAAATCTCATTTTTTTCTCAGTGTAAGAAAAATTGTGTGTACAGATATATATGTAAATTCTTTTGAGAGCAGACATTGGAATTTCATTTTTAATGTGTGCCAGTGTGTACACAGAAAAACTGTCAGTAAAGGTTATCTTATCTTATTATTGAGAAGGGAAGAATTATTTGTTGTATAACCCACTAAGAGCCGTGATGGCGCAGTGGTTAAAATGCAGTACTACAGGCTAACTCACTTAACTCACTCCAGAAGTTCAATTCTCATCAGGCTCAAGGTTGACTCAGCCTTCCTTCCTTCCAAGGTCAGTAAAATGAGGACCCAGATTGTTGGGGGCAGTAGGTTGATTCTGTAAACTGCTTAAAAGGGCTATAAAAGCACTGTGAAGAAGTATGTAAGTCTTATTGCCATTGCCATAAATGTTTATTAGCTTATCAGAGAAAATATCAATATACCTCTTTTTACACATGAGATTAAAAGCAACAGTTTGATCCAGGCAGTCCCTTGCCTATCCAAGTAGCCTTCTACTTTCTGATATTGAGGACAACATCTTTAAAAATAAATTACTTGATTTTTTAAAATATGAATAGAAACTGAAATGTCCAGCTGCAAATTTCTACTGTGCTTTAAGTGAACATAAACTGTTCCCTCCAGGCTTTTTCCATCACTGAGGAAAGGTTGAGGACACACACTCCCCTTTATCCAATAAGTGAGTTTGATTCCCACCCAAATATGGAGATTTCACTGAAAGATTGTTTTCTGCCTGGCAGAGTCTCTTAGTCAATATCCCTCCATTGAAATTGTTCGAGGTTTTTTTAGAAGTTGCCAAGCCAGTTAATGTATTAAAAATTATTTTGACTGCAGAAAAAGCCTGGCTAATTACGATAATTCCATAGAATTACACAACAGTAATTCTAAAGCAGACATTGTAATGATATAATACTTATGTAAAAGTAGGTTAGGTTCCAAAGGACCATAGTTAATTCCAACATAAACTACAGGGTTTCCTCTGAGAGACCACATTCCTTAAACAGTGAGAACTTTTAACATCACTGGAAAATCTTCTTTCACCAACTTCTTCAAGTTGGAACCCTGAACATCCAACTTCAAAACTGTTATATTCAAACAATGTATACCTATATTTTTACCCTCCCAGATATAGATAAATGATAGATAGATAGATAGATAGATAGATAGATAGATAGATAGATAGATAGATAGATAGAGAAAAAGAAAGAAAGAAAGAAAGAAAGAAAGAAAGAAAGAAAGAAAGAAAGAAAGAAAGAAAGAAAGAAAGAAATGTTAAAAGACTATGTAAGACAACCTGATTTCCAAGATTTTGTCACATGTTAGAATGTCCAGTTTCCATACTTTCAAATAAAATACCTATTCATCTCCCTGTTTTTCTGTCTGTCTATCTAATGGCAGATCTAGGTTGCAATTGTCTGGGTGATCATTAGACTGCAACAAAAAAAATATGAAAACAACACATTGGAAACATTGTAATATGTTTCTGCCATCTGATGGTGGTCCAGATTTGCAGCTCAGATCTGGTAGCCTTACCTATCTTGGCAGTAATACCCACTCTTCTTTGAATGCACATAGGTCTTGTTTAATCCATGATAAAAAGTTAACAATTTGCAGTCTTTGTGCCAACCTCTCCAATCTAACAATTATCTATAATATCTCACAATGTTGGAGTCAAATCAAAATTTAAGGACTATAGACTGAAGTCTGCATAAAGTATAGAGATAAACAAGATTTTGTGTCTTCTGGAAATGTAGAGTTCCAGCTTCCAGAATTCTTTGCCACTGGTCTTGCTGCTTGGATCTGATGACAGCAGAAATCTAAAACATCTGGAAAGTACAAAGTTGCCTTCTCTTAAAATCCTTGCTCCTCTAATCATTGGCTTTGCCATTGTTTCTCTTCTCAAACAAATTTCCCTGAAGTTTGCCCTTTGCTTCAGGTATCAAAATAACCATTTCTAGGAAAAACGGGAAGGAAAAATATTCTCAGAAACACTTCAGAGTATAGTTCAAATGAAAATGCAGTAAAAGTTTGCAGCAAATGTTAGTATTTCTTTTCAAATGATGAGATCAGCATTATTATTATATTGATTGCAGACTGATTTTTAAATAACAGTCAGATTACTCATTTTCACTCAATTCTTTATACAATTGGGTTGACCTATGTACTCGTGTGTATACAGTCTATAATCCACTAAAACAAGGATTGCTAAATAGTTTAATATATTACACAACAACTAACACTCTCAAAAATCCCTATGAAAAAAGATTGCCTGAAATATTTTCAAAGCCTTCTTAATGGCCACTGTTTCCAGTGTACCTACTGAAAAGATATCATTTTGAGTTGTCCTCATATAGGCTACCAGAACTGCACTGTAAACATCCATAGGAAAACAGCAAGGAGATATGGAGATATGGAAGACTTTTTGATGACAGGAATATGTGCCTACTTCTTAAAAAAGCTATCCACTACCATAGCCGAACCTCTAAGCATAATCTTTGAAAAATCTTTCAGGACCAGCTCCTTGCCAAAACTATGGTCACAAGCCATGGTAATCCCCATCTTCAAAAAGGGAGACTACAGCCTACTTTAAAAATTACAGACCAATCTCCTTATGCTGCGTCACCTGTAAGGTCATGAAATCAATTATTAACCAATCCATTATCCTCCACTTAGAGACAAACAACCTGCTCTCTAATAAACAATTTGGTTTCAGAAGAAAACTATCCTGTAATCTGCAACTCTTACACTACAAAAATATATGGACTACACAACTCGATCAGGGCAAAGCAATAGACGCAATCTACATAGACTTCTGTAAAACCTTTGATTCAGTGGTACATAACAAACTACTACTAAAACTAAAATCTTATGGTATCTCTGGACACCTACATAACTGGATAGAAGCATTCCTGTCAAACAGACAACAAATGATCAAAATTGGAAGCGTCCTATCAAATTCTGTACCTGTCAACAGTGGTGTCTCCCAAGGCAGTGTTTTAGGACCAACTCTCTTCATACTCTACATAAATAACTTCTCTTATCATATTAAGAGCAACTGTGTTCTCTTCGCTGATGATGTAAAGCTATTCAACACCACAGACAATACTGCTACTCTTCAAAAAGACCTTGACTATGTATCAGAATGGTCAATCAAATGGCAACTTCAAATCTCAACAAATAAATGCTCTGCCTTACATATTGGCAGAAAAAAACAGAAAATAAAATACAAGCTAAATAGTCAAGACCTTGTTGAGGATCCAAACTTTGTCAAGGACCTTGGAGTACTCATCTCAAATGATCGAAGTGCTAGAGCCCACTGTAACTACATAGCCAAAAAGGCATTAAGAGTTGTTAATCTAGTCCTACATAGCTCCTTCTCTGGTAATATCACACTACTAACTAGAGCATACAAAACATTTGCTGGACCTATACTTGAATACAGCTCATCAGTCTGGAACCTATATCATGTATCTGATATTAACACAATTGAAAAAGTCCAGAAAGATTTCAGAAGAAGAGTTCTCCACTCCTCTACTCATTGCAGAATACCTTATGCCACCAGACTTGAAACTCTAGACCTAGAAAATCTAGAACTACGCCGCCTCCGGTCCAATCTAAATATAGTATATAAAATCATACATTGCAATGTCCTACCTGCAAATGAATACTTCAGCTTCAATCATAACAATACAAGAGCACACAATAGTACAAGCTCAAGGTTAACCGCACCAAACTTGACTGCAGAAAATACGACTTCAGCAACAGAGTGGTCAATGTTTGGAATACTCTACCTGACTCTGTGGTTTCTTCCCCACACCCCAAAAACTTTAACCTTAGACTGTCTACTTTTGACCTCACCCCCTTCCTAAGAGGCCTGTAGGGGGCGTGCATAAGCGCACCAATCATGCCTACCATCCCTGTCCTATTATTTTTTATTTTTCTTATAAGTATTTCATGTATTCAAAACTATATTTATTCTTATACCTGTATGTTGTAAGCGATTGACAAATCAAAAAAAATGTTAAAAAAATGTAAAAATGAAGTGTCTCTTTGGATTTTTGTAGTCCAGCTCTGGTACGTCTCCAAAGGCAGATTTTCTTTCCTGATTTTAATGAATGGTAAAGTCATGCCAAAATTAGCACTCTCATAGGTGATATAGACAGAAGCCAAAAATCTGAAATCTATAAAAGCTCGTCTGCAGAGCAGTGCTTCTCAATCCTGGCAAATTTAAGATGTGTGGACAGAAGAATGAACCTGCTGTTTAAATGTCTTTTATGGAAACAACTTCAGCTCTCGTATATCTGACGGAAAATGAGCTGATGACAATAGTGAAGAGGATATTTCAAGCAAGGGAAAGCACTTCTGAATTACTTCATTGCTCCTGCCCTATTAAAAGTGAAGCCCCTTTGCTACAGAAGCCAGCTACCGAATGAGTCAAATATTAAGCCTGACTGTTTTTTTTCCAAAAGCTACTGAAATTTTATGATTCAGTCTTATGAGTCTGTCTGCCCAGAGATTTGACTACCAATAGATTAAACTGGGAGCTAACTTAAACTGGGAGGACACCTTATGGGATCTGACCAAAGGGAATGAGGGGAAATCCTCTACCCTCCAGACCCAGACCTGAAATAATTTCTCTGAAGATATATACAGAGAGATTCATGTGTCAGTCAAAGTCAACTTAGACACACAGATGCCATGGTTGACAGTGAATGCCAACAGGGATCTTTTGAACTTCCATTATTTTGGTATCCTTAGAAAATGGCAACTGCTTCCTAGAAGCATCCAAAAGGGTGTACAACAAACTGAAATTTTGTCAGAATGACAAAACCTTCTCCACCTTTACATACTTGCCTGCAAGGTTTTTTTAATCATTTGGCCTCTATCCATGAGTGTCCACAACACCTTGATCAAGGCAAACCAAAGTATCAGCTCTTCTGATCACCCAGGAAGACGTTTTGGCAGGGGGATGGAGTGGTCAGATGTATGTTCCATGAAATATTTAGCACTGATGATGTTACCCAGTTTGGATAATGAAACTGCAAAATGACAAGCTCAGAGCACCAAGAGCCCCTCAAAATTTTCATAGATGCAAACATCCATTGGTCCTCCAGATTACTTCAGATTTGCCAGTTCCAAGATGAGCTTGAATAACTTCAATAATATATATTATTTTCATCCTTTCCTCAAAAGAGATGTTACCTCCCATTTTAAATAATTCCAAAGGATCAGTTTTTCCAAAGGATCAGTTTCCCATGAGAATAGGAATCAGAATTTAGATTTCCTACCAAACACTGATAATTATTTTAAAATTTCTAAGTGGAACTAACCTAGATGTCTCTCTTAAAATATATTCCAATCTTGAGGTATATTCATTTTTACAAGATTTTTCTTCCCTATAGATATTAAAATTGTCATCATAAATCCATGTTATACAAATAGAAAGGTTCAAATTCATCATGAAAGTTATTTTTCCAGAAATAAATAAATAATGAAACCTGAACAAAAAAACAAGCTTGTTTTTATGTATTTCCATGGACACCATATTATTGTTCACAAAATATTAGTTGTATTACAATTTTATAACCAGAATATTTACCCCCTTGTATAATCTCCCATTCCCTGAATATCTTGAACAATAAAACTAGTCAACCATTCAAAATTACATCTTGCAAGCAATTTTGCCACGTGCCTAATCTCGATATAAAAATGTTGATTTTTCCAGATGTCAGAGGAATCATATAAACATTAAACCAACATGTTTCTACCTCAGGTTTAATTTTCAATTGCATAAATTAGTTCTAGACAAAGAGACAGCGATGTCCTAAGCCAGTTGGCCCTTCCTAGCAAAGCCAATTTCAAGATAAATGATTTGAATAACAAACATTAACTCAGACAAAGGCCATTGATCTTGATCCTGGACACACTGCAAAAATTCTGCAAAGTAGAATTGTTTTAATAGGAATTAGATTTCCAAAAATTCTGCAAAAAAAATTCTGCAAAGTAGAATTGTTTTAATAGGAATTAGATTTCCAAGGTTTGATTCAGTAGGTGAATATTGTTCATTCAATGAAAGATCAATGCAATTCATGACATTTGAATATACACAATGAACACAGAATGCTTAGGGATTTGTTGAACAGGAAAGGTTTGAACTGAATACGACGGGGCATAAAATAGAGTATCTTGGAATAGGGCATAATTAACTGGAACAATAAACAGTAATATTTGTCACAGCAAGATTCTGCTGCAGTTTACTGGTTGGAAATAATTTTGTGCGCTACTTTTTTGTTCATGTGGAAAAACATGCTGAATGGACATATATTTTTCTCTGGAGGCATAAAGCAGCTTCCAAAAAGTGGGGAGGGAAGAAGATGACAAGGAAAATTTGGAAGTAAAAATGTGGCTCCTAACAGACCGTCCAATTTGATTTAGTCCTACACCAATATTACTTTAAAAACAAATCTGGTGAAAGATTTCCAAGTGTCTTGTGTTGTTTGGCTCTTAGCTAAGGTAACTAATTTGATATCATTTTTTGTTCTTATAATCATGGCACATATTCTAACAGCAGAGCATGGCTTTGCTCTACGGTTATGTTATATATTACTAGAGGACTTCACTGACTTGTAAAATTCAAAACAAATATCTTTTTTATATATCCTGGGGAAGATCTTTTTTCAGATCTATTGGAATTTATCAAGCAAGTAGTTTGAAGGGCCCTGCTGGCTAAATGGTCATGTTTATTTTATTACTAGAAAGGCTATGATCTATTAAACATTCTTGGAATATTTATTTATTTATATATCATATCTCTTAACCATCTTTCTAAGCGGTGGGATTCAAATTTTTTTGCTACCGGTTCTGTGGGCGTGGCTTGGTGAGCGTGGCAAGGAAGGATACTGTAAAATCTCCAGTCAGAGGTGGTAATTTGCCAGTTCTCTGAACTACTCAAAATTTCCGCTACTGGTTCTCCAGAACTGGTCAGAACCTGCTGAATACCACCTCTGATCCATCTCCCTCTTTGCATATTATTGGTTCACATATTATGTGAACAAATGAATCAACAAGAATGCAAACTCTAACACAGTGCCAGCAGCAGCAACAAATTTCCCTGATTCAGTGGAGTTTACAGTTTACAGAATTCCTATATGTGTATGTGTGAGTGTGTTTGCATGTGTATGCATGTAGAGGGGTCTGCGTAGGTATACAAATATGCATATACAGGAAGTCCCCTTCCAGTGGTTCCATGATTGCATTTTGGGCAGTCATATTAATGACTGCTTGCAGAATCCCACAGTCATGTGACAGCAATTTATGACATTTTTGCCCGAAACCAATGTGTATTACTGGTTTCCAGCAAAAAATGCCCACTGCAAATGGGTTTGCTTATCAACTGCTATTCATTTAACAAAAACCACCGAAAAGTCATAAAATTGAGTTGGTCACAGAGGTCATAAGTTGAGGGCTATATATGTATTTGTGTGTGTACATATACATACACACACACACACACACACACACATACATACACATATACATACACACATATATACATACATACGCATATGATTACAGCTCAGCTTATTGCATCATGGTCAGCCTTTTCATTAGCAGTTGAAGCAGTTAAACTTTGCTGTTCTAGCCCATTTGAAGTCTTATGAAAGCATACCATTATTTACTTGATCATATTTTCACTGCCAATGGAAGGGATCAGAGGTGGTATTCAGCAGGTTCTGACCAGTTCTGGAGAACTGGTAGCAGAATTTTTGAGTAGTTCGGAGAATTGGTAAATACCACCTCTGATTGGCCCTGTCCCCATCTGTTCTCTGCCTCCCGAATCCCAGCTAATCAGCTGGGTCTTCTTTTGTTGCCCTGTACAGGAGAACTGGAAAGCAGGTTAGTGGGGTGGGGAGGGAATGGCCATGCCCACCAAGCCATACCCACAGAACCGGTAGTAAAAAAAATTGAATCCCCACCACTGGAAAGGATATGAGGAATTTTCATTATCAGAGGCCAAAACCACTTCATTTATCTTGGGTACTCTGGTAGTATACTTGCTGAGAAGTGTTGCTTATTGTTTAAGCAGAAATATGTCTTATATCCCCTTTAGTTTCAGCAAGATGGTATTATGGCAGTTTAATCCACTATGTGGATACATGAGACAAAATGATAAAAATGTGTTTTCACACTGTTAGGAAAAAGTGTCATAATCAAAATCAAAGTAAGAATTGTCCAGCTTTGTATTTTCTAAACCAGATTATCAGGGGTTGGTACATACTATATTAAAAATGGGAGCACTATCAAGCACAACAGCTGTCTTATAAATTTTGGACCCAGTAGGAGCCCAACTTACTTCCAAAATTTAGGATTAGAATTCTGAAGGGCCAAATTTTTCCTCATATAAATCACTTCAATCTGAATACTTTAAGGCCCCTACTTTTTCTTCTCCTAGTGTTTTTTTTAAATCTTTAAGCAGATTTGGACTACTCTTCAATGAAGAATCATTCCTTTTAATATAAAGTCAACACCTGCTGATTGCCTCCGAATTAAGTTAAATGGATGTAATGAATCTACCTTAACATGCCCTTGGATGTTGTAGTGAATTCAGAATGCAGCAGCGGGATTTCTGTTTCTCACCAATATGTGATACCTACTCACTACCCTCTGTAATTTTCGGAGTTAAATTCAAGGTTCTGATGTAAAAATACAAATCCATATAAAACCTTTGGGACCCAGCTCCTTGAAGGAATGCCTTCTCCCTAAGTGGTGAATTATTGATTGTCTGATTGTCCTCTTTTTATGGGTGGTGACCAAGAGGCTAATGATTATCAAAAATCAACCAGGAGAAAAGTGTTACCATTTTTTGTAAAAATTCTTTCCCTGTTATAATTAGGATGGGTTCCTCTCTGGCTTGCTTGAAGACAACACTAAATATTTATTCTTGATACTCAGAATCTGTTATTTTAGACTGTCATTTGGATACTTTATTATTTAAGCTATAAATATTTGGGTTTTATTTCTTATGTTTTTACAGTAATTTATGAATGTTATAATGGGTTATGATGCTTTGGGAAAGCTATGAGTTTAGTGATGTTGCTCTGGATATTAACTGCTGTGAGTTTTGCTGGCCAAAGTGAATGGAAGAGAAGTACGTTAATAAATTAGGAGACCTGGCTATTCCTGTAGTTCTATATGATGTTGCTAGCATATTAATCCAATAAAGCAGGGGTGTCAAACTCAAGGCCCAAGGGGCCAGATCTAGCCCATGGGGTGTTTAGATCTGGCCCATGGGGCCAATCTGGAAACAGTGAGGGACTGACCCACAGTGCCTCTGCCAGTGAAAATGGAGCTCGGGAGCCTGTTTTCGTTGGCAGAGCACTCAGGCCACTACAGGTGCCCCCCACATGAGTGACATCAAGCTAGCCATGCTCCCCCTGGCCACACCAATCCCGGCCCCCCGAGGTCAAACACAACCCAGATGCAGTCCTTAATGACACTGAGTTTGACACCCCTGCAATAAAGGATGCAACAGAATTTGCTCTGTGTGTCTTATTCTGTGGTGTAATGCACCCAATCATATTGTAATATAAGCAGAATGTTAAATACCTTGTTATGTTCATTTAAAATGATTGTTTTTTTGTTCCCGTTAGGTAAACCAGCAGGTTATGGAGGCAATAGACGTTCCTCTTCTTCTAGGGGAATAGTGGATGAATGCTGTTTCCAGAGCTGTGACCTGATACGGCTGGAGATGTACTGTGCTCCTATCAAGCCACCTAAATCTGCACGCTCTCTACGTGCTCAGCGACACACTGATATGCCTAAAGCACAAAAGGTAGCTAAAGTGTTATCAAATTTAATCTGATTATTTGTTACATATGAGGATTTTCAGCATTGCTCATGGGATGGACATATGGAGCTCGGGAGTACCAGAAATCCAAATTTGATATCTATGGGCAGCTTTCATTTACAAAATACTGTAGTCTTCCAATATTAAATAGATATGGAAAGAAGACACCAGAGAAAGAGAGCCACAGATATAACTGTATATTCCATATCTCTTTATCTCATCTTTGTCTTTGCCTTCTTTTTTCTTTCTCTATTAGTAGCTGTGGATAAATTATTGGTATTATTTTGAAACATCTTGGTTTGTTGTAGAAGTGCCCCACTTTTTTTCTTAATTACGCACATTATTTCCTTATTTCTATCTAGCTTTCTTTCTTCTATCCCAAAAGACTTGACAGTCTTGCTGAGAAGTAATCATTGGGTACTTTAGAAATGGTTGCCCTCCACTTATGATTTACCCAGGAATTTATATGTGTGTTGATATCATCTTTTGTGTACAAATGATGCTGCCTTAGCTACTTAACGGCTTGTACTCATTCTTGAACTTTGCAAATGATAGATTACTAAAAGTCTCTAGTCCCAGCTAACTTTCATGAACTTTGTTGTCCATTTTTGTATTGCCATCACTCTTCTGCCCGTGTTTATGAATGCCTGTGGTTGACCATTTTGTGACACTGAATGCTGGCCTAGAAGGGACAAGGGCTGATCCAACAGCACTCTCTATTCTTATGTTCTTTTCTTAGGTTTCTCTCCAATGTAGTCGTCTCTAACTAAGTCTCACTGGAATCAGCTAGATTTTTCTTCTGATGCCTACAAATGGGATCAAGCATTGATCTTACAACTGATTTTTATCTGAACATTTTAGAGTCAGTTTTACTTTTAGCGTCAGTAATTTATTCTCAGGCTTTAGAATGGTCTTGAATTTAAATTAGTAAAATAATAAATTGGCTTCTTTTAACATTATTTCAAATTCATGAGGATTTAGATGTGGCCTTTAGGGCAGTTTGGCTACCGTTACAATAAGGCTCAGCTTGTTAGCTGGGATGCAAGGAGATCTTATTATGGAAATGATGGAATAAGACCAAGGTCAGAAGGGATTGTGTTCTGTTAATACCACTAGCAGATAGAGAAGTCTCATTAGAGTAATGCCAGAAAACAAACCAGATGTTTTTACTATTTTTAAAATGTCTCAGGTATTCATGTTAGTCAGAAACAGGGCTACATAGACAAAGTCACTTTTTAAAATTGTGCTTCTTTCTTTATTCTAATTATACTTTGCTTTCTATTCTAATGAGCACTCAAACTGACGCACCAATTTAACAAAAGGCAATAACTTTTTTAAAAAGGGAGAAAGTTAAAATAGTAATCGAAATTATTGCTAACTTATTTAAAAATTAAAAATGTGACAAAACAGCAGCCACTGTACAACATCTTTAATCACTGAAAGAATGAAGATAAAATATCTGAAGGACTTCATTCCATTAAGTGGGAGTAATTTATTTATTAAACCTATATGCCTCCCATCTCGCAAAAGCAACTAATATAGGTGAAAATTCTCTCCTAAGTGCTAAAAAGAAAGAATTTAACAAAACTGTAGGGTGGTTGGGGTGACAGAACATTGCCCAGTGAATTTCTATAGTTGAGGTGGGCTTCAGCCTGGATCTCTTTAATTCTGGTCCAGCACCTTAACTATTATACTGTATTTCACTGACTTTTACATTATTAGTAGCTAACACATAATACTTTGTCAGGTTAAGTTTATATTCTCCAAGGAATAGCATTCAAACTCAATACAGTTTGGACTCACATTGGTCATATCATTTCACAAATTAAACTTGTTATAACTTTGTCAGAAAGTTTGTTGTACAAGATTTTCCATTGCAGGCAAAAATATCTGTAGCTAAACAACCAGGAGATTGGCATGGTCTCAAAGGAACCATTTTTTACACATTTTTAATTGATCCTCAACTATATATCCAGAAAACAGATTGTTCGTTATTATAATGGGAAATTCATATGTCTTTATTTTGCATGGCAGCGTGAAATCTTTCACATACTGTAAGTGGCTTTTAAATGTTAACTCTAACAACTTTAACAACTCCCAGTCTATCAATCTACCTACCTCCTGGCCTATTATCTATAGGAGATGATCAGGCTGAGCCCGAAGGAGAAATCAAATGTCTCATCAGTCATGAGTCCAGCTGCATGAGATCTAAGTCCAGACTACTTTGAATTCTTTTCTACTACTTCAGGTTAATGTTAAGCATCAGAAAAATCAGGAGAGCCAGAGAGTTCAAATCGATTTATTACAAGCTTAAACTCTCTACAACAATCTGAACTGCTCACACTCATGGGAAATTAGTGGTAAGAATAGCAGGGAATTCAAGGTGAAGTGGACTTCAATCTTTTGTGAGAGCATAGGGACTTAAGACTAATGATGCATTTGACCCCTCCCTCAGGCTCAGCCTGGTCATCTACAGATACTACAATCATGTTGGAAGCATCTACCAAAGCACTTTCAGGTTGAAAGGATAAGCCAGGGACATCATCATTGCCTATGGGATACCTGAGAGGGCTCCTTTAATGTCCCTGTTATTTTCCCTCTGAAATGGTACTTGTTTGTCTACTTGCATTTGCATGCTTTTGAACTGCTAAGTAGGCAGTTCTGGGACAAATTGATGGGGGCTTATTCTGTCATGTGGCTCATGGTCTCGGGTTTTGAACTGCCAAGCTGTTGACCTCTCTGTTGTGTATGTACCATAGTTAATAAAGTATGAGCTTAAGGTAAAGTGCAGGGTTCTGGCCCTGCACTTCTGATTGGCTGTTAGGTGGCCAGATCGGATTGGTTAGTTCTGAGGAATGCGATTGGCCCTTAACAGAGAATTCTTATTGGTTAAAAGAGCTAGTATTCATAGCTCGTTATTGGACAATTCTCACAAGGGTTGCCTATATAAGGCAGAGTTCACTATTGTTGTTTTGAGAAGTAACTATGCAAATAAAGAGCTGAATGTTCACTATTCAGAGGCTGTCTCCATTTACTCCGATCCATGTTCAGTACTTAACTCTGGCGACGAGGATGGGATGTGGAGATGTCTGAACCGAAGAAGCCAGGAAGCAATTCCGAGCACGTGATAGACGACGCCAACAACGGAACCATGTCCAGCGGCATCGTACCACCTGCTCTGTTCGATCCAAACCAAGAGGATTGGAAATCCTACATGGATCGCTTCCAAATGTTTCTCGAAACAAATAACTTGAAGGACGCCACACCAGCAAAGAAAAGGGCGCTGTTCCTGACGCATTGCGGCCCAGCCGTATTTAAGATGGCTAAAGCACTCGCCAAACCTCGAGAAGTGAAGGCCATGAGCTGGAACGACCTCAAACCCATCCTGAGAGACCATTACGCGCCAAGCTTGCCTACGCTCGGGAGACGCCATGAGTTTTATCAGAGGAACCAACGAAAAGGGGAAAGCGTAGCTGATTTCGTGGCGGACATCCAAAATTTAGGGGGCCTCTGCGGGTTCGCCGATTTAGAAGAAGCACTAAGAGATCGAATAGTTCTGGGACTAGATGCACTAGGCCTGCAAAGCAAGCTGATGGCGAAAGGCGACATCAGCCTTGCCAACGCCATCACCGAAGCCACGGCAGCAGAGGCGACCAAAAGGTCGGCTGCACAACTACGGCGAAGCCGCACTCCGGTACCACCACCGACAAGCGACATTTTACCCAAGCCTGAAGGACAGCTCGCGATAACGCACCACGAGGACCTCTCTTTGTCATGAGACAGTGATGAAGAAGGGATCCATCGACTGTGGTCCGACCGAGACCTTCGCCCGAAACCCTTACGTCCTTGTGCTGGCTGTGGAGCCAACCATGCCAGGGCCGAATGCAAATTCCGTGACACACTCTGCCATGAGTGTGGGAAACGAGGCCACATCGGCCGGGTCTGCCGCAGTTTACCAGGACTCAGCCAGGCCTCAAAAGGGCCAACTATCGCCAATCGACAGGAAACCGTCCTGTAAGGTGAGAGCCAGTAAACCACTCCTACAGAAATCGAGCTTTGCAAAGAGAAGAGGCTCACCATACTATCACTATCGGTCACGCCTCAGCTTTGGACACTAAGAAAATCCGGGTCACGGTAGCCATCAAGAACCAGCCTTGCCACATGGAGGTCAACTCAGGATCGTCCCTCTTGATGGTGTCTTGGAAGACACTCAAGCAATTCATCCCCACAATTCAACGCCAAGACCTCCAATTTCAACGCCTCATCCTCAAGGACTACCAAGGAAATCGAATCTCCGTTGTCGGGTCCTGCCGAGTCCGAGTCTCCTTCAAGAAGCATACAGCGTACTTACCTCTAACGGTCATCGATAGAGATAGGCCTAGCCTACTAGGCCTCCAATGGTTCACGCCACTCGGCATTGAAGTGGCCGGCGTGAACTGAGTCGGTGGTTGTGAGTGGGAGGAAGACCTTATCTCTGAGTTCAGCGATGTCTTCGCGGACAGCTTGGTCGAGTATAAGGGGACCCCGATCTCATTCAGTCTAGATCCAAAAGTAGCTCTTGTTCGCTTGAAGCCCCTTAGAGTTCCGTTCGCTCTTAAAGCAAAAATTGATGAACAACTCGACAAGTTAATTGCTCAAGGGGTGTTGAAGCCCATCGATCACTCTCCATGGGAAACCCCCATTGTAACACCCATTAAGCCAGACGGGTCAATCCGAAATTGTAGGGACTACCAGGCCACTTTGAACCATGCCCTACAGCAGAATGCGTATTTAGTTCCGGTGGTGCAGCACCTCCTCCATTCCTTGGGGGGCGGTAAGGTTTTCGCTAAATTAGATTTAGCCCAAGCTTATCAACAATTACCAGTGGATGAAAAAACGGCTCAAGCCCAAACAATTGTAACGCACAGGGATGCCTTTAAATGTACCCGATTGCAATTCGGAGTTAGTGTAGCCCCGGGGATCTTCCAGAGCTTTATGGAAAGGTTATTACAAGGAATCAAGGGCGTGGTTCCTTATTTTGATGATGTATTAATTGCAGCCCCTACTCAAAAAATCTTACAGGACCGTTTGAAATGCATTCTAAAAAAATTCCAAGAAGCCGGACTTAAGGTGAAAAAAAATAAGTGTCAATTTTATACTGACAATGTTGAGTACCGGATTGATAGCCAGGGCATTCATCCTACCAAGAGTAAATTAAAAGCGATCAAAAACGCTCCCAGGCCACGCAACAAGGCCGATCTCCAGGCGTTCTTAGGCCTCATTAATTTCTATAATGTATTTTTATCGCACAAGGCAACTGTCGCTGAACTGTTACACCGATTATTAGATAAGAAAGCATTGTGGGTATGGGGTTACCGGGAAGAGCAAGCGTTCCGGAATGTTAAAAAACTGCTCACATCTGACTCTGTACTTATGCAGATTAACGAGACTTTGCCGTTAGTTATAACCTGCGATGCATCGCCTTTCGGGGTGGGCGCCATTTTGAGCCATGTACTGCCTAATGGGAATGAAGCCCCTGTTGAATACTTTTCGAAGACTCTTTCACAAGCAGAACGGAACTATGGACAAATTGATGAAGAAGCCCTCGCAATCGTTTCAGCTGTAAAAAAATTTCATGAATATGTGTATGGAAGGACATTTACCATTATAACTGACCACAAACCGTTGCTAGGGATAATAGCCGGGGACAAGCCAACCCCCTACATATTATCCCCTAGAATGACCCGATGGTCAGAATTCCTAGCTGCTTATAATTATCGCCTGCAATATCGCCCGGGGAAAGCCATTCCCCATGCCGACACATTAAGCCAAGCACCGCTTCCAGAGACTCTCGACAATCCGGCACCAACGGCAACCATGTTGCAGATCAAAACACTCAACTCGCCGCCTATGACCGCCCGAGACATCACGAGAGAAACCAAACGAGACCACACCCTAGCTCGAGTCCTAGGCTGGGTAGAACGTGGATGGCCATTGGACCAAGTACCAGATGACTTCGCACCATTCAAATCTCGACAGACTGAACTTTTTTCCCAAAAAGGCTGTATCATCTGGGGCGATAGAGTCGTTGTCCCAGAACGACTCCGGAAGACGCTGCTGTGAATTCTTGCCTTGTGCGATAAAAATACATTATAGAAATTAATGAGGCCTAAGAACGCCTGGAGATCGGCCTTGTTGCGTGGCCTGGGAGCGGCATGAAGGCGCTTGCACGAAGCTACGCATGGTGGCCGGACATGGACCAGCAAATCGAGCAGTGGGTTAAAGCGTGTTCCAATTGCCAACAAGTCAGCAACGCCCCACCAAAAGCCATGCCTACTGAATGGGAGACGCCACGTGGACCCTGGTCCAGAATCCACCTGGATTTCGCAGGGCCAACCAAGGGCTATACCTTTCTGCTGACAGTCGACGCATACTCCAATTGGTTAGAAATTCATCGTATGACGACTACGACCTCCGAGGCGGTGATCAAGATTCTAAACAGACTCTTTGCAACCCACAGATTGCCAGATGTCCTGGTGTCCGATAACGGGCCACAGTTTACGGCACTAATGTTCGAGCAGTACCTCGCTGACCGCAGCTCACCCCGCCTGCGCACCCTGCGACCAATGGCCAAGCTGAACGCATGGACCAATTTTTTAAAAAGACTTTGCAAAAAGTGGATTATGACAATATCGATGACAAGGTCAACCAAATTCTCTTTTTGAACACATAACTCCACATAGCATCACCGGCAGAACTCCCACCGAATTACTGATGGGACGAAGACTCCGCTCCCACCTCGACCGGTTGCACCCTGCTTACGAACCGGAAAAGCCAATAGGATCCAGCGGCCGCTGTCGCACGTTCCAGGTAGGAGACCTCGTTTACGCACAAAACTTATCAGGCGACCCGTTATGGATAGAGGCGACAGCAGTACGAGTAACCGGCCCTAAATCCTACGTAGTGAAATGCTGTGACAATAAACTGTGGAAACGGCATATCAACCAATTACGGTCACAACTCACAACGGCCAGTCAACAACTCCCCCATGACCAAACCGAGGGGGGGAGGTATGGAAGAAGATGGTTCCAGGGAATCTGCTCGAAGGGAGCGACGAACTAAGTGATACTCAGGAAATGGAGCAGGAAGGAGAAATGTTTGCACCGCAAGAAACTGCAACTGAGCAAGAAGCAGAACCACTGCCAAACAACAATCTACCTCAAAAGGATTGCAACCAACCAATCCAACGAAAATCCGAAAGAGTTAAAAGACAACCGTCCTATCTAAAGGACTTTACAACTACATCGTAGTTAAGAAGCCAGGGGGAAGGGGTGTTGTGTATGTACCATAGTTAATAAAGTGTGAGCTTAAGGTAAAGTGCAGGGTTCTGGCCCTGCACTTCTGATTGGCTGTTAGGCGGCCAGATCGGATTGGTTAGTTCTGAGGAATCCGATTGGCCCTTAACAGAGAATTCTTATTGGTTAAAAGAGCTAGCGTTCATAGCTCGTTATTGGACAATTCTCACAAGGGTTGCCTATATAAGGCAGAGTTCACTGTTGTTGTTTTGAGAAGTCACTATGCAAATAAAGAGCTGAATGTTCACTATTCAGAGGCTGTCTCCATTTACTCCGACCCATGTTCAGTACTTAACACTCTCAATGGCCTTTTGACTCAGCATCCTAACCACATGAGCCACTGCAGCTCCCACTTCCTGGCCTAATTCCTTAGGACAGAAGTAGGAAACTCCCTTTTACATTGTTAACTTGCAGAAAAATGTTGGAAGAGAATTTTAAGTATTTAAATATGAACTGGATTTCGATTGTGCCATATACCCCTACTTCATATAAACTAGCATTTCCTCTTCCCATTCAAAAAATAGGAACAGAACTACTGCAGCATTCAGGGAGGCAAGGATTGTCAACAGCACTCGTGTATACAATAATATGTCTTTTATTTTCAGGAAGTGCACTTGAAGAATACAAGTAGAGGAAACACAGGAAACAAGAACTACAGAATGTAAGAAAATTCCGCCTGTAAGAATGAAGAATGAATGTGCCACCTGCAGGATACTTTGCTGTAAATAATCAGACATTGGACAAAGCTAGAGTTCAATAAGTTTGATGAATTCTCCACTAATGGGCATTCTCCCTAGGAACAATGCAAGTAGACATTCCAACAAAAAGCCAACTCAGTGCTCAGATGTTTTTGAGACTGGCAGATTGCTACTGTAATTGGTCATTTCCTGCAATAAAATGTGCTACACACAAGTATCTACAAATTGTACATGCCTCACATAGACACAGTCCCACACCTCTTGTCTTCAGCAGCAAATGTAAAAGCCTTTAGTGGATTCAATTGCACTAAATTAATTTATGAACCCTGCTGTTGGAGTCACTCACCAGCCTTATCTAAGTGAAGTTTTTTTTTAACTTTTTTTAAATATTTGTAATTTTAGATAAGCAATAGATTGTTTGCCTTGCAGTGTCTGATAACACTGTTTGATTTCCCTTCCATATTTGCACAGTTTAGAATTCCTAGTAGCAACAGCAATAAAGTTAACATATTCCTTTCACTACTGTAGTGGCTTTTTAACAGCACACAAGACTCATGTGTTCATCTGACTCCAAGATCCACAGAGAGTTTTTACATACATGCAAAACATTATTTTCTTCCATTGAGGATGTTACTATTCATATTGCATCCTTATGCAAAGCTGTCTTTGGTCAGTGAAATTAATGGAATAGCTTGCATTACAAGAACTCCCTGTGCAAACTCCCATATCTAAAACAAGCTTCTGGGTCTAGGTTTTAAGATGGTCATTCCCCTGCCTATAACAGATGAAAATAGAAATATATGCAATTTGAAGAATCTAATAATTTTGTTGAGGTAAGCTAAGAGCACATATGAGCTCTCTTAAATTCTCAGTGACTCTTTCAGATAACTTATTCACAACAATATAAATAAATGTCTTTTTCTTCCATATAAGGGAATACATAGAAATTTAGCATATTAATCATACACATATAGCCAACAGTATGTAAAAAATCTCTTTAATAGTACAATGGTGCTATTCTGTAGCTTGCTTTATGAAAGGTCTTACCAAAACAGTAAGAGGTACAAGCAAAGTAGCATATCTGAAATAAGTTGGAAACAATGGCAAAAATTAAATAGAAGGGTATTTATTAAAAGATGCATGATTGATTTAAGGTTTCTAATTAATTAAAACATTAATATCAAAGAGTGATATGGGTACTCGAGTTACAATATTTTATTTGGTGACTGTTCAAAGTCACAATGTCACTGAAAAAAAGTGACATGATCTTTTTTCAGCCTTGTGACTATTGCAGAACCCCTGTGATCACATGACCAATATCCAGACATTTGGCAACTCGCATGTCTCAGAATCATGTGGTTACCTTTTGCAAGCTTCTGACAAGGAAAGTATATGCCAGGTTCACTTAGCAACTTCAGCAAGAAAGGTCGTAAAATGGGGAAAACTTCACTTAACAACTGTCTCACTTAACAATAGAAATTATGGGCTCAGTTGTGCTTAATAGTCAAGGAGTACCTGTACTAATATCCAACAGAAAGGACATCTACGATTCATGGTACTGTGAAAAAGCTACGATTTTATCTTTAAAAGCACCTTTGAAAAGATTGGTCCTTTTTGGCAACAAAGAAGAAAAGTGGAGTGAGTTTCCCAAGACTCTTAAAACTAGTGTGGTTGTGATAGAAAAAGAAGACGCAGAATACTGAAGCTTGACTTCTTTTGTCATATGACAACAGCAACCACCCTTCACCATCCTTCCTAAGATAGCAGCATTCAACCTAGTACAGTACCACCTTACTTATATGGCAATATGCTCAGGAATTTTAGGGCAAGCCAGAATCAAATATTAGCCACTAAACTTAATTTAGTTTCAACCAATGATATTTTAAAAATTTAGAACGGAAGAAAACTTGGAGAGCCTGTGGTCTACAGTGTCCTCAGTTCAGGATGCAGCCCAAGAAAGTGGAGTTCTAATGCCTAAATGCATTGAAAAATGAAATATGTGGCAAAATTTGCTTTACCTTTTACTGGTTTTAGTTAACAATGCAAAGTGGTGCTATTGTTCTGCTTGAGAAAGTACTTGAATAACAAAGACACAGAATAAAACATAAATATGTTTTTTAAGATAAGCCAGTTGCACATGTAGAGATTGTACTTAAAACTGAAATATGTTTAGCCATAACTTTTCAACTTTGTATGATTATAAGAAGGAAAGATTTTTTTTTGAACTGAGTGGCTAGCCTAATTTAAAACAAGAAAATTAAATATGGAATGAACATTACCGCTACATATATTGACTCTTAGGAAGTAAAGGATGATATTAAGCAAATACTTAACTTCCATTTGTTGCAATGGACATGGTATAGATCTGGGATAATTAGATATTGCACTGCAAAAAATACTGCTTTAGGTCCCAATCCAGCACATAAGGTGTGAGTAGAGCTTCAAGTATGGAACTCCTTCTCTGGCAGGTAGCAAAAGGACTTGAATCTACTGCAGAGGTCTTCAAACTTGACAGCTTTAAGACTTGTGTACTTCAACTCCCAGAATTCCACCTCCAGTCATTTTAGTTCAGGAATTCTGGGAGTTGAATTCCCACAAGTCTTAAAGCTGTCAAGTTTGAAGACCCTTGATCTACTGCTTATCATCTTTGAGCAGCAGGTTGGACTAGAAGACCTCAAAGGTCCTTTCCAACTCTTGTTATTCTGTTATTCTGATCAACTTATGTGGTGGGCCTATCAATTATCACAACAAAATGTTTTCAGTTCACACCACTTCTATACGTCTCTCAGTTCAAATTTTCTGTCCTGAAAAAGATTATATGGAAATCCATTTCCAACTGGGACACATAAGATAAAAAAAGGGACAGCTCCACGAGAAAGAGTTGAAAATATATGGCTAATATTTTATGCAGCCTAAGTTATGTATGCTTGTGTGTTTGTGTGAGTGCAGATGCCTGTAGCTTATTCCATGTATATGATTTTTAATGGTAGTTTCCATAAACTTTATCTTGTGAAAAAAATAATATTTTAATTTCCAGGGTTGTTCTTTTTCAATGAAAGTTAACCCAATTAGAGATTATTTGAATCTAAGCAGGAAAATGATTTTTTGTATAAAATATAAGCACTTATTCATTTTTAAAACTACTTTTAAAGCAGAAGTCCCATCCCACTGATTTGGGACAAAGACTTTTTATATGAAATGTGACTATACATTTATATAGGACTGCTGTCTTCATCTGAAAATAAATTGAATAATTCATTAAACAAACAAATAAATGAACCAACAAACTGACTCCTCTTTTAAAAATAGTGCTATTTCTATGCAAAACTATGCCATATATATTTTAAAGATCATTTAAACAGACATTCTATTGCTTTGGTTGCAAATAGGCATATACAAATGCCTGTCGGTTTGGGGATTATTTTTAAAGAGGGATCTGATTTATTATTATTTTTGTCAGAATGTTTTAGTTATTTAATAAGTTGCAAATCTCCCTTTATACATTTTTTGCAGAAATAATTTATTTCAATTAAATCATAGTAAATCATACACATCACATTTTGCTCTTGAAAAAGAAGCAGTTCTATCTTCAGACCATGTTCATTTTTATTTTATCACATTTTTGCTCATCATAGCACTACAAGCTTTATCTTTGTTTAAATACAGCATCTTATGGTCATTTTAACTTGATTTTTTACATGAAGAAAGTTACAAATACTACAATACAGATACTACTCTATAAAACAACAGTGGACAATGTTTTCATTTGGCTGAAAGACCTAAGGGTAGATATAGATAGATCATTTCTCCTCACCCCCTTCTATTCAAGTAAATTGCAGCTAATAACTAGTAGCTACTTCTCACTGAATGTAGATTTCAATTTAATTGCAATTATGTTTAGCTGACCTGGGACGATAGATTTTGATAGGTGTGAAGATAAAATTATAGAAGATAAAATTATATATGCCCATAAGAAAACATATTTTTTTATGCTACAAGTTATCCTACTTAATTATTTTAATTGGGGCCTGACTTCTATCACTAAGTGAATCAGTCATTATACAAAACATCTTGTGACCATTCTACTAAGTGATGGCAGTTCCAGTTGTGGTCATTAGGTAAGGACTGAATTGTCATTAGGCAAGGATGTCGACTCTCCTGCCCCACCACACTTGTTTCTGTTTTAGTATTCCCCACCTGCCTATGTCTTTCCCATCTCTGTCCTTTTGGTCACCTGGCACTCTGGTTACCACTGGAGATCTCATGAAGAGCCAGCAGCTGCCTCAGCCCAATAGCAGGAGGAGAAAGATATTGAAGGTCAACTGTGTGTGACAGGAGTAGGCGACAGCATGAAATCAAAAGGGCAGGAGGTAGTCAAGTTGGAGTTGAAGTGCACGCTGTGTCTGTTACGTGCAGGCAAGCTGCCAAGTGCTCAAATTTTGATCACATGATCATGGGATTCATGTGTTGCAACAGCTGTACCTTTGAGGACCAGTCAGAACTACCACTTGTTCAGCTTTATCATAACTTTATGTGGTTGCTGAACAAATGCTTGTTAAGCGAGGACTACCAGTACTGCTTATTATTCCTCTAGCTTTTATTCTTCTCCTGGGCCAAGGACAAACATTTTCAAAGCACCGTCCTGGAGATGCTAGTATAATTTTTTAAGAAAATTTATTTGGCATCTCAGTTTCAATTTTTACAGAATTACTTCTTACATATAAAAAGTTTGTTGGAAGATGAACCAGGGCTTTATGAGCACTACATTTGTTGGAAATAAAGAATTCATGCACTTATAGGAGAGAAGCTGACATCATGTGGTTATACTACAGGTTGTGTTACAAGCTGCAAGAGGACAAGACAGCAAAATATATACTGGCAGAGCTCGCTTAACAATTGCACTGTTTAGTAGTTGTTTCAGGTTACTACAGCACCAAAAAGGTCATTTTACAACCAGTCCTAGCCAGCAGTGGACTGCTACAGGTTCACCAGGTTCAATAGAATCGTTAACTTGAGCTAGATTCCAATATAAACAATATAGAATTTTTTTCACAGCGGTTGTTACTCTACTATATTTGCCACTTATTTTCTGTTGTACTGCATAGTGGAGTGTTGATACTGCTCAACTAAACATCACTATCAATTAACTTTCTAAATAGACTTACTTATGAGTGTTTATCTATTACAGAACCTCTAAATGGTGCACTCAGAAACAAAAAAAAATAGAAAAAACACTGAGGAAATGACTGAAATATATGAAAGAAGGGTGGATGCCTTCTTAAACAAACTGATGAAATTATCTACATTAGCCTTTCTTGGATAAAATTTCATTTACTAAAACAAGCAAGTGAAATATTATCCAAAAGAAGTTGAGTCACTTAAGTCAAATAAATAAATTTATCTAGAGTCAAAGCTGATCCATATCAGCACTAAATGACAATTTGGAAACTTCAATATATTAATCTCTTCTATGTGTCAATACCTTGCAAATTGTGGGACATTCTCTAGATGGGGGGAGGGCAGGAGAGAGGGATTTGCATAGTATTTAAGATGTAGGAAAGTTTCATCTGAACCCAGATAATTCATCAGGAAAAGTGGTTTGTGGATTGCAATCTAGACATCTGTTGGTTAATTATGTTTGTTCAAAACTTGAGAAGGAAAAAAAAGCAACACATCATTGCTTTTTTGTTTACAATGTTTTGCTCTGCAAGTATAGCAATAGCACTTAGTTATTATACCAATTGGAAGACTTCTCTGCTAGCCCTGATGTTTGGGAGAAAAGTTCATTCATGTCACTGGTTTTGTGTGCCTTGTCTTAAGTACTGTTGCTTTTTTTTCTTCTTGTAATCATTCCATTAATTTAAATACCTGTTTGCGGACTATGTTGTAATTTAGGTTTATTTCCCCTTGCAGCCCCAATCCCAAAGTGCTCCACCGACACAAGCCACATTGAGGACCAGAGTCTTAAGCAAGGAACTTGCCTGCGTCAAACTAACCCATGGGCAAGTTTCCTGACACTAGAGAGTAAATGAGAACAACTTTTCCTTTGAGGTATGACAGAGTGACTCTTGACATATGTCTCACCAATTCAATTGCATCCCAAGAAGAATATCAAATTACCAGCTGGTATCTTATGCCTTTTTTTTTTTTCCTGAATTAGTGTTGCTACCTAAAAGAACGATTCTTTAATGCAAGATGTGTATTTCTTTTATTTTTATTTTTTTTAAATCAGAATGTTATGGGGTATGTTTTACATACTTCGGAGAAAGTTTGAAGTGAGGCATTTTTTAATGCATCTCAAGAGGTTTCGGTAACAAAACTTGATGCACATTTGCAATGTCACTTGCCTCTAACCATTTGCATAAGTCCTGCATATCTTCTCTGCAAGCTAACATGACTGAGGATGGGCTGACACCTATATGGGTGACCTCTTACAAATCTAGCATATCATAAGTAGCCCTCCGATTTATGAATATTCTTTTTTTTTTAACTGCCAAGGTGCTAAATGTTGAGATTAATGTTGATGTATTTCCCTTGTGCTCATATATTTTCCCTGTGATCAAGGAGAGAAGCAACCTAGAACTAAGGAGAAATTTCTTGTCAGTGAGAACAATTCACTAGTGGAATGACTTGTCTTCAGAAGTTGTAGGTGATCCATCACTGGAGGTTTTCAAGAAGAGATTGGACAGCCATTTGTCCAGAATGGTGCAGGTCTCCTGCCTGAGCAGGGGGTTGGATAAGAAGACCTCCAAGGTCCCTTCCAACTCTGTTATTCTGTTATACTTTTAACAGCAAAAAGTTATTTTCTAAATCCAAATTCATCAAATCACTTCAGATCATGCAAATGATCTTCCTAAGTGAATGCAAAATGCATGAGCATAAACGTTTGTGCAGCTCTCCATGTTTGGATTTCTAGTTTACCATTTTCTCCCTTGTGTTCCATCAGAATACAAACTGTCATGACTTCATGACAAGTAAATAATATTTCATACTATGTATGTAACATTAGTATGTTGCAGAATTTCCTATTCCATGACTCTATCAAATACTACTCATCAGTTATTCTCTCTATTTAGCACTCATTAGTTGCACACCAACACACAGAAATCCCAATGACCAAAGTTTTATTGCTTTGTTCAAAGAAGAAGAAGAAAAAACCCTCACGATTTCATAGGTCACTCAGAATCATTTAGCCCAGGTGCCAACTCTGTCCAAAATGTTTAGCCCAGTAAAAATTGTTCCATAAACAAATAGCATGCTCATGCTTCTTAAATGCTTTTTAGTGTTTATCATGATAGGTCCAAACATTCTCAAAAGCTAGCTGTCTGATTTCCACTTCTTTTTTTGCATTGTATCTTTACATTTTAATTGACTGCAGTTTCTCCTTTTAGAAAAAAGGACTCGGTCACACTGACACAAAGCAATCTTTGGTTTGTAGAATGTATGGAAATATTTGCAACCCTCATGGAACAAAATCAAAATGTGAAACATTCTGTAAGAGGGTACCTTTCTAATGTATTTGTATGCATAATTTACACCTCTGTGAGGTTGAATAAATAATAATGGTTAATAAATATCTGTCTCAGCATCTTCTGTTCCGTATAACTCTTGATCTCTTTACTCATAACCTGCTTGTTTTAAAACATTCTTGGGGCATTTCTGGTTTTCCATCAGCCTGAGCCAAGACTATGATTTTATTGCAAACCAGACTTCCCTAATCTGGTATTCTCCAGATCTGTTGGACAACAATTCTTAGAAATCCTTCCATCAAAATGATGGGAAAGCACAGGGTAGGGGGAAAAGTGACCTAATTTATATCTCATAACTTTTGGCTATTGATAAGAAGAAGGGCATTGTCTGGGACACACCAAACTTGTGATTTCTACCTATCCTTTCTACTCAAAAGCTGCAGTAAACATAATAATATATGCTTTTGATGACAGGAATAGAAATAAACTGTAGCACACTATTGTTACCACCTTAATCTGCTCAGTATCTAGTTTTGTAGCACTAATTAAAACCAAACCATAAGTAGAAGAGGAGTTACTTTATCTCAATTCCTGTTTTGTTCTTTATTATGAAATTGACTGGAAGCTCCTAATTTATTAATCATTATGGTTAATGAAGAACTGGTGAAATCTTCTCTTATATACCATTTTTCTCATATGAACCATGTCAGCAAAGCTGGAAGGCTTTATGAATTTCTGTACACTAAGTTTCACAAGTGGGTTAGCTGTGTCCCACATTTTTAATTCAGCAGAACAGATGTTCAGGGTGATACCTTACAAGAGCGGTCTGATTCCTTTCATCCTGAGATGTACAAAATCCTGTATGAGAGACAGATAGAATTAAATATCCTTAGTATACTGGTGATACACACTTCAACTCTTTGGAAAACTGTTTCTATATGTAATCTAGGGCTTTGGAGAAGAGGAACAATAAAGCATCACAAGACCAAATGAAATTCATGAATGAAGGCAGATATACGTGTCCCAATATTGCAAGAATGCAGCATTGCAAATAGAACTTTTCTACTTCTGATTATCATTCTTGCAGATGGGAATGGAACCACCACATATCATGTCCTATTCCTAATTTAGAGACTTATTCTAGCAATATTACTGGAATGGTACATAACAGGGGTCCCCAACCACCGGGCCGTGGACCGGTACTGGTCTGTGGATCATTTTCTACCAGGCCGCCAGTTTGCTTGGCGTCGCCATCTTGTTTTGACGAGAAAGTGCTTCCGGGTGAGCTTTTCCGGTTGGAAAGTGGCGTTTGGGTCCTGAAGGAATCCTTGCACCTTAGTTTCATCAAGGGGGAGGCGGCTTCGAACAAAGAGCCATCCCGATGGCGGAGGAGATTAAGAAAGCACAAAAAAGGTACAAAGGAGGAGTTGAAGGTGGCGGGGGACGGCTGGCTGGCCGGTCGCTCAGCTCACCTTGCCTTGTCATGCGTGCTGAGGCCGGTACCGGGCCACGGATCATTTTGTGATGCCGGCACAAAAAAGGTTGGGGGCCACTGGTATATAATGATCAATGGTATATAAGCATGAACATGTGGGGTATGAGCCAGGGGTGGGATTCAAAAATTTTAACAACCAGTTCTGTGGGTGTGGCTTAAGTGGTGGGCGTGGTTTGGTGGTCATGTGACTGGGTGGACATGGCTTGGTGGTCATGTTATTGGCTGGGTGCGGCCAACTCAATATCACTCACATTGAGGCATGCATCTCCTCACCTGGCCTCCCATGACTGTGGAGATGCTGCAACAGTTGTAAGTGTGAAAAATGGTCACTTTTTTCAGTGCCATTGTAAGTTTAAATGGTCACTCCACACAAGCAGAGTGCTAGCAAAGAACGGGGAAAAAGCTCCAGAGAAGTTCCTGAGACAGGAAGCCTAGTCCTGCCAAGAATGTAATAAGGGTTAACGGAGAGGCAGTTTCTGTAAGCAACACCAGAATGTTTCCTTCCTGCCTTTCTTACAAGATTAGGCCAGTAATTTCTTCTAACAACCGGTTCTCCGAACTGCTTAGAATGTTAACAACCAGTTCTAGTGAATAGGTGCAAACTGGTAGAAGCCCACCCCTGGTATGAGCCTATCTATGTAATTGTGTGATTTATACAGGACATCCTCAGAGTTGTACCCAGACCACCTCTTGCAGTACTACAATAGCTCCTCTCTGAAGGTAAGTATAAGGGATGTAAGTATAGCCCTTTGACTGGAATTTGATTCCAGAAAAAACATTCACCACATTTCTCCCAGTAAAGATAATTAAAACAGGCAAACAAGGCCATTATATTCACAACAATATCCAGGACTTTATATCCAGCTTAAATATGACCAGCTTCTTGCAGCTATACTTTCCCTTTTCCATAGAAACGTTTGCAACCTGTTTTTCAAAAGCCAGCATCTTTTAAGGCAGGGGTCTCCAAACTTGACAACTTTAAAACTTGTGGACTATGGTGGACTCCCATGGAAAGAATGAGACACAGAGGCTGGTGTACTCGGGATGGGAGTCTAGAGCAAATTCTAGTGCCCCCTTTTATTGAGAAATTCGTACATAGTAAGCATTCACATTGTGGATTACAATAATTAGATATAGCACACAAAACTGTTTACAATTGTCTGAGCTGCTTAATTGTTTCTGGTGTTTGTTTTTAATTTCCTTGCTTATCTCAGTGACCCTTAGGCAGACATGTATGTATAAGGTCTTAGACTAATCATTACCCAATACTGAAGTCAAAGTTTATTCCCACATCTCCCCTGTTTTAGTTTTTTGATGATCGCGGATGCCTCGGTAGCTTTTCGCCATCTGCAACAACAGTTCTCCTTCCGTAGGCTTCACCCGACACATTCCTAAAAGTCCAGGGAGACATTGGATACAACAGCATACACAGAGAAAGTATAAAAAGCAATATCACTCCAACAATTAGGTGACGAATCCATGAACCATCTGGCAACCAGGACCAAAGTGCAGACCACATGTCCAGTCCCTCGTCCTCCGATTGTAATGGATTCTCACTCAGGGTTTGTTCCATATGCTGTATAGTAGCTGTAATGTTTGGAGAATAATCAGAGATATACATGTAACAATGTGTATGAATCACAGCGCAAACTCCCCCTTGCGCAGCCAAAATAGTGTCCACCGCATATCTGGTTTGCAGGACAAAGTCAAGGATTTTTCCTTATTCTTCTTCAAGCAGCTTTAGCGTTTTAATGGTGTCTTTAAACATAGTAACTGTCCAATTGTTTAAACGATGCAAATCTCTATAGTTCATCATGACTCCTAAAGGAGGAATAACTCCCCTTGATATCTGTGTCCAGTAGTCATGATTCAAAACAGAGTTTACTTCCGTTGCGGAACGCGCATTGCGGATATGAGCAGTCCCCAAAGATTTTAAAATAACATGAGATGGGATTACTTTCCCAAAGGTGCAGACTCCTTTCCATCGTGCTGGCATGCGATCATAGGCCATCCATCCACACAGCAACCATAGATTTGCTCCCAGGAGATGACCAACCGTATTTGGTTCAGCATAGATTAATCGTACAAAAGATTCCATTAACATAGCCAAATAAGTGGGCGGTGGTGCGTATTTCCCATTTGCACATTTGGGCAGCTGGTTTTCTATCATGATGGGACAACATGTAACAGGGATAATTGGACACCCATTTTCATTGATCAAAGATATGATATCAAATTTAGAAATATTATGTACAAAGTAAGTGAGATTTTTAGTTTTCATGTCATCCGGATAAACCCGACTTCCATTGCTAATAACAATTGTTTTGTTACAAAATGGATATGTTCCCAAGTAATTCATATTCTCTACTGTCTCATTGTGAGTCCAGCAGATACCCGCCACATCTTGGATTCGGCTTCCAAGATGCAATGTATTTATGTTACTTTTAGTCCAACTGTTAGACCACATTCCTGAACAACCATAGCATTGTCCCTTATACCAGTCACCTTCGGCCAAAGGTACTGCAACCATTGGAAGCCCTGATGTTTTGTGAGTTGGCATGTGCATACATACCCAACAATCAGTTTTATTATGAAGGTTTGCTAGCTTCCCCATGTCCTGGATCAATGTGTTTCTTTTCCATTCCCCCAAATCCATCCCCTTGCCCCTTTGGCTGATGATAAGGACGCACACAGTGAGCAGGAACCCAAACAACTGTCCCCTCATCTTCAACAGCAGCGTATCCTCGGCCCCAAGTTATCAGAGGGACAGGTCCTTTCCACGTTGGATCTGGTAGTCTCTTATACCGAACTTTTGGTCTTGGCGTACCTGCAGAAGGGGAGGAAGCAAAATGCCTACTGGCTGCCGTAGCAGCGGGAGATCCTGTCATGTTTAAAAAATTTAAAGTGTATAAGGTAATATTAAGAATGTTTTGTATGTAAGGCAAGCCATATCCATCCACTTCCCCCATTTTTGTGTGAAGGAGTGCTTGTTTTAGCGTCTGATGAGCTCGTTCCACAATGGCCTGACCAGTGGAATTGTAGGGAATGCCAAATTTATGTATAATTGACCATCGATGACAAAATTCCGCAAAGGCAGTGCTAATGTAAGCAGGGCCATTATCGGTTTTTATCTCCATTGGTGGCCCCACATGTTTGAAGGTACGGAGGCAATGGTTGACTACATGTTTTGTAGCCTCTCCTCGTTGAGGTGTTGCCATAATAAATCCTGAAAAGGTATCAACGGTGACATGCAGATGGTGCCATGGTTTGAAGGGAGGGTGCTGTGTGACATCCATCTGCCATAGTTGACAAGCAGATGTCCCCCGAGGATTTACTCCTTGAGGAAGAGCAGTGGATTGAGCACTGCAACTAGGACATTGTTGAATAATAGCTGCAGCTTCTGCAGCAGTGAGACCAAATTGTTTACAAAGAGCTTTGGCATTTTGATGAAAATAACTATGTGAGTCCCATGGAGTAACAGGAGAAAGCGAGAGACAGGACATAGCCGAGGCCGCTGCGTCAGCCACGTCATTCCCTTCCTGCATCTCCCCGGGAAGTGGCTGGTGGCTGCGAATGTGTGCAATATGTAGAGAATGTGTGCGAGAATGAAGACAGTTTTGCAGAGCTAGAAACAAACTCATAAGATTAGCATCAACAGATGGAGAAAGATAAGCAAATTCAATGTTAAGTAAAGAGAGTCCACAATATACACTTGATTAGGAAAGGTCACATTAATTGAGTTCAATATTTTTAAACCCAAACCTGCACTCCCAGTAATTGCAGGCGATGCTTATGTGACAGCCTTGGGAGCGGGGCTAGCTGCACGCCCCAAATTTAGTTTCCCGGATTTTGGTTCTGATTAGAGCGACATTGATTTGCCCAATGAAACCCTTTTTTGCATTTTGGACAGACTGATTTTGGACGGACGTCCTCAATTTTGTTTTTGTTAAATGTCATTCCCCCCCCCCCAGGGGCATGGCACTGGGCTTTAAAATGGCCAGGCTTTCCACAATTAAAACAATTCCCTGTAGGTTTCATCCCTTTTTGCAATGCCATAGCCAAAGTCTCCATGTTGTAAGCCTGAGAACCCACCACTGCACATGCTTTTAACAGATAAGCCAGAGTAACCTCACCTCTAGCCACCAAGGGCTGCAAGATACGCTTGCAGTCAGCGTTTGCATTTTCAACTGCCAATTTCAGCAAAAGTTCTTTTGCAGCTTCCTCATTAGAGATTTGCCTGGTAATAGCCAATTGTAGCCTTTCCACAAAATCATTATAAGACTCAGATGCTGTTTGCTTAATTTGAGAAAAAGACCGTGCTGGGGTTCCCACATCCTGAATGCGGGACAATGCCCCAAGGACAGCTGCCATAACCACTGGAAATACGTGATCAGGCAAATTAGCAGCTTGATCTGCAGTGGATTCAAACAAGCCTGCCCCATAGATTTGATCTGGTGTATACAGCCCCCCTGAATTCCTTCCCCTAGTGACAGCCTCCCTTTGGTATTCTGAGTCAAAGACCACATACTGAGTAGAGCTCAATATCATTCTCATTAAATCTTTCCAGTCACTAGGAATCATGCATGAGGTAGCCAAACTTGTCAGAAGCCCCTTTGTAAAAGGACTTTGAATACCATAATCTTTTACTGCTTTTTTAATTTCCCTAAGAATTGCTAAAGGAATCGGAACCCATTCAGTCTGCAGATTGCCTTGAGCATCCACTTGCCTATTGACTGGAAACAAATTCAGCTGGGTAATCTCATCAGACTCTAACTTCCCCTCATTGAAAGCCTGATGCATCATGGCTTGAACTTTTCCCATTTTTGATTGGATTTTATCATTCACAGGAATAGGTGCTGTTGGAAATGATAAAGGACACTCCAGTTTTGGAGAAGGCAGGTGCAATACAATTCCTTTATAAGGAAGAGGTTCTACTAAAGTTTTTAAAAGAGGTTGTTGCTGGGTCTCTAAAGCAGTCATAACAATCTTCCAAAACATCAAAATTTCAGCTGTTGCCCGTGGCTCTTCATGAAGGATATTTCCAATTCTCCTCCATGTGTCTAACTTTAAAGAGCCTTTCTCTGGATACCAGGGACATTGCCGCCAGATCTCTTGCAGCAGCTCTCTCACATTATCTTTTGAAAGAACTATTTGCTCCCCCCCAGAGGGTTTAAAGATAAAGTAGTTTGTCCTGGCTAACTTCTGTAGCTCACTAACATGCCGTTCCTGTGGCTGAGAGAGTTTTCCTCCCATGCTCCCTGAATAATCCTATTGTCCAGCAATAGTTAAGTACGTACTTTACCTATTCCAGGCGAGGAAACACGGAGGTCCGGACACGTACCACCTGCAGTGGATCACGTTGGGGTCACCACTTGTGGTGGACTCCCATGGAAAGAATGAGACACAGAGGCTGGTGTACTCGGGATGGGAGTCTAGAGCAAATTCTAGTGCCCCCTTTTATTGAGAAATTCGTACATAGTAAGCATTCACATTGTGGATTACAATAATTAGATATAGCACACAAAACTGTTTACAATTGTCTGAGCTGCTTAATTGTTTCTGGTGTTTGTTTTTAATTTCCTTGCTTATCTCAGTGACCCTTAGGCAGACATGTATGTATAAGGTCTGAGACTAATCATTACCCAATACTGAAGTCAAAGTTTATTCCCACAGTGGACTTCAACTCCCAGAGTTCTCTAGCCAGCTATGGAGCAAGAGTCTTAAGGTTGCCAAGTCTTAAAGTTGCAAAGTTTGGAGACCTCTGTTCTAAGGTGTTTGTTTCTTTTTTCATCATCACTTTCTAACTGATTGGCATAATTCCTTCACCTAAATAGGAATTGCGGTCTTGCAAAACAGATCCAATTACACACTAATTACTTAACAACAAGGATGGGTAAAGGTCTAGAAAAGAGATAATTCATTTAATCCCCACATGCAACTTGTTTACTTCCTTGGGTGGCAACTGAAAATGATCCTACTAGAATCCCCTCAACTGAATAGATTTCCCAGTAATTGTGATGACTAACTTGGAGTAGATATGAGCAACTTCATTCTCAAAGTATCTTATAATCATGGTATACAACTCCCAAGAAAGCCTTGCTGGAAAGTTCACTTGGGTTCAGTAACATCAGAAAAGTAAGCCTTTATTGTCATCACCATGTAAATAAAGTTGTAAATTCTGCTTTGTATTTGGTCATATTTGCTGCATGATTTGTGCTCCCCTTATCCAGCTTCTTTGCCCAGAATTCTTTGGCAAATGGAAAAGCATTTCAGGTATTCAATTGCATTTAATTGTAAAAACATTTAAAGGCATTTAATTGTAAAAAACATCCTGAAGCAAAAGTGTTAGTGACCCTACTTGTCTTGGTGTATCACAATGATTCATCATATCCAGTGGTGGAATTCAATTTTTTTTACTACCTGTTCTGTCGGTGTGGCTTGGTGGGCATGGCAGGGGAAGGGATACTGTAAAATCTCCATTCCCTCCCCACTCCTAGAAAAAGGTTACTGCAAAATCCCCTTCCCTCCCCACCCCACTAACCTGCTTTCCAGCTCTGTTCTCCTGTGCAGGGCAACAAAAGAAGACCCAGCCGATCAGCTGGGTCTTGGGAGGCAGAGGAGAGATGGGGGTCAGTCAGAGGTGGTATTTGCCGGTTCTCCAAACTGACTCAAAATTTCCACTACTGGTTCTCCAGAACTGGTCAGAATCTGTTGAATACCACCTTTGATCATATCCTCCAAACATTTTCCCTTGGGGAAAATTATTGTACGAATGGGTAGAAACTGCCTTATCTGTTTTTAATACATTTTATGCATTTAATTTTTGTCTTTGTTCTTCTCTCTTATTATAAAATCTATTTAGTGGATTACAATGCTCCCTAAACTGATCAAATCCTTGGTACATAGGATGGAGAGAGAGATAGAGAGAGAAAGAAATATATGCATAATTAAAAGAGCCATTTTAACCCAACTCTGTCATGATTTAGATTTTCTCAATAATGTCATGTAGCAAGAGCTTAGGCCTTAGCTAGCAAGATTTCAGGGCCCAGGTTCTGGATTGAAAAAGTCCTTTTTAAGTACTATCAATTCTCCTCCAAGTTAGATTCTCAGGACATGATGCCTTAAAGAGAAAGTTGTGGGTGTTCTATCACTGGAGGCTTTCAAAAAGACAATGGACAGACACTTGTCAGAAATGGGAAAGGGTCTCCTGCTTGAGCAGGGGGTTGCACTTTCAAGGTCCATTCCAGCTTTGTTACTCGGTTTAATTTCCCCTGAGTTCACACAGACATTCAAGCCTGACATTTTCACTTTGCAGGCAAACCATTGAATCGTCTTTAAAATGACTTTGACGCTTATTTGTGGAGGAATGGGAGCAAGCAGCTGTCATTGAACCGTTGCAGAACAAGCCAGAAACAATTGGTGCTGATTGTAATGATAGCATTTGCAGCCTGCTTGGAAATCAAAGCCCTTTGCTTTGAGATTAGGGAGTTTTGCAATTTAGTAGAAAGTCGAAATGCTCGCTTAGCGTTCCCATTATTTTTCCAGAACATGCTAATAATGCCTTAACATGGTACCATTTATTACAACTTTATAAACTTTATTATGTCTTCTGGCATAATGCTTCAGGCTGCAGGTAGATGAAACTCCTAGTCTTCCAACAAAATGTTGCTGTTCTAGATGATGCTCTTCCAATGTTTTTATCACTTTCTCTCCACCACCAGTGGTATTCTGCCACTCAACAATCTGATCATTTCAGCAGATTCATTGCTGGGCTACTGTAGCATTTCTACACACACACCTGAGCACAGACTCAGCAGTTTTGTTGTACATAAATGTCTCCATGTTGCCTGTTTCTGCTTGACTATCAAAAACACAGAAGAAGATGGCAACTAAAATAGCTTCTTAAAGTTAATTGGAAAATGGCATATCTAAACTAAAACATGCTATCCTCTCTCATACCTAAATATCTTATTCCCATCCTCTCATTGTCAACGGATTTCTTTGCACTCAATATTTGAACAGTGAGTGCTTATAAGGTTGCAGTGCACAGAGGGGTTTTCGTCTTCCTGTCCTTCATCTACTTTTCCAGAAAATATTCTGCAACCCTAGAAACTCAAGGCTTCTCCCAATGAGCCAGAGTTGCTTTCTTGTACATGAGTTTGGCTATTGAGAGAGGACTCTTTCCTCTGAACTTTGGAAACCGAGTATGTGACATCAATCATCATTATTTGGCGAGTAAGAGATTTTTACAAATTACTTTAGCTATCCTACTTTTCCCCTCCATTTCTCTCCTTTGGATGAAGTTTATAAGAAGTTGTCACGGTAATAAGAATGCTTTTAACAAATTGGTGGGCAGCCAAAGTCAATCTGACCTGGCTATAAGTTCAGAGAAGTCGTTCTCACAAAGCATTATGACCATATATTATTTTCTGCAATTGGAGCCAAACTAAGCCACTTCCAGATTAACTAGAGAGGAGGTTGAAAGAAGGATTGTCAAGAAGCAACAAGCATTGACGTCCTTAAATATCTGTTAAGAAATCTTGATTTAACCTTCCACAAGGAAGACTGGTCAGGGACTGTGGGAGGCAGACTTCATCACAATTGGAGAACACAAAATAGAGAAACTTTGCCATTATTAAATCAAGCTGAAATCAAATTAAAGCTACTTACTGATCATGATAACTATTGTTCTGAATCATTGGTTTATCCACTTTTTCTTTCCTGTCTAGTGTTTACCTTGGATAGAAGGAGAACATCTCCCACATCTCTAGGTGTTTTGCAGACTGTCTTAGATGGCTACGGATGCATGATTCATAGGCCACACTTCACACACTGAGTTAAACTTTTATTTGATTAGCTAAGGTTTACAGAATCATTTTTTTTTAATTTATTGGATTTTTTTAAAAAAAAATATAGCTCAGACAATTCAAAATTAAGAAGCTACAGTCCATACTGGACAATGACATTGCACTTTCTTAAACATTGATAGGTAGATAAATATTGCATCAAAACAACAACTGAAACTGAAGCAGATTCTCAAAAGCAACAAGCAACAACAGGATAATGATGCCATCATGGGAACTGGAGCCAGCAACAAGCCTCCATATCTTTGCCTCCATATCTATATCCACAGCTCCCTCACAGGCCCCAACAAACACACATACAAGATTAGAGGAACCTTCTCATGCCATCATCTGCCATCAGTATGCTTCTGGGTTCTGTATAGAACAGGGGTGTCAAACTCACAGCATTATGTGACATATTGGGATTTATTTCCCCTTTGCTAAACTGGGCCTGGGTGTGGCCAGCACATGGTGCATCTGGCCTGTGGGCCAGGAGTTTAACAGCCCTGGCATTGAACAAATGGGATAAACTTTGCACCAAAGAATGAAAGGATGAAAATTTGAAATCAGCGTTCAAACAGATCAGACATCCAGTTCTTGCTTATCAATCGAGACTGAGTGGAGCAAGTGGCCAGTTTTAAGTTTCTGAGTGTTACCATAAAAGAGGACCTGACCTGAGGTGCTCACATTGCAGCACTGGTCAAAAGGGCCCAGCAGAGATTATACTACCTGAGGCTTCTCAGAAAACAACAATTGAATGAAAAACTGCTGGTGACCTTCTACTGCTGCACCATAGACAGTATCTTAACTTACTGCACTTCTGTATGGTTTGCCAGTTGCACAGTGGCAGATAGGAAAGCACTCCAAAGGGTTAATGTCATTGCCCAAAAGATCATTGGTTGCCCTCTCCCCTCTTTGGAAGAACTTTATAGCTCCCGCTGCCTTAAGAAAGTTCAAAACATTCTCAAAGATCCATCTCATCCTGGGAACCAGTTTTTTGAACGATTACCATCTGGCAGACAGTACAGAATAATAAAAACAAGGACAAATAGGCTGAAAAACAGCTTCTATCCCAGGGCAGTAGCTCTGTTGAATTCTACTGTATTCTAGTGTATTCTTGAATTCTAGTGTAGTGTTGGTGCGGTGTCAGGGGTTTCAGTTCAATGTGTGGAGTGTGAAGGATGTGTGTTTGTGTTTATTTTCATGGTCATGATGTGCACTGAAGATGGTGTTTGATTTCGTTGTACGAGGTGCAATGACAATAAACTAAACTAAACTAAACTAAAACAAGAACATCTTAATATCAGAACATTTCAACCTTCCAGGTTGGTAGTAACTGTTTTTTATGCAGTCCTAATTATCCTCTGAAGTCTGTGTCTGTCCTGTTGGGTTGCAGAACCAAACCAGACAGTTATAGAGGTGCAGATGACAGACTCAATAATTCCTCAGTAGAACTGGATCAGCAGCTCCTTGGGCAGTTTGAGCTTTCTGAGTTGGCACAGAAAGAACATTCTTTGTTGTGCTTTTTTATGATGTTTTTGATGTTGGATGTCCATTTTAGGTGGTGTGATATGATAGAATCTAGAAATTTGAAGGTCTCTACTGTTGATACTATGTTGGATAGTATTATAAGAGGTGGTAATATGGGAGGGTTTCTCCTAAAGTTTACCACCATTTCTATGGTTTTGAGTGTGTTCAGTTTCAGATTGTTCCAGTTACACCACAAGACAAATTGTACAACTTCTTTTCTGTATGCGGATTTGTCATTGTCTCGAATGAGGCCAATCACTGTTGTATCATCTGCAAACTTCAGTATTTTAACAGATGGATCATTTGAGATGCAGTTGTTGGTATATAGGTAGAAGTGGAGAAAGCATACAGCCTTGGGGAGGGGCTGTACTAATTGTACAGGTATCAGATGTGATTCTGCCTAGCTTCACCTGCTGCTTCCTGTCTGTTAGGAAGCTTATGATCCACTTACAAGTGTGTTCAGGTGGTTTAGTTTAGTTAGAAGAATGTCTGGAATGATGGTATTGAATGCTGAACTGAAGTCTACAAATAGGACCCTTGCATAGATATTAGGAGATTCAAGGTGTTATAGGATGTACTGCAGATGTAGTACACTACATCTCCAATGAATTTTTACCTTCATGTTTAAAGTTCAGCCAAGGACCTAAAGTAAATAAATGTGAAATGTGTCCTTCAAAAGCATTCCAGCTTTAATGCATAATTAAGAAGGTAATCTGTCTCACCTGCATCTGTATAACCAACATATCTCTTCCAATTTATATCCTACATCAATCTTGCCATGCTACACATCTGAAGAAGTGAGCTACAACTCACAAAATTTTATGTCTTTCAGTAAAATTTCTTAGTTTGGAAATGGTGCAACAAGATTCCTATTTTTTTGCCAGCATAGCGGTTCTTCTGCAATGTCAGGAATATACGTGAGCACAGTAAAACTCAAATCATATGGTACATATCCAGTGTAAAATATGACAGTCTTTTGCCAGTAAATAATATGGCAGACTGTTCAATTTGATAAAGGATCGCTCATCCATGCATCAGATGATCTGGGAATACTGCAGTTGTTGCAAGCAGACAGAATGCTAATTCAATTACACTGAGGTAATCTGTCATATCATGAATCTGGCCTGTGAAATGGAATTTGGAAATAAGCTTTTTTTTTAAATGTACATGAACATGGGCAAGCATGTCTATTTTCAAAAGAGTTACAGCTAATAGTAGTTAAATCACTTTTTTAATCAAGTTTTTATTTATTTATTCTACTTATAGTCATCAATACATAAACAGTGTGACACCTAATCATGATACATTTGGTGCAAACAGAAATAACAACCTTAAACACATCCCTTACATGCATCACATTTGTATATATAATTCTAATATTGATACACATATTTATAATAGTTTATGATCCTTCATTGTTTAATTATTCAGCATTCCAATACCTTCTTCTAATGCCAATCACCATATTATTTAAATATACATAATAATTTCATTATTCAAATTGTTCTTTTGCTTTTATATATTTTTTAAAAAACATCTGTTTTGGGGAGAGGTGTGGTTCCAGGTTTTTATATTTCAATACAAACATGACCATGGTTATATATCCATCTTTCTTGTTCAAATTCATATCACATTATTATTTATTCTATTTTCTTTTAAATATTCCCAAATATTATATTGATTAAACCTATTTTATCAAATTTCAGTTCATAGCTTAACTTATTTCATTTTTCTTATAATATTCTCATATCTTGCTTTACAATATTATCTAGGATTCTTATTTCTTTTCTATATTCCTTATACATATTACTTTTACCTGTCACATTTGCAATTTTATCATATATTGTTATTTAATTTATTATTCAATAATTCCATCCTTATTCTATGAGTTAAAAAGTTGCCCCCTTTGGTTGTCAGTTCGAGCTTACCAACTATTTACCTTATGTTTTCCCTCCATTTATTCCCTTTAATTCAATATAATTACCTCATTCTACATTTGTTAAGTTCGGAAGGTCGGGCTCATAAAGACAAAAGACTTCAGTTCAGTAACAACAGCTCTTTATTTATCGGCAGGAACAAGTCTGAAAAACTAGTAGCTGCAGTGGCTCTTTTATAGAGCTGGCTGCGGTTTGGCGGCCAATGACGCTGCTTCAAGTCTCCCGCGCTTGGTTTCAACCAATCGCGGCAGACTCTTAGCGAGCCAATCACAAATGCCCTGGCTGTCCAATCAGGTAGCGGTTGCAATGGACTAATAGGAATGCGGGCTTTCAAGTCTCTGAATATGGAACAACATTAATAACAATATTCTCCTGTCTAATACATATCACATATACATATATTTTAAGATAGATTCCACATGGTATTCTTTCTCTCAATCACCTTGTAAATCATCTATATATTACAAAAATATTAATCTATTCAATTAATTATAAAAATCTTTCCTTCAATTCCTTATTCTTATATATCACAACACATTACCTTGCAGAATCTTCTTCCCTATTATTCTTTTACCCATTGTCTCTCATCCTGTTAGCTATGTAATTTTTTTTTTATTCTTGTTTGTTTCCTGTTTCTCTTTCTTTTCTGGTCCTTTCTCTTTCCCATTATTATTTCCCTCCATATCTCATTCCAGTCATTTATTTTATTCCCCTCCCTCTTTTGATTTTTCTTCTGTAATTCCCTCTTCTGCTTTTTCCCTTTAATTTTCCGAACCATTCCCCCTTTCATTATTACATCAAACCACAAATTTTTTACTAATTCTTTTTCCCCCTGTTAAAATGGTCATTGTTCTACTTGATCTTCAAGGCGGGTTTCCTCTTTGTTTAACTCCCCTATTCTGGTTCTCTTTGTTCTTCTTCAAACTGAGTCGCCATTTCTAGTTTTTGTAATATATTGTTGCACATTTCCAGATTCACTTTCATCATTTCTTTTATATCTTGTAGATCCAATCTCATTTCTACAAATAGTTCTCCCATTTTTAGGCTGCTCCTTTCCCCCCACTTTCCTTGATAATTATACAATTCAAATGTCCAATTAGTTGTTTCAATCAGCGTCTTTTATATTTAATTTCAACAACCAGTGTCCATTAGTCTTTGTTTCCAGGTTCCTTCTATTGGTTTTCCTCAAAGTCATCGGATAGTTCCAAAGCAATTTCTTCAGATGTCTTCCCCTTTGTAATATTCTAATATTTCATAGTTAAATTTCTCTAACTGTATCTTATGACCTGGATAAAAATAGAAGGTGAATACTTGCTAGTAATTGTTCTAAAAAGCTGGAATGCTTTCTAAAGACACATTTCACATTTATCTACTTTAGGTCCTTGGCTGAACTTTAAACATGAAGGTAAAAATTCATTGGATAGTTAAAACCATCTTGGCAAAGAAAGTCTACATCAGGGGCATATAGCATATCTTCTGAACATAAACACAATGAATGGAGCCCAAACAACTACCATTTTTTTTACTTTTTAAGCATAACGAAACACCTCCAACCAGATGCTCTCTGCCCTTTAAGTGTGTTCAATCGCACAGATAGAAGGCAAACCAAAATGTAGGAAAATATTTTTATTATTATCATCAATAAAAGGATAAAAATTTCAAGAACATACACTAAAACATTTGTGGGGTTTTGAAATCGGCCCTAAATAGAAAAAGATATGACAGGTAATTTATCATGGGCATTTTAAAAAGCACATAAGTAGAATGGAGAGTTAAAGTATTTTTTTCTCCATCTCCCAAATTGACATGTAGAATCAAATGCATCAGTTATTAGAGGTTCTTCTCCTTTTTTAAGATGCCCATTATTTTTGTTCCAGCAATTTTACCATGGTTTGCCTCAAACTGCAATTTGCAATGCTGATTAAAATGGATTTACAAACTGTAGGTTAATATAAGTATAATTAGAAAACAACATAGTTACCTCCAAATATGAAAAAAAATGTCCCTATACAAAAATCAGGAAGAAACCATAGTAAAAAAAAGTCCAACAGATGCTTCTCTTATATTTTTGACTTCCCAACAAGTTTACAGCAGGTGGGTCCTGAGAAACCCATCTGCATCATGTAGACTGCTGATGAGATGTACCAAGGGAATAATAGTGTTCAAAATTCCTGTTTCTATGATGCCAATTGCCAATTCTATTTCACTTTAGAATCCACTGCTGCTAGAAAAGTGCTGACTGAGAACTCTGGCATCACTATGTTCTGTATTCACTAAACAGGAAACACATCTTGGTCTTGCCAAATATAATTTTAATTAGGACATCATCCCGAAATGTTGTGCAATAGCACATCTGTATATTCTCCCTTCCTCAAATGGCTGGTCATTGGAGTCACCTAGGGAGAGAAAAGCAAACTTTTAAATGAGATTTCTTTGCTGCTATTAAAAAATAAACCAAGTACTATGTTCCTGTCCTTTTACTGCCTTACTTTCAAAACTGAAGAACTGTATTATCTGTTTACAGTTCATTAAAACTTACATTTATGGTTTTTAAAAAATCTTTCAATTTAAGATTATAGGATTATGCTCATTGTATTTCAACTCATGAGTCAGAATAAACAAGATAAAGTGCTTTACCTGTGCAACTTTATCTGTAAAGTCTTTGCAGATTCTCTTCCACCCGTTTGTATTGTTATTTTAGGTCAAGCTTGGACTGGGCAGAAATGTCTCTAGACACATATTAGAGAGATTCAGCTACCCAATAAATTCATTGTGGTTTCCCTGGTTAAATTATATTTACAAAAATAATATTGCACCCATTGTTGAAGGTGAAAGCATGTGTTAGAGAATAAATGAGTTGTTCTGGCGGTAGGGATCTAACCTGAACAATTAGCAAAGTAATTTTAATTTATAACTATCATAAAAGGGAGATAATAAATTATAGGCACAAACAGCTATTATGGATGTTTAATTAGGTTGGGTGTATGCCGAGGATGTATGTATAGAAGCATAGCTAGGAATAACTTGAAAGCTTTGGTTATCCTTAATTTTTTTTTAATATTGTAAGTGTTCTGTACCTTCATTTGCATTCTTGAAACCCCGCGTTTTGATTGGTCAAAGCGCAGGGTGAACTGATTGGTTTAGCGAGCCGTGCTGATTGGCCCGCTGAGAATTTCCTGCAATTGGTGGATACGAATTGCGGGAGATTCAAAGTGGTGCCATTAGCCGCGGCCGCCGCGGCTTGAGAATAAAAAGCCGCAAGTTTTCCCTTGGAGCCAGATTGGTTCCTGGGGCCTAATAAAGAGCTGAAACCACAGTCACTGCCTCCTGGTCTCCTTGCCGAATGGACACGACACTGGCGATGAAGGTGGGATCCCAAGGCTGAACCCCATCGAGCACGTGTCCGCTGAAAGCAAGACCGACGAGATGGCCAGCATCGCTCCGCCCGCGCCCTTCAACCCCGCTAGCGAGGACTGGGAATCCTACACGGACAGATTCCTCATGTTCCTCGAATGCAGCAACATGAAGAATGCCACCGGGCCAAAAAAACGAGCCGTTTTCCTGACACACTGTGGGCCCACAGTGTTCAAGATGCGAAAGCCCTCGCAAAACCCGCTGACATCAAAGCGATGGACTGGGATGACCTCGAGCCCTTGCTCCGCAACTACTACGCCCCCGTCATGCCCACCCTCATCAGGCGGCACGACTTCTACCGGCAGGACCAGAGACTGGGCGAAAGCATCAGCGACTTTGTTGCCAAGTTGCAGAACCTAGGAGGCATATGCGGATTCTCCGACATGGACGAGGCCCTACGGGACCGAGTCGTGCTCAGACTTCGGGATCCAGTCCTCCAATGCCGACTGATGGCCAAAGGTGACATTACCCTCACCGACGCCATCGCTGAAGCCACCACAGCCGAGGCCACCCGGAAGTCAGCGAACCGCATGCGGAGATCGGACACCAGGGACCGCAACGCGACCACCAACTCGGGACGGGCGACCGAGGCCCAACTGGAAGCAAGTCACTGTGAGACCACCACCACCATGGCGAATTCCACTCCACCTCCGACACCTCGGACGAGGAGGAGGAAATCCACTGGTTCCAGGCGGAACACAACCAGCACAATCGGCAGGGTCATAAGTCGGGGACCGCGTGTGCCGGTTGTGGAGGCAACCACCCAAGATCGGAGTGCCGTTTCTTCGACACAGTCTGCCGTCATTGCGACAAAAAGGGCCACATTGCCCGCATCTGCCGACTAAAGAAAGCCTACAGCCCCAGACGGCGGGACCACAGCAAGCGGAGATGGGACAGCACACACCCCAGAGCCAGAGATCGCCCAGCCGACAGCCGATGGGACCAGAGCGGGCGAACCCGACGAGGTGGAGAGACCCGGCGGAGGGAGGAAACCCACCAGACGGTCATCATTGGCCACACATCAACCACCGATGCCTGAAAAGTCTACGTAGAGGTAGGCATCGAAGGCAAGCCATGCAGGATGGAGGTGGATTCCGGGTCCTACCTCTCCAGGGTCGCCTGGCAAGAAATCTAATGCTTGGTGCCTACCATCCACAAGAAGGGACTGGAGAACCAGAGACTAATCATCAAAGACTTCCAGGGAAACCGCATCCCAGTAGTCGGAACCGGACAATTCGAAGTAACATTTAAGGGCTGCACGGAAAAGCTTCCCCTAACAATCGTGGACCAAGACCGGCCCAGCCTTTTGGGACTGCAATGGTTCGCGCCGCTTGGCATTGAAGTCACGGGCATCAACCACATCGCCGAGACCAATTGGGAACAGCAACTGGCACGGGACTTCCAGGAAGTGTTCGACGGCACCCTAGGCAAGTACCGAGGGCCCCCAATCTCCTTCAGCCTAGACCCTAACATTCTCCCGAGACGCCTAAAACCAAGGCGGGTACCTTTTGCACTCCGGCCAAAATTGATGAGCAAATTGACAAGCTCGTCAAGCAAGGGGTCCTACAACCAATTGATCATGCCCAGTGGGAGACCCCAATAGTCACCCCAGTCAAGCCCGATGGGTTGGTGAGAATCTGCAGGGACTATAAGGCCACCCTAAATTGCGCCTTGCAACAAAGCGCCTTCCCCGTCCCAGTAGTGCAGCACCTTCTACACTCACTGGGGGGAGGCAAGGTTTTTGCGAAGCTCGACCTGGCCCAAGCATACCAACAGCTGCCGGTCGACGCAGAAACCGCGGAGGCGCAAACCATAGTCACTCACCGGGGAGCTTTCCGATGTAACCGACTCCAGTTTGGAGTCAGCGTGGCACCTGGAGTTTTCCAGAGCCTCATGGAGAGACTCTTGCAGGGCATCAAGGGGTGGTGTCCTACTTCGACGATGTGCTGGTATCGGCAACCAACCAGCGAGAACTAGAGGGTCGGCTAAGGGAGGTGTTAACCAAATTCAAGGAAACCAGGCTAAAAGTGAAGAGGGAAAAGTGCCAACTTTACACAGAGCGGGTCGAGTTCCTGGGATATCTCCTAGACCGACACGGCATCCACCCCACCGAAACCAAAATCAGAGCCATTAAGACATAAGACATAAGAGTTTATTTGTCATTACACTCGCAAGCGGGTGCAACGAAATGAGGTGCTCTTCCACAAGTAAAAATTGGACAAACACCACTAAAAGAAAAAAAATTAAATTAAATTAAAACTAAACACAACCGACCATACAATAATCTCTATGCAATTTAAAAATGTAAAACCCCATTACTCTCAGCCATTCACTTCCACATAAATCTTATGACCCTGCATTCAAACTCAAAACTGCACTTGGATAAAAAACTGTTCTTAAATCTGGTCGTCCTTGTTCTTAATACCATAAATCTCCTTCTCGATGGTAATAGTTCAAAGAGCTGATGTCCCGGATGAGAGGAGTCATTCAATGTATTAAGTATCTTCTTCCTACATCTATTCCTATACAGTTCTTCCAAAGAGGGAAGTGAGCAGCCAATGATGTTTTGGGCCGTCTTAATCACCCTCTGAATTGCCTTTTTCTCTGCCACTGTGCAGCTCAAGAACCATACACAGAGACAGTAGGATAATATACTCTCAATTGAACTTCGATAGAAAGTAGTCAACAGACTCTCAGCCAGTTGTTGTTTCCTAAGAATCCTTAGTAAATACAACCGTTGTTGTGCCTTCTTAATTAAAACAGCGGTGTTTGCACTCCAGGTCAGGTTATTTGTAATGATGGTCCCGAGAAACTTACATTCAACCACCTGTTCCACACGAACTCCCTCTATATACAGTGGTTGAATGTCTGCTCTTTTTTTCCTATAGTCCACTATAACCTCCTTGGTCTTCTTGATATTAAATAGAAGATTATTATTTTTTCACCAGCGGGATAGCTGTAATACCTCATCCCGATATGCAGACTCATCATCCCCAGAAATAAGTCCTACAAGCGTAGTATCGTCTGCAAATTTCATTATCCTATTATTGGGATGTTTATTTGTGCAATCAGATGAATAGATGGAGAACAAAAGTGGACTAAGGACACAACCTTGTGGAGTGCCAATGCTAAGTGTCTTGACAGAGAAATATAGTCATTCAATTTAACTCTTTGTGGACGATTTGTTAAAAAGTCCAATATCCATAAACAAATAGAATCTGGAAAATCTAGATCTTTAAGCTTAGCTATTAATCTGTGCGGCATGATGGTATTAAAAGCAGAACTAAAATCTGCGAACAACGTTCTTACATAATTCCCCGGTGTTTGCAAATGGGATAAGGCCATGTGAAGCACAGTGATAATTGCATCCTCGGTTGATCTATTTTTTTTGTAAGCAAACTGAAGCCCATCAAAAAAATCGGGAAGGCAGGAGATAATATAATTTCGAACTAGCTGCTCAAAGCACTTCATTAAGATAGAAGTTAGTGCCACCGGCCTATAGTCGCTCGGACCATTTGTGGGCAACTTTTTAGGCAGTGGAACGATGGTGGAAGCCTTGAGACAAACAGGAACCACACATTGTGTCAAGGATCGATTAAAAATTCCGGTCCATACCCCAGCTAACTGTTCAGCACAATCTTTTACCACCCGACCAGGAATTAAGTCGGGCCCAGCTGACTTTCTGGAATTAACCACCTTCATTGTCTGCCTCACATCCTGCTCATTCACAATGAAGGGGAGGCTCTGCTGAGTAAATGATGGCAAAGGGACAGTTTCGGTTTGATGGATTTCAAATCGAGCAAAAAAGTTGTTCAACTCCTCAACCACTGCCGCACTACCATCCGCAGAGATCTTTTTTGCGTTATAGTTCGTTAGTTGTTGAACCCCCTGCCAAACCTGCCTCATGTCATTACTGAGAAAGCAATCTTCAATTCTCCTCTTGTATTCGGCCTTAGCCTGCTTAATGCCTCTCCTCAAGTTCGTTCTTGCAGCACTATAATCCAGATCATTCCCAGACTTAAAAGCCTCCCACACCCAGGACTAAAACAGAACTGCAGGCGTTTCTGGGACTGCTTAATTTTTACGTTTTCCTACCCAAAAAGGCGACCGCGGCAGAGCCTTTGCATAGGCTCTTAGACAAGGCGGCTACCTGGACTTGGGGAAAATGCGAGGAAGCCGCCTTCAGGAGAACCAAGGACCTGCTCACCTCGGATGCCGTCCTCATCCAATACAATGAGACCCTACCACTCGCCGTCACATGTGACGCCTCACCCTTCGGCGTCGGCGCCGTCCTCAGCCACACAATCCTGGAAGAGAAGCGCCCATCGCCTTCTTCTCCAGGACACTCACCAAACCGGAGCAGAACTATAGCCAGCTGGACAAGGAGGCCCTAGCCATCGTCGCAGCAGTGAAGAGGTTCCACGAGTACCTCTACGGCCGCACCTTCACAATCATCACGGACCACAAGCCGTTGCTAGGCATCCTGGCAGGAAACCGGGCCACCCCGAACATTTTATCTCCCAGGATGACAAGGTGGTCCGAATTCCTTGCTGCCTACAGTTACCGGCTCACACACCGACCCGGTAAGACTATTACACATGCAGACGCTTTGAGCCGCTCACCACTACCCGACCTAGACACCGACCCAGCACCCACAAAGAGCACTCTCAGCATAGAGACTCTGCCCGATCTACCCATAACCGTGTCAGACATTGCCCGAGAAACCAATAAAGACAAACGTCTGGCACGGGTGTTACATTGGGTAGAGAAAGGGTGGCCGGAAAAGGACAATGACGAAGCATTCAAAACATTCCGGAACCAGCAAACGGAACTTTCGCTGCAAAAAGAGTGTGTACTGTGGGGGGATAGGGTGGTTATCCTGGAAAAACTGCAAGGGAAGGTATTTGGGTTGTTACACGAGGGGCACCCGGGCAAAGTTAGAACGAAAGCCCTGGCCAGAAGTTACGCTTGGTGGCCAGGAATGGATAAGCAAATCGAGGCCTGGGTGGCAAGGTGTCAACGCTGCCAAGAAACCAGACTGAGCCCTCCCGCGGCACTGATCCTGGAATGGGAAACCCCCAGGGGACCCTGGTCTAGGGTCCACATAGACTTTGCCGGGCCCACTAAGGGACATACATTCCTAGTAACCTTAGATGCTTACTCCAACTGGCTGGAGGTAAGCAACATGAAATCCACCACCACAGAGGCCGTAACCAAGGAACTTTGCAAACTATTTGCAACCCATGGCCTCCCGGATGTCATCATGTCGGACAATGGGCCCCAATTCACCTTGCTGGAATTTGAAAAATTCCTAGCAGAACGGGGCACACGACATGCACTGACAGCTCCGGTGCATCTGGCGGCGAACAGAAGGGCGGAACAGATGGTTCAATTCACGAAAAAAACCATCCAGAAAATCGAACATGGGGAAATCCAAGACAAAATAAATAAAATGCTTTTTATCCAACATATAACCCCGAACACAACAACGAACAAAAGCCCGGCAGAGCTACTGATGGGGAGGAAAATAAGGTCCCCACTCGACAGACTGCACCCCACATACAACCTGGAAAAAACCCCAAACTCCTCCAACAAGCACCGGTCTTTTGTGCCAGGCGACGCCATCTACACAAAAAACCTAACCAGAGACCCACTATGGGTACCAGCAACCATAACCCAACTGACAGGTCCCCACTCGTACCAGCTGCAAATAACCGATGGACGAGCGTGGAAACGCCACATCGATCAAATAAGATTGAGAACGGCCACAAGAAACACAACCGACATGCAACCAGACACAGAAAATCCCCTTAACACAAGCCAAGAGGGAAGGGAATACCCCGGGAACCAAAACCCAGAAGAAAACCAACCATACTCACCAGCAAGCAGCCAGCTCAAAGCCTCACCAGGAGAAGCAGCCAGGCCAGCTCGACCAGCCCAGAAAGACCGGGCGGGAGCAACGAGAACCGCAGCTCAACCAGCCCGGGTAGTCCAGGAGGGAGCTGCGACAAGCAGCCTGGCAAGGCCTACCTGGCGGTTCCATCGACGAGGCCAAGGTTCCATCGACAGAGAACCCGACCGAACTGGCCGGGAGCCAACCAACGACTGACCTGCACAGGTCCAGTAGGCAAGTGCGGAGCCCCGCCTACTTACGGGACTACGTTACGAAGGACCGAACCAAGAGGGGAGGGGTGTTCTGTACTTTCATTTGCATTCTTGAAACCCCGTGTTTTGATTGGTCAAAGTGCGAGGTGATCTGATTGGTTTAGCGAACCGCGCTGATTGGCCCGCTGAGAATCTCCCGCGATTGGCAGATACGAATCGTGGGAGATTCAAAGTGGTGCCATTGGCCGCGGCCGCCACGGCTTGAGAATAAAAAGCTTCAAGTTTTCCCTTGGAGCCAGATCGGTTCCGGGGGCCTAATAAAGAGCTGAAACCACAGTCACTGCCTCCTGGTCTCCTTGCCGAACGGACACGACAGTAAGCATTCATTTGTTTAACTTCAGTTTAACTGACAGTGTGCCCAACTTGCTGAGCATAAACTGTGATCAATCAATCACAATGTCAGCATACAGGAAACATATTAGGTCATATAGAAGCAAACTGCCTCATGATTTAATGTAATGTGAACTTTTGTTAGCATCATCTGACATTGAAGTCATGCATCTTTGGGGCCAGAGGTGGCATTCAGCAGGTTCTGACCAGTTCTGGAGAACCGGTAGCGGAAATTTTGAGTAGTTCAGAGAACCAGCAAATACCACCTCTGACTGGAGATTTTACAGTATCCTTCCCCTGCCACACCCACCACAACACGCTCACAGAACTGGTAGTAAAAAAAAAATTTAATCTTACCACTGTATGGGGCTCAAGAGGCAATGTGCCAGGTTAAAATTCTGAACAGTACGCTTCCATTGCTTCCAGATTATTTTTTTGCTGTTAATGGCAGAGGAGAAGGTGAAAGCTGAGGGTAGTGGCTTGCCTTCTCTCCCTAGGAAAGAGTTTTGATAGCTGTGTGAAATGACTGCTGACTGTCTTTGATCTCAATCTCAGCTGAATATGATCAGACAATAGCTTCTTTAATTTTATCTTGACCAGAAGCAAACATTGTTACATAGAAGAGTAGCTAGGAATATGAAGGCCCTCAGTTCTTTACAGTATTGGTTGTGAGGTGCAATTTGTGCATATTTTAGGAGTCCTTCTGGATTCTTGTTGAATGTTGAAGTGCAACTTTGGCCAGGAGTGCCTTTGCACAAATACATCTGGTTCATTTATTTTGGACTTAGAAGCCTTTTTTGCAGTCATACATGTCTTAGTCCAGGGTGTCAAATTCAAGGCCCAGGGGCTGGATCCAGTCCATGGGGTGCTTATATCTGGCTCGGGAAGACCATGCTGCATTTTTGCTGACAGAATGCTTGGGCCACACAGGCACCCTGACACAAGTGACATCAATCTGACCACACCCATCCTGGCCTTGCCCCTCCCCCCCAAGGTCAAACACAACCCTGATGCGGCCCTCAATGAAATCGAGTTTGACACACCCCGTCTTAATCACTTCTCATTTAGATTCACCGTAACATGCTCTACATGGAGTTACCTTGAAGGCCACTTTGAAGCTTCAGATGAATCAGAATTCAATAGTATACAGTTATGGTTGGTTTACTGATGTGACACCTCTACTTCTCAAGCTTCCTTAGTTGCTGGTTGGCTTCTGAGTGCAGTTCAAGGTGTTGCTTGTCATCTATAAAGTCTTTCACAGCTTTAAAGTGGAACTACCTTTCTCTGGTTGCTTCTGCTCAGTTCTGCCCTGTCTTGAAATTCAAAATCTTCAGATCACACCATTAGAGCAAAATTATTTTGGGAATCTCAGAGACATGCTTTTTCTATGGCCAATCATGACTTTTGGAATTATATCCCCCCTGAAATCTGTTATGAACTAATAAAGGTGTTTAATAAAGTTTTAACAACCTTAAGTAAAAAGCAGGGTTCTAATCCTGCACTTCTGATTGGCCGATAATAGTGACATCGGATTGGTCCTTTCTGGGAAATCTGATTGGCTGTTAACGGGCCAACTCTCATTGGTTCAAGGTTTAACACTTCCATGTTTTTCATTGGCTAATAGGACAGCAGCCAACCCTATAAAAGGGCTCTGTTCAGTATGCTTAATAAAGAGTTGAAGTTCACTGTTCACTGCCTCGTCTCCGCTCCTTGCACCCATGCGCAGAACTTAACAAAATCCATATCATTTCATGCCTTTTGCTCTAGAGAAAAGACCCGAATTCCTGACTTTTTCAAAACTCTTGAGATAGGATGATTTATGATTCTATGTGGCTTAAGTTGCTTTGTGCTGTTTTCCTGTTATAGGTGAATTATTATTCACCTATAATAATATTCTTAATTATTGGCTAAGTGACACCATTAACCTCCTTGATTTGGTTCATACAATTACTTACATTTACACAAAATGACTCTCTTAACCAAATGGTTAATCTAATTAAGGCCATTTTCTGTATTCATTAGCACACTGAACCTAACTCCTAAAGGTTGAGTCTACAAAGTACCATAGGCTAAAATGCGATTAGTGTAAATGCTAGAAATGAGCTGACAGTTACAATTTTACATACTTGTGAAAGGCTGATTTTATGTCTAAAATGTGATGTGAAAAAAATACCAAACCTTTACATTAAAATCCCTCCCCTATGTTCTAAATAAATGAGGTATGCAAAATGTTTAAAAATCCAACTCTACAGCTACTAAAATCAGAGTGTTGCTTTCAAGACAAAGGATTCTTCATAACTGAATTTTCAAATAAATTGTGTTTGGAAGCTGGACTGTTCACCTATTCCCAGCTGCCCTTTGCTGTTTGCAATGCTCAACACAATTTCAAATCATCTGTAAAAAATCAACTCTAGTCTTTAGAGTTTTTGGTAGAAAAATGAAATATTCCTGCCAGGTCTTCCTTTTCTTTCTTTCTTTTTCTTTTTGGCTGATAGAGAAGCTTTGACTACCAGCCAGAATAACATTACCAAATCACCTTTAAAAAAAACACAGCCTAGATTTTCATGAAACCATTAAACATTTATATCCTTCTTTTAATTATATAAAAAGTAGTAGATGGCCCTGTAGAGAAAAAAGAAGGTTCATCTGGAAAAGATCCAGATTTTTTCTATATGTTGTTTCTGCACATGGAATTACTTTTGAGTAAGCATGCCTTTAGTTACATTCAGTGAATGATAACTAAAATCTGAAACAAATGTTTGAAATCATATATATATATATATGTCTGGCATTCAGCTCCGTTCGGGTATTTTCCCACGTCATAGTAGTGGTGCTTTCAAAGTTGTAGCAACGTTTCAGCAGAATCTCATCTGCCATCATCAGGCTTCTGTATAGTGTTTGTTTGACAAACACTATACAGAAGCCTGATGATGGCAGATGAGATTCTGCTGAAACGTTGCTACAACTTTGAAAGCACCACTACTATGACGTGGGAAAATACCCGAATGGAGCTGAATGCCAGACATGTAGGTACCCGCGAAAACTTAAGAATATATATATAAGAAAACAAATATATATATATATATATATATATATATATATATATATATATATATATATATATATGTGTGTGTGTGTGTGTGTGTGTGTGTGTGTGTGCTCATTTTGATAATTAGGAATTGATGAGTTTTCTGGGGGATAGATCTGTCATCTAGTAACAAGTTTGTCTACTGATCAAGGTGTAACAGCTGCTCAGTACAATAAGAACACAACAAGAATTGCAAGTCTGAAGATCTAAAAAAAGAGTATTCAAAGTAACATATTAGATAGCATCTGAAGTAGATTGTGAAGATGAATATTCCATTGAGAACGTGTCTGCTCAAGGAAGCTGCAGGTTGGAGGAAAGAGAGAACATTTTAGGATAGTCTTTAAAAAGAACATTCTGCAAGTCCATAAGCATCAAATCATTTTGCAATGCTCATGCAAATGCATAAGCATGGCCTGGAAGCATATTATGTAACCCAACAGGAACTTGCAACATGGGCAGCTATGATGAGAGCCCAGCAAAGTGCTATCAGTTGCCCTCTGTCCATAGATTCACCTGAGAAAGCAATGTTGGTTTGCATGATGGTGATGATGATGAGTTATTAACTATGTACAGTATGTCATTCACTTCTCAACAATTTTGGGCAGTTCACAACAATCAAAGTATAATGAAACATAAGAACAAATAAAGGGGGGAAAGACGACAAATTGAATGAAGTGAAGGGTGTCACTCTCCCCCACTGGAAGCCTGGGTGAAGAGCCAGGTCTTCAGGACTCTTCTAAACAACAGTAGAGTATGTTCAGATTCCATCTGAATTTCATTTCAGAGGATAGATGCTGCTTCAGAGAAGACATGCTTCAAGGGTTCTAAGAGATGACACTTCTTTAATTGAAGGAATCTGAAGTGAGCCAAGCTTGCAGATTATTAAATCAGCTGGGAATGTGTTATGGGAGACAAGTAGTCCCTCAGATAATCAGGTCCTATGCTGTACTTGGAGCATGACTTTATTTCTGGGTGGAGCTTGGATCCATTTTATTTATTTGTCACATTTTAAGGCCACATACAAAGTGACTAGGAGGCATAAAATAAAACCTATTAGAATAGAAGAATAGAATTCTTTATTGGCCAAGTGTGATTGGACACACAAGGAATTTGTCTTGGTGCAAATGCTCTCAGTATACATAAAATAAAAGATACATTCATCAAGAGTCAAAAATCATGAGGTACAACAGTCATAGGGTAAAATAAGCAATCAAATCATACTAGGAAACAGTCAATATATTAAATTATATATAAAGATATTGCAAATTATAGCCTGAAAATTTTCCCTAGCAGGCGTTTTTTGTTGGAAACTGGAAGCAAACACCAGAAACTGGCAAAAAAAACAATCAAAAACAAATCATAGTCATGTGACCACAAGACACTGCAAATGGTTATAAAGGTGAGCAAGTTGTCAAGCAACCAAAATGCAATCACATAACTGCAGAAAGGGTCCAGGCCATTGTAATTGTGCCATAAGTGGTTGGTGGAGGGGATCATTTTGCATGTGTGCACAGCTTCATTTGGATAAGTGGCAGGTGGACATGCCACCCACTCATGCAAGTGGGGCTGCAAGTGCAAGCGCCCACCACTCATGTAACTGGAGCTGCATTCTCACATGCATCTTGCACAGCCCAGTTCTGAATGGGGCATGGCCCAGTAGTAGGCTGCAGCTTGGAGGTTGGGGATCACTATCATAAGCAGTTTTGGGAGAAAGGACTCAATTTAATTTTGAATGATCACTAAGTGACTGGTCATAAGTTGAAAGTGATTTGCATCTTCTTCTACAAATTATTTTCTTGTCTCTCTCAGTCCCACATTCTAGAACTAATATTGTCAGGATTCAGACCCCGGTTGCTCTTACTTGATGTTTTTTCTCAGGACCAGGATGGAGTGTGACTGACTTAGTTCTGCTGGACCACTAAATACCATCAGCTAAGATATTATCCTGGATCAGGGCTGTCAAACTCGCAGTCCACAGTCCAGATGCATCACGTGCTGGCCATGCCTATGCCCAGTTTAGCGGAGGGTGGAAAAGTCCCGATTTGTCATGTGATGCCACCATGATGATGTGAGTTTGACACCCCTGTCCTGGCTGAAATGCAAGCATTGGATAAATGTATGTGTTGAGTGGTGTATCCTGGTTCTCTTCATTCCTGAATGACCAATTCCAGTTGTTTTTGATAAATGAAAAAAATCAAGAACTTGGATATGTCATAAGGTGCTAAAAGGGAACTCTATACTGCTGTTTAATATCTACATGAGGCCTCTGAGGGAAGCCATCCATTGGCAAGATAAATAATACATCAAAGATTCAGTATCCCAAGTCAAGCAGAAGATGTAACTTGGTTGCTTCAACTTGAGGTCTAGATATGAAGAAACAAGCAAAATCTACTAAAATGATAGGCTCTCAAATTACATGTCCAGAGATAATCCATCTTTGATTCTGGATGGGTAGTTCTTTCTCATATGGAGGTTGAGTTGTTAATAATACTGTATTGACTCTTATGAAAATAGAGTGGTGCATACATTGTATAAGATCCTAAATTAGAAATAATTGCATTCAGAAATGTAACTTAGTTCTAGATTAACCTGAATATATTTGCTAGTTTATAGTACCAGAACATGTATCCATTTCTCCTATTTTCTGAGGTTTTGGTGCTATAGGTTCATTCCTCAATATAATAAAATATGAAATAGCCTTTTCAAGAGTGAAGCCTTCCATACTTGCAATATTTTTCAGTACTTTTCTGACCATTAAAAAAAATATCTTCTCTGGGAAATTATTTTTGTTTAGCATTTATTTCAAAATCTTTATAAAGATCCAATAGAAAAATATTTGGATCAAAGAAAAGAAGCTTTGCCACATATTTTGCTGCTGGATCTGTTAAATGAAATACACAACTAGCACTATAAATTTTCCCATGTTGTTTTTAATATAACAGCTTTAGAACTTTGTTTTACTTGCCAATCATTACTTAAGCACCGTTTAAGTATCTGAATCAGAAAAAAATATGTTTTACAGTTTGAATTCCCATCCTTCATTCCTGAGAAATCAATGGAATATATTTCACAAAATATATTGCCTTTCTTTTTCTCAATAGCTTCATAAATCCTCCGTCCTCTTAGGATTATTAGGAATTTCGTGAGGTGTCATATTGTTTGCTTCAATTTCTTTTCTTTTTTTTAAATAAAGTTTTATTTGGGTTTTCACAAATACAAAATACAAGTAAAATATCTTTTTTGAAAATAGCATGGTCCCGGATTGAACTTCTTTAAACAGACACAAAACTCAATTTCATGTTCCTTTTTGTATTCTATTCCATATCTTATATTATTTTACATTTTCTATATAGTTTTTCCCCTCTTTTGATTTTCTCGATTTTAATTTCATTATCTCACCTCAATTCAAATCATTATATTTATACTTTTGTCTGTTCTGTTTCAATTTCATATTATCTTTTCTCATTAAACAGGTTTTTTCCTGTAGTTACTAATTGGAGTATGACACCTTTATATCTTTATTACATCCATTCAACTCTTATTTAAACTTCAATATATACCTTAAGGTTATGACCTTCAATATAATACATAATACATAACTTCCAGTCGAATTCTGCTTGGTACATTCTTATAATACACACTATATTCTTTAAAAAAAAAAAAGAATTATAAATATATGTAATTATAAACTCTCATTCCATTCCAATTCAGTTCTATCATTAATAATCATTAAAATCTTAACATCTTTAACACTTCTTTTCAATTAAATATAATACTTCCTTAAAAACACATATAATCTCCATAATTAATTTTTCCCTTATTTCTCTTCACATATGTTTTATAAATCATTAAATATACCTTTTATTACATTTATTTATTGACAAGCATTCCACTGAATTACAATTTCTATTTTATCAGACATTTTAATCATACATTGTTTCATATTTTCTAAAATTATTTCTGTTTCTAATATAACCATGCTATCTTATGTACCTTCGCAGAATATCTTTTTCCATTAAATTTTCACCCATTATCTCTAAATAGGCCCTGTTTCTCTGTATTTTGTTTCTGTCCTTTATGACTTCTTTTCCTTTCTTTCTTTCCTCTTATCTTCTCCCTCTCTTTTTACCCCCTAGTCTCTCTATTTCTAATTCTCTCTTCTGCATTTCCTTCTTCTGTTGCTTTCTGATTTTATACTTATTTTTCACTCTGTTTTTTTGGAGTTGTTTTTCCCAATCTTAAACTTTCCATTCTCTTTTCCCCCTTTCCTTTTTAACCCCCATCTAAGATTACTTGTTCATTAAAGATGGCTTCTTCTTTGTCACAATCTTCTTGTTCTGCAGGAATTTCTTGTTGTTTCTCATAATTCCAAATCTCCATTTCTAAAAACTGAAATATGAAGCCAAAAGAACCTCTCCCTTCTTGTGCATCTTCTTTGTACTTTTTAAGTTCCATTTTCAGTTCTTCCAAAAGTGGAGCCATTTTAAACAGTTTTAAACAACCACCTGATTGATTTTAGTCATTCAAAACAATAACCAAGAATCCAGAAATCATCAAGTAATCCAGATAGCTCCGAGTTATATCTTCTTATTTCTTTTTCGATTTTCTCTTCCTGGGGTTTTTGTTGCAATATTTCAGTTAGAATGTATCTTTTGGAAGTCTTGTTGAGATTTTGCTATAAGTTCTTTTTTAATTCCAGGCAGTCTCCTCCCTTCCAGATCCTGCCCTTTTATTCTTCCTCTCTCCTTTCCTGTTTTCAAAAGCTTTTAATTATCCAGAAATCTTTATTATCCTTTGACTTTTTATTTTCAGCATTAAATGCCTATTGATGTCAAAGTGGATTTTTTTTCCAGTTTCTTACTTAAGTCTCTTAGCTGTCAGTATCAGAAAAGGAGAAAAAAACCCAAATCTTTTCCCTTTTCTCTCTCCTTTGCAGCTTAAAAATCTTCTTAGGGAACAATGTTATTGTTTTTTAATAGTTTCAATTCCAGGGTACCTTATTTGTTGCTTTTGCTGTTTGACCCAGTCAACCAAAACTTTCACTTCTTATCTTCCTCCTGCACATTCTTTTCCAGTCGAGTTCTTCTTTGTGGTGGCCATTTCTGACCACCGCTGCAACCGCCTTCGGGAAAGGGAGTAATGGCCAGCTGGGGAGGAGCGATGCGGCACTCCTCAACCCTGCAGGCAGTCTCCCCCCTCTTCACCAACGCGACATGATGGCTTAGCCCCGAAGCCAGCCGGCTCGGGGTGCTCCAGCGGCAATCATCGATCGAAGCCTCACAGGGATGAGGTTTCGGTCTGTCACTGAAGAAGCTCAAACCGGAAGCCCATTTGCTTCAATTTCTGTTTGTCATAGTATAGAGGTGTCAAACTCATGTCGTCACAGCGGCATCACATGACATATCGGGACTTTTTTCCCCTTCACTAAACTGCGTGGGGGTGGGGCCAGCACATGACGCATCCAGCCCACAGGCCACCAACATCCTGGCATAGTAGAACAATAAGATTTTCAAAATACTGTAATATTGGATATGAAATTGTTGTGTCTGAAAGGATCGATCCTGCTGTGACTTTTGACTCTGATGACTCTGATGATGAAAGACTGGAACCTGCTGAGATTTTGGAGTCTGAATTGTTAGAGAGATTGACACGCCCATCTAGGTGGTTCACGGAAACAAACTCAGTTAGAAGGGAGGGTGAGCCTAATTAGTAATTAGCACGTTGCCTCAAGGATTATAAAAGGACACAGCTGTGTGGGGGAAGTTTGTCAGGAACAAAGTGTTTGATTATGTGCAGAGGTTTTCGGCAGAGGCTCGGAGCTTGGAGAATTTATGCCTGAACTGTTGTGATAACAGGGCGTGTGGAATATAATCTTGTAAGACTCCTTTCTGTTCGATTTGAGTTTTGGGGCGGCTGCCTTTGATTTTGTTTTGTTGGAACTTTGAAGGGGGAGCCATAACATTTTTGTTCCTGACCACACAACAAACCATCTTAGAAGCAAGATGGATTCTAATCAACTGCAGTGTCTGGTAGAGCAACAACAAGAACAAATAGTTCAGCTTTTGCAAAGTAACGTGACACTGCAAAATCAGGTAACACAATTGCTGAATTATGTTTCCAGCTTACCAAGCATCGCTGCTGCTTCCAAGGCCCCTCCTGTGAGGAAAAGCCCAGTATCCATGCCAGAGAAATTTTCTGGGCAAATGGACAGGTTCCTGGCATTTATGGGCCAATGCCAAATGTTTATTTCTCTGAGACCTGAAGACTTTCCAACCGACCGGGCTAAAGTAGGCTTTGTCATTAGTTTATTAACTGGGCAGGCTGCCAATTGGGCTACTCCCTTGTTATTTCAAGATAGCCCATTATTGAACAATTTCCAGGGTTTCCTCCAATAGATGAGGGTAATGTTTCAGGATCCCATTAAAGGACAAACTGTGGACAGACGGCTAATAGATATTAAGCAAGGAAAATGTTTACTACAGGAATACGTGGCAGAATTCTGTTTGTTGTGCATGGACTCTAACTGGAACGAACCGGCTCATATGGCTGCATTCCAGGAAGGCTTGTCTGATGCCATCAAGGATGAGCTAGTCCATGCAGAACGGGCTTCAACTTTGGATGCATTGATAGTTCAATGTTTACCTATTGAAGCTCGTTTACAGCAACGTGGGAGCAAACGGCCCGTTGTTGAACCACCTGTGTTTCCTCGCGCATGCATTCCGCCACTGAGAGTTTTCCAACCCATGGTTCAGGTTGAGGAGTCGATGGAGATAGGCACACTCCACCCTCACTTAATGGCATGAGAACGTTCAAGAAGGTTTCAGGAAGGCTTGTGTCTTTGTTGCGGAGGTCCGGGACATTATGCAAATTCCTGCATTCGGAGAGGGACTCGCAGACCTGTGTCTGTAACCACTCTTGGCCCATTTGGAAATGGGGAAACCCAAGGTCAGGCACGTTCTATACCCCCACCCCAATTTGTTGAGGTAAATCCTGGCCCTCCTCAGCATTTACTTTTGGATACTCGTATATTCCTACAGTCCCAGAAGGAGGGAATTCCTGCGGTTGCGCTGGTGGATTCAGGGGCTACAACCAACTTTATGGACTCTGCTTTTGTTGACCATTTTGGAATTCCTTTAATTCATGTAAATCCTCCCATTAAGGTGGAAACTGTAGATGGGCGAGAACTCAAGTCGGGACCCATTCGCTTAGCAACTCAGCCAGTGCGTATGGTCATTGGGGATCATGAGGAGGCGATCAGTTTTTATGTCACCTCGAACCTCCATCGCCCTTTGGTGCTCGGAGTATCCTGGTTGCGTTTGCATGATCCGTTGGTGACTTGGGCGCAGAACGCAATTTCTTTTCCAAGCCTACAATGTGTGGACCATCTGAGGCATGTCTGCGCTGGCCAGGATATCGCTGTTGCCAAGGAACGCCGCACGGTGCGCCCAACTCCCCTTCCCAGTCGGAACCCCGAGTGTGGTGCCGGGGATGGAGGGGCCGTAGGGCGACGGACAACTGAGTGGAGGACAGGCGAGCAGGAGGCGGGGCCGCGCAGGAGACAGCGGAGCAGTGCCCACCATGATGCTTGTCAAAGAATACCATGCTTCATGCATCTTCATCCTGTGTTTCATTGCTCCTTGTTAGTACCTGACACTCCATCGTGTAATCTCAGTTCTTCAGAAGCTACAGGTTCTCCATCCAGGCTCAGCACTGAACCTGTTACGGATACTACTGTGGTCGGAATTTATGATTCACGATGGATAAAGGGACGATTCCAGTACTTTGTGGGAAGACTGGAAAATGAAATGGAGATTCGCTCTTGGCAGGATGTATCCAAAGTTCATGCCCCGGATCTTATTTGCATATATCATGCACAATTCCCTTTAAAAACCACATACTGATCGTCAGACTCAGGGGAAGGGCCCTGCGGTGAGGGATAGTGTTGTGTCTGAGCAATCGGATCGGTCCTGCTGTGACTTTTGATTCTGATGACTCTGATGATGAAAGACTTGAACCTGCTGAGATTTTGGAGTCTGAATTGTTAGAGAGATTGACACGCCCATCTAGGTGGTTCACGGAAACAAACTCAGTTAGAAGGGAGGGCGAGCCTAATTAGTAATTAGCACATTGCCTCAAGGATTATAAAAGGACACAGCTGTGTGGGGGAAGTTTGTCAGGAACAAAGTGTTTGATTACGTGCAGAGGTTTTCGGCAGAGGCTCGGAGCTTGGAGAATTTATGCCTGAACTATTGTGATAACAGGGCGTGTGGAATATAATATTGTAAGACTCCTTTCTGTTCGATTTGAGTTTTGGGGCGGCTGCCTTTTGTTTTGTTGGAACTTTGAAGGGAAAGCCATAATATGAAATATAGATGATATCAGTTCTGAAGCAAATCTTAGAAAAACAAGAGTCTGAGATCAGAGATCAAAGTGAGACAGTATTAATCTTCACTGCCACGCATTTTTAAAAAAGAATTGCAGAAAGAAGAAATGTAGAAATTGTACAAAGTCTTACTGTTTTATTATCAAATAAATGCATTTTGCATGGGAAAAAAAGTGCCTCATAGCTGCTCTTTTTCCTGCGTATCTACTTCCACCTCTTGTCTCCAGCAAAGTCAAGAAATCCTGACACAAGATTTGTGGCAGCACAGAAACTCTGCCATGATTCCTAATTTTGAAATAGAAAGAAGGGTCAGTGAAATCCTCCTCAGCACAATTGTTAAGGAAAAAAGTAGAATCAGAATGGAGCTGGAAGGAACCTTGGAGGTCTTCTAGTCCAGCCCCCAAGCAGGAGACCCTAAACCAGGGGTCTTCAACCTTGGCTCCTGGAAGCCTGGCGGACTTCAACTCCCAGAGTTCCACAGCCAGCTGGCTGTGGAATTCTGGGAGTTGAAGTCCGCCAGGCTTCCAGGAGCCAAGGTTGGAGACCCCTGCCCTAAACCATTTCAAACAAGTGGCTGTCCAGGCTCTTCTTAAAAAAACATGCAGTGATGAAGCACCCACTAACAATTAACCATTAGAACAGATGAGATAAATCTGTTCTAATGATTAATTGTTCTCACTGTTGGGAGGTTTTTCTTTAATTCCAGGTTACTTCTATCCTTCATTAGTTCCCATCCATTGTTTCTTGTCTTGTCTTCTGGTGCATTGGAAAATAAGTTGACCCCCTCATCTTTATAGCAACCACTCAAATACTGGAATACTGCTATCATGTCATCTCTAGTCCCTCTTTTCTTTAAACTAGACATGCCCAATTCTTGCAACCATTCTTCATGTGTTTTAGTCTCCAAGCCTTTAATCCTGTTAGTTGATCTTTTCTGCACTTTCTCTAAAGTCTGAGCATTATTATTATTATTATTATTTTTTTGGTAATGTGGTCACCAAAACTGGATACAGTATTCCATGTGTGGTCTTAACTGAGGATTTATAAAGTGGTACTAATACTTCACGTGATTTGATTCTATATCACTGTTTATACAACCAAGGATTGGATTAGCTTTTTTGGCATCCGCTGCACACACTGCAAGCTCCTATTTAAGTGATTGTCTACTAGGACAAAGTCCCTCTCACAGTTATCATTTTTGAGCCAGGTTTCATCTAATCTGTACTTGTACCTTTGGTTTTTCCTGCCTAAGTGTACCTTGCTTTTCTCCAAATTAAATTCCATTTTGTTGATCGGGCCATTGTTCAAGTCTGTCAAGCTCTTTTTGGATCCTGAGCTTGTCTTCTGGGGGTGTTAGCTATTCCTGCCAGCTTAGTGTCACCTGCAAATTTGATGAGTTCCCCTTTTATTCCCTCATCCAAGACATTCATGAAGATATTGAAGAGTACTTAGCCTAAAATGGAATCTTGTGGTACCCCGCTGCTTACTTTGCTCCATATAGATGTAGTACTGTTAAAGAGTACTCATTGAGTAAGATTTGTGAGCCAGTTACAAATCCATCCGGTGGTGATGTAAGCCAATTACAAATCCATCTGGTGGCAATGCTGTCTATCCCACATTTTTCTAGCTTACCAAGAAAAATGTGGGATAGACAGCAGGACCACCAGATGGATTTGTATCTGGCTGACAAAACCATTATGTGAACCCCTCAAAATTGCCCAAAATTGGTGAGGGCAAGGATGGTCTAATTCCAGGCAGAGAAACATGTAAAATACCCATAAATCATAAGTTTTTTAATAAATGAAGCATCTGCTATTTTTACTTCTTGGAAGTTTCCCTGCTTTTCTGCTTTTGCAAAAGTTAAGCATTCCTTCAATTTCTAATTCACCCTTGGCTTTCATATACCTCCACAGAGATCCTAAGCCTCTGTGATCTGCTGCCTTTTCAAATGTGCCTCATAGAATAAACAGCTGGGGGGCCCATGTGAGAGTGATATCCTATCCATAAACTTTTGTCTCACGCTCAGGTACACTATTCACTGCCTTTGTACATACTGTATAGTGTGACTGCTTAGATAAGCATCTGATTCCCAGATTTATCCTGACTTGACTATACAGAACTGCATCTTCCAAACCAATGCAGTCCTGGATTAATCAGTATTGTTGGCAGCTATATTTGTACATTTTTCTGCAATTTACACATTTTACACATAAAACTGTATAATTTACACAATATACACATTAATCAGAAAAAGGCATCTTCAGTCTTCTTAATAGCTATAGGACTGAATTCTGTAAATTGCCACATATACAATCCTAAAATTGCCCTAACACCAACAGCTCTGATATAAAAATGTCCCTTCCATATATTTGAATTTACTTACATCTTAACAGTCCCGAATACATGGTTCTATCATCAGGCCGATCAAGTGGCTGGTTTGGGGGGGTTGGGTTTAGGGGTTTTAGATTGTGGGTTTTTTAATGTTGTAAGCTGCCCAGAGTCATGTGTAAGTTGGACAGCCATATCAACTTGTTTAATAAACAATGCTTCAATAATGGACCTGATCTGTAATGGCTCCTATTCAGTTAAATAAGTGTGATTCTGTCAGTGGGTGCTTAGAAACCTTGATGCCAAAATAGATGTTTTTTGTACAAATTGTAAATACTCTCTTAGGTCTCACTTAAATTATTTTATTGTCACTTTCCCTGCCATCGTGACTCGTCTCTCACTTTCAAATCTATCAGGTCAAACATGCAGGAGGAAAACATGTCTGTAAGAACAGTTTTTTCTTCTTTCCCACCCTGCTTCCTTCTTTCTGATGTGAGAGTCTCCTGACCTAATTAAAATCAAATCATTTAGATCTATTTATCAAACATGGTCTCAGCCAGTCCTTGAGGATTGAAGATTTGTGCTGAAACGAATATAAACTCCAACTCCTCTGTAGTGCAATGATGGTTTATTCATTAGATCAGCAAACAACAAATACTCTTATCTGACAAGAAAGGCTAAAAGCCGGGCAAGGTTAGAGTTGGGTTTGAGTTTGCTCCCTTTCCTTTTATTACCATTATCATGAGACACACCCGACCACACCCAGGTCTATACGCAGTATAGACCACACCCAGGTCTATACGCAGTTCTAGTTCAGGCCATGCCTAACCCATTATCCCTAAATGCTGTTAACCCTATAACATGTCCCTAACCTATTCCAACCCTCACTAACTGATCCTCACCTGGTGCCATTTTCACCATGTTTTAACCTAAGGCATAATTACCACCTATATGTGCCCCAACCCCCTCTAACAATATGCACCACATTAATACATGAAAAGAGCCATTTCCGGCCCCGCAGTTGCTTCAGAATCCATCCTGCAGCTGACAACTCTGCTGAAAGCAACACCATCGGCCAGCACACCAGCAGAAATACAGATCCAGCAGCAGCAGAGATAAGGTGACATTCTCCACAGCCAGCTGACTTGCTGCGAGGCCTGTTTGGAGCTGATGGGCTCTGTAGCAAACTCGGAGCCCGACACATGAATTCTTGGATTGTTCCTAGTTAGACAGTAAATATAATATAAACCTGGCTCAATGAGTCACCATAACCTCAGAATGCCAGGTAAATTCACAAACTTCTATTTTAGAATATGCTACATGTAACAATAGCCTGAAGAGGGAATTGCATTCAGTATTTGTTTGTGACCTTCCCAGAAGCATCTTTTTGGACAATGTGGAAGGAAATATGCAGAGGTGGTGTTCGTCAAGTTCTGACCAATTCTGGAGAACCGGTATGGAAATTTTGAGTAGTTTGGAGAACTGGCAGATACCACCTCTGACTCTGCCTCCTGAGTACCAGCTGATCATCTGGGTCTTCTTTTATTGCCCTGCACAGGAGAATGGAGCTGGAAAACAGATTAGTGGGGTGGGAAGGGAATGGGATTTTGCAGTAACCTTCCCCCTGGAGTGGGTTGGGAATGGAGATTTTAGAGGTATTCTTCCCTTGCCACGCCCACCAAGCCATGCCCACCAAGCCACGCCCACAGAACCATATTTATTATTATCCTTTATTATTGTAAGCCAATTCTAAAAGGCAAAAGTCAGTCCAAAGGCAGGGGAGAAAATAGTTTTATCTCACTTCTTTGTCAGCCTGCAGCCACCCTGTTTTGCCAAGTTCCTTCAAGACTATGACTTCCTATTCTATATATTGATTTTATATGAGCATGATGTTTTCTAGGAGTCCACAGCCATTCCACGGCTGTGGAATGTACCACATGGTTATACAGCGAAAGGTCTCTTTATAATGAGGAACTTATCAGCTTCTTTTTACTCATATTTGGCTTTCTAAACTATTCAGGGTGCGTTGGCAAAAATGTCTCTTGGCCTTTGGCCTTTTCTAAAACTAGCTTGAACACCTGGATTTTCTTTTCCATATAGGATTCCGATCTGTGTTGAATAATCCTGAGCATTATTTTGCTAGCATGTGAAATTAAGAATTTTGCACAATGATTTCTACACACTACTAAATTCTCTTTCTTTGTTGTATGTAGACTGAACTCTTCCAATCTCTTGATATATCAAGTAGCTTTCCAACCTGGTAATGACCACAATAGTAGTACCTGTATTTATAGGTAGTCTTTGACTTACGATCATAATTGAGCCTGGAATTATGATCATACATTGTGATGATCATTAAGCAAGTCATCACATGACCAACTTGGCTTTACATATTTTTAATGTTAAGTGGTTATAAAGTGAACCCATCATTCAGAATTGACAGTTTTTTGGTGGAAACTGGAAGTAAACGCCGATTTCCACCAAAGAAATCATAAATCACAGTCACATAAATGTGATCTGGATGCTAAGCATCCAAAATGCAATCACCAAGTGGTGGGAGAGGAAAGCATCAGGACTTCAGATCAGATCAAAAAAAGTTTTCTCGGAGTCCATCATAAGTTTTCATGGTCAATAAGCAAATGACTTCCTGTAGAGAATATCCTATTGAATAAGATCTTAGATGGTGACATCTTTAATGTATAGAATTTCAGTATACTCTTTCCATCCTTGTTGGCTCTTTTTAAATCAGTGACCATCTTTCCATTATTATTCTTTAGCATATCAATTCAGGGTTGCAAGATATGAGCTCTTTTAGAATTTCTTAGTTTTTCTGTGTATGCTGCTAGTTTCAGTGTCTTTACAGATGTTATTAGATAACTGCTTCTCATCTAACTGCTGTCTGAAATTCTTTAAGTTCCTTCCTGAGACCTTTGTCATTCTTGGCTTTGATTTCTCTTTTCTTCTTGGCAATTGTTACCGTTTGTTCAGACATCCAATTTGCTATTTTTTGTATCTAAGTCTTTGGCTGTCCCTTTTCATCCTTAACAATTTATTTGATTTCATTCCACAGTTCCTGTCCTATCACTGAGCTTCATGACTTCAAAGAGATTCTGGAAGTCCTCTCTAAAATTAGTAGGGTATATGCAGTGGTGGGATTCAAATAATTTAACACCCAGTTCTCTGCCCAATGACTGGGTGGGCACGGTCAACTTGATTGGTCTCATCCTTAGGAAATTTCTCCTTAGTCCAACTCACAATAAAATAGCACCGTTCCAATCTTTAGAATAGAACAGAAAAACAGAGTTGGAAAGGACCTTGGAAGTCTTCTAGTCCAATCCCCAACACCACTTCAGACAAATGACTATCCAATCTCTTCTTTCAAACTTCCAATTAGCTCATGCTAATTGAAAGCCTGGGCATGCTGCCAAATTCATTATCCATTTCAACTCTATTATTCTATCTTCTCTATGTTCTAAATTGGGTGCTTCACAGCAGAAGCAATACAGCTTGGCTGGACCACACATGCATTAAATTCATGGCCTGTATGATCAAGCTGCATCATTGTCCCCTCCTCTATCTTTTCCCCAGGAAGAAACAAGAAGTAACCAACACTGCAGCAGCTATAAAAGGTCTTGGGGAAACTCCAGGGAGTATCAGCTGATCAGAGAAGTGTTACTTAATACGCTTTATAATGAAAATGTTTGTAATCGTGTTAATCCCATCCCTAGATGGGTGATTGATGGGTTTCCCTGTCCTAATCCTGTCAGTTTCTGTTGTTTATTGACTTGATTCAGTGTGTATCAGCTGCATTCTAACTGCAACTGTTAAGTGGTTCTTGGCTGTCTGCCCAGAGCTATTCATTGAAGAATGAGAGGGGGGGGGGAACTCTCTTGCACTTTATTTTTAGTCTCCAAACTGCATAAGCAATTAACTAATGGTTCGGACCTGGGATAGGATGCTACTGGTTCTGCCCACCTCTGTAGAACTGGTAGCTCTGAAGAGCAGCAGACACAGAACCGGTTCTGTCTGCTGCTGTTTGGCACATCCGCCCGCCCAGCCTCTTACCTGTCCTTTATTTTCTGCTTTTTCAACCTTAGCTGCTTTGCGCAGCACAGCTGAGGTTGAAAAAGCAGTAAAAAAATGCACCCGAGCACTTATCAGCTATCCCGGTGGCTCATCTAATGGTGTAATAGACGTGCGCACAGCGCGTGTCTCGCAAAACACAAATACCGAACTGGAAGCATTGCCAGTTGAATCGCACCCCTGGTTCGGGCCAACCGGTGAGAACCAGCTGAATTCCACCTGTGGGTATCTGTTCAAAATATTATAGTGGAAAACAGTTGGCATTATTCTTTTGTTTTAGTTTATCTGGAGCATGCACGTGAACAGTTCATGATCTATTTCATAGTCAAGTTTTGGGCTTAAAATCTACTGTTTTATCATCCATGTTTGTTGATTATGTGACATCAACTCAATGTTAATTCTTAGTGACCACCACATAAATGTCCTCCATAATCTGTCCCTAATCTGATCATCTAAAGGCACATCTATTGCCAGTCTGAGTCCATTCACCAGCTTGTTTGGCAGACTCTTCGTTTTCTTTTTTTCTCCAGCCTCATTGAATAAGACCTTAAATATCTAATTTAATTAATTAGCCTCTTTTTTCTTGATTCATTATTTGTGCAAACTGGTGTGTACATTTATTACTGAATATCCAATGGTATCTTACTGCAGTTAATTCAAATGCCATTACTTGAATTATTCCTATATTCCTTGGCTTATTCTATTATTTGACATCTTCTAAGCTACCTTTTCTTATATTTATACTTTTGTGGAGCAAGGGTAGAACAATTCAAAATCTCAGACAAAGCTGCTTGAGAAAAACATTAGACAGGGACAGAGCCAAGTTACTCCTCACTCATGTCACTATTTCTATATTAAATCTGTCTCCTCTGAACACTTATGAGACAAAAACTCATGTTTGTTTGAATAATATTTTCTCCTAAGGAAGCAGGAGTCATGGCATCTACTTCAAAATTAAATTAAAGCACAAGTGTGGCATATTTCAAATTATATCCATGACTCCTTATTTTATGCACATGTACGAAACATTTTGTCTGGACAAGTTGGAAGAGGTTTGAATTCTCTTTAAGATTTAATTGCTTAAGACTTTTCCTCACAGACTGTTTTTCTCTTATTTCTCAAGAAGCCTTAGTTTTTAAAGCATGAATAATCAAGTTTTTCTGCCTTTCTTTTTCCACACATGCACAAATTAATTCTTTCCTGAGACTGTGTGAAGTGGAATTTAAAGATTAACTTAGAATTCAGAAGAAAATTGTTCCATGGTACTTGACAAGATAATCCAAAGTATATAATGAATGTATCGAAAATCAGCTCATCAGCTATGGTTTGGAACAAAAGACATGTAATGATATGCAAAAGGTCAGTTCTCTTTACTCACAGTTCTCACAGTGTAAGTCATTGAAGTGGTATCTATTCATTCCGCGAGCTATATAATACCATTTTTCTGTCCATGTTCTATTTTCAAATTAGTCTCATTTAAGTAATATTTAAAGTTTGTTCACCTCCATGCAAACATCTAAACGTTGGAGAATGTGTACCTCATCCCATGTATTACTATTGATTTTTTCTCTTTTGTCTCAAGGGTCTTTGCTTTCTGTTTCAAAGTCTATGCGAAAAGCAGAAGATAATATGCTGCTAAGCACATTCAGCCTTGGAAAGATAACGCAGAATGGTGACAAAGCTGGAAAGTCTCTGCCTACATCTTCTTTTGAGCATTATAAAATGGAAGACAGCAGTTTACTGGATGAAGATCGAAACCCTTATTTCTCAGTGAGTTTTCTATGTAGTTATTGTGTAACACAAATTAGCATTATGGACCATAAATTTGTAACAAAACATTGGAATATATTATTTCAGATATGCCAATATATAGAACCATAGTGGCGCAGTAGTTAGAATGCAGTATTGCAGACTAACTCTGCCGACTGAAAGAAGTTCAATCCTTACTGGCTCAAGGTTGACTCAGCCTTCCTTCCTTCCGAGGTTGGTAAAATGAGGAGCCAAATTGTTGGAAGCAATATGTTGGCTCTGTAACTGCTTATTGGCAAAGCACTGTGAGGCGGTATATATGTCTAAGTGCTATTGCTATACAATTAGTATGGAATGTGATTTGAAGCAGCTATCATCCTAAAATGAAGTGAACAGAATGCTGTGTTTTGTATATATGAAAATGTTAATATTGTATTTTCAGTCTTAGAATTTAAAAGAAAAAAACATGCCTTTCAGCTTTAGTTTAAAAATGAATCTTAATGTTGCTCTTACCATCATTAATACATATCACAAAGGGAAAAAAATCTTGAAGTAGACCTTAGTATTATTAAACTTAATTAAACAAATCAATTTTATTTCGCATTAACATCCCTTGGCTATGTATTAAGATGTCTTGCCTTGAAAAAACCTGGTTTGATTCTTGATTTTAAACTAAAAACTAAACTTCAGGATAGATTATACTGCAATCTGAAGATAACTCTTTTCTGAAAATGGCTCATTAGTGGGTTAAGGACTGGAATATTTTTATTTCGGAAATTTTCATCTCTACTTATTCTCTGGAGTACAGAATATAGATTATAAGCATCATGTCATAAACTACAGCCAGCCACAGAGCTTAAATGTTAAGCAGATTCCTTATTTTGAATTGGAGGGACCTATGACTTTTCCATCAAATGCTGAGGTTGAAAATATTGAATCAATACAAGAACGGCGTGAGACAGGAAGTGATGAAAACTCAGCTAATTTACCTATCGGAAGAAGAGATTTTGATCGTGAGTTATATTTTCATGTTTCTGCAAAACATTATTACCTTAATTTGCTAAATAATAGTTATTACTATTGAAATGAATAACTGTGGCCACCATTTCTCCAATGATAAGCAGAAGCAATCTAAGTAGAGCTCAAGGCAATTCTCAAATTTCTCAGCTGGTTATATTCCCTGATGTATGTGATAGTGATCTTCAGTACAGGTAGTCCTCGATGTACAATTCGTTTAGTGACCACTCAAGGTTACAACAGCACTAAAAATGTTACTTATGACTATTTTTCACAGTTACAACCTTTTCAGCATCCCCATGATTGTGTGGTCAAAATTCAAATGCTTGGCAACTGGTTCATATTTATGGTCATTGCTGTGTCCCAAGGACACGTGATCACCTTTTGGTAACAATCGGGTTACTAACTTATTAACCACAGAAATTCACTTAATATCTATAGCAAGAAAGGTCATAAAATGGGGCAAAATGCACTTAACAACAGAAATTGTGGGCTCAATTGTGGACATAAGTCAAGGACTCCCAACTTTCAAGTTCCTTTTTCTCTTGCACATTGCAGCGGAGGCTCAAGAAGAGCCACATAGCTATTTTTCCACCTGCCTAACTTCTGTGGCATATGTGGCCCATCATTTTCTTTTGGGCAATTGTCCATTAGCGACAATAGCAATTGAAGCGCACCTTAATTTGTCAGCAATCCTCATGCTGCTAGGCCAGTTGTGGAAGTCACAAGGAACATCCAGCCAGAGAGAAAGAGAATTGGCAGAGTGATACCTCCAGGTTAGTGCTATTGTCCAGATGCCCAAACATAAGAGTTTTTCTAACTTGGCTTAGCAGGAGGGACACAATTGTTTCTCCCTCCTCTCCCGTGAGCTGCCTTTTTTCATCATCTTTTTCAATGCATTCACACAAAAGGTAGTCAGGTTTCTCTACCAAACTCCTGAAGACTTGGGGTGCCTTAGAAATCAGCCAATTTTTTTAGCTTAAGCCTGCTCAGGAATAAGCCAGTGTTTCATTTACCCATGTATATTCAATTGCATCTCTATGTATTTAACACAGGTAAAACTATACTGAGTTGGCACCTTTTTATTATCAAAGGACAAATGTAGCAATCAATCATAAGAATAAGCTTCTCTGAAAAAGAAAGGTTTATTATTACCCTAAGTCTTTAAAAATTGTAGGTCCCACTTGATCTTTTGAAGAGTGACTGGTTGAATGTAAGGTTTAAAAGATAATATGTGTTCTAAATATTCATTAGAAAAAATGAGTTAAAATTTCAAATGAGTGATAATTTACAACATGCCACTACAGATGACAATGTAGTTAAAACTTGTTCATAAAAATACGTACTTGACAGTCAAAATCACAAATGTTTGTTGTGTTTTCTTTAGTGCTCAGATGTATGCTGGGAAGAGTGTATCGACCTTGTTGGCAAGCCTAAAACAACCCTGAAATGCATCACTTGGAAGAGACAAGCCCTTTCCTTGATTAGTCACAAAAAATGTAATTGTAGTTAAAATATTGCTATGTGTTTGTAAAGATTCTAAATATTTCTATGTCAGAATGCTACATATTGAAACAAATGTAAAATCACAGTGCATTATTAAACTGAGAATTCTGCATAAAACTTGATGATTTAATTTTTAAGTATTGTATAAGTAACTTCTGCATAATCATGATTGCAATGGAGTCTTAATATAGTCTTGGGGTTTTTTTGCCCTTTTAAGCACTGACATTTACAACCTAAAGAACTGAGTTAGTTTCGCTTGCCCAATAATAAGCTTGTTTTTGGGTACAGCCTTTTTGGATTTTGGGGGTTGTTTTAGTTTGCTGCCTAAACTATTTTGGCATTTCACTACAGTCTTTGGTTTCTTATACTGTGGTGTTTCATTTTCATTAGTGAATATGACATTTTCACTAGTTCTGACCACCAGCTTCCTCTTTGGATTCTTGTTCTCTGGCTGGCAACTTAATTTTCCTATTTCGTTTCTTGTATTTCCATTCTGACAAACATTTTCAGAACCAGTTCCAAGTGTAGTATTTTCAAGTGATGAAGTCAGGATTTCTGATGGTTAAGAAAACAAAACATTTTATAACATTTATATTCATGGTGAATAGGCAGCAATACAAATCTAATAAATAAATAAAATAAAATAAATAAATAAGGGAGAAAAATACACGGTTTTTAAAATTATTTTTGTTGTATACTAGTCACCCCTGTTAATTTTCAAGAGACATTGTTCTTGTAAATTGAGTTAACTAAGTCTAATTAGTAGAAAAAATTCATTGAAAACAACATTATACAATCTGAGCCATCACCCTTAACATAAAAAAATACTTCAGCAACCACTTCAGAAAATAAACACGTATAAAAACAAGAGTACAAGAAACCATTCATTTTAAAAGCACGTGCAAATTATTGAAAAATATGAACTGGATTTTGATGCAGTGCCCAAGCACCGAAAGATATTACATTTTGCTGTTGAAGAGTCCAAAGTGTACTTTATCAGCCACTTAACTGGACAAATACAAAAAGTCAATCTCATAATCACATAGGTGGCAGAAGATATTAATTCAGAAGAAAACAACAGGAAAGAGCCTTGGAAATATTCAAGTTAAATTAACCAAAAACTGCATAAGCTTTTATGAGCATGGGAACCGCTACAGTGTATTGACGTACACTCAGTTCACAACCCAGATATTTTTTGCAGCATTTTCAATAAGGTTTCAGTTATTTACCTCTAAAAGAAAACACAGAACATGCCCTAAAAACAATGTTATTTTCAAATCTTAAAAGTTTGATTGCCTCAGTGTTTTATATTCTAAGTCAAATAGTTGGATCTGCTTACAGTCTGTTATAAAAGTAGTGTTACTTTTATGTGCTCAGAGATGATTCTGTGTCAGGAAAGAATAGAGCAGTAAAACTTGTGAGTAATGCAAGGGCAAGTGGGCATACTTGGATTTCTTGATCCCACATGGCTACCATGCAAACTCTGGGAAAGATAAGAGCTCCAATAAAAAACAATCAACAGATACAAGTGAGATCACCATGCCAAACTCCAACTCACCTTTCCTGTTTTGCATGCTAATATAACACACAAATTACTCAAAATATTAAAAACCAACATTAACTGCAAAGAGTTTGAAAAAAGTTCTGTGAACATGGGGGGAGGGCTAACACATTTCACATTACAAGAAAAAGATACATTTTATATATACTTCTTTATGTGTATAAAAAGGATTACAGCCTGAACTGGATTTAATTAAAAAGAAAGAGATAGCGGACATGATGTACAACACTGAAGACGCTTCTATGATCATATGGCTGACATGATTAAACGCCAAAGGCACACCCCACCAAAGTAGTACCTATTATCTACTTGTGTTTATCTGCTTTCAAACTGCTAAGTTGGCAGCATGCACTTACTGTATTGTCTTAAAGAAGCTCAGGTGGGTTTTTTTCCATGACAGCCACTTGATCAAGGTTGGATTCTACCAGTTCACACCTATTCACTAGAATTGGTTGTTAACATTCTAAGCAATTCGGAGAACCGGTTGTTAGAAAAAATTACTGGCCTAATCCTGTAAGGAAGGCAGGAAGGAAACATTCTGGTGTTGCTTACAAAAACTGCCTCTCCGTTAACCCTTATTACATTCTTGGCAGGACTAGACTTCCTGTCTCAGGAACTTCTCTAGAGTTTTCCCCCTCTCCTTTGCTGGTACTTTGCTTGTGTGGAATGACCATTCAAAGTTACAATGGCACTGAAAAAAGTGACTTATGACCATTTTTCACATGACTGTTGCAGCATCCCCAGTCATGAGGCCAGGCGAGGAGATGCGTGCCTCGAGTTGAGTGATATTGAGTTGGCTACGCCCAGCCAATAACATGACCACCAAGCCACACCTACCAACTAAGCCAAGCCCACAGAACTAGTTGTTAAAAAATTTGAATCCAACCCCTGCACTTGATCCCCCAAAAATGTCACAGCTCCATCACTCTGGAGTTCCTCAACTCTACCTTGGTGACCTAGATCATGCAGAATGATTCACTAGAAATACTATGCCCTATCTCTTTGCTTCTACATCAGTTACATAAACTCAAAACTGATATTACATTATGAGTTAACATAATGGCCAAAAACATATCCAGACCTCCAATCTAGGTTGATACTTGATCAGACAGAATGTAGTCAGATCAAGTTCACTTGGTCCATCTATGTAAGAACTGGTAATAACCCCACTGGCTTTCTCATTGTGCATGAAGATTTATTATGGCCCAACTTAATATTTAAATGCCCCACTACAAGAGTAGAAGGCAGATTGGTCAGATGCCTTAATTTTGAAAAAGAGGAACCAAAACACAACATAACTTAGAAGCACCTAACCAAAGTTCTTCTTAACTGACTTTAGCCTCTCCTGCAATAACATACTTCCACCTACCATACATTACCTCTCATTCTCTCTCTCTACTCTTTCCAAGGCCATATCATGTTATCATCTATCATGTTATTATTAGCTCTTGAAAGACAACCAACCAACGAGCAACTAACACTTCAGCTATTAAAACAAAATGATCTGCTTGGCATGTCCTCAGCTTTGTGGTTTTGCTCTTTGGTGATCTCACCAACTACTATATGTCCTTGTCACTCCTGGACAGCAAATCCTTTGTATTTTTTCTGCCCTCAATTGTTGAAGGTCATAGAAATTGCCAGTATCCCCAGGCCTCTCTAGAAATATTGTAGCAGCAAGAACTCTATGGTGTATCTGGAAGGTAGAATGTAACAAACCAAAAACCACAAACTGCCCTGACAAGCAAAAATTCTTTTTCATAAAGATGGCATATTTTGTGCTGCAAAATGGTAGTAAAGATCTAAATTTTAGAACTATGGGTGATTTCAGGAAAATATTGATCATTTTCATATTACCATTGTAAAGAAAGTATGGGAAATGACCAGGCTGAGCCCCAAGGTAATCAAACACATCATCAGTCTAGAGTCCCTTCCCACAAAAGTTCTAAGGCCAGCCCACTTTGATTTTCATTGACTCTTATCTACAACCTGTTTGCTTTGACATTAGTAGTTCAGATTCCTGTAGAGATCATCGGCTTGCAAAAACAAACAAACAACCCTTTATATTCATTTGAGCTACCTGGACTTCCTGATTTTCCCATGTTTGACATTAAGTTAAGTTGATGGAGGGAAAGACAGCTTACAGTTTTGGGAAAAGAAGACTTTTTAAATAAATGCAACAAAATAAATAAAATAACTAGATAAGTATATGTTTACAAAGAGCTAACAAATTCAGAGACAACATAATACTGAGTATCAACTGTGGAGAAACACTTGGCAGGGAAAGGTTGTTGCCTTCATGCCTTGCTTTTGAGCTTCCTGTGGCATCTAACTAGCCACTTGGTATAGCAATTATTTCATTCATTTGGGAGCTGTTCAATTAATTGACAGCATATACATTCATCCTGGCCAATAAATGAGGGGGAGGAGAAGTAGAGAGATATTGCTCACTGAATTTACCTGAAGTTGATTTGTCTTCAGTATGAGAAGCTGCTGTTTTTTGGAGTGCTGGATACACATTTGTTGATGAACTGAAGGGTTGATTCTTTGGCTTGATTATTTGGTCATCTTTATACGTGCAAGCAAACTGAGATCTAATTAAAGGTTGCTTCAACTAAAAAGGAAGTAGATCAATATGAATTATAATGTATAAGTAAGGAAGACAGATTTCTATTCGACTGTGATAGATATAAGTGAAGCTCTGGCATTTTTTTTTTTCATTTCTTTAGTTTGCGTGCTGGAATAATTAATTGAATGCCTAAAATTACTGTATAATTGCTTGTATTTCACATGAAAAAATAGCCATATTAAATGTGTTTTAGAAAGCTGCAGCCTTGATTTATTTTTTTAAAGAACTCTCATAAGTTCATTAAAAATCATCTTTTTTCCACTGTATGTAAACATACACATACACAACATAAGCCTGATATAAGCTATGTTCATGTATTGCACTAAGTCAAGACTTCTCTAGTCAAGATTTACTGAATCAGTCACACTTGGCACAACATTTATAAAGCACAATGACTGTATTCATGTAACAATCTAACACAAATCCATACTTACATTATTCAGTACCTTGGTGTGATGCATGAACAAAGTCAGACAATGATCTCTTTCAGAAAAAAAAACAGGTAGAGCCAAGAAAAAGAAAGGGAGGGTCCAGAGACAGGGGAAAATTCATGCAAGGTGAACTATCTTCAACTGGTTCTTTGGGGAGCCATTCTTGACTTAATTTAACAGGCAGAGGAATTAAAAAGGTTTAAATATATGTAAAAATATTGCAAATGTATTTATATTGTATTTTTATTAATTGTTGAAATAAGTAATAGATGAACAATGGGTGTAGTCTCTTCTGCACCAGCGGTTGAAGTAATTAATGTTCATTAAGAGGTTATATTGCAGAAGTTAGCAAAAATGGAATTTCAGCATTTCTAAGCTGTAATCTTACACAACCCACTCTTGTAGCAATATGGGAAAGGGAGTTCTCCAGTTTATGTTCAATTTGGAGCTGAAAACAGGGGGGGGGGGGGGACCATTAAGAAAAAAGCTTCTTGTCACACAGAAGCAAGCTCCCCCCCCCCCCCCCCCATTTTCTGGCTTTGTTTTCATAATATCCTCCTGCATTACTTGAGGTGATGATGCTCGCAAGCTTAGGGGGAAAAGGGACTGACACCAGACAGAATAAAATTCAAAGGTACCAATCATTCCTGCTGAGAAACAAAAGACACTCAAGCCATTGCAATGTAAAGACAGGAAAGAAAAAAGATGCATTTCATCTTGGGGCTGGCAATATGTAAGTCATGAAGTGTTGGGTTTTCTTTCTTATTAAGGGCTTTTCTAGAATCTAAAAAGAAGTATCTTTGAGGAGCCCTGATGGCATGGTGGCTACTTCTGCTGACTGCCAGCTGCTTGCAATTTGGCAGATTGACTTTTGCCAGGCTCAAGGTTGACTCAGCCCTCCATCCTTCCGGGGTGGGTAAAATGAGGACCCAAATTGTTGCGGGCAACAAGGGACTCTGTAAACTGCTTAGAGAAAGCTGTAAAGCACTATGAAGCAGTACATAGTTCTAAGTGCTAAGTGTCTTCATGTTTATATCTCTGGCTGCAAGCCTTCTAGTTCAGGTAGGAGAACATTAACAGCAGTTATGCCTTAGCATCATTAATGACCCTCCTGGACAATAGGCTCATTGTCCCTTAAAGGTGATCTATTCCTTCCTTTTAAAAAGAAACCAACCCAGAAAATAGAACAGTAGCAACAACTTTCAAAGTTGGATCAAACAGGATAGATACATGGCCAGATGAGTAATTCTACTTTATGGTAAGGTTATGTTAATGAAAAAATCTTGCAAATCTATATATTTTCTCCCCCCTCCCCACCCCACCCCACCCCCCAGCTCCCTTTTACACTCAAGAAACTAGTTGACTTCTGAACTGCATTCCTTTTATCAGCCCATTCCCTTGGCTGTGTCTCTTCTCCCTATATCTGAAGTTCCTTTACGTACCATTACATGTAGTATGCCAGAATGCATAAACAACAAAGTTTAGATTTAAATAAATGCTTCATCTTGGAGGGAAGGGCAGGCAAGAGAAGTTCATGGTTAATCTACCTTAATTTTTTCACATACTGCCATTTGAATCCGCTGTCTCAGAGCTTTGGGAGAAGATCCCCTGGACTGTGTTGGAGATCTGTATTAATATTTAAACAAAATACAAGCAACTATGGTAAGCATGAAACACATTGGTTACTATGGTACTAGACTTATATGATATGCACGTATAGATATAGAATACTTGTTAATACATTAAATGACCTGAAATTCAGAACCTTTTGTCTGTGTGGTGTTTAATCCATTTTTGAGAAAGCCAATTTACTTACATAAGGGATCGCACTATAAAATGAAAGATTCTGTATGTGCTTAACCTCCATATGTGCATTATCTCTACTTGTGACAGCTTGATTGGGTCAACTAAAAATTAGAAATCTGGTTATTCTTCCTTTATTTCAATTTTTATGCTTATCTTCAAAATTCAAATATTTCTCCTCTTTTTTGCTACTGAATTTGTGTTTATGGTCACGCCTAAATTCTATATTCAGAAAGGAAGAATCAGTAGCATTATAACTTTGCAGCTAGAATCATCTATTCAGCTCTTAGTAATAAAAGACTAATTTTGCTAGGTAATTATTTTTCACATTCTAGTCATATCCTGAGGTCCTAAGTACTATATCTCATCCAATTTTCCTTTGCAATAGCCACAACAGAATACTGACCGAGAACAGAATTTTGACAGATAGCATTCCAAAAAGCTGATGTTTCAGATGCAAAATAACCTACCATTCTAAAAGTTACAGGCCTCTGGATTCATTTGTGACCTTAGCTCTCCATGTACTCTCTTCTAGCTCTCTGCAAACTATTAATTCTGACAAATGCAATCTTTCCCCAGTTTTTGGCAGCTACTAAGCAAAGCAAAAAAAGTGGGCAAAAGGCAGGAATGGAGTGATCAAAAAGAGGACAAAAGCCTGCTGAGCAAGGCTTGTGCAACTATTTCCAACTTCTTAATAGCTGCCTGCTCTAGTCATTGACTGAGAGAGAAGAAAGAGGGGAGCGGTTGGAATTGAGATGGCAACATTCCAAGAGGATCCCAGTTTCCTTCTCACTCTCTGGGGAAGTGCACTGGAGAAATTGTCAAGATTTTCATATCATTACCTCCATCCTTCTTTTGTCCCCCCCATCACCATCAAATTGGAGCCCATATGGTTCAGTTTTCAGGAAGTTATTGTATTAGACATAAATCCAAACCTTCTTAAATAATTCTTTCAAACATTCCACTAGGCTGGATAGAATAAACAAGGTAAGGAGCCAAAACATAGCTTCTGGGATTTTTTTTATCCAACTGCTTTATCAACAATAGTCACAGAAGACATCTATATTTTCAGTAATATGTTGCATCTGTTTGTATATGTTTCTGCTCTCCAACTGTCTTGTGTCTGGGTTTTGTGCACACTAGGAAACACAAAGTGAGCAGCATATATAGATAGTTCTTGACTTGTCTGGTCGTTTAGCAACTATCTGAAGTTACAACAGATCTGAAAAGGGTACTAACAATCCAGTTATGAATTTCTAATGGCCATCCCCTTCCACAGTCACATGATTGCATTTTGGATGCTTGGCAACTAGCCCACATTTATGACCATTTGCAGTCAAATAACTGCGATTTAAAGTTTTCCAGCAAAAATGCCCTAATAATGAACAATGAGTTTGCTTAATGATGGCAACATTCGCTTGATGACTATCACATTCAGTTAACAATCACTGCAAAAAGGGTTGTACAATCAGATAACAGATAGCAGATAATCAGAGTTGGAAGGGACCTTATAGGTTATCTAGTCCACCCCCACCCCCACCCAAGTGGGAGACCTACACCACTTCTGACAAATGGCAGTCCAATCTCTTCTTGAAGTGATGGCGTTCCCAAAACTTCTGAGGACAAGCTGTTGATTGGTTGATTGTTCTCACTGTCAAAGTTTCTCCTTATTTCCAGGTTAAATCTCTCCTTGTTCAGTTTCCATCCATTATTCCTTGTCTGGCCTACAGTCATTTTAGAAAATAGCTTGACCCCTTCCTCCTCCCTGTGGCAGCCCCTCAAATATTGGAAGACTGCTATCATGTCTCCCCTGGTCCTTCTCTTTACTAGACTAGCCAAGCCCAGTTCCTGTAACTGTTCTTCTCCAGTCCCCTAATCATCCTGGTTGCTCTTCTCTGTTATTTTTCTAGAGTCTCAACATCTTTTTTATAATGGGGTGACCAGAACTGGATGCTAGGTGTGGTTTTACTAAGGCTTTATAGAGTGGTATTAGTACTTCCCTTGATCTTGACTATATCCCTGTTAATACAGTTTAGGATTGCATTAGCTTTTTTGGCGGCTGCTGTACACTGCTGGCTCATATTTAGGTGGTTGTCCACTAAGACTCCAAGATCCCTCTCACAGTTACTGCTATTGAGCCTGGTTTTACCCAGTCTATATGTGTACTTTTGTTTTTTCTTGCCTAAGTGTAGGACTTTACTTTTCTCTACATCGAATTTCATTTTATAAGATATGGCCCAGTGTTCTAGTCTGTCAAGATCCATATGGATCTTGAGCCTATCTTCTTGGGCGTTAGCTATTCCTGCCAGCTTAGTGTCATCTGCAAATTTGGTAAGTTCCCTTTCATCAGGTGTGGTCACATGATGATCTGCTTAATTACTATCATGACTTACAACCGCAATTGCAGATAATTGCAACTTATGATAATAAGTTGAAGACTATCTGTACTCTGCTCAGGGTCATGTGACTGAGAAAAAAGGGGAGGGGTCCTAGAATGAAGCCATTACCAACATTCCAAGATGTTTGTCAGTTGTCTCTTTCATAGAAATGAGCTAGGGATTATTTTCAGGAAACCTTTTTTTAACAGTCTAAAGCCAGATTTGGCCCTTTTTCAAGCTCAATATTTCTTTTGCTAGCTTTTCCTCAGACACCAAATTTGGGGTTTCAATTTTTGGAAAATTATCCCGCTGATGGACAGACAGAAAGTATAGCATCACACATTCTGCATAATTTATTCTAATATTCTAAAGGGTTGGAAAAAAATAAAACGAGTGGTAGAAAGAGACAATGAAAAAGTAGTTATTCACTTTTGGTTCTGGCTTTTATCAGCATTAGCATTATCATATAGTTTCCAGATATTTTCTGCAAAAGAAAATAATTAACAAAACAAAGATTGAATCTGCCTCATCAGGCTTAGAACTTACTTGAACAATAACATGGCAGAAGGAAATCCAAATTCCTCACATCCAAATAGCAAAAGAGCTTTGTTGCTGAAAGGAGGATGACTAGCTGCTTCATCTAAAACAGCCAATAAGGACTTCACAGTATCTCTTCCACAGTAAACAGTGTCATGGTTTATAGAATGTAGTTTTGGCTAAAAATTAAAATAACTTTATTAGATACTTTAGACCACACTGAAAGAGTTTTATCACAGAATTCATATTAATTACTTTCAATCCAAGCTCTGTAATCACATTCACTTGCTACCATTTTTATCTTAAACCTTGAATTGAAATATCTGAAATATTATTCATATCTATTTTGGGGTTTTCTTTTAAATAGTAGGCACATTTCTGTAGAAAACCGTCTAATGCAGATTCATCAGATAAAACTTCCTCATGATAGAAATCTTCATTAATCAACGGGCTCTGTATACTTCAAGGCAAGGTACATACAAGAAAGAGTAAGGTGCACAGGCTGGTGTTTGTACAAGCAAAGAGGCAAAAAACTGACATGAGATTCAAGCAAGGCAATAACATTAGGAAGAGTTAAGCAATCCTGTCAGGAAGAAATCAGCAGATAAATCAATTAACACAAGATAGGGAAGTCAAAATAAAAATAACCACTGCTAAAATATACTTGGAAGGGAAGGTGGGGAGCAAAAGAACTTCCCAAAGATTAAACTAATTATCAGCACTACTTCAGAGGAGAAAGCTTTTCTTCTTGTAGAAAATATTTGCCCATTTAAAATAAGAACATTTTTAAAACACATTACCATTTCCAAGGTCGTTCAAAGCAACTATTTTATTCAACTAATGTACAAGAAATAATCAGGACATTTAAAAAAAAAATCTGTTATATCAAGCAGTTTAGAAGAACAAAAGGAGGCCCCTTACTCGGGCTGGACTGATTCCAGTAGTGCTGGCTGCCACAACCTCATGCTGAAAACTGATAATATTTTTAATCCTCAAAACCAAATCTTGTACAACTTCCTCTGCTGCTTGACAGAAAGCATCCCCGCTGTTTCGGCCTTTTATCAACTGCATCTTGATTGTTGAGAGGATTCGGCCTCCTGCATGTCTGAAAAACAAACCTCTAGGGGTCATTTCCATATTCATTTTGGCATTATTTTAAGATATGTAGTAATTTGAAAAAAGAGAATATTCACAGTTAATCAAAATTGCTCAGCAAACAGCTTTGATCTGTTAAGTTGCACAGCATCTTGCAGTGAGATCTTGCCTTTTAATGAAATAATTTGGTATTATGAATTGGGAGATTACAGAAGGAAGAAGTAAGGACAATAGACTCATACCTTGCTAATGCATTGTTTAAGTAGCAAGGAAAATAACCTGCTAGAGGTTTTAATTACATTATCATAGGTTAGCTCACATTATCCAAATCCTGCTTAACCACTAAGATTTTGAAATCCTCTGCCTTGCTTTATTTCCCATTTACTTAGGATCATATTAACTTCTGAATAGTATTTTCATAAAGACTGATAAACATTTTAGACAAAATTTCAAGCACCATAATACAAAGTTTTCTAACTAATTACTTTCATAACATAAAATGCACCCTCCTAGAGATACATAAGACAGTTTCCAACATTCTAGTACATACTACCAGAAAATAGAAATCCAGTTGAAGTTACATAAATAGCATATCTGATTTTAAGTTGGAGTAATTAAAGGCGAAGAGATTTCATCTCCTTTCAATATATTTCTTTGAAATTAGATAGTACATATACTGAATGAAAAAAAAAGCCAACTCTCCTGTCCCATTTGTTAAAGGTGACAGGCTTTTGGCTAACATATTAGAAATTAGATATGTATTCTGAAAGCTTATTTCCACATTCTAGAAGACTTCCTTCCATTAGTCTAATCTGATTCAAGTCAGTATAAAGGGAGAAGCCCTCCAAAATGTTAGTATTTTATCCCATTTGTGCCTTTTTATATGGTGAAAACATTTGAACATAAGATATAAAATTGCCCCATTTTCTGAATCCTTCTTTGGAGATAACTACGTATAGATTTTTCTCAGACTACGTGGAAGCATCTTATAACCTTTATCCTGCCTGTTTCAAGCGAGACTTGTTCAAGTGAGACAGTCCTGTTTTCAGATTTTCTTGAACTGTACCAAAACTGTGCCCACTGTTCCAAGATCTCTATAATTTCATTCTCATTTTGTTGTTTATTGTGTAAAGAGGATAAGGTAGTGTATTTGGTCTCCAATATTTTTATCTAGCATAGATTTTATACAGTTTTATAAGCATAACTATGAAGTGCTTAGGAATAAAAAATAAAGTCTGAATTCAACAAACTGATAATGAAAATGGAATTTCCGTCCCAGAATAAATTAATTATCAACTTTTTCAAGAGCGACACCAGAAATTTCAAATGGCTGCTTATCACCTTATCATGGGTATGCTTCTCTAGGTAAGCCAAAAGCTAAACTACCGTATATACTCGAGTATAAGCCGAGTTTTTCAGCACATTTTTTGTGCTGAAAAAAACCCCCTCAGCTTATACTCGAGTCAGATTCCCCTCTGAAAAAAAAATGATGTGGAGCTCCGAAACTGGGCAGCCACTTCCCTGCTTCCGTGTTTCCTTTTCAACTTTTAAGCATGGGGGTAATCGGAAGCAGAAAAGTTCTTGCTTGAGGATATATTGTTTTTTCTTTTTTTAACTGTTTTTTTGGGGGGAAGACCCACCGCCATGTGAGAATGCTCAGACACGAAATCTATCCAACCGAAAATAAGTGTGTGTGTGTGGGGGGGGATTTTAACAGAGGGAAGATGTAGGGAGAAGGCAAAAGCGATGGAAGATCCTTCAGGGGAAACTGAGGGGGAGACTCACCCTTGGTCCAGATGAGCCCCTTCCCCTTTCTCTAGGCTGAGAAAACAATGCGAGCCGAGGTCGCTCCACTCAGCTTCATTTCCTCAGCTCCAGCTGCTTTCAGTCCACTCGGGAGGAGGGGGAGGAGGTGGTGGTGGCGGCTCGCGTTGTTTTCTGAGCTCTAGGCTGAGAAAACAACGCGAGCCGAGGTCGCTCCACTCAGCTTCGTTTCCTCAGCTCCAGCTGCTTTCAGTCCACTCGGGAGGAGGGGGAGGAGGAGGTGGTGGTGGCGGCTTGCGTTGTTTTCTGATAGTGAGATCATTTCCCAAATTAATTGATTCACTAACCCAAAAGAAGAAGATGTTGATGACAGTGGGAGGCAGGAGTCACTCTCTCCCTTGCAAGAAAAAAGCAAGAGCCGTTCTTATGATCTCTCCCTCTCTCTCTCTCTCCCCGTAATACAGTCAAGCCCTTTCCAGCACGCGGGATCCGCCCCCGCCGCTTTGCACCTTGCAAATGCAAAAACCCCAGGATTTTGCATTTGCAAGGTGCAAAGTGGTGAAGGCAGATCGCGCGTGCTGAAAAGGGCATGACTGTATTACGGGGAGAGAGAGAAAGAGGGAGAGATCATAAGAACGGCTCTTGCTTTTTTCTTGCAAGGGAGAGAGTGACTCCTGCCTCCCACTGTCATCATCATCATCTTTTGGGTTAGTGAATCAATTAAACCTTTCATGATAGTGAGATCGTTTCCCAAATTTCCCTTAAATCAGGGAAGAAATCAGAAACAAATCTTTGGACTGAGAATAAGCCTGTTCCTATGATGCCATTTTTGTTCACTGCAGTGTGAAAAGTGTGAAAAAACACACTTCTTTTTCTTCATCTTCTTGTTCCCTATTTACTGGTCTCTTTCAAAGAGGAAATTGTGAACATCAAACTTATTCTCAACTGTCCTAGTGAAAGTTTTTATTGGTATCTATTTTTATTTTTGAAATTTACCAATAGCTGCTGCATTTCCCACCCTCAGCTTATACTCGAGTCAATAAGTTTTCCCAGTTTTTTGTGGTTAAATTAGGTGCCTCGGCTTATATTCGGGTCGACTTATACTCGAGTATATACGGTAAATACTTGGCAATCACAGAAAATATGATTATCAAATTTGCAGATGTCCCAAACATGGGGGATAGCAAACTCCACAGAGACAATAACAAGATAGTAAAATGGGCAAAAATTAGCAAAATAAATTTTAAGAATGACTAATGCAAAGTCCTACAATACGGTAGGGGAAAAATTCAATAACATGAGTATTTTATTTATAAAATTCCTTTGTTGCCCATCTTATATCCAATGGGCAGCTTACAGCATAAGTAAGAATATAGAGAAGAGGGACCATACTGAACAGCAATATGTGCCCCCAAAGATCTGGGGTATCTTGGTGAATCATAATCACAAGCCATAATGTGATGTAGCTAAAACCAACTAACCAACCAACCTATTTGTAAACTGCATCAGCAACAGGTATTTTTGATTATTGACTATTTTTTAGTACCATTCAAACTTATGATAGTTCTGAAAAGAAAAAAAAAACTCTACAGCATATTTACAACCATTTATGGCCTTCACAGCATCCATCAGTCACATAATCGTCATTACAGTCAGTACTCACTGTCTGGTGTCTGACATGTGGGTTTTTTCTCCCTCTTTACAGAACAGATTAATTGGAGAGAAAGGGATTTCAAAAGTGAGCTGCTTGCTCTTCTACACATAGAAAACAATGTGATTGTACCAGAGGTGGAAAAAGGCTAGGCAAATGAAAGATTAACTACAAAAATCACTTGTTTATTTTCTCTCCACCTGCTCCCTTATAGAGCAGAAAAATTGGAAAGAGATTTCAAAAGAGTATTTTGAGGTGTTTTAACAGATGATGTAGCTAAACCATGGAGATGTTCCTATATTGGAAAAGAGATTGGATCTCCAAATTGCTTTCCAATTTTTATATTTTATATTCAAAAAATAAGATGGTTATAAAAAAATTAGATTTTTTAAAATCTGTCCTTTTGTGTATATACAGTAGCAACAACATTAGGAAGCATATGGACACCACTCTTGGCATCTGCCAGCTTCTTGATCCAACTTTTTATTTAAAAATATTCACATTTTAAAAATAGGGAGCTAAAATTCTGCAAAAGAAACTGACACCTGGGATGATAGGAAGCATCCTGCAGGAATAGATCTAGGCAACATGTTGGCTCATCTGTCCTTTGTTAAGTCATTGTGTTCTTCAGGGCAGTTGTTTTGTATATGGACAAGCTGACCAACTGTCATTTTGCAAGGGCACCTACTATCTGTTCTCCAGATTCCAAACTATGACAACCAAGCCCAAAAAGGACAAGGAGCCCTGATATTCAAAATAAAAGTCTTTTACTGAGTACCTGTTAATGATTAACTAAGTTTTTGTACCACATAATCCAGTAAAGCCAAGATTTGATATCCTTTCCTTGAACGAAAATGCCTGCTGTGAGCAGTTAATGTCTCAATTCTTATTTAATCTTTCTTCCCACAGTCTTCATTTCCAAGAAAAAATTTCCCATTCCTCATCAGATATACATAACCCTAGCTGGACCAAAGAAAGGAAAACTTCATTCACTTTTTACACGAAGAAGCCAAAATAAAATGCTGATCTACTATGTGAGGGATTAGTTTAGGACATCATGCCATGTCTTACTTCATTTTGCATTAAGGTATGCTATTAACAGGCAATCCTTCTAATACAGAACTACCTATGATTGTTAAATCCTACCAAGCTCAACAGGATTTGCTCCCAAGTAAGTATGCATTATACCGTGGCTGGAGACTGCTTTTATTAAGTGTTGAAATACTTTACCCAGTGTATTAAATGTGCTGCCTGTACATTACATGCATGATTTAATCCGGAAAAAAAAAGATTCCAAGGAGTTAACATTTGGGATTTTTTTTTTCAATTCTTCCTCTCATCTGTGCCATTTTAAGTTAAAATGCAAGTATCAGAGGAGAATGCTCCAAAATGGTATTTATGTTTCTGATCCAGCTTTGGATGGGAATGATATATAGAAGCAATTCAATCCAGTTGTTAGAGTTCCAACCTGTGTAGCTATTATCCATCAAAGCAGGAAATAACCAAGTGTGGCATTTCACTACTCAATTCAAAACAGAGGGGAGGAAAAAGGAGGGAAAGAAATAAAAAAGGCTTATTCCTGGGAAAGCAGCTCCTCTGAAAGTCAGATCAATTTTTCAATTGCTGGATGCAAAAAAAGCTAAAGCCCCTTCACCCTCATCATAGGACAGGGGTCTCCAACCTTGGCTCCTGGAAGCCTGGCGGACTTCAACTCCCAGAGTTCCACAGCCAGCTGGCTGTGGAATTCTGGGAGTTGAAGTCCACCAGGCTTCCAGGGGCCAAGGTTGGAGACCCCTGTCATAGGACAACATTCAGAGATCAGCTGTTTTAAAGCTTGTACTAGGAATACATTATTTAATAGAGATGTGACAAAATTCCCTTAGCAAAACAGTTTAATGTTTGGAGTCATTTTTAGTTTTTTCCCTTTGTTTGTACTGTCTATAAAATATTCTTTTTTCCACATTGACTTAAAAATGACAATTGTATGTTTATTATAATTAAAAGTTAAAACAAACAGGGATTCCAGAGAAATTCTATAATGGCCTTGTAGAAGATACATGGAATCACCAAAGTAATACAGTCTTTGAAGAATACAAATGTTCACTTGCCTCTGCCATACACTATTTATGTATTTGAGAGAAAAGTAATAGTTTTTCATATGTCAGATTTTCTTTAGCATGAACACTTTCCCCAGAAAAATTTCACAGATACTTAATGAATTCAATAATTGCCTTTTAAATATTATGTTGTAGATGTAGATCCCTTTATTTGTACAACTCAAGGTGGTCATATGGTCTTATGATTACTAAGGTCATTTCATACAGGGAAGCTGTCCAAAGATAATACAAACAAATCCTGAAATACTTCATTCATATTTCTATTTGAATATTTCTTCTTGCAATATGAAAGTTCTATTGCAATTAAAAGCATATAATGTGATACTGTTAGATTTTGATTTGAGACAGGTAAGAGAAAACCAAGACTCTGAACATGTACCCTTCTTTCCAGTCACTTTTTGTGGGTACCAATCCCTCTCCTTAACTGCTGCAAAACTTTTAGAAATAATGGAAAGAGCAGAAAAGCGTGAAAGGTTGTTTTTAATCATTATAAAAAAGTAAAGTATTATACAATGTTTTTTGGCCTATTTTTTGCTTGAGCCATCTCTCCCTGTTTCTCTTGTCCTTCTGATTCACATTTCAGATATATTCTGTGTGACTCCTACATGACCCCAAGCCTCCACAAAGGAACTGTGCATCCATGAAAAGAATGTTTTTTAGAGTTACAATCTATCATTGCTTTATTTCCTTGAAATAAATTAAAGGATAATCCAGTAGACACAATTTTTACCTGGATTCAAGTTCTACCCATGCCAAAAGGTCCTGGCAAAATTTTTCCCCATCTGGAAATATGTACAATCTTACACTATGGTTCAAAAATGAATATTTTTTTGAAACCACCCCCCCAGTAAACTACAATCCTATAAACTGCAGGTGTCTGGCTTGCCTATTTGTAGGCTGCTGACTTATGAAAAACCCACAATTTTTTTCCTGCCAAGTAGGTAATCACTCTATAATTCAAGAGGGCTACACATACAACTACTCAAATGTTGCATAATTATAGCATTACGAGACATTTAATCCATTTTCAGTCAAAACCCACTTATCTCTTTTGAACTTTAAATTAAAAAACAGTAAACTTTATTCAAATTGTTGTGAATTAATAAAAGTGCTTGAATAAAGATTGTTGAAACCTTAAAGTAAAGTGCAGGGTTCTGGCCCTGCACTTCTGATTGGCCGATAATAGCAATATCGGATTGGTCCGTTCAGGAGAATCTGATTGGCTATTAACGAGCCTTTCTCATTGATTAAAAGAGCTAACGTTCCTGTGTTTTCATTGGCTAAATACCCAAGAGCTTGCCTATATAAAGGGGGCTGTTGTGGCCGTTTTTAGAACTGTTGCACCATGTTAAATAAAGAGTTGAAGTTCACTGTTCATCGACTTGTCTCCACTTCTTGCGCCACACACATAACACTGGCGATGAGGATGGGATGTGGAGACGTCAGAGCTGACTGAACACTACAGAGCGATAACTGAGCACGTGGCTGAAACACACCAACGGCGGAACCATGTCCGACAGCATCATACCACCCGCTCCATTCGACCCAGCACAAGAAGACTGGGACTCATATATGGATCTCTTCCAGATGTTTCTGGAAACCAACAATTTGAAGGATGCCACTACCGGAAAGAAACGGGCGGTATTCCTAACTCATTGCGGACCGACCGTATTCAAGATGGCCAAGGCACTAGCGAAACCGGCAGAAGTGAAGTCCATGGACTGGGACGTCCTCGAACCCCTGCTAAGGCCCACTATGCACCAACCATACCAACGCTTCTCCGAAGACATGAATTTTACCAGAGAGATCAGCGGAAGGGCGAAAGTTTTGCTGATTTCATAGCTGATCTCCGGAATCTGGGAGGCCTCTGCAGGTTTGCCAACCTCGAAGAAGCCCTGAGAGACCGAATAGTTCTGGGATTAGATGCACCAGGCATGCAGAGTAAGCTGATGGCGAAAGGCTACTTAGCCTTACAGATGCCATCGCTGACGCTACTGCAGCAGAAGCAACCAGGAAGTCGGCTGCCCGAATGCGCCGCACCCACGCCCCACTTTGCCAACTCGCCAGCGAAGTTTCACCTCACTTAGAAGAACAGGCAACGAGAGCCCACCACGAGGACCTCGAATCGTCATCGGAAAGTGATGAAGAAGAGGTCAACCGGCTCCGGTCTGAACGAGACCAACGCCAGAGATCACAGTACCAATGCGCTGGTTGTGGGGCAAACCACCCCCGATCAGACTGCAAATTCCTCGACGCGCTCTGCCATGTGTGCGGGAAAAGAGGCCACATCAGAAGGGTCTGTAGAAGCAAACAAGGGCCCAGCCAGCCCCCGAGGGGGGCTAATTATCGCCAATCCACAGGAAACCATCCTGTAAAGCGAGAACCCTTGAACCACAAATGGAACAACCACTCCTACAGAAACAAAACCCTAAACCACTCAATGAAGCGAGAAGAGATGCACCAAACTATTACGATTGGTCACGCCTCATCACTGACACCAAGAAGATCCAGGTGAAGGTGGCCATCGAAAACCAGCCTTGTATGATGGAAGTCGATTCAGTATCGTCCCTCTCGATGGTTTCCTGGAAGACCCTCAAGCAACTCATCCCTACCGTCCGGCGACAAGACCTCCGATTCCAAAGAATCATACTCAAAGATTATCAGGGAAATAGAATTCCAGTCGTTGGATCCAGCCAAGTCCGTGTCTCATTTAAAAATTGTACCGCATCTCTACCCTTGACTGTAGTCGACAGGGATTGGCCTAGCTTGTTAGGCCTCCAATGGTTCGCTCCACTTGGAATTGAAGTAGCCGGCATTCACCGAACCAGCAGCAATGACTGGGAAGAGGCTCTCGTCCAAGAATTCCAGGACATCTTTGCAGATAAACTAGGCGAGTACAAGGGGACCCCGATATCATTTAACCTCAACCCCGAAATAGCTCCCATTCGCCTTAAGCCTCGTCGAGTTCCATTTGCCCTTAAACCAAAGATTGACGAGCAGCTTGATAAATTAGTAGCCCAGGGAGTGTTAGAACCAACTGACCATTCTCCCTGGGAAACCCCGATCGTGACACCCATCAAGCCGGATGGATCGTTAAGAATTTGTGGGGACTACCAAGTCACCCTGAATACGCCCTGCAGCAAAACGCTTACCCGGTACCGGTGGTGTAACACCTTCTCCATTCCCTGGGGGGCGGAAAAGTCTTCGCTAAACTAGATCTAGCCCAGGCATACCAACAACTGCCTGTAAATAAAAAAACGGCAGAGGCCCAAATGATCGTTACGCACCAAGGTGCGTTTAAATGTAACCGACTCCAATTCGGAATTAGCGTGGCCCCGGGAATTTTTCAAAGTTTGATGGAAAGACTATTACAGGGGATAAAAGGCATTGTCTCCTATTTTGATGACATTTTAATTTCTGCTCCAACTCAAGAAATACTAAGGGAGCGCCTGGGGTTGGTTCTTCAGAGATTTAAAGACTCGGGTCTCAAAGTTAAAAAAAACAAGTGTCAACTATGTACGGATCGAGTAGAATTTTTAGGATATTTAATAGATAAACAAGGCATTCACCCCACCGATAGCAAACTTAGGGCAATCAAAAACGCCCCAAAACCCCGCAATAAGGCTGATCTCCAAGCTTTCCTCGGCCTTATCAATTTTTATAACGTCTTTCTGCCTCACAAAGCAACCTTAGCCGAACCCCTACATCATTTATTGGACAAAAAAGCACCCTGGGTTTGGGGGCGCCGAGAGGAGCATGCGTTTCAACAAATAAAAAATCTATTGACCTCCGACGCTGTTTTGATGCAATATAATGAGACTTTGCCTTTAACGGTTACATGTGATGCATCACCATTCAGAGTGGGCGCCATTTTGAGCCACGTTTTACCAAACGGAAGCGAAGCCCCTGTTGCCTATTTTTCAAAAACGCTATCAAAAGCAGAACGCAATTACAGTCAAATCGATAAGGAAGCTCTTGCTATTGTATCTGTTGTTAAATGATTTCATGAATATATTTATGGGCGAGCTTTCACTATAATAACTGACCACAAACCTTTACTGGGAATAATAGTGGGAGATAAACCAACCCCTTATATATTATCTCCCAGAATGACTCGCTGGTCAGAATTCTTGGCTGCCTATAATTATAAGTTGCAACACTGCCCGGGGAAAGCCATTCCCCACGCTGACGCATTGAGCCGTGCACCACTTCCAGAAACTGTTGACGACCCTGCTCCGACCATCACAACACTGCAGATCGAGACACTCCAAAAACCGCCATTGACAGCTCGCGATATCGCGATTGAAACTAAACGCGATCCCATTTTAGCATGTGTCCTCAGCTGGGTAGAGCGTGGATGGCCATTGGACCAAATCCCTGACAACTACGTTCCCTTCAAAAGTTGACAGACGGAACTGTTTTCCCAGAAAGGCTGCATCATTTGGGGCAATAGAGTCGTTGTCCCAGAGCAGTTACAGCGAGCGGTACTGAGAACCTTGCACGATGGCCACCCCGGCATCGTGCGCATGAAAGCACTCGCACAAAGCTATGCATGGTGGTTGGGCATAGAAAAGCAGATCGAAGCCTGGGTAAAGACTTGTCACAAATGCCAGGAAGTCAGCAATGCCCCACCGAAAGCAACCCCAACAGAATGGGAAACACCCAGGGGACCATGGTCCCATATTCATCTGGACTTTACGGGACCTACGAATGGACACACATTTTTATTAACAGTGAATGCCTACTCGAACTGACTCAAAATCCATGAGATGAAAAATACAACAACCGAATCAGTCATCAGGAAATTGGACAAATTATTTGCAACACATGGACTACCGGACGTTCTGGTATCCAACAACGGGCCCCAGTTTACCGTGCTTTCTTTTGAACAGTATCTGGCGGACTGCAGTATTCGCCATGCGCTAACTTCACCAGCGCATCCTGCGGCCAATGGAAGGGCCGAGCGCATGGTACAATTCGTCAAAAGAACTCTACATAAAATGGACTATGGCAATATTGAAGACAAGATTAACCGGATACTCCTTTTGCAGCACATCACTCCACACAGCGTCACCAACAAAACTCCTGCTGAGTTATTGATGGGATGAAAACTCCGCTCCCACCTCGACTGACTACACCCATCGTACGAACCTGAAAAACCACATGGATCCAGCAGGAAATGCCGTAATTTCCAGGTAGGCGACTTGGTTTTCGTGAGAAACTTTTATGGCGACCCATTGTGTAATCCAAGTAACCGGACCCAGATCGTACCGAGTGAAATGTCGCGACGATAGAATATGGAAGCGCCATATTGATCAGCTGCGTTCAAGGCTGCAGTCTGGGGTCTGTGATTCCGGTGATTTCCAAACTGAGGGGGGAGGAGACGCCGAGGAGGCTGAGTTTGAAACGGCGGAAAGCACAAGTGGAAGAAATGACCGCTCAGACACAACATGTGAAGAAGAATCGGGGACAGGGGTAAACTCGCCTCAAAGGGATACCGAGGACATTAGTGGTAACGGAAGTTTAGATACAGAACCAGAGGCACCCTCTTCACCAGATAACGTTCTACCCCAACAAGACTCTAGACAAATACTGGGAGGACAACGTAAATCAAATAGACAATCAAAACAACCTGCCTACCTCAAAGACTACATTACCGCACTCCTTAAACGGAACCCGGGGGGAAGGGGTGTTGTGAATTAATAAAAGTGCTTGAATGAAGATTGTTGAAACCTTAAAATAAAGTGCAGGATTCTGGCCCTGCACTTCTGATTGGCCGATAATAGCGATATCGGATTGGTCCGTTCAGGAGAATCTGATTGGCTATTAACGAGCCTTTGTCATTGGTTAAAAGAGCTAACGTTCCTGTGTTTTCATTGGCTAAATACCCAAGAGCTTGCCTATATAAAGGGGGCTGTTGTGGCCGTTTTTAGAACTGTTGCACCAGAGTTGAAGTTCACTGTTCATCGACTCGTCTCCACTTCTTGCGCCACGCACAGAACATAACACAAATCATTAAGAACTGTAAGTAGTAAACACTGTAGCATACTGTTGCAATATTATCAAATACACAATGTAAACTCCCAAGCTTTAGAAATTAAATTTTAGATGCCAAACAATTTCATGTATGAAATTATAATTTGAATTAAAATCTGTGATAATTTTTTAAAAATACAGTGGAACCTCCATCACAACCGTAATCCGTTCCAGCACTTTGGTCATAACCTGATTTGGTCATGACCAAAAGCAAGACTGATTGTGCATGTGTAAACAAAAAAAAAAAAATTGTGCGGAAGGGGAAATCGCCGCAGCTGTGTTTGGTCACTAACCCTAGGATGTGTTCGTGACCAGATGCAAAAAAGTTTGGGTCATCACCCGGTTTGGTCATGGTCAGAAGTGTTCATGACCCAAGGTTCCACTTTATATGTTTTAAGAATGAAGGCAAATATATATGTCCCATAATGATGCAAAATCGAATTTGGGTCAGTCACTGGGACCAGAGATTCACTCTTCCAAGGTTTTTGGAGTCCATCTTCAGGGCATTTCTTTACTGGAATACGTGTTTTGGGCTGTTCTGTGAGTTGTGTTTATGTGTACCTTCCTATTAGCTGATTGGTGTGTTGATAGTTGGTGACTGGCTGCATTTCCTTGTATTGTCAAGCCCTTGGCTCCTTAGGAATTTGATATGCTGGTGGTAATTTAGCACTCCTGTTAGCTGACAAGGGGCCTGTTTCCCAGGCTTCATTCATTTCCCTGGCTATCTTTGTGCCTGCATGGCCAATGTTAGCTGCTGCAAAATTAAATGTGTGTCCTTATTCATTGCAATTTGAGGCTACCAATGAGTTTGGGTCTCCTCGTCTGATCCTCGCTGGTGTTCTTGTTCTTCTTCTTCATGAGTCCAAAAGCTCAGAAGAATAAATCTCTAGTCCCAGTGACTGACTCAAATTCGATTTTGCGTAGTTATTTTAGATATCTTATATTTTAGATATAATCCCATAGTTTAATTAACCATTCTTCAAAACATGGAATCCAAGGGATTTTTCCAATAAAAAGCATATAGAGTAATGAATACAGTGCAAGTGCAGTACATTTTGAAGGGATGACTAGATTGGTAACATTTAATAAAGATATCTCTGGTTGCAGTTTTCAAAATTTGTCCCATTCTAGAATGAATCATTTTCCAATAGTGCAGGGTTTTACTATATTGTCATAACATATGGAAGGAGGATTCACCCTGCTTGTTACATTTCCAGTATTTTTCAGGAAAATACTCATGATATACCAACAGAATCTTATACCATTTCTGATTATTATGTTCAAAGTAAATTTTATAGTGTTCTTCCATTAAAATTTATATTGTTGCATCAAGTATAACTGAGTTATGCTCACTAATAATTTATACACGATGCTTAGCATAAGTCAATAATACGTGTTATTAGACTGTAAAACTGGACAGACTTCTCAATAGCCTTTCTTTTTACTTTCACACTGCTTATTTGAAGGCACTGAAACCAGTTAAATGTGGCAAAATGCCGCATATTATGCGACTGTTATCTTTGTCCTATTCTTAATAAAATCTTGAAATTCATACAAACTATTTCTCCAGTGAGCAAATTTATTTGAAGCTTTGTCTTCATAAAAGCAAATATTTAAAACACAGTAGGAGGGGAAAAGCCCAGATTTATTATTTTCCTGTATATCCCAGGCATTCAGCAGTTAACTTAGTCTTGCATAATAATTTCTAATTTGTGGATCCAAATACATATGAAGAGCCTCTTGAAGACTGGAAGAGTAATTCATTACTTGTCTATGCCAAATAATAGCTTATCTTCAATAAATACAGGAATAATTTGAAAAAGAAAGTTTAGTCGTGGTGAGAAATTCATTTTGACAGGTGTGATTATTCTTAACCAAGATAGATTTAACTTTTCCCATCTAGAAATATATGTTCATATATTTTTCCAACTTGGTAAATAATTAAACTTAAATAATTATTTTTTAAAAAAAATCCAAAATATTTTATCTTTTTAGCAGGAAAATTAAAATCTCTACTGGAATACCCATTTACCTGTTCTTACTTCTTGCACAAGGCTTATCTATTTTATCTCTTACTCTACTAAGCTTTTCCCTCAAGGAATTAAATCTTATTCAGCAATTTTTTCAGAACGAACCTTCACTTAACTGGCTTTCTACTGTCACATTACCACTTTTGTCTTCTCAACTGAGCTTTAACAGTCCTTATTTTTCAACGTTCCAAATATTCCAAACTATAAAATTATTAATCCTAACATGGAATATTAATTATAAAACAATCTGATGTTAGACTACTGTTTGTCGCACCACAATAACTACATGTAGGGCAGTGGTGGGATTCAAATACTGTTGCCACCGGTTCGGAGGATGTGGTTTGGTGGACACACTTTGCCTGCGTGCACACATGTTACATGCACACATACGCCAAATGCCTACTTTGCACAGGCGCAGAGACATTTGTGCAGGTACAGAGGCATTCTACCTCGCCTCCTGCAAGCCTACATGATCTCCCGATCGCTTTAGCAGCTGTCACTCGACACTATTCTGTGCCACACAAAGCAGCTGTGCTTCAAATTCAGCGGATAAAGGTCAGCATGGGAGCTCGGGCGGAAGGGTGGGCCCAACAGCAGAGCCATTAGAGCAGCAGAGAGAACCGGTTCGGTCTCTGCTGCTCATTGCTCCTACCGGCTCTCCAGAACTGGGCAGAACTGGTCGAATACCATCACTGATGTAGGGATAACATTAAGTTTGTAGCTGTTGCAATAATAGCTACTGTAATCTCTGCTTATGCAGATAATTTTAATAAGAACAATAATAAATTATAGGAAAGAAAAACAAAAATAGTTGAAAGAGACTGAAACAATGAAAGCTTGGTAGAAGTAAAAACTAATAAAGTGCTGTTTTCCACGTGAATTATTTCAATTGCATTAAAAAGGACATCATATTGTGAGATTTACCCAGTTTGATGACTACTGTAATTAAGAATTAGGTTTGCTTGGTTTTTCAAAGGCAATGAATAAAGATACATTTTAAAGTTTAAAAAAATAATAGGTAAGTCTATGTACCAGAAAAGAATTACCTTGAATCCAGATCTTCACCAATAATTTCTTCTAATTTATCAATAAAGTGAATTAACTGAGAAAGCCCCTTTACATGGCTTCTTAAAGGATCAGTTGGTAAAGGAGCATATCCTTTTCCTCCAAGTTCTATAGCACGTATAAATGAAGTTGCCATCTAACAAGAAACACATAATTTAGTTACTGTATATAATAGAAAAGGACAGGTTTTTAAAAAGAAATTATTAACAAAAAGGCATCAAAACTTTTTACTTAATAAAATGCATTCATTGTATGTTGGAAATTGAAATAATCTCTATGTAATCATTTATGCCCTCTTTTGCTTTTAGGTTAGATTTCAATGGGATGTTCTAGTTTTGCTTCTGGATTTTTCTGTGGCTCTGACAACAACGAGCAAAGATCAGTGTTTCCAAGACTTTATTAAAAGTAGTAGACCAAGATGATATGAACACCAGCATTTTCTGACCCATTTTTTTTCCTGTAACCTGCTGGGAAAAACCAGTGCATATGGAAGACATTTCCTTTCACATGGCAAAACTCAGCATGCATAAGTCTACCCACAAAATGTTGAATATCCGGCTCTGGGAATGAGTAATTTTTAGCCTTGTTTCTTTTACAATTAAAACAATCCAGAGAGTTCTAATATATCCCAGCACATATACCTAATTTTTTAATTCTTTCAATACCAGTGCCCATACACATTGCATCAAATTGTTCAGAAACCCCTAGATTTCAAAAGAGGTCTACTATACAATAGAAATTACTGTTGGAAAATAAAATATTCTACAAAATGTGGCTTGAATAGAGGATGCTCTGTATTCCAGCCAAACAGCACAATCATATACAACTCAAAAATAACCACTAATTATGTTATTTTAGACTGCAACCTTATATTATTTTAAAATAATGGTGAAAGCATGGCATTTCAGCTCATATTGAAAACTTGTAAGATATTTGGTTATTAACTGATCTCGAAATCACATAAGAAATTGAAGCTGTGGTACAATTAAATTCAAAAAATAGCAGGAAATTTTTCTTTTGGAATGACTGGGCTGGAAAAGGAATTACTATTTTAAATCAGTTGATTTCTAATGGTTGTTTTAAAGTTCTTGAGAAACAATGCTTTAAGTCAATACTCTGACTTACCTCTAATATATACTTGGCCAAATGAATAACAAAAACACATATTAATTAAAAAACAAGGCTTTGTTGCTGTTAAGTTCTGCGCATGGTCGCAAGGAACAGAGACGAGACAGTGAACATTGAACTCAACTCTTTATTTATCATTCTGAACAGAGCGAAACCCTAGGGCTACAGCAGCCCTTTTATAGGCAAGCTGCTACTCTAGTAACCAATAGGAAACGTGGAGTGTTAACCCACTTAACCAATGAGAGTGGCTCGTTAACAGCCAATCAGATTCTCCTGAACGGACCAATCCGATATCACTATTATCAGCCAATCAGACGTGCAGGGCTAGAACCCTGCTATTTTCTAAAGCTTTTGATAAACTTTATTTAAGTGTTTTATTAGTTCATAACACCCCTTCCCCTCAGGTTCCGTTTGAGGGGTGCGATGATGTAATCTCTGAGGTAGGAAGGTTGCTTTGACTGTCTATTGGATTTACGCTGTCCCACCGGTTCTTGTCCGTAAGCCTGTTTTGGCGGGGCGTTTTCGGGCAAGTCGGATGCCGGTGGTTCCTCGTTGGAAGACTCGGTGCCGCTAATGTTCTCGTTGTTGTCCTCTGGCCCTTGCGGGCTTGCCCCTGTTGGGTTGTTCCTCTGTGGCGAGGCCACACCCATCCCTGATCCTTCTTCACTTGTTATGCCCCATGGCTGCCTTCTTTCGTTCCTGCTTTCCGCCATCTTGAATTCGGTTTCTTCAACATCCCCTCCCCCCTCAGTTTGGGAGTTACCGGAGTTGAGGAAACTAGGTTGTAGCCTCGAGCAAAGCTGATCAATATGGCATTTCCATATTTTTCCGTCGCAGGTTTTCACCCGGTACGACCTGGGTCCAGTGCCTTGAATTACAGTGGCCTCGATCCACAATGGTTCGCCAGAAAGGTTTCTGGCGAAAACTAAGTCACCTATCTTGAACTTGCGGCATTTTCCGCTAGATCCACAGGGTTTCTCTGGCTCGTAAGACGGGTGAAGCTGGTCGAGGTAGAAGCGGAGTTTGCGTCCCATCAATAGTTCCGCTGGAGTCTTGTTGGTGACACTGTGCGGAGTGATGTGTTGGAGAAGGAGTATTCTATTTATCTTATCTTCAATGTCCCCATAGTCCATCTTGTAAAGGGTTTTTTTAACAAACTGTACCATGCTCTTGGCTCTTCCATTAGCCGCAGGGTGCGCTGGCGAAATTAGCGAATACCCTGGTCCGCTAAGTATTGTTCAAAAGGAAGCGCGGTAAACTGGGGTCCGTTGTCGCATACCAGAACGTCTGGCAGTCCATGCGTCGTGAATAATCTGTTCAACTTCTGGCAGTCCATGCGTCGCGAATAATCTGTTCAACTTCTGGATGACAGACTCAGTTGTAGTACTTTTCATTTCGTGGATCTCAAGCCAGTTTGAGTAGGCATCCACTGTTAATAGGAACGTATGTCCCTTAGTAGGTCCCGCAAAGTCAATATGAATGCGGGACCACGGTCCCCGAGGTGTTTCCCATTCTGTCAGAGTTGCCTTTGATGGGGCATTGCTAACCTCCTGGCACTTATAACAAGTCTTTACCCAGGCTTCGATTTGTTTGTCAATCCCCTGCCACCACGCGTAGCTTCGTATGAGCGCTTTCATGTGCACGATGCCGGGGTGGCCCTCATGCAGTGTCTTTAGTACCGCTCGTTGTAACCGCTCTGGGACGATGACTCTATCCCCCCATAGGATGCAGCCCTTTTGCGAAAAAAGTTCCGTTTGTCGATTCTTGAAGGGAATGAAGTCGTCAGGGGTTTGATCTACTGGCCATCCTCGTTCGACCCAGCTGAGAACCCGCTTTAAGATAGGATCGTGTTTTGTTTCGATCGCAATATCTCTAGCGGTCAGCGGCGGTGAATGCAGCGTTTCAATCTGGAGTGTTGTAAGGGTTGGAGCTGGGTCATCGACGGTTTCCGGAAGTGGTGCACGGCTTAATGCGTCAGCGTGGGGAATGGCTTTCCCCGGGCGGTGCTGCAGCTTATAATTGTACGCAGCCAAAAACTCCGACCAGCGAGTCATTCTAGGTGATAATATATAGGGGGTTGGCTTGTCTCCCGCTATAATCCCCAGCAAAGGTTTGTGGTCGGTAACAATAGTAAAAACTCGTCCATAAACATATTCATGAAACCGTTTAACAGCAGATACAACAGCAAGAGCCTCTTTATCGATTTGACTATAGTTACATTCAGCCTTTGATAGAGTTCTTGAAAAATAGGCAATAGGGGCTTCATTACCGTTTGGTAACACATGGCTCAAAATGGCTCCTACTCCAAATGGTGATGCGTCACATGTGATTGTTAAGGGCAAAGTCTTGTTATACTGCATTAAAACAGCATCTGAAGTTAATAGGTTTTTCACTTGTCGGAAAGTGTGCTCCTTTCGGTGCCCCCAAACCCAGGTTGCTTTTTTGTCGAGAAGCTGATGTAGGGGCTCGGCTACGGTTGCTTTGTGGGGCAGGAAGATGTTGTAAAAATTAATAAGCCCCAGGAAAGCTTGGAGATCAGTCTTGTTTCTGGGTCTTGGGGCATTCTTGATTGCTCTTAACTTGCTACTGGTGGGGTGAATGCCTTGTTTATCGATTAGGTACCCCAGGAACTCTACTTTATCTGTACACAGTTGACATTTATTTTTTTTTACTTTAAGGCCAGAGTCTTTAAATTTCTGGAGAACCAGTCTAAGACGCTCCTTTAATATTTCTCTATTCGGGGCAGCAATTAAAACGTCATCAAAGTATGGTACAACCCCTTTTATACCCTGTAATAGTCTCTCCATCAAGCTCTGAAAGATCCCTGGGGCCACGCTAACTCCGAATTGGAGTCGGTTGCACTTAAAGGCGCCTCGGTGCGTAACAATTGTTTGTGCCTCTGCTGTTTTTTAATTTACAGGCAGTTGTTGGTACGCCTGTGCTAAATCCAATTTAGCGAAGACTTTTTCGCCCTCCAGGGAATGGAGGAGGTGTTGTACCACCGGCACCGGGTAAGCATTCTGTTGAAGGGCGTGATTCAGGGTGGCACGGTAATCCCCACAAATCCTTAACGATCCATCTGGTTTGATGGGTGTTACGATTGGGGTTTCCCAAGGAGCATGGTCGGTTGGTTCTAAAACACCCTGGGCTATTAATTTATCGAACTGCTCGTCAATCTTTGGTTTAAGGGCAAAAGGGACTTAACGAGGCTTAAGGTGGATAGGGGCTACTTCAGGGTTAAGGTTAAATGATATCGGGGTCCCCTTGTACTTGCCTAGTTTATCTGCAAAGACGTCCTGGAATTCCTGGACGAGGGCCTCCTAGTCGTCGCTGCTGGTTTAGTAAATGCCAGCTACCTCAATCCCAAGTGGAGAAAACCATTGAAGGCCTAACAAACTGGGCCGATCACGGTCGACGACGGTCAATGGTAAAGATGCAGTATGATTTTTGAATGAAACCTGGACTAGGCTGGATCCAACAACCAGAATTCGGTTTCCTTGATAGTCCTTGAGAATGATTCTTTGAGTTCTGAGGTCTTGCTGCCGGACGGCAGGGATCAATTGTTTAAGGGTCTTCCAGGAAACCATCAAGAGGGATGATCCTGAATCGACTTCCATCACGCAGGGCTGGTTTTCGATGGCGACCTTCACTCGGATCTTCTTTACATCTAATGATGAGGCGTGACCAATCGTGATGGTTTGGTGTGCCTCTTCTCGTTTCGTTGAATGGGCTAGTGGTTTATTTCTGTAGGAGTGGTTGTTCCATTGGTGGTTCGAATGTTCCCGATTCACAGGACGACTTCCTGTGGGTTGGCGGTAGTTGGTCCCCCTCTGAACTGGGCTGGATCCTAGCTTGCTTCGACAGACCTTTCCGATGTGGCCTCTCTTCCCACAAATATGCAGAGCGCGTCGAGGAATTTGCAGTCTGATCATGGGTGGTTTGCCCCACAACCCGCGCATTGGTACTGCAGTCTCTGGTTACGCTGGTGGCGTTGGTCTCGTTCAGACCGGAGCCGGTTGACTTCTTCCTCATCACTTTCTGATGACGATTCGAAGTCCTCATGGTGGGTTGCCATTGAATGTCCCTCAAGGCAAGGTGAGGTTTCGCTGGCGAGTTGGCAGAGCAGAGCGTTGGTGCGGCGCATTCAGGCAGCCAACTTCCTGTTTGCTTCTGCTGCAGTAGCATCAGTGATGGTATCTGCAAGGCTGATGTCGCTTTTCACCATCAGCTTACTTTGCACGTAAGGTGCATCTAAACTCAGAGCTATTCGGTCTCTTAGAGCTTCTTCGAGGTCGGCAAACCCGCAGAGGCCTCCCAGATTCTGGAAATCCACAATGAAATCTGCAACGCTTTCTCCTTTCTGCTGGTCCCTCTGGTAAAATTCATGTCTTCGGAGAAGCGTCAGTATGGTAGGTGCATAGTGGGCCCATAGGAGGGGCTCGAGGACGTCCCAGTCCATGGATTTTACCTCAGCCGGTTTCGCCAGTGCTTTAGCCATCTTAAAAAAGGCAGGTCCGCAGTGAGTCAGGAATACTGCTCGCTTTTTTCCAGTAGTGGCATTCTTCAAGTTGTTGGTCTCCAGAAACATCTGGAACCGGTCCATGTATGAGTCCCAGTCTTCTTGTGCCAGGTCGAATGGAGTGGGTGGTATGGTGCCGCCGGTCATGGTTTCCGCCGTTGATGCACCTTCAGCCAAGTGCTCTGTTTAGTGCTCTGTAGTGTTCAGTCAGCTCTGACGTCTCCGTATCTCATCCTCGTCGCCAGTGTTAAGTTCTGCGCATGGTCGCAAGGAACTTAGACGAGACAGTGAACAGTGAACTCAACTCTTTATTTATCATTCTGAACAGAGCGAAACCCTAGGGCTACAGCAGCCCTTTTATAGGCAAGCTGCTGCTCTAGTAACCAATAGGAAACGTGGAGTGTTAACCCACTTAACCAATGAGAGTGGCTCGTTAACAGCCAATCAGATTCTCCTGAACGGACCAATCCGATATCGCTATTATCGGCCAATCAGACGTGCAGGGCTAGAACCCTGCTATTTTCTAAAGCTTTTGATAAACTTTATTTAAGTGTTTTATTTGTTCATAACAGTTGCTTTAGCAGTTACCAAGATGTTGGCATCTTAGCTTCTTCATGAGATGCAGCCATCAAGTTAGTAACCAGCAGTACAATATTATAAGCTACTAAAATGAAAGTTAGTACGAGTTATATATTGAATTGTGAAATGAAGAATTGGAATATCCACATTTGAAGAAATAATGGGTCCAGATGTTAAAATATGTAGCATAGTTCCTATCATTTAAAAATGAAATTAATTCATTGGAAAACATTACATTTTTATTGGAGACCTCAAAGGTATATTTAAAAAGGATTAGACATTAAATTTCTTATCCTGGTGAGAGAAGAAATTTGAAGATTCTTTAACTGACATTATTTGATTTCTATTCGGTTATAGATATAGTGGCTTCAAACCACTACATATGTTAATATAATTTAAGGAAGAAATGTTATAATTAGATATCTCAATGCAATGTTGAATTATATCCATAAAACATGTCTCATTTATAACTTTGGTTTATTTAGCCTTGAATGCAGCAAACACAGTAATTTCACTGTAAAAAAAATTGAGAGAGCTATTTCGTGTAGTGGATTAAAGGGATTAGGCTAGAAATGGGGAAATGAATGATTTGTAGCCCTGCCTTAGGCCCAAACTAGCTGAACCATTTACTCTTTCTCCCAGGAAGCAGGCAATGGCCAACCATTTCCAAAATTCATGCCAGGAAAAATACAGGAACTTCTCTAGGCAGTTGCAAGCAATCAAAACAGATCTGAAGCTACAGAACACTTGCACAGTACAAATATATCTATTTTTTTTTTAAAAAAAAACTGTGTTCCAAAAATAAGATGACACAGTAAATTATTAAATGGATTGGATTTAATTAGAAGCTCAAGGATTGCATTAACTAAATAATAAATTATAGTTATTGTATATAATTACATAATTTTGTTAATGTTATGTTATGTTTTTATTTTAATCACTATAGTATCATAGTATTTTCTTCATATTATCATCAATAACATTTTGTTAGCAATGTAAATATTGGTAGTGATGATTTTATGAATTATACAATTGTTTACTAAACTAATATTTATATCTGCCTAAAATAATACCCTATACACATTTTCTTAATGTAGAAAAAGAATCCCAAATTAATTTCTGAGTGGAAGAATCAACTATATAAGACTATTTTGTTACATCTCTTCGATGTTATCCCAAAGCAAAGCAAAGCAATCTCTCATACATACCGGAAATATAGACATTTGTTTCTTCTGGGCAGCATGCTTTAGGTCAGTAAAAGCCTCTCTTCCAAGTTCTCTATCAGGAATGTTTAGAATATGAGCAAAAGCCAAATCGTTTTTGGAATTAACCAGTAAGGTTAAATATGCATACAAAGTTTTCTTCACCATCATTGGCAGCTATAATTAAAATACAATCCTATCACTTTTCTTCTAGATTGCTTTGAAAAATATCATGTAGCAATGTATTCGGAAATTTTCTTAATAAAGTAAAATACGATCCATATATTTTTCAAATTACTGACACTATTTTGAAAAAAACGTATTTATTTAGTTGTTTATATATCATATTTGTTAACTGCCCACCTTTCTTGGAGAAGCTCTTGGGGCAGAGCACAATATAATAAGTAAAATTAAACATTAAAATCAGAATAATTTAAGATTAAGATTAAAAACTTTAAAATTATAAAACATAAATATTTTATAGAAGAATTCTAAGAGATGGTTTCTAGCAGTTGATAATATAAGCAGGGTGGGTAATTCTAGCAGTTGATAATACAAGCAGGGTGGGTTTCATGAGGCCAGCCAGCCCCATAGTTGTGTGGGCCCCTGTCTCTCCCCCACAAGGCTACACAGCCAAGTTTTTAGGTAAGAATTAGTATAAATAACCATGTACTGACCACAATTTTATATTATTCATATAGTTTTTTTACCTTTACCAGTCTGGCATTTTGAACATTTGTATGGATCAAAAGATTATGGATACTATTTCATTGCTAAATTGTTACTGATTCAAATATCAATAGATGTTCTGAAAACACTCTATTTTATTTCTGACCAGACTTTCAAAAACCATGTAACACAGAGTTTAAAGCATGATCCCAAACAAGACTTGGGAGTTCAACAAGTCAAAAGAATAGGGTTTTGACACTAACCATTAAAATGAGGAAAACAGCTAACATAATAATTAGCAAATGGAATATGTATTGTGGTCAGAAGTCAGTATAATATAATTATCTTTCATAAGAAATGTTATAGTAGTTAGAAAATAAAAGAGAAGGGTTAGGGTTAACCCTCTTACCTCTTCCTTACCCTGGTTCATTCTTCTTGTTGGCGTGGAGAATGCAGAATCGGTAGAACTGATTGTTAAATCTGCTGTTCCAGCAATAAATTCTAACAATTGTACCTTTGGCAAAGAAGATATTTCAGAATTATATTTAGCTTGATAGTCACTTTTTAAAGAGACGCAACTTATATTCCAAAGAGAGAGGTATTGGGAAACCTTTCAGTTTACCTTCGTAAATCATGATATCCCTTTTATGGCTAAAAACTTTACTTTCACATAGTGATACTGAATGTTAAAAAGTATTGTCCATTTATATAAAAAAATAAGAAAGAAATGCACTGTGCTTTGGGAAGGTTCTCGAAACCTACATAGCAGAACCAATGAACCCAATATAGGTAAGACTAGAATAGACTTTGCTTGTCCTCCTGCGTCAAGAGGTAGAATAAAGTAATAAAATTTAAGAAGATTGTAATGTTTATATATTATTCTGTACATGTTCAAACATATATTAAATAAATTATAAATAAATATCAATAAATAAATCTTTTGCTTAGATAAGGCATTAGCATTAATAATTCCACAAAGAAAATATCAGTGCAGAGGATGGTATGTTAACTCTAAATCAGGGGTCTCCAACCTTGGCAACTTTAAGAGAACTCTGGGAGTTGAAGTTCACAAGTTGCCAAGTTTCCCCTGCTCTAAATCACATAATCTGTGGTTTTTGCAATTTCAAGATCATTGTACAGGTAATTTAGCATCTTTCAAATACCTTTTTTTCTGGCTACTTTTCCTATCAGTCTATGCAGGAAATAAAATCACAAAAGGTGCTACTGCATTTTACAAAAATTCCTATTAACCCACTCCTAATAAGTTAGACATTATTGTTTTGACCACGGTCTGTTAAAAAAATTTCTTTACTGAAAGCTATAAAATTTCCCTGATTTATATTAGAAACAATTTTTATTCAATACCTATACATTCAAATCAATATTGGCATATACTTACAGAAGATATAGGTTCAATTTGCAGTCCTAGTGTCTCACATTTTATATATGTATCTACAAGATCCATCATATTGCAGTGCTTTAAAAAGCTAGCATAAGTATTTCGGATGTCTGCATAATTTTCAGGAGCTTTTGCATTTTCAGGTAATAGACCTAACTTGTCAGGAACAAAGTAATTCCAAGATAATATCACTTCACTAAGAGATGCTTTAAACTCACCACAAAGCTATATAAAAAAGAAGAAGAAGTTATTCAGAACTGGATTCTGATGCTTTACAGCAACATCAGTCAAGATATAAAAATGTTTTACAAACTTAACTGGGCTGAAATGACAGAGCTATTGTATCAGGAAAATTTAACTGTAACTGATTACATTTTTATCATTTTATGACATTTATAAAAGTGTTCTTCACTGTGAGACCAGCTAGTAATGACACTGAACCAAGTCACCCAGGTGCACCTTCATATGTATAACTTTCTATCTTTTGCTTTATTCTTGTGATATTCATGATAATTCATTATCATTCTTGCATCTACTGCATATTGCATCTATTTGATTGGATACATTTAACCAATGTAAAGTGTCACATGCACTGTCTGTGAATAAAATATGCAGGAAATAGAAAACAAGGGAGCAAAATACCAGAGAAGATCATGGTTACCATGTTATTCTGTTGCTTTGGTAACTGGGTAGCCTGGGCTTTGCCCATCTTCTCATAAAAGAAAAGTTGTGGTTTTCCACCAAGCAACTAAGAGTTAATAATTGAACTGTCAGGCAACTAAGCCATGGTTGTTGTGAGAAAGATAAAACAGGGAGAATGTTCCTGAAGGACAAGATAGAAAGGAAATGTGACAGGTGAACATATTAAAGGATCGAATGTTTTTACATTATACTGGTTGTTGAATTACATTTATACAGTGTACTAATTGAATGACGTTTACTAGGAAGAGTAATAATATAGTGCTTTGAAAATTACTGTTTGCGTATACTATATTATCAAACAATAACTAAGTTTCCCTTTTTGCTGCTTTAGCCCAAAAACACTTGGAGGGATTTTTGTCTCACAAAACATTCAACTTGTTTCAATTTTTGATTTAAAGTTGTATTTTTCCCATTAAAAATAAAAGAAACCTAAATGTAAGTTAATCTGATTTACTAGAAGTTTTTGGATATTAAAGTGATTTGTTCCATATGGTATAAGATTGCAGCTTAAAGATAGTGAAATATATTTTTTCACTAATGTTTTTGAAACACTTATTCGAAATGCAACAGCTAGTTAAGTTCCAATATAATTCAGTCAAAATCTTTTCTCACAAGATGAGGAATTTTCAGGGCTTAACTTTGTTTATACTGGTATTATAAAAACAATTTAAATCCAAATAAAAATGCTGTCCAAATATCAGTTTTCATGATCAGGTGCCCACCATGACAGCATATTATTCATAGAAAGGACTGTAAGTTTGTGGTAGAACTCAGAAAATGTTTTGCTAGGACCAAGTGCCAGCTGGCTAATTCATAAAGGAAGTTCATAAAGTTCAACAGCTTAAGTCTGTGATAGACAACAAGAATATTGTATTTCACAAGAGTAAAATGAAGAAAAATCTACAATTCTTAAAGCATTGCAGTTCTGACATTATTTTGTAGTAATCATATTTTTGTATCAAAGTTTAAAAATGAGTTTTTCCATAAAAGTAATTTTTTTTTGCATGACACTGATGAATGGCTTTTAAAGATGTAACTATGGAAAAATGGTTAAATGCTTCTTTTACAGCTTTTCTTCCCAGTCCTTTTAACATTTGCAGAATCTGAATATATTTTCTATGTTAATATTCTTCTTCAGTGGTATTTTCATGACATTTTCAATGTAGGTGCCTTTTTATAGTTGTAAAAGTTACAGTTTTCTGCAGCTATATCTGTCCTATAGAACAGGACCTCCCCAGAAAAACGGATGGCATCAATCTTGTTAGAAGACCTAGATTTTCCCTCAGGCGTTTGGGCCAACAGTTATGTGAGGTCTTTTTATGATGTAGTTTTTTTCTGGAGGTTACTTTTTAACAAATTCATGCATTTATATTGTTATGGTGGTTTTAATTTTTGTACACTATTGTGAAATGTGCAGTTCTTTAAATTGTACATTTTTAAAAATTCTTTTTAAATAAGTTACCAGGTCATTTTCTTTATTTGGATTCTTTATTTGGGACAATATTTTATATATATGGTATTTTGTGCATCACTTAGAGCAGACATATCCATCCAACAATCTGTGGGCTGTATGTGGCCCTTGACAGCTAGTAATGTGGCTCCACCATATCATAAACTTTTTAACATTATTATATGATTTAGATACTTTGTATTATATATTTTATACGGGGCCCAGGACAATTCCTCCTCACTCAATGAACCCCAGGCAAGCTAAAATGTTAAATACTCATAACCCAGAGTGTCTAGTTATTCCTTAACAGATAAAATAAGCCAGATAGCTGAACATTTCTATAACTGCACATGGGTAATTCCTATCATAGTCATATCATATTTTGTGAGGTAACAATAATATTTATACTTGGTTTTTCAAACTGTGCAGTCAGATTAACAAGTCTAGCTTTTCAGTTTAAAACATATTATTTTATATACATTATGTTGGGAAAAGAGGCATAAACAAAGATATTTAAGTTGCATTTTGGAATTACAGATAAAACTGAAAATGATTTACTTCCTACATTTTCCCTTATTTTTCCTCTGCTTAAATTCCTTTGAGCATAAAATTTCTGTGGTTGATCTCACCAGAGAAAGTAACTTCTTGGAAATGGTTGATGAGATACTTCATCTTTCAACTGCATGCAGTTGAAGAGAGATTAAAGAAAAAAATGATTCCAGTGTTAATAACAATTGTTTAATGTATCCCTTTTTCCTTTCACAGTGCAGATCACCATATAATGATTAAACCATCCAATAAAATTTTTTAAAACCAAGTAAGTTACTGGCAGCAATTTAAAAAGTATTCTAGTTCTTGTGCATTGGTTGCCCCCAATGCTATGACAGTCATATTTGTATCTAAAACCTGGAAATTAATTGTTTCCTTTGGGAAGGTATTCCATAATTGGAACACAATTACTAAAATATTCTTATTTGGACTGAAAGTGAATGATCAACCTAAAATCTATTGAGTATCCCCTACTGACTTTTGGTCTCCCAGACATACTGTACATCTTAACTACCATAATAACATCATCTCTCTATGTAACAGAAAACATGTTCTTCATTCAGATATTTATGAGATTTGAATGTACATACCCATCTTTTCTTATTTAAACCAAGAACTTATAGCAAATTTAGGAACTTTGGTTTGTTTGATGCCTAAGTGCTGCACAAGCTAAGATATTAAATTAATTCTTTATGAGGCAGCTAATCAAAGAAAATAACAAGATTTTGATGAATTCTTTAGTAGTTTTTCAGAAATAAAATACTTTTATATTCCCAAACATCAGAATAATGAACAAAATATTAAAATACCCTTCAAACACGTTTGGGTGATTAATGGACTCATTGACCTCTTTTTAAAAGTCCCTGAAATCAATATATATTAACCTTCTTATTAATTTCAGCAACAGATAAGTGCAAAGCCATCAGCATACAATCTGCCCCACACACTGTAGTCCTTTCTGAATCTGAAAATAAGCGCCAATTTCTCCGGAAACATTTAATCATATTCCAAATGCTTTGCTGAAGAGGAGTCATTATCCTAAATAATAATAATAAAAAAGTTAACTCATACAGGACAACTTGCAAATATTAAGAATTTACAATGGCTTCTATAAGGAAAATAGCAGCAATGGAAGGAAATGCAAAAGTTCAAAATACAAAATTGGACAGGAAGCAAAACTAAAGACAACCTAAAATGGGTTATCAAGGTAACTACGTAGCAAAAGGACATCCTGGGAAACAATACTTAAATACAAGATAGAATCCAATCTGGGCACTGAATTCAAGATTTTTGAAAAACTGACTTTGAAGTTGAATATTAAAGATAACAAAGTAGGATTTCCCACTTGGGCTTCTTCATGTACTTGGCCTATAATTCCCATCAATTGTAGCTAAAATAACCATTAGTCAATCGTCACTATGTTTAACATTTAGAAAATGAATCATAAGCAGAAAACAATGTAACTGAGAACAGGAAGCTTAATGATAGGACAGCACAGGGAAAAATAGTTTATACTTGACATATGATAAATAGAATCAGCATAGGAATTCAAAAAATTATAAACAAAGTATTTCTTCACAAACTTATCATCTAAATTAATTATTTGAACAGGGCTGACTTTTAAAGTCTTAAGTATTTAATTTATTTCTAGTTATATATTGCAAGAGTCAGAACAACTTCAGGTAGTTTATTTCATAAAAGCATACAAATAGCATAACCTAGAATTAATATAAAAACAGAGTCCTGCAATAATACAGTCTGTATAGCAGTGACTATTAATTGCCAACACCTAGTTTTCCAGGTGTTTTACTTAATTTATATACCTCCCATTCTTAAAAGCTCTGGACTGGACAGTCAACAATTAAGATCAACATAAAAAGCACCCTCTCAAAAATAAGAAATCCACCCACACCATAAACAAAACTGGCAAATTAAAAATATACAAAATCATGTGGTCATTATATTCATCTTTACTGATAACATGCCCTCCTCTTGTCTTAATTGTTCTTCTGAAACCTAGGAAGGCAGCAGCTGACTGGACCTTCATGGGAAATTCCAATTGGGACAGCAATTGAAAAAGCTTATTTCTGAAGTCCTTTAAATGATAATCTCATATTACCTCATAAAATTACAAGTTCATGTTTTGTGAGATCATTAAGATACTCTCAAACATGTGACATCTGAGGATGTAGACAGCAACCTCTATGAAAAAAGGTCAATCACTTTTGGGTTAAATGGGTGCTCTTGTCTTGTAAACATGGCCAGAGAGGGCATGAATTCGGCATAGAAGGTAAACATATCCTTGAGGGAGAAAATGATGCCTGTGTCATCAAAGGAAGCAGTAGTTTCTACCCACCCATCCAGAAGTCATCACTTGAATATGTCCACCTTAATTATAATCTAATGTTTTTAAAAGTGTGGCCCAAGCATGATTTTACTTCAGCTTCCTTTTCTTTTAAGAGCTGTGAAGATCATAACATTTCTCTTTCATCACTGTCATAACTGCAAATGATCACTAAATGAGGAGTACCTGTAATTGCACCATGCTATTGAAATACTCACAAACATGGTGCTTTGTAATCTAATCTTCTCAATGTAGACTTCAAACTGAAAATTCTGAAGTCTCCCATGTTTTCCTCCATCCTCTTTTTGAAGACGACAATAATATTTGCTCTCCTCCAACCTCACCTCCAAGAATTCTTGAGAGCAGTTTAGCAATTGTTCCTACTAGTTTCTTTAGTATTGTAGGATACAATCATCTGACTCTTTTAGTTCTTTAAATTGTCTAAGTTGTCTCTTACCCTTTGTCTCATTGAGGCTGGAGTTCTCTCCTTCCCCTATTGACCTAATAAGTAGCAGCTAGGGGTCCATTTCCCTTGAGAGAAGATAGTCATAAAATAGCAATAGCACTTAGACTTGTATACCACTTCACAGTGCTTTACAGCCTTAAGTAGTTCAACATATTGCCCCCAACAATCTGGGCCCTCGTTTTACCGATCTCGAAAAGATGGAAGGCTGAGTCAACCTTGAGCTGGTAACAATCAAATTGCTGCGAGTCAGCAGAATTAGCTTGCAATACTGTATTGTAACCACTGTGGTACCACAGCTCTTGGTGGGGGCAGAATAGGAGCAATTCTGATCATTATTCTCATCATTATCCTGTTACCAATTTACCACTTTTTTCTTCTGCTTAGATCTACACCTATCTTGGCTTTTACTTCTAATGTGCCCTGAAATATCTGTTTTAAGATACTTCTGATGTTTGACAAGTGAGCCCTCTGTGTAGCCAGAGACACGAGCAGTTAGGAGAGCATCCTAGATTCACAATTCTAACCAGAGCAGGAAGTAAAGGTTGCAGTCAGAGCCTTTGGTCAGCTTTAACATATTTTCCAGTTTTAACCTTTCCTGGACTAGATGACACTGAATACAGTGACTTATGCCCTTAACATCTCGTAGTTTGAATACCATCACTTTCCCCACATGTGGTTACCCCAGTGGTGGGATTCAAATATTGTTGCCACCAGTTCAGTGGGCGTGGTTTGGTGGGTGTGCTTTGTGCACGCGCACACACATTGTGTGCATGCACGTGCCAAATGCGCACTTTGCAAACAAATGCGCAGAGGCATTTGCGTAGGTGCAGGGGCATTCTACCTCGCCTCCAGCAAGCCTGCACAATCTCCCAATCGCTTCAGCAGCTACTGCTCAGCACTATTCTGTGCCACACAAAGCAGCTGTGCTTCAAATTCAGCAGATAAAGGCGAGTATGGGAGCCCAGGTGGATGGGTGGGCCCAACAGCAGAGCCATTAGAGCAGCAGAGAAAACCGGTTTGGTCTCCGCTGCTCATTGCTCCTACCGGCTTTCCAGAACCAGGCAGAACTGATCGAATACCACCACTGGGTTACCCTGAAAATAATCTAAAAGCTACAGCTAGCAGAGAATCCGCCTACCACTGAATAGAGATAAACTAAGTGGCTTAGCAATGGAACACTTTATGTTGTGAGAGTTATATTGGCTTAGATTAGGCTTCTGGTTCCAACTCAGACTGCTGGTTATTACCTATAAGGCCTTCTATATATTGGGTGTTTGCCACCTTCGGGACCATGTCCCCCAGACAGTTTGTATCCCCAGGTCAAGATTATACGTTATCTGTTAATAGAGTTAAAAAGATGCTCTTTTATAAAGTACTATAATTAGGCCAATAGCAATTGTGGGATTTTTTTAAAATCAATGCATTTTTAACATTGTTGCTCATTTTATCACTGTAAGCCATCTAGTTCTGTGAATAGGCAACTTCCAAATGAATGGATAACTTAAAAATTAGATAATGTTCAAATAATCTATTACTTCTGAATCAATATGAACTTGGATTGAGAGTCAAATGATGGCATAAACCTTACCAAATGGTTCCTGTCAAATAAATAATTGTCTACTATGCAGAATAAAAGGCCAAAATAGTATCTTATAGAAGGCAGAACTGCACCCTAGCAAAATAGAGCAGCGTACTAGAGGAGAAAAATCCTTCTCAGCATGTCCATTACTCATCTCACATGTCTCTAATAAGGCACTAAAGCTAAAACTAAACCAAACTAAAACTGAACCAAAAAGTGATAATTAAAACAATCCAAGCTGGGTTTTTTTGCAATGCTTCACCTTCTCAATACTTACGTGACTGAATTTCAGGACTGACTTCAACCCAATTCCAACACAACACAGTAATTATATTTACACAGCAAGCTAAAGGGGGAGGGGACCACAAGAGCTTATGACAATGTGTTGGACAAGCCCACACAGCAACAATATACCAAGGTTAAAACATATTTTTCTTTCTTCCAGCCTGCCAGCAGAACTTCCAGCCTTTCAGCCTGCCAGCAGTACCTTGAAGACCACTTTGCCAATTTAACCACAGGTAAATTAACCCAGCTAAGATAAATAGGCGATTTCGAACAGGCAAAAATAAGTTTAAACAAAGGCATCGCAATGAACACAGCCAAAGTTTAAAACATTAAGAAAAATCTAGGAAGCAAAGCAACCTCTTAGTGGTTCTTAATTATGATGGTTATATAATTACTGGAGGAGACTGCTACAGTCATACTCTGCCTGCGGGCTCTTACCGACCCAATTCGTTGCCGAAGGTTTTCCCGGTTGCTCCATCAGGAGTCGGGTATATTTTTTTAAGATGCCGACCCTCTATACTTATTCGGGTTCTTAAGAAAAGAGTTAGATGCGGTGTCTGAGCAAAACAAGAACCTCCATCCCTCTCCCTTACTTGTTGGCCACACACTTCAAGTCCCAAATGCGCTTTTCTCCCATCGTCGCTCGCCTCCCTCAAACTCACCGCGCTGTCAAAAAAACAAAAAAACACCATAGAACCTTTTAACTCGAGCAGCCGCTCGTGGCGGTTTATTTTTTAAACGCTGCGCCATCAGCCAATTGAAAAGCTTTAGCCTTTGATGACCCGGAAGTATTTTTTTCTCCGGGTGGGAGAGTGAAGCTATCCGGAAGCCTTGCGCTCTGGCGAACTAGCCGCGGAAATTTGATGGGTAAATTTGTGGGAAAAATTGTTCTGAAAGCTGTTGGGGGTGGTGCGGGCGCTCGACAGTTTATTTTCCCCGCATAATTCTAGACCTGTGGAAGCTCATTCCTCTGAGATGAGGAATGAGCTATACGGGACGAGGCTGATTCATGCAGAAGGATTCGCTTCAGCCCGCTGTCTTCTGAGCCTGCCTCCCCCCGCCGGGACATTTGGGGTGATGTGTGCACGGCCCGGCCGAGCTCAGTAGGTTAGCTAAAAGGTTAGCGAACACGAACCATCCCCAAAACGTCTTATTTTGCCATCTCTTATTCCTTTATTATGTATTGGTTGCACTGGTTTAAATGTAGTTTCAAATATTTAAGGGCTTAGGTTTTATGTAGAGTATATTGGAGGCGGTGACTCTTTGGAGCTGTATGCAACGAGATTTCATTTTAAGGTATGCCGATCAGTTTACATTTAAAGTGACATTAAAGTTATTCTGAGTTAATAAACGGAAGAATTAAGCTACCAAAGCTGTAATTTTTCAGGTAAAGTTCTAAGCTGAAAAATGTGCCTGTAGAATTCGGCGTTTAGAATGCCTTTCTTATCCAACTACAGAAAGTATTATTCTGGTTCCTTCGGCCGAAGATGAAGCAGGAGACTTTCCGAAGGGCAGCCTATACTGTAGAATGTAAGGATTATGTGCATGTGGTAGAATTCAATCCATTTGACTGTGGTACTGCAGAATCACTCATTGCATATGGTGGCAACAATTACGTAGTTGTTGGGACTTGCAGATTCCAGGTGAGTATACTCTAATTTTTAAATTTATGTGGAAGCCTTAATTTGAAAACAAAGACTACATTTTGAGCTACATCTGAAATTTGAGGAAAGTGTTTTAGAAACTCAATAGACAAGATATACCTAAAACAGAAGTTTCCAAAGGATAATTGGTAAATCCATTGCAGAAGCAGCAGCAAAGTATTGTGCTGTTTAAAGACTAATAAATGTATTGAGGCGTAAACTTTGGAGGGCTGCAGTTCATTTCAGCCATTATCCTGAATTCCCCGCAAGACTCAGTGATTGGTCTTAGCATCATTCTTAAACAAAATAATTACAAAGATCAAATTCATATTAAAGCATGCAAGGTAGAATTCATCAAAAAAATTATTTCATTACCCATGAATTGCATAGGCAAGGCATTTTTACAACCTGTATATTAAGTGCAAAAACATTTGTGGCGTACCCAAGAGTAATTCTTATAATCTCACTTTGTGCATTTCTTTATTGTTTGACACTTATGATTGCTATTTCCTCCCTCTTCCACATGTCCCAATTATCTCTGGAGATTATCTTATAAAATAGAACATAATAAGGCAAAGTGCATGCCTCAACAGACTTTCTTAAATGAGCCAGGATTTTTTAAATGAGCCAGTTTGTTCCAGGAGGAACAAACTGTCCTTTTGGAATTTCACTATCTAATGTATATAAAAATAACATATAAGTGTTATATATTAATATGTATTAAATAAACTAAAATACCCATGTATTCATATGGCCACATTGGTTAAAAAAACCTGATAGCATTTATGAAATTTCATAATAAGATTTATAATAAGGCTTCATTTTCATAATACCTCTTGCATTTATTTGCTCATTTATTTATTTTCTCTTCCATTTCTGAAAGATTTGGGCAGTAAACAATACCAGCATAAATAAAAAAGCACCTAACATGCAGTAAACCTTTCCATAATACCAAGTTGTCCTGTAATCCTGGAAACATTCGATTCCCAACATTTTTGGAGAGAAACATGCATAGTTTTTAAATCCAGCAATTAATTTTCTATCAGATTCACTATGTATAGGCATACAAAAATACAAGTATTGCTTCAGTAAACTATTATGTATTTCTTCTTAGAATGTATCCTTTGTTCAGTGGGAGTTATTCCTAGACCAATATCAGATTGCAGCATTCACTTAATTTTGTTTACAAGGGAAAAGAGTATGCAAGCATCTCATGACAAGAAGATGGGTTTTATTTTTAACAAGCCTATTCATTTGTTATGAAGCATATCAAAATATTACATCTTTAGGAAGAAGATGCAGCAGTGGAAGGAATACAATATAAAACTCTCAGGACTTTTCAACATGAAAGCAGAGTTGATGCTATTGTGTGGAGCCCAGAAACTAGACTTGATGCTTTACCTCCCCATATAAGGTAATATGCCGAATAAAAACTTGATAGAATTTAATTGGGGTTTTTTTTTTACATTACGCATCCTGCCTTTTGTCTGGGAATTCAAGACCAAATGCATAGTGTACCTCTCCTAATTATATCTCTTCCTCCTTTCCCCAGCAATCTTTTAAGGTAGATTGGGCTAAGAAAATGACAACTCAAAGTCATGTGGGAAGTTCAGTACAGGCAATCTTCAACTTACAACTATTCATTTAGTGACTAAAGTTACACCGGCACTGAAAAAAGTGACCTGTTAACATTTTCACATTCACAATGGTTGCGCCATCTCTATGGTCACGTGATTGAAATTTGGAAGCTTGGCAGTTACACTGTCCTCGGATCCTATACTCTTCTGACGACAAAGTCAATGGGGAAGCCAGTTTCACTTTAACAACCCTGAAGGGGCTGGCCCAAAATGGTTTTCATGACTAAGGCAGGATTAAAACTCAAAATCTCCTGGTTGATTAAGCCTGGTGCCTTAACCACTAGACTAGACTAGCTCTAGTTACGACTCATCCTCAAAGTTCTGGACATCCCAATATCCCCACACTGTCCATTTAATTTCACTGATGTGTAATGTATCAACATTTGTTTGTTCTGTATCCCACCTTTATTATTTTTTTACAAATAACTGATGATGGATTCAATATGTTTGTTATTGTGTTGATTTTTTCCATGCTTACATTATTTACATTCCAAAGTGTAACTGTAATTCTGGCTTTGAAGCTTTGGATTTTCTTATCTTTCATAGTGACATCACAATTAGACACTACAAAAGCATGTCTAGTCATGATCTTATGATCCAGCCTCATCATAAGTACTATTAACATTCATAAAGATCCTTACCTCTTCTTCAGTAGCATGTTGAGCACCATCTGACCTGAGGGCCCCATCATCTGGAGCTATCTTATTAATAATTTAATTCTGTCTATCCATGCATTTTCTTGTTAAATACAAGGAATTGTTTATACCAAAGGTTCTTCTTCAGTTCTGAAGCAAAACGTCTTCAAAGAAAAACCAGAAAGTCCAATTGCTTCTTGAAAAAGCACCTTTCGGACAACCATGAGCTGAATGACTGAGACTCTCCATAGACAAGGAATGGTTTACCATTGTCTTCTCCCATGCAGTATGAAGTTATGTCTTTGTAGACTACAAAGTGATCATATCCCTCCGTCATCTTCCTGTATTGCTGTCTCCTTGCTTTATCTGGATAGTGGGATGGTCTTCAGTCTTTGAGTGACCTGCTGGGATTATATATTTTTGGCTGTTAGATTTTGCTCATCTCTGTCCAGGAGAGCCCTCATAGTGATAAAGCATTACAGCAGAACTTAGGAGAGATATCAGTACAATACCATATTTTCATTCTCTCCTGCTCAAGCAACTGGCATTAATATGAGAAAACAGGAAATTTAAAAAGTATATCATATAAGAAATATTTAAAAATACAGTGTAATATTACTTTATCTCAGTCACTGAATGTCTTAGAAATCTGCCCAGAAACATTGAAGCATTAATTGTGGCAATAAAACAGATTGGATAGAGGGATTCGGAGAAAATACTTTACAACATTTTCATAAGCCTCTTAGTTCATCACTGACACTAAATGCCTGCTGCTGCCAGTTTAAAAGGGCAGAAGCTGCTGTTCCTTCTATGCTATGTGCACAGACAGTCCAGAAATACAAAACTGTGACTCTAATCACTTTTTCTAATTAATAGAAGACAATGAAATTTTAAAAAAAGCAAATACAGGAGCAGTGAAACCCAAGTAAGAACCAATATCAGTGTCCTCTTACATAACACATAATTTTCAAATAATAAACTCCTATGAACCATTTTTAACTTATCAGTTGCTTATAGAAAAGTAGAAAACAAAATGAGCCCTAACTAAAATTCAAATACAGCAGCAAAATGCAGTGCCACGTGGCACATATACACAGCTATCTTGTGTTCCAAATCAAATTGTTATTTACCTTTTGTGTCAGAATGTGTTTTTATATCATCCCCATGTATTTTTCTTGGATGTATCATTTATATCATATACCTTAAGCAGGAAAGAAAATATCCTTTATTGATGATAAATGTTATGCTATATGCTTTTTTCCACTGAAGAACAAGTAACAACTCTATATTAATAATTACAGACTGCTTTCTTTGCTGTGATCTATTATGCATATATACAGATAATCTCTGTTTACCAACTGCCTCATTTAGCAACCATTCAAAGTAACATTGATATAAATAATACATTTTTATGGCCAATCCTCACATTGATGACCGTTACAGCATGCCACGGTCAAGTAATCACTAATCATGTGCTTCCCAATCAGCTTGGAACAATCAGTTAATGTAGACTGTGGAAGTCAAATTGCAAGTTTTGGTCACATGTTTTATCTAATGATTATAGTGACTTAATGACCAAAGGGGAAGTGGTCATAAAGCCCATTGTTATATACTTTTCTGTTTAGCAACGTGGACTTGCCCAATTGTGGTTGCTAAATGAGAATTATCTACATTGCAGAAGTTTATTAATTATTTTCATGATAAGATAAAATAATTTGAGGAAGTCTATAACATGTCAGCCGTTACACAAAATTACAATACTAATAAACTGTTTCATTATATTAGATTTTGTACTGCTGCTGCTGATAGAAAGTTAAGGTTATTCACATCGGACCTCAAAGATAAGAATGAATATAAGGTGAGAAGAAAAAATAAATTATAATAACAAAAAGTGGCTTTTAATATTTATTGATATACATATCAATTTAAATTGCAAATTAAATTGCATTATAATGTGTTGCATTCAGAAATTTAAATAGACATAAACAATTGCATTGTATCTTGCATTTTAAAAGGTGATTCTATGTTACATTTCTTTTTTTTTTTAAACAAATTTTATTAATTTTACAGAGAACACAATAAAACATAAACAAAACTAAAAGATCTTTTCTGAAGGTTGTCTGATCCCGGGTTGAAACTCTTCACACAGACACAAATTCAAACATCATATTCACTTTATATATCCTTCCATATCTTGTTATCATTTTCTTTTTTATATATATATATATAAACCATTTTTATCAATTTTATATAAACAATGCACAAGGCATAACAGCTTATAAGTTCTTTTCTAAAAAAAAATAATAGAAGAAGAAAACCAATAGAACATAACAATTCCAAATTATAGTATCAATACTTTGTCTATTTAACTTCATATCTTATCCCAACTTCTCCTTTTCATCCGAATTATTTCTTATTAATTAAATTTTTTTTTGCCTTTTTTCAACATACAATATCCAAAAAAAAAAAACATAACAAAACCTTTATATATCCTTTCATATCTTATTACCATTTTCAATAATATTCTTTGTCTGTTCTATTTCCAACTATCTATTCATCTTTTTTCTTTTATTATACTTCTCCTATACATCCATTGGAGTAACGTCTATAACTCATTACCCTAACTTAAAAGTACTTCATATAACAATTTTTCTTGGGATTCTGTTTAATAGATTCTAAAATTACATAATGAATTTTATACTCTAAATACACATATAAAAAACACAATCTTATGTACCCTCCAGAATCCCTCTTTTATCCTAAATTAAATTCACCCATTGTCTCTGAATAAACTTTTTTTCTTTAGATCTTGCTTCCCCCCATTGAGGCTTCTCCTCCCCCCCTTTCTCTCTTGCTTATTCTTCTCCTTGCCGTTTTTACCCCTTTGTCTTTCCTCCTCCCTTTTCTTACTCCCTTTCCTTTGCTTTCTAACCTTGCCTCCACCTTTCCGCTCATTTTTCTCTTCTTTGGTTGTTTTTATAATTCTTAAAATCCCCTTTTTCTTATCCTTTTTCTCCTCCTCCCCGAAAAAACCCATTGTTCATCAAAGATGGCTTCTTCTTCCTCTTCTTCTTTGTCCCAGTCCTTCTGCTGCGTAGTCAACTTTTCATAAGTACATAACGCCATTTCTAAGAATTGAAACAAAGTGCCCAAAGTATCTTCTTTTTTATATTTTTGATATTCAGTCTTTAGTTCATCCACAAGCGATGCCATTATGAAAAAAGAAACTTTTCCCAAAACAACCACAAATATTTTTAATCAAAAATAATTCAAAAAAAAAAAAATTCCAAAAATTAATACTTTTCTTCCTTCTTCTCTTTCTCTTTCTGGGGTTAATGTTTAATCAAAGAGGTCCAATTACCATATACCTTTCTTTGGGATTCTAGGCAATCTCCTCCTTTTTCAGCTTCTGCTCCAATTTTTTTTCCTCTCCCTTCCCACTTGCAATATCAATTTTAAATAATCAGAAATCCATACCTCCAACAAGGGTTTTCCAATTTCTTAAGTTTTTCAATGTCCAAAAACCCTTTTGTCCCTTAGCTTCAACTCTCAAAACAATTCACTTTCAGTGTCCAATATGTCCAAACATATCTGCTGTTTCCATGGGGTGGGAGAGTGAAGAAAAAAAAAGTTCCCTTTAACAGTTTCTCCGCCGCTTTCGATCTTCTTAGGGATACAATGTATCCTCCAGCAATTCAAACAGCTCAGTTCCAACAAATTTGAAAGATGTTACTTGACCCAGCTCAGACAGCACTTTCACTCTTCTTACTTCCTCCAGCGCAATCTTACCCGGTTGCTGGCTTCTTCGTGGCGGCCATTGCTGACCGCCGCTCCACCGCCTTGGGAAAAAGGGGTTTTTCCGGAGGAGGAGGGGGTCTGCGACACCCCCAACCCCCTGTCCGACTCCCCTCTCTCTTCAGGTGTCCCTACAGGGCAGCCATATCCCCCTGACCCATCTGGATCGGGAGTACCTCGGCGGCTAGCACAGCAGGAATCGCGAGCTGTCGCGAATTCCTGCTGTCCTGAAGCCACGCGAAACCGGAAACCGATTCTATGTTACATTTTTGAAGCGCATTTGCATGGAATAAGCATGGTAGTATTTATTTCAGCAATTCAAAACAAAGTTCCATTTAAGTTCCTTCTAGTGTACATTTTAAATAAAATTGAATATCTTTATAAATCCAAAGGAGATTGAACCATTAAGAATGAAGGTGAAATTAATTTATGATATATTTAAGAAGCTGCTCAGGGTTGCCTTGAACTGTGAGATGGGTGGCATATAAATTTAATGAATAAATAAAAGGTGAACAGAAAGTACAACTGGATATTCTGTTACTTCTTTGGGTAATGTGCAAGGATTTCTTACTCCAGTTGTTCACTAACAGCATGGACAAAATGTATTTTCCCTCTTTAGTTATATACAGTAACTGAAGGAGATAAAATTTGGATGGATCTCAGTGTTGATAAAGTGAACTATTTCAGTTCTGATACTGTAATTCCTCACATCAGAATTCTTAGTTTTTCAGTATGTATGTGTGTTTGACCCAAGCTCAGGGTGACAGTTCTTTGGATTTGAAATACTTCCTTATATAAGCAATCAGCAGCAATTTGAATATAAATGAAGCATATAACCATCCAGATTTGATAGGATGAATAAAAATGAATAAAACAGTGGAATTAGCAAAACAAATAGACTTCACAGTACGATGGCAATTGGGACCAGGATTGCTATTGCTAAGTGGTCAGAAAGCATAATGAAACGTGACCATATTGCTTATTGATGGCAATTCAGACAATCCCAGTTGACATAATCCCAAGACATTTCAGGTTTTTAAATCAGGAAGCAATAAGAGTCCAATCTTAAGGATAAGTAGTGTGGAATACCCCTTGCATGAGTTAGTGAAGGGCAGTGCTGCAGAGTAGCGTGAGTGCAGAAGGAGCAAAAGGGAGGAAAGCACAGTGCATGCAAGCAAAGAAAAGCCAATAGGGAGACTTGCAATCTTCCCTGCTTGCTTCCTTGACTTTGCTTGTGGGAAACCAGGAAAAGTTGCAAATGGCTATTGTGACTGAGAAGTTGCAGTTGGTCATATGTGTGAGCGGATTACCAAGTACCTGGATTTTTTGATCAGGTGACTATGGGAGATGTTGCAACAGCCAAGACTTTAAGGACCAGCTATAAGTTCATTGTTCAGCACCATTGTAACTTTGTTAGTCATTGAACAAATGGATTTTAAGCAAGGACGACCTCTATGCCTCATTAACATTTGAACCTTACTTGTAAAATTAGATACAATGTAACAAATTAACCCAAAGTTCAAAAGCAGTGCAGTCAAATTCTGCATTTATGATGCTTGGTATACTGGTTCTGTAGCATGTGCTACAAGAGACCCAAGCAAGAATAAAATAATGGCAATAGCCAATTCCTATTGATAGTGGGACAGAAAAATGAGAGAAGTATTATTTAACTATTCTAGTGACTTAGATTTATTTATCATTGGGCCTGAAACTTCCAATAACAAAGATGGCTTTAGAATGGAATTAGTGTTTGTGCAGGCTATTGCAGTGTAATTCATAGTATACCACACTGATAACTGTTTGAGTAAATTAAATCTAAACATGCCAGATGGTTTCTTTATAAAACGAAAGTCATGTTGACTTTATTTCCCTCAAAGCTACAATTCAAAATATAGTTTCAACCAGCAAAATCCTCAGCCTAAATGACTTGAGTCTTGGTCTTATATTTTGATCACAATCTTGCTATCGTCTCTTTACTGTGCCTTAAAATGGTGCCTTGATTTTACCTTGGCTGATTTTACTTCTTTTAAAATGTCATCTTTGTCTTAATTCTGTAATAAAAGATATTTCTCCTTTTTATTAACAGACTTTGGTAGGCCATTCAGATTACATTAATGATTTGGTATTTTCACCTAAAGGTCAAGAAATTGCAAGTGTGAGTGATGACCACACATGCAGGTATGTATTTCGTTAGTGAAATATTACTATTTTATATAAATGTGAAAAAATTGAACATGTAGAAATTGATACTTTTGTAGAATTTTTCTACATAATTAGTTTAGTTAATAGCTAGAAGCTACATGCAAACACACAGAATTCTAGTATTTGCATGATTATTGTAGCAAATAGATGATCTATTTTGGCCTATTTGAGTGATGGGTTTTCAAGGAGGCAGTTTGAATGGATTCATGCTGTTAAGAATAAAGGACAAGAGTGTTTCAAATTGCTCTTCTTGCTCCTCCCCTCCTGTGTCTTTGTGAAGACACAATCTTCTGAGATTGAACATTCAGAAATACTCATTGGAAGTGGGATATACAGTATTTTCTGTTCCTGTCTCTTAGATTATCTCTGCCTTTGTCCCTTATTTTATATTATTTCAGTAATAGGATTATGCAGAACTTATATTGAAACCACTGTTTTTTAACTGCTTGAGTGAGTATAAAAAATAACTTACTAATTTTATGATTTAGCACAAATGTACCAATTACTGTACAATTACTCATACTAGTATGAGGATGCATCCAAAATAATGTTTTAGTAACATTAGTAATACCAGAAATAGAATATTCTGTTAATTAAAGGATAGTACATAATGTTAGCATATGCTTTAAAAACATAAATAATGTAGTAATTCTGCCTTTTACAGAAAATTTGCCAGTCATTTGGCTACTTGAAGAATAATATGATATACAGATAAAAATAACATGTAGAAATACATAGCTCATCTCAAATTCAACTACAGAAAATTGCTAAGGATGGTCCACAAAGCATTATGAATTCTTGTGATTTAATGAGGAAAAATAGCAAAACAATACTGTCATCACCATTTCTGGTTGTCTTGAAAACTGAGCTAATTCTAATTACTGAGTCTCCTCCAGTTTAGAAAAAATTATTCCCAAGTTAGTTTAGATATGCATGAAATACGTGACTAAAGATCTGGCCTTGATTATCTATTAGCATAATTTTAAGCTGTTGTAGTATAAAATCTGTGTAGCATTTTTATTACATACACTGATCTGGTTTTTGTTTTAAGTCATTCACTTTATCTTTTTCCTCAAGATTTTATTGAGTGACTAAAATTTTACAATGCAGGATATCTATTTCATCCTCCTTTCATTTTAAAAAGAAACCATGTGCTTCTCTTAGATTCCAGTACATAATAATAATCACATTATTAATAGATTTGGAATTTTAATCCACCTATCAAGTCCTTCACAAGGACCTGGGATAAGCAGATATATGGATCCACCACCAGGGGATTATGATGCTCTGATGTGGTTGTCACTTATACAGGCAGTAATATATACTACCAAAAAGATCATCCATGCCAGGCAGATTTTAGCAGAATGGTCAGTCTAAATAACCCATTTAATATGAAGAAGAAACCCCCCCCCGAAAAGAACCCTATACAAGATCAGTTATTACCCAGATCAGCAAGGACTATGGTCAGATATTAGATTTTCTGGACAGCTGTGAACAATTGGGTAACAAGTTCAGATGCTATGATTATAGGACCCTGTAGTCCTATAATATTCCTGGAAGAACAACCAGGAATGACAAAAGTATACTGTGTTTGACAATTAGAACCAGTGAAGTTAAAAGTGAATGCTTGAAGCCTGTAAAAGAGTTTCACTGATCACTGATCAGCAAATCAAATAAGATTTGTTATCTTCTTTAATAAGATAATATTCAGTGATACAGAACTGGAAGAGATTCAAAAGATTTTTGAAAATGGAAGACCCAAAAAGAATAGAAGAAGAGTAAAAGAAACTCAGATAACAATTGCAAATGTAAGGGGCTTTTCTTTGAAGATGTTTCGCTTCTCATCCAAATTTGAAGTCACTTCTTTGATAAGAAATGAAATGTCTTAAAAGAAAAACAAGGAAGGCCAGTTGTCTCTTGAAAAACCACTTTTGGGACAACCATGACCTGGATGACTGAAAATCTCCACAGACAAGGGAAACAGTTTCTACAAACTATAGAAATACTAACTCAGAACTAAAAACAGAGCTAGTACAAGCTGGCACTGAAACAACCTATGAATTGATTCCTCCACCCCCGCTTCAAGAAGAATTAAAAGAGAAAATTATATACAAAATTATCAATAGAAAAACAAAGACAGAATTACCAGTAGAAAGACAAAGACTGTCAGCATTGCAAGTAGTGCCCCAAAATGCCCTGATATCTTAATGAAGGATGTGAATAAGGTGCTTGCAAGAATTAAAGCAGCTATCAAACATACTGGTCAGCTTGCTTATGGTACAGCAGCAGTGGTTACAGAAGAACTGGGTATTAAAATTAGAGAAATTGTGTTCTGATTCAAAAAGACCATGAATTGTCCATGAAATGTTGCATGTTGCAGTATAAAGGAGGCGGGAAAGTACTCTGAATATATTCTGTAACTGAATGTGATCTTTATATTGCAGCAAAATTTAAAGTAAATTAAAGCATAAAGTCATGAACTGTAAAATTGATACAATTCTCTTTTGCTTCTTTGGCTCAGGAGGAGAACATGATCCTTTTGCCAAAATGATTCACTGTCGTGAATTATATTAAGTTCATTTTTTAATACGTAAACACACGGTGTTGATTTGGCTTGGAAAAATCTACAAGGCAAGATTTCTGGCACCAGAAAAAAGGGCTTTGTCTGCAGATTATGTAATCAAATAGATATTCTTTGTTTTCACAGATATGCACTTTTTAAAAAGGGGTTTTAATCTCCAAATTTGGAGATCCCAGCATTTGAATTAAACTATTAATTATTTATTTATATATAGTATGGATTAAAATATAATAGCAATATAAAAAAGTATCAAGAAAATAACAAATATTTTCCATTCTCATTTTTTTCTATCAATTTCATAACCATCACCCACTGATATTAATCAATTAAAATATACATTATGTACATTCTATCTTCTGTCAATTGCATTTAGGTTGAAAAGACCAGATCGTTACTGTGCTAGGAAGGGATAACAATGTATAACCTTCTTAAAACCCAATCTTTTTTATGTTTAGAGTCTGGGATTTAGAAGAAAATTTAAGAGCTTATTTTGTTTTGCGTTCTCCTGGAATGAGTGTGGGCTGGCATCCTGAGGATGCATTCAAGGCAAGTATCAACCAAACTGGGAGCTCTTTACAATAATTGTATATAAAACTGAAGCATTTCAGTATTTTCCAGTATTCACACTCTGAAAAAGTGCAAGCTATGCAGTTAAAGGCACATTATATGTTGCTTTAGAAATGGTAATCTACTTCTTAGTTGAAGCTATTGGAAAAAGGTAAAGTGACTGGGAATTAACTCTACTGCTTCCCTATTTGAGAGGATTTTTAAAAAAATGTATGATCATACTATGATAATTTAATTATTAAAAGGGTCTAGCCTCATTTTCAAAGCATCTTGAACCTGTCATTTATTGTCAGGTAAAATAATTTTCTGCCATGCTCTTTACTTATTTACTGTCTAGACAGTCTTTAAGCTTTCCAAAACTCTTATGTAAGAGAAATAAAACATAAACGAAATGAATTTTAAAGCCAAATGGTATAAAAATTAAAATAGCTCTCCAAAATGATAAAATTTCAGTCCTAATTATGAGTAATAGCAGAGGTATTCAGAGGAAAAAACATGAACTATAAATGGATCTTTGGGACTGCTTTAAAAGTAAGTACTGATAGTACCTGCTGAACCCTAGTATTAAAAAAAGTCATTTTGATAACTCTTATTTGAAGGAGGTCTGACTTTCTGGCCTTTGCAATGTCTAATGGGCATGAGAACAAATTTGGGTTGCCATGTTTTAATTTATTGCTATGTTTTAAAACTAGTTGGAATTCATTACAATCTAAGTATGATCTATTGTGTGGATTTATATTGCCAGATGATATCATGTGCTTTAATCTTCAGTTCTTCCCATATTTCTCATACTTTGTGTTTATGATTTAATGAATTATTGAATTATGATAAATGATGGAGTTGGCCTCATACCAAATTCTTTTTTCAGTTATAATTCATTTTTGAATCTTAGACATAGAAAAACCAGAACTTAATTATAATGATTCTTGATTGCACTGTCGCTATAGGGTGTACAGGATAAAGAAGTCTAAATAACCCCATATCCCAAGAATTGCAACTGACTGTTATCTTTCATTTGTAGTTGATGGTAGCAGAAAAGAATGGAACTATTCGATTCTATGATCTTGTGACACATCAGGCTATCTTGTCTCTCACAACTGATCAGACACCACTAATGTCAGCAAACTGGTGCCTAAAAAATACTTTTAAAATTGGAGCAGTTGCAGGAAATGACTGGTTTATCTGGGACATTACTCGATCTAGGTATCATAAAATATTCAATGCATTTTTTATTGTTTTCAGTATAATAGATGACTATTTTAAAGGTTGGCTTTTTAAAAAATATGCACAAAATATTTATTATTAAGGCTACATGCCCTATTGTGGCTGTTTGATTTAGAAGTACAAAGAAAAAAAGGAGATGCTAAGGAGATCTAATTTTCTGTGATTATAGACTTTACTGTAAAAGACAACAGTATGATAATTAACATAGTTAACATACTTTTATGATGCAAAAAATGAATTGTACTGTAAAAAGAATAATTTCAAGAAATCATTTACTGGTTTACAAAAATAACTTCCTAAATTTGTATTTGCAATTAATATTAATATAAAAAGCCAAGAAAAGGAAAACATGGACAGAGAATAAAGATAGGAAAATATTTGCACTGCATTTCTTTACTTTATGCACCATTTCCTTTGTATATGTGGGTTGAATAAAGAGAATTAAAATATCTCTTTTTCTAGCAATTATTTTTGTACAGTACTCAAATCTACATATTCTCAAAAGTAATTTCCATGTGAAATCCTTTTAAAATTATACTGGAAAGCAACCATTTTGTGGTTTTTAAGTGGCAGCCTTTTTTACAAATAAAGTTGTTGGATAGCATGCACTTCTGATTGTTATCTTAGAATGAAGTCATGCAGTCCAAATTGTGCATGACCTACTTCTCAACAGGAATTAATGATTTTTATTATTATAAATTATTCTCTCTTTTAGTTACCCTTTGGACAAGAGGCCTGTCCATGCAGATAGAGCTAGGTTATTCAAGTAAGTTTTATTTAGATATATACTTAATTGATGCATTTGATTAACTGACTTCTCCATTAATCATTGATATAGAACTACAAGGTTTGGCTTTTGCTATATCTTACTTATAGATATAGTTTGCATTTGAGAGATAATTGTATATTTTTTCTTTTAAGTTTTATTTTAAATTGTTAATATATTACTCTTTCTGTTATCTAACTTGATTTTTATGATTGGGAACTCTGAAAATTGTAATCTTAAAACATTGGGGAGACTACATTGAGTCTTAAAACATTGAGCTTTCAAAGGATTTATTAGAAAATGAAAGTTTGTTAAGAAAATGGGATGAAATAGGAAATAAGGGAGAATTGTAGCACAATGTATAATAATGTTTACATTAGTTAGAAAGATTGTCATGTCCAAGCCCTTGCTCAGTGCAGGAATCCAAGTTAAGGCATGTTAGAAAAGTACCATTCCAGCTTGAGCACATACAATTAAGTAGAATCCATCACATCTTTTGATAATGTTCACTGTTCAGCTGCATATCTTTTTTCAAACATTCTGTCAAAATTCGTATACCTATAATTTAAATGCATGATTTCATGTCCCAAAGGGCAGATTTAGGATGCAAACCCTCGGAGATGCCAGAGTAAGAAGCTTTATGCCGGTAATAAAATAAACAAGACTTGCTTTCTAATCCATGAACTTTTGATTGTCTTTCCTCGAAACTTGTTACATTTTTTTCTGAAACTTTCTTAAGCACGCAGTACAGTCCTTGAGGTGGGTCTGACCACAGTATAATAGAATGAAATAATTACTTCCCAAAAATAGTCATAAGTCACTTTTTTGAGTGCCATTGTAACTTCAAACAGTCACTAAATGAACTGTTGTAAGTCGAGGGCTACCTGTATTATTGTATTTTGAGCAAAACACTGAGCAAAAAGATTTTTGCATGCATGTACATATACGTGTTAGCCCTATGCAGAACATTCAGAAGGAGAAACCTAACATTAGTATGAAAAAGCATCCTTCTTTAAAGTAGCTATGTCTGTGGACACTCAGATGCTTCAAAAAAAGTGCATGATTATGTATGTGCATAGATAACATCTCCCTGTATTCCAACCAAAAATGAAGCCATATGCATACACTGACAGCTGTGGACAGTCTTCCTAACAGCTGCACAAACCTTCCAAAAGATATATTTTCTTTAATGTCTTGCCTACATTATATAAAATATTTTCAAAAGTCTTCTGAAATTATTCACTGAATTCATTGGAAAAGATCTATTATTATACCTAACTCCCATTGAAATGATGAAATTTAAACGTGTTTAATTTTGATTTTTTCACAATTATATTGAACATAATCTATTTTAAAATTTTGTTTAGATTCTCTTTTTGTCTTTAGATGGTCCCGAGTGAATGAAAACTTGTTCGCTACTACTGGCTATCCAGGAAAAATGATCAGTCAACTTCTGGTTCATCATTTAGGTCATCCTCAGGTAAATTTATGAAAAATCAAAAATGTAAAATCCATTTTTTTAAAATTTCTGTACAATTTTGTCTTTAAGCAACTTATTATGATTACATGACAAATCAAATGTGATCCAATGTGGGAAATTTTCTTTTATTTACTTCTCATTTGGATTTCATATGCTTTGAATCTACTTTATCAGAACATCTCAAGGAAAACTGCATTTGTACGGTCAAAATAAAAAAAATTATAGGCTGGAATTCAGAAAGTTACTTTAGACATGTTCTCTTTAAAGACTTAAGCATGCTTGTAAGGACTTTTTTAGTTTACTGCTTTTAAACATTAGATTCTCATGATGCAGTGGACAATGTTCTTTGTAATAGCTTCAGTTTTAAAAAACAATGTATTAAAAGCCATGGAAATTGGCAGCTTAAGAAGCAAAATCCCTTTTAGATTCTGGTTGTAGGGGATTTGCTGAGGACATTTGGAACATATAAAAATATATTCTAGGTTCACCTGGCTTTAATAGCTTTAATAGGGAAGCTGTACAATTTAAGACATATAGTATTACTAATAATTAAATTTGTGTGATTGTGTTTTCTTAAAATAGTACTAAACTAGTAAAATTTGGCCTCTGGCTTACCATATGAGTTGAAATGATTACAAAATAGATTTGGAAAGCAAAGCTGAGTCTACTGGAAAATACTTGAGAATAAATTATTCTATCTCAATCCTCTGAACTTAAAAGGAACTCGAGAATTAAGATAATTAAAATCATATCTGTGTATGTTTATACATGGTATGCATTGCACAAATTTAGTTCTGATGTCCAGTGGATTTGATTTCCAAAAAGCAATAATGAGAACCAGTTAAAAGAATAATCTAAGGTAATACCTTGTAAGAGAGTTGAATTTCACAAAATTCTTTATCTGGTAGAATGAATATTAGAAGCTACAAAATAGCACAGTGCTTATACTTTCATTTAATGTAAATCATATAATAAAAGAACTTCTATAGATCTCAGTGTAGCTACACATTGATTTAGCAAGACATTTCTGTCTTCCTCCTGATTTTCTAAGTTCTAAGTCTAAAAGAGTGCATTTCTTAAAATGATGTATTCTATGATATATTATGACTGATTTTGCTGATTTTCATCTTTACCAGAGAAAATGAGAAAAAGTATTTAGTCACCAAGAGTGGCAGAGCAAAATGTTTACAAACATCATCTGTTCTTAAAGTTTAGCTATCCGAGGAAACTATATTTGGAATGTGATGTAAAGGGGATAGGCTATGACAAAGGTAAATCTAAGTATTACTGTGGAAAAACAGTAAAGCAATTAAATGAAAGTGCTGGCTTCCAGATGCAGTGTCAGGTCTTTAAAAGATTCGGAGGACTGTCTCAATTTATGTTTGAATTTACCTTCATGCACTAACAGTAGATTATTATTTTTACTTGTATAGCTTACGCTTTGTCCAAAGCATTAATTTTTTAGCTTTTAGTTTCAAATTTAGAAGCAAACTATCTTGACATTTAGAAATTCTGAACTTATATCCAATACCAGTGATGGGGTGGGATTCTACCAGTTCGCACCTATTCACTAGAATCAATTGTTAACATTCTAAGTAATTCGGAGAACCGGTTGTTAGAAGAAATTACTGGCCTAATCCTGTCTGGAAGGCAGGAAGGAAACATTCTGCTGTTGCTCACAGAAATTGCCTCTCCATTAACCCTTATTACATTCTTGGCAGGACTAGACTTCCTGTCTCAGGAACGTCTCTGGAGTTTTTTCCCCCTCCTTTGCTGGTACTTTGCTTGTGTGGAGTGACATTCAAAGTTACAATGGCACTGAAAAAAGTGACCTATGATCATTTTTCACACTTACGACTGTTGCAGCATCCCCACAGTAATGAGAGGTCAGGCAAGGAGATGTGTGCCTCGATGTGAGTGATATTGAGTTGGCCACACCCAGCCAATAACATAACCACCAAGCCACAACCACCCAGTCACATGTACACCAAGCCACTCCCACCAACTAAGTCACGCCCACAGAACCGTTTGTTAAAAAATTTGAATCCCACTCTGGTCACAGCCCAACAGCTAAAAAGTATTTTGAAATTTTCTTTTGAAGTTGTCTTACTGTATGCTAGATTTTAATTAGAAAGAATAACTAAACTAATTCACCTTTATTGTCTCTACAGCCTATCCTTATTGGTTCTGCACCCTTAGGATCTGGTTTAACCTGGCATAGGACCCTTCCACTATGTGCCATGGGAGGAGATCATAAAGTATATTTTTGGGTGACCGAAATATAAAAAAAGATAACTACTGTATAGTGGTTTAAAGTATAAGATAATAATTAAGGGAAGGAAGAGTTGAAATAATATAGTTGGCTTATTTTATACTTTTTTTATAGAAACATTGCTTTTGATTGAAGTTCTGCAGATTTTAGACTTTTTTTCTAGTTTTAGAAGTGCAGCTGAATTTAACAGGGCATTGTACTCAACATTTTCTGTGCAAATCTTGTTGAAATAATCTCTTGTGCAAATTTTCATAAATTTAAAAGGAAGTGCAGCCAAGAAAAACAGTTCAAATAGATTGCCTATATGGAAAGATATACACTTTGATATCATTACCAAAATGTTGGTTCAGATATCATCTCAGCCTAGAATGTTCATTGACAAAGCATAGCAAAAATCTCTAAAAGTGAATATTTCTTAATAAAAATTGATTCCTGAGATGAATGTGTATATCTGTGATATCATGAAGTGCTATGCCAACTGTAGATAGTGAGGCATGATATGGTTGCAATAAATAACCTCAATTATTGGCTGCTAACTTTTATAACTGAATATATTGAGAAAAAAGACAAATCCAAAACGGGAACAAAGAGGTCAATTTCTACAATGAAATTAAATTGTATACCTAACAGATGTTAAGAACCTTTTTTCGTCATGATAAACTAAAGTTTTTCCAGGTTTCTGAATGAGCAAAATATATCCTTCAGTTGCTTAAAAATTAAAAATGTCCATAAATCTCCATTCTTCTGATTAGGACCTGCACAAGACAATGTTTTTGAAAATTCAACTGTAATAAAAATGTATTTTTCACAACTGCAAATTCAAACTTATTTATTTCATATGTAAGTTGATAATATGTAATGGGAAGGATTCTTACAAACTGTCATGATACAAATCAGATACAAAAATGTTTTTAATTAAATATGTTTTAAATAAATTTGCTTTTCTAAATAATAGTGTGTCAATATTTTATTTCACATTAAAATTAAAATGACTATTAGATGTCCGATGTCGCCCAAATATAAAGACTGCAAGAAGTGAAACAAATATTCGGTAAATATATATTGAGGGCACTTATTTTATTCAAATGTTAATGTTTTATTTGCTACAATGGATTTCCATCTGTCCTTTTATATATTCTCAGTCAAAAAACAAAAATAAATTGCACCTCAAAGCTTGAACAAACCTTAAAAATACAAACAGTTTGTTCTTCCTAAAAGCTACCAGTATTAGAGTGCTAAAACTGTGAAAGATTTGTAAAAAAAATTAACTGGAAAATAATGGTTTTGTAATCAATGGCTCTACTTCAAAAATCCATTTTATCTGCTTTAATTAAATCATTAGCTTATCTGTTAGAGTTTTTGAAGTACATTAACAAACTTCCTGGGATATTTCTTTTTGCACAGTATTTCACCTTTAAATCATCATTTTCTTTACAATTTTTGTACATGTCAAAGCAGGCAAATTACAAAGCTTAACATGTATTCCTTTTTATTATAGCATGGATTCATATATTCAGATCACACATTTTCAGTTTCTCTAAATAGCTTAATAGATCAGTTTGAAACATGCAAGAATCAGAAGGGAATTTTTAATTTCAAAAAGCTGAAAGTGACTAGTATCATTTCCTTTGTGTGTGTATGTGTTTGTGTATCTGACAGTATAATAATCTTCATTTATCATGTTTGGCAGATATTTATAAACAGATAACACTATCTTCTCTTCTAAATTGTAAAACAATTTTTCTCCAAAAAGATAAATCAAAATATAAATTTATTTTACATAAGTAAATTTATTCCTGATATTTGGAGTAATTTATGCTAGGTTCCAGAATTTATCTATGCCCTTATAATTCTGCAGTTTATAGCCTTTCCTGACTATTTTTACTGAGAATGTATCAGCAGATACCAAAAAGTTAAAAAAATAAGCTTATGCTTAATTTTAGGATATATATAACTCATGTACTAAGTGAGATCAGTGTCAGCTATACTGGGTAGACCAGAATTAGAAAATTAACTCCACAGAAAAACCAGAATTACACTTTTTTGACATAAGTTATAATAACAGAACTTTGCAAGTCTGAATGCGTTGGTCCTCTCCTGCTGCGTATATCTATTGAATTAGAGAGGTATTTGCCGGAATGGCTTTTTGAATATTGTTTTCCAGGGTTTAAGGAATGTTTCAGTGCTCTTTGTCTAGGTAATGGTTCCTGTATAACTCTGTCAAGGTCACCTTCCTTTCTGCTATGAGGCCATTGGGGCAGTGGTTACCAACCAGTAGGTCGGGGACCACTGGGTGATCCAAGAGAAAATTTTGGTGATCTGCAGAGAAATGTGGCCCCCAAAGCATCCTCCAAAGCAATTAATCCAGGCTGCTTGGGAACACAAGGCTGTGCCACCCACATGGCTTGCAGGAACATAAGGCTTACATCGCTTGCATTGTGAACATGAGGTCGTGAGGGGAGGGGGGAAGGGGCAGAGTGGGGGAGCTTGCCCCACTCGCCCCATGTGCCTTGCCTGGCCACCGGGCTGCTTCTTTCCGCTTCTGCCTTTGGCTGCACGCAAGGAAAGCAGTAAACATCTTTCTTTTTCTCTCCCAGACTGCCAGAAATGAGTCTTTGGGACCTTGCAAGGCATCCTGCTCCAAGAGGCGCTGGCACGACAAGTCTCACAAAGACTCATTTCTGGCGGAGTTTGGGGGAGAGAAAGACTTCTGCTGCTTTCCTTGCATGAAGCTAAAAGTCTCTCTCTTCCCCTGAGAATGGAGCTGGGGATGGTATCCTGCGATCCCAAATAAAGAACGATTGGTAGGAAAATGGGATGGGGAATTTTCCTGCAGACTTTTTTTGGCGGGGTTCCTAGGGTTTCTGGTCCACAGAAAGTAAATGAGTTTGGTGGTCCAAAAAGTTGGGGACCCCTGCATTAGGACATAATTATGAACTGATAAAGTATCCAAGACTACAAAGAAAATGAGATTTTGAAAGAACAAAGAGGTCCTATAAACAAAGTTATTTTGTTCTTTGTTCAGAACTCTACTTGCTTACCAATATCTTCCCCAGTATCTAATGAATTCCTTGACCTACATCTTTAATGGTTGAGTTGAGTTTTATTTTCCTTGGAAGATATATTTGGCTTAGGTGCTTTTTATTTGATCCCAAGAATTCTTCAGAAACAAGGTGCCATCAATCTGGAGGAATATTAAATCTTTAAAATTAAGAGTCATTGATAGATGTGCCCTCCACAAATACACTAAATCCCATTTAAAATTCATTGTAGTGACCATCAAGACATCTTATTTTTTTGATCAGTTGGCAATGTACTGTACATAAAAACAAACTTCAATTCATAGCTGCTAAATTTATTCAAAAGCCTCCAGTGAGAAATTTTATCAATGACTTCTTGAAAATCATACACAATATGCATAGGATAATTTGTTTCCTCTATGTGCAACGGATGTTTTCTTTGATGACAATTTCTATTAATTAGCCATTTATTTATGCCTGCATGCATTTCCATGTAACTATGGATGTTAACTTTTTATTTATTTTTTATTCATTTATTTTATCAAGCGATTATAAGATATATAAAAAGAAACAATAGGACAGGGACGTTAGGCATGTTGGTGCGCTTATGCACGCCCCCTACAGACCTCTTAGGAAAGGGGTGAGGTCAATAGTAGACAGTCTAAGTTTAATGTTTTTAGGGTTTGGGGAAGAAACCACAGAGTCAGGTAGAGTATTCCAGACAGTGACCACTCTGTTGCTAAAGTCGTATTTCCTGCAATCAAGTTTGGTGCGGTTAACCTTTAGTTTGTATCCATTGTGTGCTCTTGTATTGTTATGGTTGAAGCTGAAGTATTCATTGACAGGTAGGACATTGCAATATATAATTTTATATACTATACTTAGATCGGACCGAAGGCGGCATAGTTCTAGGTTTTCTAGGTCTAGAATTTCAAGTCTGGTGGCATAAGGTATAAGGTATTCTGCAACGAGTAGAGGAGTGGAGATCTCTTCTTGTGAACTATTTCTGGACTTTCTCAATTGTGTTAATATCAGATATGTAATGCAGGTTCCAGACTAATGAACTGTATTCAAGTATTGGTCTAGCAAATGTTTTGTATGCCCAAGTTAGTAGTGTGATATTACCAGAGAAAAAACTACGTAGGATTAGGTTAACGACTCTTAATGCCTTTTTGGCTATGTAGTTACAGTGGGCTCTAGCCCTTAGATCATTTCCTCATTCAGATAAAAGTTTGGGCCTGTCACAATACACCCAGGTTGACTATAGCAACCTTTGGTGTTATCCAAGATATGAAAATCTGAGCCAGACTTCCACCAAACACCCACCCACAAATACCACTCCTAATTGTAGACCATTTCAAATTATTTGTCTTATTCTTTTGATTTTTTTTAAAAAAATCATGTTTTAATGCAGGATGGATGGATGGATGGATTGATTGATTGAAATATGATATATGCTGCCAATCTCCCCCAAAAGGCAACTCAGGGTGGCTTGCCCAAAATTCACTTTCGCTTTGCACCCTATAAAAATTGTATCGAAATTATATCGTCCTGTCAAATGTCTTAACGATTTTCATTTTACACTGGCGATTCTCCAGTTTCTTCCAGTCCGTCTGTCTTTACTGACTGCGTTTGAGCGGAGAGTAACTATTAACACCTTCACAATTAAAACTGTATTTCAAGCCTCCTTTTGCAGAAGATGCTGCGAACGGGAAGAACGCATTGAGACGCCTCGGCGCCTAAAGAACCCCAACCTTCAAGCATCCGAACTACAGTTCCCAGGATGCCCTTCTTTCTGCTCTGATGACGCGAAGGAGAGGTTGGAATAGCTTCCCGTGAAAGAGGTCGCGAGGGATAGTTAGGGAAGAGGTTTGTGGCCTCGATGCTGTGAGAGGTCGCCGGGAATGGACGAGGACGGTTTGCCTCTCGTAGGTTCGGGCATCGACCTGACCAAGGTATTGGCGGGCGACCTGGCCTTGCGCATGCGTCGAGCGATTCCGGCCTCTCCCGAAAGGCAGCTTTCCACAGCATCCCCCCGTCTCACCTAGCATTCGGATGGGGAAGAGAAAGAACCGGGCAAACGTCCCTTCTGGGTGCCCGCTGCCTTCCCCATCCTGTTAAAGCCCCTCTCCCTACAGCAGTATTTCACAGCTGGCCCATAAATGTGCAAAAAAAATTCCATCCCTGACAAGAAAAGCAGAAGCAAAAAGTTTTAGGATGAAGCAAAATCTGTAACAGCCTCGAATGGGGGCTGAAGGTGGAAGAGACGACAGACGGACAGGATCGTGGCCATTATTCTTCACAGTAGTTTAGCTGTTGAAATGTGTTTGAATATTACTAGCTCGAGTTGGTAATTATTAGGCTGTTGGTTTGAGCTCCGAGCCTGGCAATTTGGTAGCAAACTTTTCCTCGCCGAGGAAATGTCCGTGCGTTTTGAATTGTTTAGCTGAGGAAACCTCCCTGAGTCATCTCTGAGGCGCATATATCCATATAAATGCATTGATTTATTTGTTCATGGGGTTGATCCACTACTCCGAATAATTTTTGATTCTGTTCAGATGGTCCTCGACTTACGATCACAATTGAGCCCATATTACTAAATGAGACAGTTAAGCGAGTTTTGCTTCATTTTTTACCACTTTACCTGCTGTGGTTGTTAAGTGAATCACTGCAGGTGCTAAGTTAGTGACACCGTTGTTAAGTGAATCTGGCTTCCCCATTGACTTTGTCAGAAGGTTGCGAAGAGGGATTATGTGATTACGAAACCATCCTAAATATGAATGTGAATCAGTGGCCAAGTGTCTGAATTTTGATCACATGACCATGGGGATGTTGAAATGGTGATAAGTATAAAAAAATGGTCCTAAGTCATTTTTTTTTAGTGTCATTATAAGGCCAATGAACTTTTGTAAGTGAAGGATTACCTGCATATATATTTAACATCTGTAAATCAGATTGAAATTATATTTTATCTTATTTATTTATTTATTAAATTTATATGCCATCCATCTCGCAGTTTACGTAAATTGTATATCACTTTAAAAAAAAAACAAATCATAAAATACTATACTATTTATAGGATTCTACTGTGTTTGCACACAGAGTACATGAATCAAGGAGCCATCCTACTAAGAGAGAGAATAACATTACAATCTTCTAGCACCCACAGCTCCTGACATGGGTTTCCATAGTATTCCTACATTCAAATAAAGTTTGGAATAGTAAGAAATTTCTGCTGTCCATGTTCATGGTAGCTCATGGTAGGTCATCTCCCATTTGAATTACTGCAATGTGTTCTATATGGGGCTGCCCTTGAAGACAGCCCGGAAATTGCAGCTGGTCCAGAATGCAGCAATGTGCAAAGTAACCCAGGCGGGGAGAATTAGGTTTGCCCTCTGTTGCACAAGTTGTACTGCCTTCCAGTTTCTTTCGAAGTGCAATTTAAAGAGCTCTGTATGGCCAGGTTATCTAGGTGAGTGCCTTTCCCTAAGGATATGCCCATCCTGCCAGATCAGATAGGATGGGCACAGTCCTAATCCCTTCCCTTAAACATTGCCTTCTCATGGTATCTCAAACCTTGTTTTCCATAAAGCTTTGAAGACCTGACTTTTTCCCCAAGCACTGGGACAAGTTAGGCTGGCTACACTTCAGAAGTTTGGCTTGACTCCAGGTTTTTGTTTTCAATGCATTTCGTCTTTATGGTTTTAAGGTGGCTTTTATGATGTAACTTTAATTGGGAGCCTTGGTTATAAGATGGGTGGCTATATAGTTTTAAATAAATAAAATGTATAAGACAACTGTCCCAAATTGGTGCTTTTCAGATGTGCTGGATACTAGTTCAGCTATTCTAATCAAGCAAACAGCAGGATAAGGATGGTTAATATAATGGGTAAACTTTAGAAAGTTTGAAACTCTTCTAAGATGATTTAAATTTCAATTAAACTAAAAAAAGCCCACAAAATTTTCCCTGAATAGACAAATCTCAAAAATTTCCAAAATTTTCACATTGAAAAGATCTTAAGTGTTTGATTCTGTGAAAAAAAAAACAATCCAACATGTATGACAATGGGGAAAATCTTTGATAAGGCATTCAGTTTGATTAAGCATTGTGTAATAAATATCTATTGTCAGTATAGCTGACTGCTGAGTTACTCAATACATAAAAAATAAATGTTTTATCACTTCCTTGTTTTTCATTAAAATGGTTGTTGCCAATTTCTATAGATAAGCTATGACATGAGAAATTTTGTGTTAATGTGTTTTCTGGTTATATATTAATCATTTCTCTTGCAAAGAATATATTAAGCATGCTATATTAAGAATGGCTGCTGTTAATTTTCAGTTTATGATGAACAAATTCCTTACGTTGTTTCTCATTAATTACAAAAGCATTAAGAAATGTAGGATACGATTTTAACCCAGTTCATTCTCTGACAGCAGTCTATAAAAACAGTGTTGTGAAACTCTAATATGCTTCCAGAATGTTTCCTGTGCCAATTTCAGGATCTGAGATATACAACTCTTATTTATTCAATGTCACTAATAAATAGTTTGGCTTAAATTCAGAAGTTATTCACTTTTATATTTTTAAACTCTTGACTGTCTCATCCTTGTGGTCTTCCATGTTTTAATGTACAGTTGTGGTAAAAGAGAATATGCTTAAGTCAATTGCTAAAAAACTGACAAACTGCAAATTTGGTAAAAGATAAGTTATACTTTTATGCATTTTGGCACATTGCTTCAAATAATAAATTATCACTCAAATACTTGGCCAATCACAGAGTTTAAATGTATATGTTTAATACTGTGTTTGCTTCATATTAGACAGATATTAAAAGAGCTTGTTTGGTGTAGTAGTTAAGGCATTAGACTGGAAACTGGGAGATCATGAGTTCTAGTCTCACCATAGGCACAAAATCAGCTGGGTGACTTTGGGTTAGTCATTTCTCTCAGCTCTAGGAAGGAGTCATTGGCAAATCACTCATGAAAAATCTTGCCAAGAAAATGGCAGTGACTTGACCATTTAGTTAATTGATTTCTCTTCAGTGTTGTGTTTTTTCTGTGTTTTATGTAATGCAGGTTCCAGCTATCCAACAAAAGAGAACAGTAGCGTTTCTAAACCAATTTGTGGTTCATACAGTTCAGTTCCTGAATCGATTTTCAACTATATGTGAAGAGGTAGTACATGCCATACTGTAATTTTCCAAAGCCAGCGTATACTACATTTCTCTATAATGCATGCTTGGTACAGAAATAATTTCAATTCTCATTCTCCACCATGAAAAAGTTTAAAAAATGAATAAAAAGTATAATCTGCCAGTGGAAAACATGAAAATGTCTCTGTATTCAAAGTTGGCTTGCTAGGCTTTGGCATGCAATGTTTTGGGGAATATTTCTGGAAACTTGGTTTTCATCCTTTATTGTGTTAAACAAGAGGTAGTTATCAGCTTTCATCACCATGGCACCATATTAATCTTCCTGGAGAAGCAATACATTTTTATATGTGAATATGAAACATACATGGAAAAGTCATGTCTCCAAACTTGACAATTTTAAGATTTATAGACTTCAACTCCCAGCTATGCTGGCTGGAGGATTCTGGGAGTTGAAGTCCACAAAGTCTTAAAGTTGCCAAATTTGGGGATCCCTGGTATAGAGAGTTAATATAAGTTTATGAGGGACTTTTTGTTAGAATATTGCCATTTTTTTAACCTGTTAGTATTACTTTGCCATGTTCAGTGGTATCTCAAGTTTTTGTCTCTATCTAAACTCCAAATTGTTCAGGAATATTGTATTGCTTACCTGTACTTGTTATTAATTAAAAAAAATACTAAACAGTTGAATCTTGACTAATAGTTTAAATTTCCCAACTAGTCTCTGCCTAACTAGTTTTGGAACTCTGAGACAGTTAATTATCTTTGGTAGCTATCTTTATGTTTTGGCACCAGACTGAAGAAAAAAAAAGGTGGCTTTTAATGGTATTGAATACTACATTATTTCTTCAATAATATGCTTAATAAATTTAATAGATTAATTTGCTTATTTACATGTATTTGAGTTCATTATCTCCTCTCTTGCCTATGTAGTGTATTTTAGTATTACCAGAAATTAAGGCTATTCTAAATGGCCTGTGGTGCAATCTGAACATTCAGGGATGCATAGATTAATAAGAGCTCTCTGCAAGTATTGGCTGCTTTAAACTATAGTTAGAATTGGAATTAGAATTAGAATTCTTTATTGGCCAAATGTGATTGGACCCACAAGGAATTTGTCTTGGTGCAAATGCTCTCTGTTGCTGAGTTAGTATCTTTTAGTTAAAATTAATTTTTAGAAAAGCTTAATAAAGAAGGATAAATATAATCATATATCAATATGTAATTGTGTCATGTTACCTGTTAATGAAATGAATATTAGCATAGTAGTATATTAAATCAGCTGAACATCACAGTGTAATCAGATATTTCAAACCAACTGTATAATAGCACTTAAAGGATCATTGTCCAATATGTTTCATATTAGTCTTCAAAAGACCGAAGCAATAAGTTTGCTTTTTAGGGAGATGGATTGGGGTGATAGGAAAGAGCTAAGTATTACTGGATGGAAAATATGGAGGAGTTAAACGATGCTGAGGAAATTGTTGAGTAATATTTCTCTTCCTTATTCCCAGAAATTGTCAGCACTTTCCCTCCGTATTCAGCAAATTGAAACTTTGCTCAATATTCTGGATGCAAAGGTTTGTTCCTGTTATGCCTCTTTTTATGTGGTAGTTTAAACATTCTTAAATATATAATTTGTAAGGTTGTGAGGGTAGATTTCATTTAGATAATGTTTGTCTACAAACAAAAATGAGCACATATTTTTTAAGTATTAAAGAAAGTAAAGGAGAACACATAGGAAATAGATACATTCAATAGTGGAAAATGGAGGTAAAGATTTGGGCATATGTAAAGTCTGACAGTCCTAGCATCATGTAACTATACATTCTGAAACTTTGATAGAAGAGAAATGTTTATCAGGTGTTGTATTGTGGATGAAAAATTTGTATGTCAATATTAAAATATTGATTTGTGATGTGCCCCATTTTCAGTTATCTTCCGTGCCTGGCCTAGAAGATGAGATCTCAAACACAAGTGTTATGAATGGCTCTGTCTCACAAATGTTGGTAGATCCACAGACAACAAATGTATCACCTAACGTGGAGGTAAACTAGTCTTTCTAAAGCACAATATGACTGTATTCAAAAGTCAAGAAAATCAGAGTTATTTGAAAATAACCAAATAGTTGGTGCAAGCTGTTTGTTTGCTCTCATTGATTCTATGAACTAGCCAAATAATACAGAAATATCCATCCATTGATTTGCTACTGTGTTTCCCCCAAAATAAGACCCTGTCTTATTATTTTCCATTAAAAGGCATCAGGTCTTATTTTCTGGGAGGGAAATGTTGTCCACTGACTCATCTCACTTGCATGCGTTGCTGGCCTCCTTTTCACTGTCAGAGGCCTTCAGGAACTTCTTCTGTGGCCAGCAAAGCTGGCAAGACTTTCCTGAAGGCCACTGCAGCTGATATAAGAGCTCTGGATCGATCCAGAGCTCTGCTATCGGCTGCAGGGGCCTTCAGGAAAGCCTTGCCAGCTACAGAAGAAATGGGCTGGCAAGAAAGGTGTCAGGGTATGCAAGGCCTGGCTGCAACTGTTCAAAGGTAAATAGTACAGCAACTCCACTCCCCATCCCCACCCTAGCTTAATTTTTACCCATGTACCCTGAAGTGGGTGGGATCTAATTAGGGCTTATTTGGGGGGTAGGGCTTATATTGGGCACATGTGTAAAAATCAAGCTACTACTTACTTTCAGGGTAGGTCGTATTTTCGGGAAAACACAGTATCTTTTGTGGTAACTGAAAATTTAGGTTCCTTCTCTTTAGATTCAAAAGATTCATCTCATTGGACTCCAGTTTGACTTCTAGTGACTTAATAGACCCTTGCCTAATAAGTCCTAAGGGGAAGTAGTTTGCCATTGCCTTCTTCTGGGATGCATCTTCAATTCCCCAGTGTCCTCAACTGCGTTGGGGTACACCCAAGATCTCAAGTAGGTCCAACCCTGCATAGCTTTTTGCAGTCAACTAAGCTTGACTAAACTTTGTTACCTTAAAAAGTAAGATATCTGCAATGTCTGGACAGAAATAGAATTCTTGTTTCATAGACCTTGCTATTCAGGTTTGTGTAACTACTTCCCTGACAGGAGGAGCCAAGCAGGACCAATCAGACTTCAGGTATAAGTTTCTGGTAGAGCTATAATTTTTTTTAACTTAATGTGATATCCAAATATGGTAAAGTCTGAGGACATGTGAAGACTGGTGTGCGTTGTTTGTTATATTGCAGACCAGTGTACCTGAGTTAGAGCAACAGAAGACAGATGGAACTAGTGAAAATGTCATCACTGTTGCAAAGGATCTACGCTATGCCAGATACCTGAAAATGGTTCAAGTGGTAAGTCACATTTATTTTACCAGGCTTTATCACAAACATTTGGGCTTCTATTCCCTGAAGTTTCCTTTAAACTAAACTTTGTTTTTTGAGGTTAATTGTGAATGTAGATGGAATTTTAAATGCTTTTAGCATAGAAATTAGTATAGAAATTGAGACATAAATATCAAGACACAATTTTCCTCTATGTCTTCCTGTACCAAAACACAATTATTTGCCATGACTAAAAGTACTAATTTGTCATTATGTGCCAACTGTATGTATGTATGTGTGAGGGTGTACTGTATGCACAATCATGATGTCTAGTGGTTTATGTCACTGTTTTAGTTCAACAGTGTTTATTTGTGATATCCAACTTAAAAATCAGTTTAGCTTTAATTTTCGTCGTCGGTGCTGACTGTGGCTGTCCCAGAAAACCAGTTGCATTTCATTTATTCTTTCACATATAATTTGTTTTTGGCTCTATTACTTGCTCACAAATGAGCTCCTGGTGAAACAGACAAGCTTTGACAGAGCCAGTGGTTTTCTTTTTTAATGCCTTCTGATACTGAAATATGTGCAAAATATGAGCAAGAGTTCAACTTGAATAAACTAAAGTTTAAGATAAAAAAATAAACTAAGCCTGGCAAAGTGAAACTAAATTGAATGAATAGGCACTTTTTTTTCTAATTGTATATATGTCATTTTGTATATCATAGATTTAAGGGGGAAGTGGTGGCTCAGTGGCTAAGATGCTAAGCTTGTCGATCAGAAAGTTCGGCGGTTCGAATCCCTAGCACTGCATAAAGGAATAGCTCCGTTATTTGTCCCAGCTTCTGCCAACCTAGCAGTTCAAAAGCATGTAAAAGTGCAAGTAGAAAAATAGGGACCCCTTTGGTGGGAAAGTAACAGGAGACATCCTTGGATAATGCTGGCTCTTCGGTTTTGTAACGGAGATGAGCACCACCCCCTAGAGCCGGAAACGACTAGCATGTATGTGCGAGGGGAACCTTTTCCTTAGATCGTAGATTTAATGCAAAGGGGTAAGAAGTTACATTGATAATTCCATTTCAGTTGTTATTCATTTGATTTATTTAGCTTCTGATCCTAGTATAATCTCATCTCAAAGCAGGTTAGAAACTTGTAGTTTTGTTGGCATTCTCCCTACTAGGATATGACGACAAAGCAATTTCGATGAACGTTGCGTTTGCTTTACCACTCTTTACAGTTTTGCTGGAAGTATACAGCAACCTATTACAGCCATAGTGCAGTCCTAGGGGGAAATGACATTTGATTTAACAAGTTGTAGCTTGTAAAGCCACTGTGGATTCTGAAACATCTTTTGCTTTTGAAGCATTGAATAATCTTGAAATGCAATATAGTATTACAGCTCTTTCAGTAATGGTAAAAAATCACAGGAAAATGTAAACTTTTGTGATTATACTTTTCCTGGATATTCATGATGATATAAAAGAGTCCAGAGTTGTTTACTGGAGCATGAACAAGGGGAAATGACCTTGAGAGAAATACTATAGACAAGAACTAATATATAAGGAGGACTGAAATATCCCTTAAGTCTTAAGGGATAGAAGGCAGTGTTTTCAATCTGAGTTACTAGTGGGACTGACAAGTGAGATGGTAGCTGAAAGGAGATTTCTCATTCGATGCTCTTCAATGCATTGGATTTACAATGAGATGTCCATTCAAGTGGAGGCACATTTGCACTCTGTGAGCAATTCTTGTTTCAGTGATTGGATGTTGAGTAGGAGAGAAGAATGACCTGCTGTTTTGTTTTTTTACTCAGTCCTTATCCAACATTGCTGATTATATTCTCTATCATTCAGCTAGGGTTGATGTTCTTAAATATGTACAGTCGGCGGAAGAACAAAAAGTTTTAAGAATTTGCATACCTGGAATATCAACACAGTTTTTAATGGTTTATGCAAATCTGATGTATGATGAAATGTATGTGCCTGGAAAATTGAATAAAAGATGTTGAATTCTTTGTCTGCATAGTGGCCTATTTAAATATAACAAATATTGACCTATTTCAAATATAACAAATAAATACGGAAAGTGTACATCTAAACTACGTAGAAGTTAGTACGTACAATGCAGACTGAGGAGCATTGATGTGACAAGTAGGACAGATTCTTCCAATCATCACTATTGCTTGAATATCTGTTCATTTGGTAGGTGTTGAGAAGCTGTATTTATATGGGGGTGCATATTTTGACAATGCTTTGGAAGAAATGCTCGATTTCATACAGTCCTAGTATTAATTTGCTAAAGAAATTCTGAACCTTTTTCAGCCTTCTAAATGAGCCTGGGGGGGAAATGCTGCTACTTTGGGGACTTCAGTATGAAGCAAAGAGATATTGTCCTCATATGAGGTCCCAAATGCTGGATCTTTTTCAAAGCTTGGAGAGCTCTAATAGTTTGACCACTAAGGAAATGAATATGTTCTAATCTGATAACCAAAGAATCGGTTTTACTACAGTTCCAGTAAAAAATTTGAAGCAATGTTGGTAATGGCAGATATCCATGTGGAGCTGTTATTAAGATGGGTGTGATAAGTTCAAATGTTTGGTGTAAACTTTAGAGTAAAAGCAGAAGAGCAGTAACCAAGCCAACACAGAGCCTTAGGAAAGGCAACTTTCCATTTTTAAGTTGATACAGAATACAATGTTCTCTATGTAAAGGTGGGTCTGGAAATAAATGACCTTTCCTTTGGAATAATGTGTCTACCTGTTTCATAAATCTTAAGCTAACCTTTAACTAAGCCCCAGGATATAATTTCTCTTACATTAGTTATGTGATACAATTCCTTTTTTACTTAATTATCAATCATGTTAGCATTATCTCTCTGTTAAAAGTTATTGGCATGTAAATAATTTGTGGCATTTCATCTTACCCATTCCATCCTTCATATTATCTGTGACAGTTTCTGGGATTAAAACCTAGGTGAGAAATTTTTGTTTTTATTTTAATTTTGAAGCCTTACAATAGTTGAATAGTTCCTCTGAATTAGGAATAGAATAGCAGATTAAAACAGTGGTTCTGAATCTTGGCAACTTTAAGATGCATGGACTTCAATTCTCAGAATTCTTCAGATAGCATGGATATTTTAAAATTGGTTGATGTCCTTGCTTTTCCATGCTCGATTCATGCTCATCAATGCTGTGCAACCAAGTGTGATTTGATGCTTTATTTCTGGCTGCCTTCACTGCTTTGATCAATCTGCAATCCGAGGAAAATGAATTCTTGCACACATTTGATCTCTGCATTGTCAATTATTTTGACATTTCCATTCCCTGCAACGCTCATTTGATATTGGTCATTTTAATGTTCTGGAAGTAGCCAAATTTCTTACTTTCTTCTTTAATCCTTTTGATCAGATTCAGGGTTTCTTTGGTTTCTGAGAGGAGTGTTGTATCATCAGCATATTGAAGATTGTTGATGTTCCTTCCTCCAATCTTTATGTCAGTTTTTGATTCTTCAAGTTCTGTCTCGAACGAGAAAGTCGAAGGAATGCAACCGTGCCATCCTTCTTGCTATATCTTTAACTAGTTGGGATCTCCATATGGTGTTTCCACAGTAGCTTCCTGATTTGTGTATAGCAACTGCAGCAGTTTAACCAGATTTGTCAATACCCTCAGGACCCTCAGCTTGTCAAGATCGACACAATCAAAGGCTGTCTTGTAGTCAATAAAGCAGATTATAGATATTATGTTCATATTCTTGAGACTTTTCCACAATCCAGAATAGATTTGCAACACAGGCATGAGTTCCATAGCCTCTTCTAAAGAGAGCATGAATGCCTGTTAGTTCCCTTTCAATAGTTGGCACCAGATATTGTTGTATGATCTTAGAGAAAATCTTGGTAGCTTGCTAGGATGATGGCAGTTGTGCAATAATTGGTGCAATCCTTGGTGTCACCCTTTTTTGGCAATGGAATGAACACTAATAGTTTCCAATTCTGTGGCCATGTGTTTGGTGTTGAAAATATCTTGTATATATGCATAATTAAAACGTACCAAATTACTTGATTTTATATATATTTAATGATGCCAAGAAATTCTTGTAAGGCTTCCCCTCCTGCCTAAAAAAGTTATGTTGACCTTATTAATAAACAATTTTTTCCATGGTCATTTCCACAATGGTATAACTTGAGATATCTGTTTAACAACATATACTTCACTGGAGAATTTTAAAATGACAAATTTCTTTAAAGTTCTTTCCTTTTACAATTTTGTGGGGAATTTTCAGCTTTAGATTTGTGATTCCCTTCCCCAGTAAAAATTGTGTACTGTTTACAAATGGAAAAAGTTTAGATAATATTATTATGTAACATTTTCCATTTGTAAGACATGAAAAAGAAGTTCTGAATAACAGAGCACTGCCATCACCACGATTTAGTCTTTGTATTTCAGGTTACATTTTCCATATGGCAGATGGTGACTCCTAGTCATAAAAAAAATTGCAAGCTAACAGTAATGACAGCTCTGTAAATTCCCACTCTTAAACTGCTGAGTTTAATTGTTTTTATTGGAGATAGCTAGTTTTATACTAGGGTAAAGAGTTCCAAGTAGAGACATACAAGGGAAAATATTAATCACCACATCAGCATGGCTATTGCTTTGTTAGTCTTGACCACTCTTTTGCTTTCCTCAATGACATCAATGTAGAGATACTTCTCTGAACAGTAAGTTTTTACTCCCTTCTTTGTAAAATATTGTACTTACCTTTGCCCAAAAGTCCTTGGGTTTCATGGCAAAACCAAATCAAAGTCTCTTACATCCTTTTCAGACCTCCAATAAACTTAGAAACTCTCTCCCTCTCCCTCTCTCTCCCTCCCTCTCTCTCTCTCTCTTTCTCTCCCTCCCTCCCTCCCTTTCTCCCTCTCTTTCTTTCATGTCAAAGGAATGTTCTATTTGAACTTTGTCAGCAGAAATATGGAAATAAGCTTCTCTTGGAACATCTCTAGCAAAGACCTTTGACTTCAGATTGTTCCCAGGAGTCATACTGAAAGAATATGAAATGAGAATGTTTAGTGATGAATGGTCCACAAATGTTTAGAGAATTTTAGTGGAAAAGACTTTTTCCCTTCATATGTATAATGGGCTAAAGTATACCATTGTGAACAGTCAATATGAAAATCTGGATGTCATGCTACTAGAATTCAAACAGCCTTTCTGAGTTGAGCATTGTTTTCTTAAGAAACTGTATGGGAAAGCTAAATAAAAATAGCTTATCCCCCCAAAAAATTGAGATAAAATATGCTGTAAGATTAGTGAAGGTAATTGCTGAGAATAGTTGTACACTATACACTACCATTGATACAAAATATATCTTTCTATTCAGCTGGTAGAGTTTACCTTTGCAACATGAAAGGACACAGTACTGATAATATGTAACCTTCATATAAATACAAACACAAGTATGGTCTAGACCAGGGGTGTCAAACTGGTGGCCTGCAGGTTGGATGCATCACATACAGGCCATGCCCAGGTCCGCAAAGGGAAAAAACACTGTGATACATCACTTGACAGCAATGTGATGTGGCAAATTTGACACCTGTGGTCTAGACCATCATCTACATTTATGATTTAATGAGAAGCTAGAGGGTTTTTTTCTACCAACTGCAACAAGCCAACTGTATTGGAAAGGATAGTCCCACACTATCTGTCTTCTAGCCTAGGTGCATTTCAAGTATGGAACACAAGATTTGTCATCTCTGCCTGGAATCTTACTACTGCTGCCATTTTCTTACACAGTCAAACTGGTTCCAGTGATGGCATGGCTTCTATTGTAATGTCACATCGATTGGAAAATAAAGTTTTGTTTTTGTCTTAAATGGTGCTTTTGAACTATGTTTGATGGTGAAATAAACAATATTGTTCATTTGCTGCAAATTACCTTAGATAAATAAAGATGCTATTTCATAATGCTTGGGAACACAAGTGGTCTTTCATATTCTGGTTTGCATTGGACAGCTAAAATTATGGATTAAGTAATCCTTTCATCTAATCTAACCTGGTGGCTTTCAGCCCTCTAAGACTATTTTAAAGGTTGGAAGAAATTGGATTGAATTTTGGTCTATTACTTAATTTGCAGTGTGGTCATTTTTTACTTTCCTTGCTGCATTAGCTGTTTGGTTTCCCTTGACTTCACTTCTGTGATCATCTTGCCAAATTCCAGCTGCTTTTACAGTGATACTTAATTTTGGCCCACATCATGCAACAGATATGGGTAGTGCCTAAAAAGCAGTACTGAGCTTCTTGAAATATTCAGTTGAGTGTATCCACTGCCTATCATACTGTTGTTTTTTTAATTTAAAGCAAATCTGTCCTTACGGATCCTGGAATAAATTATTCAGAATTATTTTCAAATGGAAAAGTATATCCCTTTTTTTTATATTACTGGCATCCATCATAGCTGTCAAATACTAGGAAGCATAAAGTTAGAGAGGCTGCTTATAAATCAATCAAAATAAAATTTGTCATTAGTAATCAAAGTAATTGTCTCCATTTAGGGCCTCTTTCTTGGTGTTTTTCTTGGTGCTTATGTTTGGGGTAGGACTCCTATGTTCAGAGCTTCTCACATTCTTTTTATTTCCTCCACAGGGTGTTCCTGTTATGGCAATAAGAAACAAAATGATTTCTGAAGGATTAAACCCAGATCTTCTTGAGTAAGTAGCAATATCTGTTTTGCTTAAGCATTATTTACATGGAACCTAAATGGAACTGATAATTTGCATGTATTTTCCCAATTCCCAAGATTTATCCTGAGATAATACAGTCTTCAGAAGAACAAAAGTTGTACAGCTGTGCCCAATTGGTTGAGAAATATTCTTTTCAATTATGTGGAAATAGGCATAGTAGTTAGAAATTTATGAAGTGTTCTTGGAATGCTCAGTGAGCCTGCCAACAGCTCTATGAAATCAACCAGAGTTACCTCCTTATTGCAGAATTGTGAAGTCAACTGAAAGTTGACCTAAACTAAGCAAGATGTGAACTTGGAACCTTGCACTTTGCTTACTTAAGCCATTTCACAATACCAGTTATCTAGCCTTCCTGGATTTTACATCCAGAGAAAAAAACACTTTTATATAATAGTTTCCACCACTGTATCCCCATCTGTTTATGGCATACCTCTAAGTACAGATGCTTTTCTTGCCTAGTGAGCATTTTATTGATTAATTTCATTTGGTAGGTAGGTGGTGACCAGATTCACACAATACCCTGGACCATCATGTTATTTGTTTGGCTTTAATTAGGCCATTAGTGCCACACTGGACCACTGCTTTGTCTTAGCACACTTGGTTGATAAATATACTGCCATACCAGGTACCAGGCAAACTTTTTACTGCTGTTATTGATCTAAAGTCAGCATTTGACTCAGTCCCTAGGGGACTGTTGTGGTCAAAACTGCTCAAAAGTTCTATCGATAGATGTCTTCTGTTCCTAATTAGATCCTTGTACAACCAGACCTCTAGTCAGGTCAGGTGTGGTCTGCAGGGAGAACTTTCAAATCCTATCCCGATTAAGAAAGGAGTAAGGCAGGGTTGTGTTCTGGCTCCTCTTTTGTTTAATTTATTCTTATCTGACTTGGCCTTTCACATTGGATGTATTGAGTCCCACGCCCCAAAGTTGTCAACTACGAAGATCCCGCTTCTCCTTTATGCTGACGATGAGGCCCTCCTTTCATTGTCAAGGCCAGGTGTCAAAGCCATTGTCAAGGCCAAGATTACTTTCTGCATTCAGGTCCTACTGTGCTGAGAACCACTTGTCTATTAATTACAACAAATCCAAAGTATTGGTGTTCTCTAGAGCCCGGAAATTCTATGACTGGGCTATCAATGGTAATGCTGTTAAGCAGGTTTTCCATTTTAAGTATTTAGGTATTCAATTTCAGAACACCGGTGCTTGGACTAGACATCGAACCCAGGTGCTGAATTCGGCCTCCTGTAGTCACCAGCAGATTTTAAGATTTTTTTTTATACCTAAGGAGCCAGTTTATTCCTTCTGCTCTGTGTATTTACAAAGCCAAAACTTTGGCTCAAACTCTTTACAGAATTCCCATAAGGATACGGGGCTTCAAGGATTGTATTGAAAGAACCCAGGCTGTCTTTTTTAGAAAACGTCTGGGTCTTCCTTGTGTTGGTTTTGCTCCAATGTACCTGGAACTGGGCACTCGATCAGTCGAATGTATGGCGTAGATTAACACCTTTAAATGGTGGTTTCAGGTGCTCTTTCTGGCAGTTCCTGGTAGCTACCTCTCCCTGGCGTTTGCTGACTCTCATATTTCTCGTTGGGAGAGGGAGCTGATGAAGAAATTACACCTGCTAGGTTTTACAGGGGATGCCCTGGGAGATTATGGCCTTAAGGACGCCCAATTTAGGGTAGTCCAATGCCTTGTGGACATTGACTTGCAATAGCTACGAGCCAGAGCTAACAAAACTTGCTCCCCTCTGATCTCCAGCCAATTTAATAATTATGGACTGAGGATGGCTTCCTATTTTTACACTCTAACCATTCCCAAGTATAGAAGAGCTTCCTCCCTAGCTCGCTTTAATATCTTGCCCTCAGCACTACTGGATGGGCGATTTAAGATGCTCCCGATTAACGAGCCCCTGTGACAGAGCTGAGATTGAAACTGCGGAGCATGTCCTTTTATATTGCCCTATGTATAACGCAGACAGATCTAAGTCTCTCCTTGAAACAGACCCTTCTAGACCCAATGTTAGTAATTTGTTCTTCCAAAAAATTTTTTTAACAGCTGCAACCATCAGAGGAGAACGCTGTAATTCCCCTTAGTCAAGTTTTTGGTGACCAATTGTTCATGATTAATTTTCCCATGTTCTTCTTTTGTTGTACTTGTGTTTTGGTCTGTGACCGCAAATAAAGTATTATTATTAATACCAATTATCTAGTCTTGCTGGATTTTACATCCAGAGAAAAAAAAACTTTTATATAATAGTTTCCTCCACTGTATCCCCATCTGTTTATGGCATACCTCTAAATACAGATGCTTTTCTTGCCTAGTGAGCATTTGATTAATTTCATTTGGTTGATGATTGTAGGTAAGTGGTGACCAGGTTCACACAATACCCTGGACCATAATGTTATTTGTTTGGCTTTAATTAGGCTTGGTTTTTTTTTTAAATTTGTTATGCACAGCAGCAGTCCTCAACCTTGCGGCATGACGGCCCAGCTGTGGGGGACAGGGAAACTGGGGCATGTGAGTAGCAGGCCAGCACACATGTTCTTACAAGTTGAGCTATGAGCATGCACATCCACGCTCTAGCCAGCCACTCACATGGCCCAATTCCAAATAGGCCACAGCTGAGTAGTGGGCCACAGCTCAGGGGTTGGGGACTCTTGATGTACAATATAATTACATTTATAATGATGACCTAATCAATGTATTGTATGAGCCCAGCTGTTATCCAATTTCTCAGATCCAGAAGTCATTTTTATACCTATATGAAGCCACTTTTTTAGGTTCTGAATGCCTGAAGACATAAAAGCTCACATTGTTGAGATATCCTTGCCTTTCTGTTTCAGAACACCAGATGCTCCGGTGCCTGCATGGGGAGATGAGACAAATGCAGGAGAAAGTTCTGATAGCGAATCGTCATTTAGCGACTAAGAGTGTTGCCTTTGGTGGGAAAATGTTTAACTTTTCCTTAAAAGCACTGTCTAGTCTTTCTCTCTGTTAAATGCTGATGTACAAACTTGTAACATGCTTTCCTGAACTTCTTGAGCCATATGAGGTATTCTCTAAAAGCAGCAGCTTTGCACAGTAATATATTCATTTTGTATAGACTTTAGACTAAAAGCCCGGTTCAGTAAAACTGGCATATTATGTAATTACATTACCTTATATAAGATGTGGATGTCTTTGACTTGAGTAAATGTTGTCCTAAGAATATCCAGGGTAAAACTGAAGATGGGACTGGACTCACACCCTCTTTCCATCTAAATTATGGTGCCCTGCATCGCTTTTGATAGCACATAATCTTGTAAATTACAAAAAATATTTTCATGTCTATTCCTGGTAACCGTTCAGAATTCAGTGAATGCTGATCTGTGTCTCCATGTTGTAGGAGAATTCAGAGTCTTTGGGATGGGTGCACACATTTCGTCTGTTCCATGATTTAAGAGTTGAAAATGGAAGTAGCAGGAAGAAGGACAAAAGGGAATGCTGTCTGTTTGAAATGAATGGTCATCATTTTGTTTGGGCAAGTTACTATACGTTTTTATACAGCCTCTCATTTTTCTTTCTCAGAGTAGCCATTTACCAACATTTGCAAATATTACCTTTGGATAGGAGCAGATTGTATCACTGTTATCCTGCCTGACAAAGCATATGTAGTCTTTCCTTATTATAAAAATTTTCTTCTTGAGAATTACACTGAATTCAGTATGTAGAAGATATAAAATATATAAAAATGTATAAATTCTGAACACTCTTAGAATGACATAATGTCCTAACCTTTCACATGATAACAATGTACTGATAAATTGAAGAGGAGTTATAACTAAACAATCCACAACTTTACATTGTTTCAAAAGGCTGCCATTTACTCATCAATTCCCCCCCCTCCCAAAAAAAACCCATTAGTCTTCTTGTAGAGAAACTTAGTAATGAATGATTACAAACATATTCTAGATTTTTTTAAAAAAAGAAAAAAACTACTAGGCCCCTTCATGTATTAAACAATGCATATATTTTCAGAGTTTGGCCAATTTTATCAATAATGTGAATTTCACTAAAGACCATAATAAATTTTAAGTATTCGGTAAGTGTGCATAAATGAACCGCATTTTCACAAAGCGCTAAGCCCAAATCAGACACAATGCCTTAAGATATAAGAAGCAAATATTTAACACATCCTATCCCCAATATTTTATTGTGCTCTACTTCTCCCAATAATAGAAAATGTTTTCAGTACTGTTGATTATCTCTGAGCTGGAAGTCCTAATTAGTCATTAAAAATATACTCTGGTGTTTAAAATGTATTTACAGCTCCTAGTTTGTTTGAGAGTCTGGTTGAAATCTATCCTTATTCTCACCCCTCCTAATGCATTTCTGGCTACTTAAGCATCTTCTGTCATCCAGAGAAACCAAGAACAAGCTGGTGTGCTGTAACATGCATATGAACAAAAATCCAAAATAATTTATGGTTTTTGCACTTATGTTTCTTTACTGGAACATTTAAAAACAATACATTACTATTGTTCCATTCCATCTGTCTGACTGCTGTTAGCTGTGACTTTTCCACTTGGAGGAAAATAAATGTATTGAAGCAGCCCTCAGACTGTCTTCCCATGTCACCCGTCTGAGTTTGTTTGAGGTCTACTAACACATCCTCTATATAACAGAAGCCAAGATTTCCATTATGTAGCAATATCAAAGTTCAAAGAATCTCTGAAATATGGTCTTCTTGGTTAACAGCACTATAGCTATGGCTCTGAACTGGAATCTCTAGCTAAATGAGTTGGGACAAAGCATCCCAGACCATTTATTGCAACCTGTTTCACAAAGAGTCAAGGCATCTTGTTTCAGGAAAGACATTTAGAAGTGTAGCATGTTGGTGTAAACTAGTATTTTGATTTGCTGCCTAATGAAATGCACAAAATATCCTACAGCAACTGGAACTTAATTTTGTATGATTTGAAAATAAACATTTGTAATTATAATTACATTTTGTACTTTAAAATGATAGCTCTATTGCTCATGTAGAATTTCTTTGGAAATAACAAGCAAATCTGGAAAATCATAATTTAAATGCATGAATTACATTGATATAGATTGTATTGCAACAGGAAAATTGTTCTCCGATAGTGTATCAAATTATTAAAATGTAATTTATGTGTAATATAGTAATACATGTGCTTCATTAATACATTAAATCAGTAGCAAAGAAATAATTATGTTTAAAAGACAAGTTCTAATTAAATTTTATTTTAAAAAATATTTCAAGGCAAAAACTTTTTTTTGGCCTGAGTAAGAAAGCTAAATTATTAAGTGAAAAGCTATATTTGAATTACAGATTAGTAAAAATCAAGCTGTAATTATTTTCCCATCCAGTTTCACAAACTGCCTGAAAACCAATCTATAGACTCCAGAGTAAGATTCCCTGCTTTAGATCTATAGAGCCCCAACCAACCCACAAAGGCCAAGTTGATATTATTCATTTTCTTACTAGATTATCGCATTTTGTAAGTACAAACAATCCATTGAATTGCACTGTATACTAACCAAACAGAACTGTTGTATGTGTTCATACAACATGCTTAGTTTCTTTTAAAAAAAGTTTAACATGTGGCACAAATGTATCCATTTGCCTTTTAGCAGACCTAGTTCATCCTGTTTGTTTGTTTATTGAATTTATATTTCCACCTATTCGCCCATGGCAACTTGAGGCGGCTTACAGAATGTAAAACCATATTTAAAATGAAAAACAATAAAAGCTAACAAAAAGAATCAAATAAATTAATAAAGTACAATAGAACAAAATCTGGGGGGAAAATAAAAAATCATTCCCCCAACTCCCACCCCTCACTCTGATGACAGCAGATCACATGAGCCATTTGATCGGCTCCATCCCACTCTGTGTTCCCCAGCCCCGCTGGCAGAACCAGGTCTTCAGTGCCTTCTGGAAGAGTATTAGAGAGGGGGTCATTCTAATCTCTGAGGGAATGATATTCCAGAGAGAGGGAGCCACCATGGAGAAGGCCCTTCTCCTGGGTCCCACCGGGTGTATCTTCCTCAGGGGTGGGACCCGCAACATTCCCTGCTTTCCCGCTCTGATGGGTCGGGTAGATGTGACCGGCAAGAGATGTTCCCTCACATAACCTGGTCCCAAGCCATGAAGGGCTTTAAAGGTGACAACCAGCACCTTGAATTGCACCTGGAAGCAAATTGGCAACCAATGCAGCTCCCGCAGGAGAGGTGAAAATGTGCACACCGGGGTCTGCATAAAACCATGAGGGCTGCTGCATTTTGCACCAACTGGAGCTTCTGGATGTTCTTCAAGGGCAGACCCATGTAGAGTGCATTGCTATAATCAAGACGGGAAGTGACTAGGGCATGAGTGACTGTAAGTAGGGACCATTTTATTATATTACAACCTTTTTATTATGTTTTATTATATGACAATCCTATTGCCAAAAAACAATAAATCCAAGTTTAAAAAACAATTCAGTTGGATATTATAATGTTTTTTCTAACTGAAACTGGAAAAACTGATTATTATAAAGAGAAGCTTTCCTGCTGAAAAATAGAATAAACGCTCATTCTTATGCTATTTTTCAATAAGAAAACTTCTCTTTAGGTATTTGTATCAGGTTACCTTGGCATTTAAAAAATGTGCTGGTAAATAAGTAACATTTGCCTGACAAAAGGGCTAGTTGAAAATTAAAACCATAGATAACCCATCATAATAATCTGGAGAAAGCCTGCTGTTATATTTTGTCCATCTTTACCATATGCTCACAAAGCAATTTTATGTCATCAGTGGAGAAAATATCCTGGATTTCACTAGAACTATCTCACTAGCTTTAAATATGCCAGTCTTTGATTTCCTTTATTAAGAAACAGAGGTAGAACAGCCAAATATATTTATTTATTTTATTAGATTTTTATCCCACATGTATTATTGTATAAGAAACTCAAGGCAATGAATATACACTCTTTCCTCCTCTTTTCCCCCCACAGCAACCATGTGTGATGGGTTGGGCTGTCCCAAGCTTTTCAGGAAAGCCCAAGACCAGCTTTCATGACTAAGGCAGGACAAGAACTCCCGGTCACCTGATTTCTAGGCTACCATCTCAACCACTACACCAAACCAGCCAAACAAATGTGCAGAAGAGCCTTTTTTGTTGATTGCATTTATTATTCACCAAATAGCCAAAGTTTTCTGGGATTGCTAGGATGAAACATTTCCCCAAAATTCAAGAAGAAAGCATGAAGGACAATGTGAACAGAATTATCCACTTGCAAATTATCACATAATAAAGGAAGGAAATAGCCTTTCTGTCAGCTATTTAAGTAGAAATAAAAATCCTGTATGCTACTGACTTCAAATATTTTTAAGTGTATTAATTTACGTCATTGTTTTTGGTACTTTATAACAATTACATTGCACTGTTCTTAAAAAAAAGCAAAAATGTTACCAGGTTAGCTATATCTTTCATTCAAACTACAACAGGCCAAGATAAATTGAAAGTGGATATTTTTTCCCTTCCATTTTTTTTCCTTTCGGCTAAATAAGTTCATTAGTTACAAATATATTGGGAAGTCATCAGATTGCTTAAACTGCTTAGCTCAGATTGGCACTGACTATTAGACTCTTTTATGGAATCTTTGAATTGTACAATGAAAGATCAAATGGGTTTAAAAAAAAAAAAAAATAGAGCATTATGAATTACATCTGTTGGAATGAGATTGAATGGATTTATATCAATATTTAAAAATAAAAGATGTTAAGCATATTTTCCTCAAAACATCATTGATTACTTGACTTAGACTAAAATATGTGTGCAACAATTGGCCCAATTTATAAAGAATATTTTATACTTTCATAAAATTTATGGGAACCTTAACTGTTCATCCCCAGCTGAAACTGGTAAATTTAGCACTCCTATAAATCCATAGAATCTTTGTCATTTTAACATATAGCATTTTCTAAGGAAAATTCAAAACATTTGAACACTTAACATTAAAAATATAGTATGAGATGATTTTTTCCTCAAGTTCAAATTTAAAAGTATAAATGGTGAATGATATCCTAATTTTTCTACAGTAATTATTTTGAGGGCCATAGACTCTCCATCCTGGACCAAAAGATTGATTTCAGGCCATGGTAATCACAGTAAAATAAATTTCATTGAAGCCTTCCTCCATCCCATCATTTTAAAACAAGAATAAAAAGCAGGGTTAGATTATCTTAAAATCACAGTATGCACGTATGATTTTTGTCCTGCCACAATCTCATAACTCTTGTTTATAATATCACAACGAAAGCATAATTAAAACGATGTACAATCCTAAAACTGGGTGTGCAAAATGTGTGTTTTCAGAAATGGTGATAATTTAAAAAAACTATATTTCGCCACAAGAGTGCCAGGATATGAGTGCCAGTTAAGTCTAGAAGGCTTACTTTTAATGGCTGTGATGTGTTATTCTTTGATGTGGTGAAAAAGTGTCCCTTTGAAAAATGTGGTAAATTGAATCCTTACTGAGTTTGAATACCCTAAATTCAAACTTTGTTCCTGAAAAAGCCCCTCTCTCATATATCCCTTCTTATGCACAGATAAAACAAGTGAAAATGAATCAACCTCAGAGGATTGTGGATTCAGCCACCAGCTAATTTTCTGGTAAGGTAACTGCAGTTAGAAAACAACCTCTTGCTGAAATTCAGATGATTCTAAATAGCAATAGCACTTAGACTTATATACCGCTTCATAACGCTTTTACAGCCTCTAAGCAATTTACAGAGTCAGCATATTGCTCCCAACAATTCGGGTCCCCATTTTATCCACCTTGGAAGGATGGAAGGCTGAGTCAACCTTGAGCCTGGTGAGATTTGAACTGCCAAATTGCAGTTAGCCGGCAGTTAGCAGAAGTAGTTGCACTCTTAACTGGTACGCCACCATAATCTGCTATATAACGCACATGTTAGAGAACTGGGTCAGCCTGGAGCTAAATTTAACCTTGCTGGAGTTAGTTGGCTGGGTCAATCGACTACTTTTTCATATTCTCACACAACCCCTAACCCAATATTGGCCCAATTAAGCCTGCTGATGCCAATATTATTGGGCTTCCTCACAACTGAAAATCTTGTAATCTCTAAGGACTGAGAAGTAGCAGCTGGGTCTTAGGAGTTTGTAAAAATATATGTTGGTAGAAGCTATATGTTGGTAGAAGCTACCATATATATTAAGCCATGATTAAGATAGGAATGTCCAACCAACAGCCCAAGGGCTAATACAGTACTCAACTCAAATTCAAAACCAAACTGCAGGAGAAAGATTCAGCTACTAAAGATAAATGTTCCTTTCTGTTATCAGGTGTTATCTATACTGCCTTCCTGAACAGATTACACTGAGTAATATGGCCATCAATACAAAAAAGTTAATAACCCCAGCTTTGGGGTTTTATAAAACTTTTTTTATAGAACAGAAACTGAGCAGCTAAGTCTCAAGCTTTGGAAGAAGCTCATTTAGTTAACCTAAGTCCTTTGTTCAAAAAGCTGCATACATAATAAAGGCCAGTAAAGAAATTTCACATACCAATTTAGTATGATTGGAGAACAGCTCAGTTTTTTAAAAATATGTATTAGTATGTCAAATCCTTTGGATTTTCAGACAACAATATTGCTCAGAAGAAAATCACTGAAATAGGAAGAGCTGCTGAAGCTCTGTTGACTGTATTTTCAATCTTCTCACCACTGCCAACCACTGATTTCAGGAATGTTGGAAAGAAATTTTCCAATGAAGTAATAGAAATTATTTGAGGACTGTGAACCAAAGTTAGAACAATCTCAGGAAAATGCTGGTATGTATTATTACTTGCTCCAGTTTATGAAGTGACAGCATATCTTCTTTGCAATAATAACAGCAGTCAACAACAATTAAAAGTATGTGCCAGTTTGATGCAATGGTAGGGATGCTAATTCCTATTTTAATGCCAAAACTATTCTTTTAGCTTTCGATTGAGTGTTAATTTTTGAACCGTCTAAACATAACACACTGAGTTTTTCACTTCACAATTTGCCTTCCTATGACCCTTTTGTAATATCCTATATTTAAGTAGCCTATTTAATGGAAGACATCCTGAGGTTTTTGCCAATTCCTAACTACATTAAGTACTCATAGGGGATTTAAGATATTTAACTGTGGATAAAAGCAATCCACTTTTTAAGGTACAGAAATATTCTGATTGAATTTGACCTTCAAGACAGGGTAATATGGTATGATCAAATAGTGGTAAAAGACATTCTAAATCACAGTTGTCAAACTCAATCACATCACATGATATATGATGTATCGTGATGGCCTTTGCAAATCTGGGGTAGGTGTGGCTTGTGTGCAATACATCTGGCCCATGGGCCGCCAGTTTGACAGGCCTGTTCTAAATTAACAAGATTCATTTTCTTGTTCCTTTCTCATCACAATAATTACATCTAAGAGGATTTCTCATGTATGTCTGGTCCCCAAAATGTTTATCAAATGGGGTGGAGTTGGATTGCAAAATATCTTGCATGTTTAAAAGAGTAGCTGAGAACTACATTTAACTGTTCAAATATTTTAGAGTTGCCTTAGTTCAAAAATGCTGAGTGGACAGGGACATATTGTTCCCCCCCTGGATTGGGGAGGGGGTCTTTTGATTTTAAACTTGCTACACCAGGTGATGGCTTTCGCTAGTTTGGGGATGCTTTTATTAATATATCAGGAAATTATACTATAGGTTTTCAACAAATATAGGAACTTAGAGGAGGTTGAGGGGGAACCAGAAAAAAGGTCTGAGGACCATGCATGGCTTTGGAGTCCCAAGCCCTGTGAGAAGGCAGATGACTAAGATCCTATATTAATTAAAACAGGTTTGAGGGTATCTTGATTTCTTAAAAAAAAGATCTGCATGACATGAAATCTGTCAAGCAATCCAAGATTAAAAAGACGATGAAATGGAGCTGCACAAATGTTGGCCACCAAGCAAAATTGGCTTTGTAGCAAGATGGTCCAAAACACACACTCATCCGAGTGTGCAATATGTGTTTGCTTTGCTAGGAGAAGCTCTGTGAACCAAATATTATGTAACACAGAATGACGATAGTACAGAGGAAAAAGAAGTTATTTGCCAACACTACCCCAGTAGCAAAGCATGGAAATATTAAAGAAAAGCTTGCATATCCTCAAGAGAATTAACCCTTCCTTGTTGAGGAATGGCCTTGGTTTTGTGTTGTTATTTGCTCTGGGAAGTTCTCTCTCACCTGCCTTCTTTAAAATAATGCTATTTCAAGAACTATATTTGTTTAATAAAAAAATAATCTTAGGTTAACTTCAGAAACACAAGCGAAATCTTATCTCTCTGTGGAGTCATTCTGAAGCCTTGTGTTTACTTTAGGCCTTGAAAGCAGCCAGTTCATTTCTTTTGTGCCTTCAGGGTGGAGGAGTTGGTGGGGAGAGCAATAACCCATCTTCCAGAACAGAAAAAGCCCACGAGACCACTCCAAACAATTACAGCTTGTCCTTTTACTATTTTCTTTTTGGGGATTTCAGAAACATAAGAAAATAACCAAAGTTTTTCATCAGGGCCAAGTTGAAACTTTTAATGTGTTTGCTTCGCAGCTGGATGGGTGGGGGTATTACTTTGGCCCCCTCTGATTAGGCTTCTGATCAAAGCAACAGACAGATGAAAAATGAAAAATCCATGAAATCAGATGAAAAATCCATGTGAGAATTTCAGAGGCCAGGTGGTGAGTGTGCTTGACTACATTCACCAAAGATTGTGGTTTTGGATCAGAAGGCCTAAGTACACATCACATGTAAATGCTCCAGTAGTCCCACTACCCCCCCTCCCCTTCCTTCCTTTAAAAGTACCAGAGAAAACTCTGAGTTGAAAGTCCACACATATCTTAAGAGTTGCTGAAGTTGAGGAGAACTTTGCTAGAATAAATATCCAGAACTTTATGCACAGGGCCAGGTGTTTCTAAGCAAAGGTGCCCTCAGATTTTGGTGTGCTACTGGAAGAACTGATGATATTTGGCCTGACTTTTTAAAGCCCATCTGCCTCATAGTAAATTGGGGCTGCGGTGGCTCACATGGTAAGATGCTGGACTTGCGTGCTGCTGAGGTCGACAGCTTGGCAGCTCGATTCCTGTGAGTGAATAAACCGTGGAGGGACAAGAAAGGAGCCTTCCCCGAGTGGCGTTCAGGCATCCCACAAATAAAGATAACACCACCAGAAAAAACAGAGGTAGCCAGCCCCACCTCAGTGATCCATGGATAACATGTGCCATATGCTAAACAAATAAAATCACAGTAAAATTTCTGTACAGAATTTTAATGTAGCTGGGGGGTGCACTTTTTATATGATTGTAGGTAAAGGAAGAATGAATAACTGCTTCTTCACAAAAATTGCCTTTTTTTTAAACAGCAGAATTTAGACTACAGAAATACGGCCATAATTCCATTTGAAAGCAATATTAATTTGTGTAGATTCAAGTTAGCAGTTGCTTTTCCCAAGTCATCCAAGAAAATGTCTTGTGGGTGGCTTTTTGATAAAAATTCAAACTGTCCACACATGTATTTTTCCCTAGGATATTCCTGAGAAGCTTTCTTATTCAAGCATTTATGTTACTAAGCATTCTGACTGTAGTCCATTAGTGCCATCTATTGTGAAGTAGGGAGAACATTAAAAATTTAACACCTGCAATCTCTACATGGATGGATGGTGATAGACAGACAGATAAGAGATAATAAATGGTATATAGGGGTGTGGGGGGGGGAGAGAGAGAGAGCATGTCTGTGTGTATTACCAATATATTGACTTTTCTAACAAAGCTTTTGGTTTGGTAAATCTTCAATTTCCACATATTTTATTTTAATTAATTATATTTCATGGAAAAAAATGGTGTGTGTCAGCAATGTAAAACCATATAGTAGTGGCTTTTAAATTTCTCACTAAAAGAAAATGGCATTTCATTCAAACTCCCCCCATTCATTTCTAAGTACGAGAAATCAGGATGCAATTATTTTTTCCTATACACATATAGCAGGGCGGTACAGTGGCTTAGTTGCTGGGCTGGTTGGCTAGAAAGCTGGCAACCCAGGTTTAGGACCCAAGAGCCACACAACAGAGCGAGCTCCGGTCCTCACCTAAGCTCCTGCCAACCTTGCAGTTTCAAAGCATGCAAATGCAAGTAGATAAATAGATACCATTTTGGTGGGAAGGTTAACAGTGTTCTGTGATGTAATACTGGCCACATGACTGCAGAAATGTCTTCAGATAGCGCTGAAACAAGTATGAGCACTGCCACCTTCAGTTGACTAGTAGAGTAAAATCCTTAAGGACTCTTGTGCCTTGCGTGTACTGTTCTTGTGGATTAAGAACCATACACATGAAAGACCTACTTCACATTACCTTAATGTGCAAGAGAAGAACGTCTCTCCTTCACAGAGACAGCATCCTTGGATAAACATTCAAATTTGCCTCTGACATATCTCATCAGGACTACAGTGTAAACTCACAAATTCAACTCAGAATTCTGGACTTTAGTACAATATTTTTATTTATGTATTTATTTTGTTAAAAGCTTACACTACAATAGAAATAATAAACATAAGTTTAAATATAAGAAATAGGAACTAATAATTGGGGACAATAGGACAGGGATGGTGGGCACTATTGTGCATTTATGCACGCCCCTTACAGACCTCTTAGGAATGGGGTGAGGTCAATAGAGGTTAGTTTGAGGGTAAAGGAGTGGAGGTTTGAGCAGCTGATAACAGAATCTGGTGGTGAGTTCCAAACATTGACCACTCTGTTACTGAAATCAAACTTCCTGCAATCAAGTTTGGAGTGGTTAACATTAAGTTTATATCTGTTGTGTGCTTTCGTTGTGGTTAAAGCTGAAATATTCATTAACTGGTAAGATGTTGTAACATATGATTTTATATACTATGCTTAAGTCCAGTCTTAAACGGTGTAGTTCAAGGTTGTCTAAGCCAAGAATCTCAAGTCTGGTGCTGTAGGGTATTCTGTAGTGAACAGAGGAATGTAGTACTATTCTGGTAAAATACTTCTGGACTCACTCAATTGTATTTATGTCTGATATATACAGTGCAGATTCCAGACAGTAGAGTTGAATTCAAGTATTGGTCTAGCAGAAGTTTTGAATGCCCTAGTTTGCAAATCAGTATTACCAAAGAAGCTTCGTAAAATTAAATTTACAACTTTTAAAGCCTTTCCGGCAATACTGTTGCAGTGAGCTTTGGCGCTTAGGTCATTTGATATGAGAGCTCCAAGGTCCTGGACAGAGTAAGGGTCATCAACAAGGTCATATCCGCCTAGCTTGTATTTGGTATATAGATTTTTTTTTTTTTTTACCAATGTGTAGGTCAGAGCATTTGCTGGTCGAGATTTGGAGTTGCCAATTGTTAGACCATTCAGACACATAATGAAGGTCTTTTTGAAGGACTGTAGCATTGAAGGTGGTGTTGAATAGTTTTACATGATCTAGCCAATAAGGTTAGTGGCAGTGATCTACAAAGCAGAGGGATGCCAGATAAAAGGGAATATTCTCCTTTTAACAGATTTCTTTAAACATACATATGACCTTTATTAGAGGCTTCCTATGTGAAAAATACAACTGTATTAGCATGATTGCCAAAATAAAAATAATCTCTAGTGCAGACAGTAAATTGGTAGACTTGCAATGCCCATTTTTCTTCACAGCTGAACCAACCTGATGGTTTAGATCAGAGGTGGTATTCAGCAGGTTCTGGCCAGTTCTGGAGAACCGGTAGTGAAAATTTTGAGTTCGGAGAACCAGCAAATACCACTTCTGACTGGAAATTTTACAGTATCCTTCCCCTGCCACTCCCACCAAACCACACCCATAGAACCAGTAGTAAAAAAAATCCCACCACTGGCTTAGATTGTTGGTCTTTATTAGGGAAAACCTGTTTAGATCTCCTATGCTAGGAATATGTAAATGATCTGCTTTTTTAGCAGTGCAGAAACGGTTAAGCACAATATTATGCCAGAATTACTTCAAAAAAGGACCAGAGGGACAGTACTTGCTCCAGGAAAATGTTTTTCGAACTTGGTGACTTTAGGATCTATGGACTTCAACTCCCAGAAATCTTTACTATGATCACTCGATCGTATAGAAATTAGCAAAATTTAGATCTCTCTTCTGGAATGCAGTCCTTGATGTCCTGTAGAACCCTAATGGGATACTTGAGTTTAAGAAAAGTTGGAATTCTGCTTCTTGAACAAAATATTTGCTTGTTTATTTGGTTGCTTTTAATAAAAAGATATAATTATACCTTGGGATATGGATTTTCTAAAATGCTATTTAAATTTTTTTGTCTCTAGGCAAAGGTCTTATGAGAAGTGTATCTAATTTGTGACTCAAAACTCAAGATGAAAAAGGGAGTTTCTCCTTTGAAGTAAGGAAAGGCAGTATCAAACACTGATTAGGATGTTGACTGATCTTGGAATGTCTTTGAAACACTGGGAATTATCACACTTTTTAGGAATGCCTTTGAAATGCCAGATACCGGTTATGTATGTTATCTGCTAAGGAAGCGCCGATTGTATAATGTAACTTGTATCCTGAAAAACAAATTGTAAATCAAGCCATTTGTATACTGGGGGGGTTAATTTTAGGGTATAAGAATAGAGCCTTTAAGATTTGCTTTTCGTTCTCTCCTCAACTGCCAGAAGAGGAGAACCCATCTGCAGATGCTTTATTCCAATAAAGCCTTTTTCCTTGGATCAACTTTGAATCCTGGTGGTTTTTCTTAGCCACAATCTCACAATTTGGGGGCTCGTCCGGGATCCTTGACGGCAGTTGACTGGAAAACGGGGACCAGGTAAGAGAGTGGCCACAACCTCCCATTGAGAGGCACCTCTCCCCGAATTCGGTCAGACTCCCGAGGTGACTGGGAAATCCAGACGATCCTTGGAAAAAGAACAGAGAGGAAGTGCCGGCTGAGAGTGTGTGAGATCGATCTGAGTTGGGGGCGTCCACACATCCTTTGACTTCGGAGAGTCCAGGAGTGATCAGATCAGGTAAACTTTGTTTCCTTTCATTTGCAGCCCAAAAGAAAGAGGTCCTGAAACTCTCTGGGAGAATCCAGTGTCTGCTGGAGGACTGGGCTTAGGAGTCTGAAAGAGAGGGATCCTTAAACTCCCTGGGGGAATCCAGCGTCTGCTGGAGGACTGGACTGGTGAGTCAAGGCTCTGGGAGTCTAAAAGAGTAGAAGATGGGAAAGGGGCAGAGTGAGGCTCTGGGAGCCTGGAAGAAGCCTGTCTGGGACAGGGAAAATCTGACAATGGCAGAAAATCAATTTGGTAGATTCGCCTTTGGGACAGCTACTCCAGCAGTGGTTCTCCCCAAATTTAAAGGAATTCACTAGATATCTCAAAAAGAGAAACATGATTTATCTTTGTTGAGACCGATGGCCAAAATACTCTTTGATTGATCCTAAATTCCCATATCACTGGAGTCCTGAGGGGGAAACCAGTACCTATTGGATGACCAAATTGCGAGACTATATTCTCCAACACAAAATGACCACTCAAATTGCATACATAGATGTATGGTTTCATGTGAAATTTGAAGGTCCCATCCCTCCAATTGAGAATCAATACATGTCACAACAAAAAGACAATGAGAGTGAGACGGACAATTGGCTGCAGAGTCCGCCGCCCGCAAATCCTAATTTGAATAATGCGCCCGCCAATGTTCCTATGGCACCACCGCCATTGCCGGTGGCACAACCCCCTCCTCAGCCGCCCCTTTATCCGTAGCTGAGAAAAGAAATGGAAGGATTAAAGAGAAGTGTTCAGGATTTTCCATTCAGAGAAAAACCTGAAGTGGATGCATTTCCTCTTAGGGAAAGTCCCTAATGGGATCAATACTGCAGGCAACCAGGTGATAGTCTTTGTGGCTGTCCCCATAAAACCTGCTGAGCTGTGGGAATTGTTGATCTCCCGAAAGCAGCCCAACAAGTTTTTGTGAACAGAGACACTGTAAAAACCAAACAGAAGTCACAAATGATGATTGCAGCTATGCAAGCTGCAATGAAGAATGAGGTGAAGAAAGGTGGGAATTTTGGGAAGGGTCCAACTGGGGAAAGGAGTGAGAATTTTGGGGAATACAATCAGGGAAGTTTTCGGGGTAGAGGAAGAGGTTTCAGAGGAGGGGGCATGGGAATGAGACAAACTGGAATGGATAGGAGTTGCTTCAGGTGCGGGAAGGAAGGTCACTTTGCGCGCAAGTGTCCTACCAACCGGGAGGAAAGGAGCTATGCATTGTATGATGATTAGGGTTGTTCCGGCTCCTTTAAGAGGACCTGCGGGGAGCCATTGGTAAACATTATAGTGGGTCCTAACTGTCAGGAACAATTGTTCCTGATAGATACTGGTGCAAGCCGGACTTCTGTGTGTGATCCGATAGAAGGTGCACATAGATCCAAGAAAGCGATTAAGGTGGTTGGGGTGAGTGGAAAATCACAGGACGTGAGTGTGTTTGAACAAATCAGACTGGAGATGAATGAAGTGGTGACAGAAGCGGAAGTATTGTATATTCCTGATTCTGGAGTAAATCTATTGGGAAGAGATTTGTTGCCCGTGTTTGGTATCCAGCTGTGGGATACCGGGAAGGGATAAGGATGTGTAAAATGACTGTGGAAGAAAGCAATTTCAGAGGAGGTCTGGGCAGGAGGAGAGAAGGCAGGGCGAATGAACATTCAGCCGATTAAGATTCAAGAGCAGCCTGGGGTGACAAAGCTTTGGACCCCACAATATTCAATGAGTAGAAGGGGGAGAGCGGGGTTGATCTGAAGGATGCCTTCTGGGCATGCCCCCTTGAGGAGGGAAGTAGAGACCTGTTTGCATTTGAATGGGATGATCCTGAGAGTGGAAGAAAACAGCAGTTTCCTTTGTTATTTGGACAGGCTTTGAAAAGTTAGTGTCTCTTGAGATATTGATTCAATATGTGGATGATCTGTTGTTGATTGGAGAGAAAGCAAAAGAGGTTAGAGCAGCCTCTGTGGCTTTGCTAAATTGGCTGAAGGAACAAGGATTGACAGTTTCAAGGGAAAAGATCCAGTTTGTGGAAAAGAAGGTGAAATATTTAGGGCATTATATCCAGCAGGGGGTGAGGTCCTTGGATCCTGAAAGGGTGAAAGGGATCATGAGCCTGGCTCCCCCCAGAAATAAGACAGAAGTCAGGAAAGCGCTTGGATTGTTGGGGTATTGCAGAGTTTGGGTGGATCAATACACTGTGTTAGCTCGATTCTTGCACAGGAAGCTGAGAGGAAAAGGAGAGAGTATAGAATGGTTAGAGGGAGATGATGAGAGATGGGAAGTTTTGAAGAAGGCACTGTCATCCGCACCGGTTTTGGCTTTGCCCAATTTGAAGCTCCCATTTCATTTGTATGTGTCAGTAGCTCAGGGAATGGCACTAGGAGTGTTGGCGCAGAAGAGGGGGGGGGCAATACCAGCCCATCACTTTTCTGAGCAAAACTCTGGAGCCGGTGGTGAGAAGATGGCCAGTGTGTGTGCAGGCTGTGGCTGCTACAGCTATGTTGGTGGTAGAAAGCAGGAAGTTAACCTTTGGGGGGGGGGCTTGTTGTGCATTCACCCCACCAGGTTATTTCTGTGCTAAGTCAGTTGGCAACAACTTGGATGACAGAGGGGCGGATTCTCAAATATGAGACCATTTTGAGAACCAGCTCTGATGTAGTGATCGGGACAGATAGGAATTTGAATCCAGCAGAATTCCTAGAAGGGAGAAGACAGGAATGGGAGGCTGAGGACCATGATTGTTTATTGCAAGTAGATTTGATGACAAAAATGAGGGAGGATCTGGAAGAGACTCCTCTGAAGGAAGGGGAAAGATGGTTTGTGGATGGATCAAGCAGGGTTGAGGAAGGAAAGAGGAAATCAGGATTTGCAGTCGTGACAGGAGAAGGGGAGGTCATAGAAAAGGGCTCCCTTCCTTCTTCATGGTCTGCGCAGAAATGTGAGTTGTTTGCTTTGAAGAGGGCTCTGGAGTTAGCTGAGGGGATTGATGTGACAATCTGGACTGATTCCAAATACGCCTGGGGTGTAGTCCATACTTTTGGTAAGATCTGGCAAGAAAGGAGATTCATCAAGGCTGATGGAAAACAAGTTGAACAATTACAGTTTGTGGAACAGGCCTTGGAGACCCTGCAATTGCCAAGCCAAGTGGCAATAGTACGCGTGAATGCTCATCAGAAAGGAAGCATCCCAGAGGTAGTTGGGAACAGATGGGCAGACAAGTGGGCAAAAGAAGCTGCAGGGGAGATAGAGCTGGTGATGGTATCAATTCCCTTGCTAGAAGTAGAAGAGGATGAGGAATGGAAACCTAAGGGAAAAGAGAAAGATGATTTGGAAAAAGAAGGGTGTACATTAACTGAGGATGGGTGGAGAACCTCGGAGGGGGTGAAGGTGGTTCCTGTGAATACAATGAGAGGAATTCTGGAAAGGTACATGAGGGAAGGCATTGGGGGACAGAAGCACTGGTGACAGCTGTGAAGCCACACCTTTGGAGTCCAAAAATGTGGACGCTAGCCCAAAGCATCTGTTGGAAATGTTTAATATGTTTAAAAGCAGCAAGGAAAAGAGAAATGGGAGGGCGACCCCTAGTGGGCTGGCCTTTCCAGAGAGCACAAATTGATTTCACCGAATTACCCGAGAAAGGGGGGTGGAAATACTTATTGGTGATTAAAGATCATCTGACAGGGTGGGTGGAGGCCTATCCAACTAGAAGAGCCACAGCATCCACAGTAACCAAGATCCTGTTAGAACAAATCATTCCTCGTTAAGGGATGATGGAAGCTATTGATTCTGATAGGGGGACACATTTTACACAAAAAGTGTTGCAGTCTGTGTTGGAAGCTATTGGGGTAAAATGGGATTTGCACACGTCCTGGCATCCCGAATCCAGCTCTAGGGTGGAGAGAGCTAATGGCGAGTTGAAGAAACATCTGACCAAATTACAATTGGAAAATGGGTTACCATGGACAAAGAACTTATCCTTGGCACTACTCAGAATCAGAACATGTCCAAGGAAAGATACAGGGGTCTCCCCTTTTGAAATGTTAATGGGGGGACCCTATTTGGCAAAAATAGGGAATCCAATTCCTGAATTTAAAGATTTGTTCTTGAGAAAATATTTGCAGACACTCTCCAGGTCCTTGTTTTCTTTATACAAACAGGGATTGTTGGCACAACAACCACCTTTAGCTGGCAGCCAACATCCTCATGAAGTTGGAGACTGGATCCTGATAAAGACTTGGAAGAGCGAGAAGCTGCAGCCCAGCTGGGAAGGCCCGTACCAGGTGCTGTTGATAACTGAATCTGCAGTTCGCACTCGAGAAGGAGGCTGGACGCATTACAGCAGTCAAGAAGGCACCGGAACCTGAGAAACCTTGGAAGGCCATTCCAGTGGACTGTCAACCGTTGAAGTTAACTTTGAAGCGGTAATATGCAGCTGATTTGCTTAGTGACTATTTACTTACTCATGGACAGGATAGGAGGAGAGACTGAGATAAAGACAAAAGCTGACACTAAGGGACAATGTGATCAATGCATAAAACAACAAAGACAGGGACACAAGTGACAAAGACTCTAGTTTTCCATACTCAACTGAGTTGCAAGATAAGAGGCTCCGGGACTTGTATCTACAATGGGACATCTTACTCCATTTGTAAGGATGAAGGGAATGTCAAATGTTATGACCCAAAAGGTCCCCACACATAGGTACACCATAAGAATTCAGGCAGGGAACAAGGTAATGGTGAACCATGATTTTTATAATCCCAGGGTGTCACAGTCAGTAACCTTTGATGCCTGTGAGGCAATGGATGAGGGAGATAATGGGTGTGGGTCTGAGGAATGGAGGAGAGAATACTCAAAGAATGAAAAATATATTTGTGGTAGAGCTTCATGGAGTAGTGACTGTAGTTATGGCACTTTCTGTAATGGGCTGTTCTGGACAAAATGTATTAGTTTCCGGACATATGGGCTAAAGATAAAACCAGAAGTTATCCCAGGACTAGACAGCAAGAAAACATTGTATATGAATAGGCTGATGCCAATTGCCCTCGTCATAAGTGTAATCCCATTAAGCTTACATTCCCGATCCCCGAAAATTGGCTGAAACCCCAGACTTGGAAAGGATATCTAGATGAATATGGATTGGGAATAGATGGGACAGGGGCTGACCCATCTGTGAAACTCAAGATTCAAGTAATCAAACATAATTTGAATCCTATTGAAAACTCTCTGTTCTACTCTTATTATCAGGAGTTTCAGAAATTACAAGATATAGTCTTGCCCACAAAAGCCCAAAACACGTTCCTAGCCCTAGCTGAAACTATTGCCAAAGAATTGACAGTCAAGAACTGTTTTGTGTGTGGTGGAACCAACATGGGAGAGCAGTGGCCATGGGAGGCTCAAGAAGTCAATTATACCTATGTAGCAGAGAACCAGGCCAATTATACCTTTAAGCAAAAAGGAGAAGAAATATGGGCTGTCACTACTGATCTGGTAGGAAATGTATGTTACCAGAGAAACCAAACCACTGATTGAACCATCAATGTAGGGTCCCTGCGGTGTCTAGGGGTATGGGAGAACCAGACTTGGTGGTCCGGAGGAAACATCTCTGAACCAGCAAGATCCTTAGAAAGTATAAGTAAAATGAATTTTCTGAAAACACATGAGGAGCAGAAACCTTGGACAACCCCGGGTGGACTATTGGATTTGCGGCAGCTAAAAGACAAGTCACTGAACAAATGATGGTATTAAGGCAACGATATGATCCATTGGAGTACCTAGAGGAATCTCCTGAAGAAGGATGGAAGACAGCAGACTTGTTATTAACTGAGTTTGAGTAAAAAATGAGACAAGAACAGGGGGGATTGTGAGAAGTGTATCTAATTTGTGACTCAAAACTCAAGATGAAAAAGGGAGTTTCTCCTTTGAAGTAAGGAAAGGCAGTATCAAACACTGATTAGGATGTTGACTGATCTTGGAATGTCTTTGAAGCACTGGGAATTATCACACTTTTTAGGAATGCCTTTGAAATGCCAGATACCGGTTATGTATGTTATCTGCTAAGGAAGCGCCGATTGTATAAGGTAATAAAATGTAACTTGTATCCTGAAAAACAAATTGTAAATCAAGCCATTTGTATACTGGGGGGTTAATTTTAGGGTATAAGAATAGAGCCTTTAAGATTTGCTTTTCGTTCTCTCCTCAACTGTCAGAAGGGGAGAACTCATCTGCAGATGCTTTATTCCAATAAAGCCTTTTTCCTTGGATCAACTTTGAATCCTGGTGGTTTTTCTTAGCCACAATCTCACAGTCTCTATAATGCCCTAACAGAACTAAATTACACAAAATTCATATTCTTGCAGATTTTTTTCTGCCTATTAACTGTAAAGTAATTATATCACTGTATTTATAGTGATGCATAATTTACAATTTCTACAATCTACAGTACGTTATTATCCCCTCAGTTTACATCTGGCAGCAACATAACTTTTTTGCACCATTATTCCCATCAAAATAAAATGTGATTTCTGCATCTAAAAAAAAATTGCTCAGCACTTATAAAAATCACTTATCTAGAATAGATTTTCTGTATCAGACACTAATTTTCCTTCTCTATTTATAAAAATCCCAAAGAAATAAAGTTGAGAATACTAATGATAAACAAAATCCATCTACTTTCTAGGGAAACTTTGCAAACTCCCTTTTTGCTCTTACCTGGGCATAATTTCTGCTAAACTCAGTGGGCATTATACATAAATAAATATTTATAGGTTCCAACTGTTTTTCTGTTGATGTCTGCTTAAATCCTATTGATTTCATATTAGTGTGCCCCTATTTTTGATCTGTGATGTAGCCATTTTGATATCTAATATATGAACCAATGTTCCTCAGGCTGGCCCTCTGAAGATGTGAGGAGACTGTAACTTCATGACATTTTGACATATTTTTCCAAGTACATTCACCTAAAACAGGGATTCCCAACTGGGGATGTGAGACGATATTTCAGGGGTGTGAAAACTTGGGTTTAGAAGTTTCAAAATTATAGTGTATATGCATAATTTTTTTGCATATAATTATTTAATTTTGTAAGGGATGCCAGAATTTATCAGAAGTGTTCTAGGGTTGTGGGCTATATAGAAAAGATTGGGAACCCCTGACCTGAAAGGCCTATTGAATTCAATTGGAATCTTCCAAGTAATTGGTAGCTGGAATTGCAGCTTGAGTTTCTTTATTCTTTATCTTTATTCACCAAACAGATAAAAAGGAAAGATATATTACAGTAGATAAACATTTATTCCTTAGCGATTACATCTTTCAGAGATCCTCTATTTAAAAAAAACTGAAAATGTATTTATAATACAAAAGATTATTAGTAGATTGGTTACACAGGAAAATTAAAAGCCTAAAATTAAAAAGAACCTTTTTTCTTGACAACAATTATAACAATTTACAGCAGTGATGCATCAAGTTGATGCCAGGTCAATCCTGGCCATTGCAACTGTTTATAACATACACGCACACCCAATCCAGCTAACTGTAACAAAAAGTGGTCAGAGGTTTCCCTGAATTTCTGTTGATATCTGTATGGTAACTCCCTAGAAGAGAAAATTATAAGAAAAGGCAAAAATCAGCAAATCATTACAAAGCACACATTTAATTATAAACAGGAGATACCAAGTTTAGAATTAGGGGAGATGCATTTACTCCCTCAAACAGCTGCAACTAAAATCTGAAATGAACTCTTAAAACAATTTGCTAATATTTTAAATGCCATAACCATAACTGTGTTCCAATGCAAATGGCTAAATATAGGTAGTTTTCATTTAGGTACCACAATTGGAATCAGTGGGATCAGCAACTCTGCCACTGAGCAAAGCAACCTCTGAATGGGAAATCATATGTTCACAATTGTGCTTTCATTTGCTCCACTTCCTGCGAATGCTCATCTGGACAGTGCTGGGACAGCTGGCTCATAACTGACAGGATTCATCAGTTCCATATCTTGACTTTTATTTATACTCTGCCTTCATCATTTTATGGATAATTCTAGACAGACAACATACCTAATAATCATTCCTCCTCCTATTTTCCCCAAAACAACAACCCTGTGAGGTGGGTTGGGCTAAGAGAATGCAACTGAATTCAAAGTCACCCAGTTAGCTTTCATGCCTAAAATGGTGACTAGAATTCATAGTCTCCTGGTTTTTAACATGATGCCTTAACAAATCAGCCTTCTAGCCTTCCGAGGTCAGTAAAACGAGGACCCAGATTGTTGGGGACAATATGTGTAAACCCCTTAGAGAGGGCTTGCAAAGCACCGTGGAGCGCTTTTATAAGTGCTATTATTATTAGATGAAACTGGCTTTAATTTGCCTCAAAACCACTATCCTGCTCACCCAGCACTGAGATAATTAACAAGAAAGGAATTAATATCTGTATTGACATTTATTGGAGAGGAAGGGATTACAAGAAAGTAAGCAGGCATACAATGGGGAATACATATTGAAAGCAATGCACAGATGCTGGCAGCGATGAGCATACTACACAAACTGCCCCATTGTGTGCCTGCTTACTCTCTTGTAATCCCTTTCTTTCCAATCTCTGCTCTGCAAGGGGGAAAGGAAATAATATGTCAGGCACAAGACAATGCGTACTGACTCTAATGATGATCTTGTGTCTGAGGGACAGGACCACAGTAACTTTGAATGGTTGCTGAACAAGGCAGTCAATAAGTGAGGACTATAGGTAATACACCGACAGGCTTACTAATATACATTTCTATTGTATATTAATTGGTTCTATTAATTAACACTATTAATGAGTTCTAAGCATAGGTGATAATTTTTCAGAAACAATTCTAAAAAATGTGGCATGAAAGATGACTTAACTAGGTCACTTCAAGATCTAACAGCTGCATTCACACAGGTTATTTTGGTTAGTTCCATTTTTTTTAATTTTTCAGGCTTTATTGCTTGAATCAAATTAAGCTAAATAAATAAGGTGACCTCAGCCCCCGTTTCTTTCCCCCCTTTCTGTTTTTACAATAATTCCTGGCCAAATAAGCTTGGAAAATTTCTGAAGCATTAGGGCTTCACCCACTCTCCCAACTTTCAAAATTTCTAATAAACTCCCATGTTCTAGTAAATCCACATATTCTTTGCAGATGAGTGGTTAGTACACTAGTCACTGGACTTCAGCTTAAACAAGCACTCAGAGATGTAATTTGCAATGATCAGTGTCTCTATAAAGAGGTTATACCAGGGGTCTGCACCTGTGGGCCGTGAAGGGTTTGCAACCAGGCTTATCTGGTTTCAAATCCCTTACTACAGGAATTACTTCAGTGAATTTTACCATCCTGATAGTCGTGCATGCTTACCTGAAAGTCTCTGATATACGTTAAGAAGAAGAACACAAAGCCGAAGGCTACTGTCCATTCGCAGATTGCACTTATAAAATGGTACACATAATCCTAGTGGAAGAAATATATACATAAAAATCCATTAAATAGAGCCATTAAATTGTTTGCAATGGCAAACAAAAGGTAAGTCAAGTATAGAGATAGCAAATTATCCGTGTTTCCCTGAAAAGACGACCCGGTCTTTATATTTGCCACCAAATAAGACAGACACCAGGTCTTATTTCCAGGGGATGTCTTCTACTGACTCACCTTGTGGCAGCAGCACTAACAGCTCTGCCCAGGAGGAGCCCATGTGGCCACTGCCGACCTACTTCTACTGCAGCCTTTTGTTGCCGCTTGCCTCCATTTCGCCATCAGAGTCCTTCAGGAAAGGCCTCTACAGCCAAAAAATAAGCTCTGGATTGAGGGACGCACCAATCTGGAGTTCTTTTATCAGCTGCAGAGGCCTTTCCTGAAGGTCTCTGACAGTGAAATGGAGGTGGGGCAATGCACGCAAGCGGCAGCAAACGGCTTCAGAAGAAGTGGGCTGGCAAGGCAGGTGTCGGAATGTGTGAGTCCTGGCTGCAACTGTCCGAAGGTAAGCAGTTCCACCACCACCCATCCTCACCTTCGCTTGATTCTTACCTGTATGCCTTGCAACCAGGTACAAGAGTGGGCAGGGTCTTAACTAGGGCTTATTTGGGGGATAGGACTTATATTGGGCACATGTGTAAAATCAATCTAGGGCTCATTTTCAGAATAGGTCTTGTTTTCAGGAAAACACGGTATATACCAGATGCACAGTGTGGTAGATAAGTACTTATTGATTTAGAATTTCATCCAATCAGTGTTCCTTCACAGGCAGGAATCTCTTTGATTCAGCAGAAGCCTCATCAGTGGAAAAAGAATGTAATTGTCAGAAATTACCCTCCTCCTGCATTCTCCATATTGTTCTGGAAGATTGTCCCACAATCTTAAAAGAGATTTGGGAAGAGGAGAAAACTTCGAAGCCTGCTTCTTTCTCTATTTCACTGAAAGAAGCCCATTACATGAACCACTGTTGTAATCAAATGAAAACAATCTTCTTGCTTTACTGAGTTTCAGTACACTTAGCACTTAGACATTTCCTACCTGGCTTATCTCTGATGAAAACCTAATATTAAAACATAAAACACTCTATACCTGGATCATTTTTCATTACTAAGCTTCTACAAGCACCCATACAAGATATGACAAATACTGGTGCTGTGGTGGCACAGTGGTTAGAATGCAGTATTGCAAGCTAACTCTGCCCACAGTCTGGAGTTTGATTCTGAATGGCTCAAGGTTGACTCAGCCTTCCATTCTTCTGAGATCAGTAAAATGAGGATCCCAATTGTCCGGGGAAATACGCTGACTCTGTAAACTGTTCAGAGTGCTGAAAAGCACTATAGAGCGGTATATAAGTCTATTGCTACTGCTATTTTCTTGAAAATCATTGCTCTCAGCCATTTCAAGTTGTTATTTGAATTATTTCAGGGTTTTTTTTATAAAAAAAATGAAATGTAAGTTCTTGACATCATGACAATGTTTTCTATGACAAGATTTTTAACAGGGGGAAAAACAAGCTGGAACATTTGTGGTATTTTCCTAGGAACTAGATAAGCACCTTCTTTGGATCATCTGCTAGGACAAAACAAATAGCAATGGATTGATCAAACAGCAGATGGCCCCAAAAAGGGCTCCAGTTGAGAGTTTCATAGGGATTTATAAGTTGATATAAGGTTTGTTTTGTACACTATAATAGAAGAATGAAAGGAAGATTTCACCATGGCATGGATTTTTAAGGATGCTCTGTAAACAACGAGTGTTAAAATGGCCATATTGATTAGATTTTGTGTCCCAGGAACAAAATTGTTTTTCACAAGAAAGAAAAATGTTGACACACACATCATCATCATCATCTTTTAACAACCCCATAATCCCTTGCGAGATGGAGTCTGGGCAACTGAATGGAGCTGAGTGTTTACTGGCTGGATGCCCTTCCTGTCACCAATGTGGAGTTATATTCAGCAGATATATCCTCAACATGCCCAGAAAGAGAAATATCTGCCTCTACCTAGGATCAAACTCACAGCCTCCTGATTGTGAGGCAAGAGCTCCACCTGTAGGCCACCACACCACTCTTCACACATACACATACACACTGCCCTAATATGAGAAAATAATGTACTTGTCCTGTATTCCGACACTTATTCATATACATGACAGCATGCATTTCATTCTGAGCTATCATTTCATTCACTTATTACATAGATTTATTATTATTATTTTATTTTTATGCCTTTAAGGCATTTGTTGACTCCTGGATATTGCCTGGACAAGTCCCTGCTGTTTTCTTGTTGGCAAGATTTAGAAAGTTTGCCACTGCCTGCTTCCCAGGGCTGAGAGAAAGCGAACTGGCCCAGGGTCACCAAGTTGGCTTTGTGCCTAAAGTGAGATGAGAACTCACAGTCTCCCACTCCCTGGCCTGATGCCTTTAACAACTGCACCAAACTGGCCCTATAAATTTATAAGTTTACACTGACTCTGGGCAACTAAAAGATAAATTGGAGAACCACAATTACTATTAAAAACAAATTAAAAGAACATTAATACTAACAATACTACTATTAGTTGCTGAGATATTATACAATATTTCACCTTTCACCAATCTAAGGGAAAATTCTAGGAAGAATAATCTCAAATCATCTGCCAGACCAGATTATATTATTTTAAGGATGCATGTGCATCTATATCTTCAGAGCAAAAAGGCAATAATTCTTTTAAAAAGAGAGAGATAATTTCTATCAATATAGGTTGCATGAGGCATACCTGGTCAGAGTTCAGATTTGCAAGTAGTTCGGGCAAAGTGTCCTTTTGTTCTGAATATTAGACTGACAACCTTCCATTCCTGGCCTTTAGGTGAGAGGCAAATAGCCATGGATTATTCTGAAAGGAGAATTTACACAAACCTCAATTCTCCAAGTGCAAGTCTTTACACAGGAGACATTTGTTTTGTTTGAACTTTTACAAAAAAATAATAATTTCACAGTTGTCAAATCTATATGTGAACCAGAATGGACTTGCACACTGAAAACTGCACTTTTCAGAATTTAACAATGTAGGTCTTGGTTTTGTTATTTTGTACAATATTTAAAATGTGTTTATCAAAGAAAAATGTGTACAAAGAAGGATAATGCCTCATCTATATCTTAATATAGATGAAATATCTAGATTTTTATATGATTTTTCTAAAAAGCAAATTGGAAGATGAGAATGAAGCACAACGAATTTTCAGCCAAGAAAAGAACCTGAACAAGAATTAAGATTCAATAGTTTTATTCATCTACAAATGTATTTGTAACTTACGCATTTATTGAAGTTAAGCATAAATGATGATTCCCGGTTTTAATACCACAACTGATTTTTTATTTTCCATAATATTTCTAAAGGAGGCTTTGTTTCCTAAAATGATTTAAGTGTTCCAAACTTCTTTGTTATCTTTTAGTCTCTATAGCTACAACTCTTAATTTCATCACAATTTTCTCATAAAAAAACCCATGAGATAGGAGTAGTTTATTAGCAAATCTAAGACTCTGACCAAATATATCTCAGGTGACCTATATTTACAGAAAGTTAAACACGACTGAGTTAAGAATCCAAAAGCACTGTTTAAAAGCCTACACGTATCTATCTAGACCAGTGGCACACATAACCAAAATGCAAGGCGTACTCTTGTGCATGTGCCCCTGCCCCGCACATACCCACACACCCTGTGCATGCATGCGCCCTTGTGCATGCGCCCCATTGCCTGCACAGGCACCACCATACATGTGCGACCTGAAGGCCAGTTGGCTGGCAGGAGGAGTGTACACATGCGTGGTAGAGTTGAGTTGGGGTGACGGTGCGTGTGCCCACAGAGAGGACTCTGCAGGCCACCTGTGGCAAGCGTGCCATAGATTCGTCACAACTAATCTAGGCAAACCTTAACATTTAAAACGTATATCACAACCTATTATATAGTATTAGCAACATGCAAAAAAAGCAGCTCTGGTTATCTTAAGTATTTTAGTAAAAAAAAAAAAAAACCTAATATATAAAGTTAAACTGGGGTAGAAATATTAATTTTTTACCTAGTATATGATTACCTTTTCACCTGGAATCCAATCTATTTTTGTAATGGATATTAATGAAGCACATGCAATCACTGAGAAAAAGGAGTTAAGAGGAAACAATTGATTTAAAAAAAACAACATATAAAATTACATTCCTTTTACCAATATACAATACATAACGTATGAAATAATGAAAGGAAATATCATTAATCAAATGGAAATAAAAATAGTAATAATGGCATGTGTACATGAAGGCAGAACTGATGTCTGTTAATAATAGAATTATAAACTTACGATTTGTGGTGGTATACAATAACCATGGGCATGTTAGCAAGTCCACTCAATATAAAGACGCCATGAATGTAAACTTTCCTTAGATTCTGAAATCTCTTGGATTCCTAATTTCAGTATCGAGAATGGGTATTTAAATTTTTAAAGATAATGATAAAGTTCACCTTCATCCTTTCTGGTTTTGCAGAAGACCCAAGCCAATGCAAAGCTCAGGCTCCAACCTCACGGCAACCTTGTGCTATTCCCCAGCGAGCAGTACTTCTTTCTATAGAAGGCTCTGTTTTTTTAAAGAGGCTCCCTAGTTTATGGAGCCTTCTGAAAAAAAGAAAAAGAAAGAAAAAGCAGGCCCCTATAACCTCATGATAAGTGCTACTTGCTAGGAGAATAGCACAAGGGCTGGCAAGCCTTGGCAAGAAATCTAAGTTGAACCTCGCATTGCATTGCATTGACCAGGAGGCATCTCTGCAAAAATTGAAAAGTTAAGTTTGGTACTGCTGGGCCCTGGAACTGGGCAAGGAGCAGGTCCATTGGGCAGGTGGATGGGCATCAGGCCTTGGTTTACAAGCTGTAAATCTCCTATGTGTGACAGCTTTAAGCTCCCTTGCCTGGCTGAATGGCCGGCTTGGGAGCAGGCTGAGGCCTGGGGAACTCCCAGGGACAGGTAGCAGAGAACTGGGTGCCTCTGGGGTGGGAGAGGCCTTGGAGGGCCGGGCAGGCAGGGCTGGGCCAGCACTAGGCCTTCAAGGGCCTCCCCCATCCCAGAGGCACCCAGTGCTGCACTTAATCACTCATATGTTCGTTTAACAATTGCACTGGGGATGTACAAGACATTAGGTAAAATGGTTCATTTAATACCATTGGAACATGAGACCCTAATGGGGAGGGGCTCCATGACAGTCATATCTCAAGGACTGTCTGCATATCTTGAAAATGGTTTCAACATGTACCTGGAACATGCTATACCTCTGGGTATCTTATGTCTAATGCGTCTCTCCCAGTGTCTGATTGTTTTATAAACATAGCTTATATCTCAGTTTCGCATGTTATGAGCTGTACAATTTTGTCCCTTTCAGAGAAATACTGTAAAATTGAATATAGAAATAGTAAGCTGACTTTAAAATGTGGTGCTTGTATTTGCTAAGAACTTTGACATATTAATATCCTGTAAAAAGGATACTGGGAATGACAGCTACCCAAGTCATTACGGAGAGAAATAATCTTGTGTGACATACACATGGAGTGCTCCATTGTGGACGTGATTTGTAAGAGATAACTGTCTGAAGAAAAATGTAGACCGCACCAGAGACAAAAGCCAAAAGAGCTCCCCCATCATGGACAGCAGGAACTGCTAACTCCTGAAGAGAGGATTGAAAAGCATTGTGTATTATTAGAATTGCAATCAATGTGCAGAAAAGACTATAATCAGGGAGCAAATAAGTGTAGTCAGACTAGTATAAGAAAGGCCTTTTGGTTATTATAAGCAACCTAATAGTACAATAGTCCTCAAATCATGAAAACAATTACAACCAAAATTTCTGTAAGCTGTTGTGGTGGTAAATTGAACTGAACTCTATTCTGTGGTCATTTTTATAGAGGTGATTAAGTAAATCATGCAGTGGTTCAGTGAATACTGAGGTCATTAGGCAAATCCAGATTTTCCAATGGGCATTTTATGTTGGAAATCAGCAAAAAAGGTCACAAATCACAGGACACTGCTATCTGTCATAAATATGATCCAGTTGTCAAGCATTCCAATTGCAAACGTGATTGTGAGGCTGGAGTGACAGTTGTAAATGTAAATACAGATCATAAGCCATGGTAGTTACAATCATTTTGCAAATTATGGCTGTTGCAGAGCCTTGTGATCAAAATTCAGATACTTGGCAACCTGCTTGCATTTACAAGTGCATGGTGAGCTTCAACTTCCCCCTATGTCTCCCACATCTCTTTTGGCTGCTCTGCTTTCTGTCGCCCCTGCCATCTCTTGCTAACCTGCTGTATCTTCCTCCTCCTGCTGTGAGGCATGCCAGGCCAAGGCAGCTGCTGGCTCTTCAGAGCCATTGTGGAGGCCTCATGAAGGCCATCTGCTGCCTTGGCCAGCCACTCCTCAGCAGCAGTGGATAATAATTGTTCTGCTTATGACTCTCTAGATGGGTATAAAGCAGACAGAGCAACTCCACAAAGTCTTTTTTATTGGTTCATTAGGCATCCTTAACTTACAGTTATGACGAGGTTCTTCTAAATGTCCAATCCTTTGCATATTTGCATTATGGTGTAGAAAAATAAACTCTCATCCCCATGATGATTGAAGCAGCTGCATGGTAATAGATTCAGGCAAGAGTGAGGGAGCTTCCCCCAAGCCAACAAGGGTCAATTTAGTAACCAATCAGGATTACAGATGTGATCACAAGACATGGGCTACATTTCCCAGGATATCTTAACTACATTTACTATAATGCAGATATGCAAAGGATCGGACATTAAGAAGAACCTTGTCATAACTGTGAGTTGATAAGGATGTCTGATGAACCAATAAAAAGACTTTGTATGGATGCTCTGTCTCCTTTATACCCACCCAGAGAGTAATAAGCAGAACAATAATGTTGGTCAGCTGGGGACGGTAGGAGAAGGCAGTGGTGACAGACTGTAGGACAGCCGAAAGGGCAAAAATGGGTAGATATATTTTATTTGAAAATTTACTTTATTTGAAAATTTATATTGCTGCCTATTCGCACATGAGACTCAAGGCGGCTTGCAAGGAAAAAAAAATACACACACACAATATAAAAACAGTAAAACTAATAAAAGAGAGAATATTACATTAATAAAATAACATAATAAAATAATCTCCCACCCTGGCAACAACATATCCCACCAGCCATTTAATGCACTCCATCCCGCTCTGCATTCTCTAGACCTGCTGGCAAAACCAGGTGTTCGGTTAAAGTGGGGGCCATTCTAATCTCTGGGGAGATGATGTTCCAGAGAGAGGGAGCCACCAAAGAGAAGGCCCTTCTTCTGGGTCCCATCAGGTGTTAAGTACCTGTATGGTAATTTGTGAAGAGGACAGATTTTTTTTTAATAAATACCACTGACTTGATTTACTAGGAAGTAGCTAGGGAAATTGCAGGACCCAGAGAGAAAGATCTTATTCAGTTTATATGTTAACTGTAAATACAACATTGGCTATTGTTTTATGCACAGATGTTTCCTTTAATCTTGATTTTATTTATTGAAAGCTCATTTTTGTTTATGTCATATTTTGTGAATGATTTCATAACATAGTTCAGTTTGCGATTGAAGACAGTTCAACACGAACTTCAAGTTTATAACAATATCATTTCCTTCCTACTTAAATGTCAACTCAATCCAAGCATAACTTGCCTTCTTCATGACTCATATTAAATGGGCCCCGTGAGACTAATAAATAACGTATCTGTACTCTTGAAATGAGTAAGACAGAATTTACAATTATATCACTTCATGGATGTAGCTTCATTATTGCTCTCTCAAATTTTCTGCAAATGCTGATATTATGTAATCTTTCCAGTTGTATACTTCCCCTTGCTTAGTCTTAAATCTGTTCCAGAAAGTCCCTCATCTATCTCAAGCAGATTTGGAGAATTAGCAAATCAATTCTTGGAAACTACCATTTCATGTCAAGAAAAAAAAATTTTTTATCAGTAACATGCATATCTGGAGTTTTGTTTTACATAATATGCACATCTATTGTAGTTTAAATTGTTTAGGAAAGGCATTGCCCCAAAGAGGCAACTGGACTTTCTGTTTTTTCTTGGAAGACATTGTGCTTCTCATCCAAGAAGCTCCTTCAGCTTTTCCTGAAGAAGCTTCTTGAATGAGAAGCGAAACATCTTCAAAGTAAAACCAGAAAGTCCAGTTGCCTTTTTAAAAAGCACTTTGGGAACAACCATGACCTGGATGATTGAGAATCTTCATAGACATTTAGGAAAGGCATTATTATGCCATTAAGCTAAGAGCAAATGAAAGGAAGGATCTTGTATCTTGATATCTCACCAATGTTGTCTTTGTTTGGAGGGCATTTTAGAGGGAAGTCTCTGCTGAATATGTACTCATTACCTCTAGTGAACTGAGCATCTGATTGCAATCAGTTCTAGACTACAGGACAGCCTCAAGTTACCACCTAGGTGACCACATTGCAGGAAGTACTAGTATATTGTATTTGTACTGACTCTTCTGATAGAAATTTGTAAACTGATGCTTTCTCTGGAAAAGGAAATAACCACAAGTAATCCTTGGGTTACAACCACAATTGAGCCCCAAATTTCTGTTGCTAAGTGAGACAGTTGTTAAATGAAGTTTGCCCCATTTTACGGTCTTTCTTGCCACAGTTATTAAGTGAATCACTGCAGTTGTTAAGTTAGTACCAGAGTTGTTAAGTGAATCTGGCTTCTCCATTAATTTTGCTTGTCAGAAGATCGCAAATGATCCCAGGACACAGAATCCATCATAAATATGAACCAAGTGCCAAGCATCCAAATTTTGATCGCATAACCATGGGGATGTTGCAAAGGTTGTAAGTGTGAATAATGGTTGTAAGTAACTTTTTTCACTGATGTAACTTTGAATGGTCACTAAATGAACTGTTGTAAAATTGACAACTACTTGTATATTGCTCGGATTCTTTCTTGATATGTACTAAGTTATTTTAAAAGGTTGGTCACATGAATGCATTTAATGTTCCTATAATATTCTTAATCATTTGTAAGCCATTGAAGAAGAAATGGGATATAAGTTTAATAAATAAAATATAAATGTATCTTTCTTACTTACCTGAAAACTTGCAACAATGCCCAATCCAATAGAACCCAGAATTCCAACGTACAGTGTCAATAAGTTGAAACAAGGGGAAACAAAATGAATCACTTCGTTTTGTTTCTTTACAATTAAATATTTTATGTACATTGTAAGTGCACCTGAAAAAAATAAATGAGAAAAATGTACACAAATTGTCTTAAAGACCAATAATGCAATACAAAAGTGAATTTGGTCCTGACAACACAGAGAATAATTTTACTAAGATAATAAATATACGACCGTGTTTTCCTGAAAATTAGACCCAACTGGAAAATATGCCCTATTATAGGATGCTCCTAATATAGGTCCTACCCCCAAAAATAAGTCCCAGTTAATTGTCAGCCAGACGAACGCATTCAGTACAATATTTCCTCAGAAAATAAGCCAGAATGCGTCTTTTAGAGCAAAAATTAATATAAGACATGGTCTTATTGGGGGGGAAATACGATATACAGAGTTCTTAAACTGTAACTGTCACAACATTGTACTTCACCACCAAAATTATTTTCCAATAACCAGTCCCATTCTAAACTGATCAAGAAGTAAAATTTGAATCAGGGCTCTGCGTTCCCAAGAATTTGTTTGTGCTACATTCTGAGGATCACTAGAAATAATTCCTTTCCAGACAATGAAAGGACTTGAGATTGCCTAAAATGCTTCAGACAGCTATTCCTCCAAGTTAGTGATCTCTGTTGGGTTTAGAACTCTGGGAGATAAGAAAATAATCAATGTGCTCAAGCCATGTTTGGCATCCTTGAAAAGACACTATGATCTCCTTTTTTTGCTTTTTTTTTTGTAAATTTTATTTGAGTTTTCACAAAAAGAAAACAAATACAAATAAAACATCTTTTTTGAAAGGAGCGTAATCCCAGGTTACATTTCTTCGTACAGACACAAATTCAAGTTCATGCTTATTTTTATATTCTATTCCATATCTTATTACTATTTTACATTTTCTGCATAGCTTCTTCCCTCTTTTAATTTTCTCAATTTTATTTTAATTATCTCATCTCAATTCAAATCATTATATTTGTATTTTTTGTCTGTCCTGTTTCAATTATCTATTATCTTTTCTCATTAAACAAAACTTCTCCTGTAGTTACTGATTGGAGTATGACGCCTTTATATCTTTTAAGTTTATCCATTTCTTATTTAGGCTTCAATATATACCCTAAAGTTATAACATTCAATATAATACATAACTTCCATTCGGATTCTGCTTGGTACATTCTTAAAATACACACTATATTCTTAAAAAAAGAAAAAATATAAATGTAATTAAAACACATTCCATTCCAATTCAATTCTATCATTAACATTAATATTCATTAAAGTCTTAACTTCTTTAACATTACTTTTCAATTAAATATCATACTTCTATGGGAACAATTATAAGCTTTCCATAATTAATTCCCCCCCTTCACTTATATTTTATAAAACATTAACTAATTAAAATGTTCCCGTTCCTTCCTAATTCAATTTTCTCATTTATTTTATTTCACTTATTTTATTAACAAACATTTCACTAAATTACACTAACTATTTTATCCCTCATTTTAATCATACGTTGTTTCCAATTTTCTAAAGTTATTTCTATTACTAATATAACAATACAATCTTATGTACCTTTACAGAATCCCTTTTTCAGTTAGATTTTCACCCATTATCTCTAAATAGGTCCTGTTTCTCTATATCTTGCTCTGGTCCTTTGTAACTTCTTTTCCTTTCCTTCTTCCCTCTTTTCTTCCCTCTCCCCTTTTTACCCCTTTGTCTCTCTATCTCTATTTCTCTCTTCTGTATTCCCCTTTTATGTTGCTTTCTAGTATTATACTTATTTTTTGAATTATTTTTCTTTTCTTTGGTTGTTTTTTTAAAAATCTTAAATTTTCCATTCTCTTTCCCCCCTTTCCTTTTTCTTCCCCACATAGAATTACTTGTTCATTAAAGATGGCTTCTTCTTTGTCCCAGTCTTCTTGTTTTGCAGACGTTTCTTGTTGTTTCTCATAGTTCCAAATCTCCATTTCTAAGAATTGAAAAACGAAGCCAAAAGAACCCTTCCCTTCTTGTGCATCTTCTTTGTACTTTTTAAGTTCCATTTTCAATTCATCCAGAAGTGGTGCCATGATATAAATTTTTAAACAACCACCCAATTAATTTTAGTCATTCAAATGTAATAACCAAGAATCCAAAGGTTACCAAATAATCCAAATACACACAAGCTGTTTCTTTTTGCTCTTTTTTTTTTCACTTTCTCTTCTTGGGGTTACTGTTTAGTTACAAAGTTTCAGATAAAATGTATCTTTTAGAAGTCTTGTTGAAGTTTTACTGTAGATTCTTTTTAATTCCAGGCAGTCTCCTCCCTCTTCCAGATCCTGCCCTTATTCTTTTTCTCTCCCTTCCTGCTTATGATATAAAAAAAATTTAGTGTCCAGAAATCTTTATTATCTCTTAGGCATTTTATTTTATTTTCAGCTTAATTGCCCATTGATGTCAAAGCGGATTTTTCCGATTTCTTATTTAAGTCTTAGTTGTCAGTATATGGAAGGAGAGAGAAGGGGAAAAAAGCCAAACCTTTCCCTTTTCACTTTCGTTCGCTGCTTCTGACTCTTCTTTGGGAGCGATGTTATTTTTTGGTAAGTTTAAATTCCAGGGTACCTTAGGTGTTGCTTTTACAATTTAACCTGGTCAGCCAAAACTTTCACTTCTTATCTTCCTCCTGCACATTCTTTTCTGGTCGAGTTCTTCTTTGAGGTGGCCATTTCTGACCATCGTTGCAACCGCCTTCGGGAAAGGGAGTTATGACCAGCTGAGGAGGAGAGATGCGGCTCTCCTCAACCCTGCTGGTGGTCTCCCCCCTCTTCACCACTTCTACGGGGTGGCTTAGCCCCGAAACCAGCTGACTCGGGGCGCTCCAGCGGCGAGCCCAGACCGAAACCATGCATGATCACGGATTTCCATTTGTCGCTGAAGAGACTTCAAACCGGAAGCCCTTTTTTTGCTTTTTCAGTTCTTAGGGATCTTTGGATCAACATAGCATTGAATCTCCTTCAATCCTTTGTGAAATGAGTTTTAACTAAAAGTTTAAGGTTTGTTTTTTTTTTTTTTTTTTACAAATGGAGAAATAAGCAGTAAAGAATGATTAAAACTTTTGATTTAGAAAATTACAAACAAAAGTTGGGACAAATTTGAAATAAGATTTTGAAATTAATTATAACTAATCCTACCAGTGGGAAAATGCTTTTAATTTAAAAAAATAAAATAAAATAAAAATTGGATACTAGAGGGAACTAGAGATTTATAATTAAAGGAAAACACTTAAATTTGACTTACAGAATAAAGCAAAATATTTCAATATTGAACATACTGAAGGATCCTGATGTCAGACTGAAATTACTGGGCTACATGGCTTTGTTTATAGGTAAAAGACAGAATATTTGAAGAGATTAGTTGTATTTTAAGAAAAAGTGATCCGTTTAAAATTTTACTTGTACTTAAGGTAAAGGGAGAAGTCACTTCTTTTTATATATTTATTTTTTTTCCTTTACTGTATAATTTTTTATTTATTTTCTAATTCTGTTTCTATTTTTTTTTCTTTTTTCCCCATTTCTTTTTAGTTAGTACAGGTAGTCCTTGACTTCCAATAGTTCATTTAGTGACATTCAAAGTTACAACAGCACTGAAAAAGTGACTTATGACCATTTTTCACACTTATGATCATTGCAGCATCCCATGGTCATGTGATTTATATTTGGGTGCTTGACAGCTGGTTCATATTTATGACTGTTTCAGTGTCTCAAGATCACCTGATCTGTCATGCTCCTGTTGGAGACTGACTCCAAGGGAGAGGATGAACAGCTGCCAGGGAGTGGAAGTGTGGCTCCAAAGGTTGTGGAGGAGGCTGGGGAAGGGCAGAGGACGGCTGGGCAGTCAGAGGAAGACCCAGGCCCATCCTCTCTCCATCCTAGGGCAAGCAGGGAACAAAAGACAAGGGAGAGACATGAATGGTGTGGTCTATGGGGGAGGAAAGGGCCTTGATCCTCTTCATGGGCTGCAGCTGTGAGAACTGGTTAGAAGGATGGACATGTATATGGGCCAGTCCTGGAAACAAAGCGTGGAAATATCTCGTCTGTCGTTCTCTTTGAGTCTGGCTTCCTTGCCAGTGTGTGTTCCGATATCTGTGGACGTCTTCAAGCCCTTATCTTGCCTGGTTTCCTTAATTGCTTCAGTGTGGTTTGTGTTGTTTTTATTCTTTATAATTTATAGGCATTTTTAGTTTAAATGGCATTTCCTCCTTTTCTTAACGGCTTGTGGGGGAGTTTTTTGTCTCGTCAAAGATATTTGGAGCATTAAAGCAAAGGGAAGGAATAAAAGGGGCCTTACCTGTTCTTGTGACTGTGTTTATTTTGTATCCCACCCTGGGTCATCACATAATCCTCTTTTGCAACCTTCTTCTCATGACTCACAAAGGAAGGCAAAAATACATGTCACTCTCTGCCAGAGAGAAGTTCCTCTAAGGATAGGCTCTAGCATGAGTCCAAAAGCTTGGAAGACAAAACTTCTGGTCCTGGTGACCAGATTGGATCCTGAATACTCATAACTACCTGAATAACTTCAGCCCCCCAAAAAGCTTGCAACGTTCCAACTTGGGGGGAAATATCAAATGAAGCACCACAAGCTCTACCCTGGGATGTGTGTTACTCAACAGTTTTATCAGTGACTTGGATTAGGGAGTTGAGGAGATACTTATAAAGTTTGCAAATTACACAAAGCTGGGTGAAGTGGGGAAAGGATTTTAAATGTTTTACAAGGCTTCAGCAGTGAGCTAAAATGAATAGGACAGAATTTAACTATGAAAAATATAAAGTTATGCATTTCAATCGAAAAAAAATTAAAGGCACAAATATCAGATTGGGGAGACTAAACGTGGTGGTATGTATATGAAAAGGACCTGAGTGTTCTTATGAATTTCAAATTAGTGACTTAATGTAGCTGCTAAAAACAAGTGGGCTGCACTAACAGAAGTATAGAGTCCACATCACAATATGTAATTGGTTTTCTCTATTCTGTTCTGGGCAGATTTTGAAATACTGTGCCTAGTTTTGGTCACAACAATTCAGAAACAGCAGTGACAAACTGGATCAACTTCAGAAGACAATATCAAGAGGGTGAAGGGTCTAGAAACTATGTCCTATAAGAAATAATGGGTATGTTTATCATATAGAACAGAAAACTGAAAGGAAATATGATAGCAGTCTCCAGGTCTATAAACAGTTGTCACATACAAAAGAGAACAGATTAATTCTCCACTGCCCCAGAACACAGAACCAGAACCAATGGTTAAAACTACAAAGTATGATCAGGCTAGATATCAGAAAGAACTTCTGATGGACAAGTGACCACCTTGTGGAGTCTACAAATATGTTGATTTTCCTTTGCTGAAAGTCTTCAATCAGACGCTGAATGTTTGTCTATTGAAGATGATTTATGGAATCTTGCTCTGGCAGAGGGTTGGTCTGAACAATCTCTAACATCCCTTCCAACGATGAAATTCTAAAAAACTACTGCAGAACTTTTATTCGGTTAATAAAAGCAATAGATAACAAGAAACAGTAACATAGTAATCATACCACTATGAAAGAAACCTTCCTCACTATTAGATAATCAGCAGAGGCTAGAAAATGACTGCAGATCTCTTGTGAAATAGTTTACCACAACAGATTAGATTTCTACTACTACATATTAGATTGCTCCAATTCAACCTTTGAGTAGCAAGTTAAAATTGAGCTTTCCCTTTTTAATTTACCTAATTCAGACAGACAGTTCAGTATTGTGGAATTGTTTATCTGCTCCCATTTTAAAATATTTCATTTTGTGATGACTGTTTTGTTAATTTTGATTTATTGGATGTTTTTCTCTGTAAATCAATAAGAGCCACATGATGGTAAAAAACAAAATAATGATTTAAAAACAAATATCATCTAGTTTCAGAGAGCAAAATGTGGATCAAGGAGAAGAGGTAGAAGAGAGACAGACTGAATACATAAAAGGAAATATACTGCAGTAGAAAAAGCAGTCCCTAAGTATCCTCTCACGAAACACTCAGGCCTTTAAAATAAGAACAGACTTAGAACATAATCCACAAGCAAATGGGTTAAAATAACAAAGGAAGATGATACAGAACTGTGGCAATATATTCTATCCTGACTTGGTGTCATTTATTTAGAACCAATCATATGCTTTTCTAAGATATGACACATAGGAAGTATTAAAATAGTTTATCCGTATGTAAATATTACTCAAATGCAAATAAGACATAAATAGTTATAACAAAGTCTGCCTTCTTCTTGTATTCAATCTAGAATATTTCAGGGTGCATCTATGAAATTCAATAGCCTATCTTCAATAGTGGAAAATCCAATGAAGACTGTTTCTCTGTACACATCATCATAAATGTAAATAGTATTTTATAGAACAACAAACGTCATTAGTAAAAGTGACTCTAAGCAGAGAATATAGCCCCTGCTACAGATCAAGCAACATAATTCAACATGTCACAAGAACAGGCAGGACCAACATGAGCTCTTTGTTTGAGCTGATGTTAGACCATAACCTTACTCCTATGAATATTACAATTAAAATTATGCTCATTATAAATTATTTGATAATTGTATTTGCACAATGCCCATGTTTTCAAAACTGCAGTCATATTCAATTAATCACACACACCTTAAAAGACAAAATGCTACTTTAAAAACATGTATGAAATTGTTTAATAATGAATAATTCTAGATATACATTATAGGGCAGACTAAATTATTCCATTTTGTATATTTAGACAAGCATACCTATGATTAATCAAATTGATAGTCAAGATATACAGCCATGATTCACAATCAAGATTTATTAGATGATTTTCAAGTGTAGGTAGTCCTCAACTTACAACCATAATTGAGCCCAAAATTTATGTTGCTAAGTGAGAAATTGTAACAAATTGAGTTTTGCCCCATTTTACAAATTTTCGTACCATGTTTGTTACGTGAATCACTGCATTCTTAAATTAGTACATAGTTGTTAAGTGAATCTGGTTTCCCCACTGATTTTGCTTGTCAAAAGGTGGCAAAAGGGGATCATAAGACCCTGGGACACTGCAACTGTCATAAATGTGAATCAGTTGTCAAGTATCTGAATGTAAATCACATGACCATGGGGATGCTGCAATGGTCATAAGTGTGAAAAATGGTCATGTCACATTTTTCAGTGCCGTTGTAAATTTGAATGATCACTAAGTGAACTGTTGTTAACTTGAGGACTATCTCTCTCTATATATATATTTTATTAGTTAACAGAAAAGAATTCATGTAAGTCAGATTGTCATGGAAACTCCATATGTTCCATTTGTAAGGATGCTTTTCAGATGAGGCATTTAGTCTGCAATCAACTTTCCTTTTGCACATACAGTAACTGGTATGGATGAAGATGTTGTCTTCCATTTGCAACTCTCCTCTACTAAGGAAGAAAGGTGGACTAGCTATACAGTATCTTTGACAAAGTGTTTCAAATGCTTCAATTGAAAGCACTCTGAATTCTATGCAGTTATGAAGATGTAATTCTGTTATCATCCTGACTTATTTACTTGTTAGACATCTTCCTAAGAAGTTTTATACATCTTCCTAAGCTTAAGAGTACACAGGTGTTTGAACTCATTTCTATAAAAGTTCTTGTTTTTAACGTGCACTCTCTACTTCTTCTTGAGTTACTATGATTATGGAATACAAAAAGCTTACTTTACTCCAGGTGAATATATTGTATGACATTTGTGAAGTATTATGTATAAATGAATTAAGTTAATCCAGGTGCTTGTGTCACATCCATCTGGAGACAGAATTGTTAGAAATATTTAATCACTACAACTCTTAAGTTAACAAATAGGTATAAATAGCTACATACCTAAGAATGCAGAAACATTAATCATAAATCCAAATATACCACTTTCTGGAGGTTTTGCTCCTGTATCACTAGCACAAAAGATAAAAATGACAACAGTTAATATACAAATTATACATTTAGAGTAATATATTTTTCAAATCAAAATTGACTCCTGGAAACTACACACTCCTGTATACATCTAATTAAACTGATAATGATATAACTCAGAGAAAGGCATAATTTCTATGATTATTTGTGAGAAATGTCCCCAAAAAGCTTAATAACTTAGGCACTTGTAATTCATAAAAATTCTGATTCATCATCTGACATACAGACCTAAGGTTGCAATTTGATTCTATGCCTATGTACTTGGATGGATATTTAATTTTATCAATTGATCTAACTTCATAGAAAGGGTGTTCTGGTACACACTTAGGCATGGCTTATTTTTCATTTGAAGTGTTGAAGTACATACTGAAATATGGATGAGAATATTGAAATGTGTGGATTAGCAATATTTTACTTTCATTTCATTTCATTTCATTTCATTTCAATTCATTCATTCACTGAATTTCTATAGCCATTCCACTTAACCAAGTGACTCTGGGCAGCTTACAATATACTGTTGGGCACAGCTAATAAGATGGCTAAATCTATGATTTGACAGTTTTAGTGGCTTTAATTCCATCTTCTACATTTGTGAGCTAACAACTGGGGATACCAAAATTAGCATGCCAAATAGCCACTTAGCACTTGGTTTACAGTTCCCGCTCTATGTACCATGTTTCCCTGAAAATAAGAAGGGGTCTAATATTAATTTTTACTACAAAGACACATTCGGGCTTATTTTCCAGTTAGGTCTTATTTTCAGGGAAAACAGGGTATGACACTACATATTCAGTCCCAAGTACATGAAGCAAATCCCAGGAAATATGTTTATTTGTTTTTTCATTTCTATGATTTCCATAGCCTTTAATTCCATTTGTTAGAAAGAAGACTTACCATGAACATATATTTAATGTTAAAAATTTCAATTATACCTATTTTTTTAAAAAAAATACCAACAGATATCTTCATCCTGTGTTATTTTACAAATCTAATAATATACATGCCAATACTTCTGTCATTCTTTCCATTCCCTCCCCCTCAAAACAAGGCATAGCCAATTCATTTAGTGTGGACTATTCTGTGACTGCTCTGAAGTAAAATACACCCAATTTTCCTGTCACGTGTAGTTTATCTCAAACAGAAATATAGAAAATCAGCCTCTGCCAATCATCAGCTGAATACCTTCAATATTTATGGCAATGAAATATTAATTTTGTTAGTGTAACTTTCAAAAATACTCATAATTTGTTAATTAATTCACTGTTTAGAAATAAGTTTGAGAACCAAAGCTGCAAGTGAAACACTCAAGAAATTTGAAGTGCTTTTGCAACTAAAGACTGATACCTCCTAAATACTAAATACTGTGATCACTTCAAAATCTTTAAGAGCTCTATGCAAGATGAGAATGGAATCTGCTGCACCTCTGATCAAAGTACAATTGGAACTTTTTCTGAAACACTTAATGTAACAAGTGCATTGCAAATAATTAAAATTGTTCAATGTCATTCATTTGTATTAGATTCATTTGTATTGGATTTAGAAAAAAACATTATTAAATGTTAAATATTATTAAGTACATGTGATTAACTTCATCACTGACTGTTAAAAATGCAAACCAGTCATGAAGGAAAAATATCCTTTTATTCTGCATTTTACCTATATAACTAAAGCAACATGTCACTGGTCCCAATCTGGCACACACAGAATCTGTTTTTACTGCAGAGTTGATGAGATGTGATTTTAAGATGAAGGATATGGACACCGGTCTTTGTCAGATCAATTTCTAGGAACGTGACATCAGCCATTCAAAAAAGAAAACAAGCCAAAAGTGCAGCAAAAAGTCAGAACACCTCTGTATTAGCAATCAACACCCAGATCAACTTTAGAACAACAATCAAGAAGCAAACAACACCTCAATAAAAGGACTGCCAAGCAAGTTAACAGTCAACAGCTCAACCAAAGTGTCTATGGAGACTCTCAGACATCCAGATCATAGTTGTCCCAAAGATGCTTTTTCAAAAGGCAACTGGACTTTTTTTTCCTTGAAGATGTTTCACTTCTCATCCAAGAAACTTCTGAACTGAAAAAGCTTCTTGGATGAGAAGCGAAACATCTTCAAGGAAAAAACAAAGTCCAGTTGCCTTTTGAAAAATCACCTCTGGGACAGCTCAACCAAAGAATTACCAAGACCGTTCCACCAATACTGAAAGGGCAAACCACTACTAGAATATAAAATTAGAGCAAATGCCATTTCCTACGAGCATCGATAATATTACCTAGTTTGGGTTAATGAAAACAACCAAGCTCAAAGAACACCAACTACCCCTCATCTCAATCCCCAACTATAAATATTCTCATGTATTGGAAAAATAGTTTATAATCACTTTGGACCAAGATTTCCAAAAATTTCAAAATATTACAAATAACACAAATTCTTAGAAAATGGAATTTGCTGCAACTATATGCAGAAATAAAGGGTTTGTGTTTTGTTTTTTCTTTAAACTTATTACCGTCAGAATAGGAGCAACTAATGACCACTAAAAGCATTTGCAAATACTTTTTTCTTCTGCTAGAAGCCTGCATTTTGATAGGTTTAAATTCCTTAGCAAAAACAGACTTTGCATAAGACAAAACACTCCACCCACCATAGATGCTCCTTAATGTCTTTAGTTGGGAAAAACGCAGGGTTGTTTTTACAGTGTAAACAGACATTGTCATTATGATGAACAGAGGGAAAGAACAAGACTTGAGTATCTACTAGATGGCAGCAAAGAGCTGATTTTTCTGCATTGTTTTACCATCATGTAGTGGGGTTTCAGATAGCAGTCCAGTCCAGATGTACCTGAATAAAGGCAAATATAGGTATTCCAGGATAATGTTGTAGGATCCAATTTGACTTGGCCACTGGGACCTGCTGTCCATCGCCACGGAACTTCTCAATCTCCTGGATGTGTGTGCTGTTGACTGATAAGGGGGCCCACTTCTCAGGCTTCAATCAGGAGTGCTGATTTACCACCATCTTACCAGGTACTTAAGAGCCGAGGGCCGAGCAGCACAAGGAAACAACAACCAATGGCTTAATACCCCATCAATAAGGCAACTAAACAACTAAGAGCCACTGGCACTATGGTATATACATACAACCCACAGAACAGCAGTTGCCAACTGGTGGGCCGCATAAAAATTTTGGTGGGCCACAGAAGAAATGGCCCCCAAAAGCAATTAATCTGGGCCGTGCAGTTCTCGTGCCTCCCAGCTCTCCGAGGGACCCCGGTGTCAGGTCCCTGAGATGCACGCACCAACCAGCTCCTACACCCGGCAGCGGCAACAATAGTCCCCTTCCCCAGCGTCCGCTGTTAGCTCTCCCCATTAATTCTCTAGCTTTGAATTGCTCCCACCTCTTTTCTCCCCCCCCCCCGCGCCCACGTGCAGGCAGGAAAGGGAGACGGAACCATGCGCAGCTCTCTACTCTGCTACCCCTCGCTGCCTCTCCCAACATTGAAGCCTCGGAGACGCAGGCAAAGCCACCACAGCGGTAGTGTCCTGAGTTGCCTTAGCATGCTCGGTTAGTGAAGAATCACCCTACCCAGAGAAGGAAGTGGTGCTGGAGGAAAAGGAGGCAGTAGTGGAGAAGCAACTCAGGGCGCTACTGCTGTGGCGGCTTTGCCTGTGTTTCCGAGGCTTCGATGTTGGGAGAGGCAGCAAGGGCTGGAAAAGGGGAGAGCTATACATGGCTCTGTCTCCCTTTCCTTTCTGCCTGCACCTGGGCGGGGAGGAGGAAAGAGAGCCAGGAGCAATTCAAAGCTAGAAAACTAATGGGGAGAGCTGACAGCGGGCGCTGGAGGAGGGGACTGTTGTTGCCGCCACTGTGTGTGGGAGCGTGCATCTCAGGGACCTGAGCCGGGAGGCATGGAAACTGCAGGTGGGAGCGTTTGATAATTTCAAAGAACTCCTGGAACACGGTAGATTGGCGTTTTGTAGGTCTCAGTGAAAGAGTGAGTTTTGTTTCACTTCCTTTCCTCCCCAGGTAATGCGAGAGATGCTTTCTCTCTCTCCCCACCCCCAAATAATCACTGGCTGTGGCTGGGCTTGGCAGCAAAGTGCTAAAGCAAGCGAAGTCCCCCCAGGGACACCTTTCCTTGCCTGTCTCCAGGTGAGGCTGGAAGAGCACTCCCCCCCCCAGCTTTTCCTCTCAATCCTCCACCCGGTATCTGAAAGGTGCTCCCACTTTCTCCCCCTCCCCTGCCCAATTAATCAATAAGCACAGCAGTCCTTTTGCAGGCACATGCCTGCTGAGAAGCCCCTGGAGTGGCAGCCAAGGGGCGCTGCCCCCCAAGAAGAGCATTCTGCCTCTGCTTCTCCCAGCGGCAGTTGCCCCAAGGCCCCTCAGCTCAGACACACACACACAAACACCACCCGTTCTTCTGTCTCTTTGGAAGGTGCCAGGTGGGGGGAGGCTTCCAGCCCAGAATGTTTTATTTTATCATTAAGCATTTACATTTTTGTTATAATTAAATGTGTGTGTGTATGTATGTGCATGTGTATGTATGTATGTATGTATGTATGTTATTCAGCTTTGTTCGGGTATTTTCCTATGTCATTATAGTTGTGCTTTTAAAGTTGTAGGGACGTTTCAGCGGAATCTCATCTGCCATCATCTGGCTTCCGTATTATGTTCATCTGTGAGTCAGGCTTTCACAGCTGTTTCTGTTTTAAATTTGGTGTTAGCCTACTGCTGTGCCAGAATGGTTTTTTCTTCATTCTGATTGGTTGGGAGTCTTGGTCTGTGTTTATTGGTCTTGGAGTTTGCTGATTGTTGTTTCTAATATCTTCTGTCTGTTTTGTAGCATTTTCTTGCCTTGATTGGCTGGCAACAATGTTGTTTCCTGTACTGGAGGCTTTTAGTGCGGCTTGGCTTTGAGTAAACAGACGGCTATCATTTATTAGGAAGCTAGGTTTCATCTGGGTGCCTGGTTGGGGTGTGTTTGAGCTGGAGGTATGGGGGGGGGTCTGTTTGTGCCCAGGTGTTTGGCTGGCTTGTGGTGTGGAGATTTTTTTGTTTGAGAGTGCAGGCTTCCAGATAATTGACAGTCTGGTGGAGTCATCTCTTCTATTCATGCTTTCAGGTCTTTTTTCAATCTCTATGGCTTCTCTGATAATCCAGTAGCTGGGGTTTTCTATAGTGGCTAGGGTTTTGGTGCCACTGAAGTCAATACTATGACCTGTGGCTTTCATGTGTTGGACTAGTGAGGAAGTGTGTTCCAGCTTTTTTACTGCATTTTTGTGTTCATCCAGGCGGGTACTTATTCTTCTATTGGTCTGTCCAATGTATGTGGCAGGGCATGATGCGCAGGGGATTTCATATATGCCTTAGTTTTCCAGGTCAATTTTATCTTTGGGGTTTCTTAGGAAGGCTGCTATTTCTGTCTGTTTTGAAGGCAGTCTTGATGTGATGCCTGTATAGTATCTTACTGATTTTGTCTGTAGTACCTCTTATGTAGGGCAGGACAGCTGTTCCATAGGTCTGTTTATCTTCTAAGTCTCCATTATGTCTCAGTGTGTTTTTGTGGATCATTATGTCTCAATGTGTTTTTGTGGATCAGGCCTGTGATTTTGCTTTTGTGGAAGCCGTTGGCTGTCAGTACTTTAGCCAGGGTGCATAGTTCAGTCTTTATGTGTGTCTTGTCTGCCAGGCGTTTGGTTCTGACAATTAATGTTTTGGCCACGGAGTTTATCTGTGCTGGGAGGTGATGGGATTGGGCGTTGAAGTAGCGGTTGGTATGTGTTTTCTTCTGGTATACGGTGTGTCCTAGTGTGCCATCTGTTTTTTTGTAGATGAGTACATCTAGGAATGGTAGTTGTTTGTTTGTTTCCGTTTCCATGGTGAACTGCATTTTGGGGTGTGTGTTTAGGAGTGTTAAGAAATTGTTTAGGTTTTCTTTTCCACGGGGCCAAATCACAAATGTCATTGATGTATCTTAACCATAGTTTGGGTTTGTGGGTGGCATTAGCTAGGGCTCTGGATTCAAATTCTTCCATGAACAGGTTTGCAACGACGGGTGACAGTGGTGATCCCATAGGGGCTCCTTCAATTTGCTTGTACCTTTGTCCTTTGTATATGAAATATGTATTGGTTAAGCAGTGTTCTGCTAGTTCCATGAGGTGTTTAGCTGTTTGGTATTTATTTTTGATGATTTCAAGAGTTTCTTTTATCAGGACTTGAGTGAATAGTGAAATTTAAAACTGAAACGGCTGTGAAAGTCTGACTCACAGATGAACACTATACAGAAGCCTGATGATGGCAGATGAGATTCTGCTGAAACGTTGCTACAACTTTAAAATAACTACAATAACTTGGGAAAATACCCGAACAAAGCTGAATGCCATACATGCATGCATGCATGCATACATACATACATACATACATACATACATACATACATATATATATATATATATTTATAATTAACATAAAAATTATATTAAATATATTAGCTTTTTAAAAAAAATGTATTAGTGGTCCTCTGGATTTAAAAGTATGAGTTTGGTGGTCCCTGAGATCCAAAAGATTGGTGACCCCTGCCATAGAACATATATCCTGGGGATTGAGAAGTTCCCAGGAGGTTGGCTCCGGCATGAGTCCAAAATCTTGGAAGAACAAATCCAGTAACAGACTTAGATTGGATCCTGCATGATATACCTGATGTAATAAAAGACGGTGTTTGTTCTGAGTATATTTCTGTTAAATTAGGCTATCTTTCTAGTTGTTTGAGAACACTAATCAAATGCAGATGAAATGTAATTTCAATTATACATAGTAGAGAGAATCATTACTGCCCTGAAATCACTTTGGCTTCCTTTTAGAACATATGCTTAGCAGGGGAGGGATTCTGCCAGTTTGGACTGGTTCGGGCGAATCCCTAGCTCTGCTGGCTCTGATCCAGTTCATTCTGACAATCATGTGGGCCTGCCCCACCCAACGTACATTCACCTATATCTGCTCAGCTGATTCGCGTGGCAGAGCAGATTGCCGTGTCTCAGCTGTGTTACTTACCTGAAGTAAGATCGAAGGGAAGTAGTTTTGAAAGCTTTACACTTGGTGTAAAATTTGGTAAAGATTGGTGTAAATTGCCAAATCTAGATGGGGCTGCATAGAAAAAAAAATTTTTTTTTCCATTGCATTCTTTTTTGGACAATTGACTGGCAGCTCACAATAAAAAGACTGTTCCATTCTAAACCCTGCTCCTTCTTCCTTCTCAGTCATGAAACACGGAGTGAAACTGTTTTAAAGCATTTGGAAGGAATTCCCAAAGCCATGCTATGTGTATCCTTATTTCATTAAGGCTGCTAATTTTTACACTTTCTATATGTTACAAGCACCAGATAAGTTTTTTTTAAAAAAAATTCTTTGCATTAGTATCTGAGAAGAAGGCACACATAAAAGCACCACCTGCTCCAACTCAATGTGAGTTTTTGTTTTGGAAAAAAACAAAAACAAATCAGAAAAGCCTTTGGTTTTGTGGGGGCTACAGGAAACTTCCTGTAGCCCCACAAAGCAGAGATGGTATTCAGCCAGTTTGCACCAGTTCTGGCGACCCAGTAGCAAGAATTTGGCATGGGTCGCGGAATTGGTCGCGACTTCTGGCTGACCCCCCCCCCCAAATCGGTTCCCTGGTCACTGGGTTGCCCCAGCCACCCGATGCTCACTTGCTTGTGCAGCTTCCGCCCGCCACCCACCCTGCCCAGTCACTCATCCCTTCCTCTGTGGCATGCTGGGCCCTCATGGCTTGACTAACCTGACATGTGGTGCCTGCACTCCAACTGAGCAGCCCTGATCTGCCTACCCTGCTCACAGGTAAGCCTGCATCACTCTAGGTCCTTGTCCACCCCCCGGGGCTTTCCGGGCCTCCCCACCACCGCCTGGGACTTTCCAGGCAGGAGGAGACCAAGGTGGGGCGTCTTTTTCAGGCCAGTCCAGAGGGCGGGGGGAGGCCGCGGTGGCCAGAACATGGCTATGGGAAGCAGCCCCAGGAGTTCCTGACCTCCCTTTCGGGGCACCCCTGCTACTGCCTCCGCCACCCCCTCAGCTCCAGCCCCAGCGCAGGCAGAGAATGGAAACAGAAAGGCTTTCCATTAGCTTTCTCCCTGCGTTTCAGGGCGCCCCTGCCCACTACCACTGTCGTCCATGTGCTTCGAAAGGGAGAGTGGATGGATGTTCCAGGGCTGCTGCTTTCTTCATTGTGCTGCTCTGGAGTTTGCCCAATAAGTTCTTCCCAGAAAAGGTTTATATGTGTGTGTATGTGTGTGTGTGAGTCAAGGAAGAAAGGAAGGAAGGAAGGGAGGAAGGGCAAGAAGGAAAGAGCAAGAAAGAAAAGAGGAAGAGAGAGAGAGAGAGAAAGAAAGAGAAAGAAAGAAGAGGGTGAGAGACAAAACTCAGTGCTATTATTTTTAATTGTTCCATTATTTATCATATATTTTACACTGTCCCTACACCTAGAGTAATTTTATTGCCTTTCTTTTGCCCAGGTATTTTTCAGGGTTTACAAGTCAATAGTCCAGAGCATAAATACAGGTGCATTTAACAGAGTTGAAAGGGACTATGGAGATCTTCTAGTCCAACCCCCTGCTCAGACAGGAAAACTGAGGGTGCCAAAATCTGAATAGAGATCCTGGGAAAGGTGTCAGAATAACAGAATAACACTTATAAGGGACCTTGGGGGAAACTCTATGCCATTTCAGAGAAATGGCTGTCCAGTCTTTTGTTAAAAACTTCCAGTGTTGGAGTACCCAGAAATCTGGTGGCAAGCAATTCCACTGGTTAATTGTTCCCACTGTCAGGAAGTTTCTCCTTACTTTTAGGTTGCTTCTCTCTGTGTTCAGTTTCCATCTTGCTTTGGAAAATACATTGTTTGCCTTCTGGTGCTATGGAAAATACATTCCCACCTCCCCCTTTCTAGCAACTCCTAAAATCCTGTTGCCTATCACCCTCTTGGGTAAAGCATATGAGCCATTTCTTCCTTTCAGTGGTCCATGAAAATACATATATAGTACATAGATAATAAAGTCAACAAAAGGTGAACAACATTTTTACAGAACTATAGATATGTTGAGGCTGGGTGTGATAAGGAATGGCTGGGAGGGGAGGGGCCAGGCTAGGCACCCCTTGATGTGAGTGACATTGAGTTCGCCATACCCACCCAGTCACATGACCATCAAGCCACGCCATCATATGACCACCCATCACATGCCCACCAAGCTGTACCCACCCAGTCATGTGACCCTAAGCCACACCCACAGAACCAGTAGTAAAAAAATTTGAATCCCACCACTGCCACAAAGCCTCCCCAGAACCTTTTTTAACTCACATTACAGAATCAGCAGAATGAATCAACCTGACTGTCCTTAAAGTGAAATGCAGAAAAGATCAGATCCAGATGTTCATGTTGTAGAGTTAGAAAACATCATGGAGAGACCTGGGAATAGCCTTCAGCCTGGCCAGGACAGGTGACCCACCACACTTCTGCCCCATTTGGGGCAACAGTCAAGATACTAAGTGCTCTCGACCTAGGGTAGGGAAAACTTCTACTCCCCTAATTTAATTCTGATGGATTTAAACTATCGACCGCAAGTTCACTCTTTCAGCCCTATGTTGCCCCATCTACCAAGGTCTTCCCTCAGAGACCAAGAGGGAGCGCTGTTCTCCTTCCTCTCCCACTCACCTGATATAGGGGAAAAGAGGCTCCACATGGCCGCTAAGCACGGCGATCGCGTAGGAGAGGATGAAGGCGGCCGACGACCAGGAGACCAGGAACGTGGGGATGAAGGCCGCGCCTTGCGCGAAGCAGGACATCCTGCTACACCAGCGGCCACTCTGGGGGATTAACGGCTGCCCTTCCCCGCCACCAGGCCCGACGGCGGAGAGGCCGCACCAGCTCATAGGGGTTGCTATGATCCTCCAAGCGGCTGAAGTCATAAAAGCGGCTGAAGTCACAAAACTTTTTACTCGAGAGCGGGGGAGGAGGAGGAAGGGGGGGCAGGACGAAGCCGCCCCCAGTGTTCCTTCCAGAAGAGGAACTGCTCCCTTGGTGGTGGGGGGAGGGGAGGAAAAACTTCCTCCCAGAGGGAGGCCGAACCCGCGGAGCTCCCGCTTTCTCCCCTGCGCACGTGCCTCCGGGCCCGCACCCACCAAGCGCCCCCGCCCAGCCGCGCGCTTTTCTCTTCCCGTTCAAGAGCCGCCCATCCCCTGTCCTGTCCTGTCCTTCTGCTCCGACCTTCCCCGCCGCCGCACTCGGTTAGAATCGGAATCAGAGTTGGAAGGGACCTTGGAGGTCTTCTAGTCCAGCCCCCTGCTCGAGCAGGAGATTCTAAACTCGTCGCGAGGAAGACGGGCTTTCCCGCTTCTTCATCAGCGGCGGTTTTCCTCCGAGAAAATTAAGCTGCCTTTTTTGTTTTCCCCCGTGGTAGAAAGCTGTCAGGGGCACGGCGACTTGATCTGTCAGCAGAGAACACCCACATCCCCTCGGCCAGCCTCAAAGCGGAACTCGGAGGAGCCGTCGACGCCTCCCAACCAGCTCAGCAAAACGATTCCCCCCTCCACCATTAGCTGACTTGGCTCTGGGACATTGTGCAATATTACGAATTATTGCGGCTTCTTCCCCTCGGCCGGCGCTCAGGCCAAGAAACGGACTGCTTTTTTGCTTTCGTTTCCTTGTCTAAACACCCGCACGCCTCGACGCCTCCTCCTCCTTCATCCGCTGTGGCTGATTTCTGTGGAAAGAGAATTCCCAACGAACTCGTAAGCCGCTCCGGGACTACTGTGAAAAATTTTATTTAGCTGGATAAACTGAGCCCTGTATTCTGTCATCATGGAAGTGGTTGAGACACTGAATCACAAATAATGAATCGGGGTTAACACCAAGTGTAACCAACCTGTGGTTCAAATGCAACTGGTGGGTCTTCAGGAACTTGGTTAAATTTGTTGTTGGGATACAGCCAATTTGCCTAAGGAGTCATTTTCTCTGGAGCAGTGCTTCTTAAAAGTGCTATCCTAGGACCGGATGGGGGGGTTTCCCCCAAGACTTAGAGATCTGAAAAAAAAAATCAAAATTATTTACCGTTTCATGTTGAAAAGTAACACAGTATTAAAATCCCATCAAGTTGTCCTGAGAAGCAACAGTGAACGCACTAATTTTAGAATGGTAAATATAAATATTACCCACACAAACAAAATCTCTTTGCAGTCCTCCATAATTTTTTAAAGTGTATTGAAAAAAAAATTAAGAAATATTGATCTGATTATGGAATAACTGAACCTACTACTACAGTATAACATGTGTTAAACTTCAATTCTCAGAAGTTCCAGTTTGCATGGACAATAGTGAAAAATGCTGAGCTGAGATTTATCAACATCTAAAAGTACATTAGTGCCCCACCCCAATTATATTTCTGTAATAGTTCTCAAGATAACCTATTTCCTTTGTTTCTTTCAATTTTTGATCACAATTTCCAAAGCTGTTCCTAAACATCAACATACAGTATATACATATTGCCTCAGTCTCAAATATTTTTAATGTCTTTCCAAGAGTTTCTATTAATATTAAAATGACACTGTTTCTGTTCTATCAGCTACCTAATTATGATCTATAATGTGGATGGAGAATTTACAAGGATGATTACAATTAGGGAATAATTCTTTCATCTCTTTATATATGCTGTAATACCTGCTGTCACAATTACACTTTCTTGGCAAACAAACTTTGTTGGCATCAGTTGAGTTTATATATCATGATGACAATATGATACCTAAGCAGTGAGCTAGTTAAAAGGCTCAATGCTCAGTTCATACTAACCAAATTTGTGGGCCACTTTGTGAGCACAAAGCTAATTTTCCAAAGCCTAATTTAGAGCTAGCAGACTAGGGTTCCAGAAATCTAGACAATCACTAGTTGATACCAAAGATATACCCAAAATTACCTGCTGATATCCATTGAACTCTAGGAGCCCTACTTTAACTACCAACTCAAAAAAAAAAAAAAAATTAAAGGGAGAAAGCTGTAAAGGGAAGGGTTGAGCCTCTTCTCTTTATGCATACTAATCCCTTTGTAAATGCCCCCTGTCCCCATAACAATTAAATTTACCATTTAAAAGTTTCCATTTCTACCAAGCTTTTTTTTGTGTGTGTCTAAGGTTAATTCCTATGCTGAAGGAGCTAAATATCAAGTGAAGTTGCAGTGGGAGAAAAGAAGTCCTCCTCTTTCATTAAAATATATGATATTCCAAAACTGCCCTTTTTTCAAAAATTGCGATTATGGAGAGAAAACTATCAATCGTTCCAGTTGATTTTCCTTCCAAAACATATATACATGCACAAATTTGGGAGAGATTTACCTTCAGAAGAGAGAGAGAGAGAATAGTGGGAAAGAGAAGAAGTGTACAGGGTGCAATTGGAAAATAGAGCGAAATCGTGTTATTTCTAAATGTTTAAACAGCCTGGATAGAAATTTCTTACCCACCATTTTATGTTTTTGATCCATGATTTATATTTACATATGGTTAGTCATTTCATTTTGAATCTCATTTCCTCTCTACCATATCCACCTTTCTTTGGGGCTGCACAAATAATGTTGGTGTAGACGTGCTGTCTATATTGTTAACATAAGTTCTGCTTCTACTGTAATTCTTGATATAATAAAATGCCCGGTCTTTAAAGGCATACTGGTTGATTTTCTCATTGGTAAATATCTTCAAACTAGCTAGTAGACAATCATGTACCAGAAGCTGCAGCACAAACAGATGAATCATTGCACAATTGTGGGAATTTTTGTTAATTTCTGTGAACTGACTGTTCTTTTTCCCACAGCATGTTTGGCCAGCCCTTTATTTAAAATAACATAAAGGGAAGTTCCCAATCACAAACATATGTCTATCAAAAATGACATTGTCTGTGCCTCATCAACATTCCAATGTAAGGAAATCGGGAGAGATACCAAGGCAAAAACTAGCTCAGAGAAGACGACATAGACCAGGGGTATCAAAGTCAAGGCCCACGGGCCAAATTTGGCTCGCGGGGTGATTAGATCTGGCCCATGGGGCAGTTTAGAAATAGCAAAGGACCAGCCCATGGTGTCTCTAAAACCAAAAATGGGGTGCCAGCAGGGTGCACCCTGCCACACACAACTGCTTTTAGCCTCCGGAGCCCTCCAGGAGGCATTCCAGTCCCAAAATGGGCATCCAGAGTGGTCCAGGAGGTCGTCTATGCCCAAAACAGGGCCTCTGAAGGGCTCCAAGAGGCCATCCTTGACTCAAAAGGTTATAAAAAGGAGGAAAAGTAAAATATTTTACCTGTCAGGCTTTCAGGATTCTGCTATTTTAAGCTATGTCAACAATTTGTAGTTCTAGTCTTCCTGTGGAGTCAGTTTCTTGATCCAGTCATAAGGTGACCAAGTAGATCAAATAAATATTAAACAAAACCACAGAAATGTACATCTCCCTATTTTTATAAGTTTATAAAACCATGTCTACTGAGGTGCGGTCCCTTGTCATGCTCATCATGGCCATCCCATCCCCACCTGCCCTCCAAGGTCAAACCCAATTCTGATGTGACCCTCAAGGAAATTGAGTTTGACTCCCCTGACAAAGACCATGCAATGATAGTATGCCTAACTATCTCTTACAGAAGCAGAAAACTGAAACCTGCTGCCAGCAACAGTCAATTACTTTAGAAGGAAAGTGTTTCAACTGATAAATAGAATGAGACTATTTATCAACAATAATTAATTTCTCATTGTTTCCTATATAGTGCAGTGAGGAATAATGGGGCTGATGCTGCTATTGTGATGCCATTTTCAATGTACCTCTCGCGTTGCTTTTATCTTTCCTTCAAATAATAGGTATCCAGAGATTTATGGAATTCTGCTTTTCTCTTTTATCTGGTTGGAAAGCTGACTATCCAGTGAGAGATTGGTTTCCAAGATAGGGAGAAGTAGCTGAAAATGCAATAAGGAATTTTAAAAAATCTATTAATAGGACAAGTGCTAGGAGAAAAGTGGCAATGACAGAGATTGTTCAGTACCAAGGGAAAGGTAAATACATGCTCAGGTACACCTTTAATCACCTGATCTCACTTCCATAATAAAAGTCCAAGCACTATGATTTATACTTTCTGAAATTGGGAAAATTTATCAGATTAAGACCCAAAACTTTAGGGCTATGTCATCATGTGCCTTTTCTGGACTTCCCTGCTGTCCTACAAGAAGATGCAGCCTTTTTTAAAGAGTTGCTGTGCTAGTAATCCCTTATTTAGATATGGCACCAGTCTCTAGTCGGAAGGCAAATACATTATGAGCGTGTGGTCTATAGATTAATTTATTCACACCCTGCCCAGCTTTATTTTTCTCCTTTGAAGCAGAATTAGTGCAGAGCCCTACAGAATACTTGTATTCTAGTACAGAAAACAGCAACACAATGTTTAAATAAATGTGGAAAAAAAATGTACCCAGGTACAAAAACAGCCAGGAAAGAAAGTGATTGAAGCCTGGGAAAGGGTCCTCATCAGTCAACAGAAGTGCTGATTTACCACCAGTTTATCAAGTACTTAGGAGTCCAGGGCTTGGTAGCCCAATGAAACAACAGACAACTACCTATTTTATTTATTTATTTATTTATTTATTTATTTATTTATTTATTTACTTACTTACTTACTTACTTACTTATTTATTTATTTATTTATTTATTTATTTATTTATTTATTTAGATTTAGATTTTGATTTTGATTTGTCAATCGCTTACAAGATAATAGGTATAGGTAAATACATAGTTATGAATACATGAAATGGGTACATATAAGAAAAATAAAAGAAACAATAGGACAGGGACGGTAGGCACGTTGTTGCGCTTATGCACGCCCCCTATAGACCTCTTAGGAAAGGGGTGAGGTCAATAGTAGACAGTCTAAGGTTAAAGTTTTTGGGGTTTGGGGAAGAAACCACAGAGTCAGGTAGAGTATTCCAGACATTGACCACTCTGTTGCTGAAGTCGTATTTCCTGCAATCAAGTTTGGTGCAGTTAACCTTGAGCTTGTATCTGTTGTGTGCTCTTGTGTTGTTATGGTTAAAGCTGAAGTATTCATTGACAGGTAGGACATTGCAATGTATGATTTTATATACCATACTTAGATCAGACCAAAGACGGCGTAATTCAAGGTTTTCTAGGTCTAGAATTTCAAGTCTGGTGGCATAAGGTATTCTACAACGAGTAGAGGAGTGGAGAACTCTTCTTGTGAAATATTTCTGGACTTTCTCAACTGTATTAATATCAAATACATAATGCGGGTTCCAGACTAATGAGCTATATTCAAGGATTGGTCTAGCAAATGTTTTGTATGCTCCAGTTAGTAGTGTGATATTACCAGAGAAAAAGCTACATAGGATTAGGTTAACAACTAATGCCTTTTTAACTATGTAGTTACAGTGGGCTCCAGAACTTAGATCATTAGAGATGAGTATTCCAAGGTCCTTGACAGAGTTTGGATCATCAACAATGTCTTGACTATTCAGCTTGTATTTTATTTTCTGATTTTTTTTGCCGATATGTAAGACAGAGCATTTATTTGTTGAGATTTGAAGTTGCCATTTGTTTGACCATTCTGATACATAGTCAAGATCTTTTTGAAGGGTAGCAGTATTGTCTGTGGTATTGAACAGCTTTACATCATCAGCGAAGAGAAAACAGTTGCTCTTGATATGATCAGAGGTCATTTTTGTAGAGTATGAAGAGAGTTGGTCCTAGAACACTGCCTTGGGGGACACCACTATTGACAGGTACAGATTTTGATAGGACACTCCCAATTTTGACCATTTGTTGTCTGTTTGACAGGAATGCTTCTATCCAGTTATGCAGTTGTCTAGAGATACCATAAGATTTTAGTTTTAGGAGTAGTTTGTTATGTACCACTGAATCAAAGGCTTTACAGAAGTCTATGTATATTGCATCTATTGTTTTGCCCTGATCGAGTTGTGTAGTCCATATGTTTTTGCAGTGTAAGAGTTGTAGATTACAGGATAGTTTTTTTCTGAAACCAAATTGTTGGAGAGGAGGTTGTTTGTTTTTAAGTGGAGGATAATGGATTGGTTAATGATTGATTCCATAACTTTACAGGTGATGCAGCATAAAGAGATTGGTCTGTAAATTTCAACTAGGCTGGGGTCTCTCTTTTTGAAGATGGGGATGACTGTGGTTTGTGACCATAGTTTTGGCAGAGAGCTGGTCCTGAAAGATTTTTCAAAGATTATGCTTAGAGGTTCTGCTATGGCAGTGGATAACTACTTAATGACCAGTCATTAACACCCCAATCAACAACTAGACAGACATACACAACCAAGCACCATGTAAATACTATACACAGAATAGCCCAAAGTACATACTCTGCTAGAGAGAAATTTTCTGAGGATGGATTCCACCACAAATCTAGAAGTTCACAAGACTAAACCTCTGTCTAGCCCAGATGACTGACCCAGATTGGATCCTGCAAGTTTTCCAAAGTTGTTGATCTGGAATTTTCTGGATGGTTCAAGAGCTACCAATTTCATCTGACTGCAAAAACTATTCCACCCACCCTGCTGTTATTCTTCAGTTGCCAGTTTTGTTTTTCATGTCTGTTCTCATTGGCTATGAAAAGTTGGCGGTGCAAGGGACAACTGGCTACTTTGCAAAGGAAAAAAGATTGGCTTAACTGGGAAGATGAGGGGGTAGGGATGGAGGCATGATGCAATTTCCGTTAGCTATTTAAAAAGGGAGCAGAAATTCCAGAAGGAAGAAGTTCCTTCTAATGGGAATTGCACAGTTCGAGAAGAAATGCTGCGAAGCTAAGCGTAAGCGCACCAACGTGCCTACCGTCCCTGTCCTATTTTTTCTTTTATTTTTCTTATATGTATCCAGGTATTCATAACTATATTTTTACTTATACCTATTATCTTGTAAGTAATTGACAAACCAAATAAAATAAAAATAAAACAATGTTTCCTCAGGACCAGCTTCCCAAGCCCCATAACATCGTGAGAACCCAGAGATATGGATCTGATTTTTCATCTGCATAGCATTTGCAAGTGGAGCTGCCTTGTATTGTATATTTTTCTCTTTTTTTCCTAGTGAAAAATGCATATTGTGGCTGTCCTTCAAGCATTGTTGCAACATAAACTTTGCTACATTGATCCCTACAGCAAAATATAGATCTGTAGGTTTTTATTTATTACATTACAGCACCACTCATTAATTAAAGGTCTTAGGTTGTGTATAGATTAAAGATATAAAACTGAACAGACAATAAAGCAATAGCAATCTTCCATGGAACCAAAGCAGGATAATAGTAGCGGATATCTTTTAATCTCATTTGGAAATTTTGTTGCTCAGATCAATCTGATTTTATAGAGAATAGTGTGTAAAAATTATATTAGGCTCCCATGTGATTTTTTTTTTCTTGTTCAGCATTCTACAGAAATGACTATTTGACTAAGTCAGAAAACCATGATTTTAAAAATAAGTCTTTAGTTTTGCATGAAAGGAACTACAGAATTGGAAGAGCCTTTGGAGAGCCAAGTCCATTGAACAACCTAAGGAAAATGTAAATAAAAAAGCTATGAAAAATAAGCAGCACAAGGAGAGAGCAAGCATATTAATTAGTGCCTTAAGATAGTTTTACCTGTATAGCAAGACTGAAAGTTACTAATTTTTCTGTGGAATGTGCCAAGCTAGTTATTCTATCAGAGTGAGACAGATATTTCATCTGAAAATACTATCTGTGCCACATGATAACAATAAGAGCAGTGTTTGTTTAGTTTGGGCACAGTTTAGCTAACATACTGCAAGTGCAACCAGTTTTACCTCAGTTATGTTTTAACTTTTTTATATAAGCCAAGGTCTCTTATCTGAACTACCTTTGCTGTTTGCCGTATGGAGTTTATATTTAAGTCCAAAGTTATTTCAACATAGCATAGCTAACAGCCACCTAAAATAACTTCTCATGGAGTGCTGTAATTAAAAAACAACTGAATAGTCATAATATGAATATGTAATAATGTAATATGAACTATAACCTTATAGTCCTATACCTTTTATAACTGAAATAACCAATTAATTTCAATTAAGTTTTACTCTCAGGAAACAAACAACCCATTGCTTGGTTCAGTTCATAATTTATTTATATGTTGCATTAAATCATAAAACAGTTTCTTTGAATTGGATTTAACATATTGCATGCTATTTGTCACTGTATGTCATTGTATGTAATTGGTTTGCAAATCTGGCAAATATTGCCAATTGAATTTTTTAAATCTAAAACATGATTAAATAAAACATGGCTTTAAAGTATTGTGTGAATCCGGTCATTATAAATTGAAGTGGATATGTTCTTATTCTCTTTGTGACTTGAATTAGAATCAGAAACTTTATAATCCAGCATGGATTGCTTTATTTTAAGTAAAAGTGAACAGTTTGGATAATATTGATCTATTTTATTCTTACCTGAATCCTGTTTTATTTTAAGTTAAGTTCTTGATTAATTAGAACTTGGCACTTGCTGACCTCTTGGACATGCCCCTTTTGTTTTCTTCGCAATAATGTGAAAATAGTTCCTTTTTTTTCAATTAAAAGTGGTTCCTTTTTTTTCAATTAAAAGTGGTTCCTTTTTCTTCAATTTCCCAATCCAGTCTAAAGATTTAAGACTTCTTGATAATCTCCCATCCAATAATTACCTAGATCTAGTCCTGTTCCTTTGTTTAAAATCTCTCCCTCCCTCTCCCTCCTACCCTCCTTCTCTCCCCCTCCCTACATGCCTGCCTGCCTGCCTGCCTACCTACCTATCTATCTATGGTATCTATCAAAATGATTTAGCTGCCAATTTTACAAGAAATGACTGGGCTGCACACAACAAAGATACTAAACATGTCAAAATAGCAATAGCACTTAGACTTATATACCACTTTACAGTGTTTTATAGCCCTCTCTGAGAGATTTACAGAGTTGGCATATTACCCTCCAAACAATCTGGGCCCTTATTTTTGTTAATAACCTTTAATGGATCTAGCCAAAATTAACTTTAAAAAATGTTTATGGTCAGAGTAATTCTTTTATTGTAGAAATGTAAACTTACATTGTGTCTATGTTCTCTCTTAGGTACATCATTCTTCCAGGGGAGAGATGAGAGAGCGTTCAAAACCAAAAAAACCAAAACTTTTTATACCTGGTGGGAGGGGAATGTGCAGTGATGCATCATAAAACTTGTATGCTTAACATGAGGGACAGCAATATCAATGTTTTCTTATGTAATAAAGCAAATTGACATTTTACCTTAACGATTTTATCGACCCTGGAAGGATGAAAGTCTGAGTCAATCATGAGCCAGTGAAACTGCAGGCAAAAGAATCCCAATCATTATTTAAAAGTATTTTTTAAAAAATACATTTAAATTAGCAAGGGAGCCACTTCTAGATCTCGCCAGTCCTCTGAGACCCCCAGGGGATTTCTGGAAAGTAACTAAGGATGGAACTGACCTCACTTCAGGAGGTGAAGAGAATGTACCATGAGGCAGAAGCCACAACAATAACAACAAAAGGCCCATTTCCTGAGGCCTATCAAGTGTGATGCCCTAATAGTCCTCCCATGGGACTCACCCACAGCATGCCTCTTCTGTTGGATCTGATGGAATAGGCTGATGTAATTGGGGAGAGGTAGTTCTTCAGATAGCTCAGTCCATTCCATGAAGGGTTTTAAAAGTCAAAACTTAAAAGTCAAAACTAATTCCTTGAATGGATCCAGAACCAATACAACAGAAGTGTAACATGCTGAAGCACATATAACTACACATGCATTAGGTGGCCCAATGTAGAGTGCATTACAATAATCCATCAGGGGGTGACTAAGGATGATTAACTGCGAACAGAGCTCTCCAATCCAGCAACATGCACAATTGATGCATAACATGAGGCCTTTCTAACCATGGTTGCCACCTGCTCTTCAAGTAGGAGTCACAAGTCCAGGTTTTTTTCACCCAGACTGGGGCAGTGCTATCCACTCAGTCACAAAAATGGCATAGTCTTCAGTGGTGGGATTGAAAAAAATTTACTACCAGTTCTGTGGGTGTAGCTTGGTGGACGTGGCATAGGTTGGTGGGCATGGCAGGGGAAGGATACTGTAAAATCTCCATTCCTTCCCCACTCCTGGGGGAAGTTTACTGCAAAATCCCCATTCCCTCCCCACCCCATGAACCTGCTTTCCAGCTCCGTTCTCCTGTGCAGGTCAACAAAAAAAGACCCAGCCGATCAGCTGGGACTCGGAAGGCAGAGAATAGATGGGGGCAGCATCAGTCAGAGGTGGTATTTGCCAGTTCTCCGAACTACACAAAATTTCTACTACCAGTTCTCCAGAACTGGTCAGAACCTGCTGAATACCACCTCTGATAGTCTTGGAACCTGCTGACCCTAAGACCTAAAGCCATGAAATCTTGCTGGCATTCAGCTGAAGCCTGTTATCCAGAGCCTCATCGTCTCCAGAGTCCAGATGCAGGATAAAACATTCACACAAATTTGCAGGTCACTCTGGGCAGGATAAATAGTTTTTAAAAAGAGACTAACAATCATAACCTTCCACCATTAAAATCAATTTATAAATATGGTTAAAATGTATTGTAACAAAAAGGTGGGAGTCTGAGCTCTATATTTCCTTGGGATCCCCAAGCTTGATAGCACATCCCAGTTTTGAGCACCTTCCAGAAGGCCAGAAGGGTTGGAGCCAATCTCATCTCAGGAGAATGATATTCCATGAGGGCCAGTGGCATGGTAGAAAGGGCTCCTTTTCTGGATTCTGCCAAGCAAAGCTCCTTCTGCTGGTCCTGATGGGATGGATAGATGTAACTGGAGAAAAATAGTCCTCAAATATGATAAAACGCCCTTACAGCTTTAAAGATCAGTACAACAGGTAGTCTTCAACTTACGACTACAGTTGAGCCCAAAATTTCTGATGCAAAGCAAGGCATTTCTTTTTGACTTTTCTTGCCACCATTGTTAAGTGAATCATTGCAGCTGTTAAGTTAGTAATACCTTTGTTAAGTTAATCTGATTCCCTCATTGACTTTTCTGGTCAACAGGTTGATGCCAGGAAACAGCAACTGTCATAAATAGGAGTCAGTTACCAAGCATCTCAATTTTGATTACATGATCATGGGGATGCTGCAATGAACAGTCACTAAACAAACTGTTGTAAGTTGAGGACTACTGGTATTCATCCTATTTTGAAATCGGTCAAGGTATTTTAGTCATTTTGCTAAAAGTAGATATTAAAGTATACTTCCATGGCATGAAGTATGTAGGTGCTGCATCTTCAAATCAATTCTTACCTAGTTTTCCTCAGTAACGAAAGAAAGTTATAATTTTGCAGTATGATACAATACACGACATTTCAGCATGGGAGGCACACACCCAAAATTTGTGTCATGTGAAACACCATTTTATGCAGTCAGCAAAATCACTTGTCGTATTCCTGTGAGATTATAAAAATAAAAATTGCAGTAGCCTTAAGCCATCCGGTGCAGGAATGGATTCAATCAGCAAAATGTGATTTTGCTGAATGAATAAATTTCTGCACCGGATGGCTTAAGGCTGCTGCAATTTTTATGTTTATAATCTCACGGACACGCAAAACTCATGTATACCTGCATCTAAAAAAAAAAAAAAAAAGTATATCTGCCTGGGAGGCTTTAAAGTAGTGTGAAATTGGAGCTTTGGGTATGACAAGACCTACCTCAAGGATGTTCTTTTTCTTACAGAATTCGAGTTCCTTGTTATCCTGAATAGCTGTGTATACACACAATATCCCTAGGCACAAGCTGACCAAGAAGACAACTGGAGAAGTTCCTTCATAATGTCTTTCCTGGGGACTAACTGGAAGCACTGAAAAGAAGACTGGTTCAATGAGACAGAATACTCACATGTACATCTGCATCACCTTGGAAGTAAATAAATGCAAGACAATCACACTCTACCCAGGAAAGTTTCTCCAGAATTATCAAACAAACAAAACAAATTCTGTTTTATTAAATGGAATGAGAAATGGAACCAGAATGTTTCTTTGGGGTGCTATTCTTAACAAAGATATGGTCACGATCAGTGGTGGTATTGGACCAGTTCTGCCTGGTTCTGGAAAGCTGGTAGGAGCAATGAGCAGCAGAGACTGAACCGGTTCTCTCCGCTGCTTTAATGCCTCTGCTGTTGGGCCCACCTGCCTGCCTGGACTCCCATACTCACCTTTGTCTGCTGAATAGGAAGCGCAATTAATATTAATTTCACAGTGTAATTTTAATTCCCATTCTTAATTTCCAACAAAATGCATTCCAGCTTTCTCTTCGTTTCTACTCTACAGCTTCAGCTGCCTCCATTCCTCCTTCTTCTTCTTTCTAGTTGATAGTTAAAAAACACTTGCATTGGCATTTTCTAATAGCATAGCTGAATTTCTATGTTGAATTATGTGGGTGAGATAGTAAATAAGGGAAATATTTTGGGATACTATCCTTAGAATAAAAGAACTTCTTTGTGGAAATCTCCCATGTTACAAACTTGTAAAAACTCTAGTAACTGTCAAGAGGTGCATACAGAAAATCAGCCAGTTCTAAACAAAAGATCAAATCATAGTCTCCCTCCACCCTTTCTGCTGATTTCAAAACTGGAAATGATACAATGGGCTACAACGAGCTAATATCAATTTCAGGCAACAATTAGTGAGTTTGGCCATTTCTCCCCCATTAAGAGCCTGCTAGTTTATCCATACAGTAATTACTTTAATCCCAGACTTGGGTTATGATAACTTGGATTCTTATTTTGTTGAGTTCTACCCTGACCTTGCTTTCAATCTCTTTATAGAATACTGACTAGAATTACTGATTAGATTAGAAGCTCATAAGACAGAAGGATTTGGGTACCCTCTAGTGGCTAGAAGTTTGGTAACATAAATGAAAACATAAGTGAAAACTTGGAAGTCTCGTGGCTGCACTTTTGGCAGTACGCATCTTTTAAAAAATCTGTTGGCAGTACTATATTCTATCCATTAACCACAGAAAAGTGACAAGGATGCTTTCTGTCTGTATCTTTGATGTATATGGACAGTGGTAGGATATATTCTGGATTTCCAGGAGGGAGAGACTGCATTCCAGAGGGGAAAGGAAACAGTGGACCTTGGAAAGTTTGGTCCACGGAAAGAGGATTAAAGTGGCTCCTCCCTAGTTATTCCCAGTGTATATCAACAGTTACACTAATAGTTGCTTTAATCTGGCAAGATTCTGTCTATAGATGAAAAATAATACAGGAAACTACCATATGTATACTCCATGTGTCAGCGGAAACAACCAGGTCCACAACAACCGGGGTTGAAATTACTGATTACAAGCCTATGCACAGGAGCCTTCTCAGACTAATGGTTTGCACCTGGTTAAATTGAGATAAGGTTCAACGCCAATCAAGGGGGGTTGAACTTTGACCTCTTGCGACTACATAAAAACTCTAAATTTATTTCTTGCTACCAGCTCTGCTAGTGTCTTCTATGATGTATCATTTCTGGTTCTTGGGACATGATGTGGACAGTCATTAGTATGCAGATGACTTTCTGCCCCATTTCTTATTCTAGAACCAACTGAAGCCAAGAGAGGCACTGACTGATTTAAATACATAATCAGCTGGCTGGCAAGTAATGAAATAAAGTTGAATGATGAAAGACAGACAATGGGATTGCAAGATCCTAGATATTGGTATCTGATCTAAATTAAGTGGACTCATGATTCCCCTGAAGGAGAAGAGTCCAATTGAAGTGTTTTTTGAACTAATAATTGTTACTGAAAGGTGATGTGGTCCAAGTAAATCTCTAATTCACCATTTACCACTTCGGGTGGTGTTTTTCTTTAGTCCCATGATAGCCTACCATGGTGATATATGCTTTGTTGCCTGCAGATGGCAACACTTCGCTGTCTCAGATTGTGCCACCATAACCATTTTTAAAACTGTTTGTATTATTTTTTTTTTAAACCACTATAAGTTGCAGATGAATATCAATTTGAATTTACAACTTTCTTTAGCTGCTTAACAGTATGCAAGTGCATAGTGTATATTTTCTTAGATGCTTGTGTGTGGGCCCCAGCAGATGTGACAAGGGATGTATAAACATTACCTTGCCATGACTTCATTTCATAAAATGATGCATTTTTATAATTTGCATATCAATGGGGTGATATACATGAAGTCACTGTAGTTTATATCTGGTTCCCATATCCTTGCACAATGCATACCAATCCCTTAGGTAAGTGATCATTTCAATAAAGCCAGTGGGCAATCTCAAATCACTCAGCCAGCACGGGGGAGAAAACTGAGATATATGGTCTTATATGTACTTACCTGAAGCAGCACAGTGGCAGATAGGTCAGCGCTCCAGAGGGTTAATATCAGTGGTGGGATTCAATTTTTTTTTTACTACCGGTTCTCTGGGCATGGCTTGGTGGGCATGGTGTAGCTTGGTGGGTGTGGCAGGGGAAGGATACTGCAAAATCTCTATTCCCTCCCCATCCCACTAACCTGCTCTTCAGCTCTGTTTTCCTGTGCAGGGCAACAAAAAAAGACCCAGCCGATCAGCTGGGACTCGGGAGGCAGATAATAAATGGGGGCAGACCAGTTGGAGGTGATATTTGCTGGTTCTCCAAACTACCCAAAATTTCCGCTACCGGTTCTCCAGAACTGGTCAGAATCTTCTGAATACCATCTCTGGTTAATATCATTGCCCAGAGGATCATTGGTTGCCCTTTCTCCTCTTTGGAAGAACTTTATAGCTCCCGCTGCCTTAAGAAAGTTCAAAACGTTCTCAAAGATCCATCTCATTCTGGACATCCTTTTTTTGGGAACTATTACCATCTGGGAGATGGTACAGGATTATAAAAACAAGGACAAATAGGCTGAAAAACAGCTTCTCTCCCAGAGCAATGTTAGGGATAACATTGGTTACCTAACTTGGTTTGGGTAAAAAATAATATATAAACTATGTTAGTGAGTTTAAGTGTATGTATCACTTTAACTGTAAAACATGTATTTTGGGTGCGGTTGTAAAATCACCATAAGAGGGAGCAATAGAGCTCACTGTTTGCTGGCTTTTACTGGAGAGCTGACAATGTTGGATTGATGGTGATAACTGTGTGTTTTTCCCTGCTGTTGCTGAAACGAAGAAAAGGGGTTTGATTTTCTTCATATCTCTGACTGAAAAAGAGATATATTGCTGGACTGATTATTTGTAAGTTTACTGACCTCTATTTTCAACACTGGACTTTGCAACTGATTAACCCCTGGATGGACTGAACTAGTTTATGACATATGGACTGTTTTGACTATGCTATAACTCTTGCTGGAATAAAAAACTATTTAACTGGCACAGCGTATCTGTCTTACTGAGTGTAAACTACAACAACGTTTATCTTACATCATTTGCCTGCCTGCTAGACTGCCATTGCACGTTCTGCTAGGGTGTGTATCCCTAACAATAACTACAGTATATTGAATTCTACTGCATAGTGTAATATTAATGCAGCATCAGGGGTTTTCAATTCAATTGCATAGAACGTGAAGGGTGTGTGTTTTAGTTTTAGTTTTATAGTTTTCTTACGTATGATGTACACTGAAGATGGCATTTAATTTCGTTGTATAAGGTGCAATGACAATAAAGTAAACTAAACTAAACTTGAGGAGAACTGAGTGTCCATTTTGCTTTAGAAAACTGAATCATGTGATTACAAGGCCCCCAAATATGTGAATCTTAGTTAAGTTGTAGAGGCATATTCAGGCATGGTTATCCTTCGTAAACCCTTCAGAAACTGCCTAGCCCAAGTAAATTCTGTGCACTGAACCCAAGCGAATAGAGTGCCTGAAGTTCTTTTCCTATCATGGCATGTGATCAGGGGTGGGATTGAAAAATTTGAGCAACCGGTTCTCCGCCGAGTTGCTGGGTGGGCGTGGCCATGGTGAGTGTGGCCTAGTCTGCCTCCTGCACCATGGGGGGGGGTTGTTTTCACTCTCCCCAGGCTCTGGAGGCTTCCCTCAAGCCTCTGGGAGGGGCAAAACAGCCTCCCCCAGGCTCCGGAGACTGGAAACAAACTTCCAGGAGACCCATTTTTTGCCCTCCCCAAGCTCCAGAGGCTTCCCAGAGGGTGAAAATGGCCTCCCCCAGGTTCCGGAAGTCCTCTGCAGGCTGGAAATGGGCCCATTTTTGCCCTCCATGCGCCTCTGAGGGGCATTTTCCACCTCCCTGAATTCCACACACCTGCTGCACTTACCTGGGATCCAAAACAGAGAGTCCTGGGAGGGGTGGGCAGGGCCAGCTCACCGTTGGAACTACCAGTTTGCTGAACCAGATGTAAAATTAACTTCCGGTTCACCCGAACTGGTCTAAACCGGCTGAATCCCACCACTAGGTGTGATGGGAGGGGACACAGCCTTGGAACAATTCGCTTTTCCAAAGTAAGAATGATCCCCAATCTTAAAGCATTCCAGAAAATGGCTAAGCCCTAGCTTTTCTGGAAGGCCTGTGGAGACTGAGCTGCCAGAGTTAAGATCTGTGCCAGATATTCTTTGTTATTGTCAAAGGCTGTGCTCTTTTTGTGGTATAGTTAGTTAGCATTTTGATTTACAGGTAATCCTTAACTTGCAACCAAAGGATTGTGAGGGAAGTAAAAGCAGCAGGATTTATTCTCAGTTCTCCCAGTGCCATGAACGCATTGCACTAGCACTGCTGGCCCTGTGGGAGGAAAGGATTGCAAGGAAAGCAAAACCGACAGGATTTCTTCTCCTTAATTGTACCAATAGTCCAACAGAGTGGCCTTCCCTACCCCAACTTCCTGAACTTTGGGTATCTTCAAAAAGTAAGTATGCAATTGGGATGAGGTAGAGCAGGGAAAAGGCCCATAGAGCTATGGGGAACCTAAGGGGCCAGAAGCAAAATATCTCAGAGGCAGAGGGGGTATTCAGCAGGTTCTGACCAATTCTGGAGAACTGTTAGCGGAAATTTGGAGTAGTTCGGAGAACCAGCAAATGACTGGCCCCGCCCCCATCTATTCTCTGCCTCCTGAGTCCCAGCTGATCGGCTGGGTCTTCTTTTGTTGCCCTGCACAGGAGAATGGAGCTGGAAAGCAGGTTAGTGGGGTGGGGAGGGAATGGGGATTTTCCAGTATCCTTCCTCTGCCACGCCCACCAAGCCATGCCCACAGAACCAGTAGAAAAAAAACCTTGAATCCCACCAATGCTCAGAGGGTGGGGGAAGACCTTGGGAAGCCCAATGTGGGTAGGCCTATCCCTTCACTAGGCTTTCCATGGTCTCTCCCACCCAAGTTACTCCGTGTTCTACTTAATGACTCACACATTTAATTAATGAGTGTATTGGAGACAGCAAGGATGGGGAAGTTGCTAATGACAGAGTTTATTTCATATAGACCTCGACTTCTGAGAGTAGTGCGCAGGCTCCATTATTGTTGCAAGTCGAGGACTACCTATAGTGGGCAAATCTATGCTTCCAATCAAATTCCATTCAAGTTCAAATGGCCTGCTAACCATTGGTTGGATTCAAATATTTTTACTACCGGTTCTGTGGGAGTGGCTTGGTGGGCGTGGCAGGGGAAGGATACTGTAAAATCTCCAGTCAGAGGTGGTGTTTGCTGTTCTCCGAACTACTCAAAATTTCTACTACCAGTTCTTCAGAACTGGTCAGAACCTGCTGAATACCACCTCTGCTGCTAACTCATGCAGAGTCATGCAGGTTAGATAGGCAGTGTAGAAAATTAATTAATAACTCAAAAGATCCTTGTAGAGAAAATGTTGCCATGCTCTGTTCAGAATTGCAGTTAACCCATTTTTAGAAGGATTACAGGACACAGGGAATCATAAATTAACCACTTGACTTAGATTCATACAATTCCGTAGACTAAGAGGTGGTTACCTAGTTCAGTTTGTTAACATTGTCTACTTTTTAAAGTTAATAAGCTGCACTGGTTTTGGTTGTGCTCCTTTCTTATGTTAAATGTTTTGTGTTACATTTTGCATCGTTCATTCCAACATTTTTCTGCAGGTCTAACCTATCATTCTTCAATCAATTAAAATGATACATATGCAACTTATCACCTTACATTATCTTCATAACAGCCCTATGAAGTGGTTTAGGTGAAAGATTTTATCAGTATCTCTAACAACCAAGTAGGTGTTTCACTCCACAATCACATTTCATTACTCTAAACTTTACACACAATACATCTGCCATATAGGTTACCACCAGAGTTGGGCAACAAATACAGCAAAGCGCATCTTAAAGAGGTTTGTTATCTGATGAAACTGACTGCAATTCCTCTGAGCTTATTTGATAGTAAATGACTCTTCAAAAGGCCAGAGGCCTGTTTGTCCCATAGGCACAGATATTTCAAATAAAAATGGAATTACAATCTCCACAGTAAAAACAAGAGCAAGTTTGTTATAGTGGTTAAGACATCAGACTAGCAACAGGAGACTGTGAGTTCTAGTCCTGCCTTTGTCACAAAACCAGATGTGTGATCTTGGGCCAGTCACTCTCTTTCAACGCTAGAAAGGAGGTAACGGCATAACCATTTCTTCTTCTTTTTCTTTTTTTTGAAAATTTTATTTGTGTTTTCACAAAAACAAAATACAAATTAAACATCTTTTTTTTATTAAAATAGCATGGTTGCAGGTTATCACTTCTTCATACAGACACAAAACTCAATATCATGCTCATTTTTATATTCTATTCCATATCTTATTACCGTTTTATATTTTCTACATAGTTTTTCCCCTCTTTCAATTTTCTCAACTTTATTTTAATTATCTCATCTCAAGTTCAAATCATTATATTTATACTTTTGTCTGTCCTGTTTCAATTTCATATTATCTTTTTTCATTAAACAAATTTTTTCTGTAGTTACCAATTGGAGTATGACACCTTTATATCTTTTAATTTTATCCATTCAAACTCTTATTTAAGCTTCAATGTGTACCTTTAAGATTATAGCATTCAATATAATACATAACTTCCAATTGAATTCTGCTTGGTACATTCTTAAAATACACACTATATTCTTAAAAAGAAAAAATTATACACACACACACACACACACACACACACACATATATATATATATATATATGTCTGGCATTCAGCTTTGTTCGGGTATTTTCCCACGTCATAATAGTGGTGCTTTTAAAGTTGTAGCAACGTTTCAGCAGAATCTCATCTGCCATCATCAGGCTTCTGTATGGTGTTTGTCTGTGAGTCAGACTTTTACAGTGGTTTCAGAGTGTCAGAATGGTTTTTTCTTCCTCCTGATTGGTTGAGAGTCTTGGTCTGTGTTTATTGGTCTTGGAGTTTGCTGTGTTCTGCTACTAATATCTTCTGTCTGTTTTTTTTTGGGGGGGGGGGGCTCTTTTTGTATCTTGATTGGCTGGCAACATTGTGTTACTTTATTGGAGGCCTTTAGTGCAGCTTGGCTTCGGGTAAATGGACGGCTATCATTAGTTAAGAAGCTGGGTTTCATCTGGGTGCCTGGTTGGGGTGTGTTTGAGCTGGAGGTATCAGGGGGGATCTGTTTGTGCCCAGGTGTTTGCCTGGCTTGTGGTGTGGAGATTTTTTTGTTTGTGAGGGCAGGCTTCCAAATGATTGACAGCCTGGTGGAATCATCTCTTCTGTTCATGCTTTCTGGTCTTTTTTCAATCTCTATGGCTTCTCTGATGATTCTGTGGCTGGGATTTTCTATGGTGGCTAGGGTTTTGGTGCCATTGAAGTTGATGTTATGACCTGTGGCTTCCATGTGTTGGACGAGTGAGGAAGTGTGTTCCAGCTTTTTGACTGCATTTTTGTGTTCATCCAGGTGGGTGCTTATTCTTCTATTGGTCTGTCCAATGTATGTGGCCGGGCATGATGCACAGGGGACTTCATATATGCCTTGGTTTTCCAGGTCAATTTTGTCTTTGGGGTTCCTGAGGATGGCTGCTATTTTTCTGTCTGTTTTGAAGGCAGTCTTGATGTGGTGTCTGTATAAAATCTTACTAATTTTGTCTGTAGTGCCTCTTATGTAGGGCAGGACAGCTGTTCCATAGGTCTGTTCATCTTCTGGGTCTCTATTATGTCTCAGTGTGTTTTTGTGGATCAAGTTGGTGATTTTGCTTTTGTGGAAGCCGTTGGCTGTCAATATTTTAGTCAGGGTGCATAGTTCAGTCTTAATGTGTGTCTTGTCTGCCAGGCGTTTGGTTCTAGTAATTAGTGTTTTAGCCACGGAGTTTATCTGTGCTGGGTGGTGGTGGGATTGGGCGTTGAGGTAGCGGTTAAAATCTTAACATCTTTAACATTTCTTTTCAATTAAATATCATACTTCCTTGGGAACACTTATAAACTTTCCATAGTTAATTCTCCCCCCCACCATATTTTTCACTTATATTTTTATAAATAATTACTAATGATTAAAATGTTCCCATTTAATTCTCTCAATCACTTTAATTCATTTATTTATTAACAAACATTCCACTACATTACAGTATATATTTTATCCATCATTTTAGTCATATTTTCTAAAATTATTTCTGTTTGTAATATAACAATGCTATCTTATGTACCTTTGCAGAATCCCTTTTACAATTAAATTTTCACCCATTATCTCTAAACAAGCTTATGGTTACAATCCTTATAACTTTTCCCTGTTTCTCTATTTCTTGTTTCTGTCTTTTACAACTTCTTTTCCTTGCCTTCTTCCCCCTCTTCCTCTTCTTCTCCCTCCCCTTTTTACACGCTCATCTCTCTACTTCTAACTCTCTTATCTGTAATCCCCTCTTCTGTTGCTTTCTAATATTATACTTATCTTTCAAATTGTTCTTTTTGGTTGTTTTTTCTAGTCTTAAACCTTTCACTCTCTTTCCCCTCTTTTCTTTTTTCCCCCCAAATAAAATTATTTGATCATTAAAGATGGTTTCTTCTTTGTCCCAATCTTTTTTTTTTTTGTAAAAGTTTTATTGATTTTAACAACAGACAAAAAACATAAGACATAAAACATGACATAAAAAAAATAAAAATAAAAAATTTAAACATTCTTCATAAATTTACAGTGTATCGGTTGGTTTACCACTCCCTTTTGTGCATCCATTTAATAGTCATCAGAATAATTATATTACATAATAACTCACATTATCAATCATCAATAAAATATCCCAATATCATTATTGAACAATCATTTGACTATAATTTTACTAATTCATACTTAAGCGAGATAACTATAATTAGGTTAAATTATTTTATGACAAATCATGAAATCATATCAAATCTATTATAATAAAATATTCTTAAGAATTATCAAAACCAAGAAAAATTATATATTCACGATTTCCTAAATTTCTAAATATTCTATTATCATATTGTACTATCTAACCATTGATAAAAAAGATCCCAAATTTCATAAAATTGTTATCTTCTTGTTCTCTAATTTCAAATGTCAGTCTACTCATTTCAGCACATTCCAATATTTTCTTAATAATTTCTTCCTCTATTGGTATTTTCTCACTCTTCCAATGTTTAGCAAATACAATCCTAGCCGCTGTTAATACATTTACAATCAAATATTTTAAATTTTTATTATATATATCAGGTACAATTCCCAATAAAAAAATCTCTGGTTTCAAATCTATGTGTTTCTTTATCATTTTTTCCAGCCATATGCGAATTCTAGTCCAATATTTCCTGGCCTCCTCACAAGTCCACCACATATGGTAATATGAGCCAGGTGACATTTCCAGCACTTTTCAGATTTAATCTTGAACATTCTTGCTATTCTTGTCGGGGAAAGTGCCACCTGTAAAACATCTTATACAAATTTTCTTTATATGCTGTTGACATTGTCATTTTATAATTTTGTGACCACAGTTTTTGCCATTTCTCTAAATCAATCCCATATCCAAAATTCTTCCCCCAAGCAATCATTGTTTCTTTAACTTGTTCTTCCTCTAATTTAATTTCCAACAAATAACTATATAATTTTTTAATCACTTTTTCATCAGTACCTGTCAAAATCCTATCTAAGTCAGTCAATTTATCATAAAATCCTTCTATTTTAGAATCTTTAAGATACCTTGCATGTATTTGCGCATATGAAAATCAATTCATCTTTATACCTTGTTCTTTTAAATTTTGCATCGTTTTAAGTTCACCCTTTTCATCCAATATTTCCTCATATCTAACTGTTTGCTCCTTCTTATAAGTTATAGGATACGAAAAAGCTTCAATAGTTGATAACCAAACTGGAATTTTCAAATAACATTGTTTCTTAATTTTCTCCCAATTCAACCATAACGATTCCCGTATATAATGCCTTCTGAAATAACCCTGTGATTTAGTTCCCTTATACCATAAAAAAGCATGCCAACCCAATAATAAATCATGACCTTCTAATGTCAACAATCTAGTCTTTCTTAACGTTATCCATTCTTTAACCCACATTAAGTTTGCAGCTTGATAATACAACTCCCAATTAGGAAGGCCAAATCCTCCTCTAATTCTAGCATCCTGTAAAAGTTTTAATTTTATTCTCGCTTTCTTGCCTTACCATATATACTTCAACACAATTTTATTTAGTTCTTCGAAGTAATCCTTATTTAACCTAATTGGTATTGTTTGAAACAAATATAAAATTCTGGGTAAAATATTCATCTTGATTGTTGAAATTCTACCTATCAATGACAATTGTAGGTTTTCCCATTTTTTCAGGTCGGATGCTATCTGCTGTTTAAGCTTAATATAATTATTCTCTTTCAATGTAGTACACCTTGACGTCAAATATATCCCCAAATATTTAACTTTATTCGTAACTTGAATTTTCAATAAATCTGCCAGCTCTTCTCTTTGCCTTAATAACATGTTCTTTGTCAAAATCTTTGTTTTGTCTTTATTTATTTTTAAACCAGCCATCTCACCATACGTCTCTATCTTTTCCAATAGTTTTAAAGCTGTTTCTAAAGGGTCTTCCAAAATAAAGACCAAATCATCCGCAAAGGCTTGCAATTTGAATTCCTCCTTTTTGACTTTCATTCCTTTTATGTTTATATCCTAATATTTCTATTTAAGACTTCCAAGGTCAATACAAATAACAAAGGAGATAATGGGCATCCTTGTCTTGTACCTTTTTTAATATTAATAGAGTCTGTGAATTCTCCATCTATCATTACTTTTGCCGTTTGCTTATAATATATGGCTTCTATTGCTTGTATAAATTTTCTAGCAAAGCCCATCTGTTCCAATAGTAATAACATAAATCTCTAGTTCACATTATCAAATGCCTTTTGGGCATCTAAGAATATCAATGCCATTTGTTTTTCCGAGTGCGCCTCATAATATTCCAATGTGTCCAGGATTACCCTCATATTGTCTTTAATCTGTCTCTTTGGTAAAAATCCATTCTGATCAGAGTGAATAAAGTTATTTAGGTATTTTTTAAGCCTTTCTGCCAAGATTGAAGCAAAGATTTTATAGTCTGCATTCAATAAAGAAATAGGTCTATAGTTCTTAATTTGTAATGGGTCAACCCCTTCTTTTGGAATAAGTGTAATATAAGCTTCTGACCATGTTTCAGGTATTTTCTTATTTATCATAACTTCATTCATGACTTCTAACAATGGAATGCTCAACGATTCTTGTAGCGTTTTATAAAATTCTGCCGGGAAACCATCTGGTCCTGGTGCTTTTCCATTGTTCTGTCTGTTAAGTGCTGTTAACTGTTAAGTGCTTTGTCCCAATCTTCTTGTTCTGCAAGCATTTCTTCTTATTTCTCATAGTTCCAGATCTCCTTTTCTAAGAATTGAAATATGAAGCCAAAAGAACCTCTCCCTTCTTGTGCATCTTCTTTCCATTTTTTAAGTTCCATTTTCAGTTCTTCTAAGAGTGATACCATTTTAAAGACAACCACCTGGTTAATTTTAGTCATCTAGATGCAAAAACCAAAAATCACCAAGTAATCCAAATAATCCAAGGCTGTTTCTTCTTGCTTCTTTTTTCCTTTCCTTACTTTCTCTTCCCGGGCTCCTATTATTTTGTTACCAAGTTTCAGTTAAAATGTATCTTTGAGGAATCTTGTTAAAATTTCACTGTAAGTTCCTTTTAGTTACAGTTCCATTCTTTAGTTCCAGGCAGTCTCCTCCATTTTTCCAGATCCTGCCCTTTTATTCTTTTTTTTTCTCCTTTCCTGCTTTTAAAAACTTTTAAATATCCAAAAATCTTTATTATCCCTTTTGACTTTTATTTTCAGCTTAGATGCCTAATTAATGTCAAAGTGGATTTTTTTCAATTTCTTGCTTAAGTCTCTTAGCTGTATAAGGAAGGGAAGAAAAAAAAAAATCTAATCCTTTCCCTTCTCTCTCTCCTTTTGCCTTAGGAAGGCTACACCCGGACTATTGCATCCAGTTTTGTTCACCACATTACAAAAAAAATATTGAGACTTTGGAAAAAGTGCAAAGAAGAATAACTAAAATGATTAAAGGCCTGGAGACTAAAATGTAAGAACACCGGTTGCAGGATTTGGGTTTGGATAGAATAGAATAGATTTCTTTATTGGCCAAGTGTGATTGGACACACAAGAAATTTGTCTTGGTGTAAATACTCTCAATATACATCAAAGATACATTTGTTAAGAATCAAGAATCATAACGTGCAACACTTAATGATTGTCATAGGGTACTGTAGGAAGTTAGCACCCACCCCTTTCCTAGAAAATTGAAATAGCCTAGGAAATATTAAAAAGGCAGAATAGTTCCTCTTAAAAGAGTAGAAACTCAGCAGAAGCTCACTCCCACCTTTGTTAAATTCACCCCCACCTTTGTTAATAGGTGGGCCATTAAGGCCTGGGGCAGAATACTTTACATAACAAAAATCTCCAAGTAAAGCTATAGCAATTGCGAATAGCCCTTTTAAGGGCATAAATCATCCAGCAAGGCTCAACCAAGCCTGGAACTCAGGACAGCCTACAGAGTTGCCCCTGCATGGGGGTCTGACAACAATTAGACTACAAGCTCCAGTTCAAATCCCAACAGAGGGTATAAAACCCAGGCACTCTCAGCACTCAGCCCTTTTATTGATTTCTTCCTTTTCATTCTGGAGCTCCAAACCATGTGACCCTGAGATTAAACCTTCCAGACAGCCTCCATGTTTCCAGTGTCTTTTTCCCCACTTGGAACTGAACCCAGAAGGATATTTCTTCCAACAGTACAATAAGCAACCAAATCATACCAGAAAACAGTCAATATAAATAGTAAGTATACAAGCGACAAAGTTACAGTCCTACAGTCACAAGTGGAGGGGATGGGTGATAAGGAGTGATGAGAAGATTAACAGTAACTAGCCAAGAGAAAAGAAGGGGTGGGACACAACGACATGATAGCTGTATTCCAGTATATGAGAGACTGCCATAAAGAGGAGGGGGAGAGTCCCATTTCTCTTCCAAAGCACCTGAGGGCAGGACAAGAAATAAATGGATGGAAACTAATCAAGGAGAGAAGCAACTTGCAATTAAGGAGAAACTTCTGAACGGCGGGGACAATTAACCAATGGAACAGTTTGCCTTCAGGCGTTGTGGGTGCTTCATCCCTGGAGGTTTTAAAGAAGAGACTGGATGGTCTCTTGTCGGAAATGGTATAGATCGGACCTGGAATAGGGGGCTGGACTAGAAGACCTCCAAGGTCCCTTACAGCTCGATTCTGATCATTCCTTCACCTTGAACAAAATAGCCTCAAGTGGCCCTTGGGGAGTGGCGGGAACCCGCCTCGCAAACACCTCAGGCTCTTTCGCTCCCTCCCAATCACGAGGCGGCCGAGGCGCCTGACCGGATTGCGGCGACTGGCAAATACCGAGCCGCCCCACCCGCGCCGAGCAAATCCATTCCCCGCCCACAGGGGGAGAGGAGGAAGGGCCCGGCTGCCGGAAGCCGCCCGCTCTGGCGCCTCGGCGATGTGCCGGGGACGGGAAATTCGGCGGTTTCGGCGACTGCTAGGAATTGGGCCGGCTGCCGATTGCGAGAAGGGCGGGCGCGGGTGGCGGCGGCTGCAAGGGTGGTGATGGTGCCCGGCGGGCCATGCTGCTGAAACTCCTGCAGAGACAGACCTACACCTGTCTGTCCCACCGATATGGGCCCTGCCTTTGCCTTGGAGGCATTGTCCTCCTGCTCGTCTCCGCCCTACAGTTCGGCGAGGTAAGGCGCGATCCCCGTTGCCCGGTTGGCAAGCGCCCAACCGTCCGAGCGATGAGCTCCCCGTCGCCCGCGATCCTGGCACGAGGGAGGATCTGGGCGTTTTCTCTTATCTCGCCTCTTTCCTGGAGGGGTTCCCCCCCCGCCCCGCCCCCCCGTCTCTTTCTTTCTGTCTCTCAAGCGATGTTCCTCCTTCAGGCCTCCCCGTTCGTGGCGCTCCTTTCAGAGAGGCGCTTTGGCTGCCCCGTTGCATTTCAGCCTGGCCTCCGGGCCCTTGAAGGGCTGCATGATGGGCGGAAGCCAGCCCCCCCCCCCAAGACTTCCCCTGTTGGATTGCTCTCTGGCGATCGCTCTTCTAAGAGAGACGCAAAGCTCTTGCTGCCAACTTTATTTCGCTGCACGCCGGGGCGCTGTACCTCGGTCACTTCCCTCCCGTGCTGGCCTCCTTTCCTTTTCCAGTTTCTTCTGTATAACGTCAAATAATAATAACAACAGCTTCCCTAAAATTGTTATTGTCTTCACTTGATTGCATGAATTCCCTGCTGCTTGCTCTGTGCCTTTTCCCGTGCCGTGTGAGCAGCCAAGCACCCATAATGCCAATACAGGAAAGGCCGCGGCGGCAGCCGCTTTAGGGAACTCTCCGTTTTCTCGGCTCCCGCTCCTGAGCCTTCAGGTCCGGCTAGATCTGAACTGCAAAAATCCGGGCGACCGTAAAGTGACAGAAAGGGGGAATGAGTTTTTTTTTTTTTTTTTTAAAGAATATTCTCTGTTACAGAATAGTGGCGTAGAGGTGAGGAAGTCCCGAAGGAAGACCGTGATTTATACCGCTGCGCCTCCCGCCTTTGCCAGCCCTAGTAGACTCAGCGGCAGTTTGCGCTGGAAAGGGGATTTTCGGGGATCCCAGCCTGGAGGCTGCTGTTCTTGCAGTCATGTTGTGAAGGAACCAGGGAAGAGAGAATAAGCATGCCAATTTCATTTTATTTTAATGACATTTTGTATGCTGCCCACCTTAGCTGCAAAACTCCACACACCCAGCAGGTGGCAACCAAAGAGCCTCAAAAATTTCTTAATCCTTTTATTTAGTTTAAGGGATGCCTGGACTTTTGCAGCCTAAAGATAAGTAGGCTTAAACACTTAAAGGTGGGGATTGGCATGGGAAATTCCTTGGAAGGGAATATGCTTATAGGAAATCAAAGAGCAGAAGAGAGAACCCACAAATGGTAAAATATGGTTGTTAGCATGGTTCAGTAATTTAGAAGATAGATAAATATAAAACCAGCTGGAAAGTAACTGTTTAGAAATTATGGTATGTTGCAATGAAAAAGGCCATATTCCTCCCATCTTTCTGATAGAGGAGGTTGGCTAAAGAAGATCAGCAGGTGAAATTCTTAAAAGCAGCCTCACATGAGTTGTTTCCTTTAAATGCATGGAGGCAAATGAGTGAAAGGGTGAAGGATTTCTGCAAGGGGCAAGGTAGACGGGAAAGCAGCCTAAAGGGGAAGCAGACAATGCTCCTCTCATGAACATGAAACTGATATTTATTATAGATAGATAAGTAGGTAGATAGGTAGATAAGTTGGTAGGTAGATAAGTAGATAGATAGATAGATAGATAGATAGATAGATAGATAGATAGATAGATAGATAGATAGATATTTGGTAGATAGATAGGTAGGTAGGTAGGCAGGCAGACCTTTTGGATGAATGTATAGTTAGGTAGGCAGGCAGGAAGACAGACAGACCTTTTAGATGGATGGATGTATAGGTAGGTAGATAGATAGATTGATTGATTGGCAGGCAGGCAGACCTTTTGGATGAATGTATAGATAGGTAGGCAGACAGACCTTTTGGATGGATGGATGGATAGGTAGGTAGGTAGGTAGATCTATATTGGTAGATAGGTAAGGTAGGTAGGTAGATAGACAGAAGGACAGGCGGACAGGTAGGTAGGCAGGCAGACAGACAGACAGATCTTTTGGATGGATTGACAGACAGACAGACAGAATGCGACAACGGCAGCACTTTGGGAAAGTAGAGCAAAGCCAGAGTGACTTTCCCAACGTGCTGCCGCTGTTGTGTTCGATGCACCTGCTCCGGTGCAACAGTCAATGGGGTGAACCTGCAGTGCCGGCACCTCGAACGTCCCCCTGCTGCCTCTTAGCGCCCCACCCTTCAGCAGCCACTTCCGAGCAGAGTCTGTCTCACCTCCCGTAATCCCTAACATCACTTCACACTGACTTCTAGGCCTTGGCCCACCAAGCAAAACCTCCTGATACTCGCCTCGGCCAGGAACGCTCAACATGCCGAAAGGCCTGCCCTATGTAATTCCTGTGACACAACTACGAGGCAGTGCATGCACTTTTACCTTTCTTCCTTGGGGCACTAAGAGGCAATGGGGCGTAAGAGGCACCGGCTCTGCAGGCTCCAGTGCAACAGTCAATGGGGTGACCCCTGCTGCCTCTTAGTGCCCCCACAAGGCATCCCGCCACCCACTTTGGGAACCACTGGCTTAAATTCTTCAACTGGAAATCTTCTGACATATTTATTGCACTGATTCCCAGTCAAGTAGAAATTGCTCTCATCACTGAAGATGACCTTGGCCCACTGTTCATTGGTCCACTTGGCATACTGTACAGTCTATGCCGAAGAGATGCCGCCTGGTGATAAGCAATAAGGGCTGGCCGATTTCATATTAGTAACCATGTTTGGTTACCTAAACAGTTCTTTTCAGGACCATAAACAATAAAAATGTTAACAAAACACTAGCATCGGCCTTAGTAATTGCAGCACGTATGCCACTTGGTATGCATCAGTTAATCTGTTTTCATAGTCATTGTAAGCATGCAAGAAAATTCACAATCCCTATCCAGGCAGCACCAAATTGCAAAAAGCTTATGCTTTTCACTTAAAAACCACCAGTATCTATTTAAATATAACAATATTTGCGTAGCGGTTAGCATAAAATATCATAAAATCAATGGCCTATCCAAAAAATGTCATAAACCATGAAGCGTAAAGTGTGCAGGACTTTTTCACACAGCTGCAGACACTGAAAGGCTTATGTACGTGTATCTTATCTTACATCAGAACATACAGCAAGTACAAAAAACCAAGATTTATGTTATGATATGCTTTTTTGTCATTGTGGTTTGAACTGGATAACAATTCTCTGAATTCTAGTTGTCAAGAAAGACTTCATAGGATTGCAGACTGGGGTAATTCTATGCTGAAATTATTTGTGTGAAGACGTTACATGGCAAGCTGGGTGGTAGAATTAAAAATAAAACGACAAAGCATTTTTCTGTACTGGAATCTTACAGACATGATATTCTTCTGACTAAAATCAGAATTCTGATTTTTGGGGGGGAAATCAGCCCCTTCCCTGCCTTCCTCCCCTTTCTTCTCCTCCTTCCCCTCCCCTCGGAGGCCCCTTGAGTCAGGAGTTGCTACTGCCCGGCGTGGCTCCACGTGGCTCCAGTCCCGCGTTGCCTCGGGAAGGGAAAGGCAAAAAGGAAGAGCCACGGCGGCGCTTTGCAAAGAAGACTGGCGAAGGTGAAGCGGTTTTGCAAATGATTCCTGGCTGGATGTAAATAAACGGTTTTTTGCCCAGGAAGCCCATTCTCACGAGTTTAAAAGGCTCATGTAATAATACACCTTTCTCTCTCCCCCCACTCAACCCCCAACGGGGTGTGCTTCAACGACTCCTCGGGCCATTCTCGCTCTTTCAAAAGCGTGAGGCGGGAGTCAGTCGCAGGAAAAACCGAGCCAAGGAGCGGGGACACAAGTCGCAACCGCAAGGCTAGTGGCGGGTGGAGTGGGGTGGGGGGGAGGAAAGAATATTATTCCTGTTATTCTCGCGCTGTGGGGATCATGAGTGGGTGTTTGAGTGGGTGTTTTGTGTGTGTGGGCGTGAGCGTGCGCTGATGCCGGGCAGGAGCTGCCTTTGGGGTTATAGAGCCGCCGCCTCTCGCCAAACTACCCGCGCCGGACACAAAAAAAGTTCTCCGTGGGGAGGAAAGTGGACCCACGTCACTTCTCTTCTCCCGCCCCTTCCCCTGCCAGGTGCCTGCGCGATCAGCCCAGAGGAACCCTGACACCTTTAGCCCACAGCTTGGAGGATCTCATGCAGGGGGGCGAGGAAGAGTCCGAAAGCACCAGCTGAGGCTTCCGTGCAGGGAGGGGTCGCTGGGGAAGACCTGGAGGGGAGGTGGGGGGTAGAGGAAAGAGAGAAAGGGGGGGTGTTAGTTGAGGTCAGGGCGGGGAGCTGATCGGATGCTTAGTGGGTGCTTAGGCAACCCCTGCACCCCTGGCTACTTTTCAGATTTTTTTTTCAGAGGGGAATATCATGCCTGATTTTACCAGTTCTTTTTTACACATATATGGCTGGAAAAAGAATTATGCCCATGATTCAACTGAGAGCAGATATGTCATGCTTAAAAAGATCTTTAATAATAACAAGGCTTGGTAAGTTATATTAGAGGGGAACCTTCCATTTGTAGTTTATTCCATTTTATAAAACATCGTAAAAATATAAGAAAGGGTAGACTTAAACCTTTTTTCTTTGCATTTCCATCTACAAGTTATATCAGTTTTAAAATCCATTTCAATTCAGTTACTTCAGAATATAATCTTAAATATTCTTCCACAGGTTGTACTGGAGTGGAGCCGGGACCAGTACCATGTCCTGTTTGACTCTTACAGGGATAACGTGGCTGGGAAATCGTTTCAGAACAGGTGAGACAGCCTCAGGTCTGGAAGGGATTGCTTCCTTTATTGTGCAAGAAATGCAGATGTGTTTGTTAGTGTTTGTTCGAGAGGTAGGTTGGGCTAGTGCCGTGATGGCAAACTTATGGCATGCATGCTGGAAATGGCATGCAGAGCCACTTCTGCCGCCATGTGAGAGGTCACCCGGAAGAACCCCACTGTGCATGTGCGGGTGCTGCCCAACAGCTGATGTTGGGTATCTGGTGCGCATGTGTGGAGGAGCGGGGGAACATGGGAGATGTGCATGCATGCACAGAGATGCGCAGCGTGTGGGGGATCATGCACACATGTGCAGAGGTGCATGGCACATAGGAAATCACATGTGCATGGCACACACGGGGATGGGGGCTCACGTACACATTGCCTTCTGGGTGCTGGTGCACGCACAATTTTCGGCACAGGAGCCCCAAAAGCTTAGCCACCACTGGTCTAGTGGTTAAGGTACCAGGTAGAAATGTAGAGACCATGGGTGGGCTATCTTGGACCAGTCATTCTTTCTCAGCCTAAGAAGAGAGCCATGACAAAGCATCTCTAAAAAACCGTGCCATGAAAATGCAGTTCACAGGCAATCTTTGAGAGTCAACACAGACTCAAAGATACACACACAAAAAGGAGAAATTGCAGCAACACCTGCGGTGGGATTCAATTTTTTTTTACTACCGGTTCTGTGGGCATGGCAGGGGAAGGATACTGCAAAATCCCCCTGCTTTCCAGCTCTGTTCTCCTGTGCAGGGCAACAAAAGAAGACCCAGCCAATCAGCTTGGACTCAGGAGGCAGAGAATAGATGAGGACAGGGCCAGTCAGAAGTGGTATTTGCTGGTTCTCCAAACTACTCAAAATTTCCACTATTGGTTTTCCAGAACTGGTCAGAACCTGCTGAATACCACCTCTGAGCAACACTATTTCTTCTGCATTGTTTTTCCTCTCCCCCTTCCTTAAGTCATAAATTCACTGTACAAACTGAAGAAAAGTATAAATTCACTGGACAAATTGAAGAAAAGCAGAGAGAAAATATGAAACACTGAAAAAATAAGGTTGTTTTTTTAAAACCAAAAGTTGTATCCAATACAAATGTTACATGCAAATGTTTGGTTATTTATTTTTATTTGAAATAGTTTTAGTTGTTAAAAGTGATAATACAGAAGAAACAATGTTGATGCAATTTCTCCAGATTCTTGGAAGTGAAGATAAATGTTTTCATTAAAAAACAAACAAACCCTAGTATGATACTTTGTAAATGTTTAGAATTGATGTACTTATGAATGTATAGTATCTGTTATAGAAACAGTCTTTCAGCATGGAATTTTAGATACCTTTAATCTTAGTCCCCATGACTTAGTTTAAAATTCAGCCAATAGTTGTCAAAGACATTTTTCCTATGTCATCTAGTTGTTACACATTCTTATCTTGATTGATTAGCCATGATCAATTAATCCAATTTTCATTGCTTAAACAATTAAACCTAGGAGATTAGTTTGTATATCCTAGGCTGAAATGTGGTTGATTTATTTGTAGCTTAGTGTGTTTTTACAAAGAACTAAAGGTTCCTGGCATTTTCAGAGATCTGGAAATAGGCAATAGCTTTTTCAAAAACATGATACCTTGAGAATAACTCTGATTGGGTGTATTGATAGCCACTAAATATAGAATACAATGCAGCTCAATTTGTCTTACACAGAAGGTAACAAAATGGCAGTTTGGATCCTTGCTTAGGCAGGAACAAGTTAGCCTTATTCCATTCACCTGGACTGGCCTCTGAACCTTCCTAGGTATCTGGACTGGCCTTTGAACCCTGCCTGCTTGAGTCGTTATTGTTCTGTTGGATTTTAGATATTTCACTTTTTGTTAGTTTTGATTTCAAGTTTTCTTCCTTTATTTTGAACATTTTTAGTCTTTTGAAATGCAGATTAATTTAGATGGCTTATACAAGCATATACAATCCTTTTGGTAGGTCAAAGGTCACAAAAATGTGCAAATATGTAAATGTGTGTTATGATTGTATCTCTTAACCAAGCAACATGTAACCAAGGGAGAGTTGAAAATGTACTTTTTCAGAGCAAGTATGAGTTCTCAGGAGCAAATACACAGTAGTTGCCTCCTAATCCTCCTGAATAAAGGACAATAGATCTGTGCCCCTACACGTAGTCCTTGACTTACAACAATTCATTTAGTGTTTGTTCAAGGTTAAAATGGCATTGAAAAAAGTGACTTAGGACCATTTTTCACACTTACGCCCCATGATCATGTGATCAAAATTCAGATGCTTGGGAACTGGTTCATATTTATGATCACTGCTGTGTCCCAGTGTCATGTGATTGCCTTTTGCAACTTTTTGACAGGCAAAATCAATGGGGAAAGTCAGATTTACTTAACAACCGTGTTACTAACTTATTAATTGCAGTAATTCACTTAACAACTGTGGCAAGAGAAAGGTTGTAAAATGGGACAAACCTCACATATTAAATGTCTCACTTAACAATAGAAATTTTGGACTCAGTTGTGTCCTAAGACAAGGACTACCTGTATTTAAAGCTACTAGCAAAATAATAATAATAATAAAAATAAAAATAAATAAATAAATAAAATAAAAAGGATTTATAATGTACCTTGCCTAGCATTTGGTTATAAGTGCCTGCATAGGCTGTATAATTAAAAATAAGTAGTAGCAAATTGTTTTGTATCTTTAGAATAGATTGGATACTTCAAGGATTAAATAATCATATTAATAAGCATCTAATTTTACTTAAATGAAATTAAATTCTGCAGAGATGCTGAGTTTAACGTGAATGCTTGTAATTCAGGATTTCACCAAGTTACTCTGGTTAGGCAAATTACAGCTTATTCAGCTTTGGCAATAGTTGTTATAATGGCTAAACAATACCCGCCCTTCCTAATTAAAAGAACAGCTACAAGTATCTAGGAATATAAAGATACTAGGTAGCAGATTATTAAGAATATTTTTTTTTTTAAAACTGTATTTTTGTCTGAGCAAAGACTCTGACCTTAATTCCCAATCAAGAAGATCTGTGGGTAACTTATTCATAATTGGTCATCAAAAGGATAAAATGGGGAAATGAATCAGTGGAACTTTATACTGTATCATGAGATGTTGAGGCATGTTGGGAAATAATATTGAGTTTCATATTTATTCTTACCCCATTTTGGTCTCCTTTGCGGTCAGTATACAGTTAATTAAAACAGTGAGTATTTGATTGTTGGCAAAGTAGCAGGAACATTTGAGATCAGGTTGTCTATTTGAACTTCTTAAATATTAACTTTCTTTCACATAAGCATTTCTGGAATGATTCCCATTATAGAAGAAAATCACACAAATCGTTTATTAAAGGAAGGAAAGATTACTAATTGCTTGATGACTTCTAGCTCCTGAACTTGATGGATGACTGGAAAGTTTCATTTCAATAAACCTTATGATGTTCAGTGACAGGAATTGGAAGGTTTAACCAAACAATGTTAATGGATCAAATGTATTAAATCGCTCAGAGGTGGGATCCTACCGGTTCAGTCTGGTTCTATAGAACCGGTAGCTCTGAAGAGCGGCTGACATCGAACCGGTTCTCTGGGATGACGTTTTGGTCTGCTGTATGGCCCTCCTGCCCACCCAGGCTCTAGGCTGTCCTTTAGTGGCTATGTTTTCCTCCTCAACTGCTTTGCACAGCATATTTGAGTGCTGCTCATCAACTGGAGAAGGTAAATGCTTGCCAGAGCTGGTAGCATGCATGTGCGTATAGCATGCGTTTGACATGCATGCATGCGCTCTCCAAACCAATTGTTATGCTGGTCGGATCCCACCCCTGAAATCGCTTATCATTTGCAACCAGTATTTGAAGAAAAGTTAATTTGTAGCACTATAAAATGCTTCACAATGAAATCCTGGGTAGACTAATCAGGGTTGTTTTTTTTTTCATTTGTTTTTCAATGATTTCTAAGGCTTTGCTTACCTATGCCTATTGATGTGGTGTATACCTGGGTAAATGGCACAGATGTTGAATTGATCAAGGAACTGCAACAGGTGAGGAAACAGATGGAAGAAGAACAGAGAACAATAAGGTATGGATTTTGTTCTTTGTGAAACCGTAAAAAGAAAATAGTTGTTTTCTAATGAGGCACTTTTGTTTAGAACGGGGTCCCCAAACTCAGCCACTTTAAGACTTGTGGACTTCAACTCTCAGAATTCTGGGAGTTGAGGTCCACAAGTCTTAAAGTTGCCAAGTTTGGAGACCTCTGGTTTAGAAGATAATGTATTAGTGGCCAAAGCTATTAACAGAAAGAGGCCATTTTATAGAGATTTTGTTGATTTTCAAGAAAGCAGAGAACATTTTATGTACAGTATATATAGTACATGCATTCACCTTGTATATGTGTAATCATTTTAGTTTTAATTTACTTTATTGTCATTGCACCTCATAAAATGAAATTAAATGCCATCTTCAGTGTACATTATTACAAAAATAAAACACAAACACATCCTTCACATTCTATACAATTGAATTGAAAATCCCGGATATTGCATTAATATTGCACTATACAGTAGAATTCAATATATATTTGAAATGTGTAATTGTTTTCTGTTTACTTGTTCTTTAGGGAATTTCTTGGAAAGAATGTCACTGAGCCAACAAAGAAAAGGTAAAAAAATAAGTATTTTGGAGTTATGTTTTCTGTTTTCCATATTTCAAATTGGAACTTAATTATGAGAAATTTTAAACAAGCAAAACACATAATAGTTAACCTTAATAAAAATTAAGATGAGAATATTGTAGCAAAATGTGTAAATTTTCTCTAATGTTCAATAATAAATACCTTGTGTATTAAACGAACCACATGGACATTCTATGGTAGGCTCTGATTATTATGACCCAAGTCTTATAAAGCATATATCACTCTCCTTGTGACTATATACTATATAAGTCATCTTATAGCAGTGGTCTTCAACCTTTCTGGCTTGGCAGCCTGGTGGGGGCTAGAGGGGATTGTTCTGTGTGAGTGGCAGGCATGAATGTGAGTGCCTGCCACTTGCACAAATGAAGCTGTGCTTAGTAAGACCACACCTAGAGTACTGCATCCAATTTTGGTCACCCCATTATAAAAAAGATGTGAGACTCTAGAAAAATAACAGAGAAGAGCAACCAGGATGATTAGGGGACTAGAGAAGAACGGTTACAGGAACTGGGCTTGGCTAGTCTAGTAAAGAGAAGGACCAGGGGAGACATGATAGTGGTCTTCCAATATTTGAGGGGCTGCCACAGGGAGGAAGGGGTCAAGCAATTTTCTAAAATGCCTGTAAGCCAGACAAGGAATAATGGGTGGAAACAACAAGAAGAGATTTAACCTGGAAATAAGGAGAAACTTTCTGACAGTGAGAACAATCAACCAATGGAACAGCTTGCCCTTGGAAGTTGTGGGAGCATCATCACTTGAGACCTTCAGGAAGAGATTGGACTGCCATTTGTCAGAAATGGTATAGGGTCTCCCACTTGGGTGGGGGTGTGTGTTGACTAGATGACCTACAAGGTCCCTTCCAACTCTGATTATCTGTATTAAATGCATTTGCCCATCACTCAACATGGCCCATTTCCAGACAGGCTGAGGGTCAGCAGTGGGCCATGGCCTGGGGGTTGGGATCCCTGTATTAGATATTTAGGTTTATATATAATACAGAATTAAATTGTTTGGATGACAAGATTGAAATGAATCAAGCTATTAGCTGTCAAAAATGCTACTGCAAAATGATCTGCTGGTAATGTAGTGGAATAAAAATCAATGGGCAGGATCCATAAATGGTACGTCTTAATAGAAGGACAAAACCAGGTCAAACAGTGTTGAAATAGGGTGGGTAGACTGTAGGAAAGCCATTGGTTACTGTGATAGGGCCTCGTGTGCCTAGTCTGGCACCCCAAAAACCTTTTACAAACACTTGGAAGTTTTTGTTTTGAAATTAAAAGTAGAATGGGAGTAGAGTGTCTCCATGAAGCCTTCTGCTTCCATTCCCACCTTTAAAGCCTTCCAACTCTTCTAAAAAGTAGAAGGGGAAAGTGCTTCCTCTAGTGAGGTTACCGTTTGAGTGGATGACTTTCAGTGGCCTTTTAGAATGTATATTACTGCTTCTAGCCCAGGAGTCTGCAACCTCTGGAGCCATATGCAGCTCCTTCGGCCTTCTGCTGCAGCTCCCTGTCAGCTGATCCCACAACTGGCTGGCCCCTCCCCTCACGTCCCTCCTCACCTAACCTGATGGAGACTCGCTCCATATTCCAGAGAAGGAGGCGATTGGTTGGGAATAAGTGACATCAAGTTGGCCATGCCCACCCTGTCACACCGATTGTTAAATTATTGTTCTAGCCTCTTAAATGATGCCCACCCCTATATTATAGTAATTTGTACAGGAAGTAATTCATCAGATTGGCAATGTACCAGCCACAGAAGTAATGGCATCTGCAACCTGCCAGGTGTATATGGACCTAAGTCAATCAACCACATGATCTTAATAATTAAATGCCCAACATTTTACAAAACCAAAGAGAAGAATATTGTATTAGTATGTATATGAATAGCATATTCACAAAAATATGTGCTTATTTTCATTGATATGTTCCAAATTAAGGAGGCTGTAGATAGTTTCCCAGTTCATCCTTAGTTTAAGTATTTGATTAAACTGGGTGATATATTTAAGCTGTATATAACTTGAAGTCTTACTTGAGAAATCTTTTTTTTAAATGATGCCATATATACAAGATTGACGTGGTTAGCTTTTCAGATTTTGTTTGATCAAACATCTGTCATACATAAATTTTAATCCTAAATGTAAGTCTGGCTTTGATCCTCTCTTGATCCTAGTGAAAAACAACTGGAGTGTTTATTGACGCATTGCATCAAAGTGCCAATGCTTGTCTTGGACCCCGCTTTGCCAAACAACGTTACCCTTAAGGACCTGCCATCTGTCTATCCTCCACTACGATCTGCCAACAATATATTTTCTGTTGCAAAGCCAAAAAATCCTTCCACCAACGTGACGGTTGTTGTTTTTGACACTGCTAAAGAAGGTATGGATCTTCTTTCATCTTCTGCTGCTTGAATATGCATGGTTTCAGTTTACCACTGGGCTGTTCTCATTGGTTTTCTTTTCATTAGGACCTTTTGTAAAGAATTCCACTCCTTCTCCCCTTGTTGCCATGATTTAAGAAAATAATTGGATAAATGTATGAGCAGAAAACAACGTGTCTGAAAAAAATAACCTTTTTAATCTTGTTCTATATGCAAAACTATCTATCTATCTATCTATCTATCTATCTATCTATCTATCTATCTATCTATCTATCTATCTAGGGTTGCATTTTACAGAGAAAAATAATATAGAAAAATAAGTGAGATTGTTTTAATAAAAACATCTATGTGGATCTAGTCCTTCTATGATTCTGCCGTCTTTGTGTACCTTGTTGCTACTATTACTTAAAATTCAAAAAAGTACCTAAGGGATTGCACAAAATGTGAGGGTGGAGTCATGTCTTCATCCCATAGCTGAAATGAAGTAAGATTAGTCTTCTACAATCCAATGTGTTCTGGACTTTTAATGCCTACCACTTCCTATATTCCCTTATGTGGAGAAACATACCAAGTGGAGAAGAAACTGGGACATTGCATATTATCTCAGATTTAAAATCAGATTCCTCCCCCCCAACAGCTCCTTGTGAAATGCCATTTCCCAATAGAGTCTTTCATATGTCTTTTCATAGGGAGATTTGTTACCTTTTATTGCTTCTTCTCCTTCCCCATCTGGAATCCTATAGGATTGTCTGCTAACTTTCCAAATAAAGCCAGTCTCACTTTAAATTGTGTGTATGTGTGTTTGTGTGCGTGGAGAGGAAGAAGGAGGCTATTCAGTGCTCAATCTTGAAAATATTTGACAAAATATTTACTTCTTGATTTCTTGGATGACCTTGGGCCAGTCACTCTCTCAGCCCTGGGAAATGCAAACTGCTTCCAAAAATCTTGCCAAAAACATCTGCAGGGTTTTATCAAAGCAGTTGCTCAGACTCAACATTGACTTCTCCCCCCACCAAAAAAAAGAAGAAGAAAAGGAATGGGGAGCTGTAGCCTTGGCACCTAATCTTGATTAATCTTGTATGCTTTTGCTCATACAGGAGTACTTGAGAAGGAATGGCTCTCTCTGTTCATTTTGAAGATAAGAGAACTGTAGCATGTAGCTTAATGGAATTGTCATCTCCATTCTCCCATGCTTTAAAAAGTGCTCCTGCAAAATATATGTGTAATTTTAGTTTTAATTTTTGAATCTCTGCAATCTATGAAATGATGATCTGGGATTTGAATTCCGTATTCTTTCAGCCGAAGATGCCCATTCCCTGATGTTGAAGGAGAGTATCACGCAAATGGCATGGAGGGGATATTTGGTATGTTCCCAAACGTTTGCTGGAAAGTTGGTGTATATGCTTGTAATTAATTGTGACTTGCAGCCAAATATTTTGTCAAGAAAACCAAGCCACTAGTTTTAAATTTCTTTTGCGGTACTGTTTCATGATACTTGTAAGTGAAAATTCTCTATATAATGTTTAAACATGCTTGAATGTTTTCCCAAATATTGTTGAGTTCACCTCTGGGAAGAAACTAGGACATTCTTAAATAACTCTTTTTGTAAGTGAGGTCTATAGTTTCTTCTGTTGTATGTTGTACCTGGTCATATTCATGCATACAGATAGTCCTCAATTTATGATCACAATTGAGCCACACAAAATTTCTGTTGGTAAGCAAGGCACTGTTAAGTGAGTTTTGCCCCATTTTGTGATCACTGCAGTTAAGTTAATAACATGGTTGTTTAGTGAACCTGGCTTCCCCATTGGCTTTGTGATCACATGATCCTGAGACACTGCAACCACTATAAATACATGCCAGTTGCCAAGTGTCTGAACTTTGATCATGTGACCTGGGGGATGCTACAACTGTCGGTCTGAAAAACAGTCATAAGTCATTTTTTTCTGTGTTGTTGTAACTTTGAATGATCACTAGCTTACTAATGGTTGTAAGTCAAGGACTACCTGTATGCATTTCTGCTCTCCTTCACATTGTATGTGTGTGCATGTGTACTGTTGGAAATAGGTAAAGGGGTAATAGTATAGTTGTTGACATTGAGATGCTATCCAATTGCCTCTTTGCATAAGGATGCACTGAGAAAATTTAGGGATTTGCTTATCTGTAGCACTGAATTAGATCTGGTTCATTTTTCAATCCAGCCTTTCTTTTTCTAGTTAGTCCCCTAGACCCCAGTATTTGGTTTTATTTGCTTCAGTCTTTGAAGAGTTATTGTGTTGATGGACAGACAGACAGAATTCCAAAGTCGTTTATATGTTCTTTCCCAGATGTTTGGATTGGACAAATAAAACATGGTGAATTTTCTTCTTTCAGACTACTGATAAAGAAGTTCCAGGTTTAGTGATAATGCAAGATTTGGTGTTCCTGAAAGGATTTCCACTTACCTTCAAAGAAACAAACCAGCTAAGAGCAAAGTTGCCAGAAATCCTTGTTTCCAAAATAAAGCAGGTAGGATGGCTGAGGAATGAATTATAAATAATAGGATATGCTCTTTACTGTGTTTAGTTTTCTGTTTTTCTCTATCATGTTTATTTATCTTGTCCAATTTTAAAGTAAGAATACTCCTACAATAAAAACTGAAATTTGAAAATGTGGAGATCCATAAAGCTATCTACCTTACCATGATGTACCAATTTATTGGAAAAACATGATATTATAATTAAGAATTTGCAGGATAACATGAACCAAGTACTGACTTATTTATTAATTTATTTTCAACGTTTATATGGCTGTGGATATTATATAAAACAGCCCTAATCAGGCTGAACTGATCTCCCTTTGTATCCAAAATTGAACCTGAGACAGTTGATGTTGTCAAATTTAGAGATTGGTTGAATATCTATGGAAATGGTTGCAAGAATTCAAAGTTTTTAACAACCACAGGTTATTTAAATTAAATATTTAATTAAAGGTGTGACAGAATTGAGAGAAGGATTGTTAGTTCGTTCTGTTACCTTCTTGAGACAAATAATTGCATTTACTTCATAGTGAAAATATCTTTTCATAGATATTTATGTCTGATCACTAGGTGTCACTGTAGCCTTATAATTTGAATACTGAGTTCAAGATTTTTTTAAAAAGGTACCTATAAACAAATATACCAGATTTTAGAGCCAGGAAGGATAATTAAAGGCTGAATTTTAAATGAAATTTTCTACCAATATAAATGAATACAGATACTGGCTAAATTGGAAAGGCATATACCTACTCCTATTGGTATCTTATGACTATCACTTGTTGATTATATCTTAAGATGTATGATCGTATCTTATGATTTATTACTTTGTTGCTTGTATGTACACTGAGAGCTTATGCACTGGAGACAAATTCCTAGTATGTCCAATCAAACTTGGTCAATAAAGAACTATTCAATTCTGTTCCGTTCTGTTCTATTCTATTCTATTCTATTCTATTCTATTCTATTCTATTCTATTCTATTCTATTATTATTTTCTATTTCACCCCATTCTACTCCTATTCCTCCCAGGTTTAGTCTAAAGAGTTTATAGTAGACTATAGTATTCAGGAATTTGTAGAATTGTCATGTAACATTTCTAAATATTAGGATAGTTTGCAGTCTGAATCTCCTCACATATCACTCACAAGACCCCAAAATTTTAAAAAAAAAACAGTTCCTTAATTAAAAATTAACATTAATTTTTACCTAAATTTAAAACATGGAATTAATTACCAAAAATCTCACAAGATTCTCCCAAGGGGCTGGATATTTAAAAAATAGTGCCAGCGCTAGAGAATTATCTGTCAGACCTTGCCACTTTCCTACAGGTTCCCTTGTCTTGAACTGGGAATCATTGATGTATATGGTATTCTTTGATATTTAGGAAGGTAAGATACTGGACAACAGATAAATTAATGCAATCTTTTACACATGGAATGGAACTTCTGAACACTGCATAATTATATACATAACTGCAGAAAGGACAGTGTGACATTGTTGAGCTTGTAAAGCCACACCAGGTTTCTGAGGGCAGTTTTGCAATCTGTAGCATTATTTTTGGAGAGTGTCTCCATAACTCACCTTGGTCTTAAATCCAAGGACGCTAGCCTTTCATCAGATTGTCTAGAAGATAATGCCCTGGAAAGACAGAGATTTATCGGATTGTCCTAATGGTAGATGTCATGAATCACATTTGGAGCTATCAGATAACAAGAGAATATCAATCATCGACAGCCTTAAAGTGTCATAAGCGACAGCTGGCTTTACATTTATGATTGAATGAGATGGATAAACTAAACAAATATGGGAGAGGAGCGGGGAAAGGTCTGTTACAATAATTCTGGTTCAGAACTAAGTTACCTTCCATTTATGATAGCGGAAATAAGGCAAGACAAGTATGTTTTATGACACCATAGTGCTGCTTTGCCAGAATTGTCTGGGTTTCTAAGGAAATTAAAGTGGTTTACAGGTAGAAACCATCCCATTGGTGACAGTCTGCAGGTTACAATAGCACTGAAAAGAGAACCAACAACAAATCCTTGCATTTACAACCATTGCAGTATTCCAAACAGTCACATGATCAGAATTCAGGTGTTGATCCATATAGCTAGAATAATTGCAGCATCTTGATGCCCATTTGCAACCTTCGCAGCCGGCTTCTGTTAAGCCAAATCAACGGGAGAGGACAGATCATTTAACAATCATGTGATTCATTTAACAAAAGTAGTGATGACAAAAAGGATTGTAAAATTGGGCACAGCTCATAGTAATGGAAATTCTGGCTCCAGTTGTAATTGTAAGTCAAGGAATATCTGTATTTAATGAAGTTCTTAGTCTATTTTCAGATAGATATAGTTCACCTAAGAAGCTATGTTCTTTTAGATTAGTTAGGACTGAAAGATTACATATACATGGGTTTCTTTTAGTGTGTGGCATTTACTGCATCCCATTGAAAAAGCATACCCTTCTTCTGTTTATCAAAATTGCTTGTTTTGTAAATTTGCCTTATTCTTAATTTTATGTAATACACTCATATATAAAAACAATATCTCTGCACCTCCCAGCTGTGATTTTTTTCCCAGTTTGAAAATTCTTTTAAATAACAGTGGAAAGGGAACAACATTTTTAAAAATCAAATTGATAGCAAGCTTCAAAATGGTTATAATATGAAGGAGATTCAGTTTGCTACTTATTCTTCATCCTGATCTTTTATAGTGGGTTTATACTGAGGTAGACTAGATCAACGCCATTTTAGCTGTTTTTGCCACATACACACACCCGAATTTCCATTTCCCTCCCAAAATATATATCTGATATATGCTTTATCTGAGAATAAAAACATCAATTTGCTATTTTCATGTCACAGTGCTTGTCTGATGCAGTGCCTAATGTCAGCCACTTGCCTTTTATGAAAGCACATATCTAAAATAATTGGTGGCAAGTGACAAAAATAGCAGATCAAATGTTTCCCTAGTAATGGATTACCGTACAACATGCTGGTAATAATGACTGATATTCTGGCAAGATCAACAAATGGATTTGTTCTCCTTTTCTCTATGCTTTAAGTTGGTATTTCTTAACCTGTGTAACTTTCAATTTCATCCTGTCTGGGGAATTCTGGGAGTTGAAGTCCATACTTCTTAAAGTTCCTAAGGTCAATAAACACTGCTTTAAGCTAAGTTCAAATGCTTTGTAGAATACTGTACACAGTTAAATAGTTTGTTTGGAAGTTTCATTACAAGGTATTATTGAGTAGTATCTCAATATGATACTAAGCATAAATGATGTATTGTTTGGGGAAATATAATGTAAGGATTATAAAGTGATTATTTTAATTAAATCCAGATTATAGATCCTAACGTAAAGAATATCAAAGAAACCAGTTGGTGCAAGATTTAACACATTTGACCTTCTGAAGCAGAACTTGAATTGGAAACAAATTCTATTTTCATACTTTTTTTCTCCTCTCCTCTTGTGCTGCTTTTCTGTATAAATTCTTTGTCAAATAATAGTTTGTCATTTTTAATCTAACAATTGGGCTTATTATACTTTCAAAACTAAGGTTGCATATTTGTGCCAAATCTATGTATTGTAACAGCTTATAATAGAAAGCCATGTGAGTCAAGAAAAAGGGAGAAAAATAACTAATTTCATTCCAGGGTTTGAAAATGTTTTTTTTCTACACAGTTGCAGCTTTATTCTGAAGCCAGTGTAGCACTCTTGCAACTGATTGATCCCAAGGTTTTCCAAGAGCTGAACAAACAAGCAAAGAAGAATATGACTATAGAAGGAAAAGAACTGGCCCTGAACCCAGCTTATTTATTGTGGGATCTCAGTGCCATTAGCCAGGTAGGCAAAATTCTTTAAAGTAAGGAAAAACACATTGAAAAGTTTCCAGATTTGACAACAATTTTACATTTTATGGTATGATGAAAAAAATGAAAAACTGAATTGAAAAATGTGTATCTGTAGACTAGATATTTTGGATCACAGATATCATTTTCAGCCAGATGGCTAGTGAGAATGAGAGCTATAGTCCAAATATATGTATGTTGAGAAAGTCACCTGTTCTTCCAATAGTCTAAACAGGATGAAGATATTTCACCCAGCCGCTTTGAAGATAATGAAGAGTTGCGGTACTCATTGCGATCAATAGAGAGGTATGCCCCATGGGTACGGCATATCTTCATAGTCACAAATGGGCAGATTCCTTCCTGGCTCAATTTGGACAACCCTCGGGTTACTATCGTAACACATCAGGTAAATGTTTTTGGAAATGTCTACTTCCTTCTTGCATAAAGTAAAAAAAAAAAAAGACATTTGTGACATTGATAGGTTAGGTGAAGGAGACAAGTGCAGCATTCACAGCTCATGAAAAAATATGTTAGTACAACTGTTGTGGTTTGCTGGCAGCCTGTGGAGACGGCAGCAGAGTCTCACAGTGGGGAGGAACATAGGCCAGTCCAGGAGTCTGGGGAGGACTTGGACAAGGATTCTGTGTCCAATACAGAGTAGGGTCCAGGGCCATCTGGGAGTTATGTGCTGATTTCGGAGCCTCCAGAAACTGACAGCAGCAAGGCAGAGGAACAAGGGGAGCCTGTTCCAATGCATGCATGCACAGAGCTGCCAAAAGAACAGTTAAGACAAAAGGGGCGATTTGGGAGTAAGGCTTGGAGGTGATTGGCCCTCCCATAAGACATAAAGGAGGAGCAAAAGGGACAGGAACTTTTGCAGGAAGCAACTTTGTTCATACTGGTCAGTTTGAAACCTGAAGCTCTGTGTTGAATCTGTGCTCTGGCCTTGTATAACTAATTGGAAGTTTAGTCGTTGGCAGCATTTCAAGGAAGATAAAGGTGTGTGCTTATCAGACTTATCCTGAAGGACTTTGTCAGACTTCCATGGGACTATGTACAAATTGTTTGAGACTCATTACGGGCTGTGAATGACTAAAATTCGCAGCTGTTGAAATAAAGAAAAAAGAGTTTTGGGATTCACGTGTGGTACTGTCTCAATAAGCCTTGGTCAGAACAACAACCTTCCCTAATCTTGTGTTTTTAAATCCTCACAAATCAGAGAACCTTGGTTTATTGCAACCTGAATGAGTATCATATATCATCGTAAACCCTTCTTCCTTTTTTTCCTGTTTTTCTCATGAGGAACATGGCAACTTTTATTTCTATGTTGCTTAACCAAAGCTGGTAGTGCTGCCTCACCTAAAATAGTGGTTGAAGTTCACGATGATTTGTTGAAAGCAGAATCCAACTTCCTACTCGAGGCAGGAGACCTATATCATCCTGGTCAAATGATTATCCAGTCTATCCCTAAATGCATCTGGAGATGGAGCCCCCACAATTCTGGGAGGCAGGCTGTTCCTTTGCTTTAATCTGTCAGGAAATTTCTTCTTCTAGATTGGATCTCTCTTTCACCCACTACTTCTTGTACTGCCCTGGCATTTTGGAGAATAAGTCAATGTTTTCTGTGGGAGAGCCTCTCAAAGACAGTTATCATATCCTAGCTTCAGTAATATGTGATAAGCTCATTCTAAAATATCACAAGATAAATTTTTTGGGTGAATTTACTGTAGGTATGGAGACACAAACTAATGATTTGGTTCGCACGTAACTCTAATCTACCATATGGGTTCTTGATTTTGGCTTTTTGAGAAAGGTCACTCTTCCCTTCAGATATTATGGTTTGCTGTAAAACAATCTTAGTGTCATGTGTCTAGGATAATAGAGAGTCCTCCAAATCATGATTTCATTTCCTGGGCTAAAGGTAGCTTGAAAGAAATGACACAGCGTATTCCATTTTGACCTTCATCTGAAAACATAGTGGTAAAATGCATTCATTATAAGAATGATGATATTACCATACTCTTATTTGAAAAAAAAAATCAACTATTCTTGTATGAGATATGTTAAAATATATTCATGTTTTCCTATCATTGCATAGTATATAGGAAAGCAATAAAAGAGCTTCTCCAAACCTTTGACAATATGTTTTGAAGCATGTTTTAATATATATTTTTTTACATGTAAGGTGTTTTTATTTTTGCTTTACTAATCTAGGACATATTCCAGAATGTGAGTCATCTGCCTACCTTTAGTTCCCCTGCTATTGAAAGCCATATTCACCGCATTAAAGGTCTGTCCCAGAAGTTTGTTTATTTAAATGACGATGTGATGTTTGGGAAGGATGTCTGGCCTGATGATTTCTATAGCCACTCCAAAGGGCAAAAGGTAAGTTCGCCACAAAATTGAGGCATGGGATTCGATAGCTCAAACAGCCTTTCTTCTAGCCCAGCTTGCCAAATACTTATGTGTGACATGAGAGCTGGTGTCTTACTTTCAGTGAAAAGCAGAAGCTGTTGGAAACGAAGGGGTGAGCCAACGGCAGGCTACGGAATATGGAACACTGTGAAGATGAGTGGATGGTTGAATGGGGTTGGCTGACTGCTGAATGTGTCCTGGTTTGTAACATCTAAGCAGAAATCTCTCGTTTCTTTTCTTTCCTTGGTTACCTGGGTCCCATAGCTAGTCTCCCACAAGTTTTGTTCTCCTTTTCCCCCTTCCCATTCTATTTGTCCTTTCCCCCTATCTGACTTCTGTTGCATTCCTTTTTGCTGTTTCTTCTGGATGGATTAAGGAAACTGTGGTGTCTGTACTTTTGTGCACAAGAAAGGTTTGTGTGTTAAAGAGAATGGTTGTTGCATACAGATCGAGGATCAATTATTTTTATGATTGACTTATTGATTGTATGCCATCGAGTCAGTGTCATCTCTTAGCAAACATGTAGACAGATTTCTTCTGGGATGATTCTGTTAGAGAGAGGTATATCTACACATATTTATTGGGGAGGGAGAAATACAGGTAGATTTCATGTTATAATGGCAATAGGGACTGGAATTTCTATCGCTAAGCAATAAGGTTATAAAGTATAATGCTATGTGAGCGTAGCAATTCTGGTAGTCCCAGTTTCCAATCTCAGTCATGACTCCAGGACTGTCCTGTCAGGGTTCCGACAGATGCCCTAATTAAATCATGAGCCTCAAGCCAAGCTTCAAAAGAAATCCAGTTATTTATTAGGAGCTCCATGTCAGCATGGACCAAGTGGAGCCAACTCTGACCTCAGTTAATTCATACTTTGCCTCTGACCCTCCCCCCCAAGACGTGTCATCAGTCACATTCCCCAATGAAGCAATTTCATGGGTCCTAAAAGTCACTCCCTCTGGTCATTGTGGGTTTCCGTGGAGATGATCTTGAGGTATCAGTTGAAATGTGTTTTGTTTTGACTGAGATGCCACTATATAGGAATTTTCTTTGTGTTTTCTTCTTATCTCTTTAGGGTGTAGGATCAATTCAGGGTGAACTTCCTTTGAGAAAACCAGTCATATTCTTTTGTACTTTCTCTCCTTAATTGATAGCTATTTGTTAGGGATCCCTCTATTGTATGGTATTCAGTAACTACTCTTTCATTGAAGAGGAGGAAAGCAAAAATTTTAGTGTATATTCTAAAGATGATAAATCCCTAGAAATGGGAGTGTTTAACATATTACTTTAGATTAGAAAACATGCATCTTAAAACAATTTATGTGTTTTGTATGCATTAAACATTCATAGATTATTTACTATGACTAAAAGATGGTTTAAATAAGATCTAGTTATAGTTTGGTACCGAGGGACTGTTTGCCCAGCTAGATGATGGTTTATCACCTACTTAACACATGGATGAAAGACCACCAGCAGATCAGGGCTGTAGTCTAGGTGAGACATCACAGAAATAATCCGGAAAAAAAAGCAGTGGTAAACCATTTATGTATTATTCCCAGGAAAACAACATAACTGTGGAAATGGAAAACACCGGGACTCAAACTTCATTTAAATACAAACTTACATTTTAGTTTCTACTTTCCAAAAGTAGAAACCCCAAAAGTGGGCCAATCATTTCTTCTCAGTCCAACCTACTTTACAGGGCTGTTGTTGTTGGGTAAAAAGGAGGAGGAAGGTGGATATGCTGGCCCCCTTGACTTATTATAAAAATAATAAAGGCAGGATAAAAAAGTTTTTTTAAAAAAATGATAGATAGGAAATGTGTGAAAAATATGAATATTTTTTTGGGGGAAATAGAAACTAAAGCATTTGTAATTAGTGAAGGTTAGCATCATTCCCCGCCCCCAGGATATTAAAATGTTTTTAATCTGATGGTTGTATAAAAATTAACATGTTAATTTAAAATGTATGGATACTTAGTAACTGCTCAGCAATTTTAAGTTTGTCAGATAACTGAATCACTTAGAGAATACTGGGTTCTTAGGAATTTTAGATAAGATATATGAAGCCCTTTTCTTTTACTTTGAGAATTTGGAATCTGGATTTTGAGTTTTTTTCTTTTTCTTTTTTGCTGTCACATGAAGGAACAACAAGAGCATGTTTGTCCACATATAAATCAAGGTTAGCATTATATTCTTGGCAGATGCAGATCAGTCTGCTGTACAGAGGTGAGTTTAAACTGCTTTATGAAAAACTGTGAGTGTGAAAATACCCTGTCTTTCTAACCATTATCAGGTTTATTTGACTTGGCCAGTGCCCAACTGTGCTGAAGGATGTCCGGGTTCATGGATTAAAGATGGTTACTGTGATAAAGCCTGTAACAACTCTGCTTGTGACTGGGATGGAGGCGATTGTATTGGTAAGGAGAAACACCTCTTAATGCCTGGCCTTTTATATTTCAATTATTAGATGGATGATAAGTTTGTGTTTTAGAAAGCCACAGATGTTCATTCATCAGACTGTCTTGAGCCCATTCAAAGGGCTGGTTACAATGACAGGACATTTTAGTCCAACGTTCAGTAGTAAGCATGATCATGACACTGCATCTGTACAGAAAAACAAACCACTTCCCCTGCAGCCACGCTTTTCTGATACGGAAATATTTCTGCAGAGAATACGAGAGATCTGGGTGTATAGTGTTGATTTGTACAAGCAGTTGCTACTCAGTCTTTCTTTGAATTTTAACTTTTCCCCACCATTTGGATGGAAATCAGTGGTGGGATTCAAATATTTTTGCCACCGGTTCAGTGGGCGTGGCTTTGTGGGTGTGCTTTGGGCACATGCACACAGTTTACATGCATGTGTGCACCAAACACGCACTTTGCGCAGGCACAGAGATGTCCTAACTTGCCTCCTGCAAGCCTGCAGGATCCCAGTTGCTTCAGCAGCTGCCGCGTGGCACTATTCTGTGCTGCTCAAAACAGCTGCATTTCAAATACAGCAGATAAAAGTGAGTATGGGAGCCTGGATGGGTAGGCGGGTGGGCCCAACAACAGAGTGGCGGAGAGAACCAGTTCGGTCTCTGTTGCTCATTGCCGCCACCGGCTCGCGAGAACCAGACTGAACCGGTTGAATACCACCACTGATGGAAATGGTCATGCTTGTTTGATATGCAATAGAGATGAAGCCTAAAATGTCTCATTACAGTTTGTCCTTGACTTACAACAGTTCATTTCATGACTGTTCAAAGTTACAACAGCATTGGAAAAAAGTGACTTATGACCATTTTTCACACTTAAGGACCGTTAAAACCTCCCCATGGTCAGATGATCAAAATTCAGACACTTGACAATTAGCTCATATTTATGATGGTTTATGGCGGTGTGATCCTCTTCTACAACCTTCTGACAATGTCAATGGGGAAGCCAGATCCACTCAGCAACCATATTACTGACTTAACACTTGGAAGGGTTCACTTACCTGTGGCAAGAAAGTTGTAAAATCAGGCAAAACTCACTTAACAAATGTCTCACTTAGCAACAGAAATGTTGGGCTCAATTGTGGTTGTAAGTCAAGGATTACCTGTATTTTCATTTCCCAGTGTTAATGTCTAAACTAGTAGTTTACCATAATTTGTTGGCAGTTCCTTCATGGTGGTGACCCACGCAGTATGATAGCATTTCCTCAGTGAAAGGGCCAGACCCTCTGAAGTGGCTGCGATGAATTAGCAGAAAGAAAAGCGTCTCTTTAGTTCCAATTATCTCCTTCTTCCCTTTGCCCCATGCTAGATGGATTAAAAAGTAGAACAATCCTGTTTGTGTTACTCTTGACTCGTTTATTTCTATAGAAGAATTATCCAAGAAGGAATTTTTTTTTGGGGGGGGGGTAGGGTATTTGATGCTTTGAATATTGAAAGCTTTAGGAAAATTTTGTTTTCCATGCACAGTTAACCCTCCACCACCAACCAGTTGCGTAATGACTTTTCAAACCTATGATGGATTACCCCAGAGCTACTCACAGTCTGCAAGGCTGCACTCCCGTCCCCTGCTACCAAGTGATTGCATTTTGAGTATTTGGCAACCAGTTCACCTTTATGGCTGTTTGCTGCATCCTGCAGTCACAGGATTATGACTTTTTTGCTGGTTTCCAGCATTTACTTCTGATATCTGACAGAGAAAAAAGAAAAAAGAACACCTATTGGGGGGAAATGATTCACATAATGACCACTGCGTCTACTTAACAACGGTGGCATTACCTTACCGATGGTTGAACAAACAGTCATAACTTTGAATCCAGTCACATGATATCTCCGTTTGCAACCAAAATGAGTTACAACTGTAATTCTGGGCTCAATTGTGATCATAAGGTTCTGCCAGTGGGCCTGGGGAACCCAGAGCAGGATGGAGCCCATTGGATGGCTGGTGTGATGTGTTGTTACCAGAGTGAGGGGTGGGGGAGGGTTATTTTATTATTTTATTATTATTTTTTATATATATGATGTTTTTATATATATGATGTTTTTATGATGCCTTGAGTCTCCATGTTCGAATAGGCGGTAATATAAATTTTCTAACAAATAAAAATAAATAAATGAGTCAGGGGCTACCTGTAAACGTTTTACTTTTAAATATATAAAAGCAATTCGTAATTTTAAGAATTAAGCTACAATTAGACTTTTCAACTATCCTTTTTCTCTTTTACTTAAGATTTTCCACCTTGGCAATTTGTGACACTGCAATTTTTTTTTCCTTTCCTTTCCTTTCCTTTTTTTTTTTTTAAGGTAACAGTGTGGGTAACCGTTATGGTGCTGGTGCTGGAGCTGTTGGAGGTCTAGGAAACATCCCCTCCTGGCAGTTTGGTGCAGGAATAAGTGGAGTTTCTTATTGCAGCCAAGGCTGTGCAAATTCATGGCTGGCTGACAAATTCTGTGATCAGGCATGCAACGTTCCCTCTTGTGGATTTGATGCTGGTGACTGTGGACAAGGTATGTCACTACATACTTAGTAACAAGGCCTTGTTCTGCAAAGGACAGTAGCAAAGGGAATCAAAAGCTTGTAAGACACTTTTTGGTTTGGGAAAATTTTATTCTTTTTTTACGCTGTTTTCACCCTTTTGTTCTCGTTTGGATGTATAGAAGTGGAATAAAATAGGCAGCATAATAGGATAAGAAAACTGAATTGTTAAATAGGGACCTAACCTTTCTGTCTTGGATATAGAATATATTCCTTCCCTATTTTATTTCACTATATTTTAGTGTGTTAATATTTTAAAGTCAATTATTCAGGGAACATGGCTATATTTCTTTCTGTGTTGAAATTTTGCAGTCCATGTGACTGTAGGCTAGAGCAGTGGTTCTCAATCTTGTCTTCACCATGGACCCTCTTTAAATATCTTTTATGGCCATGGACCCCCAAGATTTAACTCAAAATTGAAATCATAACATTTCTTCAAACCTTTGCACACCCTCTGTGTTCTGTCCCCACTACACGTTAGTCTGTGTGCAGCTCGACATGCAGCCATCCTCCAATAAAACAAACCGTGTGCATAGTTCTGAATGCTTTATTGAAAGAACATGATATGGTGAAACTGAGGAAAATAGGGATACACACAATGAGAACCAAATACAAGATAGACAGTATTAAGTTACCATTGAACATAACAAATAATAAATACAAGCAATTTAAATCTCACTAGCAATTCTCTGTATGTGGGATGTGGGTTTGTCCTTGGATGACTATGTGCCACAGATTAAGATGGATGCTTCCTTGTCCTTCTCCAAATGCTAAAGAAAATGGCTTCCCAGCGTTTGAGAGTGTGGAGTGATGAGTAAATGGATGGGATCAACTTCAAACAATATATTTGGGGCATATTTGCCTCTCAGGCCACTAGATGGGGCTAGAGGGCAACAACAGTATAGAAGTTATATGTTGGGGCATGACACTCTGTGATCACATCATGGCCTCCCAGGTGTCTTCTGGCCATGGGTTGAGAACCACTGTATCCACAACTGATTTCCTGTATATGTCATGTGAAAATATAATTGTCCACTTTGATTAAACATCTAAAACTGGAAAATGCTATTTGTCTTAGAGAGACAAGATAATGGGAAATTAGCAGATCATACCAAATTAATATAGTGTAGTATTGGACTGGAGTTATGGATACCCATTTCCAATTCAATAAGTGCCCAGCGTCCAGTCACATGTTTCCTTTGCCTAACCTATCCCATTGAATTGTTAAGAAGATAACAGAGGACCTGGAACAAAGGTAGGGTGAAAACAACAGCACTATGTAAATAACAATACTCTCTTCTTCCAGATCACTTTGGTGAGTTGTACAAGGTGACTCTTCAAAAGTATCAGACTCATTATATCATCCCAAAAGGTGAATCTCTACCTTATTTCAGCTTTGCTGAAATAGCCAAGAAAGGACTAGAAGGCGCTTATAGTGACAACCCAATAATACGTCATGCTTCTATTGCTAACAAATGGAAGACAATCCACCTGCTAATGCATAGTGGAATGAATGCAACTGTAATTCATTTTAATCTTACCTTTCAAAGTAAAGATGAAGAGGAATTCAAGATGCAAATGACCTTAGAAGTGGATACTAGGGAGGAATCCAAATTGAATACAACTGCCACCCAGCAGCCTGCGGGAGATTTGAAAGCTACAACTTCAATGCCAGAAGCAGAAATGATATTTGAGGATATTCCAGAAGAAAGACGTTTCCCAAGAGTTAAAAAATATCCCAACGGTACATCCAGTAATTTAGATGAAGAAATGTTAATTCAGGCAGTTAATATGTCTGCGCTTCCTGAAGATGTAAAGATAGCTCTGCAGAATTTGGAATTGCAGCTGATAGTTGGCGATATCACTCAGAAGGGTTATAATCTATCCAAGGCTGCTCTCCTTCGACCACTCCAATTGATGCCTTCAGAAACAAAGACGGTGCTAAATGATCTTGAGGAATCAAGGAGGAGAGACAAAGGGCTGAAAATCATTGGAAAGACCATGCTTTGGCAGAGATCTTTCCAAAATGACAATGAAGGCAAAATAGTACCTATAGAAAAAATGCACAATACGTCTCTACCAGGATTTGTACCAACAAGTAGCATTTTGGTGGAAATGAAGGTAACCAATGATTTTTCTCTAAGCTACCGCTCTACAGTAAAGCCCACATTTGTTGTCAGGAATATGGATAAAAAGCATGGATTTCAGGTTAAAGCCTTGAATACCCTTATGCAGAAAGAAATCCAGGAAAGGAAAATTGAACAACGAAAAAAGAAAGAAGTAGATGTAAATCCAGCATTTTCTGAGGAAGCCATCATAGAAGGTCCAAGAAGAAAATTACAATATTACACCGGAAATTATCAAGGCTTTTTGCCATGGGAAAAACATAAGTATTTCCAAGATCTTCTTGATGTGAGTATCCAAAGGACTGAAATACTTTGGCAATGGCTTTTTACTTCTTCCTGGCTCTCACTGAATTCTATATACATGTATTCAGGGAACATACTGTAGAGCAATTCATAAATTTAGTAACTGTAAGCTGCCTACAGTCGTCTGGACTTGGGCAGCCTCTAAATCTAAGCAATTAATAAAAAAGCCAAATTGTTAACAAAACTGGGTTAAGCAAGCAATTTAGGCTCTTGGATTAAGTAAAAAAAAATGAAGCTGAATTGATTCTGTTGCTTATGTAAGCATGATGTGTGTCCTTGTTTTTTTAGGAAGAAGAATCATTAAAGAAGGAGCTGGCTTATTTTACAGAAAGTAAACTTGTTGGAAGACAACTGAAAGATACATTTGCTGATTCCCTCAGATATGTAAATAAGCTTCTAAATGGAAAATTTGGATTCACTTCTCGGAAAGTCCCTGCTCATATGCCCCATATGATTGATCGAAAAGTCATGCAGGAATTACAGGATCTGTAAGTCCAATGGGGAAGGCTAATTATTCTGTTTATTTAAATATTTTTCTCCCACTTTTCTACTTGAAAACCACTGTGACTAAATAGTTCTTGGTTGCTTGAAATACTATAAAAGCTCATTGGAATATACATGCTTAGCATGGCTTGTGATCAGTTATCATCAGAATCTTAAAATGACATAGGACTGTCGTAGTTTTTCTAAGCTGTTCAGGCAATCTTTGGATGTTGGAGACTGGTTGGAGAGTATGATTACTATCAATATACTCGACTGCCCTGCCTGAGAAAACATACATTTGATGGCAATGTGAAAAGCAACTTTTGCATATATAAATGCATTGAAATAAGGCTTCTTGTTGGGAATAAGGAAAAGATCTGATAAATGTAGGACTTTTTTGGTCATAGACCTTAGTTGCACAGATGCCATGGCACTTGATTAAGGATGACATTGCAGAAGAGTGACTTATAACAAGTCTTAACAAATGTCTGTCGATGTCTGAACAACCTTAATTTTTGCATTTAATTGGGTGGGGGGTTAAACTTGTATAAAAACTCCTTTACAATAAAACAATACTACTGAAAATGACAGTTGTATAGTATCTTCTACTGGAAAAGTTACTTAGAAACTATGGTGGCGCAGTAGTTAGAAGGCAGTATTGCAGGTTGACTGTGCTCACTGTTCAGAGAGTTTGATCCTGACCAATTCAAGGTTGACTCAGTCTTCCATCCTTCCAAGGTTGGTAAAATGAGGACCTAGATTGTTGCAAGGCAATATGCTGATTCTATAAATCACTTAGAGAGGGCTGTAAAACACAATGAAGCGGTATATAAATCTAAGTGCTTTGGGTACTAGAAACAGTTATTGAAACTTTGTAAATGGGAGTAATTCATTCCTTTTTTTTCTTGACAGTTTTCCTGAGGAATTTGACAAGACCTCCTTTCATAAAGTACGCCATTCTGAAGATATGCAGTTTGCCTTTTCATATTTCTATTACCTCATGAGCGCAGTTCAACAACTCAATATTTCCCAGGTTTTTGATGAAATTGATACAGATCACTCTGGAATATTATCTGACCGGGAAATTCGTACATTGGCCACAAGAATTCATGAACTCCCTTTAAGTTTGCAGGTAATTAAAAAAAACATTGTAGCTTCTTCCATATAATTGCAGCAAGTATGATTTAGATTCAGCAGTAGAGTTGGTCAAAGTAGTTTTCTGAGTGGGCTTCCTTATGACTTCTAAAATATTTCCCAGAAAGTCAGTGAATCTTGTTCAATGAGTCATTAAAGTCAGTTATAATAAAAGGGAAGAGTCTTTTAAGTGAGATGGAAAGGTATTTTCCTAAATTATATTTTTAAACATATGACAAATGATACAACAATATACATTTAAAATATTATCTCTACCATATTTGTCAGCACATTAATCTCCCCCAGGCTTGTATTTTCTGTAGTTGGGAGAGCAAGCATAAAAGCTGTTTTTCTACTTCTAATTAACCATAGCTTGCATCATCTGAACAAGATAAGCAGTGGTTGATATTTAATTATGGAAAGTTTTAAGGAAGCTACATTCAACCTGTGGTGAAGAAAACATAAATAACTTTTGCTATAATTAAGTTCCGTTTTCATAAGACATAGTAAGCTATGCTTAATCAAAAGAGCTTTCCAATTCCATTTTGAGGCTGGGATGTGAAAGTCACTGTAGTAATTAATGTTGACCTAGGACTCAAAAACCCTAGTTTTAGAATCTCATTCAATCATGGAACTTATTTTATAAACTTTGGGAAAATCTTATTGTAAACTATTTCACAGGGTTGTTGAGAGAAGGTATGGGGAATATACCATTTCAGACTATTGAATGCTGTTCCCTAGACCAAAATTCCTTCTTGTAGAAATAGAGTCTGTCAGGAAGAAAGATTATCAACTAAACTTTTCCTGATTGTCCCATTTTAAAAAATATTACTGAATTTTGGGAGAATAATTTATTTGCATCTAATGCAGAGACTAAGTACAGGTTGGACAGTTGCTGAGATAATCACATTTGTATTTATTATATTTTTAAGATTGTGAAGATTGCAGTAGGAAAAATCCATAAATCTTTTCTTTTTTTACCTATCCCTTACTAGGATTTAACAGGACTGGAGCAAATGTTAATAAATTGTTCTAAATCCCTTCCATTAAATATAACTCAAATTAACATCGTACCACCAACTCAAGAGGCATACTATGATCCCAATCTGGTAAGCAACTGGTATAATGTGACTTTATTCTGCTATTAATTTGTACAGACAGTCATTTCAGACAAAATTAATTTACAACACTTATATAATTTGTAGTAGGTCAGATTGTTAAATTATAATACTTAAAAATCTTCTAATAAACTATTAGATGTCATAGTCAAAAATGCATGTGTAAAGATAATTTATGGTTCATTTGACTGATGAAAAACAATCTCCATTTTATATATGCCAACAGAATGAGCATGTCCAGGGTTTTTGTTTATTCATTCAATAATAAACAGATTGCATCCTCTCCCAAAGTTATGACAGAATTATTTCTGAAAATCTTGTTAGGGATAGAAAAATAGCAATATAATGTGAAACAACTGTAATTCATGAAATCCAAATTTGGATTGAAATAGGATTTTTGAAATTAATCTTTTTAATTCATCACAAAAATCAAATTTTCTAAGTTTTTTCCATTGCCTGGAACTGAACAGTATGACCCTGGTGGTGTTGGTCAGTAATCATGCACTGATGATGTTACCTAGTTGGGTAATGAAATGTCTGCAAGTAAGCAACCAAGCTGAGAAAATACCAAGAACGCCACAGTTCAGTTGCGTATATTTGATTGGAACCACATAGTCTTTTCCGCTGACTCTAAATGCCATGATTCTGTTCAAATACTTTATAAATAATAAGAGAACAAATTCTTACTTTGAGGGCTAATAGTCCAAAATTTGACAATAAATAAAAATGGAAATGGGAAAATATTAAATGTGAAATTATGTATAAAGTCTTTGGCAGAATGAGATGTAAGACATTTTTGTATAAAAAGCTCAGTTCTATGATATTTTCATGATCCCCTTTTGGTACTTAAGAGCCTTCATGATTTCTATTCAGCTGTAATTTTCATCTTTAAAGAAAAATGTGCTTGAAATATACTATAGTATACTTTTATATACCACTATAGTCTACACTTGTCAGGCACAAACAACCAGGTCCATATGTTAAAATTCAAAATTTATTGCTCAAGCCCTTGCACAAGAATCTTCTTAGATTAATATTTTATACCTGGGTCAAATTTGATGAGGGAGAGATTGGACTTAATCCTCTTGTGATCACAAGAGATTCTAAACTGTTGCCCCACTTGACTCCTCCCCCTGGCTCTGACAGCCTCTCTCCTACAATACTATATACTATTGATGCTGTAGAATCTTTACATTTCTGTTTGAATTGTTTCAGTTGGGTTTCCAGGTGCAAGATGTAAATCTATTTTTTAAAAATCCGTTTAGAATTGAAAGTTATGTTTTTAGAATTATTTATGGTTTTGCCAGCAAATGTTACTTAACTGGGAATCCCTGTTCAGATCTTAGTTGGTGTGTTTTTCTGATTGTCAAAGATTAACAAGCATTTTTCTTCCTTATTGGAGAATACATTGCATACTGTAACATATGCATAAGAAATATGGAAATGAAGGCAATTATTTTTAAAGTCACCCTATTTTGTATAATATTAGAATTATGTCTCTGACATTTGCTGAATTGCTATAAATTCTGCTTCTTTGTTAAAATTAAAGAATATCAGCAACCTTTTCTAACTGAAAATAAAAATATAGAGGTAATGATCCATAATTTTTCATAATTGTTTATTTTTCAGCCTCCAGTGACTAAAGGTCTGCTAATGAACTGTAAACTTGTGACTGATAGAATTCGTAAAGCATATAAGGACAAAAATAAATATAGGTATTGATGTTTATTTTACTTAAACTGCAACAATAATAATAAATAACTAAAGAACCATCTATGACAGGGGTATTAAACTCATGTCATCATAGCAGCATCATGTGACATATTGGGACTTTTCCCCCCTTTGCTAAATCGGGCATGGGTGTGGCCAGCACATGACGCATCTGGTCCACAGGCCAGGCGTTTGACAGCCCTAATCTATGAACTATGATATAATTAATCTATGAACTATCTATGTTTTGAAAAACTCAGATTTAAAGCCACCTAGTAACAAAGTATGACATAATAGAAGTTAAAATATATATTTATTTTTTAAAGGTTGAAGATGTAAGATGGACTCTTGATCCATCTTTAATCTGGAGTATTGTATTTTCACAAGAGGGCTGTACATCTTTGATGACACCTAGTGTAGTGATATCTAGAATTATTAGCCTTAATTATGCCATATGCCCATAAAAGTTATTCATGAATATAATGCATAAAGATATAATTAAGCTTTACTGAATAATTTTCTACTGTCGATTGGATGCTCTTCACCGCTATAAGTTATTCAACCATAAGAAAGATACAAAATTTAACTAGCAGGGGTGTTAGCAAGGGTGCCAGCAAAGGTTGAAACCCTGCATTTTTAATGTGCATCCCATATAAAAAGAAGCAAGACTTTGATTGTGTGGTCACAGATACCAACTTGACTTTTTTGATAACTTCTCCCATGGAGATGCGATGTCCTGTTTTATTATTTGCAAACCAGCAGAAGGAAATTATGTAAAAGGAACGGAATTCCGATTCTAAAGCTTCTCTATGTAATAATTATCCTGGACAGGGTGAGGAGAAGCTAGCAAAAGAAAGATCAAGTTCAAAAATGGGCTAGATTGGATTAGGCTGAGGGGTTAAGAGAAATAAATCCCCCCCAAATTCTCCAAACTCATCCTGATGAGAGAGGCAGTGGTGCAGTAGCTCAGGTGCTCTTAATTCCTCCATTCTAAGACCCCTTCAACATGAAAAGCATATGTAGCTCATTCTGTTCTTCCCATTTTTCAAATACACACATACATACAAATGCAACATGAGAGTTCAGAAATGCAGATGCAAGCACAATATGTTCCTTTATTACACAGAAGAAAATACAGATGCCTTCTTTCATCTCAAGCATTCATCTCAAGCATCATACCAGGTCTTTATGAAGAATCCAGAACTCCATGCTTGCATCTCTGTACTATATGAATTAATCAGCCTTTAGAGTTTAGGTAATTTCTAACAGATACAGGGGAAAGAATGGAAGAAAATAGAAATCTTCACTTTTGGAGGTGGTTACTAAAATATCATGGACTGACTAAGGATGAATCAGATGGTTCCCTGAAATGATCAGCAAGTTGAATGGGGGATGCAAGCGAATGAAATTTTGACAAGATTGAGGGAGGTAGAAGGGCAAAACAGAAAATAAAGGTGGGTTAGAGCAGATGAAAGAAATATTAGTATAATGCTGCTGAAAGAGCTATAATTAATTCTTAATTAATAATTAATTCCCAGAGACAGGATTTCCATGAGTCAAATCCAACTCAGTGGTACCTGACTTGAAGAACTATGACGAAAAGGATAATGCCATTCCTTTAATTTCCTAGTTCATATTATTTTGTTGATGCTTACATTTTTTTATATATTATCAAGGTTTGAAATTATGGGAGAAGAAGAAGTAGCATTCAAAATGATCCGTACAAATGTTTCTCATGTAGTTGGACAGCTTGATGACATACGAAAAAATCCCAGGTGTGCATTTCTAATCATTTTTTTAATCTCTATTTTTTTTATCTCATAGAGGAAATATTTCGAATAGGCTTTTAATTGTTGATGGTTTAAGTTATAATTTCATGCTTATTTTAGATTACACTGAAGTTTCAGTAGTTTTAAATAGTTCTCATTTAATGACCACAAGCATCTTTTAATGGACACAACTAATATAAACTATTAATACCCCAGTTGCCTTTCATTTGTTTAATTTCTAAACTGAGATTGTCCCAGAGCTTAAATGGGAATCTTATTACATTGTCTCTTTTTAAGGTTTCAGTAAAGTCTATGGGAGAAGCAAGAAGGCATTTACACAGATTTTCACATATAGCACTATATTCATATAATATTAAATAGTAAAGAATTTACAATTGTGTTAAGTATGTCAGCTGTGGCCACTCTTGAATGCCTCTGTTCTTCAAGAATTATCCATGCTTTTGTTGCATCATGTCTAGACTATTGTACTCTGTTGTCCTTGAAGAGTGTCCAAAGATTTCAGTTGATATAAAACCTGGTTGCTAGATTGTTAATAGTGCCCCAAAATGTGATAATATAAAAGGTCAGCATAAATTGCCAAATATTTTCTGGTTTCAGAAGACAGTGGATGTAACTCTTAAAATTTTGAGCAGCAATGAAATTGGTTATCTGAGACTTTGAGTATCTCATTACAGGTTCTTCTTAATGTAAAGATCTGCAAAACAGGCAAATTTGTGTGACACTTGATCCAGCCTCTCCAAAATCATTGCCAGATTAGGAATAGCGTCATTTTGGAACTAAGTAGGATCCTCACCCCCTTAGCTAATTGTTAATTAATTTATAGTTTTAATCTTTCAATATGGTTTTATTTTACTTTTCTCTGTGAATTATTATGCATCATTTCTGTGACATTACTAACAATGACAAAATCTTATTGCAATGAAACAATTTTCTTATATTAAGAACATACTCTATAAAGTACATACTATGTACAAAAAGAAGATAAATCTTTTAGAAATGTAAAGAGAAGATAGTAGAAAGTCTTATATATCTGTAAGTACAGAAGCTAGTGTTACATATAATAGACATTCTCAACCTTTTTATTCTTATTAGCCTGAAATGTCACATTGCTTTTAGCTGAAGTAGGAGAATGTATCCATTGAGATTAATAGCTGATTAAAAAGTAAAGTTGATTTTTCTCCAGTAAGATTATTTTTATGATGTGTTTTTTTTTTCCAGAAAATTTGTTTGTCTTAATGACAACATTGATCACAATCATAAGGATGCCCAGACTGTAAAGGCCGTTCTTAGGGATTTTTATGAATCCATGTTTCCCATCCCATCACAATTTGAACTACCCAGAGAATATCGAAATCGCTTTCTTCATACGCAGGAGCTTCAGGAATGGTGAGTCCTTCAGCACCCTTGAAATGAATGTGCAGATATTGTGTTATCACTTGAAGTAAGACTTTCTGAGTTGACCAAATGACATTCTCCTTTCTTTTATGGTGGGTTAAATTTACTTAAAATTAAAATTGGTAATAATAACTATTTTTAAAAAAGACAGACAACAAAAGAGCAATAATTCAAAAATTCCATTGATATTTCAGATTCTGTGCAATTTAAGCATGCTTTGTTATACAGCCTCCTTTTAATAATGTAATCTTTGCTTTCAGCCAACTGGTTAAATGATTTAATTAATGCAAGGCTAAAATACCAAAAATTGCATTGAAGTTTTATTTTGTTCGTTCTTTCAAATGTTAGTATTTCCCTCAGTCAAAGATTACAGGTTGTGTTTGACAAACTGAGCCCAGAAGTGTTCAGTTGTTGTGGTTGTTAAATGGATCATCATGTGACCTGATATGATTTTAAGACCATTGTTATGATATTCCTTAAGTGAGTCACTACAGTCATTAAGTGAATCACATGGCCATTAAACAAATCACAAGGTCATTAATTTAGCATATTCAATGACAATTTCTGCTTGAAAATGGCAAAAAAAAGTTGCAAAGTGTGGTCACGTGATTGTGACATGTTGCACCCAGTCGTAAATGTGAGCTGGTTGCCAAGCACCTAAAAAGTCCAACATACCTTCAAAACAATTAAGCAACTGATTGTTAAGTGAGGAGTACCTGTAATGCACAAATCTAAAATTACGGATGAGGGAATTCTCTTCTGCCACTTCCCAGAGTATTGGCCTCTTATTTTTACTTTTTAAAAAAGGCTAAAAAAAGGTAGTTATCTTTTAGTTACATACATTTTCTCTGGTATGTTGGATTTCATCATTTATTTTTTTAAAAAAAAAAACTTTCTTGTTTTTATCATATTTACTTAGGAGAGCCTACAGGGATAAGCTGAAATTCTGGACGCATTGTGTATTAGTCACATTGATTGTGTTCACAGTCACCTCATTTTTTGCTGAGCAGGTAAAGCTACACACATTGAATTCTTCTTGGGAGATCAATCACTGTATAGTAGAAGTTAAAATATGGGAAAATACAAGCATATACTAAGGTCAAAATCTTTACCTTATTGTACCAGCCACCATTTATGTGGTTTCAACAGTATTAAGCAGTTACAGAAATGAATTCATCAAAAGTAGTAGAAGATGTAATTGGATGGAGACGAGAAAGAATTGCTCTAAAATGACCTCTTCATTTCTGCTTCTATGAAAAGAACTACTGTTACAGTCATGGAAACAAAGGTTCTTAGTTTCAAGTTTTCAGGATGGGCATTCTTTACAACTTCACATTTGAATTGATAGTGTGTTGCTTAAAGAGCATAAAATATGTTTTATGAAGATGTTTATAGATATCTGGCTAAAAGGCTGGGGCCCAAAATTTAGATGCATATACATCCTCAATAATACCAATAGCCTTTTCAGGAAGAAAGACTGGGTGGATTATTTTTCCCCAGAAAAAAATCATGGTTAGAATTGTTATGATTTGATGGAATATGTTACTTTCTAGATTAAGAGGGAACTATGCATATAACAGTTTCAAAGACATTTGATACAGGGTTTCATGCTTTTCCTCAAAGGGTGTAATAGCTATAAAGTCTGCCATACTTTTTAGAGGAAACTAGTCTTACCTCTGAAATGCAGATGTTGTAAATACAGGTGTTGGATAGATATTTCCAGGATATGGAATATAGCGACATGACCATGTGCATCAATGTTAAAAAAATAACTTGTTCTTTTATTTTTCAGCTAATAACTTTCAAACGAAAATTTTTTCCAAGGAGGAAGATTCAGAAAGAAGTTTGTTATGAACGAATGAAAGTGTAAAAGAATGCTTATTTGTAAATCAGACTACCTCAACATGTGATAAGCATGTAAAGTCTTCAGTTATTTCTGGAGAAGTGGCCCCATTCCCTTATTGCTGTGTTTCTATGTGTGATCCATGCTACTGAATTTAGAAAGGGAAAAATTGTTTGTGAGGCAGGAAGCATTGCGTTGCCAGATTTCAAATGTTTGTGACTCACAAGTGAATCTTCTGAATGCTTTATCCTTTTCATAATAAGGGTTACTGAAAAATAGCTGCATTTATTGCAGCATCCATTGCCAATGAAATATAATACTGGAAAGTTATGTTTCTATTAGATGTGTTCTAAGCTTCTGTCGCAAGGCTGTTAATGAACTATTAACCATTTGGTTATTTCTTTAGTTTGTTTATTCTGTTCTCTGAATCAGAAAACATACAAATTTGGGCGGTAATTCTGCATCCCACTAATACAAAGAGGAGTGTGTGGGCTAGTATACATCAAAATCGTTATCACAAGTATGTCATGATATTCTTTGCTGCAGCCAGTTAGATCAATAGGATGGTTTATGTTACTAATTTCAAGCTCCTTATCTGCAGATTACAAGAGAAGGAAGAATGTGATATGAAGCCTAAAAGAGAATCAGTTTCCAGATGTTTTTATGAATGTGCAAGTAATCTTTTAAGTTGACAGAATTCCCCGGTAGCATTGGAGCATAACTGAAATCATTATCAGGGTTAGAGTCCTACTGTTCATCTATGGGAGCCACTGTGAATCTTGCACTTGTAACCCAAAGGGGCAAAATTGCTATTTTTAGCTACTTCCTATATTGCAACTTCCAATTTACACGCCACCTACTTATGGTAAAGTATTTATATGTAATGGATTCAACTATAGATTATTTTCTCAAAGAAATATTCAAAATGTCAGTTTTGTTGCTATATTTTCTGTAATTAGGTACAAAAGAAATTGGTACATAAATCCTGTTCAAATCTGTGGTGCTACCTTTGTTGATCATAATGTAAATTGCTGCCCAATCCACTTAATCAAATTTTAGTCACATTAATAACTGAATGCCGAATTAACATTTAAAGGTTACAGTCTAGTAAAGAGGCTTAGATGTAACTATTATTTATACAAACATGTATATTTTAGCAGTAAAAATGGGTCGCTACATTTTGTCATACATTGTATTGCTTTGTAAGTGTATTACCATGATACTGACTTAATTTCTCATATCATGTTTTTTGAAAACTGAGATTTGTTCCATAATCTGCATTATTGGTAATTTTCCAAAATCAGGAACAGAAAAAAAGGATAATTTAGAAAAAGATACTTTGAATGGATCATCCTCAGTCATGAATAACTTTACTAGAGTTTAGATTACATCAATCATTTTATAATGAAGATAAAAGATTTTCATTGTATATATGCTGTAAAATATATTTTTCTGTTAACAGTGTCACTGATTTAAAATGTTTTCTGGAAGATGTGTCAAAGAATGATGAAAGATTTAATTTTCTTATTACTGTTAAATATTTCCAAATAAAAAAGCACCTTTTTTGTTATCTAAAAAAACACATGATTAATTTTAAATGCAAATAAATTTCAGCTTCTGTAAAGTAACTTCTATTTAACTTAAAAATATAAAAATAAAACACCTTTTATACCACAACTTTAAAAAATTGAATAAAGGGCTGAAGAGATTGTTGTAATGCTAAGAATGGCGGAGGGATAAAAAGTTTGTTTGTAACTGCTATAAAGTAGCTTCTGTAACTATGGGACTTTTTTCCCTTTAACTGTATTCTGTCCTACACCTTTTCTTTTCTCTTTTTCTCTTTACTGCTATATGTCTTTTAACTATGTAAAAACTTTTAATAAAAATGAACAAAAAAAAAACATTACTGTACTTAGTTATATGAGTTATTTCAGTTTTCAAATGATGAAGACTAACATTTGGAAATGACAAAACTGACCTATTTGATCAGGGGAAAAACAGTAAATACTTTTTATTGATGAAAGACTGGAAACCACCTACAGACTTTTTGCTAAAAGAAGAAAAAAGTTGAAATGATTTATGGAGTTAATGATTGAAAGATGAGGAATAAGGATTTCTTAGCTGCATTGATTTCCACTTCTGCATCCTTGTATTCAATGTTCTCCAAATTTGGTAACTTTCAAGAGAAAATGCAAAAAGCACTATCGAGAGCTATGAAAATTATACAAGAATGCAGTCAGGAAAAATGCATTTTTTACAATATTCATTTCACCAATAATAAAATATAGTAGTTTTGCTTTTTTTCCCCTATGCTTTTAAGCTGTGAAGTGAGCAATTGGAATAGCCATCCAGCACCTTGTCATGTACATGTGTGTGCTCATTAGGTTTGACTGGGACCACCATTTGACTTTCAGTACAAAATGACAGAAGTCTTCCCTTAGGGCTATAAAATCTGAATGAAAAAAATCAACTGGTAAATGACGGCACCAAATATTGATTTGTTTCGCTGCAGCCTGATTTCTGATAGCCTTATGATCTCATTAAAATGCAGAAAAGTTGGGGTTACCCATTTTATGTATATATGCATGCACGCAACAGGCACAAATGCACGTATGTACTCATTCATTCAGTTTCCACAGATGCCCAACTCAACCAAATAACTCTGGGCAGCTTAAAATTCTATAGCTGGAATTTTGTACAATAAATAAGGAAATAGGAACATTAAGTGGTCTCTGCTTGCTTTTTATTAACAAAAACCTTGCTGTGGTAAAACTATTCTGCCTTATTTTCTCTTTAAATTAAGCCACTTTTTCCCAGGGTACTGAGCTGTTCCCAATCTTCAGAGTTTGACTTCAAGTGCTTTCAACCCAAACGTTGATGCTAGATAACTATCTAAAAATGGGAAGGCATGCAGAGAAAAGTATTAAGAGTAAGACTTAGAAGAGTAAGACTTCTAAAATAAACCGTGTGTGAGAGAGAGGGGAGGGAGAGGGAAAGAGATTGTGGGATGGAATTGAAAGAAGGCTTTGTGAACGAGATCAGATGTTCAGGTGAAAAAGCATCCAGGTTAGGTTCAACCAACACCGGACAGACATGGAAGAGATTCAAAAAAGCCATATTTGTGTTGTGTGTGTGTTTTGTATAGTCATGCATTTCTACAAATACAACTGCCCATCTCGCAATCTTGGGTATGTTTGTGTGTTATTCATTTTGGTGTATTTATTTTTTTATCAATTTATGTATGGTCCCCTATCTCACAATCTTCTAGGGGATGTAAGTATCCTTTCCCCCCACTCCTCAATATTGGTGAAGGAAGTCATTAAGAAAATATTGGAATGTGCTGAAATGAGTAGATTGACATTTGAAATTAGAGAACAAGATGATAAACAATTTTATAAAATTTGGGATCTATTCTATCAATGGTTAGACAATAAAACATGGTAATGAAATAAGTAGATTCTTAGAAAATAATAAAGATATAAAGATATCTGATTGTAGATTGAAGATGATATGAACTGTCATAAAACAAATTAAATAAATTAAGCAAAATATGGATTATTTCATAAAACATGAATAAAAGTATAAATGATTAACAATGATATTAATGTACTTAATATTTGATTGAAAATATGAGAATATATACAATGTAATTGGAATTGAAGACTAGGAAACGGAAGCACAAAACAATTTGTAAACCAACCGACACATTGTATGTATATATATGGAAGATGGCTTGATGTTTTTTTGTTTTGTCTATGTTTGTCTTAAAAACCAATAAAAATTTATTTTAAAAAAAAAATGGTGGTGAAGGAAAAAAGCCACCCGCCGCTCCAACTTCGTTTGCACAGGGTCCACGTGCCGAACTGGAACGCTCCCTCGCGAGTCACGTGGGCTTTTCTCTCATTTCCCTCTCTGACGCAAGCGTAGACCTTTGAAGAAAGGGCGGGACGGGTTCAGGACAGCAGAACCGGCTGCTGGCGGCGTGTTTTCTCCTGAATTCAGCTCTTTCCTCTTTGCTGGGACGACACCGAGGGGCTGAGGCTGGAGGAAAATAGCGGGCGGGATAACCCGTGTGCTAGTGGGAGAACGGTCAGTGGCTGCTGCTGGCCTGGGTACGCGGACTGGAGTGGGGATGAGCAGAAAGTGGGGCCGCCAGTTCGGCCCTGAGGTGATTTTGGCGGGAAATAAGAGGCAGCGGCTGCTTTGAAGAGCGAGCGGAGGTGGTGTTTTGCGCGGTCCTTTTTCCTCTCCAGGGGAGAGACTCTTCCAGGAAGAGCGAAGGAAACGATGAGCCGATTAAAGAAATGGGATACTCAAAAAAGGCTTACATCGCATTTATTAAACCTCTTCCAGAGTTTTATTTATATGTAGATTTTCAGTGTGCCTGCATGCTCCAATCCAAAATTGTTAACGTCGATAACTCACAGGCCAGCAATGTATACAGAATTTTACAGTCTAATACAAATAAAATTCTAATCTAAAGACAGCTTTGATACTAAAAAATAAATGACTGTGTCTCTTTTAAGAAGTATTTTTCAGTCATGTGTATATAGTTGTTTTAGTATAGCCAAGTTGGCAACAGTCTCAGAGTAATAAAAATGCAGAACTATAATCTTGGCAAAACAGTGTGTCCTGGGGTAATATATCAACTGCTGCTTTAGTTGATGCTTGAAAGCATAAAGGGAAGTTTCAAGTGATAGTTTTTTAAAGCCTCCTCACTACCAACAGGGACTTCTATATTGGGCTTTCCAGTTACTGTATTTAAATACTGAAACATGAGGATACTTGATACTGAGACCTGCAACTGATTCACAAATGACTTTAATAAGCCAACAGTTTAAATTTGATACAGAAACAAACAAAATCTATAAAGTTCGAATAATAATAAAATTGTACTTTTTAATCTGTTTTGCAGTTTACTCAAAACAAATCAGGTTGTTAATTTATGAGGTTGGTTTATTCAGTTGAACTTGCATGATGAAATAGAGTTGTTTTATATATAACAACTGAGTAAAACGAGTATTTTGTCATAACCTCACACTAATTTCATCTCTGAAAAAAGTCTTTGTATATGAAATTATGTACATAAGGAACATAACATTACTGAATTCCAGTTAGCTCTACAAAAAGATACAAGATATAACTTCTCTGAATTCAAATTTAACTAAACAAATGTAACATTTGAAAGTTGTTGATGTGTATTTATGTAAATTATACAGCATTTAAAAAATCATGGCACCATCAGGAAGAAAATCCACAGGAAAAACAACTAAATTGACACAGGAAGGTTCAGCAGTACATGTCTATAAATTTGAAGATGATCTAAAAAAACATCTGAGTGGTTCTGATGAGGACATTAGAGAAGGTGCAGTAGTCAACTTAATCATTAAAACACCCAAAGTACCATTGTTTAGAAACTCAGTTATCTGTTATGTGCAATTTATCTACAGACAGGTTTTGAGAGGTGGAAAGTAGAGTAAATAGAGCAAATAATTATCAATCATGTAGTTGTAAAACAAAACAACTGTATAGACATTTAAAGAAATATGGTATTCATATTATGCTTATGGGAGTGGACATAGAAGAATTCTGTTATACTTTTTGTGATTTAGAGGCATTTGAACTGTTTTCATGTCCTAATTCAAACACTAAGAACTCTGAAGTGTATATATAGTAGTTTTCCATAGTTTGTTGCACTAAAAACAACAAAAAATCATGGCAATTTAAACATAAAACTCTACTCCACAGAAGCTTATTATATACCTAAATTTTTGGACATCGTCTTTACAAACTGGTATGCTTTGTAATTTATTTCAGCTAAGATTTTTGCATAATTTTTAACATGAATATGTCACTGCAATATAATGCTGAAAAAATATAGCTGATTCTCTAAAAGTATTAAAACATGTTTTAAAAAGTAATTAGAAATTAAGTAATATTTTTATATTTAATGAAACAATTTTGTGTGTTAACCCTAAAGTCTTTGTGTGATTTGGTAGTACAATCTTTTTTGTTCGTATAAAATCTTTAAATGCAGTCTTAAGAATAATTAATAAAATATTACAGAAAGTAAAGGGATTTTGGAGACTGCTGTTAGGCTAAATAAATATTGCAGATATAAATGGAACAATACAATTATTGTTTACTTTCCTATATTTTATTCTAAAATATATTCCTTTATTTTGCTATTATATTGGTTGTTCACAGAAAAATGTACACAGAAGATAATGAAAGCTAGCTGAGTCACACTCTCAGCCCCTCAATAGAGATTTAATTTATATGAAAATTTGTAATGTTTTAAATTGGAGTATCAAAAGTATGATTGGATTAGTGAGTGTAATTACCATGTCACAGCTTCATTGGCCTCATGTATTTGAGTGGACACTACAAGATGCACTCTGTTGGGAGAGGTTCACACAGCTTTAGGAATACTAAGGACTGATCTGTTTTCTTTCATCTTTTCCTGGTGATGCAATTAATTAAATTTGTTTTGCTTTTCTGTAAAGATGAAGCTCCAGTGATTGATAAACATGGGAAGAAAAGACCAGTAACTCCTCATGCCGGAGTTGAGGATGATGTTGGGTAATTTGCTTTCCTACTCACTTTTGATGCAAGTAATTTTCTGTATATCAACTCTGATACGATGTATAGAAAGATTATCAGGTCAGTGTAAGATGGCATTGCAAAAAATGTCTGCACATTTTAAATATAGTTTGTCTTTATTTTACATAGAAACATAATTAAGAATTTGTTCATTTACTGGATTGGATTAAAAAATTACCAGTATGAGAAATGTCAAGCATTCAAAGTCTCTCTTTGTACTAAGAATTGAATTGATTGACTTATAACCATCACATAGAAAAGAATTTATAAATCTGGTAAATGCTAATAGAATAGGACTACCACATTTGGGGTGCAAAACTGGATGCACATTAGATAACAAAAATACAGGAGATACCTACTCTTTGCAACCAACACATTTTCCTGAGTTTTTCAGACCAGATATGCCGAGTTCCATATTAGATAGAGATTTTAGCAATTTATACCTTAGTATAGGCAGTGCTTGCTAACAACCACTTATTCAATGACCATTTAGAATTACAATGATGCTGGACAAGTTGTGATTGTGATTATGACTGACTGTGGAAGTTCCAACCATTCCAGCACCTGTGCAGTCACAATTGTAATTTGGGTGCTTGACAACTGACTTGCGCTTATGTTTCCATGCTTTGGCAATTATGTGATTGCAATTTGTGATCCTCTCTGTTTGCTTCACACAAAGAAAGTCAGGAAGCCAGCAGGGAAAATCACAATTTGCTCAGGTAAGTCTCCTCACTTACATGCTGTTCCCCGACCCCACTATCCACACAACTTCCTGGACCCTTGCTACACTTAATACTATGTCTCCCTGGCCATTTGCATATCCTCCCCCACTGGCAGCAGTCACTTACTGTATCTATCTGCCTGCTTGCAAGCTACCAAGACTTGCAATTTTCTACCAGCTTTCCCACTGACTTTGGTTGTTGGAAGCTACAGGAAATTGCAAGGAAGTTCTTGCTTAACCATCCATGATCCTTGCCTAACAAGGCCAATGAGGATAGCAGCAATTATCTTTTCTAAGTAGTCATGTGACATCATGTTTTATGATTGTATCACTTGACAATGGAAATTCCAGTCCCAATTGCCTTGTAAAATAAAGATTACCTATATAACTTAATTTAAAATATTAAAAAAGCTCTGTAATACAGATATATTGTAACTGAAAAACACAATTTTCACAGTAAAAATAGGAATTAAATCTATCTCAATTAAGTATTAGTTGCTTCCAAGATAAAAATTATAGAATTGAAATCCAATAAACCAATTCAAATTTGGTTTGACAAAGATCCATTTGTTCTTTTGTATAGTCAAGTAAATGAATAGTAAGCCAAATAAGAACTACTGAATTTATTAAATAAAGCTGTCTCATCCCTTTACAAAATTTGATTGTTTTTTTTTAATCTTCCACAATTACTTTAATGAGAAGGAAAATAAAGATTATAAATAAAATACCATTGTGGAATATCCTCCCTTTGATTCTATATTTCTCATCCAGTTCCAATAAGGTGGCTGCAATAAAATACACACATACTAAATACAGAAGGACCAGTCACATACTTAACAGTGGATTGGATATTATTATATAAAGGCTACAAATGTCAGATTGCTTGGTTCAGAATTAGTTCAATGTTCATTGAACTCAGGAATTCAGTAACCATAGTTAGGAGATAATACTGTTATTTGGTTATTTCTTAAATTATTTCATTTAATATATATCTGTATTTTCCTCTATGGTACTTTTTTATATTGATAGGTGCCATTCACAGTATTGATTTTGCCAACATGTTTTAGTAAAGTGTCATATTTTAAACATTTAGTACATGGGTAAATTTTAACTCTGTAATTATGCTGTATTAAATAAATCTCTATTTTTTCTACAGAACAATAAGAAAGATATACATTTATTTTCTTACAATGTACAAAAATTAGTCTTAAAATTAATCTATTTTATAGGGGAGAAGTGCAGAATATGCTGGAACGATTTGGAGGTATGTTTTGAAAAAAAAACTCAGATAACTATTATACATGAAGGTGAATATACGTGTTGCAGGATAATATTGCAGTATAGTATCTGGGTCGGACACTGGGACCAGACCCAGATAGGATCCTGTAACAAAATGTACTAAAACTATATTTGAAATTTTGACCGTGACTCTTACTAATGGGTGAAAAAAAAATCCAAAAATGGAATTAACGTATGTCACTAGAACTGAATATATAACACTATTCTAATTCTTTAGAATGTTTTAGGTTTCCTGCTTTTGTAATTTCTCTGGTAAGTGTGGAAGGGTCAGTAGGAATAATATAAACTGGGTAAATCAGTTCATAAGATAATTCAGCATAAATTAATATTTGAAGTGCAACATCAGTAGTAGGTAAAAATACGTGATATATTCATAATTGTCAGCTAACATTGAATTAATATATCAATTTTATTCAATCTAAAGTCTATGTTTTGTTTTTTTTTCTCTGCACCTAACAGTATGGTGGCCTGTAGCAAAGTGCTGGTCTCATGTGCATCAAGTTCTTCCCCAAAAGATATTGCTTCTTGTTATGTGTAGTTTATTATATAATTTACTCATAATCATTTAAACTTAATCAGGTGCAGTGTTAATAAAAGCACATTCTTAAATTGTAATTAATGCAGTTCCAGTTTGGTTCTCAAGCTAAGTTAAACTTGTGAAATGGCTTATTGAAAAACTTTCACCCAAGGATAAAGTGGAACCGTAACAAAATCCTGTTTTACTGCTTTTTCTGTTGATCATTGTACATTAGCACACATTCTGTCTACCAGCACAGTTTGGTATTGTAGTAGAATTTATCCATTTGATAATGTTAATGACTCAGCATTTATCAATATACTGGCTTATTGAAAATACTAAGGTTAGGTGTACAATACTCAAAATTAGTCTGAAAAGGCACTATAGTAATGTTTGGATTTATTACAAAGTGTTAAACCTACTTGCTAAAAAAAATCATTCTCTTACTATAGCGGACATTAACAAAGCTCTTCTGGCTAAAAGAAAAAGATTAGAAATGTATACAAAGGCTTCCCTTAAAACAAGCAACCAGAAAATAGAATTTGTTTGGAAAACGCAACAGGAACAAAGGTCAGTTAGTTCAAGAATAATAAATATTTCACGGGAAATAATTACTTAATTCTTTATAGCTGGTCCTTGACTTAATTGCAAGACTGTAATTGAGCTTGCAATTTTGGTCATAAGTTGATACCATTGTAAAGCCAGTCACTATGTGACTGGATCTCATTTTACAAACAAGTGAGCACATTGTAAAGCAAACCCTGTGATCATTAATTGAACACAGTTTTTAAGTGAACTAATTTTTTTTGCTATAGGCTGATTTTTGCCAGTAAAGACCAGTTTCCTGCCATAGGAAGAAGACCATAAACTGTGGTCACTTGACTGCAAGATGCTGCAATCCTCATAAATGCAGTTCTCAAGTGCTCAAAATATGGTCACATGACCAGTACCTGTAAATTATGATTAAATTTTGTTCATTTTGCTTACTGAAAAACAAACTTTTAGCCCTTGGAGAAATATTCTAGCTGCTTTATTATTGGTAGATTATATATAATGTGAATGAATATGGATTACATTAGCCCAGAAATTTAACAATATTTTTTAAAAACCATTGATTTTCATTTATGTTTGTGTTTTACAATATTTTAAAATGCCAAAATGTTGGTACTTAAAAGCATCAAAGTCTGCAGTGTTCCAGGGGTACCCACAAGTATGCCAATTTAGTTGGTTAAAGTCACCATTCATATTCCTGTGGATTTATTTTACAAGATATTACACATTGCACTCTTTGTAATGGTAAATATATATTGCAGGCAAAAGGTTAACCATGAGTATTCTCAGCAGTTCCTGCATGTATTTCAACAATGGGATGCCGATATACAGAAAGCAGAGGAACAGGAAGAAAAGCTAGTGGTTTGTTTTCTTCTATTATACTAACCAGATTGCTATTTCATGCTGACTTCTTTTTCCTCCTGTGATACAGTTATCCATCAACTTACAAGCATTCAAAGTTACAACTGCACTGAAAGTGACTTATAACCAGTCCTTACTTATAACCATCACAACATCCCAGGGTCATGTGATTTCCATTTGCAACCTTCACAGCTGGCTTCTGACTAACAAAGTCAGTGGGAGGAACCTGATTCACTTAATGATTGTGATTTACTTAACAACTGCAGTGATTCAGCTAATTGACATAAAATTAGTGCTACTCACTTAACAACCGCCTTGCTTACAGCAATGGAAATACTGGTCCTTATTGTGGTTGTAAGTTGAAGATGGCTTGTACAGGAGAAATTATCATTCAATAACCAAAGATGAAATATTCAGTGATGTGTGCATTATTAACTGTGAAAATATTTATTCCCCAGAGTGCAGGAAACTCAAATAAAATTAGCAAAATCAAGCACTTTATAAGGTTTGTTTAACCACAAAAACAATTGAAATTTAAGGCCAGTTAATAGGTAGGTCAGAAATGTACAACTATCCTTTCTGCCACAACTGAGTTTCAAACCAGCTGTCCAAATTGTTTTGTAAATGATTTCCCAAGTTGAATTGAGATGTACACACACAGTTGTAAAACTTAAAATATGCATCATACAACTTGGAGTAAGTCTATTCCTGATATGTCTTGTTAACAAAGAAAATTTCTATAATTGAATTGTATCAACTTATTAACCATTATACTTTTTCCCCTTCAGAATGTTTTTCGACAACAACAGAAAGCTTTCCAGCAAGCAAGAATAGTTCAAAGTCAAAGGCTGAAAACAATTAAGCAGTTGTATGAGCAGTTTTTAAAGGTTATTTTTAAATCAAATTGTAGCTCTGGACATAGTTTTATCAAGCTCATATTTGAATGTTGTAGTTTTCAGTTAAAACTTCATAATGGTGCTGGAAGAATATATATGTGCAATATTACTTGCATAATATGGTTAAAGTCACAGTAATACTTTTATGCTTTAAAATGCAAGTATTACAACTACTAGATATTAGCTATTTAGATTTGTTACCACTTTCTTTTAATAATTTTTAATTCTGCAAAATTTCTAATTTTTGTTCTATCATGCAATTTTGCGATCAGTCTAACACTGCTAGTGCAACATACTGGTGTTGATAATGTTATCCAACATCCCTTTTTCATTCCTGGACAAATTTCTTATGCAATATGTATCATCTCAACTATGTTCCACTTTCAAGCTTTCTTCATACATTACGTAAATGTTGCATGTTGTGATTTTTCTATTATCTTTCTAGTTTTCTTCCCAAGTCATATCAGAACTTGTAGAGGCAAGATCCAGTAAATTTCCTCCAAATAAATTTTATCATGCTAAGGTTAACATATTCTATATTTATGAAATTATGCTTCTCAGAATACTAAGCATTCTGAGGGTTTAGTCTATATTTTGACTTTACAAATGCAAGAGATTACCTGATATGAATTATTATCCGGTTGTCATGAAAGTGAATTTTAATTTTAGAGTATGGAAGACATGGAAAAGACTCATGAAAGTCTTTTAGCAGGGGCACAAAGTGAGCTTCGCAAAGAAATGTCCCTATGGCAAAAGAAAATAATGATGGACACAGTAAGTATTAATACAGATTTATGAAAACTTCAACAACTTAAATAGAAAAAATAAACATTGTTTACAATTCATGAGCTAAGAGACCTGTGATACAAAATGTTGCATTTGATCAATATATTTTTCTTTCTTGTAACAGCAACAGCAAGAGATGGCAACTGTTCGCAAATCTCTTCAGTCCATGTTATACTGATGGTTCAGTGGAGAAACAACTTGTACCTAAATAACATGATACAAGTATATACATTAGCTATTGTGAGAAGAAAAAGGAGACTGTTTCACATTCCATGTTAAAAATTATATGTGTCTGAATACTTCGTAGTTACAAGAGAAATCAACAAGTAATAAAACCGATTACTGTTTTTTTCATTTTTCACAATATGATTCTTTTATTTTAACATACTTTTTCCTTCATTTTCAAATTACAAATGTAAATGCCTGGATTATGACAGTATCTGTAAACTTCAAAATATCTATACTGTAGATTTATCCCTAGTTAGGCACAGTGATTACATAAGTCCATTAGCTGAATTGGAAATGTAAGTCAAAATGAAAAAGTCCTAAAAGCTGGGAAGGGGAAGCATTACATACATTAGAAGTAAAGTGCTTACATAAAAATTGAACAGTATTGTTTATAAATTCCTTGCTATCATATGCTAAAATATTACAATGTATGTTTTCCAGATTTACTACTGAAATAATTTAAACGTATTAATATGTGATATAATGTACTATTTGAAGGAAAAGTTATGGGCTAATAAATTGATACATCAAAACTAGTGTTTTGAAAATACTAGTTTATGTAATTAAGTTAAAAACTCCTAAAGTACCATTGCACTGATTATTGAATAGAGTAAGAAAGCATTAATTTCCAACTGAAATGTTTCTTATGATCAATTGAAATACCAAAAGATTGATTCAATCAGCTTACAAATCAAAATTTGAAAAGGTAATTTACATTTTCACAGGTTTAACAACATTTAAACATTACAGATGCAGTATTTACACCGTTTTGGAATAGTTAAAGCAATTTAAAATTGTGTTTGACTTTTAAATCTGATTTTTTTTTTTTTAAATTAAGTATTCTGTTTTTCACCAAAACTTGCTTGACACATTTGATTATATTTAAATATCAAGGTTTGGCATTTACTAAATATCATAATGGCACTGCATTAATTATTTTTTATATAGAATTCACCATGGTTGCATAATGGCAATTTTTCAACTGAATCTGCAAATGTGATGTTTATATAAATAGCTTAGGAGGCTTTTTTTACACCTCATTTAAAACAAGGTAATAGATTATTCTATTGGGTTTCCTAATTTCTAGAGAGATATAATAATTAGTAATGCAGATTGGATTTTTTTTACTAATATATAAGCAGTGGCCACTTGGAATTGATTCCCCTATGAAAGTGTAATAGAAATCAGCAAAAAAAAAAATATAAAAAATCAGAAAGCAATATTTTAAAAAGAATCAAACTATCCTAACTACACCTACAACAACTGTTTTTATTAAACAGTGTCAAAACTAAGATGAACCACATTTTTAAAATCAAGCATAATGTCTATTACATGTGTTCAGTCATGGCTTCTATGTCATATTTGCTTTCCATAACCTAAGAATCATTTTTGAAAGATAAATTCATAAATTAACATTTAATGCCTCAGGGTTGCATGAAAAACAAACTATCATTTAACATACAAGGAAAGAACTGTGGTTGTAAGTTTTTCTAGAGACATAAACATTCAAAAGGAGGAGCACATATTGCTGGCTATGCAAGATAATTTCTAAAAATGTTAATGTATATATTATGTTAAAAATGCAGGTATGTATTCCCAAAGTACTTGTAACACATTTGTGTAAATGAAAATAGACTTTAAATGTTTTAAATGTAACGGACCAAATTATTTTATGCTAAAAAATGAAATGGCTTCACATTTTTAAAAAAAGAGATTGATTTCATTCTATCTTATATCCAAGATTCCATTGCAGTAGTTCTTCCCACATCACTCCCAAATTTTCTTTTTTTATAAACAGCTGTCTGGGAAGTTACAATTTGCAAATAGCAAAATAAGGCATTAATCCTGTATTTTCATATGATGAAAAGCAAATACAGGTAATTCTTGGGTGATGACCATTCATTCAACAACCATTCAAAGTTACAATGGCAAATGGTACTTAAGATGGGTCCTTATACTTCTATCCATTGCAGCATATCTGATCACATGATCATGATTTCTGATGTTCCCTGCCAGCTTCCCACAAGTAAAGTCAATTGGGAAACTGGTCAAAAATTGCAGCCAATGCAATTTAGCAAATGCCAGCTGGGACTGCTGTTGCTAAGCAACAATCGATGTTGTGCTTTATGACTGTATTGTTTAATGATGGGAATTCAGGTCCCAAGTGCCATTATAAGCTGAGCACTACAGCTTGGGGGGGGGGGGGATGTCAGATGGCAGAGGAGGAAAATGTTTAAATGTTGCTGTCTATTGCAAACTTTAACTGAAAGTCAAAACTGCAAACTATTTTGTACAGCCTGAAAAGAATACCATATCTTTTAATCACTGATTTCTTTAACTACATTGGTTAAATTTTTAGCCAATTTCTTGAAAGCTCAAGGCATTACAGAATGTTCAATGAGCTATTTTTGTACTATATAGTAATTGTAAATTTACGCTCCTAAAAAGTCAAATTCATTCATGGAATAGTCCATGCTAATGATTACCTACATTAGGCTTTCAATCATAAGTGTATACAAACAGAAAGTATTTACACAGGGATTAGTTTTTTTTTTTTTAAAAGCTTCTATGATTCTGATCAAAATAACTAGTCTTAGTATAATTTGAAATTTTATGAACTTCATATATTTGGTTTTTTTAAAAGCCTCCAGGTTTATATTTTTTTTTAAATTTTCCATAATTCAAGATTTCTACCTACTTCTCTTCACATTTAATTATAAGTCACTCATTATGATTCTGAACCTGTTCAACAGCTTGAGGAGGTGAGAGCTTGAAGACTTGTATGTGAAGGTGAGCAGCGATCTGTATGCATATTCCAGTAAAGTATCTCAGCAAATCAAACAACGAGATGAACTAAAGATGAAGAAAGGGAGGGGGAGGAAGCTTATAAGTTAATATTACAGCACATTGCATACAACATAATTCTTCCTTCTATTGGGTATAGCAGATAATTTAAATTCATATAAAGCAAATTGGAAAAGCAGTTACCAATCAAGTGAGAATTGCAGTACTTTTAATATTTTACTGTTCTATACAATTATAGAAAATATGTCTTTTTCCAGAACTTTAATTTTCCGTCCTTTCCATCCCCAGGAAGAGAGAATTTTAATTGTACATCCAGTAAATTACAGAGGAATGAATGAAAAAGAAAAGGCAATGGTTGTCTCCCTTCTGAGTTGGTGTTGAATTAATAAATGCAAATACACATGCAAATGCAAATAAATGCACATTTCAATCCCATAAAACATACATGTGGAAGCAATACATTTTATGAATGGAAACATTAATCCATACTGACAGTAGTTAACAGTAAATCCTAAATCATATGGTACAAGTATTTTTTTCTCTCTTCAGTTATGTTCTACCTTTTCCCTCACTTTTTTTTTTCCATAGAAGAGTCTGGAAAACAGTTTAAAGATATTCCCAAAGAATACAAGAAAGCCTGCTAGAACCTCTCTTGGCTGCAATAAATAAACAAGCTCTAAAGTTAAGCAGATTCAAGTTGGATTTAGATGGGAGACAGGGAATGTGGGCTATGGCTAAAAAGCACGTTGATCAGTATAAATGTAAAATGGTAATATACAGATTATATGAAAAAATTAGATTAGCCTATCTTTATCCTCATTGAGAAATTAGGAGAAATAATTCATTTTCATAAGTTTTTTCATATTATCAAATAGCATGATGGAATTTCTGCAAACATTTCCTCAAATAAAAGCTGGATAAGTTCCTTATGTTCAAAAAGTTAAGTCTACTGTCTGATACATGTTAATATTTTCCATCAGTACCTGTTCAAGAAAAGAACTAGTTCCTGCTCATAACTTAGCTTCTTTTTCAACACATCTTTTTGCCAGTACCAGATTTCTCCTCAGATAGAAACTCTATCCCGAATGAATTATAGAAATGACTTTATAGAAAGAATATTTCACTTTATAACTTTGTCACGTACAATATTTGAGGTCCACTCAAAGGGGAAATATTTGTTGTATTTCAATAAGGCTCTTATGTATGCCAGTTTCTTGAGGGAGCAATTGGAAAGAATACATGTTGATTGAAATTATTATTTAACCTACCTCCTAGTTAGAATTTCCTACATATGTTTGGATAATTTTGCTTTATTGCATAGAGTTTCTAGGGATATTGTAAAGATATTGGGTTTCCTATCCCAATGATCCCACACAATCAACATCTATCATTCATCCTTTTATGACAAGCTGACAACTCAATCACTTTAGTAATGTGATTCTTTTAAGTTTATTATTATGGTGTCATTTTGATGTCTTTAAAAGACATAAATATTTTTAGATTTTGATTTAATGTTTTAATATGATCTAATAACTAGTTCTTCAGGATTTCATTTTGTCTAAATCTAGATTACTTTGGATAAACTCTAGCACAGTTTGGACAAATATGGAATGATAAAACCATCTCTAGCTATTGGACCGGACAGAATATGTGCCTACTTCTTAAAAAAACTATCCACTGCCGCAGCTGAACCTCTAAGCATAATCTTTAAAATATCTTTCAGGGCCAGCTCCTTGCCAAAACTATGGTCACAAGCCATGGTCATCCCCTTCTTCAAAAAGGGAGACCCCAGTCTAGTTGAAAATTACAGAGCAATCTCTTTATGCTGCGTCACCTGTAAAGTCATGGAATCAATTATTAACCTACTCTCTAATAAACAATTTGGTTTCAGGAAAAATAATCTGCAACTCTTACACTGCAATAACTTATGGACTACACAATTCAATCAGGGCAAAGCAATAGACACAATCTACATAGACTTCTGTAAAGCCTTTGATTCAGTGGTACACGACAAACTACTCCTAAAGCCTTATGGTATCTCTGGACACCTGCATAACTGCATAGAAGCATTCCTGTCAAACAGACAACGAATGGTCAAAATTGGGAGCATCCTATCAAATTCTGTACCTGTCAACCAAGGCAGTGTTCTAGGACCAACTCTTTTCATACTCTACATAAATGACCTCTGTGGTCATATCAAGAGCAACTGTGTTCTCTTCGCTGATTATGTAAAGCTATTCAACAACACAGACAATACTGCTACCCTTCAAAAAGACCTTGACTATGTATCAGAATGGTCAAACAAATGGCAACTTCAAATCTCAACAAATAAATGCTCTGTCCTACATATTGGCCAAAAAACCCCAACAAAACAGAAAATAAAATACAGGCTGAATTGTCAAGACCTTGTTGATGATCCAAACTCTGTCAAGGATCTTGGAGTACTCATCTCTAATGATTTAAGTGCTTAGAGCCCACTGTAACTACATAGCCAAAGAGGCATTAAGAGTTGTTAACCTAATCTTACGTAGCTTTTTCTCCGGTAATATTATACTAATAACTAGAGCATACAAAACATTTACTAGACCAATACTCGAATACAGCTCATCAGTCTGGAACCCACATTACGTATCTGATATTGAGAAAGTCCAGTTGAGAAAGTCCAGAAATATTTCACAAGAAGAGTTCTCCACTCCTCTACTCATTGCAGAATACCTTATGCAACCAGACTCGAAATTCTAGACCTAGAAAATCTAGAACTATGCTGCCTTCGGTCCGATCTAAGTATAGTATATAAAATCATACATTGCAATGTCCTACCTGTCAATGAATACTTCAGCTTCAGCCATAACAACACAAGAGCACACAATAGATACAAACTCAAGGTTAATTTCACCAAAATTGATTGCAGGAAATACGACTTCAGCAACAGAGTGGTCAATGTCTGGAATACTCTACCTGACTCTGTGGTTTCTTCCCCAAACCCCAGAAACTTTAACCTTAGACTGTCTACTATTGACCTCAGCCCTTTCCTAAGAGGTCTGTAGGTGGCGTGCATAAGTGCACCAACATGCCTACCGTCCCTGTCCTATTGTTTCTTTTATTTTTTATTTTTCTTATATGTATCCAAGTATTCATAACTATGTTTTTACTTATACCTATTATCTTATAAGCAATTGACAACAATAAAAAAAAAACTTATTTTCTTTATAAGACTGTACTTTGAGGAGTTATTTTAAGACAAGAGATTCACGTTTTCAAGATAGATTAATTCTACATTTTCTTTTCCTCTATTGCCTCTCTGGGAAAATCACTATCCATTATTTGAGGAGCACAACCAACTTTGCCTTTCCCTCATCAAGATGCCTTGTTACAAATAAAGCTACTATATGTCTCATCTCTGACCACATTGGTATGTTTCAGTTTTTAAAATACTTTCTTTCAATTCTTGATTTATACATTTGACAAGCCACTCAAAATTCATATTACCAATCATTATGTGTAATCTTATACATAATTACATAAAAATACAATACATTTACTTACCAGTGCTATCCATAAAACAATATATTCATCAATAAAACAATTGAAGTACTGGTTTAGAAATAAGAGGCCTGGCCCAATGAATGCTATGTCTTGAAGTAAGATCTCACTTTTTGTCATGTGTGCTACCTATAAACAGAAATTAGATTATCTACTAAATTAAGACTTTTAGATCCTATTTAATCCTTTGCAATGTAAATGTACTATCAACTCTAATGGGAGACATTAGAATGCTATAAAATAAAAAACTTTAAAGTGATCTAAAATGTACACTCAGTAAGAAGAGCAAGAATTCACTTAACAACAATAAAAACTACAAAAAATATTGAACAGATTTTGTCTGCTGGTAGTGGTACTCTTTACTTAATCACAGATAAGACTTTAATAAGCTTGATGTAGAATACAAATTGTAATATACAATATATATTCAATGTTTATTAAAACTGGATTTACATGGAGTAAATACATACTTTCTAGTTTATCTTGATGCCAGTGGACTTTCTGGTAAACATGGCCTTAATAATTAAATCTGAAACTATATTGTTTTGCAGATATTTCCTCTGGCAAAAAAGTACCATAAAACCATTTGTTGTTTTGTTTGTTTGTCTTAATAAACCCATAATTTGTAGTGTCTACTTTTTAAATTGAATGTATATATGATCATTGTATTCTATATATCTAGGTAGTTTTTAAGAAACGTATGTTCAATTTTCCCACATTAGCTACAATCCTAATCACACTAATTTGGAAATAGACTCTATTTCCAACTCAAAGGGTCTGTTTTCTTGGTGAATATGCATCAAACTACAGCATTAGGGTTTTTAAAAATTAATATCACATTAACCTTGATTTGTAGCATTCTTTAATATGTTAAAATATTTGGCTTACATCAGCTAAACATTTTTTATTTATAGCAAATATTAAGAATGTTTTACCATCAATTTTTGTGTAATTTTTGCGGACGCAAATCCAAAAGTTAAGACATATAGACCAGGATGGTTTTCAAACAGTTGAGTTGGGGACTTTTTGTAGATCATTATTGCCAAAGTAATAATTAGACCAATGTGGAGGCCTGGAGATAAAACACTTGTTCCCTGAAATACATAAAGACATTTATGGGGGGTTTTTTTTTTTTAGTGAGATATTTTCTGTTATTTCTCTCTATAGCTCAAATAATAATAGTAAACATAATTAGATTTTAAAATATAACAGATAAATTACAAAATAATTAGCAATACCAAAAATATAACAGTCCTAAGAAACTACAAAATGATGTGGTCGACTGAATTTGAATCAAATCTAATTTTTACAAAAAAAGTGCATGTAGGAAGAAACATGAAAGAAATCTACCTCAGGGGTCTCCAACCTTGGCTCCTGGAAGCCTGGCGGACTTCAACTCCCAGAGTTCCACAGCCAGCAAAGCTGGCTGTGGAATTCTGGGAGTTGAAGTCCGCCAGGCTTCCAGGGGCCAAGGTTGGAGACCCCTGATTTAGATCTTTAAATATTAACCAGGATTCTGAATGTCTATGGAGATTTTCAGTCATCCAGGTCATGGTTGTTCCAAAAATGCTTTTTTCAAGAGGCAACTGGACTTTCTGTCTTCAAAGAAAAACCAGAAAGTCTAGTTGCCTCTTGAAAAAGCACTTTTGGGACAGAATTCTGAATTTACCCAGAATTTAATGGATAATCTCTACAAACTGGAAGATGAGATTGGTCAAGTTACCTTTTTTTACTGTTTGAAGCTTCCAAATGGTTTTAGAACCAGCTGGAGAATCTCCCAGAACAGTTTAACTCCTAAGAAATGTAGGGGGCAAGCTTATGATGGCAATTGGGACCAGAATTTCCACCACTAAGCCAATGCATTCCTAAATCGGCATCATGTGACTGCATCCTGTTTGCCACCATAACCCAGAGAATATGTGGGTCATTAACTGAAGACCTCAAATGGCCCAAGTCTTAGGCAAGCAACCTGGCAGGTGTGAGCTGCAGGTGTGTGGATGAGTGCTACAGATGGAGACATGTCAGTTGCAGAATACCTGATGCTACCAGACTTGAAATTCTAGACTTAGAAAACCTAGAACTACGCCGTCTTCGCTCTGATCTAAGTACAGTATATAAAATCATACCTTGCAATGTCCTACCTGTCAATGAATACTTCGGCTTCAACCATAACAACACAAGAGCAAACAATAGATACAAACTCAAGGTTAACTGCACCATACTTGATTTCAGGAAATACGACTTCAGCAATAGAGTGGTCAACGTCTGGAATACTCTATCTGACTATGTGGTTTCTTCCCCAAACCCCATAAGCGCACCAACTGTCCCTGTTCTATTGTTCTTTTTTTTTTTTTTTTTTTGATATGTATCCATTTCATGCATTCATAACTATGTTTATTCCTATACCTATTATCTTGACAAATCAAATTAAATAAAAAAAAAAAAGTAGGGCAGCAGAAGCTGCGGACAGGTGCTTCTGAGTACAGACAATCTAGTCGAGGATGCAGGCAGGCATGAGGGCTGGTGGGGGCCACAGGAAGGTGTTATGGATCATGGCCAAGCCTTTGGGGGCTGCTACACAGAATAGGCAGGTGGGGGTTGTTACAGAGCAGCCCTCACAGCCCACTCATGATCTATAGTGCCAATACATTTCCATGAGAAAAATCAGCAGACGTGACTTACAGGCGCAACTTGCAACCTCCTGCTAGTTTCCCCATTGATTTGCTTGGGGGAAACTGGCAGGAAAGACTGCAAATGGCAAACATGCAAGTGTGGCTGGTTGTGATTACGTCATGGTGAGCCAAGTAACCAAGCACTCCAATTACGATCACATGCCTGGGGACAGTGTGACAACCAAAACTCTGAGGATGGTTGTAGGTCCTCATTGTTCATCAACACTATCACTTTGAACAACTGCGGAACAAGTGGTGGTTTCAGAAAGTTTAACTTTGTCAGGAAGGGTAAAGGCTAGTGTGTCCCAATAATTCACTAAAGCCTTTAAAGAGGATTTTGGCTTTTTCATCAGGTAGAAGCAGGAGTGGTATTCTACCAGTTCAGCCCGGTTTGACCGAAGTAGTAGTTCCGAAGATCATCTGTGAGCTCTAATGGTCAGCTGCTAGAAGGCTCTATATGACCCTTATTTCCTGGTTTTGAAGTTCAGCTACTTCGTGCAGCACAGCAGATTGCCACACCTCAGCTGTTGAATACACAGGGAGAATGCAGAATTGCAGGAGAAAGTCAGTATCAAACCCTCTGCAGGTGTGCGAAGCATGTGTTGCCCACCAAGCCACACCCACAGAACTGGTGGTTAAAAAAAGTTGAGTACCACCACTGGGTAGAAGTGGAAAAAGATTTATCAAATTGCTTTATAAGTTGCTTGATTGGCTGTGCTTTGAAAACTCTTAGCAAGAGTGAGCAAAAATTCCACAGATACTCAAGAACTAAACAAATAATCTGATCTAGAAACTTTGTAACTGCTGTATTGTCTCCTTTCTACCTCTTTGTAATATGAACGTATAGAGCAATTCAAGCTATACCATAATTTTATTGGTACATTTCACAGTGAATATTGTACTTAAAGCTTTCTAAAACTGAGTACACAAAATGGCACTCAAAAACTATTTGTATTAGCATTAACATTAATTAAAATTGTATTAACCCAACAATTAACATCTTACAAATACTTACTGCTATTGTGGAGCCATTCTTCCCCACACCTCCTCCAAGGATTATTCGGAAATAATTATAACTTGAAAATACTGTCCCACCCAAAAAGCCAGCAATAAATAATGTCTTCAGCTCTAGTTCGAACAGAGGGATCTGGTAAAGAAAAAGGACATTTAAAAGGGTTAAAACTTTCTACAACTATTGAAGCTTAGCCATTTATCTAAACTATCCATTTTCCTTCACTTATAAGCAAATGTCACTCACATTCAAAAATTATGTTAGCAATCCCAGATTTATGACTGAAGGATGGGACACACAGACACTATTCTTTCAACTCTCTCACAATTATATATGACATAGAATTTGGAATCAAGAAAAAACATTCTTAAGCAACTTGAACTGATTGTATAGCTTAGTATAGTGGTAGTTTTTGCTTAACAATAATTGAGATCAGCAACTCTGTTGCTAATTGGGGCATACATAAAGGGCAATGTTACATGACTGTTCCTACTTACGACAATTTGAATAGTTTCCAGTTGCTGTTGTTAAGCAAATCCCTTTGCAGTCATTAGGACACAATGTCACACAATCCCCTTTTGCAATCTCCTGCCAGTTTCTCCTTTGACTCTGCTAGTCAGAAGCTGGCACTGAAGGTCAGAAATGATGACCATGTGATGATGGGATGCTTCAACAATCATGCCCGAATTGCAGTTATGATTACATGAATGCTGTGATGGTTTCAACTACAAGGACTGCTCTTAAGTTCCCTTGTTCAATGGAATTGTAAGATCATTGTAAGTTTGAATGGTTGCTGAATGTGAACTACCTATACGCCATCAACTACATTTCCAGAAAATGAATAGTTGCTTCAGATTCACTGGTCTATACAGAGGTAAACATCACGGGAAATGCAAACGGTATCTTCCCATTTTGATTAGATCAGACCATATTATCCATATACTCTAGCTATTATAACTTAGCATAAATATTTACCTTTCTTATTCAACTGTAGTTTGAAGGAAACTTCCAAGAGGCAGCACAAGGTTAAAAAGAAAAGCAAAATAAATGAATCCTGTAACCAAGTGGTTACTTATCAGAATACAAAGTTGCCTAAGGTGCAATTTTCCAAGATTACTTGTATATCTTAAATATTTATATTACTCCAATAAAATAACTTGCAGCATGAAGATGGTTTAAATTGAGTAGTTTAGCTGTTTACTGTAGCTTCAGGAAGGAAAAAAAATGATTTCCAAAGGAAAACTTGAAAAATTTCAGTAATAACATTTGAACACTGAATTTGTTTCATGCAGATATTCAATAATTCGAGCATGCCAGAACATTAAATCAGTTTCAAGAGTACAGCCAGCCAAGTGATGGTTACAAATTTTTTAAATGTTTATAAATGTGAAATGTTGAAAGTGTATACTGTAACTATATAAATACTTCTATAATGGTTTCCTTATTGCCTTACAATGCAGTTAATTTTTTTTTCCTTGGTCTGCTAGATTTCTAAATGGCTGAAAAGTCTAGGAAGGCTAAGATATCACCAATAAAAAGATCAGAAAATCATATCAAGTGGATGTAATTGTCAAAATTTTCAAGAGGTCATCTTAACTCATGTCTTCTTTTTGAATAGTAGTTCTCTTATTATTTTCAGTAAAAGTAAATCCTACCATATTGGCAAAAATAGTCCAGATTTGAAAGGAGAAGGAGCATAATCTGCTCTGAAGTTTTTAGAAAATGAAAGAGAGATACATCCTGTTGACTTATAGCAATAAATTTGGCACACCTTTAGATGCTACATAAATGTTGAGTAACAACAGTGGTCAGATGGCAACACATACATAATCAGCACAGAACTGGAAGTATTATGAAACATCATATGTTGAAAGAATTGCAGTGATTTAATACAAAACTTTAATTATAGCATGTGGAGTCTTTTTCCTTTATGTAGTTTTAAACTCATGCATTGGAAAGCACATTACAAATGCCGAAGTGGTAATATACTTGGACCACATGGGAAGAGGCATGTTACAATAAACATTTAAAAGTATCCTATTTTTAAAAGGAAGGAAAAATCAGTGTTCAACAAAATGCAAAGAATTAGAAAGACTCACTTAATATCAATATGTTTCCGAGATATGAAAATATATTCAAATCTGTAGGTATATTGGCTTACCTTTGTGTCCCATATTCTTGTTCCACCAAATGAGCTTAACAAAAATATCATTATTACAGCTATTTCAGATTCAGTCACATCAATTCTAGAACAAAAACAAAAAAGAAATTGACTCAAACCAGTGATTTATTGCTTTCATGAATGGGAAATCATTTACCAAAGGTTAATCACACATTTTTCTAAAATAAATGCAAACATCAGGAAACTCTAATAATGAAAGTAGCTTAATAATTTAGTTTATTTCTTATATTTATATTTTACAAATTCAATGTATAAACTGGCAGAAATAATGGCTGAATATAAATAAAGCATCACTATCTCCTCATATCCAAAGTAAGATGCAAATTTATTTATTATGAAAGAAATACAAACTCATCTCTGCCCTGGATGTCTGATGTTTGAGCAGTTGAGACCAGTTTTTGCACTATATCCCATTAAAGGTCTCCCAAAATGTAGAAAACACTTTATAGCAAAACAAAGATATTAAGCATGCTAAATTTAAAGTCAGCGATGAAAGGGGGAAGCTGAAGAAGACATGGAATTAGATTAGAATTATTTTTCCTTTTAAATCATTAACTTGGTGCCATATCAAAAACTACTCGTCCTCTACCTTTCAGAATTGTTTACTATGTAGTATGAAGACAGAGCTTTATTATAGAAAATCTCCCTTAGAAAAACTCCCTTAGTTTAAAAGCCAGCTATTTGGAACAAAATTGGCAGTTATAAATCAAAATTGAATTATAATCAATTGAAATTTTGAATTGGGATTATAAACAAAAATGTAACAGTATCCAAAATTGGAATGTAATACCCACTTTAGGGTTGCATTTATACTTCAAAGGATAGCAGATAAAGCACCTATTTGCCTTGGCTCTACCTGTGTGCTAAGTATAATATAAAAGTAATTGAATGCCTTATCCTGCATTATAAAATAATAGTGTTGATTCAGGTTTGTCTAGCATGTCATCCATGTTGTGTTTTGTGTTTTATGATGAGCGTAAATCCAACTAATCCTGATGCATTTCATAAATGATTAAGAAATCACAATCTGGGATATGTGAACCAAGCTCCACATATACTTATTTGCCTGCTACTGACCAAGTACTAATTGTTGGACACCAGTTTCATGGTCTTCTATCTAAACTGGAATTAAATCCAAGTCAGACAGTCCCTTCAAATAAATAATACCTTCAACAGAGTACTGCTCTCTCATAGCCATTTAAAAAATAGCAATAGGACTTAGATTTATATACTACTCCATAGTACTTTACAGCATTTGCTAAGTGGATTACAATGTCAGCATACTGCCCCCAACAATCTGGATCCTCACTTGACAGATCTTAAAAAGATGGAAAGCTGAGTCAACCTTGAGTTTGTCAGGATTGAACTTCGGGCTGTGGGCAGAGTTAGCCTGCATACTATATTCTAACAACTACCCCACCAGGCCCCTTTTTGTTCCAACCTTGGTAGCTGAAAGCAATAGCAGGGTTTCTGCCTCATTTTTAATATCTCGTAACCTTTCCTGAAAAAGCTTTTGATCCTTCCCACTTAACCTTCACAAGTTTCAAAACTACGCTGTGAAGTATTGTCATCTCATTTGATGTATTATGAACTCAGCCAGGAATTCACAAACATTTTTCCTACAGGCAGGAAAAAAAAAAAGTGATGTCCCAATTGAGGTTGACAGCAATTTTTTTTTTATTAAGACAAGTTGCAAATTCAATTATCCAGGTGTCCACTTACTTGCCAAATCTGAGTATGCCTGAGACATAGGTTTGCCAGTGAGCGCAGTAAAACAGGACTATTCCGGCAAAAGAACAGAAAAAGAGCCAGTCTGGATTTGTTCCCAAACGAATTGAAACACAGGCTGCAACACCAATGAATACTGAAAAGGCCAATTAAATTAGATTATATTTCATAGCTGTTTTGGAGAATATATATACATTAAGACTTATAAACATTAAGTAACCAGTAATTACTTTTCATTGATAAGTAAAATGGAAGCTATGCTAAATGGGGGGGGGGGGATTCCTGCACTAACTAGTAGATTTTACGCATCTTAGACACCCCATCTGTTTTCTTACCCCTGCTTTATGAAGTCACCATGTATTTAAAAAGAATATTGATGAGTGAGCGCCCATAAAAAATATAACTCTGCATTCCAGGAATTGTTGCTAATATGATCTGCATTTCATCTAAAAAAGTTACTGCCCCACTTCTGCCCATTTTACTTCATATGTATTGAGCTAGTTTATAGAACAGAAAGATAATATTTTGGCTCTTGGATCTAACTTTCAATTTTGTGTAGGAATCCAGTTTAGAGCATGCCAAACAGATGACTGTCCAGCTTCTTGGATAAGTAGTTCCATTTTCAAATTCCTCTTCCTACTAGGACATTTTTAAAATATCCCACCTGAGAGCAATTCTCTTAATTAAATGTTTAAAAGTCCAAAGATCAGCAATTAAAGATGCAGAGATTTTCAGTTGGAAAGCTGACAGCTAGGTTCAACACCCCAGGGCTGCATGATGGGGTGAGTTCCAGCTCCTGCCAACCTAGCAGTTCAAAAGCATCCAAATGTGAGGAGCTAAATAGGTACCACTTCAGTGGGAAGGTAACAGTGTTCTGTGCCCCCAGGCATATAGTCATATTGGCCACATAACCATGGAAGTGTCTTCAGACAATGCTGGCTCCCACGGCTAAGAAACAGAGATGAGCACTGCACCCTAGAATCAGACATGGCTGGACAGAGGAAAGCTTTACCTTTTGAAAGACAAATTTCAGCCTGGTTTTAGATGAAAATGCTAGACACAAGTTGCTTTGCTTGCCCAGAAACAATGTTTGTTCTACAGGATGGAAGGATTACTTTCCTGGGATGCTCTGAATGGTGACAGTTGTTCAGTCCTCTGGATATGGAGTATGCAAGGATACTCACATAACAAGTGGAAACTCAAAAACCTCTGTTTTTCCCCCCAAGGACACATGACAGCTCTCTGAAGTTGCCATTAGATGTTGGAAAAAAATCACTTATGAATTGCAGATAAGTATTACATGCCCCACACATTTCAAAGCACCATTTCCCTTCAAACTGGAAGCAATTTACAGGCCTAGTGCTAAGTTGGCTTCATTTCCATCTGAAGGATTGTAGGATAAACTTGAGAAAGGGGTTTCTTGAAGCTCCCTAGGAAAGCATAGATTGAATTTACAGAGAGAAGCAATTCTATATATTGACTAGAAGAGGGGATTGCAGGGGACAGTCTACAGGGTTAGACTAAAAGACCTGCTTCCTATCAGTCCATGATGCAAGATTAAACTAATTAAAAAGTTACCTGTTGAAATACAATCACAGCCATGGTCAAACAATTCTCCCAAAGGAGAACTACTGTTTGTTCTTCTGGCTTGCTTTCCATCGATTGCATCCAGAGACTGGTAAATAAAGAGTCCTAATGCACAGAAGAGGAACACCCAAGGAGGAGCCTGAAACAAATACACAGAAACAATAAAGGAGAATATTTGTAGCTCAGAGTCCAAATGAGGCGTCCTTGGTGCTTTCTGAGTTTTCTTGTTTTCTTGCAGATGTTTCATTACCCTAACTAGGTAGTATAAGTACGCGTAGTCCTCAACTTATGACCACAACTGAGCCCAAAATTTCTGTTGTTAAGGGAGACATTTAAGCAAGTTTTTAGAACCTTGCTTACCACACTTCTTAAATGAACCACTGCAGTTGATGTTAGTAGCTCAGTTGTTAAGTGAATCTGGCTTTCCCATTGACTTTCCTTGCAAAAGGAGATCACATGACCTTGGTCATAAATATGAGTCAGTTGCCAAGTGTCTGAATTTTGATCACATGATCATGGGGAACAGTGGTGGGATTCAAATTTTTTTACTACTGGTTCAGTGGGTGTGGCATGGCATGGTTTGGTGGGCGTGGTTTAGTGGGCGCGTCAGGGGAAGGATACTGTAAAATCTCCATTCCCTCCCCACTCCTGGGGGAAGTTTACTGCAAAATCCCCATTCTCTCCCCGTTCCGCTAACCTGCTTTCCAGCTCCGTTCTCCTGTGCAGGGCAACAAAAGAAGACTCCGCCGACCAGCTGGGACTCAGGAGGCAGAAAATAGATGGGGATGGGGCCAGTCAGAGGTGGGATTTGTCGGTTCTCCAAACTACTCAAAATTTCCACTACCGGTTCTATAGAACTTGTCAGAACCTGCTGAATCCCACCTCTGATGGGATTCAACCTACACAGGTTCTAACTGTGAAAAATGGTCATAAGTCCCTTTTTTCAGTGCCCTTGTAACTGTGAACAGTCACTAAATGAACTGTTGTAAGCCGAGGACTACCTGTATTACCTAGTAGGATTATGAAACATCTGCAAGAAAAATAAGCAAGCTCAGAGAGCACCAAGGACCCCTCATACAGCAACAAGCTGTTCTGCCATTCTCATCCAATAATAAGCACAGAGTGATCTTGAACATTTGTTATGACATTCCCCCTTAATCACTGTTTTGTCTTCGGCACATTATATCTTAAAGTAGCTTTGCTACAAAGCCAGTGAATGATGAGGCATTCAGTAAGAATAAGGCTAATAACATAAGTCTATAGTTTCTCCATCTTACTAAAAAGCATGAGCAAGGAGATCCTGTTCTAATCTTCCCTTAGGCATAGAAGCCAGCCAGTCATTGTTTCTGAGTCAAGACTGGAAAGTGGAACAACATTGATTTACCCATCCAAAGTAGAGTAGCATGGTACATTACAAACCATAAAGAGTCACTTGGCTGAGATGTGCAGCTATGGAAACTGAACACATAAAATAAATCAACTTCAGCCAAGAGGCCTTCATTCTGCAGCAGATTGGGCTGATAATAATGTGGACCATGGACTACAATCTAGTCCCGTGTTGGTGAATTGCATGCCGGAAGTGACACGCAGAGCTATTTCCCCCGGCACGCGAGAGGTCACCTGGAAGAGCCCCACTGTCCATGTGCAAACCTGCTGCCATCCGAGAGCTGATTGTTGGGTATCTGGCGCGCATATGCAGGGAGCATGGGGGAAGCCCAGCACGCATTACCTTCTGGGTACTGGCATACGGGCAGGTGAAAGCCGAAAAAGGTTAGCCACCCCTGATCTAGTGAATCTTGAAAAATTATACAGGGTCAGCCCTGGTTAGCCCTCAGATACAGACTATCAGAAACTCCCAGAAGCAAGGAAACTAGACTGGGAACTTTAAAAAGGAGGCAGAGGCTGCAGCAACAAATAACCACTTCCTTATTGTTGCTGAGAAGTTAATGTATCTATGCAGTCCCCAGCAGTGAAACTCCACAAAAAGGAAATTGTATCTTTATATGTATCATGTAAATACAAAGCTGGTTTGCAAGTGAAGAAAATTTCTCTTTCAGAGAGTCTAATGTCTAAAACCAACCCTTTCCTAGCTTCTACTCCAACAGCTCAAAACATGTACATATTGTGACTTTGGTGGAAGATCACAGGTGTAATCCAATGTGCCACTCTTAAACACCTTAGCACAGGAAGGGCATGATGTAAATCTAACAAATACACACACACACACACAAACTCTGTTGTTGAGCTATTTCAATTTCCACAAATCTCCAGGTGACTCGAATATTTTCTTTTTTTTTTTAAACAAAAGATTATGATAGGCAACACAGATCTTTCTCAGCCCAACCTACACACGCTGGACTCCAGCCCACCATGTTTCTCACGACAAAGTTGCAGGGTTGATCAACAAGAAGGCCCCTCTTGCCCCGAGCGGAGGGGAGCTTCTCTTAAAAGTGAAAGTGTGAGTAGTAGAGATCCGCGAAAGCTCACCGGGCAGCTCACACGAAACGAGCTCCAGAGGAGTATCCTAAGTTACGCTCAGATCTTAACGCTGCCGTCGATCTCTAGGAGTATTTGCTGAATAGGCTGGACGGGCTGAACCCTTGGAATTTGAACTCCAGGGCGGCCCAGGCTTTTCTCTTTCCTGGGAACCTGACCCTCCGCCATCTGCAATACCCCCCCCTCCGCCCCATCAGCAGGACATCGCTGAAGCGAAACCAGAGGAAGCGCGCATCCAGAAGGGCGACGGCGGAGGCGGGTCTCCCCGGCGTAGACTACCGTACCTCCTCGGTGGCGCTAGGACAGTAGTACATGAGAATCAGCGAAGGGACGAGGGTAAAGACCAGGCCGGTGAGCGTGATGGCGTTGGGGGCCAGCCAGAGCGGCGTGCGCTCCACCAGCCAAACCCAGTAATGCTGCAGCGGCGGCTCCAGCAGCGAGCGCCCGGACGAGTTGTAGATGTGCTGTTCCAGGCGCTTCAGCTGCGCTCCGCTTAACGGCTCCAGAAGCGCCATGGCGCCTTTCCGCTGGCCAGCTCTTGACTCCGAGAGCCAGGAATTGCGCGGCTGCAACGGGAGGAGCCGAGGGCGGGGAAGGCCGCTGGCCTGGCTGGAGGCGGGCAGGAAATGGTAGGCTGGGAACTGCGGCCGCCCCGTCCCGGGTGCGGTTGGGGGGACCTCGTCAGCTCCGGAGGCCCCCCCCTCTTTTCCGCGACTTGCTTTTTGCCAACAGCTGCCTTTCCTTCGCCGTCCTACTAGTGGAAGTAGGTGGAGGAACCCGCCGTTCCCGAATCTCTCTCGCCCCTCGCCTGGTTTGGAGAAGGCGGATGTTGATTCTGAGGTGATGCGGAAGGCTCCGGGTGCGTTTGCGCAGCACCTCAACACCGCGTTTATGCATCTGTGTTGTGAGAATTACCTCAGCGGGCAAATTCAGAATGTTAGTTTGAGCAAACCAAAGATTAAACCAGGGCTAAGCAGGTCTCGCCAATTCTGTGATCGCCATGTAGGAGCATTTCCATGCACAGACAAACCTGTATTGTACAGAGAAACCTGTATTGTACAGTGTGTCCACTGTACTGGGAGATGATGCAGAGACAAAAGTTGTGTGCTTTAATTTAGGTTGCAGTCACATAATATGTTGTTAATCATATTTTTTTTAACCTTTTGAACCTGGTTGCTCGGATATGAACAGCACACTGAGCCACAAACTATGCTTTCATATAGGAGGGTGTGGGTGGTAGTAAACTATGTTTGCTTTTGTCACCTTTTGCCTCCATACTGAGTCATTGCCCATGTAGATTAGTAACCACAGGAGTTGATATCTAGATAGCACAAAGCTGAAGGAAGGCTGATAACAACATGGTTGCCTTGCCAACGTGTAATTATCAAACTGAAATGTTTTCCCAAAACTTTGCAATATAAGCCTTGCATTTGCCCCAGGCACATTTACTCCAGAATACCATTGCCCCAGGCACATTAGGAAATAATTTCTCTATTTTATCCTTTTGCTGCATCTAATGCCATGATTATGACAGCTTGAATTATTATGTGCATTTCATACTAAGGGTTTTGATTTACAGAGTTGCTGCACTAGTCTATAAATGGTAGGGAAATATTTTTTTTTATCCACTCTGGAAACTTGTCACATGTAAGGGAAACTATAGAATAAATGCTGAAGATAATTATTCAACTGTATTGTTGCTTCTGGACAGCTTTAATGGGTGAGGGTATTAGGGCAGTGGCCCTCAACATTTTGGGCACCAGGGACTGGTTTCGTAGAGAGAGGTTTTTCCATGGACTGGAGGGAGTGTGTTGTTGCGTGCTTCCTGCATCCCACAGATGGGCCTTTGCTTCTTTGCAGAGCCCCATTTCTGGTATGCTGCAGTCCAGTGCCCAGACTGGGGGTTGGGGACCACTTATTAGGGTATTCACTGATTTCTACTTCTAAATTCTCATGATTCTGATGGTTATTCAGTTGACAATACCTACAACACCAGCTCCAATTCACCTTTAAGCTTTTTTTTTTCCTTCCCAAAAATCTTTAGTTTCCTTTGTATGTTTTTAAGTCTGATTTTTAAATATTGTACAGAATATAGAAGCTACCATGTTACTTGTGAAATGCAACTGTACCGGGGAATGGTGCACAGCATCACTGATGCTTATAAAATTGAAGCTAATGAGGTGTAACCAATGAATTATCTGTCCAGACAGAACAATATATAAACATTGAACAGATTGAGAGATTTGGCTGGGAAAAGAATGACCAGAAGGCCATTGATTCAGAGACCCCTAGAATTTAAACCCTGGAACATACATATTAGAAAACTTGATTTTTGTGCTCTGCGCAGTACAGAATTTTTGTGCACAAATGGCCTTTTTCTTATATGCAATAAAACCACTTTTCAGCTGTATCATGTTTATGTCTATGAAACTCCTGCTGTAAGTAAGCAAGTCCCGGAACAAAAAATTGGGTGTCTTGTATGTCACTGCTGTCCTCATGTGAAGTATAACAGTGGTCACCAACCAGTGGGCCAGGACCACTGGTGGTCCACGAGAAAATTTTGGTGATTTGCAGAGAAATGCCCCCCCCAAAGCACCCCCAAAGCAATTAATCCAGGCTGCATGGGAATACAAGGCTGTGCCACCCACATGGCCTGCAGGAACACAAGGCTTGCATTGTTTGCATTGTGAACAACACGAGGTACCATGTTTCTTACAAAATAAGGCCAGGCCTTATTTTTTTTTACCCCTGAAAAAACAGCTAGGTTGTCTTTTTGGGGGTGACTTAATTTCCTCCCCCACCTAGAACAGCCCATACGCACGTACCTCACTCGCGAGGCCGCTTCTATCAGCTGACAAAAGCTCCCCGAAGGCAGAGTCCCCAGCTGCTTCAGGGCGAGGCGTGGCCCATGTCCCCTCGCCTTTAGGGCAGTCTCTTTTGGGCGATGGAAGCTCCCCAATTACAGTCACCAGCCACTTTGATCGGCTGGTAGAAGTGGCCTTGGGGCGAGGGGAGTGTGTGTGTGTGTGTGTGTGTGTGTGTGCGTTCGCCCCGAGGCCGCTTCTACCGGCCAATCGAAGTGGCTGGTGACTGCAATTGGGGAGCTTCCATCGCCCGAAAGAGACTGCCCTAAAGGTGAGGGGACACGGGTAGCCACACCACGCCCTGAAGCAGCTGGGGACTCTGCCTTCAGGGAGCTTTTATAGGCTATCGGGGTATTCTAGCCTAGGCTACCTGCAGGGCACTCCTAAAGGCAAGTTTTCTCCCCATCCCCCCACCCTTCCCCCCCATTTCTCTTCACCTCGTGTAGTTCTAACAATGTGAGAAATGGTGGGGAAATGCATGGTTTAAATAGGCCTAAATTTACGGGCGGGGCTTAATTCCACCTCATGCCTAGAAATCATGCTGGGCCTTCCTATTGGTGGAGGCCGTGTTTTTGGAGAAACACAGTAGTGAGCGGAAGGGGAAAGGGGGGAGGGGAGGAGACTTGCCCCACATACCTCGCTTGGATACCGGGCTGCTCTTTTCCATTTCTTCTTCTGCTTTTGGCTGCACGCAAGGAAAGCAAAAAAAACCTTTCTTTCTCTCCCCCAAACTCCACCAGAAATAAGTCATTGGGACTCTGCAAGGCATCCTGCTCCAAGAGGCTGCACCGGCATGACAAGTCTCACAAAGACTCACAAAAATATAATTGAACAGTAGGAAAATGGGGTGGGGAATTTTCCTGCAGACTTTTTTGGGGATTTTCCCAGGGTCTCTGGTCCGTAGGATTTAAAATTATGAGTTTGGTGGTCCCTGAGGTCCAAAAGGCTGGCGACTCCTGTTCTAGTGTGTCTGTGGTTTTGGATGTATTTTTTTTTGCAGAAAAGGACTCCAAGTATCAGCTTTTCCTGAAGATGAGGGAATTTTATCCTTTGAACAATGCATACAGATTGTGAGGGATTTAGTCTTTGAGATGCAAAACATATTTCAGAGGATACTTGGAGAACATTCTCTGAAGTCTAAATCAGCTATACAAACTAAGGTTATCAGATCCGGGCAGCAGAAATTCATGCAACCATTACATGGTAGCCATAATACAAAAAATTCAAATAAATTTTGATCTACTTAGGTCTAGTAGCCTTGCATGTGAAGTTTGCCCATCATTCTTCTACCTTGGCCTGTTTGACAGAAATAAGGAAGTTGATCAGCCTAATTTCCTTCAAAATACTGCGTTCAAGTTTGGGAGATACTGTATGAGCTGTATTTCAATTGCAGTAACTGTTCATAAAGTGAAGAATTAAAGTTGGTTTTGCATCCATTGACCTAAAGGGTTGTAATTTCAGGCTCTCCTGTATTATTTTAAATCCCAGATGTAGTTATTAATACATTAAAACAAGTACTATCCATACAATCTTAAACCTTGAAATCAAGTAATACCACTCAGTTTAATTCCACTGGCATTTTTGTATAAAACATGCTTGGAATTATGTGAATAGGTGGTAACTCTATATCAAATGCTTCAGAAGAAGTAATTATTGGTAACTCTATAAATAGGTATATGTTGCTGTGTTAGAAATTATCAATACATGTCTAACATATACTATATTAATTTGTTGATGAAGATTTGCAGTCATCTAAGTAGAGTTGTCTGGAAATTGTCATGGCAAGTGGACTTATCTTTTTAGTTTGAAATGTTCTACTGCTTATCCAAGTAGCTGCTTCAGTCTGAGCAAGTTGGTTAGGGGAAACCCCATATTTGGTTTCTAGGCTAGTTTTATTTCACATCTAATCTGAATAGTCTTGTTAGGTGAATAAGCATAGTCTCATCGAGTCTCATTAGGAGTAGTTGCTCCTAAATCCTTTCTCATATGTGGGTCATTTAAGTGTGACCTCACTGATGAATCTATGAAGTAGTCTTGATTTTCCTGGGGACTGACACAAGAGAAATATAACAAATGGGAGACAGGTTGTGTCTGAGGCCTCCATCAGGCCTCTGTCATGCTCCTGGTGGAGACTGACGCTGAGGAAGAGGAGGAACAGCCAACAGGGAGTGGGAGTGTGGCTCCAGAGGTAGTGGAGGAGACTGGGAAAGGGCAGAGGCTGGCTGAGCAATCAGAGGAGGATCCAGGCCCATCCCCTATCCATCCTAAGTCACACAGGGAGGAGAGGATCAGGGAAAAGCGAGGTCTACACAGGAGGAGATTACCATGATCCTCCTCGTGGCTTACAGCCGGGAGCTATGTATATAAGTTTGTAACTGCGTAGTCAGAATTGCTGGAGTGAAAGTTTAATGTTTTCTTTGAAAGAGGTTTATCTTTGCTGGCGTTCTTCCCATGGACTCTCCTCCCTTATCTTCCTGGAATGTATGATTAATTATCCTGCCTTGCTTCGGAACTCTCATCAATACTGTTTGTTTTGGTTTTCTTTTTGCCTCATTATTTACTTTTGTGACTTTAAACTGTGCCTAATGTAAAGTTAAGTTGAAGGCATTACTGGACTTTAATGTATGTTTTGGGTTTTGGGTTATTTTGAGAGACTACGGATCATCGCATGACATATACATACTAGTTTGTGGGATATAGTAAATAATATGCTAGCTTGGAAAGTAGTCCCCATATTAAGAGACCTGCCTTGCATAGAATAATGTGAATATGCTTGGGATAAAACTGGGTTTTAACCAAAATATGCCTAAACTGACCAGTACTGTCAGTTATTATTAGCAGGTTTGTGTAAAGAAATGGAATTGCCCATCGTGAGCTTCTGTACACTTCCTTATATGAAAATGAGTTTGCCATGATATAAAAACACAAAAGTTTAATGCAGTGGATATTTAAGAAGTGCATATAGTGAACAAGATAGGGTCAAGAAAGAATTAGTGCTGAATAAATGATACAAGAATTTGTGATCAGGAAAATGAGGAAGTGTGTTCACAGAGAATGTGACAACTGACTCACCAAACAAGTGTATGAGGAAAGACTAAATGTATTGAGAGAAGATTGAGAAAGTTGTGTTTGGATAAAGATTGCAAGATGTGTGAAGTGATAAATCAGGGATGTCAAACTGGCAGCTTGCAGGCTGGATATGTTACATGCAGGCCATGCCTACCCCAGTTCCACGAAGGAAAAAACTATCGCGAAATGTCACATGATAACAATGTGATGCCACAAGTTTGGCACCCATGTGATAAATGGTGAAGATGAAAGCCCAGAAGATTTGCAGGACAAAAAGGTATGGAGAGGCATAATGTATGGCGTTGGTGCAAACTAGACTTGCTTATATGATATATTTTTTTCTGACACGATGCTTTTAATTTTTCTTTCTTCAATGGCTTTATACAACAGTGCTTACCCCCAAGTGGAATAATGTAATGGATATGAATATATATGCAAGTGTATCTGCATCCCAGCCCACAATCCAGTGTTTGTAATTGCAGACAAAAAGCCAAGACACTATGAAAACAAAATAACAATGACAGCTTAACATAAAATAAGCATAAGAATCCCAAATATGTGACTAGGTCATAAACACTTCAGCTTTATTATACATCACCCAAAAATATCCCCTGTAGTAGCTCAAAGAAATTGGATTCACAAATAAACAATGGGGGAGGGGGGGAACCCTTTTAACTTGAGATGCATTCAGCTCAATTAATGGTTAAATGCTGTAAATCATGTGTACAGAGGAGGCATGTTATTTGCTTATCAAAAGAGGTCATGTATGTTCCGATTCCATTGTTATTGGGTGTGGCAGCATCTGCTTTTCACGAAAATTAAAACATATAAATTAGAAACTAAAAATGAACTTTCATGCATATTTGTTTAGCTTGTCTTCTGTTTTGCATTAAAAAAAGAGAGGGGAAAGAGAAGGAAACAGAAATACACAACAGTACAAAATGCAGGTAAGCATCAGCTTATTTCACTAAACTTCAAAAAAAAAGAAAGAAAGAAAAGAAAAGAAAAGAAAAGAAAAGAAAAGAAAAGAAAAGAAAAGAAAAGAAAAGAAAAGAAAAGCAATCCATGCGTGTGTTTTTCTTTCCATCAGGAACAGGAGGAAAACAGAAGGTGCGATATATATGATTTAGGAGGATCACAGTAGAAATGAGAGGCTGCAGAGTGGCTAGCAGTTTCTGGTGCAAACGCAGAGAAGCACTGGGGCCAGAATTTATTTTTTTCCATATTTGCTGGTGTCCATTTCTTTCATATAGGACTGGGCAATATGCGGAGGTACTCCTTGCAGTAGTAGTCGGAAGAACGAGAGACCACCTGAGGACAAGAAAATTATGAAAACAACCAAAAGAATAGGTTTGCTCTTTATACCTGCACACACTTGTGCAATTACAAAAGGAGAAATATACCATCATCTTAGCAGAGCTTCCTTTAGTGTAAATAGGTTTAGGATTGCTCTACAATTGCTACTTTTTTTCTTCTTTGCATGTGAGTGAAATAAATTCTTCCAAGAATGATTGGTCAGGAATTCTACGTTCCATTGACCATTTTCACTGTCCATTGGATAAGGACTTGATGGATCAGCATGAAGTTGCTGCCAATAATGTCAAGTTATTTTTCTTGTGGCTGTAAAGTTGTCAGGTACTCATCAAAGACTCATAGTGTGAGTCTTCATAAATTCTCCAAACCAAACATAGTGAAAAAGCTTTGAAGTGAAGTTGCTTAGCCATATTCTAATTATTGGAATAAGGGAGTGGGAGAAGGAGAAGAAAGGAGACTCAGCAGGATGCTGGGGGGAGGGAGTGAAAGTCATCCAAAATATCTGTAGTACCATCAAGAATATTCAAAAGGAAAATACCAAGGGCAACCCAACAACTTTCTTCTGCAAACAATAATGATATTAAGCCTGCATTACATTTTAATCATGTGACTGTTTTTGCTTCCACGTTTCTTCTTTACAATTCCCAGTTACAGTGTTACATCAAGCTGTATAACTAGGGGAGGGTCAACACCACCAAAATGGTGGGTGCAACTGGGCAGTCAAAGCCTCAGTCCTTTTTAACATGCCTCACATGCACCATACACACATAAAAAGGGGGATGGGATTTTGATTGCCCATCTGTGCCACCCATTTTGGAACTGATGATCACTATCCCCTGAGTATCATATTACTGCATTCAATGACCTCCCTATCAATACTTTCACCACACGACACATTTGTCAGCTATTGAAACCATCCTATCTAGGTGGGAATGGTTGATATTATGTTTCAGTGGGAATTAATAAAATCTACCAGACCAATAATGCAAGAATATGCACAAGGTGCCAACCCAGTGAAATATAGTAATTTCATGCTCATTTTCTTGGATTGTTTAGCAATGTTGGTATCATGAGAATTCCATACAAGGATCTAGGCCATATTAATCGTCTAAATTCCAAGAAGAATTACCTTAGCTTGCTGAGATTCAATGAAGTAACAATAGTTAAAAAACAAACAAACACTGAAATGCTTTGCTTTAAGACAGCCTTGGCTAGAGATAGAGAGAGGGAGGAAAACCATGCCCTTTTATAAAGAACTTACCTTCGAATTTTTGCACCATTAATATCAAATGCAAGATTCTTTTCAAAGCTCCATGGATTATATTTTGTGATTTACTGTCACAGAGATACATATATTGCACATTCAAGCAAATAAAAATGCAAATAACAATTCTGTGCACAACTTAGCTGAAATGAAACTACTTGATTTAACTTAGAGCAATTAAATCTGTTGTCAAATATCTTTTTCATTCTTTCTTTGTTCCTTCCTTTTTCTTTCCTTTCTTTCTTTTACCTTTTTGTGCTGTGACACACAAAATCTGGCATGCTTTAAAGTAGTTCCTTAAAGTTGCTACAATGTACATTTTCAAGAAAAGGAGGTAAGAGTTGGGTATAATTAAATAGTACTACTTCTTAGCTGCCTGAACCTTGATGCAAATAACTGGCATTAGACGGATCAAATGCTGTGATTTATGCTTATTTATGTATGGTAAACTGTTAACCTGGTTCATGCTTTAAGACTCCCTCTATAGCTTGTTAGTAAGTGTTGGCATCATAGCTGGAACTGCTAGCACAAGCATTTATTCAGCAGATTCAGCGAGAGTTGTTAATTAAGAACACAATACAAATAATCAGTCCATTGCTACATTGTTTTTATTACCCCATTTTCATTAAATGACATAATGAAAATTATGCCATACTTTGGTAGGATTTGTATGACATGACAATAGAAATAAGCTTCATATGCAGAGACCATATGAAAGCTTACCTTAGATGACATACATTCAAAAATCCTTACTGTGTAACTACAGGAGAGAGAGAGAGAAAGAAGTTGTAAGCACTTTACTTCCTAAACATAAACATACAGACTTTATTGAGTGAAAGTATGTCCACAGGGATGAAAAGATGATGATTTAATTCCTTAGTCATGTAACACATGAAAGAAAGAGAATGAGAGAAAGAGAGAGAGAAAGAGAGAATGAGAATGGAAAGACAATGGAAAGTCAAAAGATGAAGGGATCTAGCACACTTTCAGCATTATCATTCATGTAGAAAGCTTAATTAATTATGCACAACACAAATGATTGGCTGCCACACTAATCTAAGAGATATAAAGGAGCCAATCTAATTGTGTCACTAATCTAAGACTAAAACAAAAATTAGGTTAAACTAAATTAAAATATTTTAATTAAAATTAAAATTGTAGATATAGATATATGTACACGCACACTAGTGTATACACGCACACTAGTGTATCCAGAGTGTTTCTCAGTATAGGAAAACGCCATATGCATAGCATTGAACCATCTATATCTATATCTATTTTATTTGAATAACTACTAGGCAAATTTATCAAGCATTACTGTATCAAGTTAACATTCCAGTATATATTTTTGCACAATGAAGTTGTATTTATTCTGCATTAGCCTTTTAAACTATGCATTTTATAGGAGGAAAATATTTTTTTAAAATACAGTATAGTTAGCTACTAAATCATTATATTACAGGTTATAAGTCACTTTATACAATTTACTGTACATTCCTGTATTTCCTCAATTTCATGGTGTCTTATCAGAGCTTATTCTCATGTGTGTGGATTTGTTAATATATCATTAAATTATATGTTATCATTTTTATTCTTGACAATTTAAACACTGATGATGTGATTCTACTGAGAGACTGTTTATTACTTATTCAGCTCTGCTCTTCATAATTCTTCCCTTCTGAATATAAACTATTTAGAATTACTTTTTCAAACATATGATATATTTGTCATTGAAAACAACTACAGTATTTGATGTTGATTAAGAATGTACTTTTTAAAAAAAGAAAATGGAACTAACACTATATTTATTGATAAATGAAAATTTAAATTTAGTTACTATAATCTAGACATTAGTTACTTTTGTCTTGATTAATTTGACTTTCTTTGCCCATGCCATAGAAGTATGCCATGAAACAAAGATGAAGAACATGTATGAAATACACACTTATCATGCAAACATGTTTTATATAATAGGAAAGGGATAAAATGAAAGGTAATGTCCATCTGAATGTGATTTTAAACACCAGTTTCTGCTCCTCCAAGAAGATTGATTTTTCTGGCAAAATTTCTCCATAATATATCATTGCAGATTTATTGAGCAATATTTAATTTGATATTCTATTGCACCACTATTTAACAATATTAAGCTTCTTTTCTTTCAGACTTGCAATACCAACTGTAATTCTTTTAAGCTTCCAACACATGGAAAAAAAGAAAAAACATTCTGTCCAATATTAAACTGCAGAGTGATATTAAAGCATCTATATATCTTAGGGCTCCATAATCAGAATATGCAATTTAGGGTAGTTCTATTGATGCCAGTAGCATTTCTTGGAAATCATTCATTGTGGCTTTAGGAGTGATCCAAAATGACTTGTTCAATTGAAAATTCCTGAGTCAGTGTGGCTTAATTGAAATGAGCCTTATCTTTTCTTTCACCTGCTAATTCTTTGGAAAAAATAAAAATAAAAGAAACTAGTCATCTCATCGTTTTTTTAATTATAAAGAATCAACATGTTCAGAGTCTCTCATCTTTTTTATTGGATGAACACCATGGATAACTAGTTTCTTGGAGCTTATTCTGTTTGACATCTCAGATGGTGAATATCTCAGTGCCAGTTTAGGCAGGGGCAGAGACTAAACAATGGGCAAGTTCTAGAGTAAGCCAATATCATTTCTCCCACAACAAATAATTATTATAAGTTGACTTTGACTTTTCCAAGCTTTGCCATTTTGGCTAAGAATCTGGAAGGTGTTATCCCTACACATCCAGAAGGTACCAGGATGGGAAAAGTTATTCTTTGTTTTTCAGCAAGAGAGGAGAAAAATATGGATTGCTTCAGAACCGGCAAATACCACCTCTGACTGGAGATTTTACAGTATCCTTCCCCTGCCACACCCACCAAGCCACACCTACAGAACTGGTTGTAATTTTTTTGAATCACTCTAGCAGGCTGAACTGCCCTAATGATAGATGATCATGCAGGCAGTGAGTAAAAGGTACTGGATTTCAGATAATAAATATTAAGTGGAAAAAGAAGAATGAAGAAAGAAAAAAAATGCATAACCCAACCCCAGCACAACTGCAGTGAAATAGTAGACATATCTTCATGATTGCAAAAAATTGGCAACCAAGCTTTCAATATAGAGGCTTTTTAGTCTTTCCATCTCTAGGTAACAAAGAGAAGAAATAAAGAATGAAAACTGAAATGTGAAGAAAAAAATTGGTTATATTTGGGTAGGAGCTATCAGCCTTCAGTAGTTTCTTTCCAAGGAAACTGGATCAACTCTTGCACCCCTAAAATGTCTCAATGCTCAGAATTGTAGTACCTAAGTCATGGTTACTAGTGCCATAGACATTAGACACTATGAATGTCCCATGGTGGCATTGTTTGCTGGATTGAAATGAAACAACCACATATAGGATTTGCAGAAAGCATGAGTTTAGATGTTTATGAATGAGTTGTAGTTCTATTATCATGTGATGTGGAAGAGTGAACTCCTTGAAATGAGGTCATGCCTTCTATACAGAAAAGTGGGTAATAGAAAAACTGGGACAATCAGGAAATGTAAATACTATATTGCCCAAGACAGGTCACTTCTACCTTGTTTGAGTCCTTGGGCAAGATAGATAAAGTATACAAATTCCAAAGCAAGTAAATACCCTAATTAACCAAACCAGAAGTATTATATGGGCAGTGAGGGCCACATTGGATTTTCAATGTCATAATAGTATAATTATGGATCTAATTAAGATTGAGAAGTAAGTAGGAAACAAAAGGTAGGCAGTCCCAAAAGGCAGAAATTAGTGAGTCTAGAACCTATATAACAGTGATGGTGAACCTTTTTGTTGTGGTGTGCCGAAAGCACACACACATGAGATAGAGTATGTGTGTGTGTATGCTGGAACAGACACTGCAATGCACACACACCCTGCGCATGTGTACCCCCCCTGCCCGCTTACCTGCACTGTGCATGCACATGCCTCCCAGCTGATTTTCAGCACATTTGAGGCCTTTTTCGGCCTCCCTGAGGCTCGAGGGAAGCCTCTGTAACCTCGGAATGCTGAAAGATGGGCCTTCCGGAAATATCAGAAGTGCCCATTTTCAGCCTCCAGGGGGCTCGAGGGAAGCCTCTGCAGCCTTTGCAGGCCAAAAAATGGGCCTGTTTCATCACTTCCAGTAGCTGGGAGGTGCACGCATGCACAGTGCAGGTAAGTTTGGCTGGAGCTCGCATGCCCACACAAATGGCTCCACATGCCACTTGTGGCACACATGCCATAGGTTTGCCATCACGACTATATAGATTCTACAGACTGTGCATTACAGAATATTTGTATGAGCTCAGTGAAAGAAGGTAATAAACTGTTCCTTAGATAGGATCATTTTGTAACTAAATTGTTTTAAAGTTAAAAATGGAACATTGTAAGCCAGTTACTAATCTTTATGTATTACCTTAATCTGGAAATATCCTGAAGGCATATTTCTGATGGATGTGCAGATATATTTATGATATTCAAAATGTTGCCATGTTGCATACTCTCCGTATAGCATAAACATTTGATTCAAATATTGTTACTCTTCTTTTAACATTTTATTCATGAAAATGAGTTTTCCCACAAAGCAAAAGAGGCAAAAATTGTGATAATAAGGAAGGCATCTTGTTCCCAGCTATTTTTTTATACTAAAGAAAGTTACTCGACTCAATAAAGACCATCTTACCTCTGACTTCCAATTTGCATTCAACTTCAGCCTCACCAAGACTGTTGACTGCATTGCAAGTATATGTGGCACCATCATAGGGGCTGGGTTTTCGAATCTCCAGTGTACAAACACCCTGGTTACTAAACATTCTGTAACGTGGGTCATTCATAATAATGATTTTATTTTTCATCCATGTTATCTTGGGCTGCAGTTAGAATAAATAGAGAAGATAGGAAATTAAACATCAAATTCCTTTTTTGTAGCATAATGTTAAAATCTGATGTTAATGAAGTAGATGGTCCATTTTCTGTTTTAAGGCATCTTAAAATAAATGATAATTTTTTTTAGATTTTCAAATTATTTTATCAGATAAGTCCATTCCATACTTTTCCTAAAATTCTATCTACCCCAAAATTTTCATTTAATTATGACAGAAACTCTTAATACAGATAATCCTCAATTTATGATCAGTTACTTAGTGTCTTTTTGCAGCTTCAATGGACCTCTCCAGAGTTACTTATGACTCAGTTTCAAAGATGACGGCTACCCAATCCTTCATGATCACATGATGGCATTTTGGGTAGATGCATTTATGGCCATTTGCAGCTTCTCATGGTCATGGGATGATAGTTCATGGCCATTGGGTACAATGGGTTTCCTTAATGACCACCACATTCATTTAATCACTATATTTGCTTAGCAACTGCTGCAAAAAAAGGTCATAAAATTAAGGATTGCCCTTCTGAAAGACCTACATATTATGGAATGCTAAATTTTCATTTCATGAACAACAACTGCAATATATTTCAATTTCTGCAGCTAGTTTGTGGGACAGCTTTCTCAAATGTGATTTTTAAATGCAACATTTTGCATGCATATTTTACATGCATTTTTATTAAACACATGGTTTTCACATTACACCATTAAAAGAGGCCATTAAAAGTGTTAAACAAAGGTGGTTATTTTAATATATCTAATAAAAACAAAATTCCAGGACTGGAGAACCAGAAGAATACCTTATGTAAATGCTTTCATCATAGTAAGATTTTTAAAAACTCATCAGTCCTCCCAATATAAATATATTTTCTTTGGGAATAATATACAGGAAATATTGGACAGTTTTTCCTAATTTTAATTAGCAGGAAATCTATTTCATTGCCAAACTTCAGGTTCTTTGCACAGAAATAGAAACAAGTCTGAGCAAAACCATAAATCTGACATATGGTTCAAATAAAGACGTCATACAATTTATGAAGTATTGTGACAGATATTGTAAACATCCCTCCCTGATAAATTGCATTTGTGCTAGCTTCCAATTCTAAGAAAAACTCAAATAATTATCAGATTAAGGAAAAGAGGTGAAACACAATGGATAGAAATGTGGAAATGAAGGTTTGTATTGGGGCACTGATGAAATTATTTATTTTGCTCTAGAGTGATGTAGCAGAAGAACAAACAGTTTACCTGATAACAAGTATATTTGAGTGGTGAGTTTTGTATTTACATCTATGGATTTTCTAGGTGCTATTACAACTGGGAACAGGGGACATTACATGAGTTACAATGCCATATGTTACCTCACAGGGACACTCTTCTCTCTTTCCCCCAAAGTTCACATTTCAAAATATTTATTACAGTTAAAGACCAGTATATTTCCCTGTATTAAATAAAAAATAATTTTTAACCCAACTAGAGCACAGAAAGTTCTAGATGATGCAGACCCCCAATAGTTGAAAAAGAATTAAGGAGAGAATGGAAGGTATGTCCTCAACATACACTGGGCAAGTGACCTTTCCTCTTAAAAACCTCCTCAGCTGCAAAAACTGAACATCACATATAAAAGTTCAGCACCTATGCAGAACCCCGTTAGAACCTATATGTATAATGTTCAAGAAGTGAGATGAAGAAATAGCAGTCTTATACCTCTGCATTTCTCAATCTTGGCAATTGAAGCTATGTGGCCTCCAACTCCCAGAATTCTGGGAGTTGAAGTCCACACATATAGGCAGGGGTGGGTTTTTACCGATTTGGCCCAACTGTAGCTCCAAAGATCATCTGGGAGCGAACCAGTTCACTTCAATGATCAGCTGCTGGGCCCACTCACCCGCCTTGGTTCCATACTGACCTCTATTTTCTCCTTTTGAAGCTCAGCTGCATCACACAACACAGCAGATTGCTGCAGGTTAGCTGATGAAGACACAGGGAGAGTGCAGAAGATCAGTAGAAAAGCTGTGTGTGTGCAAAGCACGCCCACCAAGCCATGCCCACGGAAGTGGTGGTACAACAATTTGAATCCCACCATTGCATATAAGTTCTACAGCAGGGATCCCCAACCCATGGCCCACTACCAAGCCGTGCCTTATTGGGAATTGGGTTGCATGAGCGGGTGGCCAGAGTGTGCATGCATAGCCCAACTTGTGCTTGTGGCATGCTGGTGGACACTTGCATGGGTATGTGCCAGCTCACAGCTTATGCAAGGGCTGCATGGGTGCAAGGGCTGCGTGTTCATTCTGGCCCACCACTCAGGCAAAGGACTACATAAACGTGCACTCATGAGGTACAGTTCTCTTCTTCTCCCCCACAGCTGGGCCACCAAGCCACAAAAGTTGAGGACTGCTATTCTACATTACACATATAGGTTCCAATGGGGCTCTGCACATGTGTGGAACTTTTATATGTGATGGTCAGTTTCTGCAGATGAGGTTTTTAGGAGGAGAGGTTACTTGCACGCTGCATTTTGAGGACATATCTGGCTGGGGAATTCTGGGAGTTGAAGTCCGTACTTCTTCACACTGCCAAGTTTGAAAAATATTGCTGTACCTGATTTGTCTTATCCACATCTTTTTAAAATTCTCTTGTGTACTTGTGATTCTTACTAGATTAGTATCTTACCTTTGGATTTCCTCGGACACTGCAGTTCAAAGTTGTATTATAACCAGATATGGCATATGTATTAACTAAAGGCTGAGTAAACATTGGTGGTTCAGTGAAATTGAAGTCCTCATAAACTGGATTTTTGTACACTTTACCTGCAAAAGAGAAGTTCAAGAATTGCTAAAAGACAGAATTTTGTAACATGTTCACTTCCCCAATTGCTATCTACATAAGAACAAAGTTTATCAGTAAATTGTGGAACCATGTAATACTTCCAATGTGGCTTGTGAAAGCACTGGCAAGTAAATGTGGTATGTGTTTCTAATTCTTAAAAGCAGCAGCTTTATTTCTTGGGTCATGAAGCTAACCTCTGCAGCTGACCTATAATCCTGGGAAGAGGTACATATTGTTCAGTTGTCTGCAACCTACTCTATAAACTATCCACAATAAAAGATACATCATCAAAGATTTCTTCCTTCAAGAGATCCAGAATAAGAGTTCAAATTTTTTTCCATGACATTTATAGACAACACTAAATATAAAGAAATTGAATATGGACCTTTGAAAATTCTGTTTTGTGGACTCATAATCTAATTGCCTATAATTTTTAAAAAAACTTAATCTTTCTTGCCCATTGATTTTGTTGGGCAGGATTAAAGAGGAAGAAGTATGCGATCTAATACCTCAAAGAATATAAATGAGATTAGAGGAAGAAAATGTTTTTGATTGGTTTGACATTCCGATTGGCCAGTAGCTGTTTTCCACCATTATATCCTTTGTCTGGTGGATTGCAGATTATCTTTTAAGAAAAGGATGAAAATGTACTATCTTTGCCTAAAGTGTGAACTAACCAAATTTCTTCTCCCCTCAAGATAGCAAAACACCGTGTTTAATGTATACTGGTGTTCTGAATGGATACAAGGCTGAAAATTTCTCTTGTACAGGTGGCATGAATCCATAGGATCCTTAAATCTTCCTTAAAATAGGGTCATAGGACACTTAAATAGTTTTGGATAAAGTGCTGTTATTTGAAAAATTTAAGTCACTTTCCTGACCATGTTTCTCTGTGCAAGAGAGGTCAATGGTCACAAATGACTTTTTCTTGATATTGATAATTATGGTGCATTCAGTTTTACTGAGAACCTACAGGAAAATGTTGTGCAAAATCCACATGGGATACCTTGCTTCCAATTAGTATTTTTGCAAATTAGATATAATACCCATGCTTTTTAGCAGATGGGATGCATGAAAAAAAAAATCCAAGTAATTTTAACATTTTTTTCTCTTCCAAATGTAGATGTGTTTCTGTTACAGCTCAAACTAGAACAGAGTCTCCATTATTTTATCCTTTTCCTCCAAACTATACAATATTTTTTTAAAAGAATAAAATATTTTCAATGTTCATTATTAACATGATTGGCTATGCTACATAATGATGTGGTTGCTAAAACTATGGCAACTTAAAATAATGAATAGATTAATATAAGCCTCCCAAATCTCTTTTAGCTGATTTTCATTGTCGTATTTGTGTCAGATAGTTCAGGAATTTCAGAGTTTTAGCTAACCATCCTTAGCAATCACAGCACTTTCTGTTGTTCTTGTGGCATCCTCACTGAGGCCACACATATTTTCAGAGAAAATGCGGAAGAAATACTCATTTCCGATTACAAGTTCCGTAATAGTAGCAGCGGTCCGGTGATAATGTTCAATGACGGTGTACCATTCCTGAAAGACAGAACAAATTAACCTGAGCCTGTAATGCCACAAGAGTTATGCACTCAGGGGTGAGACATCAATCCAGAAGTATCTATCTGTATTATGCTGCAGCCTGAGGAATAACTGCATTTTATAAGCACCCCCCACTTTAAAAGACAAAAGAGATATGCAATATTAAATAAAGAAGTTTATCTGTACATTTGGATTCAAACATATGAAATAGTAATATAGAGTACAGTATTGCAGGCTAACTCTGTCCACAGCCTGGACTTCTACTCTGATGGGGTTAAGGTTGACTCAGCCTTCCATCCTTCCAAGGCCGGTAAAATGAGGACTCAAATTGTTGGGTGCGATGTGAAAATAAAGCTTCAATATTATAAACTACCCAGACAGTCTATTTATTTATTTATTTGATTTGTCAATTGCTTACAAGATAATAGGTATAAATATAAACATGAGTAAGAATACAGGAAATAGGTACATATAAAGGGGCTCAATAGGACAGGGATGGTAGGCACAATTGTGTACTTATGCACAACCCTTACAGACCTCTTAGGAATGAGGTGAGGTCAATAGAGGATAGTTTGGGGTTAAAGGAGTGGGGTTTTGAAGATGAAACAACAGAGTCAGGTAGTGCATTCCAGGCATTGAGCACTCTGTTGCTGAAGTCATACTTTCTGCAATCAAGTTTGGAGTGGTTTACATTGAGTTTGTATCTGTTGTGTTCTCTTGTATTGTTGCAGTTGAAGCTGAAGTAATCATTGACTGGTAGGACATTGTAGCAGACAATTTTGTGTACTACAAAACTGTACTACAAAATTACACTTAAGTCCAACCACAGGGGGAGTATATAAGCCTAAATGCTACTGCTATTGCTATAGATGAAAAGATAAATATTATTACTATTATTCAATGTAGATATAAATATTATACTGTGTTTATATTGAAAGAAATATTTTCTGAATGGCTTCAACCAGTAAAGCACAACAAAGAATAAAACTGGCAGAAAAAAATTCAGTCTGGGATACTAAATCTTAATTTGGCATAGGGAAAAGAAACCCTGAAGTAGATAATAGATAGGTCTCCATACAGAAAGACTTCCAGAAATAGATTTCTGCTAACTGCATGAAGCATATATAAAATATTGTTAATTAATCTTGTATAGCCTCCTCAATCTGTCGGCTTTGGTGCCTTCTTGACTCCTGGTAACTTCCTGCACAAGTCTTGGCAAGATTTTTGGCAAGATTTCAGAAGTGGTTTGCCGTGGTCTCCCTCCAAGAGCTGAGAGAGAATTATTGGCCCAGTCTCCCAATTGGGTTCATGCTTAGAAGAAGTACTAGAACTCACAGCTTCCTGGTTTCTAGCCTGGTGGTTTAATCTGTACCGCATCTTCAATTTGGTATGTGTTAATTTTTTTTAGCTTGTTTATTTTCATTTTCCTTTACCCTCTATTTTGGTTTGACTTTGATTCTGCCTCAAGATCTCATGATGTGAAAGGAAATCTTTTGTTTTGCTAGCCATTCATTTGGACAAATTATGAATTACCTTGACAGAAGTGCCTTAAGTGTGCAGCAAAGGGATATTATATCTCTCAGCTGGCCTTTTTGATATGTGTTATGGAATCCCCTCTGGCCTGCACTGGAATAGTCTATTCTGGAAGATTCTTAATGCCACCAAAGATCCTTTGGGCTGATCCTGCCACCCCCTCAGTGCCCCCAGTCTGCTTCATGTTCTCTTAGGAGGCAGGAATGAGGTTCCTGCAGCCTGCTGTTGGAAGTTAAAACTCACCCCTATCCTAGAAAAATGAAATATTTTAGAATATATGAAAAAGACAGAATATTTCCCCTAAAAGAGAAGTAGAAATTCAGAGAGGCAGAAACTCAGCCTCCCACCTCTGAACTATTTCAAAGGAAATAACATGGAAACCCCATTCCTGCTTTAAAAATAAAGGAACAATTGTGAAGTACCTTTAAGTGGTGCTTAGAGCTTCATGAAAGCAAAACACACAGGGGTACGACAGGGTTAACTACCGGTTCAGGATTTACAAGCTTCCCTGCAGGCTGCGAGCCGCGCCATCAGCAGCAGCTGCCTGCAGAGAAGCAGCCTTTGAAACATCCCTCTTTTCTTGCTTTTTCTAACTGCAGCTGTGCCTCGTTTGGCAGCTGAAGTTGAAAAATCAGGAAATAAAGATCAGGTAAGAGCCCAGGTGGGTGGCAGGCAAAAACATCAGCAGACATAGAACCGGTTCTATGTCTGCTGCTCTTCAGAGCTACCGGTTCTACAGAGGTAGACAGAACCGGTAGAAAAAAACCCTGAAAACACCCCTTCAAAAATCACTAATAAATAATTTTATTTTTTAACTTTATTTTCAACTATTTTCAATCCAGCCACTAACTAACTTAGAAGTTTTATATGACCTCCTTTATCACATTTGTCTCTGGGCAACTAACAAGAATTTATAGGAATAGCAATAATGTCCATAAGTAAATAACTATACCAACAGCCAATTTAATGCAATAGCCTATGTTGTGAATGCATAAGGTTTAATAAAGAGAACTTGAGCTTGGAGTAAAGTGCAGGGTTCTGGCCCTGCACTTCTGATTGGCTGTTAACGGCAGGATCAGATTGGCCCGTTCCGGGGAATCCGATTGGCTATTAACAGAGAGTTCCTATTGGTTAAGGGAGCAGCGCTCCTCGATTTTTATTGGTTAATAGTTATTGGGGTTGCCTATATAAGGAGGGTTATAACTGCCATTAAGTTGAGAAGTCACTATGTAAATAAAGAGTTGAAGTTCACCGTTCCAGAGGCTTGTCTCTATTCTTTCTCGCCCATGCTCCAAACATAACACTGGCGATGAGGGTGGGATATGGAGACGTCTGAACCGACGGAACTAAGAAGAAACACTGAGCATGTGGCTGACGACACTACACAACAGAACCATGTCCAGCGTCGTCGCATCACCCGCTCCGTTCGATCCAGTGCAGGAAGACTGGGAGTCCCACATGGATCGCTTCCAGATGTTCTTAGAAACTAACAACTTAAAGGACACCACAGCCGGGAAGAAATGGGCGGTGTTCCTAACGCATTGCGGTCCAACCATATTTAAGATGGCTAAAGCACTAGCAAAACCTAGAGAAGTGAAGGCGATGGATTGGGACGACCTCGAACCTCTACTAAGAGATCACTATGCACTGACCGTGCCTACGCTTGTGAGATGGCACGAGTTCTATCAGAGAAACCAGCGAAAAGGAGAAAGCGACGCCGACTTCATAGCAGACCTCCGAAACCTGGGAGGCCTCTGCGGATTCGCCGATTTGGAAGAGGCACTGAGAGATCGAATAGTTCTGGGATTAGATGCACCAGGCGTGCAGAGCAAGCTGATGGCGAAAGGCGACATCAGCCTTGCCGATGCCATCGCCGATGCTACTGCAGCAGAAGCAACCAGGAAGTCGGCTGCACAATTACGCCGCAACCGCGCTCCGGTACACCAACCGACAAGCGAAATTTTATCCAAGTCAGAAGGGCAGCTCTCAATGACACACCATGAGGACCTCTCTTCGTCGTCAGACAGCGATGAAGAAGAGGTCCATCGACTGCGGTCCGACCGGGACCACCACCCGAAGTCCCTATGCCCTTGCACTGGCTGTGGAGCCAACCATGCCAGGTCCGAATGCAAATTCCATGACGCGCTCTGCCATGAATGCGGGAAGAGAGGCCACATCGGATGGGTCTGCCGAAGTTTACAAGGACCTGGCCAGGCCTCAAAAGGGGCTAACTATCGCCAATCGACAGGAAACCATCCTGTAAGGTGAGAATCAGTCAGCCACTCCTACAGAAACCGAGCTTTGCAGCGAGAAGAGGCTCACCATACTATCACTATCGGTCACGCCTCTGCCTTGGATGCCAAGAAAATCCGAATCACTGTAGCCATCGAGAACCAGCCTTGCCACATGGAAGTCGACTCGGGATCGTCCCTCTCGATGGTGTCCTGGAAGACCCTCAAGCAACTCATCCCCACAATTCAGTGCCAAGACCTCCGTTTCCAAAAACTCATTCTTAAGGACTATCAAGGGAATCGAATCCCTGTCGTTGGTTTCTGCCGAATCCGGGTCTCCTTCAAGAAGCACACAGCGTACTTACCGCTAACTGTGATCGACAAAGATCAGCCTAGCCTGCTAGGTCTCCAATGGTTCGCGCCACTTGGCATTGAAGTGTCAGGCATAAACCGAATCAGCGAAAGTGACTGGGAGGAGGACCTTATCCATGAGTTCAAGGACGTCTTTGCGGAAAGTTTAGGCGAGCACAAGGGGACCCCAATTTTGTTCAGCCTTGATCCAAAGATAGCTCCCATCCGCTTTAAGCCCCGTCGAGTTCCATTTGCCTTAATGCCAAAAATCGACGAACAACTCGACAAACAAATAGCTCAGGGGGTGCTAGAACCTACCGATCACTCCCCCTGGGAAACCCCAATCGTAACACCCATTAAGCCAGATGGGTCGATCCGAATTTGTGGGGACTACCAGGCCACCCTGAACCACGCCCTACAGCAGAATGCATATCCGGTGCCGGTGGTACAGCATCTCCTCCACTCCCTGGGGGGCGGAAAAGTCTTCGCTAAATTAGACTTAGCTCAGACATATCAGCAACTACCTGTTGATGAAAAGACGGCACAGGCACAAATGATTGTGATGCACCGAGGTGCCTTCAAATGTACCTGGCTCCAATTTGGAGTCAGTGTAGCCCCGGGGATTTTTCAGAACCTGATGGAGAGGCTACTACAAGGGATTAAAGGCGTGGTCCCCTATTTTGACGATGTATTAATTGCTGCACCTACAAAAAAAATCTTACGGGATCATTTAAAATTAGTCCTACAAAAATTTCAAGACGCCGGTCTTAAGGTAAAAAAGAATAAATGTAAATTGTGTACAGATAGTGTTGAGTTTTTAGGGTACCTAATTGACAGTCAGGGTATTCACCCTACTGACAGTAAACTAAGAGCAATAGAAAACGCTCCCAGGCCTCAGAACAAGGCCGATCTCCAGGCGTTCCTAGGCCTCATCAACTTTTATAATGTATTTCTATCGCATAAAGCAACGGTCGCTGAACCGTTACACCGGTTGTTAGACAAGAAAGCAAACTGGTTATGGGGTCATAGAGAAGAACAGGCGTTCCGTAATGTGAAAAAACTACTGACTTCTGACTCTGTACTCATGCAATACAATGAGACTTTGCAGTTAAATATCACATGTGATGCTTCGCCTTTCGGAGTGGGCGCCATCCTGAGCCATGTACTGCCTAATGGTAACGAAGCCCCTGTTGCATATTTTTCAAAGACACTTTCAAAAACTGAGCGAAATTATGGCCAAATCAATAAAGAAGCCCTCGCAATTGTATCGGCCGTTAAAAGATTCCACGAGTACGTGTATGGCTGGGCTTTTACTATAGTGACTGACCACAAACCGTTATTGGGGATAATAGCTGGAGATAAGCCGACTCCCTACATATTATCTCCCAGGATGACTCGCTGGTCAGAATTCTTGGCTGCTTATAATTATCGGCTGCAATACCGCCCGGGGAAAGCCATTCCCCACGCTGACGCATTGAGCTGAGCACCGCTTCCAGAGACTCTCGACGATCCTGCACCAATGGTAACCACATTGCAAATTGAAACACTCAACTCACCGCCATTAACGGCCCGAGATATCGCGAAAGAAACCAAACGTGACCCCACCTTAGCACGAGTTCTGGGCTGGGTAGAACGTGGATGGCCATTGGACCAATTATCAGATGACTTCACACCATTCAAGACTCGACAAATGGAGTTGTTCTCCCAAAAGGGCTGTGTCATCTGGGGCGATAGAGTCGTTATCCCAGAACGACTCCAAAAAGTGCTGCTGAGAACCTTGCACGATGGCCACCCCAGTATCGTGCGAATGAAAGCCCTCGCACGAAGCTACGCATGGTGGCCGGGCATCGATAAGCAAATCAAAAATTGGTTAAAGCTTGTCATAAATGCCAGGAAGTGAGCAACGCCCCACCTAAAGCCATCCCTACCGAATGGGAGACACCACGGGGACCCTGGTCCCGTATTCACTTGGACTTTGCAGGACCAACCAAAGGCCACACCTTTCTGCTAACTGTTGACGCCTACTCGAATTGGCTCGAGATTCACCGCATGACGAACACAACCACCGAAGCGGTTATCAAAAACTTGGAAAAACTATTTGCAACCCACGGATTACCAGACATCCTGCTATCCGACAACGGGCCCCAATTTACAGTGCTGTCGTTCGAGCAGTACCTGGCTGACCGCGGCATCCGACATGCGCTCACCTCGCCTGTGCACCCTGCGACCAATGGCAAAGCAGAGTGCATGGTTCAATTCATTAAGAAAACCTTGCAGAAGGTAGACTACGATAACATTGACGACAAGATCAATCGAATCCTTTTTCTACAACACATCATACCTCATAGCGTCACCAACAAAACTCCCGCTGAACTGCTAATGGGACGGAAACTCCGCTCCCACCTTGACCGGTTACACCCAGCTTACGAACCGGAAAAACCACTAGGATCCAGCGGCCGCTGTCGTGCCTTCCAGGTAGGCGATTTGGTATACGCTAAAAACCTATCAGGCGATCCGCTGTGGGTGGAGGCGACAGTAGTTCGTGTAACCGGTTCGAGATCCTACCTTGTACAATGCCTTGACGATAGACTATGGAAACGCTATATCGATCAATTATAATCGCGGCTCCCGTCGGGCATTCCTGAACTCCCTTATGATCAAACTGAGGGGGGGGGAGATACGGAAGAAGATGAATCCCAAGTAGAAGAAAACCCGTTCGAAGGGAACGACGGCGTAATAGAGACACAGGAAGTGGAACCAGAGAGGGAAACAAATGCACCTCAGGCAATTACTGAGAATAATGGCAACGACAAAGAAATGAACTCTGAACCAGAGGCGACCCTGTTGCCAAACAACGATCTACCTCAGCGTGATTGCAGCCAAATGACACAGTGAAAATCAAAAAGACTAATAAAGCAGTTGTCCTACCTAAAGGACTATGTTACTGCGCTCTGCAAGCAGAAGCCAGGGGGAAGGGGTGTTGTGAATGCATAAGGTTTAATAAAGAGAACTTGAGCTTGGAGTAAAGTGCAGGGTTCTGGCCCTGCACTTCTGATTGGCTGTTAACGGTAGGATCGGATTGGCCTGTTCCGGGGAATCCGATTGGCCATTAACAGAGAGTTCCTATTGGTTAAGGGAGCAGCGCTCCTCGATTGTTATTGGTTAATAGTTATTGGGGTTGCCTATATAAGGAGGGTTATAACTGCCATTAAGTTGAGAAGTCACTATGTAAATAAAGAGTTGAACTTCACCGTTCCAGAGGCTTGTCTCCATTCTTTCTCGCCCATGCTCCAAACATAACAGCCTAAAGTCTGACTCAATCCCCCTACCTCCAAAAACTAGCAAATCATTATATATAAAGAAGATGTGCAGAAACAAATATGATAGCTTTAACAGTGAGGCTGTAGGGAATTATTTGAATGTAACAATACCAGGAACAAAGACAACCTGACAAAGATGCTTATTATGTTCACACAAGGTCTTTTATAAAAGTGTCAGTTTAAGAACATTTAAATGGCAGATATTCCAGTTTTCAAAAGTCATTTAGATTCCCAAATAATAGCAGAGTTTCGAGGCCTTCTATGTGAGAACCAGGCAGCTTATCCTAAGATTCACCATATTAGAAAGTCTACCTACCATACTCTTTTTGTCTGCTTTTTGAATTGTGTAACCGGTAATGTTGGCATTGCCATCATCTTTTGGTGGTGTCCATTCCAAAGCAACATTTTCTCCCCAGACTTCTGCAATTTTTACTGCTTGGGGTGGACCTGGACGATCTGTAGCAGTAAAGAGGAAACTTTAACAGTACAGTCATTTTTGCAGCTTGTCTCAGTTTGGCAGGTTTTAATGTTCTTTTAAAGAGTGGCCAAAAGTTTCGTAAGGTGGCATTTCCTGTCCCTGATTCCTTCATGTGACTTCCTCCTCTATTTCTGAGTGACAGTTTAACTTTGCTCACTGCTGCAAGTCCATTTGAAGACAGTTAATGTTTTCCACCGCAAAAAAAATAAATAAATCACTCATATTTCACTACATTTAATTCTTTCAGTCACATCCTATGCAACACGGCTTTGCTTTTTAAATTTTATTTTACTTTATCAAATGATTTTCAGGCCAGCTTATGAAAATAGCAGCAAGATACAAAAAAATTAGTAATCTTTTGATGCTAGGATGGCCAAGAACTGAAGGTTAGGATAGTCAAGCTATGGTTACTATGATATTTTTGGCTTTGCATTGAGGTATCATAACCTGGTACATAGAGTGTTCTGTCTGAGCAGGGGATTGGACTAGAACAGGGGTCTCCAACCTTGGCTACTTTAAGACTTGTGGACTTCAACTCCCAGCATTCCTCAGCCAGCTTTGCTGGACTAGAAGACCTCCAAGGTCCTTTCCAACTCTATTATTCTGTTAACTTTCTTCCAGTGACATTTCATGATGATGTCAAAAGGACATCATGTGTCATGGCATTATCACATTAATGATACCAAAACATACTGGCTTTAAATATGTTTGTAATGATGTATGTCAATTGCAGCTCTTGTCTGATACCTCATTATACATTATACATGTATTAGAATTTGTCTTTCTGTGCCGTCTGAAGACATCTTTGGCTTCTCCCCTTGTTACAGGCAAGACTGTGTTGTAACTGTTAGATTGTAGGCCATTCATATCCAGATGAAATGTAGCTTAACTCTGGTTTGTAGGGGCCATAGGGCAAGGATCATAATGTAGCTTATTTCAAGCTCTTAAATTTTTGAAGAGGCATGAAAGACTCCAGACAATGGACTTAATCCAGCCCTCCACAATTTCTTATTCTTTTTATCCTGCTCCCTATATACAATTTATGTTATTGTAAGGCCAAAGTATTGTCAAGGTATTAGAGCTAACAGGCCATATTCTACTCAGATAGAATTTCAATACATACCAACTATTTGAATCTCTATTGTGGCTTTGTCCACAAGGTTATCTACTTTGACCTTCATGTCATATTTCCCAGAATGGCTCCTCTCTGCTTTTCGGATAAAGATGATAGAATCATTTTCACTGTTGCGGATATTAATTTGGTTCTTGTCTACATGGGTACCATTTTTCTTCCAAGATACTTTTGGTCTTGGCCTTCCCTGTGGAAGGAAACCCCCCAGATATGTTTCCATTGAGATATACACCTTGATTATTATTTCCTTTTTAAGATATTCTTTAAATATGTTTGAATAGCAAAGAACTGCAAATTAAAATCAGTGAGTTGCTGATTGAAGCTACACATTTGTTAATTTCTGGCTTGACATTAAGCAGGTAGAATATGTTTAGCTATCAGTCTTTTCTAAAATGGTTCCCTTCATTTTTTATCGCTGTTATAGAGTTTCTCAACCTTGGCCACTTTAAGTTGTGTGGACTTCAGTACCCAGAATTCTCCTGCCACCACAACTGGAGGATCCAGGAAGACGGCCTTCCCTGCCATTTCTTCTGCCTTGTGGAATATCCTCTCCCAAAAGGGGAGTGGGTCCCCACTCTGCTAGCCTTTCAATAAGAGTTTGTTCCAAATTTTGCATGGGGCTCCCAGAGCAGCAAACAACCCTGGGAGTGATTGGAGCGTAAAGCTCCTTCCTGACTTTTTTACTTATTTTAATTTTGTTTCTACTTATTTTTAACTTTAACTTTTACATATTTTAAACTTATTTTTAATTTTGTTTCTACCTGGCTCCTTCTTCTAATATACTGCATTCTTATATGATTGTTATGCTTTTAACTGTATGCCACCCACTCTGAGAGTGAAATGGGCAATTCCTAAATAAGAATAAATCAGTGATGTTGTCAAATTTACCCTTACTGAAGTAAGGTAATGAGATTACTAGAATTAATGTATATTTTAAAAATGGGCCTTTCTTTCATGTATAGAGTTGGAGTATTCTATAACATCAAGTGACAATTAAAGGCGTTTAAAGTTATTCTGATTACAGTTGAATATATTTGTAAATATATTGCAAATAAATTGATCATTATTATAATTCCCATATTTTGAACACAAGGATCTTTTTAAACATTTGCTGACATTTAGCAAATATTGAAACTTCTTCAAATGTAGAAGTTATCAGTGCAATTATATTAATTACATACCCAGCACCTAATATTAGATTAGTAGACCTCTATGCATATAGACACACAAACACTCATGCATTCCTTACGTGAAAAGGAATAACAAGATTCACAGCTTCTCCAACCCTTCGAATATACGTTTGCTTTAAGTGTCTTGGCAGACGAATCTTCGGAGGTTCTTAATTTAAAGAAAGAAATTTGTTTCTTAATTCATAAAATCAAAATGTGGCAATTGAAGGCCAAATATGGCTTTTTCAAGCTTGTACCTTGTCATGCATATTTTCCAATGAGACAAACCAAGACAGGAAGATCATTTTATTACAATTTATCGAATATTCAGACAAAAGGGGTTCCTCTTATTAAAAGAGGGAACCCCGATCTTTAGCTTACATCCCCTTTTATAGTCAACATAACAAAGAAATCTGAAAGAGGAAAGTTGATTGGACAGGATAATAGCATGCATGTTTATTAAAATGAGGTCTGACATCTGAAGGGGCATAAGTTGTAAGGAGAAAGGCTGTTTAGAGTTCACAAAATAGATAAGCCAGAGCCCAATTTATATTAACAAACTTTTTCTTACCTGGAACTAGTCTCCAGCTTGTTTATCAGTTTAGGAATGTTAAAAGCTAATAAATCCGAACATCATTTTTAAAAAAGAGAAAATAAATCAGATTAAAATACAAAGTAACTATGTTAGTTAACAAATTAGCCATGTAATTTGTCCCTCACTATGTATGGAATTTTTTTTTAATTGGAAATCAAAGCAACAGATAAAGAAAGATAAAGAAAGATTAGGCAAGGAAAAATAACTTTTATCAATGCTTATATGAGTTACAAATGAATAATTAGCCTCACCTATAACTTCTTTAACTAAAATAGGTTGTGGATGCATCCGGGGCTCACTGGGGCCTGCAGCATTTACTGCTTTTACTCGGACAAAGATTTTTGATCCAGTTGGAAGATCAGTGATGGTGAATTTTGTTTTATCTGTTAAATCTTTATTGGCCACAATCCATTCTTCCGCTAAAGTGGAATAAAAACAGAAAAAGACAAGGAGAAAGAAAAACATTCAGAATTATATAGAAAGACAGATAATATACAGTTCAATATTTTTTTAAAAAAATTGCTTTTAAAGTCTATACTGGCTATGTTATGGAATTTTGCACATTTCTGGTCAAGTCATTAGCTCCTATTATGGTGCAACTAGAAGAAACAAATGTAACTAGCCTGCAAAGAAGATTCAATAAGAGACAGACAGACAGGCACAGACAGACAGACGGTCAAGACATAAGAATTTTAATCCTGAAGGCCACCCATCAATATTATTATGCTCTCTTTTTAAGATAAATGTTAATATACAAGCAACATGATAATTGACAGTTGGAAAAATGCATTTCCACATGGAATCTATCCAAATTCTGGATCTTAATGATTTCCTGATTTTTTTTTAAAAAAAATAAGAGGTTTTCATATCAATATATTTTCACTCTGTATCATAGTTGTCTATATTCAGAAAGAAAGCTTTGCTGATTGGTCAAAAATCCATGCCTCCCCCTGCCCCTGTTTTGACAATATTTTCTTTCAATAAAATGCCAAAGCTCCAAAATATCCTGCAAATCTTTGAGTACTCTGAGCAAGTAGAGTAATCTAATTTAATCCTAGTGTAAATACGTTGTGTGTTAATGTAACCCCTGCAGAAAATGCTCCAGTATGTATCTTGGGAAACTTCCAGCAAGCAAATATTCCCCAATTTTCAAATGTTATTTTGCTATTATCAGCAATATTAAGTTTAGAAAACTGCATGAAAACTGAATTAATTTATCTGAACAATGCATAAACAGCTTATTTTTATGTGGTGCAAACTGATTTTATGATAACTTTATTTAAAAAAAAAAAGAAATATAAAAGCTAACAGAAACTAATATTTAGAACAAAGAATGAAAAAAGAAAGAAAATCTAAAGAAGAAACTATAAGAAATATTTTCTTTTTGGAAATATAAGTGTAAATCTCTTATTCTATTATTACAATATGATTTTAATTTTTCTCTGTAATTATTATTTTTTATTAGCATCCAACTATGGCTTTTATCTTAATACAGACAACCAATTTTACTGACATGGACAACAGAAATATAAGGACAACATAAATCTCTTATACAGACAAAAACATTTTCAAAGGCCTTAATTAGCAATGTTATTTAAAATGTTCTTTTGATACCAAAGGTACATTCTATAGTAAAATAAAAAAGAAGTAGCATTCAATGCTGTTTAAATAATCTCGCAGAAAAAAGGCTCATGCTAAAAAAAACCTTTTGTGCTTTTGTACCTGGGCTATTGGATCTGAAATTCTGCACCAGGATTTCTCAACCTTAGGTGTGTGGACCTCAATTTTTAAGAATTTTTAAGAATTTTCTCTTCTTTCTGGAGAAGTTCTGTCCACATTCAAATTCTATTTCAACTTTCTTACTTTTTCTTTTCTACTTACAAAATAATAATAGCAAGCAACCTTGGGAAGGACTCAATAGGTGGAGAAAAATTCCAGATCCAGTCTAAATATCTGGCTGGCTATGTGACCAACCATAATAATGATGCATCTCATAGAGATACTAAACAGGTATGAGCTGAAAAAACAGTTGTGTGTATTAAAATAGAAATTCAGCTCCTTGACTATTTCCTCCTAGACCAGGTTTTCCAAATTCCATTGATTTTATTGAAATCTATCTGCTTATCCATCGATCTCTATTGCTCTTTCAGTAAGAATGTTTAAATATCTTGCATACATTACCCTCCGGATTATGACTTGCCTCCAGAAAGTCAGCATTACATACTTCCGTTGGTAGACCTTATTTGGAATTCATTTTTATTATTAACTCAGAGATATCCATTTTCAGACAAGCATAACATAGTTAGTTAGTGTTCTATTAGTAAGTACACACATACTGCACCTTGAAGAGGAACTTGTGATGCTCACAGAGTTGACAAAACAGTAAAACCAAGTATGCATTTATGTGGGGGCACCAATAACTCCTTTAGGATAAAACATTGCCTGTCTTTTCACCCCCCAGTGTTTCAGCTCCAAACACTGATCAAAGGAAAATGGTACAATGAAAAGAGGCGAGAAAGAAGGGAAGAAAAAGCTTGATGCTGAACACTCACAGGGTTTGGATGTCTTCTCTTCCGTCTGCCCTGGGCCCCCGGCTGTGTCCTCACTAATATTTTGCTCTGAACCAGAGTCAGAGGAACCTAAATGATTTGGAAAGCACAGGTGGGGATTTACAGTCATAGGCAGAAGTGCCTTTTGGACTGGTATAGCCGAGCATCCACAGAATCAGAATCAGAAACCAAGACAATTGAGAAATGTGAAAAAAAAGAGAGATAGGCGAGAGGCATCCATTCAGAAAAAGAGATTTAAGAGGAAGAAAAAATTAAAGCATGTTCCAGGATAAGCAAGAGGAAACTGAAAGAAGAAGAAAGATATACGTGGAGGGATATACAGGTTTAAGATGGTTGGCAAGACTACTGGCATGACTATCGTTGAAATCCGTTGGTTATCAGAAACTCCGGGTCTGCCAATACTCCTTGCTGGATAGTTGGCACCTGCAGCTCTCTGCCTTTTGCATCCTGTACTGTGTACTGAATGTATGGAGGATAGGTGTGCCTTGAAACATCATATTCAGGATCTGGACACTTAGCTCTGGGGCATATCATGAATCTGTCAACCACAGAGTTGGTACAGTGATCTCAACAGAATCCATGCTTCTGTTAGTGATTCCTTGTAGCATATAAGAAAACAATATTTTACCATATCATGATTTTTGGATTGAATCAGATGATTGTGTGCCAGTTTTTCCACCGAGTGATTGGTTTAGAGGAAGTATCATATAGATACATTTCAAAAATAAATGGAAGACAAATATGGGGATCTCATAATGATAATGTTTTTCACTAGCTGAAGAACACTTCTGAGTAACATCTAACTCTAAATTTACAAAAATTAGTTTATTTTTACTCCATCTATTTTTCATTGTTGTTAATCTGTGACAAAACTCCACAAAACAGGAGAAAAGAATAAGTTTGCTCCTTTTATTTTCCGTTCTTAAAAACCTTTTATTCCATTCTTGTAATGTAAATACTGTTGTTTGATCCTTTGAAGCTATTTATTTACATAGGTCTATTTAGAATATAGTACTGTTATAGTACTGTTTCCAATGAAAGAGTATATTTTATTAACTTTTAAACCGTTGTGACGTTTGTCTATTTTTCTATGGTTGGTTTTGTATATTTGAAAAGATTTTTTAAAAATAAATTTTGCCTTTGATTAAAGTGGTTCTACTAATACCCCATTTGAGGGGAACAGGCAAGCAAGAGAGAGAAGCAGAGAAAGGAGAGATTGGTTGATAGAATAAATAAGTATAAGCAAGAAAAGGTAGAACTGAAGAAATGGAGTTGAAAGATTGACAGTTAAAGAAAAAGATTGCTGAAGATCCAGGTAAGAGATTAAGTTTTATAGAGACATTAGTGGAAAGAAAAAGTACTGCAAGAAAGAAAATGAAGAAAATCCAGATACTAAAAAAGACATACAAAAGAAACAATGCATAACAAGAGATATAGTAAAGAAAGCAAAAAGTATTATTTAACCCTCTAGATTGTTCTGTTCTAAAACTTTACAATATATACACGAGTAACATAATTTTTGTGTCTGTGTATTTGCATGCATACATATACACAGGCAGTAAAAATGTAGCATGTATAATTTATATATCAATGTGCAAAAGTAGAGAATATATAGACTGTATACCAAATTTGTTTGTAAAATATATCACTATTGTATTTAATTCAAGGTGGGTCATGTCAAAATGGCAGATACAATCTACATTTGAGATATGTCCTCATTGTTCAAGCTCTTGTTTCTTGATGTACCCACTTAGCTTACTAAAATAGCAATAACAATGTATGTTGACATTCATAAAAATCCAACATGGTTATCTTTAGTATAATCAGTGGCACAAATCATCCTCAGCCAGATGTTTTCACTGATTCAACAGTTGAGAAGCTGTATAAAACAGAACAATACACAGCTTACTAGTTACTTAAGAACTTCTGTGGGGAATTCAACACAAATTTTGAAATGGACTTTTTTTTGTTTACTTTGGAGAAGCTTTATATTTTATATACTTTGACCTACAGGTATAAGTAAAATCAAAGCTGTTGCTGGATAGAAAAAAATGGGTCTTTTGCATGAAATATGATTAGGACTTACTTCCTTCAAAGCAATACTCTATGATATAACCATCTAAACCTGCAGCTCCAATCTGATCTGGTGGTCGCCACTTCATGGTAACTGTAGTATCAGTGACAGAGTCCACTGCCAGACAAGTAGGAGGACTTGTGACAGCTAAAAACAACAAATAAGAGTATTGACACTAGCCTAACAAAATATACACAATCTCTTGTAGGTCACTAAACAATTTTCATGCTCATTATATTAGTTAGCAAAGAATCTTACAGCATCCTCAAGGTCATGTGATTAAAATTCAGACACTTGGCAACTGGATTATATTAATGATGGTAGCACTGTCCTTGGGTCATGTGATCACCTTTTGTGACCTTGTCAAAAGCCAGGTTTATTTAACAACCAGGTTACTAACTTATCAACTGCAATGATTCACTTAACAACCATTGCAAGAAAAGTTGTAAAAGGGGACTAAACCCATTTAACAAGCACGTGAAAGACTTTCAGTGTCAAATTATTAATCTTAATATTTTTTTTGCATTGGGAAAATATAGATGATAATACCAGCTTCTTATCTGTACAATTCTCTTGTTTTCATTAGGTGATATTTAGAACCATTGAGCTCATCCTCTGCAGTCCTTAACATAAACAATTGAAAAATCTGATCTCTCAAAAGAAATATCATCTTAAAATCATCAAAGCACAGAGAAGAGGAATGAAACAGCAGTGTAAATGGAAGAAGGATTAGAATGGGGATGGCTGTTAAAATAAAATGAAGAATATAGACAAAAGTTAGCAAAGGAACAATTATTAACCTTAGGAATGGTAAATCGGGTGCTATTGAGAAGGATGCAGGAGTCTAGACCACTATTTTTAAACCATGGTGACTTTAAGATGTATGGGCTTCAAGTCCCAGAATTTTCTCTCAGCCAGCAATTCTGGGAAATGAAGTCCATGCATCGTAACACTTCTGAGGTTGAAAAACAGCGAACACACAGCTCTGTAATATCTTCTGATGAAAAATATGTGTTAATTAAAAATGAAGCTGCAGACAATATTGAATCATCAATAAAAATAATATTTAACATTGGTCAACTTCACCAACTTTATTGGTGAAGGTATTTCTTTCTGATGGTATTCCAGTATGTCAGACCAGACCAAAACAAAAGAAAGCATCATGACTGCAACATCAATTGAGAAAGATTAATTTTTTTTCCTGCTTCCTATTTCTACAGAATTCTAAAAAATTTTCTGAAATGGAATGAAATTAACTATCTATCTTCCTGGATTTTATGACAATGAATATCTCCTGTATTTTTAATTAATTTCCAGGCTGCTACAGTACTGTATTGCAAATAAAAGCATTCAATAAAAGTTTTGAATAATCAAATACATAGATATGATTTACTTACCTAGAGGCACAAAAGGTTTTGATGGCATGCTTGGTTTGGAGGTCCCAATGGCATTGACTGCGAACACACGCACCTCATAGGCAACTCCCTCAATCATCTTTTTGGGCTCAAAAGTTGTTTCTTTAATAAGATCAAAATTTAATCTCATCCATCTGGAGCTTTGCTTCTTTTTCCTTTCAATATAGTATCCTAAATAAAACATAAAACATAAACATAAAATTATTAGTTGAGGGCTCAGAATTTCTAAAAAGAGCAAATGCAACTGACCTATTTCAGGATTTAATCCAGGGGTGTCAAACTTAAGGCCTGGGGGCCAGATCTGGGGGTGATTAGATGTGGCATGTGGAGCTGGCTGCCCTGGAAACAGTGAGGGAGTGCCACAGGACTGGTGCAGTGCCTCTGCCTGTGAAAATGGAGCTCGGGAGGGCCACAGGACTGGTGCAGGAGGCCAGAAACGGAGCTTGTGAGGTCTGTACACAGTCCTTCCGAGCTCCATCTCCATTGGTAAAGGGTTGCAGGAGGCTGTTGCAGCCGGAAATGAAGCTCGGGAGCCTGTTTTCATTGGTAGAGCACTCTACCACAGGTGCCCCTGACACGAGTGACATGCCCACCCTGGCCACATCCCTTCAGGTCCCTGAGATCAAATACAACCCTAATGCAGCCCTCAATGAAATCGAGTTTGACACCTCTGACCTAATAAGAGTCCATCAGACCAGAAGTTTAGTGCTTTCAAAAGACCTATTTCACTTTGTCACCTCCATGCCATCTAAATAATAATAATAATAATAATAATAATAATAATAATAATAATAATAATAATAATAATAATAACAACAACAACAACAACAACAACAATAACAACAACAACTTACACATTTCCTTGAGCAAAAACTCTCTGTTGAAACCCTTCTACTTATGAATACTGTATACTTCCATTTCAAAGAACCACCAAATAATTCTACAAAATCATTAAAATAACAGTTTCAATGAGTGGTCCACACACCTAAGAGAGGAGATCCGCCATCATAGGCTGGAGGTTCCCAGGTCATAATACACCAGTCTTCTCCTATCTCAATCACATTGGGTGCCTCTGGGGCATCAGGAATATCTGTTGCAATTAGAAGTTTTAAGTTTTATTGGAAAAGCACATATTTTTGTTCATCTCAGACAACATTACGTATAGCTATATTGGAGCAAATATCCAGACTCACTTTAAAAAAATCCAAAGTCACTTACATAACGAATTAACCACAAATAAACTAAATCCTATTGGTTTCAATAGATTGGATTGAAGACATATTTAGTTGGGATTTCATATCAAGTTTTCATTAAACAGATAATGTTTAATGAAATGTTACAAATGTTATAATCGAAATCAGTGTTTCTCAACTCAGCAACTTAAAAATGTATGGATTTCAACTCCCAGAATTCTCCAGCCAGAAATTCTGGGAGTTAAAGTCCAACAACTTAAAATTGCTGAGGTTTCCAGGATGAAATCTCCACTGAATTAGGAAGAAATTCATTTGGGGAAAAATCACTTAGAGTCCTATTTTAACTCACAGATATTGAAAAGCTAAAGCCACACCATTTAAAATGATTGAAAATATACTCCTTTGCAGAATTCTAAGTCATTAGATCAATTTTCATGCTGGTTGGGACTTATAGGAGTTTGCAGTCACAACACTTATGGAGGGCATCAGCTTGGAAAAGGCTGAAATAGGAAGAGCATTGGTGCTACTTCAGTATAAAAGCCATGCATAGCATTGACATACCAACTACTTTTATATTGATGAGGGCGGAGTCTTCTCCAGCTTCATTCTTCAGCATGATTCTGTAAGGACCTGAGTCATCTTTTTCAGCTGAATCAATCACCAAACAACTACTGTCTGGATAATTCTCTGCCCGCATTCTGGATGCAGAATCCATGATCCACTGTCAATCATTTTGCAAAAGGGAATAGGGTAGGGGGAGAAAAATAATTTAAAGGGGGTGGCAGTTAGAAATCATTAGAGGGTCGACAATCAGAATTGAATTAGGATAAATCATATGGAAGCTGCACAAATGTAGCAAGGAATTTGTCAGACACTCCATGGACTCATTCTTGATACCTTAGGGTTTGTGCTTACTTTAACAATGGTTTTTGTTTTTTTAATTTTTAAAATCAGAATGAGAGGTTGGCAAGCCATAAAACAAAGCACCATGCCTCCAGGTTATCTTTATGTTTAAAGACTGGCTGCAGCTTAACATGTGCCCTCAAGACTTTCTTAGCACAATTAAAAGTACATGATTGCCACTTTGTCTTGATTTGGAAGCATATCTATTTATTGGGAAAGTGTGTATGTGTGGGGGAAATCACTTGAGCTAATAAAGGAAAACTTGGGGGAGCAGCAATCTTCCCAGTTTATTTTTTGACAAATGGTTATTTTGCAAGACATATTCCACTGTGCTCAAGGCCCAGTCACAGATATTATTGTAACCCCTTGGAAAAATATTTGCATCCTTAAAATTTATCTCCCTACTCATGCATTAAGGAAGCATTGATGCTGCATGCTAATGTCTAGCAATATTTCTCACCTGTACAGGTAGTCCTCATTCAGTGACCACAATTGGACTAGCAATTCAGTCATTAAAAGAAGTGACCAATAAGTGAAACTACAGCTGTGCTTAAGATCTGAATTCAGTGTTACTTGGCTTTACAGACTTGTCAAGGTTGTAAATGCCAGGATTGGTTGCAAGATTATTTTTGCATCATGGTTATAACTGTAAAGAGTTGCTAAATGAGGCAGTGCCTAACTGAGGACTACCTACATATTCTTATGAGTGTTTTCAAAACAGTTAGGAAACAATGGTCTAGCGATTAAGAGGGATAGTAGGCAGTCTTATCTGCTGGGTATGGTAAAAACAACAACAACAGCATGTCAGTGAGGATGGTATGATGGAAGCTTTGCCTATTTTTTATCCACCATGTTGGAAGAAAAAAATCTGGTCCATTTCCAAGCTGAGAGAAAGGCGCTGGACATAAAATGGAGGTGGATTGGAAAGAAGGATTCTGTTTATTGGAATCAGAACAATAGCATGCAGTTCTGGGACAGCTGGAAAATTGGTTGCATGAATGGGTGGATCTCTATAGGTTTCTGTGACTTTGAAGTTTGAACTGTTTTTGGGATTGTACAATGAATGGGCTTTTGTGTCTCTTGCTGTTTCAATGGTGGTGGGTTAATCCTATTCTGTCTTAAAGGTCATATCCTGTTCTTAGAATTTGTGTGGGGCATGTAAATTTTAATCTCAGCCTGGGGGAACTGTGGCTGAAGGTGTTTTGTTTGTAAACAGGATGGCCTGGATTTCTTAATGGGCACAAAATATCCATCTCTAAAGATTCCAGACATCTGCTGGAGGCTGTTTTACTATGCAGGAAGTTGGGACTACTTTCTGCCTTTAAGAGTATTTCTCCTTTTCTCCTTTGGGGAAATATAATATTCTGCCTCTTAATATTCCCAAAAAACATTTCTTTCTCTAGGAGCGAGGGGTGGGGGTGGGGCTTCCCACAATCACACATAGATGCGAAGCCTGGATTTTTGATCACACCATCACAGCGGCCAACTTGGATTTTTTTTACTATTGCCTTTGTAGGTGACTTAAATTCACAGAAAAAAAATAAATAAAGAATGTTGATCTATTCCTAATGTTTTCCTAATTTTACTGGTTGTCCTCGACTTAATGATCCTAGTGGAGCTGCCCATCATAATTGTAAAGCAATTCACTGTGGGACTTCTCTGATTTTATGACCTTTTTGCAATGATTGTTAAGCAAACCAATTGTTTGTTATGTGGCAATTTTGGCTGAAGTAAAAACATTGCAAAATGTGATGATGTGATCACGGGCTCTGGAAACGGCAGTAAATACAGGCTGCTTGCCAAGCACCCAACAAGTAGTCACATATTGTGAAGATGTGTGTGGCCATCAGAACTTCAGAACCAGATCATAAGTACCAATTGGGAGGTCCATTGTAACTTCAGGTCACTAACCAATTGGTTGTAAGTTGAGGACTACCTGTTTGTCATCTCCCAAAGATACCAATTATCCCTTCTATCTTTTCTGGATACCTGTGATACTTAATGAATGGTTACTAATATACCTAATTATCTGAAAGTAGATTATTAGATGTGATTGCAACTTCAGCACCTTATAACCCCTCCTAAGCTTAGTTCAGATGCATAGTACTTATTGGTAAAAAAAATTCTGAGTACTTCAGCAATAGCAATAGCACTTAGAGTTATATACCACTTCACAGTGCTTTAAGCCCTCTCTAAGCAGTTTACAGAGACAGCATATTGCCCCCAACAATCTGGCTCCTCCTTTTACTGACCTCGGAAGGATAGAAGAAGGCTGAGCCAAACTTGAGCTGGTGGAAATCGATCTGCCAAACTCTTGGCAGTCGGCAGTCAGCAGAATTAGCCTGCAGTACTGCATTCTAACCACTATGCCACCCCTTTCGTGCCATTGCTTATTTTATTACAACTTGTTTAAAAGATTGGACTTAAGATGTATTTGTTTAAATTACAATTTTACCTTCTCTCCCTTGCTCCACATAACCTTTGGTGGAGGCTCCCCAGAAACAGGGATTTCAAGACGTAATTTTGTTCCTGCGACAACTGTTACTGTGTTATTATCACCAAGGCCATCAAGGTGAATCTTAGGAGGATCTGTAAAACCAAGGTACTTAGGAAAACATCTTAAAATTTGAATGTGTGATACAAGAGACATTTCCATCTCAGAATGGAGAAATATCTTCATACATACAAAGGCAGAGTTAATATAATATTCTGAAGAAGAGTTTTGGAAGTCAAACTAACCTTCCTAGAAAAACCTAAACTAACTCAGCTATTTAGTATCAAATTTAGCAGTCACCCTCTGCCCAAAACCATTTTCCCAGGGTAACTGAATTTGTCAGCTCAGCCAAAAAACATTTAGAAGGTGAGCAATGAAATGTTACCAGAGAGCAAACAGACTCTGAGAAGTGGGAACATTTTGATTAACCTTGTAACATTAACTCCTCAAAAAGAAATTATGTATATGAATTGCACCTTTTTTGGTTCTCTCAACCCCCATTGTCTTTTACAGTTCTGCTCTGTTATCTCATAGTTACACCCTAACCCTAACATTGTCTTCATTAGATACATGATGTACTATAGTCACATCATGTTGCTATTTCTAATTATGTGTACACCCTGATTTGCATATAATCCTACACTTTTTGTGTTATCTCCAGCACTGCCAATAAACTAATTTATGCTTTGACATACAGTAATTGTGTCCTAGTCTCTGGTTCAAACATATCCCCGGAAAAATGCTCATACAACATAGAAGATAGCAGAGAAACAATTTCTACATGTAAGTTTAAAAACATTTAATATATTCCTCATTATTTTTAAATCAGTTCTTCCTATGTATTTCAGATATTTATTAGCAAACTGATTTGTTCAGATGCAGTAATAAAAAGCATCAATATTTTTAGTTCTTTAGTGTGCTATAATCAGGACTCCCATTCCATTCCATTCATTTTGTACTCCATTCCATTCCACTCTACTCCACTGCACCCTCATATCCACTCTATTCTATTCCTTTCTTTCCTTTCCATTCTATTCATTTTCTACTCCACCCCTGTGCACTTGTCTTATTATATAAATACATGACAGAACCAAAAAAGAGAGAAACATAGGAGTTTACCTATAATATGAACTTTACAAGGGATGTTGATATTGTAGGCATCTGGAATAAACATGTATTCACCATCATCCTCCACAAGTGAGTTATCAATAATTAACCGATGGATTCTATAAAAAAAAAAATCAAGATAGGAAACCAAAATAAATATTCTGATTCCTGCATGGCCAGATAAGTACATGGGGCAGAGGGCCCTACTTTGGAGAAACTGGGTGAGGGTAAATGCAAAAGGACAGCTAAACTGGAAAAATCCTCTGAGCTTAGTTATTAATCTAGAAAAGAATAATGGAGGAGACTGCATTGCACCAGCATTTACACAATTGTGTTTCTTCTATTATACCTTCACACAAGCCTGTTATTAGTTTGTATAATAAACAATAATAAGTTTTATTGTGAAAACGTAAGGCAACTTGAAAAGCTCAGCTTTTCAAAAGCTTTTGGAACTGGCAAGTTCAGCATATCAAGCATTTCTTTTGTGTGCAAATTGCAATAATAGGCAAGCCCCAAATGAAAAAAATGAGCTTGAAATGTATACAGGTAGTTCTTGACTTACAACTGTTCATTTAGTGACTGTTCAAAGTTACATCAAAATTGTGATCAAAATTCAGACACTTGGCAACTGGATTATATTCATGACGGTTGTAGTGTCCCTGGGTCATGTGAGCACCTTTTGCACCTTGTCAAAATCACAGTCAATGGGGAAGACAGGTTCATTTAACAACTGGGTTACTAACTTATCAACTGCATTGATTCACTGAACAACTGTGGCAAGAAAAGTTGCAAAATGGGGAAAAAACCCACTTAACAAATGTTTCACTTAACAACAGAAATGTTGGGTTCAGTTGTGGCTGTAAGTTGAGGACTACCTGCATACCTTTTTTTTTTTTTTAAAATAAGGAGGTATTGCAAAAATCTGCATAGAAACTTTATTTGAAAATTGAATCTTGAGTTCAAGAGGGAGCTATATAACATTTTGCAGAAAAAGGATGCTGGTGAAGAGTTTAATAATGTGATCCTAGGTAGGTTTAATTAGAAATAAAGCTTGGTGAGTTTAATAGTATAAATTCCCATGTAAATTTGTCTTTGTATCTGTTTATCATTATTAATGCAGCTTTTGAAAATAAATGCACTGGAGTTAAAGATGGGGGAAGAAATTAATTTAGTTCATATTTTAATTGAATGTTGGACCAATACATGAATTAACTTTCTTACAGTTGTGCAGATTTTGAGATTATTCAACCATAATTTAAAACTATTTTAATCACCTCTTCTTCATTAAAACAATCTCAAGGTGAAAAAAAATACTGTACAAGTATATATATTCAAAAACCAATATACAAAAGTGCTAATATTGGCAATTGTTTGCAAAACATGGCTGCAGTAAGCAAAATTGCAAAGAAAATTGCACATACCTGGAGATATGTACATTGAAGTACAATTTTTAGGATTAAATAAAAAAATAAGACTTCTCAAGTATAATGAATTAATAAGATACTTACAAGAATGAATATCTGAACTTCATATATTTAACTACGGAGCTGCAAAATTTTATATTATGGCAACAGAGCTTTCTAATGCTCCCTGGAATCTTCTGATTTTCTTTCACCTGTTTTGGAGCTTGTTCAACATGTTCTGGTTCTGATTATTCTGAAATGGTTCCAGGCATTTTTCAGCTCATCATAGTTTCCCAGATCTGGGGAACAGCCACCCAGAAAACAAGGAACTCTTCCAAGAATGAACAGGTTGGCACATACCAAGTGAAAGCCAGAATATTATGGTCATTCAAGAACATTTTGTTGCTTGAACAGAGTTTTGCACACAACTAGATTATTGCCAACTTTATTGGAATCATAAATGGAATGATTTGGAAGAATAATTGTTAGGCCAAAATGTTTTTATTCTGAAACCCTGGTTCAATTTCACAAATGTCTTTGAGAAAATCCTTTGCTTTTACTATCATTATTTCGCCTGGTCTAAATTACAAGCTTACCTTCCTCTGTGATATATTTTGATGCGATCGCTGGGCTGGAGCAGCTGCCCATTTTTGTACCACTTTCCATCAACATTTTCAGAAATCTCACACTTCAAACAGAGCTCTTTGCCGAGCCTGATGGTCTGATCTTCCAGTGGATGCAATATCTTCAGTGGCCTCACTTAAGAAATGAGGAATGAAAGACTGCTAGTTTTGCCTTATTACGGGATATTTATTCAGTGACACCAGACTAGATCACATACTTACAAGTCTAGACTATGGGGCTGGTATATGTGTGTGTGTGTGTGTGTGGTGCCCTGCTGGCCACCTAATTTTGAACCTTGTAAATGTGCACAAAAAGGAGTGCATGCGATATTGACACTTGCATAGATTTGGAAATTCTAATATTTATTTACATATCTAAATTTGAAATAACCCATCTTTCTCATAGACAGGTACTAAAATTTTAGTACCTAAAAATGGTACAGAAATTTTAAAAACAGACTAGTGTGGTTAAAAGTTAATTAAAGGGCAGAGGGAGGACTTTCAGGGTGCTAAAGAGCCTCGTGGCTGTGTTCCCCAAGCAAGGCTGCCGAATCATGTTTTTCCATCTTTCCAAAAGGCCAGGAGGTTGGGGCCTGTCCAGGAGTTTAGCAAATTTTAGCAAAGGGTTCTCTGCCCAGTTGCTGGGTGGGCATGGCCATGTTGAGTGGCCTACTGTTAAGTTTGAGCATGGGCGAGAAAGAATGGAGACAAGTTTCTGAACAGTGAATTTCAGCTCTTTATTTACATCGTGACTTGCTCAACTAATATCAGTAAAACCCGCCTTATATAGGCAACCCTTGTAACGTTTAACCAATAACAAGCTAGGAACGCTAGCTTTTATAACCAATAAGAACTCTCTGTTAAGGGCCAATCGGATTCCCCGGAATAGCCAATCCGGTCTGGCCACTTAACAGCCAGTCAGAAGTGCAGGGCCAGAACCCTGCACTTACTCCAAGCTCACACTTTATTAATTATATTGCATACACAACACCTACCATGGCAGGGGGGGCATTTTTGCCCTCCCCAGGTTCTGGAGGCTTTTCTCGAGCCTCCAGCAGGGCAAAAACAGCCTCCCCGGGCTCTGGAGGCTCTCTGGAAACCGGAAACAGGCCCATTTCTGGCCTTCCTGAACTTCCGGGAGGCCCGTTTTTCACACTCCCCGCGCCTCCGTGCGCACCCTGCACTTACCTGCTTCCAAAATGGGCTATGTAGGGACTCCTGGGAGGAGAGGGGAGGGAAGGGGTGGGCAGGGCCAGCCAGGAGTGGGATTTGGGGTGGTTTTTTTTTTTGAACTACACAGAATCTTAGCTAGGGGCTCTCCCACACCCTCAGCATCCCACTCCTGGACCTGGGAGGGAGAATGAGGATGAGAACAATACCAGATAAAGTTCTTTTCCTGGACTTTGCCAGTCAGAATTCTTTAGCTAATATGCATCTACAACTTACCAACTTTTAAATAGGCTGGTATGAGATGAGGAAGTATTATTCTTTAAATATAAAAAATCATTTTTATGTAAACAAGACTCACAATGTAACACTTATTTGATGCAATGGGTTATCTGCTCTGTCAGCTTACACTTGTGGGTGGGGTTGTTATTTTAAGCAATTCTAAGTGTTATTTGAATTATTCTTAGCTGTCTTGAATAGCTAACCCATAATTTATTTATGTATTCAAACATCTATGGCACTCAAAATGTTTTATAATCAAACAAAATCATAAACAATTATTTTTGTTTGGTCTAGTGTTTAAGGCACTAGATAGAAAGTGGGAGACCATAAGTTCGAGTCCCACTTTAGCCATGAAAACCAATTGTGTGATCCTATGCCATCATTCTCTCTCGGCTCAACCCACCCAGAGGTGGTATTCAGCAGGTTCTGACCCGTTTTGGAGGACCAGTTGCAGAAATTTTGAGTAGTTCAGAAAACCGGCAAATTACCACCTCTGACTGGAGATTTTACAGTATCCTTCTCCTGACATGCCCACCAAGCCACACCCACAGAACTGGTAGTAAAAAAAATTGAATCCCACCACTGAACCCACCTCACAGAGTTGTTGTTGTGGGTAAAGTAGGGGGGGAAGGTGTGTTGGATGTGGTCACTGCCTTGAGTTATTTGTAAAAATAATAAATACAATAAATACAATGAAAATAAACATAAGGCAGTTTTGCTAGGTAGCACCTTGTCATTAAACTTTTTAAGGCCAATGGATTGGGGGTATTCCTTATCTCAGGAGGCATCAGATTCCAATTTTTTTTTGGGGGGGGGGGTGAGGGACAGCCACTTGAGAAGATAAAAGATTATCCTCAAATCCCTTAATGTATCCTCCCTCAGAATCATGGGCTAGGCCATACCTAGACATGCAGGAAAGATTATCCTAGAGGATAAGCATTGAGGAATTTAAAAGTGATAATGAATATGTTGAATTGGACTCTGAACCAATGTTGGCCTGCAGTACAAATGTTAGATCACTTAATCTGCTATTGAAATGTCAATAGAGAGGCCATCACATTTTGGATCAACTAAAGGTACCACTTTATCTTCAAAGCAGTTAAAGCCTATCCATGAGGTGACAAGGACATGCTTATAGTTATTTTTTTTAAAAAAAGGATTCCTGCTAATAAACTAGAAATAAAATCTTCACTCACAATCAACGTTCAGCTTGCCAGCTGATTGTCCTCCAGTTGTCATGACTGAGTAAGTTGCCTTGTCCGCTTTTGTTGCTTCTTCAAGAATCAAAGTGTGCTTTTTACCCTCAATTTTAACTTTATATCTTGATTTACTATCAAGAGGCAACTCCACACCATTCTTAAACCTGATGAAACAATAACAACAGCCAAAATGGTATAATTAACTTGAAAGTACTTTTACTTAAAAAAGGTATCAAAATTTTTACTGGATTGAAAAAAGCCACCCTTTAAACAAAACAAAACAAAACAATACAAAACAAAAGCATGGTCTATGAGACAAATGAAGGAGAGATAGGGAGAAATCCTGATTATGTAGGATCAGGTATAAAGTTGCAGAGTTTAGCTTGGTTTTGTTTTTTAACAACAAGCACACCAGCATCTGTGACTATGATTAAAGACAAGCAAGCTTGTAACTGCATGCATATACAAAGGTGCATGGTTTTGACCTATGTTGCACATCTTGCTTTTTTTGATCTCGTCTGCAGAAACCAGAGAATAAGCATGACATTTATCTTTGGTTTTCACTTTCAGAAAAACCATAGTTCTGGCATAGCTGAAAGGATTATTTTGACCACAAGATCCAATCTCCTGTCTAATGCAAGAGCTTTACCTTCATTTCCACACTGTTATTAAATTTTACCATAATCAAGTTTTATTCAATAGCTGTGAAACAAATAGGCAATCAGAAGGGATCCCATATATCCAGAACAGCCCTGGTGGTTCAGTGGTTAGAATGTAGTATTTAGACAAACTCTGCCCACAGCCTGGAGTTTGATCCTGATAGAGTTTAAGATTGACTCATCCTTCCATTCTTCTGAGTTGGGAAAATGAAGACCCAGATTGCTGAGGGCAATATGCAAATAATACTTACATTGTAAGCCACTTAGAGCGTGCTATAAAGTGCTACAGCATAGTATGTAAGCCTAAATGCTATTGTTATTGCTGTCCATCTATTTGTAATCCAGCTGCCTAGATTACTAATAATATAAATGTAAATTGAAGCCTTCATTTGGTATGAACCATGGAAGCTCCATCTTCTTCATTCCTGGGAAATATTCTACATGAGGGGTGTCAAACTTGAAATGTCACGTGACATATCATGACTCCCCCCCTTTTGCTAAACTGGGGATGGGCTTGGCCAGAGCATGACGCATCCAGCCCATGGGCCATGAGTTTGACACCCCTGTACAGAAACACAAATTCCTTATTGCTGCATAATTCCAATGGGCATTTTAGTGGGTTTGTTCTACCGTGTTTCTCACAAAATAAGGCCGGGCCTTATTTTTTTTGACCCCTGAAAAAATGGCTAGGCCGTCTTTTCGGGGGTGACTTAATTCCTCCCCTTGCAACCTCGGGTGGGTGGGCAGCGACAGCTTGGATGTTGAACTTGGTGTTGGTGGGGCACTTCATACCCATTCCGCCACCATTGCTTTCCCTTCTCCCTTGCTGCCATGACATTTAGAGCAATGCCACGGTGTTTGGCGCAGCCATGTGCGGCTGCACAGCCAGGGCTCCTCCCTGCAACCGGAGCCCGGCAGAGACATTCAGCTTCAGGTGCTCCTGTCACTGCCTTCCCTTTGCCTTCGAAGGTAAAGCCAATTATTTTAAAAATGACACCCTACTACAACAAAGCCTCCCCTGCCCAAGAGGGCAGCCCAACCCCACGTGGGAAGGCGAATCTCCTGGGGCTGCAGCTCAGGATCGGCCCACCTCAGGAGAGGTGCCCAGCCGCCATCCTTGCCTGGTGCCAGGCAGAGCATGAAGAGCTTCGCCTGGGGCGCCCAGGGCAGCTGACAGGCGGGCCCTCCTTCCCAGCAACAGAGCTCTCATTAAGGCAGTGAGCGCCTCCCTGCCGGACCCTCTGCTTATCCCACCAGGGCCGCGCCAGAGCCGTACAGGCTGGGCAGAGCCAGGAAAGCGAGCCGCGGGTGCGCGCCCATCTGCCAAGCAAAAGAGCCGGGCTGACCTGAGCTTGGTTTCCTTCCCAAGTCCCTCCAGCGTGAACCTGAAGGGGCCACCAGGAGAGGCTGCCCAAGGCAGTGATAGCGCCCACCTATCCACGGATAGGGAGGTGATGGCAACGCTGCTTCCCTGGCTGGCGGAGACAGCCCAAAGCTGCCCGTCCTTTCCACCCCTCGCCCATCCCATCCCCGTACATCTCCAAATGTGTCGGCAGCTCCAAACGCTGCAGTGGAATGGGCATCAGGCAAAGGCGTTAACTCGGTGGGGCTCAGCTCGGAGGAGGATGTAGTGCAGGCCATTGCCTTGCCTCTCTGTCCATGGATGGGTGGGCGCTATCACTGCCTTGGGCTACCTCTCCTGATGGCCCCTTTAGGTTCACGCTGGAGGGACTTGGGAAAGAAGCCAAGCTCAGGTCAGCCCGGCTCTTTTGCTTGGCAGGTGGGCGCGCACCCGCGGCTCGCTTTCCTGGCTCTACCCAGTCCATATGGCTCTGGCGCAGCCCTGGCAAGATGAGCGGAGGGTCTGGTGGGGAGGTGCTCACTGCTTTGGTGAGAGCTCCGCCGCCGGGAAGGAGGGCCTGCCTGTCAGCTGTGCTGGGCACCCCAGGCGAAGCTCTTTGCACTCTGCCCAGTGCCAGGCAGGGGTGGCGGCTGGGTGCTTCTCCCGAGGTGGGCCAATCCTGCACTGCAGCCCCAGGAGATTCGCCTCCCCACATGGGGTTGGGCTGCCCTCTCGGGCAGGGGAGGCTTTGTTGTACCAGTAGTAGGGTGTCTTTAAAAGAATTGGCTTTGCCTTCGAAGGCAAAGCGAAGGCGGCGACAGGAGCGCCTGAAGCCAAGTTTCTCTGCTGGGCTCTGGTTGCAGGGAGGAATCCTGGCTGGCTGCATGTGGCTGCACCAAACACTGCGGCATTGATCTAAATGCCGTGGCAGCAAGGGAGAAGGGAAAGCAATGGTGGAGGAAGGTCTCCTGATACGAAGTATCCCACCAACGCCAAAGTCAATGCAGGCAGCACCATATCCGGGTATGCAACAAAACTACTTCCTAACGGCAAGCCCCCCCGCCATTCCCCCCCCCATTTCACATGTTTAATATAGGCCTTAATTTGGGGGGAGGGGCTTAATTTGATTTTATGCCAATAAAACATGCTGGGCCTTCCTATTGGTGGAGGCCGCATTGTTAGAGAAACATGATAGTTTAGAAAAGCTTGATGAAAAAATTAGTCTCAGGATAGTTTCCATTTGTCTTCATTCTGTACTGAATGCTTTTGTAAAAAGTTATCAAGACCCTGAATTGTTTGTCATCTTTGTGACTTCTGTTTAGCAAGCATTAAAAAACCTTTTTGTTTTTAAACAAATGAGTTTGGTTCATAAGGATCCAATTCAGCTCAGGTTTAAAATATTTATGAAAGAAAGAAATAAGTGGCCTACCATTTTACGTTTGCATCATCTTCAGACACTTCAACTGATAATTCTATTCTGTCACCAATATAACCACTGGTATCTTCCAGGCCTTTTGTCACTATTACTGGAGGCTCTGAAGGAAGAAAAAGAAAACATATCATGAACAAATGATTACAAAGACTCGTTTAAAAAAACAAAACAAAAAAACAAGCCACTTATAACAGACACTATAGACACTATAACTTATGCCACCTTTAATGCAATATTAAACACTGAATGAAAAAGGTTCTAGTCATTCAACTAATTTCTCACAGGTCCTATTAACTAGCTCATCTTACTTCCTTGCTTCTTTTCTCCTTCTAGATTTCATTGCTGAACAGTGATGGGGAGAGCTTCCACGAGAACAAGGAGCTACTGCAGTGATCTTCATTGATTTTTTAAAGGCAGAGCTAATCATACTTGTTCTTCAGAATTCACCCCGCCTCAATACTTACATTGAAATCAGCCAACGTACCACAGAATATGGTGCAAACATGATCACTAAGACTCTTTTTTTTTTTTAAAGCCACTTACAACAGACACTATAGATACCACACACAGAAAAGCACACACACTGCTAAAGAGAGAAGTTATCTGAAGATGGGCTCCAGCATGAGTCCAAAAGCTAAGAAAGCAGAACCTCTGCTCTCAGTAACTGATTCAGATTGGATTCTATCCTGGGACACATATATTTGCCTTCTTTCATAAAACAAGCCATTTCTGAAATTTGGTGGTTTCCTTTGCTATAGCTTTCTTTGAATCAGAGAGACCTATATACCATCTAGAAAAATGAAGTTCTCGGGGATTTCAGAGGCTAATCAGGCATTTAATTTTAGGGTTATACACTTGGATCCATTTTGCATTGGATTCTAAGATCCTCCCCCATTCAAACAGCAATAATGACAGCACTCTGTAGATCTTACTGAAATTTGCCTATTTGTCTGCAAAATGATTGTCTGTTAAATGGGGATAAACCTGAGTTTAACTTGTCTATGTTTAATCTGAAATCTAACATACTGGCATTTATGGAATTGAGGTTTGTATCAGGGTTCCAAATAACAGACCCAAGGCAATCAGAATTCTGAGGCCTGGAGTTTCCTCAAACTATGAATTTATTAGGAATGTCATTTTGGCACAACTGGGAAAAACCTGACTCTGAAGGACCCGAAGTTTCCCCCACTCAAATCAAAACCCAAAGTTCTTGCCCATAGGTCACATGCCCATCACATAGTCCAATCAGGTCACAGTCCCAATTCTGGCTAGCCTCTGTCCATGCCTTTCCAACACCTGGTGGAGCATCCTTGGCTCCCACGGGAAAGAATGTTATTTTGGCTACACATCCCCCTAGCTATCTTTAACTCCGCCCCCTCATGTTTCCACAGCTCCAACTGGCCTTGCTGTGGCAGCCCTGAAGATGGTCCTAAAATGGCTTCAGGGCTGACAGGTTGACTGTATTAAAGAAATGGGCTAAGCTTTGAAATAACAACAATGATTCATTACTGTACCTCTAACAAACAATTCAGTGGAGCATTTCTCATCTCCAGCTGTGACATGATAACGGGCATCATCTGTCAGCGAGCAGTTGTTGATAAATAGGATTCTCTCATTACCTTTGTGTTCAAATATGTATCTATGGGAAAATGGCAGATTAACGAAGTTGGAATTATTAGACGATGTAATTATTCTTCAACCTTCAGATCCTAAGTGGGTACTTCACTGTGAAGTGATTGATGCAACAGAAGGTATTCAAAAACACTTACCTAATTAGGTCACTGTGTCTGGCATGCAGGTTCCTTTTATAAACTGTAGATAGATAGGCTGTATGCAGTTAGGGATCATAGTAGCAGTTTGGAAGTGGGTATATTTATCCCTTTCCTTCTTGCTGTAGTCTTGATAACAATGAGGGATTTTCCCCCCAGAGAAAAATGATTCCCTTGTCTCTTCTCCAGCTGATATTTTTTGTACTAAATTCCTCTACTTCCACATGCTTTTTTAGAATTTGGGTCCAAGACTGATGCAAAGACAGATTTAACATTTGGCCCTAAAACTTTCATGGGGAAACATGCAGTGCAAACACAAACTTCAAGAGTTCTGAACACAACAGTGGCTGAAACTCTAGCTGGGGTGAGATGGAAATAACCGTAACAGGAGCCTAGTTCCATTCCTGCACTCTTGAAATATTTTCAAAAGTACAATAATAGCTGGGGCAAAGTAGCTAACATTTCTGGTAGGCCATATGGCTCATGGAATACGTAATGGGATATGGTGCCTTTCACCTTAAGGTCATTGGTTCACATTTGTTTCAGGTCAATAATGACCAAAGCTCATTGCCATCCTGCAGCTGCTCAATAGTCTGGACTTGGTATATTCAGGCCAGTATATTCAGGCCAGAAGAAAGCATTGAAAGAGATACAGACTGTATTTTGGAAGTTGAAATTCTTTCGCACTTGGATCAAAAAGTTAACTTAAAGGACATAGTGGAAGACTATATCTTATGCCACCTTTAATCCAACATTAAACACTGAATGAAAGAGGTTCTAGTCACTCAAACTAATTTCTCACAGGTCCTATTAACTAGCTCATCTTGCTTCCTTGCTTCTTTTCTCCTTCTAGGTTTCATTATTGCTAATGAACAGTAATGGAGAGAACTTCCACAAGAACAAGGAGCTACTGCAGTGATCTTCACTGATTTTTTTAAAGGCAGAGCTAATCATATTGGTTCTCCAGAATTCACCCAGCCTCAATACTTGTGTTGAAATCAACCAACATACCACAGAATATGGTGCAAACCATTGGTGGGATTCAAAATTTGTACTGGTTCTGTGGGCGTGGCTCGGTGATGTGGCAAGGAAAGGATACTGTAAAATATCCAGTCAGAGGTGGTATTTGCCGGTTCTTTGAACTACTCACAATTTCCACTACCAGTTCTCCAGACTGGTCAGAACCTGCTGAATACCACCTCTGGTACAAACATTACAGTTCTCTAGAAGCATTTGTCATGGAGAGTGAAGAATACAACATGTAGATTTAATCTCAAGATGGAGGCAACCATGCTTTAACAGGTTATTTTCATGTTTTGCTATTAATCATTTCTCGTTTCTGGTTATATGACTGAGGCCATTTTTCTCCTATTGGCCACCTCTGATTGCTGCAGGCCTATCCTTGACCAGAATGGAGAAGATCCTGGTTCTTTCTAGTCCCCTTGCCCCAAAGAGCAATATATTCCCACTTCTGCCATGCCTGGCAGACTGGGTTGAAGATCCTTAGATATTGAGGGCTCACAAAGAAGCCCTGGGAAGGAAGCAGTTTTTAGTTCTAAATTCTCATAGTTCTTAATTTAGTCTTTTTTTAATCAGTTCTCTGATTCCATGAAGCAATCCAAAGGACAATGGAGCTGACAGCTAAGGAATTGCTTTTCTGCATTTAAGTTTCCCCTTTTTCTTATCACCTTTCCAATTCCTAGGAAAAAGAAATGGGTGACAAGAGAAGATAGAGAAATAGAAATCTGGGGAAACTGCTCTTTAGCTGTTGGTTCTCTAATCAATTAGCAGCTAAAGAGCTGCTGTTTCCCATTTTCTACTAGCTTGAGAATGGGATGACAAGATAAAGGGGGCATTTTTAACAAATGTCTTATGGTCTTGTGGAAGACCACTAGACATATGTTCAAAACAAACAAATAAGCAAACAATAGCCAGCTTCAAATATTGCATGTGAGAAAAGTACCGTAGGATGAAGCTTGGAGGTTCTCTAACCTCAACCAATTCTGCTCTATTTCACATTCAACTATCAGATAATTAATTTAAATTTATCCACTGAAGACCACTAAATATGTGTCCATATTCTTCAAGATGGTCTCCACGATAGATGGCTTCTCTCTGGTAAACTCTAGTGGTGGCAAAGGTCATAATGTGGCTGTATTTACTATATTAATTAAATTCAAATATTACTTGATTAAAAGCTGGTTTACTAAAAGAAATAGTGGGATAGATGCTTACGGGAGCCTCTGCTTCCCATTATCCTTTTGAGTTATACCTTCCTGTTTATTTTTCTTTTATAGCAACAAGTAATAGATTGCATATGATTCTCAAACCATTTGTTTAGCCCCCAGAGATTATTGACATTAACTTGCAAACTGCACACTAAATGATGTAGTTTCCTATAGATTTCAAGATAAATGCTTAACACAACCATGCTCAAATAAATACCCTCCTTACCACTTACCCATCTAAACAAACATTTTAAAAAAATCCCTTACAAATGTATTAATTCTACTTTGCTGCCATGGTATCATCTCATTATTGCCTATGTCATCCAGACTGAGGTAATCTATGATGCTGAGAGAGCCAGTGAAGTATAGGGAGCCAGAGTAATGTAGGTGCAGTCGCCCTCAACTTTTTGGGCATCAGGGACCGTTTCTGTGGACAGACATTTTTTCTTCGACCAGAAAGGATATGGTTTCATGTGCTGCCTGCATCCTGCAGATAAGGCTTCACTTGTTTGTGTGGCCCAATTTCTGGCATACCGTGGGCTAGTCCCGGTCCATGGATTGGGAGTTGGAGACCCCTGGTGTAGTGGAAAAGGTGCAAACTATGAACAAGGAGACCCAAGGTCAGAGGTGGTATTCAGTAGTTCTGACCAGTTCTAGAGAACCGGTAGCAGAAAGTTTGAGTAGTTCGGAGAACAGGCAAATACCACCTCTGACTGGCTCCACCCCCATCTATTCTCTGCCTCCTGAGTCCCAGCTGATTGGCTGGATCTTCTTTTGTTGCCCTTTGCAGGACAACAGAGCTGGAAAGCAGGTTAGTGGGCTGGTGAAGGGAATGGGGATTTTGCAGCAACCTTCCCCTGCCATACCCACCAAGCCAAACCCACAGAACCAGTAGTAAAAAAAATTGAATCCCACCACTGCCCAAGGTGACTAGGAGACCCTTAAGAATGGAAGTTAGCTGAGAGACTTTGGACCAGTCACTCTCTTCCAGTTTTAGTCTGGAAAATTGAGAAAACATCCCAGAAGCAGACAATGGCAAACCATTTCCATGATATTGAAAAACAAACAAACAAACAAACCTCAATGGGCCCATCCAGAAAATCACCAGGAGTCAAAACTGATTTCAAATCAAAGCAAATATATAAATAAATAAAGCCATGTCCTAGGCCACCAAGATGGCTTGTCCCTAGGCCCATATATTCATAAATGTCTTTTTTCTAATGCTTAATAGGCAACCTTGGTTACATCACTATTAGAATAGGAATAAGAAAGGTTCTTCATACTTAAGTCAATGCACTACTTACCTTCCACTTGGTCGTATTTCTTGGCCGTTTTTATACCACTTCAGTTCAATTGTTGGATCAGCCAGCTCCACAGCAAACCTTACTCTACCTCCTTTGTCCACTTGATAAGCAGGATCCAGAATCTTAGAAAAGGCTGTTGAGTGAAAAAAGATAATGGCCACTGACAGTTAAAAAAAAAAAGCTTTTGGAAATCAAAATGTGATATTTAACTTCACAAAATCTAAATCTAAATTCTAGGTGATTATATATATATAAAAACTGCGTAGTAAATAAATAAAGCCATGGTCCTAGGCCACCAAGATGGCTTGTCCCTAGGTCCATATATTCATAAATGTCTTTTCTCTAATGCTTAATAGGCAATCTTGGTTACATTACTATTAGAATAGGAATAAGAAAGGTTCTTCACACACACACACACACACATATGGCATTCAGCTTTGTTCGGGTATTTTCCCACGTCATAGTAGTAGTGCTTTTAAAGTTGTAGCAACATTTCAGCAGAATCTCATCTTATGAAAACTTAAGAATATATATATATATATATTTGCTTTCTTAAGTTTTCGCGGGTACTTACATGTACGGCATTCAGCTTTGTTCGGGTATTTTCCCAACGTCATTGTAGTGGTGCTTTTAAAGTTGTAGCAACGTTTCGGCAGAATCTCATCTGCCATCATCAGGCTTCTGTATAGTGTTCATCTGTGAGTCAGATTTTTTCTGACTCACAAAAAGTCTGACTCACAGATGAACACTATACAGAAGCCTGATGATGGCAGATGAGATTCTGCCGAAACGTGGCTACAACTTTAAAAGCACAACTACAATGATGTGGGAAAATACCCGAACAAAGCTGAATGCATACATGTAAGTACCCGCGAAAACTTGACCTCACTTCTGTATTTTTGCAGCCAGTACATGCAGATAAAAATGAATTAACATTTCCTCCCCAAAACTCAGTTTGGACAGGGACAGGGAAGGAAGGATCACGATTTCCCCAAGTTATTGTAATTGTATATTTTGGAATTTCAGTGTCTCTTTTTACATAATTAGCTCTATTTCAAATATGTGGTGCTCTGGAGATCTAGTCTTAACTCTCTTTTGTCTAGTATGAAATGGTTTGAAAACAAAGGGAAAGACCCATGGCAGATTTGGGAAAAGTACTAAGATAATGATATAGACCTGCCCTGTACTTCCCTTTTATTCTCACATATTCAGAGAAATATGTGAAGGAGAAACTGTTGAGTTGTCATTGATAATGGAGTTGGATTCTTAAACTGATAATGTACATCAGGGGTGTCAACCTCGATTTCATTGAGGGCCGTGTCAGGCTTGTGTTTGACCTTGGGGACCCAGGTGGGCATGTCCAGCTCAACATCACTCATGTCAGCAGTGCCTGTGGTGGCCCAAGTGCTCTGCCAGCAAAAATGCAGCTTGGGAGGACTTCCTCCCAAGCTCCATTTTCACTGGCAGAGGCATCATGGGCAAGTCCTTCATTGTTTCCAGGGCAGCCCCACAGGCCAGATCTAAACATCCTGTGATCCAGCTCTTGGGCCTTGAGTTTGACACCCCTGATGTACATGAAGACCAACTTTGTTTTATTCAGTAAAAAGAAATTGAGTTGATTAATTAAAACCAATTCCTTTCTGAAAGCTTTAATGCAGGGGTGGGATTCAAATTTTTTTTAACAACCGGCTCTGTGGGTGTGGCTTAGTTGGTGGGCATGGCTTGGTGGTCATGTGATTGGGTGGATGTGGCCTGGTGGTCATGTTATTGGCTGTGTGTAGTCAACTCAATATCAGTCACATCGAGGCACATATCTCCTCACCTGTCCTCTCATGACTGTGGGGATCCTGCAACAGTCATAATATGAAAAATAGTCATAAGTTACTTTTTTCAGTGCCATTGTAACTTTGAATGGTCACTCCACACAAGCAAAGTACCAGCAAAGGAGGGGAAAACTCCAGAGAAGTTCCTGAGACAGGATGTCTAGTCCTGCCAAGAATGTAATAAGGGTTAACAGAGAGGCAGTTTCTGTAAGCAACACCAGAATGTTTCCTTCCTGCCTTTCTTACAGGATTAGGCCAGTAATTTCTTCTAACAACCAGTTCTCCAAACTGCTTAGAATGTTAACAGCCGGTTCTAGTGAATAGGTGCAAACTGGTAGAATCCCACCCTTGCTTTAATGGAAGATTTTTTTGTGGCGGGGGAGGGGATTCCTGGGGGAAGAAAGATACAACTTTCCCAAGCAAGCAATACCTGCACTCTTCTTCTCTTCCCTCCGAGTACGCTTCAGACGTTTCAGCATACCCCTCAAGTCAGTAATTCCATACTGAAATGCAATCTTCTCATAGTCATTGGGATTTGCATTCTTCAGGAGTTCCCACACGTCTATATCTGGCTCTTCTGGTTCCTGTTTAAATTCCCTAATCAGGAACAAAGGTTTAAAAAAACAAAAGAAAGAAGAAAAGGGATGTGGCCTGGATTAATGAGATCTTGTATATTGTGAATGTTGCAGCTGGAAATCAAATCCAAGGAAGACTATGTCTGAAATGCTTTAGCTAGGCTTGGTTATAGGCTTAGGAATGGGTTAAATGTTTGGTTAAATGGTTAAAGATCTTAATAGCAGAAAGGAAGAGAATATCAGGATACATACTTACCCCATGTTTTCAGTGGGCAGTACATTACAGATCTTCAATTAGCTCTTTGAATTGAAACCTATGCGTTTTCACAAGAATGAAACTAGAAGTCTGCACTGTGCATTGTCTGAAAACTGTGAGATATACTAGAAACAGGAAATGTTAAAGTGTCTGGGATTAACAACAAATGGATTAGTTGGGTCAGGAATTAGGTATGGAAAACTTCTATTAATATTTTAGTCTGAAACCTAATGAGATGTCATTTTCCCACCTACAGAAAGGATGTTAGTTAATGATGTCCTTCATTCTAAGGACATCGTTATCATAATTAGATTGCTTTTCACTGCCATATTAAGATTTTTGCAAGGATGAAATCGTCACGGAAGGCAGACACATTCAGAAGAATTCTGTCTATTAGGCATAGTTTTTGAGTATCAGAAGTGTAATTCTGAAGTTCAGTGTTTCTATATTTCAAGATTACTTTTACCACATAATTTTACTTAAATTAACCTAGGGTAAAAAAAAAAAATGCTTTGAAATTAGTCTTCTACAACCTGAATTTTTCCAGAGGTTTTTCCAGATGTTCCAGAATTCCAAGTCACCATGGAGATCAAAGTCCAACACATCTGGATAATACCAGGTCAACAAAAGATTGATTTTAGACTCTTCTTAATTTTTAGTGTAGTGTGATCCTAATATAATTCCTCCATCGACAAGAATCAAAATAAGGATGTGAACCTTTATTTTTGTAAATAATAAGATGCATCCTGATTTTCAAACCATAATAAGAAAGTGTTTTTCAGCCTCTTCATTTAATTAAAGATGATGCTTCCATCAGGATTTGTTCGTTAGTTCAACAAAGAACATCTACTTCAATTTTATTTCATAGATGAAAATACCGGTTGGGTATATAACAAGGTGGATCTTTCATTTGTTTTAGACAAATCTCTAGCAAGTGATGCAGTTTTTTCTCTTCCCATAAAATATTTTGTTAAGCGTAGTCTGATTTTTTTAAAAAAAACAGAAGTCATTAAAATATGTGTAAAACTATTTTAGTCATTTAGATTTTTTAAAAATCCTCAAATGTAATTAACAATTACATTCATTACAACCAAATTTCTAAATCTACTTAGCTTCTAATATCTTTTTTTCTCCAGAGAGTGTGATTATATATATATAATATAAGATTGGAAGTATCTAGGCAACGTTTCGATGAAGTCTCATTCATCATCTTCAGGCTTGGTCTTCAGCTCTGTGCTTCTCAGAGTGATGTGAGCTTGCAGCTGCTTCTTCCCTTTAACTGCTAGTGGGGGTGTGACTTGATTGGGTGGGGGCTTGGCTGTATTCTGATTGGGTGGGGGTTTGTTCTCATTGGTTGGGGGTTTGGCTGTGTTCTGATTGGTTGGGGGGTTGGCTGTGTTTTGATTGGCTGGAGGCGTGTTCTGTTCAGGTGGGGGCTTGATTGTGCTCAGGTTAGTCTTAGTTGCTGGAGGGTTTGAGCTGGTGAGCTGTGATCTTGCTGTTTGGCTTCGAGAATAGGTATAGGTATAGGTATAGGTATAGGTATAGGTATAGGTATATTTGTTTTCTTAAGTTTTCGTGGGTATTTATACATGTATGGCATTCAGCTTTGTTCGGGTATTTTCCCACGTCATTATAGTTGTGCTTTTAAAATTGTAGCAACATTTCAGCAGAATCTTATCTGCCATCATCAGGCTTCTGTATAGTGTTCATCTGTGAGTCAGACTTTTTGTGAGTCAGAAAAAATCTGACTCACAGATGAACACTATACAGAAACCTGATGATGGCAGATGAGATTCTGCCGAAACATTGCTACAACTTTAAAAGCACCACTACTATGACGTGGGAAAATACCTGAACAAAGTTGAATGCCATACACACACACACACACATATATATATACTTAGATACATATCCAGCTGCCTTTGAAATTTAGTTGATTACATTACCACTGACAGTTTAATCTAGAATTTGGCCACTATTTGATGCAAGGCAAAGGCTCAGATTTCACAAATGCAGTTATGCATTTGTCTAATGACCAGGTTATTGATTGTTGACACAGACTATAATGTAATCTGACATCATGACAGATGCAAAAGATCAGGTCCACATGTTAAGGTCCATGTTAAGCCAGGGCTGTCAAACTCATGGCCCATGCCCGATTTAGCAAAGGGGGGAACATTCATAATACGTCACGTGATGGGATGGTGCGAGATTGTCATCCCTGAGTTAAGCTGATTGATTGCTACTCCTGCCTATGCACAGGAATATTCTCAATGAATGGTTAGCACCTGCTAGGAGTTAGACAGGGAACAACAACGGATTTCAAGCAGGGGTGGGCTGCTGAGGATTCGCAGGGGTTCAGGAGATCCTCTACCTAAGATTCTGTGAAGCTTGGAGAACCCCAAAATCCCACTCCTGGCTGACCCCACCCACCCTGCCCTCCTCTCCCCAGAGTCCCCACACAGCCCATTTTGGATGCAGATAAGTGCAGGGCAAGCAAAGAGTCTCAGGGAGGGTGAAAAATGGGCCTCCCGGAAGTTCGGGAAAGCCAGAAATGGGCCAGTTGAAAAGAAGGCTTCAAGTAGGGTATTGATTGATAAATCAATTTTAAAAATTAGACAAATCATTTTTTAGGAAGTGAGGATAACTGCATCATTTGCTAGAGATCTGTTTTAAAAAGTAATTAGGTTAATTAAGCAAAATTCGATTATGCTTAGACAGGAAGGAGATGGCTATTTCAATGCTCTTCTTGATTTCAGTATCCTACCCCTGGTGAGGGAAGTTTCATTTTTAATATTTAAGTGAAGACCTCAGATTCACGTCAAAGCATTATTACTCTATCAACATAACAATACATTTCTATACATCGATACAAAGATATTTATATTCATATGCAACAAAATGAATATTATCCAAAGTCATCATTTCACACTATCACAAACTGTAATGAAAGGGTTTTCCATGCATTAAGTTGCATCTTAGTAGGAAACCACAAAAGTAAAGCCAAGCATATGAAATATACATATGGTAAGAGAAAGAGAAAATGAAGACCTGGCAAGAACAAATGAAAAAAAAAAGGTGGGTTTAATTTTTGAAATAATTTATTGGAGAACAGTATCTGCTGTGATTCAGAGTCAAACACTGCCTATTCCATAAGTGTGTTTTATTTAATTTTATTTAACAGGCAGTGTTGGAATCAGTTTAGGTATACAGGCACTTATCGATTTACAAGTTTGTTTAGTGACCATTCAAAGTTGCAACGGCACTGAAAAAAGTGACTTATGACCAATTTTCACACTTACAACCGTTGCAGCATCTCCGCGGTCATGTGATCAAAATTCAGGCATTTGGCAACTGGCTCATATTTATGATGGTTGCAGTATCCTGGGGTCATGTGATCACCTTTTGTGACCTGACAAGCAAAGTCAACTGGGAAGCCAGATTCACTTAAAAAACTGTGTTACTAACTTAAAAACTTCAGCGATTCACTTGAAAACTGAGGCAAGGAAGGTTGTAAAATGGAAGAAAGTTCACTTAACAACTGTCTCATTTAGCAACAGAAATGTTGGGCTCAGTTGTGGTCATAAGTCAAAGACTACCTATAAAGTTAAGGCATGAGAATAGAAACCAGCAGGCTGTGAATTCTAGTTTTGCTTTAGGTGCAAAGCTGGCTGGGTGATCTTGGGCCTGTCACTTTCTCTCATCCCTATATAGGAAGGAGACAATGGCAAGCGGCTCCTGAAATCTTGTCAGGAAAACGTCAGGGACTTATCCAACCAGTCAACATGAACGTAAAGCACAAAATAAAAGAATTCAATTTATCCACCCTCCTTCTCCAAGTGACTTCCAATGGCTCACAATATAATAAAAACTGTGGTGGCGCAGTGGTTAGAATGTAGTATTCCAAGCTAAGCTCATTGCTAGAAGTTTGATTCCTTCAATCCTGACTGGCTGAAGGTTGACTCAGCCTTCCACCCTTCCAAATTCGGTAAAATGAGGACCCAGATTGTTGGGGGAAATATGGTGACTCTGTAAACCACTTAAAGAGTCCTGTGAAGCAGTATGAATGTCTAAGTGCTATTTCTATTGCTAATCCCATTAGAAAGAAAATAAAAGAAATGAAGGATCCTTGGTGGTCTCTGAGCTTGGATGTTTTCTTGCAGGCTTTCATTACCAAAATTAGGTAACATTATCAATGCTACTAAGGAGTGGAGTTTGGTCTCAGTTTATGTTCTAATGGTTTTCCCTGTCAATGTTGGTCAAAATTGTCATGGAGCTTCTTTGTTTGGGCTGTTGGCTGTTGGCTTCTTTGCCAATTCCTTGATTGGGTTATTGTTTACTTAATTTTTGTTCTGATGTTAATACTACAAGTGCTCTCCTTTATTAACAAAGGAAATGTTGTAGGAAACTATATGTACCACTTTCACCATGTAGATGGGTAAATTTGAAATGGGATCTCAGTCTTGAACCTTAACTATTATTGTTTTTGTAGCCTATTGAGGAGAATAAGGTGTGGAAAACCAAAACCATATAGAACTATAAAAATACAAACAAATGTCTGAAGACTTGTTCATATTGTTAATCATATCTCAGGATTTTAAGTACAGCTGACATCTTCTTGGATTATTTTAATTTTTTTTTAAAAAATGTTTCCCTGCATCTTGTTTTATAATACCTTCTCAAATTCCAGAGAGATGCTTAAGTTTACAGTCACACTATGGAAGCATTTACAATTAGAATACAGTAAATCATTTTGTAGCATTATACCAGAAAGCGAATTCTCAAGAGCAGTTTAATTTTTTTAAAAATAAAAATTCCATACCAGGATCATTTGGTTGAATTTCTCATTCCACATACCGGGCCAGGGGGGAAGCATGCAAGACAAAACACAAAGAACCCTCATCCAATGTTATACTTTAACTTATCTGAGATACTTCAATGTTATTATTAAAGCATATGATATCAACTGTAAGAAATAGCATTATATTCTAGGATTTCACTCGTTTCTTGTCAATGTGCTGACTTAAATTTAAGCATGCGTTGTTTTTTTGAGAACTCAGCTTTTGTAAAATCAGGAAAAAGTTATAACATTTTCTGAACGTATTAACTCTACACCTGACATTTTCTGTGCATGAACTTAACCATTTTGAAAAAACATTTCTCCATTGCTTGGTTCTCACCTACGTTTCAGGAGACCACTAAAGTCAAGTTCTCCTGCATCCTCTTGTCCTTCACCACTGTTATTAATAAACAAACAAACAAAAACAAACAAACAAAAAAAGATCAAGTCTTCATTTAATATGCAGAAAGTCAAACAAGACATGTTGCATATATCCTAGCTGCCCCCCCAATGCAATATATATGCAAACACACAAGGAAAAATATTATGTCAACACAAACTTGTATTCTTTTTCACAGGATTTACAATTTCTGTAACAAGCACTTGTGAAACATGAACACAAAGATTTGCATTGCTCCAAGTTATACCTGTTCAGGCAAATTCTTGCAAATAGAATCATAAATTTGCCCCAATGTGTTATGTGTTTGTGTAACACAAACGTGTTTTTAAGGTGAGTTAGCACACAGGGCTTTCTTTTAACAGCTTCCAGTGTGCATACCTAAAAATGCATCAATAAATAAAATAAAGGTCTTATGCTGAACTCAGCTTTAAGTGTAAATCAAATACTTGCATTATTATTTGTGCTGTACAAAACAATGCAAAATTCTATGAAATAAGTTAAGTTTCTTTTTAAACTAGTTAGCAAGGAGAACCTGAGAATCTGAGATCCTATCCCGCATGCATTATGTGGTGCATTTAAAGATGGGAAGCCATAGGGAAAGATAGTTAAAAATAGAGAAATGCATGTTTAGAACATATTGAGCATTAACACTATCACTGAAATATTTATAAATAGGGTTTAATATGTTTTGCTTCTCTAAGGATTGCTTTGGCACTGAATTCAAGAGCTTGAAACCAGTAGGCTTACCTCTTTAGGGAATGACTGGGAAAAAACGTAAGCCAGTGTATAATTTAATATAATTTTTTTTTTGTCTGTGTGGGAATAGGGAATTATCTCTTCCTATTGCATGGCTATAGGAAAAGAAAAGGCCTTATGCTCTCTTCCCTTAAATATATTTATTCAACCTATACATGGAATATAAATTAAGGAAGCTGGATTGGAAGAAGTTGAGTGCGGTTTTAAAACTGGAGGAATAAATGTTAATAATCTGCATTTTACTAATGATACTGCTCAGATAGCTGAAAATGCAAAGGATTGGCAAGCTCTAGCAATAAAAATCACAGTGAAAATAGTAATTAAATTTAAAGAAGATAGTAATTAAATTTAAAGAGGACCAAACTAATGACAACAGGTACAACAGCCATACTTAGAATTGACAGAGAAGATATTGAAGCTTTTAGGACTAAACATCAACAGTAAATGAATAAGCAGTCAAGAAATAAACACAGGCTAGTACTTGGCAGAACAACCATGAAGACCATGGAAAAGGCATTCAGATGCCAGGATATGTCTATGTCTACAAAGTTCAGAATAATGCAGGCAGTGGTATTCACAGTGATCTTCTATGGAAGTGAAGTTGGACTTTGAAGAAGCAGCATAGAAAAAGTGTTGATACTTTTGAGATCTGGTGTTGAGAATACCATGGACAATCCAAAAACAAACAAACAAATAGATCAACCCAAAGTTCTAACTTGAGACACAAATGACCAGGCTATTCCATTTCACATGAAGACTTAGCTCTCTGGAGAAGGCTCTAATGCTGGGAAAGTGAAAGAAAAAAGAAGAGGAAACCAATGATAAAATGGGTGGGCTTAAGTAACAGCAGCAATGCGGACATCCTTGGAAGATCTGAAAGCCAGGTTAGCGATAGATAGAAGGAGAAAATGTATTTATGTGGTTGCTAAAAGTCAACATTGACTTGAAGGCATAAAATCAATCAATCACACAGCTAAAAGTTTCTATTCCTTTGTACCAATGCACAGGTAACCTGCATTTTTTCTGATATCTGTTTATTTCTCTTCCACCACATCAATTCCAACATCAAACCTCAAAGTCACCAGAAATAATGCGAGATGGAGAACGAATGAAATTGAATAGATATGTCTTTTTAAAAAATTGACATCACAATTTGTACTTTCTTTAAACAGAATTTTATATATCTGCTTATTTAAAAAACAGGAAAAGTTAATATGGTGTTGAGGATATCATTAATCATTTTTGGGAGGCTGGGTATAAAAGCACTTTTTATATTTTATAAAAGCATTTTTTTTTCAACTGCACTGCCCTTTTAAAAATGAATGCCAATCAGTCCTTTGAGATTGTCCTTTGAGATTGTCTAGATCAGAAAACAGTTTCCTGCCTAAGCAGGGGGTTGGACTAGAAGACCTCCAAGATCCCTTCTAACTCTGTTATTCTATTCTATTCTATTCTATTCTATTCTATTCTATTCTATTCTATTCTATTCTATTCTATTCTATTCTAAGAGAATTAGAACTATGCTTTCTTGAGATAGGCTATGTTCAAAGAATGTATGCAAGTGTGATTGTGTTTTCCCTTCCTTCCCTCTTATATCACAAGGAATCAGGGAAAAGCCAGGCTGAGTCTCTTCTTGATACATAACTTTCTCCTTTCTAGGATTCAAGGCCTGCGTTTAAACTTTTTGTTTTTGTAATGGTTTCAGAATATTTTCCTCAAAGTCATCTTCTTATAACTTTACGATCCTCGTCTTAGAACCTGAATATTGGACAGAAAAAGAAATAGAGACGCTTCAAGTTCATGCAGAATTAAATGCTTGAATGTCTGAAGATGTATGAGTCCTTCTGACTGAGTAAAGGAGCCAGGAGATCTTCATGGAGTTGGATAGAATATAGTTACAGTCAACAAAGGATTCAGCTGCTCAAACGTATTTAATAACAAGAGACTCATGGTCCAATACCTGAGAGCCAGTTTGGAATAGTGGTGAAGTCATGAGCCTAGAAATCAGGAGGTTGTGAGTTCTAGTTCCACCTTAGCAGAGGTGGTATTCAGCAGGTTCTGACCAGTTCTGGAGAACAGGCAGTGGAAATTTTGAGTAGTTTGGAGACCTGGCAAATACCACCTCTGAGTGGAGATTTTACAGTATCCTTCTTCTGCTACACCCACCAAGCCATGCCCATAGAACTGGTAGTAAAAAATTTTGAATCCCACCACTGCACCTTAGGCACAAAGCCAACTGGATGACCTTGGGCCAATAACTTTCTCTCAGCCCCAAGAAGGAGGCAATGGCAAATAAATTCTGAAAAACCTGGCTAAGAAAAGTGTAGGGATTTGCCCAGGCAGTTTCCAAGAATCAGACATGACTGAACAGAATTTTAAAAAAATAGTCCAAAAGTAACAATACGTTGAAAAACTGTAAAATATTATATAGAAAATGTAATCAGGAATTTTAAGGAAAGATTAGTTTGTTCAAATATTCATAATATTTATGTTTCCCTTCCTCCCCATCTCTGTGCTATTCCTCTCCATCTTTAGTTATAATTTGCATTTAATTGCAATTTTAATGTGATTTTATATATAAAAATAATACGTCTTCTTTGTGGCAACAGATTTTTTAAAAGCGATTAAGTCTGAATAATTCTGAGATGTGGTGCCTTATATGTGGTCATCTAAGTGATCTTAATCCATAAAAGGTCATTTCACAAGTCAGAGTCTTGATTGTTTTTTACTTTACATTTAATTAAGATGTCTGTAAGGTTAAATCTCACAATCTGTTCTAACGGGTAGCAGCTGGTCAGGATCTGAAGAACTTCTCTCAACTGCTTCTTAAGTGAAGGAAATGTAAGCTCCACAACAGATTTACACTCTTGTCACCAGTTCTTTTTTATTTAATATGTTCAAAGTGACCAGTCTATCTAGGTAAGGTTGGCCAAGGAGACCATATAAAATTAGTTGGCAGAACGAATTAGTTTTTCTTGCTTTCTTGACTTAGTAGCAATCCGTGTGTAAGTATCTGGCCTCACTGGAGGCCACTCAATGAAGTGGAAAACATCAAAGGAAAGGGGATTATAGGGACTTTCTATATCTGGAGCAGATCCCCTAAATTTCTCACCCTAAATCTATAAAAGTTGTGGAACTCACAGTCAGATAATTACAGAAGGCACCAGTAATATTTTAAAGCTCTGAGTTATATTACCATACATGCTGTTTGATCTGATCTTATAGTTCATGTTTTTCAATTGCTTCGTGAAGAATTGGAAGTTGCTTAAGATATTGGAGCCTTTCCCATTTCTCAGACAAAAAGCAAACATCCAGACAAACCCACATGTCCATAATTACAAACTTCTTCCTTACAGCAGCATTCCTGCTGCCAAATTGCAGTAGAGAATTCTGCAGAGTTCCTGGAAGTTGTAGTGATGGGGACTTTAATTCTTCCCAATTTTCCTGCTCCAGACTATGTCTCTCTGCTAATATTAGCAACAGAGAAGTAGTGATTTCTACCTAAAATTAAGGTGACCAATTTTGGAACAAAAAGGTCAGGTAAAGGGTTTTGTAGGGGGCAATCAGAGTAGCCACTGATTTTAGCTTTGTTTGAATCTACTTCCTGCAAAGGGTGTTAAAAGAGAGTGTAACTTGTGTGATGTTTTCAATACCTTTTACTGAAGGAGTTTTCAAGATCATTTAAAATTACCTTCTTTTGAATGCCGACCGGATATCTAATGACTGCGTAGGTCCTGTTTCTAAAAAATAAAATAAAAAATAAAGTTTTAATTTTTGACATTTTTCAAGGTTAAAACCTGGGCATAGGGTGACTGTGTGATATATGACATTTATTTGATTTAGAATGTGGTATATTCAGTCAATGCTGTGTACAGCTCAAGTAATCATGTATGCACACAGGTGAACAGAATCCTATTGGCAAGTGACAAAAGGATCTAACTCTTGGCAGTATTATAAACTTCTTTGAAATTCATTATTCAGAATGGTTTACCTGAAATGATAAATATTAAAAATAATAAAAGAGATCCTTCATAAAATGAAAGCAATTTTGCAAACCTGTACCTGCAATATAATCAAATATAATAATCAAGGAAATTATGTAAGGAAGAGGCAAAGAGAGAGCAAGTCCGAGAGATAAATAAGAATGTGTGGTCCCCTGATTAAAGTGCAAGACTAACAATAGAGAGACAAAGGTTGTAGTCTTCGGTAGGCATAGAAACCATCCAGGTGATTTGGAGTCAGTTATTCTCTCTCAGCCCTACAATAGGAAGTTTTAACTAAATGCTACTAGCCTGCACTGCAGTTGCGTGATAGAACATAATCAATAACCTTTGATGAAGAATTTCATCTTGCAGTGATTTGGTTTGTGATTATATATATATGTAGTCCTTGACTTATGACCACAATTGAGCCCAAAATTTCTGTTGTTAATTGAATCTGGCTTCTCCATTGACTTTGCTTGTCAAAAGGTCGCAAAAGGGCACCACGTGACCTTGGGATGCAGCAACAGTCATAAATATGAACCAGCTGCCAAGGATCAGAATTTTGATCACGTGATCTACCTGTGGAAAATGGGCATAAGTCCCTTTTTTCAGCACTGTTGTAACTTTGAACGACCACTAAATGAACTGTTGTAAATTGAGGAGTATCTGTACATGTAATCCTCAAATTACAATGGTTCATTTAGTGACTGTTCAGCAATACAACGCCACTGAAAAAAGTGACTTATGACAGTTTTTGACACAACCATTGCATCGTCCCTGTGGTTACATGATCAAAATACAGATGCTTAGCCATTGACTCATTTTTATGATGGTTGCAGTGTCTTGGAGTCATGTGATCCCCTTTTGTGACCTTCTGACAAGCAAAGTCAATGGGGAGGCCAGATTCACTAAACAACCATTATACTGACTTAACTGCAGTGATTCACTTAACAACGGTGGCACTTAGCAACAAAAATGTTGGACCCAACTGTGGTCGTAATCTGAGGACTACCTGTATAGTTGCAGTTGTTTTCTAAAGATAATGAATTTTTAGATAACCAGAAACAAAGTGGAATGATGTAATAGTAAAAGGGATACAACCCAACATTGTACAAGCAGACTTCCATGAAGAGTTTCTCTCTTCCTTTCCCTCATCTGAAGGCTCTTTTAAATCTGCTCTGGAAGACAGGAGAATCCCTTGGAGCAAATTCTGAAAAGTGCCCAGAGAATTATGGGAGAAATGGATATTTCCTATTCTACTCTCCAAGAAAAATGGGTTCCGCAAATAAAAGCATATCATGGATTACATATCTGTTATAAAGATTTTATTTAATTAATTAAATATATTATAGCCAAAATAACGGTGAGCTAAAAATAGAGCATAAGCTTATACAATCAGAACATCTAAAATAAATCATAAAGTGTTCCTATAATCTGGATATCCCTTAAATTCTTCATATTGATTGAAAAAAAATGTCTTTAGAAGTCAGTAAAACATCCGACTAAATTGGTAAACAAAGAGGTCAGGTTCACCTTGTGTTTGATTAGGCGCATAATTAGACAAAGCCATTTACAGAAGTTTATGTCTGCCAAAAGGTTGGCTTTGCCAACCTGCTTCTGAATTGAGCCAGAGGTTGTGGTTTGTCTGGTTAGCTGTCAGCTGCTGGACATTCCATTAATGTCCATTCCCTGATGACTTGACAGATTAATGAAGATGCTGACCTTGGTAATCTGGTAGACTTGTGTTGCTAGAGTGAACAACTCTCTGGGTTGTTAACTCTGCTAACTACTGGAAGTCTTGGATATTTGGAAGGCCTGCCTAGATGTTATTGACAGCCATATGGTCAGCAAAAGTCCAGGAGTTGTGGCCTTTCTGAGGTTCTAAATCCTTTGATCTTGGATGGGCTCGATTTAATCCATAAATACATTATATGCTGCAAATCTCCATAGGATAATTTTTTTTTTTGTTCCTCCACATCAGTGTTGCCTCCTGGCAACTGCCTGGAAAAGTCCCTGAAGTTTTCTTGGTGAGATTTCAGAAGAGGGCTGAGAGAGAGTGTGTAATTGGCCCAAAGTCACCCAGATGGCTCCATGTCCAAAATGTCCCAATTTCTAGCCTGATACCTGAACCATTACATCAACCTGGTTCTCTTACAGGGCCACTAAGGCAGATTTAAACATGCTAGAAAAGTATTAGGCTCTGATCTTCCATCTATGCTTAATGTTAAAGCTGAGACTTAAAAGTATACACCCTAAGAAGTTTTTCATCATTGTTTGTAAACTTCATCGAACTGGGATACCAAACTGATGGCAAAGCTGCTGCTCTGCTCCTTGATTGCCATCACATGATTCTGAGAGACAGAGACAACCTAAGATAGTTTACTGCCTGAGGGAATTCAAAGATAGCCCTTTCTCCAACTCTCATTTCATTTCTAAAAGATAGAACTGACACTCTTTGCACAGGGAGTTTCACCAAATGATTTTGGCAAAGATAGTTCTATTATCCAATACCTATAATCCCGCTTTCCAACATCTGCTGTTTGGAAAAAACAGTTCACTCTCCTAGAAAAATGTAGAATAGGATGTGTTAATATAGACACCTCTAAGGTGTTTTGATGGTTCTAAATCACTATGATTTCATCATGCATTAATGAGGCAAAGTCTGCTTACATGTCTGGGTAAGCTCTTCTTTTTTGAAAACAAATCTATACCTATGCAAAAATAATTCAAAATTTGATGCCCCTTTATTTCATTCTTTTGTCTACAAAGATAGGAAAAGTTTGGTTTCAACGGAGTTTAAGACTTAATGCCCTTTCTTTTGGGGGTTTCATGAAGATCTACTAACAGGAAAAGCTTTTGCTCAAGTCAAGATGAAAGCTGTTTTTGACATTCCTAAAGGATATTTTTATAGTCTTGAGCTGTCAGCCCTGGTATCCATCCTGTACTTTGTCCAAATATACACTGAATACTTCAGCAAGCTTCAGAAATAATTGCTTCAAGGATATAGCATGAGCTCACCAGCTCAAAGATATTCTGAATCCTTTCTCCCGCCAACTGTGAATTAAAGTGAGTGTTTTAAAAGATGGTGGAGATAGATAGGTCTTTCCATGGATATTAGCCAAAATGTTACATGAAACTTTCACATTCAGGAGCAGTTAGCTATTCAGTACCAGTTGTTGGTATGCAACAGTAGCAGTAGAAGAGAGCAATGGATCTCTAGTCTGTCCTGTAGACTTTCAGAAGATCTTCCTTGTGAATTTTCTGGATGTTTCAGTTAGAACCCTAATCAAATTCATGAGTCTTGTATACTGATAATTCTTTGTCAGAAACACTTTATATCCTAGGATCCAAAGCTTGGGTTATGAGCTAGTTGCCAAATTGTCAGAATAATTGATACCATTCTTATTTCCAGATATGACTGACATTTCTTTGAAACGGGGATAGAGATGCAAAACTCTAGGGATATAGTACTCCCTCACTGGGCCTAACAAATGACATTCTGTTCCATTCTTGATGCTTTTATCTCCTATTAGTCTCTTGATCTCTTCTTTTTCTTTCTTTCTGAATTTAGTTTCCTCAGCTCCACTTCATAGTGCCAAATCAAAAAACCCTTTTAGATTTCAATTCCAGTTCTAAAAAGTTGTTCAGGACGGCACACTCCTGCTCATTATCTCTGAATAGTGCTAAAAATACAGAAGGATCATTTTCAAATATGGAAGAAAATGCTGAGCCTGGAGGCCATTTAAAATTTAAGTAAATATAAAGTAGCCTTTCCAAAGCCTGGGATGGATTGCATTTCATATAATCCCACTTGTTCACAGAGTTAATCTATTTTGTTTGTGGAATTACAGGAGCTGAAATCTAACATGGCATAAATAAATAAATTCAAGGTTAGTTTTGGGAACAGAAGTTTTTATCTTAACATAGGACACATATTCACCATTTAAAAATATATATATGTAAAACAAGATTCTTACCATGAACTTCCAGATCAAAAGAACAGCTATCAACTTTATCTTTATATGTTACTTCACATCTATAATTTCCGCCATAATTGTCCTTAGCTTTGATTATTTGCATCTCAAATGTATACGTCTGAAAGCCAAAGGTATAATGCAATTATTCATATAAAATTGCAAGAATATTTGGAAACTAAGCACACTTACTTATGAGCATCTTGTATTTTGACATAATGAAATGGATTGAATTTTTTACTTCTTTTTCACATTTCTTAGTTCTGTTATTTTGCCATACTACTTCTGCTAATAATTGATTTCCAAAACCCCATCTTGACCCTCTTCTGACCATCCAGAACATGACAATTTTGGGTCTTCCAAACTGCATTGTAATTATTCTGACTCCAAGTCTGTTATACCTTCTCCTTTTGATCACAGAATTCCCCATTTCCCAACAATTTTATGAGCTCACAGTTTGCCTGGAACCTATGTCCTATGCCCAAGACAATCCATTACTGTGTAATCACAAGAATCACTTTGATCAATAAATCCCATATCATCTTTCTATTTTTCGAAGCATGTCATTTTAGACAAATGCTCTCACCCACCACCATTAAATTATTTTCTTTAGAGGTATGTTTATTGTGGTGCTAACTTTTGCCAAGTAGTAGAATTATAAATGACAATTTGGTTCAAAACTTAAATGATATTTTTTTAAAGTGAATATATTTGGAATGGTATATTTTGAAAAAGGGTTATCTTTCTATATATACCTTGGTTTGTCGCTCAAATGTTTCTTTTAACTGAAGATGTTTTCCAACTTTGCTCGCCAAGTCCATCCATTTTCCTTTAAACCACTTAACAGTGGGTTTCCGAAGAAGATCCTGAGCTTCTACTTTCGCTATGAATGTGATATTTTGCCCTGAAAACAAGCAAGGCAACCAACATAAATCAAAATAGAATTATTCAATAGGGAATATCTGACACATGTAAATGAGATTTAAAGACCAAATTCTAAAGCTGGAAAGACTGAAAAGCACACAATGGAAATTTGCAGAAAAGGCAAAATTGGCTTGTTTAATTAGGGAATAACAAATTCCCTAATAATAAAAATCTTAGACAATAACTTTTGTCATGACGGAAACCCCTTATGGACTTTTTGCCATATCTGGAAAAAAACATAAACATGTTCTTTATGAGATTGATGATTAGAAAGGGCAGAATATGGAATGAAGGGAGGTCCTCTATAACTATATATAGGGAGAATAAAATATAAATGCATTTGCTATAAAGAAAATCACAAGACACTTCTTTATATCTTATTTTTCTTTTTTCTTCTTCTCTTTTTTTCCTTGTTTATTCATTGTTTGTCAAGATTGAACCACTTTGCTTCTTTCAAATCTTAATATTTGTCAACTTGCCAATGAACTGGGGGAGGGAAATGGGGAAATAGAATGTGGAGAATATATGCAGAGATTGTAAGAGCATGAAAGCCATCAAGGTCACCGTTGCAGGTGCCTGAGAAAGAGATGGACTGTTACCATAACAAAAGAACATCTCATAATTGGACAATGTGATCATCCAGGGGAGGAGAAAGTATTGTTTAACTGAGCTGATTTTGTTTCTTCAGTATCAAAATGGTGTATACAATAAAGTTTTACATTGGGAATTCAATTCTCTTGAGAGTGTTTCTTTGTTGTGGGTTCACTAATTGGACAGTTAACATCTCTTCTTTTTCTTTAAATTTTTATTGTTTTTACTTTGTTAAAAAAGAACACCCCTTTTTAATAATGAAATAAGAGACTGACATACCAAATTATTTATTTCATTATTTTTATATAAATAATTAATTCAACCAAAGGAAACCAAACAATGTTATTAAGCTATGGATGGTTTGTTTCATGAGAAACGGGGTTGGGTGGGTGGCTGGGAGAAATAATATCCAGCCCCTATTTAAGGATCAGATCATTGCTAGGGACCAGGGAATGGAAGTAGGGAAAGATTCACTTGTATACTTTCAACCTTGTGTTTACTTCCAATAACTGGGATGATGGAGGAGGACACTTGAAGCTGCTTGAAAGCACCATATTCTTTTAAAGAGTTGGTGAAGCTGCTGGAACACTTCTTAAGTTTTCTTTAGGATTTCACTTATTGCTTTCTCCTGCTCCAGAGGTCATAGAAGAAGCCCCAGAACAACACTGAAGTGCCATGATTAGGAAAACTGGATGATTGCTATGCCTCTATGACACAAACAGCCCACTTGGTCACATATAAAGCTTATTGAAAATGAAACGATATGGAACGAAGAAAAAGGAAAAGTACAGGTAGATAGTCCAGATATAAAAAAAAGTAATTGGCTAAAAGAAAATGATCAGCAAGTAACATTAATTTGACTAAGGACCAATGTAAAGTTCTTCCCTTAAAAAAAAAACACCACATGCCCTAATATAGGATGGGATAACTGTGCTGTGTAAAATGGCTTAGAGAAGTAAGAGATTGCAAATTGAACATGGACTAACAGAGATGCTCGTCTCTTTTCTAGAGAGACTAGCATAAGGAATGCAATTTGAGGCTAGATCATCAGCAAATTCTGGACACCAGACTTTAAGGATTGAGAAAAATTGGTATAGGTTCAGAGAAGGACAATGAAAACAATCAAGGGATTAAAAGATCAATCCTACAAAAAGAGATTTAAAGTGATGGTAAATTTAACCTTGAGAAAATATGCCTGAGAGGAAACATGATAGTCCTCTTATAATGCTGGAAAGGATGTCACCCTGAGGAAGATCAAGACATGTTCTTCTCATTCTGGGTGTAGGACATGGAAGAATAGCTTCAATTCATGGAAAAAAGATTCTGATTCAATGTTGTGGTTGGGCAACCTAAGTATATGATTGCATGCGTGCATTACATCCACATTTACTGACTAGAGATCCATGAGCAATGCTAATTCATAATCACAATGAGCTTTATCATGAACCATATCATCAGTGGTGGCATTCAATTTTTTTTACTACCAGTTCTGTGGGCATGACGTGGCTTGGTGGACGTGACAGGGGAAGGATACTGTAAAATCCCATTCCCTCCCCACCCCACTAACCTGCTTTCCAGCTCCGTTCTCCTGTGCAGGGCAACAAAAGAAGACCCAGCCAATCAGCAGGGACTCGGGAGGCAGAGAATAGATGTGGTATTCTGAACTATTCAAAATTTCCACTACTGGTTCTCCAAACTACTCAAAATTTCCGCTACCTGCTGAATACCACCTCTGCATATCATGCATCTATACGCAACCTAATCCTATAAATGTTTACAGAGAAGTAAGTCCTCTTTTGCCAGATAGATATGAACAGGGTTGCAGGTGTAATTGTTCTTTTTATACTTACCTACACTAATTGAGCCACCTTTTGGTTTTTCAACAAATAAAATAGATTTCTGTGAATCTTGTTTTTCTCCTTCTTCTCCTGCAGACCATATTAGTATAGAAAACAAGGGAAAATAGCCATTATCAGAATGAACCTATTAATTAAGTAATGCTTACCTAGGTTTCTGGGGTTTTTTGGCATTAATATTACTTCTTAAAAATAGACACGCCCTCCCTATAACTCTCTTTCAAGGTAAGATAAGGTTATGAAGTAAGAAAAGTGGCATACAGAGCACACACTTATGAATGGAGTAGTTTTATTATATACTAGTGATATGAGCTGTAACTGTCAATTACAGTCTTTGCAGTAGTCTTTACCATTGGAATGGCTTCATTGTTTCAAGAATGAACACAGAATATTTCATTGGGTTTCAAGTTTTAAGACACATAGCATGGTGATCCCATCTCAGTTCTAAGCTGCACCCAACTGTGGAATGAAAGTGGGGTCTTGAGAATACCCAAGTAGGCAGCTAAGCGAAATTCTATCTATTGAGCTAAAATAGGTGGTGATGCTCGTGCTGAATGATGCCTATTAGTTAACTATACAATATTGGGCAACAGTAAATAAGTCTTTTAATTTCTAATCCTTGGCCTTGCCTGAGAAAAAAAAAAATAACGTTTTTTTTTGCATAATAAAATCCTCCTTATCAATTACTGCAAGAATTATCCTGCTGGTGAAAGCTCTCTTCCATCCTTTCAGTAGAAGATACATTTAATGTAATTTTTTGCATGCATAGACATATCTTTGATATGTACAAGATATAAATCTCTGGACTAGAGTCTAGGTAGATGTATGCTACTGGAATTTAATGAAGAATATAATGCTATAGAAAGTTTTATGTTAATGTACAGTGGAACCTCAGATTGTGACCATAATCCATTCCAGGATTACAGTTGCAACCCGATTTGGTTGTGACTGGAAGCACGACTGACTACGCATGCGTGGACACACAAAAAATGGTGCAGAAGGAGAAATCAGCATGAAAAGGGAATCTTTCTGCTCCGATTTTGTTCACCACCTAATTTTTGAATCATGACCTGATTCAAAAATCGAGTGGATTTTTTGGTCGCCACCTGATTTGGTCACGAACAGAAGTGTTCGTCACCCGAGGTTGCACTGTATATCTTATGGTCATAGTTTTATGGTCTTCTGGGCAACTCTGTGGGGTTGTGAATATCAAAGTCTGAGTCATCTTATGAGGAAAAAGAGAATAACTTGGAATAGCCATTTCAATAAAAAAAATCTGCAGAGGAATTTCACGAACCAGCAGAGAAATCCCTTTACTCTATACTTATCGTACTCCAACAGATTATCTTTCCAACATTTGTCTCCCTATATAGATCATGGATAATTAATGTTGATGGCTGCATCTAGAGTGATGGCTAGATGGATGAATGTACCAAACCTTATCATATTTCTATCTGTATCATATGCATGGTATGCTACACTATATGGCAAAAACTTCATATGCATTTTTTATTGCCAAGTGTTGCTACTAAATCTTTATCCATCAACAACCAAGCTGCATTTGATAACCAATTTAAAAGAATAATGCATTTTGCTAAACAAATCAATAAGAAATAGCTCCCCAACTATGAAATATTTAAAAAAGATTTTGTTTTAATATTTCCATTGTAAAAATGAGTTATAGTGATAGTTGGTAGTTGATAGTTCATTTTATTGTCATTGCCCCTTGTACAACAAAATTAGTGGTATATGAATAAAGGTCAATATTTAGTTTTTCCAAATCCATTTCTTATATCCCAGCTAATTTGAAACATCATTGTGCACTAATGTACTCCAAAGCTTTATATGATTGGAGGCTTCTAACTTCACTCCAGGAACAAAGGAGAACCCTCGATCATAAGAAGCTATGCTTGCACATTAGGACTTCAGGAACCTTTGAAGCAGGCTTTTTATCTAGATCTGTAAAAAAAAAGAATAAAATGTTTTAATGAGCATAAATCACTTTGCAACTGAAAAAGGAAGCTACCAAAAAAAAACAACCTGTTAATAGGTAATGAAAATTGGAATGTTTTGAGTTTTGCCTTCTTTTTTTTCAGATTTAGTGTATCTCACCTGAATCCTTCCTCTCTCCAGGTTTATTTGTACCATCTGAAAAGTAAGCATAAACTGGATGATATCAACATTCAAAAGTTATTATCTTGATTGCTAAATTGACTATGTAGAATTGTGGACCCTTCGTATTTTTTTCAAAAAGGAAGAAAATTATAGGTTGTAATGAATTGTTTAAAAGGAGAGTGGGAGGTACATCGTTTTGTTGAAGCTGAGCAGGTGAGGTCTTTAACCAGTACCTGGTAGGATAATGGGTTGAGCAATCCTACCTGTTGAAAAGATTTCTGTTGGTGGTAGTATTATTATTTACTATAAGTTTGTTATGGCCACTCACTCCAAAATGCTTTTGGATGCCTATGGTAGAGCCTCAAGCAATATTCCCAAATATTCCTAGTCTCAACAGAGCAGAAGGAACGAAGACAGAGAAGAGCATCATCTATTTTGTTTTCATCTTAAATTTAAAGTATGGTCATTTCAATATGCACATTTTCTTCTAATTCCAGGGGCATAAAAGTATGAGGATTTCTTAATTTCCACTCCTGCTAATTTCAGAGAATGTTCCCATAATTGGGAACTGATTGCATTTTGCGTGACATAGTTGTCAACCTCATGATGTTAAAATGATGACATAGCATTCATGACATCATCACACCAAAAGTGCAATTATTCATATCATATTATTTGACACAAGCATACATCTTACATTATGTGTGAGGATACCATGAGACCTGAGTGGTTATTTACCCCACTTCTTGCTTCTACCCTGGATTCTTATGGCTACAACAATCTGATTTTTCATCTGATCCAGCAGAACCATTTATATTCTCATTAATCAACCTAGTCAACATACCTTGCTTATGCTTGAGTTTTATCATGATAAAGAAATTGTGTATAAATATAACAAATAAATAATTGTTAGGCTATTTTTAAAAATCTTCCTTAGGTATTTTGAAATACGTTTCCTCATAAAAGATAGCAGATTTTTAAAATATAGTCTTTCAAAATCTCTTATTGGGAAATTCTAGTGAAATCAACTGGGGGGAGGGATGGTTGTTCAAAAATAAGTGAATTGGTTTATTTTAGATGAAATTATCTCTGGTTGGGAACAGAAGAACTAAATCTTAATAGGTCTTCATATTTTATCCTAATATCGTGGTGGTGCAGTGGTTACAATGCAGGCTAACTCACTGCTCACTGCCAGGAGTTGAATTCTGAATGGCTCAAGGTTGACTCAATCTTCCAGCCTGCTGAGGTTGATAAAATGAGGATCCAGATTGTTGACTCTGTAAACTGCTTAGAGAGGGCTATAAGTCTAAGTGCTATTGCTGTCATATAACATTAAATGGAATAGTTCTTCTAACCTGTTCCTGAAGAATCCTCTTCATCTGTAAAAAGAAATACATAACAGGTAAAATGGAGGATTGTGACAAGAAAAAGCAACAATGTAGTTTAGTAAAAGTGGAGAAAAACAAGAAACCTGTAATAGAAGGAAGGGAAAACCATGATAACTGGGGGAACTGGTAATGACAAAGGTAAATTTGTGAAGAAAGCTTTATGGGAGCGAGCAATGGTCAACTTTAATGCTGCACGCAAAAACAAAAATGGGATAGATGACATGTAATCCATTATTAAAACATGGGTATGAATGGGAGTTTTCAAAATGGCTGTATTTGTTAGACACAAAATACAAAAACTGAGTGGGAAAATGGAATACAAAAAAGTTACAATGAAAATCAAGGTCAACCATATATCTGACCTGAAGAAGATGTTGTTTCAGTGATGTTTCCGTCTGCAAGTAAAATGTGTACCACAAATATATTTATCACCATGATTTTTTTGGGTTTTTTTAAAGAGGTAAAAATAATATAATCAAGAATAAAAAAGAACAAAAATTGCTGAAATCAAACAATTATTTTTCTTCATTCACATTAAGATTACCTACGTAAAAATAATATAAATGTCATGCCTATTATTTCTGTCAAAATTAAGACACAGGGTTGGGTTTGCATAACATGTTACACTAAACTAAAAGGGGTTGGGAAAATCAAAGTTTGAATGAATGGAAAGGAGGAGAGGAAAGGATAATATATTCAGCCTGTTGTGGAAATGTAGTAATTGTTTTAGCATATTATGGCAAAAAGGCCATCATGTTTATCCATAGTATGGGTTTATGTTTTTGGACACAGTACGCTGCATTGACTCAGATATTGTACTTCCCTAACCTATACTGTACAATGTCCAGTGTAGTATGTAAACCCAACCGTCTAGAATGTTGTATGCATGCCTATTAAGTTTAAAAGGCTTTTCTTTCGAGTAGAAGATTGCATTTTGACAGAACATTAATTCAGTGTTCTGTTCCTTTCAAAGGAAGAATTAAGCATTAAGATTACTCATCATAAGTTAATGGGCCCTAAAACTGAAATCAATTAAAAGCAATAATGAGGATTTCATCCAATAATAATTACTTCTACAATGATATTAAGAAACATTATTGTTACTGTTAAGTTCTGCGCATGGGTGCAAGGAACGGAGACGAGACGGTGAACAGTGAACTTCAACTCTTTATTAATCATTCTGAACAGAGCAAAAACTTAGGGCACCAGCAGCCCTTTTATAGGCAAGCTGCTGATCTAGTAACCAATAAGAAATGTGGAGCGTTAACCCCTTTAACCAATGAGAGTGGCTTGTAAGTAGCTAATCAGATTCTCCTGAACGGACCAATCCGATATCGCTATTATCAGCCAATTAGAAGTGCAGGACTAGAACCCTGCTATTTCTAAAGGTTTTGATAAACTTTATTTAAGCGTTTTATTAGTTCATAACACCCCTTCCCCCCGGGTTCCGTTTAGGGGGTGCGGTGACATAATCTTTGAGGTATGATGGTTGTTTTGTTTGTCTATTGGATTTGTGCTGTCCCACTGGTTCTTGTCTGTAACCTTGTTTTGGCGGGACGTTTTCGGGCAAGTCGGGTGCCAGTGGTTCCTCATCAGAAGACTCGGTGCTGCTAATGTTCTCGTCATAGTCCTCTAGCCTTTGCGGGCTTGCCTCTGTTGAGGTGTTCCTCTGTGGTGAGCACACACCCGTCGCTGATCCTTCTTCATTTGTTTCGCCCAATTGCTGACTTCTTTCGTTCGTGCTTTCCGCCATCTCGAATTCGGTTTCTTCAACATCCCCTCCCCCCTCAGTTTGGGAGTTACCGGAGTCGTGGAAACTAGGTTGTAGCTTCGAGCGAAGCTGATCTATATGGCGTTTCCATATTTTTCCATCGCAGGTTTTCACCCGGTATGACCTGGGTCCAGTGGCTTGAATTACAGTTGCCTCAACCCACAACTGTTCGCCAGAAAGGTTTCTGGCGAAAATTAAGTCACCTATCTTGAACTCGTGGCATTTTCCGCTAGATCCACAGGGTTTCTCTGGCTCGTAAGACGGGTGAAGCCGGTCAAGGTGGGAGCGGAGTTTGTGTCCCATCAATAATTCAGCTGGAGTCTTGTTGGTGATGCTGTGCGGAGTGATGTGTTGAAGAAGGAGTATTCTGTTTATCTTATCTTCAATGCCCCATAGTCCATTTTGTAAAGGTTTTTTTTTAACAAACTCTACCATGCGCTCGGCTCTTCCATTAGCCACAGGGTGCACTGGCAAAGTTAGCGCATGGCGAATACCCCGGTCCACTAAGTATTGTTCGAAGGGGAGCGCAGTAAACTGGGGTCCGTTGTCGGATACCAGAATGTCTGGCAGTCCATGTGTCGCGAATAATCTGTTCAACTTCCAGATGACAGACTCGGTTGTGGTACTCTTCATTTCGTGGATCTCGAGCCAGTTTGAATAGGCGTCCACTGTTAGGAGGAACGTATGTCCCTTAGAAGGTCCCACAAAGTCAATATGAATACAGGACCATGGTCCCCGGGGTGTTTCCCATTCTGTCGGAGTTGCTTTTGGTGTGCCATTGCTAACTTCCTGGCACTTATGACAAGTCTTTACCCAGGCTTCGATCTGTTTGTTGATGCCCGGCCACCACGCGTAGCTTCGTGCGAGCGCTTTCATACGCATGATGCCGGGGTAGCCCTCATGCAGTGTCTTTAATACCGCTCGTTGCAACCGCTCTGGGACGATGACTCTATCCCCCCATAGGATGCAGCCCTTTTGCGAAAAAAGTTCTGTTTGCCGATTCTTGAAGGGAATGAAGTCGTCACGGGTTTGATCTACTGGCCATCCTCGTTCGACCCAGCTAAGAACTCGCGTTAAGATAAGATCGCGTTTTGTTTCGATCGCGATATCTCTAGCTGTTAGTGGCGGTGACTGGAGCATTTCAATCTGGAGCGTTGTAAGGGTTGGAGCTGGGTTGTCGATGATTTCTGGAAGTGGTGCACGGCTCAGTGCGTCAGCATGGGGAATGACTTTCCCCAGGCAGTGTTGCAGCTTATAATTGTACGCAGCCAAAAACTCCAACCAGCGAGTCATTCTGGGTGATAATATATAGGGGGTTGGCTTGTCTCCCGCTATAATCCCCAGCAAAGGTTTGTGGTCGGTAACAATAGTAAAAACTCGTCCATATACATATTCATGAAACCGTTTTACAGCAGATACAACAGCAAGAGCCTCTTTATTGATTTGACTATCGTTACGTTCAGCCTTTGATAAAGTCCTTGAAAAGTAGGCAATAGGGGCTTCACTACCATTTCATAACACATGGCTCAAAATGGCTCCTACTCCAAATGGTGACGCGTCACATGTGATTGTTAAAGGCAAAGTCTCGTTATACTGCATTAAAACAGCACCTGAAGTTAAAAGGTTTTTCACTTGTCGGAACGCATGCTCCTCTCGGTGCCCCCAGACCCAGGTTGCTTTTTTGTCTAGAAGCCCATGTAGGGGCTTGGCTATGGTCGCTTTGTGGGGCAGGAAGATGTAAAAATTAATAAGCCCCAGGAAAGCTTGGAGATCAGTCTTATTTCTGGGTCTTGGGGCATTCTTGATTGCCTTTAACTTGCTATTGGTGGGGTGAATGCCTTCTTTATCGATTAAGTACCCCAGGAACTCTACTTTATCTGTACACAGTTGACATTTATTTTTTTTAACCTTAAGGCCGGAGTCTTTAAATTTCCGGAGAACTAGTCCAAGACGCTCCTTTAGTATTTCTCTATTCAGGGCAGCAATTAAAACGTCATCAAAGTATGGTACGACCCCTTTTATTCCCTGTTATAGTCTCTCCATCAAACTCTGAAAAATCCCTGGGGCTACACTAACTCTGAATTGGAGTCGGTTGCACTTAAAAGCACCTCGGTGCGTAACGATCGTTTGTGCCTCCGCTGTTTTTTTATCTACAGGCAGTTGTTGGTACACCTGTGCTAAATCTAATTTAGCGAAGACTTTTCCACCCCCCAGGGAATGGAGGAGGTGTTGTACCACCGGCACCGGGTAAGCGTTCTGTTGAAGGGGGTGATTCAGGGTGGCACGGTAGTCCCCACAAATCCTTAATGATCCATCCAGTTTGATGGGTGTTACGATTGGGGTTTCCCAAGGAGCATGGTCGGTCGGTTCTAAAACACCCTGGTCTATTAATTTATCAAGCTGCTTGTCAATCTTTGGTTTAAGGGCAAATGGTACCCGATGAGGCTTAAGGCGGATGGGGGCTACTTCAGGGTTCAGGTTAAATGATATCGGGATCCCCTTGTACTCGCCTAGTTTGTCTGCAAAGACGTCCTGGAATTCCTGGACGAGGGCCTCCTCCCAGTTGTCGCTGCTGGTTTGGTGAATGCCAGCTACCTCAATCCCTAGTGGAGCGAACCATTGAAGGCCCAACAAGCTAGGCCGATCACGGTCGACAACGGTCAAGGGCAAAAATGCAGTCCGATTTTTGAATGAGACCTGGACTAGGCTGGATCCAACGACCGGAATTCGGTTTCCCTGATAGTCCTTGAGTATGATTCTTTGGATTCTGAGGTCTTGCTGCCGGACGGCAGGGATCAATTGTTTAAGAGTCTTCCAGGAAACCATCGAGAGGGATGATCCTGAATCGACTTCCATCACGCAGGGCTGGTTTTCGATGGCGACCTTCACTCGGATCTTCTTTGCGTCTAATGATGAGGCGTGACCAATCATAATGGTTTGGTGTGCCTCTTCTCGTTTCGTTGAATGGGCTAGTGGTTTATTTCTGTAGGAGTGGTTGTTCCATTGGTGGTTCAATTGTTCCTGATTCACAGGACGACTTCCTGTGGTTTGGCGATAGTTGGTCCCCCTCTGAAATGGGCTGGATCCTTGCTTGCTTCTACAGACCTTTCTGATGTGGCCTCTCTTCCCACAGACATGGCAGAGCACATCGAGGAATTTGCATTCTGATCGTGGGTGGTTTGCCCCACAGCCAGTGCATTGATACTGCAATCTCTGGTTACGCTGGTGGCGTTGTTCTCATTCAGACTGGAGCCGGTTGACCTCTTCCTCATCACTTTCTGATGACGACTTGAGGTCCTCATGGTGGGTTGCCACTGCATGTCCCTCAAGGCGAGGTGAGGTTTTCGCTGGCGAGTTGGCAGAGCGGGGCGTGGGTGCGGCACATTCAGGCAGCCGACTTCCTGGTTACTTCTGCGGCAGTAGCGTCAGCGATGGTATCTGCAAGGCTGATGTCATCTTTTGCCATCAGCTTACTCTGCACATGCGGTGCATCTAATCCCAGAATTATTCGGTCTCTCAGGGCTTCTTTGAGGTTGGCGAACCCACAGAGGCCTCCCAGGTTCCGGAGATCCGCAATGAAATCTGCAATGCTTTCTCCTTTCCGCTGGTCTCTCTGGTAAAATTCATGTCTTCGGACAAGCATTGGTATGGTAGGTGCATAGTGGGCCCGTAGGAGGGGCTCGAGGACATCCCAGTCCATGGATTTCACCTCAGCCGGTTTCGCCAGTGCTTTAGCCATCTTAAAAACAGCTTTTTCCCAGTAGTGGCATCCTTCAAGTTGTTGGTCTCCAGAAACATCTGGAACCGGTCCATGTATGAGTCCCAGTCTTCTTGTGCCGGGTCGAATGGAGCGGGTGGTATGGTGCCACCGGTGATGGTTTCCGCCATTGATGCGCCTTCAGCCACGTGCTCTGTTTGGTGCTCTGTAGTGTTCAGTCAGCTCTGATGTCTCCGTATCCCATCCTCGTCGCCAGTGTTAAGTTCTGCGCATGGGTGCAAGGAATGGAGACGAGACGGTGAACAGTGAACTTCAACTCTTTATTAATAATTCTGAACAGAGCAAAAATTTAGGGCAGCAGCAGCCCTTTTATAGGCAAGCTGCTGATCTAGTAACCAATAAGAAACATGAAGCATTAACCCCTTTAACCAATGAAAGTGGCTCGTTAGTAGCCAATCAGATTCTCCTGAATGGACCAATCTGATATCACTATTATCGGCCAATCAGAAGTGCAGGACTAGAACCCTGCTATTTCTAAAGGTTTTGACAAACTTTATTTGAGCGTTTTATTAGTTCATAACAGCTACACTATTAAGAAACAGACTAGGGGTGACATGATGGCAGTGATCCAATATCTAAGGGATGCCACAAAGAAGTGGGGTAAACCTATTTTCTAAAGCACCTGAAGACAGGACAAGAAGCAATGGATGGAAACTAATCAAGGAGAGAAGCAATTTAGAACTAAGGAGAAATTTCCTGACAGTTAGAACCAATAATCAGTGAAATGACTCGGGTCCAGAAATTGTAGGTGCTCCAATACTGGAGGTTTTTAAAAAGATATTGGACTATAGTCACCTGGGATTATCTATGTGTTTGTGTGTGTTTGTTAAAAAAAGTAAATATGGCATCCACAAACATGTGATTGAAGTCCTGCTCTTTTTAAAAATTGTGTTGCACTGAGACTAAAAGAGGCTGGCTTCAAACACATGGTCAGAGCTGCCATTTTGATGTTTCATGCACCATACTCTGATCCCATTTAAGTGTCCACTCTCAAGCAGAAATAAACAAAGTATTTGTTCCTCCCAATGTTTCAAAATTGTTCTTTCCAGCTCTCAAATGTTGCTTCTCGTTACAAAGGAAGGAAGCCTGAAGCACACCTCAGCTGAGGAATAGGCCCAGAAAATAGCCTTCCCAGTGGTACTGATATTAACCAACTGCCTTTCAATCAAAAGCATGAAAAAAGAAAGCAAGACAAAGACAGCTAATATGTCTGACATCATCACTTTCAATACAGAGCTGAAAATTGAGAAATCTAATTGTCAGATTTCCGAGTATTGACATTTATTAGAAATAATAGGAAAAAGAGAGAGAGAAAAATGTTGGTACAATTGAAACCCAGTCAATCAAGGATGCTACCATATAGCTACAATATTTTGTAGGACTGGTTACTATTTTGTTAAGAGATTTGAGAAACTGGACAATCTGAATTCAAACTATTACTGTGGCTCAGACATTATTCCTCAAAAATATATTTGGCTTTAATCACATCTCAATTTCTTTTAAAATTGACTTTTAGAAAATCCTTTCTTAAAATCCTTCACTGAACATCTGATCATATTTAATTCAGCATGTGTTGTCATAACATGTGTGCTATACATATAAAAAGTAGACTAAAATATAAAAATGTAATAAAGAAATAACAAGTGTAGAAATATACCCAGTGTTTCCAGTATTTCTGCTGATAGCCTGTGTATATACCTTTACTGCAATGGCTATTAAAAGAATATAGTATGAAAGAAGGAAAAGGACAACTTGTTTAGCATTTATAAGATGTAAGGCAGTTGAAAACTGGGTTGAATTTTTTTTTTTCTAATTTTCCTTTCCAGATCTGCCATGGTTGATCCAATTTTAAAAATGGTAAATGTATTCTAGAAAGCAAGACAAATTTCATAGAAACTGCAATCACACATTCCATATGTTGACAAAGTAGAACCAAGCTAGAATAAGTTAAAAGAAAATAAAAGAGGGTTCATTAGATAACGGGATACCTGATGGGATTTAGAGAATATTAGTAAATCAATGTTAGTATTCCAAGTTATAGTCATATAGTTGCTATATTTTCTGAAAAAAAGGATGTTAATAAATGTATATTAGGGAATAAAATATATGAGAAACATTTATACATATATTGTATATTACATATTGGTTCAAACAAATGCTATATGTATGTGGATTTAATATCTCTATCTCTATTTGTCTGTCTGATTATCTAAATGTCAAATAATACTGGGATTACATCTTTTAATTATTTTATTCTAGACAAGTGGTGACATTTTCTATCGCTAAAGCTTTTCCAGAATAGATGTAATGTATACAATAATAATCCAGTATTAACTTGTTAAATCATAAATGTCTACAGATTGCTTTACCTTACCCATAAAAATAAGATGTATTCTTTGTTTAAAAAATTGTACACAATGGACCAAATCAACTGTTAAAGGAAAAGGGAGAAAGACAGTGAGTAAACTTTGACTCTGAGACAAGCACAAAAATAATCCAGGATGGTATATGGTTGATTATACCTTTAAGAGAAATGAAATTCAAATTGAGTAGGGGGACCGGACTAAACAAAGAAGAACAGAAACATAATCTACCTGAACTGTAGAGTCTCATCTAGCTTTTGAAGAATACTTGTACTCACCTTTTTCTGCGGGTTTCTCATCTTTCTGAGCGTTAGTTTCTACTATATAGGAAATAGAAGCACATTTTTAAAAGAAAAACCCTGATCATAAATATTTTGTATGTTTCAGATACTAGTGTTAACACTGTATTAACATTTTAAATATGTAAGCTAAACTATTGGGAATTGGGATACTTCATAGCAGTATTACAAATAACTTGAATACCTTTACATAGCATAAAACTGGATCTTTGCATTTTTTTTTGTTTCTTTGTTTTTTAATAAAAAACCCACTTGTTAGCATACAACCTCCTAAGGACAGGAATGGCACCTATAGTTTCCAGCAGTCTGCACTTAAAACATGGGTACTTGTGCAGGAAATGAAATAATGCAACGTAGCATTAACAATAGCTACGAGAAAAACCTCTCTTTAGAATCTGATCAGAGTAATCAATAGAGATGAAGAAAAATGCGAAAGACTGCATTTGCTTCGTGTACTAAAGTAGAATTGTGATGGCTTATTTTATAAATAAAACTTCCTTAATTATCCCAAGGATACCACAGCAATTGTTCGGTATCTCTGGTTGACCTTGAAAAAAAACTAAGCAAGGCCCATATAGGTTACTATTTGAACGGAGGACTATTAGCAAACCCATAGAGTGTAGGCCAACTCAGTAGATATAGATCTACATTTCAGAAAATGCTGCTGAAAAAACAGTATGGATGTGTCCTTGTAGTCAACAGGAAGCAAATTCTGAGAAACTTTGAGAGAGACAATACAGAACACTGTACTAGCAACTAAATCCTTAGAGAGAGAGAGATTCTCAGAAACTCAACAACACACAAAAAATATTAATGTGTGATAGAACAAGTTTATACTTCTAATCGCTTCTTTAGATTCCTAATGAGACCTTTACAATATTCTGCTATTTTAACAAACTTACAATAGATAGATAGATAGATAGATAGATAGAGAGAGAGAGAGAGAGAGAGAGGTCTTGTCTAGAATTTGAAGAATACTTGTACTCTCCCTTTTCTGCGGGTTTCCCTTCTTTCTGAGCGTTAGTTTCTACTATATAGGAAATAGAAGCACATTTTTAAAAGAAACACCCTGATCATAAATATTTTGTATGTTTCAGATACTAGTGTTAACACTGTATTAACATTTTAAATGTGTAAACTAAACTATTGGGAATTGGGATACTTCATAGCAGTATTACAAATAACTTGAATACTTTTACATAGTATAAAGCTGGATCTTTGCATTTATTGTTTTCTTTCATAAAAAAACCCACTTGTTAGCGTACAATCTCCTAAGGACAGAAATGGCACCTATTAACATATGATGAATTATAATTTCCATCAATCTGCACTTAAAACATGGGTTCTTGTACAGGAAATGAAATAATAGATAGATGGTAGATAGATAGATAGATAGATAGATAGATAGATAGATAGATAGACAGACTGACAGACAGACAGACAGACAGATGGAGATTGACAGACAGACAGAAAGACAGACAGACAAATAGATATTTTACTAACCTGGAGGAGGTGCACTTTCTTGTACTGGTATATCTAAAAAGGTTAAAAGAGAGATATTTATAACGTTCTGAAAGAAATGAAATATACACAATGATGCTTCTGTTTTAATGTATAGTAATATATTAAAAAGATTTTAGTAATAATTTGTGTCTGGAACTCTCCACTTTGATAAGGCCCAAGGGCTAATCAATAAAATAAAGTGAATAACTGTATAGTAACATAAATTCTGCATTATGACAGTTTAAAAAATCACATCACACTGTTCTTATTATAAATATGTACACAACTGGGCTCCATTTGCATAGAGCCTAATACAGTATGGTGCATTGTGGGAATAATAAACTTTGGCATTGGGCTCAAGTAATGATTAATCTAATGCTTTATACATACATGTCTGCCTAAAGGTCACTGAGATAATGCAAGGAAATTAAAAGCAAACACCAGAAACAATTAAGCAGCTCAGACAACTGCAAACAAGTCTGTACTATTTCTAATTATTGTAATCCACAATGTAACTTGTAATCCACAATGTAATTTTGCTTACTATATACTAAAATCTCAATAAAAGGTAGCACTGGAATTTATTTGGGCTCCCATCCCCAGTACACACGCTTGTATCTCATTCTTTCCATGGGAGACCACCACAAGTGGTGATCCTGACGTGATCCACTGCAGGTGGTACGTGTCCGGACCTCCGTGTTTCCTCGCCTGGAATAGGTAAAGTATGTACTTAACTATTGCTGGACAATAGGATTTTTCAGGGAACATGGGGGGAAAACTTTCTCAGCTACAGGAACGTCATGTTAGTGAGCTGCTGAAGTTAGTCAGGACAAATTTCTTAATCTTTAAACCCTCTGGGGGAGAGCAAATAGTTCTTTCAAAAGGTAATGTGAAACAGCTGCTGCAAGAGATCTGGCAGCAATGCCCCTGGTACTCAGAGAGAGGCTCTTTAAAGTTAGACACATGGAGGAGAATTGGAACTATCCTTCATGAAGAGCCACAGGCAACAGTTGAAATTTTGATATATTGGAAGGTTGTTATGACTGCTTTAGAGACCCAGCAACAACCTCTTTTAAAAACTTTAGTAGAACCTCCTCCTTATAAAGGAGTTGTGTTGCACCCTCCAACCCCAAAACTGGTGTATGCTTTCTCATCTCCAACAGCGCCTATGCCTGTGGATGATAAAATCCAACCACAAATGGGAAAAGTTCAAGCAATGATGCATCAGGCTTTCAATGAGGGGAAATTAGAGCCTGATGAGATTCCCCAGATGGATTTGTTTCCAGTTAATAGGCAAGTGGATGCTCAAGGCAATCTGCAGACTGAATGGCTTCCGATTCCTTTGGCAGTACTTAGGGAAATTAAGAAAGCAGTTAAAGATTATGGTATTCAAAGTCCCTTTACAAAGGGTCTCCTGACAAGTTTGGCTACCTCACGCATGATTCCTAGTGACTGGAAAGATTTAATGAGAATGATATTGAGCTCTACTCAGTATGTGGTTTTTGATTCAGAATATCAGAGGGAAGCTGTTAAGTACTGAGCGTGGGCGTGAAGAATGGAGATGAGCCGGTGAAACGGTGAACTTCAAAACTCTTTATTTACATGGTGTGACAGCTCAAACTCAATGGCTGCTACAGCCTTCCTTATATAGGCAACTTATTAGATATTCAACCAATGAAAACCAGGGAGCGCTAGCTCCGTTAACCAATGAGAGAGGCTCGTTAATGGCCAATCAAATTCACCTGAACGGACCAATCTGATATCAACATAATGGCCAATCAGAAGTGCAGGGCCAGAACCCTGCACTTGACTTCAAGCTCTTGATAACTTTATTAACACATTTATTCATTCACAACAGAAGCTATTACTAGGGGACGGAATTCGGGGGGGCTGTATACGCCAGACCAAATCTATGGGGCAGGCTTGTTTGAATCTACTGCTGAGCAAGCTGCTTAATTGTTTCTGGTGTTTGCTTTTAATTTCCTTGCATTATCTCAGTGACCTTTAGGCAGGCATGTATGTATAAAGCATTAGATTAATCATTTACTTGAGCCCAATGCCAAAGTTTATTATTCCCACATCGCATTATTTCAGGCAGTTTTTTTTTTAAAAAACCAAATTACTAGAAAGTTTCCCCCCTTTTTTCTATAATAAACAGCTATTATTATTATTATTATTATTATTATTATTATTATTATTATTATTATTATTATTATTATTATTATTATTAAGCAAACATTAATGCACAATATTTTGCAAATATTTAATACAAAAAATATTATTCCCCAAAATGCTGACAATCCATATTGCTGCCAAGTCTTGAAAAAATGGTTGCAGGACAACTAAAAATATCTTTTTCTCCAAGCAAAACTAGGATTGACCACAGGGTTGTGTCCAACATTTCTTCATGGAGCCTCTGGTCTGAGTTCATGCAACTTCAGTCTAATTTCCAATCTGCTATGAAGGCCGCCAGTGAAGACAGACAGACAGACAGACACACACACACACACAGAGAGAGATACACAGACACACACAGAGTCTGACTTCTATTCTTCCTATGCATCCCACAGTTTGGGAGATAGAGGAAATGTTGTCAGAAAGAGCATAGGAGGGGGGCTTTTAGAGAATAATTATCCCACCTCTTAACTGTGAATTTTAGAGGAAACTCTACTGAAAGTGAATTGCCCAAGATATTACCCCAACAGAAAAAAAAGGTAGCTAACCCTTAATTTACAAAGCTAAACCTCTATTAATCACTGGTTTCATCAATGGATCATTGAACAGCTAGCTTTGGGACTGCAGTGCTTGCACACACGACTTTGTCCTCGCATTAGAACATTTAATCCTACCTGGACAACTTTAGCTATGGAGCATCTGCAATAGATTTTTAGGTGGGGGACAATAGGGATGGTTGGTATGAGGGCCTTGTCTTACATAGCATTCTAAGAATTCCCGCAGGCTCAACTGAACAGGGAACTCAACCACCTAGAGGTTTAATTTTGATTTACCCGCATGGAAGGGTATTTCATGCATGTCAGTGTGTTTTAAATAGGACTCTTTTTGAATGCATAGCATTATCCTACTGCAGTCCTGTGGTGCTCCAGATGTTGTTAAAGTACTCTTCTCAGCTTTCCTCCTATTTGCTATGTTAGATGAGGCTGCCATGTGATTCACTTAATAACCTTGGCTAAAAAAAAAAAAAAAAGATCATAAAATAGCTGCAATTCACTTAGCAAGCATCTTACTTAGCAACTGGAATTCTGTTCACAATTCTGGTTGTAAGTTACAGATTATCTGAGCATGGCTGTGGCTGTGTCCATGACAAAGAAAACAAATGTCTAGTTCTGTGATGGCAAACCTATGGCACACATGCCAGAGGTGGCATGCAGAGCACTCTCTGTGAGCACATGAGCCGTCACCTTAGCTCAGCTCCACCACACATGCGCATGTGCCTCCTACCAGCCAGCTGGTCTTTGGGTCTCTGTTGTACATGCACAGATGCGTGTATTGTATTTTGGGGAGGGCATTTGGTACCAAAAAGGTTAGCCATCAACCTTGGCAACTTTAAGGCTTGTGGACTTTAACTCCCAGAATTCCTGAGTTAACATGACTGGAAGAGGAATTCTGGGAAATGAAGTCCACAAGTCTTAAAGTTGCCAAGGTTGGAGATCGCTGCTTTAAATAGTTTCTTAGAAACTATTTCTAATAGTTTCTGATAGTAGTACTTCTAGCCAGAATACAGGTAGTCCTTGATTTACAACCATTCATTTAGTGACCATTCAAAGTTACAAGAGCACTGAAAAAAGTGACTAATGACCGTTTTTCACACTTACCATCAGGGGTGGGATTCAATTTTTTTAACAACCGGTTCTGTGGGTGAGGCTTAGTTGGTGGGCATGGCTTGGTGGTCATGTGACTGGGTGGACATGGCTTGGTGGTCATGTTATTGGCTGGTCGTGGCCAACTCAATATCACTCACACTGAGGCACGTATCTCTTCACCTGGCCTCTCATGACTGTGGGGATGCTGCAACAATCATAAGTGTGAAAAATGGTCATGTCACTTTTTTCAGTGCCATTGTAACTTTGAATGTCACTCCACACAAGCAAAGTACCAGCAAAGGAGGGGAAAAAAACTCCAGACACATTCCTGAGACAGAAAGTCTAGTCCTGCCAAGAATGTAATAAGGGTTAACAGAGAGGCAATTTCTGTGAGCAACAGCAGAATGTTTCCTTCCTGCCTTCCAGACAGGATTAGGCCAGTAATTTCTTCTAACAACCGGTTCTCCGAACTGCTTAGAATGTTAACAACCGGTTCTAGCGAATAGGTGTGAACTGGTAGAATCCCACACCTGCTTACCACCATTGCAGTACTCCCATGGTCACGTGATCAGAATTTAGATACTTGGCAACTGATTCATATTTATGACAGTTGTCCTGGGCTTATATGATCCCCTTTTGTGATCTCTTGACAAGCAACATTAATGGGGAAGCCAGATTCCCTTAACAATCGTGTTAGTAACTTAACAATTGTTGCAAGAAAGATCGTAAAATGAGACAAAACTCACTTAACCACTGTTTCACTTAATAACAAAAATTTTGGGCTCAATTGTGGTTGTAAGTCAAGGACTATCTGTAGAAAAAACCTTGATCTAAATGTAGGTGGTAACCATAATCTGGTGTGAGGCATTTGTCTGAAACTAGTAGGAAACAATGGCCTTAGTGCTATTTCCTTTAACTTGCCAAACTGCCTTGGGAAACTGCCATTGTTTCTCTTAACTAAAAAATGAGAAAGCTCTGAAAAATGTTAGGACTGGTTAAAAAGAGACAGAAGAGTTAAGAGGATGAAATTTCTTTGTAATGCTTAGAGACAGGGGTAGGATTCTACTGGTTCGGGTCGGTTTGGGTGAACCAGATGATCAATTTGCATCTGGTTTGCTGAACCAGTATTTGAACTGACTGGTTTGCCCTGCCCACCCCATCCCGCTCCAGCCATTTTTGATGTAGGTAAGTGCAGGGTGCGCATGGACCCGGGGGGGGAGGGGAGAAATGGGACTTCCAGAAATACCGGAAGTCTAGAAATGGGCCTGTTTCTTGCTTCTGGAAGGCCTCCAGAGCCTGGGGGAGGCCATTTTGGGCCTCCCAGAGGCTAGAGGGAAACCTTTGGACCCTTGGGAAGGCGAAAAATGTTCCTCCCAGAAATTTCAGTAGGCCACGCCCACCCAGCAACTGGGCAGCGAACCGGTTGCTGGGATTTTTGAATCCCACCCCTGTTTAGAGATGATTTTAAATCCACAACAACTGAAGTCCAAGTGGAATGAATCATTCATTGTAAGAAAAGGTCAACCAAGTCCAGGAAAAGGGCCACGGGATTTCTCCCAGAACCCTAATAAAGGAGTCTTCCTTCAGAAATTAGAAAACCCACCAAGAGCAAAAAGGAATATAAACTCTGGCAGAAAAAGTGTGGGGTCACCATAAGGAAGAAGTGGAGGAGGGTATGATAATCAATCAACCAGAACTTTTTTTTTTTCATTCTATTCAGTGCAGAAAACCAGCCAAAAAAAGCAGGTGATTTGTTAGATGGGGAAGGAGGAATAAGGATCCTGTAGAATTGATGAAAAACTGAATGAATTCTTGACCTCTGTATTTTCTACAGCAGGTATAGGAGAAGATCACTACGTCCCTGATTGAGAGAAGCCAGTTGAGGTAACAAGAGAAATATTCTGGGCCTCTTGAGAGACTATACAGTAATAAATTGCTGAACTCTAATTGTTGTGAATGTATAAAGTTTTAATAAAGCGTGAGCTTGGAGTAAAGTGCAGGGTTCTGGCCCTGCACTTCTGATTGGTTGTTAAACGGCCGGATCGGATTGGCCCGCTCCGGAGAATCCGATTGGCCCTTAACAGAGAGTTCCTATTGGTTATGAGAGCTAGCGCTCCTCGTTGGTTATTGGTTAATAGTTACTGGGGTTTGCCTATATAAGGTGGGTTAAAACTACTATAGAAGCCAGAAGTCACTATGTAAATAAAGAGCTGAAGTTCAGAGGCTTGTCTCCATTCTTTCTTGCCCATGCTCCAAACATAACACTAATGACATCCACCCAAGAGTTTTAAAGGCCTCAGTTGTGAAATTGCTGACCCCTTTACAAAATATATAACTTATCCTTTACATTGGGCTCACTAGGAGAGAACTGGAAAGTAGCCAATGTGACATCAGTTTATAAAAATGGACCCAGAGGAGAGGTAGGAAATTATACACCAATCAGTTTAATGTCTGCTCCATGCAAATTTGTACTAATCAAAGAAAAAAATTACTAAATACAGAGGGAGGGAAATCTGCATGGATTCTGCAGAGCTAAATCCCATCTGTCCAATAGTTTAGAGTTTATTGAGGGTATCTGCTGGCACATGGAGGGAAGAAAAAGGCACAATCAATGCTAGGCACCATTTGGAAAGAGGTTGAAAATAAAATGCTTAACTTAATAATACTCTCAGATAACTCTTATCATATACATGTCCATCTGAAAAACTGTGTACAGTTTTGATTTGAAAAAGAAAGGATTTAACTGAGCTTCAAATGAATTCATCTAAAATTATCAGGCAGTACAATCACCTTCCTATGAGAAAGAGCAAGAATGTTTGCCTTTAGCTTCACAAAAAACAAACAAACAAACAAACTATGAGACAGGTGGGGATTTGATCCAGACCTCTAAAATTATGCAAAGGATGGAGAAATCAAGACCAATGAACCTTATAAAAGCAGAGCAGTCAAAATACAGCATAATTAACCTGTGGGAATATACCACTCCAAGGGAAGGCAATGGCCACATTGATTTAAACGGCTTAGAAAGAAACTAAATACTTTTATGGAAAGGGCCTATTTAAGAGCGATTAGGCTTTAAGATTGGGGGGGGGGTGGAGAAATGGGCCTTCCAGAAATTCCAGAAGTCTGGAAATGGGCCCATTTCCGGCCTCCAGGGGGTCTCCGGAGCTTGAGGAAAGTTTCCAGAGCCTGGGGAAGATGAAAACACCCCCCCCCCACATTGTGGTGCAGGAGGCCGACTAGGCCACGCCCACCCATCAAGGGCAGAGACCCCGTTGCTGAATGTTTTAAGCTCACCCCTGTCTAGGGGTGTATGTACTGCTGCTGAAACCATATTTTTTTGTGTTTTAGCCAGGAGGCCAGTGATCGTTGACAATAAAATATAGTTAATTATAACTACCTCCAATGCTCTGACTCCTTATTTAGGTGGCCATTTTTCCTACCACAGAGGAGATAAGATGGAAGGGTGAAAAATGACACTCTTCTGTTTGCAGGCACCTGGATGGCCAATATAAGAAACAAACACAAGTACGCTTCTGGGCTAAGATAAGCCATGGCCTGATCTGGTAGCAGCATTCTTATGTTCACACACGTTAATGAGTCTGGTTTCCTATTCCAATAATAATCCTGATCCATAGGTAGCATTTGACTTATGACCATCTGTTTAGTGACAGTTCGAAGTTTTGTTTGAAAAATTTGTATCCTGAAAAAAGGTTACAGTGGGTCCTTGCACTTATGATATTGCAGTGCTTTTGCGGTCACACAATTTGCTTGTTTGGCATGTACTTACCACTGTTGCAGTGTCATGGGGTCATGTGTCATTTGCAACCTTCCCAACTGGCAAAGTCAAACTAATGAACATGGCAAAAAAGATCATACCATCAGGTGCCATCATGTAACATGACATCATTTAGTGTCATAAGTCCCAACTGTGGTCATAAACTGAGGATTACCTGTATATTTTCCTCTGAGTTAGCTTAGCTACACTGTATTTGTATAACATTCCTGTTATTGTTTTATGAAGAAACATTTCAAAAAGGAATTCTTTATAATAATTTTATTGCAAAGAAGTGCTGTTATAGGACACTGCACACCAGAACAACTAGACACAAGGATAGCTTTCCCCGAATGCCATCACTGTGCTAAACAACTAATTCCCACAACACTGTCAAACAATTTACTATGACTGTATTACTATGATTCTTCTCATCCTTCCTATTACCTATCTCTTCCCACTAATGACTATAACCTTGTTGCTTGTGTCTTTACGATTTATATTATTTTATTTAGTTTCCGAGTATGATTTGATTGCTTATTTAGTATCCTATGACTAACACTATGTGTTGTATCTTATGATTCTTGATGAATGTATTTTTTATGTACACTGAGAGCATATGCACCAAAGACAAATTCCTTGTGTGTTCAATCACACTTGGTAAATAAAGGATTCTATTCTATTCTACTCTATTTAAACTTGGTCTCCCCACTCTAAATGAAAACATGAACCATAATACTTTGAACACTTCTTGATATTTGTGGTGCTTTTCTAATCTTAGCTTCTTTGGAAGCAAAATATAAAGGTCAACTTATGTACTAAAGGTGACAAAGTTTCATTTCTAAATAAATAACTAAAGTTCAGTACCGGCTTGACTCACCAGTAAAACCAGTTTGCATACTTAACCCAGCCTAAATCTAAACATTGTCTGCCAGCAGTAAAATAAACAAAATGGAAATTCCTTTGAACTTCCTTAACAGGGAGTTTCAAAGTTTCAAACCAACACTCAGTTATCGTCTTCAGTGTTGTAAGAACACTATAAGCTTTTAAGAACATCTCATGTTTCAATAGCATTTCTCGAAAGCTCTCATGGTTTCACAAGTTAATTTATTTTGTCACTCTTGAATCTACTGCTTGTCACTGAGTTTTTCAAATTCTTGGATAGTGAGAAAAATTATGTGAACATTGAGTCTACTTCAACTTTATGGCATATAATCAGTCAATTAATAATAATTCTGATTGTTGTCACCTTCCTTTGCAATCCCAAATTCATTATGCTTTCTTTCCACATTGATTTTTAGACCATTCATTTAAAATATCCACTGTCCAGATTTTCCCCATTAAATCATTTTTATACACTACTTCATATGGAAGAGTCATATTTAATTATAGCCATCATCTTTCTGCTTATCTCCTGTTGCGTTTCATAGCTTTTTCTTGGGACTTTAGTGGATGACAAAGGGGAAGCAAGGGAAGACCATATGGATACCTAATGGGAGAGTAGAAAAATGTGAGCTTTGGCAAGCACACTATCCTTTATTCTCGTCAATTCCACACTGCATTTTCTTTTAGGGTGACCATGTGCTGTCAAACCACCACATGGAAACTGCAGAACAACCAGCCTGACATCAATACCTAAGAAGATCCTGGAAAAGAAAATCAGGCAACAGATCTGTGAATACCTAAAAGCAAGCAAAGTTATAATCAGAAGCCAACATGGCTTTGTCAAAAGCAGATCATGCCAAAAAAAATCTTATTTCATTCTTTGACAAGGTGATTAAATTAGTGGACTAGAGAAATGCTGTGGACATAGTATACTTGGATTTCAGTAAGGCATTTGACAAGAAAGGCCACAACCTACTTCTTAGTAAGTTAGAAAAATGTGGGATAGACAGCGCCAGCAGATGGATCCATAACTGGCTGACAAATTGCACTCAATGTGTAGTCCTAAGAGAAAATATATGCACATTACACGGAGGGAAGTAAGCGGTGTGGTTCTGCCTTAAGCCGAGTACTGTTCAATATCTTCATAAACAATTTAGATGAGGGAATAGAAAGGGAACTTTGCAGATGACATCAAGCTGGAAGGGATAGCCAAAACTCCAGAAGATAGCCTCAAGATCCATAAGGATCTCAACAGACTTGAAAAGTGGGCTCTATCTAATAAATAAAATTCAACAGTAAGAAAAGAAAGGTTTTACACTTAAGCAAGAAAAAGCAAATGTATAGTATAGAATAGGTGGAACCTGACTCAACTGCAAGAGGGATCTTGGACCCCTAGTGGACAATCACTTAAATATTTAGCAGTGTGTGGCAGCCACCCCAAAAGCCAATGCAGTCCTAGGCTGCCTTAACAGAGGGATAAAATCAAGATCACATGATGGGTTGTTGCCACTTTATAAAGCTCTGGTAACATTATATTTGGAATATTGCTTCCAGTTTTGGTTGCCAAAACATATATTAAAAAAAGATGTTGAGACTCTGGAAAGAGTGCACAGAAGAGCAACAAAGAAGATAAGAGGGATGGAGGCTAAAACATATGAAGAACAGTTGCAGGAATTGGGTATGTCTAATCTAGTGAAAAGAAGTGACATGATAGCAGTGTTCCAATATTTGAGGGACTCAAATATTCCAAAATATTCAAAAGAAGAGAGGGGTCAACCTATTATCTAAAGCACCAGAAGGCAGGATGGATGGAAGCAATGGATGGAAACTAATTAAAGACAGAACCAACCTAGAACTAAGGAGAAATTACCTGATAGTGAGAATAATTAACCAGTGGAAGAGCTTGCCTTCAGAAGTTGTGGGTGCTCCAACCCTGGAAGTTTTTAAGAAGACATTGGACATCCATTTGTCCATAATAGTATAAGGCACAGGTGTCAAACTTGCTGCGTCACATTGTCATCATGTGACATTTCATGATGTTTTCCCCGTTCATGGAGCTGGGGTGGGGGTGACCTGTGTATGACGCATCCAGCCCATGGCCGCCAGTTTGATACCCCTGATATAGGGTCTTCTGCTCATGCAGGGGGTTGGACTAGAAGACCTCTAAGGTCCCTTCCAATTCTGTTATTCTGCCTCCTGGGCACTGGGAAGCAGAAGACAGGGCATCTTGATGCTTTGATCTCAGGTGGGATGGGGGAAATGCCAGCAACCAAGAAGAGTTCAAGACAGAAGCTTCTAAGAGTAAGAAGTTTAAAATAAATATTTCAAATGTTCTGTCCTAGAAGTTGATCTTAAGATTTATCAGCTCTGCTTTTTAAACTCTTCAGAAGCCCTATAGTTTTGTGGAGATGCAGAGGTAGGCACTGATAAATGGCAGAGGGGGCTGACTCTTTAATTATTAAATTTAAATTCTGTCCTGGCTTTGTTTTACCCACTTTTGGATCCTAGTTACATTCATATTTTGAATGGAGTCTCCAACATGTCACTCAAAAGGCCAAGAACAGCCCTTAACTTGAGAGACATCCTGACACGTATCAGCTACATATAGGGAAGGTCAATAGTAGCCTACTTGAAGTTAAGAGCAAGATTAGGTCTAAAAAGAAAAGCAAGAACTGGCACTTGGTATCATCTGCTGAAGGTCTGTAGTAGATTCCCTCTTTCAGTTGGCAATGAACTTGAGCTGCATGGTTCAGTTATCTATCAACAATAAGGTGTCCTTGGGTGCCACTTTCCATTCTGAAGGAAGCCAACAGTAAACATATCACAGCTCCCAGTACCAAAGGTTAATCAGACTATTAGCTTTCAGGATAGACTTTTCTACCAAGAAAGGAAGAACAATAAAAAAGAGGACATGTTTCCTCTATTCAGCCTTTCTGACCCAGCATGCTCAGTGGTGTCCCTAGATGTCATTCTTTACCATCCAGTTGCCTTACAAGGTTCTCTGGTTAGGTGCTGTGGAGGCTTATAGTATGGATCAGTTCCTCACACTGCATGCCTGACAAAGCATTTCATCCCCTCAGGGAGACGTTTTCCTCATTAAATCATGAGGACTTCTTCAGCTGCCAAGGCCGGGGAAATGTCGACACAGTTTTAGCCAGGAAAGCTCAAGGTACTTCAGTCTAAACATAGAACATGACCGAAAAGATTATAAATACCTGTAATAGAATTGCAGAATAAGAGAAGACTTAAGGGCCTGGAAGTGTAAATCTTATGTTTTAAAAAGTAGCAATATTGGTTTCTGTGTTGATTTCAAATCTTTCAAAAATGTATTTTTGAATGATTCAGTAGGAAGAAAGTCAAGTTAAACTCGGTTTCCGAGGACAACAGAGATACATTTGTGAAATTTTGTCATAAGAATACTGTGGTTCTTGGCCACTGCTGTCTTCTAAGTTTTTTCCTGACTTTTCAGCGTACTCTACAGCTCAGCTATTCCCTGGAGGTCTCTTGCTCAAGTAATAACTAGTGCTAAACCAGCTTAAATTACAAGGTTAACCAAATATTGCCACCTTCTCAGATTGTTCCAATTAAGTAACATACAACCTGATAGCTCTGAGCTGAAAAATTGCAAGACTATGGTTAAGAAACAACAATCAATTACAATGACCATTCACCAGCCTCAATGAAGACATACAAGATTTAAATTTATATTTCATTTATTTATTGCATTTATTCTAAGACTCCCAGGACTATGCCACAAAAGCATAAAACAATTTTATATTCTATAAAATAGAATAAAATTAAGATAAAAATAATTTGTTGCAAAAATACAGCAGATGGACATAAGCATGATAGTCACCATTCTCATTCTTCAAATTCTTCAGGATAATTTGGTTTGAAATAATTTCTAGAAGTTGATAATTTCTGCTCCAAGAAGGGACCCATTCCAATGGGAAAACATTGGCTATCTCTTTACCTCACAGGTGTTAAACTTGACGCATCACATTGCTGTCACGTGATGTTTTGTGACATTTTCTCCATTCACGGAGCTGGGGTGGGCATAGCCTATGCATGACGCATCTGGCCTGCGAGTTTCACTCTCCTGCTTTATCTCATCAGCTTAATAGAAGATCATAGATTGTAACATATACTGGTAATACATTCTGAATAGGTTGGATGGACTACTTCTACATCAAGAAAGCTGATGTATAAGCCCCTGTCAGTACCCAGTTGTGACTCCTCATGGGCATTATAAGTTAAAAGTAGCACTGCAAGTTGCACTTGAACTCTTATTAGTAGACAATGCTGTGACTGAGAAACTGATGTTAGATGATTGTGAGGACTCCAGTTTGCTTGCAATTTGGACCAACTAGACCACTTACAGTTTCCAAGTGTTCTTCAAAGGCAGAACTACGGAGAGTGACTAAAATAATCTAGTTGGGTGTTGATGAGTGTCCTTGACAGAGAATCTCACTCCAGGAACGACCACAACCATGAATCAGCCAAAGCTGAGTAAAAATACCCCACCCCCAATAAGTTCCACCTGCTTATCTAACAGTGAGTGGGACTTCTAGATCCTCCTGCTCTTTAAAAGGGAATGTTAGCCCATTCATGGCTGACAGAGATCCCTTCTGCACAAAATATACCTTTTGCTTCAGATTTAGCCAATTTTGTTTCATTCATTCTTCCAGACTCTGATTCGAGACTTTTTTTCCTCCAGAATTTTATGGCTGTCTGGTTGGCTGGTTTACTCATTCATTCATTTTCATTCCTTCATTCATATGCTTGTATGCTGTTTCCCATTTAGAACTCTCAAGGGCATTTATAATAGAGTATTTAATGATGAATTTAACTGTTAAACATGGAACATGATTAGCATTTAGCAAGACAACCTACTCCACAGAGACTTTGCTATGATGAGGAATTTGGAGGAGGGAATGCTATATACCTTGACTTGAGTTCCCAGTAAAAAATAGGATGTAAATCAACTAATCAGATAAATAAATAATGAAAAGTTCAATGGAGAGCTTTTTAAAAAGAAGAGGGGGAGGTCAATGCTAAAAAGACAATGAGTATGCTTCAGCTGTATGTATTTGTATTGAGACAGCTAAAGTTGGAAGAGTGTCTAACATTTAAAAAGCATTTCACTAGACCGGGGGTGTCAAACTCAAGACCCAAGGTGTTGTGTCCGCTTGGAAGGAGGCCAGGAGTCAGTGACTTTGTATCAAGCTCTTTATTGAAGTTAGGAACCGAACTGGCTCTTAGGAAAACTTTGCGGCTTTTTATTTCCAATCCGATCGCCCTGCGCTTTGGCCAATCAAAGCGCGGGGATTTCAAGAATTCAAATTAAGGGACAGAACACAAGGGCCCAGATCCAGCCCATGGGGTGCTTAGATCTGGCACATGGGGCCACCCTGGAAGCAGCAAAGGACTGGCCTGCAGTGCCTCTGCCAGCAAAAATGGAGCTCGGGAGGGCCGTTTGTGGTCCTCCTGGGTCCCTTCTCCAGCTGCAACAGCCTTCTGCAGCCCTCTGCCAGTGAAAACAGAGCTTAGGGGCACGCCTGGGTTCTATTTTCACTGGCAGAGGCTGCAGGAGGTCGCTGCAGCTGAAAACGGGGCCAAGGAGGGCTGTGTGCAGTCTCCCCCCAAGCTCCACTTTCACTGGCAGAGGGCTAGTCCAACAAACTGGAGGAAAAAAGGGAGAAATGTTTCTCCCTTTGGATTTGAGCATGCAAAAAGGGACAGGAAAGGAGAAAGGGAAAGAGGAAAGACAAAGACAAAGAAGGAAAGTTGGGAAGAGAGCAAGGAAGGAAAAATAAGGAAAGAGGGGAAGGAAGGAGAAAGGAGAAGGAAAAGGGAAGGAAGGAAGGTTATAATGAGAACAAGGGAGGGTCTGAGGGAAGTCCTGCCTTAGCACTTGACCAGCATAGGTGCCCCCAATATGAGTGATGTCAAACTGGTCACGCCCCCTGGCCATGCCCCCCAATCATCTCCCCTGAGATAAAACACAACTTGCAGCCCTCAATGAAATTGAGTTTGACACCCCTGCACTAGACATTATTGTCCAAGAGAACATGGAAGCCATTTAAGTTGAGAAAAAATCCATTACTTTCCCCAATAGAAATGGTAATATGAAAATTAAACAGATAGCTCAGTTTTCTTCTAGGACTCTGATCAATAGCCTTTGTCTTCTCATAGAGTTAAAAGCAATCATCAAATTTGAAGGTGACACATTTTATTTTCTGAGCCAAGTGTTTTATTTAGCCTTTGACTGACAAACCAGGATCCACAATCAGGAAAAGTGGCTAAAGCCAATTTAAAGTGATTTTCTTTCCTTACATTGATACATTCACCATTCACACATTTAACCATTTCTCCTCTCTATTAGGAATTACACTTAGATGGCTTTTGCAGGTTCTGAGGGCCAGAGCTATTTGTTTTTCTGGAAGAACAAGTATTTATTTTATATTGTCAGGAACATGACAGAGATGATGATATAATCTGCATTATTTATGTTAAAACAAGTGTGACATAATTATGGTTTACATGTGGTTGTATAGCCACATCTAGGCATCCCATTATGGGGCTCAAATAAGATCCTGAAGAGGTTTTGAAGAAGTTTTAATATAAAAGTTTTTATAATTAACATTTAATCTGTTGATATTACTGATGTTAGATTTTCTGCAATTCTGGGTACAACTCTGAGAAACAAAGAATGAACCCATGAACAACATTTGCAGGCTTGTTGCAACAGCAAATACTACATCCTGCATTTACAAAATTTATCTATTGCAGAAGAATTTCTTGAGTCACATTAAGGGAACTTTACTGGAAGGTCTCCTGAGGACACGTTCATGGACATCCCTTTCTTTATATCCCTCTCACTCTGTAGTAGAGTCAGGCCTCATCTCTATGTTTGCTGAAGGCACTCTATCTCTGCACCTTGGTGTTTTTTTTAAAGCAGGTTTTAAGATATTTTATACCTTCTTTGCATTTTGAACATCCAGATTTTCCAAATCTCCTTCAAAGGTATAAACTGGAAAATTTAAGTTTTAAAATGGGGAAAATATTTGTTGCAAAATCCAGTTTCCTTCTCAAAGAGTATCAACCTTGGCCACTAAGTCTCACTGGTAACAAGGGGATCAAGTTTTAATCCTAAGGCAGGCCTCAATCTCATGGGCAAGCATACTACCTCTCCAGCTTTGAACTGGATCCTCTGGTATTAGCTTCTTGTGTGCAGACTGAACAGCTGACAAAAGGTTGTCTGAGGCTGTGGGAGAGAGACTCTCATTGCCTGGTGAAAGCCATTGCATCCACTGAGGGGGCAGACTCCCCCTCCTACCCAGTTCCAGAATCTCTCTCCTGCTGCACTGCACAGCCTTCCTTCTATATTCTTACTCAACAGTCCACAGGTCTATGCTGCACGCTGGGGCAGAACCAATATTCCTGCTGCATCACACAATCATTATAATACCTGGCAGGCTGTCTTCAAGCACAGATTAGTGTTTAAATGATGGTGGGATGGCCAGGTGACACTGTGAAGCAGAACTCTTTTTCCTGCTGCACCAGGTAGCCCTTATATCTATTTCCTAATACAGCATACAAAAATTTAAAGCAGATGTCCTCAAGCAATTTCACTTGTACTATATATTAACCAGTTCCTGCTTTTATCTCCTGACTAGCTCTACATCTGTGCTTCACTACGAAACTACATGGTCGGGCTTAGTTTTAGGGGAGGAAAATAAGGGGGTGTAATTGTGCCTCTGCCTACCAGCATCTATTGGAATTCATCTGGCTAGCATCCTGTCAGTATATGAGAGAGTTGAGGGCTATTTGGAAACTGAAGCAATATTTGCTGTGTGAGCAAGAAGCAGACAGCAAGGAGTCTGGGCCTGGCTTAGCTCAGCTGTTCTGTACTAAAGCTGCTTGGTGCTGTGAAACGAAAACTGAAACTCCTGTCCTCTGCTTGTGTTTTGCATTTGGAACAGATTTCTTTTCAGGTGGGAAGGGAGAATAGAACTCCTTAGCATCGGAGCATGTTAATAATAATATACAAAATACGAATGCTCTGATGGTTATTTTGAAAAATCATTTCTTAGTGAGCACCTAGAAGCCAATACATGCCAAATTTCAAGTTTGTAGGCTTTATGGTTCTGGAGATTTTGTGATAATGCATGAGTGGTATTTCGCTTTTATATATATAGTTTCCAGATGAATTGTAAATGTGCATATTTATTTTTAAAAAAGTAACTTCCATTGAGTTTGCTGGGACCCAGTATCTGATAAGATGTGTAATAAATTTCAGCCTAATTTTGTGTTACTGTCTTCGTTGACCTAAAGTTTCAAAGGCAGCCTTGTTGAAGAAGGCTAAATGCTATAAGGTTGGAAATGTAACCCATCTCTGCTTTATACACTATTAGGACATGCCTAGAATATCAAGATGCGACATCTAATTAAGAGAGTAAAAGCACAGCTGTTACTTAGGTTTGCACAGAGAAATGCTTTCATGGTTTAGCCGTCCAAGAAGAGGATTATGGATCCTGATTTACATCAATAGCTAAGCTCACCAAGGAGCCTGATTCTTGCTAGAGCATTTGTTGACTGATGAAAATAGGGTAGCTACTTATGCATTACCATCACTTTTATTTTTAGACAGAACTGCATTGCTATTTTTTTTTAAAGAAAAAGACTAAAGAGGAACAGATCTGAAGAAAATGTGCCACTCAATAATGACACAAATTTAAGAGAAGATACAGATGTAGATATAGATGCAAATATAGATTTAGATATCAGGGTGCTGGTAAACATCAGGGCAACCTCTGGATCTACCTTGCCTTGCATATGAAATTGTGGACAATGTCACACAAAATATGAGATCAGATCTTTGCTTGCTGAATCTCATGTTAGATATGTCAAATGTTTTGCAATTTTCAAAATGGGGTGATTAGACCATCACATAAGATTGTACAGTTCTTGTGTGGTGCTGCCGTGGTTAGAATGCAATATTGCAGGCTAACTCTGCCCACAGTCAGGAGTTCAATTCTGACAGGCTTAAGGTTGACTCAGCCTTCTATCCTTCCAAAATTGGTAAAATGAGAAATATGGATGTGGAATAGTATATAAGTGTAAGTGCTATTGCTATCTCTGGATCTCTGTAATGAAGGAATGGGCAACTAACAAGTGAACTAACCAGTGAACTAACAAGTGGACTTCAACTCTCCAAATGCCTGAGCCAGCCATGTTTTGTGAGGAATTCTAGATGTTGAATTCCACAGATCATAAAGAAGTTTCCCACCTCTGCTGTAATGGATGGAGTTTCTGACTCTATGCCTTTCAAATTATTGTTTGATGAAGGTCCTGGGAAACTTCATTTCCTTCTTATGATTCCTTATTTGTCAGATTTGGACTGGCAGCCAATGACATATGCCCACATTGCATTTTCTGTGATTTAATATTTAAAAATCATTATAATTATTTATTGATTTGATTCTGTTACCCCATTTCCCTGAAAATACAACCTCCCCTGAAAGTAAGTCCTAGCTTGATTTTTACATGTTTTCCCAGTATAAGCCCTACCTCCAAAATAAGCCCTAATTAAGATCCCACCCACTCCAGAGTGCATGGGTAAAAATTAAGCTAGGGTGGGGATGGGGAGTGGAATTGCTACTTACCTTTGGACAGTTGTAGCCAGGCCTCACACATCCCAACACCTGCCTTGCTGGCCCATTTCTTCTGCAGCAAGCAAGGCTTTCCTGAGGGCCTCTAACAGCGCCCCAGATAGATCTCTGTTATCAGCTGCAGAGGCCTTCAGGAAAGCCTTGCCAGCCACAGAAGAAGAAATTCCTGAAGGCCTCTGACAGCAAAAAGGAGGTCAGGGGCTACGCATGCAAGTGAGATTAATCAATGGATGATGTTAGATCTGGGAGAGTGGGTGTAAGGAACGGAGACGAGGCATCGAATAGTGACTCCAACTCTTTATTGGTGACTTCAGAACAGAGCGAAATACTAGGGCAGCAGCAGCTCTTTTTATAGAGCTTGCTGCTGTCACAACAACCAATGATTTGAGTTTGCCGTGCTGAGAGCATCCAATCAGCAGCGACCCGCTATCAGCCAATCCGATCAGCCAAAACTGACCAATCACGATCCACTGTCAACGGGCCAATCAGAAGTGCAGGCTACGAACCTGTCGTGGAAAGAAAACTGCAAGAATCGCAAGCTAATGAGTTTGCTTAGTTTGTAACACCCCTCCCCCCTAGGTTTCATCTCAAGGGTGGGGTGATGTATTCCCGCAGGTAGGCAGGTCATTTCACCTGCCTACCTGATCTACGTTGCTCCACTAGTCTTTGGCTGGACTCTGGTTCCAGTGGGTTGTCTGTTAGACTGAGCGGCAGCGGTGATCCGACTTCTCTGTTGGGTGACTCAGGGTTGTCATCTCTACTCCTGTCAAGGCTGCCATCTGGATTCTCTGAGATTGCTGATGCTGCCGCGCTGCTATGCGGTGAGATGACCATCTGTCCCGGCTCCTCTTCGGAAGGTGAACACTCCAGGCTTGGTTGCGCTGGCCCCTGAGTCTCGCGTACTGGATCAGGTACTAGTTCATTTTCGGCCCCCTTGATTTCCCTTCTCCCCTGGTTTGGAGTTCAGGGCTTGTGAAAGAGGTAGGTGTCAGCCTGGAATGTAACTGGTCGATATGGTGCTTCCACAGTCTCCCATCAGCGGTTTGCAAATGGTAGGAACGGGGACCCATAAATTGCGTTATGGTAGCGGGGACCCACAAAGGGTCACCGGTAAGGTTTTTTGCAAAGACCGGGTCGCCTACCTTGAATGTGCGATACTTGCTACTGGAACCCAGAGGTTTTTCCGGCATGTAGGCAGGGTGTAGATGGTCAAGATGTGATCGAAGTTTCTGGCCCATCAGGAGTATGGCTGGGGTTTTGTTTGTGGTGCTGTTTGGGGTGATATGTTGGAGGAGAAGCATCCTGGTTACATTGTGGATGTTCCCTTGTTCCATCTTGTGTAAGGTTTTCTTTATGAACTGGAGTCAGTCCTACTATTGGCCGCAGGGTGAGCTGGCAATGTTAAGGGGTGGCGTATCCCCCGGTCTGCTAGGTACTGTTAAAATGGCAAGGCGGTGAACTGTGGGCCATTGTCTGAAACCAAAACGTCTGGCAAACCATGTGTGGCAAATAGTCTGTTCAATTTTTTAACGACTGCCTCTGTGGTGGTGTTCTTCATTTTGTGGACCTCAAGCCAGTTGGAATAGACATCCACTGTTATGAGAAATGTATGCCCTTTGGTGGGTCCCGCAAAATTGATGTGGATGCAGGACCAGGGACCTCGGGGTGCTTCCCATTCAGTTGGTGGCGCTTTTGGTGGAGCTGAGCGTGTTTCCTGGCACATGTAGCAGGTGGCCACCCATGTCTCTATTTGCTTATCTATACCTGGCCACCAAGCGTAGCTCTTTGCTAGTGCTTTCATCTGCACGATGCCCATATGTCCATCGTGCAATAGTTTTAGGACTTTATGTCGTAGTCTTTCTGGGATGACGACTCTGTCTCCCCATAACACACATCCCTTTTGGGTGAAAAGTTCTGTCTGCCTGTGCTTGAAGGGCTTGAAGGTGTCGTTGAGCTCGTTGTCAGGCTAACCTCTTTCTACCCAGCTGAGGACTCGTGCTAAACAAGGGACTTTCCTTGTTTCGGATGCAATGTCTTGTGCAGTCAGTGGTGGTGAAGGGACTGTCTCGATCTGTAGTACAGCTAGGATTGGAGCTGGGTCATCTAGGACTTCTGGTAGTGGTGAGTGGCTCAGGGCGTCAGCGTGGGGAATTGCTTTCCCCAGTCGGTGTCACAGTTGATAGTCCTATGCAGCTAAAAACTGACCAGCGTGTCATTCTTGGTGATAAGATATGGGGAGTTGGTTTATCCCCCGCCAAGATGCCCAGTAATGGTTTGTGATCGGTGATTATAGAAAAGGACCTTCCATACACGTACTCATGAAATTGTTTGAGAGAGCCTCTTTAGCGAGAGCCTCTTTATCTAGTTGGCTATAGTTTCTTTTAGTTTTAGATAAAATTCTGGAAAAAAAGGCAATGGGTCCCTCAGTGCCGTTTGGCAGGACGTGGCTCAGGATGGCTCCTACTCCAAACAGTGAGGTGTCACAGGTGACTTTAAAGGTAAAGTCTCGTTATATTGTATCAATAGGCATCGGATGTTAAAAGCTGAAAAGCTCGCTCTTCTCAATGTCCCCAAACCCAGGAAGCCTTCTTATCGAGGAGCCTATGCAGGGGTTCAGCAACAGTCGCCTTCTGGGGCAGGAAGATGTTATAAAAGTTAATAAGTCCCAGGAAGGCTTGAAGATCTGTTCTGTTCTTAGGTCTTGGGGTGTTTTTGATTGCAGCCAATTTTTTCTTAGTAGGGTGAATTCCCTGTTTGTCAAGAAGGTAACCAAGAAATTCAACCCTCTCTGTACATAGTTGGCACTTGTCCTTCTTGACCTTCAGGCCAGTGTCTTTAAATTTTTGGAGGACCATTCTTAGCCGCTTTTCTAGTATACTTCTAGTCGGGGCAGCTAATCAAGACATCATCAAAATATGGCATGACCCCTTTTATGCCTTGTAGCAATCTCTCCATCAGACTTTGGAAGATGCCAGGTGCTACGCTCACTCCGAACTGGAGTCTATTACACTTAAATGCCCCTCTGTGCGTGACTATAGTTTGGGCTTCTGCAGTCTCTGCATCTACAGGCAGCTGCTGGTATGCCTGGGCTAGGTCCAATTTTGCGAATATTTTCCCACTCCCAAGGGAGTGCAGTAGGTGTTGGACCACAGGCACGGGGTAAGCACTCTGCTGAAGTGTGTGATTTAGGGTGGCCTTGTAATCCCCACAAATTCTCAGAGATCCATCAGGCTTTATGGGGGTTACTATTGGGGTCTCCCTTCGGGCATGGTCAATCGGTTCCAACACGCCTTGGGCTATTAATTTCTCCAATTGTTCGTCAATCTTTGGTTTGAGTGCAAAAGGCACTCGACGGGGCTTAAGGCAAATGGGCGCAATATCTGGGCAGAGGTTAAACGATATGGGGAATCCCTTGTACTTGCCTAGCTTCTCGGTGAACACTTCCTGGAATTCTTGGATGAGAGCCACTTCCCAGTCATCGCTTTCAGTTTGGTTGATGCCTGCCAGTTCAATTCCAAGTGGCGTGAACCACTGGAAGCCTAATAAGCTGGGTCGATCTTTATCGATGACTGTAAGTGGTAGAGTTGCGGTGTGGTCTTTGAAGGAGACTTGGACGTGGCTGGAGCTGGTGACTGGGATCCTGTTTCCTTGATAGTCCTTCAGTATAATTCTCTGAGGGCTGAGTTCCTGGCAATGGATGTCAGGGATCAGCTGTTTGAGGGTTCTCCAGGAGACCATTGATAGGGAGGACCCAGATTCAACTTCCATAACGCATGGACGGTTCTCAATGGCGACCTTTACTCGGATCTTTCTTGCATCAAGGGATGAAGCATGGCCAATGGTTATGGTTTGGTGTGCCTCTTCTCATCTGGTAGAAGTGGCTGGCGCTCGATTTCTGTAGTAGTGGTTCCATTGGTTGCTTGGGCAGTCCCGATTTACTGGTGGGGTGCCTGTTGTCTGCCGGAAATTATTTTCTCTTCGGTTTGGGCTGGACCCTTGCCTCTACAGACTTTTTCAATGTGGCCCCTCTTTCCATAGGAGCGGCAGAGGGCATCTAGGAATTTGCAGTCTGATCTTGGGTGGTTTCCCCCGCTTCCAGCACACTGATACGAGGGCTTACGAATCCATTGATCTCACTGATTGCGGTCTGACCTGAGTCTGTTGACCTCCTCTTCTTCGCTTTCTGAGGAGGATTCGAGATCTTCATGGTGGGTAGTCACTGCGTGCCTCTCAGAAAGGGCCGTAGGGTCACTGGTGAGTTGGCGGTGCGGTGTATTCGCTCAGTGCATTCGAGCTGCCGACCTCCTGGTTGCTTCTGCTGCAGTAGCATCAGCAATGACATCCGCAAGGGCGATGTCCCCCTTTGCCATAATCTTGCTCTGGGTTGTGGACAATTCGATCTCTCATGGCTTCTTCGAGGTTTGCGAAACCACAGAGTCCCCCCAGGTTTCTGAGGTCTGCGATGAAGTCTCCAACACTTTCGCTTTCCTGTTGGTTCCTCTGGTAAAACTCATGTCTCCTGATGAATGTTGGCACCGCTGGGACATAATGAGCCCGGAGGATTGGGGCGAGATTGTCCCAGTCCATCGTCTTGACTTCAGCTGGTTTTCCAAGTGCCTTTGCCATCTTAAAACGGTGGGCCCTCAATGGGTCAGGAACACAGCTCATTTCTTGCCAGGCGTAGCATCCTTCAGGTTGTTGGTCTCCAGGAATATCTGAAACCTGTCCATATATGAGTCCCAGTCTTCGTTAGCCAGGTCAAATGGAGCGGCTGGTATGGCGCTGCTGGTCATTCTGCCGCAATTGGTGCGCTCTCAGCCACGTGATCTGTTTGCGTTCAGTGAGTGTTCATTCAGCTCTCTCGTCTCCGCATCCCATCTTCATCGCCAGTGTTAGATCTGGGAGAGTGGGCACAAGGAACGGAGACGAGGCATCGAATAGTGACTCCAACTCTTTATTAGTGACTTCAGAACAGAGCGAAATACTAGGGCAGCAGCAGCTCTTTTTATAGAGCTGGCTGCTGTCACAACAACCAATGATTTGAGTTTGCCGTGCTGAGAGCGTCCAATCAGCAGCGACCCGCTATCAGCCAATCCGATCAGCCAAAACTGACCAATCACGATCCGCTGTCAATGGGCCAATCAGAAGTGCAGGCTACGAACTTGTCATAGAAAGAAAACTACTAGAATCACAAGCTAACAAGTTTGCTTAGTTCATAACAGATGACATCCTCTGATCATGCCAATTTTGTAAAGATCTATGAAACACACCTCTTCATTATCCAATCTAAAATATCTTATGTCTACTATATTTGGTTATCTATAAACAAGAACCAGATTGCTGATATGAATTGAATGTAAGATCAGATTAATTGGAAAGGATTTACATAGTGCATGATAGATTGCTTTATTTATGACACTTAAATAAAACATGGCCCCAAAGTTTTGGCAAAGTAAACCAGTGCTATTCATCAGATATATGAATGGCAGAGAAAGAGAGAATAGGATGGTGATAATAATTGCTTATTAATGAAAATTATAAAGTGGACCCTTAAAACATCTGTCAATAATTTTTCAGGCTATAGACATTTACACATAGTTAAAATTATTATTTTAACTATAAAACACATAATTGATATATTTCTTCCAATTATACAATCTTTACAAATTCTTTTAAATTCCCACAAAGAGAACAATCTCCCACAAAGAATGCTAGCTGCCATCCATACATTCTGCCATTTACATTTAACTAAAATAAAGCATCTTCATGATTATACTGTGGAAATAAAACTGAATTTGCTTCTGCTGCCTTGATTGTAAAATATTTGCTTAAAGCAGCATTTCTCTAATTTTCTGAAAAGATAGACAATTAAATAAACATTTAGAAAATGTGCAACCACTCAATTAAAGAAAGACTGTAATTGTTTTCCTATTTAAGAGCACAACAGTTCCCATTTGTAGGAAAATAAAATCATGATTATGTTTGTATTTGTGTATGTCTTCCCCACTATTTCAAAAGCCCTTTAAAGCTACATTTTGTGCAAAAAAGTAATCTAAAATTAAATATGTATTTACTTCTTGAATTATTTTATCTACCCATACATAATAACAACTTGTAGCATAAATTTGATAGTGAATGATCTTTAGTAGAATTTCTACTAATTTTCATCTGTATCAGCAGGTAAATACTTTCTCCACTTTTCTTCTTGACTGCTATATATACCTGTACCTTTCAAAGAGTATTGATCAATGTCAACCCATGAAAAAATTGAATTAACTGAAGATAAGTCAAACTTAGAGAGCCAGTTTGTTGGCTAGAGACCTGAAGTTCAACAAAGTACTACAATAATATGGATATAGGAAAATCTTCTTACAGACTTGTCTGTTGGGATTCAGTGTAGTAACTTTCAGAGAATAGCAATAGCACTTAGACTTATATACAGCTTCACAGTGCTTTAGAGCCAGTAAGAGGTTTACAGAATCAGCCTATTGCCCCCAACAATCTGGGTCCTCATTTTATCGACTTCAGAAGGTGGAAGGCTGTGTCAACCTTGAGCCGGGCAAGATTCAAACTGCCAAATTGCAATCAGTCAGCCAGTTGTCAGCAGATGTAGCCTGCAGTACTGCATTCTAACCACTGTGCCACTGCAGCTCAATGTAGGTTAGTTGAGGACTATGATTGAATAACTTGACAACTACGCTTTGGCTGGTACTTTTCAGACTCCTTCCCAAATGGGAAATTTCAAAAATAGTTTGTGATATTGTAATATGTGCTTGTTTGGGAAAGGATCCAATGTACAGTGAATAATAATCAAATGTACTCCAGAGGTGGTGAACTCTTGGCAGAGCTTAAAGTAGCCCTAGGTGATAGTGAGCTAAATGTCTTATAATTTGTGTTCAAACATTGGCTGATATAGTTTCCAGAGTTTACCAATTTAGCAACAGCCTACTTGAATTGTCTTTAACTGAGACACATATATTCAGTGATCTTGATTCAAATATGATGAGTGGGAGTTCTGAAGGTCAACATTAATTTAATATCATAGGAGGAAGTGTGGGAGGTGAACATGAAAACATACTTGTGAGGTAGCAGTAAACCTAACTCTAACCTCCCTGCAGAAGTTAGGTCCTGTTTCTACTGCTGGATCTATTATGTAAGGACAGGGGTCTCCAAAATTGGCAATTTGCTTGAGAAACTTCCCCTGGCTGTGGAATTCTGGCCTTCAAGCTCTAGTAAAAAGAATATTTGGGTTATATTTAAACTGTTCCACACAACTGACAGAACTGACCTGAGTACAATCTGAACTGCAGGTGAATAAGTATTTTTTTTAAAAAAAAAAAACTACATGTGGTAACCCAGGTACATTGGTGATGGCACTCTTTCTTTGTTTTGAAGTAAGAATAACATCCAAGTATAATATAGAGAAATAATGTCAAAGATTCTGTCAGTTCTATCACCCTGTGAGCCATTTACTTCGTTTCCTTTACTTCATTTGAACACTGCAACTTTTATTCATAAAACCTCTTTTCTTTTGCCCTTACCACTGATTTCTGCTTTCCCTGTCAACAGTGCATAGACAGAAGTGGGGAAAATCATAGTAATTAAGGTAAAATCTCTGCACCATATCCACCCAAACAGTTGGCTGTCTTGTCTTTTTTAGAAGCATCCTGTAAGAGAAAAACTTTCCATGTCCTGCAAACACTTGCTTGTATTGTCAGATTGTTTTTGCAGTCAAACACATTGGCCTGAATGTCAACTAAAATCTTCTGGACAGCGGTGTCAAATTGGATTTCTTCAAAGGCCAGATCAGCATTGTAGTTCTCTTCCATGGACCAGTGGGGGTATGGGGGGGAGGAGAGTCGGGACAGACACTCTGCCAACTAGAATGGGGTCTGTTTTGGCAGGCAGAGTGCTTGCAGGAAAAATGGGTGCAGGGTGGGGGAACATGCCATTTTGGCTGCCAGAGGCACCGTGGGCTGGTCCTTTGGTATTTCCAAGCCAGCCCTGCAGGCCAGATTTAAACACCCCACAGGCCACATTTGGCCCACAGGCCTTGAGTTTGACAACCCTGTTCTAGATTGTAATGCTTCCAAAAGCCCAACATCCTGCACTAGCATTGGATTCTAGATTAAGTCTGAATAAAATTCCTCTAGCTTGAATGCTGCTGAAAAAGGAACAGGGCCATCCTCAGAGCTTACCAAAAATGTCAAAATGATGCCTGAGGCAACATGATTAAAACCCTATCCCTTTTTTATATGGGTCAGATGCCCCTGAAAAGGAAGAAGGAAAGACGTCTTATAGCATAGCTCTTAGTGCTTAATTGGCCAAAATCCTCAGAATTTTCCTCATGATATCTGCAGTTTTGTGGCAGAGGAGAAATAAAAACCCCAGACAATCCTTTTTAGATGCTCCATTTATCTGTCAATTAGAAACTAATTTTTTCAGTTTCAGAAAAAGTTTCTCCAAAGATTGACTCTCTATTAGCAAATATTTAATTAGTCACTCATTCTAATACGATGTTTCAATGAGCCATTATATAGCAATTCATTAGCAGTTAACAATGTATAGCCAATAACTCTCTCTGAAGAATGGTATTTTAATATTGTTTTCCATTTGTTCTTTTAGACTTTGCATGAATCTTTATAGCTAAAAAGGGAAATCTGATTATTTTAAATGTCATACATTTGCTAAAGTCAGTCATCTCCTGATCATTGAATCCAATTCTGTTAGAATACATTTAATGCCAAAAGAACAAAATAAACTATATTCTTGCACTTTTGCAGTTACAAAAACAAGATTTAACCCTAGAAAATGATTGTATTATCCTAATGAAATATTTGGCTATGCTCAAGAAAAAGGAAGCTGTTCTATCTCGGAGGGTAGGCGCAAGAACGGAGACGAGACATCGAATAGTGACTCCAAACTCTTTATTAGTGACTTCAGGAACAGAGCTGAAAAGGTATGGCAGCAACAGCCCTTTTTATAGAGCTGGCTGCTGTCAAAGCATCCAGTGATTTAAGTTTGCCGCGCTTGGACCATCCAATCACGGCAGCCTGTTAACTAGCCAATCGGATCAGCCTTGAACGACCAATTGCGACCCGCTGTTAACGGACCAATCAAACTTGCAGGATTACGAGCCTACTGTGGAAAAGACCAGTCAGGTTTGCAAGCTTACGAGCCTGCTAGTTCAGAACAGGAGCCATATAATCTTTAAAAATAAGATAAAAACAAATTACACAGGCAAAGAACTCATTTGATGTATAGTATTTAGTTTCACTTATTAGGAGCATAATTTCAGAATCCTTAAACTATTAAACAATAAAAATAGAATTTATTGCAGATGAAAGAGAATAAACATAATTAATTTAACAATATTGTGAACATTATGGTTTTCTAGAGAAAGTTAAAAGCCAATCAAAGACTCCAGCACATTATTAATTGTATGACATTGATTTGTATTTTACATTATAAGAGAAATAATACAATTCTAGTCCAAAAATTCTTCTTTGCAAGTTGTTCTCTGCATTGAGAGCTGATGGTAAGAGTCTGAGGTGGATAACTTTCATCTCAGAAAGTGAAAATGTATCTGAATATTTTAGTAAGTTTCTATTCATAAGTTTAATGTTATTATATTTCATCTGTCTTTGCATGTATCTGTCTTTGCATACATGTAGACCATTTGAAGAAGTGCTATTCTGTATCCATGTGAACAATTCTGATTCATTAGCAATCTCCCATTTGTGACTGTGTGCAACAGATTAAACATTCTCAATATACAGCATTACATGAAATATTGTGAACATACAACGGCACCACTACACATAGCAAAAGATTGATGGGTGCTGATGGGTGTCATTTCCAAACTCTTTGCATTCTAACTTATTATGAAGATTGATTATGTTGAGTAATATCAATGATACTTCTACCCAAAGAGGTATAGATCAATGGAACAGAATTTTTCTTAATTGATGCTCAGTTTTATATGCAGTCATTTTCTGGCTTAATAAGCACAAAACAGATAAATCATGAGCTTGGCACAATTTTAGCATTTCAGCTAAAACTATATAATAGATATAAATTTACTTGCATCTCTATTGCAATCTACAAATCAATCCATGATAACGGAGACCTTCCAGCTAACTTAACCCTATAAATTAGAAATATTTACTGTATCCCATTTGTATTACAAATAGAATACCTTAAAAGGAACGCCTGAATAGGGCTTGAGCTTTCAAATTTGCACACATATTTTATACAGCTATTTTGGGGAAGGTGCCTTATACATTGTCCTCCTCCATTACAGAGTTCTGGCACCAAGAAAATAAAACCTTTCAGTCTGTCAACAGTAGTTGTTTTGGACTCAGCCTGTCTGATGCTGAGTCCCATTTTGAGGTGCTAAAATCCTTATAGCTTCGAGAGGTCTTAACCTCTTATTTCTATTGAGAACAGAAAACTTTATAACTTAGCAGCTTGGCAAGCAAGCCACCTCATGTCACCTATGAGCATATGTTCATACATAAGAATGGTATATACATTTGATAAACCAACAAGCAAAGTATATAACAAAGTTCTCAATTAAATCACAGACCCATGCATTTAAAATAGCTAATATTTTAAATATCTGTAAAGAAGTAATTTGCTCCCCCCACTCCAATACTGCAGAAAATCAGCTGTCCTGAAACTAGAGCCTTTATAGTACTGGACTATAATTTCTATGTGTTGTAGAAGGTAATCTTAACCATTGATCTTTCCTGTTACTACCCCAGTCTGAAGATCCCTAATCCCTATGGTTTGACAGAAAAGAGAAAACAAAATTAGATCTTAATCCTGGAAAGTGATAGCATTTGGCATAATGTACTCATTGTAATTGGTTAAGCACGAGATTCTACTCCTTATTTGTTTTTTTAAATGTCATTCTAGCTTAAATGTCATTCTTCATTTAAATTTACATTCATTTAAATTTAAATGTCACTCTGACCCTGAAGAGTCACTAAATGTTGTCTTTAGGTTACTACTAGAACTACAGGTTAAAATGGTCTGACCACATAGGAACTTTAGAAATTATTAGTAACTAACTGTTGTATATTGAGAGGGAGAGAATCAGAGAGACAAAGAGAGAGAGAATATAGCCTTTCCTTATGAATGTAACAGAATAAAACAATAAAGATCCCAAACTTAAAATTCACTAGCTAAACTTTGTAGTGTTTACTACTTCCCCAGATTATTATATAGTTATACAGATAATGCAAAACCAGCAGATTGTATCACAAAACCAACGCCCATGATAATCAAGTATCTTCAACTACATTCATGCTCAAAACAAATGCTCAAAACAAATAGCATGGCACTCCATTAAATCAGAGACCACGTGAGAGATTTTAGCTTGTCACGACTGAAGTCACAACTAGAAAGATTTTGAAAAAAAGTACACATTCAACCACCGTTCCAATCAAAGTTGGCCATAAAATGCATACATCCACTCATAAATTAACTCATATTATCAGCAGAGAATACAAAAAAAAGGAAAAATGAAATAGAAGATCTGAGGAGTTAAACACACCAGCTATATAAGGATGTCATTTAAAGCACACTTCACAAAACACTCAGAACATCCCTGTCACAGACAAGGTGTAATCCCCACTGTGGCATGATCTAATATGCCCATTTCCACATCCCTATAATGGAAGGGAATTATGTTCACAGTATGAAACAAACAGAATAACCTGAAACACAACAAAAGGGTATGAGTTAGCTAATATAACAACATCTTTTTTCATATGTTCTCCCAATCCAAAGAGCAAATAATGATGGTGCTTTCATACATGGAAAATACCCATGAAAATATCATTTCCATCTTGCTAGATTAAAAAGGGTGTATTTCTCTCAGAGGAGGTATTTTTGAATAACACCTGTGTTAGGTCTTAAATAAAGGGTTGTGTTGTTTTTGTATTTCTCCTAAGAGAATGGCATTAAGGCCGATCGATGTACAGTGTGAATTTATAGTAGCGGAAAGGAAGGAACTAGGCTGGTTTTGTTTTCAGGGAGAATTGAAGTTCCCATTCTTTTCTTTCCAACGTGACAGTAATCCCATTCAATTTAATAGAATTTTGTTCCCAAAAAGGAATACACAACACTGAAAAGCAATAGAAGACCTGTGGGTACATTGTACTTGCAGTCACCCTTGGCACCCTATCCCACTTCTGACTTCAAACTTTTATTATTTTAGCTTTAGAAAAAATGTGACATGTGACAAAGCAAGGTGCCAACAATCAGGGCCATCTTTATTTCTAAGAATACCTCTGCGCACCAGTTTCTGAGGCATTGTTTAAAAATGGAAAGGTGGGTGGCCAGTAGGTAGTCCTTTATTTGACCTGCATGGAAAAAGAAGCCAAAGGTCGTACAGGGCATTCAAGTGGTGGGGTGAACAGCAATGTCAATATTTCACAACCTTGTAAATAGATGCTTTGTGAATGATCAAACCCTTTTTGTCTGCCATTTTGTAAATGCAGCACAATCATTTTTGAGAGTGCCCACAACAGCCTTTTAAAATTCCAAATAAATCTATGGTGGTTCCAAATATTTTCTAGTCCTGAACAGAACTAGCCTGTATGTGTTCTTCTAAGTATTCCCAAAAGAATAGTACAAAGCAAAGGAGTCTTGATCAGTAGCTATAGGAGGTTGAAGAAGAAAGATGTAAAAGAAGAAAGATGCTATTGTTGGGCTGTTGGGAACTTCTGACAATGAAAGTCGAGGAACCTCAAGAGCTAGCTGTTAAGAAACAACTAGACAATCTGCCCAATCTCTGTGCAGTGCTTGACGAAATGTTCATAAATGTGTACTGTAACTCTTTGCAAAGGTTTTACTGAAAAGAAATAAGGTGTATCTCCAAACTTCAGGCAAGGAGCAAAAGTAATGCCCTTGAAATTTAATGCATAACTTACAACAACTGCACTTTCATTCATATTTCTATCAATCTCTGTCTCTATCACCTCTATCCTCTATTTATCTCTATCATTTATGCTATGTTATAAACCTAAACTATGATTTACTTAGGATAAAAATCAATGGAGTTTGTAAAGATAATGCAAATAAAATATCACCTTAAATTTCCAGATCTACAAATGTTAGGATATTATCCTTTCATAACAATTAAATACAATAATAAAAGTAGTAATAATAGAATAATAATTCAACTGCCAACAATCCTGATAAGTAAACCTGCACACAACCCACATCATAATTTTCTAGTTAGGCAGAGCTTTCTAATCTTTACTTACAAAACCATTCAAATGTGGTTAAATAATTATGTAAGTTGTTTTAGTTTCACACTAATGGCGTACATTAGCAGATGTCCATGAACAGAAATTCGATATAGCACCAATACAGTTTGCCTTCTCTAATTTCTCTTCATTTGCAAGCTGGTTTGAAAATGTGCATTTCTGAATTTCAATATGATATATGCATGTATTAAAAAAAAAAAAAACAGTTAAACTTACCAGCTGTTTCAGTGGGTTCTGGCATTGTTTCAGTTTGTCTTTATTCCTAGTATGTGCAAATACAACAGCAAGGAATCATCGAGCCCCCAAGATACAAATGCAGCCCAGTACGACAAGCAGAGAGTGAGAAGAATTTTTCCATTTTATATACAGCCTTAAAATATCAATCAGAGTAGTACCTCCTCTCTTCTCAATGTAAATTATCTGAAAATTGACAGTTATGGGAGCTCAGTTTACATCTGTTGTTTGAAGCCACTGCCCCCCTCGGCTTTAGGAAGGAATCTCCGCTGCATTTCATGTGGCTGAGGAGATCAGTTATAACTTTCTAATTTCAGACCTGTGGATCCACATACAACATGGAGAATCAAAGAACTTGCCAAACTATCACAGGGCTTTTAGAGATGAGAGATAGGTTAATAGAGAATTGTCGTTTCAGCCCATCCCTGTGGCACTATAGTCCAGACAGACAGCTTGATCAGGAATATGCAATGCTACTTAACTATTTTTAGTGCTTTGATGGATAATTTAAACCTCAGAATGCTTTCCTTAACTTGAGGAACGTAGAGTATCATCTTCTGGGATGGGAGATTATGGCTGGCTTCGGTGACGCTGCTCGAGACAAGGATAACTAACAGAAGTGACACTTATTTTTTTCTTCAGTCAAAAATGATGGACAATTCTTATCTGGGAATAAGAAGGCAAAAGATTAGTACATTAACAAAGAGGACACAAATACAATTTTCTACAAAAACTACAAAAGCATGGCAGTAAAACAGCACTGCATTTGTGTCCTTTCATATAATGGTCCGTCTGTAAGTTCTTTAGAAGCATGGCACAGAGGCAAATGTCACAGATATCACAGTGTAGTCCAGGTCTGACTTTTCATGCAGAGTAATAAAACTAATCAATCCAAGTATGTATTTATGTGAATTAATATGTTCAGTTTCCCACATACCCCAAATTACTGCGTCATAAATGTCAACAGCTCTTTAGAAAGGGGAATGTAGTTTGGTTAAAGAATTGTTCCTGTTTTCCTATTATATCTTTTGGTCACATTAACTCAACTTTCTTTTTTACTTGCCATGCTTTGCAATCTTTTTAAGGGAAGCGGAGGAGAAAAAACAAAAGGCTGCCTCAGAATCAACAGTAATTCTGTGGTATATTTTAAATTCTCTGTATAGGCTTAATGAATCATATCATGATGATTCCAGGGATGGCCCAGATATTACTTAGGGAATCACAGCCCTCAATATTCCTAGCCCTGGTTTTGATCACCTAGAGCAGTGGTTCCCAAACTTTTTCAGTTTATCACCCCCTTGGTACTACAAACTCATCCTCAGTGCCCCCCACCCAGGGGTGGGATTCAAATTTTTTAACAACTGGTTCTGTGGGTATGGCCTAATTTTGGGGTGTGGCTTGGTGGTCATGTGACTGGGTGGGCATGGTTTGGGAGTCATGTGACTGGGTGAGCGTGGCCAGGTGACTGGCAAACCAAATATAAGTGGTCCTCGCTTAATGGTCGATTGCTTAGTAAGTGTTCTAATTTATGACTGATCTTCCCAGAGCTACTTGACCTCTTTTTGGAGTTTTGACAGCCATGCACACACACACACACACTCTCCCTTCTAACCCTGCTGGAGCAGGTGGTTGGACTAGATATTTCATTCACTTTCTCCTCCCTGCCTTTCTTTCTTTCCTTTTTCTTTCTTTCTTGTTGCCCTTCCTTCCATCCCCCCTCTTTCTTTGCCTACTCTTTTTCTTCCTTTCTCTCTCCCTTTTTCTTTTCCCTTTCTCTTTCTTTTCTTTCTTCTATCTTCCTTCTCTCTCCCCCCTCTCTCTCTCTCCCTCCCCCCATATCCCATTCACTTTCTCCTCCCTCCCTCCCTCCTTCTTTCTTTCTTTCTTTCTTTCTTTCTTTCTTTCTTTCTTTCTTTCTTTCTTTCTTTCTTTCTTTCTTTCTTTCTTTCTTTCTTTCTTTCTTTCTTTCTCTCATTCCCTCTCTCTATCTTTCTTTCTGTCCCTTCCTTCCATCCCCCTCTTTTTTTGCCTACTCTTTTTCTTCTTTTCTCTCTCCCTTTTTCTTTTCCCTTTCTCTTTCTTTTCTTTCTTGTATCTTCCTTCTCTCCCTCTCTTTCTCTCTCTCTTTCTCTTTCTCTTTTCTCTCTCCCTCCCTCCCTCCATATCCCATTCACTTTCTCCTCCCTCCCTCCCTCCCTCTTTCTTTCTTTCTTTCTTTCTTTCTTTCTTTCTTTCTTTCTTTCTTTCTTTCTTTCTTTCTTTCTTTCTTTCTCTCATTCCCTCTCTCTATCTTTCTTTTTGTCCCTTCCTTCCATCTCCCCTCTTTCTTTGTCTATTCCTTTTCTTCCTTTCTCTCTCTCTTTTTCTTTCTTTACTTTCTTGTCTGTTCCTTCTCTCTCTCTTTCCCTCTCTCTTTCTCTCGTTCCCTCTCTCTCTTTTCCTCTCTCTCTAATCCTGCATCATCCCGTATCCCCTTTCAGAGGCCCCGTAGGTCCACCACATTGAGCTTGTTGCACCAGAGGGACTTGCCCAAGCAAGTCCAAGTGGAGTGGTGCAACAGTTAATGGGGTGAGCCTGCATGGCTGGTGCATAGAATGCAGCAGTGGTGGTGCGTTGGAGTAGCAGAACAAAGTTGTAGGTTGGTAATTTTCACTGCAAAAAACCTCCAGACGCCGCATGGTTTTTTCAGTGCGGCTGGGTCCAGCCACACCAAAAAAAAAACAACAACAACAAAAAACAAAACAAAACATGGTGTCTGGATGCTTTTGGCAGTGAAAATTACTGACCTCCAGCTTTGCTTGCTCCACTTCTCCAATGTGCTGTTTTGGCTGTCAGCGAATGTTGTGTATATGCACGATGTCATGCATGCACAATAAGGACTGACTGGCAGGGAATGGAGGAGCGGGCAGAGGGGAGCAGGGCCAGCCAGGGGCCCGTTTTACTGGTTCTCCAAACTACTAGGAATGGTAATGAACCGGTAGAATCTCACCCCTGAATTGTGCCCTGCAAGGAGCCCACCTCCAGCACCCCCCTGCTGCCTCTTAGTGCTCCCCTGCTGGCCACCTTGCCTCTTAGCGCTCCCCCCAAGTCATCCCCCCCCCAGGAGGTGGTACCACCCACTTTGGGAACCACTGATCGAGAGTGTGTTCTAGGAGTACATTTTTTGGGTGATTTTTGCTCCAAAACAGGTAGAAACTACTACTTGTTGATTATAGCAAAACTCACAATAAGGATTCCTTTATCTGAATATCTATAGTTAACCATATGAATTATTGTGCATTGGGAGAAGTCAATCTATGCAGCAAGGGCAATGACTGGACTAGCAGCTTCCAGCTACAAAATTCCAGATGTCCTTGGACTTCAGTTCCTCACAATCCAAACAATGGAACAATTGGGGGATGATGGGATTTTCAGCATATCAGGGACTCCAAGGCTGGAAAAGGATAGAATGAAGAAATTAATCACATGGCTTAAATAGAGGTTATTGTTGATATGTCACTTGTCCTCTGGAAAGACATAGATTGTTTATAACACTGTCTCCTAATGCTAAAGGGCAAGAATGCAGACCATAGCAGTTCTTGTAGCAGTACTCAGTAATGATATGAGCTTTGTTTATCTCATTCTTGCAGTAAAATATGGTTGGGCAGTTTGAAATACACAGATCCATTTGTAGTGACTACTGGAATTACTTCTGACTAGAATAGTTGAAAACTGGTGGCAAAGTTTCCTGTCATTTTGTAGTGGGAATCAATTAAAAACAAATATGTATTGAAAACTTGAGAAATAAAAAGGACTGCCACCCTCCAAAAATCCATAAGCCGATCAGGTTTGCATAATCTTGCCTCCCACACAGTCCCCAATCACCCAGGCTGGAAAATATTAAATATGAAAATGTTGCAATAAAACATAAAGGTGTCCAGTTTTTTATTAATATGTTTCCTACATTTTTTTTCTTCTGTTCTATCATGTCCAATTCTTGGCAGCTGCCTGGACAACTCACTACAGTTTTCTTGGCAAAGCTTTTCAGGAGTGGTTTGCCATTACTTCCTTCCTAGGGCTGAGAGAAAGTGATTAGAGCTAGGTCACCCATTACCATTGTGTTGTCAAGGAAAATAAGAGCCAGATGACAAGGAAAAGAAACATAAAGTTACGAATGTAACAATTTTGCAAACAGGGATTTGTAATCCAAACCTCAGTTAATACTAGGACTTGTTTTTGCTGAATGAGTAGACATTTTCCAACTTTGGTTGCAGAATATATAGTGAGTTGATTTTGGGTTGTCCATTTGGTGATCTCCATGTGTAATGTAATCTTTCAGGATGTTGGAAGCTGAAACAAATATTTTGAATTCTAAGAATTGGGCTTTCTTTGCAGAACTTTTCATTAGTCTGTTTCCCACTTTGTTTCTACATCAAGGCCAAATTTCTCCATAATTCACATATTACTTTTGTTAAGTCCGCGTGGAAGGAAGCCAGGAGTCGGTGACTTAGTATCATGTTCTTTTATTTAGTCAGGAACCGAACTGGGGCTAAAGGAAAACTTCGCGGCTTTTTATTTCCAAGCCATGGCGGCCGCGGCCAATGGCACCGCTTTGAATCTCCCGCGATTCGAATTGACCAATTGCAGGAGATTCTCAGCGAGCCAATCGGCGCGGCTCGCCTAGCCAATCCGATCACCCCACGCTTTGGCCAATCAAAGCGCGGGGATCTTAAGAATTCAAATGAGGGGACAGAACACCCCTCCCCTCTTGGTTCAGTCCTTACGTCGCGTAGTCCCGTAGGTAGGCGGGGCTCCATCTCTGCCTACTGGACCTGCGCAGGTCAGTCGTAGGTTGGATCCCGGCCGGTTTGGTCGGAGTCTCTGTTTCTCCGGACTCCGTCGTGGGAACCGCCTGGTCTGTCTGGCCGGGCCGCTCTCTGCAGCTCCCTCCTGGGCTACCCGGGTTGGTTGAGCTGCGGGTTTCGCCGCTCCCGCTCGGTCTTCCCGGGTTGGTTGAGCTGGCCTGGCTGTCTCTTCCTGGCGAGGGTTCGTGCTGGCTGCTTTCAGGTGAGTATGGCTGGTTTATTTTTTCTGGGTTTTGGTTCCCTGGGTATCCCCTCCCTTCTTGGTTTGTGTTGTGGGGATTGGTTTTGCTTGGTTGCGTGTCGGTGGTGTCTTGTGTGGTCTTCCTCGATCTTAACTGGTCGATGTGGCATTTCCACACTTGTCCGTTGGTTGTTTGTAGCCGGTACGAGTGTGGGCCTGTTAGTTGTGTTATGATTGCTGGTGTTTGCTGGTGGAGTCTGGGGGTTTCTCTGGGTTGTAAGTGGGGTGTAATCTATCGAGTGGGGACCTTATTTTCCTCCCCATTAGCAGTTCTGCTGGGCTTTTATTTGTTGTGGTGTTTGGGGTTATGTGCTGTATGAAAAGTAATTTATTTATTTTATCCTGGTTCTCCCTGTGGTCTATTTTCTGGATGGTTTTCTTTGTGAATTGAACCATCCGTTCCGCCCTACCATTCACCGCCGGATGCACCGGGGCTGTCAGTGCGTGTCGTATGCCCCTCTCCGCTAGGAATTTTTCGAATTCTAGCGAGGTGAATTGGGGCCCGTTGTCGGAAACGAGGATGTCCGGGAGGCTGTGTGTTGCAAAAAGTTTGCAGAGTTCTTTGGTCACGGCCTCCGTGGTGGTTGTTCTCATGTTGCTTACCTCCAGCCAGTTGGAGTAAGCGTCTACGGTTATTAAGAAAGTGTGTCCTTTTGTGGGCCTGGCGAAATCTATGTGGATCCTAGACCATGGTCCCCTGGGGGTTTCCCACTCTAGGACGGGTGCTGTGGGTGGGCTTGGCCTAGTTTCCTGGCATCATTGACACCTTGCTACCCAGGCCTCTATCTGTTTGTCCATCCCTGGCCACCAAGCATAACTTCTGGCCAGGGCTTTTGTCCTAACGATGCCCGGGTACCCCTCGTGTAACAGTTCCAAAACCTTCCCTTGTAGTTTTTCTGAGATGACCACCCTATCCCCCCATAGTACGCACCCTTTTAGTAACGAGAGTTCTGTTTGCCGGTTCCGGAATGTCCTGACGGACTCGTCATTGTCCCTTTCCAGCCACCCTTTCTCTACCCAATGCAAAACCCGCGCCAGACGTTTGTCTTTATTAGTTTCTCGGGCAATGTCTGACGCGGTTATGGGTAGGTTGGGTAGAGTCTCTATGCTGAGGGTGGTCGTCGTGGGTGCTGGGTCAGTGTCTGGTTCAGGTAACAGTGAGCGGCTTAAGGCGTCCGCATGGGAGATAGTCTTACCAGGTCGGTGTGTGAGTCCGTAGTTTAGGCAGCCAGGAATTCGGACCACCTTGTCATTCAGGGAGACAGAATGTTCGGGGTGGCCATGTTCCCTGCAAGGATTCCCAGCAGCGGTTTGTGGTCGGTGATGATGGTAAACGTCTGGCCGTAGAGGTACTCGTGAAACCTTTTTACTGCGGCGACGATAGCCAAAGCCTCTTTGTCCAGCTGGCTGTAGTTCCGCTCCGGTTTGGTGAGGGTCCTTGAAAAGAATGCGATGGGTGCTTCTTTTCCATCGGGGAGAGTGTGGCTGAGGACAGCGCCGACACCGAAGGGTGATGCGTCGCATGTGATGGCTAGTGGTAGGGTCTCGTTGTACTGGATGAGGACGGCATCTGAAGTGAGCAGTTCCTTGGTTTTTCTGAAGGCGGCTTCCTCGCGTTTCCCCCAAGTCCAGGTAGCCGCCTTGTCCAAAAGCCTATGCAAAGGCTCCGCCGCGGTCACCTTTTAGGGCAGGAAGACATTATAAAAGTTAAGTAGCCCCAGAAATGCCTGCAGTTCTGTTTCTGACTTGGGTGTGGGGGCTTCCTTGATGGTTTTAATTTTCTTGTTGGTGGGTTGAATGCCGTGTTGGTCTAGGAGGTATCCTAGGAATTTGTGTACAGCTGGCATTTTTCCCTCTTCACTTTAAGCCCGTTTTCTTTGAACCTCGTTAGCACCTCCCTTAGGTGAGTCTCTAGTTCGGCCTGGTTGGTTGCTGATACTAGTACATCATCGAAGTATGGGACCACCCCTTTGATGCCCTGTAAAAGTCTTTCCATGAGGCTCTGGAAAATTCCAGGTGCCACGCTGACTCCAAATTGGAGGCGGTTGCATCTAAAGGCTCCCCGGTGGGTGACTATGGTTTGTGCCTCTGCAGTTTCCTCGTCGACTGGCAGTTGCTGGTATGCTTGGGCCAGGTCGAGTTTCGTGAAAACTTGCCCCCTCCCAGTGAGTGTAGGAGATGCTGCACTACTGGGACGGGGTAAGCGCTTTGCTGCAAGGCTCCATTTAGGGTGGCCTTATAGTCCCCGCAGATTCTCACTGACCCATCAGGCTTAATTGGGGTGACTATGGGGGTCTCCCACCGGGCATGGTCTATGGGTTGTAATACCCCTTGCTTGACAAGCTTGTCAATTTGCTCGTCTATCTTCGGTTTGAGTGCGAAGGGTACCCGCCTTGGTTTTAGGCGTTTCGGGGGAACGTTGGGGTCTAGGCTGAAGGATATAGGGGGCCCTCGGTACTTGCCTAGGGTGCTGTCGAACACTTCCTGGAAGTCCCGGGCCAGTTGCTGCTCCCAGTTGGCTTCGGCGATGTGGTCGATGCCCGTGACTGTGATGCCTAGCGGTGCGAACTATTGAAGTCCCAGTAGGCTAGGTCGGTCTCGATCTACGATGGTTAAGGGAAGTCTTTCGGCATGTCCCTTGTAGGTCACTGTAAACTGTCCTGTTCCAACTACAGGGATGTGGTTTCCCTGGTAGTCCTTGAGGATTAGTCTCTGGTTTTCTAGTTGCCTTCTCTGGATGGTAGGCACCAAGCGTTTAATTTCTTGCCAGGCTACCATTGAGAGGTAGGATCCGGAGTCCACCTCCATTTTACAAGGTTCGCCTTCGATGCCTACCTCCACGTAGACCTTTCTGGCGTCTGTGGTTGTGGCATGGCCGATGGTGACTGTCTGATGTGTCTCTTCTCTCCGCCTGGTCTCGCCACCTTGTTGGGCTCATCCGTTTCATTCCCAGCGGTTGTCTGTTGGCCAGTCTCTGGTCCTGGGGGGTGTGCTCTCTTGTCTCCGCTCGCTCGGGTCCCATCGCCTGGGGCTGTGGGTTTTCTTGAGGCGGCAAACGCGTGCGATGTGGCCCTTCTTGTCGCAGTGCCAGCAAACGGAGTCGAAGAACCAGCTTTCGGATCTGGGGTGGTCCCCTCCGCAACCGGCACACGTGGTCCTCGACTTACGACTCCGCTGGCTATGCTGGTCGCACCCTGCCTGGAGACAGTGGATGTCTTCCTCCTCGTCTGACATGCCCGAGGTAGAGTGGAGTTCGCCCTGTGTGGGAATAAACTTTGACTTCAGTATTGGGTAATGATTAGTCTAAGACCATATACATACATGTCTGCCTAAGGGTCACTGAGATAAGCAAGGAAATTAAAAACAAACACCAGAAACAATTAAGCAGCTCAGACAATTGTAAACAGTTTTGTGTGCTATATCTAATTATTGTAATCCACAATGTGAATGCTTACTACGTACGAATTTCTCAATAAAAGGGGGCACTAGAATTTGCTCTAGGCTCCCATCCCGAGTACACCAGCCTCTGTGTCTCATTCTTTCCATGGGAGACCACCACAAGTGGTGACCCCGACGTGATCCACTGCAGGTGATACGTGTCCGGACCTCCGTGTTTCCTCGCCTGGAATAGGTAAAGTACGTACTTAACTATTGCTGGACAATAGGATTATTCAGGGAGCATGGGGGGAAAACTCTCTCAGCCACAGGAATGGCATGTTAGTGAGATGCTGAAGTTAGCCAGGACAAACTACTTTATCTTTAAACCCTCTGGCGGGGAGCAAATAGTTCTTTCAAAAGATAATGTGAGAGAGCTGCTGTAAGAGATCTGGCGGCAATGTCCCTGGTATCCAGAGAAAGGCTCTTTAAAGTTAGACACATGGAGGAGAATTGGAAATATCCTTCATGAAGAGCCACGGGCAACAGCTGAAATTTTGATATTTTGGAAGATTGTTATGACTGCTTTAGAGACCCAGCAACAACCTCTTTTAAAAACTTTAGTAGAACCTCTTCCTTATAAAGGAATTGTATTGCACCCGCCTTCTCCAAAACTGGAGTGTGCTTTATCATTTCCAACAATGCCTACTCCAGTGGATGATAAAATCCAATCAAAAATGGGAAAAGTTCAAGCCATGATGCATCAGGCTTTCAATGAGGGGAAGTTAGAGTCTGATGAGATTACCCAGATGAATTTGTTTCCAGTCAATAGGCAAGTGGATGCTCAAGGCAATCTGCAGACTGAATGGGTTCCGATTCCTTTAGCAGTTCTTAGGGAAATTAAAAAAGCAGTAAAAGATTATGGTATTCAAAGTCCTTTTACAAAGGGGCTTCTGACAAGTTTGGCTACCTCACGCATGATTCCTAGTGACTGGAAAGATTTAATGAGAATGATATTGAGCTCTACTCAGTATGTGGTCTTTGACTCAGAATACCAAAGGGAGGCTGTCACTAGGGGAAGGAATTCGGGGGGGCTGTATACACCAGACCAAATCTATGGGGCAGGCTTGTTTGAATCCACTGCAGATCAAGCTGCTAATTTGCCTGATCACGTATTTCCAGTGGTTATGGCAGCTGTCCTTGGGGCGTTGTCCCGCATTCAGGATGTGGGAACCCCAGCATGGTCTTTTTCTCAAATTAAGCAAACAGCATCTGAGTCTTATAATGATTTTGTGGAAAGGCTACAATTGGCTATTACCAGACAAATCTCTAATGAGGAAGCTGCAAAAGAACTTTTGCTGAAATTGGCAGTTGAAAATGCAAACGCTGACTGCAAGCATATCTTGCAGCCCTTGGTGGCTAGAGGTGAGGTTACTCTGGCTGATCTGTTAAAGGCATGTGCAGTGGTGGGTTCTCAGGCTTACAACATGGAGACTTTGGCTATGGCATTGCAAAAAGGGATGAAACCTACAGGGAATTGTTTTAATTGTGGAAAGCCTGGCCATTTTAAAGCCCAATGCCGTGCCCCTGGGGGGGGGGCTGTAGGTATTTTGCTTCCTCTCCTTCTGCAGGTATGCCAAGACCAAAAGTTTGGTATAAGAGACTACCAGATCCAACGTGGAAAGTGTCGTGTCCGCAAAAGAAGCTCAGAGTCGGTGACTTTCATTCAAAGCTCTTTATTAACAATGGGAGAACCGAACCGAACCGGCGAAAGGCAAAAAGCCCGCGGCTTTTATACCTTTCGCAGCGGCGGCCGCGGCCAATGGCAGCGATTCAAGTCTCCCGCTCTTGGTTTGCACCAATCGCGGGAGACTTCAATCGGGCCAAACAGCGTGGCTCGCCTGGCCAATCAGAAATCCCCGCGCCTTAGCCAATCAAGGCTCAGGGATTTCGAGTATTCCATTTCAGGACATAACACCCCTACCCTCTTGGTATGGTCCATCACGTGGTGTAGTCACGCAGGTAGGCGGGGCTCCGTCGAGTCCTAGTTGACCTGCGCAACTCACTTGCATGCTGTAACTCGGCCGGAGCGGTCATCTTTTTGGCTGCTCCTGCCTCTGTGCGAACCGGCTGGATGATCGGGCCGGTTCTTTCGCCGTGGCTCTCGCCTGGGCCTACCGGGTCGGTTGAGCTACGGATTTCGCCGCTCCCGCTTGGCTTCTCCAAGTCGGTAGAGCTGGCCAGGTGGTTCTTCTCCGGAGGGGACTCGCGATGGCTGTGTTCCGGTGAGTATTTTTGGTTTATTTTTTCCTGCGATTGTCTCTCCGGGTATTCCCTCCCCCCTTGGTTCGTGTCTTGGGGGTTGAGGTCAGTCGCTGTTCGTGACCTGAGCTGGTCGATATGTCGTTTCCAGGCTCGCCCATCGATGGTTTGGAGCTGGTACGACCGTGGACCAGTGACTTGAGTTATGACGGCTGGGATCCATAGGGGGTCCCCCGTCATGTTTTTTGCATAGACTAAGTCACCTGGGTCAAATGTCCGGTACCTGGAGCTGGAGTCTGGGGGCCGCTCCGGGTTATAGGTCGGGTGCAATCTGTCGAGTGGGGACCTCAGCTTTCTGCCCATTAGAAGCTCTGCAGGGCTCTTGTTAGTTGTGGTATTGGGAGTGATGTGCTGTATGAAGAGCAGTCTGTTGATTTTGTCGCTGATCTCCCCGTGGTCCATTTTCCGGAGGGTCTTTTTCGTAAACTGGACCATCCGTTCCGCCCTACCGTTCGCCGCCGGATGCGCCGGTGCTGTTAATGCGTGGCGGATACCCCTCTCCACCAGGAACCGTTCAAAATCGATGGAAGTGAACTGGGGTCCGTTGTCTGAGACGACGACGTCTGGGAGGCCGTGTGTGGAAAACAGTTTACATAGTTCTTTAACGACGGCCTCTGTGGTAGTGGATTTCATGTCGCTTACTTCCAACCAATTGGAGTACGCGTCAACTGTGATTAGAAAAGTATGCCCATTTGTGGGGCCAGTAAAGTCTAGATGGATTCTGGACCAGGGCCCCCGTGGTGTTTCCCAGTCCCGGATAGGTGCTGCGGGTGGGCTGGATCTGGTCTCCTGGCATCGGTGGCATTTGGCGACCCATGCTTCAATTTGCTTGTCCATCCCCGGCCACCAAGCGTAACTCCTGGCCAGGGCTTTAGTCCTGACGATGCCAGGATGACCCTTATGTAGCATCTCTAATACCCTCTCTTGCAATCTGTCCGGAATTACCACCCGGTCACCCCACAGAATACACCCTCTTAGTAGTGAAAGTTCAGTCTGGCGCTGACGGAATGTTTTAAAAGTCTCGTCACTGTCTTTCTCCGGCCAGCCTTTTTCTAACCAGTGTAAGATTCGCGCCAGACGCCTGTCCTTAACGGTTTCTCTGGCAATGTCTGATGCGGTAATAGGTAAACTCTCGATACTTAGGGTGTTTGTTGTTGGTGCTGGGTCAGGTTCAGAGTCAGGTAAAGGCGAGCGGCTTAAAGCGTCCGCGTGCGAAATTTTCTTACCTGGCTTGTGTAGCAGTTCGTAACTGTAGGCTGCCAGGAATTCGGACCATCTTGTCATCCGGGGTGACAAGATGTTTGGCGTGGCTCGGTTTCCAGCGAGGATGCCCAGCAATGGCTTATAACGGCGGCAACTATAGCCAAAGCTTCTTTGTCCAGCTGGCTATAGTTCCGTTCCGGTTTAGTCAGAGTCCTGGAGAAAAAAGCGATGGGTGCTTCTCTCTGGTCTGGGAGGGTGTGGCTGAGGACAGCGCCGACGCCGAAGGGTGATGCGTCGCAAGTGACAGCTAAGGGCAAGGTTTCGCTGAATTGCATCAGGACGGCGTCGGAGGTGAGGAGGTCTTTGGTTTTTTGAAAGGCGGCTTGCTCTCGTCTCCCCCAAGTCCAGGCTGCCTTCTTGTCTAGGAGTCTATGTAAAGGTTCCGTCGCCGTTGCCTTTTGAGGTAGGAAAACATTATAAAAATTTAGTAAGCCTAGGAACGCTTGTAGTTCCGTTTTGGACTTTGGGGTGGGGGCTTCCTTGATGGCTTTCACTTTTTTAGTCGTAGGGTGAATGCCATGCCGGTCTAGGAGATAGCCCAAAAACTCTACTTGCTTTGTACATAGTTGGCATTTTTCTCGTTTGACTTTAAGTCCTGTTTCTTTAAATTTTGTTAAGACTTGTTTGAGTCGGTTTTCTAATTCGGCTTCGTTTGGCGCTGCCACTAATACGTCATCGAAATAGGGCACCACCCCCTTGATGCCCTGTAGCAAACGTTCCATCAGGCTCTGAAAGATGCCTGGTGCCACGCTGACTCCAAATTGGAGTCGGTTACACTTGAAAGCCCCCCGATGGGTCACGATTGTTTGGGCTTCCGCCGTTTTCTCATCCACAGGTAGCTGCTGATATGCCTGGGCGAGGTCGAGCTTGGCAAAGACTTTGCCCCCTCCCAGTGAGTGCAGTAAATGTTGCACTATTGGGACTGGGTAGGCGCTTTGTTGCAACGCGCCATTTAGGGTGGCCTTATAGTCCCCGCAGATTCTCACGGACCCGTCTGGCTTTACTGGGGTCACTATAGGGGTTTCCCATCTGGCATGGTCTATCGGTTGCAATACCCCTTGTTTGACGAGCTTGTCGATCTGCTCGTCAATTTTAGGCTTTAAGGCGAATGGTACCCTTCTAGGTTTAAGCCGCTTAGGGGGAACCTCTGGGTCTAGGTCAAATGAGATAAGGGGCCCCTGGTACTTGCCCAAGCCTCCATCGAAGACCTCCTGGAACTCCTGGGCTAGCCGCTGTTCCCAAGCTTCGATGGTGACGTGGTTGACACCTGTCAGCGCGATGTTAAGCGGGGCGAACCATTGTAAACCCAGTAGGCTTGGGCGGTCGCGATCGATGATTGTGAGTGGCAGTTGTTCGGTGTGGCCTTTGTAAGTTATATTGAAGTTCTTGGTGCCCACTACCGGGACGCGATTCCCTTGGTAGTCTTTAATGATGATCTTTTGGGCATGCACGTTTCTTTTTTGTAGTGTAGGCACCAGTCTTTTGATTTCGCGCCATGCAATCATGGAAAGGTAGGACCCGGAGTCCACTTCCATTTTGCATGGCTGGCCTTCGATATGGACTTCTACGTGTACCTTTCTGGCGCCGTCGGAGATGGCGTGGCCGATGGTCACCGTCTGGTGGGTTTCTTCTTTTCGCCGACCGTCGCCGCTTCTTTGAGATCGTTGAGTGCGGTCCCACCGACCGTCTGGCTGGCGCTCTCTGGTTCTGGGCGGGGAGCTTTCTCTCCGTCTGTCGTGCTGTTCCCATTTGGGCAGGCTGTGGGTCTTCTTTTGGCGGCAAACTCGGGCGATGTGACCCCGTCGTTCACAATGCCTACAGATAGAGTCAAAAAATCGGCATTCTGACCTGGGGTGATCGCCGCCGCACCCGGCGCAGTTGGTCCTCGACCTACGACCTTTTCGACTTCGTTGGTCGCCGCGTCCCGTCTGCACGCGATGTATGTCCTCCTTGTCTTCCGACGTGCTGGAGGTTGATTGGTATTCACCGTAGTGTGCGGTTGCTTCGTTTCTTGTGTCGGCCGACCTTGCCGGGTTGTTGTTTCCGCCCTTCGCGTCAGATCTTCGCATGCTGTCTGCCGACGTGCGGGTTGCTTCAGCGGCTGCGGCTGCGGTAAGAGCATCGGCTAGGCTGATGTCGCCCTTGGCCATAAGTCGGCTCTGGAGTGTAGGATCCCATAAGCCGAGTACGAAGCGGTCTCTTATGAGACTGTTCAGACCTTCGAACTCGCAGAGTCCTCCTAGGCGCCGTAGCTCTGCGACGAAGTCGCTCAATTTTTCGTCTGGTTTCTGGTTTCGGCGGTAGAACTCGTTGCGCCGTATCAGGATGGGGACTTCGGGGGCGTAATGGCGCCGCAGTATAGGTTCGAGGACGTCCCAGTCCATGGCGGTTGCGTCTGCCGGCTTGGCCAATGCTTTGGCCATCTGGAAGACCTCTGGTCCGCAGTGCGTAAGGAAGACGGTGCGTTTTAGCGGGCCCGGGGCGTCCTTCATTCCGGCGCATTCCAGGTACATCCGGAACCGATCCGAGTATGATTCCCAATCCTCGGCGGCGGGGTTGAAGGGTGCGGGCGGTGCTATCTTCGCCATCTCTGCGCTGGAGCTGGTTCTTGGGTGGACACGGGGTTCGGTTCAGGGGCGAGATCCCATCCTCGTCGCCAGTGTCGTGTCCGCAAAAGAAGCTCAGAGTCGGTGACTTTCATTCAAAGCTCTTTATTAACAATGGGAGAACCGAACCGAACCGGCGAAAGGCAAAAAGCCCGCGGCTTTTATACCTTTCGCAGCGGCGGCCGCGGCCAATGGCAGCGATTCAAGTCTCCCGCTCTTGGATTGCACCAATCGCGGGAGACTTCAATTGGGCCAATCAGCGCGGCTCGCCTGGCCAATCAGAAATCCCCGCGCCTTAGCCAATCAAGGCTCGGGGATTTCGAGTATTCCATTTCAGGACATAACAGAAAGGACCTGTCCCTCTGATAACTTGGGGCCGAGGATACGCTGCTGTTGAAGATGAGGGGACAGTTGTTTGGGTTCCTGCTCGCTGTGTGCATCCTTATCATCAGCCAAAGGGGCAAGGGGATGGATTTGGGGGAATGGAAAAGAAACACATTGATCCAGGACATGGGGAAGCTAGCAAACCTTCATAATAAAACTGATTGTTGGGTATGTATGCACATGCTAACTCACAAAACATCAGGGCTTCCAATGGTTGCAGTACCTTTGGCCGAAGGTGACTGGTATAAGGGACAATGCTATGGTTGTTCAGGGATGTGGTCTAACAGTTGGACTAAAAGTAACATAAATACATTGCATCTTGGAAGCTGAATCCAAGAGGTGGCGGGAATCTGCTGGAGTCACAATGAGACAGTAGAGAATATGACTTACTTGGGAACATATCCATTTTGCAACAAAACAATTATTATTGGCAATGGAAGTCGGGCTTATCCGGATGACATGAAAACTAAAAATCTCACTTACTTTGTACATAATATTTCTAAATTTGATATCATATCTTTGATCAATGAAAATGGGTGTCCAATTATCCCTGCCACATGTTGTCCCATCATGATAGAAAACCAGCTGCCCAAATGTGCAAATGGGAAATACGCACCACCGCCCACTTATTTGGCTATGTTAATGGAATCTTTTGTACGATTAATCTATGCTGAACCAAATACGGTTGGTCATCTCCTGGGAGCAAATCTATGGTTGCTGTGTGGACGGATGGCCTATGATCGCATGCCAGCACGATGGAAAGGAGTCTGCACCTTTGGGTAAGTAATCCCATCTCATGTCATTTTAAAATCTTTGGGGACTGCTCATATCCGCAATGTGCGTTCCGCAACGGAAGTAAACTCTGTTTTGAATCATGACTACTGGACACAGATATCAAGGGGAGTTATTCCTCCTTTAGGAGTCATGATGAACTATAGAGATTTGCATCGTTTAAACAATTGGACAGTTACTATGTTTAAATCTTTAAATTTAGCACATTAAAATGCTAAAGCTGCTTGAAGAAGCACAAGGAAAAATCCTTGACTTTGTCCTGCAAACCAGATATGCGGTGGACACTATTTTGGCTGCGCAAGGGGGAGTTTGCGCTGTGATTCATACACATTGTTGCATGTATATCTCTGATTATTCTCCAAACATTACAGCTACTATACAGCATATGGAACAAACCCTGAAGCAGAATCCATTACAATCGGAGGACGAGGGACTGGACGTGTGGTCTGCACTTTGGTCCTGGTTGCCAGATGGTTCATGGATTCGTCACCTAATTGTTGGAGTGATATTGCTTTTTATACTTTCTCTTTGTGTATGCTGTTGTATCCAATGTCTCCCTGGACTTTTAGGAATGTGTCGGGTGAAGCCTACGGAAGAAGAACTGTTGTTGCAGATGGCGAAAAGCTACCGAGGCATCCGCGATCATCAAAAAACTAAAACAGGGGAGATGTGGGAATAAACTTTGACTTCAGTATTGGGTAATGATTAGTCTAAGACCTTATACATACATGTCTGCCTAAGGGTCACTGAGATAAGCAAGGAAATTAAAAACAAACACCAGAAACAATTAAGCAGCTCAGACAATTGTAAACAGTTTTGTGTGCTATATCTAATTATTGTAATCCACAATGTGAATGCTTACTATGTACGAATTTCTCAATAAAAGGGGGCACTAGAATTTTTCCATGGGAGACCACCACAGCCCTGGTGGGTGGTAGTTTCAGGTTGGGCCTCAATCAACCTTGCAGGGTTGTTGTTTGTGGTGCGGTCCCCGGTGTTCGGTCTCCGCATGCGGTCTGCTGATTGTCGGGTTGTTTCGGCGGCCGCGGCTTCGGAGATGGCGTCGGCGAGAGCGATGTTGCCCTTAGCCATCAACCGACTTTGGAAAATGGGGTCCCAAAGGCCAAGCACGATTCAGTCCCAAGAGCCTCGTTCATGTTGGAGAACTCGCATAGTCCTCCCAGGCGCCGCAGCTCTGCAACGAAATCACTGAGACTCTCGCCCGATCGCTGGTCCCGCAGATAAAATTCATGTCGTCGGATGAGGATGGGCACGGCTGGAGCGTAGTGTTTCCGGAGCAATGGTTCGAGGTCCGCTCAATCCATTGCAGTAATGTTGGCGGGCTTGGCTAGCACTTTTGCCATCTTAAACACTGCGGGCCCGCAGTGTGTTAGGAAGATGGCTCGTTTCTTCGGTCCCGTGGCATCCTTCAGATTGTTGCATTCGAGGAACATGTGGAATCTGTCCGTGTAAGATTCCCAGTCCTCAGTAGCGGGATTGAAGGGGGTTGGTGGCACGATGCTGGCCATCTCGTCGGTTGGCTGGCTTTCGTCGGACACGTGCTTCGGTTCAGGAAAGGGATCCCACCTTCGTCGCCAGTGTTAAGTCCGCGTGGAAGGAAGCCAGGAGTCGGTGACTTAGTATCATGCTCTTTTATTTAGTCAGGAACCGAACTGAGGCTAAAGGAAAACTTCGCAGTTTTTTATTTCCAAGCCGCGGCAGCCACGGCCAATGGCACCACTTTGAATCTCCCGCGATTCGAATTGACCAATCGCGGGAGATTCTCAGCGAGCCAATCGGTGCGGCTCGCCTAGCCAATCCGATCGCCCCGCGCTTTGGCCAATCAAAGTGCGGGGATCTCAAGAATTCAAATGAGGGGACAGAACAACTTTACTTCCAAATTTAGCATTCCTATAATTAGTAGGAGGTTTTTTTTCAAAGATGGGGAGGTATTGTGCCAAGTCTTGATAGAATAGTACAAAGTCTACTTTTTTTCCCTTTGTGGTTGGAACAAAGACATGGATCCTTATAAACCTTATTGATTTGTTTTGCATTCAACTAGAGATCGAACTGTACTATCATTTTGGGGTGGTACAAACACTGACTTTGACATCCTTTCATTAATAAGTATGGCTATTCTATCTATAATAGACCTGATGCTTCTCAAATGTCAAGGGACACCTTTTAATGCATTTTATTTAATTGCTTCTCAGAATTTCAGTACTGACGACAGTGTAACTATCATTAATGTGCTTTAATTCTACACATACATTGTTGTTTTGCTCAGGCAGATCTGGTAATCTGCTGTACCTTTTGGGGATTAGAGGAAGCTCTCTAGTATCAATTGTTGTAGTCCTCCTTCCCTAATTTAGTGCATGACTTTGTCTTTTAACCTTGTAAATGTAGGGGGAACATTAATAAACAAATCCTTCTTTAGCCTCATTGGAGCTTTGTATCATTTATAGAAGCTATTTCTCAGGCACCTCACTGACAGAACAGCTTCTGTCCTTAACCTGTCCCTAATGCAGAGATGATATTCAGCAGGTTCTGACCAGTTCTGGAGAACTGGTAACGGAAATTTTGAGTCGTTCAGAGAACCAGCAAATACCACCTCTGAATCCCTTGCCCCATCTATTCTCTGCCTCCTGAGTGTCAGCTGATCAATTGGATCTTCTTTTGTTGCCCTGCAAAAGAGAACAGAGCTGTAAAGCAGGTTAATGGGGTGGGGAGGGAATGGGATTTTGCAGTAACCTTCCCCCAGGAATGAGGAAGGAATAGAGATTTTACAGTATCCTTCCCCTGCCACACCTATCAAAACATGCCCACCAAGCCATACCCATCAAGCCACGCTCACAGAACTGGTAGTAAAAAAAATTGAATCCCACTACTGCCCTAACCTGGTCTTTCTGGTCTCTCAGTAGTGCAATCACAGGTGATATTCAGCAGGTTCTGATCAGTTCTGGAGAATTGGTAGTGGAAATTTTGAGTAGTTCGGAGAATCAGCAAATGCCACCTCTGACTGGAGATTTTACAGTATCCTTCCCTGCCATGCCCACCAAGCCACGTCCACAGAACCAGTAGTAAAAAAAATTGAATCCCACCACTGTAGTGCACTCAGTGTCCCTATGACAGTGTCCATCCATAATGTTGTTGGTTGTCCTCTTCTTCCCTTTCTTTTACCTTTTCCTGCCTTCTCCAAAGAGCTGAGTGAAGATGTGCAAAGCAGGATAACAAGGGTTTTTTTTTTTGCCCCAGCTCCCTGTACATGTTGAATTTTTTGCCCCAGCTCCCTGTACACGTTGAATTAAATTTTAAATATTTTATTCCTTGCTCAATGAAAGTCATGGTGCCTCTTTCAAAATTAATCAGAGTAAATTGAAAGCAAAGTTTTTCTTGCTTTTTGTTTTTACAATAACTATTTTTGCTTCCCAAACAAAATAACGTTCAAGAAACCTATAATAGAAATAAGGGCCAGTGGCAGGAAAAAGATCCTCATTGAACAGTCTTTAAATAAATTATATATAATGCAGACAGGTAGGCTTCTTGGAGTGAGTAAGAGTGTTGTTTATGCATACATAATTCATATGCTTATTCCTGCCTACTTGCTGAACAATTACATAGAAACATTTTTATCATGATCCAATAGGCTGGTAGTGGGAATGTGCATAACTATGGCATGGGGCCAGGTGACTTGAGGAACTGTCTCATCCCACTCGGATTGGCCCATTCCACCCATGCCAGGAGAGCTGCAGGCCACAACAATCAACGAATTCTGGCTGGTGGGGTCCAAGAGAAGAGCCTTCTCTGCCATGGCTCCTATCCTTTGGCCCCTCTTCCACTCTAGAAATGAGATCACCTCCCACTTCACCCCAGGAGCTTGAAGACCTGGCTTTGCCAGTTGGCCTGGAGCTTCAATGGGAGAAATGTCATGCTGGAGATGGTTGATAGATTAATAACAGATCCCACCCATTCCCGCTCATCTTACTTCCTCCCTGCACATCTTTTAATTATAGTTGATAATTTGTACTTTAATAGTGTTTCAGTCATATTGCATACATATTGTTGTATTGGTTTATTCTTTTTAAAGTTGTAAGCCTTCCAGAGTCACCCTAAGGTGAGGTGGGCAGCAAACAAAATTAATAATAAATAGATAGATAGATGATAGAGATAGATAGATAAATAGATAGATGATAGATAGATAGATAGATAGATAGATAGATAGATAGATAGATAGATAGATAGATAGATCCTTTGCCTTGAATAATAGCAGATTTGAACTGGAACCAATGTTGTAGCTAGAGGAAGAAAGCAAATATTAATGGATAAATCTTATCTATGTAATCATAGTCCTCTATTTGCTTTTCAGTCCGCATAAATTATCTCAAGTAATGCAACGCATTTGTCTGATAGTTGAGCACCGTTCAGTGGGCTCTACATTTTGTCTTATACCTGGAATCTGACTGTGCTGCTGCTGTAGTTACATTGTTCAAAAACAGCTTTTTCAGAGCCTTGAGTCATAGCAACAATGGTCTTTAATAGATCAAACAATGCAGCACACTGTATCTGTTTTTTTAAAAAAGGACCTTTGTTTGGAATTATTGGAACTCATTTACAGGAAAGATTCTTCTTCCAAAAATAAAATCTTCCCGAGAGCTGAAAGCTTAAGGGTATTAGTAGTCTGGAACCATAACAAAACCAGCTCATGATAAGTCCAAATGTGGTCGAATGGCATTTGTACTTAGTGTGGTCATTGCTTTGTTATGATAACATCAACAATCCATTTGGAATTGCTGCAAAAGTATTATTTTAAGAATATCATCTGGATAAGTAGAGAGAGACTGGTTGCCATTTACCTGCAACCGCACAAAGGTTTTACTAACGTTTTTTTTCTCCAATTGATATAGCCACACAATTGTTCTGGATGGAAGGTTTCATGATAGATGCTCTTAAGAGTGTGCAAATAATTGATTCAAAGATTCATTGGTGATTTGAATTTCTGAATGCAATCAATTTCCCAGATTAGACTGTTGATTCAGATGGAATCATTAAAATAAATTCTCCTGAAGCAGGAGATAAAACAGTGAGGGCTATCTAATCAGGGGTGTCAAACTCAATTTCATTGAGGGCCACATCAGACTTGTATTTGAGCTGGAGGGGATGGGTGTGTGAGGCCAGGGTGAGCAGCACTTGTGTCAGGAGCACCTGTGGTGGCCCAAGTGCTCTGCCAGCAAAAATGGAGCTCAGGAGGATTGCATGTGGCCTTCCCAAGCTCCGTTTTTACTGACAGAGAGTTGCAGGAGGTTGTTGCAGCTGGAAACGGAGCTCAGGAAGGCCTCCCATTTTTGCTGGCAGAGACACCATGGTCCACTCCTTTGCTATTTTCAGGGCAGCCCCTTTAGCCAGATCTAAATACCCTGCACGCCAGATATACCCTGAGTTTGATGCCCCTGATCTAGATCTAAGGAAAATTGAAACATTGAGCAAAAATAAAAACATGTACCTGGTACTTAATAAACCACAGCATATACCCAAATTTCCATAATCAAGACATAACAGTAAAACAACACATCAAACAGCAAGTATATGAGATGATACACATGAAATAGGCACAAAAGTAGACTTGAAGCTTGTCAGTTCTCTATATATTGAGCCTTCATCCTTCGAGACCGAGAATCACATCTTGCCTTCTTGCTTGGGCTGAGAGAAAGTGACTTGCCCAGAGTCAACCAGCTGGCTTTGTGTCTAAGGCAGGATTAGAATTCATTGTTTCCTAGGTTCTAGCCTGATGCTTTAACCACCACACCAGACTGGCTATCAGGGAATCGATATATATTTTACTAAAGAATATTTAATTTTAAAAAATCTACTTTGTTTTGAAAAAAAATTCCCCCAAAATTGAACAAATTATTCTATAAAATTATAAATACATAAAGTGGATTTTTCAAAATAGGATTATGACATGATTAAATACAAGTGTCCTGCTTTTCCCTGACTACTCTCCTTCCTTTCAGAAAACTAAAATGCCAAGATAGAAAAAAAAAATAGCAGGCTTCTGGCCATTTTTTCTAGAAAATATTCATCAGGGACATTTCCCTAAATTATGTGATTTTTGCTAAAATTATCTTTTCTTTCTAATGTTCAGCGCCAAGCCAGTCTTGAGAAAAGTGATAGTGGTGTCCAGAACTTCACAGAGTGCTTGGCTTGACATTGTAGAAATTTGATACACACTTTAAAAGTCCCTCTCTCTATTTCTGTTGAACTTTGCAAGGCTATTCTTGGCTAAAAGCACATGTCCCCACAGTATTCCTCGGATGCTAACAAAAGAAGCCACAGAATTAAGGGAAAGAAAACGTGTGCCCAGAAAATTCAAACCTTCTCAAACTTTGCCCAGTGAAGACTGACTCCCCAGAAATCCAAACAGAAAAACATTGTGGGCTGGGAAAATATTTGAGATCAATGCACGTGACTTTGCACAACTATTTTGAGCATAGTATTATTGTGAGGAAAAGTTGTGCACCCTGACTTGCAGCCCAAGATAAGCTGATCATACAAAGGGAAAATATCTTTCAATGGCAATTAAGCACATATAAAAGCTTCTAGGCTAAATCTCTGACATTTCCTGGTTAAAAATATCAACAGCAGCACAGCAGGGGAAAAATAACATAGGTAGCTCTGTACTGGAGAGAGAATATATCCAGGCAAGATGCATTAACCATGGGTGCAGAGTTATGGGCATTCAGTCTCATGCCATATCTTGTGGAATAATCTAATGTTGCTTCCATTTCCTTGGAGTGCCTGGCCAAAGTCAGCAGCAGCTGGCATAAAATTGTGGCAAAATAAACAAAAAAGTAACAATTTATTTCAAAATCCATCCACAACAGGGAAGCCCTGGGAGATAAGCCCTGAAACTTAATTCTTGAGAAGCTGAGGCTTGACCTTGAGGCAAAGTATGTGCTCTTCATGAAGCTACAGCAACTTTAGTTGCTCAGACTGGATCCACATATTTTGTTCCGCCAATGGAGCAACGTAGAAGACATTTTCTAGCCTAGCTGCCTGGTATTTTTAATCTCTTAAGACCGCTATGATGCTTTGCCTTTTTTGTGCAAGCTTCCTGCTGATAAATTCAAACCATATTTTAACCTGAAGGAATAAAGAAGTACTTGAATCACAATATCCAAAATACCAAGGTCCCTTAACTCTAGCAAGCTTCTTTTAATAGCAAGCTCATTTCAGTAGTTCTTATGCTCTATGAACTCCTGGGGGCCTGTGATGTCATCACAGGGGGTCTGAGAAGGCTTGAAGAAATGTTATGATTTAAATCTTGAGTTTGGTCTGTGTAGGTCTGTGGTCTGTGGCCATGATCTGTGGCCACAAAAGGTATTTACAGGGGGTCCATGGTGAAGAAAATGCTGAGAACCACTGGCTTGCATATACTACTGTATCCATGAGCAAAACAAAGATGTCCCCCTTTGGGGTATGTGTGCCATGTTGAGTCATATACAGATAACAGATAATTAGAGTTGGAAGTGACCTTGTAGGTCATCTAGTCCAAACCCCCGCCACCCAAGCGGGAGACCCTACACCATTTCTGACAAATGGCAGTCCAGTCTCTTCTTGAAAATCTCAAGTGATGGCGCTCCCACAACTTCCGAGGGCAACTTCTGTTCCATTGGGTGATTGTTCTCACTGTCAGAAATACAAAGGGGTGGGGCTTGCATTGAAGTACTCCTTCCACCACAGTGCCAATTTTGAGGCTCACAAAATACCCTGAGCATGCTACTATTGCAGAAGCCTTTTCATTTCTCATTTTGAATGGACAATGCAGCACTTCAAGGCACAGAAAGATTTTATTCCTTTTCATTCTCCAATCCCAATGCTGAATCTCAGTCTGGTTCTAGATTTCCTACAGTCTCCTGTCCTGTGCCTGGACAACTCCCTTTCCCCTTACTGTAGCAACAGTGTTGTTTTGAATGCCAACTCTCCCTGTTTTCTAAGGAATGATCTCGCTGCTTTGTAAATCAGGTCTGAAGTTAAGGTTCTTGAGAACAGAATTGCAGAATTGTTAGGGGATATCTATATTGCACTTTCATCGGTTGAAGTATCTGCCTTCATTTCTCTCCCACATGGCCCCAGCAGCCAGTTCTCAGCTTTCTTGAGCAGAGATAATATTTTTAGCCAGTTCAAATCTTGTGGTTTAGATATATCTTTTAACATTCCTGGCCACTTAAGAGGATTTTGGAGGTCACTTGTCTGACAGCCTTAAAAGCAACTTGATTCTTTATGTGATTCCCATCTTGTTATAGCAATGGGGATCTTTGAAGATGATATGCATCTTGCCAATTTGCACAATATATTGTGATATAAAATAACACATAATACATTACACATAATGCTTCCCTATTTTTATATGCAAACAACTGAATTACATCAGTGTTCTTCAAGTTTCATTTTTTGTATAATTTGCTTCCTCAGTCTTCTGTATTTTGTTCCTATTTATTAATGCAGTCCATTTATATCTGTCCTTTCATTCATCTTGAAGTGGCTAGTATCAAGTCACATCTGCTCATATTCTCTAGGACTGGATAAGCAACTTGTAGCTGTGGGCCATGGGTGGCCTTTGGATCCATTCATGCAGTCTTAGCACAATTTCAAATCAACAGTCTGTTTCTTTCAAGCAGATGTTAACTGAAGCTTAAGAGAGAGAAAATAGAATGTGTTCAAAAGGGAAAAGAAAGAAGGGATGTCAAAAAGGAAGGAGAATGGGCACTCCTACTTATTCTTGGTTGAAGCTCCACTTAATTTATTCTGCCACCTCTTAATACTGGCATGCACAACGGCCTCCACTGGTTTTCCTGCTGAAAGATGTTTGTGTGTTTTCCCCCCCTCATGATTCCAGTTTTTATTTTACAAGCAAGACAATTATTTTATGGTCCCATTAAACCAGCAGCAGCTTTCACAAGCACAGTGTGCTGATGACATACCAATGAGGTTACATCAGTCTCCACCAAAAGCTGAGCACTTTCAATTCAGAGCATGCATTAATGTGTAAGAAATATATCTGGAACTGTCTGCAGATCAGCTGCTAAAGGTACTAAAAGTTATTATTACCTTAGCAAATGTGATAACACATCAGAATTTGCATCTCGGCACCCAGAAGAGTGTGCCAAAGCTACAGAGTGTGCTTGACTGAGGTTCAACACAAGGATGGACTATCCCAACCTTAAATTTAGGCTGTAAATTAACATCTCTTTCTATGTTCAGATAAAGAAACATAATTCTGTGCCTGGCAGATTATCTTTTTGGTTAATTTGACAGAAGGAACTGTTAAATCAGGAACTGTTAAACTTTTACAAGAAAACCATCCACTCCGTTGCACTGTATGGCACTGAATGATGGGCAGCAACAACAGGGACCGAAAGCTCTGTCCATGCCATGGAAATGCAAATGCTCCATTGGATATCAGGCATCTCCCTTCTTGATCACATCACAAATGACACCATTCGACAGCATTTTGGTGTGGTACCAATTACAGAGAATATGAAAGAAGGCCAATTCCACTGGTATGGACATGTCCAGAGAGCAGCACCTTCCACCATTGCCAAGACAGCCTACCAACTAGAAGTCAATGGCTGGCAACTTTGTGGGTGCCAAAAACAGAGATGGCAAGACACCATCAACAAAGACATGCAAGCTGGGACTTCCAGTTTGGGCTTCTTCAGCAATGAACTGAAATCGCGACCGTGCATGGTTTTGATCCATGCTTGCCGCTGGAGCACCCCGAGCCACCCAGATTTGGGGATGAAGCCACCCCGTAGAGGTGGTGAAGAAGGGGGAGCCATCAGCTGGGTTGAGGAGAGCCACACCTCTCCTTCTTGGCTGGCCATTACTCCCTTTCCCAAAGGCGGTTGCAGCGGTTGTCAGAAATGGTCACCTCAAAGAAGAACCCGACCAGACAAGATTGTGCAGGAGGAAGTTTAAAGGAGAAAGCTTGACTTGAGTGGAGAATATCTATTTAAGGTACCTGGAACCTAAACTTTAAAGACTAATACTATTCCTAAAAAAGATTTTAAGCAGCAAAAAAGAAAGGGAAAGGAAACGGAATTGGCTTTTCTTCCTCTCACGTTGACAGTTTTAATTGACTTGGAACATTAAGAAGATATTCGAATAAGAAATGGATACTAATCCTGCTATATATTTGCATATTTACCTATGATGGGTTGGTCCATGGGAGCGGGAGATTTGAAGAGCCATCATTGGCCACAAGCCGCGAACAGCCGGCTATAAAAAAGGCTGCTACGGTTTCTCCGTGCTCAGATTCTAGAAGGAAATAAAGTAATAAAAAGGTCGACTGGGGCTTGAGTCTCCTTTTCTACAATGCAACACTGGCGACGAAGGTGGGATTCTGAGACAAAGGAGCCCAGTTGAGAACATGGCAATGAGGACCAAACGGGACAAAATGGCCGGGAACAACTTGCCACTTGCACCATTCAACCCAACAACCGAGGACTGGAAATCATACATCGACCGATTCCTCATGTTCCTAGAAGGGAGCGACCTCCATGAAATATCCGAGAATAGAAAGAGAGCCATTTTCCTCACCCATTGCAGTCCCACAGTATTCAAAATGGCCAAGGCATTAGCGGCACCCACCAATGTAAAGATAATGGCGTGGACGGACCTAGAGAAATTACTGTGAGCCCACTAAACACCAACCATTTCATGCCTCATCAAAAGAAACAAATATTATCTGCACAATCAAAAGGAAGACTAGAGTATCGGAGATTTTGTTGCAGGACTAAGAGACATTGGTGGAGCATGCGAATTTCTAAACATGGTTGAAGCCACGAGGTGAAGCCACCGCGTGGTCCTTGGATTAAAGGACCGTACACTACAGGGTCGATTACTAACAAGACCTAAGATAGCACTAAAAGAGGCAATAGAAGAAGCCACCGCAGCTGACGCCACACAGAAATCGACAGCCACAATGCAACAAATGAATAAAATACCAAAGGAAACCAAAAAAGCCACTGATCAAACACACAATAAGACACCAGTGGAAACTCAAAAACTCACCACCACAACACACCAATGGGGACATCGAATTCCTATCAGAAGACGAAGAGGAAGAAGAAGAGGTAAATCAACTCTGGTTGGAAAAAGGAGCAAAATGAAAGAAGGTCAGAATTTCGTTGTGCCAGGTGTGGAGGTAACCATCCATGTTCCGAATGCTGTTTCTTCGATGCTATTTGCAGATATTGTGAACAGTGGGGACACATAGCTAGGGCATGCCGAACAAGAAATAACTATGGCCCTAGACAAAGATGGAATACCTAGGGGACCATGGTCTAGAATACACATTGATTTTGCAGGACCAACTAAAGGACACACATTTTTAATAGTCGTAGATGCTTACTTAAATTGGCTAGAGGTAAGCATCATGCACTCAACCACAATAGAAGCTGTTATTAGAGAACTAAGGAAATTTTTTACGATACATGTATTGCCGGATTTAGTTGTATCCAACAACGGACCACAATTCATGGCAATAACATTCAAAGGGTTCCTGGCAGAACAAGGGATAAGACATGCACTTATAGTGCCAGGATATCTGGCTACGAACGGACGGGTGAAACGCATGGTCCGTTACACAAAGGAAACACTGCACAAATTAGGACCTGGAGATATACAAGAAAAAATAGACAAACTACTAAGCATACAACACATGACACCCAACACCACAACAAATAAAAGCCCAGCAGAATTATTAATGGGAAGGAAACTAAGGTCAAACCTAAACAGATTACACCCCACATATAGCCCAGAAAAGCCAGCAGACTTCTCCAGTAAGTGCTGCACATTCAAAACAGGGGACCTAGTATATGCAAAAACCTCACAGGGGAACCATTGTGGATATCAGCAAAAATAACCCAAATAACAGGGCCCTGGTCATACAGGGTAGACACAGAGGACAGGAGGAACTGGAGGAGACACATAGACCAAATCAGATTGAGAACCACACTGAGAAACACAAACAATCAGGAAGAAGGAGAACCGTCAGATACAAACAGAAGGGGAGGGTGAGATCCTCCACAAACCTCTAGCAAAAACAATCCAACCAGAGAGGGGGGAGACTCCTCAAACACAAACAAAAGGGGGGAGACCCTCCACAAGTAAAAGAATTGACAAAACAAACCCTAACAACTGCACAACAACCAATACTAACATTAGTTCCAATCGGAAGTCACAAACATGTACCGGAATCCATAGAAGGAGAAAACAACTTGGGGAGACTGGAGCAGGCTTCAAAGAACCAAATGTCTATCAATTCCTTTTTCAATGGGACATGCTCACCATTTTATCATGTAAGAGCATTATATGAATGGCTGTGCCCAAAATACCTTAAACTGCTGTTAGAAATGTCAAAATTAGCAAACCTTGCTTGCAAAAAATTGCTGGAATAAAAGAACCTATAACTCATCTATATCACATTACAATTCTTACTCTACAACTATATACAAATTGTCTATATTATATTTTGATATCCCCCATTCAATCAGAATTGCCTCCAAGGCAGTTTGATAAAACAATATCTCACAAGTAGAAATAAATGTGAACTAAAAATAGCAAATAAATGAATAAATGTATGAAGTTAAAAAAACAACCATCAAATGCCTCCAAATGTCCTGGAAAATAAATAAAAATGGGTAGTTTTTTCTTATTGTTAGTGAAAACCTAACCTGATATAGGGATACAAATGGCAGAAGTACAGCTGCCCTGCTAAAATTCACATCCCTTCTTCATCATAGGATCAACCACAGCAACACACTAAATTGCATCCTGAAACAAATCCTTGCAGATTAGTCTATGTTTAGACTAATCCAAGTGGAAGGCAATCCAAGTGGGCATTGTACAAGCTTATAAAAAAGATATTAATGCCACTTAAGCAAAGTTGAAGATTGAAGCATATTTCCTAACCAGTGGATCCAGATGGATAGAATATTATAACCCCATTCATCTAGATCAGGGGTGTCAAACTGGCGGCCTGTGGCCTGGATGCATAATGCTCAGGCCATGCCCACCCAGTTCCGTGAAGGGAGAAAACATTGAGAAATGTCATGATGGCAATGTGACAAGGTGAGTTTGACACCTATGATCTAGATGAATACCTCCTTTAATTATCTAAAGGACCATTCCAGTAGTGGGATTCCATTTTTTTTACTACTGGTTCTGTGGGCATGGCTTGATGCGCACGGCAGGGGAAGGATACTGTAAAATCTCCAGTCAGAGACGATATTTGCCGGTTCTCTGAACTAATTTCCGCTACCGGTTCTCCAGAACTGGTCAGAATCTGCTGAATACCACCTCTGGACCACTCAATTCCAGTCTATCTGGGTTAAGTTTTCATTTGAACGCCATCAAAACAGCATAGATAAGGATATGAATGACATAGATCAATGATGGCTAATCTTTTCGGCACTGAGTGCCCAAAATGCACAAATCCCCCAAAAGCAATGTGCGTGTGTCCCCTGCGCATATGGCTCACTCCTGCACATGTGTCCCATGTGCATGTGTATGCCCCCCATGCATGCCCCTATTCCCCACACATACACACACATCTCCTGCATGCATCCTGTGCATGTGCAGCAGAGACCCGAAGACCAGCTAGCTGGTGGGAGGTGTGGGTGCATGCGTGATGGAGTGAAGCTGGGGTGATAGCTTGCATGCCCACAGAGAGGGCTGCGTGCCATAGGTTCGCCATCATGGAGATAGGTGGTCAATTCATCTTTGCAGTCCTCTTTAAGTGGTTTACAGGGTGAGCATATTGCCCCTAACAATCTGGGTCCTTATTTCACTGACCTCGGAAGGATGGAGGGCTAAGTCAACCTTGATCCGGTCAGAATTGAACTCCTGCAGTGAGCAGTGAGTTAGCCTATAAATACTACATTCTAACCACTGTGCCATCATGGTTCCAATAATAATAAAAAACTGAAAGTTTAATAATTAAGCTCTCAATTGCATGATGCATATGACTTCATAACAGAAAAGTGACAATATAGATGAGATTTCCATTTGGGAAATAGATAGATCAGCCTTAAAGCTAGTCTGTTTTGCTGGCAGATGAGCAACAGAATACCTTCAAAGCGATATTGGGGTTTTTCCTTACCCTTTTCCTTAAATGTCAGGGAAAAATCAGCGAAAGTCTAATGTGAAGGATAGTAGGGCTGTGGCCTGTTCTTTCTCTAGGATATGGATACTTTGAATCATACCATCTCACTTTGGCCACCAAGGAAACCAGCAGCCAGCTTACCTTGGATCAGTACAATATAATATGGAGGCTAATTGCGAACTGCCCAGGATAGAATATGGTGCTTTACAGATGATAGCTCAGTATTGGAGGAGAAGTTAGACCCATAAAGTCTTGAAGTCAGTTCCAAATATATATCCATTCTATTTGTCTATGAGGTCCAGTGTAGATGACTAACAGCAAGATGGATGGTTTAGTTACAACAATGATGAGTATATCATTGGGAGACTTGAAAGAACCAATTAGGGATAGATCATGACAGAAAATATCTATGTGGTAACTTGGAGTCAAAAGTGACTTGATGGCACATATTCCATCCATCCATCAAGATAATTCTGCTTTGGCAGTTCAGAATCCTAGAGTTTTCCATACCTAATATTTAATTTCTTAAGGTATTGGGATTTAAGAGCTGACCAGATGTAAAGCTGATGCTATGAAGATGAATCAGCATTTTAAAATTATGTATGGCTCCACAGAAATCTTTTCCTCTTTAAGAGGTGTCTATATAAAGGCACCTATTAGAGGGCATGTTCTCTCTCTTTGTGTACTGTCGCCATTGCAGAGTTCTCTATATGGAGTTAAGAAGATTGATTGCTTGTCAGGTATTTGCTTACCACATATATTTCTGTATATGTCTTGCATATAAACCACTGTTAAATGTCTAAGCCTTTGTGTGCTGTGTTTTGCTCCTGGGTTGTCTCATAATAGTAGTCACGCTGCAAACACTCTCACTTAATCTTTTAAAATGAAGATGCCAGGGTTTGAACCTGGGAATTTCTGTATATAAAACATTCAGTTGGTTCAATTGCGAGGTACGATTTATTTTGTATAAATAGTTTGGATAGATGAGAAGAGACAAATTGATGCAATCTACTTTTGCCTTTCTGGACTAATAGATAACTAGTCAGAAATAAATTTGAATGCAACTTATACTTGCAAAGTCCTGAGGTACATGTCACAGCCATATCAGTGGCAATTCCTCACTGAGTCTACGCTTGTGGCAGAAAGTGCAAAATTTCAGATCACCATTTCTTTTTTAGTCAAAAAGATTTTAATATTAAAAAAGCAATAAAGCAAGGATTTGAGAGACTACATGAATTGCAACATATTACTGAAAGCTGAGATCTGAATTCCAAAACCACCATTCGATAAGCACTAAGGTTTGTGCAAACAGGAAGAGTCATAAAGGACTGGAGCAGATACCAAATTATCTTAATCTGAAGATCAGCACTGAACATCATTTTAAATTAATATTCCCTTCCCATTTTATTTTTCTCATTCCTATTCTAAAATTTTTGCCTTGAAATCCTCAGGTCCAAGCACACAACATCTATTTAGATGCTTGGATTCTGCAGAACATTCTGGACAAAATCTAACTCTGGACCAAGAAATATACAACTTCTTTCCTCTCAGAATCTAATCCCTCTTCCTTCTCATTGGAAAAGACAATGACATTGAAAATATTTAAAAACTTCTACAGCTAGTCAGCATCCTACTCAAAATTAAGAGTCCTCTTAATCTACTATAGCATACTTTTTATAATATTTGCATTATTTTGGTTCCTTCACACAGCAACTGTTAAGTGGAATGATCATTCCACAAGTTACAATTTCAGGACAAAAAAGGGTTTACTATTTTCTTAGTATAGTTCCTCCCATGTAACAAATAGTTAATATCTAGGCTAACTACTGCTTCTGGATTTGAGAATTTCTAATATAAGATAGAATAATCAGTGTTCCAGTTGTTGGCCATAAGCTCAGTTTCCTACATTGATTCTTATTCTCTAATGTTTGCCTCAAATTGCAGCTCAGATCTCCCTGGCTAATGCTAATTGTAACCATAGTATGTATTTCACACTGTGGTAGCAAAAGAAAAGAAAAGACCCATAATTCAAAGCCCATCACTGTGTTAAATCTTCTATCATTTTGCCACAGTTGGCATACCTCTGACTTAGTAAAAATTGAACCTATAATTCAGAAATTACTTTTCACTAAGATTCCATGGGAAAAAATGAGGATGTCCACATTCTTCCCCAGCCACCTCTACTGTATCTGAAGCCTTGTCAGCCTCAAGATATCTTCCAAAATAAGTATATTCTGTCTTCTAACTGTTGCTTCTCTGCTGCTATGCCAATTTACTTCTTTCGGCTGTCATGACAACGGTGGGAGGGGGGATCTTGGAGGGGAAGAAGGCTGGAGGTGTTTGGCATTCCTTTGCTGGGTTAGCAAGGGAGGGGGGATTCTTTTCTTTAACTTTCCATTACTTGGCTAGCCTTTGTCCCCTTTTGCGCAACTGCGAACTTTTATCAAAATATGTCAAGGTCAACTGACAAGAAGCCTCATCACCACCTGGAGATGACCACATGATCATATTCAGAAATTTTAATTGGAAGAATCATTTGAACTTTGGGGGGGTGGGAGCAATTCTATTCCTTTCTATTTGTGCTCTACCCGCCAATTTCTCAGTTTCGGAATTGGATCTGTAGTTTCCACTTTATTTTCCAGTAAAAGGATAACTTTGCTCTACCCCATGGAGTCTGAGTATTTCTTTCTTGGGATCTAAAGGGAGCACAGACTGACATTATTCTGAAACTCCCACATCAACCCACCCAGAGAAAATAGCAATTTTTCTTCCGAGGGGGTTTCATCTCATGTTGGCTCCAGCCAGCGATGAAGATGACCAGGGAGCTGCGGGGTGGCAGTCGATGCTGCTACCAGAGATGCCGGCTGCTGACCTGCTGACCGACCTGACTCTGGAAGAAACCCCAGCTGAGATGCCCAGATGGTCGTTGGGGGTTGGTTGGAGAGACCTTGAAGACCCCCCTCCTCCCAGAATCACTGTAAGATGAAAAGGTGCGAGGGAGCAGCTGTGGCAAGAGGGGGAGGAGATGGAATGCAGGCTGGATCAAGCCAGGAAATTCCTTATGGACGTTTCTGAGAGGCCCGGGACGGCTCCAAGGTATGAGGGGGAAGAGGGAGCGAGGTCAGCCTGGGAAAGTCGAGCTACCCCCACCCCCCTAGCCCAGCCTACACTGGCGCAGCCGCCCGCCGCCGCCCGGGGAGCCCCAGCAATAGGTGTGGTTCCTGGAAGACGCCACCTGCCCCCCCAGATGTGAAGTTTGGAGGAAAGCCCAGAGATTTGGGGTTTTTCCTGGTACAAGTCGGGAGCTATATGGCAGAATTTGAAAGGGAGTTCACCTCTGAAGCAGCCAAAGTGAGATGTGTTACCAGAACCCTGGAAGGGATGGCAGCAGACTGGGGGTTGACTTTGTACAATGATAACTCCCCCCAACTGCGGAGCCTCGATGTTTTCATGACTGCATTGAGGAGAAGGTTTGAGGACTCTCTGGCAGAGAGAAGGGCCAGGATCAGAATGAAGACCCTAGTCCAAGGGGGGAGATCTGTTGCTGACTACACCCAAGAATTCAGGCAGCTGGCATACCACATCCGAGGTTGGTCCCAGGGGGCCCTGGTAGAAGCCTACAAAGATGGCTTAAATGAAGATATATACCACACGTGCATCTCCAGAAGGGACCCATGTGATCTGCAGTCGTGGTACTTGCTGGCAGAAGAGGTGGATATTGATCTAACCTGAAGCAGATGCAGAGGAGGTCCTGTCTGGAGAAAACCGCTTTCCCCATGTCTCCGAGAGACCTCCACCCCCCAAAAGGGAGGGATGGCGGCAAGAGCCAAGACCATGGCCTGCTTCTGTTGTGGGAAGGAGAGCCATCGGATGGCGGATTGCCGGGTCAAGACGGACCCACCAAAAGCGCGGGGCCCAGGGAGGAAGCCCGAAAACCCCTCAACCAATCTTCGCAAGACCGGGCTGAAGACAAGAGAGTTTGTAGAGGTTGCCCTTTCGGCGGGAGAGGAGCTGGAACCTCCAACCCTCTTAAGGATACACACCCTAGCAGAACGTGCAACGGCAGTCTAGCAGGCAGGCAAATGATGTGAGATAAATGTTGTTGTAGTTTACACTCAGTAAGACAGACACACTGTGCCAGTTAAATAGTTTTTTATTCCAGCAAGAGTTATAGCATAGTCAAACAGTCCATATGTCATAAAGTAGTTCAGTCCATCCAGGGATTAATGAGTTGCAAAGTCCAGTGTTGAAAAAGAGGTCAGTAAACTTACAAATAATCAGTCCAGCAATATATCTCTTTTTCAGTCAGAGATATGAAGAAAATCAAACTCCTTTTCTTCATTTCAGCAACAGCAGGGAAAAACACTCAGTTATCACCATCAATCCAACATTGTCAGCTATCCAGTAAAAGCCAGCAAACAGTGAGCTCTATTGCTCCCTCTTATGGTGATTTTACAACCGCACCCAAAATACGTGTTTTACAGTTAAAGTGCGAGACCCTGTGTACCTACACTTAAACTCACTAACATAATTTATATATTATTTTTACCCAAACTAAGTTAGGTAACCAATGTTATCCCTAACAAACCCCACTCGACGAGAGCGAGACTGACTTGGAAGATGACGTCCCAGTAAGTCCTAACCAAGGGCCCATGACCATCCCAATCAAGTTAAGGGAGCCCACCTCTGGGACCGAGGGAGAGATGTTGGCCTTATTGGACTCGGGGTGCATGAGGTGTGTAATTAACATGAAAGTAGTTAAGGGTATGGGCATCAGACTGAGAACTTTAAGAACGCCCATATCTTTCTGCCAACTGGATGGATCTGTGGAGGGAGGTTGCCCTGCACGTTTTATAATGGAAACCCTAGAGATGACCATGGGAAACCACTGCGAGACCCTGTGTTTTATTGTGGCCCCTGGAATGGAACAGCCTCTAATATTGGGACTACCCTGGCTCCGGATCCCCATGTGAACTGGAGAAAGGGGTGGATACGTATCCGCACTGATTGGCCACCGGAAGGGGAGGAGCAACCCTATCTAGAAGGGGAGGAGAAATCCCATCCGAAGCCGCAGGTTCCAGCCGAGACAACTTCCGCAGGTGCCGAATGCGTGGAAGGGGAGGAGAAAATCCTGAAGGAGTATTGGGAGTTAAGAGAGGTGTTTAGTGAAGAGGCTTCCGATGAGCTCCCTCCTCATCAGTCAACCGATTGTAGTATTTTTATTTTTATTTTTATTACAAGTTTTATTAATTTTTTACAACAAACACAAACACATAAAACATAGGACATAACATAAAAACATCATCATTCTTCATAAATTTACAAGCAGTGTATCGGTTGGTTTACCACTCCTTTTTGTGCATCCATTTCATAGTCATCATAATAATTATGTTGCATAATAATTCATATCATCAATCAACAACCATATATCCCAATATCACTATTGAACAATCATTGACTGTAATTTAACTAATTCATACTTAAGCGAGATAACTATAGTTTAATTAATTTATTTTATAACAGATGATAAAATCCTACCAAATCTATCTTAATAAAATATTCTTAAAATATTATCAAAACCAAAAAGAAAAAAAAAAGTATATTCGTTATATCCTAGGTTTCTAAATATTCTATTATTTTATTGTATTATCTAACCATTGATAAAAAAAGATCCCAAACTTCATAAAATTGTTTATCTTCTTATTCTCTAATTTCAAATGTCAATCTGCTCATTTTAACACATTCCAATATTTTCTTAATGATTTCTTCCTCTAATGGTATTCTCTCACTTTTCCAATTTTTAGCAAATACAATCCTAGCCGCTGTTAATACATTTACAATCAAATATTTTAAATTTTTATTATATATATCAGGTAAGATTCCCAATAAAAAAATCTCCGGTTTCAAGTCTATATGTTTCTTTGTCATTTTTTCCAACCATATGCGAATTCTAGTCCAGTATTTCCTGGTCTCCTCACAAGTCCACCACATATGGCAATATGAACCAGGAATCTGATGAGATTTGCAGCATTTTTCAGATTTGTTCTTAAACATTCTTGCAATTCTTGTCGGGGGAAAGTGCCACCTATAAAACATCTTATACAAATTTTCTTTATATGCTGTTGACATTGTCATTTTATAATTTTGAGACCACAACTTTTGCCATTTCTCTAAATCAATTCCATATCCAAAATTCTTCCCCCAAGCAATCGTTTCTTTAACTTGTTCTTCCTCCAATTTAATTTCCAACAAATAATTATATAATTTTTTGATCACTTTTTCATCAGTACCTGTCAAAATCCTATCTAAGTCAGTCAATTTATCATAGACCCCTTCCATTTTAGAATCTTTAAGATACCTTGAATGCATTTGCGCATATGAAAGCCAATTCATCTTATAACTTGTTCTTCTAAATTTTGCATCATTTTAAGTTCACCCTTTTCATCTAGTAATTCCCCATATCTAACTGTTCGTTCCTTCTTATAGGTTATAGGATAAGAAAAAGCTTCAATAGTTGATAACCAAACTGGAATTTTCAAATAACATTGTTTCTTAATTTTCTCCCAATTCAACCATAACGATTCCCGTATATAATGCCTTCTAAAATAACCCTGAAATTTAGTTCCCTTATACCATAGAAAAGCATGCCAACCCAATAATAAATCATGTCCTTCTAATGCCAACAATCTAGTCTTTCTTAACGTTATCCATTCTTTAGCCCACATTAAATTGTTGTATTAACCAATTGTAGTATTGAATTTCTACCGGGGGTAATGCTCCCGAAACCGAAGCTGTATTCGATGACCCCGGGGAAGCTGGAGGAACTGAGGGCATTTATCGACAAGAACTTGCAACGGGGTTTCATCACACCTGCCAGACCTCGAGTGGCGGCCCCTGTGATGTTCCACAAGAAGAAAGATGGCTCCAAATGTCTGGTGGTTGTACCCCCTCCCTCTGATGAAGGACATATTAGCCCACCTGGCAAAGGGGAAGATTTTCACAAAGTTGGACTTGAGGGAGGCATACTACCGAATCCGGATTAAAGAGGGAGACGAGTGGAAGACTGCGTTCAATTGCCCGATGGGTTGTTTCCAGTTCAATGTTCTCCCTTTCGGCCTATAGGGGGCGCCTACTGTTTTCATGCAAATGATCAATCAAGTGCTTCATGAACATTTATACAAGGGGGTTCTGGTATATCTTGATGATATTCTTATCTACACGGAAACTAGAGACGAACATGTGAAACTGGTACGCTCTGTGCTGCACAAGCTGAGGGCCACCAAATTGTACACCAAACTATCCAAGTGTGAGTTCCATCAAGAAAAAATCAACTACTTGGGATATCGTATCTCCCCCGAGGGCATTGAGATGGACCCAGAGAAAGTGTGAGTCATATTGGACTGCGCCCCACTGAGAACCCGTAAACAGCTTCAAAGTTTTCTTGGATTTGCCAACTTTTATCAGCAATTCATCCCGTCTTTTGCTAAAATAGCCATGCCCATCACCAACCTCCTGAAAACAAAGGGGGAATTGAAACCAAAGCCCAGCCAACCATTGAATTGGACCATGGAGTGCCAAGCTGCATTTGAAAAGCTTAAAAGACTTTTTGCTGCAGAACCAGTACTGAAACACCCAGACATGGATGCCCCTTTCGTGATCCAAGCTGATGCGAGTGATGTGGCGGTGGGGGTGGTCTTACTTCAATTAAATGAGAAGGGGACACTACAACCGTGCGCTTACACCTCTCGTAAATTGACTGACAGTGAAAGGAGATGGGCTGTTTGGGAGAAGGAAGCGTTTGCAGTCCATTGGGCCTTACTAGCTTGGAGGCACTTTCTGGAAGGAGCGAAACACCCATTTGAAGTATGGACTGACCATAAAAATCTGGAAGCTTTAAAAACTTCTCGCAAGCTATCCCCTAAGCAAGTTAGGTGGGCTCAGTTTTTCAAGCGATTCAATTTCTCCTTGAAATATATCCCAGGGGGGGAAAAATTTATGGCAGATGCTTTGTCTAGAATGCCTCAATACAACAGTATCCATAAAGAAGTGATAAGGCCAATCGTGTCCACTACACAGCTGGCTGCCCCTGTAGTTACCCGCACGCAGAAGAGAAATCAGGAGAGGGATCTGTCCACTGACCTGATGGAATGATATAAGGAGGCTTTGAAAATGGATGAGTGGTTCTTGGCAAATGCGAATAACTGCACCGTTCGAGATGGTCTAGCTTGGATAGGCGCCAAATTGTATGTACCTCAAAACCTGAGAAATCAAGTGTTGCAACAAACTCATGATTCCAAAGTGGCTCGTCATTTTGGTTTTGTGAAGACCCTACATTTGGTGAAATGGCAGTTCTGGTGGCCTTTGTTGAAAAAGGACATCGAGACTTATGTAGCGAGCTGTCCAATTTGCACTTCAGCAAAAAGACCTCCTGGTAAATCACCAGGGCTGCTGCAAAATGTGGCTAGGCCAACCGCTCCTTGGAAGAAAATTTCCATGGACTTTATAGTAGACCTACCTGAGCGCAGTGGACACACAGTCATTTGGGTGGTGACTGACTTGCTCTCCAAACAAGACCACTTCATCCCTTGCTCCAAGATCCCTTCTGCGAAGTCATTGGCCAGACTGTTCATTATTCATGTCTACAGATTACATGGTGTACCTGAGTGAGTAGTTTCTGATGGAGGAGTCCAATTTACCTCGAACTTCTGGAGAGAATTTTTGAAGTTAATAGGCTCCACCCAGAGCTTAAGCTCCACCCACCATCCCAAACTAATGGGGCTTGTGAGAGAACTAACGGGGTGCTAGAGCAATACCTCAGATGTTACATAAATTATCAGCAAGACAACTGGGTGGATCTACTGCTTTTGCGGAGGTAGCATACAATAACTTTGTTCACAGCAGTACAGGGTTTACTCTTTTCAAAATAGCAACGGGGCAAGATTTTGTGCCCATACCTGAACTACCTGGTGAAAACCCCAGTGTTCAGTTGTTGAGCGACTGGATATCTCAACTTCAACTTAATTGGCCGGTCGCCCGTAAAGCTTTGGATGAGGCGCACCAATCTCATAAGAAATTTACTGACAGAAAGCGAGCCTCGCAGAGGTCGTATCAGGTGGGTGATAAAGTATTCCTCTCAACCAAGTATTTGCAGACCACTCAGAAATCGAAGAAGTTAGGTCCTAAGTATGTGGGGCCTTTTCCCATTGAGGGGATTGTAAATCCTGTGACTGTTCAATTGACTTTACCAAAGACTCTTTGTCGTATTCATCTGGTTTTCCACGTCAGTTTGTTGAAACCCAAGCATACCTGTGCCTTGAGACTGACCCAGTCTGATCCCCCCATACCATTGTTGATTGAGGGTGAACAACATTTCGAGATTAAAGAAATTTTAGACTCCAGGAAATGGAGGGGTCGTATCCAATATCTTGTAGCTTGGAAACATTTTCCTCCATCCTATGCTGAATGGGTTAATGAGAAAGACATTAGGGCTCCTGAACTGCTCAAGAATTTTTATGCCAAATACCCTGATAAATCATAGAGATGTATATCAATGTTAACATATTTTTTCTTACAGGGACTAATGTCCTTCTTCTAGGGAGTCCGAATGTCAGCCTCAAGATATCTTCCAAAATAAGTATATTCTGTCTTCTAACTGTTGCTTCTCTGCTGCTATGCCAATTTACTTCTTTCTGCTGTCATGACAATGGTGGGAGGAGAGATCTTGAAGGGGAAGAAGGCTGGAGGTGTTTGGCATTCCTTTGCTGGGTTAGCAAGGGAGGAGGGATTCTTTTCTTTAACTTTCCATTTCTTGGCTAGCCTCTGTCCCCTTTTTGCAACTGCGAACTTTTATCAAAATATGTCAAGGTCAACTGACAAGAAGCCTCATCACCACCTGGAGATGACCACATGATCATATTCAGAAATTTTAATTGGAAGAATCATTTGAACTTTGGGGGGGGGGAGCAATTCCATTTCTTTGTATATGTGCTCTACCCACTAATTTCTCAGTTTCGGACTTGGATCTGTAGTTTTCACTTTATTTTCCAGTAAAAGGATAACTTTGCTCTACCCCATGGAGTCTGAGTATTTCTTTCTTGGGATCTAAAGGGAGCACAGACTGACAAGCCTGACCCTTCACAAGGCTATAAAGAAGTCAGAAAACTGTACACAAGCTTAGGGAAGATCAGGAAACTGTTATTCATGTTGGTTGGATCACTCCATGTCCAAAGCATCAAGATATGATACTTTTTGTGCAATGTTTCCCTAATGCTAGAATCATATACAGTATGTCCAACCCTAAAGCACCACACAAAAACTTACATCTGATGACATCATCATTTATTGTTTTATTTCTTTGTTTTACACTACAGGTAGTCCTCATTTAAAAACCACAATTAGGACCCACAACTCAGTTGTCAGCGAAAGTGCAACACTGCTTATGGTCTTACTTCAGCTTTTCTTGGCTTGACAGACAAGGTTGCAAATTCAAAGATTGGTCATAAAATTACTGTTCCGGACTAGCAGGCTTGTAAACCTGCAAACCTGATTGGTCCACTAACAGCGGGTCGTGATTGGTCGCTCCGTGCTAATCCGATTGGCTGGTTAATGGGCTGCCACGATTGGACAACCCAAGCGCAGCAAGCTTAAATCACTGTCATTGGACATTTAGCCGCAGCCAGATCTATAAAAGGAGCTGCTGCGGCCAGGCTTTTTCGCTCTGATCAGAAGTCACTAATAAAGAGTTGAAGTTACTATCCGAGGTCTCGTCTCCGTTATTGCGCCCATCCTTCCAGACACAACAATTACTTTTTCATCAATAAAACAGAAGATAGGGAAAATCAAGAAACACGAAGGAACGGAAAGATGAGGCCATCTCCATGTGCTCTAATTTGCATAATTTCTGCAGCTATACATCACTCATAAAGACTGTTTATTGCCATAGCAATGGCTTGTGTGATGACCCAGGGGGGAATACAAAATAAACACAGTCATAAAAACCCGGTGAAGCCCCTTTTACTCCTTCACTTTGCTTCCAAGCTCCAAATATCCTTGACAGAAGACAAAAAACTCCCACATAAGCAGTTACAAGAAGGAGGGAATAAAACAACACAAACCAGGCAAGATAAGGGCTGGAAGACATCCACAGATATCAGGACACACACTGGGAAGGACGCCAAACTCAGAGAGGAACCATAAACTAGAGATATTTCCATGCTTTGTTTCCAGCATTTGCACATGTATTCAGTTGTCACAGCTGCAGCCCATGAAGAAGATCAAGGCCCCTCCTCCCAAGTAGACCACATCTCTCCCTTATCCTCTCCTCCCTGCATGACCTAGGATGGAGAGGGGATGGGCTTGGGTCCTCCTCTGACTGCCAAGCCAGCCTCTGCCCTTCCTCCACCACCTCCGGAGCCACACTTCCACTCCCTGTAAGCTGTTCCTCTTCTCTCTCAGAGGCAGCCTGCACCAGGGGCATGATAGCTTGGAAACACAGAAATGCTATAGTACTACTTTATATTCTCAATCCCTGGAGTTTAGGCTCTGCAAATCATTGGAAAGATGTGTTTTGCAAAGGATGTCAATGCAAGCAAACATCTCTCCTCAAAGTAGCCACAACTTACATGGCTGAAGGCTACCTCACTTGTCTTTATGTTCATAGACAATGCTTCTTTGAGTCTGCCAGAAAGGTGTGTCTCACCTATCTTTGCCAGAAACTGTAACTGTTTACATTACATTAGCTTAAGAGAAAATAAAGTAGTTTTCAAAGTAATTGCTGTGCCGAGTGTCTCTCAGAACTGAGAGTGGAGAAATGGTCCAGAGTAAGGATAAAATTAACTTGATAGTCACCGTGTGAGTCTGAAATGTGAAGAACTTTCCTAAGTTATCATCACTCATGTAGAACCACAAGTGGCTGAACAAATGGAACAGCTTGGCCTTCATGAAAATATTGCTGGTCTCATATTGCATTCCTCAAAGAATTGGGCTCCTGTAACTTGATTTGCATTCCCTTTTCAAAAGATCCATTTGTAACGTGTGATTCTCTGCTGTTCAATAAAGACACGCAAGTCTATTGACTTCTGTGATGCTAATTACCAGCCCAATCTTCCGCATGTCTTCTTGGAAATAAAATTGAGGGAAGTCAGTAGAGGATTTTAGTTTGAGTAGACTGAAAGAGAATAAGAATTAAGGCTGTAGTTTGGTAGGATGGGAAAGTTGCTGTAGCTCATTTACTTGATTCTATCCCTATTGCTTTCTATGGTCTATCAAGATTATTGTAGGAGGAGAGGTAGTAGCAAAAAACAACAACAACAAAAAAAAAAAAACAGAAGAATTTTGGTTACTAATGTAATTGTGTTTGCTACATTCCTGGTCCTATTCTTTGGTTTATTATGTAAGGAAATATTTATTCAGGAAATTGTGCATGTTCCCCCACCCAAGAAAAAATCTATTCCATTCTAAGATAACTGTAAAGATTAATATATCATCTGTGACAGTTTGACAGATTCAGTCTTGATTTTCTCATGAAATAAATATTAGACCTCTAGGCACAGGAAGGCAGCTGAAATCTCCTAGTTCCTGAGCTGGCAGAAAAATGTCACAATTACTATACTTCCCCAGCAACCAAATCCTATTCCGTCTCAATAACAAGTCCTGTGTCTGGTGCTTTCCTTATGGTTTAAAACAAGATAGGTTAATGAAAGCTTTGTTTCATCTCCCACTGGGTGAGCATTTACAGCTATCAAGAAAAGATTGATCTCCTTAAAAAATGACACGGTGGGGCTGGGAAAGTATGTGTGTTGTGTGTGTGTGTGCGTGCGTGTGTGCGCTTTGAATGTGGATGGGTATGTGTGTCCAAAAAGAGTCCAGCTGACAGTTTGCAGGTGCAGGAGAAGAATAAAGAACATAAGTAAGCAGGCCATGTACTCTGGAAAGCACAAGTGAAGCATTATATGGGCAGATGCCCTTTTGCAGAAGCCAGGTAACTGGTGACTTTTGTAACTCAGGCCAAACAGCCATAGAAGGCAATTGCCTATGACTGGTAGGGAGAGACATGTTTACAACTGATTAAACTGGCCAATAAGAGCTGGAAAATCAGCCTCCCTAACTGTGTCATTAGCCACATTGACTATAAAGCATGCAAGATCATGCCCAGATCATGAATTATATTAGAAGAAGAAGGAAAACATAACAATAAAATTGGAATAATTATATGAGACTATAAGCTCAACTATAGACTAGGGATGGTAAAACGTCAATGTTATAAGGACATGTCATATAAAAATGATTTTTGGGACTTGTTTGTGCCATAGCTGGAGAAACATGAAGCTGAGTTACCGGAGTTACTCTTGTCATAATTTCCATGAAGTTGAGTCTAGATCTCCCCATTATTACAATCCTAGATTACAGTGCAAGCTGGAGAGGTCAGTAGAGATACTCTGCAAAGGTTTTCATGTGATGCTGCTGTATGAAAATCAGTCGTGGGATTCAAATAATTTAACAACTGGTTCTCAGCTCTAATGATTTCTTCCAACAACCAGTTCACCAAACTGCTCAGAAAGTTAACAACCAGTTCTTCCCGAACTGATGCGAACTGGCTGAATCCCAGCACTGCTGAAAACCATATATTCTACACATACCACTATAATCAAACTATTCAATTTAACTGTGGCCTTCAAACTTGAATAATTTGATTGCAGGATTGGTGTTGCTACACAGGAACAAAAACCTATAGATCTCTCTGAGCACAGCTAAACCAACAGTGTTCATGGCTTACTCTATGAAGCTGCTGACGTAATTTGTTTGAGCTCTGGTGACAGCTGTTCCAAAGAGTTCATCCGGAATTGTAACTATGTTGGCAGCAGATACTTGGAACAAGCGCCTATGCTAGGGGAAATATGTTACCCCCCACTAGGGGTGAGGAGCAGCAGCAGGAGATCTGGTAAGCCAACTATGATCTTGCAACACAGAGCAAGAACTTGTTGGCTTTATAACTTTGCAGCCTGATCCTGTAAATCTGAATTAATGATGGTATTATGAAGGGTAGTTTGCTTTCCTGTTAACAAAGGATCATTCTGGACCATCCAGAATGGTTTGTTTTCTTTGATGAAATAAGCATAGCTGGCTGGAGAATTCTGGGACTTGACATCCACAAATCTTAAAGATGCCACGTTTGGGGACCTCTGAAATAAGACCTTCTGCCTGGGCCCTTATTAAGGCAACAGCATCCCTTTTCTGCTGAATAGGGAGAGGTAACCTCCAATTCTCACTAAGGCCCTGGAGCTCTTGTTGAAGTTGCCATTGAAAACTAATAGTGTGATTTGCTGAAAATCAGCAATGAGGTTTGCCAGTGAAACTGGCACTGTAGCTTTTCCAATATTAAAGTATTTCTGTTTTTAATATTGTCTTTATTTTCCAAATTTGCTACATTGAATGCCAAATAAGCATTAAGTTATTTTGTGTAGAGAGCTAGGAAGATAGCCTTGAAGCAAATATTTAGAAACTGTTAGGTTAAAAAAATGTATCTTATGATTGTTGATGAATGTATTTTTTTTTCTTATGTACACTGAGGCTTATGCACCGAAGACAAATTCCTTGTGTGTCCAAACACACTTGGCCAGTAAAGAATTCTATTTTTTTAAAAAAATGACAGAAGTATTCTGAAGTCCTGGCAGAGGAAATAGTATTAAGAAGACAATGATTCCTCCCTGACTCACTGGGATGCAAGAGGAAGGAAGACAGGCACAATCAGATTTACAAAATTCTTTTATTAAAGTATGTATCAATAAAGTATAGTTTTGAAGTTCTTATGGAGTCAGTTGCCAGGTCTGATCTGCCCTGTAGGTTTTGGAAGAAGGGTACATTTGTGGGTAAACCCCTGCCCCCACCCCTCTGCCAAGTCCTGCAATGATAGATTTCCATTACACAATCAACGAATGCACCACTAGAAGTGTGAAGGACTAGGATTTATCTAACAGTTAAATAAAGAAACAAATTATGTCTATACTTTTAATAGATCCTCCCATAAATGAAATTATAGAGTTGAGTTAAAAATAATCAGATCTACAATCCTAACACAACTGAGGAACTCTGTTAAGCCTGGTTTCCCCAACCAGGGTTAGGGAGACAAGCTAAACAGAATGTGCAGCGTTAGTCAGATAGGCACACAGATAAATGAGTGAGCTAAGCTTGTATGTTTATTAACATACAGTAAAAATAACAGATACGCTTGTGCTATCAAAAATATAGTTTATTCCATTATGAGTTCATAGCATAGTCAAAATAACAGTCCAATAGTCATGCATCATTTAGTCAGTCCATTCAGGGATATTCAGTTAGCAAAGTCCGTGCAGAATATCCTATGTCAGTTCACTTACAGATCAGTCCTTTGTTTTCTCTCCTGTTCGAGCAATGCAGTCTTGAGTCCTTGCAGTAATCAGGGATCATCAAAGCCAGAGAGAGAGCAAGCTGTCGTCTTGCTTCTTTTAAAGTGCTTTCACAACCACTCCCTTAATTACTATTCCACAGTTAAAGTTGCAGACACTTTAACATACAAACTATGATTACTTAGTTATTATTTTACCTAAACCAGTTAGGGTAAACAATGTTATCCCTAACATTCTCCCCTTTTAGGAAATAATAATAAATATAACTATTTACATCTTTAAATCACATTTGTTACAACTGTCTTTAAACTTAGTTACTCCTTGAGCTTTTGTAAATTGGTCTGCAATGTTTTATTCTGTCATGCAGTATTCCAATTTAATTAGCCCATTCTTTACAGATTCTCTAACATTTAAGTATCTTAAATCAGTATGCTTTGATCTAGTTTTTACAGCAATACTAGTAGCTAACTTTATAGCTGCCTGGTTGTCCTCATACACAATAATGGAATCTTTAACAGTTATACCCATGTCCAATAACAACTGTTTGTACAAAATCAAATCAGTGCATAGTAATGACAGACATGAAAATTCCGCTTCCATCGTGGACAAGCTGATATGCTGTTGTCTGATTGACCTCCATCCTATTAGTGTCTTACCAAATAATATAGCCATCCCAGATGTTGATTTTCTAGTGTTTATATCAGTTGCAAAACTTGCATCTGCATAGGCACTAAGACTCAAATCACCCTTTGGTTCTATATACAATGCATGGTTCATTGTTCCTTTAAGATATCTTAAAATTCTTTTTAATGATTGCCAATGACATTGATGTGGATCCGAATTAAAACGTGCCAGCTGATTTACACTATAAGCTATATCTGGCCTAGACCAATTGCTTATATATGATAAGCTGCCAATCAAAGATTGATATATAGACTTATCAAATTTGGGACTTTGATCATTAGTTTGGCAAACTTCCTGACTCATTGGAGTCTTTGCCGGTTTACAAAGTTCCATTTTAAACGTTTTAATTAATTGGCAAATTTTATCTTCTTGAGATATCTTAAAACCATTTTTTGTTTTGTTAATTGTCAATCCTAGATACTTTTTAATTTCACCTAAATGCTTTAATTTTATCTTTTTGGCTAATAATGATATAATCTCATTAGCTTCATTGTTAGTCTTAGTTATCAAAGCAATATCATCTGTAAATAATAACAATAATGACACCGTTCCATTATTTTCTCTTTTAAACACACATGGATCTGCTAAACCAGATTTAAAACCTATATTGTTTAACTCTTTCACAATATATTGGTTCCACTCAAACCCAGGTTGTTTCAACCCGTAAAGACCCTTTCTGAGTTTCCAACAATCATTACTATTTACTTTATTGTCTTTTATACCTACTGGTTTTCTTAAATATATAGTGTGCTGCAATGGTGCATGGAGATAAGCAGTTTCTACATCAAAATGGTTAATGACATAGTTTTTCTTAGCTGCCCACACTAAAGCAGCTCTTAAAGATGTTGCTTTAAGACTTGGTGCAAAAACTTCATTGTAATCAGATGCAGTTTGATTAAATCCTTGAGCTACTAACCTAGCTTTATGGGTAACAGTCCCATCATTTCCAGTTTTTACTTTAAATATCCATTTGCACCCAATGGATTTTTCTCCTGGAGGTAATTTAGCATCTTCATAAACTTTCATTACCTTTAATGAATTTAGTTCCTTTTCCATTGCCTTTTGCCAATTCTCCTGATCCTTAGCAGGATACATCCTAAGTTCATCTACACTAGTTGGAACTTTAGTTACTTGGCAAACTATACTTGCTTGATACCTATCAGGTGGTCTAGTTACACGTGTAGTACGTCTAGGTATTACAGGACTTACAGGTGGACTTTCATTTATTAACTCTTCTTGATTATCTAACTCTTCCTGATCAACTGTTTCCTCTTGTTCTGGTCCTATTTGTTCTTCGTGGACTTCTTCTTTAATTGGACTCTTCTTATAACTCGTCTGATCTTTCTGCCTTTTGTAGGGTTCAATAATTACTTCATTATTTAAATCTTGCTCTAATCTATTCCATCCTACATGTTCTAGGAATTTTGCACTAGCACTGGTGTAAACTCTAGATGTACCTGGTTCCCAGAATCTATAAGATCTGTGATTAGATGTATATCCTACAAAATATAATCTTTTAGCTCTGTCCTTTGTGTCTAAGTTGTGTAGGGATATGCACCCATGCTGGTGCTCCAAATGTGTGCATGTAACTTAAATCAGGTTTTGTACCATGCCACAGTGTGAATGGTAATTCACCTGTTGTTGAATTAACAACATTATTTGATATATGATTACCACACATTATTGCTTCTCCCCATAAATTGTCAGGTAATCCTGAATCAGACATCATAGTTCGTGTCATTGATTGTAATGTTTGGCCTCTTCTCTCTATAAAGGCATTATGTTGTGGCCTATATGGTGCAGACATTTTATGTTGAATACCTAACATTCTTAGTCTGTTCTGGAATTTATTATTTGTAAATTCTGTACCATTATCTGTTATAAGAGTTACTAATTTCTTTTTAGTTTTCCTTTCAGCAAATTTAATCCAATTAAAGAGATTTTGATACGTTTCAGTTTTGCTCTTCATTAAATAGCAAAACCCATATCTAGAATAATGGTCCATTATGCTTAGTATGTAACGAGCTCCTCCTACATTTGGTTTTTTCGGACCTATTAAATCTGCAAATACTACCTCTAAAGGTTCTTTGGTAGTAAATCCATCAACTCTATTAGCCGGTGTGACCCTGCTCTTACTTTGATTACAGGCATTACATTGCAAATACTTATTACAAGGTTTCAAACTTATTCCCTTAGATAATTCAACAGTTTTCTTAAGCATTTTAAAATTTAAATGCCCTAGCCTTCGATGTAACAAGTGAATACATTCATCATGAGGTTTCTTATTTTCATAAACCGTGTTAGCCACCTTTAAACCATCATCATTTAACACATATAATTCACCTCTTAAAGATGCAGTAATTTTCTTATCTTCTTTCTCAATTATGCAGTTATCTCCTTTAAAAGTAACTACATATCCTAGTTTTACCAAAATTCTAACTGAAATTAAATTAAACTTAAGTTGTGGTACATACAACATTTTTACATTCTCTTTTATAAAAGAACAATATGCTATACCTTGACCTTTAGCTTTCAGTTTCTAGCCATTGGCTAACGATATCTGCTGTGTACTCTTGGACATTTTAATAAAATTTCTGTTATCCTTTGTTATACAGTGGGAGGCTCCACTGTCAACCACCCATAAATTATTTTTTACAGCTCCGTTAGTATACATGGCTAACTCTAAATTTTTATTTATCTTTTGATGACTTTTAGTATTCTGGCCAGTGTTCTGGCGCTTTGCCTTTTTACAAAATCTTGCCAAATGTCCTCTTCCTCCACAATTAAAACACTTTTTAATTGCGTATGCAGTAGGAGATTCATTATCTTCTTTTTGAGGTTGTTCCCTCCTTAATCTCTTTCAAGCCTTCTTCTGGCCTCTTCAATCAATCTGCCAGTTATATCAGTTAAAGTTAGCCTTTCCTTTGGCAATATTTTAAGGGAAGTTACGTAGTTATCATAACTTTCATCAAGTGAAGATAGAATTATGTAGACTTGGTGTAGTTCAGAGAAAATAAGCTCTTTCTCGTGTAGTTCTTGAAAAATGCTTTGCATAGTTTCCAAATGACTCAGCATATCACCATTAGTCTGGAGATGCGCCCTGAAAAGCTTCCGTGTTAGATTTATGTGAGCACCAACGTTATCTCGAACATAAATCCTCTTCAGTTTCTGCCAACACCCAACAACCGTTTTCTCTCCGTGGATATAAACAAGTTGCTTGTCAGTTAAGGATAAAGCAATTATGCAAATAGCGTGTTCATTTTTATGTATAAATTCTTCTATCTTTAGTCTGTCTTCATCATCCTCTGCATCCCATTCTTCTACGTTTGGTGGATTTTCAATTATGTTCCACAAACCTTCTCTTCGTAGAAGCAGACTACATTTCATAGACCATGATACATAGTTTGTTCCATCCAACTTGGATATAAGGGACAAACTTTGTAGATTGACTTGTGCCATGTTTTCTTTATATGGATATAAAACTATAATTAATAAAACACAGCTGTCTGTTTACTGTAATGTATAACAACACAAACTCTCACTTTTACATAAATCTGTTTTATCCTAGTTAAACTGACTTTGCAGCCTCTGGGCCCATAACCAGTGTTAAGCCTGGTTTCCCCAACCAGGGTTAGGGAGACAAGCTAAACAGAATGTGCAGCGTTAGTCAGATAGGCACACAGATAAATGAGTGAGCTAAGCTTGTATGTTTATTAACATACAGTAAAAATAACAGATACGCTTGTGCTATCAAAAATATAGTTTATTCCATTATGAGTTCATAGCATAGTCAAAATAACAGTCCAATAGTCATGCATCATTTAGTCAGTCCATTCAGGGATATTCAGTTAGCAAAGTCCGTGCAGAATATCCTATGTCAGTTCACTTACAAATCAGTCCTTTGTTTTCTCTCCTGTTCGAGCAATGCAGTCTTGAGTCCTTGCAGTAATCAGGGATCATCAAAGCCAGAGAGAGAGCAAGCTGTCGTCTTGCTTCTTTTAAAGTGCTTTCACAACCACTCCCTTAATTACTATCCCACAGTTAAAGTTGCAGACACTTTAACATACAAACTATGATTACTTAGTTATTATTTTACCTAAACCAGTTAGGGTAAACAATGTTATCCCTAACAAACTCTATTTTTCATTTGTGTTTTGGATAGAACTAAGGAGAAATTTCCTGACAGTTAGAACAATTAATCAGTGGAACAATTTGCCTTCAGAAGTTGTAAATGCTCCAACACTGGAGGTTTTTAAGAAGAGATTGTACAGCCATTTTAATTAATTATTTATTTATTTGATTTGTCAATTGCTTATAATATAATGATTTGTCAATACTTATATAAGTATAAGTATATACATAGTTATGAATACATGAAATGGGTACATATAAGAAAAATAAAAGAAACAATAGGACAGGGACAGTAGGCACATTGGTGCGCTTATGCACGCCCCCTATAGACCTCTTAGGAAAGGGGTGAGGTCAATAGTAGACAGTCTAAGGTTAAAGTTTTTGGGGTTTGGGGAAGAAACTACAGAGTCAGGTAGAGTATTCCAGACATTGACCACTCTGTTGCTTCAGTCATATTTCCTGCAATCAAGTTTGGTGCGGTTAACCTTGAGTTTGTATCTATTGTGTGCTCTTGTATTGTTATGGTTAAAGCTGAAGTATTCATTGACAGGTAAGTCATTGCAATGTATGATTTTATATGCCATACTTAGATCAGACCAAAGACCACGTAATTCAAGGTTTTCTAGGTCTAGAATTTCAAGTCTGGTGGCATAAGGTATTCTGCAACGATTAGAGGAGTGGAGAACTCTTCTTGTGAAATATTTCTGGACTTTCTCAACTGTGCTAATATCAGATGCGTAATGTGGGTTCCAGACTGATGAGCTGTATTCTCATCATTATGTATTATGTATCATTATGTATTTTGTCTGAAGTGGTTCAGGGTTTCCTGCTTGAGCAGAGAGTTGGACTAAAAGACCTCCAAGATTTCTTCCAACTCAGTTATTCTGTTATTCTGTATAGTTATTCTTTAGTTTGTCTTTCTCTCTTCTTGTGTAAATCATAACAAAACATACTTTAAAAATTCAAACATCAGAGTTGTAATAAAATTGCAAACCAAACCTAACCACAGGTACTTTTTTTTTAAAGCCCATTTTAAAAATAAAGATCAGAGAAGTCCTACTCTACAATGTCAAATCCATTAAAATCACCCGTTATCATGCTTAGGCCTATGCTCTCCCTTTCTCTGATCAATTTTCCAACTGATGGTTTTACAGTCCCATTGTTTAGGCTTTCTGACAATATTCCCTTTTTGTTACCTGTGCTATATACCTTTATCCAGTCTATATGAAGGCAATTCATTTTTATTATTACACACATTTCCACTTAGCTATTTTTTTTGCCTCTTATTAAGATTACTCTGAACTTTTTACTCAGAGGAATAGAATATTCCCAGCACTAAATCAATTTGGCTGTGAGGCTGGAATTGTCCTAATAAAAAATGTCCATGTTGCATGGCCAAAACAAGTCAAGGTGCAACACATGTTAAAATGGACAGAGCTTTGATCACATCATCATGAATAACATCTTGACTTTACCTTCTTGTGACCAGGCATAAATCCCTGATCCTCATAATGGCTCTAGAGAGAAAATCTTTTTTAATGCATTCTATATGATACTCCCTTTGACACACAAAACAATAGCACTAATTTTATTCCTTATTTCCTTTTTTTTTTTTTCTTTTGGAGTAGAATGAAATGAAAGTGTTGGCTTTTATTTTTGCCAGTTTCTATGCAATCATTCAATGAATCGCTGATTGGTGTTCTGGTGAAAAAATAACACAAAGAGGAAGGGAATTATGTGATAAATTATCTTGCAAATGATTTAAATTAAATACTTTGCATCACTGAGCTGATAGAGGAATTCTATAACTCATATCATTTGTTCAATGGTATATATGACATCCGTAGTCTCCCATCAGACGCCCCTATATATGGGTAGGTTTATTTATTTATTTATTTACATGACTTATCAAAGGGGGTCACCAATGCTTTCCGAAGTGTGTTTTCACCTTGCCAGACTAGGTTATATAACCCTGAGATTTCCTGCACTAATCCAAACATTAATCAGGTCTAGCCCAGATTAGCCTTGTGAAGACTAACAAAAATGGCTGGTTGTTTGATTAATATAACAACTATTATGATTATCATTATTGATGTTTGTATCAAAATGAATTATATCCAGGAGCCACACTGTTCATGTATTGATATTGTTATTCATTTAAAAATAAAAATCTAATAAAACATTAAAAAAAGAAAAGAATGGCTGGTTGTATTGGTTCACTACTCACAATTTTGGACACAAATGCAACCAATATTTCCATGGTTCTAGTTGGTTTATCTGGTGGGAAGTCTGAGATATCATTTGTATTCATGCATTCCCTATGGTTTACAGTCAGTTGATTATCATTTACATATTTAAGGACCATATGTCCATGACTGAATTATGCAAAGTGAATTTCAGGTATTAAATTCTGAGAGATGGCCCCTTTGTTCTGGAAGTACAGTATGGTCTACCATACATTTTTGATATCTTCAGATGAGTTGTCCCATTATCAGTTGCAGAATTATTCAGTGGTCAGTACAATACAATTTTTTACATAGGATGGAAGCTTTTGCTACCTTTAGAATTTGTTTATACCATCCATTTAAAAATTTAAAACAAGAAAAAAAGCAAAAAGGTTGCAGTAATTATAACCCATTCAGTATCCCCTTTCCATGGTAGATACTAACAACAACAACAACAACAACAACAACAACTTTATTATGGTCATAGACCAGCAATAGACAAGAATCATCACTCTTTACAATAGTGTTAAAAGATAGTACTACTAATAATAGTGGATAATAACATCTATGGCAGTGGCGGTTTAACCTTTTCAGCACTGAGTGCTGAAACAGGAATGTGCATGCATATGTGCGCACATCAGAAACTGGAAGAGCAGCTCTCCATGTGCATGCACAGGAGCGCCAGAAACTGGAAGCTTAGCTTCCGGGCACATGCGTGCACACTGGCCACTGGTTTTCTGGTTACTAACGCATGTGCATACGAAGACCAGCTAGCCGGTGCTCCTGCACATGCAAAGGCCAGCTGGCCAGGATGCACATGCCTGGCAGGGGATCTGCTCTTCTGGTTTCTGGTGCTCCCCCATGCGCAAAGACCAGCTGATTGGCAGGCATACATGCCAGAACCAGAAAGCCAACGGCCGTCGGTGGACCATCAGCGGGCCAGAGAAATGGCTCTGCATACTACTTCCAGCTTAGGTTTGCCATCTGTGATAATAGAATAGAATACATGGACTCAAACAGCTTGGATCATGCCTTTGTTTATGTGATTGAAGAGAGGATAAGTCTATGTGTAAATATAGATAATGATATCTATTAACTAAAACATTATATTCTTCCTATCTGTTATTATGGATAGTTTGGTGTTGCCTTAGTATGCTCAATTGTCACTGATCTGTTTCTAGAGTCCCCTCACTTAGGGAGTGTTTAAGATTTTTTTTTTTTTTGTATTTTTAAACATTTTGGAATCCCTTTAAGGCTACTCATATCTCTGCCTTGTGCATAACTGATGTCAGTTCAGCTCGACCTGCTGAATTAATATCTGTGAGTTTCTATTAGTTTCAAGTTGTTCTTTTTGGAAATTGAAGCCCCTCCCCCTCCCCAAAGTCCTTCTTTGTTCTTCAGGCCTTGGCATGCGCTATGTGACTCTGGAATGTCCAAAGAGATTTGTTTTTCCACCATCAATTTACACTTTGCACACTGGTGGCATCTTGCTAATGTAGTCCAGTCCTACTGAGCATAATTTTCTAATCCACTGTATCAACAGACATTATTTCATGCAGACATTCTTGACAAGATAGCTTTTTTCCCCTTTCATTTAATCTATTAATTTTCTTATTTACCAGGGCTTCTATACCACTGCCATCCAAAAGGACGGCATGGATAGCTTACATTTCTCTCCATAGAAGAGGCAGGTTTTTTTTTTTCAAGGAATAATTAATATACAAATAGCAATTATAACACCTGCAGTAGCTGAGGAACAACTAAACATCATACAATAATCCATAACTGAAAGGCTCACCAATCACACCAATTCTATTCCAAAGGGACTCTGAAATAGCCACATGTAGATGGCTTTCTGGAAAAAAAAACAGCTGGACACCATACACCATTCAACCTTTCAACCTGTTTTCTGCCCCTCTCAAATCAATCAACTTTCCATGAGTTCTCTGTTTAATAGGACCAGAATTTGCCATCTCAGAGCAATTGACAATTGGAAGAGTCTTTCCTTCAGATAGAAAACATCCCCTTCTGTGCACTTCTAGAAAATACAAAAATGTCTCAGTGATTAAAGTGGAACACAAGGACCAGTGCAGGTGCAATTTCTCCAAGGATATTTATATCCTTTCTAAAGATGAGTTGATGTAGGAGACATGATTGCTTCATTCTTGCTCTGATGAAGGCAGATAAAAATGCTTGGGGGATAAGGACAGTTCCAGTAATCCTGAAGTTTACTATTACATTAACTTTAGCATTTAGAGTCAACCTACTGCGCATTCTGAAAGCTTCATCCCTTAGCAGTCTCTAGCCGAAAAACCTCCAACAGAATAAAAGCTGTGCTAGCTTCAATAAATCAATCAATCGATTGATCAACCAGAATATATCTGGAAGGGACCTTGGAGGTCTTCTAGTCCAATCCTCTGCTCAAGCAAGAGATCCTATACCAGGAGTGTCAAACTCTATTTCATTGAGGGCCAGATCAGCATTGTAATTGTCTTCCAAGGGCTGGAGTGGGGAGAGGCACGGCCAGGGTGATCACAGATGACTAGGCATAGCCTGGGGGCATGGCCAGCTTGACATTGCTCATGTGGGTGATGACTATAAGGGCCAGGCAAGGTTAGTGAGGGAATCCAGGGGTTTCTGGTGGGCAGGACATTTGTCCCTCAAGATGAGGTGAGGTGAGGCAGGGGGCAAGGCAGCTACAGCAGGAAGCTGTCAGCCACCATGTGCTTGCCCTCCTTTGTGTGTGTGTGGATGGTTCCTGCCTGTAGCTGCAGCCTGCCAGCTCCTCAGGTGCCAAGCTAGAAAGGCTGCAGGGCTGAGGTGTGTCAGGTGCATGAGAGCAGAGGTCACCCCCTCCTCACTGCCCCAATGCACCAGCCCTCAACCAGGCTGGTGGCCCACCTCTGCAGCTGATTCTTGCACTCCCTATCCTACTCTGTGCCTGCTCCAGCTGCAGCCTCAGGGTGGCCTCCTGCTCCTTGCCGCTCCCACTGTATCAGCCCTCCACCTGTGTGGCCAGCCTGGCTCCCTCGCAGTCCCCCCGTGAACCTCACACTCCCCAGCCTTCTCTACCCCTGGCAGTGGTTTCAACTGCAGCCTCAGGGCTCTCCAGTGGCCACAGCACACTCCACCTCACCCACTCCCTGAGCGGATGCATCACTCCCGCTGCCGGGTGCACAGCAGGTAGGTGAGTGCCAGCCTCGATGTAAAACCTTGCTTTTCTCCACATTAAATTTCACATTGTTGGATAGAGCCCATTGTTCAAATCTGTCAAGAACTTTTTGGATCCTGAGCTTGTCTCCTGGGGTGTTGGCTATTCCTGCCAACTTAGTGTCATCTACAAATTTCCCCTCCTATTCCCTCATCTAAGCTATTTATGAAAACATTGAAAAGTACTGGGCCTAAGTCAGAACCATGTGATAGCCCACTGCTTACTTCCCTCCATGTAGACATAGTATCATTAAGGACTACTCATTGAGTATGGTTTATCAACCAGTTATAAATCCATCTGATGGTGATGCTGTCTGTCCCACATTTTTCTAGTTTACTAAGAAATAGGTTATGGTCTACTTTGTCAAATGTCTTGCTGAAGTCTAAGTATTTCGCTGGTCTACTAATTTAGTCACTTTGTCAAAGAATGCAATAAGATTGGTTTGGCATGATATGTTTTTAACTAACTGGTACTAGCTACTAGTTATAACTTTATTCATTTCTAGAGGTTGACATATCTGTTTTTTTATTATGTTTTCTAGTATCTTCCCAGGTATTGATGTTAGGCTGTAATTTCCTGGATCTAATTTTTTCCCCTTTTTTGAAGATGTGGAGCACATTAGTTCTTTTCCAATCCTCTGGTAGTTCCCCAGTGCTCAAAATTGATACTGATTGGAGTTCTACATTAATCTTCTTCCACTTGATGGATTGCAGATATGTCAGGTTTTAATTTTCAATCATCTTTTTTTTGGGGGGGGGGAGGGGTAGAAGATGAACATAGAATAGGCAAAGTTGCTATACAAAAAGAAACTAAGGTATAAGTTGCTAACTGATTAGGAAGAAATGGGCTTCTGTTCTCCAGTCCAGACAACCAAAGAGGATGGCTTTGTAATAATGGGTAAATTATCCCAAATATGCTTTTTTTCAAGAGGCAACTGAGCTTTCTGATTTTTTTCTTTGAAGATGTTTCACTTCTCATCCAAGAAGCTTCTTCAGCTCTTCAAAAAAGAAAGAAAAACAGAAAGTCTAGCTGCCTCTTGACAAAGCACCTTTGGGACAACCATGACCTGGATGACTGAGAATTTCCATGGACAATGGGCAAATTAGAAATGTTGTCACTTTTAACTGTGGTAAGAACAGCTGAAGGGACTGGTTCAGAACTGTCCACTGTTTTTATAGTTGAAATAAGGAAGCCCGGAAAAAGGAAGCAAAGGATCAACTTATTAATTATACCAACTCAGAAAGCTCAAACTGCGCAAAGAGCTGCTGATTCAATTCTACAGAGGAATTATTGAGTCTGTCATTTGCACCTCTATAACGGTCTGGTTTGGCTCTGCAACCAAACAAGACAGACACAGACTTCAGAGGATAATTAGGACTGCAGAAAAAAACAATTACTACCAACCTGCCTTCCATTGAGGACCTGTATACTGCACGAGTCAAAAAGAGGGCTGTGAAAATATTTACAGACCCCTCAAAATCCCGACATAAACTGTTTCAACTCCTACCCTCAAAACGATGCTATAGAGCATTGCACACCAGAACAACTAGACACCAGGACAGTTTTCTTCCCAAACTCCATCACTCTGCTTAACAAATAATTCCCATACACCGTCAACTTATTTATTAAGACTGTATTACCATTATTCCTCTACTACTAGGTTATAAAAACACTTCCTAGTACCTACCTCTTCCCACTTATGACTATAACTGTGTTGCTTGTATTTTTACAATTTATATTGTTTTATTTGTTTCCTAGTATGATTTGATTGCTTATTAGTAACCTATGACTATCACTAAGTGTTGTATCTTATGATTCTTGATTCTTGTATTTTATTTTTTTTCTTATGTATACTGAGAGCATCTGCACCAAAGACAAATTCCTTGTGTGTCCAATCACACTTGGCCAATAAAGAATTATACTCTATTCTATTTTCACCAAGAAAAAAATCCTTAAATGACACCAATGGACTGGACCATTCCACTATATATAAATTCCAGTTGAGAGGAATTTTCATAGAATCCCAGTAAGTTAAGAAAAAAGTTAATTCCTCAACATGCCAGCTTTAATTTCATCAGTTTTGGTCCCTTTCCTGTACATTTCCAACAAACTGCAAATTAGATCCATATGATTTGTGGCCCTCTATAGCCAAACAAAAATTAGATTTGCCTGGGAACTAGTTTGACATACAGCACCATCTTGTGGTACCCAAGTAAGATTATATCAGTTTTAAACACTGGGATTTTCACCTGCTTTGCGGTAGCACTGAAACGATTTGTTACCAAAATGGTGAGAAAGTTGTTCTACAGTGTAAGCCAGGGGTTGCCCAAAAAAGGATCGTGAACATTAGAGATTTGTCCTGTTTCAATGAAGGCATACTGTGATTATCTGCTCTCTGAATTAATTGATTGATCTATCATATTTAGAGATCACCCATCTCCCTCACAGAAAGATTCATTTACCAACTCAATTTACTAATTGCTTGCCTTGCCCTAAGATCGGAGGTGGGATTCAGCAGGTTCTGACCAGTTCTGGAGAACTGGTAGCAGAAATTTTGAGTAGTTTGGAGAACTACTCAAAATACCACCTCTGACTGGCCCCGCCCCCATCTATTCTCTGCCTCCAGATTCCCAGCTGATCAGCCGAGTCTTCTTTTGTTGTCCTGCACAGGAGAACGGAACCAGAAAACAGGTTAGTGGGGAGGGAATAGGATTTTGCAGTAACCTTCCCCCAGGATTGGGGTGGGAATGGAGATTTTGCAGTATCCTACCCCTGCCACACCCGCCAATCCAAGCCCACCAAGACCATGCCCACAGAACCGGTAGTAAAAAAAAGTGAATCCCACCACTGCCTAAGACTAAAAGGTTAGTAGCACTGGTTCATTCTCCAACTCTAGTACTTTGACAACAGTCAAAGACATAAGTCACTCAAGGAAACAGCAAAGCTTCTTCTGAAGCTGAAAGGGAAATTCATGAATGTTCACCATCCAGTTGTAGAGACAAATACATCTAGAACTTCAGCATTGATTGATTTTCATTATTTAGCTATTACTTAATGGCAAAAACTCTTGAGATGATCATATAACACGTACATAAATCAGGAGCTACAGCAAAAACATCATCTGAGTAGCTACCAGATTTGGGTGACAATAAAATGGAGAACCCTTAGATGGGAACAATATTTGCTTTATCTAAAAGGAATTATATCAATGACAGAAGAGCTTTATTTTTAGAATCCTGAAGGAAAAGTGAAATTAATATATTGAAATATAATAAATGTGATAATTTAAACAAAAAATATTCACCTTACAAATGATTCACTTCTAACTTAATAGAATACTATAGCTTTAAAATAGTACAGGTCGAGAAGCACTCAAACTTCATAGGTCTATCATCATCTCATCTTCCCAGGACCTGTAAATTGGGAAACTGTTATAGACCTCTCTGTAACTTTTTGTGCAATATGTATATTGGACTGTAAAAAAAAAAAAAAACTTAACTAACAATGTGCAAATTGTACATACCTGGTTCATTGGTTTATTACATGGCTCAGAGTGTCATGCAAATGCAGAAAATTGGGCAACCGATGATTAAATTAATCATGGATTAAATTAAAGAGAATAACCAAGCCTGATATCCTCCTATCATTTTTGGGATTCTTTGAGATAATACACAATGACACAAACTGAACTTTTAGGAACTCTTACAGTAATATAATTTCATTCAGACAACTGTTGGTTGATTAGCAATGGGACTAGAAGAATATAGCTTCAAAACATTAGAAAGGAGAAAATACAGAGAGAAAGGGAGGGAGAGAGGGGGAGAGAGAGCTATATGATTTCCCCCCCCCCAAATAGAGGCTCATTAACTTTCGTCAACTGGTGCTTAATAGTGCAGATAAAACAAAAGTGGAATAAATGTGAATTTTAATTAACATGTTTTATTGTAGGAGACAAATGCAAAATGGGTGGAGGGATCTCCCTTTGTTGTTTCTACATCTTAGAACTGAATTTTCATTAAGAATGCATGACAAACTTCAAGGAAAAACGAAGTCCAGTTGCCTTTTGAAAATGCACCTTTGGGACAACCATGACTTGGATGACTGAGAATCTCCATAGACATGACAAACTTCAAGTATCTATGTTATTTTGCATAACAGTAAATGTTCAAACCCTCCAGATATATGTGTGGGTATGTGTATGCTTTCTGGCTCTTTAGCAAGGCATTGCGGTCTCCCTCTCATGCTCACTCTGAACTTCGCGTGGACCAAAATAAAAAGATTGCCCACCGTCATGTTTGGAGCTTCCACATTTGGAGCTTCCACTGCCATTTGGAGCTCCAAACAGCGGCAATGCTCCAAAGGCGAAGCCGGTTGCTAAAGAGCCAGAAAGCAGCAAGGGTGCCAGGTGGAAAGGACAGGGTCCCGATCACACGGAGATGCCCAAAGCGTGGAGCGCACATAACTAAAGGCGGCGCACGCAGTTGGCTTGGGGACTACAAGGCAGCATCTGCGCCTCTTCCCGGGTGCGTCTCTAGGCTGCTTCCGGAGCTACGGGACGCTCTCTGTTGCCTACCAGCCCTTCTTCCTTGGGCTCCCTGACATGGTATACACCCACTTCCTCCTGCAAATTATGCCTCGCAACTCTTCTCTCCCTTTCCTCTCGCTCCAAAAAGATCGCCATCGTTTCCCACCGATTCGGGCTTCCAGCCACATTGTGATCCACTAGTGAGGTTGCCATTTCGGATGGAGGCATCGCAGTCTCCCTCTCTTGCTCACTCTGAGCTTCACGCGGACCAAAATAAAAAGATCGCCCGCTGTCATGTTTGGAGATGCCGCTTCCGTGTTTGGAGCACTGCCGCTGTTTGGAGCCCCAAATGGCGGCGGCACTCCAAACATGGAAGCGGCAGCTCCAAACTTGGCAGAATGGGCAGAAGGGAAAGCAACAGTGGCGGGTGCCAAAGGTGTCTGCAGCAAAGGTGGGAGTAGGGAGCTCCACGCTTTGCCATGATCACCCGTTAGGAGAGGCTGGTGGCGAGGAATTGCTGCCCAGGGGCGCTCCTAACGGCAAGTCCCCCGCCCTTCCCCCTTATTTTGCATGTTTTAAAATAGGCCTAAATTTGGGGGGGAGGGGCTTAATTTGATTTTATGCCAAAGAAACATGGTGGGGCTTCCTATTGGTGGAGGCCGTATTGTTGGAGAAACACGGTATATATATATATATATATATATATATATATATATATATATATATATATATATATATATATATATATGTGTGTGTGTGTGTGTGTGTGTGTGTGTGTGTGTGTTATTCAGCTTTTTTCGGGTATTTTCCCACATCATTATAGTTCTGCTTTTGAAGTTGTAGCAACGTTTTGGCAGAATCTCATCTGCCATCATCAGGCTTCTGTATTGTGTTCGTCTGTGAGTCAGACTTTTACAGTTGTTTCAGTTTTAAATTTGGGGCTAGCCTACTGCTGTGCCAGAGTGGTTTTTTCTTCATCCTGATTAGTTGGGAGTCTTGGTCTGTGTTTATTGGTTTTGGAGTTTGCTGTGTTCTGCTTGATTGGTGTTTCTAATATCTTCTGTCTGTTTTGTGGCTCTTTTTGTATCTTGATTGGCTGGCAACATTGTGTTCCTGTATTGGAGGCCTTTAGTGCAGCTTGGCTCCGGGTAAATGGATGGCTATCATTAGTTAGGAAGCTGGGTTTCATCTGGGTGCCTGGTTGGGGTGTGTTTGAGCTGGAGGTATCAGGGGGATCTGTTTGTGCCCAGGTGTTTGCCTGGCTAGTGGAGTGGAGATTTTTTTTGTTTGTGAGTACAGACTTCCAAATGATTGACAGTCTGGTGGAATCATCTCTTCTATTCATGCTTTCAGGTCTTTTTTCAATCTCTATGGCTTCTATGATAATTCTGTGGCTGGGGTTTTCTCTGGTGGCTAGCGTTGTGGTGCCATTGAAGTTGATGCTATGACCTGTGGCTTTCATGTGTTGGACTAGTGAGGAAGTGTGTTCCAGCTTTTTGACTGCATTTTTGTGTTCATTCAGGCGGGTACTTATTCTTCTCTTGGTCTGTCCAATGTATGTGGCCGGGCATGATGCACAGGGGACTTTGCATATGCCTTGGTTTTCCAGGTCAATTTTATCTTTGGGTTTCTAAGGATGGCTGCTATTTTTCTGTCTGTTTTGAAGGCAGTCTTGATGTGATGCCTGTGTAGTATCTTACTGATTTTGTCTGTAGTACCTCTTATGTAGGGCAGGACAGCTGTTCCATAGGTGTGTTCATCTTCTGGGTCTCTATTATGTCTCAGTGTGTTTTTGTGGATCAAGCTGGTGATTTTGCTTTTGTGGAAGCCGTTGGCTGTCAGTATTTTAGTCAGGATGCATAGTTCAGTCTTTATGTGTGTCTTGTCTGCCAGGCGTTTGCTTCTAGCAATTAGTGCTTTGGCCATGGGATTTATCTGTGCTGGGTGGTGGTGGGATTGGGCGTTGAGGTAGCGGTTGGTGTGTGTTTTCTTCTGGTATATGGTGTGTCCTAGTGTGCCATCTGTTTTTTTGTAGATTAGTACACCTAGGAATGGTAGTTGTTTGTTTGTTTCCGTTTCCATGGTGAACTTGATTTTGGGGGGTGTGCTGTTTAGGTGTGTTAGGAAATTGTTTAGGTTTTCTTTTCCAATCACACACACAAAAAAACCAAATATAAACACTCTCAATGACTATAGGCCCATAACATTAACAAGTTCCATCATAAAGGTTTTTGAGCGACTAGTTTCACAACACATCAGAGACTGTCTCCCACCCTCCTTTGATCAATATCACTTTGCTTATAGAGCAAACCGATCTACAGAGGATGCTGTGACCATCACACTTCATAAAGCGCTGAGTCATCTGGAGAACAAACAGAGCTATGTGAGAATGCTCTTTGTGGACTACAGCTCTGCGTTTAACACTATCATCCCAGATATACAAGTAACCAAACTGTATAATCTGCAGGTCCCCACTCCCACGTGCTCCTGGATTAAGAACTTTTTGACAAACAGACCACAGTCTGTTAGACTTGGCTCCCGCCTTTCTTCCACTATTACACTCAGTACTGGTTCCGCCCAGGGTTGTGTCTTGAGCCCCCTGCTATATGGCCTGTACACTTTTGACTGCTCACCAAGCCACGCAACAAACACCATCATAAAGTTTGCAGACAAAGCGACCGTGATTGGTCTCATCTCCGGAGAGGATGAGATGGCATATAGGGCAGAAGTAGAGAACCTGAATGTCTGGTGTTCACAGAACAATCTGTCACTGAATGTCCATAAAACCAAAGAACTGATTATGGACTTCAGGAAACATGGACAGGACCATGCCCCACTCATCATGAACGGAGAACAAGTGGAAACTGTCCTCACAATCAGATTTCTTGGCATACATATTTCCGCTGATATCTCCTGGTCCCCTAATACCAAGGCCATAGTGAAGAAGGCTGCGGGTTCTCAGGAAGAACAATTTGGATAAGAAGCTGTTGCTGGCTTTCTATAAAGCCTCTGTGGAGAGCACTCTGACATACTGTCTGGGTGTGTGGTATGCCGGTTCCTCAGCTGAGGACAGGAAAACTGTACAGAGAGTGATAAACACAGCTCAAAAGATCATAGGTTGCCCTCTGCCCTCCCAGGAAAACTTAATCAGGTCCCGCTACCAAAGCAGAATCAAGGGCTCTCAGACCCTGGCAATTATCTTTTTGACCTGCTGCCACCTGGACGGCGCTTTAGGTCAATAAAATCCCACACCACTAGATTAACAAATAGTTTCTTTCCCTGGGCCATCCAAACCACAAATAAAGACAAAGTCACTACCTTATTAAGATGTGAAAAGATGTGAAATCGCAATACCTCATTCAGATGTATAATAACATATTACAGTACAATCCATCTCTTGTGTATTACACTCGGCAAAGTGTCACAGTCAGTGTTGGATGTATATTTTGTGTATATTTGTACACAAAATTGCAAATGGAGATGTGGGTACTCTATTTTTCTTATCTTCATCTTTAAGTGCTCTGGTTTTATTGTATTTGAACAGTTGCTGGGGTGAATCCACAGTTTTGTTGTACTTGTACAATGACAATAAATTTCTTCTTATATTATCTTCTTATCTTGGACACAATAATCTTCCTTACAACATTGCTCTGAATAACTACAAAGTGCTAACTGTACTACAAAGTGCTACAAAGTGCTAACACAAAAATTGTGTTAGATCCATATTTACAGTAAATCAATTGATCGTGACTAATTTGATTAAATGATTATTACTGAAAAATATATCCTAAAATTGTGTCCTTATATGATTTTATTCTTTATAAAAGATGCAGGTTGAAGTTGAATTTTGGACTTTAGCTGTAGATCTTAAAACCTGCAACTAAAAAGATGCCAGCTCATTTTTTACACATTAATTCCATCAAAATTGATAAATGCTGATATTAATTAATTAATGAAATTAATTTCATCTTGCCATTTTTATTTTGAATTAAACAGAAGAAAATTGAGTGAAGTTAAATGTGAGCTCAACTGCTTCTTTAATTATCATACTCTGGTTTACCATATAATTGCAGAACTTTTTAAAACCCTAAGCCATAGGATAGACAATAGTACATACTAAAAATCTTCTTGCTTTTCAACTGGGAAGTCATCCAACTTTAACATATTATAATTTCATCCATGTATACTACATTCTTCCTTAACTTGTACGTGCCCTTTCTTCTTATTTCTTTCCTTTTCTGAATCTCACATTTCTGATAGGAATGCAGGAGTACAATACAGTTCTTTGGATCCCAAGACAAAAATTTTAGATGAGGCCCCCAGTGCTGAAAGAATTCAGATGCTGACCCTTCCACACCCTCAGGGATGGCAACTACAGGCAAGTAGGATAAAAGGAGGATCATGCCTTTTTTTTCTTTTTTTTTACTCACTACCATAGCAATAATTCTCCTCAGTCATCCTCCCCTTCTGCTTGATCTCCTGCACTCCTACATTCATGTTTTAGGAAATAATACTTCACCCCATTGTCCTTGAAATGCAACAGATTCCAGTTTACATTTACAGCCAGCACAGGAACAAAGATAAAGAAAACTGCACTTAAATTAAGCACAGAAATTAAGATTTAAATGAAGTTGTAAAGGTGACAGAAGCTAGTCATTCTTAATATATTTTAGGTATAACAAAATCTAGAAACGTTTCTGAAACAACACCCAGTTAACATATGCATTCATTTTGTTACACATGTATATTTATTCCATGTATTTATATTACACCTCTAACTTTTATTGCAATACTAAAATCAATCAGGAAGGACTACGTTCAGTAAGTTTCCTTCAAAAAAAAAAAAAAAGGTAAGATACAGAAAATTCACTGAAATAAAAGAGATTTCCTTATAAGCCAAGAGAAGGAATGAATGACTACATGCATGACTATGCAGAAACAAACCCTCATATTTAGTAAGACTTGATGCAATTAATCACGAGGTGCCAACTGGGGCACTTCAGTTCTCTAAACGCCTATTCTGAAGTTCAACAAAGCTTACTCCCAGCAAAATCTTTTTGCAGACTATACCAGATTAGCCTAAAAGGTGGTGAGGCTTGAATCTGGTAGCTGTTTTCTGGTGAGTTAATCATTCCACATAAGTTTGTGGAGAGAGACATCATGAGGAAAAAGTTTCAGCTAGTAAGCTTCATAGTAGAATGAATTTGTAAGGCTGCTTTCCTGTTGAAGGTCACAGCCTTTTTGGTTTATGCAGTTTTGATAAGTAAGCCAGTCAGCTGCATACTGGCATTCCTGTTCAGCTTTAACAAATTGATCATCAATATTTCCATCTTTTCCTGAAAAGCAGGCTAGAGAGAGCTTTCGCAAAACCACAGCACCAAACTGATAGGTCAGCTTTCTTCGAATTTTAGTTATTTCTCCCGTTCTCCCATAATTCCTCAGGGCTCTTGCCATTTTCTGGTAGGTCATGACTTTCCGGTTCCCTTTGCGTTTCCCCCACTGTTCTGCCAATTTCTCCTTGTTTTTGGAAATAAACTGGAAGACACCATTGGCTTTATCTATCCACTGGATACAGTTTGCCATGTCTGGATTATGAAGAGACTCAAGAATATATTCAAACAGTCGTAGTCTTTTCCGACCTGCCCAGAAGCAAAACGACAAGACTATCAATGGAATGGGTGTAGGATGTAATTTATTTTGGAATTTCAACAGGAATTAAATGAAACCTTAGCACGATTCAGTTATGAAAATTGAGATTGAGCAATTGGCTGAAGTTACTGTTAAGTTAAATGCACCATGAATCATTTTCTAGTTAACTGCACCACAACTGGGCTCATAAGCCTTAATGTGCTTTAATTGTTTCTGATCTAGCATGACATGTAAGTTTAGTCACTGTGTTCTAGTAAACCATGACTTTGAATTGTATACACATAAGACCATTATAGCTTGCTCAATAAACAATAAACAATTGATGGTTTAATGCAAGCCATCAACTCATCCAGCAAGGCTATTACAGCACAGTATATGATTAAAAATAAAAAGTGGATTCTCAAATGTGTGTTTTATCAGAGACACACTCTTGTTTTAATCTGATTGGAAGCATGTTGTACTATTAGGAATGTCAAGTTTCCTTCTCGGTTCCAAAGTTCCCAAAATTCCTTGGAAGACAAAATAATTATTAATCTGGGACAATTGTCCACTGATGTAAACTGGAAACTTCTAAATATGTTAATACAGATTTCCTAGAGTTCCCATTGTTGGATATTCTGGAAGCAGCAAACCCAAAGTTTTTGGGAAAGTGGTTTGGGAAAGACTGATCTGAAATTCAGGAATGATGAGGACAACCTCATCTCTGGGGGAGGAGATTGAAGTTTCCACAATGCAAGTACCACAACAGAAAAGGCTTGCTAGTTAGAGCCTGCCAAATGCTGTTCTAACTCATTCTGTTGGATCTGATGGGACAGGCAGATGCTCCATGAGGTCTTTTGTGAAGCATCTCCTTTCCTCTTCCCACCTGTATCTGAATCTCATTTTTCTTGTCACTGTGATCTGGAACTTTGATTCTTCAGCCACTTATCATTGAATGGTTAACCTAAAGCAGGGGCCTTCAAACATGACAGTTTTAAGACTTGTGGACTTCAACTCCCAGAATTCCTCCTCCAGTTATGTTAGCTCAGGGATTCTGGGAGTTGAAGTCCAGAAGTCTTATACTTGGCAAGTTTGAAGACCTAAAGAGTGGTAGCTGCCAAATCCTGAGTTCTGGTCCCTTCTGTGCTAAGGAACATATAATGAGTGGAAGGGCAAGTGGAGAAGGGAGGGTAGAATTGATCAGGTTCCCTCACCTATAGTACAAAAGGAAGGAGGAGAATAACTCAGAATCAGAATGATGTACATGTGAAAATCAAGATTTTTACAAACCTCTGTTGCTTTTTTGCTGGAGAACTGTGGTATACATCTTTTCATTTTCTGGAACAGTCTTCAGGGCACAATAGCTAGCTCCAGAATACAAGTCAGTGTCATTCTTGCAAAAATAGGCAATCACAATGGGAAGAAACATAACATTATAGCCATTAACCAATCAACAGAGAAGAAATAAGATAAACATAGGCAGCCAGGAAAAGCCACAATGAATGCCCAATGCATCTGGACATCATCATACAAAGTGAAAAGTGACATCGCCTGTTCTACCTTGTGAATGCCCCTGGTTAATAATGACCCATTTCTTATGATTTGGGAGAAAAGTAACAGAGTAGAGTTTGGGTAGAACAAGGTCTCCCACCTTGATGACTTGGCTTTGCTGGCTGGAGAATTCTGGGAGTTGAAGTCCACCAGTCTTAAAGTCACCAAGGTTGGAGACCCCTGTTCTAGATCATGCATAGAATCAGGAACAAAATCAAAAAGGTTGAGGAAGCAAAGGGAAGAAACTACAGTACTAACAAAAAAATAATGTATAGGAGTCAGAATCCCCCCAAGCAACCTCCAAGAGATGGATATGACTGAATGGATAATATCATCATCGTATATGGTCAGATTGCTTGAGGATTATGGCTTCTCTCTTATTTTCTTCAAATCTTCCCAAAATGTATTTTTAATCATAATTCATAGGGTTTGACTGTGTGCAAGATACATGTTGGTTGAAAGTAAGGATTAAAATTTGTTTCTGTTCCTTTCATGGGTCTATGCCTGGATCAATAATATTCAGGTTTTATGCTTATAAGCAACCCTTTTACTGATATCTAGATGAAATTTATCTTCAGGCAGTCAAGGGTAAATTAGAACCCCATTTACGCAATAAATTAACACAACTTCTTATGATAAGAGAATTTTATAGTCCCTTAATTAGGACCATACTGAACTTTTAGGCATATTAACAGAGAAGTAGCTTCTACAGAGTGCAATAATATTTATTATCAAAGTAGGATTCATAAGGTTACACTCTTGGTAATTCTCCTCTTGTCATCACTAATGATAAAGCCTCCCATAAATTTCTAAATACCAAACAGAATGGCAATATTTTTCAAACTTAAACTGTACTTCAAAAAAAAGATATCAAAGCAATACAAAGCTTAAAAAAATAAATTAATAAATTAAATGAAATTATTAATCCCTTGTAAATATTAATGTTTTACTTACTGTTGTATTATTCCAGTTATATGTTGTTTCTCCAGTGAAAGACTCAGGCAAGTTATTCACATTTGTTTGGAAAAGATTGTGATGCCAAGTCAGATAGTTTTTATAATCTCCTAAGGAAAAAAAATGACTAGAATATGTGAGAAGGAAAAATGAAGAAAAGGAAATCAAAATAATCAACAGAAGACTGGAATCCTGTTTTAAGCCCAGTTATATTTTTTCCTCAGTCACGTGAGTAAAACACATTTGCCAGAAGCATTTTATTTTATCTATGTGAAAAATGTAGGGTTAACTTAAAGAAAATTCAAATCTGAGGATAGACAGATGTTTCTTGCCCAATAGTGAGCATGGTTGGAAAAAGTGGGGTCTGCAAACATCTTTCCTGCAATTCTGAGCCCCTTCATAGTGGTTGAGGTTTTTTAAAAGTGGACTTTTTGATATATTTGGGGAACCTGGGGGATTATGGGAGAAAATAGCACCTTATAGAAACTGAAGCCTAATTCACTTCTTATACCCCTTAATACTCCTGAATCCTTACTCCAAGCAACTGAGTCCAGCCCCATTCACATAGGACAGGGATCTCCAAAGTTGACAACTTTAAATTTTGTGGACTTCAACTCCCAGAATTTCTCAGCTAGTTATGCTGGCTGGGCAATTCTGGGAGTTGAAGTCCACAAGTCTTAAACTTTGGAGACTCCTGACACAGGGCTATGTCCTTTGAGTCTATTTGTTTATTTATTACATATTTAAGCTATCACAATCATGTAACACTGGGTAGTTTACAAGTCTAATGTCCATTAATGACTGACTGACTGACTGATTGACGGACTTACTATGTGCCATCAAGTCAGTGCTGTCTCTGAGTTGACCATATCAATCCAGGCTCGGTCTCCAAGGTCCAGGATCCTGGCTAGGTCTTCCAATAAAGCACTCATTTCACCAGAGTTTTTTTTGAGCCTGCTTGTAAGAGGTTAACATGGTCAGATTGTGCCTGATCTCTAGTGGTAAACTGTTCTACCACGACTGGGAAGTTACAAAGAAGCTTTTCTTCTTCTTCCTGTAGCCATCAAGCATGAAGAATCGGGATCACATGTATGTTACAATTCAAAAGATTTATTGTTCAACCCCATACATAAGAATCTGGTTAAGTAGCAATCAGCACTAAATTAATGCTAGATAACAGAATTCAAGAAGGGCTGGACTTGTAGCATTTGTGGACATGTAGCAATAGCACTTAGACTTATATACTGCTTTTCAGTGCTTTTCAGCCCTCTCTAAGCAGTTTACAGAGTCAGCATATTGCCCCCAACAATCTATGTCCTCATTTTACCTACCTCGGAAGGATGGAAGACCAAGTCAACTTTGAGGCTGGTGAGATTTGAACTGCCAAATTGCAGTCAGATGGCAGTCAACAGAAGTAGCCTGCAGTACTGCATTCTAATTATTGCGCCCCTGTGGCTCATAACTCATGTAACAATTCTAGGCTAAGTTCTCTCTTGAGTCCACCCCAAGGGACTGCCTGCTGTTCTCCTATAGTAGCCCTTTGAGTTTCTTGCAGTGGGATACTTTGGATGTATAGAGTAAATATCCCAAGTCTTTAAGTAGTGGGTAATGCAATAGATAGCAAATATTGATCTACTCTGAAGATCATCTACCAGACAACAAATTGATTAAAAAAAAGAATTCCCTGAATAATAGCTCTCTCTATGTGTCCTGTTTTGCCCTTGATGTAATTTATCAAGTATTTTATGTTGAATGTATTAGATTTTTAAAAATTATATTTGCACAAACCTCTATAAATATCCATACACATTCATTCAGAAATGTAGAAACTAATTATAATAAAACCAGTGAATTGACCTTGTTGTTTCATTTTTACCTGGCATATAATTGTTGGTGCCATCAGAATGTTGCTGTAATACCTCCAAGGCATCTTCAAGAGCTTGTCCAAATAAGTCTTGGCCTGTAAAACTCTGCAACCATAAACATTGGTTTGATTTGGTTTGCCTCTGGGCAGTAGAAAGGAAGCAAGAGCCAGGATAATTAAATGGAACATTGGAACACAGACTTGGGTATCTGAGCCTTCATAAAGGAAAGATTGTGTCCCCCTTTGCTCTTCCCTGAGTCAAGATCATATTAATGTAATGCACATAATACAGTATAAATTAGCAATGTTGGTTCAGCTAATTTGGATGCGCCCTTGGTGGATGAGTAAAGGATTTCTGGAAATTGCAGTCCCAAATAGTCAGGCTGAAAAAAAATTGAACCATATGACCCCTAGACTAATATAACTAAGCTTTTGGGAACCATCATTCTCCAATCCTATTTTCTGCCCAAATGATAAAAAGGTTAAAACAGATATTCGTTATCTACTCATTTGCTGAGTGTGTTAGAAGGAGCTTTTTTTTTTTTTTTTGCAGACTGTGAATGAATGTCCTTTTGAAACTATTTCTTGGTGCATAACCAGTAGATACTCAGAGCTCATTCTCATATATGTCCAGTGAACAGCTAGCAGAAATAGCTGGCCCTGATTGCTCTGACAGATTTTCCTGAAAAGGGCCACAGCCAACTCGCCACGGCAATTCACTATGGACCAGCTCATCACAGCCAACTCTCCATGGAATAAAAGTTGCATAATAACAAAAAAAAAAAGAGAGAGAAATAGAATCATTAAGGAAAGGATGCAAAAAGAGGGACAAAATGAAATGTAAATGACAAAAATTAAAATATTTTAAAAATCATTTTAAATAATGAAATTGTTGAATTTTCCTGTGACAAGTTTTCCCATAGCGAATTGTTACATGGCAAGTTGCCCACGGTGAATTGGCAGTAGGAAGTTGGCCATAGCAAGTTGCCCCCTTCCGTTTTGCATTACTTTTACATAGCTCTTAAAGACACAAGATGTGGCTTCCCCACTAGGGAAAATGCAAGAAGCCCCAGGTTGGACTTCAAGTACATTGGCTACGAAAAATGAGCAGAGTAATGTTTGGAAAACTGAAATGTACCATAGATTTAATTAGTCATTTAACTACAAGACATCTTTTATCATTACAATGTCCTTATTCTTCATTCATTTTATAACTAATATTTACTTGCCTATCTAATATTAGTCCAGTTATAAAATCTGTTGTGTCTGCGAAATGATGCCAGGAGTCGGTGACTTAGTGCAAAGCTCTTTATTCGTGAGTTGGAACCGAACTGGCGAAAGGAAAAAAGCCCGCGGCTTTTATTCCTTTCGCCGCGGCGGCCGTGGCCAATGGCACCGCTTTGAATCTCCCGCGATTCGAATGGACCAATCGCGGGAGATTCTTAGCGAGCCAATCGGCACGGCTCACCTGACCAATCGGAGAGCCCCGCGCTTTGGCCAATCAAAGCGCGGGGATCTCGAGTATGTTAATTGAGGACAGAACACCCCTCCCCTCTTGGTTCAGTCCTTACGTTGCATAGTCACGTAGGTAGGCGGGGCTCCGTCTAGTCCTACTTGACCTGCGCAACTCAGTTGTAGGCTGGATCCCGGCCGGTTCGGTCGGGATCTCCGCTGCTCCTGCTGCCGTTGTGGGAACCGGCTGGTCGATCGGGTCGGTCTTTTCTTCGTAGCTCCCTCCTGGGCCTTCTGGGTTGGTTGAGCTGCGGGTTTCGCCGCTCCCGCTCGGTCTTTCCGGGTCGGTCGAGCTGGCTTGGCTGTTCCTTCCTGGCGAGGGGTCGCGATGGCTGCTTTCCGGTGAGTACTGCTGGTTTATTCTTCTTTGGAGTCGGTCCCCTGGGTATTCCCTCCCCCCTTGGTTCGTGTTGTGGGGGTTGGTTTCGCTTGTTTGTGCGTCGGTGGTCCTCGACCTTAGTTGGTCGATGTGGCGTTTCCACGCTCGTCCGTCTTCTGTTTGTAGCCGGTACGAGTGTGGGCCTGTTGCTTGTGTGATGACGGCTGGGATCCATAGCGGGTCTCCCGTCAGGTTCTTTGCGTATACGGGGTCGCCGGGTGCGAAGGTTCGTTGTTTGCTGTTTGAGTCTGGGGGCCTCTCCAGGTTATACGTGGGGTGTAACCTGTCGAGTGGGGATCTTAGTTTTCTGCCCATTAATAGTTCGGCTGGGCTTTTATTGGTTGTGGTGTTTGGGGTTATGTGTTGGGTGAAGAGTAGTTTGTTTATTTTTTCCTGGATCTCCCCGTGGTCTATTTTCCGGATGGTCTTTTTAGTGAATTGGACCATCCATTCTGCCCTACCGTTCGCCGCCGGGTGCGCCGGTGCTGTCAGCGCGTGGCGGATGCCCCTTTCTGCTAGGAATTTTTCAAATTCCAGCGAGGTGAACTGGGGCCCGTTGTCTGAAACGACGACGTCTGGGAGGCCGTGTGTTGCAAAGAGTTTGCAGAGTTCTTTGATCACGGCCTCCGTGGTTGTCGTCTTCATGTTGCTTACCTCCAGCCAGTTGGAGTAAGCGTCAACTGTTATTAGAAAGGTGTGTCCTTTTGTGGGCCCGGCGAAGTCTATATGGATTCTAGACCAAGGTCCCCTTGGGGTTTCCCACTCTAGGACGGGTGCTGTGGGTGGGCTTGGCCTAGTTTCCTGGCATCGTTGGCACCTAGCTACCCAGGCCTCTATTTGTTTGTCCATCCCTGGCCACCAAGCGTAACTTCTGGCCAGGGCTTTAGTCCTAACGATGCCAGGGTGCCCCTCATGTAGCAGTTCCAAAACCTTCCCCTGTAGCTTTTCCGGAATGACCACCCTGTCCCCCCATAGTATGCACCCTTTTAACAAAGAGAGTTCCGTTTGGCGGTTTCGGAATGTTTTGACGACTCGTCGTTGTCCCTTTCCGGCCACCCTTTCTCTACCCAATCAAACACCCGCGCCAGACGTTTGTCTTTATTAGTCTCTCGGGCAATGTCTGACGCGGTTATGGGCAGGTTGGGTAGAGTCTCTATACTGAGGGTGGTCGTCGTGGGTGCTGGGTCGGTGTCAGGTTCCGGTAGCGGCGAGCGGCTTAAGGCGTCTGCATGGGAGATCGTCTTACCCGGTCTGTGTATGAGTTCGTAGTTGTAGGCTGCCAGGAATTCGGACCCCCTTGTCATTCGGGGCGACAGAATGTTCGGGGTGGCCCGGTTTCCTGCAAGGATTCCCAGCAGCAGCTTGTGATCCGTTACGATGGTGAAAGTCCGGCCTTAAAGGTATTCGTGGAACCGTTTTACGGCGGCAACTATAGCCAGGGCCTCTTTGTCCAGTTGGCTATAGTTCCGCCCCGGTTTGGTGAGGGTCCTTGAAAAGAATGCGATGGGCGCTTCTTTTCTGTCGGGGAGGGTATGGCTGAGGACAGTGCCGACGCCGAAGGGTGATGCATCGCATGTGACGGCCAGAGGTAGGGTCTCGTTGAATTGTATAAGGACGGCATCAGAGGTGAGGAGGTCCTTTGTTCTTTGGAAGGCATCTTGCTCGCGTTTCCCCCAAGTCCAGGTCGCCGCCTTGTCCAGGAGCCTATGCAAAGGCTCTGCCGCCGTCGCCTTTTGGGGTAGGAAAACATTGTAAAAGTTCAGTAACCCCAAGAAGGCCTGTAGCTCAGTCTTTGATTTGGGTGTGGGGGCTTCTTTGATGGTCTTGATTTTTTTGTTCGTGGGGTGAATGCCGTGACGGTCTAGGAGGTAGCCCAGGAATTCTACTTGTTCCGTGCATAGCTGGCACTTCTCCCTCTTGACTTTTAGTCCGGTCTCTTTAAATTTGGTTTGGACCTCCCTTAGGCGACCCTCTAGTTCGGCTTGGTTGGCTGCCGACACTAGGACGTCGTCGAAGTAAGGTACCACCCCCTTGATACCTTGCAATAGTCTCTCCATTAGGCTTTGGAATATGCCCGGTGCCACGCTGACTCTGAATTGGAGTCGGTTGCATTTGAATGCCCCCCGGTGGGTGACTATGGTCTGCGCTTCTGCCGTTTGCTCGTCGACCGGCAACTGTTGGTATGCCTGGGCGAGGTCGAGCTTGGCGAAAACCTTGCCCCCTCCCAGTGAGTGCAGTAGGTGTTGTACTACTGGGACGGGTAGGTGCTTTGTTGCAGCGCGCCATTTAGGGTGGCCTTATAGTCCCCACAGATCCTCACCGACCCATCGGGCTTGATCGGGGTGACTATGGGGGTCTCCCTCTGGGCGTGGTCTATGGGCTGTAGCACCCCTTGTTTGACGAGCTTGTCAATTTGCTCGTCTATCTTGGGTTTTAGTGCGAATGGCACCCGCCTTGGTTTCAGGCGTTTTGGGGGGACGTTAGGGTCGAGGTCGAAAGATATAAGGGGCCCTCGGTACTTGCCTAGGTTTCCGTCGAAGACCTCTTGGAACTCCCGGGCCAGTTGCTGCTCCCAGCTGTCGTCGGTGACATGGTCGACTCCCGTGAGTGCGATGTCGAGCGGGGCGAACCATTGCAGTCCCAGTAGGCTTGGGCGGTCGCGGTCGACGATCGTGAGGGGAAGTCGTTCGGTGCGCCCCTTGTACATGATGTTAAATTGCTTGGTGCCGACTACCGGGATGCGGTTTCCCTGGTAGTCCTCTACAATGAGTCTCTGGCTGTCTACGTTCCTCCTTTGGAGGATAGGCACCAAGCACTTTATCTCATGCCATGCAATCATGGAGAGGTAGGACCCGGAGTCCACCTCCATTTTGCATGGCTGGCCCTCAATGCCTACCTCCACGTGGACCTTCCGTGTGTCGTTGGTGATGGCGTGGCCGATGGTGACCGTCTGGTGGGTCTCCTCTCTCCGTCGGTTGTCGCCGCCTCGCGAGGATCGCCCGTTCCGGTCCCATCGTGCCGGGCTGCGGTTTTTCTTCAGGCGGCAGACACGGGCGATGTGTCCCTTTTTGTCGCAATGCCGGCAGATTGATTCGAAAAACCGGCATTCCGACCTGGGGTGGTCGCCGCCGCAGTATGGGTTCGAGGACGTCCCAGTCCATCGCGGTCGCATCGGCGGGTTTGGCCAGCGCTTTGGCCATCTGGAAGACCTCGGTCCCGCAGTGGGTCAGGAAGACGGCGCGTTTCATTGGGCCGGAGGCGTCCTTCAGGCCGGTGCACTCGAGGTACATACGGAATCGATCAGCGAATGATTCCCAGTCCTCGGTGGCGGGGTTGAAGGGTGCGGGTGGTGCGATTTTCGCCATCTCGGTGGTTCGTCTGGCTTCTGTCGGACACGTGGTTTGGTTCAGGGGCTGGATCCCACCTTCGTCGCCAGTGTTGTGTCCGCGAAATGATGCCAGGAGTCGGTGACTTAGTGCAAAGCTCTTTATTCATGAGTTGGAACCGAACTGGCGAAAGGAAAAAAGCCCGCGGCTTTTATTCCTTTCGCCGCGGCGGCAGCGGCCAATGACACCACTTTGAATCTCCCGCGATTCGAATGGACCAATCGCGGGAGATTCTTAGTGAGCCAATCGGCGCGGCTCGCCTGACCAATCGGAGAGCCCCGCGCTTTGGCCAATCAAAGTGCGGGGATCTCGAGTATGTTAATTGAGGACAGAACAAAATCAATTTGGAATGTATGCAAATTAGGTAGACATTATATATTTATTAATTATTGTTGGATTAATATTCCACTTTTTTCTTTGGATCTTGAGCTGACAAGCGTAGTATTCTCTCCTCCTGTTTTCTGATACTAACAAACATTTTTGGGCTGGGAAATAGTAAATTACTGGCCCAGATCACCTATTGAGATTCCATGGATGAAGGTAGATCCAAATGTGAATTGTACTGGTTCTAACTCATACTCCTTTATAAATGATTCTTAAATACAAATGGATAATTGTCCTCAAACAAGACATTAAGAATTTGTACTTACCATTCTAAAATCCCAAATCAAATCTTCAAGCCTATGAGAGAGATCAAACAGCATAATTTATTAAAGTAGTGCTTCATTTTTCCAGATGTCATACACAAATTATATATTGCGAACTTAGACTGAATTCCTAATATTAGGGGCACTTATTAAAAAGTCAGGCTGTAAACTTATTCATCAGTGTATTCCCCAAAGTAGTTTTTGGCAACAGAGGCAAATTACTTCTATTAAGAAGCTGGTGGTTCAAATTAATCAAAATCAGATAGGATTAATATTAGCAAATCATTAGCCTGTTAATTACTTATTTACTTTGTCACATTTTTAGTTCTTGTGGTATGTAACCATTTCTCCCTATATATTTACACTAGAATTCTTTAATCTTTATGTTTGAAATAAAATGAAAATATTTGCACTACAGGGTTTAAACATGAATATTTTGAAAACACAGCATCATTTGACCATTGTGTTATTTTTTCCCCACCAACTTTTTAATTTGGATAGACACATATGTTTTCAGTATTTGGTGTCTGTCCTTTGAAACAGGTTTAAAAAAACTCTTAAGTTTTCAACCACATACTTAGAAAGGCAAAAGAAAAAAAATTAAAAATTAAAAGAACATATAAAGAACCATATCTGGAATTCTGTAGATTCTGGAATAATCTATTTAAATTTATGAGTAAAGGAATGAAACAATGAAATATGATATTATAAATACATTTTGATTTCATGGCTGCAGTAGGGATAAATATGCACTGAATGCCTTGTGGAGGTTTAGCTGCTCCAAAAAGCTTTGCAAATATTAAAGTTTTGAAAAGCAGCCATAATTCAGCCTTGGAAGGAAGAGCATGGCTTTCTTATACAACCATCAGGATGTCCAGAGGGGGAAGATGAATTTTTTTTAAAAAAGGTCAGGATTATGGTTGCAATTGCCAACTTGACATTTTTACATCTGCCTCACAAACACACAACTAACACCCCTGAGACAGTACTAGTAAGATGGTACACATTTCAAAAATGACTTGGAAGTCATTTTTGGTTAAATTTCCTCCCTACTTTGTTATTCATTAAAACACATAATTTTCTTCTGAAACTGAAGAAAGATGCTTTTTTAAGAGTTGCATTAACAAGGTATCATTGTTTTAAAATGCTGCTGGTATAAAAAGCAGCAGCATGTTTTCAAGCTTGCACAGAAGTCTAATAAACAAGAGGCAGCATTGATGAGAAGCAGAAGGAGGCTATGTGGGGTTCAAGGAAGTCCTTTCAAATCATTTTTGAAGAACGAACAGCCCTAAGCCTTCATGCCTTTAGCGTTCCATTAAGCTGTGACCATAATTCATAAAGATAAACTGATGTTTGCTACTAGAGTCTTGTGATGGAAGTTGTCTAGATGTTCCTCCAAATAAAGTAAAATAATATTAAATGCCACATTTTTCAAACAATTGCCTCTAAAACAATATCCACCAAACAAGTGGCATTCAGATGATTCCTCTAGGACTCAACTAGTTCTTCCTGCTTATATCAAACTGAACTTAGAGATGCCAGCTGTTAATGCTTTGTTACCACAAACAAGACCCTTATGTTAATTTTTATTTGGAGCTAAGCCATTAGCTGTCCAGGTTACAGGAGACAAGTTGACAGATGAACACCTGGAAAATCAGCTCTAGCTTCAACTCCCGGTATCCTGAAGCAACTGTTAGAGCTTATATAATTACTGGCATTGACATATAACTTCTTGCTGTCCCTTTACACTGGGACAGCACATGCTATTTGTAATGAGCCGCAGTTAATACCTGTGCCATTATTATCCCAAGAAATGCCATGCATTTTGAACTAACCACCCTTTTAAATGAATCCCATCATTAAAAAATAGGTAGAATAAGGCTAACAAATTGGTCTCCTCCAGGTGCAATAAATTATAATTCTCATGTTTCCTTATCATTTTGCCCATACTGGCTGCGATGATGGAGCTCGTCTCAGTCTAATAGGAGACATCTGGGATGGTCTGGCACTCTAGCCCCAATCATCCAGTGTTATTACACCTTTGGTTATACCCACTAAAATATATTTTTCTCTAACCTGGAATCAGTCTTGTACATACCTGTCAATCTCTTTCCATGCACTCACCTGGAGACTTCTAGAAGGAAGTGGAAATAGGACTAAGGCTAAGAGTGGATTTTTTTTAAAAGCAGCTTGCTAAGGAATACCTGCTTTAATGGAACAGGAATTGCTAACAGCTATAGAAGTCAATCAGTAGAGGGGCTGTATTATGTAGACAGTTTTAGGGAAGTATTCCATTTGGGGATTTCTTTGCAAATAAAAGATGTGGTACAGTACTGATGTATAAAGATCGCCTTTACATAGACAAAAGCAGTGAGAAAAAAGGAAGTTTCTTAAAGTTAGAGAGAGGGCAACCATTTGGGTAAAATGGACACTTTTGTTGAAAACAAAACAACTGGAATAAGTTATTTCCAAACAGTTATTCAGATGCTATTTGGAAATAACTGTTTTAAACTAGGTAAAACTCCAAAGCCACTCCATCACAGATTTTTAACAATGACAAACTATCCAGTCATTGAAAGGTTTCAAGCAATCCCAAAAAGACTCAACAAACAGTAAGTTTTTACACATTACAATTGTTAATTTATAAACTAATCATATTCTGTCTTACATGTACACATATGCATGTACATAACTAAAATATTTTTTCTTCCCTCTTTTGAATCTTACATCAGTCTAGATCTGGGCTGTCAAATTCCCGGCCCACGGGCTGGATGCATCATATGCTGCCAATGCCCAGCCCGGTTTAGCAAAGTGGATAAAAGTTGTGATATGTCACTTGACAACGTGACACTGTGAGTTTGACACCTCTGATCTAAATATACTAATGCATCTGATGAAGTGAGCTTCAGCTTACAAACACTTATGCCTTTTAATACAATTCGTTAGTCAGAGAAGATGCTACCAGATTCCTGATCGATTAAGTCAGCTTTCCTCCTGTAATGTAAAACTTTTAGGAAAATCAAGGGCTTAGATTTAATCAGACAAGAGATATGAAGTGTAGACTGAACTATATTTTTGTTAACATTGTGCTAAATTGTAGCTAAGAATCTATTAACTGGCTTCATATATAATGTCAAACCAGGAGCCCTTTCAGGGTTTGGATTACAGCTCCCAGAGTGGCTGGGCTAATGCAAACTGAAATCCTAAACAATTGGAAAGCACCAAGGTGTTTACTTTGACATGAAGCGTGATTTATAAATTCCGTGGATGGGTTTTCAAAGAAATTAAGCTGATAAAGTTATTCTCATTGCTTAATTAAAACTTGGGGAAATCTGCTTTAGGCATGGTCCATTTTATTACTCTTGACTGGAGATATCACTTAACAATATGGAGACATTAGAACAGTAATTACAGCTGACTTGTCAATGCTTGTAAATGATGATGGAGTGATTCTGTGACATGACAGAGGGCAGTGGTAGGGAAAATGGCCAGAGTTGGGATTCACATTTTTTTACTACCGGTTCTGTGGGTGTGGCTTGGTGGGTGTGGCAGTGGAAAGGATACTGTAAAATCTCCAGTCAGAGCTGGCATTTGCCGGTTCTCTGAACTATTCAAAATTTCTGCTACCGGTCTCTAGGACTGGTCAGAACCTGCTGAATGCCACCTCTGGAAATGGCCAAGGCCAAGCCAATGGGAAGCATCCTGATGTCCATTCCTTTCAATAAAGACATTAAGGAAATACTTTAGTTTCTCCCATTCATAGAATTAAATTTTAATTTTTTTTTTCTGGAAAAAGGAAGAGGAATAGAAATGTATCAGTCTGAAAAGAAATTACTATAAGAGAGTTATCCTATCAGGGAGCTGGGCAGCACATATATTTAATAAACAAATTAAATACAAAAATAAAGGGAGGGGTTTTTGTTTTGTTTTGCTGTTTTTTTACAACCTGCTATCAGCTGAAGTAGAGTTGTTTTTAATCATTATTAAAAAGGATAATACTTCAAAATTCTATTGAACAAGGCTCTGGTCATTGAAGTCTGAACAAAAATGCTTTCAAGACACCAGTGTTTTTATCCTTAGCTTCCACATAAAAAATTGACCTACAACTTTCTTAATTTCTGCTGACCACTAAGATCGAAAAGTTGTAGGGAGCAAATCAATGCCTCCTCCTCTCCAGTTGACCAAGAGAAGAGTACAAAAAAGATGATTTATATCCCCCTTTCTGAGCAATGAAGTTCCCACATCTTTGTATTATACAAAAGGAAAATAAATTATATTATTAGCGCCTTTCCACAAGGAACATTTTTCTATCTATATAGCTTGTGCATTTATTGGATGGAAAGTGTTGTGTGTGTATGTATGTATGTATGTATGTATGTGTGTATGTGTGTGTATATATATATATATGTGTGTGTGTGTGTGTGTCTACACACACACACACACACATATTTGTTTTTTTTGCGGGTACTTACATGTATGGTATTCAGCTTTGCTCGGGTATTTTCCCACGTCATTGTAGTTGTGCTTTTAAAGTTGTAGCAATGTTTTGGCAGAATCTCATCTGCCATCATCAGGCTTCTGTATTGTGTTTGTCTGTGAGTCAGACTTTTACAGTTGTTTCAGTTTTCAAAACATATATGTGTGTGTATGTGTGTGTGTGTATGTATATGTGTATGTATGTATGTATGTATGTATGTATGTATGTATGTATGTATAGAAACTATGGCAGTGTTCTCAGCCTTCAAAAGTAAATATTTAGGGTGGAATTGACATAACTCATGTGGGTCCTCAAATGATATAGAACAGGGTTGTCAAACTCAATTTCATTGAGGGCTGCATCAGGGTGGGCAGGGGGGCATGGCCGGGGGGGCATGGCCAGCTCGACATAACTTGTGTTGGGGGCACCTGTGGTGGCCCGACTGCTCTGCCAATGAAAATGGGCTCCCAAGCTCCTTTTCAGCTGTGACGGCCTCCTTCAACCCTCTGCCAGTGAAAATAGAATTGGGAGTGCTATCCATGGCTCTCTCAACTCCGTTTTCAGTTGTGACAGCCTCCTGCAACCTTCTTTCAGTGAAAATGGAGCTCTGCTTTCACTGGCAGAGGCACTGTGGGCTGCTCCTTCATGGTTTCCAGGGAGGCCCCGTAGGCCACATCTAAGCATCTGCAGGCTGGATCTGCCCCCCGGGCCTTGAGTTTGACACCCCGATGTAGAATAAAGTTTGCAATTATCTGGTGAGGTTGACAACTACTTTTTTTGCTGTAACAGATTTGCATACTCTTCAACATCATGTTTTACTTATACGATGCTGATTAATCACACATAGATTCTATGCATTTATGGCAAATGGAAAGATTGTTATATGAAAATGAGCCGCTATCCTTAAAAATATGGCTGTGTAAAGTGATTTGAAGAACACCTAGTGAAACAAACTCTACTTTACACCTGCTGGTTGGACCATGAAAATAATCATATGTCCTGAAATTCCATTCTGATATTTTGAGGACCATAATACTGAAAACCTATTAGTCAGAACTGATGCAAAAGCAAATTCAATAAACAGTAAGCTTTACAATAAGAAATAGAAGACATGTTCAGTCCAAAATGCAGAAAATGTCATTAATTAAATTGAATTCTAATCTAAATGTGACATAAACTTACTTCAACTATGGAACATTAAAAGGACTTTTTTTGTGCATCAGACACAAAAATATAGAGCCTTTGTAGTAACTATGGTTAGGGAAATTCTTGTATGCAGGATGTCCGTCTTAAAGACTTACTTGTGGTTGGGGACTAAATCAGCAAATATTGTTATTAGTAAGAAGCATTCCATCCTACAAAGTATGCTTCATCAGCAGTTTGGAAGGTTCCCCTAAATAATTTTGTAGTTCTGCAAACTGGTGGTTCCCATACATTTCTTCCATATGGATAATGCTGCTTGGATAACAGAAAAAAAATCACATTTTAGGAATGTCTTAGTTTATGCACTATGTTTAGTGGTAGTTGATTTTCACTCTAATTCGTTTTGCGGTATATAGTAACCTGGTTTGTACATAAAGCCTGGTTTATAAACCAAGGTGAATGGGCTCACATTGACCATAATAAAATTTGTTTGTATATGTTGTAAGCAGAGGTGGTATTTAGCAGGTTCTGACTAGTTCTGGAGAATCGGTAGTGGAAATTTTGAGTAGATCGGAGAACCAGCAAATACCACTTCTGACTGGAGATTTTACTGTATCCTTCCCCTGCCAAACCACACCCACAGAACCAGTAGTAAAAAATTTTGAATCCCACCACTGGTTGTAAGCCAGAACCAAATATTACAGCTTAGCACGATGTATGATGTGGTGGTAGGGTTCAATTTTTTTTTACTACTGGTTCTGTGGGTGTGGCTTGGTGGGTGTGGCATGGCTTTGTGGGCGTGGAAGGGGAAGGATACTATCAAATCCCCATTCCCTTACCACCCCGCTAACCTGCTTCCCAGCTCTGTTCTCCTCTGCAGGGCAACCAAAGAAGACCCAGTCAATCAGCTTGGACTCTGGAAGCAGAGAATAGTCAAGGTGGTATTTGCCAGTTCTCCAAACTACTCAAAATTTCTGCTACTGTTTCTCCAGAACTGGTCAGAACCTGCTGAATACCACCTCTGGTAATAACTCAGCCATTGACTTGTATCATTTCAGATGTGCACAAAGCTCTTTCTCTTAATGTACAGGTAGCCCTTGTCTTATGACTACAAAATTTCTGTTGCTAATTGAGACAGTTGTTAAGTAAGTTTTGCCCCATTTTATGATTTTTCTTGCCGCAGTTGTTAAATGAATCTGACTTTTCCATTGACTTTGGTTGTTGGAAGGCTGAAAAAGGTGATCACATTACCCCGCAGGACATCATAAATATTAATCAATTGAGAAGAATCTGAATTTTGATCAAGTGACCTTGGGGATGCTCTAAGGGTAATGAGTGTGAAAAATGGTCATAAGTTACTTTTTTCAGTGTCGCTATAACTTTGAACAGTCACTGTTGCAAGCGGAGGAATAACTGTATATTTCTTTTTAATAAGAAATTCCACCCTATGTAGAACTTGCATATGCGGTTTGGCAAAGGCAAATATATATCTAGGTATAATACAAATATATCTAGGTGTGTATGTTTACACAACACATGCATGTGTGCATGCACACACACACCCCCCAGTGCTGTAAGTTTAATTTAGGTGATATTTCAATGCTCATTTTTTTACCTATCTCTTATACATAATTCAGATGCCAATCTTCGGATTCTCTGGGAATTCATACACATTCAGGCTATCAGATTTAGGCTGAAAATCTCTGTATAACTATCAAATGGAAGCAAAAATAAACTGAAATGTTTGAACACACACACTACACACAAATGGAGACGGTGCCTATTCAATTTTATTTCTGATGTGCAAGTGAATATGATATTCAATTTAATCCACTGTAACATTTTTCAGAGAAATGACCCTATTAATCTGTTACAATAAGGACAATTATAGCCCTTAAGAAGCACTATATTTATTATGGTGTTTATGGACTGAAACATTCTTTTCCCCTCCTATCTTGTTTATCTTTTAATTATGTAAATACTTTTAATACAAATTATAGATACGTGATGAGAGATGTTGAAAGTAGAAAAGGCAAAACAAAATGATTTTGAACAAGGTGGAAAAAGCAGAATCTGTAAGGAGAAAAAAGATATTAAAAAGTATATAATGTCTTGTGCCAGTAACTTCACTACCTTTATTTCCTCTTCATTTTCTTACATCATAACTTTATTTGGCTTACCATTTCCTACTCCATTTTTGTGTTTTACATAGGATTGTTTAGTACAAAAAGACTAGCATGATGAGCATGACTTTACATCTTTATGCAAACCTATAGACACTCAATTGAGATGAAGTGCAAAATTACTCTTGAAAACTTAACTTCTTTTATACAGATATGTATACAAATTGAAAGCAGTTTATGTCTCTGCTTCTCTTTCCCTGCCCTCTTTTTCATTCATGTTCCACATATGTCCCTATATTTATAAATATTGCAAGCCTGAAGACCAAATTGAAATTTATTTCTATGTTCTGTTCTGTGTGATACCATGAGTCTTTATTAGGATTGCTGACTGTCAACCAGATAAAAGCCCTTATATAAGATCCCTTTTCTTGTTATCTGCCTCTTTGGTCATTAAGATCGACATCTACATGAAAAGTCTCTTTGAAGGTAACAGACTTGTCTGTGTCATTTGGAGAGGATTAGCAATATTCGCTGACTGATAAGGTCTTCTTTGGCAGAGTAAAAAAAATAGACAGAATCAGGATGAAGAATAATGGAAGAAAAGCTAAGCTTGATTGAATTTGCATTAAAATTAGTTAGATGAAATGAGTATTATTCAAGCTCAAATTATACCTTTGGATGCATTATGCAAAGCCCTAGCTGAAGAAGGTCCTAACACCTGGAATCAGGGGTGGGATGCTACCGGTTCGGGCATACCGGTAGCTTCGAAGAGCAGCTGTCACAGAACTGGTTTGGTATGACTTGCTCCAAGGATCTTCAGTCGGGCTCTCCCACCCGCCCATGCTCCTAGGTACTTTTTATCCTCTCAGCTGTTTGGCACGGCAGAGTGGATTGCCCTGCTAAACAGCTGAGAGGTGCAATGGTTTAACTTTAATCCTAGGACACGTGCGCACAAAGTGCATGATCACCAAACTAGTTGTTATGCCAGTAGCATTCCATCCCTGCCTGGAATGATGAAAAGAAAAAGGACAATCAACAACCGGGTAGATAAATTCCATTATAGGAAATGCATCATTGGAAATGTTGAAGAGCCAGATCATCATGGAGAAAAGATGAGGGACAGATCATGGAGAAAATCTATCTAGGTGGTTGCTGAGAACTGATACCAACCTAGTGGTACATAATCAATTAATCATAATCAATTAATATTATTACAACATAGGCATTAGATAGTATTTAACTTTTGACATATTAAGAATTACAATTTGGTGGTAACTTTTGAAGAGCTTATTTTAGACATGATAATAGATGTTTAAAGTCTGGATCAAGAAGACATTTCCTTATAATTAAGAATGTGAAGCCCAGATATTTGATTTATCATGTTTTAAAGTACTCTCCATCTAAAACCCAGAGTTTTGTTCAATTTAGCAATACAAGTATGGAAATGAAGCTATAGGTATAGTTATAAATGGAAGAATGCCTAAAATGTATAATTCAAAGTAGGAACTGGTATCATCTAAGATGGTGTAAATCAATATGAATATAGGGCTCCTGCTCTCTCTCTCTCATACACACACACATTGAGAAGTTAGGAGTCTTTATTGGAGATTCCAGCTCTGAATTAATATTCCTCAGAAATTTCTTTCGCAACAAATAGAACACTCTCAATGAATTCAAGGCAAGGCAAGTCCACTGTCAAGGCCAGTCCATGAGAGCAAGACAAGTCCAGAAAGCCAAGGCAAGTCCACAAGACAAAGAGTAAGTCCAAGAATCAGAGCCAAGTCTACAAAGTCAAAGGACATCCACAGGCAGAGACAAGGTCAGAGTCCACAAAACAATCCAAATTCCAAGTCAAGAGTCATGAGCACAGGAGCACACATGGCCAGAAATGACACATTGTTCCCTTCCTTCTGCTATGCTAATCAGCCAGCTCCTGGTGCAGCCCATTAAGTTGGAGGGAGGAGGCTATTGCTTGATGTGTAGTTGAACTGTCCTCTGCTGCTCCTGCCTTTTCTCCACTTTATTTACTTATTTATTTTTTTGTCAATTGCTTATTAGATAATGGGTATAAGTAAAAACATAGTTATGAATACATGGATACATATAAGAAAAATAAAAAATATATATAAAAGAAATAATAGGACAGGGACAGTAGGCGCGTTGGTGCGCTTATGCACGCCCCCTACAGACCTCTTAGGAAAGGGGTGAGGTCAATAGTCTAAGGTTAAAGTTTTTGGGGTTTGGGGAAAAAACCAGTCAGGTCGAGTATTCCGGACATTGACCACTCTGTTGCTGAAGTCGTATTTCCTGCAATCAAGTTTGGTGCGATTAACTTTGAGTTTGTCTCTATTGTTTGCTCTTGTGTTGTTGTGGTTGAAGCTGAAGTATTCATTGACTGGTAGGACATTGCAATGTATGATTTTATATACTATATTTAGATTGGACCAAAGGTGGCATAGTTCTAGATTTTCTAGATCTAAAATGTCAAGTCTGGTGGCATAAGGTCTTGGATTAGGTGGACAAGGTAGTTCCTCTTCGTCATTACTGACCAGCTGCAGCTGAATGCTCCCCACCCAAAGCCTCAGGGTTGTCCTGTTGCAGTTGTGCCTCAACCACCCCTTTCTCATCCAGCTGTTAATCCAATCACTCTCCCTATAGCCACTCCATCTTCCTTGGATTCATAGCCTTCGCCTTGGAGCCTTCAGCCGCCTCCCCTCCTGGTGTATTGGAGACTGGCATATCGTCCTTTGTACTAACATCTGGAGAGGCGTCTGGGGAAGCATCTGGGGGAATAATCACATACATGTTATGCTGCAGGGAAAACTGACAATGAAAGCACCAAGAATGAGTTTTAATAAAAGCTGTGCATCATTGTGAATAGATGTAATTCAGAAGAAAAAATATTTTGTTAAGAGGATACGATTGGGTGAATGGAAATGAGATGAGAGTATATGAGCCATTGGCTTATTCAGGAACCTAGACTGAATGCGAATAGTAAATGTGTGATAAGGTTGATTGGGTTGATTTATTTCTAGCACATGGTTAAGCAGCAGTCTTAGTGTTAACTTAAAATGCATGATTGGTTTTAATAATTTTTTTTGCAAGAAATTAGTGAAGAATGTAAAGATAATCAGAGGCCCCTAATGTGGAACAGGTCATTATTTGGCCATGGAAAGGATAAGGGGAATAAAAGAGAAGTTGCATGAAAGTAGAACAACTGCAGAAGTAGTACAAGTCCTGTATGAAGAAATGTTTCCTAACATAATAATAGAAAGCAGACATGTGGAAAAAGAACAAAACAAAATTCATTGCAGACTGCCAGAGAGGCCTGTGGAATTATGCTAATAGAAGGTGTGAGAAAAGGGTGAATGGAGAAGTCATGAAATGAAAGAGGATGTGAACTGGAAAGAATACTGCCCCTCACAAAAAAAGCATCGGAAAAGGGTATTGTGCAATGTGCTTAAATAGAAAAAAAAAGGTTCCAAAGAATACAATCAGATAGAGGAAAGAATGGCTGAGTTGAAAAGAAGTACTTAAGCTCAAATACAAATGTACATGAGTTGACGAATGCTTCAAATTTTCTCATATATGCAAATCATTTTTTTATTTTTTATTTTATTTGTCAATCACTTACAAGATAATATGTATAAGAATAAACATGAGTATGAATACAGGAAATATGTACAAATAAATGGGGACAATAGGACAGGGACGGTAGGCACAATTGTGCTTATCAGAGGTGGTATTCAGAAGGTTCTGACCAGTTCTGGAGAACCGGTAGCAGAAATTTTGAGTAGTCCAGAGAACTAGCAAATACCACCTATGACTGGCCCTGCCCCCATCTATATTCTGCCTCCCGAGTCCCAGCTGATCGGCTGGGTCTTCTTTTGTTGCCCTGCACAGGAGATTGGTGCTGGAAAGCAGGTTCGTGGGGTGGGGAGGGAATAGGATTTTGCAATATCCTTCCCCTGCCATACTCACCAAGCCATGCCCACCAAGCCACGCCCACAGAACTGGTAGTAAAAAAAATTGAATCAGTGGCACTTATGCACGCCTTACAGACCTCTTAGGAATGGGGTGAGGTCAATCGTGGATAGTTTAAGGTTAAAGGAGCGGGGGTTTGAGGATGTAACAACAGATTCAGGTAGTGCATTCCAGGCATTGACTACTCTTGCTGAAATGGTACTTTCTGCAATCAAGTTTGGAGCATTTTACATTGAGTTTGTATCTGTTGTGTGCTCTTGTATTGTTGTAGTTGAAGCTGGAATAATCATTGACTGGTAGGACATTGTAGCAGATAATTTAGTGTACTATGCTTAAGTCCAACCATAAGCGGTTTATTTATTTATGTCAAAGTCAGTGTATGTGATTCTGAGGATGGTTCTATCTGCCCAAGTAGGCCTCAAAGGAGCTACAATACCATTTTTAGAGATAATTTCCAGCAATCAGCATTGTTTTTCATGCCACCACTGTATGACCTTGGCCTTTTTTAACCGAACAGAGGGCTTCTTTGGGAAGTCCCATTGAGAAAAGAACCTTGAAAACCACAACAAGGAACAGATCTGCACATATTGAAAATCAAATGAAATACTTAATGTTTTCTAAAGATGCTGAGAGCATAATTTCATGAATAACAATAAAATGTACCTAGCAAAATGCATTTGGGATTCACCATTAATTAATTTTTAAAAAATCCCTGCCTTGTATTTACTGGCTCTTCTGAATTTCTCATAAATGTCAGGAGGTCATGATAAGAAAAACACAGACACATTTTCTACTAAGGGAAGGTGTTTTTTTGCTAATTATATTTTTTTTCTATATGGATGGTTATTCAGATGGAAATCCAACCATGATTTTGGCATGACAAAAAATTTTTAGCCATTCCTGGTAGATTCTCATATAGCATTTTAAAAATTTAGTTTTATTATACAAATCTCTCAGCTAAGAAGAATCAATACATAAACACGTGGATCTTTGATTTATTTATACCTTGTGTATCCAGAAAGACTTACAAAAATGACAAAGTTTAGACAATGCAAACAATAATATTAAAACACAACAGTACAAAACAGCAGATAGACAGGAACCAAAAACTGTAAGAATTCTCAAGTGATGTAAAAAGCAGTACAACAGCACACTTATTTGGAGAAGGTGGTATATAATGGGTGAACCAAAAGGGAAGGTATCAAATCAGAGAAGACAGCACCAAAAAATTAAAAAGCCTTGGAAAATAACGAGACTTTGACCTAAAACCAAATGACATCCAGATGTGTGCCAGTTAATTTTGCATTTGGAATAGGCTGGTCACTACTTACCGTATATACTCGAGTATAAGCCGAGTTTTTCAGCCCATTTTTTGTGCTGAAAAAACCGCCCTCGGCTTATACTCGAGTCAGATTCCCCTCTGTGTGTGTGTGTGTGTGTGTGGATTTTAACAGAGGGAAGATGTAGGGAGAAGGCAAAAGCGAGGCTGAGAAAACAACGCGAGCCGAGGTTGCTTCGGCTCCACTCAGCTTCCCTCTCTCTCTCTCTCTCCCCGTAATACAGTCAAGCCCTTTCCAGCACGTGGGATCCGCCCCCGCCGCTTTGCACCTTGCAAATGCAAAAACCCCAGGATTTTGCATTTGCAAGGTGCAAAGTGGCGAAGTGAGTGTGTGTGTGTGTGTGTCTGTCTGTCTGTCTGTCTCTCTCTCTCTGTGTGTGTGTGTGTGTGTGTGTGTGTCTTTCTCTCTCTCTCTTCCTCACACCAGCGCGCCTTCCTTCCACTGCTACGCGTTTGGGCTGCTTTGTGCCCCCCTCCCTCCCTGGCTGAAACTGGACGGCTGCTCCGGAGGCGAGCGCGGTAGCTCCCATACAACAGGCGGGTAAAGGAGCCGCTCGCTGCCAAGTCGAGAAGAGCGAGAGAAGGAGGTGAGGACGTGAGGTGAGGCGCGGCCCGGCGCAGCTCTGCAAAAGGCTGCGCCTGCAATGCTGCCCCGGGCGCTGAGCAAGGCTGACTAGTGGCGCCCGGGCTGTTCGGGAGTGGGAAGCGGCTGTGCCCCTGGCCGGCCAGGGGAATGGGGACCCTGCCTGAGCGGGAGGCAGCGGCGGCGGTGGGGTCTTTCCAGTTAGGATCCAGGGGCGGCAGCCGCCCGGGCGTCCTCCTCTCATCTTTCGGCCAGCCGTTTGCAGGGTTCAGCGGGTCACTCGGACTTCGGGCCAGTCTGCGCCAGGAGTTGCCCCGCCGCCGTGCACTGGGGAAGTGGTGGCCGCTCGCCTTCGCTGCAGTCAGAGCTCTTCGGGGGCGCCCCTTGTCTCTGTCTTTGATCTGTCTCTCATCGCGGCTGCGATCGCCTCCCGTCAGGGCGCTCGTCTGGAGGAGGCGACCCCAAGCGGCCTCTTCTTCCCTATTAACGGGCGCCCGGGGCCCCCGTGAGCTCCTGTGTTGCGCGCTTCCAGCTTCACAAAGAAACTTCCAGGCTCCCCCACCCCCTAGCCAAGCAGCGAAGAGCTGCTCCGGGGGCAGCGAGACAAAGTGCCTGGCTGCACCGTGGCGGGAGCCCCCGGAGCAGCTCTTCGCTGCTAGGGGAGGGGGTGGGGGAGGCTGCCTGAGCCTGGCGACCCCAAGCGGCCTCTTCTTCCCCATTAACGGGCGCCCGGGGCGCCCGGGGCCCCTGCGAGCTCCTGTGTTGCGCGCTTCCAGCTTCGCAAAGAAACTGCCAGGCTCCCCCACCCCCTAGTCTAGCAGCAAAGAGCTGCTCCGGGGGCAGCGAGACAAAGTGCCTGGCTGCGCCGTGGCGGGAGCCCCCGGAGCAGCTCTTCGCTGCTAGGGGAGGGGGCGGGGGAGGCCGCCTGAGCCTGGCTACCCCAAGCTGCCTCTCCTTCCCCATTAACGGGCGCCTGGGGCCCCCGCGAGCTCCAGCGTTGCGCGCTTCCAGCTTCACCAACAAACGGAGCTGCAAATCTGGTAATCGCTTGCGGAGCCTCGGCACGAACCCCCTTTCCCCGCACTCCCCCCCCGCACTCCTCTGGCGGCAGCAGGCGGAGAAAGCCCCACTTCCCCCTGGCTTTGATGGCACGCATGAGTTGGCTTCCCACTTTTTTTTTAACTCTCCTCTTCCTCCTCCTCCTCTCCTCTCCCCTTGTTGTCTGGTCTTCCCTAAGGAAACTCGAGGGCTCACACTTCCAGGTGTTTCTCCCTGTCTTTCTCCCTGTCAATGATCTTTTCTTCCCTTCCCTTCTCTCAGCCCCATCCTCCTTCACCTTTGTCACCACAATCCTGAACAGATGAAGTTTGTACTTCTCAAGAAAGGTTGGATGTTCCTTTTGAGGAGGGAACCTAGTGTGACATCTGTATGTTGACCTACTACTGAGCCGTGGCATGTGTGCACATGCGATGGAGGCATGAGGGAGAGCTGTGAAAGAGATGGTGGCTCTCCAAAACAGGATGTACATGCAGCACATACACATGCTTTTTTCTTGCAAGGGAGAGAGTGACTCTGTTTGGACATACAGATGATGAGGAGGAATCCAGTTTTGAAGGATTTTAACTCTTGTGTTTTAGCTTGGTTGCTGATTGAGCTAAGGTTTTTGTACTTTTAAAGTTATTGTTGATACCATATTGGTTTTGTTGGCTCTCTTTTCCACTTACAGAGCTAGTTTACTGTTTTTCTTTGAAATAAATATTCAAAAACATTTAACCTACTGATGCCTCAATTCATGTATTTTTATTGGTATCTATTTTTATTTTTGAAATTTACCAGTAGCTGCTGCATTTCCCACCCTCGACTTATACTCGAGTCAATAAGTTTTTCCAGTTTTTTGTGGTAAAATTGGGTGCCTCGACTTATATTCGGGTTGATTTATACTCGAGTATATACGGTACTTATATAAATGGATGTAATACTTTAAAAATAGTGATACACAGTTCTTTGTCTGCTGCTGAAGGCCACAGATGTCTCATTCATAATATGAACCATTACCTGAAGTGACAGGAATTACGTTCCCCGTTAATTAATCTCTATCTTCTTTCTCCCGGGGAAAAGGCAGAGCTTCTACTTCTGTTATATAGTGATATATTTATTTTTAATAATTACTGATGTTTTCATACCACTTCAGTCTCTAGTCTCCATTTAGCAGCATCCACCTATAATTACATATAACATATATACATTTGCAACAATTAACAAATCATCAATATGATAAAATCATAGAAGCATAAATGAATATGGTATAAAGCATAATCAGATTAACAGAGTTGGAAGGGACCTTGTAGGTCATCTAGTCCAACTCTCTGCCCAAGTAGCAAACCCTACACTATTTCTGACAGATTGTAGTCCAGTCTCTTCTTGAAAGCTTTCAGTGATGAATCTCCCAGAACTTCTGAAGGCAACTTCTGTTCCATTAGTTGATTGTTCTGTCAGAAAATTTATCCTTATTTCCAGGTTGAATCTCTCCTTGTTCAGTTTCTGTCCATTATTCCTTGTCTGGCCTTAAGGTGCTTTGGAAAACAGCTTGATCCCTTCCTCTCTGTGACAGCCCTCAAATATTGGAACACTAAATCAATGATGGCACTGCATAATTTTAAAATAACCAGATTAATAACTAACTCAGGTATACCACCTATTTGATCCCCAAATGTGCATGGAAAAAACACAGGTATTAAAAAGCTACCTAAAAATTAAACATGAAGGTGCAGTTTGTATATACCGTATATATGATGGAAGGATATTTCACTAAAGGAGAAATCTTTCCCCTGTGGCTGAATGCTTATTGGTTGGCATCATCTGCCTCTTTACCTCTTTATTAAATCTTGAAAGGAGGGAAATGATGTAAAACAGGAGATTATGTCTGATGCTGGATTTAAACAGGGTTTCTTCATCAAATCAAACTGACTGTGAAAATTTTCTTCAACAGTCATGCCCAGAGACTGTTGTTATTTCTGTAAGAAAATCCATTAACTAAGAATCTGGTGTTTCTGTAACATTGCATGTCATGTCACGTGTCTTTGTATGTTACAATTATACATCATAGCGCATCTTGAAAAATCCTGTTTCCTATCATTCCTAAATGTCTCTGGACATCTGCTTTTTGTGACAACGCTACGTGTAATCTTCTAACATTGATTGTATTAATCTGAAGGTTGACTTCTTAAGAGCTGAGTTTTATAGGCAAGCATGAATCGTGGACTTAAATATGAGAACAATATCAACAATTGCAATCTAATATTCAGTTATAAATCCAGGGAAGAAGCACTTCGGAGATTTCATTGGAATTAATTCGGGTTTTGCCATCCAAAGCTGGTAAGCTTTTCAGCATTTAGTCAACCCTCCACAATACGGAAGTTAAATAGATTTGGCTCCAATTTGAACTTCAGTAGGGAACGTTTAATAATCTCAGGGTTTGAGACTATAGTAGAAGGTTGATAAACCAAACAGGAAAAAAACAAAGGCAAACCACTTGTTCTATTTTCAAGAAAATCACACTGATGCAGAACCAAGCTCACCTGAGGGCCATTTCAAATGTTTAAGAATGCCTTGCCAAATTTCTGATCTTTTCCTCTTTAAAAAAAAAAATCTTTTTCCAGATTGCTCTTTCATAGTCAGGTAAATTGTAGCAAAAAAGGCATCCTTACAAATTTGTAGGAAAGCATTCATATTCCTAAGAAACATCTTTCTCACTTGTTTCTACAGAAAGCTGAAATAGATTAAAGTTTCAAAAGCCTTCATCTTCCACTTTAGAGACAATAGCTACTTTCATCTTCCAGAATATACTAATGAATGTGCCAAATACTCTAGGACAGGGGTCTCCAACCTTGGCTCCTGGAAGCCTGGCGGACTTCAACTCCCAGAATTCCACAGCCAGCTGGCTGTGGAACTCTGGGAGTTGAAGTCCGCCAGGCTTCCAGGAGCCAAGGTTGGAGACCCCTGCTCTAGGATTTAAGGGAGAAAAATCCAGAATAGATCCAAGCTGATATTCCTTTGTTCAAGTTAATGGGCTTCAAAAGGAAAGTAGCTTAAATTGGAACAGTGGGGATAGGTTTGAAGTGAGTTTAGATGGCCCAGATTCTTACATAAAGGGAACTGATAAATGTTAAGGTATAGCCAAGCTTGTTTCCTTCACTTAAGGCACCTATTTGATCCCCAAATATGCATGGAAAAAACACAGATATTAAAAAGCTTCCTAAATATTAAACAGGAAATGAGAAAACAACTTCTTTCTCATCTTAAAAATCTATGCAGCTTCATTTCAGTAAATCTTTAGAGATGGCAGGTGGATTCACATATCACACCAAGCCATGGATTCTTTAATGAATAAAACACAGTGAGTTTAGATCGGAGGTCTCCAAACTTGGCAACTTTAAGACTTGTGGACTTCAACTCCCAGAATTCTCCATAGCCTAAAGGTCTAGATGCAGTGAATATGCTATCAGCATAGCTGGCTGGAGAATTCTGGGAGTTGAAGTCCTTAAGTCTAGTTTAGATGATACACCTTGATACACTTTAACCTATTACATTATGGTGTAACTTTTGGTATATACTAGACCAAATTCTTATTCTTTAGCATCAATGAATAGGTATATAGTAATTGTATGATAATTAACTCAGTGTGAGAAATCCAATATACATATGTAAAATCAACATGAGTTTTCTCCACCATGGTGCCTGTGAATGTGGATGATAGTAGTTATTTCTAGTAGAAAACATCGACTATATATCCACTATGGCTTCCATTAGACCCCAATGTTGATGCCTTCCAGATGTTGGAATCACAATTTTCTTAATTTTCAACAGGACCTGAGAGGTGTCAGGTGATTAACTATATGTTTTGATAAACTATGATTGTAGAGACATGTCCCTTATTTTAGATTCATCACTTTGCAAATGAAAATAGGGACTTGAAGATGGACAAGCTGGTGTTCTTCAAATGTATACCCATAACTAATGGAGAGGAATTGCTGAACATCCTGGAAGATACTATGCTTTTCTTTTACCGAGATTGTTTGAGTACTCAATAAAATCTCAGTGTTTTATTATATATCAAACTGCCTATCTGCTAAGCCAGCAGACTTACATATTATTCTTCCCATTTATATGATTTTAGCTGAGTTCACAGAGTTGTTAATGTACTTTGTCTTAAAATATCTGAATGAACACCTGTTCTTTTATAAACCCTAGTTTAAAGCTTATGGTATGTGATCTCAATCTAACAAACAAAACAAAACACAGAAAAGCAAATCATGTCTCAGTTCAACATTTGAACCTAATCCATAGTGAACTGCAAACTCTTGTCTTCTCTGTTTCTTAACATTGTTTTGGCTTAGGACTCTGGCTCTGGACAGACCCGTTAGCTTTGTTTCAGTTGCTCCCGTTACTAAGAAAACAGAAATAATTTTGCAACAAAGTGCTAGTGCACCCAGATCTTTTAGTTAGGGGGAAATCATCAAAAGTTGTAACTTGAGGTGATGTCTAAATGCAGTGAATATGCTATCAGTAATTTTAGAGGTAGGAAACAGCTTCCCACTCAATTTATCTTCTAGAGGCTAGGAGAATAGAGCTCAACTTTGAACACAGATTAGCAACTCACAACAGTAAATGTTAGCATGATATCTTTCTGTAGAGAATAAGAAAGCATCTTAATAAGCACACACATTAAAAAAACTGGCAACTATTCAACTGGCTTCTGTTGGATTTTCCCCCCTTTAAGATAATAGCTTTTGGCCTTGCCTTCTGAAGCTTTCTAGCTGTTAGTCTAGCTGTTATCAAATGTTGCAGTCTTAGTCAAGCTTTAAAAAAAAAACAGAGAAAGCCATCTCAAACTACATTTCATCTGACACAAATGTTCTTTGTTCCTCTAAGGGGGTAATTTTGAAAGAGGAATTACTTCAATCCTTCTACATTAATGGTTCATTACATGTAGATTCTTTGCTATTGTAATATTTTTCCTGCTTTTCTATGATTTGTTTTGGGTTTGTACAGCCATGTCAATATGATTAAAATCATACATAGAAGTGAGAGACAAGATATTTGTGGCTTACTCTGTATGCTATATATACATGAGCTACTTAAAAACCCTTTACAGCAGTGAATTAATGGGTGTAATTCACTGCGTGTTTATTTTCTTATGTTACTTATGCAAGATTGATATACAACATAAACTATGCTTTATTTTGTAGGGCTTTAGAGAACTTCGGAGCTGACCTGCAGAATATATTTCCTGCAGTTCAAAAGTGAAATTATAGCACCTGCTTGCAAATGTCTTAAGATAGCTGTCTTCTCTTAAGATCCTGAGTAAAGATACGGCTACTTTAATGCATTGCAGATATATCTTTTGTATGGCTTCCCATCAGTGGTGGGATTCAAATAATTTAACAACCGGTTCTCTGCCCTAATGATTTCTTCCAGCAACCAGTTCATCAAACTGCTCAGAAACTTAACAACTGGTTATCCCGAAGTGGTGCAAACTGGCTGAATCCCACCATTGCTTCCCATATATCCCAAAGTCCCTCTGGAGAAGGAATCTGAAGCAGTGAACAATCTAAGTGTGGACTTGACTTGGTGTCACTTCCACGTGCTACTTTCTAATCTGATTATTTTATCAGAGATAAGCTCCAATGACCTTTAAGAGAAAGTGTATTATATTAGTGCTTCATAGTTCAGGAAGATGCTGAGAAGGTTGAACTTTAGCCAAATAGATCAGAGAAGGTTGAACTTTAGCTAAATCCTTCTATACTGCAGTGATTTATTAATCTTTATATACAGTATGCGAAAAAAATAACACCTAGCGTTTGGAAATGTGCTCACTGCATTTTAAATATTTTTCTGCTAAGCAACTTTGCCTAACCTAGTTTACCTAATTAATAATCTTTTTTGGTGTTCACATAAGACACCTCAGCATAATGTAGCTATTTAGATAGGGGTTCACTTGATCAAGCAGCCAAATTGCTAGTAATACCCTGACCATAAAGAATGTTGAGGCTGGGTGGAAATTGAAAGGGCTGCTTCTGTAGCCCCTACAAATAGTAATCTCTGATCAAGGGAGCACATAAATTCTTTCCCCTCAAAGATAACAAATACACAGCCAGATATTGCTTTAAGAAGATCTTCCTTAGACACTGAGGTTTCTGAAGGACTATCTTCTTCATCACTTCAACAGCAATATTTATTAGCCAGTAGTCAAAATGGATACATACATGGATACATATAAGTAAAATAAAAGAAACAATAGGACAGGACGGTAGGCATGTTGGTGTGCTTATGCACGCCCCCTACAGACCTTTAGGAAAGGACATAAACAATATACTGATGAAGCCTAGCCTAACCTTAACCCAAAGATGATCTCATCCAATGGAAAATATTAAATAGGGGCTTATTAGACACTATGGCACCTATAATTATTACAAATTATAATTAATTAATTATAATTAAGTATTTCCTAGTCAAACCACACACAACTACAATGATCTAATACATATCGATTTTACAGTAGACAATGTTGAAAAAGCACTATGGCAATCTAAAACCATTTCTATCTATTGGACCGGACGGAATATGTACCCACTTCTTAAGAAAGCTATCCACTGCCGTAGCCGAACCTCTAAGCATAATCTTTGAAAAATCTTTCAGGACCAGCTCCTTGCCAAAACTATGGTCACAAGCCACGGTCATCCCCATCTTCAAAAAGGGAGACCCCAGCCTAGTTGAAAATTACAGACCAATCTCTTTATGCTGCATCACCTGTAAAGTCATGGAATCGATTATTAACCAATCCATTATCCTCCACTTAGACACAACCAACCTACTCTCTAATAAACAATTTGGTTTCAGAAAAAAATTATCCTGCAATCTGTAACTCTTACACTGCAAAAACATATGGACTACACAACTCGATCAAGGCAAAAAAATAGATGCAATCTACAGATTTCTGTAAAGCCTTTGATTCAGTGGTACATGACAAACTACTCCTAAAAACTAAAATCTTATGGTATCTCTGGACAACTGCATAACTGGATAGAAGCATTCCTGTCAAACAGACAACAAATAGTCAAAATTGGGAGTGTCCTATCAAATTCTGTACCTGTCAACAGTGGTGTCTCCCAAGGCAGTGTTCTAGGACCTACTCTCTTCATACTCTACATAAATGACTCTGCGATCATATCAAGAGGAACTGCGTTTTCTTCACTGACGATGTAAAGCTATTCAACACCACAGACAATACTGCTACCCTTCAAAAAGACCTTGACTATGTATCAGAATGGTCAAACAAATGGCAACTTCAAATCTCAACAAATAAATGCTCTGTCCTATATATTGGCAAAAAAAAAATCAGAAAATAAAATACAGGCTGAATAGTCAAGACCTTGTTGATGATCCAATCTCTGTCAAGGATCTTGGAGTACTCATCTCTAATGATCTAAGTGCTAGAGCCCACTGCAACTACATAGCCAAAAAGGCATGAAGAGTTGTTAACCTAATCTTACCTAGCTTTTTCTCTGGTAATATTACGCTACTAACTAGAGCATACAAAACATTTACTAGACCAATACTCGAATACAGCTCATCAGTCTGGAAGCCACATTAGGTATCTAATATTAACACAGTTGAGAAAGTCCAGAAATATTTCACAAGAAGAGTTCTCCACTCCTCTACTGGTTGCAGAATACCTTATGCCACCAGACTTGAAATTCTAGACCTAGAAAACCTATAGTATATAAAATCGTACATTGCAATGTCCTACCTGTCAATGAATAACTTAGACTTTCTACTATTGACCTTTCCTAAGAGGTCTGTAGGGGGCATGCATAAGCACACCAACATGCCTACTGTCCCTGTCCTATTGTTTCTTTTATTTTTCTTATATGTACCCATGTATTCATAACTATGTTTTTACTTATACCTATTATCTTGTAAGCAATTGACAAGCCAAGCCAAACCAAACCAAACCAAACAAAATAATAAAATAAAATAAAATATAAAAAAATAAAATAAAATAAACAAAACAAAACAAAATAGGACTTGATATCTCTCTTTCCCAAAACTCTCACTTGGAGAAAGAGGAGAAACGTGCAAAACCCAACCCAATGACTCAGGAGGATATTATGACTGAAAGCACCTTTGGGACAACCATGACCCGGATGGCTGAGAATCTCCACAGACACGATCGCTTCACGAAGAGTCCCGGACGAGTCGAAAGCTTGCCTATTTTTCTGGCCATTCAGGCTGTCGATTTGGAAGTAAAAGTTTCCCTTCCCCCAGCCCTCCTTCGCTTAGCAACCCAGCAACACTTTGCTCTATGGGGAAGCTCCGGCTTTCGGTTTCATTTCTCCGAGAAGCGAGAGTGGAAGGAGCCGAAGTCGGGTCTCGTCCGAGGGGGCGGGACAAGCGTTCTCGAGAGGCGGGAGTCCATCGATCGGCCGGGGTTGGGTGGGTGGGTGGACTGCGGTTCGCAGGGAAGAGGAAAAGGAAGGGGCGAGATTCTCGGGCCAGGATGGACGCGGGTTTGGCCAAGGAAATCTTCCAGAGGGTGTGCGCCGCGGGCGGCTCTCTGAAAGTCAACGAGATTAAGGTGCAGCTGGACTCGAGCCGCTTGGACTCGATTCTGCAGGATAAGGCGAAATTCACCCTGGTGACCCGGGAGGATCCTCCCTCGGCGGCCGGCGGCGAAGAACACCGTGTTGTCGTGGCCACCACCGGGGCGCGGCTCTGCCGGGAGCACGGCAAAGGGAAGTGCGCCGGTGGCTGCCGGCAGCTCCACCTCTGCCGGTACTTCGTCTACGGGGGGTGCCGCCAAGAGGCCGCGAGGTGAGTCCGTCGCCCCAACTGGGAAAGAGGAGGGTCGATTGCGGGAGGGAGGGACGGGGGGGGCGGCCAGTCTCGAGTCTTCCCCCTTGGGGGAGGGGGTGGCGTAGAGGGGACCCGGAGCCGCCTCCTCGGTCGGAGAGGAAGAGTTCCGCTTTGCGCGGATCCTGGTTTGCCGGTAGAGGCAGCCGGATGTGGTCCGGGTAATTGCAGTCGAAAGGAACCGATCCTAGAGCCGCCCAGCCTCGGAGGCACAATTTGCCATTTTCTGTGGGGAATTCCGGCAGAGCGGAAGGCGGCGAGGGTTGGGGGGGGGGGAAGTGCCTGGTACTTCGCAATTCTCATTCCAGATTCATTCAGGGGATTTTTATTTATTTATTATTATTTTTGAGATGGCAACTTTCCGTCTGAGAGGCTCGCTCCATTTCCCAACCTGGTTGGGGGACGGGGAAGCATTCGAAGGACGCCTCCCGGTGCCAAATTTTAGCCGCCTGGTCGGGATGCTGTGTTTATGGAAGAAGACCCTTGGCATTTTTGTTCCCTGGGGTGGCTGCGCCTTGGAAAGGATTTCAAATTCTGGGTCTTTGGTCTTGAGGGAAACCGTGGGCGATTCCTCCCCCCCCCCCAGATAATTTTCTTCAGTTGGTTTTGTACTCGTGATGAATGAAGCTGGGATAATTTTTATCCCAATCCAGCTTTTCAAAAATAAAAATAAACGGCACCCCTATCTAGGCAGTCCTGGGAAGAAGTTACTCTTAGGTCTTTTTCTTACTTCTCTGTTTCTGGCCATCCTGCTTACTCTTTAAAAGACTTAATCAGAGGTCTCCAGCCAGCATAACTTATCCACAAGTCTTAAAGTTGCCATCTTTGGGGACCCCTGGACTTAGTTGAAAAGGAAGTGCAATGTTATGCTTCTTCATCAGTTTAAAACAATACATTTCTCTGATTATCTAAGAAAGGAATGAGTAACAAACTGCTAATAACAAGGCCTGCCAGCAGCATTTCTCAGTTGATTCTCCCATTGTTCTCCATTTACCTCTTTTACTCAGATTCTTCATTTTCCCCTCCCCAACATTTTATTGACATTATTACAAAATTAGGATTTTTAAAAACACAATGTATCTAAAGCATTTATTGGCCAACTTGCAGTCCTATTTACATCAAAAGTGCTGGTTTCCAAGTTGTTTTTTAAAGCACCCTGGAATTCCAGGAAAAAAGTAAATCCATATTCAGATGAGGTCTGCTGAAAATTCACTTGGATGTAGCTGTAGAGTATTGCTTAGCATGAAATGGAAATAGTTTGCCATTGCTTTCTTCCTGGATTATATTATTTTTGATTCCTAGATTTTAAATTGCCATCCTTGGAATTCCCAGAAAGTCCCTATTTCAGTGATGGATAACCTTTTCATTGTCGCACACCGAAAGTGCGTACGTGCACGCATCCACAATGCAATGCATGTGTGACACCCCCCATGCATGTGTGTGTGACCCCTCCACCTCTGTGCATGCACACATGACAACCCCACATGCCCTGCCTCCTGCACATGCATGTGCATGTCCCCTGTGCATGTGCAACAGATACCCAACAATCAGCTGGCTGGCAGGAGGCGCATGCACAGTGGATCTGTTTTGCTCGCGTGCCGGCAGAAATGGCTGTGTGCTCATGCTTATGAACAGTGTGTCAATTAAAACTTCAATCTGGATACAATTACAGAACATGTTTAATATTTTCAAAACCTTTAGGAAACCATGCAAGTTTATCCATGACATTAACACAGGCCACAACCTCTCTGTCCTAAAAGAACATGGTCTAGAAGTCTTAAACTCTGATGAATTATGTCAACTGCTGCATCAGAACGATCCTTCACTCTTGCCTGAGGTGAGATTATCACACACAATTGATGCTTGTTAGGCAATGAACCATTCTAATTACTCAAGAAATTCAATGTTGGGAGAATTTCATCTTTTACAGGTTGTCCTCAACTTATGACCACAGTTGAGCCGGGTGGGTTTCTACCAGTTCTGTCCACCTCTGTAGAACTGGTAGCTCTGAAGAGCAGCAGACATAGAACCGGTTCTATGTCTGTTGATGTTTTTGCCCACCCACCCACCTGGGCTCTTACCTGACCTTTATTTCCTGCTTTTTTTCAACTTCAGCTGTGTGCGAGGCACAGCTGCAGTTAAAAAAGCAGGAAAAAAGGGCTTTTTGAAAGGCTGCTTCTCTGCACGCAGCATGCTGATGATGACTTACAGGTGCATGCTAGCAGCATGCAGGGAAGCACATGGTAAATCACTGATCCTTATAAATGACCGAACTGGTAGTTAACCCTGTCGGATAATTGAGCCCAACATTTCTGTTGCTAAGTGAGACGGTTGTTATCTAAGGCTTGCCCCATTTAATGACTTTTCTTGCCACAATTATTAAGAGAAACAGTGAAGTTGTTAAATGAATCTGGCTTTCCCATTGGCTTTGCTTGTTAGAAGGTTGCAAAATATGATCACATAATCCTGGGGCACTGCAACTATCATAAACTTGAAGTGGTTGCCAGGCATCCAATTTTTGATCACGTGACTATGGGGTTGCTGCAACCAGTCCTAAGTCTGAAAACTGGTAAGTCACAGCTTTCAGTGCCATTGTAGCTTTGAATGGTCACTAACTGGTTGTAAGTTAAGGACTATTTGTATTTAGTGGCACTTTTAGTGACTATCAGTGGTGATAATTCAGTATATATCCAGTGATAAAGCAGTATTTCATAGTTGGAGAGATAGTTTGGTATGGTAGTTAAGGCACTTGGCTAGAAATAGGGAGACTGAGTTCCAGTCTCTGGCACAAAGCAATTGGCTGACCTTGGGCTAGTCGCTTTCTCTCAGCCCTAGAAAGAAGGCACTAGCCAACTATTGTGACCAAATTGCAGAAACATGTCCAGGCAGTTGTGAGGAGTTGGCTGAATTGAAGACACCAAAACAAATCCCAAACCAAAATGATCTCAATTATTGGGCTTAATATTTTATTTGGGTTTAATCTTGCTTTCAAAACGTCTATTGAATAAGTGATATAATATAATAACCTTCTAAATAAATGAAGACCATAAATGTAAAGTTACAGCATAGCTATCTTTATAATAAAGAGACATAGTAGTATATGCTGTTGGGTTCCTTTAATAAGACAGTGGAAAATTGCCATTGAGTGGCCACGGGTATCAAACTGTTGGCATCATGTTGGCATCACTTTGCAATTTCCCTTCGTAGAGCTGGGATGGGCGTGGCCTGCGTATGACACATCTGGGTCATGGGATGCCAGTTTGACACCCCTGGAATAGACATTTAGGAGGAAAGCAATCTATCAGTGCAACTGGTGGTCGTAGGTGTTCTTTGTATACCAGAAGATATGCACCTGGTATTGTGGTAGGATGGTTTCTGGCTCCATTTCTAAACATCTCTGGAGATGCTTTAATCCCATGTTCTTTGTGACATTTAGGCATCATTGTGTATTTACATCTTTGCTTGGCTAGAGATAGACTAAATATATCCATTTGCTTCAAAGATACCAATGTAATATTTTCTTCTCTTTGTTAGATTTGTCCATATTACAACAAAGGGGATGGGCCTTACGGATCGTGCACCTTTAAGAAGATCTGCATTAAACTTCATATATGCCAGTACTACCTCCAAGGAGAATGTAGATTTGGGAGTAACTGCAGACGCTCTCATGATATTTTTAATCCTGAATGTTATGAGAAACTGGAGAAGTGGGGAATGAGCCAAGCTTTGATTAGTAAAATTCCATTGCTCTACAGGAATGTGTATGACATAAAAAACAACACATCTTCAAAATGCAGAGGTAAAGTACTTTATCCTGTTTGGAAATGACTGTTGTGCTATTTTCAATCTGATGACCTTGGTGTTGGGAATACAATTCCTATTTTTTCTGGTGTGCCCAATGGGTTCTGGGAGTTGTCATCTTTGCATAATTGGAAAGCAGTAAGTTGGGAAGGTTGCAGTGTCAGAATCACCTCTCTGCTTAGTATTGTCGCAGTTAGCTGGTTTGTGATGCACGAGCCTTGCATTGGGATAACTCACACTTAAGTCTGACATTCACCTATGTTCAAGGAGGTGTGCAAGGGTTACATCTGTCCACTTTGCATTATGTGACCAGCTTGGTCCTCTCTGAAAATAGAGAGAAAATGATAGCTGGTATTCCATGCTTTCTTAGCTGTGTTTATCAATTATGAATTTGTAAACAGTATTTAAGTAGGCTGTATTTGGCTATTTGCCAGTTAGGATTGCAAAGTTGAGTTTTAAATAATTTATGGGAAGAGGAACATTTGGGAAGCTCATTTCTGTCTGTTGCATGATTAATCAGCAGTTACCAGTCATTCTTTTTTTTAAGCTCAAAATTACAAATCCTTGCTTATGGATGGCAATGTAGACTGGAATTTCTATAGCTAAGCAGTGAAGTTATAAAATGTGATATGTGACTATATCACTTAGCAACAGCAAATCTCCATTTCTGTTGTTGAGTGAGAATTGTGGGTTGCTAAATAAGGATTTCTTTGTGACTTCCTGATAACCTCTAATAAGCAAAATCATTGGAGAAGCCATCAGTAAGTCACAAGTGCCCTGCGAGCATGTCAGTGATATTATGGCAGGGAGGCCAGATAGGGAGTGGCTATCACTAGGTGCAAGAAGATGTACCAGTGACTGCTACAGCACTGCACAAGCATGGCTGGGAAGGCATTCATGCGCTGTGGGGATAGGTGTGCACTACAAAGGATAAGGTACAAAATACAAAGGATCTCATATCCCATAGCCAAGATCCTCGGGAGAAAAAAAACAGCATAAGTAGAAGTGTTTTACAAGAGCAAACTGTGACCTGCCTTGCTGCCTTCCCCATTGACTTTGTTTGTAGAAAGCTGGCAACAAAGATCACAATATGTATTCATTGACTAAGATTTACCTCAGGAGTGTAAAACTATTTCATTGAGGATTCTGCATCAGGATTGTGTTTGACCTTAGGGGCCTGGGGTGGGCATGGCTATGGCCAGCTTGATGTCACTTGTGTTGGGGGCGCCTGTGGTGGCCCAAACACTCTGCCACAAAAACAGGCTCCTGGGCTGTGACGGCCTCCTGCAACCTTTTGCCAGCGAAAATGGAGCTCTGCAGCCCTCCTGAGCTCCATTTTTGCTGGCAAAGGGCACTGTAGGCTGGTCCTTCGCTGTATCCAGGGTGGCCCCGCAGGCCAGATCTAAGCATCCCACGGGCCGAATTCAGCCCCTGGGCCTTGAGTTTGACACCCCTGGTCTATCTGAACCACCCAGAAGCCACAGGTCATAGCATCAACTTCAATGGCACCAAAACCCTAGCCACTATAGAAAATCCCAGCCACAGAATCATCAGAGAAGCCATAGAGATTGAAAAAAGACCAGAAAGCATGAACAGAAGAGATGATTCCACCAGGCTGTCAATCATTTGGAAGCCTGTACTCACAAACAAAAAAATCTCCACACCACAAGCCAGGCAAACACCTGGGCACAAACAGATCCCCCCTGATACCTCCAGCTCAAACACACCCCAACCAGGCACCCAGATGAAACCCAGCTTCCTAACTAATGATAGCCGTCCATTTACCTGAAGCCAAGCTGCACTAAAGGCCTCCAATAAAGTAACACAATGTTGCCAGCCAATCAAGATACAAAAAGAGCCCCCCCCCAAAAAAAGACAGAAGATATCAGTAGCAGAACACAGCAAACTCCAAGACCAATAAACACAGACCAAGACTCTCAACCAATCAGGATGAAGAAAAAAAACCATTCTGTTACAGCAATAGGCTGCCCCAAATTTAAATCTGAAACCACTGTAAAAGTCTAACTCACAGACGAACACTATACAGAAGCCTGATGATGGCAGATGAGATTCTGCTGAAACGTTGCTACAACTTTAAAAGCACCACTACTATGACGTGGGAAAATACCCGAACTAAGCTGAATGCCATACATACATACATACATACATACATACATACATACATACATACATTCTTAAGTTTTCGTGGGTACTTACATGTATGGCATTCAGCTTAGTTCGGGTATTTTCCCACGTCATAGTAGTTGTGCTTTTAAAGTTGTAGCAATGTGTCAGCAGAATCTCATCTGCCATCATCAGGCTTCTGTATAGTGTTCATCTGTGAGTCAGACTTTTACAGTGGTTACAGATTTAAATTTGGGGCAGCCTATTGCTGTGCCAGAATGTTTTTTTCTTCATCCTGATTGGTTGGGAGTCTTGGTCTGTGTTTATTGGTCTTGGAGTTTGCTGTGTTCTGCTTGATTGGTGTTTCTAATATCTTCTGTCTGTTTTTTGGCTCTTTTTGTATCTTGATTGGCTGACAACATTGTGTTACTTTATTGGAGGCCTTAAGTGCAGCTTAGCTCCGGGTAAATGGATGGCTATCATTAGTTAGGAAGCTGGGTTTCATCTGGGTGCCTGGCTGGGGTGTGTTTGAGCTGGAGGTATGGGGGGGGGGTCGTCTGTTTGTGCCCAGGTGTTTGCCTGGCTTTTGATGTGGAGATTTTTTTGTTTGTGAGTGCAGGCTTCCAAATGATTGACAGTCTGGTGGAATCATCTCTTCTATTCATGCTTTCAGGTCTTTTTTCAATCTCTATGGCTTCTATGATAATTCTGTGGCTGGGGTTTTCTATAGTGGCTAGGGTTTTGGTGCCATTGAAGTTGATGCTATGACCTGTGGCTTCCATGTGTTGGACTAGTGAGAAAGTGTGTTCCAGCTTTTTGACTGCATTTTTGTGTTCATCCAGGCGGGTACTTATTCTTCTATTGGTCTGTCCAATGTATGTGGCCGGGCATGATGCACAGGGGACTTTGTATATGCCCTTGGTTTTCCAGGTCAATTTTATCTTTAGGGTTTCTAAGGATGGCTGCTATTTTTCTGTCTGTTTTGAAGGCAGTCTTGATGTGATGTCTGTGTAGTATCTTACTAATTTTGTCTGTAGTGCCTCTTATGTAGGGCAGGACAGCTGTTCCATAGGTCTGTTCATTTTCTGGGTCTCTATTATGTCTCAGTGTGTTTTTGTGGATCAAGCCGGTGATTTTGCTTTTGTGGAAGCCGTTGGCTGTCAATATTTTTGTCAGGGTGCATAGTTCAGTCTTGATGTGTGTCTTGTCTGCCAGGCGTTTGGTTCTAGTAAAGTGTTTTAACCACAGAGTTTATCTGTGCTGGGTGGTGGTGGGATTGGGCGTTGAGGTAGCGGTTAGTGTGTGTTTTCTTCTAGTATATGGTGTGTCCTAGTGTGCTATCTGTTTTTTTGTAGATTAGTACATCTAGGATGTACTAATTAGTACATAGGATTAGTACATAGGATATAAAGTTGTTGCTACAACTTTAAAAGCACAACTACAATGACGTGGGAAAATACCCGAACAAAGCTGAATGCCATACATGTAGTACCCGCGAAAACTTAAGAACACACACACACACACACACACACACATACACACACACACACACACACATATATATATATATATATATATATATATATATATATATATATATATATATGTTTTCTTAAGTTTTCGCGGGTACTTATATGTTTGGCATTCAGCTTAGTTCAGGTATTTTCCCACGTCATAGTAGTAAGTACCCGCGAAAACTTAAGAAAACAAATATCAAACCTCTATGGGGAGGAAATAAACAGCCAGAAACTGGAAATTAAAAGAGCAGAATACTATGTGACCTCCAAGCTACAACTTTAAAAGCACAATTACTATGACGTGGGAAAATACCCGAACTAAGCTGAATGCCCTACATACATACATACATACATACATACATACACATACACACACACACACATACAAACACACACACACACATACACACAAGCACACACACACACACCATCTTGAGATAAATGAAAGTAAGGCAGTTATGGAAATCAGTGTGTTAATTTATGTTATTTGTTTCTCTGAATGTTTTGGTCATTTCACACTGATCTGAGAAAACCCATGCAATTCCTATTCTGCAAATTTTGTTCTCCACAAATATTTCTTCGCAATAAGCTGAAGAGGAGACCCTGTTCTTTCCCAGCTTGTTGTTCCTCTTCCAAATATACAGTATTGCTTCTCCCTTACCTTTCATCACTTTCCCTCCCAATTCTTATATTTTCTTATCTGTCTAATGCAACAACATTGTCCTTATTTTGTACATTTTTTTCTGCAATGGCAGGAGTGAGTGTAAAATGAAAACATTAGAAAACATGCAACTAATTCCCCCTTTCGGGTCATTGGAAGACAATTTCTGGTCAGGGAAATGATTTCTTGGGTGGCTTTCAATTTGGAATGATTTTGTTAAAGTACTGGGAAAAATGTGTGTCAAAATGCATTGAGTACCAAGTTTGATGAGTTTCAAAGCAGTTGAGTACCAAAGTACCATTGTTATCTATATTTTATTGGTGACTGGAAACCCATATAGGCCTTTTGAATAAAAAAGAAAAAATCTTACATTTTATAGTTTTGATGATTAAACAGGATAGATTATAAAATGAAGAGAGCCATATAATATAATTTTAGAGACAATTTTCTCTGAACAATTGTACTTATAACTGCTATGAAAAGGCCACTCCTTACATCTTTATTTTTTCCTATATTTTTGCTGCTTTTTTCTTTCTGCACTTTTAGCTTTTTTTTTTTCCTTTCTCCCTTTTTGCTGCTTCTTTTCTGCTTTATTTTTGTTTGTATTAGTTTTCGTTACAGTTGTTAAAACTTTCAAAAATAAGAAAATTATATAAAGCATAAAATAGTTTATTCTTTACAGCATGATTTGTTTTAATTGTGGTTTGCTGACTGGCCCTGTTGATTGGATAAACCATGATAGATGAACCACAGGACTGGATTCATATCCCACATTAAGACAAGACCAAACTGCATTATAATTTCATGCAATTTTCTCCTCTTGCTTGTTTGTGTTTGTAAAAGAGGAATCACAACTGTTCTTGCTGAAAACAATTTATCTGTAAGTTGAGGATTAGAGGAAATATTGCATAAAACAATTCTTTTATTTCTGATGTTAATAAAGTTTTGGTACTTAAAATGCTGAGAGAAAGATAGGAGGTGCAGCTCAAATAAACTTGTGCCAGTTAGTAAAATACGTTAGTCCGAAAAGGTTGTCCGAACTACTATTGCTTTTTTGCCACCATAGATTAACAGCTCTCTTGTTTTGGAGTCTTCATGAAATCATCCTTGAAGTCATGCTCCCACCCATCACTTTTTATCCACAATTTCTATCTGTCTTTGTAATTCTAGAGCTGATCTGATTACTTATTTTTTCCCTTGAGAGCAATCAGGAGAATTGGAGGAAGTTAAAATAATGTATCTTTTATCATCTTGAGTCAAAGTGTATACTTCATTTTTCCTTAGAGAGAAGAGAAAATCAAATAGTATCTACCACAGACATCAATGAATCAGATACAATTTGTTTATACCACATTAGGAAAAGTTGTAGCTTTCAAGGTAAGTGAGATAAAACCAGTTAAGTCAAGCTTTCCCTGTTTCTGATATGAATGCTATAATTTCTCACCATACCCTTAAAATCATGGAGTTAGAAAACATCATTTAGGCTGAACCCCAATCCTTGCTCAATGCAGAAATCCAAAATAAAGGATTGCTAGATTGATGGCTCTTTGGTCTCTATTTGTATGGAGAACATCACCATTCAGAAAAAATGGCTTCCCTTGTCAATCTGGTCTTGGATTTGTATATTTCCAGATAACCACAAAACTGACCTGTAGCATCATTTCAGAACAGCTTATCTGTAGACCACATGACTTTTTTTAGGTCTGCCAACACCCACCTAGGTCTAATACAGTCCCTTCAGTAGAAGAAAAAATGTATCAAGTCCATATTTGTGCTGTGAAGTGAGGTTGTCATCTTGCTGTTATGATGTATGTGAGAATGAATAATTAAGAATTGGATCTACTATATTTAGGCTGCAAAGATGTGAACTAATTATTCAGCAAAGAATTATTAGGGTTTATGCTTCTTTCCTTTGCAGCCCAGTTTTGGAACTCTCTTAGAAACTCAAGGTCTAATTCGTAATACCTTTTATGATTTCTGATACGTAACCCAAACCAAGCTATTAATATGCAGCTGATGTACTGTTTGTAAGTATTTTCAAAAGAGAAAATAAAAGGTCTAAAAATGGAACATTTGCAAGAGGCTCTCCACCCCTCTGTATGCCTGGCAATTTCATCAATACAAATTCCTTACATTTTTCCTTGAAAAGTATCTTAGTGGATCGAGAATGTAATACAACATAACATGGCTTTATTTGTTTAGATAAATGTACCCGAGTCCATTACCATTTGCCATATAGATGGCAAGTTTTAAATGGTACTTTGTGGAAAGACATGGACAATATGAAGAAAATTGAAAAAGCCTTCTGTGACCCAGGCAATGAAAGGTATAAATATAGTGATAATTAGTTCTTATAATAATAACATGTTCTTGTTTGACTTGAATTGTATTGATGCTGTTTTGCTACTTTTCTCTTCTTTGAATATTTTAATGCATGTTTTAACTGGTTTGCCTATTATGTAGACGTGTTATTATTTAATGGTTTGCCTATTATTGTAATATGCAGATGTGATATGAAACATTTTAATATAGATTTCTTGTGTTAATTAGAGGTGAGGGAGGTTCAAATCAGTTTTGATTCCTGATGAGATTGCTGGAATTTTCTTGATACAATTTTTGGAAGTGGTTTGCCATCGCCTTTCTAGGTTATCAACTGGCATAAATTTCACAATCAAAATGTGTGCAATTCTTGATACTTCCAATCATACATAAATCCCATATCATGTTACTCTGTTTCTGGATTTACATTTAGTGTAAATACACAGTAATCAGGTACAGATAGCAAGTGGGTGAAAAAAGCTAAATGTTTCAAGCTTTGTTTGCAAAATGTTTCCCTCCAGTAGAGTTGTTCTTCTCAGTTGCTCAGGAATATATTAATGAAGGATGGGGGTGGAATGGTTTCTCTCATTCCATATGCAGATCCTAATCTGGATTGGGCTGCTATAATATTTACCGCAAATAGAATCTGAAAGTGGATTATGTGCTTCATATAATTCAACTTTTAGACTCGTGTGAGTTACTCTTAAGATTTTGCTGAAGTCAGTACAAAAAGATATAGAATTCAGTTGGTCCCAATTTACTCTTGAGTTACAGACTCCTCTTTTGAGTTTGCAAAATGGGAAGAATGGAGATAATGGAAGGGGAGATTTTTCAAACATTTGATTTTAAACAAAAGCTAAATACTAATAGAGAATTTATCATTAACCTGGTTCTACCCAAGGTTTTGGGATTGTACTCCTGTGGTTGGGCAAAGCTTATTTTGAGTGAAAGCATTCTTGTCTTAAATTAGCTTCACTTACCCTTAGAAACATAATGTTCATAGCAAATGTGATACAGTCACTATTGTACAGGATGGAAAGGTAAAACTTTTTGTGCAGAAAATATTTCTCACTGTTCTGATATATTGTTCTGGTTTCCATAAAAAAAATAGAAGAGTGATGGTGAATCTTTTGGGCTCAGCATGCCAAAATTTCAGAAAGTGACTAACTTGACTCTTCTGATATGTTTTACACACATACAGACACACACACACACACACACACACACACACACATACAGAGAGAGAGAGAGAGAGAGAAAGAGAGAGAGAGAGAGAGAGAGAGAGAGAGGGAGAAGAAACATTTATTATCCCTCCCCCTATTTAGGCCACTCTGAACTGTGGCACTCAGCATTTGGTATTGGTGAACATTGATGTGTCACCCAAAATGTTCTATGTTACTTTTGGCAGGCATTGTCATAGCTCACCATCATTGAAATAGGCTAGAGCAAGCCTTTAAAAAGAACAATTATAACCTTTTAAAATCCCATTGTCCACAGTATATTCCAATTGGGAGGACCAGAGCAATTAAATTTCTCTAGTATGACACGGGGCTCTGCTAAGATTAGACGGCTTTCCACCCCATCTTCTGTGACCAAGCCTCCACACTATATTCTTACAACAGATTGGATCTGGTACTGGAAGGATGAATACAATCAATGGAAAGAATATGGAAAGCAAGTAAGCCTTACTAATGTTGAAATCATGTTTTCATCATCTTCATGCTATATAGCAGGTTTCTTAAACTTTGCAAGTTTAAGATGAGTGGACTTCAGCTCTTCCAAGTTTCCCAGCCATCCAGAGAAACACAGCTGCATAGTATCCTAATGACTTTGATACCTTTAATAACTTTGATACCTTTAATAAAAATCCAGCTTTTACCATTAAATCAATGCAATATATAAATGAGTTATCCTACTGGGTCCTCCATAACACGTGTCAGAATAGATCTGTGTAAGAGCTGCATCTAGATCAGTTACAGGTAGTTCTCAACTACACAATCATTCATTTAGTGGTCATTCAAAGTTACAACATGCTTGAAAAGGTTACCTATGACTTATCCTCATGCTTTAAATTATCGCAGTGTCCCCATCATCACGTGATGATAATTTGAGCACTTGGCAACTGGCATGGAGTTATGATAGTTGCAGTACCCTAGGGTCATATGGCCACCATTTGTGACTTTCCCAGCTGACTTCCAATAAGCAAAGTCAATGGGGGAAATTGGATTTGCTAAACAACCATGCTGCTCACTTTACAATTGTGGCAAAATAAAATCAGGTGCAACTTATTCAACAACACCCTTGCTTAGCAATGGAAATTCTTATCCCAACTGTGGTTGTAACTTGAGGACTATCAGTATTGGTAAAACTTTGTTACCTAAACAGAGAAGCAGTGAAATTAGGAAACAGCAGTACAAAATGGAAACTTTAATAACAAGAACAAAATAAAATCAATATCAAAGTTTTTTTTTAAAAAAACACCAAACAAATTAAAAAGGTGCTGGAAAGATGAGGAAACAGATTTCAACACTCATAATCTGTAGTAAGGTAGCCAATAAAAATTAAACTCTATCACAGGTTGGTGTTTACTGCAAGAGATGATACCCTGAGTTTAATTTTATCTTAGAATAAATATTTTTTTAAATGATGGGTATTAGGAAAGCCTAATGGTACAAATGATATGCAATATTTGGGGCACATACCTGCTTCAGCATCAGAAGAAAGGCCATCCACGTATAATCAAAACATGCTGGCTAACACATATGAAAATAGAGATGGATCCAAAATTCCTGGCTGTTAAGTTTTAGTCTGGACAATGCTGGAAATAAATGGATAGTTGGTTAAACTGCTTCCCAGTAGCTGGTCTCATTTGGTAATACTTCTTGTTTATTGAAGCCAGAATGGAGGCTCAACCATTTCTAATTAGGATATAGGGTTTAAGATTTCTTCCTGATCTATGGAGGGAATTTTCTGTTCCATCTATAGCTCTCTGTTCTTTCATGGACAAAGGATTGAGGTTCAGAAAGAGTAGATTTCACCTCCAGCATTGTGAAGAAAATGAGGCAACCTCTTGCACTGACCGTGGGTTGCAATAGAGAAGTAATGCTGGGGCTAAGCAGCAAATACTTTATGCAGACTGGCAGTTGATTTAGATTCTCCTCCAGGTACTAACTGAGTGGCATCTTTAGCTGGCTACGTCTTGTGTGCCACTTCCCATCTCCATAGTTATAACATGGCTCCCTTCTTTCCAAGGCTACCCTTTCCAATTGACAAATCCATACATCACAAGTTCTTGTTCTCTCTTTTGACAAAAAGCCCATAAAGGGACTTTTAAATGAATCCAATTGTTGTCTTTTTCCTAATTAAATAAGTCAGTTTTGCCATTTCTGCCAATTCTATCATTTTCACCAACCATTCCTCCATTGTGGGTATTCTGGAGACTTTAAATCTTTGTGCATAAAATCTCACAGTAGTTACCCTACACAAAAAACTATATTTCATAACACTTCTCAAATTGTCTATCCATTAGTCACAGATTTTTTTCCCCCCGGTTTCAGTGGAACTGGGAAAGTTTTATATTAATATAGTTCATAAAGTTGGTTGAACCCCAAATATGCTGCCTTTTTTTTTAGAACTCCAAGTAGGATAAAATGACCCTTCGCATCTTCAGCATTTCCAAAATAAATTTGAGGCAGCTTTAAACAATCCACAAATAGATAACTCATTCTAATTCTTAAGAAAGTCCTTTTTTAAAACAAAATTCAAAGGACCTTAATCTTTCTGGAGTGATGTGCAAATGCTTTTGTTTGGTTCTGTGGTATCAGGATGATGATCATGTTGCTGCTACTGTGACCAGCTTTGACTTGGAGAAAGCCTACCAATCTGAAGCATTTATGACCGTCAAGTTCTCGGCTGGAACACAGAATTATGAGATTGATTTTAAAGGTGTGTTTTCTCTCTTGTATCAGCTGAGTTATTTGGAAAAAGCACCAGATAACAATCCACGTTGATCTGCCTTAGCCATAATATTTGGTTCCTTTACCTCAGGAGGTGTCAAACCCGATTTCATTAAGGGCCGCATGTGTGTGACTTTTGGGGGATTGGTGGGGTGGCATGGCCAGGGTGGGAGTGGCCAGCATGACATTACTTGTGTTGGGGTGTGCTTGTGGTGGCCCAAATGCTCTGCCTGTAAAAACAGGCTCTCAAGCTCCGTTTTCGGCTGCAATCACCTCCTGCAATCCTCTGCCAGTGAAAACGGAGCTCGGGGTAGCCATGCACAGCTCTTAGGAGCTCCATTTTCACTGTCAGAGGCACCACGGGTCAGTCCTTTGATATTTACAGAGCAGCCCCATGGACCAGATCAAAGCACCCCACAGGCTGGATCTGGCCCTCGGGACTTGAGTTTGACACCCCTGTTTTAGCCTAATATTGTCTATTAGGAAGAAAGGTCCATCTGATTAGAAATCAAGCAAGCAGATTTTGTATTAATAAACTTGGATATAATTAAGTTAGCATATTAAATTGGTGATTCTTAAATTGTTTCCCCAATGCCCTTTTCATGATCTTAAGGATACCTAATATTATTATACATCACAAAGAAACCCCTCCAAACTCCTTTGTTTTATACAGATGTTGTGGCTGTGGCTGTCCTAAACTTCAAACAAGCAATTATAAATTGCTCCGTTAGCAACAGCAGTTCAACTTATATACTGCATCATAGTGTTTTACACAATGGGTGGGTGGTTCACAAAGTCAGCATTATTTGCATATTGTCCCAAACAATTTGGGTTCTCATTTTACCGACCTTGGAAGGATGGAAAGCTGAGTCAACTTTAATCCTGTCAGGATTGAACTCTAGGCTATTGGCAAAATTAGCCTGCAATGCTACATTCAAACACTACACCACCAGAGATCCTTATCTTTACTCATTATCCCCCAAGATAGGCTCCAATTGCCCCCACTTCAGTCATACAATTGAGTAGGATTATCATATAGAAGAAAATTTGTCCTCAAATCAAATGGTCTTCACAAAGCTTCTGTGATTGAACGACTATGCACCTGGTTTAAACATAGCTGATTACGGTGGATAAAACTGTTATGTAAAGTCCCAAAAAAAAAATCTCCCTAGGATCTGTTATATCAGTGTGAATTGCTGGTGAATCGTACATCTCTATTACTCAGGTTCAACTGTTGTTTATCATCTTCTAGGCCCAATTTCATAGGGTGGTGCAGTGGGTAAGACCCTGAGCTTGTCATCAGAAAAGTTGGCAGTTCGGTGGTTCAAATCCCCAGCACCGTGTAAAAGAATGAGCTCCCTTTACTTGTCTCAGGACCACCTTTGGTGGGAAGGTAACAGCATTCCGTGGGTCTTCAGCGTTTAGTCATGCCAGCCACATGACCATGGAGATGTCTTTGGACAGCGATGGCTCTTTGGCTTTGTAAAAGAGATGAGCGCTGCCCTCTAGAGACAGAAACTAGCACATATGTGTAAGGGGAAACTACTTTTCGGCCCAATTTCATGGATGGTATCATCTGAGTTTGTAGTTCCTTAAACAAAGGAGTTCTGTGGGTCTCTGCTAGAGTGGTCTTGCTTGGCAAATAACTTTGATCTTTAAAGCATTAATATAATTTGGAATCAGGGTTGTATAAGAAGGAGAATAAGTCAACTTAGACCCTTTGATGTCTTGGTTAATAAAAGCGATTTTTGAATATAGTAAGGAGTTTTGAGATAAACAGGTAAGGCTAGGTCACCTTGACTTTCTGCTTGGTTTTAGAGGTAGATTTTTATTTGCACCAATTTTCAATTAAAAATCAAATTGGAAACTTGGTAGGTCAGATCTGTGGGCAGAAGGGGGTTTAACATGCCTTAGAATGGTAAGCAATCTTTGGGACCAGAAGCATGTTTGATATTTTGTAGGCAGAAGGATGCCTACAAAACATGTAATATGTACGAGTTCCAAGAAAAGCTGGAGAACAAAAAAGGGGCTCTTTGGCAGCTTGATATCAGTTTGATATCATAAAAAGGGTAATAACAGTCCCTCTTGCATTGTTCTTATCTGGTCTAGATAAGGGTGAACTTTGTTTTGCCTAATGTTTCATCTTCTTAGAATCCAGCTAGGATCCTAGGCAGACTTTGATTTCATTCTTCAGCCACAAATTCAATGTTTTGAGAGATGTTTCTGTGGGCATTTTTTAGCCATGAAACAGAAAAACCTGAAATATCAGACAGAAAGAAGTGTTTGTAGACGACCTAAGTTTGTGTCCATGGAAGAGGTGGAGAAAAAGAAAAGCAGGTTGGTGACCAGATTTTGTATGTGTGTGGGAGGTGGGACCTCATTATTTGGTTTGTAATTTGGAAAGTATGTATGTGCATATGTATGTGTCTAGATCTCTAGAAGATTATGTTTTTCCTTGGGATTCTATCAGTCCAGGGGAGTACATTTTGCAGACCGTCCTGATTGATTTCCCCAATCTGGTTCCTGCCAAGATATTGGTCCAACACCAGTAAAATTCCCCGCAAGTCAATTCTGCAGAAAATGGGAAGGCCAGTTTAAGGCAAGAAAAGAGAACCAAAATGACTATTATATGACATATCCACTATCTGCGTGGCCTGAAGAAAATCCTAATCTAGGGGTTCAATAATAGATAATGCAGTGCACTGGAACTCAAGAATATCCACAGAACTGTTTTTTTAAAAAAAGGTCTAAATGGCAGCCATGATGGTGTAGTCAAAGTTTTGCCTGTTTTTTTTTAATGTGCATTTTATGTGGGTATGAAACTCAGTGCTTTCAATGTAAAATAAGGAAAGAAGTTCACTCACACATCACTCTCAAAGTATTGTTGGTTGCTTCAATTTACCCTCCTTTACTCAACTTTTAGTTGTTAAGACTTACTTTGAAGTCACATTCCAAATCAGAATTCCTGGACTTTGTTTGATGAACATTTTTTTCCTTTGCATTATATAAAACAGAGTGTTGGTTAATTCTGCAATCTCTTTGTTTACAAGCAAAACAGAGCAATCAAAGGGAAGTGCTACACACATTCCACCTCACTGGGACCAGGCAGCTTTACCAGAACTGGGATATAAGGTAGGTTTTACTAAATTAGCAGATGTTTCTGTATTCTCAGTGTAGTTGTTCAACTCAGAATGTTGTGTGTATGTGTTTTAAGTCAGGTACTATGCATAGTGATAATAACAAATAGACAAATGTATTCTTCTGGAATACAAATGCTGGTATTCCATCTTTGGCAGGTTCTGGTCCATCATTACTCATCATTTCTTAACCTTTTACTTTCAATGTCCCAAAGGTGCTTTTTCAAGAAGCAACTGGAGTTTCTGGAGTTTTTTTGAAGAAGTTTAGCTTCTGATCCAAGAAGTTTCTTCAGTTCTGACTGGGATGATGGGGAATGGAAGGATATATACTCCTTGCAGATAGCTGGTCATTTGTATTATTTTAGAAAGAATAAAAAGGAAAGCTAAAAGAATGCAAATGACCAGCTGTCTGCGAGGAGTATAAATCTTTCCATTCCCCATCATTCAGTCAGAGCTGAAGGAGCTTCTTAGATGAAAAGCAAAACGTCTTCAAAGAAAAACCAGAAAGTCCAGTTGTTTCTTGAAAAAGCACTTTGAGACAACCATGACCTGGATTGAGAATTTCCATAGACTTTATTTTGAATGTTTTGTTTGAGTCCCTTCATGTATGTTTTGAGGAAGTGAGAAGTTTTTATTCTACCTCTTCCTCTGTGTGAGGGTGTATGACAGAGTGTACTCTAATAAAACTTAAATTAACAGTCACCAACTAATCAGCCACAAAGCTCATATCCAGTAATGTGGGGGTAAGTTTGCTTATTCAATTAACTCTTCCTCTGCCCTCTCCATCTCTATAAAATAAAGAGTAAGGTAGCTTGATGATAAGTAGGTTACAGAGAACAAGGAATGAAATTGGTGGCTAAGGTCTGGATTACAACATGTAATCAATATGATGTGCTGGAAAGACAGGCTGAAGGCTCCCTCATATGACAATATGATGTGCTAGAAAGACAAAGGCTAAAGATTCCTTCATATGAGAAGGATGCCCACTGAGTGATTTGAGGCCAGCCTATTTGATTTCTGGACTAATCTATATCCTGGGGTTGATGTTGGATTGAAACTGAAGTGAGAATAAGGCAATTAACCATGAAATAAGAAAACTCTGCAATTATGCCTTACTCAGAGCAAGTCTGCCGACTAAGCCTGAGGAAGGAGAGAACAAAGTTCTCCTACTGACTTGGCAGTCACAGAAATGGGCATTTTCTTCCTCCCATCCTTTTGAATGTCATGGACCGCAAAGTAGGATCAGCCCCATTTTTAAGCCTACTAAAGACTTTTTAAAAAGTTTTTGTTGCTTCAGGGGGCCTTCCAAAATTGATAGTGTTGATGCTGAGGAGGCTGTTTCAATCTAAAGTTGTTATATTTCACATAGTGGTTTAAAATATTTTAGCAGTGGGACACATCCTGTGTTTTTCCTGTCACTCAGACTGTATATGGCTTAGACTGAAGTGGTACAACTTAAATCTTATGAGTAAAATAAAAAGTTCCTGTTTCTCAAAATGACCTGTTGAGAGTCAGATCCTGGGAGGGACTCTAAATAGGCCCAAGCTGGTTCAGATGTTGTTCTACAACTTAAGTTAGGAAGTAGTTGGTAAGCCCTTGAAAAGCAAGAAAGAACGTGTTAGAAATTTCTGTGGGCTTTTTCTACTAGGTAGTCACTAGACAGAGAACTAAGTCTTCCCTTTCTCATCTTCCCTGATCAGTGAACACCCAGTGATTCTGTGACTTGGTTTTGTTTGGTTATCAGGGTAGATAACTTTTATTTCAAATTTTGCTGCCTATATTAAATTTTACTCCCATTTTTGAGATTGTACCCTTTTTTTCCCTTTGCAGCTGATCAACCTCCTTTCATCCTCCAGCGAGTACATAAAAGTCCAGACTAACTTTCTGCGCACACTGCCCAAGGTCACAATGCTGACCATCAAAAGAATCCAGAATTTGTCTCTTTGGGAAGTTTATCAGTGGTATGTGCAAACTGGCTCCACTGTTGTCATTGGCTTCTCTGAAATGGATTTTTTTTTTCAAAAGCTTCGTGTTTCTGTTGCATAGCAGAATGCTGGATTAAAGGAGAATACTTTCTGGGAAGAATTTCTCAGTTTTATTTAAATTCAAAGTACTGAGGGTTGATCATGGTTGTGTTGCCAGGGAGCAGAGAATTCTTTCTTACTCTTTGGGAACTACTCGGTGATGGTCACATAGCTAATTATATGGTTGAGAGTTTCTGTCTTCATGTGTAGTGGTTATCTCCATTTGGCTAGCAAAATGTTGGAGAAAGCTAACTAATGATGATCAAAATAAGCAAAATAGAAACTCTTACTCTTTCATTAATTTAGCTGCTGACATCTCAATTCTAAAGACCACATGTACTGAGACATTCCAAGCCACAGAAGAGAACCCAGCTTCTTCTCTTACGGAGTCTACCATCCATTAGTGTTCATCCCAAGAACAGGACATCATTAACAGCAATATTTCTCAATCTCTGCAACTTTAAGATGTGTGAACTTCAGTTCCCAGAATTCCCTAGCCAACTGTGCTGATGGGGGAATTCTGCTGAAGTTGAGAAATACTGATTAAGAGACTTCAGTGTCTTGGTAGGAATCTTAGCATCAGGTTTCCCCTTGCCTGTTCCTATTTTATTTTTGCCTGATCATATTTGTGCCATTTTTTCCCATGTTTATAGGCAGAAAGAACAAATGAAGAAAGCAAATGGGGGAAAGGATGTAGATGAAAGGTCCCTGTTTCATGGAACAAGTACAAATCATGTTGAAGCCATCTGCCAGCAGAATTTTGATTGGAGGATCTGTGGTGTTCATGGTACAGCTTACGGCAAAGGTAACTTCTATGGTGTTTTGTGCGTAATAATTTAATTGAAGTTGATACACTTCCTATACTTCTGTACCATTTATTTGGAGTCAGATGTTAGCAAAAATGGATGGGGAACTCTGATCATCCAGATGTTGTTGAATTGGGTTCTAGTACCTTCTTCAGTGAGTATATTGGCTGTAAATAATGGATGTTGACATCTAACATATCTGAAGGGCATCTGGTTAAAGAAAGATGTAAAGTATTTACCAGAAAAAAACTCTGCTTAGATACAGATTGCTCGAAACCTATCATTCAAAGTATGGAAGGTTCTGTTCCTCCTTTGAATTATGCTGATCCAGCTATGCAGGGGCTAGCCTGGCCCTGCCATAAATGATTTCAAATTTTAATATTGGATTTATTTGCTGCATTTGTATCCTGGTATCTAAGAAGTTAGGCTGGCCACATCCTCTTTTTGTCCAGTTTTATTCTCACCAAGGTGGATGGAACTGAGATAGAGTGACTAATCCAAACCAGTCTTGATTTGAATGTTGGTCTTCTCAATCATTGGTAGGCATGAAAACCATTAAATATACACTACAATTTTGTTGAATTTGTAATGTAGCCTGTTTTTCCTTATGTCTTTCTTCTTTATAGGAAGTTACTTTGCAAGGGATGCTGCATATTCTGATAACTACAGTGGAAGCAGTTCTTCTGTCAAGACCATGTTTCTCGCCAAAGTATTGGTGGGAGATTTCACAACTGGCAATTCTTCCTATCTCCGCCCCCCTGCCAAAAATTACGAGAGCAGTCTTTTCTATAACAGCTGCGTGAACAGTCTCCTGAATCCCTCAATTTTTGTCATTTTTGAGAAGCACCAGATTTATCCCGAATACCTGATTGAATACAGAAAATCCTGTTTAACACGCCGCTAGATGAGCTACTTTCTGGGTGACCATTGAAGACCTTAGCCTGTCATGTTAGCTATATCAGCATTTTGTTGAGCGATTTTTAAACAAGTTTTTAATAGATTAAAAAGATATCCTCTCTTCTCTTCCCCCTGAAATTAGACCCCATAAATGTAAAAAGCAGACTTAATTTTTACTATCAAAGCTCAATACACCTATGAATGTTAAGTGCTTTTTTTTAGAAGAGACATCATTGCTTTCTCAAGGAAGAATAATTTCGATTATACTTGTTCTGATAGCTGTATGTTATGTAAAATCCAAGATGCTTTTATATTCAGTGGAGAAATTTAATCAGTGGAATCATAAATGACTCATTGACTAGGTTTTCTTAGAAAAGCAACACCCATAATACTTAGCCTTAAAAAATATTAGCCCCCATCCCTTTGCATTAATTGCAGCATAGGCTGCAGTGGTTTGAAAAGCTGCTTTGAGACAGGCGTGCTTATACACCCTGTATATGGCAGTGTATTGTGTACATGTGCCTTATTCTCATAGATGTGGTGTGCTCATTCACATATGCTCAGAAATAATTTTAAAGTATTAGATCTGAAGCATTGGATATCTCTAAATACCAGATGTTACAAGAGTCCGCATGAAGAAGCACTGATTTTAATAATCTCTAATGTTCTGTTTTAAACAATTCTACTCTTTTTGCAGATTTTAGTATTTTAGTATTAATATCTTTCAATGCTGTTCCATCTTTCTAAGGGCATAAGGGTAGAGAAAACCTTCAGATCAGATTACCTTGTTGGCATTTAGATTCTAAAAATTCTTTTTAAATGTCTTTTGTGGTATTATTTTTTAAAACATGTAAATGACTGCAGAATATTCAGCATGGAATTCCAGAATTGTAGCCCTAAACAGTCGTAAAATATCAGGTTGAGGAAAGCTAGTGTAGCATTTTTCTGTGCTTTACTTTGCTAAGTCTTGTGCTTCCTCTTTGACACAGTGATCTATATCACTGTATATCATTGTATATAATGATACAAAAATTGTTTCTTCTTTCATTGCCTGTCAACAAGGGACCAACTTTTTTAAAATTTTTAGATTTTGGATATAAAATATACGTTGGGAATGTGGCTTAAGAACTTGCCAGCTGCTTAAATAAACTTTAGCAAAAGAAGTCTTGTTTGGTTTTATTAGATAATATCATTTTGCTGTGTCTCAATGGATATATAGTTGGCTGTGGTGACTTAATCATGTGCTATTGAAACTTCAAGATACAGCCTTTTAGTGACAAAATGATGAATGCTATATGGAGATTTGCAGGTTTATTATGAAACTCTTGGAGCAAACCATATCTAACTACAGCTGTAAAACCCTTTATGGTTTTTGTGTTTCAGATAGATTTTTACCTTGAGGAACCATTCTTTCCAGCACATCTGCTTTCCCAAGTGTAAATTATGGGTTGATGCTATAAAGTTTACATGTATTGAAGTTGGCTTTATTGTTTGCTGAAAATCTCAAGATAGATACCTTATAACAAATAATATAAAGAAAGTACTATCAGTGATTTAAAAGCCACCAAGGGGGTTTAAAAAAAAGTTTTAATGGCTATGTATGTTGGAAGTTTCAGCACTGTACCAAATCAGGGTGGGCTCGTTTTTGAAAGTGAAGTTTTAGAATTTTAATAACTGTAGTAGACTTCAAACCCAGGAAATAAGGGCATTGTGAGGTAACAACACTAGACTACAGAATGCAGGATTTTAAAAAAAAATCAGTATACAGATTATACTGTAATAAAGGACGTTTACAAGTGGCTTTAGAATCCTTTTATTTTCTACATGTAAAATAAACTTATAATCATTTGTTTAGTGGCTGTTCAGAGTTATAGCAGCGTTGAAAAAAGTGGCTTGTGGTCACTGACAAACTTATCACAGCATCCTCACAGTCATGTGATCAAAATTCAGACACTTGGCAACCAGCATGCGTTTACAATAGTTACAGCATCCTGGGGTCGCGTGATTGGCTTTTGCCATTCTCCCAGCTGGCTTTCAACAAGCATAGTCAATGGGGGGGTGAGGGGGGAGATCCTTATTTGTCTAATTACTTAGGATTGACTTAACAATTACAGTGACTCATAAAATAGGTCACAACTCACTCAGAGGTGGTATTGAACCAGCTCTGACAGATTCTGGAGAACCGGAAATTTTGAGTAGTTTGGAGCAATGGTCACCAACCAGTGGGCTGGGGAACACTGGTGGTCTGCGAGAAAATTTTGGTGGTCCACACAAAAATATCCCCCCCAAAGCAATTAATCCAGGCTATGTGGGAACACAAGGCTGCATCGCCCACATGGCCCACCTCTACCCTTTGGCCGAATGCAAACCTTAACGAGTAGAGCCACTGGAAGGTAAGACCAATGGCAGGGGAGGGAAACCCACTCCAGGGTGGCTTTCTGATGGTGGGAAAGTCAGTCCCATATTCCAGAGCTGCAGTAGTCACAGGACTGGCTCTTTGGTCATCCCGGAGCAGCTACTCCAGTCTATGGCAGGCTGGTGCACCCGGGTGGAGGAGCAATTGCTCTGGGATGACCAAAGGGCCAGTCCTGTGACTGCTACAGCTCTGGAATATAGGACCGACTTTCCTACCAATGTCAGCAAGCCACCATCAGTCAAAATTCATATTAGTGGTCCATGGGATTTAAGTTCAAAATAAGTTTGGTGGTCCCTGAGGTCCAAAAGGTTGGCCCCTGGTTTGGAGAACTGGTAAATACCACCTCTGACTGGCCCTGCCCCCATCTATTCACTGCCTTCCGAGTCCCAGCTGATCAGCTAGGTCTTTTGTCACCCTGCACAGGAGAATGGAGCTGGAAAGCAGGTTAGTGGGGTGGGGAGCGAATGGAGATTCTACAGTATCCTTCCCTGGCCATGCCCACCAAGCCACGTACACAGAACTGGTGATAAAAAAAAATTGAATACCAGCACTGAACTCACTTGAACTGCTTTGCTTAGCAGTGGACATTCTGGCCTCAAATGTGGTTGCAAGTTGAGGACTACTTACACATTCATAGGAATTAAGCTACACATGTCTAACATTTAACAATCAACAAGAATAGTTTCCATACAAAAGAAATTCTTTAAGATGATAAAAGCAATTTTCCTCAAGATAGGATTTAAAATGGGGGTCCCCAACACCCTGGTCCATGGACTGGCATTAGTCCACGGCATGCCAGCAACCAGGCCACACAAGCGAAGCCCCATGAAGGCAGCACATAAAACCATGCCCTTCCGGTCCCCTTCTCCTTGGAACCAGTGCCCCAAAGGGTGTGGGCCGCTGCTTTAAAAGCCAATGATTTTCAACTGAAATGAAATACGAATTCCTTGGGGGGAAAATTTAGAACAAGTTACATAAATAACCGCAGTGCATTTTGTTTCTAGTTCTAACAGTTCCTATGAATTACCATTAACCAAGCAAGCTAGAGGATGAAAAAGGTCATAAGCTGTCATGCATACAGAACCGGATTGGAGAAGATTGCTTTGTTTAAAAGAAAGGGCAAAAACACTAGGTTCCGGATTGTCAGTTACATCTTGGGATGTTCAAACTTGACAGCTTTAAGATTTGTGGACTTTTAACTCCCAGAATTCCTCCTCCAGTCATGTTAGCTCAGGAATTCTGGGAGTTGAAGTCCACAAGTCTTAAATTTGCCAAGTTTGAAGACCCTTGGTCTAGGTAAATCTGTCCATCATCTTAGACAGGAGAGAAACAACTCTTAAAGAGAAAATAGAGTCTAAGCTGATGATTGAACAATTATAACAGCCTGATTTTTTTTAAAAAAAAAAAGCTTTCATTTTTAACAACTAAAACAGTTCATTTTATGAGCATCCTACTTTCATTATTAGCAAATATCCCTTCCATACACCATACTGCCACTCAACATAATGCTTTCGCAGTTTAGATGCATATCGGGCACTAAAGGTTAAGTTTGCAAGTATAGAAGTTTAACCATCTTTGGAATTGAGCATTGTAAGTTGTTTAAGGCTGGAAGGCAGACTGGGGTAAGAGCTTTGGCACCTTTAACAGGTTTTTCCATGTTACAAAATAGGTTTTCAGCGTGAGGTAAGCCAAAGCTTCTGGAAAAGAAACGGGAGGATGTGACTATCTTAACGAGAAACAATCTTGATGATGACACCATCCCGTGGTCCTAGCGTGCTGTGAGATTTGACCTGCAAAGGGATCTGAGAAGAAGGTGAAGAAACAAAATACAAAGCAAGTTAGGAAGCAGCAGTAATAATAGGAAAGTCAATGCTCTATACCAGGGGTGTCAATCTCAATTTCATTGAGGGCCACATCAGGGTTGCGTTGAACATCAGGTGGGAGTGGATGTGGTTGGGTTGGGTGTGGCTAGGGTGGACATGGCCAGCTCGGCGTCCTTCAGCCCACATGGGCTCTGTTTTCAGCTGCGATGGCCTCCTGCAGCCCTCTGCAGGAGCTCGGGACAGCTGCATGCAGACTTCCATGGCCTTTCCAGGCTCCATTTTTGCTGGCAGAGGGCTACAAGACAACCCTGCTCTATATTCTTAACTTCTAGCAATCGATACACCAGAAATGCCTGTCAGGTTTCTCAGGATGTTTTCCAATAAGATCAACCATGGTGGACAGTCTGGGCAACAACCATCCTACCTTGCAGTGTGCAACAAGGTTTGTTTAGGAATATTTGGGGGCAATAGGTGGCTGCATTTACATTCACAACCGGTTCACTGGTTGTGAGCACACACGCGCGTCCCTTTGGGACTGAAACAGAGCTTCAAACATGCAGCTAATCAACTCAAGCAGCTCCAGTGAGTACAGCAGGGATGGTGTGGACCTCAGATGGGCAGCGTGAGTGGGGAGAACAAGCCAGAAAGTTAGTTATATATGGAAAGGATGGGTGGGAGGGCCCGGCCAGCGATCACAACTAAGAGTTCGCGTGACCAAGCAGCAGCCTTGAAGATCATCTTGTGATCCTTGAAGCTCATCTTTTGGTTTGTGTTCATTTTTTAAATATATATGTATATCAAGCAGGAAGCCTTGGTGGCCCCATATGTTGGATGCTGTGTTGGGGATTCAGGGGAAATAGCTATCGGTCTATACATTTTCATTCATTGTACACATGTTGTACATTGACAATACATGTTTGATTTGATGTTTGTACATTGACAATACATGTTTGATTTGATGTTTGTACTAAAGAGAAATGAAAAGTAATTCTTTCCCCACCCTCTAGTTTGCCTTTTTTGTTGTTGTTGTTACCACCTTCTCCAAAAAGTAAAAAACAGGCACAAACCTGGGTCTCAGGGCAGGTTTTGAACATGAATCTTTGCAAAATTCTCAACAGTGCAATTTTTATTGTCATCAAGGCCAACTTCATGCCAATGCAGCCACGAGGACCTGCCCCAAAGGGCAAATAAGCAAAAGGATGTTGTTGCTGCATAGCCTCAGCCGTAAATCTGTGGACAAAATTAAAATATAAATCTGCGGGCAAGATTAAAACATGAGAAAGGACCTTCCATTTGCATTTTCCATTTTAAAATGCTGGGTGGGCCCCAAATGGCTTGTTGGATGATTAAGACATAGCAGTCCCAGGTAGTTCATGACTTAGAATCATTCATTTAGTGGCCATTTGAAATTACAATGGTACTTGTAAGTGACTTATAACCAGTCCTTGCATTTACGACCAATGTACCATCCCCATGGTCACATGATCAAAATTTGGGAACTTGGCAATTGGCATGCACTTATGATGGTTGCACCATTCCCAGGCCATGTGATCGCCATTTGTAATCTTTCCAGGGGCTTCCAACAAGCAAAGTCAATTGGAGAGGGGGCGGAAAGCCAAATGAATTTAACATGTGATTCATTTAATTGCAGTGGTTTGTTTAACAGCCATAGCAAAAAAAAAAAGGAGGGGTCATAAAACTGGGAGTGATTTACTTAATAATGGCATTGCTTAACATCAGAATCCCAGTTGTGGTGGGACCTGCTGAAGAGTAGCTATATTGTGGGAGGGTACACATTTTGCATTATGTGTAATTGTGCCTCCCAGTGCTTTGTTGTTGCTGTTGCTATCTGTACAATAAATAATATTGTGATTTGACAGTTTTAACATTGTGATTTGAACGATAAGCCCATGTACCTCTCAGGAATAAACTTTTCAGGTTCTAGCCAGTACTTTGGATTATAATGGAGATGTCCAGCAGCAATTTCTATGATAGCGCCAGCTGGGACTTGCTGCTGTAGCACTGAACAGTCTTTTGCTGCTTCCCGGGTAAACCTACAGGAACAAAGATTGCATATTGCAGAAATAAGAAAGGAAAAACATGGCAATTGAAACACTTGAAGAAGCCTTCATGTGTAAGCTATTTTAGACCAAGGCTGTTGTATAAGTAGGAAAAATATTGGGATCATTGCAAAGAAAATTGAATGAACACATCAATATTGATTGAATATTTTGCTACTCCTTAAAATCTAGTCCTAGGCTTCTATTTTATTTTTTAAGAAAAACTGAAGTACTTTTTTTTAAAACTTGGATTGAGACATTCCCACATAGCAATTTCTGTCTTTAAATGGGGAAGGTATGTATATATTTATTTTATATGCTTATATGCCACCCAATTGTGAAGGCTCTAGGCCAAGGGTCCACAAGTTTAACATTTGTGGACTTCAACTCCCAGAATTCTTGAGCTAACATGACTGGAGGAGGAATTCTGGGAGTTAATGTCCACAAGTCTTAAAGTTGTCAAGTTTGAAGACCCCTGCTCTAGGCAGTTGTGGAAAAAAAGGAAAGAAAGAGGAAAGGAAGGAAGGAAAGAAGGAAGGAAGGAAGAAAGAAACAGGAAAAAAAGAGAGAGAGAGAAAGCGAAAAAAAGAAAGAAAGAAAGAAAGAAAGAAAGAAAGAAAGAAAGAAAGAAAGAAAGAAAGAAAGAAAGAAAGAAAGAAAGAAAACAAAAGACTAAATATTCCTTAGGATTTACTGGAGTTTTCCCACTAACTAATATGGTTATCAATATTTTCCCCCGAGGATGCAAGGAAAGTTATGCCATGTAAGGACATCATTTGCATCATGACTCAGCCTTGTTAGAGTACACTGTGATAGGGGGAAAACATTAAAAAAAAAAGATTTAGTGTTATGCACGAATGTCCTTCATTTGACTGTCACACTGTTAAATTTTCAAATGACACTTATTTTGCTTTGTTTGAATTCAGCAGACAAAAATAGAGTGTCATTTTAGATTCAGCTTTATTAATCCTGTGAGTTATCTGGGAGAAGGAAATCTGAAATATTTCCTTCTCTTATATTCTGAGTCCATGTTTACTCCTTCCATCCGAAGTTTTATTTAGTTATGATGGTTCCAAGACGATTATTCTTTACTGCCAAGTTAACATGTTTCCTAATATTTGTTTCTTTTATTGCTACTTTTAATTGTCCACCATAATTTTCTGACAGATTTATTTCTTGATGTTTTAAAAGCAGATTTTGCATGTTGAAAGTTTATCTTTGTTTTAAAGTTAAAAAAAAAGGTAGTTTGAAAGTTCTAATGGAAAAATATATGGTTGAAAATAAAACCAGATGTTGCCTGCTTTAAAAACATTGAATTCAGCTTGATTTCTAATATTAGAGAGACTATTGAGAATATCCTAACAGATGACTTTATATTGGCATAAGGTACAAATGCCTACTCAACATGTTATTGTCTTGTGGGGTAAAAATACTATGGACAGCAAAAGAGTAGAAAGTCTTAAACAAGGAAAAGTACAAGATAAGCCCATAGAAATCTAATTCATTGTAATTTATATACATTTACCATAGGTCTCCATACTTTTCATGCAACCCATACATCATTCCATCAAATCCATATATACATTCATGCATTTCCTTTCATTCTGTAAAGATCTCACATTCTCTTTCTGAAAAAAAGCCCGATTCAGTCTTAATTTACTCTCTTTATAATCGAATCACATGCTTCCTTCATCCTGGATCTCATTTGTGGATTCAGTTTGCATTAATTCAAACTCTATTAATTCTTCACCCCATCTCTTCTTACCTCTTAAATATCCCACAGCCACAGCCACAGCATTCAATTTATTTTTAGTAATTCCTCCCTCCATATTGAGTTCTAACAACACGGGCAGAAGCTATTCTTAAGTATGGACACGTTGGGGTTTTTTTTTGACAATCATTCCTGACAAGACACCACATACAACCTGCTACTTTTCTGCCACCATTTGCACACTTTAAAATTGAATTGTCTATCCATTTTTTCCATCTATCATAGTGGAATAATATATTTCCAGTTTTAATTTTTTGTTGAAGGATATTTGTTAGGCAATGTTGGAGAAAACTTCAACTGTATAACCTTGAACAGAAATTTTCATGTAGCAGTTGAACAACTACAGATAGTGCTTACTGTTATGTTTGGAGCATGGGCGAGAAAGAATGGAGACAAGCCTCTGAATGGTGAACTTCAGCTCTTTATTTACATAGTGACTTCTAACATCTATAACAGTTTTAACCCGCCTTATATAGGCAAACCCCGTAACTATTAACCAATAACCAACGAGGAGCGCTAGCTCTCATAACCAATAGGAACTCTCTGTTTAAAGGCCAATCAGAAGTGCAGGGCCAGAACCCTGCACTTTACTCCAAGCTCACGCTTTATTAAAACTTTATACATTCACAACACTTACCATTGGTAATTGAGATTGGTAACTCTGACACCAAGCATCACAATTGTAAAATATGATGACATGTGACCATGCTGGTTTAAGAAAGCAGTTCCAGTTATCATTGTTAAGCAAACCCTACATGGTTGTTAGTTACAATGTCACATGATTATCATTTGCAACTTCCTGCTGGCTTTCCCACTGACTTTGCTTGGAAGCCACCAGTGAAAATTACAAATGGCAATTGTGACTGCAGGAAGCTGTAACATCATAACTCAGGGGTAACTTCAACCCCCGGTCCACAAACTGTTGGCACCCAGATCATGCAAGAGTGAGTGAGCTTGCAAAGCTTCATTTGCACATGCACGGGATCTAGGTTGTGTGTGTGAAACCTTCACCCCTCCCCCGGCTGCTGTCACAGGTCTGTGAAGCCAGAAAGATTGGGAAACGCTGTCATCAAGGGTGGGATTCTACCAGTTTGGACTGGTTCTATACAACCGGTTGTTACGATTCTGCACAGTTCAGAGAACCGGCAAATCATGTCCCTGGCTGGCCCCTCCCCTCTCCACCCAGCCCTCCCCTCCCAGTCAGTCACTATTTTGCATACATGACATTGCATGCATGCCTGACATTGCTGACTGTGTTCTCCCCTGCCCAGTCACTCCTTAAGGTATTTTTTTTCCTCCTGGCGATCAGCTGTGCTGGGATCCCCTTTGCTATCTTACTGCTTCGCCCAGGAGGCTTCCCTGAGGACCAGGAAGCAAAGGGAGCTCGTGGGGGTGGGGGGGAGAACTGTGCCCCCCCATGCCCCATTTTTTGTCTTCCTGGGCCCCAGGGAAGCCTTTTGGGAGCAAAAATGCCTCCCCAGGAGGCTGGCATCCCTGAGGCCCAGGTGGCAAAAAAATGGGAGGGGGGAATGTGCTGCCAAAAAAAGAAGCCACGCCCACTCAGTCACGTGGCCATGCCCACCTAGCCACGTCTACCTAGCCACACCCACAGAACTGGTTGTTAAAAAATTTGAATCCCACCCTTGGCTGTCATAATTGCAGACCAGTCACTAAGTGCCCAAATTGCAATCGTGTGATTGCAAGTATGTTATAACAGCCATAACTACGAGGACCCACCATAAATATCCCTTGTTCAGTCCTGTTATAACCATGAATCATTCTGAACAAGTAGATGTTAAATAAAGATTTATTGCAAGATTTAAACACTCTACAAGAATCTGAACTATTAATGGTCAAGGGAAATTAACAGGAGTTAAGAATAGGAAGGAATTCAAGATGGACTAGATTTAGATCTCTTGTGGGCACACAAGGATTCATGACTGATGATGTGTTTGACTCCTCCTTCAGGCTCAGCCTGGTCATCTCCTACAATAATAACCTTGTAATGGAGTTTCATTGTTAGAATTCTTTGCAATGTGAGTTTTGAAATGTTCAATTCACTAGATGTATGGTACATTGGTTTTGGGAATCTCTGTTCAAATACCCTCTCAATTTCTATTTGCTTGCTCAGCATCTCTTAGATCTACGCTCATCATGAAATGAGGCAGTTTCCCTGAACATTTTTCATCCAGTTGTTAATTAAATTTCTGCTGTGAGCTTCCTTCTTGTAATGGAAAGTGAATTTTCCTTTTACTGCCGTTTGTGACTTAAATTCAGCTAACCAGAAAATGCAGCTGACTCCCCCCCCACACACACAATATTTGCCATTTTACAAACAGAGAGACTTGATAAAAAAATAAAATCAAAAACATATTATTCCTAACTCACAAATATAAGTATAAAAGAATTTTGATTCATTAAACCAGGGGTCTCCAACCTTGGTAACTTTAAGACTTGTGGACTTCAACTCCCAGAATTCCTCAGCCAGCTTTGGAGTTGAAGTCCACGAGTCTTAAAGTTGCCAAGGTTGGACACCCCTGCTTTAAACTTTCCAATGACTTTTTGGTTTTGTTTTAAGCTTGTAACTTTTATACTTCTGAAGTTATTAGAGTTTAAAACTGAACTAAGACTTTAGGAACACCCTGTACTGTACCATGCCTCCTTCAAGACTCAGAAAAATCCTGACTCCTTATAGGTTAAGAGAAGACTCACATTCATTCCCTGGAGTGGTGTGAATCACCTACGTAAGAAAAAAAAATGCTTCAGCAGCCGCAGTGCTTACTAACCTGAATGCTGGAGGATACATGCGCAGAGTCTCTGCTATCACCATATCAAGGTATGGAAGTTCCTGTATATTTTCATAATCTGGAATGTCCTGTGGGAATGGGAAGAAAAAAATGGTTATTAATTTAACAAAATATTTATATTATACCTATCTCTTAGCATCACAATGGCCACTAGAAACACAACATGAAAGCATGAAGTATCAACCAAAGAGTAGACCTTAACCCTAACTGAACAAAAACATAGCAAACAGCAAAAAGAAAGAAAGATGAACTAGCAAATCATATTCCTTGATGAAAGATTGCACCTAGGTATTACAATATTTTTTTACCCAGGAACTTGTAAGTGATGATGACTTTGAAGATGACTTGAAAATGTGGCAGTTCATATTGCTGGAAGAGGATACTTGCTTCCACAGTGGTACATTTATATCATGGATCCTTCATTTATTATCAGAATGTTTCGAAGTACAGTTCAAGAATGTTGGTTTGTATTGATCATACTGTCTGGAGCTAGTGTCCAAGTATACAGAGTCTTCAATTATCCCTAAAGAAAATCTGCAGGTTTTGTATGGCTCGCCAGGAATGGTAGCTTACAAGCAGGTCTACAGCACTCCCACCTTTCAACCTTACCTAAGAACCTATGCTGCAGAGCTGTTTTACTCAGGGAGCGTTATAATATTAATATATAGGATAGGAAAGGAAAGGAAAAGATTATACTAATATATATTTGGATTGTTGTGAGGAAAGGAAAAAAGAAGCCTTGCCCTTTAAGGAAAAAAGGCAAAGTTCTTTCCTTTTGTGGATTCAAATTTCCCGGCTGGGAGGTTTTAATGCAAAATGATTTGGTCAGCTGCGTTGAAAGTTTAGAATCAGTTTATTAATAGGAAGGCAGATAAGAAGAAATCTCATAGCGTTCCTAGGATTAATCTAATAAGTGAGTAGGAAAACCTCTCTCTTATATACTTTAGGTTCTTTGATTTGTAAGTGAAGTCTTTGATTTGAGTATGTTGAATTCCTGTCTCTTTGAGATTGGGATCTCTTCCTGGGATCTTGGTAGGAGTAATTGTTTTATAGTCCAATCTGTTTTTCCCTGACCCTTTGTAGCTATCAGTTTGCACCTGGTTGCAATATCCCGAGTTTCCTGTTATGCTGTTTGTTTTTCTCAAGTTTTTGTAGTTTGCTATCTATTTGATTTCTATGGGAAAGGATCCTAGCTAATGTGTGTCCCGTGCAAAGGTGGGAACTAATGAAGCTGTCCCTGCTTGTGTTTTCACCTCTCCTTTCTTTTAGGGGAATTTTCCTTCCTCTTCTAATGTTTTCCTAGAAGAGAGGGGAATCGTAACTTCCAACAGTTATGAGCACAAAATGGAATGATTGCCATGACCACAACTCAGCTTCCTGGAGAAAAGCTGGACTGCAAAATGTGATAAAAAACTCTATTTACAACTTTGGTTGGAAACCAATTCACACTGTGAATCAAGGAGCCACAGTGGATTGGATCCAGAATCATAAACACTGTTACAGATATAAAGAGTTTGATACAAGGGCTTCCAACACAGTGTATGTATCTTGGTGACAAGAAATGGGGTTGTTCCCTTTTGTTCTCCCTGCCATCTCCTAATTCATACCCCTCAATTTTCTGGGAGTAGCAGACAAAATGGGGCATTCACAAATGTCATTTTTTCTGGGAGAACCATCTCGATCTAGTTCTTCTTAAAGCCAGAAATTGGAAGAAAAAGAAAAAATGAATCCCACCCATTTTGATCTTTGTCATGTTGAATAGCATTTTTGGATAGGATTTGGATTCATTACATTAATAAATATAAATTTACACGTCCTCCTTGGGTTTTAAATTGTAAAAAAAAAAGAAGCAATTAACATCTTCCAACCCTGCTTTCTAAAAATCATGTTTTTTTTCCTTACTAAACTATTATCTGTCCACCCTTCCCATTGAGAAAAATCAAACGGAACAAGGAAGGCATGAAGTAATATAATACTCTGATGAGCCAGGTGAGGGCAGCAAAACTATACATACCAATTATGTGGCTAAAGCAGAACACTTTAGGATACCTGAATGTTCACTTCAAATAAAACACAACAAGATATTTTATGTTAACTTTTCATATTAATTTTTAGAAACGTTCCTTAAGGTTTAGAATATATTAGCATTAGAATTTAATTCCCACAATCTTTATCTCTATTATGGCGACTGGCCATCTTATTCAGAGATTATGGGAATTACCAGTCTGTGTGTCTTAACCAACATATAAAGGACTCGAATCAGGTCGGCATGAAAAAACACATTTCATTTTTTAAAAAAATATGATCAAAATCAATGTAGGGTAGCTATTTATGCTGGCCTTCCTGTTCTTCCTGAGATACATCACTATTTAATCCAGGATCAGCAAACATGTCAGCTACAGATGACAGTTTACTAAAAGACTGCGTAGAAACAGGCACAGATGTCTGACCTTCCTCAGTTTCTAGGGGCAGGATAAGCTTCCAGCTAAACCAGATCCATTTCGATTTCCTACCCGGCCAAGAGAGGTCACGGAAATCTGATAATGTGAGGTAAGTTCAGAGCCACTTCGCTGAACACATTTGCTATTTTGCCTTACTGATAAATACAAGGACAGACTCTGGGTGGGATTTGACAGAATCTCTTCCAGAGCTGTTTGCTGAAGCAGGTTCTGTGGTTGCAGAAATTGTGAAGAGGAGACAGTGGGAAATCTTTGGGGTCCATTCAAAATTGAAAGTGTGGGGTCCTTGCTGCTCAGAAACCACCCCACAGTTCAACCCTGAGCTACAATATTCTCTTGTTAAAATTGGAAGTGCAAAGCCCAGCCTGGACGTCATTATGTATACCCAGCCTGTGTGAAAAGGGAAGGCCTGAACATCTATTTGACATTGGAGTTTTTGACAAAAGTACATTTGAACTTTGAGCCATGGTGGCGCAGTGGTTAAAATGCAGTACTGCACACTACTTCTGTTGACTGCTGACTGCCTGCAGTTTGTCAGTTGCATTATCAAGGTTGACTGAACCATCCTTCTGAGGTCGATAAAATGAGGACCCAGATTGTTGGGGGCAAGATGCTGAGTCTGTAAACTGCTTAGAGAGGGCTGTACTGTGAAGCAGTATATAAGTCTAAGTGCTAGTGCTAAGTGCTGAATAACCAAAAAAGGCAACCAATACCGTCTTTCTGAAATTATACAACTCAAGGGGATTATTGCATGTTTGGCTTCACTCCTTTTTCATAAATTTCCCACTTACAAGAAGGTGGGAAGAAAATTTCTAAGCTTGCTTCCTCTCCCCCAATGTGCTGTTTTTTCTTTATAGAAAAAGGGATTCTTTGGGGGGGGTGTTGTTTGGTCTTCTTTAATGCAAGGAGGCATTCATGCTTGAAACTCTTCCACCTGTATTCTGAAGCATTAGTCCCAGACTGGCTACATGTATGCATGTGTAAACATTCTATCAAAGCTTGATTTAAAAAATTATAAAGAAGCCTCAGCCCTCCATTTTTCAAGAAAGGAGGTTTCCAGTGACAAAGCTTAGTAAACTAAAATTATCACTAGCCACTGCTACATTTCTTGGCTCTTTTTAAAGCTGATCATCCCTTATAAGAGGCGCAGTGGCGCAGTACAGCAAGCTACTTCTGCTGACTGCCAGCTGCCTGCAATTTGGCAGTTTGAATCTCACCAGGCTCAAGGTGGACTCAGCCTTCCATCCTTCTGAGGTTGGTAAAATGAGAACCCAGATTGTTGGGAGCAATATGCTGCCTCTGCAAACTGCTTAGAGAGGACTGTAAAGCGGTATATAATCCTAAGTGCTATTGCTATTGCTATTCAGTCTTTTACTTCCTGAAACTGCCATTTTATGGTCTCTCAAAAGCTGTGTGAGGTACAGTGGTGGGATTCAATTTTTTTTACTACCGGTTCTGTGAGTGTGGCTTGGTGGGTGGGACAGGGGAAGGATACTGTAAAATCTCCTGTTAGAGGTAGGATTTGCTGGTTTTCCGAATTACTCAAAATTTCCACTACTGGTTCTCTAGAACTGGTCAGAACCTGCTGAATACCAGCTCTGGTGAGATACTAGGGATTTCTTTTCTGAGGGACTGAAGAGAACAAATCGTAGTATCTTTCTACTGTTTTTCTTTCCAATAAAGGGGAATATTTGTAGCTCAAGGTTGAAATTCAAGGTTGAAGTCCTTAGTGCTCTCGGAGCTTGCTTGTTTTCTCGCAGACGTTTCATTACTCAAACTATGTAACATCATCAGTGCTCATGTCTTTCTTTCACCAGCAGCACTTCCACTGCAGTGAAAAGAAAAGTGGGGGTGGGTTGGGGGGACGACGAGAGTGGACAGTTTGATTTGCAAAATTTCAGTGGTCTGGATTCAAAAGGCCTGTGGAGGTGCATCTTGCACCTATCACCATCTGCATCTCCTTAAATCAAATGGGTCTTTTCCTAGTTTCATGCAGTTGAGGGAAAGCTTAATACAGCTTATTTAAGGAATTGCTGACAAGGATTACATGATAATTAACCATGCTCTGAATCACCTTTTCCCTTTAAAGTACATAGGCTTGCACAGCTGTGGCAAAAGTACTGAAAACATGTCAACCCTAGTGTTATTCTCTTTCCAGCTGCTTCCCCCCAAACACTGGCATGACTCTGACAATAATAAGCTTAATTAAACAGGCAGTAGTTTAATTATAATGCCCTTTCAGTTCACTTGGCAAACCACAGGACATCATGGCCATTGTCCTATTGACTGGCTTTCCTGTATATTACCAAATGCAAAGACCTGCATTTTTAAAGCACATTAATCTATTCAGTGATCCTCAACAAAGAAAAAAAAAGCCCTTAATTTTACTGACCAGGGGTTTTTATTTGTAAGCTAATAATCAGATTTGGGGATCTCAAAATAGAAGATTTAAAAACCAGGGCTGCTCTAGTATCTACATCAGCTTTGGCCATCTTTTATATTAATGAAAATGAATGGCAACATGAGTTAATACACTTGAGTGAATATTTCCCATAACCTACATCAGGCAATGTTGAGGCTGAAGATAAAAATGTTCAGGTTGAAATAAACAGATCAAGTTAGCCATGGCAAATCATAATCCTACATTCATTGGCATATAAAGCCTCAAGATCTAATTTCTAATAACTCAACAGACAAACCATTGAAATGTTGACTTTACGTTTTTTACCAACAAAGAAATAAAGGGAGACTAGTATAGATCTACTTCAAGCTATTTAGCTGTCATCAGCTAGCCATACCCTTCTGGAATTCGAACCTGGGCTACTTGCATATTAAGTCAATGTGGCTTAGAGGTTAATACATTTACCTAATAGCAACTACCTTGGGGCTGAAAGGCAAAAGCGGAGCAGTATGCTCTGTCCCATAATTGGGTAGACCAGGGTTGCCCTGATAAAAAGCACTTAAACCACTAAAGCATTTCACTTCTTCTATTCTAGCTGAAGGTTATCCAGTTAAACTGGGAATTCCCAGCACAATCAGGAGGGCTTGAGTGGAGAAGGATTATGATGATCGAGTTTATAAAGAACAATCAAATTCAAGTTGGACAATGGTGGAGGAAGTGGGGGGTTATCCATAACTGGGAGATAGATCAGTTATTAGGAGAAACTGATATAAACCTATATTCACATGCATGGGTATAGGTCCTATTAAACCAGTGCTTTATTTTATTTGTAATTTATTCTTCCCTTTCTATTAGTCCAGTCCATGTGCACATAGGAGTTTCCCAGGCCACAAAGTATCAGTCAACTGTTATAGGCACATTCAGGGTCATTTTTTGGGTGTGTGTGTGTGTGTGTGTGTGTGTCATGCTTACAATAGATTGAAATTTGTTTCTCTCCCCTCCCCTTTTTCTCTCTCTTCCTCTCCCTCTCCCTCCCTCCCTCTCACCACAAAAACCTATTTTTCTTTCTTTTGTACTTTCTCTAGTTGCCTCTAAGTTGGTCTGACACAATCTCAAATTGTATGTGGGTAACAACCCATCAATCCCACACCTGAATAGCAAAGTGTCCAAGGGGGGAAAAAGCAGAGAGAGGATATGAAGTTCTCTTTAAAAAAAAGAAAACCCAAAACACACAGCTTCTCATCCTAATGGAAAATGACATAGGGGTCCAAAGAGTATCACAGCAGTTAAACACCACACAATTTTTGCATTACTGTTCTGCATGAGATTATAATATCCAGAAGTAGTTATTATGGATATTTTACAATACAGAAATCTCCAAACCTCCTGCCTCTTTCTTCCTTGTTTCCACCACCCTCCTGAACATCTCAGCAGACATTTTTGGGTCTCACTTAGAAGTCAGATGGTAAATTTAAATCATTTTTCCTCCAGCTGGCATTTGTGATGTGGAGGTGACGATGCTTTAAATTAGGGTCTGTAGATATAAAAGGCCCATGTGTTTAGTTTAATCAAATGTTCATTTCCTCAAGTTTGTGTTTATATTAAAAGCCATCAGCAGCGGTGTGATTTTCATACACCGCCCTCTACCCCTCCCCTTGCAACAATGATGATCATGTGAATCTTGAACAGTGCTCCTTTTCAATCCCCTTTTCATCTACACAGACTTTGTATGCCAAGCAGGCAGCAGCAAGTAAAAAGATTTCCCCTCACATCTGTGCAGAAGGCAGGAAGGGATAACTTCCCTGGGGGGGGGTGTGTGTGTGTGTGTGTGCCTGGTTTTGAAGGAGAATGGAAGATTATTATCCAGATTTTAAAACTTTAAAAAGCCCAATCCAACATACATTTGGACTGACAAGAAAAATGTGCAGGGAAAGTTATCAAGGACCCAGTCAATGCCACAACCTTCCTGTTTTCTCCAGGAAAAGCAAAATTAAATGATGCTAAATGTAAATACCCAGCAGAAAACACTGCTATATCAGGAGCTTTAACCAACCCGGGGCCCTCCTGAAATTCTAAGATTACGCTATCCAGAATTTCCAGTTTGCAACACTGGAAGTTGTGGTCTTAATACATGAAGCCATTTTTCCAGGGAGCACAGCTTCAATTTTAGGCTCCTACTAGGAACATAAGAGTCAAAATAAAGATTATCTAAGATTCTGAGCCAAACGAACATTTGTACTTGATTTTCCCTAGACCTGATTCCATTCTTAACATTTTTCATGCAACTTTTCATTGGGCTAAAGCACAAGTCCTGATGTCCACAGGTAGAAGTAAGCAGTGGCACATTGAAAACTCTGCACAATTAAGTGTTGGCCAGGGATTCTGAACTAAGCTAAGCTCGTTTCAAGATCAACTGGAAATGGTGAATGTCAACTAAGTCCAGTGATTCATGAATGGTTTCTATTCAGAAGAAATAGCAAGTCATAAGGTAGCCAACATCAGCAAGTCCTTCCTTGCACATCAACTAGCAGAAAAAAGATGAGCGCCGGGACAAGATTTCTGCTTCAAAACACATCAAATACCAAGTTCGACATATTTTGAAACAATCAAATGCCAAGGTATGACTGTATGGTTCAACCAAGGGAGAACAAACAATTGAGTAATCTATAGTCTTTGACAGCTTGGTAGAATCAGAAAACTATCTCTGTATAGCGACCCCCCCTATTTGGTGGCAATTGTGGGCTTTGAGCTGCCTTCCACAGTTTCTTACTTCAAATTTCTGATGAACGCCATCAACATCTTTGTAGTTGAGCCTTTCAGTTTGAGACAGAGCTGTCACATTTCAAAATTGGATCTTGCAATTTAGCTTGCATGTACCGAATTTGGAAAAACTCTGTATTAATTTGGAAGAAAGATGTTGCCTGACAGAGCAGACATAACCATGTCACACTTTGGGGGTGTCAAAATTATTTTTCACAGGATGTAGAAAAATCTGTACATCAAAATGAAAATCTCAAAAATGTTGAGTGAGCTATGCCATTATGGGAGGTGATTCTATCATTTGATTCACCAGAGAAATTATGATTAGATAAACTTGAAAGCGGTAAAACTAATACTGAGTATTAGCTTTATCTCAGCTAAGATTTAGCTGTGCTGACATCATGGCTTGGTCAAAACTTGAAAAACTGATTTTTATTTATTTTATTTATTGTGATGATAGAACAATTGTTTCCAATAAAGAGGAATATTTGTAGCTCAGGGTTGAAATGAAGGGTCCTTGGTGCTCTCTGAGTTTGGTTGTTTTCTTGCAGATGTTTCATTATCCAAATTAGGTAACATCTTCAGCACATCATCAGCAAAGTAAACAACCAAGCTCAGAGAATACCAAGAACAGGACAATTATTTCCTAATCTTCAAAATATTTTATAATGCTACTGTTGGAAGAAATATCCTTCTGAGTTCAGTTCCAAGTGGGGAAGAAAGACACTGGGAACATGGTGATTGCTTGGAAAGATGGTTTAATGATGGACAGGATCACATGCCTTGGATGAAGAAAAAAGGGACTGAGATGCTGAGGGTCCCTTGGTTTTATGCCTTCTGTTGGGATTTGAATTTGAGCTTGTATTCTGATTGGTTGTCAGACTCCCATGGGGCCATGCAGGGGCAATTTATAGGCTGTCCTGAGTCCTAAGCTTGGTTGAGCCTTGCTGGATGATAAGGGCTTTGGGCAATTCCTATTATAGCTCTATCTGGAGTAGATCTTTGTTATGTAAAGCAGACTGGCCTAGGGCAGAGTAATGGCATATTAGCAAAATTGGGGGGATGAGTTTCTGCCTCTCTGAGTTTCTGCTTTTCTTTTTAGGCGAAATATTCTGCCTCTTTAATATATCCAAAAATATTTCATTTTCCTAGGAGAGTGGTGGGTTTTAACTTCCAACACTACTTACCATTGTTTGATAACTTTAATCAGATAGGCTCAAATGCATTTCATAGAGAGGTATATTACTTATGTTCTCATAACATACACTAACGTATATTATAAAAGTCCCAGAGGAAAACAGAATTGATACATCAAGGCTTTAACAATTAGGAAATCAACTTCACAATCCCAATGACTGGAAGGAAACCAAAACACATGAAACCTTTGGTTTGGTTTCAGGGAACACATTTCTGACTTTGTAGATCCCTAACCCCCTGTCTATGGACTGGCACTGATCCACGGCATACCAGAAACTGGGCCATGCAAACAAATGAAGCTCCATCCATAGGATACAAGAAGCACGCAAAACCACACCCCCTCCGGTCCACAGAAAAACCTCTCTCACCGGAACCAGGCCCTGGTGCCCAAAAATTTGGGAGCTGCTGTTGTAGATCAGGGGTGTCAAACTCAAGGTCCACAGGATGCTTAGATCTGGCCCACAGAGCCACCCTGGAAACAGTGAAGGACTGGCCTGTTGTGCCTTTGCAGGCAAAAACAGAGCTCAGGAGCCCATTTTCTCTGGCAGAGCGCTCAGGCCACCACAGACGCTTCCCAATACACGAGTGATGTCAAGCTGGCCACACCTGCTCTCCCCCCCCCCCCGGAGGTCAAACACAACCCTGATGCAGTCCTCAATGAAATAAAGTTTGACACCCGTTGTGGATTGAAGAACCTAAAAAACATATCCCTTAGGCTTATTTTTCCATCCCTAGTTTGCTTGCTTGGTGGCATGTATTAAGCATTTTCCTCTCTTCCCTTCCCCCCAATCAATAGGAGAGTGTTCTCTCTTTCTTAATTCCATCTGACAGAAACTTAAGAGGTGATTGTTCCCATTCACACTTCTTATATCAATCACCTCAACAGACTGTTACCAAGTGTTAATGGCAGATTCCTTCCGCGGTACTCAATGAAGTGCCTTTTAAAAGTATTGTAAATCTGCTTCCCCCTCCTAGCCCTTGTGCTTAGATCAGACTGGTTCATCCTTGATCTTTCTTGTCAACCTCCCCTTCAAAAAAAAAAACATGAAAGCATTAAATTATAATATAACTTGGGCAAGTGAAAAGCTGAATGCTATATTGGTCTATTTTTAGGATAATGGATCACTACTTTGAACTGTTTTATTATTGTATGGCACTTCTATGAGCAGAAGGGACAAACTACAAATGATTATTCTGGAGACTAACAAATATAAGTTTTCATGCATTGCTGTCAACTGCATAATATCCATACAGTATTTCCTTAAGAGCATTAATTATATCTCTGTATTTATATGCCTTTTTCTATGTCTAGCTTTGGGGAAGTCAGGAAAATCTAGTTCTAAATTTGGAATCTTATGCACATTTATTATGGAGTAAGCACCATTATACACAATGATACATTTCTGAGTAATCAGGCAGAGATTTGGAATGCAAACGTGACTTGTTTGTGTGGTGAATATATATAATAATAACTGATTGGTGAGCTTTCACAAGTTTGCAGATTGCATAGCAATTCAGTCTTCTTCTATGTCACACTTTGTTATCTCTATTTTTATCTTGTATTTTAGATAACACTGCCTAGATTAACAAAAAGATTGGCTATACTAATTGGTTTCTATAAATTAAGGCCAGTTGAAGACCAACATATGTATTTTCATAAAATATTAAGCTTGATTAATATCAAGCCTGGCTTGGTTTTCTTGTAATTTATAGTGCTGTATAAAGCCAGCCCTCTTGGCTATTTCTGTTTCAATGTACTGATATACTGTGCAAATTCAGAAAATTGGCTAACACCATATCCAAATCAAGCAAGTTGCACAAACCCAGCCACTGGGGATAATATATTATCTCTCATCTTAGTCTAGGTCAGTAGGTTGTTATGAAGATAAAATGGGAAAAAAGAACTACGTATAGCAGCCCAGAGTTCTGTTCATATTTATCTTAACTTTCATAGCGGGTTTGTTACACTACAGATACAACTATTTGTTAGGAATATAAGTCACCTAACAGGTATTTGGGTAGACAATATATAAACCAGGATAAACATTTTAATACTGTCTCTTTAAGAAAATGCAAAAACTGTAGTTGGATGTGGTTTCTCAAACGGCCATAAGATGGAGCCAAAAACCTGGGTTGTCTTAGTCTTAATCTCAGAAGAGAGTTTGTCTCAGTCTCTGTTTCCTTCTGTTGGAGTGTATTGCTGTTCCTCCATTTTTCCTAATTGACTGCTATTACTGGATTTGATGTAAGTCTGATACTGAACTGTTTTTGATACTGGACTTTTTTATTGGATTATCCCTGGATTGAAAACTGACTGATTTAACCTGTGAATGACTTTGGATTGCCTATTTTGAACTTTGCTTAAACCTTTCTGAAAGTAAAAACCTACATTTACTGTACAGTGTATCTGTGTTTTGTGTGTATATTATTCAACACTACTCTCTATACGTCTCCCTGTATGCGCTCATTCTCCTAACGGGGAATTACCTCAACACTATTCATTTAATGATCGTTTGACGTTACAATGGTACTTTTGACTGTTTTTCACATTTACAACCATTGCAGCATTCCCACGGTCACTTGATCAAAATTCAGGTGCTTGGTAACTGACTCACAGTTGTGACCATTGTAGTGTCCCAGGATGATGTGATTCCCTTTTGCCACCTTCTGACGAATAAAGTCAGTGGAGGAATCCAGATTCAATTAACAACCATGTTACTAACCTAACAACTGCAGTGATTAATTTAAATACTGTGGTGAGCAAGCTGTAAAATGGAGGAAAACTCACCTAACAACTTTCTCGCTTAGCAACGGACATTTTGGGCTCAATTGTGGTCATGAGTCAACCACTATCTGTATCTCAAGTCCCACTGTAAATAAATATGCCTAGCTACTTAAAAATTGTGATCCTCAGAAGAAAACATGAACTTAACAAGCCCAGTTGTGATTGTGTTGTGACCTAATAACTTGCAGCAACTTTCCTGGAGTATTTTCAGTGATTGTTCAGGGCATGATAATTGTTAACCTAACTACTTTCTTCTGAAACTACTTCCTCAGTCACCAGCAGATTGTTTGTACCAATGACTCACATATATAACCTTTCCAGGCACTCACTGCACCAAATTGGGGCAGTGGGGTGGCTTTAGCAGTTAAGACGCTAGGTTTGTTGGTTGGAAAGCCAGCAGGCCAGGTTCAAGACCTGAGCACCACACTATGGGGTGAGCTCCCGTCTTCATCCCAGTTCCTGCCAACCTAGCAGTTTGAAAGCATGCAAATGTGAGTAGATAAATAGGTACTACCACGGTGGGAAGATAATGCTGGCCACATGACCTCAGAAATGTCTTCGGACAGCACTGGCTCAATGGCCTTTGTTCTGTCCTTAATTAACAAACTCGAGATCCCCGCGCTTTGATTGGCCAAAGCGCGGGGCTCTCCGATTGATCAGGCGAGCCGCGCCGATTGGCTCGCTAAGAATCTCCCACGATTGGTCCATTCGGATCGCGGGAGATTCAAAGCGGTGCCATTGGCCGCGGCCGCGGCGGCGAAAGGAATAAAAGTCGCGGGCTTTTTTCCTTTCGCCAGTTCGGTTCCAACTTCCAATTAAAGAGCTTTGCACGAAAGTCACCGACTCCTGGCATCATTTCGCAGACACAACACTGGTGATGAAGGTGGGATCCAGACCCTGAACCGAACCACGTGTCCGACGGAAGCCAGACGAACCACCGAGATGGCGAAGATCGCACCACCCGCACCCTTCAACCCCGCCACCGAGGACTGGGAATCGTTCTCCGACCGATTCCGCATGTACCTCGAGTGCAGCGGCCTGAAGGACGCCACCAGCCCAATGAAACGTGCCGTCTTCCTGACCCACTGCGGGACCGAGGTCTTCCAGATGGCCAAAGCGCTGGCCAAACCCGCCGATGCGACCGTGATGGATTGGGACGTCCTCGAACCCATACTTCGGCGGCACTACGCTCCAGAGGTACCCATCCTGATCCGGCGCAACGAGTTCTACCGGCGGGACCAGAGGTCGGGTGAGAGCTTCAGCGACTTCGTCGCCGAGCTGCGGTGTTTAGGGGGGCTCTGCGAGTTCGATAACCTAAACGACGCCCTGCGAGACCGAATCGTACTCGGGTTGTGGGACCCCGTCCTCCAGAGCCGGTTGATGGCCAAAGGCAACATCAGCCTAGCCGACACCCTTACCGCAGCCGCAGCCGCCGAAGCAACCCGAACTTCCACCGACCGCATGCGCAGACCGAGCGCTGGGGACCGCAGCGGAAACAACAACCCGGCGAGGTCGACCGAGCCCAAACGCGAGACGACCACCCACCAGGGCAAATTCCACTCGGCATCGGGCACTTCCGATGACGAGGAGGACATCCATCGATTACAGACAGGCTGCGACCCACGGAACCGGCGAGGTCGTAAGTCGAGGACCAACTGTGCCGGCTGCGGCGGCGACCACCCCAGGTCGGAATGCCGGTTTTTCGAATTGATCTGCCGGCATTGTGACAAGAAGGGACACATCGCCCGTGTCTGCCGCCTGAAGAAAAATCGCAGCCCGGCACGATGGGACCAGAACGACCGGAGGAGAGAAAGCACACCACCCCGCACCAGAGATCGCCCCTCGGACAGCCGATGGGACCAGAACGGGCGATCCTCGCGAGGCGGTGACAACCGGCGGAGAGAGGAGACCCACCAGACTGTCACCATCGGCCACGCCATCACCAACGACGCCCGGAAGGTCCACGTGGAGGTAGGCATCGAGGGCCAGCCGTGCAAAATGGAGGTGGACTCCGGGTCCTACCTCTCCATGATTGCATGGCATGAGATAAAGCGCTTGGTGCCTACCCTCCAAAGGAGGAATGTAGACAGCCAGAGACTCATTGTAAAGGACTACCAGGGAAACCGCATCCCGGTAGTCGGAACCAAACACTTCAAAATCACGTATAAGGGGCGCACCGAACGACTTCCCCTAACAATCGTCGACCGCGACCGCCCAAGCCTACTGGGACTGCAATGGTTCGCCCCGCTCGACATCGCACTCATGGGAGTCGACCACGTCACCGACGACAGCTGGGAGCAGCAACTGGCCCGGGAGTTCCAAGAGGTCTTCGACAGAAACCTAGGCAAGTACCGAGGACCCCTTATATCCTTCGACCTAGACCCTAACGTCCCCCCAAAACGCCTGAAACCAAGTTGGGTGCCATTCGCACTAAAACCCAAGATAGACGAGCAAATTGACAAGCTCGTCAAACAGGGGGTATTGCAGCCCATAGACCACGCCCGGTGGGAGACCCCCATAGTCACCCCGATCAAGCCAGATGGGTCGGTGAGGATCTGTGGGGACTATAAAGCCACCCTAAATGGCGCGCTGCAACAAAGCGCCTACCCCGTCCCAGTGGTGCAACACCTACTGCACTCACTGGGAGGGGGCAAGGTTTTCGCCAAGCTCGACCTCGCCCAGGCATACCAACAGTTGCCGGTCGACGAGCAAATGGCAGAAGCGCAGACCATAGTCACCCACCGGGGGGCATTCAAATGCAACCGACTCCAATTCGGAGTCAGCGTGGCACCAGGCATATTCCAAAGCCTAATGGAGAGACTATTGCAAGGTATCAAGGGGGTGGTACCTTACTTCGACGACGTCCTAGTGTCGGCAGCCAACCAAGCCGAACTAGAGGGTCGACTAAGGGAGGTCCTAACTAAATTTAAAGAAACCGGACAAAAAGTCAAGAGGGAGAAATGCCAGCTATGCACGGAACGAGTAGAATTCCTGGGCTACCTCCTAGACCGGCACGGCATTCACCCCACAAATAAAAAAATCAAGGCCATCAAAGAAGCCCCCACACCCAAGTCAAAAACCGAGCTACAAGCGTTCTTGGGGTTACTGAACTTTTACAATGTTTTCCTACCCCAAAAGGCGACGGCGGCGGAGCCCTTGCATAGGCTCCTGGACAAGGCGGCGACCTGGACTTGGGGGAAACGCGAGCAAGCCGCCTTCCAAAGAACGAAGGACCTCCTCACCTCCGACGCCGTCCTCATACAATTCAACGAGACCCTACCTCTGGCAGTCACATGCGATGCATCACCCTTCGGCGTCGGCGCTGTCCTCAGCCATACCCTTCCCGACAGAAAAGAAGCGCCCATCGCATTCTTTTCAAGGACCCTCACCAAACCGGAGCGGAACTATAGCCAACTGGACAAAGAGGCTCTGGCTATAGTTGCCACCGTAAAACGATTCCACGAATACCTCTACGGCCGGATCTTCACCATCATAACGGATCACAAGCCGCTGCTGGGAATCCTTGCAGGAAACCGGGCCACCCCGAACATTCTGTCTCCCCGAATGACAAGGTGGTCCGAATTCCTGGCAGCCTACAACTACGAACTCATACACAGACTGGGTAAGACAATCTCCCATGCAGACGCCTTAAGCCGCTCGCCGCTACCGGAACCCGACACCGACCCAGCACCCACGACGACCACCCTCAGCATAGAGACTCTACCCAACCTGCCCATAACCGCGTCAGACATTGCCCGAGAGACTAATAAAGACAAACGTCTGGCGCGGGTGTTGCATTGGGTGGAGAAAGGGTGGCCGGAAAGGGACAACGACGAGTCCGTCAAAACGTTCCGAAACCGCCAAACGGAACTCTCCTTATTAAAAGGGTGCATACTATGGGGGGATAGGGTGGTCATTCCGGAAAAGCTACAGGGGAAGGTGTTGGAACTGCTACACGAGGGGCACCCTGGCATCGTTAGGACTAAAGCCCTGGCCAGAAGTTACGCTTGGTGGCCAGGGATGGACAAACAAATAGAGGCCTGGGTAGCTAGGTGCCAACGATGCCAGGAAACTAGGCCAAGCCCACCCACAGCACCCGTCCTAGAGTGGGAAACCCCAAGGGGACCTTGGTCTAGGATCCATATAGACTTCGCTGGACCCACAAAAGGACACACCTTCCTCATAACAGTTGACGCTTACTCCAACTGGCTGGAGGTAAGCAACATGAAGACGACAACCACGGAGGCCGTGATCAAGGAACTCTGCAAACTCTTTGCAACACACGGCCTCCCAGACGTCGTCGTCTCCGACAACGGGCCCCAGTTCACCTCGCTGGAATTCGAAAAATTCCTAGCGGAAAGGGGCATCCACCACGCGCTGACAGCACCGGCGCACCCGGCGGCAAACGGTAGGGCGGAACGGATGGTCCAATTCACTAAAAAGACCATCCGGAAGATAGACCACGGGGAGATCCAGGAGAAAATAAACAAACTACTCTTCACCCAACACATAACGCCAAATACCGCAACCAATAAAAGCCCAGCCGAACTATTAATGGGCAGAAAGCTAAGGTCCCCACTCGACAGGTTACACCCCACGTATAACCCGGAGAGGCCCCCAGACTCAAACACCAAACACCGAACCTTCGCACCCGGCGACCCCGTATACGCAAAGAACCTGACGGGAGACCCACTATGGATTCCAGCCTTCATCACACAAGCAACAGGCCCACACTCGTACCGGCTACAAACAGCAGACGGACGAGCGTGGAAACGCCACATCGACCAACTAAGGTCGAGGACTACCAACCAACAAAACACCGGCGCACAAACAGGCGAAACCAACCCCCACAACACAAACCAAGGGGGGAGGGAATACCCAGGGGACCAAAACCAAAGAAGAATAAACCAGCAATACTCACCGGAAAACAGCCATCACGACCCCTCACCAGGAAGGAACAGCCAGGCCAGCTCGACCGACCCGGAAAGACCGAGCGGGAGCGGCGAAACCCGCAGCTCAACCAACCCGGAAGGCCCAGGAGGGAGCTACGGAGAAAGGACCGGCCCGATCGACCAGCTGGTTCCCACGACGGCAGCAGGAGCAGCAGAGATCCCGACCGAACCGGCCAGGATCCAGCCAACAACTGAGTTGCGCAGGTCAAGTAGGACCAGACGGAGTCCCGCCTACCTACGTGACTACGCAACGTAAGGACTGAACCAAGAGGGGAGGGGTGTTCTGTCCTTAATTAACATACTCGAGATCCCCGCCCTCTGATTGGCCAAAGCGCAGGGCTCTCCGATTGGTCAGGCGAGCCGCGCCGATTGGCTCGCTAAGAATCTCCCGCGATTGGTCCATTCGGATCGCGGGAGATTCAAAGCGGTGCCATTGGCCGCGGCTGCCGCGGCGAAAGGAATAAAAGCCGCGGGCTTTTTTCCTTTCGCCAGTTCGGTTCCAACTTCCAATTAAAGAGCTTTGCACGAAAGTCACCGACTCCTGGCATCATTTCGCGGACACAACAGCCTTGAAACGGAAATGAGCACCATCCCCTATAGTCAGCAACAACTAGAGAGCAGAATCCACAGGGACTTCTTTATTTTTTTACTGCACAAAATAGGACTTGAATCAAGGTTGTAAGAGCCATGATTTGTGCATACCATACTGGAACATTCTTCTTCACTTCTTTTTGCTTCTATTTCAAGCCCTACAGGACAGCCTTCCCATCTGCTTATGATTTTCCTTGAACAATACCTTGTTTCTGATTGCACAGATAAACATACTTGGTTATTTTGCAGGCAGCTGGTTAGTTCTAATTACACTCTTACTACATCAGAGCCATGAAAACCTTTGCCACCCTAGGAGAAGAAAAGAGGTGTCTAATGAGAGCTATGCAAGAAACATTATTCTGATTTTGTTTACCTTCCTAGAGCAAACCTGTCCAATGCCTTTAATCCTGCTGATCGCCATAAAGTACTTTCAGATTGAATGAAAAGGAAATAATGAACATTTCATATTTCCCTATATCTAAGGAGAAAAAGCTGGCAATTAAAACTTCACAAAGCTTACAAAATACAGAGGAGGGAGAGGATATTTTTGTAGTCATTGAAATATTCTGAAAGTCAACTATTTTGCTGGAATTGTTATTTTTCTCTACTTCGCATAAATTCATATGTCCATGGATATTCCTGGAGGAGTTGATTCCTTCATGGCTGATGAAGCTTTTAGGAAGAGTTTAAAAAATTGCATATACTGACAAAAATACTACTAGAAGTTACTACCATTCTAGAACCTATAAAACAATTACAATTATCCTTTCAAAGGTTAGCATTTTTTTAACACTCCCAACAGTTCTAATAGTTTGATACATATTTTGCTTTGGTAGACAGAGCAAAATGGTGGAGGAGTATATGATTTATACTGAATGTACTCTATCCTTGCTGGAAATTCATATTACAAGTAACCTTAAGTATATCTTAAGTGAAAGATTCCGAGTCTGGAACTTTCTCTTCAAAAAAATTATAGCTTCTTTGAGTTCTATGGAAGAAGCAAATCAGAATATACAGTAAGTAAAATCAATCAGTCCTGACCAGCCAACAGGTTCCATGTTTATTCCTTGTTAGGTTCTTATACTCTGTATACATAATTTTATGCTGGATGACTATGTGAGACCTATAAATAAAGAAATAAATAACTAGCCAGACACCCAGTCAGCTTCCTAAATCAGAAGAAATGAATACTCCAATAAATACTTCTCCTTTGTGGCTTGATACATAAATAGTACACTAAATATTGATGATAAGTGTATATTATTTCTTTAGTATTGTGAACATGAAGGAAAAAACCCAGTGGATTTTTTTCATTTTCTCTAGAGAGTACACAGCACAAACATTTCTGCTTGTGTGAGATTCTACTATTAAAAGATGAACAGCATTTTTATATTTGTTCATACGGAGAATGTTAAGGAAGAAAGGTATGTGTGACAGTATAATAGAGTAACAAAAATACAATTTTCTTACAATTATCAAAGACATGGGATTCCTTTCCTCCACTTTTGTATTTCTCTTTCAGGAAACGGGAATGTTGCAAATGAGGATGCTCTTTTATCTATCTGCAGTTATCTATTTTAGTAGGAAGTGATTCACCTGGAGGATCCAACTTTATTTAGTCATTTTATTCATATCCCACCTTTATTATTTTGAACCATGAGTGTCGTGGTGCATTGGTTAGAATGCAGTATGATAGACTAACTCTGCCCACAGCCAGGAGTTCGATCCTGACTGGTTCAAGGTCGACTGAGCCTTCTATCTATCCAAGGTCAGTAAAATGAGGACCCAAATTGTTGGGGGCAATATGCTGACTTTTGTAAACTGCTCAGAGATTGTTGTAAAGCACTATGGAGAAGTATATAGGTCTAAGTACTATTGCTATTGTTATTGCTTTTACACATAGTTCAAAGTTGTGAATATATAGAACACATCTTCCTCTTCCTATTTCCCCACAACAACAATATGAGATGGGTTGGGTTATGAGAATGTGACTGGCCCAAGGTCACCCAGCTGGCTTTCATGGTAAAGGTGGGACTAGAACTCACAGTCTCCTGGTTTCTAGCCTGCAGCCTTAAGCACGAAACCCAATTTTTCATCTGAAGAATTTTAGGGCATCTAAAATAGTTGGACTTTCTTATCATCTGGCCAAAAACCATCCTTCCATATGTTGGAGCTGAAATCCAACATATTTCAAGGTTTCCATACTGTGGAATGCAACCATACATAATTATTTTTCATGTAATTTGAAAAATATTGCATTTATGTACATTATCCAGAATGGGTTCTACTTTTAGCACAAGGGAATCCCATTCAATCTTATGAGAAATTGGACTTTAAGAGAAATAGTTCATTCTAATTATATATGGTAATAATACATAATTTGGCTTAACTGATTTTATACATAATACATTATCCAAAATTACTGTCTGCCTTTTTATGACATAATTTTATTAAAGTTTTTAAAATTACAATTAATATTTATTTAAAATGTAGTTATTAGGATTTTGTAATTAATAGGAATATAATTATATCATTGCATTACTATTGCATAAAATGAGGACTCTTAAAACAAATCTAATCCCCTGTATAAAAAGAACTATATGGTGAGTCGAGAAAGAAAATAAAACAAAAACCAAAACCTCCTGTACTTCCTAAAATACCTAATGTAAAAAAGGCTGGCTCCAAGGAAAATGGAAATAAAGATTTTTTTAAAAATTAAATAGAAAGTTAAAAACTCATGTCTAAAGTATATCTAATTTTAATTATTTATTTTATTTATATTCCACCTTTATTTTTTTACAAATCATTCAGGGTGGAGAACATATCCAACAAACCTTTGTCCTTTTCCCCTCAACAAAATTCTTGTGAGGTAGATTGGGCTAAGAGAGACTGGCCCAAAAGTCACCTGGCTGGCTTTTATGGCTAAGAAGGGACTACTAGAATTCACGGTCTTGAATATTTGTTTGTATTTATTTATATTCTTTAAATAATAATCCTTTAAATAATAGATTCATGTATCAGTACATAATAACCTTTTTAAAGAAATTTAGAACAAACTCAGTGCATCCAAATTTCTTCATGGAGGAATAGTTTCTTATGACCCCGAAGATTAATTGCATAGTAATATCAATGATACCTAACAATATCAGTAACACCTAATTCAGCCTTGGGACTTCATGAATTTAACATCTGGTTGGGGGAAAACTTTGCTTCTTTTATCTACACACCTACTTAAAAGAAAAGAATTAAACATCATGCCTGATGAATTGTTCTGAAGAACTTGAAAACTTAGCACATTTTAAAATTATTATTATTATTTTAGTTAGTATCAACTAAACAATTAGAGGGGGACCAACATAGTTATGACTGCTTTTAATCATAGCTGTAGTAACATACTGAGGAGATGAGAGGGAGTTAAGTAGCCTATGATTTTATTTTATCATTTCTCCATCGCCTGCCTTTCGAGATATACTTCAGCAATACTAGATCAGCTTCTCATCTTGAAAGAAAGAAAAATCACCACAGAACAAAGTATGTTATATCTTTCTTAAGGGAGGAGTCGGGGTTTTTTTTTTTTCATGGTACCCATGACCCTGTGAGGTTTGTTTCACAATGAACAGTCACTGGGAAGGAAATAAATAATGAGAGGATACAGAATGAGTTGTTATGATCTCCTGGAGGAAAAAAGAAAAGAATACAAAAATGACCCCAGAGACAAATGGATGAAGGAGCTTTGGAGGTTTAAAAGGGATGTTTGTTTTTAAAAAAATTGTTTACTGTTCCATTGCTTCTTGAATAGGATTGCAAATCAAAAATTAAGTTTTCCTTTCTTCCTCATTATTAGAAGCCTGAGGTAGAGAAGAAAACTGATTACAAATCAATTCTTAAATAAATACAGCGCAGCAAGTAGACAAGAGCCTTCAGCAGAATGTGATAAGGTCTACAAGTAGAATGCCATTATTATAATCTCTGAAAGGAAGACAGTCCCTATGGATCCTACAAAAGTAGTTCATGGTAGTTTACCAGTTTAAGTGCTGGATTAGCAGTTGAATCATTATAGCAATGAAGGGCTATACGCAGGGGTCTTCAAACTTGACATCTTTAAAACTTGTGGACTTCAACTCCCAGAATTCCTCCTCCAGTCATGTTAGCTCAGGAATTCTGGGAGTTGAAGTCCACAAGTCTTAAATTTGCCCAGTTTGAAGACCCTTGGACTATAGGATAGCTGCTATCCTTCCACTTAATCTAGGGCTGTCAAACTCGTGGCCCACAGGCCGGATGTGTCACATGCTGGCCATGCCCACGCCTGGTTTAATGAAGAGGGAAAAAGTCACAATACATCACGTGACGATGCCGTGATGCGTGTTTGACACTCCTGACTTAACCTAATTGAAAGGTTTTGGTAAGGATTTGTTGTGGCCTTCAAGGTATTGTTGAATTCTGGGGACTACTTGGACAAGTCTCTGCAGTTTTCATGGCAAATTTTTGGAAGTAGTTGCTTCCTTCCAAGGGCTGAGAGAGTTTGACTGGCTTTGTGCTTAAGGTGCGATTAATTCCTTCTAGCCTGGTTCTTTAACCACTACATCAAACTTGCTCTTGGTGAAGATACATTGAAACATATATTGAACATGCAACTCTTGAGTTTCTAGAAGAAAGGAAACAGAAATATAAATATCTCAGTGGCTGCATAGCAAATAGCACTATTTTGGGACAAGTACAGGTAGTCCTCACTTTATAACAGTTCATTTAGTAGCTGACAACAGCACTGGAAAAAGTGACTTATGACCCTTGCCGCATCCCTATGATCAAAATTCCAATGCTTGGCAGCTGACTTACATTTATGAAGGTTGTAGTGTCAGCCTTCAAGACTCCTTTCCTTTCTCTCACATCTTTTCGGCTGCCATAGTAGCGGGGGAGGGTGAAATAATTGGACTTTGTGGGAGTGGGAAATCTGCTAGAGGTTTTAGAGAATGAACTGTATAACTTGGGGAAAACTTTATTGTTTATGCTTATTTGCTTGCTTATTGCGCAATTGCAGCTCTTTATCAAACCAGGTCAAGGTCAATGGCCAGATGTCTGCATCACCACCTGAAGATGCTCCACATGGCACTATACACATCGTTGATTGGATGGACCGTTTGAATGATGGTGGGTGGGAACGTTGCCATCACTTTGTATATGTGTTTTTCGCATCTAAATCCTCAGATCTAGAATTGTTTTGATGCTACCATTTGATTTCCAGTAAAAGTTTCTTTTCTCTATAATAATGGAGTCTAAGAGTGTCTTTCTTGGATTCTCAATGGAGCACCATCTGACACCCAGGCTCATATGATCTCCTTTTGTGACCTTCTGACAAGAAAAGCCCATAGGGAAATCAGATTCACTTAACAAACATGTTACTAAGTTAACAGCTACATTCATTCACTTAACAAATGTGGCAAGAAAGATCATCAATTGGGGCAAAATTCACTTAACAATTGTCACACTTAGCAACAGAAACTTTGGGCTCAGTTGTGGTCATAAGTCGAAGACTAGCTATAACATGCACAGAACAGAAAAGGAATAAGGGGCAAACCAAAGAAATTAAGGCATGAGAAAAGAGAAATAATACAACTAATTATGGGGGATGGATACAGCTAAATCTACATTATAGTTACATCATTCATTTTTGCATCTTTATGTCTTTGCATCCTTGCAAATCATCTTATTTCTACCATGCCCAGACACTATTCAAATATTGCTTTTTTAATGTATTTTTAATATTGCTCCATGTTGCTCCTACTGATGATTTCATCAGTTCCATCCAATCATAAATTTTCTTGGGCTTTTCCTTTATCTTAAGCCATTCACTCTTTTGTACTCAATCCACATTCACAAAACATTCATTCTTTTATCTGTTTCTTCTTATGTTACTATGCTTCTTAAAATAGCATATTTCTGCAGTATTTATATATCTATTTATTTGAGCTTCTTTGCTGTTAGATGTATTTTCATATGTCTCCTGATGTTTCCAATACTCACACCCAGGTAACAAAAAAGGTGCATAGCTAGCCATTTTGATTAAAATTCAGACAATACCCATAGCCCTTCTGGAACCATCTGTACATCTTAAAAAAATTTCTATCCATTTTACCAACCTTCTGTCATGGTAAAAAAAAACAACAACCCACCTTCTTCATTTGACTTTTCCATCTTTTATGTATAACATAAAATTGTTTGCTGCAGTTTTGGTCTTGCTACATTAATTCTCAGATCCATACACCTTGCTACATTATACAATCTAACAAAAGCTGCGAAGTTATCTCAGTCAATAACAAAGCATAGCCTGCATACCGAAATTCATATTCCAGCCGCCATTTTTCTAATGTACCACATTATTTATACATTTGTCAAAATATGTAAACACACACACACACACACAATTGAAGTGTACAGTGTACATTCTTGTTTTATATTCTGATAAATGTTGAAACATTCACTAAGCATTTAATCGATTTTTGGGCATGTTTTACATTCCGTATTAATCAAAGTCAATTTATTGTATGCTTTCTTGAAATTCTACAAATGTATAGTGAACTTTTTGTAATTAATGAGTAGATTGTATACGTTATTGGCAAAGAGGCATGTGTCTACAATTATTTGATTAGGGTACAATGCTGAATTATCAATTGTTCTTCTATCACTATTTTGCTGTTGCGATTTATTACAAAGTTACAAAAGTACTGGATGACTTTTTTCAACTCTTAATAAACTTTCAGAATCAAAAAGTCAGCAAATTAGAGACACAGAATCGTAATGCAAAAGATTTATCACAAATACCTCAAATGTTGAAGAAGGAGTTTCATTAGGACACATTGAAGGCATTATGGGAAAAAATCATAAATAAAGATAAAAATACTGATCAAATTCCTCTCCCAAAGATACCCAAATCCTGAACAACAATTTGGTCCATCATCTGGACTTCCAAAAAGCCAAAAATATTGGCTTCCTTAGGAGTGGTTGATTCGATATGCAATCATAAAATACAACATAAATCTATACATAAAACATAACAATAAACAAAGAAATAAAATTCTTGGCAACCTGATGCATAAAGATAATGGGATGTTTACATCTGAACAAGTTCCTTGCATTGACAAGTAACAAGACAATATTTTTTTATTCATTAACCTTCTCACCTCCAATATAAGTGTCTTATCACACTCAAATAATGTGTACTCCCATTACAACTCCTACTGCATTCTTTGCTCATAAAAGAAACAACTCCTCCAATTCTGCCTTTGTTTTCACATAATGAGGCCTAGTTATTGAGTGTGTGTTGAATTTTTACCACACCACTCATCCTATTGAGTTGGCACTGCTATATTTGATTTTTGTGGGACCTGCTGTTTCTGATTTGCAAGGCTATGCTGACTTCTGAAATTCTAAATGCTCTGCAGTTTCAGAAGCTGAGCTGCTAGGAGTGACAATAAAAAATGATGAATAAATAAACATGAGGGAGGCAGCTTGCTAAAGGGGCTCAGTTAATCTCCCACTTTGAATATACGAAGGGAAATGAGATTCCCCTTACAGAGAGGAAAATATGTACAGCCTAAAGATCTTGATTGGCTGTGACAGACAGATGAGTTCTGAGGGTGGAATAAAGAACATTCCCAGTGGGGTCTGAATCATCATCATCATCTCTGTTAACAGCTGAGTTAGTTTATTTTTCATTTGTTACGGGAACAACTGTGTTACATCCAAAATTACAGTGAAGCCAGAAGTTTTCCATTTTCCCATTGTTGGGAATTCTGGCCTCATTTTATCTCCTGGCCCCTAAGTAATCCTTCACAATAAAACTTCAGCTTCTATAAAGGTAAAGGTTCCCCTCACACATACATGCCAGTCCTTTCTGGCTCTAGAGGGCGGTGTTCATTCCATTTCAAAGCCAATGAGCCAGTGCTATCTGAAGATGTCTCTGTGGTCATGTGGCCGGCATGACTAAATGCCGAAGGCACATGGAGCGCTGTTACCTTCCCACCAAAGTGGTCCCTATTTTTCTACTTGCATTTTTACATGCTTTCGAACTGCTAGGTTGGCAGAAACTGGGACAAGTAACAGGAGTTCATTCCATTACGCGGTACTAGGGATTCGAACCGCTGAACTGCCAACCTTTCTGATCAACAAGCTCAGCATCTTAGCCACTGAGCCACCACATCCCTTTTTCAGCTTCTATAGTTTCATGCTACATAATTCATGCTTTTCATCCCCCATCACAGCTACTCTTCAGGGTTTTTTTTTACATATTATCTAACAAATGGAAACAGCATGAACCAAAAGAATAGAGGGGACAGGATACTAAATTTTTATAATTTTAAAAATAATTACTTTTAAACCTGTTTAATAGTACTGGTTATTATGCATAAACATTTACTGAAAACTGGATTTCCACGAGATACATTGGGTAGAAGAAGTGCTATACGTTCAATGCATCTATTGATGCTTATTATCTACATTGAAAAAAAATCCGTTCCTATGAATTAGCAGATTAAAGGAGCTTCAGGATGGATCCCCATGCTTGCACGAAAGAAGAGATCTGCAGAGCTGAAGTAAGTTTTAAAAAGCTGAAAATATGTCAGCAGAAAGGAAGGCAGGAAGACATTTACAGAAAGACACACAAAAGGACTTCGCACATATCATTTCTATTGTGTTTTGGTTAATAGTTGATTATTAGTGGTGTAAATTCAATAAATTGGAAATTTAATTTAATATGAAAATATCAACACATCTTGGAGGATCAACACAAAATTAAACTGTGTAATTTAGGGAGTACAGTGGAGAATGGACTTACCTGTTAATTTTTAATGCACACATTGACACAAAAAAAGTTATCATGTTGGGAAACCCACCCCCCCACTTATTTCCACTTAGTAGTGACTCAATAGGGCCACAGTTATCTATTTTTAAAGCATCCTAAGGAGCATACCATTAAAATATGTATTCAGAGAGATAATGTGTAGCAGTTTGTGTTTCCTGTAGTTGCACACAGGAACTCTTCTTCTGTATCTATTTTCTTTCAGTATGAAGAACAATTTTAATTATATTCTTCCTGGCAGAAAGCCAACTCTGATTACCAAACAAGAAAATGACAACTGTCTCAGCCCATTTAAATTTCCTCCTCTAAATGACATTTTGCTAAATTGTATTTAAAAGAAAAAAAAGAAAAAACTGCTAATAATACAATTATTATTGCACCAAGTATAAACCATGATTAACTGTATTAAGAACTCTATTTGTGAAGAAAATTGACAACCCAGAAAATAAACAAAAAAGGGAAACTTGAAAGATCTAAAACAAGAAGACAAGAGGAACGGAAACTAATGCTCAACAAATATAGAAACTTAACTCTGAACCAACCAGAAATAACTTGTTACTATATAATTGCTTGGTTTTCCATGAATCTAAAGGGCAATTTACAATATATATAGATGAACACTATACAGAAGCCTGATGATGGCAGATGAGATTGTGCCGAAACATTGCTACAACTTTAAAAGCACAACTACAGTGACGTGGGAAAATACCTAAACAAAACTGAATGCCATACGTACGTACATACATACATACATACATACATACATACATACATACATACATACATTTTCTTAAGTTTTCACAGGTACTTACATGTATGGCATTCAGCTTTGTTCGGGTATTTTCCCATGTCATAGTTGTGGTGCTTTTAAAGTTGTAGCAATGTTTCGGCAGAATTTCATCTGCCATCATCAGGCTTCTGTATAGTGTTCGTCTGTGAGTTAGACTTTTACAGTGGTTTCAGATTTAAATTTGGGGCAGCCTATTGCTGTGACAGAATGATTTTTTCTTCATCCTGATTGGTTGAGAGTCTTGGTCTGTGTTTATTGGTTTTGGAGTTTGCTGTGTTCTGCTTCTGATATCTTCTGTCTGTTTTTTTTTTTTTTGTCTCTTTTTGTATCTTGATTGGCTGGCAACATTGTGTTACTTTATTGGAGGCCTTTAGTGCAGCTTGGCTTCGGGTAAATGGACGGCTATCATTAGTTAGGAAGCTGGGTTTCATCTGGGTGCCTGGTTGGGGTGTGTTTGAGCTGGAGGTATCAGGGGGGATCTGTTTGTGCCCAGGTGTTTGCCTGGCTTGTGGTGTGGAGATTTTTTTGTTTGTGAGTGCAGGCTTCCAAATGATTGACAGCCTGGTGGAATCATCTCTTCTGTTCATGCTTTCTGGTCTTTTTTCAATCTCTATGGCTTCTCTGATGATTCTGTGGCTGGGATTTTCTATAGTGGCTAGGGTTTTGGTGCCATTGAAGTTGATGTTATGAACTGTGGCTTCCATGTGTTGGACTAGTGAGGAAGTGTGTTCCAGCTTTTTGACTGCATTTTTGTGTTCATCCAGGCGGGTGCTTATTCTTCTATTGGTCTGTCCAATGTATGTGGCCGGGCATGATGCACAGGGGACTTCATATATGCCTTGGTTTTCCAGGTCAATTTTGTATTTGGGGTTCCTGAGGATGGCTGCTATTTTTCTGTCTGTTTTGAAGGCAGTCTTGATGCAGTGTCTGTATAGAATCTTACTAATTTTGTTTGTAGTGCCTCTTATATAGGGCAGGACAGCTGTTCCATCTTTTCCATCTGTTCCTGCCCTACATAAGAGGCACTACAGACAAAATTAGTAAGATTCTATACAGACACTACATCAAGACTGCTTTCAAAACATACAGAAAAATAGCAGCCATCCTCAGGAACCCCAATGACAAAATTGACCTGCAAAACCAAGGCATATATGAAGTCCCCTGTGCATCATGCCCGGCCACATACATTGGACAGACCAATAGAAGAATAAGCACCCACCTGGATGAACACAAAAATGCAGTCAAAAAGCTGGAACATACTTCCTCACTAGTCCAACACATGGAAACCACAGGTCATAACATCAACTTCAATGGCACCAAAATCCTAGCCACTATAGAAAATCCCAGCCACAGAATCATCAGAGAAGCCATAGAGATTGAAAAAAGACCAGAAAGCATGAACAGAAGAGATGATTCCACCAGGCTGTCAATCATTTGGAAGCCTGCACTCACAAACAAAAAAAATCTCCACACCACAAGCCAGGCAAACACCTGGGCACAAACAGATCCCCCCTGATACCTCCAGCTCAAACACACCCCAACCAGGCACCCAGATGAAACCCAGCTTCCTAACTAATGATAGCCGTCCATTTACCCGAAGCCAAGCTGCACTAAAGGCCTCCAATAAAGTAACACAATGTTGCCAGCCAATCAACATACAAAAAGAGACAAAAAAAAAAAAAAAACAGACAGAAGATATCAGAAGCAGAACACAGCAAACTCCAAGACCAATAAACACAGACCAAGACTCTCAACCAATCAGGATGAAGAAAAAACCATTCTGTCACAGCAATAAGCTGCCCCAAATTTAAATCTGAAACCATTGTAAAAGTCTAACTCACAGATGAACACTATACAGAAGCCTGATGATGGCAGATGAGATTCTGCTGAAACATTGCTACAACTTTAAAAGCACCACTACTATGACGTGGGAAAATACCCGAACAAAGCTGAATGCCATACATGTAAGTACCCGTGAAAACTTAAGAATATATATATATATATATATATATATATATATATATATATATATATATAGAGAGAGAGAGAGAGAGAGAGAGAGAGAGAGAGAGAGAGAGAGAGAGAGAGAGAGAGAGAGAGAGAGGTATCACTGAGAAAATTAAATTCCATAGAAAAACATGGATTGTTCTATATTTTATCATTAGTTCAAAACTAACTCAATAAGGAGACTAAAATTTGAGATCATCCAGGTTTGGAACATTTATAGAAAATCTGTTGAGCATCTATATACAAGAGAGTGTTAATTACCAATCTGTTGTTGCTTTTGAACTAGGTGTTTGCTTAGCCTTTATAGGAAAAGCACATTGTCATGGTACGGTTCACAGAAATTGCTCTTAGACCTCAGTACAAATTCTTTAAATGGTATCTGAAAAGAAACATGGCTTCTCCTATCTAGGCAAAGATTATCTATGAAATGATTATCAGGGAAGAAAGCACTGTAATACACAACTGATAAGATCACACAGTGCTGGGCATCAAGAAAAGAATCTTGTTGTCTTTGATCTAAGGTCTTATTGTAACAACTTGCATAAAGATTGAAGCTAATGAGACTGGAAAGCTGTTTTATAAACAAAAGACAGATGGCAGAGAGCTTCAAGGCTGGGAAGGGAAGGGTAAAAAGGTGGGAGGCCCAGGATTTGGACCTTGAAACTTGACATGTATATAAGATATGGTGTGTGACACAGAACGTCACATTTATGGCTTTCTAATTCTCTAGCTGCTTTTCTAAACTTCTTGTGCTTGCGTGGGAACGTGGCTTTGGAAAAGAGTTTTCTATCTATCCATGGTACAAAACCTTGATAGTGGGATCATGTTTTCTCTTCTTGGTTCTACAAGAGGCAATTTGGATCTATAGTAAAGCAAGGCATGAGAGGAAACTGTTAGAACAGGGATGTCAAACTGGATGTTTCATGTGCAGACCACGCCCACCCCAGCTCCATGAAGGGGGAAGGTCTCGCAATATGTTACATGACAGCAATGTGACACGGCAAGTTTAACTTCTTTTTCCAAAAGTTGGGCCAGGATAAAGGGGGTTAGAACCCATCTTTATTCTGTCCCAACTTTTGGAAAAAGAAAATAAGAAATCCAAAGTAAATAAAGTATTTAGATCTAAATCAGGATCCCATTTCAACCCCTGTGTGACATGCTATATATTGTGTGAAGATGTACAGCATGTCATCTTGATGTATTTGTTCTCAAGTCATTGAAACTGCTGGTCAGTTTCACTGCGTGACTGTAAGTTGAAATCTTATAATAAGGGAAAATACAGTTTATTCACCCTAGGACCAACACCTCTTACACAGATATTGTAAAAGGTTGAGGGCCTTTGCCATAATATACTGTATAGTATACCATAAACTGTACAGTACAGCTGCATTTTAGCAATAAGTCCAAAATGCTTAGTGGCAATTGCTATTTTGGGAATGTGATAACTAAAATAGCTTGCAGTTTGTAAACGTAGCTTTCTAGTGTGGTTTTACCAGTAATGAACCTTTCTGAGGGATTTTGACAAGTATTGTACTGAACTTCTTTGAACATCTTTATCTGCTATTTTGCTAAATGAAAAAAGCTATTTTTTTTTCTAGCATCTACTTCCTCAGACTTGAAATTATATTTTCTGTGTAAGGTTCCCAAACTCCCACCAATGCCCTAGAGAATCTAGGTCCTAAGCCCAAGATTAGACAAGATGCCATATTTAATTTCACAATTTTATAGCTATATTCCTTCCAGACAAATGACTTAAGCATTTAACAATGAAGTATTACATAGCTTATTTACTTTAACAATTCCTTAAATCTCTTTTGATTAAAAAAATCAACTTTGATATTAGCCTAGCTAATATCTAACACTCTTTTGCTACTTGGCACATAACACCAATATGAAAACTGCATGATGGCCAGTCATTGATCAAAAGATATGGATGGTTATTGTTTCATATCATGTACTGTGTAAGCACTTTCAGGAAAAATAAGCATGTACTGAATCGGAATTTAAGACTTTTTAGAGAGATCATATTGCCAGCAATGCAAATACAAAGGCTAAAACTAAAAAGCAAAGACACTTTTTATTTGACCTTGTTGTTGCTGATTCTAAGGGGTGGTGCTCATCTCTGTTTCAAGGCTATTGAGCCAGCATTGTCTGAAGATGTTTCCGCACTCGTGTGGCCAGCATGACATCACAAAGCACTATTACCTTCCCACTGAAATGGTACCTATTTATCTACTTGCATTTGCATGCTTTTGAACTGCTAGGTGAGGATGGGAGCTCACCCCGTCATGTGATGCTCGGGTCTCGAACTTATGCCATGGTGGTGCAGTGGTTAGAGTGCAGTACTGCAGGATACTTCTGCTGCCTGCCGGCTGCCTGCAATTTGGCAGTTCGAATCTCACCAGGCTCAAGGTTGACTCAGCCTTCCATCCTTCTGAGGTGGGTAAAATGAGGACCCAAATTGTTGAAGACAATATGCGGACTCTGTAAACCACTTACAGAAGGCTGTAAAGCACTGTAAAGTGATATATACACCTAAGTGCTATTGCTATTGCTATTGGGCTGCTGGCTTTCTAGCCAACAAGCCCAGCATTTTAACCACTGAATCACCCACTGCCCTTACATATATGCACAGATATAGATACATTTAGAAAATCAAATATATATTGGCTTAGATCACATGCTCCATTTTCTGATTAAAATTATGAAAAATTAGAAAATTAACTGTGTGATCCAATAAATTATATTGAATTTTATCAACATAGATAATAAATCAAGGTTGGTTACATAACATAACAATAAAGGATTGTGTGGTGGATTTGTGTCACAATTTCTGGGGACAGATATACTGAGTAGGTGAGCAATAAAGCAGGATTTCATTTTACTTCCCATCATGATTAGTGTTCTCCCAAATGTAAACAGACTTATTTAGCCAGGTGTATCATTACAGGATCCTACATATCTTAGTGTAAAACACAAATAGAGGAATAGAGCATACAGGATCCAGTTGCCCAAAGTAAAAAAAAATCTGAAACAGTTTTCTCTGAGGTCTGAGTTTTTCAGATATATTATGATAGGATCACAACTGCCAGGATTCCATTAGCATGTTGGCTGGGATTTGAGAGAATTATAGTCCTGTTACATCTGAAAGAAAACAGGTGGAGAGATCTGTTAGACAATCAATTTCCCGAGGAATTGAAAACTAGGACAGCCCGATGTAAGATAGGGAGGGGAAAAAAGGAAAGCTGTTTAAAAATAGAAAGGAAAGAAGGAAGAAGATCTTGAAACCTGATAAATGATAGCAAGACCCTTTACAATTTTTGAACATTGGAAGAGCTGTTGAATAAAGGCTGGTAGAAAATTATGGGGCACATTTTGTTGAAAGCCCATCCCCTGCTAATATAAACAGTTCTCTCTGCTGAAACAGCGAATAGGGAGCTCACTGGAATGTCTGCTTTCATTTCACAAAGGAATTAAAAGGTCATTGGCACCAATCTTTGAACAGGCGGCTGCTGAGACAAGGACCTGGCGGTGCCAGTGGCTTTTCTATTCCTTTCCTTTTGTTGTCTCTCTCTTTTCCCCTTGATTTCCCCCCCCCCACCTACCCACACACCCCCGGGTAAAAACTCAGTTTGGGCTAGTGACCATTTAATCCAGAAGCCAGAATCACTTGCATTCCTTGAGGCTGCCCAGCAAGCATACTTGCCCATTTGCTGCAGGTCATTTTTAAAATTGTAATCAAATAGAGTGCAGTTCGTAATGGGACTTTTGAAAACAACTGTGAACAATATTTCCAACGCTGGGAATTATGTTTCCTAAAAAAATTACTTCTGTTTACTATGAATAGATTTGTATTACACATTTATACTCTCTCTCCTTCCCCTCTTCTCTCTCCCATTTTCACCCTCCCTCTGGTTTTCATTTCTGCTGCTACAATGAAAAGGGAGGGCAATGAACTCAAAATGGTCATGTTCATACATGCTTCAGAAAACCACAGGTGAAATCCCAAAGATGGGTTGAGCAAAGAATCTATGTTCCCAACTAAACTTTGCTCTTTGGAGCAAGCACTGAAAGGTACGACAGCAGACATGCAACATTTGCAGTAGCATTATGGTGAAATCATCCAAATCCAATTCATCCTAGCTCAAAAACAGTAACTGTGAGAGGGACCTTGGAGTTCTAGTGGATGGATCACTTAAATATGAGCCAGCAGTGTGGGGCAGCAGCCCAAAAAGCTAATACAATCTTTGGTTGCATAAACAAAGGCATAGAATCAAAATCACCTGAAGTACCACTTTAGAAAACCTGGAATACTACATCCAGTTTTGGTCACCACATTACAAAAAAGATGTTGAGACTTTGGAAAAAAATGCATAGAAGAGCAACTAAGATGATTGGCCTGGAGACTAAAACATATGAAGAATGGTTGCAGGAATTGAGCATGGCTAGCCTAGAGAAAAGAAGGACTACAGATGATATGATAGCAGTATTCCAGTATTTGAAGGGCTGCCACAAAGAAGAGAGGGGTCAACTTATTTTCCAAAGCACCAGAAGGCAAGACAAGAAACAATGGATGGAAATTAATTAAGGAGAGAAGCAACATGGAATTAAGGAGAAACTTCCTATCAGTGAGGACAATTAACTAGTGGAACAGCTTGCCTTCAGAAGTTGTAGGTGCTGCAACTTTTAAGAAGAGACTGGACAGCCACTTATCTGAAATGGTACAGGGTCTCCTGCTTGAGCAGTGGATTGGACTAATAGACCTTCAATGTCCCTTCTAGCTCTATTCTGATTGAGTGAAATTTTAACTATACAGAGGACAAGACCTATCTAAAGGAAAGCAGGAATAAATCTAGCAGTGTTGCCCACTGCATGGCTGTGTTCAAATTAAAGTCAACCCACACTTTCAGAGTATCATACCTTCAGGACTTGGAACCTCATCAGTTGAGAGGACTGTGGTTGGGGCTAGAACTATCTGAACACTCACCATATCACAACAGAAAGATAAAAAAGCTAGCATGCAAAAAAAAAAAAGCCATTTGCTGTATAGCAAAGGAGCAGGATAGAATATGTAATTTACAAGGTGAGAGTAAGGTATTACCAACAATATCTTATGTGGGAGAAAACCCAATAAAGAATTAACGCAGGTGGAATAAGAAGGATAAATTGGTGGAAAGCATTAATGAAAACTATGCTTTTTTTGCTTCCATTAATCTTGATATCTTTAAAGCAGCAAATACTCTTCTTTTCAAAGTTAAAACAGTTCTAACTGAGTGCTGCCTGTATGCATCACTTCTGTTTGTGTGTAAAGTTGCAAAACAGGAACATATAAATCCACAAGAAGTCACTTGAGGAAAACAAAGGACTAGATAAAAGGGGAAAAGCAAATAGCAGTAAGTTGGTTAAACATCAGAACAACATTTTTGTATGTGACTGATAGACTTTTTTCTTTGGAAAGAGAAACATCTTTTTCCATTTAATTCTCCTTTGCTCTGTCTTTACAAATCATGCACAACTCCTTCCTCAGAAAAGGATACGACAATCTCCTCCAGAACAGCAAATTTCAGTTATGGTGCCTTGTTATTTCCATTTATAGTAATGGAAATACAGAACCCAGAAAATATCTGAGAAGGTGCAGAAAGCAGAGCTGAAAATGGTTTCCATTTGTTATGGGGAGCGGAAAAACATAGATTTTTCTTTCTTATTATCTGCTTTCAACAACCATGACAATCAAATCACTACTGCAGTGTCTGTCTTCATTTCAGGCCTGGAGATACATTACAGCAGCCTTGACTCTAAATTCCACCAAATTGCATTGTGTTGATAATTAGAATTTCTGTTCCACGTAGAAAGATAAAGTCACTTATTTACTTGTAATATTTATAGTCTACCCTATTCCCAAGACTGGGCAGCTTACATAAAAGAATAAAGAAATTAAGTAATAAAAGCATGAACATAAACAAGAAAACATCATAACATTTTTAAGGGGAAAATGTAATCTGTATTTGTGACTCCACATTCAAATACCCTGATAAAAAGCCAAATGCTTGTTGCTTTACAAAACTACACAAGGAGTGGGATGGAGGACTATTAATTTAATGGGAAAGCACATTCCAAAGTCCACAACAGAAAAATCTGCTTCCAGGTCCCAAAAATCCACAGTAGAGCAGTCAAGGAATTGAGCATTCTTCCTCCACCGCTAATATTGAGAAAACCACCTATTCAGAAAGGAGCAGAGCCTTTACAACATCCTCTCTACACCTTTACTGAGCCATGGTGACACAGTGGTTAGAATGCAGTACTGCAGGGTACTTCTGCTGCCTGCTGGCTGGCTGCAATTTGGCAGTTCAAATCTCACCAGGCTCAAGCTTGACTGAGCCTTCCATCCTTCCGAGGTGGGTAAAATGAGGACCCAAATTGTTGGGGGCAATATGCTGTCTCTGCAAACCGCTTAAAGAGAGCTGTAAAGCAATATAAAGCATCATATAAGTCTAAGTGCTATTGTTATTTACATTTCCCCATTCCCTCCATTATTTTCCACACCAAATGTAGTTTCCACACCAAATGTTTTAACCACAACAATACTTAAATGTCATGAGCACTGATGGCACTAAATCATAGTAAAGTATTACATTATTTAAATGGCCATCAGAATAGTTAATATCCCTTATGACTTAATGTTTTAAAACTGAAGAGATCATGAATTGAATTTAGGACTTCCTGCATGCAAAGCACATGTTATACTGCTGAGCTAGGTCCTCCTTCCTTTATACAATAGGATTGCAAATCCAGAGTGACATCAAACCCAGAGAAAAGGAAAACTAAGCTTAATTAAAGCACGCAGCTTTATGGTTCAAAAGGATACTTCATCTACTAATTCTTTCACTATAAACTATAAGAAAAGAGATGGGTGACAAGACAGAAAAATATGAAACTTAACTTTCAGGCATATTGCAGAAATGAAAATAAAATGACCATGATTGGTACTGTCACTACAAATAAAAATTTGAAGAGGCAGATATCCCTAAGGTGAATCAATAAGTGTGGCATTTTACAGAAAGATAAGAAGAAAAGAGGAGGCTGGTGCAACAGCAGGAAGTTCCTTCCTAAGTCGGAGATAATGAAATGCTTTAACCAAGCCTGACTGCTGAATATTACAAGCACTATCATCTTGTGTAGGTTCCATGGGGCTTTATTTTGTGCTTCCCTGCGTGGAGTGAATGCTGTTCACAGTGGAGTTGTGGGAAACAGTCATTACTATTTATTCAGAGAGCAATGAGTGACTGTTCTAAAAAAAGCATCAAATAGCAGCACCTGGAAAGACTTGAATTTTAATTCCTCTAAATTATTATTATCATTTTTCCTTTCCAAACACATTCCCCATACTTGCCTTGTTCAATCCCAAATCTCAGGCCAAAACTAGAGACTAGGAAATCTGATTTGCAAGCATATCCATAGAATGATTTTGAAGTGATGAGGACAGGAGAGGATAGTATTCTTTACTAGCCAAGTGTGATTGGACACACAAGGAATTAGTATCTGATGCATAAGCTCACAATGTACCTATAAATAGCAAGTAATAGGTCATAGATCATAAATCATAGTTACAATCATTAATCATAAATTACAAGTAACAATTGATAATCATAAGAAACCAATAGGGGAACATTTCCCAAACAGATACCTTCCAATTTGGACCAAGCTTCCCACTTTATTGAAGTGCCTTGTGTACAAAAATAGTATGTAAGTATTAGGATAGGTCTAGGGAGTAACAGGAATGCATCCACTATGGAAATTCACTAGGTTAAAAATCTCAGCCTTTGTTAGTCCAATATTTTTTGTAAAACAAAAATATTGAAGATAAAATATAATACTTGCCATTTCAAACTACTGGAACAAAGTCAAGATAGAAATCGAAGAAGCAAAAGTAAATATCTGTTTGTTTATATCATTGCTGTGATTGGAGCAGTCTGCTTGCTTCTCTTCAGGTTGTAAAAAAAATAAATCCAGAAATCTGTTTTGGACCTAAGTGTCCAGAAAGGAAAGCTGGAAAAGCAAATATATTGCTTCTGGTTTAGCTATAGAAAGATCCACCTTTCAATATCTCTTCTATATTCTTTTGAGTGTTTGCTCCTTTAAAAATAATGACCAATGTAAACCAAGAGAGTTTACTTGTAGACATGGCAAATGGGAATGTCTAACCATAATCATTTCTACAGATTTGAAATCCTGAAAAACAGCAGCTGAAATTGTTTTCCTGTCTCAAGCTGCTGAAAAATTTGCAGTAACAAAACATCCCTGACTCCACAAAAAAGAAAGAAGGATTGTTAGTTACAGTGCCTTTTCCAGTACTGTACTAAAAAAGGAGAGTCTAATAAAATTTTGTTCAATTTCACCACTGTTTCTTATATTTGGGGTATTTAGGAGAAGCTCTCAAACCAGTATTTGTCTTCCAGGACTAACTAAGAAGCTGGGAAGATGAATACAAAGAGTTCGTTGCAATAAGAAAATTGAACCATAGAATCTCAAAACAACAAACAAATAAAACAATCCTAGCTTTGGAATAATTTTAATTTAATATGCTGACTCTGTAAATGGCTTAGAGAGGGCTGGAAAGCACTGCGAAGCGGTATGTAAGTCTAAGTGCTATTGCTATTGAACAGTCTGGCTCCTAACATCAGGGACCCATTCAGGTTTCATTAGTTCTGCAAGGAAGGGAGGGGAGAGCTTTCACTTTGCAGGAATGTCATGTTAACACTTAAAGTTCTAAATATTGAGAGTAAAAAACAAAAATAGCCACTTTTTTTTCCTACAGGTAAAAATGACTGTGAAAGTTAGCTTTGCCGATATGTTAGCAGTTGTGAAGCAAAATGGTCAGTTAAATAAAGTCACATTCCTAAAACATAGTTTAATTAGTTATTTGGAATCTTCTAGGAACCTATTTGCTAAATGGGGAAAAAATGATGATTTTCCACCAAGGTCAAACTGTGAATAAAATGGTTTTCTAGCAACCTTGCTATTAGAAGATTGCGCATTCTTGTCTGTGTATACATTATGTTTCCCAGAGAGCTGTCTTCAGCTGATGTAGAAAGCAGGAAGAAAGGTGGGTAAAAAGTTAGATTTCACCTACACAGAATGGGGCTGGAAGCAATCAAAGAAATCTAGGGAAGTAAATTCTATGAATACACAGCACTTATCTAAAATTGGTTTTAAAATTCTATCAATCCTTCAGGGGACCATCACTATTTTTAAAACCTGTCCATGATAAAGTGCGATTTTTGTTTTGCTTTTCATGGAGAAAACACAGCAATTGTTTTGCATGCATGGCTTTATAACATCTCCATGCTGCTTGTGTAAAAGCTGTATGTCTGAAAGAGGATGAGGGGGGTGGGTTTCTCTGACTATATGCAACTGAACACCAGGTCATTGCCCTCTTCCTCCAGTGGCCATGAAACCAGGCAATAAAAACAACCGAACATGATTGCTGCTTAAAATGTCAATTAAAAATATACACAGTGATTAAAAACTGGCATTCTCTGCAAAAAGTATTTTTAACAGCCTCATTTGAGTAAGACACACACACACACACACTGTTTGGACAAATTGGTGCAGTTTTCTTGGCAAGATTTTTCAAAAGTGGTTTGCCATTGCCTCCTTCCTAGGGCTGAGAGAAAGTGACTGGCCCAAAGTCATTCAGCTGGTCTTGAGCCTCCTATTCTGATCTTTAATCACCACACCAAACTGGCTTTTTAAAACAAACAAACAAACAACTTCTGAGATAATGTGAAAAGACAGGTACATTTTTGCCTTGCAGCTGACAAATGATGTATTAGCAATAGGTGCTTCTGCTTGATACTCTATTTCGTGTAATTTTTCTCACTACATGTTCTTTTCCTTGGGCCAAATTATATCACAGCCTTTTTTTAATGAAAAGCAGACAGCATTCAAAACTATTTTTTCATAAGTAGAAAACCCGAGAAAGTGACCATTTTTAATAGAAAAACAGCTGGAAGAAAATGGTAAAAGCAATTCTACCTCTCCTTACCTTCCACTGGCCTTGCTTTGCTAAACTCTCAGCCTTCCATTATTACATTTTACTAAAATAACAATTACAACATTAACAGAGGGAGCCTCTTTCAACATACAAGGTGCCGTTTGTCTTATATAAATCACACATTTAGGATTAGAGACATCAGAGAGAATGACTTTTTTGTGGCTCAATGCATCCCACTGTCTCTCCTCCAATTAAACGGAGCCTTAATTATTTAATGATTTGAAATATTTACAGAAGACAGAATTGTAATAACAATTTGTTAATTGTCTTGAGACTAGGAACAGTGATGCTCTGTTTCTGTACCTGCCATCAGAGATTCGGGATTTATCATCATGCTAATCACATCAGGTTTTTATCTGCCAAGCTTTTTTTTTACACACAGAATCTAGCAGAGATACTCAGTGATATTCTGTAAAGAACTTGGGCAGAGCTGAGTGAGACTTGGCAGAGAGGTTAAGGAAAGACTGGCTTTGGCTCCACATTAAACTACAGATAAGATGCCACTTTAGAAGGTTGCTTTTTCTCAAGCAAGGAAGCAAGCAAGGAAGCAAGCAGTACAAAAGCAGTGGAACAAGAAAAAGGTTGCCTCATGGAAATAGCCTTTGGGATAGAACCAGGAAATGTTGACACTCTACAGCAAGGGTCTTCAAACTTGGCAAGTTTAAGACTTGTGGATTTCAACTCCCAGAATTCCTGAGCTAACATGACCGGAAGAGGAATTCTGGGATTTGAAGTCCTCAAGTCTTAAACTTTATGGATTTAAAGCTGTCAAGTTTGAAGGCCCCTGCTCTACCGAACTGACCTGGAAGGAGGTGAGATACTGTAAGTATTACTTAAAGTATCTCTTTGGCAACAAAATGTTCTCGGATTCCAGATTTGGACCATCTATTTTTGCTGATCTATTGATTAATTCCACTCTGTCATTAAACAGAGTCAAAGCTCTATCCTAGACAGGAAGGGCTCTCAAAGGCTTCCTGTTTAGGCTGGAACTTTCTTTGACGCAACAATGGAGGCTTCGATCTGCTGCTCTCCTTTTTAGCTCTGGCGTCATCCTTAGTTGCTCTTTAGACACAGCAGTAGTATAGCATTCAGAAGTTGCATATTCCCCAAAGATAGGCTGATACAATGCATTCCTTTTACCTACCCACCCCAGCAGTCTATTAAATTCTTGGCAACAGCAAATACAGAACCAACTTAAATGCTTTATCCAAGGCTTTCCTTCAATATGGCACCAGCAGATTCATAAATTCTGCTTCCCTGTGAAGCTGCTATGTAATCAGTAACTTCTTGGCTCCTCTGTATCCACTTAAATCAACAATCTTTGCTATTTTCCTCATGCAACCTGTTATGAACTAATAAAGGCATTTAATAAAGTTTTAACAACCTTAAGTAAAAAGCAGGGTTCTAATCCTGCACTTCTGATTGGCCGATAATAGCGACATCGGATTGGTCCTTTTTGGGAAATCTGATTGGCTGTTAACGGGCCAACTCTCATTGGTTCAAGGGTTTAACACTTCCATGTTTCTCATTGGCTAATAGAACAGCAGCCAAACCTATAAAAGGGCTGCTGCTGCCCTAGGTGATTGCTCTGTTCAGTATGCTTAATAAAGAGTTGAAGTTCACTGCCTCGTCTCCGCTCCTTGCACCCATGCGCAGAACTTAACACAACCTTTAAGTAAAGCATCTATAGCTAGTTCATACATTGCACTGGGCAAACTAACCTCACCAAGACTTAAATGAAATATGTAAACTCAGCCATGAGAGATTATAAGCAATGACCCATGGCTTTGTATGATGTAGAACCAGACCAACTGTGCTTATTCAGCAATCTAAGTTAATAACGTTGTTTATTTGCCCAATGTTTGAATGCTATCATGAACTGCACACCTAGACAGGCTGAATAGTAATTTCTACTCTTTAGGACTTCATAGAATCAGGATGTAAACTGACTGGAGTTATAAAAGAACCTTCATAGGACTCAGTACTGGTCATGAAGCTCTATGGCATATGCTATTAATATCAGTTTTTCTCAATGGTCCCACAGTAGTACTGTTACCTTGAGTGCAACATAAATGAAACATCTTGAAATTGTCATTAGGTACAACAGTGTAAAATGCTTCCATTTCAAACACGCAACATCAAGGAGTAGCGCCTGGACCTGAACAAGTCAGCATATTTTTTTGTATGAACACAACTGGTTTTGGCAAGTGCTAAAAGGGATATAGCCTCTTTTGGCCTCAGCCAGCCTCTAGCATAGCCATTTCTCTCCCAGTCTCTTGTCTTTCCAGGATCACTGTGATTCCTGAGTTCCTTTCATAACCATTACTTGCCATATATCCTAGTCTTTTATTCCACTTTTTCTCCAGGTCATGAAAAAAGCAGAAGTCCACTAATGTGTCAAGGTGACTCAGTGGTTAGCATTGCAGGCAAACTCTATTGACTGCCAGCAGTTTGATCCTGACCAGGTCAAGGTTGACTCAGCCTTCCATTTTTCTGAGGGTGGTTAAAATGAGGACCCAGATTGTTGGGGGAAATATGCTGACTATATAAATCTAAGTGATATTGCTATTGCTATAAGCGGGGAGGGGGGCTCATTTTTGTCCTATGCTGCTTTAACAATATTTTGAAAGATTCACAAAATAATGTTGAACTGAACATATGGGTTTTTTTAAATTTTCCTTACTCATTCCCTTCTCTCTGTGATTATTTCTTTCTTGGTGTATTATATTTGCATGTGTTTATTTTACATTATATTAATATCATCCTAATTTTTAATTTGTAGTTGGGTGTGAAGTTCCTAGGCTCAAACAAAAAGCACAAACCTTCTAAGTTCTCCAGAATGTCCATAAGAACAACTTGTACATAAAAAAGTAACATTTTGCTTTATGTCTGAAAAACTCCAGAGCTCACACAACTTTTTGTCATGCTTTAATAATAAAAGAGCTATCATTCAGCTATGGCTTTTACTTTTCTCTCCATGAACCAAGTTGATTATGATTGACTTCTACAGGATTCATAAGGTGCTTCAGTTATACAAGGAGTAAGAACATCAGAAGTGCCTGTTATTTAACTGTCTCCTTTCATCTTCCCATGTTTGTAGAAAGTTAATAGAATCACAGAGTTGGAAGGGACCTTGGAGGTCTTGTAATTCCACCCCTTGCTCAGGCAGGAAACCCTATACTGTTTCAGACGAATGGTCGTCCAATCTCCTTTTTAAAAACTTCCAGTTTTAAAGCACCCACAAGGTGCTCTGGAATCAAGTTGTTCCGCAGATTGATTGTTCTAACTATCAGGAAATTTCTCCTCAATTCTAGGTTGGTTCTCTCCTTCATTAGCTTGCATCCATTGCTTCTTGTCCTGTCTCCAGGTTGACTCCCTCTTCTTTGTGGCATCCCATTAGATATTGGAACACTGCTATCATGTCACCCCTAATCCTTCTTTTCCTTAAACTAATCATAACCAATCCCAGCAAATGTTCTTTATGTGTTTTAGTCTCCAGTCCCTTAGTCATCTTTGTTGCTCTTCTCTATACTCAACTCTGTATTAGATAATGCATGTAAATTATGAGTGGTAATGACCTTAGCATCAGGTTACAAGCAGAAAGGTAGAAAATTAAGATAATAAAGAAGCTATCTATGGATTCCTTCTTGTTCTTTTTTTCCCTTGCAATCTAGGTATCATTTCCCTCCCCAAAGTCATCAATATAACACTCTGTGAGCTGCCCACAACAGAAGTAATACTAATCTGAAGTGATGCCTGGTAACTGCAACATATAATTTCAGACTGAAGGTACCAATTTGCTAGTCAGTTTGTAGTGACACTGCTGTATTACTGTAACAGACTTTCTGCACAATTATCTTCATAGATTAGTATGCTATTCATTCCGTCTGCGGGGAAAGGAGAGGAATATGATCAATTTGCTATTTCCATAATAAAGACAGTGTTCTCCCCTAAATCTTTTGAAATACGACTTCCAGTATTAAATAAAATAAAATACATTTTCTGCAGAAAATGATGAGATTTGTGAAACTTTGTTAAAAAAACAAAAGATTACGTTCATTTTCATAATCCAAATTAAAGAAAACATGAGAGAATGAGAGGGGGGCAGGAAGGAGGAAGAGGAAGAGGAGGAAGAGGTAGTAGTAGTAGTAATAGTAATAGTAGTAATAGTTTGGCAAGGTTAAAAAAAGAATGATTTCACATTTTCCAAGAAGTATTTTTAGCTGATCATTAAAAATTGGTACAATATGTCAAGCTGAAATTTTACTTTATTGTTGATTTATAAAGATTTATCTTGAGTCCCACTGTGCCAAAGAAGCCCTCCATCAAGCAACTGAATGACTACAGACCAGTTGCTCTAACATCTGTAGTTATGAAAATCTTTGAAAGGCTTATGCTGTCCCACCTGAAAACCATCACGGATCGGCTGTTAGATCCCAATGCAGTTTGCATACCAAGCAAATAGATCGACAGATGATGCTGTTAATATGGCTCTGCATTACATCCTACAACACTTTGAATCTCCAAATACCTACGCAAGGGTCCTCTTTGTAGACTTCAGTTCAGCATTCAATACCATCAGTTCAGACATTCTTCTAAGTAAATTAAACCAACTAGTGGTACTTGAACACACTTGTAAGTGGATCATAAGCTTCCTAACAGACAGGAAGCAGCAGGTGAAGCTAGGCAGAATCACATCTGATACCTGTACAATTAGCACAGCTCCCCCCAAGGCTGTGTGCTTTCTCCACTTCTTTTCTCCCTATTTACCAATGACTGCATCTCAAATGATCCATCTGTTAAAATATTGAAGTTTGCTGATGGCACAACAGTGATTGGTTTCATTTGAGACAATGACGAATCCGCATACAGACAGGAGGTTGTGCAACTTGCCTCGTGGTATAACTGGAACAATCTGGAACTGAACACACTCAAAACCGCAGAAATGGTGGTAGACTTTAGAAGAAACCCTCCCATACTACCACCCCTTACAATGTTAGACAACACAGTATCAACAGTAGAGACCTTCAAATATCTAGGTTCTACTATATCACATGATCTAAAATGGACACCTAATATCAAAAAGTCATCAAAAAGCACAACAAAAAAATGTTCTTTCTGCGCCAACAAAGAAAGCTCAAACTGCCCAAGGAGCTGCTGATGCAGTTCTACAGAGCAATTATTGAGTTTATCATCTGCACCTCTATAACTGTCTGGTTTGGTTCTGCAACCCAGCAGGACAGACACAGACTTCAGAGGATAATTAGGACTGCAGAAAAAACAATTACTACCAACCTGCCTTCCATTGAGGACCTGTATACTGCATGAGTCAAAAAGAGGGCTGTGAAAATATTTACAGACCCCTCACATCCCGGACATAAACTGTTTCAACTCCTTCCCTCAAAACGACGCTATAGAGCACTGCACACCAGAACAACTAGACACAAGGTCAGTTTTCCCCCCGAAAGCTATCACTCTACTAAACAAATAATTCCCTCAACATTGTTCAACTATTACAAAGTCTGCACTACTATTACTGTTAATCTTCTCATCACTCCTTATCACCCATCCCCTCCCATTTGTGACTGTATAACTGTAACTTTGTCACTTGTAGCCTTACAATTTATATTGACTACTATGATTTGATTGCTTATTGTACCCTATGACTATCATTAAGTGTTGTACCTTATGATTCTTGATGAATGTATCTTTTCTTTTATGTATACTGAGAGTATTTGCATCAAGACAAATTCCTTGTGCGTCCAACCACACTTGGCCAATAAGGAATTCTATTCTATTCTATTAAAAGATAAAAAATTAAATAAAGAGTTTCAACTAGTCTAAAATATTTCTGGCAATATTATTTTTGAAACACAGAAACAGAATTTGACTTTTCCTACTCCTCGCCACCATTTAGAACAACAAACTAAAATCAGTAGAAACCCCGCTGAATTCACATATTGCATCAAGCATAGTTTATTGACTATGGACTGTTGAATTAAGAAAAAACTGGCTCAGTTTCCATATCATGCTAAGTTCCAAATAAGGGCATAAAGCTTGTTTTAGGCCAGAGGTCTGAATTACAAGTAGCATGCTATGTGTCTCAATTAAAAAAAATACTGAGTGGAGCCCATTAAAAATACATTTTATTTTACTTACATTTAATTTTAAATTAAAATTTAATTTGATTACTCTCCATACTAGTTTTAACCTTCCGGGTCATTATAAATTCCATAATTTGTAAGTATCTAGGGGCCATATTCAAAGATTTGGCATTGAGCAGTTGGAGTTCAAGTTTGCATCCTCAGGTTTAACTTTGTGTTTCCATATCCTGCAGCAAAATCAAATCATTATTTATTTATTTAATTGGATTTAAAGGGTAACCAATTCCCCAAAATCTCTGAGTAGGCTACATTTTTAAACTAAGAAAATTCAGCTTTAATCTCCCCTTTATAGGTTCCATCCTGATTTTTTTTTTATCATAATCTGTGGACATCCAATAGCAACAACAAATATATACAAGTTTGCACTTTATACTTTTAGTCATTTAGGACTTGGAAATTATAAAATGAGAAAGCAAATGGTCAAAAATACAGTAGAAAGAACAGGTCAGTAGATAAAAGAAGTGTTCTAATCATTACAGGTTTTTTTTCACATTCATATAGAAAAAATAAAAACATACAAAACACAAAGTTGTTTTGCAGAACTCCAATTATCTGTACAATCAATTGATAAATATTTGAGCTGAAAAAGTTTTCCAAATGTTTTGTTTCAAAAGATCACAATTTGCCAAAGAAACCAATTTGCTGATTAACGAATGGAAAAGAAATTGGTGAATATCTAATTTTATCATACCTGCATCAAAGAGAAAAAACAAAACTTTTTCTTCCCAACAAAAAGAAAAAAATTTCTTAGCATATACCATATATCTCCTTTTACATAATCCTAGAGTAACTTCAATATTAAAATCCTGTTGAATTAGACGAATGTTTTAAAGTTAATCATTCCTGTATTTACCGAAATCTTCTAATTGCAGAAGATCTTTATCAAAGCACCATCAGATCTGGGATAGAAATTCCAAAGAGCCACTAGATGGCAGCAAAGAGGATTCACCCTCTGAAAAGATGGGGATCTTTTCAGTTATTATGACCACCGTGAGGCACTAAGTGACCAGCGGAATCCTATTTGGGACTGGACAGGCAGAGATAGCCAGACTTTTATTCTATGCTGGGATTCAAACATTCAATGGTCGTAACTGTGAAAAACAGTCATAATTCACTATTGTCAGTGCTATTGCAACTTTGAACCGTCAACTTTGAACTGTTGTAAGTCGAGGACTACCTGTACACTTAAAGGAGCTAATAGTGAAATGTCCTTCATATATACTCAATTCACTTTTAAAAAAATCCTAATAAACACTAAAAGAACATTATAATTTTTAATAAATAATAATAAATACTTTCAATGAATTAATAATTATAAATTAATATTAATAATTAATATTATTTAATTGATATTGATAATCATTAATTAATTGTAATAAATAATAAAAATAAAAGAAGTCCCATCTTCTGAAGATTGGGTCAAATCATTGAACATAAAAAATAAGGCAAAGTAATTGATCATGTGGCAGGAAAAGTCCATTCCTAGGGTCAAAGTATGGAAAGAAAAACCCAGAAATAGAAGGAAACAGATGTTGAAGAGAAGGAAATTCAGAGAGAGGGAGAGTAAAACTAGCTGGATGTATGACCATCAGAGAATCCTAAACACACTGATGCCTATAACAAACCTCAGCAAGACCCAATTTCTAACAGGCAGTGGATGTTCACTTGTTTTTTCTATAGCCAATCCTTGATCAGATAATGCTATAACTTCGCTATAAAGTAGTTTCAAATGAAATTATTTATTATTATTTATAGCAGGGGTCTCCAACATTGGCAATTTTAAGCCTGGCAGACTTCAATTCCCACAATTCCCCAGCCAGCTTCGCTTTGCTGAGGAATTCTGGGAGTTGAAGTCCACCAGACTTAAAGTTGCCAACGTTGGAGACCCCTGATTTATAGGGCCCATGGCAATGCAGTTCCAACTTAATCAGGTTAAATTACATACAAATATGTAACTTGATGGTTGGAGTCCAAGTCTTTTTTTTCGAAGGGGAAAGAGTGAGTGTGTGATTTTGGGAGGGGTAGGGAACAACCAAAAGGTATAATGTTTGGAACAATGTGGAACTGAGGTTGGGATCTGTATTTTCAAGGGTTTTCGGGGGTGGTGGTGATTAGGTGGGAATGGGTTTATGATATAGGTTGCCTTTAAAATTATATGTTGTGTCATCACTTTACTCCAGAACTTACAAAAAGGGGTTAGAGACGACATGGAATTTTATTTTAAATCAATCAGATATTACCAATGGTTCCTACTGCATTCAGCTAGTAGTGCATGAATCAATAAATAGAAAACGTGCTAATTCAATCCAGCGGTATGGTCAGCTGCAGAAAGTAGGGTACACCAAGAAATGCAAAGCCAAACAAAGTTTCTCTTCACTTCACTGAAGGTACTGCTTTACATAACCATTACATACAAATGAGTTTCCATGCTTTCGGCAACTGGTATTTCAGCTTTCACTTTGCACAATTATTGACAAATAAATGGACTCTTGATTCCCATTAATGCTACCCTAATTTATGTACATACCTGGAAGAAAAATTCCATTCTGACTATGTACTTATAACCCATATAATCTGTATACTTATACTATATACTTATATTCATACAATCTGGGACATTTTTTAAGCTACAGGAACATTAAATTGTTGCCTAATTCTATTAGTGATAGCTTCTAGGGATTTAGTATTTCTTAATAAATTAGACAAGCATTCTCATTGGTATTCAGACTTTGCAAATAGAGTGTGCATAATTAAGAGTGGGAAAAGGGGATTAGGTGATAGAATATACTTTCTTTCCTTACCCATTTTGTATATTGTCATTTACCTCTGTAACACACAGGCCTGCTTCATGATTTATTATTGGCTTGTTTGGTTTTGATTTAACATGTAATTTGAAGTTAGATAGTTATGGTTTGGTAAAATATACCAACTTCCTTCCTTCTTCTCTTTAAGAAGCACACTGGTTTATGATTATTCTTTTATGGTATATAATAGGGTTTCTTGTTTACAAAGGATGGGGTTTTGGCAAAGTTATTGTTATTGGTTTGATTTTTCTTCCTTGTTCTTGTTTTAATATCAACCATCTTTACTCTGCAAATCTCCCACTACTGCAGTTCAGGTGATGTGGTCTATATAGCAATCACATAATAAAATATAAATAAGGGCACTGCTTAAAGAGGCAACTGTTATGAACTAATAAAAGTGCTTAAATAAAGTTTTAACAAACCTTAAGAAAAAGCAGGGTTCTAATCCTGCACTTCTGATTGGCCGATAATAGCAATATCGGATTGGTCCGTTCTGGGAAATCTGATTGGCTGTTAACGAGCCACTCTCATTGGTTCAAGGGTTTAACACTTCCATGTTTCTCATTGGCTAATAGGTCAGCAGCCTGCCCTATAAAAGGGCTGCTGCTGCCCTAGGGTTTTTGCTCTGTTCAGAATGATTAATAAAGAGTTGAAGTTCACTGTTCACTGCCTCGTCTCCGTTCCTTGCACCCATGCGCAGAACTTAACACTGGCACTGAGGATGGGATGCAGAGACATCAGAGCTGACTGAACACTACAGAGCACCAAACAAAGCATGTGGCTGAAGGCGCATCAACAATGGAAACCATGTCCGGCGGCGCCATACCACCCGCTCCATTTGACCTGGCACAAGAAGAATGGGACTCGTACATAGATCGGTTCCAGATGTTTCTGGAGACCAACAACTTGAAGGATGCCACTATGGGAAAAAAGCGAGCACTGTTCCTGGCCCATTGCAGGCCTGCCATCTTTAAGATGGCTCAGGCACTAGCGAAACCAGCAGAGGTGAAAACCATGGACTGGGACGTCCTCGCACACCTTCTACCCCTTCTATGCACCCACCATACCAACGCTTGTCCGAAGACATGAATTATACCAGAGAGACCAGAGGAAAGGGAAAAGCGTTGCAGATTTCATCGCGATCTCCAGAACCTGGGAGGCCTCTGTGGGTTTACAGACCTCAAAGAAGCTCTGAGAGACCGAATAATTCTGGGATTAGAAGACCACACAACGCAGAGCAAGATCATGGCCAAAGGGGACATCAACCTTGCTGATGTCATCAAGGACGCTACTGCAGCAGAAGCAACCAGGAAGTCGGCCACCTGAATGCGCCGTACCAACGCACTGCTCCGTCAACTCGCCAGTGATACCTCACCTCGCCTAGAGAGGCACACAACAGCGACCCACAACGAGGACCTCGAATCACCATCAAAAAGTGATGAGGAGAAGGTCAACCGGCTCCGGTCTGAACGTGACCAACCCCACCAGCGGAATCAAAGACTACCGCACCAATTCGCGGGTTGTGGGGCAAACCACCCGCGATCAGATTGCAAATTCCTCGATGCGCTCTGCCATTTCTGTGGGAAAAGAGGCCACATTGGGAAGGTTTGTAGAAGCAAGAAAGGATCCAGCCCACTTCAGAGGGGAAACAACTACCACCAGACCACAGGGAATCGTCCTGTGAGTCGGGAACATTTGAACCACCAATGGAACAATCACTCCTACAGAAATAAAACACTGGCCATTTCAACGAGACAAGAAGAGGCACACCAAACCATTACAATCGGTCACGCCTCATTGCTAGATGCAAAGAAGATCCGAGTGAAGGTCGCCATCAAAAACCAGCCTTGCATGATGGAAGTCGATTCAGGATCGTCCCTCTCGATGTTTCCTGGAATACTCTTAAACAATTAATCCCTGCCGTCTGGCGTCAAGACCTCAGAGCCCAAAGAATCATACTCAAAGATTATCAGGAGAACTGAATTCCGGTCGTTGGATCCAGCCATGTGCAAGTATCATTCAAAAATCATACTGCGTCATTACCACTGACCGTCGTCAACTGTGACCAGCCTAGCTTGTTAGGCCTTCAATGGTTTGCCCCACTCGGGATCGAGGTAGCCGGCATTCACCAAACCAGAAGCGACGACTGGGAGGAGGCCATCGTTCAGGAATTCCAGGATGTCTTTGCAGACAAACTAGGTGAGTACAAGGGGACCCCGATATCATTTAACCTTAACCCTGAAGTAGCCCCCATCTGCCTTAAGCGTTGTCAGGTACCTTTTGCCCTTAAACCAAAAATTGACGAGCAGCTCGATAAATTAATAGCCCAGGGTGTTTTAGAAGCAACTGACCACGCTCGTTGGGAAACCCCAATTGTAACACCCATCAAACCGGATGGATCGTTAAGGATTTGTGGGGACTACCGGCCCACCCTTAATCACACCCTTCAACAGAATGCTTACCCGGTGCCGGTGGTACAACACCTTCTCCATTCCCTGGGGGGCGGAAAAGTCTTTGCTAAATTGGATTTAGCACAGGCGTACCAACAACTGCCTGTCGATAAAAAAACCGCAGAGGTACAGACGATCGTTATGCACCGAGGCGCCTTTAAGTGCAACCGACTCCAATTCAGAGTGAGCGTTGGCCCAGGGATTTTTCAAAGTCTGATGGAGAGACTCTTGCAAGGGATCAAGGGGGTTGTGCCATACTTTGATGACGTTTTAATTGCTGCCCCGAATAGAGAAATACTAGAAAAGCGTCTTAAAATGGTTCTCCAAAAATTTAAAGACTCTGGCCTTAAGGTTAAAAAAATAAATGTCAACAGTGTGCAGATAAAGTAGTGTTCCTGGGGTACCTAATCGATAAACAAGGCATTCACCACACTAATAGCAAACTAAGGGCAATCAAAAATGCCCCAAGACCCAGAAATAGGACTGATCTCCAAGCTTTCCTGGGGCTCATTAACTTTTACAACATCTTTTTGCCCCAGAAAGCAACCGTAGCTGAGCCCCTACTTAGACTTCTCAACAAAAAAGCAACCTAGGTCTGGGGACACTGAGAGGAGCACGCATTCCGACAAGTGAAAAACTTACCAACTTCAGATGCTGTTTTAATGCAGTATAACGAGACTCTGCCTTTAACAATTACATGTGACGCGTCACCGTTTGGAGTAGGAGCATTTTGAGTCATGTGTTACCAAATGGTAGAGAGGCCCCTATTGCCTATTTTTCAAGGACCCTATCAAAGGCTGAACGTAACTATAGCCAGATTGACAAAGAGGCTCTTGCTGTTGTATCTGCTGTGAAACAGTTTCATGAATATGTATAAGGATGAGTTTTTACTATTGTTACCAACCACAAACCTTTGCTAGGGATTATAGTGGGAGACAAGCCAACCCCCTATATATTGTCACCTAGAATGACTCGCTGGTCGGAGTTTTTAGCTGCGTACAACTATAAATTACAACACCGCCCAGGGAAAGCATTTCCCCATGCTGATGCATTGAGCTGTGCCCCACTTCTGGAAACCGTCGACGACCCAGCTCCAACCCTTATGACACTCCAGATTGAAACATTACATTCACCACCGCTAACAGCCAGAGACATTGTAATCAAAACAAAACGAGATCCTGTGTTGGTGTGAGTTCTTAGCTGGGTCGAACGAGGATGGCCAATAGAACAAACCCCTGACGACTTCACCCCTTTCAGAAACCGGCAAACAGAATTTTTTCGCAAAAAGGCTGCATCCTATGGGGAGATAGAGTCATCGTCCCAGAGAGGTTACAACGAGCAGTATTGAAAACATTGCATGACGGTCACCCCGGCCTCGTGCATATGAAAGCGCTCACACAAAGCTACGCATAGTGGCCGGGCATCGACAAACAGATCAAAGCCTGGGTAAAGACTTATTTAAAGTGCCAAGAAGTCAGCAGTGCCCCACCTAGAGCAACTCCAACAGAATGGGAAACCCCCCGGGGGCCGTGGTCCCGCATCCACATTGACTTTGCGGGACTACTAAAGGACATACATTCCTCCTAACAGTGGATGCCTATTCCAACTGGCTCGAGATCCACGAATGAAGAATACTACAACCGAGTCCGTCATCCGAAAATTGAATATGCTATTCGCAACACACAGGCTGCCAGACGTTCTGGTCTCCAACAACGGACCCCAGTTCACCGTCCTGGCATTTGAACAATACTTAGCGGACCGGGGTATCTGCCATGCGCTAACTTCGCCAGTGCACCCTGCGGCTAATGGCAGGGCCGAGCGCATTGTACAATTTGTTAAAAAAACTCTCCACAAAATGGACTATGGGGACATTGACGATAAAATAAACAGAATACTCCTACTCCAACACATCACTCCACACAGCGTCACCAACAAGACTCCAGCTGAACTGTTGATGGGACGCAAGCTCCGTTCCCACCTCAACTGGCTTCACCCATTCTACGAGCCAGAGAAACCCTGTGGATCTAGTGGAAAATGCCGTGAGTTCAAGGTAGGCGACTTAGTTTTCACCAAAAACCTCTCCGGTGAACCATTATGGGTCGAAGCAACCGTAATTCAAACCACTGGGCCCAGATCGTAGCATGTGCAAACTTGCGACAGAAAAATATGTTAACACCATATAGATCAGCTTCACTCTAGGCTACAACCCAGTTCCCGCGACTCCTGTGACTCCCAAACTGAGGGGGGAGCCTTTTCAGCAGCATATTGATTCAATACAGTGATTGATAGTATTTGGAGAAACTAGAGAGACCTATTCTTAAGTGTAAAATAATAATGTTCAGATTGAGCATTTATCTTCTAAAGATTTCCAGCCTTTCAAATTTAATTCTGGAATAAATTTACAGAAATATGAAATTGTATTGTATACCAGAAAACACAGACAATATTCAGTATTTACTTTCAATATATATCTATAAAACAATTTAACCTGATAGATCATTTTAATAATTATGATGCCTAAGTCACTAGTATGAAATCTCCTTTGCCTATAATATGAACCATCCTGTTTACTAGGAATATTTCAGTTTATAATTCTCTCCTTCAAAGCAAAATCTTCAAAAAACTTTGAATGTTTTTTTTCAAAAAACTAAAATGACTGAAGCATTTATACATCATCAGAAAGTTTACAGTTTGGAGTAAAATAATCTTATGGCTAAAAAACAACAACTGAATACTATTATAAAATATACCTTGAAATATCTCATTTCACACAGAGCTTTGAAAACTGAGAAAGTGTCAAAATTAAAATACTGCGCACAATTCTCAAAGATTCATTGATAGGACAGGGATCTTAAGCTATATACAAAAATATGTCTTTTTTGAACTTATAAAAATGCCATTAAACAATGGAGAATACAGGATTTGGCTGGAATGTATTTTATAAACTCTATTCGTGACTCAATATCCTCTGTAATAAAGTTTCATTTTCTTGAATGCTTAACTAAATTTACATATGCCCTTTATTTTGTAGACTTTAAGTGGGTATGCGGAGTAGCACGGAAAAGAGCAAAAACTATGGCAGGTATGCAGCTATGTAAGTAAAAGGGAAGGGAAATATAGAAATATCTGTCAATCAAAACCCATCTTTGAGACTTTACCCTTCATCTTGACAGGCAGAATATACTTCCACTTTTTTCATCTGATGAGAGGAACTACAGAAATTTGACAATCTTCACCCTTAAAATGGAAATCTTCCCAGTGATTCAAGCAAATATTAAATGTTGCTTTATAAACAGTGATCTTTCTTTTTTTAAAAAAATAGAGATTGGCTCTTTCCTTCCCTTGGAAAGAATTAGTGATTATGTTTTATTTTCTATAAAACCCCTTTGCATGCAACACAGATTCTAAAGTGCAGAGCACATATAAAGAAATCAAAATACTTTGGTATTTTTGTTTTTGGAAAGGCAAATTATATCTATTTGCTGCACTTGCTTCTGTTGTGTGCCTTTGTACTCACAATAGTGTCTTTCACCTTTGCAACTCTTCTTCCAACTTCTGTTGACACCTCAGTCTCTCCTGATACATGCAGCCTTTTCAGCAGCATATTGATTCAAGAAACTGTAGCTTCTGTAGTTCTGGGTGTAAAGTGCTTTGAGACTACATGGATGTCACTAAATATATGCAATGGTTCCTGGGTGGTTTCTTGGCAAGCTCCTCTCTAGAAGTATGACAATTGGTTTCTTTTAATAGTCAGAGAAAGCTGTTTTTGTTGCTGAACAGTTCACTGCATAATAACCTAAAATATAAAGTATCAGAATAGGGGGGAATGGACCACAAAAATCTTTGTTTTTCATTGTTGTCTAAAAACTCCATGGAAGGAAAAGAATTTACATGCTAGTGCATGTAACATGAAATCATGGCTTACCATTATGTGAATTTGGCCAATGTATCACTGATGTAGGGGTAGGGAAACAGCCTTGCAATATATTTTTGTTCTCAGATAGTAACAAGTTCAGTAAAGTAAGGGGGATATTTTCCTCCAATCATGGTCATGGATGAGGGTGTACAACTTTTAGGAATCAAGAGCTCCTGAGTTGTTGAATAGAATGCTATATGTCATATTTCAAAAACTGATGATTTGAGTTAGAAAAGATGGTGAGGCCAGAATAAAAAAAAAAGTCTATGGAGGACTTCCAGTTTGGGTCTCTTCAGCGACAGACCAAAATCTGCAATCATGCATGGTTTTGATCTGTGCTTGCCGCTGGACCGCCCTGATCCGCTGGATTAGGGGCTGAAGCCACCCCATAGAGGTGATGAAGAGGGGGGAGATTGCTAGCCAAGTGGAGGGGAGCCGCATATCTCCTCCTTGGATGGTCTAAACTCCCTTCCCTGAAGACGGTTGCAGTGGTGGTCAGAAATGGCCACCTCAAAGAAGAACCTGACTAGATAAAATTGTGCAGGAGAAAGACAAAGAGGAAAGCAGGATAGACTGGGCTAAACAACAGAGAACATCTAAGCAAAGTACCCTGAATCTAAAAGTACCTAGAGGGATACTTCTGAAAGAAGACCTTTAAGTGGTGAAGGAGAGAGAAAAGGAGGTTAAAAACCCTTTTTTAACCTTTATACTGATAATTACAAATGGTATGGAAAGAAATTTATATTAATCTATTTTGACTTTAAGCTGAAATCTAAGTGTCAAAAGGAGAATAAAGATTTTTTTCTTGGTCATTTTAAAGCCCTAAAAAGAGGAAGAGTGGAGGCAAAAGGGTGGGACTTGGAATAATGGAAAAATAGAGTGCCACCTGGAAAAATAAAGAGGATTAACAGTGAAACTTTGAAAAGACTCCCAAGGATACATTGTAACTGAAATCTTATTAAAAGATACAGTAACTCACGGAAAGGAAAAGTAAAGGAAAGAAACAAGAAGGAACAGTCTGGGATCATTTGGTGATTTTTAAAAAAAGGTTTTGGCATTGGTTTTTTCTTTCTTTTTCTATTTTTACTTAAAGTCAATCAGGTGGTTGTTCAAAAGTGTTTAAAATGCTATCACTCCTGGAGGAATTGAAGATAAGTCTTAAAAAACAGAAAGAAGATGCAGAAAGGGGAGGAAGATCCTTTGGCTTCGTAGTTGAATTTTTTGAAATGGAAATCCTGAACTATGAAAAGCAAATGGAAAAGCTTCAAGAGCAAGAAGAAAGGTGGGACAAAGAAGAAGCCATTTTCAATGATCAAATAATGCAAAGTGTGGCAATAAGGGGAAAAAGGGGGAAAGGAGTTAAAAGTTTGAGATCAAAGGGAACAGCCAAAAAGAAAAATAATCTGAAAAAGAAGTATAACAGCAAAATGAAGCAGAAAAGAAAACTGCAGAAGGGAAAATTAGAGAGAGAAGGGTATAAAAAAAGGGATGAGAAAAAGGGGGGAAAGATACAAAAGGGAAAGAACTTATGAGGGACAAAAACAAAAAAATAAAGGAAAAGGGGAAATGTACAAGGATTAAAGGTATTTGCTCAGCTAGAAAACACAGAGACAATGGTTAAATTAAGTTAAAAGTGAGGATTCTGCAAAGGTACAAAAGATACTGTTGTGACAGTAGAAAACTGTAATGAGTTAGAAATGAAATAAGTAAATAATCTATGAGATAAAACTGTATTGTTATGTAATGGTATGTTTATTTATAATTAATGCAATAATAAAGAAGAGAGGGAAACATTGAAATTGTTTCTAAAGATTGATAAAATATTGAAAAGAAATGTGAAAGATTTATAAGGAAATTTACAGCAGTTATTAGAATGAATTTGAATAATTATTTTGCTTATTAATAGTAAATAATTTATAAGATAAAACTGTATGACTATCCAATGGTATGCTTATTAACAGTTAAATAATAATGAAGAAGGGAGGGAAATGTTTCAATTGTTCTCAAAGATTGATAGATATTGAAAAGAAACGTGAAAGATTTACAAGGTTCACACCAATATATATTCATTCTTAAGTTTTTGCGGGTATTTACATGTATTTGTTCGGGTATTTTCCCACGTCATAGTAGTGGTGCTTTTAAAGTTGTAGCAACGTTTCAGCAGAATCTCATCTGCCATCATCAGGCTTCTGTATAGTGTTCGTCTGTGAGTCAGACTTTCACAGCCGTTCATCTGACTCACAGATGAACACAATACAGAAGCCTGATGATGGCAGATGAGATTCTGCCGAAACGTTGCTACAATTTTAAAAGCACAACTATAATGACGTGGGAAAATACCCAAACAAAGCTGAATACCATACATGTAAGTACCCACGAAAACTTAAGAAAAATACACACACACACACATATACACATACATATACATATGCATATATATATGTTATTCAGCTTTGTTTGGGTATTTTCTCATGTCATTGTAACTGAGCTTTTAAAGTTGTAGCAATGTTTCGGCAGAATCTCATCTGCCATCATCATTGTGTTTGTCAATATATATATTGTTTTTGCTATGTTTTTAGAATTTTTCTTATTACATTTTCAAGGGGAAGTACCAAGCAGAGTCTGAATGATGAGATCTACATGATATAAATAGATATTAGAAATTTGAATGTTATAAATTTAGAATGCACAAATTTGATGTTTAATGAGATATCATATGATAATAACAATAAGATTTAAAGGTGTTGGACTTCCGGTTTTGCGTGGCTTCGGCAGCAGCAGGAATTTGCTTGTCTGCAATTCCTGCTGTGCTAGCTGCCAAGATGCCCCCGATCCAAATGGGTCTGGGGGATATGGCTGCCCTGTAGAGGCAGCCGAAGAGAGAAGGGATCCGGACAGGGGTTTGGGGGTGTCACAGACCCCCTCCCCAACCGGAAAAACCTCTTTTTCTCAAGGTGGTGGAGTGGCGGTCAGTGATGGCCGTCACAAAGAAGCCTGCAGCCGGGTAAGATTTGTGCTGGAGGTTGCAGGAGGAAGTGAAAATTTGGCTGAGCCGAGACAATAACAACTTTTAATTACCCTGGAAATTGAACTGTTTGAATTGCCTGAGGACACATTGTTTCCCAAAGAAGACTGGAAAGCTGCGGTTAAAGCTGTTAAGGAGAAAATTTTTTTTTTCTTAACTCTCCCTCCCCATAGAAATAGCAGACGGAGATCTGGAAAATCTACTTGGGCATGGAAGGTAACTCAATTTGAAATTTAAAGCCAAGGGATAAAGGATTTCTGGACATTGGATTTAAAAAAACAACAACTTAAAATTGATTTGGTTTGCTTTGTGACTTTGAGATCTTTGTGAAATTTTGTTTTTTTTAAAAAGGGACTAAAGACATTAGGGTTGCCTCAAAAAAGAAAGAAAGAAAAAATGCCATTATCTTTTGAAGGACTACAAATGGAATTTCAAAAACTGAAAAATGAAAATAAGGGCTCGCTTGGATCTATCTTTCACTTTTTGGAAATGGCGATTACTACCTACCAAGAAATACTACAGGAAGGCTGGGATGAAGGAGAAGAAGCTATCTTTAATGGACAAACACACTTAGTGGAGGAAGAAAAGCAGAAGTGGGGCAAGGAAAAGATGAATTTAGAACTTAAAAAAGCAACCAAGAAAAAGAAAAAGGAGATGAAAAAGCAATATGATGTCAGAAAGCAACAGAAAAGAGAAATACAACAGAGAGGGAAGATTAAGAGAGTGAAATTGGAGAGATGGGTGTGTGTGTCAAAAAGTTAGAATGGAGAAGAAAGAAAGGGGGAAAGGAAAGAGAAGTCATAAAGGCTTTAAACAAGATGCAAAAAAAATGTTTTTTTTTTCAGAGATAAGGGGTGAGATAATCTTTTTTTAAACATGATTCTGCAAAAGTACATAAAAATGCATTGTACATTAATATTTGAAGTTGAGTGAGAAAATTAGAATATTATATAATTTAAAAATTTATTAAAGCGAAGTCATGATTTAATTATAGAGTTTAATTTCTTAATTTCATAAAAGTATGAAATAGTATTTTTATTGTTTAAGAATTAATAATAGAATTTAATTTCTTATGAAACATTGCTTTTACTATATTATAAATTTAATATTTCTTTTTTACTTGTTTTTAGTTTTATTATTACTTATTAAACTCAATATTATTTGTTTGTTTTACTATTTTGAAATGTAATACTTTGAATGTACGGAGCAGAATCAGCACGGAAAATATGTATTATTTTAAGTGTTATTTAGGGGGAAGATAAAAAGTTGTCATACTTCAATCTGGGTTTACAGAAGAAATATTGTATTAGATAGAAAGGATAAGTAGGTGATTGAAAGAAAACAGACCAAAGATGCAAATATAATTATTTAATTGAGATGGAATAAATAAAATAGAATTAAAAGAATGAGTAGGAGAGAGAAAATAAATGGAAAATAGAGAATGTTAAATAAGATATGAGATAGTATATTAAGTGAGTATAAATTTTGATTGATGTCTGTATAAAAAGAGTTAACTCGGGGTAAGCCGCCTTCCAAAAAGAAGTTTTATGTATTTATGTTTTGTGTAATGTTTGTTTAACTCTGACAGGATGTGGAAAAATACTAATGAAAATATATTCAATGAGTATATATTTTCAAGACAGAAGAAATATGACTAAATAGAACGAAAGGAAGTAATAAAGAAAAGTTTTGAAAAGATATGAAGTTGATTAGATAAGATAAATATATATATAGAAGTGCGATAATTTGGAATTATCTTCTTTTTAAATAAGATGGTTTATTTGTTTCTTCTATAAAAGATATTTTATGTTACTACATCCTATGTTTTGTTTGTGTGTGTTAAAAAAAATTAATAAAGTTTGTTATAAAAAAAAAGATTTAAAGGTGTTGCACTTCGATTGGCAATCATAGGGGGAATTTTGCTTCTTAAGAATGTTGGAAGAGAACATATAAAATTGTAAACAAAACAGACAAACGTATAAGTACAATGGATAAAAGATATAGAAATTTAGGTAAAAGAAATACAATTAAATAAGAAGAAAATAAGATAACCATAAAAGAAAATTAAGAAAAGTAAAGGGAGAAATAGTGAGAAGTTGGAAAAAGAGTAATAAGATATGAAGTTGAATACATAAGATGAATATGCATATGAAATTGTGTCTGTATGGAAATGTGATAACCTGGAACTATGCTGCACTCAAATAAGATGTTTTATTTGTTTTGTTAAGACTCAATAAAATTTTATTAAAAAAAAGTCTATGGAGTTTCTCATTCATCCAGGTCATGGCTGTCCCAAAGGTACTTTTTCAAAAGGTAAAGGGACTTTCTTTGTTTTTCCTTGAAGATGTTTCGCTTCTTCATGTTAAGTTTTGAGCATGGTCGAGAAAGAATGGAGACAAGCCTCTGAACGGTGAACTTCAACTCTTTATTTACATTGTGACTTCCTCTTTTTAACAGTAGTTAAGCCCTGCCTTATATAGGCAAACCTTGTAACTTTTAACCAATAATGAGCTAGGAATACTAGCTCTTATAACCAATAGAAACTCTCTGTTAAGGGCCAATCGGATTCCCCGGAACGGGCCAATCGGATTCCCCGGAACGGGCCAATCTGGTCCGGCCGCTTAACAGCCAATCAGAAGTGCAGGGCCAGAACCCTGCACTTACTTCCAAGCTCACACTTTATTAATCTTTATTGCATACACAATACCCCTTCCCCCTGGCTTCTTATTTGCAGGGCGCAGTTACATAGTCCCTAAGGTAGGACGGTTGTCTTATTAGTCTCTTTGATTTCCGTTGTATCAGCTGGCTGCAATCACGCTGAGGTAGATCATTGTTTGGCAATGGGGCTGTTTCTAGTTCAGAGTTCACTTCTACGTCGTTGCCCACATTCTCTGCAATTCCCTGAGGTGCAACCGTTTCTCCCTCCGGCACCGCTTCCTGAGTTTCTATCAAACCATCATTTCCTTCGAACGGGTTTCCTAGGAATTCATCTTCTTCCGTACCTCCCCCCCCTCAGTTTGGTCATAGGGGAGTTGCGGACTGGCCGCTGGAAGCCATGATCGTAATTGATCGATATGCCGTTTCCAAAGTTTATCGTCAAGGCATTGTACCAGGTAGGATCTGGGGCTGGCTACATGTACTACTGTCACTTCCACCCACAACGGGTCGCCCGATAGGTTTTTAGCATAAACCAGGTCTCCTACCTGGAAGGTGCGACAGCGGCCGCTGGATCCTAGTGGTTTCTCCGGTTCGTAAGCTGAGAGCAACCGGTCGAGGTGGGAGTGGAGCTTTCGTCCCATTAGCAGTTCGGCGGGAGTTTTGTTGGTGACGCTATGTGGGGTGATGTGTTGCAAGAAGAGGATTTGATTGACCTTCAATCATCAAAGTTGTCATAGTCTACCTTTTGCAAGGTTTTCTTCACAAATTGGACCATGCGTTCTGCTTTGCCATTGGTGTGCAGGCGAGGTGAGCGCATGGCGGATGCCGCGGTCAGCAAGGTACTGCTTGAACGCTAGTGTGGTAAATTGAGGGCCGTTATCAGATACCAGGACATCTGGTAATCCGTGGGTTGTAAAGAGTCCGTTTAAGATTTTGATAACCGCCTCGAAGATCGTAGTCGTCATGCGATGAATTTCGAGCCAATTCGAGTAGGCGTCGATGGTAAGCAGGAAGGTGTGGCCTTTGGTTGGCCCTGCAAAGTCCAGGTGAATTCGGGACCAGGTCCACGTGGTGTCTCCCATTCAGAAGGCATGACATTTGGTGGGGCGTTGCTGACTTCTTGGCATTTGGGACAAGCTTTAACCCACTGTTCGATTTGCTTGTCAATGCCCAGCCACCATGCGTAGCTTCACGCAAGGGCTTTCATTCGCACGATGCCGGGGTGGCCATCGTGCAAGGTTCTCAGCAGCGCTTTCTGGAGTCGTTCTGGGATAATGACTCTATCGCCCCAGATGACACAGCCTTTCTGGGAGAAGAGCTCGGTTTGTCGAGTCTTGAAGGGTGTGAAGTCATCTGATAACTGGTCCAGTGGCCATCCACGTTCCACCCAGCCCAGAACTTGTGCTAGGGTGTGGTCGTGTTTGGTTTCTCTCGCGATATCTCGGGCGGTTAGTGGCGGCGAGTTGAGTGCCTCAATTTGCAACGTGGTTACCATTGGTGCAGGATCGTCGAGAGACTCTGGAAGCAGTGCTCGGCTCAATGCGTCGGCATGAGGAATGGCTTTCCCCGGGCGGTATTGCAACTGATAGTTATAAGCAGCTAAGAATTCTGACCATCGGGTCATCCTAGGGGATAATATGTAGGGAGTCAGCTTATCTCCGGCTATTATCCCTAATAAAGGTCAGTCACAATAGTAAAAGCCCGGCCATACACGTATTTGTGGAATCTTTTCACAGCTGAGACAATTGCGAGGGCTTCTTTATCAATTTGTCCATAGTTCCGCTCAGTTTTTGAAAGAGTCTTTGAAAAATATGCAACAGGGGCTTCGTTCCCATTAGGCAGGACGTGACTCAAAATGGCGCCCGCCCCGAAACGCGATGCATCACAGGTTATAACTAACGGCAAGGTCTCGTTATACTGCATGAGTACAGTGTCAGAAGTGAGCAGTTTTTTAACATTTCAGAATGCCTGTTCTTCACGGTAACCCCATAGCCAATTTGCTTTTTTATCTAACAACCGGTATAACGGTTCAGCGACAGTTGCTTTGTGCGGTAAAAATACATTATAAAAATTGATGAGGCCTAGGAACGCCTGGAGATCGGCCTTGTTTCGTGGCCAGGGAGCGTTTTTGATCGCTTTTAATGTACTTTCGGTAGGGTGAATGCCCTGGCTATCAATAAGGTACCCTAAAAACTTAACGCTGTCAGTACACACTTTACATTTGTTTTTTTTAACCTTAAGACCGGCCTCTTGGAATTTTTTTAGGACTAATTTTAACTTATCCTGTAAGATTTTTTTTGTAGGGGCTGCAATTAATACATCGTCAAAATAGGGGACCATGCCCTTAATTCCTTGCAATAACCTTTCCATAAGGCTCTGAAAAATCCCTGGGGCTACACTAACTCCGAATTGCAGCTGGGTACATTTAAAGGCACCTTGGTGTGTCACAATAGTTTGGGCCTGTGCTGTTTTTTCATCTACTGGTAATTGCTGATACGCCTGAGCTAAATCTAATTTAGCGAAAACTTTCCCGCCCCCCAGAGAATGGAGGAGATGCTGCACCACCGGAACTGGATACGCGTTCTGCTGCAGGGCGTGGTTCAAAGTGGCCCGATAGTCCCCACAAATTTGGATTGACCCGTCTGGCTTAATGAGTATTACAATAGGGGTTTCCCAAGGAGAGTGATTGATGGGCTCTAACACCCCCTGAGCTATCAGTTTGTCGAGTTGTTCGTCGATTTTCGATTTTAAGGCAAATGAAACTCGACGGGGTTTTAGGCGAATGGGAGCTATTTTTGGATCTAGGCTGAATGAAACCCTTGTACTCGCCTAAGCTGTCCGCGAAGATGTCCCTGAACTCATAGATAAGGTCTTCCTCCCAGTCACAGCCACTGACTCGGTTTATGCCGGCCACTTCAATGCCGAGTGGTGCAAACCATTGGAGGCCTAGTAGGCTAGGCCTATCTCTATTGATGACCGTTAAAGGTAAGAACGCTGTGTGTTTCTTGAAGGAGACTCGGACTCGGCAGGAACCGACGATGGGGATTCGATTCCCTTGGTAGTCCTTGAGGATGAGGCATTGGAAGCGGAGATCTTGGCATTGAATTGTGGGGATGAGTTGCTTGAGTGTCTTCCAGGACACCATCGAGAGGGACGATCCCAAGTCAACCTCCATTTAGCAAGGCTGGTTCTCGATGGCTACCGTGACTCGGATTTTCTTAGTGTCCATGGTTGAGGCGTGACTGATAGTGATAGTATGGTGAGCCTCTTCTCTCTGCAAAGCTTGATTTCTGTAGGAGTGGTTTACTGGCTCTCGCCGTGCAGGATGGTTTCCTGTCGACTGGCGATAGTTAGCCCCTTTTGAGGCCTGGCTGGGTCCTGGCAAGCTGCGGCAGACCCGTCCGATGTGGCCTCGTTTCCTGCACTCATGGCAGAGTGCGTCGCGGAATTTGCATTGGACCTGGCATGGTTGGCTCCACAGCCAGCGCAAGGGCGTAAGGGCTTCGGGTGAGGGTCCCGGTTGGACCGCAGTCGATGGACCCCTTCTTCGTCACTGTCTGATGACGAAGAGAGGTCCTCGTGGTGCATTGTCGCAAGCTGCCCTTCTGAACTAGGTGAGATTTCACTGGCCGGTGGTGGTACCGGAGCGTGGTTTCGGTGTAGTTGTGCAGCTGACTTCCTGGTTGCTTCTGCTGCTGTAGCATCGATGATGGCATCTGCAAGGCTGATGTTGCCTTTCGCCATCAGCTTGCTTTGGACGCCTGGTGCATCTAATCCCAGAACTATGCGATCTCTTAGTGCTTCTTCTAAATTGGTGAATCCGCAGAGACCTCCCAAATTCCGGAGGTCTGCTATGAAGTCAGCCACGCTTTCTCCCTTTCGTTGGCTTCTCTGATAAAACTCATGGCGTCTCACGAGCGTAGGTACGGTCGGGTCGTAGTGGTCTTGCAGGATAGGTTCGAGGTCGTCCCAATCCATGGCCTTCACTTCTCGGGGTTTGGCTAGTGCTCTAGCCATCTTAAATACGGTTGGACCGCAATGCGTTAGGAACACCACCCGCTTCTTCCCGGCTGTGGCGTCCTTTAAGTTGTTCGTCTCTAGGAACATTTGGAAACGATCCATGTAAGACTCCCAGTCTTCTTGTGTTGGATCGAACGGAGCGGGTGGTATGATGCCGCCGGACATGGTTCCGTTGTTGGCGTCGCCTGTCATGTGCTCGGTGTTCTTCAAAGTTTCGTTGGTTCAGATATCTCCATATCCCACCCTCGTCGCCAGTGTTAAGTTTTGAGCATGGGCGAGAAAGAATGGAGACAAACCTCTGAATGGTGAACTTCAGCTCTTTATTTACATTGTGACTTCCTCGTTTTAACAGTAGTTAAACCCTGCCTTATATAGGCAAACCTTGTAACTTTTAACCAATAATGAGCTAGGAATACTAGCTCTTATAACCAATAGAAACTCTCTGTTAAGGGCCAATCGGATTCCCCGGAACGGGCCAATCCGGTCCGGCCGCTTAACAGCCAATCAGAAGTGCAGGACCAGAACCCTGCACTTACTTCCAAGCTCACACTTTATTAATCTTTATTGCATACACAACACTTCAGAAGTTTCTTCAGTTCTTCTTGAATGACAAAGTTAGTCCAGTTGCCTCCTGAAAAAGCAGCTTTAGGTCAATAAAAGAAATAGTTATTTCCTTTGCCTTTACATTTAATTACAATCAAATCCCGTTTTAATGTTTTGCTCCCAAATACTGCATATAGTATGGCCCTTTATCCGAATCAAATAGTAAACAACTACATATGTGGATATGATGGACTAAATTGTAGGGATAGTATAGAAATTTGATTTGCATTTCCTTTTAGTTCTATCTTTTTGTAACACATTGTCTTAGTATTGTTCTGTATTTTATACATTATATCCTTATATAGATTAATGGATGATCAATGAAGTAAAGCATTTGGTAATTTTTCTTCCTTTTATGACATTAGAAATGGCTTGCAATAGTGGCAACAAGGGTAAAAATTTGTTCTCCGAGCTTGTGGGTTGGTTTCTGAATATTTCATTACCAGGCTGGGTAACATCTTCAGTAGAGTTTAGTGCCAGTATTCTTCTGGGCATATCAGTTTCAGGTGTAGGTGTGTCAAGTGAGGGTCTTGTGATGGGTCAGGTGTGAGTCATCAGTGAGAGTCTTGTGACAGGTTTTGTGATAGGTTACATAGGTCAGAGTCCTAGGGAGGTGAACTGGTTGTGGAGGGGGACTTGCATGGGTTGGTTGAGGGTCGGTGCTATCTCTAGTTGGCTGTGCAGTTGATTTGGATTATGAGGGGTTTGTAGGCTGATTGTAGGTCAAGATGTCTGTTGATGGAATTGCTTGTGAAATGCCAGGCTTTGATGAACTGACGAGCGTGGCGGGTGAGGTACATGGCCTATGATTTTTGTGTTGTACCAATGAAACTGGTGCTGTTTGATGTTGGTGTGGATAGAGATTAAGGATTTGGTATCATGGTGTTTGATTGCTACTTCGTGGATCCTGGTTTTTAACTGATGTGTTGTTTGTCCCATGTAGAATTGGTTGCAATGGTTACAGTTGATTTTTGTAGATTACATTGTTTCTTTCATCCTACTGTATCTTGTCTTTAGTTCTGGATAATTCCTGGCAGAGTATGACTGTGGGTTTGTGTGGGCTATTACTATTCCTAGGGTTTGGAGGATTCTGGCTGTCATTTCCGACACAAAAGGTATAAATAAGCAAGTAAATAAATAAAACTATTGGGAAAAACTGAAAATGCAGGGGCAGATTATGTATTTCAACTCACTGGCGGAGGGTATACTGATGCAAAAGACTCCCAAGTTTAATATTTGGAATCCATTAAAAGAACTGAGAAGGCTTTTTGTCTGAAAGTATAGAGAACTGCTCCTAGCCAGTTGATAGAGCAAACAGATCAATCGAACAGTGTTTATCCATTTGCAGCAGAATGCATGCACTTGAGAAATAGACAGACACATCTGGCCTGTGAAAATATTATAAAGCATTTTCTCCATTCACAGAGATAGATTGCACTGATCCCCCATCTGGAATTGATCTGGCTGTATTGCTTTGTTCACAGTAAAGATCACAGATGGGGCATGGATTTGCCCTGATCAAGATGGTTTGATTTTGATTGAAATATACATTTTATTACCATGTGGGGCAAATGTAACCCACATTTAAACCATAGTGGCACAGTGGTTAGTGTGCAGCACTACAGGCTACTTCTGCTGACTGCTGGCTGCCTACAATTTGGCAGATCAAATCTCACCAGGCTCAGCCTTCCATCCTTCCAAGGTGGGTAATATGAGGACCCAGATTGTTGAGGGCAAGATGCTGATTCTGTAAACTACTTAGAGAGGACTGTAAAGCACTATATAGCGGTATACAAGTCTAAGTGCTATTGCTTTTTTAAACCATCCTGTTTTCTCACTTTATCAAGCCCCCCCCCCTCTCTCTCCACTCACCCTTTGCTTAAAATGAGAATGGCAGTCAGGATGCCTACTTACATGTTTTGAATAGAAGTCATCCACCTCTTGCAGCAGCTTCTCCTGGCATTGAGGGTTGGTAGCCAGCAAGTACGTGCCAAAGGAAAGTGTGCTGTTGCTGGTTTCATAGCCAGCAATTAGGAACAAAGAGGCTTGTCCAGCTATCTCATCATCATTCAGCCACACCTGCTGCTTTTTGGGCAGAGCTTCGGGAAAATCATCTTGATTGACTCTGTCTAACTGCTCCATGACAATGTCAGCGGTTGGGATGCGCGCATCAAGCATCAGCTGCAGAAAGTCTCTGCGTCTCTGTAAAGCATATTGTAAAAGAAATTAAAAATCAAGGAGTCTCATAGTACTTCTTCCAACTAAGAAAATATTTAAAACTATACATATATGGCATTGATGAAGTGAGTTGCAGTTCATGGATGCTTAACTGTTTTTCATAAAATGTGATAAGTTAGAAAAGTTGACGACTATGTTCCTGATTTTTTGACACAAGACCTCTCTGCCCTGCAGTGTAAAAGAAGTTACTATTTGAACAGCAAGTTACTAGCTGCTAGATGGACATACATTTGCAGGTAGTCTTCAACTTACAACAGTTCATTTAGTGACCATTCGAACTTATACTACCACTGAAAAAAGTGACTTATGACCATTTGTTCACACTTATGACCACTGCAGCATCCTCATGGTCACAACTGATGGCAACTGATTCACATTTATGATGGTTTCCTGAGAAGATCATTTTTTGTGGCCTTCTAACAATGGGGAAGCCAGATTCACTTAACTGTGTTACTAACCCAACAACGACAGTGATTCATGCAACGGTGGCAAGAAAGGCCTTAAAATGAAGCAAAATTCAGTTAATAACTGCCTTGCTTAGCAACCAAAATTTCGGGCTCTGTTGTGATTTAAGTCAAGGACTTCTTGTATTTTGACTGCTTCTATGTCTTTTCTACAGAAGACAGCAAACCTTCTTTTCTTCATTGCTACCATAAGTAATTACACCCACATTCTCCAGTCTTTTCTTTTTTTTTTTTTTAAAAAGCATAGGTGAGTAACCCACAGCTCATATGTCACATTTTTTCCCCAGGATTGAATCAGTGATTTGGTGGCAAACTTACTGTTTTCAATGCTGCAAAGTTTTGCGTTATGTTTTATTGTTGTTGCTTGGCTAACATTTAAACCTAAAACAGGGACATTACAGGGAAATTACAAGAGCCAGATATTGGTGTGTGTGTGGGGTGAATTAGCCCCCCCCCCAAAAAAAATGTGATTCCTGGTGACTTCCCTGCACTGAGGTGACAAACTTGGTGAGCTGGAAATGTAACAACGAGAAAAATGTAAATACATTTCTTGGATGGGGAAATTGCCTAACTCTTCAAATAAAATTCAGAAGCTCTTCTTTCCAGCTAAACTAAATATAGTCTGAAGAAGACCACATTATTTCTTTCAATTATTTTTTTTAAATCAGTTCAGCAGCTTGAATTTGGGATCATATTCTAAATCTTTACGGGTGTCCTTAACACTGAAGTGGGAAAACTCCATGCCCAATTATCAGGGGTGGGATTCAAATTTTTTAACAACCAGTTCTGTGGGCATGGCTTAGTTGGTGGGCGTGGCTTGGTGGTCATGTGATTGGCTGGGCATGGTCAACTCAACATCACTCACATTGAGGCGTGCATCTCCTCACCTGACCTCTCATGACTGTGGGGATGCTGCAACAGTCGTTAAGTGTGAAAAACGGTCATAAGTCATAATTTCTTCTAACAACCAGTTCTCTGAACTGCTTAGAATGTTAACAACCAGTTCTAGCGAATAGCTGTGAACTGGTAGAATCCTGCCAGTTATTCTCCATAATATTCTCCATACCCCTGCCAGTTATTCTCCATAAATGTATCAAGGCTACAGCTGCAAATTGCACTAACATAGGATTTCTTTTAATGTTGGTTTGTTGGACAAATCCAAAGCCACCAATGACTTATATAGGCAAAGTACTTGCTGGCTTTTTTCCCTTCTATTTTTTAGCTTCTATTAATAGACTGATTAGCCATTTGGGGGAGGGTATATATAATCTCTCCCAAGATTACTCACACATGTTATGCTATGTCAAAAAATCAAAACAAAGCAAAAACATCAACATTGTGATTTATCACAAAACATAGATCGAGCAACACTCCGCAAGTAGCCTCTGTTAAATTTAGATTGCATCTAGAACTAGCACAAAGCCTTTTTTTTCTTGGCTATATGCTCCTTTGAATCAAATATTGAAAATGAGTATCTTAGATACATGTTGCCTTTTTCAATTAGCAAGGTATATCTCCTTTCTTAAACAAAGGCTTTTAAAAGAATCCTTTCTAATAATATTAAACTGGTGCTGCTGACACAGTGATGCATATGACATTCTCTTGTTTTCAGCTCCCTTCCCTAGAATCTGCCTACATGGGTTTTTTTTCTGTTTAGCAATCACTTTTTATGACTTTATGAGTGAGTGACCTGACCCACTAGCCTTCAGTCCTCCATAATTTTATTTGTTTGTTAGATTCATATCCTGCCTTTCCTCCAAGAACTCAAGTCAATTTACATTTCCACATTCCTTACGTTCAGCTGGACTGAGAGAAATATATCCCAGTGAGTTTCTATAGCTAACTACTGACTCAGACTGGGTTTCCAGAGCCTATTATTAAAATGTATACATCAGGGATCAAAATATTCAGTGATGCATAGTATTTCAAGGACAGTCTACAGAATTATTGCATGACAAAATGTTATGAGAAATATTGCAATATTATAATATTCTCATATCATGTATTATAATGTAATAATTTTTAATTTTTCTTTATTTCCCCCCCTGCTATTGCCAATACTGTAATGTTTCTCCTTATTGGCCAAGTTGACTTAAACAAACTTTAAAATGTTTGTCAAACTTTTTAATATTGTCCAATCTCATAAAGACCCTAGGATGATTATATTAAAAACAAGAAACAATATTACAGAAAAAAACATGATGGCTATACATAAGATTTTAAAAATATCCATGTTTGTGTGTATGGTGGTACGTGTGTGCATATGCATGCCTTCTGTATTGACTCCTGGTGACTGCCTGGACTAGTCCCTGACATTTCAAAAATGGCCTTACTAGGGCTAAGAGAGAATGACTGCCCTAAGGCCACCCATTTGTAGCTAAGGTAGGACTAGAATTCACACTTTCTAACCTGGTACTTTAACTATTACACCAATATACAAGTTTCTGTAAATGCTTGCAAGGATCTAAATAGCTCATATGCGCTCCTGAATGGAGTGTGTATGTGTGTGCATGAGTTGATCAAGAGGCACAAGTCCAAAAAGTACTTAAAAGTGTCCAACTTAATTTGTGATTCCTTAGATTGTGCCTACTGTTTCAGATTCTGATGAATAATCTGTCTTATTAGCAATGCTAAGATCTCACATTTTCACCACCAGTTGCAGCTCAACTCACCATTCAGCTCTTGTTCTACACATGGAATATTTGATAAATAAAGTTGCTTGAAAAAGCAACTTTCAACAGAAATCTACCTGATAACAATTTATTAAATCTGACATTTAGTCCAATGTGCCATGCATTGGTAAGTACATTATGGCATTAAGTTGCTTTCAGTTCTTGAAACTCTTGTGTAATTTAACAGGAGAAAAAAAAAACAGATGCAAAATAAGTGCAAAGCTACAATTACTTCAGATGCTAGTGCAAGATGAAACAAGGTTGATTATGCATTGTTATAACAGTTAAAAAGAGCAAAATAAACATTCCAAATTACATTCCTGATATGATAGGAAATAGAAGGAGGGCAAGAGGTAGGAGGAGAGGGCAAATGAGATAAGAGGGTGAAGGAATAGTTCATTACACAGGTCAAGGACTTTATCAGATTATTGTCATAGGAATGGTGAGAAACAAAAGAGCAGAAATATTTAACATACTGCACTTTGATTCTGCAGTTGGTTAAGTGGCATGACTCAGCTAGAAGGAAAGGGCATTCATAAAGTTCCTTGGGCAGGAGAAGGGATGGGTGTTCAATAAAACCAATTCTGGTCATTCTGTCTACATTCTAAGGAAATAATTGGCATAGCCATTTCCAAGTCCTGCACCCCATTCCCCTGATAAAATGCATTGTCTCTTAACATCCTATATGGATAGATAGTCCATAACAATTGAGATAGCAATATTATAGGAATGTAATTTGGTGTTGGCTGCATACAGTGGAAAAACAATGGAAAAACAATATCAAAGCATTAAATTGTAGTCAATGATGGCAATAAAGGATATTGATTGATACTACAGTAATATATTTCTGCAATTGTTGTTGGGGGGGGAGGGGACATGATATTCCACCTGGTAGTATTTCAAAATTTCCATCAGAATGCACAAGACAACTATATTTGCTGCTATATGCCAATGACATAAATTGTTTATAAAATAAGTTATGAACAAGTCTCATGTAAATGTTCCTTTTTTTCCACATGTTTTAAGCAAAAACTCAGAATCTCCATGGGGCCACATTTTGCTTGATATGGGAGGCAAAGACTGCTGCATTCAGTTCAAAGTCACAATATTAAATATATTCTGAATAATACTGCAAGTTCCTGGCATGTCCCCATCCAGATTTCATCATTTCTTAATTTCAGCAAAATAGCAAACTATGTCTAATTAAAGCCTTTGAAATTGTGCCCAGGAAAGAGGGAGGGAAGGAATCATGTTGGAAAGAACACTAAGAGTTCTAATATTTAATTTGTTTTTCTGTTGCTTTGTTCATTCATTCATTCAAATTTTCGGCCATTCAATTTCATTGGACATCTCTAGCAAGTCTGATTTGATCCCCAGAAAAATATATCCAATTCTAGTCAACTGCTTGCCAGAGTTAAAGATAGCAAAGCAGGAAGAGGAAAAGCTGGAAACAGAGATGTCAGTTATACAAATATTATGCAAGTGACCATAGGAGATAAGGCTGAGAATAGGTCAGCTACCAGAGACGTAAGGACAGCAGAATGAAATTTAGGATTTAATTCTGCACTAAGTAAACATATGACAGGACTCTAAAGTCATTAGAATGTGTTCTTTGTCTCTTTTAGGCTGTTGTGACTGTAATAAAGGGGTTTTATATAGTACTGTATATTCAGTGTAATAAAGTGTATATTCAGTGTAATAAATATATAGTATATTCAGATTGATTCTAGACTTTCATTGAGTGTATCCACTTGTTTTGGTAGAAGGTCTGTAAAACATTTTTCCTCTTCTACATTGTCAATGAGCCCACTGAACCAGCATTTATATACCTTTATGTGTATTCATGGGTAGTATATGATATGGATGTAGGGATTTTGACAGACACAGAAGGAATACTTAATGGGAATGGGGCATAATGATCTTACTCCCTGCACTTGCTTTAAAGTGGTATTTCTCAACCTTAACAATGTTGAGATATCTGGATTTCAACTCCCAGAATTCCCCAGACAGTATGCTTGCTGGGAAATTCTGGGAGTTGACATCCAGACATCTCAACTTTGCCAAAATTGAGAAATACTGCTTTAAAGAAAACAGAAATACTAAAAACAATGGAATTGTTTTTTGAAGAAAATAATTTAAAAGTCACACTCACTGCACTAATTTTAATTTCTTTATTTGCATTACTTGGTCACTAAATATTAATTTGGTTCCCATCTTCATGGAACATAAAACTGCTCTACTGACTGAGATGCATCTTGGTCTGAGATTCAGTTTCTCAGAGTGGGCAAACAGGTGCCCCTGAAGTGCTTGCAAGTGGAATAAATACAGGTAGTCATCAAGTTACAAACCTAATGAGGCTGCCCATTAGGGCTGCATGTCACAATGGCCATTTAGCAAAACAATCTTGCTTAAATGATCTTCTGATGCATCTGTTAAACAGAAATGCACTTTATTAAACAAAGCACAGGGTGCTTCAGAGTTGTGGGAGACCCTTGAAAGTCTAGCACAGGCCCAGAGCCACCTCTGCAGACTTCATTAAGGCAGCAAAATTAAGCAGTTTATCCCAGGGCCGCCATTTTGATGCACCCTCAAGTGGGCAGAACAAAATGGTAGCTGTTCCCAGGTTGCTGCCATGTGGCCCAGGGACAAATTGCTCAATTTTGCTGCTTTAATGAAGTCTCACATTACTGCAGAAAGCTTCTGAAAGCTTCTGCAGCAATGTGAAAACCTTATTAAGGTAGAAAAATGAACCAATTCATCTCTAGACCATGCAGTGGTGACCCAGATGTGGATACTATTTTGTGCAGGTGAGATGAAATGGCAGCCACTTTTGAACTATGGCTATGCAGCCCAGGGATGTGTGGCTTGTCTGCCTTTCCCAAGATGAAGGGGAAGATCTTGAAAAATCTGGAAATCTTCAAAAAGGCAGGTATGATGAATGACAGGTATATGAGGAGGAGGCACAAGCACATTGGGAGCCTGGTGGGATGGGAGGTGGGGTCTCCATGGCATCACTATGGTCAGTTCTAAGAGCAAATGACTACAGCAGCTTTGCAGCTGCTGTAACTTTGAAATGGCACCAAACACTTAAGGAAGATTTTAAGATTATTACTGTCTCTTGAGATGATGCCTGAAATGCTGTGAATGATCAAAACTGCTGGAAAACACTCACTGCCCAATGGACCTAATGATGATGTCATAACTTAGAATGGCCATTAAGTGATCGGTTGTAATTCAAAGATTATCTATAAACCAGGGGTGTCAAACTCGCAGCCCATGGGCTGGATGTATCACAACCTGATCCTGCACCCACCCGGTTTAGCGAAGGAGAAAAAAGTCCCAATATGTCACGTGACGCTGCCATGACGACGCGAGTTTGACACCCCTGCTATAGACATATGTTCCTCTCCAATTGTTGTTCCTTTGCAACCAACATTTGGAGGAACAATGAGTCTTCAAGACTAGAAGCTATTGATGGATCTATCCCCTATGGCTAGAATTATCATAGAATTATGCCCAATGTTCAAGATGTAAACATATCATAGATTTAATGAGCATTAAAAGGATCTGTCCTTCTAACATTTTAATTTTAACTCTCTGTCTTAATTTTTTCTAGTATGAAGATTGCCTTTGTAGCTGCTGTAAACTGAGCTTTCCATTGTGCTCCCAATCATTTTCCTGGGTAGAGATAATTCAGACTATTAATGTGTCTGTAAAGTTACTGATTCTTATCCTAATGGGCATTAGTTTATTTTTACTTAAATTGTGTTTATTTGCATTTCAGTTAACCATCCACTTAAAGAAATACCTCCAGAGATCTTCATTTTATAACCTATAGGCCTTACTAACTCACTGCTTGTCCCTAATCCAAGATCATTTGCAAGCAAGTTAAAAGCACCGATGCCAAGACAGATATTTGATGGAATTTTCTTCCTTCCTTCCATTGAGAAAACTGTTTGTTTACTGCTATTCTTTGTTTTCTGTTAGCCACTTGTTAACAATTTGCAAAAGAGATGGCTTTTTTTATCCCATGAGCACTACTCAGGAGACTTTGATGAAGAAAGTTAAAGTTTTTTTTTTGAAAAACGAAATATATCAGTCTTATCTACATCCACATCTGTGGTAGGGTCCTTGGTGCTGAGTTTGTTTACTTGCAGATGTTTCATTATCCAACTAGGTAATAACATCACATTACCTACTGGGATAATGAAACATCTGCAAGCAAACAGCCAAGCTCAGGGAACACCGAGGACTCCACAATTCAACCCTGAGCTACAGATAACTTCCAAAAGGTCAGTGGGACACATTTTCTTTTCCATGCTGATTTTCCTACAGCAAAGTGGATAGCTAGTTACTGTATACACACATATATCTTCAATTACTGTTTCTGCCAGCTTGACTGGAACTATAAACCTATTGATCTATAATTTCTTGCAACATCCTTGAATCTCTTTTTTTAAAAAAAATTGGCCACCTTCCTGTTCTCTAGCCAGAGCCTAATTTGAGAGATAATAAATTTTCGTCTGCTGGAAATTTTACATTTGAGTTCTTTCAGAATTCTTAAGTGACAGTTTCTTTTTTCTTTTTAAACCATACCCAATTAAATTGACCCAGGCTCAAGAGAGAGAAGAACTGGATCCTGGACCAGAAAGTTTCTTTATAGTTTTTTCCTCCCTCTGGACTTTCCCCTCCCTCTGAAGTAAAAATAATGCCTTTCTTTTGTCTGCTGTACTTCTCCATTCACTGGTGACTGCTAGCTCCAAAAAAGATTTCTCTTATCCCACACGTGTGTCAAGGTTGTTACTTTAGTGGCACAGCTCTGCCGTGTTGATGTGGGACGAAAGGCTCCAATGAGAGGGGAAGGTGGCAGCACAGGTAGGATTGCAATTTTCTTAAGCAGCCTGCTCTTCCACACTTAGGTGGGTGTCATCAGGTCTCCCTTACAGTAGAGTCTCTGAAGGTGATCTGGCATAATTTCTCTTCGTATTCCCATTTATTTTAATTGTTTATATTGCTTCCCTGAGCAAAATCAATATTGGCTCAGTACAATCTCTTTTCTATTAAATGCAAATGGAACCTTTTCATTCCTTCTCTGAGGTCTCTATATCCACCTCAAGAATTCATTCATTCTGTTATATTTCACTACCCAATTGCTTCCCTTCCTGATTTTTTTTATTTCCAATCCATTTATACAAATTGTCCCATGGTTTCCTTTAAGACTGTTATCAAACATCAAGCTTTTTGGGAAAGCAGATTTTTCCCCCTTTGTGTTCTTTCCTCACAAAATCAAAAAGAGTCAAAAAGGGGGCTGTGAAAATATTTACAGGCCCCTCACATCCTGGACATAAATTGTTTCAACTCCTTCCCTCAAAACAACACTATAGAGCACTGCACCCCAGAACAACTAGACACAAGGACAGTTTTTTTCCCAGATGCCATCACTCTGCTAAACAAATAATTCCCTCAACACTGTTTAACTATTACAAAGTCTGCACTACTATTACTGTTAATCTTCTCATCACTCCTTGTCACCCATCCCCTCCCACTTGTGATTGTAGTAATTTTGTCGCTTGTATCCTTACAATTTATATTGACTGTTTCCTAGTATGATTTGATTGTTGATTGTACCCTATGACTATCATTAAGTGTTGTACGTTGATTCTTAATTCTTAACTAATGTATCTTTTCTTTATGAGAGTATTTACACCAAGATAAATTCCTTGTGTGTCCAAGTCCAATCATACTTGGCCAATAAAAAATTCTATTCTATTCTATTCTATTCTATTCTATTCTATTCTATTCTATTCTATTCTATTCTATATCGACTAAGGTTTTACAAATTCTTGAACATTACTGGGATGCTATGCTAGTCTCTTCCTGGATTTTTCAGTATTGTTTTTACTAATGCCCTCATTTTTTTATTTTAGAAGTTTCCTCTTTTGTAATAAAATGTGACTGTATTCCACAGTGCTGGGAATTCTCATTCATGTGTGTGCTGATTATGTCCAGTTTTCTAATATTGGCTTCAACTACCACCAGATCATTACCACTACTGAGAATTAAGTCTAATTCTAATAGTCTCCTCTCCCCCCTTAGTTCCAATGTGCTCCAATAACTCATTTACGTTTGTGACCAGATATTGTCAATCATAATAATATGATTATTATGATAAACATAATGATTAGGGGACTGGAAGCTAAAATATATAAAGAATGGTTGCTGGAACTGGGTATGTCTAGATTGATGAAAAGAAGGACGAAGGGTGACATGATAGCAGTGTTCCAATATCTCAGGGGCTGCAACAAAGAAGAGGGAGTCAAGCTATTCTCCAAAGCAGCAGAAGGCAGGACAAGAAACAATGGTTGGAAACTAATCAAGGAGAGAAGCAACTTAGAACGAAGGAGAAATTTCCTGATAGTTTGAACAATTAATCAGTGAAACAACTTTCCTCCAGAACTTGTGAATGATCCAATACTGGAAGTTTTTAAGAAATGACTGGATAACCATTTGTCTGAAGTGGTGTAGGGTTTCCTGCCTGTGGGAATAAACTTTGGCTTGGGTTGGGTAATGATTAATCTAATGCTTTATACATACATGCCTGCTTAAAGGTCACTGAGATAATGCAAGGAAATTAAAAGCAAACACTAGAAACAACTAAGCAGCTCAGACAACTGTAAACAAGCCTGTGCTATATCTAATTATTGTAATCCACAATGTGATTATGCTTACTATGTACTAAAATCTCAATAAAAGGGAGTACTGGAATTTACTTTGGGCTCCCATCCTGAGAACACACGCTTGTGTCTCATTCTTTCCATAGGAGACCACCACACTGCCTAAGCAGGGGGTTGGACTAGAAGACCTCCAAGGTCCCTTCCAACTCTGTTATTCTATTGCCATTACTTAAAATTAAGTCTAGACATGTCTCCCCGTCTGCTTAGCTCCAAGAGCACATTCCAAGAACTCAGATATTATCAATCATAATGATTCTACAAGAAATTTGGTCTTTCAATGTTTTCTAATATGTTAGATTTTATACTCTCCTTGATATAAACTCAGCTTCTTCTCCCAATGTTTCTTTGTCTTTTCTATAGTTTGTATCTCAAAATTTATTTAACTTGCTTACTGTCCAATGTGTCCCAGAGCAGCTCCCAAAATTATTGCATTTCACCGATTCTCTTCCACACAGTTTTAGTTATATCCACTATATTTGCACATTTCATTTGCCACCTAGTACCCTAAATCCCCCATAGAAATCTTCTTCAACAAATTATTCAAATTATTGTTGGCGTTCCTTCTCAGAAGTGGGTTGTTTGCAGGAAACAATAATATTTCCTTTCAGGGAATTGAAGATAGTCTATATTGCTCATATATGGACTTTCATGCAACCTTCAAAAATATGTTCAGGTTCATTTCTGGGTTTTGAAGCAGAGATGACAAAAGTTATATGTATGCATATTAAAGAAAAAACAATATTAAGTTCTTCAAAGCCATAACTCAAGCCTAGCCTTAGGGCACAATCCAGACAAAATTAAATGAAATCAATTGGGTATAAGCATTTTAACTGATGTACTGAAATTTCATTGATTTCAGTATTGCTTAAATGCACTTAGCTCTCCCCGAACTCTGGTTTTAGTGGTTTGAGATGCAGTTGTTTGGAATAAATCCCTGCAGAGTTAGGACGTATGTCAGCAAAAAGAAGGAAAGTGGCCCTACCATTTTTGTTATAGAAAGTATTTTAAAAAATGAATATTTTTCTTTCTTGACTGAATTTATAAGATTCCCTGGGTGCTTCATATCATTGCCAGTTGTACTAAGTACTGTCACAGAAGACAGCAAAGTCCACACCAAATTTCCTGAAGGCAGGGATAAAAGGCCAAGTTAAATGAGCTGTCCTTTGTAAAGGGCTCAGAGGAATACTTGGGGTAATCAGCAGTCAAGACTGAGTTCTTAAGCTTCTTAGAAGGACCCCCCTCCCTCCAAAAAGGACAATCTAGCTCTTCCAAAAACTTGCTCTTCTAAATACAAACAGCTTTTATTTTTAAGAACTCAACACATTTCAGAATCGAGTATGAGCTTCTTCTTCAGGGGCATTAATTGTGATAAATACTTTAGACATTCCGATTCTTAGAAAAAAAAATCCAATCATGTTTGAAAGGTTGTTATTATTTGTACAGATTGTTCCAGCTTGTACCCAGCATTTTAATGTGAAAAGTATTAGTATGCTTAATACCTTGGAAGGAGGAGCTTGAAATTCCAAAGAATATTGGGTAGTAAGAAATATCAGCCACTTGCATTTTAGAAAATTAGTTTCTCTTTTTGCATGTTCTTCCTTTTTATCTCCTGTACCACAAGCCCACAGTACAAAGATGCTTTTTATAGTCAGTTACAGTTTCAAGTGCAACTCATTTTGGTTGATAAAAGTTAACCGAATGGAGCTGATCCATCAATGGGACTTCTTTTGACTGCCACATTTTGTTTAGAATCTGATATCTGAGCTACATTCATTGCTCTTTCAAACATGTCTATTTGACCTAGATTTTTGTCCTTGGCTTCACTGATGTCTCAATCTTTTTATTCAGAACCACCAAGTGTCAATATCTCAAACAAAAAGTAGATCCCTCTTGTGACCTAATAAGATAACCTCAGAGACAACCTAGATTTTTTTGCTGCTATGATCATAGGTTGGGATGGAAGCATTGATATACTTGGGAAGGTCCAAAGAGATTCAAAGAGTTTTAGCTTCTTAATACTGAGTAACAATAGCATATTAATATGATAAAATGATGAAGAAAATAGATTGCTTCCTGGAGCAAATCTGTGGGATATTGCTATACGATATCAAGCAAACATATAGGCTCTATGCTTCACAAGGTAGTATGAATTAGATGTGGTATTCGTCAGGTTCTGACCAGTTCTGGAGAACCGGTAGCGGAAATTTTGAATAGTTTGGAAAACCGGCAAATACCACCGCTGACTGGAGTTTTTACAGTATCCTTCCCCTGCCACGCCCACCAAGCCACACCCACAGAACTGGAAGTAAAAGAATTTGAATCCCACCTCTGGTATGAATATAAAATAAATTAGACTCAATGTATCATTTTTAAATATGTTAGGAAAAGGGTGTGATATGAATAGGATGGGATGGGGAGGGAAATAGAAAAGAGAATAGAATAGAAACAAAGACTAGATAGAATAGATTCATACCTTCCATATCTTTTTTTCATTGAAAGAAAGCCACCCATGTAGAACACTGTTCATTTTGCTCATCGACACAATAAGTGAATTATAGAAATGTGCAGCAACAGCACTAAACTAAGAGGCATATAATTAAATATCATATATTCTTTTTCCAGGGGTGGGATATGAAGACAAAGCATTTATCACAAAATCAACTGTTGCTGCATTCACAGAATATCTAGCCCAACATAGTTTTGCAAGAGAATAAAAAAAACTCGACTTTATGGTATTGTAGATAATAATCCCTTCCATTGTTGCTTGTGACAGAGTAGCTCTGGGCCATGTCTTTTCTGTTCATTGGATTTTTTAATCATTGTCTGATTACCCAGGAAACAATTCTTCATTAATGGAAATAGCAAACTTTATGTCACATAAAAGACAAATACAAACCATGCAAAAACTATAGTTCTTTTGGTAAGGTTTTTCAGTGGTGGTTTGACACTATTTTCTACTGGGGGCTGAGAGAAAGTGCCTAACCGAAGATCACTCAACTGACTTTATGTCCAAGTTGAGACTAGAACTCCCAGACTCCCAGTTTCTAGCCTGATACTTTAATCACTACTGGCTTTCTCTTTTTATTATTAATTTCTTTTTTTAATTAATTTTTTATTATTAATTTAGAAATTAAATTTCTAAATTAAATTAATTTTTTTATGTAACTAAAAAAAGCCAAATATATAAGCACAGAAAGAAAAGAAAGAAAAGAAGAAAAGAAAAAGTGCAGAAAAGATAGTTAAAGAAAGAAAAAAGTTACTTAACTAAAAGACGTCTGCTCTTTTTTACAGCAAACAAAATCAGTACCTCACTCTCTTCTTAACTTCACAATAACCCCTTATTCAAAAACATTTCAATCATGAAACCAGAAATTACCATTTCATTTTTTTCTGTTTTCATCATTTTTATTTTCAAACTTTACTAAGTCAATAATGTCCAACAAAATATAGAAATATAAAACACAGATAACCTAGTTTTACTTAAAAAAAAAAAAAGAAATATTAAATATCAATCTTTAGGATTTTTTTTTCTTCAAATTGGACTGATAATCTGTCTTTAACTGGAAATACTGAATGTTTTCTCAAAGAAGTTAATTTCAACTTGTGTGCCTTAATTATATCGTGGCGGCACAGTAGGTAGAGTGCAGTACTGCAGGGTACTTCTGCTAATTGTTGGCTGCCTGCAATTTGGCAGTTCAAATCTCACCAGGCTCAAGGTTGACTCAGCCATCCATCCTTCCGAGGTCAGTAAAATGAGGACCCAGATTGTGACTCTGTAAACTGCTTAGCAAGGGCTGATGGTCAACCCTGAGTCTAAGTGCTATTGCTATTTAGATATAGTACAATACCTGAAAAGTAATCCAAACAGGACTGAGAATATCAACACAGGTTCTTACATATGAACCATCTCTTAGAATCACAATGATCAGTTATTTAACTCCTCCCTCTAATTTTTCTATACCTGCAACAGCTTATCAGAAGCCAGAAATACATAACAAAATTAATGTTCTGCAGAATTAATGGAAGCCAAGGGCTTTGTTTGCTTCTTACTATTTCAGTGTAAATTATACATGTTGAATTTGTATGGTGCGATCAGGGATCAATCATATTTTCATTGTGCAATCTTGTACAAAAGTCAATAAATAGTTTTAAATAACAAAACCTTATGAAATCATAGTAGCTCAGTACCTTGTTTGAAACCTTACAGCACTTAATCATCTTTACTCTCAGATCTGAGAATGTAAAAACTCATGAAGTTTGTTAAGCCTATGAGGGTTATGCCATTGTTCAAACTTTTTAAAACTCTAAATATTAATTTTATTTAATTTTGGAGGACAGTGGTCACTGTACTAATGATTCCGTACCTAAATTGATAGCTTTCCTGACCTACTTTCACTGGTCATGCTGGCTGAAAATTAGTAGATTGACATATCTGAATAATAGTAATAGCACTTTATATACCGCTTCACAGAGTTTTACACCCCTCTCTAGTGAGCCTATTACCCCTCCACAGTCTGGGTTCTCATTTTACCAACCTCAGAAAGATAGAAGACTGCGTCAACCTTGAGGATCTAACTCTTGGCAGTCGGCAAAGTTTTCCTGCAGTACTGTATTTTAACTACTGTGTCACCACGGCTCTTATGTCATATTACAGAAAAATTATAATGGCTTTAGAAAAGAAATATTCAAGCTGATGCTTGAATCATGCTTGAATTGCTCTGTTCTGTCAGATAGACTAGACTTGAATACCAAAGTCATGAATACTAAAACTCCTTTCATGATGATAAGATTGCAATAATTAAATCTTGCAAATCTGAATGTGGGTCCTTCCTCTGTTTTTCCCATATAGAAAACTAGGAAAAGTCAAGCATAAGACATTTTCTCAAATACCATTCCTGATTTGGAGTCTTATCTGACCACTGCTTTGGCTACATCTGTTTCTCCTGTTCCTCAAGGCTATTCTCATTATTTTTCAAAGAAGACTTATAAACATTACATTATCTTGATGTCTAACCAACTGCTATTTCTTCCTCGCTAAATTTATATATTATTAATTATGGTTTATTATGTCACAATTGAATGTATTTATATATCAATCAAGTTTACAACCCCAAATAGCCATATTCATATGATATTGTAAGACAAACCTAATCAAACACATTAGAGCATAGCAGGCTACGCAAACCAGGACATTCTTTTATAAATCTGACCATCTGCTTCTATTATAAGGAATACACCACATAATAAGCAGGAAAGAGGAAAGATGAGAAAAAGAACCATAGCAAGCCCAAATTTGAAAGGTTATTCCACAATCTTTTGCAACTAGAGGAAGAAAGAAAAATGGCACCTCTCTGTTTCATTCTCTCTGCCAAAATGGATTCTTGTCTTGAATCTAATAGAGGAAGTGGTCATTGGATCTTTATAAACCGTGTCAGTATCTCATTCTGCTTGTGAGGGCATCAAACTAGTTTGGAAGTAATTGAGGCACACATACCTCTATCTGACAATTTCCACCATAGTCTGCCCAAAAGGGACATGGTGGCTCAATAGCTAAGACACTGAGTTTGTCAATCAAAAAGGTCAGCAGTTCAGTGGCTCAACTCCCTAGCGCTACGTATTGGAGTGAGCTCCCGTTCCTTGTCCCAGTTTCTGCCAACTTAGCAGTTCGAAAGCATGTAAAAATGGAAGTAGAAAAATAGGGACCACTTTGGTGGGAAGGTAACAGCATTCTGTGCACCTTCGGCATTTAGTCATGCTGACCAATGACCATGGAGACATCTTTGGACAGAGCTGGCTCATCGGCTTTGTAGCGGAGATGAGTACCACCCCTTAGAGCCAGAAATGACTAGCATACATGTGAGGGGAACCTTTACATTTTCCTTTACCTGCCTCTAAATATCTGCAATATTTAATAGTAAAACTGGCTCTGGTTAAAAGTGAAATCTTATCTCTCATATAATTTGTAGACATTTTGCTTCTTCCTATATGCCTTGTTTGAATGAGTTGACAAAATTCTCCATGCATCTCAGTAGTTACTCCTTAGGTTCACATTTCCATTAGGTTGCTTTTACATTGATCTGCAGCAAAAAAAAAAAAAAGCCAATTAACCAAATTAACCATAACCTATGTATTTTGGTGGGTTTACAAAGCAAACAAATTCACAGCTCCATTTTTTGTAAGCTTTTAAAAAGCCACTCAGATGGAAATGACACTGCAGTTGATTTTTCTCTAGGGCTGAACCAAGAACAATGAATTATTAATCTGCATGACAATTTTCATGATAGGAAGCAGTGGGAAAACTAAGGAGGAACTGTGTGTTTTAGAAATTCCCTGTTTGGGCTAGTTTACATTTGATTGTAGCTTTTATGAAACTCATTTAGAATTTATGATGGCCGTTATCTGAAAAACATTTTCCATTCTTCTGCCTTATGCAAACAATAGGCTTAACAAATCAAATGTTTGTAAAATGTATATATGTATTACAAGCCGTTACAGTTTTGATACAATGATGATGATTTAAAAGCTGCTATTTTAATTAAAGAATTTTTTCACAGTGGTTTTACCAGGTCAACCAACTGTCCAGCTACTGTAAACATATTTTCCTGGTTCATATATTTCCTCCCATCTGTTTTTTCAAATTAGCTATAGAAATGGTCTTATGTAGGAGTCGCATTAATAGCATCTTGGCTGATTTAGGATGTTGATGATTATAATGATGATGGTGAGGATGACAATGATTCTTATCACTTGTAGTTATTGTACAATCTCTGGATGCATCTTAATGTAGAAAAAAGCAGAATGATAATTAATTACACTTAATATAATAACAATTAATCAATAGGGATTCCATCATATTCCAGAATTCTCTGAAAGTATTACTTATCCAGTTCTTCGTCCTTTTCCCTTAGAATGTACCTGTTCTGTAGATACAGCTTTTTCAAAATATAGCTTCTTGCAATTCTGTTTTCATAAGCTCAGCTTTCATGGAAACAGAAAGAGACTAGCTACTTTTCTCGAAAGCAGATTTTACATATCTGCACAGCCATAATATTCTTGCTGCCTTCTTTTTTCTCTTCTGAAGAAATTTGAAAGGGAGGGATTTGAGGGCAAATATATTTCTGGGAATGCAATATATTGCATGCAAATATATTGGGGTGTGTGTGTCACATATATATATTGCTGAAACAACGAGGACACAAGCAACTTTGTCTCAATAAGTTAATTTCAGAAGTGGCTACATTCTGGTCTGATTTCTGCAATGTGTTGGCTTATTTAAGCTTTCTGAAACATGCCTTTTAAAGCTAACACAAATCCACATAAAACAATTTACAAAAGATACATTTTCAATACTGCCAGTACTACTGGAATGATGGGTGGAAAGTGTAATTAAACTGCATTTAAAAAACAATAAAGTACACGATGTAAACAAAAAAAATTCCTAACCCACTTAGTGTCCTGGATTAAGAATGTCATCTAGGCTGTGACAATGCTGCAAATATACACCTTCAGCTGGAACAGACTGCTCTACCATCAGGCTCAGAAATGGATGTGGGGCAATTTACTGTTAATAAGCTCCCACTTTCTTCCTTCTCGTCAAGATGCAGAACATCTAATGTAAGCCAATTTATTTTGGCATCTGAAACACAAATTCAACAAGCACATTCTCTCCTCCCTGGCTGATTTTAAAAGTAAGAGTTTTCTGTCTTTTCATGATAATGCAAACCAGCTGTTTGAGGTGACCTTCTCAACCTTTTAGCTGCTCCCTCCAGAATACAAACAAAACCCAACAATGTTTGACATCCCTTTTGTAGTCACTCTGAACAATATTACAAATGGCTGCAAGAATTATACTGGTCAGATTTCTTAAACCTGTTTTCACCACTGATGGGCCGCAGTTGCAGATTTTCTAGCCCTACTTCGAGATGCCAAAATTGTACCTAGCACCTTTTACAGATAAGGTTCTATGTCTTCTCCTGCCCTGTCCTTGTAGCTCAGATTTGCAGTCCAGTTTTTCCATATCAATTATTGCTTTACTTGCTATGTGTTATATTTTCCCTTTGATCTTGGAAAAAATAGCAACTAGCTTCAGAAATCAGCTGCTATTAAGCCTTTAACCACACCAATAATTATTGTTAAGTTCTGCACATGGGCGCAAGGAACGGAGACGAGACGGTGAACAGTGAACTTCAACTCTTTATTAATCATTCTGAACAGAGCAAAAACCTAGGGCAGCAGCAGCCCTTTTATAGGCAAGCTGCTGATCTAGTAACCAATGAGAAACGTGGAGTGTTAACCCCTTTAACCAATGAGAGTGGTTCGTTAACAGCCAATCAGATTCTCCTGAACGGACTAATCCGATATCGCTATTAACCAATGAGAATGGCTCGTTAACAGCCAATCAGATTCTCCTGAATGGACCAATCCGATATCGCTATTATCGGCCAATCAGAAGTGCAGGATTAGAATCCTGTTATTTTCTAAAGGTTTGATAAGACTTTATTTAAGCGTTTTATTAGTTCATAACAATTATAATCGAGTCTGAGAAGGATTTATCTTTCTATTAACAGCTAACTGGAAGAAAATAATTTTGACTTGCAACTAGAAGGAAGCAGGAAAGGCCTCTAATATGATTGATTTATTTAAGAAAATTAATATGGTATCCCATCTTGTACAACATAACTCTGAGGAGTTCACAGCAAAAATAAAAATATGTAAGAAAAAAAGATCTTAAAAAAAGAGCACCCAGCGCTCTAAAATATCAATACCCAATGACAACATAGCACACTAGAGCCTGTTTGGTCTAGAGATTAAGGCAACGGACTAGAAAGTGACATATTGTGAGTTCTAGTCCTGCCCTAGCCAGGAAAGCCAGATGGGTGATCTTGGACCAATCACTCTTTCTCAGTCCAACCACAAGACAGGATTGTTGTTGTGGGGTGAACAGGAGGAGGAAAGTGTGTTGGATATGTTTGCCACCTTCAGTTACTTGTAAAAATTGATAATAGAAAATAAATAAATATTCAAGGATCAAATATATGATCAAGAATAAAAGCAATAAATATAAAACAAATATCTGGAATAACAGAGGATATACAGAGATGGAGGGGGGTGCAAATGCTTTATGGAAAAACAATTTTTAAATGGATGAAATATTAATTTTGGAAATTATTAAACTTTAAAATGCAGTTTTCATTCTAGTTTTAATGAGGACCTGTTAACCACCAGAAAAATATTCTTGTAGTCTTTTCACATTTCCTTTTGCAATGAACTTCAAGAAGAGCAAAAAAACATCTAGAAGTCAAGGTTAAAGCAATCAACTGAACTGTTTAGAATATTAAATTGAGCAGCTATGGCATTTTGAACAGTGCTTCTATGCCAGTTTAGTTATCATTCCTATCATTGGCAGAAGCAGAATACTTCTAAATGCCAGAAGAAGAGAGAAGAGAAAGTAACAGAAAAGGATTGTTGAATTAATGCCCAGTTTATGAGTTTTCCAGCAGTAGCTAACATTGTTAAGAAACAAACAATATTAATGTACAAAAAAGCTTGTGTTATTAAGTTAAATACAAGTTACATTTTATGTAAATTAGAAAAATAACTGTTTGCAAATATAATATGAAATAATTACAGAAAAACAAATACAACTAGAAATTGCCTGAAAATATATACACTTTAAAGAACAAAATGCTTTAAAATCCTTTTCTTTGGCCAATTGTCAAGAAAACAATTATTAAGATAAAATGTATGGATCAACTTTTTCTGTGATGCCAGCACAAATTTGCCCATCCAATACTGTACAATAGTTCTCACAATTATCCTGTTCACCTTAAGTTTCTCATAGATTCTTTATGTTAAGGATATAACTTTGGAGTATGTATGAATTATCTTTTTTTAATGCTATTTTATTATATTATTGTAGAACATAAGTTGTATATTGCATTATTAGGTAGGGTAGTTTTTATGCAGTGTTGAATAGAGATTATTAAAACTCTTAATGTTTTAAGTTATAACTTAAACCTTTAAAAACAAAGGAAAAAAGTTTATATCAATATTTATTATGATTTCTAAAATGTTAATAAGTTTAACATTATTTAAATTTACAACTACTGCTAATTGTTTAATTCATATATGTATCCATAACAGCAGTATGACTACTGTAGAATCAGTCTCACAATTCTATAAATTTCTACCCAAATATAGCAATGTTAAGACAAGCCCAAATGAAATAAATTCATTTTTGAACTTTTGAATTATATCTCTAATATGACTAACTTGTTAGTTTTTAGAATGAAATTAAACAGATCTCTAGTCTGGTCCAGCAACACATAAAATGCCTTACCTCATTTGGATCCTGCTGGTTTCTCAGGGTAATCATATTCTTGATGAGACTGATAAAAAATCCATTCACTTCATCTCGTTTCTTATTTGGCAAAATGCGAAGTAGAGGGATCATTATAAATGGAAATGCAACTTTAATAGAATTTTGAAAGAGCAACATTAGCAGTTGTTCAATTATCAATTAATGCAATTACCCCTTAACTTCAGTCTATTCTTTCTTCTAAATTGAGAAATCTACTTTTCTCCCTTTTTAACTTTTTTTTAATGATCTAGATTATCTTCTTTAAAAAGTGAGATATTTTCAATAAAAAAAAATTAAAGGTTGTTCCAATTAATAACATTGTCTAAAATGATTTTGCTGCATTAGATGCTGAAGCACATTTAATGCATGACAAGGCTTTAAAAAAAGTCCCTACAAGTTGTGATGTATCATAGTTCTAAAACACGATTGGGAGGTTACAAATTCATATCCATCTTACTCTGAAATCCAATCTGCATCAGTCACTAATATCTGTATATTCTTCACAAATAATATTTACAGAGTCCTGAAACAATTAGAAGGCCTGCCTTATGGCTGTGGCAAGATTTTGTGGAGATGTACCATTTAATTAATGAACCATGAAGCAGAAGGTCAGAAGACTTTTCATATGAGGAATTTGCCCTGAAATATTTGTCCTTTATAGGAACTATCTGGCTGGTATTATTACTAATATCTTACTTATGTTCGCTGCACAAATTTGAAGCTTAATTGGTGTTCCTTATGTAAGCAGTTAGTACTTTAAAGTGAAGAACAATGCATTTCTGTTTTACGTTGTGGCTATTGTAATATAGATGGATTCAAAGTTTACTTGGAAGTAAATCACCATGGGAGGCATATTACCATGAGAATATTAATAAGATGTAAATAAAACTGGGACATTCAAGAATGAAGTTATAGCAACAAAGCCACCAAAATTACCACTTGCAAAAAAACAACATAGTAGATATTCGCTGTTCATTTCCACTGATGCTTTTTAATTAAAATATAAAGTAGCATTGTTAAAGAGATATTTTATTTTATGTTTATTTCAAATATTTAAATTTGTGGCATAATGCTACTTGTCACACAGTTACAGTATTTGATGGTATACCCTTTTCTTTTTGATGATTTTATATCAGCTACATCCAATCAGTATTACTAATAAAAATATTCTTAAAGGTGGGATAGAACTCTATAAGGACAAATCCGGGATGTAGGGGGAATCAGTTCAAAAGTTGGCATTCAAGAACAACAGGTAGTCCTTGCTTAATGATGGTAGTGGAGACTGGAATTCCCATCGTTAAATGATGCAGGTGTAAAGCATGATGTCACATGATTGTGTTGCCAGCAGTCCTTGTTGTCATCATTAAGTGAAAATTGTGGGTCATGAAAGAGGATCTCTTTGCATCTTCCTGCTGGTTTCCAAGAAGCCAAATAAATGGAAAAGCTGGCAGGAAGTTACAAGTCCTTAGTGATTAGTATACAGGCTGGTGGGTGGGTGAATGAGGTCAGAACATGGCCATGGAGAGCAGGGAAAGTACAGATGGCATCTGCCACACTAGATGAACACAGATGGGAGGTTACATTACTGGCTGCCACTTCATTTCACGGACACAACCAGCTGGGTAGGCAAGAGTGCTGCAGGTGGCCACACATTACACAGTATAAAATCCTGTGGATCTTGTATCCCATAGCCATGCTCCTTGAGAGAAAAGCAATGGGAGTAACTTGAGTAACCTTTGCTATTAACTTTGCTTGTGGAAGACTGGCAAGGAAAGTCGTCAATGAAGATCGCGTGACAAGGGGTGGGCTTCAAAAATTTTAGCAGCAGGTTCTCTGCCTGGTTGCTGGGTGGGCGTAGGCGTGGCCATGGTGAGTGTGGCTTAGTCGGCCTCCTGCACCACGGTGGGTGGGGATCATTTTTGCCCTCCCTGGGCTCCAGAGGCTTTCCTCGAGCCTCCGGAAGGACGAAAACCAATCTCTGGAAGCCAGAAATGGGCCCATTTCCAACCTTCCAAAACTTCTGGGAGGCCCATTTTTCGCCCTCCCCGAGTCTCTGTGTGCACCCCACACTTACCTCCATCCAAAACAGGCTGTGTGGGGACTCTTGGAACGGGAGGGGTAGACAGAACTGCACAGAATCTTAGCTGGGGCTCTCTCAAACCCCTGCAAATCCCCAGAAGCCCACCCCTGCATGTGACTGTGGGTCCCTGAAACTGTCTGTCATGCTTGAGAACTGGTCGCCAAAGGCCCAGATTGCATTCAGATGGCCACAGGGGCTCTGGGACAGACAGAATTCTGAGGACCCAGTCATAAGCACCGGTACCATTCATTTAGCACCATCAGAAACTGAATAGTCACTGAATAGATGGTTATTAACCAAGAATTATCTGCAGATCTCAGCCCATCTTGATCCTGCAAGTTTAATTAACCCATATCATGTACCCAGTAATTTATTTTGGAGCAGAAGAAAGAAGACAAGTAGAAAGCATTCCTCAAATCCCAGAAAGCTTCTTCTCCAAATATGGATGGGATTTGAGGAATTATAGAAACAGGAAATTAATGGATTACATGTAATTTCACTCTATTGAACAGAAAGATGTGGAGAATAGTTGTTTGCAGCAAAGGTCATCGGACACATCCTCTGTACTTTTTTTTTTTAGTTATTAAATCAAGGGAAAATAACAAGATTTTATGAAAATGTGATATCTCCCAAAAGTTTCCCAACTTTCTCAGAGATTTGACACCTTGCAAAGCAACTAAGAGGATGCTTAGGCATCTCTAAATGCAAATAGACATGCAGTCACATCATAGCTAACAACAGAAGAGCTAAGAAGTTTTTCCAGCTTTTGATACTTTCTTAGTTTCTTCTGATATTTCTCAAATGTTTTGATCATCCATTTGGATTAAATGTGGAGGAATAGATGCAGTCACCAATGTGAGATATACTTACCAGCAAGGATGAGAAGAGGTTTAAATATTAAAGGTTCAAAGAATCTTTTGGTGTACTTAACAAAAATGTCATTAGGAGTCTTCTGAGAATTAATATGGGTACCAAAAGCTATGCTTGCAACAATATCCAACATGAAGCAGCCATAGTTCCTACAACAAATTCAAAAACATGGAAGTTAACATGCTGTTTTTTCATTACATCTTATTTTTTTTGCTGCAAGGCATTTTTTTTTTTTGGAAGGGGGGGGTTGCATCAAAGCATTTAAAACTCATATCACAGTATTAAGAGTTATTTATAACAACTTGCCAGACGATATGTAGCTTCTTTTAATGATGATTTTTAAACTGTATTTATAATTCTTGTTTCATAGCAAAAAAAAAAAAAATCCTATACAATACTTTAAAACCATAAAATGGAAAACCACAGTTTCTTATGCATGGTTCTAAATGCAGTACCACTCATATTATCACAATAAATTCTGATGAACAGCTGGAAATCAGTTCATCCTACCTTTCTCTAAACAGAATTTTCAAATGATTGATTCATCTTTTGATGCTTCCAGGATCAAGTGATAATTGCATTTATGAATGTGACATCACAAATACAATTCCAGAATGGACCTTATTTAAGATGTCAATGGCAATGAAAACATTTTACATATTCAGTTGCCAGTCACTAGGTACCAAAATGAAATTAAAATTTAATTAAAATTAAAAAGTAGTATTAATTGCTTTTAAAAAATTAAAAAATGATATAAACAACAAATAGCTAAAGTCCCTTTCTTCTGCAGCAAGAGCAATGAAATCCTTGTGTTAACATGTAAAGTCAATATTTTTTTTATAAATACATAACCAATCCAACTTCTTCCAACAAACCATAGTCCAGGGTCACCATAATGTTCACCTGAAGTGAATCAAATCAGGAAACAAGTATTTTGGATCTCATACTTGTAACTGTGCAAGCAGAGAGGAGAGTTTATATAATCTAGGCTTATTTTTATTTATTTTTATTAAATTTATACGCCATCTATTTCACTATTGAAGTGATTCTGGGCACTATCCTACGGGTTCTCATGGCATGCAAATGTAGTTAGAATTTGGGTTTATTTCCTTTCTAATTTTTTAAAATTTCATTATAGACATTTATTGATTTGGATACCCAAGGACCCATCATTTTAGTTACAATTACTGTTTTTGAATAAATCATTATTACCAAATCAATAGAACAAATATATGCTTGCCTGTCTACTTTTTGAAAGTGACAACTGACAACAAAAAAAGGAAAGGAAAAATTAAAACATTCACAAAATAATTACATGTTTAGGATAGTTTGGCAAGTCAATGATGATAAAATTATCCTGTAGTACCTTTGAATGTCAAAAGCAGCACCAGATTCTGCATAGACCTTTAAGTTATTCAGCAGGATATTGCATGCCTCATCAATTAGCGGAGTCATCTATAAAGAAGCACATGGTCCAATTTTAAAATATCCTGCAGGAGCAAACGTATCTCAAGAGCCCCTCGTTGATGAAGGAAGTTATTTTCTCAAGGAAGAAAGTGAACTGTTACATTTATACAAATGAGATTTCATGTTTTAAAATGCTTTCTCATACTGAAATGCCCCAACAGTCTCCTCTATCTTGATAATTGTGATAATTATTGTTGGCCAAAAGAAAGCATTGGATTCTTTTTATGACAAAATGATACCCAAATTGTACATGGTTTTAGTAAGATTTGGAAGCAGGACTTGAAGCTTCTTAAATAATTATGCTTGAACAGTTTTTCTGGTATCAGAGAGATTTTGAGTTTTTTGTTGACTGGTTTAAAAGCAAGTATAAAGACAAAAATGAGATCTTTCTGCATAACACCAAGAGCATGGGTAAACATCACAACATCACAATGGGTAAACATCAAAACATCACAATGCTTAGTCTTGTTGCTCATCTACATCTCTTCCCTGAATTTCATCCACCCCAGTTTGACTCCAATTTGATTCAAGATTTCTGCAACTACAATATTTTGGTCCAGAAATGAGGCCAAAAGTTCTGTTGGCAGCAAGCAGTACCTATACAGAAAAACTGGCACCAATTATGCCCTAAAAGGAGGCTAGCAGGCAGGTTCTGGATGGCTTGCATATTAATGTTAGTCTCGCAGAAAAGCGGATTGCCCTCTATGACCTTCCTTGCTCAGCAATTTCTAGTAGCATTAGAGAATAAAATGATATTAATGTGACCCAGGAATGACCTTCCAAACCACTTACGTGACCAAAATTGTACAAACATCCCTTCCATTGAATCTTTTCGGTAAACAAAGGAAGGAGCCTAAAGATCCTATCAAGCTCTATCAGCTTCTTTGACAATCTTTGTTCCTGCCAGCAGGAAAGCCATTCTAGAATTATGACCTTTAAACTTCTGCTTCTGTTCATTAATCATTGTTTTTGTAATGCAGTTTGTGCTAGGGATGATATTTTTCCCTCTCCTTCCAATACCCCCTATCTGGTGTCTTTTGGTTTAGTAACCCTTTGCCCTTAAAAAAAAAAGGCCTTATCCTTTCTTACAGCAAATGCTACTTAGAAACAGGAAGAATTAGAAACCAAAAGCAGATTCAAGTAGATCTTGCTGACCAAGCCATTGACCAATAATATTTTAGCCAAACTGGTAATAGCTGCTGATACTTTTTGGTGAAAGATGTTTCTTTTCTGAAGTGTAGACTCCATGAATTTTTTTTTTCTTTTGCACTTAACCCCATCATACTGTAATATATTGGTTGTGCAAATGTTTACCATTCCAGCTTGGTATAGGCAGAAGAGAAAAATTGTTTTAAAAACACAAGCATGTTAGGTGATTCTGTGAGCACCCTATCACCATAAACTCTATTTCACCTTCCCTCCTCCATTAATTTTTGTGCAATTGAAGTTGATTTATTTATGCCAAAACAGTAATATTAATATTTATGTATGCCTGTATCTGCATTTGCATGGACACACACAAATATGTATATGTACATATATAGAAAAATATCTTATTGTCCTTATGCTGGATATAAATGACATGGATTCATTTTGAGACATCAGAATAATCTGTAACTCCAGTATTCCATGTTTACCATGTTTTGTGACTTTTGCCAAATCTGGTCACTGCAGTAAAATCTATTGGTTAGGCCAGGGCAATGCAACAACTAAAATATTCTATCCATCATTGTTCCATAGTACTAAAGAATCTCCTTCTCCCTTGGCCTAAATCTACATACGAGAAATAAAAACCAGATTTGCCTTTTCTTCTTTTTATTTGCCTTTTCTTCTTTTTAACTTATTGATGATCTCCTAAGAGCCAGTAGGAGAATTTTGATTTTCTTTTTTATTAGCTAAATCCTTACAGAAATAACAACCCAGGAGTCGGAAGAAAGCAAGGTGTGTGACACACTTCTCTCACAATCTTCTTCCTTCATCCAAGATAAGGTAAGTCAATTTCTACTGGAGCTCATTTTCTCACCCAGCGTTTCCAGGAAGGGTGATTCTTTGTCTTTTTCTCCTTCTTCATCCAGCAATCCTCCCTCCCTGCCTAAACCCTCCCCCTCTAGCTTTTTTGTAGAAACATAATCTTCTCTATCTTTATTCTACATAAAGACTTCTGCCTTGGGCTGCGGGTTGGACGAGAACACTTCCAAGGTTCTTTCCAGAGCTATGACCCATCACTTCCAAATTAAGTTGGGGCCCTGGCAAAAATGCTCCCCTTTAACATGGGTATAGAGTTAGTTAGAGCCTGTGTCAGCCTTGGAAGCCATATTTTACTTGGAAGATTCAAGGCTGCTGCCTCAAGGGAGGGAGGCAGCTGTCAGAAGTTCTAAACATTAACTCCCAACCACCAGTCATCAGTCAAGGATTATCTATGGATGAATGATGCTTCTTCAAACATCCTGCTTTCTTTGTAGAAGCAAGAAGTCTTAACATTGCTTGCTTGGAGAGGAGACTCGTATATCTTTTAACCTTACTTTGAATTCCTTATTTCCTTCTCTTGGTGGGAAATCTTGTCATGTATTGTACTGACTTAATTTTCTTCTTTTTCTAACTGGAACTGAATAGGTATGCACATTTTCACTGACATTCTCTCCAAATGTCCTGATTCACCACCTTTATTTGAATTAATTCTTTATATTAAGTATGTAGCAAATGTGTTAATTTCCCCATTGACTATCAATTACTTAAGAACCTGCTAGCTTTTAAATTGTGGAGTACTTCTGATTTCTGTGTTCGCTTGTAACCTACTAAATTTAACTACTAAAGACCAAGCAATTATTTGACAGCTTTACATTAGCCAAATATATTAGCCAAATATTATATAATGGATTCTGCTGAATGATGATGATTATTTATAGTTTCATTTTTTAATTTCCTGAATGCAGAAGCCTGTTTAATAATTTGTAGCATTCAGTTTTAGCAAAACTGGCATTCTGGTCTGATACATTGTACTTAAAGGAGCCCTACATTTTAGTAGTTCTATCTGCAAATTAAATCTTCACTTAGCTGAAACAGCAAAAATTCTTAGCCATTTGAAAGAAGGAAATGTCTCCCTTAATTATTCCAAACTTTTGTTAGCCCGCAGTTAACATTTTATTTTAAAAAGTTGTTAAGTGAAGATTTCACACAGCCGAACAAATTAGAAAACAGAGCTAGTGGCCACACGAGGTAATAGCTAAGTTGTGCAGTATTTTTGAAGGGTTTAGACCAATTTGTGGAGGTTAAGACAATTTGTGGCTGCATGTCAAGATGATTATATGCTATCTCCAAGTTCAGGCACATCATGCTTCTAAATTAACAGTTGCTAGGACACAAGTGGAACAGAAAGTTATGCTTTTATTTATTGAGGAATCTGGTTGTCCGCTGTGAGGAACGGAATGCTGTGCTACATAGACTTCAGTCTGATTCAGGAGTATTGTTACCACAACAGTGTTATCTGATGTATGTCACCTTCAACTTCCAGAATTTTCAGCAATACTGCAGTCATGCAGGCTAGGGAATTCAAAGAACTGAAGTCTATATACTTGATATCAAAGTGAGTTACACTGAACTTCAGCATGAAAGAGAACTGTAAAAAAACACTGAAGTATTTAATATTTTCCTTATTTGATAAATCATCAATTAAATTTAACTAATTAAGCATCAGCTTAATCATTGCCATGAAGATACCACAATCAAAGGCACAGACAGGGAAGGAGATTGTGACTCATTGTACTCTTCTATCTTTTACCATAGCTTTCTACCAATCCTCATTCTTTGTGAAATTTTGCTATCTGTAGCAGCAGGCACCTAATGTTCTGGTTTTCTTTCTCTATAGTTATCTTTCTTATGCACCTTTTAAATGTTTCCATCATCAGTCCTCTTCATCTGGCACTGATATCTGTCCTGCACAGTTCTTTGATACCCTAACAACTACTGTAGCCAAACTGGTTAGCAAGATGGGAGACAATAGTTTGATTTTTTTTTTAAAGCACTAAAAATATTATAGAATATTCTTGCTATTTAAATTATCAAAACCTTAGCAATAGTACTTAGACTTATATACCACTTCACAATGCTTTTATAGCTCTGTCTAAGTGGTTCACAGAGTCATCATATTGACCCCAACAATCTGGGTACTCATTTTACTGACCTTGGAAGGATGGAAGGCTGAGCCGCTGAGGAAGATGTAAAAATGGCATTCTCAAAATCTACAGTATTTGTATACTGTAATTTGTGTTTCCTGTTTTAGATTTTGCTAGGTAGTGCTAACCTGGCTAGGATAGGAAAGTCCATTTAGATATATTCACTGCTTATTTAGCACTGAAGCACATAAGCTCATTGAACAAACAAAAATTCAAGAATCTCCAGATGTCAAAAATCACATCCTGGCACTTTATATGTCATATGTGCCTGTTTCCAACTTCCTTTAATTATGACACCAGGTAATTCTCATCAGATTTCATAATTTTCAAACTGTGCCTAGATGTTATATTTCCAGCAAGATTTTATTTAAATTACTATTAAATTGTGATGAGACTGGAAAACCACTTCAGAGTACCTAGCTATATAGGTTAGGGCTGTGATTTTATTATGTATGTATAAAATGAAAGCAATATCACTTTTTCAATCAGGCAAAAGGAATGTCTTAAGCCACATCATAAATTTTATTGATGCAAGCTTAGTAAGTTGAAGAGCCTCCTAAAAAGTCAGTATTGTAATCTGAGAATAGAAGTACATAACCTGAATTGCTAGGGCCATACGTTAACCCTTGAAAAGTTGAGATATGACAACAAAATCAAATGATTATCATCATATTGTAATTTTATGGTGATACAAAAGGGAAATTGCTAAATATATGAAGGATGATTGTCATTATTTATAAACATAAATTAAAGGGTTATTTTTTTCCTGCACTCACCCACTATTTTGCCTGGTTCTTCCTACATCTGTAGAAAGCTAATAAAAAAATGAAGATGGTGGCTTTGTTCTTTTATACATTGCACTATCTTCCAATAAATTCTATTAAAATACATAGTAAACAAAATAACAAATAGGGATATAATGAAAGATATAAAACATAAACATAAAATTAAAAATTATCACCACAGTAATATAAATACCATATTTTTCACTGCATAGGACACACTTTTTCCTCCCCCAAAGTGGGTGGTAATGTCTGTGTGTCTTGTGGAGCGAATATTGCATCACGGTGCCATTCCTTTGGTGAATAGCATCTGGGCCTGTGGCGGCGAGGTCCTTTCACAGTGCTGAACACTGCCTCTTCTGTCTCTTTTGCACAGTGCAGGAGTCAATAGGCAGAGCTGGCATATGAAAGGACACCTATCTATGGTCCTCTCAGGCTCTGATTCAGAATAATTGTTTTCTTGTTTTCCTCCTCTAACCCTAGGTGTGCCATATGGTCCGGTGCGTTTTATGGAGCGAAAAATAAGGTAGATGGCAAAGTCACAATTCAAATATTCTTCTAAATAACTTTGAATGTGAAACTTCAGTCAAGTATTTAATCATGTAATAGTGTTCAATTATTTAATACTTTTCTTCTCTGTCATATTAATCATTACAATTTGCTAATAATTTTACAGGTTTCTGAGTACTATATCCCAGACTTCTGAGATCTGCATGGAGTTCCAGGAATTCAAGTGAGGCAATGCTATGCAGACAAATAAATATGTAGGAGGGTTTTTTTTGCAAATGATTTTATCCTATTAAGTTATTACTAATTTAACTCTGTAATATAAATGAGAAAGAACTTCATCAACTATATGTTCCAATTACTTAGGATTCTGCACCTTTGTTTAATCAATTTTCCATAGAGTGTGTAGGTAAAACTATGCATTAAACCACACATTGATAATGACAAGAGTACAGTCAGGAAAAATAAAAAATCAATATATTTTGGATGATGTCAGCTGAACAAAGGAATGAAGTTATTTATCAAGCCTGACAAGAGATTCTTAAACATAGGATATTCCATTCTTCTAGTCTATCCTGCAGCACTAAATCAAGCCTTCCTGTAGTTTGGTACAATATAATAGATAGATAGATAGATAGATAGGTAGAGTTTACTTGTCATTACACTCGCAAGCGGGTGCAACAAAATGAGGTGCTCTTCCACAAGTAAAAACTGGACAAACACCACTAAAAGAAAAAAAAATTAAATTAAATTAAAACTAAACACAGCCAACCATACAATGATCTCTATGCAATTTAAAAATGTAAAACCCCATTTCTCTCATTCACTTCCACATAAATCTTATGACCCTGCATTCAAATTCAAAACTGCACTTGGATAAAAACTGTTCTTAAATCTGGTCGTCCTTGTTCTTAATACCCTAAATCTCCTTCTCGATGGTAATAGTTCAAAGAGCTGATGTCCCGGATGAGAGGAGTCATTCAATATATTAAGTATCTTCCTCCTACATCTATTCCTATACAGTTCTTCCAGAGAGGGAAGTGAGCAGCCAATGATGTTTTGGGCCGTCTTAATCACCCTCTGAATTGCCTTTTTCTCTGCCACTGTGCAGCTCAAGAATCATACACAGAGACAGTAGGATAATATACTCTCAATTGAACTCCGATAGAAAGTAGTCAATAGACTCTCAGCCAGTTGTTGTTTCCTAAGAATCCTTAGTAAATACAACCGTTGTTGTGCCTTCTTAATTAAAGCAGCGGTGTTTGCACTCCAGGTCAGGTTATTTGTAATGATGGTCCGGAGAAACTTACATTCAACCACCTGTTCCATACGAACTCCCTCTATATACAGTGGTTGAATGTCTGCTCTTTTTTTCCTATAGTCCACTATAACCTCCTTGGTCTTCTTAATATTAAATAGAAGATTATTATTTTTGCACCAACAGGATAGCTGTAATACCTCATCCCGATATGCAGACTCATCATCCCCAGAAATAAGTCCTACAAGCGTAATATCGTCTGCAAATTTCATTATCCTATTGTTGGGATGTTTATTTGTGCAATCAGATGAATAGAAGGAGAACAAAAGTGGACTAAGGACACAACCTTGTGGAGTGCCAATGCTAAGTGTCTTGACAGTAGAAATATAGTCATTCAGTTTAACTCTTTGTGGACGATTTGTTAAAAAGTCCAATATCCATAAGCAAATAGAATCTGGAAAATCTAGATCTTTAAGCTTAGCTATTAATCTGTGCGGCATGATGGCATTAAAAGCAGAACTAAAATCTGCGAACAACATTCTTACATAATTCCCCGGTGTTTCCAAATGGGATAAGGCCATGTGAAGCACAGTGATAATTGCATCCTCGGTTGATCTATTTTTTTTGTAAGCAAACTGAAGCCCATCAAAAAAATCGGGAAGGCAGGAGATAATATAATTTCAAACTAGCTGCTCAAAGCACTTTATTAAGATAGAAGTTAGTGCCACCGGCCTATAGTTGCTTGGACCATTTGTGGGCAACTTTTTAGGCAGTGGAACGATGGTGGAAGCCTTGAGACAACAGGAACCACACATTGTGTCTAGGATCGATTAAAAATTCCGGTCCATAACTGTTCAGCACAATCTTTTACTACCCGACCAGGAATTAAGTCGGGCCCAGCTGACTTTCTGGAATTAACCGCCTTCATTGTCTGCCTCACATCCTGCTCATTCACAATGAAGGGGAGGCTCTGCTGAATAAATGATGGCAAAGGGACAGTTTCGGTTTGATGGATTTCAAATCGAGCAAAAAAGTTGTTCAACTCCTCAACCACCGCTGCACTACCATTCGCAGAGACCTTTTTTGCGTTATAGTTCGTTAGTTGTTGAACCCCCTGCCAAACCTGCCTCATGTCATTACTGAGAAAGCAATCTTCAATTATCCTCTTGTATTCGGCCTTAGCCTGCTTAATGCCTCTCCTCAAGTTCGTTCTTGCAGCACTATAATCCAGATCATTCCCAGACTTAAAAGCCTTGTTTCTTGCATACAACAAGTGTCTAACCTTCCCGGTCATCCAAGGTTTTTGATTAGGATAAACCCAGATTCGTTTATCCACTGTGACAGTATCAATACAGTGTGCCATATACCCTAACACCGCAGCCGTGTGATCGTCGAGATCAGGATGATCAAAAACTTCCCAGTTTGTCTGTTCGAAGCAGTCCTTTAGCTGCTCCATTGCTCCCTCTGGCCAGCTTTTCACCGTCTTAACTACCGACCCTGCCTGTTTTCTCAGAGGAATATACTCTGGGGCTAAAAGCAGGGACAAGTGATCCGACTGGCCCAGATGTGGTAATTGTAATACCCTGTATCCATTTGCAATATTCGTGTAGACCTTATCCAAGGTGTTCGACCCCCTAGTAGCACACCTTATATGTTGATGGAATTTAGGGAGGACCACACGAAGATCTACATGATTAAAATCTCCTGCAATAATGTATACAGCATCTGGAAATTTGCTTTACAAGTTGCCGATTTCATCACCCAAGAAGCCCAAAGCCAAATCTACATTTGCATCCGGCGGAATGTAAACAGCAAGAATAATAACAATGCTGAATTCCCGTGGAAGATAGAAAGGTCTGCATCTAACAGACAGATATTCCAGCTCCAAAGAGCAGTGATATATTATAACCTCTGAGTTCGTACACCAAGTCTCTTTAACAAACTTGCACACTCCACCTCCTCTACACTTCCCCACATTTCTGTCTCTGTCCAGCCGATGTAATAAAAAACCGTCCATCTCAATAACAATGTCCGGAATGGTGGGGTTCAACCAGGTTTCAGTGATTAACAACACACAACAGCTTTTCACGAACTTACTTGAAAAGACCTGCAACCTTAAATCATTCATCTTATTTGCCACGGATCTAGCATTAGTCAGAAAAAGACTTGGGAGCGGTAGCCGCTTCGGGTTTTTTTGCAGCCTGTATAAAACACCAGCCCTGCAGCCTCTTTTCTTCCCCCTCTCCCTTCATCTTCTTTTCCTTCTCACCCTCTCTCTCACCGGAACCACAATCCACAGAGAGTCGGGGAGCCTTGCAACTTCTGACGGTATGTTATGTTTCCAAACAAACTTAGCTGTTATCTCTTGTTTGCTTTGTAGTCCAATCTTCACAAGCTCACAATTGCTGTAGAGTATGTTCACCCCGCAGGAGGTATTCACAATACAAGATAATCCATACAAAAACATCCATAAAAAACACCAAGCCGAAGAGCACTGAGCTGCAGCATGTGAATGCGCGGCCCTATTTTCTTCCATAATCAATCTTAACATACTTCCATAAAAATGAATTGGAATGTCATTAAACATTTCAGCCATTTTAAGATTGAAGAACAACTACTGCTAATGCTTAACCTTATTATAGAATTCTTATATGCCACCTTTCCTGAAGAAGATCAGAAGTTTTAATGGAGATTTCCGCTCATTTTATCACTACATGATAAAAAGCTCAAACACACCCCAGATGAAACCTAGCTTCCTAATAAATGATAGCCGTCCATTTACTTGGAGCCAAGCCGTACTAAAAGCCTCCAATACAAAAAACACAATGTTGCCAGCCAATCAAGACAAAAAAAGCTACAAAACAGACAGAAGATATTAAAAACACCAATCAAGCAGAACCCAAGACCAATAAACACAGACCAAGACTCCCAACCAATCAGGATGAAGAAAAAACCATTCTGGCACAGCGTAGGCTAGCACCAAATTTAAAACAGAAACGGCTGTGAAAGTCTGACTCACAGACAAACACAATTCAGAAGCCTGATGATGGCAGATTAGATTCTGAACTACACACTCTCACCAACGTACCAACAGCCAATGGATTCCAAAGAAAGAATATTACCCACCTAATCCAAAAAGAAACCCCAACCAAAATCCAAGACAGAGAACAAGAGAGCGGCAAAGTCCTCCTCCCACATATAAAAGGCACTACAGACAAAATAAGCAAGATCCTCCAAAAACACAACATTAAAACAGCAGTCTGGGGAGAAGGCGGAGCTTCGTTTTGGCAATACAGCTGTGATCTCGGGGCTCTGAGATCGCAGCCGATATTTTCACCTCTGGTCGGTCCCAACGGACCTAACCATCCAGTAGAGATGGTGACTGTGAAGGGCACTGTCCCAGGATCCCAGAGATATCGCAAAATCTCTGGTTTGATCCAGGAGAAGCCCTTTTGCTGGTGGCGGAGAGGCAGCCTCCATAGCTGCTGAAGTCGGGACAGCTCCGGAAAGAAAGTGGCTGGAGTGAAAGTGTGTTGGCTGGGTGAGAAACTTCTTTTGTGTTGTAAATTCGTTGAGATTTGAAAGGGCATCCTGAATAGAGAAGAAACCTGTGAGATTTTTTTTTGACAAAAACTGTATGAGCGGCGCTTTTTAAAGTGACGTCAAATTGAGGCTTGGATCTTTTTTTCTCTTTCTTTTACTTTTTTTCCTGGGACTTTAGTGTGACTTTGTAGGTAACTGGATTGAATTTTCTTTTACATATATTTTTATGCTCTTGATTTTTTAATTTTCTTTTAGGATAGAGGCTCCCTTTGGCTATTTTTTTCTTTTTCTTTTTTTTTGTATAAATTATCCTTTTTTCTGGCTGGGGGGGGAAAGAGCATTAAGAAACCTTGTAACACTGCCAACTAGAGGCTTGAAAATATTTTATTTGAATTGGAGAGAATGGAAAGAAGACTCCTTCTCAAGGACATCTTAATGTGATAAGATAGAGGGAAAGCACAGCAAAATATTATTACAGGTGTTTTCCTGGATTCTTATCAATATTTCAACACTTGAGGCTTGGCTTTGAAGCTGCTGGAGAAGAGAGTCATAATAAGAGCCTTGGATAACTAAACAAAGTGCAGTGTGCTTTCTGATACATATATATATATATTTACTTGTGATACCCCTACTCACCAGCCTTTTTGTAAATTTTAATTCTAGCAATATTTTTATCTTTGCTTTTTATTTCAAAGGGAAAGCCTCAGAGCTTTTTCTTTATTTTTCTTTTTTTCTCCTTATCTTTATTGGGACCCTTTTGCTTTTTCTATTCATGTTTTTGGACCACTCTGATTTTCTTTTTTGATTATTGAGACTTCTCAATTGGATTAAGGTGTGAAGAACCTGAAGGAATCTCTTATTTTCTTTTTTCTTTTTGTTCTTTTTTTCTCTTAATCAATATTATTATTTTGGGGTTTTTTTTCTTTCTATTTTTTATTTTTTACTACTTCGTAATTGGATTAGGGTCTAGAAGAACCTGAAGATCTTTTCTTCTTCTTTTTTTCCTTTTTTTTCCTTTGGTTTTGGGCCTTTTACTATTGGATTTTTCCATTTTGGATTATAATTGGCTATTCTACCAGTTGGATTAAAAGTTAAAAAGAATTTGAAGATTTGGAAGCATTAAAATGAGCAGGAAACCAATATCATCTGGCGTTTCTACTTCTATCTCTGTATCCCCACCAGCTGGAGGACAACGTTTAATTCAGACAACGTTGAAGCAAGATAAAGAACAAGAAAAAGTAACTTTACAGATGATTATGCAAGGAATTCAAGATCTCAAGATAAAATCAGATACCATTGAACAAAGAATAGAGAACATTGAACAAAGAATGGAGAAGACTGATGAAAAAGTGGAAAATATGAAACAAATGATGGTGAAGTATGAGGAGAGATTCCAAAAAAATTGAGGAAGAAGGTAAACAAAGAGAGGAGAAGATTGGAAATATTGACAGTAGATTAACAGTGGTTGAACAGTGGTTGAACAAGAAAAAAGTGGGATGTTGAGCTGGGAGATGGAAAGGTCAGAATTTTATCTCAGATTTCAAAATATAGAAGAAGAAAAAGGAGAAAATTTGGCTGTGATAATGATAGAAATTTTGGCAGATGCTTTGGAAATTACAGAGGAAAAGATGATGGATGGAGTAGATGAGGTATATCGAGTGTATACAAGATATGTGATGAGAAATAAATTACCAAAGGAAGTTCATATTAGATTTACTAAAAAATCAATTAAAACACAAATACTACAAGTGGTAAGAGAGAAAAAATTGAAATACAAAGATAAAGAGATTGTGGTTTTAAAACAAATACCCAGAAGAGTGAGAGAGATGAGAAGAGAATATCGATTTCTGACCAAAATGCTATTGGAAAACAAAGTGAATTATAGATGGCTGATTCCAGAAGGATTAATGTTTATGTGGCAAGAGCAGAGACATAGAATTGATTCAATTGAGAAAGCAGAACTTTTCCATGCAGAATTTTTTGGAAGAAGAGAAGAGGAGGCAGAGAAGGAGGTCTCATGAATTGAGTTTCAAGAGCAACAACTGGAGACTGAAAAAGAGAAAGGAGCAGTAGATGGACAGGTGGATAGTAAAGAACGGCGTGAAGTGAGATCCACAAGAGTTGTTAGACCTAAATATAAAGCATAATCGTGGAAGAAAAAAAACTGATTACAATGAATATAAATGAACTCAATTCAGCTGTTAAAAGAAGGAAAACTTTTCATAAATTAGAGAAATTAAAATTCAATATAATTTGCTTCCAAGAAGTTCATATTAAAAAAACAAAATGAACAATTGTTAGTACAGCCAAAATTAGGGAAAATATTTACTTCTTTGACTCAATGTAAGAAAAGAGGAGTGGTTTTATACATTAAAGAAGCTATCCCAGCAAAACTGATATACACAGATGAAGACGGAAGAGTATTAATGGTGGGAATAATGGACAATAATATAAAAATATTCTTGATTGCAATTTATGCTCCGAATGATAAACAAGAAGAGTCTTATAAAAAACTACACATGAAAATAATTGGACTGGACTATGTTAATATAATTATGATGGGAGACTTTAATGGAATTGTGGACAATAAACTGGACTATATAGCAACAACAACAAAGCAAAATAGAAAGACTCTCCCTAAATCTTTTTTTTAAATGACAGATGAATTAACTTTAAAAGATATTTGGAGAGAAAGAAATGTTAAACCTAAACAATATACTTTTTATTCAAATAGACATTTATCATGGTCCAGATTAGGTATGATTTGGATCTCAACAGAATTAATGTCCAATATTCAAGAAACAAATATCGAAACAAGTACTTGGGCAGATCATAGCCCAATGACAATTAAATGGAAGGGACAAAAAAAAAGATCGAGATGGACATTAAATAATACTATCTTAAAGGAAAAAGATTTTATACAACGGATGGAGAAGGAACTGGCTTTTTTCTTTTGAGAAAATAAAAAAGAAGATACTTCAATGCAAAATGTTTGGGATACAATGAATGCATATGCTAGAGGTTTGATAATAGATTATACAAGAAAAAAGAATATTATGAAAAGGCAAGCTTCTAAGGCCTTGGAAGATGAGCATAAAAGACTTGAAAAAGAATTACAGAAAATGCCACAGAAAAAAGATATTAAATTGAAACTGGATGTAATTAAACATAAAATGGAATTAATAGAGAAAGAAGAACTGGCACAGAAAATTAGAAATTCTAAACAGAATTACTTTGAAGATGCAAATAAACCAGGTAGATGGCTAGCATATAAATTGAGAAGGAGAAGGAATCAAGAAAAATATTGAAGCTAATAGATGATCAAGACCAAGTTTGTTATGGTAATAAGGAGAAAAAGGAAATTATTCAAGATTTTTATGGGCAACTATATAAACAAGAGAATATTGATGAGGGAAAAGTCAAACAGTATTTACAGAATGCTAACTTACCGAAGATACCTAAAGAGACTGAAGAAATGCTAGAAAGCAATATAACAATGATGGAATTAAATGAAGCACTTAAGAAATAAAATAATGGGAAAGCACCAGGTCCAGATGGGCTTCCTGCAGAATTCTATAAAACATTTCAAGAATCATTGAGCATCCCACTATTAGAAGTTATGAATGAAGTTATGTCAAGGAAGATGATACCCAAAACATGGTCAGAGGCTTATATTACACTTATTCCAAAAGAAGAGGCTGACCCACTGCAAATGAGGAACTATAGACCTATTTCATTATTGAATGCAGATTATAAAATTTTTGCTTCAATTTTAGCAGAAAGACTTAAAAAATATTTAAATAATTTTATCCACCCAGATCAAAATGGATTTCTGCCAAAGAGACAAATCAGAGACAATATGAGAGTAATCTTGGACACTTTGGAATACTATGAGGCACATCCTGAAAAGCAAATGGCTTTGATATTCCTAGATGCTCAAAAGGCATTTGACAACGTGAACTGGAGATTTATGTTATTACTATTGGAACAGATGAGTTTTGCCAGAAAATTTATTCAAGCAATAGAAGCCATATACAATAAACAGACAGCAAAGGTAATGATGGAGGGAGAACTTACAGATTTTATTAATAGAAGAAAAGGCACAAGACAAGGGTGTCCCCTATTCCCTTTGCTATTTGTGTTGACTTTGGAAGTGTTGAATAGAAATATTAGGGATGATAAAAGCATAAAAGGAATGAAAATTAAAAAGGAAGAATTCAAACTACAAGCTTTTGCTGATGACTTTGCTTTTATTCTGGAAGACCCGCTAGAAACAGCTCCAAAGTTATTGGAAAAGATGGAGACATATGGTGAGATGGCTGGTTTGAAAATAAATAAAGATAAAACAAAGATTTTGACAAAGAACATGTTACTGAGACAAAGAGAAGAACTGGCAGACCTTTTGAAAATGCAAGTTACAAATAATATATCTGGGGATATATTTGACAGCAAGATGTAGCACATTAAAAGAGAATAATTCTATTAAACTCAAACAACAGATAGCTGCAGACTTGAAGAAATGGGAAAACTTGCAACTGTCATTAATAGGGAGAATTTCAACAATCAAGATGAATATTTTACCCAGAATTCTATTTTTGTTTCAAACAATACCAATTAGGCTTGGAAAAGACTATTTTGAAGATTTAAATAAAATCATGTTGAAGTTTATATGGCAAGGTAAAAAAGCGAGAATAAAGCTAAAGCTTTTGCAAGATGCTAGAATTGGAGGAGGTTTTGGCCTGCCTAATTGGGAATTGTATTATCAAGCTGCAAGTTTGATGTGGGTCAAAGAATGGATAACATTAAGAAAGCATAGATTGTCGACATTAGAAGGGCATGATTTGCTGTTGGGTTGGCATGCTTTTTTATGGTATAAGGGAACTAAAACACAGGGTTATTTTAGAAGACATTATATACGGGAGTCTTTGTGGTTAAACTGGGAGAAGATAAAAAAACAAAGTTATTTGAAAATTCCAGTTTGGTTATCGACTATTGAAGCATTTTCCTATCCTATAATCTATAAGAAGGAACAAACAGTTAGATATGGGGAACTGTTGGATGAAAAGGGTGGACTTAAATCGATCCAAACCTTAGAGGAACAAGGTATAAGGATGAATTGGTTTTCATATGCGCAAATACATTCAAGGTATGATGAAGATTTTAAAATGGAGGGATTCTATGATAAACAGACTGATTGAGATAAGATCTTGATGGGTACTGATGAGAAGATGATTAAAAAATTATATGGTTATTTACTGGGAATTAAATTAGAAGAAGAACAAGTTAAAGAAACTATGATTGTTTGGGGGAAGAATTTTGGATATAGGATTGATTTAGAGAAATGGCAAAAATTGTGGTCTCAAAATTATAAAATGACAATGTCAACAGCATATAAAGAAAAGATGTACAAGATGTTTCACAGGTGGCACTTTCCCCTGACAAGAATAGCAAGAATGTTTAAGAACAAATCTGAAAAATGCTGGAAATGTCATCAGATACCTGGCTCATATTACCATATGTGGTGGACTTGTGAGGACGCCAGAAAATATTGGACTAAAATTCGCATGTGGTTGGAAAAAATGACAAAGAAACACATAGATTTGAAACCAGAGATCTTCTTATTGGGAATTTTACCTGATACATATGGTAAAGATTTGAAATACCTGATTGTAAATGTATTAACAGCGGCTAAAAATTGGAAGAATGAGAAAATACCATTACAGGAAGAAATTATTAAGAAAATATTGGAATGTGCTGAGATGAGTAGATTGACATTTGAAATTTGAGAGCAAGAGGATAAACAATTTTATGAAATTTGGAATCTTTTTTATCAATGGCTAGATGATAAAATACGATAATAGAATATTGACACTATATTTATATTTTTAGGATTGATTTGGTATGATTATATGATTTGTTACAGAATAAACTGTTTAAAGTATTGTTATCTCATAAAGCATGAATGATTAAAAGTATAGTCAAAAATTTCTTTTTTTTTTTTGAGTGATACTAGGATATATAAGTTTGGATTGACAATATGAGTTGTTATGTAACATAATTGTAATTGAGACTACAAAATGAATGCACAAAACTGATGAACCAACCGACACACTGGATGAACATATGAGAGTTGATGTTTTAATGTTTTGTTTGTCTTGTTTGTTTGTAGAAAATTAATAAAATTCTTTTGAAAAAAAAAAAAAAAAAACCAGCAGTCTGCACAAACAGAAAAATATCCACCATCCTAAAACACCCTAAAGACAAAATCAAGTTAGAAAACCAAGGAGTATACAAAATCCCTTGCACCGCCTGCCCCACCACATACATTGGACAAACTAACAGAAGAATAAGTGCATGCATTGAAGAACATAAGAACTCAATCAAAAAAAAAGAACCAACCTCTTCCCTGGTCCAACACCTCAAAGCCACAGGACATGAGATTGACTTTAAAAATACCAGAACTATCACCAAAACCAAACAATTCAACAACAGAATAATCAGAGAAGCCATAGAGATAGAAAAACGCCCACACAGCATGAATAAAAGAGATGACACCTCCCGCCTACCAGCCATTTGGAAACCTGCCCTCATGAACAGATGAGTACCTAACATGAAGAATGACACCAGACCCACATCCACGAGGGCCATACCAGATTCCACCACCACACTTCCATGTAAAAAGTAGACTCACACCCACACAAAAGATGAGACACGACCACGGACCAGAAGCCGCATTGCAGCTGCATCACTACCCACTTCAAACCCCTCTGAGCCATTCGTGAAGTGAACTGATCCCCACCATGAAGATGCAGCACAACCACAAACTCGAAGCCAAACAGCAAGATCACAGCTCACCAGCTCAAATCCCCCAGCAACTAACACTAACCTGAGCACAACCGAGCCCCCACCTGAACAGAACACACCTCCAGCCAATCAGAACACAGCCAACCCCCCAACCAATCAGAACACAGCCAAACCCCCAACCAATGAGAACACACCCCCACCCAATCAGAACACAGCTAAGCCCCCACCCAATCAAGTTACACCCACACCAGCAGTTAAAAGGAAGAAGCAGCTGCAAGCTCACATCACTCTGAGAAGCACAAAGCTGAAGACACAAGCCTGAAGATGATGAATGAGACTTCATCGAAACATTGCCTTGATACTTAATCTTACACAGGAGAAAACCCAAATAACCAAAGATCCACATACAAATACCCACGAGAACCTCAGAAAACACACACACACACACACACACACACACACACACACACACACACATATATATTCTTAAGTTTTCGCGGGTACTTACATGTATGGCATTCATCTTAGTTCGGGTATTTTCCCACATCATAGTAGTTGTGCTTTTAAAGTTGTAGCAACGTTTCAGCAGAATCTCATCTGCCATCATCAGGCTTCTGAAAAGTGTTCATCTGTGAGTCAGACTTTTACAGTGGTTTCAGATTTGAATTTGGGGCAGCCTATTGCTGTGCCAGAATGGTTTTTTCTTCATCCTGATCAGTTGGGAGTCTTGGTCTGTGTTTATTGGTCTAGGAGTTTGCTGTATTCTGCTTGGTTGGTGTTTCTAATATCTTCTGTCTGTTTTTTGGCTCTTTTTGTATCTTGATTGGCTGGCAACATTGTGTTCCTGTATTGGAGGCCTTTAGTGCAGCTTAGCTCCGAATAAATGGATGGCTATTATTTGTTAGGAAGCTAGGTTTCATCTGGGTGCCTGGTTGGGGTGTGTTTGAGCTGGAGGTATCAGGGAGGATCTGTTTGTTCCCAGGTGTTTGCCTGGCTTGTGGTGTGGAGATTTTTGTTTGTTTGTGAGTGCAGGCTTCCAAATGATTGACAGTCTGGTGGAATCATCTCTTCTATTCATGCTGTCTGGTCTTTTTTCAATCTCTATGGCTTCTCTGATGATTCTGTGGCTGGGGTTTTCTACAGTGGCTAGTGTTTTGATGCCATTGAAGTTGATGCTATGACCTGTGGCTTCCATGTGTTGGACTAGTGAGGAAGTGTGTTCCAGTTTTTTGACTGCATTTTTGTGTTCATCCAGGCGGGTGCTTATTCTTCTATTGGTCTGTCCAATGTATGTGGCTGGGCATGATGCACAGGGGACTTTCTATATGCCTTGGTTTTCTAGGTCAATTTTATCTTTGGAGTTTCTAAGGATGGCTGCTATTTTTCTGTCTGTTTTGAAGGCAGTCTTGATGTGATGCCTGTGTGGTATCTTACTAATTTTGTCTGTTGTACCTCTTATGTAGGGCAGGACAGTTGTTCCATAGGTCTGTTCATCTTCTGGGTCTCTATTATGTCTCAGTGTGTTTTGGTGGATCAAGCCGGTGATTTTGCTTTTGTGGAAGCCGTTGGCTGTCAGTACTTTAGTCAGGGTGCTTAGCTCAGTCTTGATGTGTTTCTTGTCTGCCAGGCGTTTGGTTCTAGTAATTAGTGTTTTAGCCACAGAGTTTATCTGTGCTGGGTGGTGGTGGGATTGGGCGTTGAGGTAGCGGTTAGTGTGTTTTTTCTTCTGGTATACGGTGTGTCCTAGTGTGCCATCTGGTTTTTTTTTTTTTTTTTTGTAGATTAGTACATCTAGGAATGGTAGTTGTTTGTTTGTTTCCGTTTCCATGGTGAACTTGATTTTGGGGTGTGTGCTGTTTAGGTGTGTTAGGAAATTGTTTAGGTTTTCTTTTCCATGGGGCCAAATCACAAATGTGTCATCAATGTATCTTAACCATAGTTTCGGTTTGTGGATGGCATTGGCCAGGGCTCTGGATTTGAATTCTTCCATGAACAGGTTTGCAATGATGGGTGACAGTGGTGATCCCATAGGGACTCCTTCAATTTGTTTGTATCTTTGTCCTTTGTATATGAAATATGTGTTGGTTAAGCAGTGTTCTGTTAGTTCCATGAGGTGTTTAGCTGGTTGGTATTTATTTTTGATGATTTCAAGGGTCTCTTTTATCAGGACTTGAGTGAATAGTGAAACCACGTCGACACTTACAAGCAGATCTTCTTGCTCCACATGTACATCTTTGATCATTTCCAAGAAGTGGTATGAGTTTTGTACATGTGAAGCTGCTGTTTCAGAGCTGTAGCTCTTTTGCTAAGTGTTTAGCTAGGTTTTGTAGTGGTGCTCCTCTGGAGCTGACTATGGGTCTGAGAGGTATGCCTTCTTTGTGTATTTTTGGGAGGCCGTATAGTTTGGGGCATCTGGAAGATTTTTCTCTTGGGATGATCGTCTGTTGGATCTCTTTGATCATGTGGCTAGTTATAATTTTCTTCTTGGTTAATTTTTCCAGATATGTGGTTGGGTCTGTGTTTATGGGTTTGTATGTGGGGTCTTGGAGTAGGTCTGTTAATTTTGTTTCATAGTCTTTTCTGTCCATTACTACTATGGCATTCCCTTTGTCTGCTGGGAGGATGATTATGCTGCTATCTCTTTTCAGGGTTTGTAGCGCTTTAATTTCTTCTTTCTGCAAGTTGTTTTTGGGTGGTTTGCTTGTGCATAGGATGTTGGTAATTTGGTGTCTTATTTTATCAGATTCATCTGTATTTAATTTGGTTAGGCTGGATTCTACTGCACATATGATGGATTCTCTGGGGATTTTTTTGGGTGCTATGGCATAATTGAATCCTTTGGTTAGGACATCTGTTTCTGTTTTGGTGAGTTCTCTGTTGGAAACGTTGTACACTAATTGTTTCAGGTGTTGTTGTGAGTTGTTGGGGGTTTTCTTGTCATGTTCTAATTTCTTTAATTTTTTCAAGAGTTTTTCCTGTTTGTAAGTGGTTTCCTGTTTGTAAGTGGTTGTGTGTGTATACACACACACACACACACACACACACACACACACACACACACTGTAGAATTCTGTTTGTACATATAACTCTTTAATTGTGTGTGTGTATTCCACAAAAGAGATTTTTTGGTTCATTTTTATATCCTGAAATATTAGGGTAGCTGTTGTGAATGAATAATGCCAAATAAAGTTATCTTAAGCTTGAAGTCAAGTGCAGGGTTCTGGCCCTGCACTTTTGATTGGGGGGGGGGGGGGGGGAGATACAGAGGAAGACGAATTGCAACTAGAGAAAAATCTTTTTGAAGGGACTGATAACGGAACTGAAACACAGGAACAGGAACCGGGGACGGGAGTGAGTTCACCTCAGGGTGTGGCCAGTGATATTGGTGACGACGGAAATGCGAACTCTGAACCAGAGGCACCCCTATCGTTAAACAACGATCTACCTCAGCAGAAGTGCAGCCAATTGACAGGCACTTTGCGAAAATCAAAAAGACTGATAAAACAACCGTCCTACCTCAAGGACTATGTAACCGCGCCCCGTAAGCAGAAGCCGGGGGAAAAGGGTGTTGTGAATGAATAATGCCAAATAAAGTTATCTTGAGCTTGAAGTAAAGTGCAGGGTTCTGGCCCTGCACTTCTGATTGGCTGTTAATGGCAGGATCGGATTGGTCCGTTCAGGAGCATCTGATTGGCCATTAACAGGCCATTCTCATTGGTTAATGGAGCTAGCGCTCCAGGATTGCTATTGGTTGAATAGTTAATAAGTTGCCTATATAAGGAAGGCTATAGCAGCCCTTGAGTTTGAGCTGTCACACCATGTAAATAAAGAGTCTGAAGTTCACTGTTTCTACCGGCACGTCTCCATTATTCGCACCCATGCTCCAGACTTAACAGTAGCTGTTTGCTATCCTACAGAAAGCATCCTAAATCAATAATTTTAAATGTAACAGAGAAGTGGAATAAGTTTCCAAGAACAAAATGGCATATTAAATCTGACAATCTCATTTTGTGTCATATTAATTTTGTTCTTTGGTTTTTAAGATATATCCATTATTTTAGTTCACATTTAAATATTTTCTGATTTTCAAAATATACAAAACTGAAATGTAGTTTATTAGGCATGCTTTTTCTGTTCTCTCTCTCTCTCTCTCACACACACACACACATATTTTCAATGTGAAAATCTGCAAAAATTGCATTTATGAATGTTGTTAACCAAAATGTGTATGTTTGGAAAAAGTGTGTGCTAATTTCAGTGCAAACTCTAAACAATTCTCAAGTTCAATTAACCAGAGAGCTAATGTGGCCTAGATACCTGAACACTGAATTCTAAACTAGCCTCAGCCATAAAACCCTGGAAAAAAGTGAGCTTGATAGATCAAAAATGAGAAACTGAAGGGAATTAAATGTGTTGCTAAATATCAAGCTGCTAAGGAAGTTTATTCATAAGTTTGTAATGAGGTCCTGCCTCTTCATTACAGTCCTGCCTCTTCATTTCAGAACTGGAGCTGGGCAGAGGTGGAGAATGGGGGGGGGAGGGGGGAACGGACCACAGGTGTTACTGAATGAAAGGACTATTTGTTCTGGATAAAATCACATTTCCGTGAAGGAGTAGATATATAGACCTGGATCAACTGTGTCACAGAAGCCAGTTTTGTTGATTACACAAAATATATCTTTAGACCTGTTGATGTGTTCACTGGATTGGAACAAATGGGATTTTATAGTTCCTTGAGTTTTCTATCTTTATTTTGCTCTGCAAATTGCTCTGTAATATTTTGTGAAGGACAGTACACAAATTAAATAAATAAATCTTTTTCATAAACTTAGCAAGGTTGTTCAACTTTTTGATATAACCCACTGTTTTAGGTTCCTCCATGATAATGTTGAACTTTAACCCTTCAGTTTGAAATCGCCCATGCTTCATTCCTGCCAGTACTTGTTTTCAGCACAGCAAATGAAGTAAAATTCCACAAGCATGTTTTGTGTATTTCCTAATAACAGCATGCACCTAGCTTTATGAAAGGCTGAGAAAAAAACAAGATAAATGCTACTAAGTTCAGATTCCTTTAAAAAAAAAAAAATCTCTATCTGCAAATGACGGACTGAAGTTATCATTGTTGACCTGTGCTGTAAATACAATTTTTAGAGAGCATCTAGAGACCCTAGCCAGAGAGATTTTTGGGGGGAACACATTCATTTTTTACATAAATAACTGGAAAATATACATTTTACATGAGGCCAGGTGCTCATTAAAGAGTTTGCTGCATTTTGCCTACATCAAAATCATCACATAGATGGAACAATAATCTGAAATGTACATTTGAAAACCATGAATGTGTCAGGGCAGACATATGAAGACAGCCAGCAAGAAAGAGATTGCAGCATAAAATATAATGTGGGTAACATTGAGTAACTACAGAATGTGGTCATTACGGGGATAAAAGCCAACAATCCTCAAATATTCTTTGGTTGGAACAGAACTAAAGCGTCTTATCATGCTAAATACTGAAATGCAGGACAGTTTTCCTCTGAATCTCACACTTTACATAGAAAAAATAAAATGGAATGCAAATAGAAATTGAACTGTCTCCTGTTGTCCCTTTGCTTCTGTTTTGTTTTTTATTGTGATTGGTGGGTTCAGATGAATAGCAACACTCCTCTAGATCAATTCAAATATATTTTTGAAAAAAACCTTGGCTCCAGGTATCAGTCACATTTACTTTTAAGATAAAGCATTGCACTGCCTTGCATTCCCTTTTGTTATTTTGATCTTTGCCCCAACAAACCCTTGCATTTTGTAGCTCTTCCATGCATGCTTTTAATTCCCAGTGGGCTGTTTGGTGGTGTCAGCCTCCCTCGTTTCTCTTTATTTTGCAGTTCATGCAAATGTTATGGTTTTCTTCTCCCTGCTTTCTCTGCATAGATGGTGGTGTTGTATAAGCTCTGTATAACATACTTGCCAATCTTTTTAAGATTTTGTAACCTGTGATTTATGTTGTATGAATCTACTCAATTGTGGCTTATTTATAGTTAAAATGACTTGCTATGAAGCATGAATAAAATTATCCTGCTGTTGTTTTTTAAAAGTGCAATTGTTTATAATTTTCCTCTGAGACTCCTGCTCCTTTTCCTCTCTGGACACTTTTTGCTTTCTTTCGTGCTGCTTAAAAAGCAACAGTGTGAATTTTCCTCTTGACTTAAATAATTAACTCTGTAAACAGAGAAATCTATCCCTCCAAAGCACAATATCCAGGAACTATTTGTCCTTCTAAAGTGTGTCTGGCTCCTGCAAGCAGGCTCTGGCTCTGCGCATACCAGGGGTTTTATCTTTTGTTAGGTTTGAGGAAGGGAAGGAACGGAGGCAAAGATTTGTCTTGTGCCAATGACCCATAGTAAGAGGGATTAATTTCTTTCAAGGCAATACAAAACTCTCTTCTTTAGCCTCTCTTCCTCCAAATTATAGAGCATTTATTTTCATTTATTTCTTCCCTTACTTTAAATCCTGTCAAATTCACTATCAAACCAGAGAGTAAGCTAGTTGTCTAGGTGCATTACCAATGATATTGTCAGTTCTGATTAATCAGGGGTCCTTGGCAGGCTTATGGCCAATTAGAATTTACCATAATAAGGGGGTGACAGCTGGTGTTGCTAAGCAACAGCTGTCTATAGAACTAAAGAAGGCAGACACATTTAGATGCTACTGTCGAGTTCGACAGCAGCATGTCAAAATAACAGGCTTTTGTCCAGCAATTTTATTTCCTAACCAAAGAACAGGCAATGGAGTGAGAAACATATTTCCTTTTCAAGAATATGACTCTGAGGGGGGAAAATGATCTTCTTCTTATATCCTTTGGAGATGAATTTCCAGCAATGGAGATGCTATCCTCATTTTAAATTAAGAGAACATATTAATGAACCTGACGTTTATCCCACCATAAATTAAGTCTCCAGATGCTTGATGAGTGGATATAGAGAAATCAGCTATTAGACTAGTGAGCAAGAGAAATTAACACCCCCAAACACTTTCAGATGCCGTCTCTATAAGTGCGCTATAATCTGGAAAAATTAAGTCTGGAACGATCTGTTTAAAAGACAGCAAGAGTTCTTTTTCTAAGACAGGCAATGGTTAAAGCCAAGTTACCAATGAAAGATTAATTACCATTCCTTAGCAGTTATCTAGGCAAATCCCACTCTTAGCAGAAAACAGGGTCCAAATTTTCAGTTGGTTTGAATAAAATAGGTATTAGGTTAATGGGATTATATTGCATTTCAAGTTCTTGTGTTAATCTGAGCTGGAATTCAAGAACTATTGCTTTCCTGGAAAAGCTCAATAATACTATGCAGTTGGCATAGTAAAAAATCAACATTTTTGTGGGGAGCTGGATAAAAATAGGCATGCACAAGAAAAATTCTCATTTTATTTGTTTGTAAATACTGTTTTATATGTGTGGGCCCAGAGAGTTATTCTTAGAAATACGTCTGCATATATTGCAACAAGTCATATGAAAACAATAAATAAACAAACAAATGAAGGGAATTAGAGAAATAGCTTCAGGCAGTTCTCATTTAGAAAGCTGAAGTAAGATCATAAATACAGTTGCGATTTCTCTAAACATCCATTTTGTTTAACAACGAAGTTAATCTGTGATAACTATCAAGTTAAACTGTGATAGCTAAATGAGGTCTATCAGCACAAGCTTTAATTTAAGGGTGTGTTGTGAATGAATAAATGTTAAATAAAGTTATCTTGAGCTTGAAGTCAAGTGCAGGGTTCTGGCCCTGCACTTCTGATTGGCTGTTAATGGCAGGATCGGATTGGTCCGTTCAGGAGAATCTGATTGGCCATTAACGGGCCATTCGCATTGGTTAACGGAGCTAGCGCTCCCGGATTGCTATTGGTTGAATAGTTAATAAGTTGCCTATATAAGGAAGGCTATAGCAGCTGTCCAGTTTGAGCTGTCACACCATATAAATAAAGAGTTGAAGTTCACCGTTTCACCGGCTTGTCTCCATTCTTTCTCGCCCATGCTCCAAACATAACAGGGTGGATAACCTGCAGGGCCGCTGAGAGGATTATTAAGTGCTGGAACAAGACTAAATGGGTCCTCTCACCTACACATTAAGTTAACATCTCCCCTCCCCACCACCCTGTGGATTTCACATTACTCCTGTTTTTCTTTTTAAAAAATTGGTTTTGTAAAGAAAAATTTTTGTTTTAATTCCTCTTCATGAACCCCCTTTGAGCTCCATGAGCCCTGGAACAATGTACTGGCTGACTCTCCCTCTCCTCAGGCCTGCTAACCTGCAGCCAATTCTCTTTTTAGGAGACTTTGAAACCTCCTCTAACATTAGATATTGAAAAGTGACAGCACTATTTCCCACTATTTGAGTTGGGAAACAGATGAAGAAATATCAAATTGTAGGGACTGATGTCGACAAAGCAGTAACAAGCTCTGTTTGGGGCAGCCAGAATGGTTGTGCAAACACTGGACAGGTGCCCTCTTATCACAAGGCTGGGAAAATGTCTACAAAAGACAGCAGGAAAAGTTTAGGGATTTAAAACTTGAGGGGGAAGGGAGAGAAGAAACAGCAAGAAACAGGCAGGCAATCTAATGTATGTGTTTTGCATATATATGATTTCTTTCTTAAGCTATGAAACATCTGTTATTGGCTATCCTAGTTGATTTTATGGACAGTAGAAATGTATTTTTGTGTCCAATATGCAACCTGAGATTTAGGTTAAAACAGAGATAAATTAAAAACTGAAGAACACCCCTACCACAACAAAGGCCAACTCACATAACTGATGTGGTCCACATAACGTAGTTTGTGACCACCAAATATTAACATACACAGCTCTTCCTATTCTAACACAAGCAATCCAGAGATGGATTCTCTTCATTTGCAAAACACAGAACATAGATTCCAGCTATTTACTCTAAGCCTTTGTTCTCAAAGGTATTTTTTTTTTAAAGAAAATGCACTTTTAATGATACATCATTGAGGAAATCTCAATTTTATATACTAAATATGAAGTGTTCAAAAGTTGTGGTAGCTTTACTTTTTGGGGCACTCTAAGGAAACAAAATGCATAATGTCTTGTGGTTACTTCAAAGGCCAACAAATGCATTTTTGCATAAACTTTCACTATCAAAGGCTATGCTCCAAACATAACACTGGCGACGAAGGTGGGATATGGAGACGTCAGAGCTGACTGAACAAAGAAGAAAATAACTGAGCACGTGACTGACAACGCACAACGGCGGAACCATGTCCGGCGGCGTCATACCACCCGCTCCGTTCGACCCAGCGCAAGAGGACTGGGAGTCCTACATGGATTGTTTCCAAATGTTCCTGGAAAATAACAATTTGAAGGATGCCACAACCGGGAAGAAACGGGCGGTATTCCTAATGCATTGCGGGCCAACCATATTCAAGATGACCAAGGCCCTGGCAAAACCGGCTGAAATGAAGACTATGGACTGGGACGTTCTCGAACCCCTTCTGAGGGCCCACTATGCACCGATCATACCAACGCTTGTAAGGCGGCACGAGTTCTACCAAAGAAACCAGCGGAAAGGAGAGAGCGTTGCCGATTTCGTCGCAGACCTCCGAAACCCGGGAGGCCTCTGCGGGTTCGCTGACCTGGAAGAGGCTTTGAGAGATCGAATAGTCCTGGGACTAGATGCACTAAACGTACAGAGTAAGCTGATGGCGAAAGGCGACATCAGCCTTGCCGATGCCATCGCTGATGCTACTGCAGCGGAAGCAACCAGGAAGTCGGCTGCCCAACTACGTTGAAACCGCGCTCTGGTACACCAACTGACCAGCGAAATTTCACCCAAGTCAGAAGGACAGCTTCTGACGACCCACCACGAGGACCTCTCTTCATCATCAGACAGCAATGAAGAAGAGGTCCATCGATTGCGGTCCGATCGGGACCAGTACCCGAAATCCCTGCACCCATGCGCTGGCTGTGGGGCCAACCATTCCAGGTCCGAATGCAAATTCCGCGACGCACTCTGCCATGAGTGCGGGAAGAGAGGCCACATCGGACGGGTCTGCTGAAGCTTCCAAGGACCTGGCCAGGCCTCAAAGGGGGCTAACTATCACCAATCGACAGGAAACCGTCCTGTAAGGCGAGAACCATTAAACAACTCCTACAGAAACCAAACCTTGAATCGCCCCATGAAGCGAGAAGAGGCTCACCAAACTATCACTATCGGTCATGCCTCTTCCTTGGATGCCAAGAAAATCCGAATTTCAGTGGCCATTGAAAATCAGCCTTGCCAAATGGAAGTCGACTCGGGATCGTCTCTCTCGATGGTTTCCTGGAGGACCCTCAAGCAACTCATCCCTACTATCCGGCGCCAAGACCTCCGTTCCCAAAGACTTATCCTTAAAGACTATCAAGGGAATCAGTTTCCTGTCATTGGATCCAGCCGAGTCCGGGTCTCATTCAAGAACCACACAGCATACTTACCTCTGACTGTGATCGACAAAGATCGGCCTAGCCTGCTAGGCCTCCAATGGTTCACGCCACTCGGCATTGAAGTGGCAGGCATTAACTGAATCGGCGGCAGTGACTGGGAGGAGGACCTCGTCCATGAATTCAGGGACATCTTTGCGGAAAAACTAGGCAAGTACAAGGGGACCCCGATATCGTTCAGTCTTAATCCAAAAATAGCTCCCATCCGCCTTAAGCCCCGTCGAGTTCCATTTGCCTTAAAGCCGAAAATCGACGAACATCTTGATAAGTTAATAGCCCAGGGAGTGCTAGAGCCAACCGATCACTCTCCCTGGGAGACCCCAATTGTGACACCAATTAAGCCGGATGGTTCGATTAGAATTTGTGGGGACTACCAGGCCACCCTGAACCACGCCCTACAGCAAAACACTTATCCGGTGCCAGTGGTGTAGCACCTCCTCCATTCCCTGGGGGGGCGGAAAAGTCTTCGCTAAACTAGACTTAGCTCAGGCATATCAGCAACTATCAGTTGATGAAAAAACAGCACAAGCACAGACGATTGTGATGCACCAAGGTGCCTTTAAATGTACCTGGCTCCAGTTCGGAGTGAGTGTATCCCCAGGGATTTTTCAGAGCCTTATGGAAAGGCTACTACAAGGGATTAAAGGCGTGGTCCCTACTTTGACGATGTGTTAATTGCCGCACCTACTACAAAAATCTTACGAGATCGCTTAAAATTAGTTCTACAGAAATTCAAGGACGCAGGTCTTAAAGTGAAAAAGAATAAGTGTAAACTGTGTACATATCGTGTCAAATTTTTAGGGTATTTAATTGACAGGGTATTCACCCTACCGACAGTAAATTGAGAGCAATAAAAAATGCTCCCAGACCCCGGAATAAGGCCAACCTCCAGGCGTTTCTAGGCCTTATCAACTTTTATAATGTATTTCTGCCGCACAAAGCAACTTTCACTGAACCTTTACATCGTTTACTAGACAAAAAAGCAATTTGGGTATGAGGTCATAGAGAAGAGCAGGCGTTCCATAATGTGATAAAACTACTGACTTCTGACACTGTACTCATGCAGTACAATGAGACCTTGCCGTTAAATATCACGTGCGATGCTTCGCCTTTCGGAGTGGGCGCCATTTTGAGCCACGTATTGCCTAATGGTAGCGAAGCCCCTGTTGCCTATTTTTCAAAGACGCTTTCAAAAACTGAGCGAAATTATAGCCAGATCGATAAAGAAGCCCTTGCGATTGTGTCTGCCGTTAAAAGATTTCACGAGTATGTGTATGGCCGGGCTTTTACTATCGTGACTGACCACAAACCGTTGCTGGGGATAATAGCTGGAGATAAACCGACTCCCTATATATTATCTCCTAGGATGACTCGCTGGTCAGAATTCTTGGCTGCTTATAATTATCGGCTGCAATACCGCCCGGGGAAAGCCATTCCCAACGCCGACGCATTGAGCTGAGCACTGCTTCCAGAGACTCTCGACGACCCCGCGCCTACAGTAACCACGTTGCAGATCGAGACACTTCACACACCGCCATTTACCGCCCATGATATCGCGAGAGAAACAAGACTTGAACCCACCTTAGCGCGAGTCCTCAGTTGGGTGGAAAGCAGATGGCCATTGGACCAAATACCAGACGACTTCGCACCATTGAAAAGTCGACAAACAGAGTTGTTTTCTCAAAAGGGCTGTATCATCTGGGGTGATAGAGTCATTATCCCAGAACGACTCCAACAAGCAGAACTGAGAACCTTGCACGATGGCCATCCTGGCATCGTGCGCATGAAAGCCCTCACACAAAGCTACGCATGGTGGTCAGGCATCGACAAGCAAATCGAGACTTGGGTCAAAGCTTGTCATAGATGCCAAGAAGTAAGCAATGTTCCACCAAAAGCAATCCCAACCGAATGGGAGACATCACGGGGACCCTGGTCCCGTATTCACCTGGTCTTTGCTGGGCCGACCAAAGGCCACACCTTCTTGTTGACCATCGATGCCTACTCGAATTGGCTCGAGATCCACCGTATGAGGAACACGACCACAGAAGCGGTCATCAAGAGACTGGAAAGACTGTTTGCAACCCACGGATTACCAGATGTTCTGGTATCCGACAACGGGCCCCAATTTACCGCGCTGTCCTTTGAGCTGTACCTGGCTGACCTCAGTATCCAACATGCGCTCACTTCGCCTGCGCACCCTGCGGCCAACAGTAGGGCTGAGCGCATGGTCCAATTCATCAAGAAAACGTTACAAAAAATAGACGAGAAAATCAACCGAATCCTTTTTCTACAGCACATCACACCTCACAGCATCACCAACAAAACTCCCGCCGAGCTGCTAATGGGACAGAAGCTCCGCTCCCACCTCGACCGGTTACACCCAGCTTACGAACCGGAAAAACCACTCAGATCCAGCGGCCGTTGCCGTACCTTCCAGGTAGGTGATTTGGTGTATGCTAAAAACCTATCGGGCGATCCGCTGTGGGTAGAAGCGACGGTAATCCGTGTAACCGGCCCAAGATCCTACCTTGTACAGTGCCTTAACGATAGACTTTGGAAGCGCCATATCGATCACTTATGATCACGGCTCCAGTCAGGCAATTCCGAACTCCCTTATGACCAAACTTGGGGGGGGGGAGATACAGAGGAAGACGAATTTCAACTAGAGGAAAATCCCTTTGAAGGGAACGATAGTGGAACAGAGACACGGGAACTGGAACCAGGGATGGGAGTAAGTTCGCCTCAGGGAGTTGCCGAAGATATTGGTGATAACAGAAACGCGAACTCTGAACCAGAGGCACCCCTTTCGTCAAACAACGATCTACCTAAGCGAGAGTACAGCCAAATGCAAGACGCACAGCGAAAATCAAAAAGACTAATAAAACAACCGTCCTACCTCAAGGACTATGTGACCGCGCCCCGTAAACAGAAGCCAGGGGGAAGGGGTGTTGTGAATGAATAAATGTTAAATAAAGTTATCTTGAGCTTGAAGTCAAGTGCAGGGTTCTGGCCCTGCACTTCTGATTGGCTGTTAATGGCAGGATCGGATTGGTCCGTTCAGGAGAATCTGATTGGCCATTAACGGGCCATTCGTATTGGTTAAGGGAGCTAGCGTTCCTGGATTGTTATTGGTTGAAATAGTTATTGGGTTGCCTATATAAGGAAGGCTATAGCAGCCGTCCAGTTTGAGCTGTCACATCATGTAAATAAAGAGTTGAAGTTCACCGTTTCACCGGCTTGTCTCCATTCTTTCTTGCCCATGCTCCAAACATAACAGGGTGGGTAACCTGCAGGGCCGCTGAGAGGATTATTAAGTGCTGGAACAAGACTAAATGGGTCCTCTCACCTACACATTAAGTTAACATCTCCCCTCCCCACCACCCTGTGGATTTCACATTACTCCTGTTTTTCTTTTTAAAAAATTGGTTTTGTAAAGAAAAATTTTTGTTTTAATTCCTCTTCATGAACCCCCTTTGAGCTCCATGAGCCCTGGAACAATGTACTGGCTGACTCTCCCTCTCCTCAGGCCTGCTAACCTGCAGCCAATCCTCTTTTTAGGAGACTTTGAAACCTCCTCTAACATTAGATATTGAAAAGTGACAGCACTATTTCCCACTATTTGAGTTGGGAAACAGATGAAGAAATATCAAATTGTAGGGACTGATGTCGACAAAGCAGTAACAAGCTCTGTTTGGGGCAGCCAGAATGGTTGTGCAAACACTGGACAGGTGCCCTCTTATCACAAGGCTGGGAAAATGTCTACAAAAGACAGCAGGAAAAGTTTGGGGATTAAAAACTTGGGGGGGAAGGGAGGGAAGAAACAGCAAGAAACAGGCAGGCAATCTAATGTATGTGTTTTGCATATATATGATTTCTTTCTTAAGCTATGAAACATCTGTTATTGGCTATCCTAGTTGATTTTATGGACAGTAGAAATGTATTTTTGTGTCCAATATGCAACCTGAGATTTAGGTTAAAACAGAGATAAATTAAAACTGAAGAACACCCCTACCACAACAAAGGCCAACTCACATAACTGATGTGGTCCACATAACGTAGTTTGTGACCACCAAATATTAACATACACAGCTCTTCCTATTCTAACACAAGCAATCCAGAGATGGATTCTTTTCATTTGCAAAACACAGAACATAGATTCCAACTATTTACTCTAAGCCTTTGTTCTCAAAGGTATTTTTTTTTTAAAGAAAATGCACTTTTAATGATAAATCATTGAGGAAATCTCAATTTTATATACTAAATATGAAGTGTTCAAAAGTTGTGGTAGCTTTACTTTTGGGGGCACTCTAAGGAAACAAAATGCATAATGTCTTGTGGTTATTTCAAAGGCCAACAAATGCATTTTTGCATAAACTATCACGATCAAAGGCCATGTGCACTATAATCCCTGCAAGCTTGTGCACTAATAAATTGATTCTTTTTTAAACTGCCACAATTTTAAAGTCATTCATGTAATCTCATGTGATTTATTAATTTTTAATGTGCCACAAAATTCCTTATTTTGCTGTAAAAAAATTAATAAAGTCAGCCCTCTGGGAAACTCTTGAAGAAAATATATGCTTATATAAGCAGGGGAAAAACCAAGTCAGGAAATTTCCCATTGGCACATCATTTGGCATTATTCAATATCCCTATGCCAAAGTAACAGTAATAAGGATAGGCTTTTCTTTGCTGCACTGATGCTTTGATAATGTTATGTCACTATAGGAAAATGGCCTAAGGTATTATGAAACCAATTAGATCAAGCTATTGGATAAGACAACTTTGTGAAACATAGAGACATATCACATCACATGACATAGGGACCATGGCAGGAAAGGAGTATTTCAAATCCCTGCTTTCCTCAAGAGGTTGTTAGATAACAAAGGACTGATTGATTGGTGTAATGTTTTTAAAAAGCTTACATCCACAGCAAATAACAATTTGAACTCATGCAGTTTCATGTACAATTTTTTTTAAAAAAATTGCAACTACTCACCTTAAATATTCAGCTGCTACAGTTTTGGCAATAATAGGATGCATGCTTTTTATGCATGCCCTAAATTAGGGGTGTCAAACTCAATTTTATTAAGGGCTGCATCAGGGTTGTGTTTGACTTTGGGGGGCAGTGGGGGCCGTGGGCAGGGTGGCCATGGCCAGCTTGACATTACTTGTGTCAGGGGCATTTGTGGTAGCCAGAGTGCTCTGCCAGTGAAAATGAGCTCCCAAGTTCTGTTTTCAGCTGTGATGGCCTCCTGCAACCCACTGGCACAGAAAACAGAGCTCGGGGGGGCCACACATGACCCTCCCAAGCTCCGTTTTTCACTGGCAGAGGCACCATGGGCCGGTCCTTTGCTGTTTCTAGGGCGGCCCTGTGGGCCTCATTTCACCTGTGGAATTTGAGTTTGACATTCCTGCCCTAAATGCTGGATGTTGTGTTGCACTGTTCTTCTGAACCTAATGAATAGCAAGTATCTTAGAAAGTATTATTTTTATGGTATTTCACACATGAAAGTTGTTCTAGTTGAGATTTTGGCAAAGGAACATTAACCAAACATTTCTGCCAAATATATACTGAACTACTATGTGGAAATTATTCTTCCTATGTTTATAGATATTTTCCAACTTTTGGGGGACTCCATAGTGGTATATAAATTTCTTATGTCATATCCTTTGGGGAGGGAGATATATCAATCACAGGGAGACCAAATCTGATAGAAAAATACAGACAAAATGCATATAGATCATTTGTCCAGTTGAAACAAAGCTCATTCATTTTCTCATTAAACACCCCAGAAATCCTTCTCCTTAAAGGAGCAGTGATTATGCAAAGGGCAATCAGAAAGGCATTAACTGTGTTGCAGTGGATGAGTGAATCACTTTTTAAGTAATAGTGCACATTTAAGAAAGACGAAGCAGAAAGAAAAAGAAAAGGGTTTTATATGTGCGAATGTGACACCTGCCTGCATCTTACCTCCTTTATCTTTGCAATACTGAAGGCTGGGGTCAATATGCTCCGGACCTTTTCCCACTTCTCATCACGCAACATGACAATGCTGTCTGCAAATGGCTTAAAAACCAAATCTGGACTCTAATTGAAGACAAAGATAGAACAGTATCAAAAACAGACAAATCTTAGTAGAAATTTAATAATTGATGAATAAGTACGGTATGTTAAATACAAAGTAGGATAACAATCTGCCTGCACACCCTTCTTTGTGTTGTATATATACACAGACTATAATTCCGGAGAATGCAGAAGACCCCTGAAAAGTTATGGCATGGATTTCTTTTCGAAGGAACTTTCCTTTGGACTGTACAGGTTATATTCAGTTTCCAAAGCCCCAAGTGTTAATTCACCTTGGGGTTTTCTTGTAACTATATAGATATTCCATTGCAAGTTCCTGTAGAGGTATGATTTCATTGCTCTAGAACAATAGTGCTGTCCACAATTGTTCCTACTGGGAATTTTGTGAACTTCCAAGAAAAACCATGATTTTCAAATTCAGAACTAGTAGAGACATATTCTAAAGAAAGATTGCAAAGACAAAATTTTATGAGTCCAAGATGTAATACCACTGACTTTAGTTAAGCTTAAATTCAATTTATCTAGGTTTAAGCAAGATGAGAATAATATTATGACAATTCAACATTTCAGTAATGTTATATGAGAACTGTTAAGCTGTTGAATTATTGGAAACTTTGGAAATGTATATTAGTTTTAATAGCATTTTTCACAATGCTAGAGACAGATAAAAATCAGAATGCTGCATCTTGGATCTCACCCAATCATACAGAGTAAATTCCAGCTATGTCCCCAGGTCATCTCATCCGTTTTCTAATATAAGCTGTTGGCCACAGGGTGGACACTTTACCCTAAGAAACTGCAGTGAATGATCTCAAAAAACTATGCCCCATGTAATGTGTGCAGGGGAATGTATCACTAATACAGAGTCAAGAGGACACAGCTAACAAGTGTGCTATGCAGATTTCTGCTCTGAGAAACCCTGGTTCTCAATTACACTCCAACAAAATTGAGGTACATTTAAATTTGTTGCCCAGCAGCATCACTAAAAAAAAAAAGCAGCACTCCACACTGCAATATTTATTGCAAATCTGTTGTGACTTGTCATTCTGATCAATGGTTGTAATAAAGAATGGATCTGTTCTGGCCTAAATGCATACCAACTGAGCATTCCCTTCAGATCCCTCTTCAAAGTCTCTGTTTTTCTTAAAGCACTACAGAACTCCTTAGCTCTGAATCCCATAGAGTATAACCAATCCCAAGTCAGGTTTTTAAAATTTATTTATTTAAATGATTTATACAGCTCATCTTAAGCAACTTAGGACAGCTCTCAATATTTTTTCCATGCCTCTATATCCTTCTCCTGCAATTCCTATATCAAACATTAACTTAATCGTTCATGAGGTAAAAGCCTATCCATTTATACTTTTCTAATAGGCTTTGATATCATCTCTCTGTAAATACTAGGTTCTATCTCTTTTCAAATTGGAAAAGTCAAGCCAATCAACCAGTTTTGCTTTTCTACAAGATATTCCATTTTGTGTTCCTCACCCACTTTCTAGGTTACTGTTCTAACTATCCTACATTCCATGATTGCTGATCTTCCTCAAACCCCATTAGGCATTTTTAAACTAGCAGTTCCTTTAAAATGTATTTAGCAAGCTAGAGTGGATTGCTGCTAGTGTTAATGCTTTGATAGTTTCGCAATCCTTAGTGTTCTCTGGAGATGGGAGATACTTCTTTATTTCTCAGTCTGAATTGTCAGGTTGTCAATACTCAGTCACACATGAGGAGTGTGATAATTGCCATTTCTATATTCCACAATTATAAACTCTGAAGAAATAGTACACTGAGTCCAACAGAAGAAGTAAAAAAAGCTTGAAAGAAAAAAGATGTTTGTACTTTAGTGAATTTATTTACCACGGTAAATAAATTATAATAGTAAATGTATTAATCAAAATTATACAACCATCCATTTTACCAAAACAACTCCTGGTGGCACAAAAACTCATACAATTGAATATATTTCTTAGATATTTTCCCTACTGAAATTTTATTTGGTAGAACAAAACCATGCATGCATTTAAAAATATCTTGTTTTGTTAATGAATCATAAGTATATTTATAACCAAGAGTATTTACAGTGAGTAATGATTGTACAAGGAAACCATTCCTGTGTGTAAAGAAATGCTATGAACAATATCACCCCTTAATTAATACTTTTCCTTGCCAGATACTACATATGTAGAAGAGAAATAGCCAGGGACTCTACTTCAGTTTCATTTCTTTCTTTTCTCTACCAAGTTACAACTAGTAAAATGAAAATGCTATGTGACATCGAATCATTGTGGTGAAATGCACTTCTCCCTCTAGGCATCCAGTGAGATGCAATACATACATAGACAAAGCACCCAACCAAAATCATCTGATCCTCTTTTACATGATTATTCTCTCTCTTAATCTGTATCATGTTTAAATCTTACTCATGACTTGAACTAATTCACAAGTTTCTTCAGAAGCTACCATTATTCTCCTTCAGCCCAATAGATCCTACCAAGGTGTTCTTGTAGAGCAGGGAGGACTGTGTACACTGCCCTGAATACCTGGACAAAAGGTAGGATATGATCTGCAAATAAATAAATAGTATCTAGGAAATAGTTCTTCAGCACTTAAAGGCAAGTGCCTTAAAAAAAGAGATGAGCAACACAGTGTGTCCCATTAAGTGCCCAAGTTTCACTTTCTGAAAGCTGATACATCCATAATTAGTGGGTTTGGAGTGGCACAGTTTTGAAGCTTTTTTTAAAAAAAAATCCACTAAAATTGTAGATTTTACTTTCAGTAAAATTGTAGATTTTTACTTCCAGTAAAAAAGAAACAAACCAACATCACACAGTTACATACAAAAAAGCAGAGGGAGACAAACTGTGTATCACCATATGTCCTCTGGAGCCTTCAAAGGACTAGCACAACCTTGACATAGGGACTATATGTTTTTTCCCTTCCTTATATCACTTTTCACAAGTATTATGTTGGGACATAATGACATTGGCAGAGTGTTTCTCAATCTCAGGAAACACAAGATGTGTGGCCTTCAATTTCCAGAATATACCAATCCACTTATTACAAGTTTTCTCTTCATTCAAGCAGAGTCTGTACAAGATGAACAAATGAACTCAGCCCATAGACTTGTATTTTAAGATACTGCCTAATAAAAAAGTCAAGAGTATAAACAAAAACCCTTGAGGCTTTTTTCCCCCTGTCACATCTTAGAGCCAATGTTAAAAGATACATCACTTTAGCACAGTTACACATGTCATTTTTTTCCTGAAAAAAGAAAGACAAGTAAACACAAAAATGCCAGTCAATAAAATACATGTTTTCTCCTTTTGTAAAAAAAAAAAAAAAAAGGCGTACACCTCGGCAGGCAAAGCTATGAATAGTTACAATTTATTAAAACCTGACTGTGATAATCCTACTCAAAATGCTTGTTTATAACTGCAGAATGAAAGCTGAAGAAATGAATGCAAAGACAACCCTAAGGCTAGGTGGCATGCTTCTATCCTTCTGAACTCAGAGAAAGTGGTGTGAACGTGTTCAAATGTTGCTGATTTAAAACTGGATTTCTGAAAGTCTCCTGCTTCTGCAGTTGTCAGTAAAGAGGTTCATAAATAAAGCCTCCTTTGTGTTCACACCAGTTTTGTGTACAAGCCCATTTAGCTTTCTTGCTGACAATATGGCAATTGTTTATTATTGTCTTGAGATATTTTCTACTCTCCAGTCAAAAACCACAATCTTCCATCTAAATATTAATGAAGTTCAACCTTGCTTGGCTTTCTCAGATTATCCAAGATCACTTTGGTACAGTCACCTAGCTAACAAAGCAGAAGATAGAAAATAATTGCAGTAGAATAAAAGAATTAAGTGGACCATGATGGCCGGACAGTATAGCTTCAGCTGCATTGCTAGCATTGGATGTCTACTGGTCACTGATAAGACTGATTGATTGTGCTTTAATATCATTCAATAACAAGAGTTCTTTGGCTAAGATGTCAATGGACATCTCTTCTGCTCCATCAAATGATGTCTTTTTTCAGCTGCACCTCTATCAGTTCAGAACTTCCTCCTAATACACTTTTATACTACCTCTTTTTTTCACAAATCTCTCCCAAAAACCTTTAGTATCAAGTCCACTGAAAGTAAGGAAGTAAGTCCACCAAAAGTAAGCACTGAATGTAAGTAAATCAAATTTATATTTCTCCTTCTAGCAACTGAAATTAAGCCCAGTTAAATGTAACAAATGAGACAGGATATTTTCCTTGTGGTTTTACATTATTTCCAACCATGAAATCTTCTGTTTCTTTATACAGAACTTTAGATTATAAACCACTTGGATGAAAGATACATTTTTATTCTTGTCCTATAACTGCCATGCAGAATAAGAGTTGTACACAAATTGTTGAATAATGTCAAGATAAAGAGAGAACTTAACAGACTGTAGCTTTCACTGCGAAGAAACCAATAAACATTTGTAAGTAAAAAAATTCTGTTTACATATGTTGTCACTGTATGGCAGTAGCAAAACTGAGTTAGATGAAATTAGATCTGGAATTAAAGATATTTTCAAGGTCTGACAGTTCAGTAATACTTAGAGATCATATAACTTATGATATCATCCATTCGTATTCAAGTTAGCTCCCAATAACTGTTGGGAGCTAACATCTTTATTTTCTTTATTTTAACATTTTTATTTTTCTTATATGTATCCATGTATTCATAACTATGTTTTTACTTATACCTATTATCTTGAAAGCAATTGACAAACCAAAATAAATAAATAAATAAATAAATCTCTGAAAAGGATATCACGAGGGCAGCTGCATTTTCCAAAATCAGTTAATCCTATTTCTACTCCTGCCTATTTATTTATCTGCATATTAAATGCTTGTGGTCATTAAACTCCAAACAATGTAATTGTGGGTAGTTTGTAAAAAAAAAAGAATCAAATAAAAACAGTATCAGGCACTCATATTCATATCATCATTGGTTGTGGCTGAGTGTGGGTCTTTCCCCACTCAATTCTACCCACAAAATAAAGTTTCTAAGGCACAATTATGCCATTATTGAATGTTTAATGCATTATACAATGCAATCTTTATTGTTTTGAAAAGAAACAAACTGTATAAGTAAAACTTTACTGTAAAATGAGAGGTTTCAATCCCACAGCAGCAACTCATGCAGAGAGATAATGGATATTTCCTTCAAGCATTAAACAGCCTGCACCAAGTGTAGATTCACTAACACTGAGCACTGAGTTATGCCAACATTCCTAACTTTGGAAAACTAAAAGCAGTGACTCAAATTGTTCACAGGTTCTAATAATATTTCATTATTTAATGAAAACTTATAGGAAGTTGCCTATGGAGAGGAGTTTCTTATATGTCAGATAACTGGGTATTAATATTAAAAGAGGTATTCAACACAGGCCTGCTGACTGCAGAGGGCAAACAAATGAGCTGCTTCCAGTGATGATCAATAGGTCAGATCATGTGTTATTCAGCATACACAGAGAGGATTCATATAATGGTGGACTTTTTTTAATTGCCTCCACAACTTGGGCAACTCCAGGAGTCAGTTCAAGAAATCTTCACCCATTTTCACCAATGCAACAGCTTTTGCAAAAATACCTCACATTGTTCTTTAACAATAGTTAGCTGCCACAACAATCAATAAAAGTATTGGGTGGCTTCTTTGGTCAATGCCCCCGGGATGAGTCTTTAAATATTGCAACCCACCTGCAGAGTGAACACTTTTGACAATGCAAACAGCTGACACACAACAGAAGTTAAATGTCAAATAAAGGTTTCCACTTTGAAGTGGGGAGGGCTCCAAAGCCTCCTCACTATATTATTTTCTTGTGCAAAAGAATACTAACAGATTTCTAGCCGTATTGCCATTTTTTTGGTATCTAGGTAATCTTGGCTTGTCCTTAAGGGATTAATCACTGTATCCTCTGTAAACAGACACGTAAGGAATGAAAATGGGGTAGCATTTATTTGAAATGCAGCTCAGCAGGTTGGTGCATTCATATAGACTGAAATGATATTATGGTTCAAGTATGAGATCACAGAAATCCATGCTCAATCCCCACTTGGAGATTATGTTCATGGAAAGATCTTGTGCCAGTCATTCAGTCTAATTGGGCTTTTTACCCTGAGTTTTTTTTTCTTTTTTTGAACAAGGGTACAATAAACTTGCAATAAATAAATGGACCTTTTAAACATAGGCTTAATCAAGTCTCAATGTACTCTGCTAATAATTCTGCACTTCATTTCACATTCCTTTCCAAGCAGATTTAATTCATTACCATATTACAATTATAACCTGTATTTCAATAAGATGATTCTCAAGAGGCTCTATGACAGCTCCTTACTAAAACACAAGAAAGACTTAAAAAAACATGGAATATAAAAACATACCATGGCAATTAAATAGCAGATCAGCAGTAAAAAAATGCCCTCCATGTTAAATGCCACCAAATGCTCAGATACATAGAAATATTTCAGTTGGCATGTGGAATGCTAACAGAAGACACCCATTAGAAGTCTGGCTGCCAACCAACTTTTGGACACAGTACAAAAGGCTAATTATGACCTGTAAAACTGCATCATTTAAAAAAAAACAAAAAAAAAAAACCTCAAGCCAAATTATTTTAATTATTGTCTTCTCCTATAAAAGCTGAGATTCTCCAGAAAGTCTCTTATTCTGCTGACATCTTACATGTACTTTTTCTAAGTAATAGAGAACTTTCTGGGTGGATTCTGTTCTCTTGTTTTCTGTTCCTATGTGTGCTGAACTCTCAACTTTTAACCAGGAAAGCAAGGGAAGTAGTAAGCATGAATAATCTGTACATTTTATCTCTTCTGTTTATGGTAACACCAAAACAACCTTGGTCATCTCAAAAAGCTAACCATGGCCATGCTTTCTTAGTATTTGGATGACTGGTCCTCTGGAAATCCCAGGGCTGGGGGCCAAAAATTAAATCTGAGAGGAAAGCAATAGCAAACCATTTATGTACTGCAACCATAAACACTATGTGTTACATTATCTCATTAGGGTTCAATCTAGAGAAAAGAAGGACTAGGGGGGTGGGACATGATAGCAGTATTCAATATTTGAGATGTTGCCACAAAGAGGAGGGGGTCAACTTATTTTCCAAAGCACCTGTAGGTAGGACAAGAAACAATGGATGTAAACTAATTAAGGAGAGAAGCAATCTGGAATTAGGGAGAAACTTCCTAACAGTGAGGACAATTAATCAGTGGAACAGCTCGCCTTCAGACATTTTGGGTGCTTCATCAGTGTAGGTTTTTAAGATGTTTTTGGAATACTGCAGGGTCTTCTGCTTTAGCAGGGGGCTGGACTAGAAGACCTCAAAGGTGCCTTCCAGCTTTATTATGATTATTACCAAAGGGGGTGTCCCTTAACCATATTTACTTTATTAGTTTATTTTACTTCTTTGGTCTCCAAAACAGAAATTCTCACAGAACAGGATTTCTATACACAACCAGTGAGCAACCCATGTTTTGTTGCAGACAGATGCTTGGGACTTTAAATGACATTTTATTTTTATTTTATTTTTATTTCATATGTTTTATTTTTTTAGAAATGTCTATAATAGAGCTTTTTTTATTTTACAGCAAAAGCATTTACAGAACACTATCATTGGCTGTATACAATTCTCAAGCAATTTTCTCGAACAAATTTAGACACAAACTATAAGAGTTGGCAGCATAATTTCTAATTGTTTTCCAACAGAAAAAAAAATACACCTCTAAAATTCCAAAATATCCTCCAACTTCTGTCTAATACCCTACCCCACTCCGCGCCTCAGAAAATGTTGGATTAAAGACTTTGGCCTGGAGGCTGCAAAAATAGGTGCTGAGGTACTGAAGAGTCAATATCCCTGAAGTCATGTTTCAATAGTTCAGGGAGAGAAAACAGTATTCATCCTCTATAGGCGAGATGAGGAACGATGGCCCTTTTATGACTTGTGGACTTCAACTCTCAGAATTCCTGAGCCAGCATGACTGGCTCAGGAATTCTGGGAGCTGAAGTCCACAAGTATAAAAGGGCCATTGTTCCTCACCCCTGCTCTACAGGGCCTAGAAGCAGCCCCTTCTCACTCTACATTCCTCAGAAGATAGAGGAAGAGGTGGAATAAGGAAGAATATAGCTGCTGATTTTAATGTTTTTGTACTGTAAGCTACCCAGAGTTGCTTTGAAAGGAGATGGGCAGTAAATAAATTTAATAAATCAATACTCATAATAATGCTGCATCAGTTGTTGCTTTCTCCCCATTCTCAGTAAGTGCAGCTACTGCATTTTGAAGGTGTATATCTACTATTTGTGGTTTTATCATGTTAGTATGTTGGAAGAATTATTTTTCTGGGTTCAGTTCCAAGTGGTGAAAAAGACACTGGAAACATGGAGGCTGTTTGGAAAGATGGTCTAATGGTGGACAGGACCACATGGCTTAGAGCTCCAAAGAAGGAAGGATGATCACATGCTTCAAATGTTGGGTGAAGAAAAAAGAGAAGGGAAGGGCTGAGATTCTGAGAGTCCCTTATATACCCTCTGTTGGCCCCCACCTTAGTGTTTCCTGTTCCTGTGTAAGAAATGCATCCCATTGGCTGTCAGACTCCCAGGGGTGGGGGTCTTAACTAACTTTGTAGGCTTTGTCTGGACCACATGGCTTCATCTGAGTGTTGGCTGATACAATCTTCCCAGGCCAGGTAGTGAGATGGGTAGAGGCCTTTATTATGTAGAATACTCTGGCCAAGGCCTTAGTGGCCCATTAGCAAAGGTGGAGGGGCTGAGTTTCTGCCTCTCTGAGTTTCTACTCTAATCTTTTTAGGGGAAATTGTTATGAATTAATAGAAATGCTTAAATAAAGATTATTAAAACCTTTAGAAAAGTGCAGGGTTCTAGCCCTGCACTTCTGATTGGCCGATAATAGTGATATCGGATTGGTCTGTTCAGGAGAATCTGATTGGCTATTAGCGGGCCTCGTTCATTGGTTAAGGGAGCTAACGCTTCACGTTTCTTATTGGTTACTTGATCAGCAGCTTGCCTATAAAAAGGGCTGTTGCTGCCGTAGTTTTTGCTCTGTTCCACAATGTTAAATAAAAAGTTGAAGTTCACTGTTCATTGTCTCGTCTCCGCTTCTTGCGTGCATGCACAGAACTTAACACTGGCGACGAGGATGGGATTCGGAGATGTCAGAGCTGACTGAGCACTACAGAGCACTAAACAGAGCACGTGGCTGAAGATGCACCAACGACGGAAACCATGTCCGGCAGCGTCATACCACCCGCTCCATTCGACCCGGCACAAGAAGACTGGGACTCATATATGGACCGATTCCAGATGTTTCTGGAGACCAACAATTTGAAGGATGCCACTACTGGGAAAAAGCGAGCGGTATTCCTAACTCACTGCGGCCCGACCGTGTTTAAGATGGCCAAGGCACTAGTGAAACCGGCTGAGGTGAAGTCCATGGACTGGGACGTCCTCGAGCCCCTTCTATGGGCCCACTATGCACCTACCGTACCAACGCTTGTCCGAAGACATGAATTTTACCAGAGAGACCAGCGGAAGGGAGAAAGCGTTGCAGATTTCATTGCGGATCTCTGGAATCTGGGAGGCCTCTGTGGGTTCGCCGACCTCGAAGAATCCCTGAGAGACCGAATAGTTCTGGGATGAGATGCACCAGGCATGCAGAGTAAGCTGATGGCGAAAGGCGACATTAGCCTTACAGATGCCATCGCTGACACTACTGCAGCAGAAGCAACCAGGAAGTCGGCTGCACGAATGCGCCGCACCAATGCCCCACTCCGCCAACTTGCCGGCGAAGCCTCACCTTGCCTGGAGGGACTGGAAATGACAGCCCACCACGAGGACCTCAAAGTGTCATCAGAAAGTGATGAGGAAGAGATCAACTGTCTCTGGTCGGAACGAGACCAACACCATCAACGTAACCAGAGATTGCAGTACCAATGTGCTGGTTGTGGGGCAAACCACCCACGATCAAACTGCAAATTCCTCGACGCACTCTGCCATGGTTGCAGGAAGAGAGGCCACATCGGAAGAGTCTGTAGAAGCAAACAAGGATCCAGCCCACCTCAGAGGGGGAACAACTACCGCCAAACCGCAGGAAGCCGACCTGTGAATCGGGAACACTTGAACCACCAATGGAACAACCACTCCTACAGAAACAAACCACTAGCCCATTCAACGAAACGAGAAGAGGCACACCAAACCATCACGATTGGTCATGCCTCATCATTAGACGTCAAGAAGATCCGGGTGAAGGTCGCTGTCGAAAACCAGCCCTGCGTGATGGAAGTCGATTCAGGATCGTCCCTCTCGATGGTTTCCTGGAAGACCCTTGAACAATTAATTCCAGCCGTCCAGCGGCAAGACCTCAACTTCCAAAAAATTATACTCAAGGACTATCAGGGAAATCGAATTCCAGTCATTGGATCCAGCCAAGTCCGTGTCTCATTCAAAAATCGTACTGCATCCTTACCATTGACCGTAGTCGACAGGGATCGGCCTAGCTTGTTAGGCCTTCAATGGTTCACTCCACTTGGGATTGAAGTAGCCAGCATTCACTGAACCAACAGCGACGACTGGGAAGAGGCCCTCGTCCATGAATTCCAGGATGTCTTTGCAGACAAACTAGGCGAGTACAAGGGGACCCCAATATCATTTAACCTTAACCCTGAAGAAGCCCCCATCTGCCTTAAGCCTCGTCGAGTTCCATTTGCCCTTTAACCAAAGATTGATGAGCAGCTTGATAAATTAATAGCCCAGGGTGTGTTAGAACCAACCGACCACGCTTCCTGGGAAACCCCAATCATAACACCCATCAAGCCGGATGGATCGTTAAGAATTTGTGGGGACTACCGTGCCACCCTGAATCACGCTCTTCAACAGAATGCTTACCTGGTACCGGTGGTACAACACGTTCTCCATTCCCTGGGGGGCGGAAAAGTCTTCCCTAAATTGGATTTAGCACAGGCATACCAACAACTGCCTCTAGACAAAAGAACGGCAGAGGCACAAACGATTGTTACGCACCGAGGTGCATTTAAGTGCAACCGACTTAAGGAGTTAGCGTGGCCCCAGGAATTTTTCAGAACTTGATGGAGAGACTATTACAGGGTATAAAAGGGGTTGTACCATATTTTGATGACGTTTTAATTGCTGCTCCGAATACAGAAATACTTAAAGAGCGCCTTAGGTTGGTTCTCCAGAAATTTAAAGACTCTGACCTTAAAGTAAAAAAAAAAAAAAGTGTCAACTGTGTACGGATAAAGTAGAGTTTTGGGGGTACTTAATCAATAAACAAGGCATTCACCCCACTGATAGCAAGCTAAGGGCAATCAAGAACACCCCAAAGCCCAGAAATAAGACTGATCTCCAAGCTTTCCTGGGCCTTATCAATTTTTACAACATTTTCCTGCCCCACAAAGTGACCGTAGCTGAGCCCCTACATCGTCTGTTGGACAAAAAGGCAACCTGGGTCTGGGGACACCGAGAGGAACACACGCTCCAACAAGTAAAAAACCTATTGACTTCAGATGCTGTTTTGATGCAGTATAACGAGACTTTACCTTTAACAATCGCATGTGACGCGTCACCATTGGAGTGGGAGCCATTTTGAGCCATGTGTTACCAAATGGTAGTGAAGCCCCTATTGCCTACTTTTCAAAAACGTTATCAAAAGCTGAACGTAACTATAGTCAAATCGATAAAGAGGCTCTTGCTGTTGTATCTGCTGTTAAATGATTTCATGAATATATTTATGGACGAGTTTTTACTATAGTTACTGACCACAAACCCTTACTCGGGATTATAGCGGGAGACAAACCAACCCCTTATATATTATCTCCCAGAATGACTCATTGGTCAGAATTCTTGGCTGCGTACAATTATAAACTGCAACACTGCCCAGGGAAAGCGATTCCCCACGCTGACGCACTAAGCTGTGCACCACTTCCAGAAACCATTGATGATCCGGCTCCAACCATCACAACACTCCAGATTGAGACGCTTCAATCACCACCGCTGACAGCTCAAGATATTGCGATCGAAACCAAATGCAATCCCATTTTGGCACGAGTTCTTAGCTGGGTCGAGCAAGGATGGCCATTGGATCAAATCCCTGACGATTTCATCCCTTTCAAGAATAGGCAGGCGGAACTGTTTTCCCAAAAGGGCTGCATTATATGGGGGGATAGAGTTATCATCCCAGAGTGGTTACAACGAGCGGTATTGAAGACTCTGCATGAGGGCCACCCCAGCATCGTGCGCATGAAGGCGCTCGCACGAAGCTACGTGTGGTGGCCGGGTATCGACAAACAAATTGAGGCCTGGGTAAAGACTTGTTACAAATGCCAGGAAGTTAGCAATGCCCCACCGAAAGCCACACTGACGGAGTGGGAAACACCCTGGGGACCATGGTCCCGTATTCATATTGACTTTGCGGGACCTACTAAGGGACACACATTCCTATTAACAGTGGATGCCTACTCAAACTGGCTTGAGATCCACGAAATGAAAAGTACCACAACCGAATCCATCATCCGGAAGTTGAACAGATTATTCATGACACATGGACTGCCAGATGTTCTGGTGTCCGACAACGGCCCCCAGTTTACCGCGCTTCCTTTTGAACAATATTTGGTGGACCGCAGTATTTGCCATGCGCTAACTTCGCCGGCGCATCCTGCGGCTAACGGAAGAGCTGAGCGCATGGTACAGTTCGTCAAAAAAACCCTATATGAAATGGACTGTGGGGATATTGAAGATAAGATAAACAGAATACTCCTTCTTCAACGCATCACTCCACACAGCGTCACCAACAAGACTCCAGCTGAATTATTAATGGGACGCAAACTCCGCTCCCACCTCGACCGACTATACCCGTTGTACGAACCAGAAAAACCCTACGGATCTAGCGGGAAATGCCGCAAATTCAAGATAGGCGACTTAGTTTTCGCCAAGAACTTTTCTGGCGATCCTGTGTGGGTCGAAGCAACTGTAATCCAACCCACTGAACCCAGGTCGTACCGACTAAAGACCCGCGATGGAAGAATATTGAAGCGCCATATAGATCAGCTTCGCTTGAGGCTACAACCTAGTTTCTGCAACTCCAGTAACTCCCAAACTGAGGGGGGAGGGGATGCCGAAGAAACCGAATTCGAAATGGCAGAAAACATGAACGGAAGAAGTCAACAGTCGGGCGTTACACATGAAGAAGGATCAGAGATGGGGGTGAGTTCACCTCAAAGGAACACCTCGTCAGAGGTAAGCCCACAAAGGCTAGAGGACAATGAGGACATTAATGGCACCGAGTTTTTCAATGAAGAACCACCGGCACCCGACTTGCCAGAAAACATCCCGCCAAAACAAGATTACAGACAAGAACCGGGGGGACAGTGTAAATCTAATAGACAGTCTAAACAACCTACCTACCTCAGAGATTATGTCACCGCATCCCTTAAACAGAATCCGGGGGGAAGGGGTGTTATGAATTAATAGAAATGCTTAAATAAAGATTATTAAAACCTTTAAAAAAGTGCAGGGTTCTAGCCCTGCACTTCTGATTGGCCGATAATAGCAATATTGGATTGGTCCGTTCAGGAGAATCTGATTGGCTATTAGCGAGCCTCTTTCATTGGTTAAGGGAGCTAACGCTTCATGTTTCTTATTGGTTACTTGATCAGCAGCTTGCCTATAAAAAGGGCTGTTGCTGCCTTAGTTTTTGCTCTGTTCCACAATGTTAAATAAAGAGTTGAAGTTCACTGTTCATCGTCTCGTCTCCGCTTCTTGCGCCCATGCGCAGAACCTAACAGAAATATTTTGCCTTTTTAATATTTCCCAGGATATTTCATTTTTCTATGAGAGGGGTGGTAACTTCTCTGCAAGTAGAGAGGCAATCCAAAAATGAACAATGAAATAAAAGGGCATGTTACCATTAACTCTAGCAGGACATATACTTCTTCGTGAGCAGAGTAATTTTTAAGTTTGACCAACCTAGCAATAATTTCTGGCAAGCATACATGAAATGCCTGTTGTTCGCATTTCATTTAGTCCTTTAGATGTACCCTTTTAAAACCTTAGATTGATCCTTAAGAAATATTATATGCAAGATGGCCTCAGATCAACTTTTGTGGGCCAGAAAGACCAGTCTATATTTATCTTCCTGTGTGCACATGATAGTTCTCCCTATCCTGCCATAAAATCCAGCATGGCTTGCCAAAAGCATGCTCAAGATCATATGAGGAATCTAATAAAGAGACCCTCATCAGTTGAGAGCGACTGAAGAATAAAAATGAAAACAGATGAGCTTCACTGCATTTTTGACAGACCTAAAAGTAAAAACTGTGGTGGAAATAGTGTGATCTGAAATGTGCATATCCTTTTGGAGGGTGAGGGCAATGCTTGGCCTCTGAGTCATATCTAGGCAGATCCACTCTTAGAATTGTGTGGGAAGGGCCAGAATAAAAGAGATGAAGTGAGAACAAAAACTACATTTACAGTTATGTTAAAATTAAATTGAGCATTAACTGAATGTGACCAATAACTTTACCCACTATGTGGTTAATTCTTTCTCCCTTTTGTCATATTGAAAGTGTAATTTGGTCACAACCTTTAGTGGAGAGTGGGTAGTAGGTAGCCTAGAAGATGGAAGTCCTATGTCCATGCTTTAAAAGGATAGCATAGTCACTGAGGTATCTATAACAGCTGGATTGTATATTTTCTGAATGTAAAGTCACAAGTACAATCCAATATTCTAAATGGTGCTAAGTTTCTTTTATGTTTTTACTTACTAATCACAGAAAATCCAGCAATATAAGCAAACTCTAGTTTGTAGAAACTCCCAAATTCAACTTCACTAAATGTCTCTCTTGAGACCATATGACATTATAAACAGTTCTCCAAAACCTCTGATTATCCAGATGTTTTGGATGTCCTCCAGCTCATTCCGACAAATGAAGTTGAACTCTACATGCTTAGCATTAAACAACTCTTCATGCCCTGCTGAAACTAATGGGAGTTAAGCACATAATTAAAATGCTTTTCTAACTGAGGTTTGCTTCAGAAGTCTGCTTACCAGTCTTTGTTTGAATAAGTGTTTGAATAAGTGTTTCCTAAATTGCTGACATTCTCATTGTAATGAGTGTGACACAGCTAAAAAATATTTTAACATCAAGGCATTTCTTTCTGCTCTTAAGAGTAGGGAGACTAGCTGACTCCCAGGATATGCTTGTTGAATGAGGATATGGTTTCCTTTTCCTTGCTTTCATGCAAGGTATGCAAGATATAATCCTAATATTACAGCCAGGGATTTTAATAACTCAGTAGTAACATGCAATATATTATGGAAAAAAAGATTTGGTTGCAGAAAGGCCTACAGAAGCTGACAAAGAGCATCTTATCCCAGTTGCTAATCAGCAGATTAATTTTTGCTACAGTGTAAGTGACTCTAATGCATGGAGTTCCTCTAAACATTCTGCCATCCAGAATGTGGGAATATTGCATGAATAATGCTGATCATGTGATTGGTCAATCAATTTTTATTGCAATTTGCTGCCAAAGTACCACCCTGGGAATGTAGTGAACAATTCTACCCGGAATGTGTTGGGTGACTGACAGAAAAATCCATCCCTCCTTTTCCCCAGTTTATCAAGGATCAGCACAAGGAAGTTTAAAGAAACAAATTACACAGGTCCGTGTAGAAAGACAAGCTCTCTTGCCTTGGCTCTGAATATGTAGGCAACGGAGATTTATCAGAGCCCCTTCTTTTTCTGAGTTTTTTTGCACCACAGTATATTTTATTCTAGCAGCTCTTAATTAGTAATTTTAGATACCATAGCTGCTCAGTTTAACTGTTTTATATACTGCTGATTTTAACAATTTTTTTATTTGGATTCTATTATTGCATTTGGTTTAATATGCTGCCCAACACAGCATATTTTTAGAAACACAAAAGAAAAAAAGCAAAGAGAAACCAAGAGGATAATGTAGAAAGTTAGTACCCACCCCCTCCAAGAAGAATGAAATATTCTAGGAAATATTAAAAAGGCAGAATATTATATTTCCTTAGATGAGAAAAGGAGAAACATGTTTTTAAAGACAAAGCAGCTCCCTGCCCCCCACTTCAGTTCCAGGGTGATGGGATTAAGACATGTCCCTCAGGACATGATAGGATTAGCCCTCTATCCATCTCACCATATGACACCTGGGAAGATTACATCACCCAGCAAGATTCAACCAAGCTTGGGACTAAAGACAACTTACAAAGTTATCCCTGCATGGCCCTATGGGAGTCTGATAACCAATCAGAATAAATTTCTTTCACAGGAACAGGAAGCAAGTTCAAAGCAAGTTCAGAGGGTATAAATAAATCTCACTCTCGACTCCATGTGGTCAGCTACCCAAGACTTCAAACCACGTGGTCCTGTCCACTGTTAAACCATCTTTCCGATCAGCCTCCATGTTTCCTGTGTTGTTTGTTTTCTTCCCACTTGGAACTGAACCCAAATGGACATTTCTTCCAACAATTATAAAGCTGTTAACAGTATTAGAAACCCATTAGTATAATTAATGCAATAATAAAGATGAGATACTGGATAGGAAAGCAAGGTCCCAGTCTGCCTTTCAAAAAAATACAGCAAAAAGGTTCAGAGATATCGCTAGGACAGAAATACACAACTTTTTCCAGGATGAGGGCTATACTAGCTGGGGCTGTTCTCCAACAAATGTAAGATGGATCCAAAACAATGTTGCATATGATTTTATTTCAATCTAATTAAATTATAATAACATGCATATTCCCTTGTGGAATATGTAAGATTTTTCCTCTTGATGCACACTGAGAATTACAATGTGGTAACAACAGATGATCTCCAAAGAGCCATATTGAAAGTCTGTTATTTCTATTCCAGAAAGAGTCCATTCTGCAGATCGTAAGCAGCACTAAATGGAAAACTTCTTCTCTTCTAAGCCATCTGTGGGTGGCAACATCTGGTGAAGAAGTTGTGATATAGATGCTGTCAGCTTTATAACAACCTCAGGAGAGATGCAAGGCAGAAATAGCGAATTACCAAGTTTCTCATATAGCCATATGCAACATTAAATATTTATTTATTTTGAAGGCCAGTTTGAAGGCAGAAAATTAGAATATAAGAAGAAGCCGTAACAACGGGCTCTTTAACCATAAATATATGAGTGCTAGATAAAATTTTAATAGCGTTAAAAATTACTTGGAACCTTCCTGAGCATAGACTTTTTAAGAAATACATTGGACACAAAAGAAACTGCCACTGAAGTGAGCTTAAGGAATGGGTTTTAATTCAGTTCCACACCAATTTACATGATTTAGTCAATATAAATATGTGACTATAGAAGCATATATAGGAAAGATATCCATCCAAGTTTTATTTAAAATCACATGCATTTATCCATTTTTTCATTTCTAGACAATACAAGAACTAAAATGTAGTTATCATTTGAAGCATGTTTAGTATCATTAATGACAAGCTATTTCAGTTAATCAATTATCTGATCAATTATTAATCAATAAATAAAATGTAAGTTAAAGAAAAATGTACAAAGCATTCTTTGTATTAGAAGATTGTTTGTGAATACTGGATGCATGTTTGGAGAAATGTTCACTAAAATGAACCATCATTTTCTATGAATTCAGGAGAATGTACAAATCAACTACAAATAAAAATGGAGAAGGAATTTGAAAAACTGAACAAAGGAGTAATGGCCAGTCTATATTATGCTGAACCTAATATATTTAAAATATTCAAAGTTTAGTGTCAGGAACCTTTATGTGCCCCAATGCCACAGTGTTTAAATTCACACATTAAAACAATGACTTTTCAAATCATGTTTGCTGAATAAGTTACAAGTTACATAGTTTCACACTTCACAATGAACAGTTCATGGAAGACATTTAAGCAATCCAGTTAAATAATAATTTAGTCAAAAATTATCACTTGCAGAACAAAAATAAATGTGTTTAGTTTTTATAGTTTGGTGTACATGTAAACTCTGTGAACTTATTATAAGTGTGCATGCTGGTTAGGGAATTCTGGGATTTGAAGTCCATACATCTTAAAAGTTGCTAAGATTGAGAAATGCTGGACTATGTAAAAAGAATGAAGAGATTCCATTCAGTTGGTGTCCGTTTTAACTTATTTCAGGGCAAATTGGGATTATGGTATTTGGGAAAAAGTAGACAGATACTAATACTTTAGCCACATCTGAATAAGCTCCATCTAGAATAATTGCCCCTGCTGTAAAGATATAAACTTAATTCTGTGCAATACTTGTGCAATTGATATTCTGTCACTTGGATAGGAGAATGAATATATATCCAGCACTTTAAAGTAAGCCCTTATTTAATTACTTTGGAAATGTAATGTTGCTGTTCAATTAATAAATGGTGCATAGGAACATTGCTTTTACTATCTCCTGTCATTGCAAAATTAGGGATACTGACAATTAGGGCAAGAATTACTCCATTTTGCCTTTCCTTGCTCTCTAGTAGTTAAATGCTTCTAAAAACATTACAGCTTTCTACAAAAGTGGAGAACAGTCCAGAGAACATTAAATTTGCAGGTCATGGTTTGGAAAACACAAGTGCAATTAAATTCATCAGAAACAATCCAGGAAAATAGGGATCAAAATGAGCAATAGGATTGTGATCCTTTGTACCAGTGGTGGGATTCAAAAATTTTTACTACCAGTTCTGTGGGCATGGCTTAGTGGGCATGGCAGGGAGAAGCTACTGCAAAATCCCATTTCCTCCCCACCCCACTAACATGCTTTCCAGCTCCATTTTCCTGTGCAGGGCAACAAAAGAAGACCCAGTTGATCAGCTGGGACTCAATGGGAGGCAGAGAATAGATAGGGGTGGGGCCAGTCAGAGGTGGTATTTGCTGGTTCTCAAACTACTCAAAATTTCCTCTACTGGTTCTCCAGAACTGGTCAAAACCTGCTGAATACCACCCTCTTCTTTATACATTTGAGAAAAGTAAAACTCACTAAACAAAGTGAAAAATTTTTTTTTTTTAAAAAACGATGTCTCATTCCACTGCTTTTGTATGATTTAACTGTTTTGTATTATTTAATTTTTGTGTGCTTTTGTATGATTTATGCCTTGATAAGGCCACAAGTGGAATATGCATCCAGTTTTGATTGCCACAATGTAAAAAAGATGTTGAGACTCTAGAAAGAGTGCAAAGAAGAGTAACAAAGACGATTAGGGGACTGGGAGCTAAAACATATAAAGAACGGTTGCTGGAACTGGGTAGGTCTAGTTTGATGAAAAGGAAGATTGGGGGTGATATGATAGCAGTCTTCCAATATCCCAGGGGCTGCCATAAAAAAGAGGGAGTCAAGCTATTCTCCAAAGCATCTGAGGACAGGATAAGAAGCAATGGGTGGAAACTAATCAAGGACAGAAATAACCTAAAACCAAGGAGAAATTTCCTGACAAAACAATTAATCCGTGGAACAACTTGCCTCCAAAAGTTGTGAATGCTCCAACACTGGAAGTTTTTAAGAAGATTGGATAACCATTTGTCTGAAGTGGTGTAGGGTTTCCTGCCTAAGCAGGGGGGTTGGACTAGAAGACCTCCAAGGTCCCTTCCAACTCAGTTATTCTGTTTCTATTAACTGTAACTAATGGGATAAATATTAGTTTTCTGGAGTCATTGTTATACTTTTTCCCCTACATACATAGACATTACTAAAATGATCCCATGAAAATGATCCCATGAAAGGATGAGGTTTTTTTTTGTCACTTTAAAAGTACATAAATCAATTCTAAAGTATTTCTCCCTTTGTATAAGCACATACATCATCTTTCATCTGTATCTTCCTGGCAAACATCATAAGTTTTAATTAACTATCAGAACTTCTTTCAATGAGAGCATTCTATCATAATAAGCATCTATAAGCACTTGTTTTAGTTGGAAGGATATAACCACAGATTTAGTTTTCCCAAACTAATTCAATGATTGTGAATTAACTGGAAGACTTTCTAAGAGATGGAAATAACACACATAGAAATACGCATAAATTTCATATTGTACAAAACTTACAGCAATCTTTGGTCCAAAGTTTAAAATCCTAGGTCTGCCTCTTAGACCATTTGAACCGTAGTGGCGCAGTAATTAGAATGCAGTACTGCAGGCTACTTCTGCTGACTGCCAGAAATTTAAATTTGGCAATTTAAATCTCACCAAGTTCAAGGTTGATTCAGCCTTCGTCCTTGCGAGGTGGATAAAATGAGGACCCAGATTGTTGAAGGCAATGTGCTGACTCTATAAACCGCTTAGAGAGGGCTGTAAAACACTGTAAAGTGGTATATAAGTCTAAGTGCTATTGCTATTTCTCCATAGCTGCACCACACCGATCATTGTAGAGCTTGGCTATTGTTATTTTATGCCAATAAAAACATCAGATAAAATGTTCCCTAAAATTAAGAACCAAAAGAATGAAACCAAAATAATAACATTTCAGTGTGGCATTAAAATGAGAGTGAAAAAACATAACACATAGAAAATAAAATTAATACTTTAGAGGTGGTCCTCAATTTATGAACACAATTGGGACCAGAATAACTGTTGTTAAGTGAGTTGTGCCTGATTTTACAACTATTTTTGCCATGGTTGTCAAGGGAAATATTTGTTAAGTGAATCAGGTTCAGTTAGGTGCAGTGGTTCAGTGAATCTGGCTTTCCCCATTGACTTTCCTGTCAGAAGCTGCTTTGGAAGGCTGCTAATGGTGATCACATGACCCCAGGATGCTGCAATTCTCATAAATACACGTTGATTGCCAAGCACCTGAATTTTGATCCTGTAACTGTGGGGAATGCTGTGATGGTTGTAAGTACGAGGACCAGTTGTAAGTCACTTTTTTCAATGCCCTTGTAGCTTTGAATATTCACTAAATAGTTGTAAATTAAGGACTACCTGTATTACACTTCGTAACGAATACAAAAATGTATATTCGGCACAACAATCTGCAGTCAATTCCATACGATACTAATATAATACACAGACAGACAAATTCTGATTGAATGTTAAGGAAAATATACTAATATAAAGAACAGTTTAGTAGTGGAACTAGTCACCCATTTGTCAGGGATAATTTAAGTTCGATTTTCCCACTAAGCAGGGAAATTTGATTCATTAATATCATTAATAGCTAAATGGATCCTCTTCTCCCTCCCTTTTTTATTAATTCACAAGAAAAAATAATTTCAGGAAAAGATTAAATACCTTTGCCAAGCATCACAACTGGCTCCTTGATCTACTTATCCTCTTTATTATTAATACAAGAAGCCATGAAAGTTCCTGCAACTGCTTGAATGCACACTGTTTAATTAAGGGTAGTAGGGGTTTGGAGAAAATGTACCTCTGATAAAGAGAGCTGGCTAGAATAAGTGGGAAGCAGGCAATCAAAAGCCGAATAAATTAGTACCACTGTTTCTCTTTTATTGTATTTTTTTTAAAGGAGTAGGAGTGACAAAGGGAAGAGTCTGTTGTCACTAAACACACACACAGAATGTTCAATGTTTAATACACAGAGCCCTACCTATAACAGGTGAACACCATCAGAATAGCTAGTTACGATTTCCAGCAAATATTTTGATTAATTTAAATTAATTTTACTTTGTTAGAGTGAGCTAGTACTAATAATTACTTTGTCTCCAGACTTTAGTGTGTTTCAAGGTTGAAATATACATTAGTTCATACAAAATAATAAATATTTGTATATTGTTATTTTTGTTCATTCTTGTTTTGTTAGCTGCCCAAAGTTATTCTGGTGACTGGATGGCCTTATAAATTAAGTTTAAACAAATGAGTTATAACGCAGTTTAGTTCATGTGTATGTTAAGGAGAAAAAGATTAGGCCATTACAGGTAGTCCTCAACTTACATGATTTTGCTTAGTGACTGTTTAAAATTATAACAGCACTGAAAAAAGTGACTTATGACCATTTTTCACACTTATGCCCTTTGCAGCATTCCCATGGTCATGTGATTTACATTCAGATGCTTGAAAACTGACTCACATTTATGACAGTTGCAATGTCCCATGGTCACATGATCAACTTCTGTGATCTTCTGACAAGCAAACTCAATGGGGAAACTAGATTCACTTAACAACACTTACTAATTTAACAACTGCAAAGATTCACTTAACAGTGGCAAAAACAGTTGTATAATAGGGCAAAACTTCACATCTCACTTAGCAAAATTTTGGCTCAATTGTGGTCATAAGTTGAGGGCTACATGTACTGCCTCCATAATAATAAAGTGGATAAAAATGGAATATACTTAGTTCTACAGGAAATTAACACTCTGTTTGTTGTACTTAGTTGTTTTTATAAAGTAGACACAACCGCAGGAAATCTTACTGCTGTTTGGATTCATAGCTTCTATTAAGTACTTGGACATGGGTCGGAGTAAATGGAGACAGCCTCTGAATGTGAACTTTCAGCTCTTTATTGCATAGTGACTTCTCAAAACAACAACAGTGAACTCTGCCTTATATAGGTAACCCTTGTGAGAATTGTCCAATAGCGAGCTGTGAACGCCAGCTCTTTTAACCAATAATAATCCTCTGTTAAGGGCCAATCGGATTCCTAAGAACTAACCAATCCGATCTGGCCACCTAACAGCCAATCAGAAGTGCAGGGCCAGAACCCTGCACTTTACCTCAAGCTCATACTTTTATTAACTCTGGTACATACACAACACCCCTTCCCCCTGGCTTCTTAATTATGGTGTAGTTATATAGTCCTTCAAATAGGACGGTTGTCTTTTGAGTCTTTTGGATTTTCATTGGACTGGTTGATTGCAACCCTGTTGAGGTAGATTGTTGTTTGGCAGTGGATCTGCTTTTTGCTCAGGTGCAATTTCTTGCGGTGCAAACAATTCTCCTTCCTGCTCCATTTCCTGAGTCTAACTTAATTCGTCGCTCCCTTCGAGCAGGTTCCCTGGAACGTCATCTTCTTCTGTACCTCCCCCCCCTCGGTTTGGTCATGGGGGAGTTGTTGACTGGCCGTTGTGAGTCATGACCGTCATTTCCACAGTCTATTGTCACAGCATTTCACTACGTAGGATTTGGGGCCAGTCACTCGTACTACCGTTGCCTCTATCCATAACAGATCGCCTGATCAGTTTCGTGCGTAAACGTAGTCTCCAACCTGGAAGGTGCGATAGCGGCCACTGGATCCTATTGGCTTTTCCGGTTCGTAAGCAGGCTGCAACCGGTCGAGGTGGGAGCGGAGTCTTCGTCTCATCAGTAGTTCTGCGGGAGTTCTGCCAGTGATGCTATGTGGAGTTATCTGTTGCAAAAAGAGAATTTGGTTGACCTTGTCATCGATATTGTCATAGTCCATTTTTTGCAGTCTTTTTAACAAATTGGACCATGCGTTCCACTCGGCCATTGGTTGCAGAGTGCACAGGCGAGGTGAGCGCATGGCGGATGCCGCGGTCAGCGAGGTACTGCTCGAACATTAGTGCCGTAAACTGTGGCCCGTTATCAGACACCAGGACGTCAGGCAATCCGTGGGTTGCAAAGAGTCTATTTAGGATCTTGATCACTGCCTCGGAAGTTGTGGCCATCATACGATGAATTTCTAACAAATTGGAGTATGCATTGACTGTCAGCAGGAAGGTATATCCTTTGGTTGGCCCTGCGAAATCCAGGTGGATTCTGGACCAGGGTCCACGTGGCGTCTCCCATTCAGTAGGCATGGCTTTTGGTGGGGCGTTGCTGGCTTGTTGGCAATTGGTACACGCTTTGACCCACTGCTCGATTTGCTGGTCCATGCCCGGCCACCATGCGTAGCTTTGTGCAAGCGCTTTCATCCGCACGATGCCAGGGTGGCCCTCATGCAGAATTTGTAGCAGCGTCTTCTGGAGTCGTTCTGGGACAATGACTCTATTGCCCCAGATGACACAGCCTTTTTGGGAAAAAAGTTCAGTCTGTCTTGCTTTAAATGGTGCGAAGTCATCTGGGACTTGGTCCAATAGCCATCCTCGTTCTACCCAGCCTAGGACTCGAGCTAGGGTGTGGTCTCGTTTGGTTTCTCTCGCGATATCTCGGACGGTCATAGGCGGCGAGTTGAGAGTTCCGATCTGCAACGTGGTTGCCATTGGTGCCGGATCGTCGAGAGTCTCTGGAAGCGGTGCTCGGCTTAATGCGTCAGCGTGGGGAATGGCTTTCCCCGGGCGATATTGCAGGCGATAATTATAAGCAGCTAAGAATTCTGACCATTGGGTCCTTCTAGGGGATAACATGTAGGGGGTTGGCTTGTCCCCGGCTATTATTCCTAGCAATGGTTTGTGGTCAGTTATAATGGTAAATGTCCTTCCATACACATATTCATGAAATTTCTTTACAGCTGAAATGATTGTGAGAGCTTCTTTATCAATTTATCCATAGTTCCGCTCTGCTTGTGAAAGAGTCTTTGAAAAGTATGCAACAGGGGCTTCGTTCCCATTAGGCAGTACATGACTCAAAATGGCGCCTACCCCGAAGGGCGAGGCATCGCAGGTTATAACTAATGGTAAAGTCTCATTATACTGCATAAGTACAGAGTCAGATGTGAGCAATTTTTTAACATTCCGGAACGCTTGTTCTTCCCGGTAACCCCATACCCACAATGCTTTTTTTATCTAATAACCGGTGTAACGGTTCAGCAACAGTCGCCTTGTGCGGTAAAAATACATTATAGAAATTAATGAGGCCTAAGAATGCCTGGAGATCAGCCTTGTTACGTGGCCTGGGAGCATTTTTTATCGCCTTTAATTTACTTTCGGTAGGATGAATGCCCTGGCTATCAATCCGATACCCTAGAAACTCAATACTGTCAGTATATAAGTGACATTTATTTTTTTTCACCTTAAGCCCTGCCTCTTGGAATTTTTTAAGAACACATTTCAAACGATCCTGCAAGATTTTTTTGGTAGGGGCTGCAATTAATACGTCATCAAAATACGGAACCACGCCCTTGATTCCCTGTAACAACCTTTCCATGAGGCTATGGAATATCCCCGGGTATACACTAACTCCAAATTGCAATCGAGTACATTTAAAAGCACCTCTGTGCGTTACAATTGTTTGGGCTTGGGCCGTCTTTTCATCCACTGGTAGTTGTTGATAAGCTTGAGCTAAATCTAATTTAGCGAAAAACTTTCCGCCCCCCAAGGAATGGAGGAGGTGCTGCACCACCGGAACTGGATACGCATTCTGCTGTAGGGAGTGGTTTAAAGTGGCCCGGTAGTCCCCACAAATTTGGATTGACCTATCTGGCTTAATGGGTGTTACAATAAGGGTTTCCCATGGAGAGTGATCGATGGGCTTCAACACCCCTTGAGCAATTAGCTTGTCGAGTTGTTCATCGATCTTAGCTTTATCAAATGGAACTCGAAGGGGCTTCAAGCGAATAGGGACTACTTTTGGATCAAGACTAAATGAAATTGGGGTCCCTTTATACTCGCCTAAACGGTCCGCAAAGACGTCGCTGAACTCAGAAATAAGGTCTTCCTTCCACTCACAACCACCGACTCGGTTCACGCCGGTCACTTCGATGCCGAGTGGCGCGAACCATTGGAGGCCTAATAGACTAGGCCTATCTCTATCGATGTAAGTATGCTGTATGCTTTTTGAAGGAGACTCGGACTCGGCAGGACCCGACCATGGGGATTCGATTTCCTCGGTAGTCCTTGAGGATGAGGCGTTGAAATTGGAGGTCTTGGCGTTGGATTGTGGGGATAAGTTGCTTGAGTGTCTTCCAAGACACCATCGAGAGGGACGATCCCGAGTCGACCTCCATGTGGCAAGGCTGGTTCTCGATGGCTACCGTGACTCGAATTTTCTTAGTGTCCAAAACTGAGGCATGACCTATAGTGATAGTATGGTGAGCCTCTTCTTTTTGCAAAGCTTGATTTCTGTAGGAGTGGTTTACTGGCTCTTGCCTTACAGGACGGTTTCCTGTCGATTGGCGATAGTTGGCCCCTTTTGAGGCCTGGCTGGGTCTTGGTAAGCTGCGGCAGACCCAGCTGATGTGGCCTCGTTTCCTGCACTCATGGCAGAGTGCGTCGCGGAATTTGCATTCGGCCCTGGCATGGTTTGCTCCAACGCCAGCGCAAGGGCGTAAGGGCTTAGGGCGAGGGTCCCGGTCGGATTGCAGTCAATGGACCCCTTCTTCGTCACTGTCTGACGACGAAGAGAGGTCCTCGTGGTGCATTGTTGCAAGCTGCCCTTCTGAGTTGGGTGAGATTTCGCCGGTCGGTTGAGTTGCCGGAGTGCGGCTTTCCTGTAATTGTGCAGCTGACTTTTTGGTCACCTCCGCAGCCATGGCTTCGGCGATGGCGTCAGCAAGGCTGATGTCGCCTTTTGCCATCAGCTTGCTTTGCACGCCTAGTGCATCTAATCCCAGAATTACTCAATCTCTTAGTGCTTCTTCTAAATCGGCGAACCCGCAGAAGTCCCCTAAATTCCGGAGGTCCACCACGAAATTGGCCACGCTCTCTCCTTTTCGCTGGTTTCTCTGATAAAACTCGTGGTGTCTCACGTGTGTAGGCACAGTTGGCGCGTAATGGTCTCTCAGGATGGGTCCGAGGTCGTCCCAGCTCATGGCTTTCACTTCTCGAGGTTTGGCAAGTGCTTTAGCCATTTTAAATACAGCTGGGCCGCAGTGCGTCAGGAACAGTGCCCGCTTCTTTGCTGGTGTGGCGTCCTTCAAATTATTCGTCTCGAAAAACATTTGGAAGCGATCCATGTAGGAGTCCCAATCCTCTTGGTTCAGATCGAACGGAGCAGGTGGTATGATGCCGCTGGACATGGTTCCGTTGTTGGCGTCGTCTTATCACGTGCTCGGTATTGCTTCCTAGCTTCTTAGTTTCAGACGTCTCCACATCCCACCCTCATCGCCAGTATTAAGTACTTGGACATGGGTCGGAGTAAATGGAGACAGCCTCTGAATGTCAACTTTCAGCTCTTTATTGCATAGTGACTTCTCAAAACAACAACAGTGAACTCTGCCTTATATAGGCAACCCTTGTGAGAATTGTCCAATAGCGAGCTGTGAACGCCAGCTCTTTTAACCAATAATAATCCTCTGTTAAGGGCCAATCGGATTCCTAAGAATTAACCAATCTGATCTGGCCGCCTAACAGCCAATCAGAAGTGCAGGGCCAGAACCCTGCACTTTACCTCAAGCTCATACTTTATTAACTATGGTACATATACAACAGCTTCCTTCCAGGCCTGCTGCAAATACTGCACATGTAATTAATCTAGGCCTCCCAAAAAAAACCATAATTAAAAAACTGGGAGGAAAGCCTAAAATGCTGTTCTGAAGAACATTCAAAGGAAATTTACTTGAAGATATGGCAAAGCTAAAGCTAAATATAAAGATACAATCTGTTGTGTATGCATAAAGATTAATAAAGTGTGAGCTTGGAGTAAGTGCAGGGTTCTGGCCCTGCACTTCTGATTGGCTGTTAAGCGGCCGGACCGGATTGGCCCATTCCGGGGAATCCGATTGGCCCTTAACAGAGAGTTCATATTGGTTATAAGAGCTAGCGCTCCTAGCTCGTTATTGGTTAAAAGTTACAGGGTTTGCCTATATAAGGCGGGTTTAACTGCTATTGAATTGAGGAAGTCACAATGTAAATAAAGAGCTGAAGTTCACCGTTCAGAGGCTTGTCTCCATTCTTTCACGCCCATGCTCAAAACATAATACTGGCAATGAAGGTGGGATTTGGAGATACCTGAACCAACGAAACTTCTAAGAACACCTAGCACGTGACAGATGACACTAACAATGGAACCATGTCTGGCAGCATCGTACCACCCACTCCGTTCAATCCAATACAGGAGGACTGGGAGTCCTACATGGATCGCTTCCAAATGTTCTTAGAAACCAACAACTTAAAGGACGCCACATTAAGAAAGAAACGGGCAGTGTTCCTAACGCATTGCGGTCCAACTGTATTTAAGATGGCTAAAGCACTCGCCAAACCCCGAGAAGTGAAGGCCATGGATTGGGACGACCTCAAACCTCTCCTATGAGATCACTACGCCCCGACCATGCCTACGCTCGTGAGATGCCACGAGTTTTATCAGAGGAACCAGCGAAAGGGAGAAAGCATGGCCGACTTCATAGCAGACCTCCGAAATTTGGGAGGCCTCTGCGGATTTGCCGATTTAGAAGAAGCACTAAGAGATCGCATAGTTCTGGGACTAGATGCACCAGGCGTTCAAAGCAAGCTGATGGCGAAAGGTGACATCAGCCTTGCCGATGCCATCGCTGATGCTACTGCAGCAGAAGCAACCAGGAAGTCGGCTGCACAACTATGCCGAAACCGCACTCCAGTACCACCACCGGCCAGCGACATCTCACCTAGTTCAGAAGGGCAGCTTGCGACAACACACCACGAGGACCTCTCTTTGTTGTCAGACAGTGATGAAGAAGGGGTCCATCAACTGTGGTCCGACTGGGACCATCACCTGAAGCCCTTACGCCCTTGCGCTGGTTGTGGAGCCAACCATGCCAGGTCCAAATGCAAATTCCGCGACACACTCTGCCATGAGTGCGGGAAACGAGGCCACATCGGACAGGTCTGCCGCAGCTTGCCAGGACCCAGCCAGGCCTCAAAAGGGGCTAACTATCGCCAATCGACAGGAAACCGTCCTGTACGGCGAGAGCCAGTAAACCACTCCTACAGAAATCAAGCTTTGCAGAGAGAAGAGGCACACCATACTATCACTATCGGTCACACCTCAGCCTTGGACATTAAGAAAATCTGAGTCACGGTAGCCATCGAGAACCAGCCTTGCCACATGAAGGTCGACTCGGGATCGTTCCTCTCGATGGTGTCCTGGAAGACACTAAAGCAACTCATCCCCACAATTCAATGCCAAGATCTCCGCTCCCAACGCCTCATCCTCAAGGACTACCAAGGGAATCAAAATCCCTGTCGTCGGTTCCTGCCAAGTCCGAGTCTCCTTCAAGAAGCACACAGCACACTTACTTTAACGGTCATCGATAGAGATAGGCCTAGCCTACTAGGCCTCCAATGGTTCGCGCCACTCGGCATTGAAGTGGCCGGCATAAACTGAGTCAGCGGTGGTGACTGGGAGGAAGACCTTATCTCTGAGTTCAGCGACGTCTTCGCGGAAAGCTTAGGCGAGTACAAGGGGACCCCGATTTCATTCAGTCTGGATCCAAAAATAGCTTCCATTCGCCTAAAGCCCCGTCGAGTTCCGTTTGCCTTAAAACCGAAAATCGATGAACAACTCGACAAATTGATAGCTCAGGGGGTGTTAGAGTCCATTGACCACTCCCCTTGGGAAACCCCTATTGTAACACCCATTAAGCCAGATGGGTCAATCCGAATTTGTGGGGACTACCGGGCCACTTTGAACCACGCCCTGCAGCAGAACGCATATCCACTTCCGGTGGTGCAGCATCTCCTCCATTCCCTGGGGGGCGGGAAAGTCTTCGCTAAATTAGATTTAGCTCAGGCATATCAGCAATTACCAGTAGAGTGAAAAACGGCACAGGTCCAAACTATTGTAACGCACCAAGGTGCCTTTAAATGTACCCGGCTTCAATTCAGAGTTAGTATAGCCCCGGGGATTTTTCAGAGCCTTATGGAAAGGTTATTGCAAGGAATTAAGGGCGTGGTCCCCTATTTTGATGATGTATTAATTGCAGCCCCTACAAAAAAAATCTTACAGGACCGGTTAAAATTAGTCCTAAAAAAATTCCAAGAGGCCGGTCTTAAAGTTAAAAAAAAAACAAATGTAAATTGTGTACTGACAGTGTTGAGTTTTTAGGGTACCTGATTGATAGCCAGGGCATTCACCCAACTGAAAGTAAACTAAAAGCGATAAAAAATGCTCCCAGGCCATGAAACAAGGCCGATCTCCAGGCGTTCCTAGGCCTCATCAATTTTTATAATGTATTTTTGCTGCACAAAGCAACGGTCGCTGAACTGTTACACCGGTTGTTAGATAAAAAAGCAAATTGGCTATGGGGTTACCGTGAAGAACAGGCATTCCGAAATGTTAAAAAACTGCTCACTTCTGACTCTGTACTCATGCAGTATAACGAGACCTTGCCGTTAGTTATAACCTGTGATGCATCGCCTTTTGGGGTGGGCGCCATTTTGAGCCGTGTACTGCCTAATGGGAATGAAGCCCCTGTTGCATATTTGTCAAAGACTCTTTCAAAAACTGAGCGAAACTATGGACAAATCGATAAAGAAGCCCTCGCAATTGTCTCAGCTGTGAAAAGATTCCATGAATACGTGTATGGCCGGGCTTTTACTATTGTGACTGACCACAAACCATTATTGGGGATAATAGCCGGAGATAAGCCGACTCCCTACATATTATCCCCGAGGATGACCTGATGGTCAGAATTCTTTGCTGCTTATAACTATCGGCTGCAATACCGCCCAGGGAAAGCCATTCCCCATGCCGACGCATTGAGCTGAGCACCGCTTCCAGAGAATCTTGACGATCCTGCACCAATGGTAACCACATTGCAAATCGAGGCACTCAACTCACCACCACTAACCGCCCGAGATATCGTGAGAGAAACCAAATGCGACCACACCCTAGCACGAGTCCTAAGCTGGGTAAAACGTGGATGGCCATTGGACCAGCTATCAGATGACTTCACACCATTCAAGACTCGACAAACCGAGCTCTTCTCCCAGAAAGGCTGCGTCATCTGGGGCGATAGAGTCATTTTCCCAGAATGACTCCAGAAAGCGCTGCTGAGGACCTTGCACGATGGCCACCCCGGCATCGTGCGAATGAAAGCCCTTGCGCGAAGCTACGCATGGTGGCCGGGCATTGACAAGCAAATCGAACAGTGGGTTAAAGCTTGTCTCAAATGCCAAGAAGTCAGCAACGCCCCACCAAAAGCCATGCCTACTGAATGGGAGACACCACGTGGACCCTGGTCCCGAATTCACCTGGACTTCGCGGGGCCAACCAAAGGCCACACCTTCCTGCTTACCATCGACGCCTACTCGAATTGGCTCGAAATCCATCGCATGATGACTACAACCTCCGAGGCGGTTATCAAAATCTTAAACAGACTCTTTGCAACCCACGGATTACCAGATGTCCTGGTATCCGATAACGGCCCTCAATTTACCGCACTAGCATTCAAGCAGTACCTCGCTGACCGCGGCATTCGCCATGCGCTCACCTCGCCTGCGCACCCTGCGACCAATGGCAAAGCAGAACACATGGTCCAATTTGTGAAGAAAACCTTGCAGAAGGTAGACTACGACAACATTGACGAGAAGGTCAATCAAATCCTCTTCTTGCAACACATCACCCCACATAGCGTCACCAACAAAACTCCCTCTGAATTGCTAATGGGATGGATGCTCCACTCCCACTTTGACCGGTTGCACCCAGCTTACGAATGGGAGAAACCACTAGGATCCAGTGGCCGCTGTCGCACCTTCCAGGTAGGAGACTTGGTATATGCTAAAAAGCTGTCGGGTGACCCGTTGTGGGTGGAAGCGACAGTAGTACGTGTAACCGGCCCCAGATCCTACCTTGTACAATGCCTTGACAATAAACTTTGGAAACATCATATCAATCAATTACGATCGCGGCTTCCAGCAGCCAGTCCGAAAACCCCCTATGACCAAACTGAGGGGGGGGGGAGGTATGGAAGAAGATGAATTCCTAGAAAACTCGTGCGAAGAAAACGACAGTTTGATAGAAACTCAGGAAGCGGAGCCAGAGGGAGAAATGGTTGCACCTCAGGGAATTGCAGAAAATGTGTGCAACGACGTAGAAGTGAACTCTGAACCCGAAACAGACCCACTGCCAAACAATGATCTACCTCAGCGTGATTGCAACCAACCGATACAATGAAAATCAAAGAGACTAAAAAGACAACCGTCCTACCTAAGGGACTATGTAATGGCGCCCTGAACTAAGAAGCCAGGGGGAAGGGGTGTCGTGTATGCATAAAGATTAATAAAGTGTGAGTTTGGAGTAAGTGCAGGGTTCTGGCCCTGCACTTCTGATTGACTGTTAAGCGACCGGACCGGATTGGCCCGTTCCGGGGAATCCGATTGGCCCTTAACATCCTATTGGTTATAAGAGCTAGCGCTCCTAGCTCGTTATTGGTTAAAAGTTACAGGGTTTAGCTATATAAGGCAGGTTTAAGTGCTATTGAATAGAGAAAGTCACAATGTAAATAAAGAGCTGAAGTTCACCGTTCAGAGGCTTGTCTCCATTCTTTCTCGCCCATGCTCCAAACATAATACAATCTAAGTGCCTGATGCCCACAAAGGCATAGGAGGCTGAAGTTTAAACTTGAATCTCTTCCTCATCAGATTGATCAGAAGATTACCCCGAAATATACTTTTAGAGTTGCTGTTTTGGTTCCGGCAAAACAAGTTAAGAGAAAAATGATCAACCTGTTGGAAAGCAGAAGATAAAAGCACAGGTGGGACAAAAGTAAGCATTTAAGCTGCTCCCCATTTCTCAGCTTTCGTCTTTTGGAAAGAGGAATGCAATAGAGCAGGGGTGTCACACTTGATTTCATTCCATATCAGGGTTGGGTTTGACCTTGGGAGGCTGGGGTAGGGTAGGCATGGCCAGATCGAAGTCCTTATCTCATGTGCCCTTAGAATCTGTTCCACAGAACTGGAAAACCCCCTGTAATGAGCTCTGGAGCACAAGTCTCCAACCCGAGATCTTCAGAAGACTAGGTTCTCCACCAAGGTTTCTGCAATAAGTTTAAGTTTCAATTATAATTTATTAATATGAAAGAGGAAAATCTTAAATATGTAAAATTAAAATGTATTCAATAACATTTACGTATGCTGTATATCACATAAAATCTTTTTTTTATTCTAATACTACCTACTTCAGGGGTGTCAAACTCAATTTCATTCATCAGGATTGTGTTTGAACTCGAGGGGGTGGCGTGTTCATGGGCAGTGTTGTGAATGAATAAATGTTTAATAAAGTTATCTAGAGCTTGAAGTCAAGTGCAGGGGTCTGGCCCTGCACTTCTGATTGGCTGTTAAATGGCGAGATCAGATTGGTCCGTTCAGGAGAATCTGATTGGCCATTAGCAAGCTGTTCTCATTGGTTAACGGAGCTAGCGCTCCCAGGTTGCCATTGGTTGAATAATTAATAAGTTTCCTATATAAGGAAGGCTATAGCAGCCATCCAGTTTGAGCTGTCACACCATGTAAATAAAGAGTTGAAGTTCACTGTTTCACCGTCTCATCTCCATTCTTTGCACCCATGCTCCACACTTAACACTGGCGACGAGGATGGGATGTGGAGATGTCAGAGCTGACTAAACACCGAAGAAGACAAACGAGCATGTGGCTGAAACGCACAACGGCGGAACCATGTCCAGCGGCGTAGTACCACCCGCTCCGTTCGACCCAGCGCAAGAAGACTGGGAGTCCTACATGGATCGTTTCCAAATGTTCTTGGAAACCAATAATCTGAAGGATGCCATAACCGGGAATAAACGGGCGGTATTCCTAACACATTGCGGGCTGACCATATTCAAGATGGCCAAGGCACCTAGCAAAACCGGCTGAAATGAAGGCTATGGACTGGGACATCCTTGAATCTCTACTAAGGGCCCACTATGCACTGACCGTACCAACGCTCGTAAGACAGCACGAGTTCTACCAAAGAAACCAGTGGAAAGGAGGGAGCGTTGCCAATTTCGTTGCGGACCTCCGAAACTTGGGAGGCCTCTGCGATTTCGCCGACCTGGAAGAGGCTTTGAGAGACCGAGTAGTTCTGGGATTAGATGCACTAAACGTACAGAGCAAAATAATGGCAAAGGGCGACATCGGCCTTGCCGATGCCATCGCTGATGCTACTGCAGCAGAAGCAACCAGGAAGTCAGCTGCCTAACTGCGCCACAACCGCACTCCAACACACCCAGACCCCGGAATAAGGCCGACCTCCAGGCGTTTCTAGGCCTCATCAATTTTTATAATGTATTCTTGCCACACAAGGTGACTGTCGCTGAACCTTTACATCGTCTACTGGAGAAAAAAAGCAATTTGGGTATGGGGTCATAGAGAAGAGCAGGCATTCCGTAATGTAAAAAAACTACTGATTTCTGATGCTGTACTAATGCAGTGCAATGAAACCTTACTGTTAAATATCACGTGTGATGCATCGCCTTTCGGAGTGGGCGCCATTTTGAGCCACGTATTGCCTAACGGTAGCGAAGTCCCTGTTGCCTATTTTTCAAAGATGCTCTCGAAAACTGAGCGAAATTATAGCCAGATTGATAAAGAAGCCCTTGCAATTGTGTCAGCTGTCAAAAAATTTCATGAGTACGTGTACGGCCAGGCTTTTACTATAGTGACTGAACACAAACCTTTGCTGGGAATAATAGCTGGGGATAAGCCAATCCCCTATATATTATCTCCCAGGATGACTCGCTGGTCAGAATTCTTGGCTGCTTATAATTATCAGCTGCAATACCGCCCCGGGAAAGCTATTCCCCATGCCAACGCGTTGAGCCTTGCACCTCTTCCAGAGACTATTGATGACCCCGCGCCAACAATGACAACGTTGCAGATCAAGACACTCTGTGCACCACCATTAACCGCCCGTGATATCGCGAGAGAAACAAAATGCGACCCCACCTTGGCACGAGTACTCACGTGGGTGGAACGTGGATGGCCATTGGACCAAGTATCAGATGACTTCGCACCATTCAAAAGTCGACAAACAGAGTTGTTTTCTCAAAAGGGCTGCATCATCTGGGGCGATAGAGTCGTTATTCCAGAACGACTCCAACAGGAACTACTAAGAACCTTGCACAATGGCCACCCCGGCATCGTGCACATGAAAGCCCTCGCACGAAGCTACACATGGTGACCAGGCATCGACAAACAAATTGAGTCGTGGGTCAAAACTTGTCATAGATGCCAGGAAGTAAGCAACGCTCCACCAAAGGCAATCCCAACCGAATGGGAGACACTGCGGGGACCCTGGTCCCGTATCCATCTGGGTTTTGCTGCGCCAACCAAAGGCCACACCTTCTTGTTAACCATAGACGCCTACTCGAACTGGCTCTAAATCCACCGAATGAGGAACACGACAACTGAAGCGGTCATCAAAAAACTAGAAAGACTGTTTGCAACCCACGGATTACCAGACGTTCAGGTATCCGACAACGGACCCCAATTTACCGCGCTGTCCTTTGAACAGTACCTGGCGGACCACGGTATTCGACATGCACTCACTTCACCTGCGCACCCTGCGGCCAACGGTAGGGCCGAGCGCATGGTACAATTCGTCAAGAAAACACTACAGAAAATGGACTACGACAACATCGAAGAGAAGATAAACCGAATCCTCTTTTTACAGCATATCACTCTTCACAGCATCACCAAAAATACTCCCGCCGAGCTGCTAATGGGACGATAGCTCCGCTCCCACCTCGACCGGTTACACCCAGCGTACAAACCAGAAAAACCACTTGGACCCAGCGGCCGATGCCGTACCTTCCAGATAGGCGATTTGGTGTTCGCTAAAAACTTATCGGGCGATCCGCTGTGGGTAGAAGCGACTGTGGTCCGTGTAACCGGCCTGAGATCATACCTTGTACAATGCCCTGACGATAGATTTGGAAGTGCCATATCGATCAATTACGATCAATGCTGCAGTCAGGCATTTCCGAACTCTCTAATAACCAAACTGGAGGGGGGGGGGAGTTACAAAGGAAGACGAATTTCAATTAGCAGAAAACCTTTTTGAAGGAAACGATAGCGGAACAGAAACATGAGAACAGGAATCAGGGATGGGAGTGAGTTCACCTCAGGGTGATACTGAAGATGTTGGTGACAACAAAAATGCGAACTCGGGGGGTTCTGGTTTCGTGTGGCTTCGGGGCAGCAGGAATTCGCGACAGCTCATGATTCCTGCTGTGCTAGCCGCTGAGGTACCCCCGATCCAGATGGGTCAGGGGGATATGGCTGCCCTGTAGGGACAGCTGAAGAGAGAGGGGAGTCGGACAGGGGGTTGGGGGTGTCGCAGACCCCCTCCTCCTTCGGAAAAACCCCTTTTTCCCAAGGCAGTGGAGCGGCGGTCAGCAATGGCCGCCACGAAGAAGCCAGCAACCGGGTAAGATTGTGCTGAAGGAAGCAAGAAGAGTGAAAGTGCTGTCTGAGCCGGGTCAAGTAACATCTTTCAAATTAGTTGGAACTGAGCTGTTTGAATTGCTGGAGGATACATTGTATCCCTAAGAAGATCGAAAGCGGCGGAGAAGCTGTTAAAGGGAACTTTTTTTTTTCTTCACTCTCCCACCCCATGGAAACAGCAGATATGTTTGGACATATTGGACATTGAAAGTGAATTGTTTTGAGAGTTGAAGCTAAGGGACAAAAGGGTTTTTGGACATTGAAAAACTTAAGAAATTGGAAAACCCTTGTTGGAGGTATGGATTTTTGATTATTTAAAATTGATATTGCAAGTGGGAAGGGAGAGGAAAAAAAATTGGAGCAGAAGCTGAAAAAGGAGGAGATTGCCTAGAATCCCAAAGAAAGGTATATGGTAATTGGACCTCTTTGATTAAACATTAACCCCAGAAAGAGAAAGAGAAGAAGGAAGAAAAGTATTAATTTTTGGAATTTTTTTTTTTGAATTATTTTTGATTAAAAATATTTGTAATTGTTTTGGGAAAAGTTTCTTTTTTCATAATGGCATCGCTTGTGGATGAACTAAAGACTGAATATCAAAAATATAAAAAAGAAGATACTTTGGGCACTTTGTTTCAATTCTTAGAAATGGCGTTATGTACTTATGAAAAGTTGACTACGCAGCAGAAGGACTGGGACAAAGAAGAAGAGGAAGAAGAAGCCATCTTTGATGAACAATGGGTTTTTTCCGGGGAGGAGGAGAAAAAGGATAAGAAAAAGGGGATTTTAAGAATTATAAAAACAACCAAAGAAGAGAAAAATGAGCAACATCGAAGAGAAGATAAACCGAATCCTCTTTTTACAGCATATCACTCCTCACAGCATCACCAAAAATACTCCCGCCGAGCTGCTAATGGGACGATAGCTCCACTCCCACCTCGACCGGTTACACCCAGCGTACAAACCAGATAAACCACTTGGATCCAGCAGCCGATGCCGTATCTTCCAGATAGGTGATTTGGTGTTCGCTAAAAACTTATCGGGCGATCCGCTGTGGGTAGAAGTGACTGTGGTCCGTGTAACCGGCCCGAGATCATACCTTGTACAATGCCCTGACGATAGACTTTGGAAACGCCATATCGATCAACTACGATCAAGGCATTTCCGAACTCCCTAATAACCAAACTGGGGGGGGGGAGATACAAAGGAAGACGAATTTCAATTAGCAGAAAACCTTTTTGAAGGAAACAATAGCGGAACAGAAACACCAGAACAGGAATCAGGGATGGGAGTGAGTTCACCTCAGGGTGATACCGAAGATGTTGGTGACAACAAAAATGCGAACTCGGAATCAGAGGCACCCCTTTCGCCAAACAACGACCTACCTCAACAAGAGTGCAGCCAAATACCGGGTGCACAGCGAAAATCAAAAAGACTAACAAAACAACCATCCTACCTCAAGGACTAAGTGACTGCACCCCATAAACGGAACCCGGGGGGAAGGGGTGTTGTGAATGAATAAATGTTTAATAAAGTTATCTAGAGCTTGAAGTCAAGTGCAGGGTTCTGGCCCTGCACTTCTGATTGGCTGTTAAATGGCGAGATCAGATTGGTCCGTTCAGGAGAATCTGATTGACCATTAGCAAGCCGTTCTCATTGGTTAACGGAGCTAGCGCTCCCAGGTTGCCATTGGTTGAATAGTTAATAAGTTGCCTATATAAGGAAGGCTATAGCAGCCATCCAGTTTGAGCTGTCACACCATGTAAATAAAGAGTTGAAGTTCACTGTTTTACCAGCTCGTCTCCATTCTTCGCGCCCATGCTCCACACTTAACAGGCAGGATGGGTATGGGCAGCTTGATGTCACTTGTGTCAGGGGCACCTCTGGTGGCCAAGTGCTAAAGCAGGACTTCTCTCAGACCCTCCCTCACTCTCATTATAATCTTCCTTCCTTCCTTCCTTCCTTCCTTCTCCTTTCTTCTTCCTTCCCCCTTTCCTTCTTTTTCCTTCCCCTTCTTCCCTTCTTTTTCTTTTTCTTTCCTTATTCCCTTTCTCCTTTCCTGTCCCTTCTTGGATGCTCAAATAGAAAAGGGGAAACATTTCTCCTTTTGTTTTGTTTTTAGTTTGTTTTGCTAGCCCTCTGCCAATGGAAACTGAGCTCAGGGGGGCTGTATGAGCCCCCTCAGGCCCCATTTTCAGCTGCAACGGCCTCCTGCACCCCTCTGCCAGTGAAAACAGGGCCCAGGAGAGCCACACACGGGCTGGTCCTTTGCCTGAAGGCTGGATCTAAGCACCCCGTGGACTTGAGTTTGATACCCCTGACCTATTTCTTCATCCTGGCTCTGACAGCTTTTTTTAGTGTGATCTCAAGTGCACAAATCGAAGACCAACTGTATCACAGACAGCTATTCCATGTGGGAAAGAAATGCAGAAGGAAGGAAATAATAACAAAACTGAAGTTTGGAAGGGACCTTGGAGGTCTTCTAGTCCAACCCCTTGCTCTAGTCTAGTGGTTGTTCAATCTCTTTTTAAAAACCTGTGGAACACCCACAATTTCTGAAGGCAAGTTGTTCCACTGATTAATAGTTCTGTGAGGAAATTTCTTTTTTTTTTGAAAAAAGTTTTTATTAATTTTCTACAAACAAACAAGACAAACAAAACATAAAAACATCAACTCTTATATGTACATCCAGTGTGTCAGTTGGTTCATCATTTTTGTGCATTCATTCTGTAGTCTCAAATTACAATTACATTACATAACAACTCATATTGTCAATTCAAACTTATATATCCTAATATCACTAAAAAAATAAGTTTTTGACTATATTTTTAATCATTCATGCTTAATGAGCTAACAATACTTTAAACCAGTTTACTCTATAACAAATCATCTAGTCATATCAAATCAATCCTAAAAAATCCTTTATAAATATAATATCAAATAGCAAAATAATAGCAAAATAAAGATATTCCTTACTATCTAGCATTCTAAATATTCTATTATCATATTTTATCATCTAGCCATTTATAAAAAAGATCCCAAATTTCGTAAAATTGTTTATCCTCTTGCTCTCTAATTTCAAATGTCAATCTACTCATCTCAGCACATTCCAATATTTTCTTAATAATTTCTTCCTGTAATGGTATTTTCTCATTCTTCCAATTTTTAGCAAATACAATCCTGGCCGCTGTTAATACATTTACAATCAGGTATTTCAAATCTTTACTATATATATCAGGTAAAATTCCCAATAAGAAGATCTCTGGTTTCAAATCTATATGTTTCTTTGTCATTTTTTCCAACCACATGCGAATTATAGTCCAATATTTTCTAGCAACCTTCTCATCAGTACCCATCAAGATCTTATCTAAATCAGTCTGTTTATCATAAAATCCCTCCGTTTTAGAATCTTCATCATACCTTGAGTGTATTTGTGCATATGAAAACCAAATCATCCTTATACCTTGTTCCTCTAAGTTTTGGATCGATTTAAGTTCACCCTTTTCATCCAAAAGTTCCCCATATCTAACTGTTTGTTCCTTCTTGTAGATTATAGGATAGGAAAATGCTTCAATGGTCGATAACCAAACTGGAATTTTCAAATAACATTGTCTTTTTATCTTCTCCCAATTTAACCACAAAGACTCCCGTACATAATGTCTTCTAAAATAACCCTGTGTTTTAGTTCCCTTATACCATAAAAAAGCATGCCAACCCAACAGCAAGTCATGCCCTTCTAATGTCAACAACCTATGTTTCCTTAATGTTATCCATTCTTTGACCCACATCAAACTTGCAGCTTGATAATACAATTCCCAATTAGGCAGACCAAAACCTCCTCTAATTCTAGCATCTTGCAAAAGCTTTAGCTTTATTCTCGCTTTTTTACCTTGCCATATAAACTTCAACATAATTTTATTTAAATCTTCAAAATAGTCTTTTCCAAGCCTAATTGGTATTGTTTGAAACAAAAATAAAATTCTAGGTAAGATATACATCTTAATTGTTGAAATTCTCCCTATTAATGACAATTGCAAGTTTTCCCACTTCTTCAAATCTGTAATTATCTGTTGTTTAAGTTTAATATAATTATTCTCCTTTAATGTGCTACATCTTGTTGTCAAATATATCCCCAGATACTTAACCTTATTTGTAACTTGAATTTTCAAAAGATCTGCCAATTCTTCTCTCTGTCTCAATAGCATATTCTTTGTCAAAATCTTTGTTTTGTCTTTATTTATTTTCAAACCAGCCACCTCTCCATATGCCTCTATCCTTTCCAGTAACTTTGGAGCTGTTTCTAGCGGATCTTCCAAAATAAAAGCTAAGTCATCAGCAAAAGCTTGTAGCTTAAATTCTTCCTTCTTAATTTTCATTCCTTTTATGCTTTTATCATCCCTAATATTTCTATTCAACACTTCCAAGGTCAACACAAATAGCAAAGGAGATAGGGGGCATCCTTGTCTTGTGCCTTTCCTTATATTAATAAAATCTGTAAGTTCTCCCTCCATCATTACCCTTGCTGTCTGTTTATTATATATAGCTTCTATTACTTGAATAAATTTTTTAGCGAAACCCATCTGCTCCAATAATAATAACATAAATCTCCAGTTCACGTTATCAAATGCTTTTTGAGCATCTAGGAATATCAAAGCCATTTGCTTTTCAGGATGAGCCTCATAGTATTCCAAAGTGTCCAAGATTACTCTCATGTTGTCTCTAATTTGTCTCTTTGGCAGAAATCCATTTTGATCTGAGTGAATAAAATTATTTAAATATTTTTTAAGTCTTTCTGCTAAGATTGAAGCAAAGATTTTATAGTCTGCATTCAATAAAGAAATAGGTCTATAATTCTTAATTTGCAATGGGTCAGTCTCTTCCTTTGGTATAAGTGTAATATAAGCCTCTGACCATGTTTTGGGTATCATCTTTTTTATCCTAACTTCATTCATAACTTCTAACAATGGGATGCTCAATAATTCTTGAAATGTTTTATAAAATTCTACTGGAAGCCCATCTGGACCCGGAGCTTTCCCATTATTTTGTCTCTTAAATGCTTCATTTAGTTCCATCATTGTTATATTGCTTTCTAGCATTTCTTCAGTCTCTTTAGGTATCTTTGGTAAATTAGCTTCCTGTAAATACTGTTTGACTTTTTCTTCATCAATATTTTCCTGTTTATATAATTGTCCATAAAAATCTCGAATAATTTCTTTTTTCTCCTTATTCCCATAACAAACTTGGCCTTGTTCATCTATTAACTTCAATATTTTTCTTGATTCCTTCTCTTTTCTCAATTTATATGCTAGCCATCTACCTGGTTTATTTGCATCTTCAAAATAATTCTGTTTGGAGTTTCTAATTTTCTGTGCCAGTTCTTCTTTCTCTATTAATTCCATTTTATGTTTGATTACATCCAGCTTCAATTTAATATCCTTTTTCTGTGGCATTTTCTGTAATTCTTTTTCAAGAATTTTATACTCATCTTCCAAGGCCTTAGAAGCTTGCCTTTTCCTAATATTCTTTTTTCTTGTATAATCTATTATCAAACCTCTAGCGTATGCCTTCATTGTGTCCCACACATTTTGGGTTGAAGTATCTTCTTTTTTATTTTCTCTGAAGAAAAAAGCCAATTCCTTCTCCATCCATTGTGTAAAATCTTTCTCCTTTAAAATAGTATTATTTAATGTCCATCTCAATCTTTTTTTTTGTCCCTTCCATTTAATTGTCATTGGGCTATGATCTGCCCAGGTACTTGTTTCAATATTTGTTTCTTTAATATTAGATATTAGTTCTGTTGAGATCCAAATCATATCTAATCTGGACCATGATAAATGTCTATTTGAATAAAAAGTATATTGTTTAGCTTTAACATTTCTTTCTCTCCAAATAACTTTTAAAGTTAATTCATCTGTCATTTTAAAGAAGGACCTTGGGAGAGCCTTTCTATTTTGCTTTGTTGTTGTTGCTATATAGTCCAGTTTATTGTCCACAATTCCATTAAAATCTCCCATCATAATTATATTAACATAGTCCAGTCCAATTATTTTCATATGTAGCTTTTTATAAAACTCTTCTTGTTTATCATTCGGAGCATAAATTGCAATCAGGAGTATTTTTATATTATTGTCCATTATTTCTACCATTAATACTCTTCCATCTTCATCCGTGTAAATCAATTTTGCTGGAATAGCCTCTTTAATGTATAAAACCACACCTCTTTTCTTACATTGAGTCAAAGAGGTAAATATTTTCCCTAATTTTGGCTGTAATAACAATTGTTCATGTTGTTTTTTAATGTGAACTTCTTGTAAACAAATTATATCAAATTTTAATTTTTCTAATTTATGAAAAGTTTTCCTTCTTTTAACAGCTGAATTAAGTCCATTTATATTCATTGTAATCAGTTTTTTTTCCTCCATAATTATGCTTTATATTTAGGTCTAACAGCTCTCGTGGATCTCACTTCACGCTGTTCTTTATTATCCATCTGTCCCCCTGCTGCTCCTTTCTCTTTTTCAGTCTCCAGTTGTTCATCTTGAAACTCAATTGATAAAGCCTCTTTCTCTATTCCCTCTCTTCTTCCTCCAAAGAATTCTGCATGAAAAAGTTCTGCTTTCTCAATTGAATCAATTCTATATCTTTGCTCTTGCCACCCAAACACTAGTCCTTCTGGAATCAGCCATCTATAATTCACTTCGTTTTCCAATAGTATTTTGGTCAGAAATCGATATTCTCTTCTCATCTCTCTCACTCTTCTGGGTATTTGTTTTAAAACCACAACCTCTTTACCCTTGCATTTCAGTGTTTTCTCTCTTACTACTTGTAATATTTGCATTTTAATGGATTTTTTGGTAAATCTAATATGGACTTCCCTGGGTAATTTATTTCTCATCGCATATCTTGTATAGACTCGATATATCTCATCTATTCCATCCATCATCTTTTCCTCTGTAATTTCCAAAACATCTGCCAAAATTTCTATCATTACCGCTGCCAAATTTTCTCCTTTTTCCTCTTCTATATTTTGAAATCTGAGGTAAAATTCTGACCTTTCCATCTCCCACCTCAACATCCCACCTTTTTCTTGTTCAACCGGTTAGTCTGCTGTCAATATTTCCAATCTTCTTCTCTCTTTGTTTTCCTTCTTCCTCAATTTTTTGGAATCTCTCCTCATACTTAACCATCATTTGTTTAATATTTTCCACTTTTTCATCAGTCTTCTCTATTCTTTGTTCAATATTTTCTGCTCTTTGTTCAATATTTCCTGCTCTTTGTTCAATCTTTTCTGCTCTTTGTTCAATCTTTTCTATTCTTTGTTCAATATTTTCTGTTCTTTGTTCAATATTTCCTGTTCTTTGTTCAATGATATCTGATTTTGTCTTGAGATCTTGGATTCCTTGCATAATCATCTGTAAAGTTATTTTTTCTTGTTCCTTATCTTGCTTCAACATTGTCTGAATTAAAAGTTGTCCTCCAACTGGTGGGGAAGCAGAGGTAGAAGCAGAAATGCCAGATGGTATTGGTTTCCTGCTCATTTCAATGTTTCCAAAACTTCAAATTCTTCTTGACTTTTAATCCAACTGGTAGAGCAGCCAATTATAATCCAAAATGAAGAACTCCAATAGTAAAAAACACGAAACCACAGAAGAAACAGGAAAAAAAGAAGAAGAAAGATCTTCAGGTTCTTCTAGACCCTAATCCAATTATGAGATAGTCCACCATAAAAAAGGAAAAAATAGAAAGGAGAAAACAAACAAATCCAAAAATAATAATATTGATTAAGAGCAAAAGAAAAAGGAAAAAAGAAAAAGCAAAAAGAGAAAAAAAAAAAAAAAACCCAAAAAGTTCCTTCAGATTCTTCACACCTTAATCCAATTAAAAAGTCTCAATAATCCAAAAAAAAAGAAAAAAAAAACAACCTCAACAACAAAGTAGTCCAAAAACATAAATATGAAAAGCAAAAAGGTCCCAATAAAAAAGAAAAGAAAAATAAAGAAGAAAAAACTCTGAGGCTTTCCCTTTAAAATAAAAGGCAAAAATAAAAATATTACTAAAATTAAAATTTAGAAGAAGGCTAGCGAATGGGGTATATATAAGAAAACACACTGCACTTTGTTATTTATCCAAGGCTCTTGTTATGACTCTCTTCTCCAGCAGCTTCAAAGCCAAACCTCAAGGAAATTTCTTAGTTCTAGGTTGGCTAGTAAATACCACAGTACTTAAATGGAATTTAATTCATAAGAGAATGGATTTTGCTGGTCTGTAATGGAATCAAACCTATGAAATTTCCTCCTTAGGAAAATTTACAAATCCTTTCTTATTAGTTTTCAGATGCGAAACCAAGAGGGTGTGCACTGAAAATTTCTTTGGCCTGTCCTAACAATGGACAGAATTGTCGATTTTCAGTTAAGTTTGCACAACATTTTGCCAAAGATGCAATTCTTTCCACGACAGTGGATTTTTTACATTAGTTTTTATATTTTTCCTAATTCATTTATTTATACTGGTAAATTTAATCCCAAAATCTGGGGAAATATGAATACCAAAGTGCTTATTCATGTTACTAAGAAATTGTTTTATTTATGTTGACATTTTTAAATGACATGAATTTCTACTGAATCTTGAAATCATTCGGCACATTAAAAAATGGAATAAATTTGTCTAGCATATATGGATTCACATTTTTTATACTAACATCCTAAACAGAACATGAGTGACAAGATATCCTGAAATTACACTTGAACAAAATGCTTTCAGTATTCCCAATTTCATAAAATTAATGTCTTAACTACATTTTTTATTCGCAGCCTTGTCAATCCTTTAACGGAAAGACAAGTTATACATTAATTCAGCTGAATTAGTAAAATACTAGCAATACTTCTTTCTAATATTATGTAACTATTGAATAATTTCAATCCTCTAATTTTAAAAAGGAATTGATATTCACTTGGAATTCATTTGCAAGATAATATGGTGAGTCTACATTTAACAAATTAAAATCCATTTTTCCCATGAACAAAGGCTGAGGCCTGGTTATAGGCACTTTAACAAAAAGAAAACTGTTAGCACAAATAATCATCTGACTTTTTTATTAACATCTGCTAAAAATATTTTTGATAATGTGGATTTTTGTCCTACATGCCTGGGAAATTTTCTCCACTGAAAGTTTTTACAATTCCATTCTGGTAACTAATACCTTAAATTCCTGCTTCTTTTAGATACCTGTATCACAGATCCTTCTGTCAATCAACTTAGACATCCTAACTGCATGAATATTCAACAATTTGCGGGTATTGATGCTTAATGTTTCAATTATTCATTTATATCACAATTTCATCAATGTTTCTAGTTTGTTATTTTAATACCCCATCCAAGGCTTGCTAATGTCAATTAAGTAGCATTATTCTCCCCCATGTCTCTAAATGTCTCTAAATTTCTGGCAGTTGTGCTCATTTAATGCCAGGGTCAGTACTTCTTCTTGACATGAGTGAATAAAAATTTCTTGAGATATCAACAAAATATTGTTTTCATGTATTGTCAAAAGTCCTCTTGACAATACATGAAAACAATATTTTGTTGATATCTCAAGAAACCCTGGCATTAAATGCTGGCACGCGAGCCAAAAAAGGTTTGCCACTACTGATCTATCCAATGGTTCTGAGATCACGTATGCCAGTGCCTTCAGAACCTGGTCCTGGTGATTTGAACTTGTCTAGTGTGAACAGGTGCTCACTTATCATTTTAAGTTGTGTTCCTAATCTGTTTTTCGTGGTGTTGTTTTTGATAAGTTGAACTGTTTTTGCCCTTTGTGTAAAGACAGAGGCATGAGCTGTTCTTTGTGCAACCCTTTATTTGTTACAATTCTTGGACTTTATTGAGTCTCCACCCAGATTTTCTAACCAGATCTTTTTATCCTCACCCAAACTTAACCCTAACCCTAATCCTAACTAGAACTAGAGAAGACTATAGGTTGGATCAAAAAATAATGTTACATGACTCTTCAACTACACATATTACACATACAACGGCAATAAATTCCATTTAGATAATTTCTTGCATGGAAAAAAAAACTCTTATGGAACTTGCCTGTCAAATTTCTGTGCATGTACATGTAAAACATCACAACTGATAGTGACTTTTGTTATAGTTTCTTGAAGCTACTCTACTAGGTTTATAAGATCAAATCAGTTAGACAGGGAATAATTTCAATGAATTCTAGCAAAAGAGCAATTATCAGATGAAAAATGATAGATCTGTAGCCAGCTCCAACATAGTTTTCAATTTTGCTGTGGACTAAAATCAGAATGACGTGCCTTTAAATTTATCTCAAGAGCAAAACTGGACACTTATACATTATCAAAAAATATGAAAGGTCTCAAAATGGGCAGCCCTTCAAACAATGTCTTCAAATAAAGGAATGTTCTCTGTTACTTAAAATGTTCATTCTAATGCTCTACTGTTCAAATTAGCTTATGAAATAGATATGTCCCACCCATGCCAAGTTCTCTGAAGGGTAACAGAGAATAAGAATGAGATTTTTTATTTTTTTTTAAAAAGTAACATTTTATACTCATTCTAATCTGAGAGGGGGAAAAAAACAATCCTAAAAATATTTTGTTTCAAGAATGATCTGTATTATCATAGTATTGTGGTCAGCATTTACGCCAAAAAGCTTAATGTTTTTTTTTACTCTCTCTGTTTCATCAGAAAAGGGACAGGAAAGAACAATGCTAGAGAGCAAGTTTTATTTTTGCACAGTAGACTGAACTCAGGCTCTGAATAAAAGTATTGGAGGGGGCTTATTGAAGTGATATTCAAAATATAGTACTTCTTACCTAAACAATTTATTGAGCTTTATATTTGTGAAACCTACACAGAATGAGTTCTATGTACTAGGCTGAATGTTTCTGTCTCATTGCATATCTGCTTTTGCTTGGAATACAGTTTTGTTTTCAGACTAAGATTTAAGTTTGATTGTATTTTATATAAAATAGACTCTCCAAAGGGATTATCATTTTGACCTTATGCAGGCTGAAAGCCATGTTGGCTTGACTATGAGCTTCTTATAAATATTGTTGGTGCTAAACTTGAAAATGGAGGGCTGAAACCGAAAATTGTGGGGCTGAGGGTAGGTGGGGTTCTCCAGACATAAGAACAGCCAACCTAACTACTGTAAAAGGAATTCCGGATTCAATTCAGGAAAAGGTAATGGAAAACTCTTTCTTTAAAGATGTTAAAGCAGGGGTCCCCCTAACCCCTGGCTCACAGACCGGTACTGATCTGTGGCCTGTTGGAAACTGGACCACGCAAGTGGTGGGCAAGTACACGAAGCTTCATTCGCACATGCATGGGATTTACGTTGATCAGAGCATGCAAAACCATCCCTCCCCTCAATCTCCACCTGCTGCCACTGCTACAGGTCCATCGAGCCAGAAAGTTAGTGATTGCTGTGTTAAGGGACATATATGGACATGGCTAAAATATTTGTTTGGATAGATTCCCTGGTCAAACGTATGTCTAGTTTTACTGGAGAAGAATGCTAAGCTTTCCTAAGGAAGTCTGAAGATGATGACTTGACCAAATCCATAAAAAAGTCTAAACACTTCTTTACTTACTAATTGTGCCATTACAATTGTTTTAAACAATATATGCCATTAGAACATAGAATATGAAAAGCATAAACCAGGGAAAATCTACAACTGAAAAAAAAAAAAAAGAAGCAGCAGCACATTATATTGGGCATTTTAGAAATATATGAACATAAGTAAATTTGCAAGGCTACTAAAATCAAACAATTATATGACATTCTATTCAGAATTGGAGAATATACAAAGGAAGCAGTGATACTAAAAAAAATGGGAACCCCAAAATAGTAAATATTCAATGAGCTTTCAAGATTCTATTACTATAGACTTTATCACTAAAGTATTTCTTGTGCATGTCTATTTCCGGACTTGGCTTATCTTAAAGGGCTGGCACCTACAGAGCTTGGAAATAATTTTTTTCACCTGATTTGTATATTATTATTTATTCAATTTATATACTAATCATCTCCTTGTCAAGTGACTCCAGGTGGCTTACAACATTGTAAAGGTAAGTACAAAATGTTAAAACCTTAAATAGTAAAATAAACACAGAATAAATAAAACCCCAAATATAACGTGGTGGAGATGCAGGGAAGGGGACAGGAATCTCCTTCCCAGTCCACTAACCACCTCCAGCATAGTGGTACACCCCCACTGCGCCCCCCTCTGACCAAATGGCAGAATCAGATTTTGAGGCTTTTTTGGAAGGCCAAGAGGGTGGGGTGGGGGGGTGGATCTCAACTTGAAGGGTATCTGTTTCCCTATTAATTTATTAATTCTGATTTCATCTTGATTAAACAATTATATTCAAAGGTGAGGAGGAGAAGGAAGAAGAAGAAAAGAAGAAGAGTTGTCACTTACTGTTCCTATGTCCTTGCCTTGGATAATTGCCATCTCACAGAGCTTTTGAGAAGCAATTGAGCAGTGGCTTTTTTTAATGCATTCAGAGTTGCTTCCCCCCCTCCCCCCTCCTGTCTCTTTAAAATGTTATTTTGCATTTCTTATTTCAAGTAGTTAGGATTGCATGTTGAATCTGGGTGAAGTTTCATTGCAAAAACCTATCCCAAATCATTTAAAACAGATGTATTTGTGTACCTTGTATGCATTTTGGTATGCCTTTAAATATTGCACACATCCTAAATTCTTGGGAAAGGACAGGGGTATATATATTAAATTCAGGAGCCAGACATAAAGTGAGAAAATGACTGAACCTAAAGCTGTTTGGTTGACACCATCAAAGTGTGCTAAGACTGGGAACGAGACAGGATCATGAAGAGATTATTAACTGGCCAGAGATGGAATTTCAGCCTAAAGGCATGTGTGGCCTTTTAAAAGTTTCCAGGTATTTATTTCACCAGTCTTGAATACAGAATTTCGGAGTTGGAAATACGAGGTAAATTCATGAAGAAATTGGCTCTACAGGTATAAGCTTCCAAAAGTTATTTTACTAAAGCAGAAATAAACAAGAACCTGTGATATGATTTGGATATCATTGTATCCAAATTCTGCCCCTAAAATATACAATAAAAATTAAGGCAAGAATAGTGTAAGATTTTGCATAGATTTAATACATTTAATAGCAATAATAATCATTATGCAACCCCTCCCCAATGTGCAATCTCCCCCAAAGTTGCCCATCTCTGCTATAAAATAGACAGTGGAGAACTGCATCTTAAACTGAAGATAATAACAATGAACAAGATTAAAAGATGGTGACATCTTTTACTCCTGGACAGGAAAATGACATTTCATTTCTTTTCTACAAGTTCTCGTTCAGTTTTTTGACAAATAATTTCTTTAATAAAGTATTTCAAAGGAGTTTTGAAGACATTCTTATGGATACGGTGTGATGCATGAATGTGTTAGTCTTTTCTGTATTCTTTCAAGAAATCTACAAGTTAACTGTAAAATTCCAAAACATTGTGAAGAAACGCTGCTCACAGTTTATATACATTGTTTATGTATAGAGATCCTTCCATTTCTTTCTCATGTGCTATGATACTCTACCTCTTAGCTTCATGCTTTTTTAAGAAGCAACTGGACTTTCTGACTTTTCTTTTTGCTTCTCATCCAAGAAGCTTCTAGAACTCCTGAAAAGCACCTTTGAGGCAATCATGACCTGGATGACTGAGAATCTCCATATTTTAACTTTATTCTTAGGAATAAAGTTGATGAAATTCTACACAAGCAACTAGCTACTACTGAGTAAATGGCTTTTGAAAATAAAGGGCCTGTGACTATAGGTAATTTGTATAAAAAATGTGAGACAATCCAATTCATTTTCTTCTCAAAGCATGGGCCTAATAAGTCAAAGCAACTTGTATATTTTTTCCAATGTGGGCATGGAGAAGGAAACTTCAGTTGAAGTAATGTGTAATTAACTTCCCCAAATGTAAACAGCAACTATGTAAATCCTTGTTTGGATTAAGCAACATTTAAACTGCAGCAAGCAAGCAAATAAATAACTCGAATACTCAATTCAATTTTGCAATTCTAATAGAAACAAAAAATTATATTCCTGTTATTCTTTCCCTTTCAGTCACCCCTTTATTCCAAGCCTTTGATTTTAAATTATTTAAATTAAAAATATTTATAGTTACAAATTATTTAAATACTTAAAAAAATAGTACATCCTGCTTTACATGATTGTCTGTTATTTTGTATGATACTGAACCAATCCAAAGTTGCTGGTGGAAAAATCTGGGCAAGGGACTTATTGCTAAAACTCTTCGCCATAACATAGTTCCGTCCCTTTTTGTTCATTTATTTAAAACACTTATAAGAAATATGGGAAAGTACTAGAGAGATATTTGTCCCTCTTTAGAGTAACTTACATCGTATACCAAAGAATCAGTGAAATACTGAAAACAACAAAACAGTCAAATAGTCCTTGTAGCATTATTACTATTTTGTTTGCTTGGTTTTTCCCTTAATTTAAAAGTATTTATTTATTTGCCACCCATCTTGCCTATATGTTGTCCTTCAAAACAAAAGTTTTCCTAGTGTGGTTTTTAAACATTTTAAAGTCACAATTAAATGTTTCAATTAAAGACAGCAGAGCTATTTTAAGACCTCAATTGCTTAGAAGCATAAAAATGTGTCAAAAATGCCATACTGTAGTATAAATCTACAATTATCATGATAAAGCCTGAGAACATGGAAGTGTCTTAGTTTTATACTTAACAGAGAACATATTGCAGGCAAACTATTGGGGAGGGTATTATTGAAAACGGAGCCACCTACTCTCTACACAGGAGACATTCAGAATAGGATCATTGAAGGCAATATTAGGACATGAAACAGAGAATCAAAGAGAAGGAACCAGAGTTTTAATCTGCTGACTTACCATTCTGTTCCTGAAGTTTCTGAAATCATCCTGTAAGATACGTTTTATCATATCTGGATCAGATATCACAATGTACATCCGACGACCAATGTAATACCTGTATTCAGTTACAAATGAACAGAAGAAGGAGGTTCCATTAGCAACTAAAGTAAGCAGGCAGGAGATACATGGATTTCCACAAAATAAACACTAAGTATAGATGGAAGTCACAAATATATGCTTTCAAATATCAGAGGCTAATAAAAAATTGTTCAGTACCGGTATTCATTGGAAGTTTCCTGGCCACTACTATTATAATGTAGTAAAGAATCTAGTTTGATCTTAAGAAAAACAATTTCATTCTCGATTTTCCTTTTGGTTTATGTGAGTTGTACATCAATTTCTGGAAGCAAGATTGAGCTGGAGAGATACACAACAGAATTCCTATTCTCCCTATTCTAGGAAAGCTAAATAAAATATTAACATTTTTGCTATGCCCTCAATTGTAAAGTTCCCATGTTACACTAAAGCAAGATATGATTTTTACTTATTTTATTTTTTATTTATTTATTTTGATTTGTCAAATGCTTACAAGATAATAGGTATAAGTATATACATAGTTATGAATACATAAAATGGGTACATATAAGAAAAATAAAAGAAACAATAGGACAGGGACGGTAGGCACGTTAGTGCGCTTATGCACGCCCCCTACAGACCTCTTAGGAAAGGGGTGAGGTCAATAGAAGACAGTCTAAGGTTAAAGTTTTTGGGGTTTGGGGAAGAAACCACAGAGTCATGTAGAGTATTCCAGACATTGACCACTCTGTAGCTGAAGTCGTATTTCCTGCAATCAATTTGTTTCTTTTTGCTGCAAGAACCCTGTCAACTGTAATATATTCAAGCAATCACAGCTTTATACACAGGACTTAGTCTAAGAAGTAAGTCCAACCAGCAGGGTTTAGCATAGTTCACTTTAATGTCAATTACACTACAAATATTACTGAATAAACAAGTAGTCTACATAGCACATAACCCAAATTCTTACAAGAATACATGTAGCTTCTATGTAACTTCCCGTTTCCAACTGTAATCTCACACTTTATCAAAGGGATAAAGTTAACCATTTGAAAGATACAATGTTCTTGACAAAAACCTGACCAATATGTGCTATATTTATTTCAAAATATAAAGACAAGTGGATGTTTGATAACAGATCTACCTGACCACCTATAATGAGGCTAATTGTAGCAATTTCTTGTGCCATCAGTAACTTTAGAGAAAGAGCTTGCAAACAGAAATCCTACCCAAACACAAATGAATTTTAAAACTGGTGAGGGAAATTGAGCAAAATGTCTTTTTTGTGAAGATGTCTTTATTGAGCCAATCTGCAATCCGGAAAAGAAGTATGAAGAAAAAGTGAAGTATAAAGCAGCCTGCTACTTCCTTTCATCTCCAGCAGCAACTCTTACCTCAAACACTTTGCTCTGGTTTTTTCCACCAGCATATTTGCAGTATATTTCACCCAGCCTTAATTGGTAAATAAAAGATGTTGGATGCACTGGAGCACTCGGATGGAAGACAGATAGCTTTGGCTTTTACAGATTACTAAGTACAACCTTATCATAGGTAAACACCACAAATATTTTTCTATAATTCAAAATAATTTGGTTTCCTTTCAAATTCTTATTCAGATCCTTTCAAACGGATTTGCAAACTGTGCTCAAAAGGACATGGTGTATAAGTTTTAATGAGTACATTCAATTTTGTGTTTAGGCATTTGTGAAGAGGGCATTTGTCTCTTTCACTCCTCAAGTAAAACACCATTTTATTCGTCTTCATTCTTCATGTGTATATGTAATATTATTTATCAAGTATCACATTGTTTTCCTCTATGGAATGCATTATATATTTCCTCATTTCATCAACCAACAATTTCATGGTGCTGGCCAGAGTAACCAGTGACGTGAGCTGCCCTGCTCCCCTATCACACACATGTACACACAACAAGATTTCTACAAATATTTATTCAACACCCCCTCCCCCCTGCAACAGGTACTCAGAAAGCACCCCGGTTGCACTGGTTCAGATTCTGAAATCAGCATGGCAAGAGTCACTGGGTAATCGAGTCAAACAGGCATACACAAAGTCCTGGAAAGCCATACACAGGTCAAACGGGTTAGGATACATGGCATGAGAACATAAGGCATGCAACTGGGCATACTGCTCTAGCAACACTCAATTCTTGAGATGGGATTAAGTGAGCAATGCTACTGCAGCCCTTCAAGAAGGTGCCTCCTTCCAAGTAGTCTAGCTGACCAGCCATGGTGCCTGCTCCCTCTCTATTCTACATAGCCTTGGATCAGGAGGAGAAGTGGACTCCAGCTCCTACTCATTGCTAACAGGTGGCAGCTGCTCTCTGTCTTTGGTTGGAGTCTCCTGGCCAACTTGCTGCAACTGTGGCTAATCTCACTGAGCCTCCATATGACCAAGCTGAGGCTGCTCCATCAGGCTAGCACTCTCCAAGCCTCAATCTAGGCCATAACTCAGCTCAGCACTTTCCTCTCCTCCTCCTCCTCTTCCTCCAAACTTGCATCTGAAGAGGGATCTGAGGGGGTGGATCCATGACGCAATTAGCACAGAAGCATCCAGTGTCCAGTTACACATTGGGTTAGACATGCAGCATTCAGCTAATCCTTTCTTCCTAATTTTTTTATTCTGAAGTTTTTTATTCTAAAATTGACAGAAACAGCTGACCATTCTTTAGTGTTTTTTTTAACTAAAAAAAGTGGTGAAACTGCAAATCAGACTGGGAATCCCTGTGCAAAGGAAACGATGAGTTAAGTTTGCTCTTTAATGCACAGTATAAGGGAGAAAACAGGATGAACCAGAAATCTTCACACAGAAAAGCAAATATGACCTGTGATAGCTATTACTAAGACTAGCAGAATGAGAGTTAAGCTTGAAAAGAGGAAAATACAAGTGCCTTCTTGTAGTATCTTCTACTTGTTCCAAAGAAATAGAAAAGGGGAATCAGTATGACATTGTATGGGGAAAAAAATAATCCAAAATGACTGTGAAGAAATTCTTATCCTTGAATAAAAGCCCTATTTGAAAGTATATAGATAAGGTTAAAACCAGTAAGAAACCAAGGTGTTGCCATTGTAGGAGTTTACTACAGGCCATCTACTAGACAGAGGATGTGAACAATGCCTTTTTAAAATTCTCAAGAGGGTAGATTAGAATGGTAATTGAAGACATCAGCTACTTGACATTTTCTGGAAAACTCATTTAGGTGTGTGAGATAGAGCAGAATTCTGATCTGTTATACATTTCATCTTTCAGAAATTTATTTTGTTTTTTGTTTTTTCAGAAAAGGGAAGAAATACGGAGGTCAATGATTCAGGACATAATTCTGACTAACAGAGAGGAATTGGTCAATGGCTTAAAGGTACAAAGCAGCTTTCCAGAAATTGTTTTAAACTGGTGGAAAAGCTTCATACAATGTTTGCTCATAAATGGTTTAAGCATTGTCCTGGAATAAAGTACTGAGAGAGGCCCTACAGGACTCCATTATTTAGGCCTGAGCCATTCAACAACTCTATAAATGATCTAGGGAATGGAAGGCTAGGGTTAGTTATCAGATTTATTAATGGTATCATTTTAGGAAGATTGGCTTCTTAGAGGACAAAGTACTGGCCAGATCCATCAAGGATAGCATTCTATAACAAATATATCATAATGAATCTGGGTAGGCAAATCAAATACCTAGGCACAGTTTTGTGTAGACTTGGTTTGGAAGCATTGCATGTATGAGATGGATGGAAAATACTTAGGACAATTCACATCCTGGTCAGTGTCTTTTCTCACTTTTACCATCAGGCAGAAGACACAGAAGCCAGCCGGACATGTTTAAAAACAGCTTTCATCCATGGGCTGTCAGATTCCTAAATACAACTACAATCACTCAATGCATACATGGAAACAGGTGACTGGTTTCTCCCTAATTATTTGTATATGGACAAATATATTTATGTTGTATTGTATTTTTGTTATGGATAGCACCAGCAGGAGCAAAATCAATTTTCTTGTATATATGTACAATGACCATAAAGGTTATTATTATTATTATATACTTTATTCATTAAACATGAAACTCAGTCAACTGAACATTCAAAAATACATCACAAATACCATTAACTGGTGCTAATGGTTGATATGTGTTGCTGCCAGCCTCCTAGGTATCAACCAAGGACCTTCTTAAGATGTATGATGTTCCAAGTAGTGCATTTTTTTTTTTTTTGCAGTTCCGCTGGTGTTATTGCAGGAAGCTGCAATTTCTTGATGTGTTTTGTAAAATTCTTGGACATGGTACCAAGTGTCCTGATGATAATGGGTGTTACTGTTACATGTTTCATCCATAACCATGTAGTTTCAATGGCCACGTCGTGATATTTCCTGATTTTTTCCCAGTTCTTTTTCTTTGACTGTGGTGTCTCCTGGTACAGCGATATTAATAAATTGTACACTTTGGCCCTTGACAAACATAATATATGGCATTTTCTATTCCAAATGGTGATTTGTCCGTATTCGAAAGCCTCACAAGATCTCATTTTTGACAACTTTTTCCACTTTATGTTCCCATGACCTTTTGGCTACAGGCAGGGTATATTTTTTACCTAATGACCAGTGGATTAATGGATTTAGCAACTCGATCATGTCTAGCTTTGTAGTCAGTTTGCATGATTTTGCTGCACTCGCATATTAAGTGTGAAACAGTTTCAACTTTGTCATTGCAAAGTCGGCAGTTTGGATTGTCAGAGGATTTTTATATCTTCGCTTCCATGGTATTAGTTTGTAGTGAGTGTTCTTGAGCAGCAAGTATTACACCTTCCGTTTTTTTCGTGATGGTTCCTCTCTTAAGCCATGCCTATGTCAAGTTGTTATCACATTTTCCTTCAATGTTTTTCAAGTGCTGTCCATGCAAAGCTTTGGTTTTCCATCCATTTAATCTGCCATCCAGCTGTTTTCTCTTATATTCTGCCTTTGTTTCTGTTGTTTTTATAATGTTCTCCGTTTTCACAGCCTATAGCAATTTTTCTGTTCTTTGGTTCATATAACCATTCAAACTTTGTTTTTCTTCCACAGTTTGATAGATTTGCAATCGCCCTCTGCCCTCTATTATTCTTAGCAGGTATAACCTGTCGATGTCATGATGATGATGATGTAAGAGTACTTAGTGAGCCACCAACTCAACACATGGAAGCAGCTAAAAGCCCAATGCAATGCAGGGCTCCCTGAAGGGAACTGTGTGTACAATTGATCATGTTTAGCTTGCAAAAGATTAAACTAAGCGAGCCATAATCTGAATCTAAAATACTTTGTCATGTGTAAGGACAGATGTGTTCTCCATTGAAACAGAGAGCAGGCAAAAACTTGTGGGTTCAAAATAAAGGAAAGGAGATTTAAGATGAAGATTAGGAGGAATTCTTGATATTAATAGCTATTGCAGGGTGGAACATGAATAGACACCCACCCCCCTCTGGAGTTTTTCCAACAGAGGCAGTTGCATTAGAATAATAGATCCCTGCGCTAAGCCAAAGAAATGGACTCAATGATTTAAAATGTCCCTTTCAACGCATACATTCTCTATGAAAAAATATTGCCAGAAGTGAAAACTTCTTAGAAAACTTCTTTTTACTATGAAGGTGATTTTTTTAAAAAATACAACTTGCTAGAGAAAAAAAGAAGGGAAGGCATTTTGATTTATCATTTGGGCTTACTCCAATCCAGATGATGATTCCACAATATAAAAACTGAAGAGAGAATCAGCAAACATACCATTCATTTCCTACAAAGTGCAGATTAAGCTTCGCAGAGACTGTAACACAGTTTCTCCAATTCCAATCTTTAGGACACATTTCTGTTTAATTCTAGTTACAGATAAATGGTCCTGAGATTCAGGGCCTCAACACAGCAGGAATTACGAAACTGGACAAGTAATACTACTGTACATAGTTCATTAAACAAAAAAATGATAGGACTACATGTTTCAGTCAAAACCTGTCTTTCTTTACACAAAACCGTATTGATTCTCAGAGTGCTTCAGGGGGTTGGGATGATATATTTCATCTTACATGATGTGAATGTAATAACCTTCAAGAAGAGATTGGACTGCCATTTATCAGAAATGGTGTAGGGACACCTGCTTGGGTGGGGGGTTGGACTAGATGACCTGTAAGATCCCTTCCAACTCTGATTATCTGTTAATCTGAATGAAAATGTTGTTTTTTCCTCGCTCCAACATGGTACAGCTCTCTTGACTCCTGTATCGCAAAATTTTCTCCTGGGTATGTCTAGTCTAGTGAAAAGAAGGACTAATGGTTACATGATAGCAGTGTTCCCAAAATTTGAGGATGCTGCCACAAAGAAGAAGGGGTCAACTTCTTTTCCCAAGCACCAAGAAGGCAAGACAAGAAGCAATGGATGGAAATTAAACAAAGGGAGAAGCAACCTAGAGCTAAGGAGAAATTTCCTGACAGTGAGAACAATCAACCCATGGAACGGCTTGCCTTCAGTAGTTGTGGATACTCCATCATTGGAAGTTTTAAAGAAGAGTCTGGACATCCATTTGTCTGAAATATAGGGTCTCCTGTTTGAGCAGGGGGTTCTACTAGAAGACTTTCAAGGTCCCTTCCAATGATGAAAATGACGATGATGTTAATGATGATTTACCTGGAAGGTGAGTAGCCAACTGTATCCTTGAAGATTGGGTGCTCACTAATACTCCTTGGCCATCTCAGAATCATGTCAGCGCAAGAATCATGCAGGCCAACCATGGAAATCTCACCATTTGGGAGTAAGGTGTGGAAAGCCATTTATTTTCCTCTAGTTCAGGGCTGTCAAACTCGCAGCCCACGGGCCAGATGCATCATGCGCTGGCCATGTCCAGTTGAGCAAAGGAGGAAAAAGTTGCAATACATCATGTGATGCCACCATGACAACGCAGGTTTGACACCCCCTGTATTAGATGAAAAGGGAATAGCGGAAAAACTCCAGAGTTTTCCACAAAGATTTAGTGATTTCTATCACTCTGATTCAGCCTTATGAACAATCTTGTCTTCAGACGTAGCCACATTTTTATATCTCTATAGGCAATTTCAATTTTAGAATGGTGTTGGGAGGAAATCTAGATTATTATGGGCTAGGAGACAGGCATATTTATCAAATATTTATATTTACAAATATTTATATTTTCCCCCATATATATCAGAGACATTTGCTTATCAAGAACAATTCTGTTACATCACCTCAAGAGGGAGCAAAAGAGATTTGTTCCCACAAATTAGGTTGCTGGGTTACTAATGTCTGAGTATGTTTTCTTGCAAGTTAAAAAGGAGGAAGAAAGAAACTGTGAGAGAGAAGAGATCTAGATCGGCATAATGTAAGTAATCACCCTTCAAGATGTTACGATTTTATGTTTGTTTTTAAAGGATTGCACAGATCACATACTTCAAAAACAAAAAACCCATACACCTCCCAAATACCAATTCCTATAGGCAAATATCTATTATTATTGAAAAGTTAAAGATATATTGTGCACACTTTCACTGTCCTAACACTTTATTCATTCATCTGTACTAAATAAAGCTTCAAGTAAACAAAGAAACCAAATAGTGAAATGAAAGAGAAGTGCACAGATAAAACAGTTGTCATCTAAAGACTTACACATCTAATTAAACAAGAACCTAGTACATCACAAGGCTTTTCTATACCAGTATAGCCTGGGGAGTGAAGGATAAATATATGTTCAAAACAATGTAGAATTGCCGCCCTCCCCCCAGCCAAAATAAAAGCTGAATTGCAAAAAAGGAACTAGTCTGAGGGCATAAGCAGGCCGATATGTCAAAAAGGCTATTTATAGAAAATAATAATAATAAAAAAAAGACATCTTCTATTTTTATAGACTTTCTCGTTCTTGTTCCTAGAAAAATCATTATCCATATTATTATTATTTTATTTTTGCGGGTGCCTTCTTATTCTTTTTAAAAACACTTACTACTAAAATGGCCATTTACCAGGGATATAACTTGCTCCTTGGGAGTTTCTTGAAATCACATCTTAACACACAGGAACTTTGCATCTTTTTCCTAATGCATGAATAACCAGGATAACCATGCAACATCTAACCTGCTCATTTCATAATTAGGCTCTTAGTAGATCAATATATTTTGAACTACTGATAATCTACTACAAAACAATTAGAATTAGAATAAGTCTACTTTTAATCAAAATGCAATTTTGTGGTTTTTAAACTAGTGGAGAACAGTCAGAGGTAGAATAAATAGAATTAGTATAAATAAAGCAAAAATCTTTTTTTCAAAAGTACGTAATGGGAAAGACTCAATAGGAAGAATGATATCCCTTTTAGCATATATGAAATCTACAGAGAATGTTATTAGTGACCATGTTAGTGAGCAGTGGATGTTATTATTGGGAAAGAGTTGTCAATCAATCAGAATAGAGCTGGAAGAGATATTGGGACATTGCTATCATGTCACCCCTACTTCCTTCTTTTCTCTAGAGTGGCCATATCCAATTCCTGCAACCATTCTTCATACGTTTTTGTCTCCAGGCCTTGATCATCTTAGTTTTTTTCTTCTATGCACTTTTTCCAAGTATCAATATCTTTTTTGTAATGTGGTGACCAAAACTGGATGCAATAGTCCAGGTGTAATCTTACTAAGGATTTATAAAGCGGTACTAATACTTCATGTGATTTTGATACTATGTCTCTGTTTATACAACCAATGATATTAGCTTTTTTGGCTACTGCTGCATATGCTGGCTTATCTTTTTTTTTTTTTTTTTTTGTAAATTTTATTTGAGTTTTCACAAAAAAAAAAAAATACAAATAAAACATCTTTTTTGAAAGTAGCATAATCCCGGGTTACATTTCTTCATAAGACACCAATTCAATTTCATGCTCATTTTTATGTTCTATTCCATATCTTATTACTGTTTTACATTTTCTACATAGCTTCTCCCCTCTTTTAATTTTCTCAATTTTATTTTAATTATCTCATATCTCAATTCAAATCATTATATTTGTATTTTTTGTCTATCCTGTTTCAATTTCATATTATCTTTTCTCATTAAACAAAGTTTCTCCTGTAGCTGCTGATTATGACGCCTTTATATCTTTTAATTTTACCCATTTAACTCTTATTTAAGCTTCAATATATACCTTAGAGTTATAACATTCAATATAATACATAACTTCCATTCGGATCCTGATTGGTACATTCTTAAAATACACACTATATTCTTTTAAAAAAAAGATTATACATATATGTAATTAAAACAACACATTCCAATTCAATTCTATCGTTAATGTTTATATTCATTAAAATCTTAACTTCTTTAACATTACTTTTCAATTAAATATACTTCTATGGGAACAGTTATAAGCTTTCCATAATTAATTCCCCCCTTCACTTATATTTTATAAAACATTAACTAATTAAAATGTTCCTGTCGCTTCCTAATTCAATTTTCTCATTTATTTTATTTCATTTATTTTATTAACAAACATTTCACTAGATTACAGTAACTATTTTATCCCTCATTTTAATCATACATTGTTTCCAATTTTCTAAAATTATTTCTATTACTAATATAACAATACAATTCTTATGTACTTTTACAGAATCCTTTTTTCAGTTACATTTTCACCCATTATCTCTAAATAGGTCTTGTTTCTCTATATCTTGTTTCTGTCCTTTGTAACTTCTTTTCCTTTCCTTCTTCCCTCTCTTCTTCTCTCTCCCCTTTTTAGCCCCTTGTCTCTCTACCTCTATGACTCTCTTCTGTATTCCCCTCTTCTGTTGCTTTCCAATATTGTACTTATATTTCAAACTATTTTTCTTTTCTTTGTTTTTTTTAAAAATCTTAAATTCTCCATTCTCTTCCCCCCCCTTTCCTTTTTCTTCCCCACATAGAATTACTTGTTCATTAAAGATGGCTTCTTCTTTGTCCCAGTCTTCTTGTTTTGCAGACGTTTCTTGTTGTTTCTCATAGTTCCAAATCTCCATTTCTAAGAATTGAAAAATGAAGCCAAAATGAAGCCTCCCTTCTTGTGCATCTTCTTTGTACTTTTTAAGTTCCATTTTCAATTCATCCAGAAGTAGTGCCATTGTATAAATTTTTAAACAACCACCCAATTAATTTTAGTCATTCAAATGCAATAACCATGAATCCAAAGATCACTAAGTAATCCAAATACACGCAATCTGTTTCTTTTTACTTTTTTTTTTCACTTGCTCTTCCTGGGGTTCTACTATTTAGTTGAAAAGTTTCAGTTAAATGTATCTTTTAGAAGTCTTGTTGAAGTTTTACTGTAGATTCCTTTTAATTTCAGGCAGTCTCCTCCCTTTTTTCCAGATCCTGGCCTTTTATTCTTTTTCTCTCCTTTCCTGCTTATAAAAAAATTTTAGTGTCCAGAAATCTTTATTATCCCTTTGACATTTTGTTTTATTTTCAGCTTAATTGCCTGTTGATGTCAAAGCAGATTTTTCCCCCCGATTTCTTATTTAAGTCTCTTAGTTGTCAGTATAGGGAAAGGAAGAGAAGAAGAAAAAACCAAACCTTTCCCTTTTCACTTTCCTTCGCTGCTTCAGAATCGTCTTTGGGAACGATGTTTTTTTTTTTTTAATTTAAATTCCAGGATACCTTAGTTGTTGCTTTTGCAATTTAACCCGGTCAGCCAAAACTTTCACTTCTTATCTTCCTCCTGCACGTTCTTTTTCGGTCGAGTTCTTCTTTGAGGTGGCCATTTCTGACCACCGCTGACCGCCATTGGAAAAGGGAGTAATGGCCAGCTGAGGAGGAGAGATACGGCTCTCATCAACCCTGCTGGCAGTCTCCCCTCTCTTCACCACCTCTACGGGGTGGCTTAGCCCTGAAACCAGCTGGCTCAGGGCGCTCCAGCGGCGAGCCCAGTCCAAAACCGTTCACGATTGCGGATTTCTGTCTGTCACTGAAGAAGCTCAAAACAGAAGCCTCATATGCTGGCTTATCTTTAAGTGATTGTTCACTAGCACGCCAAGGTCCCTCTTACTGAGTTGTGCATGTTAATATTTTCCATAAAATTTGAGATATAAGAAGGCTTCTAACAAAATATTGTGCCCGATTATTGAGCAATTGAGTATCTCATTTTGCTGAAATTTCTGATTCGGCTCTTTCTTTTAGAAAAAAATGTTTTTATACCATATTCTTATTTTCTATTTTTATTTTGATCACTCTCCATCACAGAAGCAGTCGGCCACATTCACTGATCAGAAATATAGATAGTAATGTAGTTATTTGTCCTGTTGAATCTCTGCGGATATCTAGTTTCAAAAAGCTGAAATATATTTTGACAATGAAAATATATTGAATGAATGAAAATCAAAACTTGAATAAATTCACAATTCTTTTTTACTCTTTAGTTTGTATTCTCTTTCTTTCATCTGAGCAATATGTGGTTTATATATAAATTTTAGAGGTCAAGGATAATTTTTTTGAATTGGAATACTCCAAACTGCAGCCAGAAACCATGATTTGTATCAAAATGTAATGGAAAACAATCACACTGACAATAGATGTAGTCTGACTCTTGCAATATCAATGCTTATTGTGATAACACAGACAGACATATAGACAGTAATTACAAGTTTGCTAATCTGTTCTCAATTCCCAGTTAATTTATCCTTGGAAATGTTTGCTTGCAAAAAAAAGTCTTCAAATCTTCAGTGATGCATATTATTCTTATATATTAAGCTTTCTAGTCAACACCTACCTTCTTTAACAAGAGGAAGCCTGCAGCTCCAATTAATTCAATTATATTAGAGGCCTATTTATATACAACCAGAGGGCATTACATTAAGGAAATACAATTTATGGTAAATAAAATTTACCCAACATTAGATCATTCATTATTTCAGAAACCATGCCATTGTTATTTGCATGCTATACTCCAGATTACAAATTGCTGTTACCTATAATGGTAGCATCGCCCAGTGGATTTGATCAAAACAAACACTTGGATAAAGTCTTCAAATATTCTGAGCATTTAATGTACATTTTCTTAGCAATACTTATTTGCTCACCCTTTTTAACAACTGAATAAAGTAACTCAGCAGTATTCTCAATATATTGCAAATGATGGGGTTCAGGAGGAGAAGGTTAGCTTATTAAAGGCACCTTGTAAGTTGGTGACAAGATCTAAGCAGGGGACTCCAGGCCTCAGTTTGTCAATTGCAAAGTACAAATATTCCTTGGGGGGTTTGTAATATTTTGTCTGCTACTTGTATATTTGTATAATAAGAATCATGGACCAATATCTAAATAGTCACAGTTGTTTTTCATTTTAATCACTCTTTTAGACTTATTTACATTCAATCCCAAATCTTCTTATTTCCCCTCTCCCCTGTCATTCATTAATGCTACATTAGGCATTAAGTCTTTATACGATGTGCATTTGCCACCACTTAGGTTCTGCCTCGCTTCACAGACAGGCACTCCATAAAGAAGAGGCTTGTATATGGGAAAACACCTGTGCTTGTTCTCTCTGTTTATAGCAAGGCCATCAACTTGCAGACAGCTTTGATCTGCCTTTCTGTTATCAGTTCTATGCATTTCAAACATGTTGCATGCATCATAATAAAAAGGGAGAAAGAGCAGGATGTAAAACAAGGCCTTGCTTTATTCTTTAGACCAATGTCTGGCAGAGCCACACAGACAGCACCTGAAAAACCAAATGCAAAGGAAAGCGATATTATCTTTTATCTGGCTGAGAGAAAAAGAGGGAAATTGTCCTCTTTAAAGAGAGGGGAGCTGGGGAACAAGCATGCTGAGGTGAAATGCTTTTTTCTAAAGTGTCCATTCATTTCTGAAGAAAACAGTGGGAGTGAGGTTATCCTGTCTCTTAGCTTTAGATAGCCATATTCATAGCAGGTAGTGAATCTCCCAGCACACATTGATTTCTTTAAAAATAGATATTCAGCCATTACTACTTGCCTAATATATGTGTATGTGTGTGTGTGTGTTATACGTTGTGATTTAATAAGCCCCATGAAAAGCTTGAAAGTTGTTTTGACAAAGCCAACAATTTTGAACCTTTAGTGTCTGTGTGCATCTATTTTTAAATGAAAGCATAGTTGTACTCATATTTTATATTAGGTAATTGCATTCTATGGCAAATTTCTAAAATTGCTACAAGGATGGACATGACCCTTAAGATTTCAGGAGGCAGAGAGTCTGGAAAGAATAAAAGAGCCAGCAAAGAAGCTGCTTACAGATAATAAACAGGGAGGAAAGTACATTTCTATTTTTACATGCATCATAATTATAGGTACATTAAGCAACACAGGTTGGCAATTTGCTTTTCTTAGGTGAAGAAAGGTATGTCCTTGGCATACATATTGTGAACTTAGCCCATTTTATTATTTATAAGAAATGTACTTTATCACATATATGTAGTGTTTACATCAAAGCGGGATGGGGAAAAGGTATGATGTGTGAAGGACATCCTTTCTCTCACTTAATATGTTGCTATTGCTTTAGACTATTTTTTCCTCTGGCACATTTTACATGGTTTCAGAGTAGGATTGGGAGGAAAAACAGAGTAGGAAGCTATCTTCTGCTGAGTTAGAATCCATAAACTTTCTGAACCAGAATTGGTCAACAACAGTCTTCTTTGGGTTCAGGCAGGATTTTTTTCCCAGCCCTACCTGGAGATGCCAAGAGCTGAAAATAAACCTAGTTTGTTGACCCTTGTTCTTATAAAATTAAACATCTGAGAATAGACACATTGTGCACATTGTTCACATTGTTTTGTTCAATCTAATTTAGAATGTAGAAGCAGTCAGTTATTCAGAAATAATAGATGCTTATGAAGTAATTCTGATCCTTCAGCAAGAAGATAACCAATGATTAGTCAATAAACTACAAATGGCAGCTTTCTCAGTGAAGAATTGCCCTATAGTCCATTCATGTATCTAGCCTGGCCAGTAAATTCTTCTGGCTCCAATTTTTTTAGCTGTATAGATTTGGTTCACAGAGCATTCTAAACCATAGTTTAACGATATGCAAACCACAATGTTTGGGTTTGTCATAAATTCATTGTATGAATCAACCAAATTCCATTCTGGTTTAGTTTGATATTAAAGCTGTGTCTGAATATATCCATGTCATAATAATTATGTCTTGATTTTGCATTTTAGGCTTTTCAGTTCTGACTTGTTTTTGTTCCTGCCTTCTGGCTTGTCCCTGGTTTCTGGATTCATATTCCTAACACTGTTCAATTATTGACGTAGCTGAACAAGCAATTATTTCCCACATGTTCTGTTTTAAGCAGGTCTTAATCATATCCTTTGACCTAGACCTGTGATGGCGAACCTATGGCACGTGGGCCGGAAGTGGCATGCAGAGCCATCTCCGCCAACACGTGAGCCATTGCCCCAGAACAGGTCGACTGCGCAGATGCGCATTACTGCCCGTCCGCCAGCTGGTCGGGTAGCTGCCGTGCATGCAGGAGATGTGCGTGCATGTGCAGAGATGTGTGGCATGTACAAGGGGTCATGCACACATGTGCAGGGGGCGTGGGCATCCCCATGTGCATTGCCTTATGGCAGGGGTGGGATTCTACAGGTTTGCACCTATTTGCTAGAACCGGTTGTTAACATTCTAAGCAGTTCAGAGAACTGGTTGTTAGAAGAAATTACTGGCCTAATCCTGTAAGGAAGGCAGGAAGGAAACATTCTGGTGTTGCTTACAGAAACTGCCTCTCCATTAACTATTATTACATTCTTGGCAGGACTAAACTTCCTGTCTCTGGAACTTCTCTGGAGTTTTTTTCCTCCTTTGCTGATATTTTGCTTGTGTGGAGTGACCATTCAAAGTTACAATGGCACTGAAAAAAGTGACTTATGACCGTTTTCACACTTATGACTGTTGCAGCATCCCCACAGTCATGAGAAGCCAGGTGAGGGGATGTATGCCTTGATGTGAATGATGTTGAGTTGGCCATGCCTATCCAGTCACATGACCACCAAGCCATGCCCACCAACTAAGTCATGCTCACAGAACTGGTTGTTAAAAAATTTGAATCCCACCCCTGCCTTATGGGTGCTGGTGCATGCACACACTTTTGGCACGCAAGGACAGAAAGATTAGCCATCACTGACCAGGACAATTCCACAAAAACTTTGCAGTATTTCTGACATTAAACTTTTGTGGAATTATTTTTTTTATTAATTGGGCTATGTTTTCCAATGCATGGTAATTCAGGACCGAGAAACTTCATACCTATCTTCCACCAGGGAAATTTAAAAAAAAAAAAATCATTTCATTAGTAACTTAAAGAATAAATTTGTATTAAATCAAGAAGGGTGCTTGGATGTTATCTGTTCAGGGTGCTGACAACAAGCCCAATAGACAAAAAGTCCATTCAGACAATTATCAAAATAATTTAAAGAACTGCTTGTGGCTATTTCTACTGATAGTTCATTTAAGGGTTTTCTCCCATAATTGCACCAATGACAGCATATCAGAAAGCTTGCTTTGTGCATAGGCTATACCTAGACTGCAGATGATTAATTTTTTAAAAAGAAATTTCAAGCCTTATTGCATATGATCAATAACTGTCAAGTGAACAGAGTTTCAAATTTCATCCAAATTAAAGTAATCAGAACTGCAAACTGGAAGCAGGGGCAGGAATACATGGTGCGATGAGCCAGGCTGGGATATAAAATAAATACAGTCACAAAAAACAGGTAAAGCCCCTTTTATTCCTTCGCTTTGCTTCCAAGCTCCAAATATCCTTGACTGCAGACAAAAAACTCCCACACAAGCAGTTACAAGAAGGAAGAAATGCATTTAAATTATAAAAAGTAAAAAAAAAACCACACAAACCAGACAAGATAAGGGCTTGAAGACGTCCACAGATATCAGAATATACACTGGGAAGGACACCAAACTCAGAGGGGAACAATAAACTAGAGATACTTCCACACTTTGTTTCCAGCACTCGCCCATACATATGTTCATCCTCTTATTCAGTTGTCACAGCTACAGCCCATGAAGAGGATCAAGGCCCTCTCCTTCCCAGTAGACCACGTCTCTCCCTTATCCTCTCCTCCCTGCATACCCTCGGATGGAGAGGGGATGGGCCTGGGTCCTCCTCTGATTGCCCAGCCAGCCTCTGCCCTTTCCCAGCCTCTTCCACAACCTCTGAAGCCACACTTCTATTCCCTGTCAGCTATTCCTCTTCTTCCTCAGAGTCAGTCTCCATCAGGGGCATGACACATGGCATGCTATTTCAGATGTACATACACATAGTTGCCCCTTATTGTATCACTACAGTATCTTGCTCTTGAAAGTTAGCAGCTTACAGAAAGAAACAACAATTGAAAAGATTTTGCAGCGGACATAAGGAAGTGTCCCATTGACTTTAAATGAAATTTTCATATGTGTATGTGTATGAACTTTTAGAACCCCTCCCCACTTATCTATAAATATATACAGATATACAAATACATTTAGCTATTTTCATTTGATTGTATGCATATGTGGCATTTGGATTGCATACAAAGCCCGTAGAAAAAGTGACAACTGAATGAAGTATAAGAAAAATAATTCCACCCATCTATCTCCCCTATTCCCTTCCCATCCTTTCCTTCCTGATAATAAAAACAGGCAAGGCTGCGACAATATTTTTTATATGATATTGCATACAGACAACTATTCTTTCAGCTTGCTCTTTTAAATGACACTCTAAACACATCAGCATTTGTTGCACTTTATTATTATTTTCTAAAAATTCCACGGTGAAATGTTGAACACCCTGCCTTAAAAAGTGAGCCTATGTTATTATTATGTTCCCATATAATCCAAAAACATTTTTTTATCACGTCTACATTTTAAAAATATTGAAAATGGAAGAAAAGTTTGAGTTGTTAAGTATACAACATTGCTAAATCAAGCTTTCAGTGAATGCTGTTTGTACAGCTTTTCCAAAAATAGCCAATCATGAAGGCCTGAAATAAATCGCTTACTTAAGGGTCAGTAAGTAATAGCCTGTTCTGCTACAGCTGCTAATTCAAGGGTACTTCTAGACAGAAAGCTTTTTAATGCCTCTCGGTAATTGCTATTGTGTTGTAAGCTACATGTAGAATTGCAATCAACTTTCAACACTTTATGGGTGGAGCATTTTTTAAATATGTGAAGAATATGTGTTAAAGCATCCTTAATACACTTGCGTGATTTTTTTTATTAAAGACAAAACAAACAAACAAAAACATTTAGTGCCACTTAAAAATTGAGTTGTAAAAACTCACACAGTTAAAGTGGGACTGACCAGAAAAGCAGATGAGAAGATATGCTCAAGTAAAGGAAGACAACAAGGGAATTCAAGGCCCTGAAATGTTGTTTGCATCAATCAAAACCACAGAAGATATTAAAATGAACCACACATGCAATCTGTTGTTCCATTTCTTCCAGTATCAGTGAAATTCTGTAAATTTTGAAAAAATGTGACAGCATTAAGGAAAATATTTGATATTATATACAGGCAGCACAGTTTTTTTTCCTGCTACTTTTCCTTAACTCTGCTTTGACACTGAGTCTAATTCTCAATGTTTTTCTTCTATAACTCAGTTTGAGTTTGGTACAGAAATTATATTAAATAAGTCAAATGAAATAATATTTCTCTATTCTGCATACTAGATATATGAGCAGATATAGGGTCCATCACATTTGAAGAGTGGCTATAACACAAAAGCACATCTTTTGCATGTAAATTATCCCAGATGTATCTGCAATTAAAACTGAGACAGTAACTAATGCTTAGTTCATACATCATAATAAACTATGATTTCAAAAGTGCAGCATTTGGGTTCAATATAACACTAAATCAGAACCAAACAACCACACCGTGTACTAACTCAATGTGGAAACCAATTTATGAACAAACATATTAGTTTACATCAAAGGTATCAAACTTGTGGACTGTGGCCTAGATGCATCACGCGCTGGCCGTGCCCACACCCGGTTTAGCAAAAAGGGAAAAAGTTGTGATATGTCATGTGATACCACCATGATGATGCAAATTAGACACCCCTGGTTTACATGAATAAAGTCCAATCTAGTGACGGAAAATCACTTATATTAATCTTACAATGAAGCCAAGGGCTCATACAAACAAGAATCTGGGAATGAAAACAAATATTTGGGATACTGTGCATGTTATGTCTGGAAGGATGGGTCCAAGAACGGAGACGAGACTCAGAAAGTGACTACAGCTCTTTATGAGTGACTTCTGATCTGAGCAAATGCTCCTAGCCACAGCAGCCCCTTTTATAGATGGCTGCAGCTATACGGCCAATGACAGTTGTTTGAGCTTGCCGCGCTTGGTTCGCCCAATCGTGGCAGCCCGTTTAGCAGCCAATCGGATCAGTCTGGAGTGACCAATCACGACCCGCTGTTCGCAGACCAATCTGCTTTGCAGGCTTTCAAGCCTGCTAGTCCGGAACACCCCTCCCCTCTAGGTTCCGTCTAAGGGGTGGGGTTATATAGTCTCGCAGGTAGGTGGGTCTTCGCACCTGTCTACCTGACTTGCGCTGTTTGAATTGTTTTTGCTTGGTCTCGGATTCTGACGGGCTGCTCGCCTGGAACGGTGAGCTGGTTCCGTAGCTGTGACTCCCTTCAGGTGACCTCGGGCTGATTGGCACACCTCCTTCACTGCTCCTGCTTGTGCTCTCAGGATTCGCTGGACCCGTTCGGTTGCTGCTACTAGGTGAGATGATCAATTGCCAAGGCTCTTCATCAGCTGGTGAATACTGTAGGCTTTGACGTGGTGATTGAGGGGTTCTTTCTTCTCTGCCAGATGTTGGTTCGATTTCAGAACCCCCGGTTTCCCTTCCCCCTCTGGTTACGTGGGTAGAGTCACTGATGTGGGATGTGGTTAGCCTGGATTGCAGCTGGTCGATGTGGCATTTCCACACTCTCCCATCTGTGGTTTCCAGCCGGTAAGAGCAGGGGCCTGTAATTTGAATTATTTTGGCACGGATCCACAGAGGGTCACCTGAAAAGTTCTTAGTGAATACAGGGTCTCCTACCTTGAAGGCACGGTGTTTACTGCTGGAGCCCAGGGGATTTTCCGGGGTGTATGCAGGGTGTAGGCAGTCTAGAGGCAATCTGAGTTTTCTGGCCATCAGAAGCTCAGCTGGGCTTTTGTTTGTTGTGGTGTTTGATGTAATATGCTGGAGAAGGAGCATCCTGGTGACTTTATCGTGGATGTTGCCTTGTTCCATTTTTTGTAGAGTTCTTTTTGTGAACTGAACCATTCGTTCAGCTCTACCATTCACCACCGAGTGAGCCGGCAATGTCAGTGCGTGTCATATGCCACGGTCTGCTTAGTATTGTTCAAACGCCAAGGCTGTAAATTGAGGGCCATTGTCAGATACCAGGACATCAGGTAAGCCGTGCATTGCGAAAAGTCTGTTCAATTTTTTGATGACTGCATTTGTGGTGGTAGTCTTCCTCTTGTTAACCTCGAGCCAGTTTGAGTATGCATCTACTGTTATTAGGAAGGTATGCCCCTTTGTATGTCTCGCAAAATCGATATCGATATGCGACCAGGGACCCCTGGGCGTTTCCCATTTGGCTGGTGAGGCTTTCAGTGGGGCTGAGTGTGTCCCTTGGCACTTGCTACAGGTGACGACCCAGGTTTCAATTTGTTTGTCCATACCTGGCCACCAGGCGTAGCTCCTTGCCAGCGCTTTCATGCGTACGATGCCCAAGTGCCCATCATGTCGTAATTGTAAAACTTTTTTTTTTGCAGTTTTGGTGGTATAACCACTTGGTCGCCCCACAATACGCACCCCTTCTGTGAGAAGAGTTCTGTCTGTCTGTTTTTGAAGGGTTTAAAGGTTTCGTTGGGTTCGATTTGTGGCCATCCCCTCTCCACCCAGCTAAGAACTCGTGCCAAGCATGAGTCTTTTTTAGTTTCCAATGCAATGTCTTGAGCTGTCAGTGGTGGTGAGGGAAGTGTCTCAATTTATAGTGTTGATAGTGTGGGAGCCGGGTCATCTTGGAAATCTGGCAATGGAGAGCGGCTCAAAGCGTCTGCGTGGGGAATAGTTTTCCCCGGGCGATGCCTCAATTGGTAGTCGTAGGTGGCTAGGAACTCCGACCAACGTGTCATTCTCGGGGATAGAATATGTGGAGTAGGTTTGTCACCAGCCAAGAGGCCAAGTAATGGTTTATGATCTATGATGATGGAAAATGGTCTTCCATACACATACTCGTGAAACCTTTTGATTGCAGATGCAATGGCAAGGGCTTCCTTGTCTAGGTGACTATAGTGCCTTTCTGTTTTTGACAAAGTTCTTGAAAAAAATGCAATAGGCGCCTCTGTGCCATTTGGTAGGATGTGGCTCAGGATGGCTCCTACTCCAAATGGTGAGGTGTCGCAAGTCTCAATTAAAGGAAGTTTTTCATTATATTGGATGAGCACTACATCCGAAGTTAAAAGGTCCTTTACTTGTTGAAAGGCATGCTCCTCCCGTCGTCCCCAAATCCAGGAAGTCTTTTTATCAAGAAGTCTGTGAAGGGGTTCAGCAACAGTCGCCTTCTGGGATAGGAAAATGTTATAAAAATTAATGAGTCCCAGGAAGGCTTGAAGGTCTGTTTTGTTTTGTGGTCTTGGGGCATTTTTGATGGCAGCCAATTTCTTTTCTGTAGGGTGAATTCCTTGTTTGTCAAGGAGGTAACCAAGAAATTCAACCCTTTCAGTGCATAACTGGCACTTTTCCTTCTTTACTTTGAGGCCAGTGTCTTTGAACCTTTGGAGGACTGTTCTCAGTCATTGTTCTAATTGACTCCTTGTTGGGGCAGCTATTAACACGTCGTTGAAGTAGGGCATGACCCCTTTAATGCCCTGTAACAACCTTTCCATCAGACTTTGGAAAATGCCCGGGGCAACGCTTACTCCAAACTGGAGTTTGTTACACTTGAATGCGCCTCTGTGCGTAACTATGGTTTGGGCTTCGGCGGTTTCAGCATCTACTGGTAGCTGTTGATAAGCTTGGGCCAGGTCAAGCTTTGCGAATATTCTGCCACCCCCAAGTGAGTGAAGGAGGTGCTGGACCATGGGTACTGGATAGGCACTCTGCTGTAAAGCGTGGTTTAGGGTGGCCTTGTAGTCCCCACAAATTCTTAAAGATCTGTCAGGTTTTATGGGGGTTACAATTGGGGTCTCCCATCGGGCATGATCAATGGGTTCTAGCACGCCTTGTGCAATTAGTTTGTTCAGTTGCTTGTCAATTTTTGGTTTGAGAGCAAAAGGGACATGGCGTGGTTTTAGGCGAATGGGTGCGATATCAGGGTGGAGATTAAAGGAGATAGGGGACCCCTTGTACTTGCCTAGCTGTTCACTGAAGACTTCTTGGAAATCCCGGATGAGGGCCGCTTCCCAGTCTTCGTCTACAGTCTGATTGATGCCTGCCATTTTGATTCCTAATGGCGCGAACCACTGTAGACCCAGTAGGCTGGGTCGGTCTCTGTCAATGACAGTGAGAGGTAGTATTGCGGTGTGGTTCTTGAAGAAGACCTGGAAATGACTGGAACTAACGACCGGAATCCGGTTGCCCTGGTGGTCCTTTAATATAAGTCTCTGAGTGCTGAGGTTCTGGTGGCAGATGTTGGGAATCAGCTGCTTCAGAGTTTTCCAGGAGACCATGGATAGGGAAGACCCGGAATCCACTTCCATGATGCATGGTTGATTTTCAATGTTGACCTTTACACGGATTTTTCTGGTGTCTAAAGATGAAGCGTGGCCGATGGTGATGGTCTGATGTGCTTCTTCCCGTCTGGGTGCGCCAGTAATTTTCCAGTTTCTGTTGTACTGACTCCACTGGTTGTTTGGGTGGTCCCGATTAGTGGTGGGGTTGCCCTCTGTTTGTCGGAGGCTGTTTTCCTTCCGTTTGGGACTGAATCCTCTTTTGTTCCAGCATACTTTAGCAATATGCCCTCTTCTCTCACAAAAATGACAGATGACGTCTAGGAATCTGCATTCGGATCGTGAGTGGTTTCCACCACATCCGGCGCATTGGAAATTCAATTTACGACCCCGCTGGTCTCGTTGTTCGTGCTCTGACCTGAGTCTGTGGACTTCTTCCTCTTCACTATCTGATGAGGATTCGATATCTTCATGATGGGTGGCCGACGTGTATTTCTCTGATGGCTTTGCTGTATCGTTGGAGGTTTGGTGGCTGGCCACATTTGTCCGGTGCATCCGTGCTGCTGATTTGCAGGTGGCTTCAGCTGCAGTGGCATCAGCTATGGCGTCTGCGAGGGAGATGTCTCCTTTGGCCATAATTTTACTTTGGACCGTGGGGTCTCTGAGGCCAAGGACAACTCGATCCCTCATGGCTTCTTCTAGATTTGCGAAGCCACACAGACCACCTAAATTCCTTATGTCAGCTACAAAATCCCCGATGCTCTCACCTTCACGTTGATCCCTTTGATAAAATTCGTGTCTGCAGATGAGAGTCGGTATTGCCGGGGCGTAGTGGTTGCAGAGGATGGGAGCAAGGGCATCCCAGTCCATCGTTTTGACCTCAGCTGGCTTTGCAAGTGCTTTGGCCATTTTAAAAACGGTAGGTCCGCAATGCATCAGGAAAACTGCTCATTTCTTGCTAGGAGTGGCGTCCTTCAGATTGTTGGACTCAAGGAACATTTGAAACCTGTCCATGTATGAGTCCCAATCTTTGCTGGCTGTATCGAACAGGGCGGGTGGTATAGCGCCGCTGGTTATTCTGCCGATGTCTATGCACTGTCAGCCACGTGCTCTGTTAGTTGTTAGTGAGTGCTCAGTTAGATCTGCTTTCTCCGAATCCCACCCTTGTTGCCAGTGTTATGTCTGGAAGGACGGGTCCAAGAACGGAGACGCGACTCAGAAAGTGACTGCAGCTCTTTATTAGTGACTTCCGATCTGAGCAAATGCTCCTAGCCACAGCAGCCCCTTTTATAGAGCTGGCTGCGGCTATACGGCTAATGACAATGGTTTGAGCTTGCCGCGCTTGGTTCACCCAATCGAGGCAGCCCATTTAGCAGCCAATTGAATCAGTCTGAAGTGACCAATCATGACCCGCTGTTAGCGGACCAATCCGCTTTGCAGGCTTTCAAGCCTGCTAGTCCGGAACAGTGCAGATATGGGGAGAATGCAGTTAATGGAATGGGCAAATTATTAAAATTGTTTAATCAAAATAGGGATGTATTTGAAGAAAGAGTAATTTAAAACACTCATTATATGACTTGCAAGTTAAGTGTATAATGCATAATGTGTAGTCTTGTGGGGGCGGGGGGTCACAGGGCCCCTCCAAAACCATGGGACTGATTGGCCCCATGAGAACACTCCACAGACACACCTGTATTAACTACTGCTAACCTTCCAATCTTGGAACTCTTTATCTTTTGAAATTTTATAATGTTGTTTTATAGTTTTTTAAAAAGTTAATCTTAAATTACTCCATTTTTAAAGCTTAATTTTATTGATTAAATTGTACACCGCCCAGAGGGAATTCTGGGGGATCATATAGACCTGACATATCTGAAAACTATCAGGTTGGTAAGCCTGGATTACCTTTAAAAAAATGAGACATTAGCAGAGAGCATCTTGTTTGGTGGGTGGACATCCTAGTATTCCGAGATTGTTTTGGCTTCTATTGTTGTAACAGGCTGTACCAGAACTACATCGGTGAGCATATGTCATCTTTTGCTGCTGCTGATTAGCTGAATCAGTATTCCATTTCATTAATGCATAATGAAAGCAGTTAATAGGATTGGGCTTCTCAGCTCTGAATAGAAATGTGATGCTAATAAAATAAGAGGTCACCTCTCCTGCTTGAGAGGAAAAAACTGTGGATAATACTTTATCTTGGCAAACCCTGGAAAACAAGAGTGTTTTTAAATGTTTTTCGAAGCCAGTTGCCATTGTTATTTGTCCATTTCATTACTTGGGTTTGGTTGTGACATTTTAACTCAGCTTATCTGAGGGTAATTTTGCCTGCATTTGAAAAAAGACAGCTTTTATCTGGCTAACCTTTTGTGAAATGGCAAAGTTTTTAGTGGCCTAGCCTACTGCTATGAGGGAAGGGTTGTTTCAAATATGACATTCTCTTTTGTACACTGAAAAAAAACCAGTTTGTTTGTTTATTTATTTAGTCATTTCATTAAATTTCAATATTATCATCTCACTATCAAGTGACTAAAAATATTTCATATCATGCACATTTTCTTAACACAGAAATGATTAAAATTAAATACATTGAATATAACTATTAATGTATTACTTTGATCAGTTGGATAAAGATTTTATGTGCCTACAGTGTCTGTGTGAGCAACATTCCTGTATGTGTTTCTGTTTTACATACACACAAACACGTAACTGTTCATCCATATTCAGTCTATTTACATAAATAATGTACCAACGTGAGCAATGTCCCCAAAGAAGAAAAGAAAGAAGTGGAGATGGTAGGCACTGTGTAAATTGCTGACTTTTTGATTTTACATACCTAATCACATTTCTTTTCCCATTTTATATATATAACATTTGCAACTCTGATTTTGCTGCTCTCCTATATTTCTCCAGGGCACTTGACCAATTAATTCCTTCCTTTCCTAAGTATGGTTGACCGTGACATTGGGACAACCGCCTCTTTCCAGTTCAGCCTGGTTTTTACATAATTCTAAGCTATATAAGCAATCTGTTTTCTGAAAAAGTAACTTATGTTTGGTCCCAATACAAACTGAGAAACAACACAGCTGTTCTCCGGATTTTCAGTTTGTTTTGCTATAAAAATACCACAATTGTTTTGCTGGGTTAAAGCTAAATCCACCTACAGTACGCCAGAATTCTGCATCCAGCCTGTAGGGCAACAAAAGGTAGGAAAAAAATTATTCTTGAAACTCATTTCAAGTCAGGCTTCGAGGATCAGTCTTGTTAAATGTGAAATCAGCAGAATAAGAAAGCAATATATGTAGATGTTATGTAGGCTTACAAATAAATAAATAAATAAATAAATAAATAAATAAATAAATAAATAAATAAGAACATGCATCTCTGAAAGACAGGGACCTATGTTCACATTTGTTTATTTATTTGGTATATAAAATCAAAATGGGGCTCTTCAGGAAATGAAAATCCTTATGGTCTCTGTCCCTGCAGGGGGATATATTAGCGAGTAGCCAGCTGTCTGTTCAGCAGCTGTAAGCTTTTCTTCTATTTTCTTAAGTAAATAAGTGGACACTGTGGAAGTAAGAATGATTTATAAGGATAGATTGGTATGGAATGGTATGATGGTTTGTTGGTATAAACAAGATTTAACTGGGTCTCTTTTTCATTTTCTTATCTCGGGTCTTTAATTTTGCAGGCCTGCCGTTTTTACTTTTTTCTCCTGAGTTATGAATAATACTGTTTACTCCAAAAGGAAACAGCTAGATGGGTTAGTACGTGTTACGGACTAAGCAATTGCGCTAATTAAAATCTGAAATAGTTTTACTTCCACAGCAGGCTCGAAATCCTGCACTTCTGATTGGCCTGCCAGCAGCGGATCCTGATTGGTCGTTCCAGGCCGATCTGATTGGCTGTTAATGGGTGCTGCCAATTGGACGCCGCCAGCGCAGCAAACTCAAAGCATTGGCTGTTATGACAGCAGCGAGCCCTATAAAAGGGCTGCTGCTGCCCGAGTATTTCAGCTCTGTTCTGAAGTCATTAATAAAGAGTTGAGTCACTTTCCGATGCCTTGTCCCCGTTCTTTGCGCCCATGCTCCGAACAGACCACTGGTGATGAGGATGGGATGCGGAGAGTTTAAGAGCTGATCAAACCCTCAATGAACCCTACAGAGCATGTGGCTAAGAGCGCACCGAAGAAGTGGCAGAATGACCAGCATCCCTATACCACCCGCTCCATTTGACCTGGCTAACGAAGACTGGGACTCATATATGGACAGGTTCCAAATGTTCCTGGAGACCAACAATCTGAAAGATGCTACGCCTGGCAAGAAACGAGCTGTATTTCTCACCCATTCAAGGTCTGCTGTTTTCAAGATAGCAAAAGCACTTGCGAAACCAGCAGAAGTCAAGACAATGGACTGGGACAACCTTGCCCCAATCCTCCGGGCCCATTATGCACCAGCAGTGCCAACACTCATCAGAAGACACAAGTTTTACCAGAGGGACCAATGGGAAAGCGAAAGTGTTGGGGACTTCATCGCTGACCTCAGAAACCTAGGAGGACTCTGTGGCTTCGCAAATCTCGAGGAAGCCATGAGAGATCAAATTGTTCTGGGCCTAAGAGACCCCACAACCCAGAGCAAGATTATGGCAAAGGGAGACATCACCCTCGCAGATGTCATCGCCAATGCTACTGCAGCAGAAGCAACCAGGAAGTCAGCTGCTCGAATGCGCCGAGCGAATGCACCACACCATCAACTCGCCAGTGATGCTACGCCGTTTTCCGAGAGGAAACTACCCACCATGAGGACCTTGAATCCTCATCAGAAAGCGAGGAAGAAGAGGTCAACAGACTCAGGTCAGAACGCGACCAGCAGGACCAAAAGAATAAAAAATCCCCGTACCAATGCTCCTGATGCGGGGGCAGTCACCTGCGATCCGACTGCAAATTCCTAGACGCACTCTGCTGTTCCTGCGGGAAGAGAGGCCACATCGCTAAGGTCTGCAGAAGCAAGCAAGGACCCAGCCCAACCAGGAGAGAAAACAATTTCCGACAGATAACAGGCACCCCACCAGTTAATCGGGACTGCCAAAACAACCAATGGAGCTTTCAATACAGAAACCGAGCAGCCACCACTTCATCCCGATGAGAAGAGGCACACCAGACCATCACCATAGGCCACACTTCATCCCTTGATGCAAGGAAAATCCAAGTGAGGGTCGCCATCGAGCAGTGACCATACGTTATGGAGGTCGACTCTGGATCGTCCCTATCGATGGTATCTTGGAAAACCTTCAAGCAGCTGATCCCTGACATCCGTCACCAGGACCTCAGCACTCAAAATGTCATATTGAAAGACTACCAAGGAAATAGAATTCCGGTCATTGGTTCCAGCAACGTCCTTCAAGGACCACACTGCAACCTTACCATTGACCATCGTCAATCGAGATCGAGATTGGCCCAGCCTTCTGGGTCTACAATGGTTTGCGCCATTAGGCATCGAAGTAGCTGGCATCAACCAGACTGGCAGTGATAACTGGGAAGCGGCCCTCGTCCAAGAATTCTAGGATGTGTTCAGCGAGAAGCTAGGCAAGTATAAAGGGTCCCCTATATTGTTTAACCTCAGCCCCGAAGTTGCACCCATTCGCCTTAAGCCTTGTCGAGTGCTCTTTGCACTCAAGCCAAAGATTGATGAACAATTGGACAAATTAATAGCACAAGGTGTTTTGGAACCAATTGTCCACGCTCGATGGGAGACCCCAATCATGACCCCCATAAAACCAGACGGATCGGTGAGAATTTGCAGGGATTACTGGGCCACCCTAAATCATGCGCTCCAGCAGAGCGCTTACCCCGTACCTGTGGCCCAACACCTTCTTCACTCCCTTGGAGGTGAGAAAATATTTGCAAAATTGGACTTAGCTCAGGCGTACCAACAGTTGCCCATAGACGCACAGACTGCAGAGGCCCAGACTATAGTCACACATAGAGGGGCTTTCAAGTGTAACAGACTCCTCCAGTTCAGAGTAAGTGTAGTCCCCGGCATTTTCCAGAGTTTAATGGAAAGATTGCTACAAGGCATAAAAGGGGTCGTGCCCTACTTCGATGATGTACTGATAGCTGCCCCGACTAGATGCATTTTAGAAAAACGACTCCGAATGGTTCTACAGAAATTTAAAGACGCTGGCCTAAAGGTCAAGAAGGACAAGTGCCAACTTTGTACAGAAAAGGTTGAATTCCTGGGCTATCTACTTGACAAACAGGGAGTTCATCCTACTGAAAAAAAACTGACTGCCATAAAAAACACCCCAAGACCTAGGAATAAAACAGACCTCCAAGCTTTCCTAGGACTCATTAACTTTTATAACATCTTCTTGCCCCAGAAAGCAACTGTGGCCGAACCCCTGCATAGGCTCCTTGACAAGAAGGCTTCCTGGGTCTGGGGACAACGCGAAGAACGAGCTTTTCAGAAAGTCAAAGACCTTTTAACCTCAGATTCTGTATTGATACAATATAATGAGACCTTACCTTTAACCGTCACCTGCGATGCCTCACCATTTGGGGTAGGAGCCATCCTGAGCTACATCCTACCAAATGGTACTGAGGCACCTATTGCATTTTTTTTCAAAGACTTTAGCTAAAGCTGAGAGGAACTGTAGCCAACTTGATAAAGAGGCTCTCGCTATTGTAGCTGCTGTCAAACACTTCCATGAGTATGTATATGGAAGACCCTTTTCCATAGTCACCGATCACAAACCATTATTTGGCATTTTAGCAGGGGACAAACCAACAACCCACATCTTATCGCCAAGAATGATGTGTTGGTCGGAATTTCTAGCCGCATACGATTACCAATTGCTACACTGCCCAGAGAAATCCATTCCCCACGCTGACGCTTTGAGCCGCTCACCGCCACCAGAAGTCATAGACGATCCGTCTCCAACACTAACAAAGCTACAAATCGAAACCCTTCCTTCTCCACCACTGACTGCACGAGACATCGCCACAGAAACAAGGAAAGATCCTTGTTTAGCATGAATCCTCAGCTGGGTGGAAAGAGATTGGCTTGACAACGAACTCAGTGACATCTTCAAACCCTTCAAAAACTGACAGAGTTTTTCTCCCAAAAAGGATGCATATTGTTGGGAGACAGAGTTGTCATTCCGGAGTGGCTACAACAGAAAGTCCTGAAACTGTTGCACGATGGACATCCTGGCATTGTGCGAATGAAGGCACTAGCCAGGAGCTACGTGTGGTGGCCAGGTATAGATAAACAAATAGAAACTTGAGTGGCCACTTGCAACAAGTGTCGAGAAACTCATGCAGATCCACCAAAAGCCCCACCAACGGAATGGGAGACACCCCGGGGTCCCTGGTCCTGTATCCACCTCGATTTTGCGGGACCCCCAAAGGACATACCTTTCTCATAACCGTGGATGCCTATTCAAATTGGCTAGAGGTCCACAAAATGAAGAGCACCACCACAGAAGCAGTCGTTAAAAAATTAAATAAACTATTTGCTACACATGGACTACCAGATGTCCTGGTTTCTGATAATGGTCCCCAATTCACTGCTCTCGCATTTGAACAGTACCCAGCGGATTGGGGGATACGCCATGCCTTGACCTCACCTGCCCACCCTGCAGCCAACGGTAGGGCTGAAAAAATGGTCCAATTCATGAAGAAAACTTTACAAAAAATGGAACAAGGAGACATCGATCATAAAGTAACCAGGATGCTCCTCCTCCAACATATTACACCACACAGTACGACAAACAAAACCCCAGCCGAACACCTGATGGGACAGAAACTTCAATCACACCTTGACCACACACACCCTGCCTACACACCAGAACAACCCCTAGGGTCCAGCAGCAAGTATCGCATGTTCAAGTTTTCACAAAGTCAACCCAGTTTTCACAAAGAATTTCTCAGGTGACCCATTATGGGTCCCCGCTACCATAATTCAACTTACGGGGCCTCGTTCCTACAGTTTACAAACTGCTGAGGGGAAAATGTGGAAGCGCCACATTGACCAACTTCGTTCCAGACTGGCACCTACCCCTGTCTCTAGCCCTGAACCTCAAACCTGGGGGGGGAGGGAAAGTGAGGGCGCCGAAAATGAGCCAACATACGACTTAGTACGTGAAACCCAAAAATCAACACAACCAACCTCAGGATATTCACCTTCCGAGGAAGAACTGCACCAGATGATAGCCTCACCACAAAGCAGCACTGCGACAGCAGCAAACTCAAGAAACTCAGGAGGCAGCCTTGACGGAAGCAGGGATGACAGCCCCGCGTCGCCCAGCAAAGTGGTTGACCCAGCCGTACCGTTCAGCCCAGCAAATAGCCCATCGGAAACAGAGCCAAGGCAAGAACTGTTGTGGCTATGCAGATCGGGCAGACAGGTGAAACGACCTGCGTACTTGCGAGAGTACATCACCCCACTCCTCAGACGCAACCTAGGGGGGAGGGGTGTTACGGACTAAGCAATTGCGCTAATTAAAAACTGAAATAGTTTTACTTCCACAGCAGGCTTGAAATCCTGCACTTCTGATTGGCCCGCCAGCAGCGGATCCTGAATGGTCGTCCCAGGCCAATCTGATTGGCTGTTAACGGGCGCTGCCGATTGGATGCCGCCAGCGTGGCAAACTCAAAGCATTGGCTTTTATGACAGCAGCGAGCCCTATAAAAGGGCTGCTGCTGCCCAAGTATTTCAGCTCTGTTCTGAAGTCACCAATAAAGAGTTGAGTCACTTTCCGATGCCTCGTCCCCGTTCTTTGCGCCCACGCTCTGAACAGAACAGTATGTATGTTAAGTATCAACAAAAATATGAGCAACTGCTTACAAAACTCCAATAATAAAAGAGGGAAGAATAACTTTTACAGTTTGATGCACACATTCACATATGAATAATTGTGCATGACAACACACTATGATCTGTCACCCATGCCACTAAATGAACAAGCAGCTCATAATCACTAGTGATGTCATTCATCATTATATGAACATGCAGCTTATCCAAGGGAAGATTTGGCTGAATACTGTATGGAATGAGAATCCCATCCATTGTGACTGACTGATAGATTTTGTGCCTTTTGATTCAGTATTGACTCCTGGCAACTGCCTAGATAAGCTGCTGCAGTTTTCTTAACAACTTTCTTCAGAGAGTTTGCCCTTGCCTTCTTCTTAGGATTGTAAGTGTGTGACTGGAACAGGTCACCTGGCTGGAAAACAGGACTAGAACTCATGGTCTTCTGGTTTCTAGCCCAATGTTTTAATCACTACACTAAACTGGCTCTTTGATAAAATATGATTCCAATGTATTTGTTCACTCAAGCTATATTGCCTCCTTTGACTTTTCTGGGTTTGGGGCAGTCTCATTTTTTATTTCTTTTTGCCCATTCCAGGAAAAATAGCACAAACATTGCCTTTGATGATATGAGGATATTTTAAGCATGAATGATGGCAAATATATTCAAGTGGACTATTTGTTCTAGTATGTTATTTGACATGATATCAGTGTTCCAATTGAGGGGCTGCCACAAAGAGTGGGGGGAAATCAACCTACTTTCCAAAGCACCGGAAGGCAAGACAAAAAGCAATGGATGAAAACTGAAAAAGGAAAGAAACAACCTAGAACTATGGATACATTTCCTGACAGTAAAAACAGTCAACCAATGGAACAGCTTGCCTTCAGAAGTTGTAGGTGCTCCAACACTGGAGTCTTTTGAGAAGAGGCTGGACAATTATTTGTCTAAAATAGCAATAGGCCTTAGACTTATATACTGCTTCACAGCCATCTCTAAGCAGTTTACAGAGTCAACATATTGTTCCCAACAATCTGAGTCCTCATTTTACTGACCTCAAAAGATGGAAGGCAGAGTCAACACTGAGCTGGTGAGAATTGAACTGCCGAACTGCTGGCAGACATCAGAATTAGCCTGCAATATTGCATTCTAACCACTGCACCACCATGGCTCTTAAATGGTATAGACGTTGTGAAACTTGATCGTGTCACATGAAATATTGTGCTGTATTGAAATGTTTTTTGTCCTTGCGGAGCCGGGGTAGGCGTGGCCTACACATGATGCATCTGGCCTTTGGGCTTCCAGTTTGACAGCCCTGCTCTAGAGTCTCTTGCTTAAGCAGGCAGTTGGACTAGAACAGGGGTCTCCAACCTTGGTAACTTTAAGACTTGTGGACTTCAACTCCCAGAATTCTCCAGTCAGCTTTGCTGGCTGAGGAATTCTGGATGTTGAAGTTCACAAGTCTTAAAGTTGCCAAGGTTGGAGACCCCTGGACTAGAAGACCGCCAAGGTCTCTTGCAACTTTGTTATTTTGTATTCTGTATTCCTTGAAGTCAATATTGTTTTATTTGGCAACAATTCAGATTTTAGTGTTTCCTATCACTTTTTCCCAGACCTCTTAAATTGCAAGTACTATAACTGTGTTTAGTAATTAATGTGTACAAAATATACTTTCCACCACTGAACTCATACCAAATGTTTTGATGCAGTTATGTGAATTCCCATTCTTTTAGGTTTCAGTGAACAATGAAATTTGTTTGCATTTGGACATTCCATATATAAAACCGGGCTTGATTTTTCAAGCACACACCCAGAACTAAAGGTTATCTAAAGAAAGGGAAGAAAAAAATGGGCCCTACAAAACCTGAATTGAAATAATTTCCCAGAACTTGAAGGCTTTCAGAATAGATGGACTACAGCATGTTGTTCTGACTTGATTAAAGCTGAAAAGTTGATTTGACATCCTGTTGTCAAGGAGACCAGTTCATACTGAAAGAAAACAAGTTGTGATTCTATCAGTCAAATGATTCAAGTGACTTTAGGAAACAAAAATAATAAAGGTAATAAAGGTTCAATTTTCAAAGCTCTGCTTTCATGAAAAATGAAGGAAGGCGTAAATGAAGCTCTTCATATTCATTTGAAAACAGTTTTCAATCTGGAATGCATAAAATGCAGCTTTTTCTCCAACGCTGTCATGTCAAACCCTTGAAGTCAGTTATACATATAATGCTTCCACGTAGCATTCATTATCAGCATTCATAAAAACCATGAGAATTGCAAAAATGAGCCCTAGCAAGGCTTCTTGAGTGACAGGAGATGATGCATTTCTCAAGGATAGCAATACTGAGTCTACACAGGATTGTGTGTATCCCACAACACCTGCCAACAATTTGTGTGCCAAGAATAAAAACACAAAACACATTTTCCTTGTACTTCAGTAAATGGTATAATCTCTTCTGCTACCCAAGAATCAGAGTTTCAAAGAATTATGAAATCAGCACTCCCACAGAGAGTTTTCTATATTTTGACAATTTATTTTAGTTACCCATGATGGACATGAAATGAATTTTCCTCTCCACTGCCACCATCTGTAGCGATACAAGAGGGGAAATAAAGAAATGCAATATATAATGTATACAGCTCATAAATACCATGGATAAGGCCTCTAGAACTATTCTAATAGTTGCCATCAGATGGTATATTCAGCAGTAGCAGAAGAGGAAACTGGCTAAACATTCAGGGAGTATATCCATTATTAATTAGTCATCTAATGAAATGTTATTTTAATTCAATTTAAATGGAATTACATTCAGTTTTCGTCTGTTCCATCCATTTCTTCATTTACATGCTACTTACATTTGGAGAGCATTCTTCAAAACAGCAAACAAAGTTTGTGCATTTTTATTTATTTATTTATTTATTTGTTTGTTTGTTTATTCTGTGAAAAGCTTACAATACAATAGAAATAAGAATAAACATAAGTTTAAATATAAGAAATAGGAACTAAAATTGGAGACAATAGGACAAGGATGGTAGGCATGATTATGCACTTATGCATGCACAATGTCTTGTCTTTAGGATCACGAAAGCCCCAATCTCATTTCCCTGGTCAGTTAGGAAAAAGTCAGGGAGACATCTTGTAAACTGATTGAAACAAGTCAAAGTAAGATCCCAGGCAGCTGAGAGGCAAGTCTCCAGAGATGCACATCAACTCTTCTCCTGCCCTTCCTAGAGACACCTTAGATGTTGAAGAACCTCAACAACCTCACTTAGCTATAGTAGCCAAAATGCCTATCAGTTAACAAACAACTATATTTGAAGCAACAGCTGGACTTTCTTTAAAGAAAAATTAATCTCTTCATGGCTATCTAACAGAACCAAAGTTTTCTTAGAATGAAGCTCAGCTTCTAAAGACTTCATGGACATTTCCATGCTGACTTCTTGGCAACTGTATGCAAACTGGTTGAAAAAACTTGTTACTAATCTGTATCCAGCTGAGGGGATGAATTTGGTTATTCTTCAGTTTTCAGTACTTAGTTTGTTGTTATTTTTACTTCTCTAAAGTTCTCAGATCCATTAACAGACACTCTAAAGTGGGGTCTAATGTCACAACAACTAATTTGTTCCCCAGTATAAGCTTCATTTCCTGAAAGTTGTGAACAATGTCACAACTGCTGTTCATTTCTAGCAAATAAAATGCTTCTGGCACTCTCCATATTATTCACCTCCACACTTTTCTATGTCAATTTGCTCCATAGTAATGGAATACTATATGTGCTCAAATGTTGGCACTCTTTTTAATAACAAAGAGGCATGCAATCTCTAATGGATGAACCAGCTAGAAAAATTAATTTAAACTGTTAAAAATCATCTTTTAAAAGCAACTACAGTAGGTTAACATTCTTTTTTCTGTTTTTGGTCATTTTAAAAAGTTAATTGTTTTAATGAAATTATAAATATATACAAACTGAATATAGCAAGCAATCTCCTATTACACATAAGAAGGAAGATATTTTAGCCAGTTGTAGTCAGAACATATTTGGATTTCAGAAGGTATGTTCTGTGTGATATGGTGGCCATGAGGGACTTTTCCATTCACAAAATGATTGTCAAGCCAAAATGGTAGCTGCTTTAGCTGAAACAAAGAAATCTATGTTTTGTATACTATACATCTACATATATTCACTATAAACAAAATAAGTTTAAAGTATAAACTTCTGAACAGAGATATAGAAATGTACTTGTTTTAACTGATTAAAAGGAAAGGGATTAAAAAGGAAAACAACTATGTCATAATTTCCCCATGTACTAAGAAACTGCTATTTTGTGGCAGTATCTATATTTTGAAATAATTTACAATTTAAACTGAGTTTTGTCTTCTGGAAGCTATTGAATGTTTGGAAATTGTTAAACATTTCTGGATGGCCTAGGTCCTAGAGTGATACATGATACTTAAGACAGATGACTATATTATGATTTTCCACTTTTATCATTTTTTAAATTTGGATGTTTCATTATATTAAACAGTCAACATTAAGTATTTCAGACAGAGCATAGAAAATGAATATATGAGAAGAGACTACTTTGAAGATTAACCAGAGGGAACCAGAAAGAAGTAAGCATTATAATTAATAAAGTAGCAAAGACCTATTAAGACATCAGAAAAATACTATTTGACTAAGGCTGTTTCAGTTTAATTGTGGTCATAAGACAAAGGCTACCTGTATTGTTTGTGTTATATTTTATCTCTTTGTAAACTTTAGAAAATTATTTTAATTCAGCATTCCATTCATTATTATTTTGGAAGTATCACTTCCGTTTAGAATTTTTTTAGAAAATGTTTTTGTGCTTTTGCCAACATTGGCCTTTCTTCAAAGAAGCAGATCTTTTCACTCAGGTATGGAGTGAACAGGTGTGCTACCAATTTATTTTTTAGGGAGGGTGAAGGAGGGACTGTTATGAACTAATAAAAGCACTTAAATAAAGTTTTAACAAACCTTAAGAAAAAGCAGGGTTCTAATCCTGCACTTCTGATTGGCCGATAATAGCGATATCGGATTGGTCCGTTCTGGGGAATCTGATTGGCTGTTAACAAGCCACTCTCATTGGTTCAAGGGTTTAACACTTCCATGTTTCTCATTGGCTAATAGGTCAGCAGCCTGCCCTATAAAAGGGCTGCTGCTGCCCTGGGGTTTTTGCTCTGTTCAGAATAATTAATATAGAGTTGAAGTTCACTGTTCACTGCCTCGTCTCCATTCCTTGCACCCATGCGCAGAACCTAACACTGGTGACGAGGGTGGGATGCGGAGACATCAGAGCTGACTGAACACTACAGAGCATCAAACAGAGCACGTGGCTGTAGGTGCATTGACAACGGAAACCATGTCCGGCGGTGCCATACCACCCGCTCCATTTGACCCGGCACAAGAAGACTGGGACTCGTACATAGACCGGTTCCAGATGTTTCTGGAGACCAACAACTTGAAGGATGCCACTATGGGAAAAAAGCGAGCAGTGTTCCTGACCCATTGCGGGCCTGCCGTCTTTAAGATGGCCAAGGCACTAGCGAAACCGGCTGAGGTGAAAACCCTGGACTGGGATGTCCTCCCACACCTTCTACAGGCCCACTATGCACCCATCGTACCAATGCTTGTCCGAAGACATGAATTTTACCAGAGGGACCAGAGGAAAGGAGAGAGCATTGCAGATTTCATCATGGATCTCCGGAACCTGGGAAGCCTCTGTGGGTTTACAGACCTCGAAGAAACTCTGAGAGACCGGATAATTCTGGGATTAGAAGACCACATGACGCAGAGCAAGATCATGGCCAAAGGGGACATCAACCTTGCTGATGTCATCAAGGACGCTACTGCAGCAGAAGCAACCAGGAAGTCGGCCACCCAAATGCGCTGCACCAACGCACCGCTCCATCAACTCGCCAGCGATACCTCACCTCGCCTAGAGAGGCACACAACAGCGACCCACAACGAGGACCTCGAATCACCATCAGAAAGTGATGAGGAGGAGGTCAACCGACTCCGGTCTGAACGTGACCAACGTCACCAGCAGAATCAAAGACTACCGCACCAATGCGTGGGTTGTGGGGCAAACTACCTGCGATCATACTGCAAATTCCTCGATGCGCTCTGCCATTTCTGTGGGAAAAGAGGCCACATCAGGAAGGTTTGCAGAAGCAAGCAAGGATCCAGCCCACTTCAGAGGGGAAACAACTACCGCCAGATCACAGGGAATTGTCCTGTGAGTCGGGAACATTTGAACCACCCATGGAACAACCACTCCTACAGAAATAAAACACTGGCCATTTCAACGAGAAGAGAAGAGGCACACCAAACCATTACAATCGGTCACACCTCATCGCTAGATGCAAAGAAGATCCGAGTGAAGGTCGCCATCGAAAACCAGCCTTGCATGATGGAAGTCGATTCAGGATCATCCCTCTCGTTGGTTTTCTGGAAGACTCTTAAACAATTAATCCCTGCCGTTCGGCGTCAAGACCTCAGAGCCCAAAGAATCATACTCAAAGATTATCAGGAGAACTGAATTCCGGTCGTTGGATCCAGCCAAGTCCAAGTATCATTCAAAAATTGTACTGCGTCATTACCATGACCGTCATCGACCATGACCGGCCTAGCTTGTTAGGCCTTCAATGGTTCACCCCACTCGGGATCGAGGTAGCCGGCATTCACCAAACCAGAAGCGATGACTAGGAGGAGGCCATCATTCAGGAATTCCAGGGCGTCTTTGCAGACAAACTAGGCGAGTACAAGGGGACCCCGATATCATTTGACCTTAACCCTGAAGTAGCCCCCATCCACCTTAAGCCTCGTCGGGTATCTTTTGCCCTTAAACCAAAAATTGATGAGCAGCTCGATAAATTAATAGCCCAAGGTGTTTTAGAACCAACTGACCACCTCGTTGGGAAACCCCAATTGTAACACCCATCAAACCGGATGGATCGTTAAGGATTTGTGGGGACTACCGGGCCACCCTTTATCATGCCCTTGAACAGAAAGCTTACCCGGTGCCGGTGGTACAACACCTTCTCCATTCCCTGGAGGGCGCAAAAGTCTTCGCTAAATTGGATTTAGCACAGGCGTACCAACAACTGCCTGTAGATAAAAAAAACCGCAGAGGCACAGACGATCGTTACGCACCGAGGCGCCTTTAAGTGCAACCGACTCCAATTTGGAGTGAGTGTTGGCCCAGGGATTTTTCAAAGTCTGATGGAGAGACTCTTGCAAGGGATCAAGGGGGTCGTGCCATACTTTGATGATGTTTTAATTGCTGCCCCGAATAGAGAAATACTAGAAAAGCATCTTAAAATGGTTCTCCAGAAATTTAAAGACTCTGGCCTTAAGGTTAAAAAAAATAAATGTCAACTGTGTACAGATAAAGTTGAGTTCCTGGGGTACCTAATCGATAAACAAGGCATTCACCCCACTAATAGCAAACTAAAAGCAATCAAAAATGCCTCAAGACCCAGAAATAGAACTGATCTCCAAGCTTTCCTGGGGCTCATTAACTTTTACAACATCTTCTTGCCCCAGAAAGCGACCGTAGCTGAGCCCCTACTTAGACTTCTCGACAAAAAAGCAATCTGGGTCTGGGGACACTGAGAGAAGCACGCATTCCGACAAGTGAAAAACTTACTAACCTCAGATGTTGTTTTAATGCAGTATAACGAGACTCTGCCTTTAACAATTACATGTGATGCATCACCATTTGGAGTAGGAGCCATTTTGAGTCATGTGTTACCAAATGGTAGTGAGGCCCCTATTGCCTATTTTTCAAGGACCCTATCAAAGGCTGAACGTAACTATAGCCAGATCGACAAAGAGGCTCTTGCTGTTGTATCTGCTATGAAACGGTTTCATAAATATGTGTATAGACGAGTTTTTACTATTGTTACCGACCACAAACCTTTGCTAGGGATTATAGCAGGAGACAAGCCAACCCCCTATATATTATCATCTAGAATGACTCGCTGGTCGGAGTTTTTAGCTGTGTACAACTATAAATTACAACACTGCCCGGGGAAAGCCATTCCCCACACTGATGCATTGAGCCGTGCCCCACTTCCGGAAACCATCGATGACCCAGCTCCAACCCTTACAACACTCCATATTGAAATGCTACACTCACCACCGCTAACAGCCAGAGACATTGCAATCGAAACAAAACGAGATCCTGTCTTGGCGCGAGTTCTTAGCTGGGTCAAACGAGGATGGCCAATAGAACAAACCCCTGATGACTTCACCCCTTTCAGAAACTGGCAAACAGAACTGTTTTCTCAAAAAGGCTGCATCCTATGGGGAGATAGAGTTGTCGTCCCAGAGTGGTTACAATGAGCAGTATTGAAAACATTGCATGAAAGCGCTCGCACAAAGCTACGCATGGTGGCCGGGCATCTACAAACAGATCGAAGCCTGGGTAAAGATTTGTTTAAAGTGCCAAGCAGTGCCCCACCTAGAGCAACTCCAACAAAATGGGAAACCCCCCGGGAGCCATGGTCCCGCATCCACGTTGACTTTGCGGGACCTACTAAAGGACATACGTTCCTCCTAACAGTGGATGCCTATTCCAACTGGCTCGAGATCCATGAAATGAAGAATACTACAACCGAGTCCGTCATCCGAAAATTGAATAGGCTATTCGCAACGCATGGGCTGCCAGACATTCTGGTCTCCGACAATGGACTCCAGTTCACCGCCCTGGCGTTTGAACAATACTTAGCAGATCAGGGCATCCACCATGCGCTAACTTCGCCAGTGCACCCTGCGGCTAACGGCAGGGCCGAGCGCATGGTACAATTTGTTAAAAAAACTCTCCACAAAATGGACTATGGGGACATTGACAACAAAATAAACAGAATACTCCTACTCCAACACATCACTCCGCACAGCGTCACCAACAAGACTCCAGTTGAACTGTTGATGGGACACAAGCTCCGTTCCCACCTCGACTGGCTTCACCCGTCCTACGAGCCAGAAAAACCCTGTGGATCTAGTGGAAAATGCCACGAGTTCAAGGTAGGCAACTTAGTTTTCACCAAAAACCTCTCCGGTGAACCATTATGGGTCGAAGCAACCGTAATTCAAACCACCGGGCCCAGATTGTATCGTGTGCAAACCTGCAACGGAAAAATATGGAAACGCCATATAGATCAGCTTCGCTCTAGGCTACAACCCAGTTCCTGTGACTCCTGTGACTCCCAAACTGAGGGGGGAGGGGATGTCAAAGAAACCGAATTCGAGATGGTGGAAAGCAGAAGTGAAGGAAGTCAGAAATCGGGCACGATAAATGAAGAAGAATCAGGGAAGGGACTCTCCTCGCCACAGAGGAATACCTCAACGGAGGCAATCCCATAAAGATCGGAGGACAACAGTGACAGCATTAGCGGCACCGAGTCGTCCAGTGAGGATGCGGAACTGCCTGTACCAGATATGTCCAAAAACGTCCTGCCGAAACCGGACTACAGACAGGAACTGGTGGGACAGCGCAAATCCAATAGACAGTTAAAACAACCTACATATCTTAGGGATTACGTCCCTACACCCCTCAAATGGAACCCGGGGGGAAGGGGTGTTATGAACTAATAAAAGTGCTTAAATAAAGTTTTAAGAAACCTTAAGAAAAAGCAGGGTTCTAATCCTGCACTTCTGATTGGCCGATAATAGCAATATCGGATTGGTCCGTTCTGGGGAATCTGATTGGCTGTTAATGAGCCACTCTCATTGGTTCAAGGGTTTAATGCTTCTATGTTCTCATTGGTTAATAGGTCAGCAGCCTGCCCTATATAAGGGCTACTGCTGCCCCAGGTTTTTGCTCTGTTCACGATGATTAATAAAGAGTTGAAGTTCATTGTTCACTGCCTCATCTCCGTTCCTTGCACCCATGCGCAGAACCTAACAGGGACGAAAGAATTGCTAGAAATCTAGATTTTATCAAAAACTTATAAAGTGCAAAGTTCTTGAAAAAAGTAAATGCTAAATACTAAAGAATGAATAATCTGTGTCTAAGGCAGAAATAAATCAAAATCTTAAGAGATTTTGTATCATTAACATAAATTATTGAATATCATAATATAATAACAAATGGTAATAAAAGAAAGATAACACACAAAAATATCTTATCAATATTTTAGCACTAATTAAAATATTTCAACATCTAGAATATGGCACTTAAAATAATTAGCATTCTCTTTTTTTGTAATCAGTAAAGGCTTAAAAGTGATTAAACATGTATCACTTGAGAAACTTTGTTATTTAAAATTGCAGAGATATGACATTTGAAGATTTTGGAATTTTGTTTTTAATGGCTTTAAATGCAAGTATCATCATTTAGCATTAAAAAGCACATTTTCAGGAAAATGGGAGGTCAGTCCTTATAAATGAAAAAAAATATTGAGAAGATAAAGCTGAAATGTCATAGCTGTATTAGTTTAACAGAAGTCATATGCAAATTATAATAATTGTGAGAAACTAAAAGTGTTCCATTGGAAATTACTGTATGTATTTTGTCTCATCTGACAAATCTATTCTAACTGTGGAAGCTTTCTGAAGGAGTGTTAAGTGTCTGGGTGCTCCCCTGAACATTGAGGGGCAAAACAGATAGCTCATTTGACAGAATTTAGAAGACACGAGGGAACTAATCATCTCCTTTTAAATGATGATGAATCGACCAGGTCCCATAGAAACAATGAAAGTTATAACACAATATATCTTCAGACAGAGCTTTTTTTTCAGGTGATAGTAAAAAAAAAACCCAGCAAATCTTTGAGCAAGTGGATAAAGCATGATATTTGCTTAAGTAAGGGATTGAATATGAGAAGTCTTGAAGGGACATTCTGAGAGTGTAGAAACTAACCTAGTTTATTTTACCAAGTCCTGGTTGAGCTTGAAAGAGGGTGTACTATTCTTAAAACAGTGTTCTTTCAACTTTCTGGTTTTGCATCAGCCAAGACACTCTCTTTGTGGAAAATCTTAAAAACATGGCTCCTGGCCTTGGGTTAAGTGGTTAGGGCTCTGTGGTTGTTAGATTCACTTTACGTTTTTAATTCTAATTGTTATATTCTGTTTTTATGTTGTTGGTTTTACTGATATCTTCCAGATCCAGTTGAAATTGGGCAGTATCTAAATTGAGTTAACTTAAATTATCAACTAGCCCACCAACTCAGGAAGAAATGGAACCACTATAAATCATTGCAAAGGATTTAGAAAGTTACCATGGTCAATGGCATGAGTGCAATTTTCAATGAGGAATCTGGCCATGTTAGGAGGTCTGGAATTCTACGATGACTTTATAGTCTGCTGTTCAAACAGTGGCTCACAAACAGGATGAACCACTACGTGACCTTCCACAAAACTGAAAAGAGAAAGTTTGTGTTCACTCAAATAGGAAGTCTGCAGAATGGGGTTATCCAGAATTCTTCAGACAGAGAAGTAAAAATTTAAATAAAGTAATTGAACAAATCAAATATATTCTAGGATCATTACAAGCTCAAAGAATGTGTGATATGCCTATATTTTGGTTCATAATTTATCTGTATGAAACTTAGAGATTACAATAAAAGTACAGTTATTATAGTATTATTAAAGAAACTTCTTTTTCTTCCTTTCTTAGCCCCAGACCATCAAGCTCTACCTCCTCTGTCTGAAGGCAAGCAATATTATGGAATGAGACATATGCAAGATTCATAATATTTTGGAGAACCTCAATACCAAGCAGTTCAATGGTCTCCAAAAGTAAATCCTCTGTGCTAGAAATGTTTCAAAGAGTCCCAGATACGTGTTTTGGGTCCAGAGGCATGTTTCTCAACTGGCGAATTTGCACATCTCTATAGTTAAGAATATTATCCCTCTCATACTACATCTTGATGTGTTGATTCCCTTGGTTTTGTAACTGCTCACAATAGATTCAAAACTACCTTATCACTTTGCTGCAAACCTTAATCAGCAAATTTATGTCCCCAGTAAGTAACCTTTTAGATGAACTGGAAGAAGGGGCAAATTCTGAGTTTCATCTAATTGAGCAAGGGTCTTCAAACTTGACAACTTTAAGACTTGTGGACTTCAACTTCCAGAATTCCTCCTCCAGTCATGTTAGCTCAGGAATTCTGGGAGTTGAAGTCCACAAGTCTTAAATTTGCCAAGTTTGAAGACCCTTGTAATTGAGGAATGATAACTGATCGGACCCAGAAAGCATCTCTTTTATTTTGCTGCACCGGCTTTTGAAATATCATACCCACAAATTAGGTTGGCTGCTGATCTTTTGGAGGGCACTTAAGACCTGGCTGATCACCCAGACCTGATGGGTTAAGAGGTCAGATAAGCCTATGTGCTATTGTTATTAATATGGATATTTATACTTGGACATTTTAAAAAATATTTTTCTCTGTGGTGTCCTGCCATTTTCATAATTATATTTATGTTTTTAACCTTTGCTTGCTGTCCAGAGCTACATATGTGAGATGGATGGATGGCCATATAAATTGAATAAAACACAGAAATAAATAACTCAGGGACAATAATGTAAATTCTAATTCATATCATTAAAAATACCAGACCAGGGATGAGTGATGGCTGAGCACATGTCAAAATTCACAAGAAGTTTCATGCCCTACATCAAAAAGTAAACAGGAAAAACAAAAAGAACAACTTACCCACAAGAAGGTCCATAATTGCTGATCAGCTTGTTGTGACTCTCCCAAAAGCCCTAAGTGAAAAAAATGACAGAAACTATAGCTGGTTCTTTGCATTATCAGTACTCAAGTATCCATCAGATTTCAAGAACCTTTTAGATGATCTATTGCTGTTCCAAGCAATGTTTTAGGTATCTTCAGACAACTCGGTCCACATTTTTGCCTACTTGATTTTTTTTGCTTTTCCAGTAAGGAAGAAGTGGTATTTGTGAAAACAATAAAGGTGAGATACAAGTAAGTAAATAAAGGAACAGGCTTTTCAAGTATCTTCCAACATAACATTTAGTGGTTGTCACTGAAGCAGTTGGTGTGAGTTTAAATGGACTCTGAGGGATGGTACAGGACAGGAAGGCCTGGAGGAACATTGTCCATGGAATACCAATGGGTTGGACATGACTTCGCAACTAACAACAATAACAAAAAAGCAAGCAGTACAGTGATAAACTTAAGAAACACTGATAAACTTCATTTATATGCTGCCACATATTTTCCAGGAGCATTTAAGTGTTTCTCATAGCATTTGTAATTTCTAATAAAACATAAAATATTCAGATAAAATTGTCATTGAATATGAATTTCTAAATGCACAAAACTGGCTAATAAAGCAGTGGCAGAGATATTCAAACTCAAAACAAATTAGGCTTATAATGCTGAACATCAGCAAAGAATTTCAAATGAATTGATTTGCCAACGTATCATTTAGTTGAATTATGATGCATTTGTTTTTCAGTGTAAACACTGAAAAGTGAGATATATGGTTTCTAAATAAATATTTTATAATGCCTTATTGAAACAGAGAATCAGCTGCCAAGAATTAAAGATTGGCTCTATGCAGTTTAGGGAGAGCCACTGGATCTCATCCATGCCCATGATAACATGCAAAATATAAAGCTGTGATAAAGGGAATGGAAAACTTGCCACAACCAACTTGCCATGGCCAACTCGTAATAGCCAACTTATCATGGCCAACTCACTATGGAACACGCCCAATTCACCATGGGAAAACTTGCCTCAAGGCAATTTACCAATTCTATTTAATTATTGAAAATAAATAAACATTATTTTAAATTTTGCAATTCATATTTCATTCTGTCTCTCATTTTGCATCCTTTCTTTAATGATTCTACTCCACCAATTCTTTGATATTATGTAACTCTTGTCCTACAGTGAGTTCTGTGGCGAGATGGCCATGGTGCCTTGTCTTGCAGCAAGTTGGCCATGGAAAGTTGGCTGTGGCAAGTTAGCCATGGTGAGTTGGTCTTGGCGAGTTGGCCATGGTGAATTGTCATAGATCTGTGGTGGACACAACTTGAACTTAAACACAGAGTAAATCCAGCCATTAACCTTTTTATCCTAAACATTGCAAATGAGTCACTGTAGTTAGATCTGAAAATGACCCATCTTCCTTGTCACAATCTCCAGTTTCAACAATCCCCTTGTTTAGCAACTGTTCAGAATTATGAACACAGACACAGACACAGACACACACACACACACGCACCAAGGCATTTATGACCCTATTTTGAAGTTCTGAAAGCCACATTCTCTCCATAACCACATAATCACATTCTGGGCATTTGGCAACCAGCTTGTTTGCAAAAACAGGATGCTCCTGTGGTCACATGATAATGATTTTTTTCATTTTTTCTAGTTTTGGTTGTTTATTTTTGACTTCTGGGGAAAAAACAACAACCAGTGGATCAATCAAATTTGCTTAATGACCATGTGTTTGTTTAATGACCACTGCAAAAAGGTTGTAAAATCTGATGTGTTTACATGGTTACTTGCTTAGCAACCACAACCATATACAACTGTAAATATGGGCTCAATTACAGTTATAGGCAGCATCTCTTGTCCTTATCCCCAATATCTTCCACACATTGCAATACAATAGGGTAGATGTTGGCATAATATACATTTTTGTACTATCTGTAATTTCTTTAGGATATGATCAAGTCAAGCAATTGCTCACTCAAAGAATAAAGAATAGATTTTAGGGTTAGGGTTAGTTAATAGGTAATTCCAACATGGCAGAAACTAGATAAATAAAGGCACTTGGAAACCAGCAAAGTATCTAAAAATGTAACTGTCTTCAAGTCTAGAATAGCATTTTTCAAAGCTGGCATAACATTGATCATCTACATTGCTACAAGTTAAATGGTAGGAATACCTGGCGCATCAGTGGTAAATATTGTAATAGATATATTGCATCCATACATGTGCACAAATGCAGACCATTTGCAAAACATAAGGCTGAGAATCTGTATAGACTTTCAAAGCATTAGTTTTCAGTCCTTTAATTATGTCACTCTCCATAAAGCAGAAATAGGTGTCTTTTTAAAAGTTGTGTTTATACTGTTATATAGTCTTAAAGAGTATGCAAAAATGCCTCCTCCAAAAGATCAACTAATGAATAGTAACAAATAAGAGAATAAGCAAATTATGTGTATCTCTAGCATGATATGAAAATTTCTAATTTGAAAGAAAAAAAAATATGGTTGTTGTGAAAAACAACACAAAGAGAACCATGCCACCTTTTGATGGATAGAAAAATCTATCAATTTCAAAATGTCAAAAATGGATAGATAACAAATCTCCTGAATCCAGTCCTTAATATTACTTTTCCCATTTCTCAAAATGAATCTGATTTCCCATGCCCAACATAGCCAAAATTCCTCAAAACAATATCAGATATCTGGAATGTAAATTTTCCCAAAACCTACTTACACATAGTAACATATTGTTTCCAAAAGATGCAAATAGGTCATAAATACTGACTATGAGGTCAAACTATATGAATCAATGACCTCTCAAAGACTGTACATCAAGCAAAAATCTCTCCAATGACCATCGTTTAAATAAAGCAGAAATAAGCATGGAAACAAGTTGCTAGACACACATGCATGAAATTCTATCTATGCCATTCTTTTTTAAAAAAATAAGTAAATCATGTACACAGTTTGCTTCCTTTGATCATAATCTCTAATAGTCATCCTCTGTGGGTAAAATTCTTTAATTTATATATGTGCCATTTCAAATATTAATGCACATATACTTCTGAATTTAATAAAAACAGCTTTTCTACCCTTTAGAGTTATTGAGAGGTTAGTGTTATGTCATTAAGTTAGTCCTCATTTGTAAAGGCTAATTAACTAAATGCTAATTGAATCCACATATGAACATTAGCACAATGCACTCTCATTAGACAATTTTAAAAAGTTACCTTAACTAAAACCAAGCAAATTATTTTGCTTCTTATAATCTTTATAGAAAACAGAAAAGGAAGGCTATTTTGATACAACAGCATGCTTTTTGCCTGTGATTTGCATTTTCTTTGTCTGACAAAATATACAATCAAAAGCTATTGTTGCCTGTAGCATTTTACCTAAGGCTAAAATTCTATACCTATTTATTTGGGAACAAGTTCCACATAATTTATTGGGACGTATTCCTAAATTAAAATCTGGAAGATTATGCTATAAAGAAATTTATATTTTAAATCTACTGTTAATGGCAACTCAAACATTCCAAGGAAATTTTAAAAAAAATTAATTACAAGTTGTTGTAGAACGTGTATCTTGCCATCTTGGTTTGATTTCATATTTGAATGAATTGTCCACACTGTAAGTTTTGTCTCCTTCATCCTTAGGTCTATGAACTCAGAATTTCCCAGAACTCTTACACAAACATGCATCTTTTTCTACACATCATGACAGAGAACAGATGATGAAAAAGGACAGCTTCTTACAGCTACTACATATTTTCCCCAAACAGATCATATAGATAGTCAGTTTGAAAAAGTACCTCAATCAGCCATTATTTGCCAAATAATAAGGAGCTATACAGTAGATATGTGGTGAAGGGCTGCCTATATCCAAAGTACAAATGCTATGAGAAGTTTTCAGTATTCTTTTATGGTTTCAATGAGGAAAATATACACAAAAGACTTACATAATTTATCTTTCTATTCTCTTCACTTTGAATAAAATCAGGGAAGCCAAATTTGTCTATTGTGGAGCAGCCTCTGTCTTAAATGATTATATTGGGGTATTCATCAAACATGCCAGACAAAGTCTATTGACAGCTACTCAAAGCATTTTAGCAAGCTGTCTGAAGAGGAGAGATCTATGATGGGTATTCCCCCCACAATTGGTGGTTTGTAAATGTTAATAGAAATAAAAATTATTTTCTAGTTTTCTACTAATTATTGGATCAGCTCATTTTGCACCACACAGCAACCACCATTTTATCTGAACCATCAAAGGTTTCCTCAAACTCTTCATTTCAGTGAAATCTTACACAAAAGGTACAAAACATTTTATAAAGTGAGAAAATAAAGGGACAGTAATCTGTATCAGGGGAAATTCCTTCTTTGAATAGTTTTAAATAATAAAACTATTTTTAAAAGCTTGTTGTTGTGTCCGTCGGGAAAGAGACCAGGAGTCGGTGACTAGGTTTCAGCTCTTTATTGGTCCCCGGAACCGAACTGGGTTCCAAGGAAAAACTCTCGGCTTTTTATTTCCAAGCCGCCGCGGCCGCGGCCAATGGCACCACTTTGAATCTCCCGCGATTCGAATCCACCAATCGCAGGAGATTCTTAGCAGGCCAATCAGCGCGGCTCGCCCAACCAATCAGATTGCCCCACGCTTTGGCCAATCAAAACGTGGGGCTTTCAAGAATGTAAATGAAGGTACAGAACACTTGTGTTCCAACATTTCATTCCACCCTTCTTTGACTTGATGATCTCTGAATATACATCTTTCAATTCCACATAATTCCTGGTCAATATGTCACACCAGCTGCAAATCATACCATCTGAACTCTAATACACAAAGGACACCAAGTTTGAGGTGAATATTGAAGTTCTGCATTCTCAATTTGTTGCATAAAACATTTTTATTAGAAATTATTGCTCTTTTATTCACACGTCATACATCTATTGTTTTATGTTTCATATTTTAAAAAAGGATTAAATATTCTGAATTTAAGAAATGGACACCTGAAATATATGGACATATATTGATTCAGGCAATAGCATTAACAAAAAAAATTAAAAAGCTATTGTGGAAAAAATAAAAGATAAAGTATTTTCTATGAACTTCAGCAGACATTCTATGCTATGGCAGCTGAAGCTTTTACAAAGACCAATATTTAGAGAAGAAAAACAAGGGTCTAGTCCTTTTATTCCTGTGCACAAATGCAAATATCTCAAGTAATGTTCCAAGCTAATCATCTTATTTGCTTTACCAATACTGCCTTGTAAGAAAGCTGAAAAATAATACTAATAATTAAAATAAATAAAAGAATAAAGTGTGAATAATTGATGTGGCAATATCAGGTCATAGATAAAATAAAAGACAAAGAATTGGAGAAATTTGTAATGTACAAAGATCTGAAAAGCAAAGGTGAAAGATTATGATATAACCAGCTGTCATAATCCCAATGTTTCCCAATCAGAAGATTGGATAACATACCCCCCCCCCCAAAAAAAAATAATTGGACAGTACTTAGAAAATCTATGCATTGACAAATTTTCATTGGCCAATTACAAAAGTCCATACTTTGTGAATCCACATATATACTAAGCCAATACATTAGAACAGGGGTATCAAACTCAAGGTCAGATCCAGCCCATGGGCTGGATTCGGCCCATGGCCTGATTAGATCTGGCCCGCGGAACCACCCTGGAACCAACAAAGGACTGGCCCGTGGTACCTCTGCCAGTGAAAACGGAGCTCAGGGACCCTCCTGAGCTCTGTTTTCACTGGCAGAGGGTTGCAGGAGGCCGTTGCAGTTGAAAAGAGAACTTGGGTCACCACAGGTGCCCCCAATATGAGTGATGTCAAGCTAGCCATGCCCACCCTGGCCATGCCAACTCTGTCCCCCACTCCAAAGTCAAACACAACCCTCATGTGGCCCTCAATGAAATTGAATTTGACACCCCTACATAAGAACATGATTGATTCTTGGGAATAACTTGATGTTTATGAAAACCAACAAAGTGAGGGAGGAATCAGCAGTTGTGATTTCACATTATTGTGTACTTAATAATCATGCCATGCTTACCATTTACAGGAGAAAAACAGTAAAAAAATATTGAAGGAATCAAGATGCCCTGTGGAAATAATATCAAGAGGGTAGATAAAGAAAACTACTACATATACCTGGATAACCTTCAAAATAACAACATGAAACACATTGAAATAAAGAAGAAGGTTAGAAATAAATATATCATGAAAGTGAAGAAGAACTTAAATTCCAAACTCAGTGGAGAAATATCCAGGCAAATAACACCTGGGCAATTCCTGTGTTTAGACATACAACTGGAATAATGAACTGGCCTTATGCAGAACAGAATGTCCTGAATTGGAAAAATAATGCAATTAATCATGCCCTTCATCTACCCAGCAATGTTGGCAGATTTGACTTACCAAGGAAAATAGGTGGGTATGGAATGTTGTAAGTATGTCAGACAGTTGAAGAAGAAAAGGACATTGGAAGACTATCTGAAAGATAGTGAACAAGATGCACTGACTTCCGGTTCGGGCTTCTTTGGCGACAGACCGAAATCGTGATTGTGCACGGTTTTGATCCATGCTCGCCGCTGGAGCACCCCGAGCTGCCTGGATTCAGGGCTAAAGCCACCCCATAGAGGTGGTGAAGAAGGGGGAGCCATCAGCTGGGTTGAGGAGAGCCACATCTTTCTTCCTCAGCTGGCCATTACTCCCTTTCCCAAAGGCGATTGCAGCAGTGATCAGAAATGGCCACCTAAAAGAAGAACCCGACTGGACAAGGTTGTGCAGGAGGAAGTTTAAAGGAGAAAGCTTGATTGACTGGGTTGAATGGAGAACATCTATTTAAGGGACCTGGAACCTGAATTTTAAAGACTAATACTATTCCTAAAAAAGATCTTAAGCAGCGAAAGAGAAAGGGAAAGGAAACGGAATTAGCTTTTCTTCCTCTCACGTTGTTTTAATTGACTTGGAATGTTAAGATGAAGAGATTTGAATAAGAAATTGATACTAATCCACTTAGACATTAATAGGCTATTTTTAGCTGAAAATAAAGTGTCAAAGGGATAAAGATTCTTGGATAATTTAAAAATTTTCTTTAAAAAGGAAAGAAAGCAGAGGAGGGAAAAAGGAAACAAGAGGGTGGAATCTGGAAAATGGAGGAGATTACCTGGAACTTAAAAAAATTGATAGTGGAATTTTAACAAGGTTTGCAAAAGATACATTATAGCTGAAACTTTGTTACAAGATAACAAAACCCCTGCAAAGAGAAAGTGAGAAAAGAAGCAAGAAACAGTTTTGGATTATTGGATGATTCCTGGAATTTTGGATGGTGGATCCTAATGAAACAAAATAAAATCAATTGGGGGTTGTTTAAATTTTTTTAAAATGGCATTACTCCTTGAAGAGTTAAAAATGAGACTTAAAGAACAAAAAGAAGAAGCACAAGAGGGAAGAGGATCTTTTGGAGATTTTTGAACTATGAAAAAAAAGAAACGCTGGCAGAACAAGAAGAGCGGGATAAAGAAGAAGCCATCTTTATTGACCAAGCAACTTTAAGCAGGGTAAAAAAAGGGAAAGTGGGGAAAGGGAGTTAAAAAATTAAGCATTGAAGCAACAACCAAAAAAAAGAGTAATTTGAAAAGCAATCATAATATCAGGATGAAGCCAGAGGTGGTATTCAGCAGCTTCTGACCAGTTCTGGAGAACCGGTAGCAGAAATTTTGAGTAGTTTGGAGAACTGGCAAATCCCACCTCTGACTGGAGATTTTACAGTATCCTTCCCCTGCCATGCCCACCAAGCCACCCTCATAGAACCGGTAGTAAAAATGTTTGAATCCCACCATTGATGTGAACATGCTCGCACTGACAAAATCATCATCAGTCAATGGCAAAAGGCAGCTCTATCTGGAACAGCTTACATCCTGTGACTACCTTTAACCCCATCAAACAACATCTCTAAAGTCCTTGGGAAAGACTGAATAGATGGCTAAAAATGCCAAATCCACTCTAAACATCTGGCTGACTGTGGAAACAACATAAGAATAATAATTTGTTAATTTTATATGCCATCTGGCTCCCAGTAACTCTGGGCAGTTTACAGTTGTTAAAACATTTAAAAAGAAAAAGCAATACAAAACCACAAAAACAAAAGAACAATAATGGCAAAAATACATATAAACAAACAAACCCAGAAGGGAACAAATAGGAAGAAAGGGATATCAATTGTAATTACTAAAAGCCGGAACACCAGAAATCTGATGTTATTTGTTGCACAACTGAAACAGAATAATTGCCAACAAATTATTTTTTTAAATGCTGCAGTTTCTCTTTCTCAAATTCTTCCTTAAAGTTAACATTTCTTCTTTACTAGCTGACTACTCAGAGTAGAAAACAACTAATTGACTAAAAGAAAGGATTTGTGGAAAAAAATCATAAATATAATGATCTAGAGATGTTTGCAAGAAGTGATCAGAACCTAACATCCTTGCACTGTTGTTTTCACAACTATCAGTGCACAAACTTAATGAGATCTGAGAAGATGAATGGAAGGTATTGTCATGACTATGGATAGGTCTGTATACTGGATGAATCCATTGTGTGTTTTATTTGATTTTGGCTAGTCCTAGTATAAAACCCAGCCATTATAATTTGTAACTCATACTGTAAATCTTAATGTGCTAGGTGAACCCAGCCAATAGTTTCAATAAAACATCATAAAACAAAGCATGATATGTACATCTGGCCAGGCACCATAATTCATAAAGATTAATGTAATCAGCTGACCAAGGAAGGCAATAAAAGGTCAGACAGTGGGAGTCCAAATAAATAAGATTTATGAGGAAAGATTGTCCAACAAACTCAGGGTTCTCCAAGAACCCTGATGGAATGCCAGGTTAACAACAAAAGAAGAGCTATGTAGCATGAAATAACTTCAAGTGTGATGCTAATAGTGCTTCATTTGGCAAAGCATTTCTTAAGCATGTGATAGCCACAATGCTCAACCCCCTGCATAAATAACATGTGGCCCAATATTAGGAGAGGGGTTATTAGAACTACAGGCAGACAGATATAGAAGAATCCACTGAGAGGAAGCCAAACCATAGCAAGATGCCTGCAGAAATAGAGATAACAGCCTTCTTTTCCCAACATGAGTATCATAGTTGTCCCAGAATATACTATTAACAAATTTTGGGGATGGTTGAGTGAAGTAAGAATTGCATGAATTACACATTCATGGATATTATGACTTCCTAGAGGTAACCTTATCAACCTAAAGCATAGTTAGATGCCCCATGCTCTGTAAGCTTGAAAGAATTAATCTTTCAGGCAATTGAAATAAGACAACAATTCTTTGTCATTGACTTTGCTCCTAGCATTGCACTCAGTCAGGCTCTGCATAATTAAATACAGTAAAATTCTCCAACCTGGTGCACACCATTGGACTACTATTTTCAACACTCACAGCCTGCATAGACAATTAGATAATGGGAACTGTGTATTATTGGAGGGAGCTGTTCCAAAGAAGTCAGGTCTATACAACAGGCCAATTACTCCTATGTTCTGCATTGTGAAAAGTCACACAAAGAAGCTGACAGTTTAGGTAACCAGAGATAGCTTGTTTTCCTAATGTGTTCAGCATAATCTGAGAAGCCAAATGCTAGCCATTCAACCATAGCAACTGTACTTCAGTCAAATGGATGAAATACTTTGTTTTGAATCTCAATACACCTCACTTTGACAAAATTTTGAGAATCCTGGTCAAAATATTTCTCATAGAATCAAACTGTTAAGAGTTTCTTTTGATGAGCGTGCAATCTTCAATGTATAAAGCATAAAGCACAGAAACTTAATAATATATCTTTTCATTGAAAAATCGCACAGGAAGGATATTTACATTTCAGAAACTGAAAAGGTGTGATTTAAATCCACATGGAATATAAGAAGAAATGAACATAAAAATTGCCTACTATGGTTAGATTAATTCAAACAAGTATTTTTAATTTCAGCAAGTTCATGTTTATCATAGGCTTTACAAAATATATTACACTATAGGATTATACTTTGCTTTACTTTTGATTTAGTGTAAAAGGATACAACCTGATTCTCTCAAAGCCTTTATTATAGCACTCTTGAATTCCTTCAAAAACTGACATATTCTAAAAATTATTTCATTTATTATTCAAAGTAAGCACCTTCCCAATCAGGGAAAGTAACTTGGGGAGAATACAAGTTACTGATATTTATAAATTGCAAAAGTTGCCAGAAAAATATAACTATACATTTCACTGTGAAGAATTTTGAACAATCTGGTCAAAACTTGGTTTTGGTTTCTAGACTCCAATGTGTAGACCAAATAATTATCAGTATCATCATCATCATTATTCTATCCACTGTCTATCCACTGCATACGAAGGTCTCTTCCGCATATTTCCAACAAATACAGTCTTGAATTTCCTTTGCCAGATGAGCCCACAATACTTCCCAATGTCTTCGCTCCATCTTGTCTTAGGTGTCTTTCCTGGACACTTTTTATCAAGTGGAATCCATTCTATGACTGCCTTATTCCACCAGGCAATTATCAGTATATTGTTTTAAAAAGCAAGCACACACCGCACAAAGGATTTATAAAGTGTTAGATATACTAATGAGAACAGTGAGATTCCAGTGTCCTTCTTCATGTGTACTGTGTTAACATAGAGTAGGACTGGCCCCTGTCCTATTAGGAATGGGCTTCCATAAGAGAAAGCTGATACAAGCTGATGTCCCGGAAAGTGGGATGATGTTTGGAGCAGCTCATCTTGGATGGGGGCGTGAGGCAGCACCCCATAGCCCCATGCTCTGTGGAGTTCTGCCTTCATGAAGAGAGCCACAGTTAATTCCCTTTGCCTTCAAAAGACTGTATACCAGAAAGAATAAGTTAATTAACCAGATTCTCTGATTATATGAGACTGTTTAGCTTAGATGAAAGAAGGAAAGGTAAATGAGACTAATGTAGACTAAAACCACAATGCAAAACAATTTCCTACGTAAGGGAAATTCTTAATTATTTGTTTCAATTAAAAAATGCTGTCACTGCAAAGATTTTAATGTGTGGGGGTCATGAGACAGTAAAAACAGATGAGACGGATTGCAGTCTAATGCCTCCAGCATTTGCTATGCATCAGCTAAAAACCTGTTAGTACATTTATATAAATCTTATTTATATAGTGGAATTTGTTAACAATATATTTTTATAGTACAACATAAATCTTGTTACTAGATTCTGATTCTGTCACTTCCAAAGTAACAATCAATAATGGATAATCTTTAGACAAATAGCAGTGCTTAGAAAATCTCTTGAAATAATTATAGCACTGTCGTCTTTCCACAATACCTAATATAACAGCGTGGCTTGCTGGATTCAAATAATCAAAAGCATGGCATCAGTTCTAATTCTTACTATAACATTTTAGCATGTTATTTAGGACAGATTTAAAGGCTCCATATCTGTTTACATTTTTGAGCTTTGACTTTGCAAAAAATAAAATTAAACCAATTTATCCTTTTTATTTATATATAATAACAGCATCATAAACTATATCAAATCAGGAAGAGAAATTGAGAAATATTGCCAAAATATGTTGTTAATAACAACAGTCTCATATGTATTTTTGATATCATTTACTCCTAGTTCCCCAAAATACAGAAACCTAAAATGAATAGTCAGAACCACAGATCAATATCACATCCATCTGGATTCATTTCTGCCAATCAGTATTCAATTTGCAGGAAGTATTAGTCCTCTGAGAAACCATCAACAAGTTCAAATCTCAAAGATTAACACAAAAAATATTCTGTAGCATTTCACATTTCATACTATACATTATCTAGTATGATACTCAGCAGATTTTGAATTGTTAAAAATCTACAAATGTGAACAAAGCAACCATATTGCTAAGATTATCATTATGAAACATGTAATAGCAAGTTGTGAATTTGTGTGTTATCCCTCCAAACAGAAGATTTTGCTTTTGATTCTATGAATCCTGCTTGCCCATTAGAATGAAATGAATTATAGTTAGCCTAGAATAAGAAATATTCAAATCGTGGGTTGTGATAGTTTATAAACAATAATAGTTAAGTTTAAAGAAGAGGGGTCAACCTATTCTCCAAAGCACCTGAGGGCAGGACAAGAAGCAATAGATGGAAACTAATCAAGGAGAGAAGCAACCTAGAACTAAGGAGAAATTGCCTAACAATTAGAACAATTGATCAGTGGAACAACTTATTTTCAGAAGTTGTGGGTGCTCCAACACTGGAGGTTTTTAAGAAGAGAACCATTTGCCTGAAATGGTATAGGGTTTCCTGCTTGAGCAGGAGGTTGGACTAGAAGATCTACAAGGCCCCTTCCCACCCTGTTATTCTGTTAACCACAGTTGAGATTCATTCGGTCTCAATTGTGGTTAATCTACAACTGAGATGCACCCATCCTTTCACAGCACAGGCAGCAGCACATGGACAGGACATTTATATTGTCATCAAAAAGAGAGCCATCTATCCCTTCTTTTATTTTTGCTACAAAAACTTGTAATTTCTAACTGGAATATTGACTGGACTGATAATTTATAAATTTAGTAACATCTGGAGGGTCAAATATTTCCCACTCCTCATTACACATTATATATTCTGTTGAGGTAATTCCCTGTGAGGAGAATGAGTGCACACAGGGAGACATAGTGAGAATGGTGAAGAATAACACACAACCAGCACACAGATACACTGTATAGTAAAATGTAGTTTTTTACTTCCAGTAAACAGTTAAGCAAAGTCCAACAAGCAACCCAAGTCATACACAGTTATAGCAGTCAGTTTTCATTCCAGGGATAATCCAAATATCAAAGTCCAGTATCAAAAACAATTCAGTAAGAGACTCACATCAATCCAACAATAACGATGATCAGCAACAGTTAATAGGGGAAATGCAGGAACCAAAACCAGCAAACATCAGAACATCAACCAACTAGCAATTAGCAACACTCAGGGAAATCAGGTTTCTGGCTCCATCTTATGGCTGTTTGAGGAACCACACCCAATTACAATTATAGCATTCCCTTAAAGAGACAGCATTAAAATGTCTATCCTGCTTTATATATGTCCAACCCAACTGTTAGGTGTCTTACATTCCTAACATATTCTTTTTTAAAAATACAAACTAGAGCACATCTATTCTAGCATATTTTAGGGTGGTTCGAGGCACCTTATTAACAAATACAATACTTATTAATATAAGACAATACTGAATAAAAGTTCAAAAGTATTAAAATTCAAATATTTAGGAACAACATGCAACAAAGATGATAAAATGGATGAAGAGATTAGGACAGTGGTGGGAATCAGCCTGTTCCCAACAGTTTGGGAGAACCAGTTGTTAACTTTAGGAGCAGTTTGGTGAACTGATTTTTAGAAGAAATCATTAGAGCAGAGAACCGGTTGTTAAATTATTTGAATCCCACCACTGGATTAGATATGATACAGTTAGGCAAACCAAGTATTAGGACAACTTGCTCCACTCCTACAACTTAAGGTAATACTGACCAAGCACAAAGAAGTATCTTATGCAAAGCATATTCATCCCTGCCCTTTGTTAGTGCTAAACATGGACCATTTACAACAAAACATAAATAAAAGTTAGTCACCACAGAACTGAGATGTTTGAGGAAAGCTACTGGAGTGACCAGAAGAGATAAAATCAGAAATGAGACCATAAGAGAAATAATAAGCATAAAGTGGTTTGCTCACATAGAGAAGATATTGTGGGATGCCATACAGTATCAGATGTATACAAAAAGAGGAGGAGGTCAAAAAAACATGAGGCAGACCCAGAAGAAGATGGAGGGACAACATCAAAGATACACTACAACATCATTTAACAATGATTGAGGTTACCAAAGAGCAATAGCCAGAACTTTAAATGTACACTAATTGGCATAAATTAAAATAAAATTCATTGCATACAGATCTCAAAGGGAGGTGGTGGTTAGTGGTGGGATTCAATTTTTTTTACATGGCTTGGTGGGCGTGGCAGGGGAAGGATACTGTAAAATCTCCAGTCAGAGGTGGGATTTGCCGGTTCTCTGAACTACTCAAAATTTCTGCTATACCGGTTCTCCAGAACTGGTCAGAACCTGCTGAATACCACTAACAAAGGGCAGGGATGAATATGCTTTGCATAAGATACTTCTTTGTGCTTGGTCAGTATTACCTTAAGTTGTAGGAGTGGAGCAAGTTGTCCTAATACTTGGTTTGCCTAACTGTATCATATCTAATCCAGTTGGAGGTGGTGAGCCTTTGAGAGCTATATGCAATGAAATTTCATTTTAATGTATGCCGATTAGCGTACATTTAAAGTGACAATAAAGTTATTCTAAATCTAAGTCCTTAGTATCTCCTCCACACGCAAAGCAATAAAAGAGGAAGTCAAGAACAAGATACAATAAAATCGAGAATCACCATAGTACTATAGTCAAGATGTCTCAAATATTCACAGGACCAAACACATACCCTGGCCCTAAACATGAGGGAAAAGCCAAGTCTTCACACTTTTCTGAAGTGCCAATAGGATCAGGGTTATTTGAACCTCAGAAAGACAGCTGTTCAGGGCAGATGTTGCAACAGAGAAGGCATGTCCCCCGAGTCCTGCAGGATGATATTGTTTCACAGAAATGACCTGTAACATGACATCTTGCCAAAACTGGTAGGATGGGTACAAACATTGAAGAGAAATGATGCTGAAGTTAACCTGGCTTTGTGTAATGCAGCAGGACTTTAAAGATGATTAAACCTTAAACTGTACACATCTTAATGTTGCTGAAGTTGAGAAACACTGACATGGAGAATTCATACAGCACATTCCAAACCAAGGTCATTATCCCCTGCTCACTGCAGATTGTATAAGATCTTTGTTGGTCCATGCAACAGGGGTACAGGAATAATCCAAAATTCCCCTTGAAACCCCAACGGATCAATAGTTACATGGATAAACGAACTATCCTAAGGTTGGAGCAACTGATAAGATCAGATTTCTCTGCCCTTTCTGCTTCCTCCCACCAAATGTTATGCTGAAAGATGAAGAATTAAGTTGAACCCAAGGACTGAGATAGAGACATGGGAACTTTTATGAAGGGAAAGCCTCATAAGGCCATCTCTGCAGGGCAGCAGTCTCTTTTCCATCCAGTGGACTATCTTCTTTAGTAAGGTTTTCCACCCTACTATGTACATGAAATGGAGGGAAGGCTGTAGAGAAAAGCAGACAAAAATATTGCTGCATGAATTCAAGCCTGGTCTTAATCCGTTATTTATAGATGGGTATTAAAATATGCAATTTAATTTCTGTTATGATTAGAAATATTGTTACCCTCCAAGGAATTGCCTTCAAATTAGAAACAATCTTTTTAAAATAACTCTCTGAACAGAAGACTCCAAAGACTCCCTCCCTATAACACTGAAAGATTGTTGCTCTCGTATTTCCAAAAAATTCAATAACTGGGTTTAGATATTGTGATTTTAAATCTGAAATGTGAAGCTTCCTCCCTATGCTTCCCTAACAGACCTCACAGAAATTATGATCTGTTCAATCCTACAGTTTATATTGGCCAAAAGGAGCTCAATTTTAATTGAATTGAACATTACAATGAATTCTGGCTTCAACAAAGTAAGCAGCATTCCCTCAAGCCCAGAGTTCCCTAGTAAGGAGTCTCTCTTAGACAGCAAAGCTAGTTGAATCTACATTCTCTTTTCAGTCCCTCTAACTGAAACTGCCAACATAAGTTTCCTCTTAATTCTGATTCTGCTGAAACTGTGCTCTTGTCACTTTGTCATTTAGAATATTATTGAAGACCTACTAAGACTATTCCCAACCCAACCTGATCTACTATTTTATTTGGTTAAAATAGCACATGTTAATGGCCTGCCTGTTTAAGTTAAAGATTTTGTACAAACAGTGGCAAGTCAATTTTCTTGTTTTAAGTTACCTTCTAAATTGGCTCTGCAATGGAGAGCTGAAGTAAACACTGTTATGAGTATAAGCTCTGTGGATGAAGGATTCCCCACACAATCACACTGGACTCAACACTGTCCAGATTGTGAGTTTTACATGCCAACGCATTGCTCAAAGAAAGCTAAAATTGATCTTGACACCTTAGATGTAAATGCCTGGAATAGTTTCAGCAGAGACTCCAAAACTTGGAGGCTTCCATATTAGGCAGAAAACCACATTAGGGATTCTTTGGGGGAAACACGCAGGTAAATGAAGCATGAAGAGAAAGAGAAAGTGGAAAAACTATACTAATTGAATAATTCACACAAAATGGAATTTTCTTAATTAGACTAGTATACTGTCCCTATTTGCAGCTCCATAGCAAAGTCTACTTTTTTTTTTTGCCTTGGGGAGCCATTCATAGGGTCACAATAATTGTTTTATTTCTCTTTTCAGAAATTAGATGTCATGAAAGCAAAATTCTGTATTTACAGAGGTCACATAGGAGAGAAGAGGGAGCATAAAAAGCAATGATGAAAAATGTAAATATACCTGAATATGGGAAACTATGTGTTTCCTAATTTAATCTATCCAGAATTCTTTATTAAAGTGGTGACCTCTGGTAGAAAGGCAATTCTACCTGTGGTCCCAATCACTCCATTATAAACTGCCCTTGGTTATGACTCCTTGGTTATGAAGGCATTCTTCCTATACTCCATCTGTCAATGCTACCTATGTTAACATTTATCTTGCTCAAGGGAACCAGCAATTTGAGAAATAACTCACAAAACTCTCTGCAGTATTGATATGAGCTGGCTTTCTCTAACAGGGTATATACTAGAGAAACTGTATTTGTTTATATTTTATGCATGAGATCTACTGTATATCCTTCTCAGGAACTCAAGACAGCTTACATGAGGATCTCTCTTCATTATATTTCCATACCTATTCAGTGTGGTAGATTGAGATGAAAGTTATTAGATTGGCTGGAATTGATGGGAAGCGTAATCCAACATATTTGAAGGTGTTGGGTTTGAGAAGCCTGGTGTTAAGTGGGTTGGAGGGTTGGAACTGGCAAGGCAAGAAACCAAGAGCTTCAGATCAGACAAAACCATTATGTAAACATAGTGCCTATGCCCTGAATGAGGGGAAAAGAGACACAACAGTCTGTTTACTGTGAAAGAACAGGAGGAAGAAAGCTAATATTTAAACCCTTGGTACACACACTCTCTCTCTCTCTCCCTCCCTCCCTCCCTCCTTCTCTCTCTCTCTCTCTCTCTCTCTCTCTCTCTCTCTCTCTCTCTCTCTCTCTCTCTCTCTCTCACACACACACACACACACACACACACACACACACACACACGGCTATATTCCTATATTCTGTAGTTGTCAACCTTCTGCATGGATATGACTTCTAGTTTTCAGCCAAGCTTTCATCTACTGTGCTGGGTGCTTAAATATTCTGTGATTAGCTGGTACAAAGTATGGCAAGTTGTGCATCTCAAGAGTTGTAAATCAAGACATGCCTGGATGATATCCAAAGGCAGAAGTTAAACCAATCAGCTAATAATATGATGAAATAATCATGAAAAGATACATGATTTATGGATTATTATATGTTTCAAATTATTGAAGTTTTTAAAAAACTGAAATCATGATCATATTTATGTTAAAGAAAAATGTTTTTAGAATTGGAATTAAGAGCAAAGGAAAAGTCACTATGATGCTAGCACCTGTGATACTTTGAATTTAAGTGAATAATTTGGGGCTTTTGTTAAATGCACTGCCAAACAATAGAATTGTTAAGCTGCCAAACAATAGAAACAAAGACTAAACAGACATTACAGAGGAAAAGCACAAATCAAAGTCATACCAGGATTTATTTACTGACCTGGGATTGATGATAATGAATTTAACGGATGTTTTAATTGGATAAAAGAATAACAAAGGAGTGAAAAGAAGACATGCTCTTAAATTATGAAATAAAACCTTCCCCCAAATTAAACATGAAGGTTACATCAACAATAAAGCAGAAGGTAAGAGAGAGAGAGAATCCATAAAAAGACAGAGAAGCCATTAAATTTTTAAACAATTAACATTTACAAATGTTAGCCATATATAATGCACAGATATTACTCTGTAAGCCTAGTTTCGCATTATTATACATTCTTATCAACTGCATGATAATATAACAATCTTAAGCACATTTACTCCCAATAGCTGCACAATTATTACCTCAGTTATTCATATGTGTATGTGTAAAAGCTTTATGGGGTTTCACTAGCGAGCATTATAGTTTGTAAAAGAAAGCTAGAACAGGAAATCGGTGAATTCCTTCATTAAAAACAATTGGGAAGATGTTTCTTTCAGAATCCCAGCTTGGCCAGCTTGGTATAATCTTAAGTATTCCACATATGAAAACAAGTTTGCTATAGTGAGTAAAAACACCAGGCTAGAAACCAGGAGACTGTGAGTTCTAGTACATCTTAGGCATGAAGTCAGTTAGGTGACCTTGGGACAGTCAGTAGCTCTTTCAACTCTTAGAAGGAGACAAATACAAACTGTTTCTGAAATCTAGCCATGGAATCTACAGAAATTAGACCAGGAGTCAACAGTGATTCAAAGACAGAAAAACCAAAACCATAATTATACATTTAGGACTTGTTCATGTAAGGAAGCTACTAAGCATAAACCAATTAAAATTGCTTCCGCAGGCTCACTTACCAGTCATAACTTGGTATATAAATGGAAAGTCCTTAATCCATTAAACTATGTATTTATTAGCCTCAGCCACACATGTATCAGAAATCTTGGTGGTCTCGGGATTGAATGCAATCTCCAAAAGGTTGACGTGCAGTTGTGGAGAGCACCAGAAGGTTTTTCTAATTTTTAATTTGGTGTATGAGAAATGATTAAATTCATAACTGGAGAGTATAAATGAAACTTCCTGTTCTGCAAAGCCAGCCTAATAATGAAAACCCAGCAAAGCCAGAAGCCCCTAACTCAATAGCACCTGTCAAAAAAAAAAAAACACTAATGAAAATAAAATGATATATATTTACACATATGCTGCAGAGTATATGCATAATGTGTTTAAATATCACTAATAAAGTATCCACTAAATTTATTGGCTGATATATAAAGACCAATCTCAATAGCAAATCAAGGTTGACAGCAATCTTGGCTGTGCAATTGTACCTTGGGAATTTGTTTTGTGTGATTTTTTTTAAGTTGTCCATTTAAAATAAAGTCTTCTGGCATCATGAAATTTCAGAAGCATGATCAAAGCAACTCAGAGGCAACAAGAATCAGGTAGGGAGGCTATGAATAAATCAGCAATTTTCTAAGCTCTGCAACAATGACCAAAGAAGGGAACAGAGACTGTTCAAGGTAAGATTTAACTTCTGATAATTCTCCCTCTTGAGGAATCATGTGACAATTATTCTATTTCACTATATTGTCTAATGCCAGGCTATCTTGATAGGCTGAACTGCTTCAGCTAGATCAGGTTGTCAAGGGGTATTGGGGGACCATTAATTAACTTTTGACAGCTAGACCGTTTTCTGTTCATGCATTTTCCTGGCCCAACATCCTTTTCTATTTGGGGGCAACTTCACATAGCTACATTTTCTGATCTCAAGGGACATTAGCAATATTTCTTTTATCACACTTGCTTAATAATTCTTTTCCAGTTAACTGTTGTTGTTGTTGTTGTTTTTTTTTTTTTAAAAAAAAAACCTGCTATATTTTTAAAGCAATGCTCACTTTAAATGAGTAGACACAAAAGATTTATAAAGGTTTAATCAGTGACTTGTTTTAATAAAAGGTTAAAGAGTCAAAGGCAACTGTTTGGGATACCAGTTAATCATGCATTTTTCTGCGAGATTCCATTCCATTTCCCATCCCTATCATTTCCAAATCTCTCCAAGAGTCAATCCTCAGTTTATGCCACTGAGACTTTCTTCATCAGAAAGCCACAGGAGTTATTGATGAAGTGATATAAAACCCTGTTGACATAACAATATGTTAGATTGAGTCCCACAGCTATTCAATGTGTTTTGCAGCTAGCAGAAATCCAGTTGGCAGACAACATACTCAGGCTGAACTGCTGATGGATAACTAATGGCATGTCTGGCCTGTCTTTCTTGTACCTACCTTTTCTTCCTATCAATATCACCACCTGGGCTAAGAATTCAATAGTGACGATCCGGACTGATCAGATCACATAAACATATCCCATCATGCTGCTATAGAAAATCATCACTGGCAAATTCACAGAGCTAGGTGACATCAACAGTAACGTATTTCTATACCTTAGCAAGAGCTCAGGCTGATAGTCACAACAGGTAGCAATGGCCAGCTAACTTTGGCTGATTTTGAAAAAAAAAAAAAACCTAAGGATTAGAGGAACTGTGAGCCATGGTGGCGCAGTGGTTAGAGTGCAGTACTGCAACTACTTCTGCTGCCTGCCGGCTGACTGCAATTTGGCAGTTCACATCTCACCAGGCTCAAGGTTGACTCAGCCTTCCATCCTTCCGAGGTGGGTAAAATGAAGACCCAAATTGTTGGGGGAAATATGCTGATTCTGTAAACCCCTTAGAGAGGGTATCATGGAGTCTGATTCTGAGGGGGAGATTGAGCAGCTGACAGGGAGTGGGAGTGTGGTTCCAGTGGCTGTGGAAGAAATGGGGGAAGGGCACAGTCTGGCTGGGCATTCAGAGGAAGACCCAGAGCCACCCCCTCTTCATCCTAGGGCACGCAGGGAGGAATGGAGAAGGGAGCAATGTGGCTTACAGGAGAGAAAAGGGCCCTTCATTAGTTGCAGCTGGGAGAACAGGATATAAGAAGGGTGTTTGCACATAGCACCTTGCTGGAAGCAAAGTGTGTATTATCTTTGTTGAGGTTTATCTGGGTTTTGGCGTTCTCCCAATTGTGTGTGCTGCATTATCTGTTGGAAGTCTGCAATTTATTATCCTGGCCTGTTGTGTTAATTACTTCAGCGTGGTTTGTGTTGGCTTTTTTGTATCTAATTTATTGGTATTTTGGGTTCGGACTGCATTTCTTCCCTTTGTAGACTGTTTTTGGAAGAGTTTGATCTCCAGCTGAGGATAACTGGACATTGGGGGCCAAGTTGGAGGTATTAAAGGGAATTTATCAACTTTTGTGACTTTGTTATTTTTGTGCCACGGCCCGGGTCATCACAGAGGGCTGTAAAGCACTGTAAAGTGGTATGCAAGTCTAAGTGCTATTGCTATTACTAACTGTAGCCCAAAACACATATACATGGAGGGCACCCTGTCTACCCTGTTGTTGAATGAGACAGTCAGTGATGCAGAATGAATAAACTGATGAATAAACTGAAGGAAAAAATCAATGACAACCTGTGTACCTCTTTGCTACTTGTTAAGTCATGGGAACTGGCATCAATAAGAACAAAGGGGAACAGTAATTTCTGCTTACCTTCCTTAGAGAGTGTGCAAATTGGACCTAAAGGTGAAGATCAAGCAAATGGATTTACTGGCAACTCAAGGCAAAGAGGAAATTGGATCAATAAGTCAATATTACTCAGGGAACCACCAAAACCTGGGGATAGCTCTGATTCTAATTACTATGGGCCATATCTCCCTTAGACTATTGTGAGCCAAGTAAAATTTTACAGCTTTGGTCCATCAGTGGGGGGAAATGCAGTGGTTAGATAGTTGCATTTCAGATGGCTGAATTAGGTTTAATGAAAATACCAAAGACTACACAGGTATTCAGACTTACCTAGTAATTAAGGTAGATGTCAAAAACAGAAGATGGAAAAATTGAAGTCCAAATCTCTGACCAAATATTATGCCAATGAAATCTACAGCTCATTTGTGGGGGGGGGGGGAATGGTTTGTAACCTGAATGCATTTGTTAATTATAGGTATCATCAGCCATTTAAAGGTACAAGAGAGAAAAGTCCAGATGAGGGTTAGAATCTGTTTTCAAAACTCAGAAAGATCATCTCAGGAATACTCTATCCACAGAATGGATGAGAGACAATGTGTTAAATGTTCTAATACAGAGGTCGCTAACCCCCGGTCTGTGGATCAGGGCCAAGCCGCACAAGCAAGTGAAGTCCCATCTGTGGGATGAAGGCAGCATCTGAAACCACACCCCCTCCAGTCCACGGAAAAACCTCTCTCCACAGAATTGGCCCCTGTTGCCCAAAAGATTCAAATAAACCATTTTGCAAGAGTAAATTGTCCTCCTAATGATGACTAAATTAAACCATTACTATTACATCACTGGGAGGTATTAACATAGAGTTGTTATCCTGCTTCCTATTGCCAAAGAGCAACATGGTGCTTCCTTGGAAGGATATTTCTGTTACATACTTCATTAACTTCCTGATGGGTAACAGGGCTCTGTGAAGTTTGACCATGACAAAAATCAGAGGGGAAGTTGAATTGTTTTTCAATTAAATCTGACAGTACTGGCAGCGAGGCCACTAATACTGTAGGAGGCAAAGAGAACACATGATACTCTTTCAGAATCTCTGGATGAGGGTGCAGAACTGTGATCAGCAGCTTGTAAAATCCATGTGACCAGAAGCAAAGGGAATCTGGTGGAATATTTGACAGAATCAGACTTACAATAAATCAAAACAACTGGACAATTAAATGCATTTTACATAATGGGAAATAATGATCTAGAGAAAATGTTCAGAGTTCAACTTTTAGGATTGCCAGATTTCTCCTTAACCTGAAAATTATCTTTCACCCAGGAATTTGGAATTTTTAATTTCACAGAAGTCATATTATTTTTAGCTAATTAAAATTATTTTGCAGACTACCAGTTGAACTTGTCTTAAGAAATAAGAGTCCTGCTTGGCGGGCACTCACTAAAGGGTGTGTGTGTGTGTGTGTGTGTGTGTGTGTGTGTGTGTATTACACAGTGGTGGGATTCAAAAAAATTTTTTACCACCAGTTCTGTGGGCATTGCTTAGTGGGTTTGGCAAGGTTCGGGTTAGGGTGGCAAAGGTGGTATTTGCCAGTTCTCCAAACTACTCAAAATTTCCGCTATTGGCTCTCCAGAACTGGTCAGAAACTGCTGAATGCCACCTCTGCTGTATATGTATTAGCTATGTATGTGTACACACACACATAATTTAAATACAATACGAACAAAATGTGGCAATCAGTAATGAATTCAATTCCTAGTAAAAAGATTTGCAAAATAAACCTTTAATCTTGTGAAGTTCTGCGCATGGGTGCAAGGAACGGAGATGAGGCAGTGAACAGTGAACTTCAACTCTTTATTAATCATCGTGAACAGAGCAAAAACCTGGGGCAGCAGTAGCCCTTTTATAGGGCAGGCTGCTGACCTATTAACCAATGAGAACATGGAAGCATTAAACCCTTGAACCAATGAAAGTGGCTTGTTAACAGCCAATCAGATTCCCCAGAACGGACCAATCCGATATTGCTATTATCAGCCAATCAGAAGTGCAGGATTAGAACCCTGCTTTTTCTTTAAGCTTTGATAAACTTTATTTAAATGTTTTTATTAGTTCATAACACCCCTTCCCCCCGGGTTCCATTTGAGGGGTGCGGTGACGTAATCTCTAAGATATGTGGGTTGTTTTAACTGTCTATTAGATTTGCGCTGTCCCACTGGTTCCCGTCTGCAGTCCAGCTTCGGTGGGACGTTTTTGGACATATCTGGTACCAGTGGTTCTTCATTCTCACTGGATGACTCGGTGCCGCTAATTCTGTCATTGTTGTTGTCCTCCGATCTTAGTGGTCTAGCCTTCGTTGAGGTATTCCTCTGTGGTGAGGCCACACCCCTCCCTGATTCTTCTTCATTAATCATACCTGCTCGCTGACTTCCTTCGCTTCTGCTCTCCCCCATCTCGAATTCGGTTTCTTCAACATCCCCTCCCCCCTCAGTTTGGGAGTCCCAGGAGTTGCAGGAACTGGGCTGTAGCCTAGAGAGAAGCTGATCTATGTGGCGTTTCCATATTTTTCTGTTGCAGGTTTGCACACGGTACGATCTGGGTCCGGTGGTTTGAATTACAGTTGCTTCGATCCATAATGATTCGCTGGAGAGGTTTTTGGCGAAAACTAAGTCGCCTACCTTGAACTCACAGCATTTCCCACTGGATCCGCAGGGTTTCTCTGGCTCGTAGGAAGGGTGAAGCCGGTTGAGGTGGGAACGGAGCTTGTGTCCCATCAATAGTTCAGCTGGCGTTTTGTTGGTGACGCTGTGGGGAGTGATGTGTTGGAGTAGGAGTACTCTGTTTATTTTTTCATCAATGTCCCCATAGTCCATTTTATGGACAGTTTTTTAAACAAATTGTACCATGCACTCGGCCCTGCCGTTAGCCGCAGGGTGCGCAGGCAAAGTTAGTGCATGGAGGATGCCCCGATCCGCTAAGTATTGTTCAAATGCCAGGGCGGTGAACTGGGGTCTGTTGTCGGAGACCAGAACATCTGGCAGTCCGTGTGTTGTGAATAGCCTGTTCAATTTTTGGATGACGGACTCTGTTGTAGTATTCTTCATTTCATGGATCTCGAGCCAGTTGGAATAGGCATCCACTGTTAGGAGGAATGTAAGTAGGTCCCACAAAGTCAACGTGGATGCGGGACCACGGCCACCAGGGGATTTCCCATTCTGTTGGAGTTGCTCTAGGTGGGGCACTGCTGACTTCTTGGCACTTTAAGCAATTCTTTACCCAGGCTTCGATTTGTCTGTCGATCCCCGGCCACCACACGTAGCTTCGTGTGAGCGCCTTCATACGCACGATGCCGGGGTGACCATCATGCAATGTTTTCAATACTGCTCGTAACCGCTCTGGGACGATGACTCTGTCTCCCCATAGGATGCAGCCTTTTTGAGAAAACAGTTCTGTTTGCCGGTTTCTGAAAGGGGTGAACTCGTCAGAGGTTTGTTCTATTGGCCAACCTCTTTCGACCCAGCTAAGAACTCGTGATAAGACAGGATCTCGTTTTGTTTCAATTGCAATGTCTCTGGCTGTTAGCGGTGGTGACTGTAGCGTTTCAATCTGGAGTGTCATAAGGGTTGGAGCTGGGTCATCGACGGTTTCCGGAAGTGGGGCATGGCTCAATGCATCAGCGTGGGGAATAGCTTTCCCCGGGCGGTGTTGTAATTTATAGTTGTATGCAGCTAAAAACTCCGACCAGCAAGTCATTCTAGGTGACAATATATAGGGGGTTGGCTTGTCTCCCACTATAATCCCTAACAACGGTTTGTGGTCGGTAACAATAGTAAAAACTCGTCCATACACATATTCATGAAACCGTTTCACAGCAGATACAACAACAAGAGCCTCTTTGTTGATCTGGCTATAATTACGTTCAGCCTTTGACAAGGTCCTTGAAAAATAGGAAATCGGGGCCTCACTACCATTTGGTAACACATGACTCAAAATGGCTCCTACTCCAAACGGTGACGCGTCACATGTAATTGTTAAAGGGAGAGTCTCGTTATACTGCATTAAAACAGTATCTGAGGTTCGTAAGTTTTTCACTTGTCGGAATGCGTGCTCCTCGCGGTGTCCCCAGACCCAGGTTGCTTTTTTGTCAAGAAGTCTATGGAGGGGTTCAGCTACGGTCGCTTTCTGGGGCAAGAAGATGTTGTTAAAGTTAATGAGCCCCAGGAAAGCTTGGAGATCAGTTCTATTTCTGGGTCTTGGGGTGTTTTTGATTGCTCTCAGTTTTCTGTTAGTGGGGTGGATGCCCTGTTTATCGATTAGGTACCCCAGGAACTCTACTTTGTCTGTACATTTATTTTTTTTAACCTTAAGGCCAGAGTCTTTAAATTTCTGGAGAATCAGTTTAAGCCGCTTTTCAAGTATTTCTCTATTCGGGGCAGCAATTAAAATGTCATCAAAGTATGGCATGACCCCCTTGATCCCTTGCAAGAGTCTCTCCATCAGACTTTGAAAAATCCCTGGGGCTACGCTCACTCCAAATTGGAGTCGGTTGCACTTAAAGGCGCCTTGGTGCGTAACGATCGTCTGTGCCTCTGCGGTTGTTTTATCTACAGGCAGTTGTTGGTAGGCCTGTGCTAAATCCAATTTAGCGAAGACTTTTCCGCCCCCCAGGGAATGGAGAAGGTGTTGTACCACCGGCACCGGATAAGCGTTCTGTTGAAGGGCATGATTAAGGGTAGCCCGGTAGTCCCCACAAATCCTTAACGATCCATCTGGTTTGATGGGTGTTACAATTGGGGTTTCCCAATGAGCGTGGTCAGTTGGTTCTAAAACACCCTGGGCTGTTAACTAATTGAGCTGCTCGTCAAATTTTGGTTTAAGGGCAAAAGGTACCCGACGAGGCTTCAGGCGGATGGGGGCTACGTCAGGGTTAAGGTTAAATGATATCGGGGTCCCCTTGTACTCGCCTAGTTTGACTGCGAAAACGTCCTGGAATTCCTGAACGATGGCCTCCTCCCAGTCATCGCTTCTGGTTTGATGAATGCTGGCTACCTCGATCCCGAGTGGGGCAAACCATTGAAGGCCTAACAAGCTAGGCCGGTCATGGCCAATGACACTCAGTGGTAATGACGCAGTACGATTTTTGAATGATACTTGGACTTGGCTGGATGCAACGACTGGAATTTGGTTCCCCTGATAATCCTTGAGTATGATTCTTTGGGCTCTGAGGTCTTGACGCCGGATGGCAGGGATTAATTGTTTAAGAGTCTTCCAGGAAACCATCGAGAGGGACGATCCTGAATCGACTTCCATCACGCAAGGCTGGTTTTCGATGGCGACCTTCACTCGGATCTTCTTTGCGTCTAGCGATGAGGCGTGACCGATTGTGATGGTTTGGTGTGCCTCTTCTCTTCTCGATAAAATGGCAAGTGTTTTATTTTTGTAGGAGTGGTTGTTCCATTGGCAGTTCAAATGTTCTCGACTCAGGGCGATTCTCTGTGGTCTGGTGGTCGTTGTTTCCCCTCTGAAATGGGCTGGATCCTTGCTTGCTTCTACAGACCTTTCCGATGTGGCCTCTTTTCCCACAGAAATGGCAGAGCGCATCGAGGAATTTGCAGTCTGATTGCTGGTGGTTTGCCCCACAACCCGCGCACTGGTGCGGTAGTCTTTGATTTCTCTGGTGGTGTTGGTCACGTTCAGACTGGAGCTGGTTGACCTCCTCCTCATCACTTTCTGATGGCGATTCGAGGTCCTCGTGGTGGGTCACTGTTGTGTGCCTCTCTAGTCGAGGTGAGGTATTGCTGGCGAGTTGACGGAGCGGTGCGTTGGTGTGGCGCATTCGGGCGGCCGACTTCCTGGTTGCTTCTGCTGCAATAGCATCTTTGATGACATCAGCAAGGTCGATGTCCCCTTTTGCCATGATCTTGCTCTGTACTGTCTGGTCATCTAATCCCAGAACTATTCGGTCTCTCAGAGCTTCTTCAAGGTCTGCGAACTCACAGAGGCCTCCCAGGTTCTGGAGATCCGAGATGAAATCTGCAACGCTCTCTCCCTTCCGCTGGTCCCTCTGGTAAAATTCATGTCTTTGGACAAGCGTTGGTACAGTGGGTGCATAGTGGGCCCATAGAAGGGGCACCTCAGCCGGTTTCGCTAGTGCCTTGGCCATCTTAAAGATGGCAGGCCCGCAATGGGTCAGGAACACTGCTCGCTTTTTTCCCATAGTGGCATCCTTCAAGTTGTTGGTCTCCAGAAACATCTGGAAGCGGTCCATGTATGAGTCCCAGTCTTCTTGTGCCAGGTCGAATGGAGCGGGTGGTATAGCGCCTCTGGACATGGTTCCATTGTCGATGTGCCTTCAGCCACGTGCTCTGTTTGGTGCTCTGTAGTGTTCAGTCAACTCTTATGTCTCCGCATCCCACCTTTGTCGCCAGTGTTAAGTTCTGCGCATGATGAGGCAGTGAACAGTGAACTTCAACTCTTTATTAATCATCGTGAACAGAGCAAAAACCTGGGGCAGCAGTAGCCCTTTTATAGGACAGGCTGCTGACCTATTAACCAATGAGAACATGGAAGCATTAAACCCTTGAACCAATGAAAGTGGCTCGTTAACAGCCAATCAGATTCCCTAGAATGGACCAATCTGATATCGCTATTATCGGCCAATCAGAAGTGCAGGATTAGAACCCTGCTTTTTCTTTAAGCTTTGATAAACTTTATTTAAACGTGTTAGGGATAACATTGTTTTACCCTAACTGGTTTAGGTAAATAATAATATGTAATCATAATTTGTATGTTAAAGTGTCTGCAACTTTAACTGTGGAACAGTAATTAAGGGAGTGGTTGTGAAAGCACTTTAAAAGAAGCAAGGCTGCAGCTTGCTATCTCTCTGGCTTTGAAGTTCCTGATTACTGCAAGGACACAACACTGCATTGCTCGGGAGAGAAAACAAAGGACTGGCTTGTAAGTGTATTGACATAGGGTATTCAACACGGACTTTGCTAACTGAATATCCCTGAATGGACTGACTAAATGATACATGACTATTGGACTGTTATTTTGACTATGCTATGAACTCATAATGGAATAAACTATATATTTGATAGCACAAGCGTATCTGTCATTTTTACTGTATGTTAAATAAACATACAAGCTTAGCTCACTCATTTATCTGTGTGCCTATCTGACTAAGCTGCACATTCTGTTTAGCTTGTCTCCCTAACCCTGGTTGGGGAAACCAGGCTTAACACTGGTTATGGGCCCAGAGGCTGCAAAGTCAGTTTAACTAGGATAAAACAGATTTATGTTAAAAGTGAGAGTTTGTGTTGTTATACATTACAGTAAACAGACAGCTGTGTTTTATTAATTATAGTTTTATATCCATATAAGAAAACATGGCACAAGTCAATTTACAAAGTTTGTCCCTGATATCCAAGTTGGATGGAACAAACTATGTATCATGGTCTATGAAATGTAGTCTGCTTCTACGAAGAGAAGGTTTGTGGAACATAATTGAAAATCCACCAAACGTAGAAGAATGGGATCCAGAGGATAAGGAAGATAAATTAAAGATAGAAGAATTAAGGAAAAAAATGAACAAGCAATTTGCATTATTGGGTTAACCTTAACTGATAACCAGCTTGTTTATATCCACGGAGAGATACAGCTGTTGGGTGTTGGCAGAAGCTGAAGAGGATTTATGTTCGAGATAATGTTGGTGCTCACATAAATCTAACACGGAAACTTTTCAGTACACATCTCCATAAGAATGGTGATATGCTGAGTCATTTGAAAACTATGCAAAGCATTTTTCAAGAACTGCACGAGAAAGAGCTTATTTTCTCTGAATTACACCAAGTCTATATAATACTATCTTCCCTTAACGAAACCTATTACAATTACGTAACTTCACTTGAAATATTGCCAAAGGAAAGCCTAACTTTAACTGATATAACTGGCAGATTGATTGAAGAGGCCAGAAGAAGGTTTGAAAGAGACGAATTAAGGAGGCAGCAACCTCAAAAAGAAGATAATGAAACTCCTACTGCATATGCAATTAAAAGGTGCTTTAATTGTGGAGGAAGAGGACATTTGGCAAGATTTTGTAAAAAGGCAAAGAGCCAGAACGCTGGCCAGAATACAAAAAGTCATCAAAAGATAAAGAAAAATTTAGAGTTAGCCATGTATACTAACGGAGCTGTAAAAAATAATTTATGGGTGGTTGACAGTGGAGCATCACATTGTATAACAAATGATAAGAAAAAATTTTATTAAAATGTCCAAGAGTACACAGCAGATATCGTTAGCCAATGGCTGGAAACTGAAAGCTAAAAGTCAAGGTATAGCATATTGTTCTTTTATAAAAGAGAATGTAAAAATGTTATATGTACCACAACTTAAGTTTAATTTAATTTCAGTAAGAATTTTGGTTAAACTAGGATATGTAGTTACATTTAAAGGAGATAACTGCATAATTGAAAAAGAAGATAAGAAAATTACTGCATCTTTAAGAGGTGAATTATATGTGTTAAATGATGATGGTTTAAAGGTGGCTAACACAGTTTATGAAAATAAGAAAACTCATGATGAATGTATTCACTTGTTGCATCGAAGGCTAGGACATTTAAATTTTAAAATGCTTAAGAAAACTGTTGAATTATCTAAGGGAATAAGTTTGAAACCTTGTAATAAGTATTTGCAATGTTCTATCTGCAATCAAAGTAAGGCCAGGGTCACACCGGCTGATAGAGTTGATGGATTTACTCCCAAAGAACCTTTAGAGGTAGTATCTGCAGATTTAATAGGTCCTAAAAAACCAAGTGTAGGAGGAGCTCGTTACATACTAAGTATAATGGACCACTATTCTAGATATGGGTTTTGCTATTTAATGAAGAGCAAAACTGAAACGTATCAAAATCTCTTTAATTGGATAAAATTTGCAGAAAGGAAAACCAAAAAGAAATTAGTAACTCTTATAACAGATAATGGCACAGAATTTACAAATAATAAATTCCAGAACAGACTAAGAATGTTAGGTATTCAACATAAAATGTCTGCACCATATAGGCCACAACATAATGCCTTTATAGAGAGAAGAGGCCAAACATTACAATCAATGGCACGAACTATGATGTCTGATTCAGGATTACCTGACAATTTATGGGGAGAAGCAATAATGTGTGGTAATCATATATTAAATAATGTTGTTAATTCAACAACAGGTGAATTACCATTCACACTGTGGCATGGTACAAAACCTGATTTAAGTTACATGCACACATTTGGAGCACCAGCATGGGTGCATATCCCTACACAACTTAGATACAAAGGACAACATAGAGCTAAAAGATTATATTTTGTAGGATATACATCTAATCATAGATCTTATAGATTCTGGGAACCAGGTACATCTAGAGTTTACACCAGTGCTAGTGCAAAATTCCTAGAACATGTAGGATGGAATAGATTAGAGCAAGATTTAAATAATGAAGTAATTATTGAACCCTACAAAAGGCAGAAAGATCAGACTAGTTATAAGAAGATTCCAATTAAAGAAGAAGTCCAAGAAGAGCAAATAGGACCAGAACAAGAGGAAACAGTTGATCAGGAAGAGTTAGATAATCAAGAAAAGTTAATAAATGAAAATCCACCTGTAAGTCCTGTAATACCTAGGCGTACTACACGTGTAACTAGACCATCTGATAGGTATCAAGCAAGTATAGTTTGCCAAGTAACTAAAGTTCCAAGTAGTGTAGATGAACTTAGGATGTATCCTGCTAAGGATCAGGAGAATTGGCAAAAGGCAATGGAAAAGGAACTAAATTCATTAAAGGTAATGAAAGTTTATGAAGATGCTAAATTACCTCCAGGAGAAAAATCCATTGGGTGCAAATGGATATTTAAAGTAAAAACTGGAAATGATGGGACTGTTACCCATAAGGCTAGGTTAGTAGCTCAAGGATTTAATCAAACTGCATCTGATTACGATGAAGTTTTTGCACCAAGTCTTAAAGCAACATCTTTAAGAGTAGCATTAGTGTGGGCAGCTAAGAAAAACTATGTCATTAACCATTTAGATGTAGAAACTGCTTATCTACATGCACCATTGCAGCACACTATATATTTAAGAAAACCAGTAGGTATAAAAGACAATAAAGTAAATAGTAATGATTGTTGGAAACTCAAAAAGAGTCTTTATGGGTTGAAACAATCTGGGTTTGAGTGGAACCAATATATTGTGAAAGAATTAAACAATATAGGTTTTAAATCTGGTTTAGCAGATCCATGTGTGCTTAAAAGAGAAAATAATGGAACGGTGTCATTATTGTTATTATTTACAGATGATATTGCTTTGATAACTAAGACTAATAATGAAGCTAATGAAATTATATCATTATTAGCCAAAAAGATAAAATTAAAGCATTTAGGTGAAATTAAAAAGTATCTAGGATTGACAATTAACAAAACAAAAAATGGTTTTAAGATATCTCAAGAAGATAAAATTTGCCAATTAATTAAAACGTTTAAAATGGAACTTTGTAAACCGGCAAAGACTCCAATGAGTCAGGAAGTTTGCCAAACTAATGATCAAAGTCCCAAATTTGATAAGTCCACATATCAATCTTTGATTGGCAGCTTATCATATATAAGCAATTGGTCAAGGCCAGATATAGCTTATAGTGTAAATCAGCTGGCACGTTTTAATTCAGATCCACAACAATGTCATTGGCAATCATTAAAGAGAATTTTAAGATATCTTAAAGGAACACTGAACCATGCATTGTATATAGAACCAAAGGGTGATTTGATTCTTAGTGCCTATGCAGATGCAAGTTTTGCAACTGACATAAACACAAGAAAATCAACATCTGGGATGGCTATATTATTTGGTAAGACACTAATAGGGTGGAGGTCAATCAGACAACAGCATATCAGCTTGTCCACGATGGAAGCGGAATTTTCATGTCTGTCATTACTATGCACTGACTTGATTTTGTACAGTTATTATTAGACATGGGTATAACTGTAAAAGATTCCATTATTGTGTACGAGGATAATCAAGCAGCTATAAAGTTAGCTATTAGTATTGCTGTAAAAACTAGATCAAAACATACTGATTTAAGATACTTAAATGTTAGAGAATCTGTAAAGAATGGGCTAATTAAATTGGAATACTGCATGACGGAAGAAAACATTGCAGACCAATTTACAAAAGCTCAAGGAGTAACTAAGTTTCAAGAAAGTTGTAACAAATATGATTTAAAGATGTAAATAGTTATATTTATTATTATTTCCTAAAAGGGGAGAATGTTAGGGATAACATTGTTTTACCCTAACTGGTTTAGGTAAATAATAATATGTAATCATAATTTGTATGTTAAAGTGTCTGCAACTTTAACTGTGGAACAGTAATTAAGGGAGTGGTTGTGAAAGCACTTTAAAAGAAGCAAGGCTGCAGCTTGCTATCTCTCTGGCTTTGAAGTTCCTGATTACTGCAAGGACACAACACTGCATTGCTCGAACGGGAGAGAAAACAAAGGACTGGCTTGTAAGTGTATTGACATAGGGTATTCAACACGGACTTTGCTAACTGAATATCCCTGAATGGACTGACTAAATGATACATGACTATTGGACTGTTATTTTGACTATGCTATGAACTCATAATGGAATAAACTATATATTTGATAGCACAAGCGTATCTGTCATTTTTACTGTATGTTAAATAAACATACAAGCTTAGCTCACTCATTTATCTGTGTGCCTATCTGACTAAGCTGCACATTCTGTTTAGCTTGTCTCCCTAACCCTGGTTGGGGAAACCAGGCTTAACAAAACGTTTTTATTAGTTCATAACAAATCTAGCAATGTTCAAGAGGGCATGTGGTGACTGCAGCTCCTACAATTCTTTGCTCTGGAATCTATTTAGATGTCACAGCAGAGAAACCTCCTTTACAGCTTACCCTCTTTCAGGTTTTGAGCATGGGCGAGAAAGAATGGAGACAAGTTTCTGAACGGTGAACTTCAGTTCTTTATTTACATTATAACTTGTTCATTTGAACAGCAGTAGAACCTGCCTTATATAGGCAAACCTTGTAATGATTACCCAATAACGAGCTAGGAACGTTAGCTCTTGAACCAACAAGACATTTCTGTTAAGGGCCAATCAGATTCCCCAGAACAGGCCAATCCAGTCTGGCTGCTTAACAGCCAATTAGAAGTGCAGGGCCAGAACCCTGCACTTGACTCCAAGCTCATACTTTATTTAGTTATATTGCATACAGAACACCCCTTTCCCCTGGCTTCTTAGTTCAGGGCGCAGTTACATAGTCCTTTAAATAGGACGGTTGTTTTTTAAGTCTTTTTGACTTTCGCTGTATTGGTTGGTTGCAGTCCTGCTGAGGCAGATTGCTGTTTAGTAGTGGGGCTGCCTCCGGTTCAGAGTTTACTTCTGCGTCGTTGCCCCTGTTTTCCGCAATTTCTTGAGGTGCAAACGTTTCTCCCTCCAGCTCTGCAGCCTAGGTTTCTGTTAAATCGTCGTTCCCTTCGAATGGGTTTCCTAGGGCTTCATCTTCTTCCGTACCTCTCCCCCCCCGGTTGGTCATAGGGGAGTTGTGGACTGGCTGCTGCAAGGCACGACCATAACTGGTCGATATGCCGTTTCCAGAGTTTATTGTCACGGCATTGCACAAGGTAGGATCTGGGGCCGGTTATATGTACTACCGTCGCTTCCACCCACAACGCGTTGCATACACCTGGAAGGTGCGACAGCGGGCGCTGGATCCTAATGGTTTCTCTGGTTCATAAGCAGGGTGCAACCAGTCAAGGTGGGAGCGGAGCTTTCGTCCCATTAACAGTTCAGCGGGCGTCTTGTTGGTGACGCTATGTGGGGTGATGTGTTGCAAGAAGAGGATTTGATTGACTTTGTCGTCAATGTTATCGTAGTTTACCTTTTGCAAGGTTTTCTTTACAAATTGGACCATGCGTTCTGCTCGGCCATTAGTCACAGGGTGCGCAGGCGAGGTGAGTGCATGGCGGATGCCGCGGTCAGCGAGGTACTGTTCGAACACGAGTGCCATAAATTGTTATGGATACCAGGACGTCTGCTTATCCATGGGTTGCAAAGAGTCTGTTTAAAATCTTGATGACTGCCTTGGAAGTTGTAGTAGTCATGCGATGAATCTCGAGCCACTTCGAGTAGGCAACGACGGTAAGCAAGAAGGGGTGGCCCTTGGTTGGCCCCGCGAAGTCCAGGTGAATTTGGGACCAGGGTCCACGTGGTGTCTCCCATTCAGTAGGCATGGCTTTTGGAGGGGCGTTGCTGACTTCTTGGCATTTGGGACAAGCTTTAATCCAATGTTCGATTTACTTGTCAATGCCCGGCCACCATGCGTAGCTTCGTGCAAGGGCTTTCATTAGCACAATGCTGGGGTGGCTATCGTGCAAGGTTCTCAGCAGTGTTTTTCGGAGCCGTTCTGGGATAATGACTTTATTGCCCCAGATGACACAGCCTTTTTGGGAGCAGAGCTCGGTCTGTCGAGACTTGAATAGTGTGAAGTCATCAGGCAATTGGTCCAATGGCCATCCGCGTTCTACCCAGCCTAGGACTCGTGCTAGGGTGTGGTCGCGTTTGGTTTCTCTCGTGATGTCTTGAGCAGTCAGTGGCGGAGAGTTGAGCGCCTCGATTTGCAACGAGGTTACCATTGGTGCTGGATCGTCGAGAGTTTCTGGAAGCGGTGCTCAGCTCAATGCGTCGGCGTGGGGAATGGCTTTCCCCGGGCGGTATTGCAGCCGATAATTATAAGCAGCTAAGAATTCTGACCATCGGGTCATCCTAGGGGATAATATGTAGGGAGTCGGCTTATCTCCGGCTATTATCCCTAGCAGCGGTTTGTGGCCAGTTACAATAGTAAATGGCCTGTCATACACGTATTCGTGAAATCTTTTCACAGCTGTGACGATTGCAAGGGCCTCTTTATCAATTTGTCCACAGTTTCGCTCAGTTTTGGAAAGAGTCTTTGAAAAATATGCAACAGGGGCTTCGTTCCCGTTAGGCAGTATGTGGCTCAAAATGGCGCCTACCCCGAAAGGCGATGCATCATAGGTTATAACTAACGACAAAGTCTCGTTATACTGTATGAGTACAGAGTCAGAAGTGAGCAGTTTTTTAACATTTCTAAATGCCTGTTCTTCACAGTAACCCCATAACCAAATTGCCCTTTTATCTAATAATCGGTGTAACGGCTCAGCGACAGTTGCTTTGTGCGGTAAAAACACATTATAGAAGTTGATGAGGCCTAGGAATGCCTGGAGATCGGCCTTGTTTCGTGGCCTGGGAGCGTTTTTGATCGCTTTTAATTTACCTTCGGCAGGGTGAATGCCCTGGCTATCAATCAGGTACCCTAAAAACTCAACACTGTCAGTGCACAATTTACATTTATTTTTCTTAACCTTAAGACTGGCTTCTTGGAATTTTCTTAGGACTAATTTTAACCGGTCCTGTAAGATTTTTTTTGTTGGGGCTGCAATTAATACATCGTCAAAATAAGGGACCACGCCCTTAATTCCGTGTAATAACCTTTCCATAAGGCTCTGAAATATCCCTGGGGCTACACTAACTCCGAATTGCAGCCGGGTACATTTAAAGGCACCTTGGTACGTCACAATAGTTTGGGCCTGTGCCGTTTTTTCATCTACTGGCAATTGTTGATATGCCTGAGCTAAATCCAATTTAGCGAAAACTTTCCCGCCCCCCAGGAAATGGAGGAGGTGCTGCACCACCGGAACTGGATATGCGTTTTGCTGGAGGGCGTGGTTCAAGGTGGCCCGGTAGTCCCCACAAATTCGGATTGACCCGTCTGGCTTAATGGGTGTTACAATAGGGGTTTCCCAAGGGGAGTGATCGATGGGCTCCAACACCCCCTGAGCTATCAGTTTGTCGAGTTGCTCGTCCATTTTAGCCTTTAAGGCAAACGGGACTCAACGGGGCTTCAAGCGAATGGGAGCCACCTTGGGATCTTAGCTAAATGAGATTGGGGTCCCCTTGTACTTGCCTAAGCTGTCCACAAAGATGTCCCTGAACTCATAGATAAGGTCTTCCTCCCAGTCACAGCCACCGACTCGGTTTACGCTGGCCACTTCAATGCCGAGTGGCGCGAACCATTGGAGGCCCAGCAAGCTAGGCCTATCGCTATCGATGACTGTCAAAGGTAAATACTCTGTGTGCTTCTTGAAGGAGACTCGGACTTGGCGGGACCCGACGATGGGGATTCGATTCCCCTGGTAGTCCTTGAGGATGAGGTGTTGGAACCGGAGGTCTTGACGTTGAATTGTGGGGATGAGTTGCTTGAGTGTTCTCCACGACACCATCGAGAGAGACGATCCCGAGTCGACTTCCATGTGGCAAGGCTGATTTTCGATGGCCACTGTTATTCGGATTTTCTTAGTGTCCAAGGTTGAAGCGTGACCGATAGCGATAGTATGGTGAGCCTCTTCTCTCTGCAAAGGTCGATTTCTGTAGGATTGGTTTGCTGGCTTCGACGGTTTCCTGTCGATTGGCGATAGTTGGTGCCTTTTGAGGCCTGGCTGGGTCCTGGCAAGCTGCGGCAGACCCGTCCGATGTGGCCTTGTCTCCTGCACTCATGGCAGAGTGCGTTGCGGAACTTTCATTCAGACCTGACATGGTTGGCTCTACATCCAGCGCAAGGGTGTACAGGCTTCGGGTAGTGGTCTCGGTTGGACCGCAGTCGATGGACCCCTTCTTCGTCACTTTCTGATGATGAAGAGAGGTCCTCGTGGTGTGTCGTCACAAGCTGTCCCTCTGCACTAGGTGAGATTTCGCTGGCCGGTGGTGGTACCGGAGCGCGGTTTCGGCGTAGTTGTGCAGCCGACTTCTTAGTTGCCTCTGCCGCGGTAGCATTGGCAATGGCGTTGGCAAGGCTGATGTTGCCTTTTGCCATGAGCTTGCTTTGGATGCCCGGAGCATCTAGTCCAAGGACTATGCGATCTCTTAGCGCTTCTTCGAGATCAGTGAATCCGCAGAGGCCTTCCAAGTTACGGAGGTCTGCTATGAAGTTGGCCACGCTTTCTCCTTTTTGCTGGTTTCTTTGATAAAACTCGTGGCGTCTAACGAGTGTAGGCACGGTAGGAGCATAGTGGGCTCGCAGGATAGGTTCGAGGTCGTCCCAATCCATGGCCTTCACTTCTCAGGGTTTGGCTAGTGCTTTAGCCATCTTAAATACAGTTGGACCGCAATGCGTCCAACACCGCCCGTTTCTTTCCTGGTGTGGCGTCCTTTAAATTGTTCATCTCAAGAAACATTTGGAAGTGATTCATGTAGGACTCCCAGTCCTCTTGTGTCAGATCGAACGGAGCAGGTGGTACGATGCCGCTGGACATGGTTCCATTGTTGGCGCCATCTGTCACATGCTCGGTATTGCTTCTGGGTTCCGTTGGTTCAGACGTCTCCATATCCCATCCTCGTCGCCAGTGTCAGGTTTTGAGCATGGGCGAGAAAGAATGGAGACAAGTTTTTGAACGGTGGACTTCAGCTCTTTATTTACATTATAACTTGCTCATTTGAACAGCAGTAGAACCTGCCTTATATAGGCAAACCTTGTAACAATTACCCAATAACGAGCTAGGAACGTTAGCTCTTGAACCAATAAGACATTTCTGTTAAGGGCCAATCGGATTCCCCAGAACGGGCCAATCCAGTCTGGCCGCTTAACAGCCAATTAGAAGTGCAGGGCCAGAACCCTGCGCTTGACTCCAAGCTCATACTTTATTTAGTTATATTGCATACACAACACCCTCCTTATCCAAATTTGGGAGGGGAAGAAAAGAAAACATTAGGTTTTGTTTTTCTTCAATGTAAATATCAGGCAAATGGCTAGAAAATACTCCAGTCAGTTTCATTCTATTTACTTCTTCATTGTCCAATGTTTTTGGTACAAGCTTTTCCTTTCCAAGATATACTGTAAGTGTTGGTAATATAATTTTTAAAATAGCATTTTATTTCTGCAATTCTCTTCTACTCTGTGTCTTGCTTTTCAAAGGGAGTTTAATGTGGGATATAGAATGGGTAATGTCTTCTCTCTTTTTTCCCTGCCCCCTCATCCTCCCAGCAGCTATAAAATAGCTCAGCCCAGCCAGAACCAAGAGCTCAACAAAGCTCCCACACCCCACCAGCTCCCATCTTCCATTCAACCAAAATGGGCCACTCAGGCAGAGCAGTCCAGGAGTTACAAATAGGCCAGACAGGAATAAACAGAGCAAACAAAGAATATCCTGTCCACTCTGAGAAAAGCTCAAGAAAGTGATGTCTCCATTAAAATTCAAGGCAGGGAAGCTGCACACACCCTGTCAACAGCTTGGCTAATAAAATGAAAGGGGGGGGGAGGGAGGAAAGGCTTATAGAGGAAGCGGGGGAAGCTTATGAAGGCATGCCGATAAGCCAAAAATATTACAGCCAATATTTTTACAATATTATAATTTCACTCATCTGTTGCAATGAAGCAGAGCACAAACTGTGCCATGTGCTCCCATCACCAACAACAACTGACCCCAAGTCCCATTCTCTTTTCAAGTACATCCATTTGGTAGCATTCCCAAGATCATTTCTGGGGCTCATTGGTTTAGCTATGGTTTCTGAGACTGCATGCATTATCCAATGTTTGTTGAGATGATTTAAATAAATAACCAGGAGCAGGAGAGGACAGCATCTCTGATTTAAGAGGTGGTGTTGAATTTGGGGCCGTCTTAATTGCAACACTGAGGAGCTACCTACTGACATAGAAGGATATTGCTTACCTGATTTGTAAGCTTCTTCCCCAAATGCTGACATTCTAAATGTAAACAAACCACTCCATCTGTTTTGCGCACTTTTGATTAGCACTTGTGTAAAATTAACTGCTGAGGAAGCTTTAAGCAATACTGCTTAGAAGTTAATGCTAGTTGCAGGGCTGAGGAGAGAAGCTGTACATATTCCCATTCCTTATCTCTATGTGTATTCACTTTAAAGTTTAAAGAGAACCTATGTACATATATCTTTACATGGGTTGAGCTGTTTTGCACAACCTCAACAAATGTAATTCATTAGCCTAACAGGATCCATTTATTTTAGCTGTATGTTTGAGACACAGAATTAGTGTCTTGGTGTGAGTTAATGAAGCATGAATAAGAATGGATATAAAGCATCGTCACCAAATAAGCACAAGAGCACTGATGCTAAGAGAAATAAAAGGGAAGACAGGGAAGTAGATATCTTGTTGAATTATCTCTTCCTGTGAAAGCCATTGAAACAACAGATTATAGATACACACCTCTATATTTCAGAAATTAGAATAACCTCATTGAAATTCTGACGTTCCAGCAAGCTTTTCAGTCTGGATTATTGCAATACTTGCATGTAATTATTACATTTCTGTGTTTTTTCTTTCTTTTTTTTCTCTCTCTCCTCTCTCTCTCTGTATCTCTGTCTTAAAAATGTTTTTAAAAGTTTAAGATGAGACAAGATATTAAAATTACTTAAAAGGCTAAGGGAGAGGTTTCAGGGGACTAACCAGCTCCAGGGCTGCATGCTCCCTTGGGCTCCTCACATAAAGCCACAGTCTTAACTCTGTTTTAGAAGTCCAAAAGAGTGAGGGCCTGTCTCATCTCCAAGGGAAGAATATTCCTTAGGGCAGCGGTCGCCCACCAGTTGGCCTTAAGAAAATTTTGATGGACCGCAGAGAAATCTCACCCCCAGAGCACCCCCCCCCAAAGCAATTAATCCATGCTGTGCAGAAACACAAGGCTGTGCCGTCCACATGGCCTGCAGGAATGCTCCCCGCCCACTCACCCTTAGCCAGCAAACTTGCCTGCTAAAATTGCTATTTTTCCTTTTTCCAATCATCATCTGTTCTGCTGTGCTGGGAGATTTAGATTAGCTAGGAAGCAGGAAATGGTTGGATTTCTTGCTTTCTAGTTCATCTTTAGATCTTTGGCTCTGCTTCCCTTAGGACTGAAGGTTTGCTTGCAAGCAAATTCAGTGCAGACTCATGGCAAGCAAATTTGAGAGACTGAGTTAGCCGATGGCAGATAGATAGATTACTGAATGACTCTGTGAGCAACTCAATCTGCCTGCTTTGCCTGCTTTGGGGTAAAAAATGCTTTTTTATATATATAAAAAATCAATATTTATATACATGGTCTGTTTTGAGTTAATTTTGTAAGTTTGCTTGCAAGCAAATTTTATGTGACAGACTGAGCTAGCCAATGGCAGATAGATAGATTTCTGAATGAATCTGTGATTCTGTGAGCAACTCAATCTGCCTGCCTGCTTTGCCTGCTTTGGGGTAAAAGTTGCTCTTTTTATAAAAAATTCAATATTTATATAAATATTTATATTTACACACAAGCCATGCCCAGCCAGTCACATGACCACCAAGCCACACCCACAAATTAGGCCACACCCACAGAACTGGTTAGTGGTCCCTGGGATCTAAAATTATGAGTTTGATGGTCCCTGAGGTCCAAAAGGTTGGCGACCCCTGCCCTAGGGTGGGGGTGATGGCAGTGAAGGATCTCTTCCTATGTTCTAGCACTTGGGATTCTTTAACTCACAGGGTTTGCAACATACCTTTCCTGTCTGACCGAATGTAATGGGGCAGATGGGAAAAAGATGTCCAAATTGCTATCATTCAAAAGATTTCTTACCTCACGAAAATATAACAGATTTCCAATGAAAGGCAAAGGCGGAGGATGACGGACTCCCACTTTATCAAGCCTGGAGAACGAAGAGGTGGTATACCTGGATTTAAAAAAAAGGGGGGAAGTTTTCACAGAGTTGAAGGAATAAGGCTCAGAACTCAGGTGAGGGGATAGCTGTGAAGTCCAACTGGTGCAGCAATCATGGGGAAATCCCAGAGTCACTTGCAGTGCAAGATGGGATAGGAATCTTTTGTTCCATTTTTATTCTCAAATGTGCTATTGCTTTACTTCAGAAAAGTAAAGTCCTCCTCCTCCTCATCTTCATATCCCCCAAGCTCTTCAAAGCTGGATCAGCTACATGCAACATTCAACATTGTACAGCTGCACAGATGTGCTTTGACTACTGCTTATGCTCAGATATTAATCCAAATTAAAGCATAATTGGAAGATGAAATATGGGATTTTGCATTAGCAAATGAATAAGTGTTGAATAAGGCAGGTTGTAGTGCTTGCAAATCCCCATCAACTGGATTTCAAGAAGTTTTTATATTACAGAACATGTGTAAGCAGTAGTACTTTTGAACTTTATGAAACAATTTAGTAGATCCTAGCTAAATATGTATCCTGATGAGAGCAAATATCAGTCAACGTTAGTACCCTAAAAAAGCAAACTCAATAGGCATATTTTTTTAAATTGAAGTTAGGGACACATATGATTTTATATATTACTTGTCTTAAACACATTGTACAGGCAAATAGTGTCAATTCAACCCCAATAATGTTAGATATAAGCCATGGTTTATAAATCATACTGTGGCATAGCACAGAATGTGACATTACCCTCTGTTTACAATCCTTCCTTCTTTTGGCCTTCCAGTTGACAATGACAAAAACGTCACTTTTCCATAAATCCCAAAGCAATGGATTATGAATCACTCCATTTTTGTTTCAAATTTACCAGTCAACAGTAATATCTGGCAAAATCTGGGACAAACGTTTCACCAAAGCTATAAAGATATTTGCTATACATCAGCCAGTGGATGATATATATATTGAGGTTTTTTCCCCCAATTCTATGCAGTGTATCCTAATTAATTCACTGTCAACCATAAGATGACAATTATTTATTCATTTATATCATGCAGGAAATTTACTAGGTATTAAATAACATCAAAATAACACCACAAATATATTTTTACACTTTCTTCCATCTCTGACAGAGGGAAACAGATACACTTGCTTGCTGTATATTTAGTGAAAAAGGTATAGTAATGAGGAAATCATAATGAGTTAGCCACGATTATAACATGCTCCAAGGAATTTCTCCACTAACAATATCTAGCTATACCTTACTGATACTAAAGCAGAGGTGTCAAACTCATGGCCTGCGGTTCAGTTCCGGCCCATGGGGTGCTTAAATCTAGCCCCCGGGGGCAGCCTAGAAATAGCAAAGGACCGGCTTGTGGTGCCTCTGCCGGCCAAAACGGGGAACAAAGTGCTGCAGAAGGTTGTCCAGGCTAAAAACGGGGCATGGAATGTGTGTGTGGAGGTAATATATATTTCATGAATCTCATTCTTGAATATTGTCAACCATAGTCTGAACTTAACAGTGATCATCTCGTGGTAGCAGAATTACAGGGTGATCTTCCCTTCTTAGGGATTAATCCATTAATGACTAAAACTGAATACACAGGTAGTCCTCAACTTATGACCACAATTGAGTCCAAAATAAGTGAGACATTTGTTAAGTGAGATTTACTGTGATCTTCCTTGCCACAGTGGTTACGTGAATCACTGCACTTGTTAAGTCGGTAACAGGGTTAAGTGAATCTGGCTTTCTGTTTGATTTTGGTTGTTGAAAGGTTGCAAAAGGCGATCACATTACTTTGGGACACTGCCAAGCATCTGAATTTTGATCACATGACCATGGGGATGCTGAAATAGTTGAAAGTGTGAAAAATAGTCTTAAGTCCCTTTTTTCAGTGCCATTGTAATTAAATGAACTATTGTAAATAAGTTGAGTCCTAATTCACATGTTGCAATGTTGTGAATAAACAATGATGCCATAAACTATGAACCATGGTTCTATAAATCATCGTTTATAAACAGTGGTTCATATAACATACAAAACTATAGCCTATTATGGCTTAGGGCAACTAAGTGGCCTTATCTGACAAATGGATGATATTTAAGAAGGAAAATGCAGTAACTATTTTATTTATTTATTTTTAACAAAAAATGGGCAGATAAATATTTTGAAAAGTTAATGCCGGCCAAAATGGCAATTTTGGGCAAATTGAAACAAAAAAACCTGTTAGTTGTATATAAAAGGAAAGCTTTTCTAATGGTCTGTCTTAAAAGATGTTACAGTCATCCTGTTTTTTAAAAAATAGAAATTTTACAACATGTAATAATATGGTGCAAGTTGCAATTCTGAAATAGACCAATTTTAAAAATTGATTTGATATCTCTGAGTCCAGATATCACAACCCAAGTCCCCAAATGTAATCTCCTAATCACATGTTGCAGAAGGACCCTAACATACAATTTTTCCTTGATGAGTTCTGGATATGCACTTTCTTTTGCTTTGTATGCTCTTAACTCGGGCAGAAGCACAGAACATTTATTATGCCTTTGAAATGTGATATTTTTAAAAATGTTTCAATGCAATTTCAACTAAGCAGCAGAAAATTTCATAACACTTTTTCATCATATAATTACATGTCTTAATTATATAATTTGATGTCTTAATTGCATAATTAAAAAGACATGATGTTTCAGCTTAATGAGACATCTTAATTATTATGCAAGATCATATGCTAGTATTGCGATCCCCTTTGCAAATGTAAAAGAAGTGCTTCTAGATATAACTTCAGCCATTTTGAGATGTTAATAGAATGAATGAATTTTGATCTGAATACATTGAGACACATGAGAAGCAGATGGAAGCATCTGCCCTGTTGTACCATTAATATTCTTTGTGTTAAAATGAGTAAGATGAGCCACTAACTCTTCTACCTTTTAGAAACAGCACAGAGGTATTCCTTGTAAATTATTTGAGATATGGTTACAGTCTCAATAAAACTATCCAACTTCTCAAAGATTCATAAGAGAATTTTGCTCATATGTTGTCAGTTACACACTCAAGCATCCAGTCCTTTGGTACACCATATGCTCATCATTTCACAGTTGACAAGTCAGTATACACCAGTCTGTTTTATATACTGGGCAAAAAAAGAAGACACAAGTTGTAATAGTGAATAATAATAATGCACAAGAAGAGAATGGCTCAGATTGATAAAATCTAAACAAAGAACTTCTAAAAATTGCAATATACTGGTAGTTTTTGACTTATGACCACAATTGAGCCCGACAGTTCTGTTGCTAAGTGAGACATGTGCTAAGTAAATTTTGCCCATTTTATGACCTTTCTTGTCAAAGTTGTTAAGTGAATCACTGCAGTTGTTAAATTAGTAACATGATTGTGAAGTGAATCTGGCTTTCCCATTGACTTTGGTTGTCAGAAGGTCACAAAAGGTGATCACATGACCCCAGGATATTACAACAGTCATAAATGTAAATCAGTTCCCAAGCATTTAAATTTTGATCACATGACCATGGGAATGGGATGTCGCAAGTCATAAGTTTGAAAAATAGATATGTTGCTTTTTTCAGAGCCGTTGTAACTTTGAATGGTCACTAAATGAACTGTTTTAAGTCAAGGACTACCTGTAATTGATAAAGGAAGGCTCTGTACTTGCCCAATGTGAAATTTGGGCATGGAAGATCTGTAGATATAATTCTTAAGAGTTGTATTATATGCAGGCATCTTCAACACTGTTCTTGGATTCTCTGACTAGCAAAGGGAGTCAATCTCTAAGATGACAGAATTTGGACTATTGTTCAGGCTTAATCTTATGTTGAAATCCCTGACTATAACAATACAAGCAAAGGAGGAGCATAGCCAAAGACCATTAATGTGGGTTTTCCACTTTTGACCAGGTTTCTATGATTCAAGATCAAGCTAATATTATGTGCATATAAACATTTACTAGAAACAAATTCTAGTGACTGGTTCAAATACGGATGTTCAGATCTGCAAAAACTGTCTCGTTCCAAGGGCTGCTAGAAGAGACAAGCATTTATCATTCCAAATATGCAAATCACTATGCATATTCAGTCTCTGAAATAAAAGAATTTTTAACTGGGTTATATAATTTGTAAATGCAGGTTCACTTGTTCTGAGTTCTCATCCAGTTATTTCCAAAAGAGCAGTAATAATAATTCAGGTTGTTAAGTCCTGGCATGGGTGAGGCATCGAACGGTGACTTCAACTCTTTATTGAACAGAAAGAACAGAGCAAATACTTGGGCAGCAGCAGCTCTTTTATAGAGCTGGCTGCTGTCAAAACAACCAATGCTTTGAGCTTACTGCTTTCACAAGCGTCCAATCAGGGGGCCCCGTTAACAGCCAATCAGACTGGCCAAAAACGACCAATCACGACTCGCTATTCACGGGCCAATGAGAAGTGCAGGTTTACAAGCCTGCTGTAAAGTAAAGCTGTTTAGGGATGTATCGCTGCGTTGGCTTAATCCATAACACAGGTAATATTATAAGTAAACTGGACGTTTTAGGAACAAAGTGATATGAACTCATATGCGATGCCTAGACATGGGGGAACTATAGAAATATCTAAGATTCTGCCACCAACAAGAAAACTCAGCAACTTTTAAAAGCGATTGGATTCTTCCAGATCTTTGTTCTGCAATAATTTTGACAATAATTAATAATCTCTCAAGTACATACAGTGGTACTTCAGTACTCAATTGGTTCCAGGAAGCGTGAGGAGTACCAAAAATGATGAGTACTAAACAAATTTTTCCCATAAGGAGTAAGTCACTAGGCAAATACACAAATAGGTTCTAGCTTGTGTGTTGAGTTCCAAACACACGATGAGTACCAGATCAAAATGTTCATGTCAAAATGCATTGAGTACCAAATTCAATGAGTTTCAAAGCAGTTTGAGTACCAAGATACACTGTATAGTTCAATAAATCAAAAAGAACTATGAATAGAATCTGTTAGGGATAACATTGTTTACCCTAACTGGTTTGGGTAAAATAATAAATATGTAATCATGGTTTGTATGTTAAAGTGTCTGCAACTTTAACTGTGGGATAGTAATTAAGGGAGTGGTTGTGAAAGCACTTTAAAAGAAGCAAGACGACAGCTTGCTCTCTCTCTGGCTTTGATGATCCCTGATTACTGCTTGGAATCAAGACTGCATTGCTCGAACGGGAGAAAAAACAAAGGACTGATTTGTAAGTGAACTGACATAGGATATTCTGCACGGACTTTGCTAACTGAATATCCCTGAATGGACTGACTAAATGATACATGACTATTGGACTGTTATTTTGACTATGCTATGAACTCATAATGGAATAAACTATATTTTTGATAGCACAAGCGTATCTGTTATTTTTACTGTATGTTAATAAACATACAAACTTAGCTCACTCATTTATCTGTGTGCCTATCTGACTAACGCTGCACATTCTGTTTAGCTTGTCTCCCTAACCCTGGTTGGGGAACCCAGGCTTAACAGAATCAATCTTGGGGCAGCAAAGGATGAACAAGGATTTATATTCCTTTATTTCACATACTGGACAGAAAATTCAGATACAATTGAAATAAGATGAATAGCCTGTTAATGGATTATTTGCTGTTTACTGAAAGCAAATATTAATTGCTTTTCTAGAACTCACTTCAGTTTTTATTAAGGTATTAAAAATAGACCAAAGCAAATCAAAGAGTTGACCGAGAGACAGAAGATCAGTACCCATGTTTAAAATGGGACTAAATAAATAGTTGTTTGAATCAATGGTCACCGGAGTACTTTTGATTATGCAATGGCCTGGCCCTGTTACCCTATTCTCAAATTATTATTAATCACATTTACTTGACCATTCATCTCACAGAAATGACCCAACTCAATCAATTGGAATAGAGCCAGAAGGGCCCTTGGAGGTCTTCTACTCCAACCCACCACTCAAGCAGGAGAACCTATACCACTTCAGATAAGTGACTGTGCAGTCTCTTCTTAAAAACCTCAAGTGATAAAGCACCTACAACTTTTGAAGGCAAGCAGTTGTCCTCACTGTTAAGCTTTTCCTTAATTCCTGGTAGCTTCACTGCTTGATTAGTTTCCATCCATTGTTTCTTGTCTTGCCTTCAAGCGCTTTGGAAAATAATTTGAAACTTTGCCCCACCCCACCCCACTTCTTTATAGCAGCCCTTCAAAAAGTGGAATACTGCTATCATGTCACCCCAGTCCTTCTTTTCTCTGGACTAGCCTAACCCAATTCCTGCAACAATTCTTCATATGTTTCCAGGCCCTTAGTTATTTTAGTTGCTCTTCTTTGCACTTTTTTTCAAAGTGGCAACATCTTTTTTGTAATGTGGTGACCAAAATTGGATGCAGTATTCCAGGTGTGGTCTTACTAAGGATAAAGTGGTACTAATGCTTCACATGATTTTGATTCTATGCCACTGTTTATACAACCAAGGATTATATTCACTTTTTGAGTGGTGGCTGCAAACTGCTAGCTCATATTTAAGTGATCATCTACCAGGACTCCAAGGTCCCTCTCACAGTTACTGTTTTGAGTCAGGTTTCACCTAATCTCTACTTGTATTTTTGGTTTTCCCTCCCTATGTATAAAACCTTGCTTTTCTCCACATTAAATTTCATATTGTTGGTTAGGGCCTATTGTTCAAGTCTGTCAATATCTTTTTGGATCCTGAGCTTGTCTTCTGGGATGTTGGTTATTCCTGCCAGCTTAATATCATCTGAAAATCTGATGAGTTTCCCTTCTGTTCCCTCATCTAAATAATTTATGAAGATATTAAAGCAGACTCACATAACTCACATGAGACTTTGGGCAAGATCCCCATATCTTGTGAGAATAATAATAATAATAATAATAATAATAATAATAATAATAATAATAATTGTTAAGCCTGGTTTCCCCAATCAGGGTTAGGGAGACAAGCTAAACAGAATGTGCAGCGTTAGTCAGATAGGCACACAGATAAATGAGTGAGCTAAGCTTGTATGTTTATTAACATACAGTAAAAATAACAGATACGCTTGTGCTATCAAAAATATAGTTTATTCCATTATGAGTTCATAGCATAGTCAAAATAACAGTCCAATAGTCATGTATCATTTAGTCAGTCCATTCAGGGATATTCAGTTAGCAAAGTCCGTTTAGAATATCCTATGTCAGTTCACTTACAAGTCAGTCCTTTGTTTTCTCTCCCGTTCGAGCAATGCAGTCTTGAGTCCTTGCAGTAATCAGGGATCATCAAAGCCAGAGAGAGAGCAAGCTGCAGTCTTGCTTCTTTTAAAGTGCTTTCACAACCACTCCTTTAATTACTATCCCACAGTTAAAGTTGCAGACACTTTAACTTATAAACTATGATTACATATTATTATTTACCTAAACCAGTTAGGGTAAAACAATGTTATCCCTAATAATAATAATAATAATAATAATAATAATAATAATAATAATAATAATAATAATTTATTTTGTGAGACCATATTGTTAACTTTTGAATTTGAGGTCCACTGAAGTCAACGATTCATAATAAACCAATTTTTCTCCAGGAACTTGTTATATAGATATATATTTAGCAAATATCAGCTAATGCAGGAAGCAGGATGACTACAATCTATTCAAAAGAAAAGGACTTTATGGGCAAATTTCAAATTAGGAATTACTCAGAATCAGTAACTTCAAGCTAACTTCCAGTTATTTTTCTTTTGTAACATCAATTTGATTTTCAAATATGCAGCTTATTGGGGAATACTGATTTCTGGAAGTCAACCACTGTTTTTCTCTTTGAAAGACATAATTCTGCATCTTCTCCAACAACACCATTTATGTTATCTGTATACTAAGAGCCTTCTCTAACTTGGCTGCTCCAGATTTACACGAGTCCTGTTCTCTCTCACACTAAACAACTGACAGAACATGACATGTAAACTGCTTATCTAAAACTTGATTGAGAATGCCAGAATCTATTCCTATTGCTTCCTCATTTTGGGTCCATATTTAAACACAGCTCAGCTTTACATCAATCTGACTGAGGGAAAAAGCTATTCTGGCATTTCTCAAAAAAAATGACATAAGCTTAAGTCTCTATGATGCTTACCATGAATCTGTTTCATGTTTCTTTGGAAAAGATATGGATGTTTTCTAGGAAGAATGCCAAAGCCCGGAAGAACGAAATGCCACCCAGTTTGACCCCTGTACATGCTTACCTATTTCAGATACCTTTCCATATTTTGTGTCTGTTTTATTAGGGGCAGAGACAGTTTGGCTAATCCATCAGTTTATTGTGTTGACTGCAGGTCATAACAAATAATGTGCTTTAATAGTATCCTGCTTGATGCTGCATGAGTCTCTCGAACACTTGAGGGCAATCTGTGGTCACTGTCCATCTCCATTACAGGTCTGTGGAGACAAACACTTGTAACCATCCAGTAGGTAGCTTCCCACAAACCTGCAGTAGGTTTAAATTAAGGAAAAGCCAAAAATTTATCTCTAGTTTTATTGCTCTGATTCAAGCAACCTGAACCAATAGGATCAAAGTATTGGCAGAATCAATAGGATCTGTCAATTGGATCGAAGCGCTCCAAACTGCAATTATGACTGAGATTGCACATTATAAATACCCATGCATTTTGCTTTAGCTTAATGCATAAACCCACATAGCAGCTGAATTCCTGTCCTTTAGCTACATACAGTCCTCACTTAACAACATTTAACAACATTCAGCAACTGCTTGAAGTTACTTTGCTGAAATAATGATACAAACATCCCATCTTCAAAGTTATGGCTATTGTGGAGCCAGGGATTGTGGAGTGCAGGAAGGACAGAAATGCAGGGGGAGTGGAAATGAGAGCAGGAGAGTAGGAAAAGGAATAGGAGAAGTATGTAAGAGTAGGAAAAGTGTGAGATCCTCACCCAACGGCGCAGTGTAACATTTGCAACTGACCTTACAAAAACTACCATCATGTGGTCACGTGACGTTTCTTCTATGACTGCATTGCTTGGTGATAAAAACTCTGGTCCTAATTCTGGTTGTTATGTGAGGACTACCTATATTATTTTGCATTTTCTTTACACCATTAACATTAGCAGCAGATTTTAGGACACAAAAATATTCTCCAAATACAAATCAGAGTAAAGGCTTGCTTTTTTTAACACCTTCTGCAAAGCTTATGAGAGGATGAAGTATGAAAATTTTGTCTCTCGCTCTGCAGGGCACCCCTCATTTTTTTTGCTCAGTCTTTCACAAAGGTTACTGCTAAAATCAGTTTCCTCATCACTCACAATTTCCTTTCTTCAGTAAAGAGAGATTCTTTGCATCTTTTTAATGTCTTGTTTTTCTCCCACAGCCCTAAAACTCTTTGTTATAATGAAAAATCAGGAATTGTCATCAAGAGAGAAGTCACCGGAAACATCTTAGTCAAAATGTTTTCCTCAAAGACGGCAGTTAAAAAGAGGTTTGCATTTTTTCAGTTATGGCTGCTGGCATATTGGCAAGCACAAGGCTGAGCCATCTTGCACTTATGCACACCTGGTTCATGGAAGAGAACAACAAACAGGAGAGATGAGTCAGTGGTGCTTATGAAACACACATTTGTCATCTGACGCTGCTGTTGTGCCCATTGTTTTGTTAACAAGCTGCAGCTGGTGATAATAAACCAACACAAAGGTTGATGGGGTCTCAGCTCCCTAAGATTACAGTTTGGTTAGATTACCAGGGTAGAAGATCAAATCTATCCTGACAGACTGTTGATCTGGCTAAAGAAGAGTAATTGGCAAATGCCAACCATTGATAGGCAAGACTAACAATTTATTTATTCTATTCACATCTCATGCCTCTATTGATCATTTATTCAGCTTTCTAAGTCACTCATTCTAACTGAGCCAATTAGAAAGCTGCAGAGGTGGAAAATTTCTCGGCCACAGGGTTTTGTTGCTAGCACCACTTCACACATACATTTTTCAGATGCAACCTTTATACTTCACAAAGAAAAGATATTTCATATCATGCAATGGTCAAAATAAATGGATTTCCCTACTTCAGTTGTAAGCCTCAAGAAGCTAACTCATGATGTGGTCTACACTTGCAGTGAAATGAGGGAAGAGGGGACAAAACCATTCCTTTCTTTTAAATAATCCCCTACAAAAGATTTGCTGGCAGTGAAGAACCAGCCTGGCAGAATTGATCTCAATCTTTTTCTTTCTAAGTGCTTCTGGTGAAGAAGACAGGAGAATTACACATAGTTTCTTTTATGTAGTCAGGTAGAGAGCAGTCAAAAATAGTATCTCCTACTGCATTTGTAATGGAGTCAATTCAATTACTTTAAAATGTCACAACACATTTTCTACTGAATACGCAACCTAACTGAACACGAAGCATATGAGGCATGTTTGACTGCAGTACCACACATTAGAATATTGAAACATAGAGCTGGAAGTGACCTCACAGGTCTTCTAGTCCTGTCCTCTATTTAAGGCAGGAGACCTTATATCATCCCATCAAGTAGTTGTCTGGTCTAGTTTTGAAAACCTCTAGTGATGGAGCATGAACAGCTCGGGAATGGGGGGGAAGCTATTATGGAATTCAAGCCTATTTCCAAGACATTGGTCTTCAGAACATCTTCTGGAAGCACGACTACCACCCCAGATACCCACGGTTAATTTCTCAAGACTGAAGACTGCAATAGTTGAAAATGTCAGTAAATCATGTGTATCTTATTAGATGATTCCTGGGTCTGCAGTCACTCTCTGCACAGCGTTAGCTTATCTCAATCTGGTGTCCTGTAGACATGTTGATGAAAAAATTTACAAAGCCCACCTACTCATCTATTTAGCATTTTCTTCATGAATCTAATGATCAAATAAGTACTGGGACCACAACAAAGGGAATAGCAGCATCCACCTCCAAGCATCTTCCAAGTCCATGGATCATTCACTTCCAATTTAAGGCATTAACCTTCACAGAAAATTGAAAGGTCTAAGAAACATTTCTTCCTTACAACAAATCCATGATTATCACTGGAGGAATGAGAAAAGCCTGGTGGCTTTCAGTAACTATAATAATTCTATGGTCAACAGGAAAGTTCTGCCCACTGTAAATATGCAGGTCTATTATCCACATCTAATATCTACAACATCTACATAATGTCTAATATCTACAATATCTATATGTAGACCCGTGGTAAAGCAGTGGTTAGAATGCAGTATTGCAGGTAATTCTACTTACTGCCAGCAGTTCAATTCTGACCAGCTGAAAGTTGACTTAGTCTCCCATGCTTCCAAGATCGGTAAAATGAGGACCCAAATTGTTGGGGGCAATATGTTGACTCGGTAAACCACTGAGAGAGGACAGTAAAGCACTGTGAAGTGGAATATATCTCTAAGTGCTATTGCTAAGATTTGGATAATTTAAATAGCAAGAATTTTAAACAAATGGCTGTCCAGTCTCTTAAAAGCCTCCAGCATTGGAGCATTGAGCAGACAAGTGCTATCTTCCTGCCCATCAATCAACAAGATCTGTAGAGCCTAAAACATATCTTCATTGCCCTGCAACATAGACTTTTGGGTTAATATATTGCTTTTAATGAAATAATTAGCAGGTATATGTAAATGAGTAAAAGTTTCTACCTGGCGCTCTATTCCTTAAAGCCAAAGAATATAAGCACACAATGCACTTAACATAAGGCAGTACGAAAGTTTCATTCTATAAGAATGCTGAAGAAAAGTTCCACCTAGATGAAGCAATCGAGCTAATATCTTCAGAGGACACTTGCACAATCTATATTTATACAGGTTTAAGAATGAACCCCTTCAGGCTAGTAAGTCAGTGGTACAGCAATGACCTCTGAAATCCTTCCAGTACATAGATCCACAGGATAACATGAGCAAGTGTCTGGTTATGTTGTGCTGACTTGCAGCTTTCATGCTTGGATTAAATGTAGACTCTTCTAGAATGCTAAAACTGGCATTTGAAGAGCTTTACAGGTGAACCGAAGAACTTGTCTCTGAAGGCATCTGATGATGTGTTTCCACTCACTCTAATTTTACATCATTTTTCAAGTTTAAATACCATGCACTTTTGAAAGACTTCAAAGTTGCCTTAATACCCTGTGCACAATTTTCTTTTTATATTAATCCATGCAGTATTGAATAAGGAACAGAATTTTCTCCATGATCTCAAATCAGATTAATAGGGGCTTTGTTCTTATAAGGAGCAGATGAGAGGAGGGCTTGAGTCATACATAGATAATTAACTGAATACCTCTTTTTGGAGAGTAGACCTATTACAGTGCCAGGTGCCAGACAACCTTTAAATTCCACAGAGCTCAGAATATTTTGTCAGTCTATAACACAGATTAGTTAATAAACTGCATAGCAAAAGAGCAAGTCAATTGTGTGCTGTCAAGATTCCAACTTTATACGTAAGAAGATCTTTTATGCCTGTTGTGTCCGTCGCTTGGTTCCCGGCCGGTTCGGTCGGGTTCGGTGTTGCTCTCTGCCTCGTTGATGGAACTGCCTGAAAGGCCTTGCTGGGCCTTTCGTCGCAGCTTCCTCCCGGTCTACCCGGGCTGGTTGAGCTGCAGTTGTTGCCGCTCCCACCTGGTCTTTCTAGGCTGGTTGAGCTGGCCTGGCTGCTTCTTCCTGGTGAGGCTTCGAGCTGGCTGCTTGCCGGTGAGTATAGCTGGTTTCTTTCTATTGGTTTTTGGTTCCCGGGGTATTCCCTCACCTCTTGGTTTGTGTTATGGGGGCTGTCTGTGTCTGTTTGCGTGTCGGTGGTTGTTCTTGATCTTATTTGATCGATGTGGCGTTTCCATGCTTGTCCATCGGTTGTTTGCAGCTGGTATGAGTTGCGTTATAGTTGCCGGTATCAGCTGCGTTATAGTTGCCGGTACCCAAAGTGGATCTCCAGTAAGGTTCTTTGCGTAGACTGCGTTACCTGGGGAGAATGTTCGGTTTTTGCTTGAGGAGTTTGGGGTTTTTTCTGGGTTGTATGTGGGGTGCAGTCTGTCGAGTGGGGACCTTGATTTCCTCCCCATTAATAGTTCTGCTGGGCTTTTGTTGGTAGTCGTGTTCGGGGTTATGTGTTGTATAAAATGCATTTTGTTTATTTTTTCTTGGATTTCCCCGTGTTCAATTTTTTGGATGGTTTTTTTTTTTTTTTGTGAATTGAACCATCCATTCCACCCTCCCATTCGCCGCCGGATGTGCCGGTGCTGTCAGTGCGTGTCGTATGCTCCGTTCCACTAGAAATTTTTCGAATTCCAGCGAGGTAAATTGGGGCCTGTTATCCGACACGATGACATCTGGGAGGCTGTGGGTTGCGAACAGCTTGCTGATTTCCTTGGTCATGGTCTCCATGGTGGTGGTTTTCATGTTGCTTATCTCCAACCAGTTGGAGTAAGCATCTACCGTAATAAGGAATATATGTCCTTTCATGGGCCCGGCAAAATCTATGTGAATCCTGGACCATGGTCCCCTGGGGTTTTCCCACTCCAGGATTGGTGCTGCGGGAGGGCTCAGTCTGGTTTCTTGGCAACGTTTGCATGTTGCCACCCAAGTCTCAATTTGCTAATCCATCCCTGGCCACCAGGCATAACTCCTGGCCAGGGCTTTTGTTCTAACTATGTCCGGGTACCCCTCGTGTAACAATTCCATTACCTTCCCTTGTAACTTTTCTGGAATAACAACCCTATCCCCCCAAAGTACACAACCTTTTTGTAATGGGAGTTCTGTTTGCCGGTTCCGGAATGTCCTGAATGATTCGTCATTGTCCTTTTCTGGCCACCCCTTTTCTACCCAATGTAACACCCGCGCCAGACGTTTGTCTTTATTAGTCTCGCGGGCAATGTCTGGTGCAGTTATGGATAGATCGGGCAGAGTCTCTATGCTGAGGGTGGCTGTCGTGGGTGCTGGGTCGGTGTCTAGGTCAGGTAACGGCGTGCGGCTCAGGGCATCTGTGTGGGTGATTGTCTTCCCCAGTCGGTGTGTGAGCCGGTAGCTGTAGGCAGCAAGGAATTCGGACCACCTTGTCATTCTAGGAGATAGAATTTTTGGGGTGGCCCTGTTCCCTGACAGGATTCCCAGCAGCAGCTTGTGGTCGGTGATGATGGTGAACGTGCGGCTGTAGAGGTACTCGTGGAACCTCTTCACTGCAGCGATGATAGCCAGGGCCTCTTTGTCCAGTTGACTGTAATTTCTCTCTGGTTTGGTGAGTGTTCTTGAAAAGAAGGCGATGGTTGCTTCTTTTCTGTCGGGGTGTGTGTGGCTGAGGACGGCGCTGACGCTGAAAGGTGAGGCATCGCATGTGACAGCAAGTGGTAGGGTCTCATTGTATTGGATTTGGATGGCATCCGAGGTGAGCAGGTCCTTGGTTTTGTTGAAGGCGGTTTCCTCACGTTTCCCCCAAGTCCATGTGGCCACCTTGTCCAAAAGCCTATGCAAAGGCTCCGCCGTGGTTGCTTTTGGGGGCAGGAAAACATTATAAAAATTAAGCAGTCCTAGAAATGCCTGCAGTTCCTTTTTATTCCGTGGTGTTGGGGCTTCTTTAATGGCTCTGATTTTTTCCGCGGTTGGGTGGATGCCGTGTCGGTCTAGGAGGTATCCTAGGAACTCGACCTGTTCTGTGTACAGCTGGCATTTCTCTTTTTTCACCTTTAGCCTGGCCTCTTTGAATTTGGTTAGTACCTCCCTTAGATGACCCTCTAGTTGTTGTTGGTTGGCCGCTGATACCAGTACGTCGTCGAAGTAGGGCACCACCCCCTTAATTCCTTGCAAGAGTCTCTCCATGAGGCTCTGGAAAATTCCCGGAGCCACGCTGACTCCAAACTGGAGCCTGTTACAGCGAAATGCTCCCCAGTGGGTGACTATGGTCTGCGCCTCAGCGGTTTCTGCGTCGACAGGCAACTGTTGATAGGCTTGTGCCAGGTCGAGCTTCGCAAAGACCTTGCCTCCCCCCAGTGAGTGTAGAAGGTGCTGCACTACTGGGACGGGGTAGGTGCTTTGTTGTAAGGCGCAATTTAGGGTGGCCTTATAGCCCCTGCAGATTCTCACCGACCCATCGGGCTTGACTGGGTTGACTATGGGGGTCTCCCACCAGGCGTGATCGATTGGTTGTAGGACCCCTTGTTTGATGAGCTTGTCAATTTGCTCATTGATTTTGGGCCGGAGTGCAAAACCACCGCTGTGATTTTAGGTGTATTGGGGGAATGCTGGGGTCTAGGCTGAAGGAAATAGGGGGCCCTCGGTACTTGCCTAGGGTGCCATCGAACACTTCCTGGAAGTCCCGTGCCAGTTGCTCTTCCCAGTTGGCATCTGTGATGTGGTCGACGCCCGTAACCTCGATCCCGAGTAGTGCAAACCACTGTAGTCCCAAAAGGCTGGGGCGGTTTCAGTCCATGATCATCAGGGGAAGCTTTGCTGTGTGGCCCTTGAAGGTCACTTCGAACTGTCCAGTTCCGACTACCGGGATGCGGTTCCCCTGGTAGTCTCTGAGGATTACTTTCTGGGTTTCCAACCTCCTCTTGTGGATTTCCGGCACCAATCGCCTGATTTCTTGCCAGGCAACCATGGAGAGGTAGGACCTGGAGTCCACCTCCATTTTGCATGGTTCGCCTTCAATGCCCACTTCCACGTATACCTTTCAGGCATCTGTGGTTGATGAGTGGCCGATGACGACCGTCTGGTGGGTTTCCTCTTTCTGCCGGTTTTCACCACTTCATCGGTTCCGTCCGTCTCAGTTCCAGCAATTTTCGGCTTGGCGGTCTCTGGCCCTGGGGGGAGTGCCATCTCGTCTCCGGTTGCTGTGATCTTGCCGACGGGGGCTGTAGGCTTTTCTCAGTCAGCAGACTCGGGCGATGTGGCCTTTTTTATTGCAGTGTCGGCAAATCGCATCGAAAAACCAGCACTCCAATCGAGGGTGGTCAACTCCGCACCCGGCACATGCAGTCCCTGACTTACGACTCCGCCGATCGCGCCGATCTCATCCCGTCTGGAGCCGATGTATTTCTTCTTCCTTGTCCATGGTGTCGGAGTCGGAGTGGAAGTTGCCATGATGGGTGGTGGTTTCCCAGTGGCTTGCTTCTGGGTGGGCCTCAGTCGCCCAGCCCATCTCAGTGGTCGCAGTGCGTTCCCTGGTGTCCGGTCTGCACATTCGATTCACCGATTTCCGGGTTGCCTCAGCTGCGGTGGCTTCAGCGAGGACGTCGGCGAGGGCGATGTCGCCTTTTGCCATCAGCCAGCTTTGTAGGACTGGGTCTCTGACTCTGAGCATGACACGGTCCCGCAAAGCCTCATCCATGTCCGAGAACCCACACATGACCCCTAGGCTCCGTAGATCAGCCACAAAGTCGCTGATGCTCTCACCCGATCTCTGGTCCCGCTGGTAGAAATCATGCTGCCTGATGAGGGTGGGCACGGTGGGGGCATAGTGGTTTCAGAGCAATGGCTCGAGGTCGGCCCAGTCCATCTCCTTCATATCCCCAGGTTTGGTGAGAGCTTTTGCCATCTTGAACACTGCGGGCCCGCAGTGTGTTAGAAAGATGGCTCTTTTCTTCTGCCCAGTTGCATCCTTCAAGAAACATAAGCAATCGGTCTGTGTACGATTCCCAGTCCTCGGTAGCTGGGTTAAAGGTTGCGGGCGGTGCGATGCTGGCCATCTTGTGAGGTCTCACTTCCTCAGGACACGTGCTTGATGGAGTTTAGTCTTGGGATCCCATCCTCGTCGCCAGTGTCGTGTCCGTCCCAGATTAGACTTTTTTGACAGACTTTCGCCCTATATATTCAATTCTTGATTGAAAGGAACTTATGCAGAAAACCTTCCCATCATAGGTTGCTAGGATTGCTAACAGACACATTTCAGGATTTGGGAAGGGAATCCTAGACTATCAAACTTGGCAAATTAGGATTTAATTATTTGAATTATATGCCATATTTATTTATTTGTGGGGTCCTTGGTGGTCTCTGAGCTTGGTTGTTTTCTTGCAGGATTTTCATTATGATTCCCCAAATGATGTTACAGTTTGGTAAAGGAACATCTGCAAGAAAACAACTCTCAGAAAGCACCCAGGACCCCCACAGTTAAACCTATATAATGAATGTATAGCTTCAGAAAGGCTCTGTAAGTCAAGGTGGAATATATAATGTTCCCTTCTCCTGTTTTTCCCCACAAAAACGAGCCTGTGATGTAGTTTGGGCTGAAAGATCATGACTGATGTAAAATCACCCAACTATCGTAGCTTCTGTGACTAAGGGAAGATTAGAATTCAGAGCCTCCTCACCTTCTAGTCCAGCATCTTCTTCAATTCGTCTTATCTTTTATTACAGTCACAGATCAGAATATTATTTATTTTTTAAACAGTACACAGAAACTCTAGAAATTTTGTTATAAAAATGTTAATATTACAATGTTTCCTTCCTAGCCAGATTCTCAAAAGTATAAAAAGATAATTCAACATTTTGATTTTGATTCTGATGAGTTGAAAGTTTTATAATATAGTATGATTACCCCTCCCCCCCCCAAATGTATGTAAGTCATCAAAAACAACATAAAAATAGTTTAAACAGAATAGGAATAGAAACAGAAGTAGAATACATAATTCCACTTCGGGTAGCAATATCCATTTAGTTACGAGTTTTAGCATAAATGTTTTGAGGGTACTGAAAAAAATATTATTTATTTCTTATTATTATCATTTATATAATTTATTGTTTATTTATATCATTTATTATTTATATTATTATTTATATTTTGTTTATTGCTTCATTATCCATTTCTAGCAAGATTTATAAAATCATATGACATAAGAAACTCATTCAATTTTTGTTATAAATTGCCAGAGCATAAAGCATTGAAAATTAAGCACAGTGTATATTTCTTTGGATCAGTGAGATTTTAAAATATAGGAAATATCACTCTCATAAATTAACAGCAACAGAGTTCTGAGCAGTCCTTTAACTGGAGACCATAATATTTACATTAACACCTATAAATGTATTTTATATTTTAGGACAATATAATGAACATTAATGTTAATGCTTCTAAACTATGCTTTATAAAAATCTTGAATAATTTTTTTCATTATGCTATTTTCAGCCCTAATGTTTTGTTGATGTACTGTGTGCTTACGTAAAAGCTTTCAAAACACCTCATTCTATCCATATTTATTCCAAATCTGTTGATTTATTTTGTACTAATTACGTCCAAGATTGTAGTCAATCAAAAGATCATCATCTTTTTCACAGCTCAGTCTAAAGGAAGAACTGGAATACCAGAGTTTTTTGACTATAACCATTAAAACTATAATCGTTCTAGGAGGGGCCTTCCTGAGCTCCATTTTCACTGGCAGAGATACCGCAGGCCCTGTTTCCAGGGTGGCACCATGGGCCAGATCAAAACACCCCGCAGCCAGATCTAGCCCCTGGGTCTTGAGTTTTGACACCCCGATATAGATATTACTCTACTAACAAACTTTCAAGTTGCAAACTTTGGCTGATACAAACAAGCTTATTTGCACCTGGAAGTCGGGAGAAGGCAGACAGGTTTGTTCATATTGGCAAAATACATACACCGTGTACCAGAAACAAAAGCCCTTCCAGCCTTTTCCCAACTCCTTGGGTCCCCCCAGGCTGCGATTGCAGACAAGTACTGCATAATTCTCAACCATACATGTGACAGCATTGCAGCAAAATTTGACAGGTCCAGTGAATCCTGGACAGCAGTAGGAGAAGGAAGAAAAGGAAGATGGGAGAAGACAGAAAAAGACCAGCTTCTACCACGCCATGTAGTGTGCCAGAAACCAATTCCTTCTGTACTCTCCCGATGTCTGCCTTATATCCCTTCCTCCCACAACCCCAAGCCCACTGGATTACCGCCTTTGCAAGGTCTGAATTGAGCATATTTTTATGCTTGTTGGAGCAAAACACAAAAGCAGTGTCTCAAAATGTAGGCTATTCATAAGTAGCGTAATATATGTAGTCTATAAATGTAGCTTAGGGCTTAGCTTTTTGTTGGTGAGACGACTAAGGCATAGTCAATAAACCATGGTGAACTAAAAGCTGTATGTTTTTGCATGTGTGTCATTTACTGAGACCTGGATGAACTGATGAAAGAAACTTGATGGGCATGAGACATTTTACTGATTTGATTTGATTTTGACACTCTCCAGTTCCTGAGCAACTCTGGGACAGTTTGGTCTAGTAGTTAAGGCACCAGGTTAGAAACCAGGAGACTCTGAGTTCTACTCCTGCCTTAGACATGAAAGCCAGCTGGGTGATTTTGAAGCAGGTACTCCCTCTCTGCCTCAACCCATTTCACAGTATTATTGTTATGGGGAAAATAAGAGGAGGAAGTAAGTATTAGTTATATTCACAGACTTGAATTATTTATAAAAATAATAAAGTTAGGATGGAGATGTAATACAAACACAATAAAAAGCTCTATGATTTGGCAGGAAAAAAAGACAAAATGTTAATCTAATTCTAACTTAAGGATAATTTCCTAAAATAAAAAAAGCAGGAAGATGACCCGAAGTGCATGGCAATCAGCTAAACTTTTTAAATAAAGTGATTAAGTTAGAATTTGGGAGGGGGGAGAGGTTTACAAAATGTAAGGCTGGGGGCTTGAAATTAAAGACCAACCCAGGGTTAAATTTGAGCAAACACCTCATCTCCAGATGCTTTTGAATGCTGGCAAGCTTAGCAGTAAACTAAATATTATTTCCAATATGATCCAGATTCAGCTTCCAAATAAACAATCATTAAGTAGGAAAAGAGGCAATAGCCCCAACTTGAAATCTTGGCAAGGCAGGGTAGATTGACAGGCTGACTTAATAGCAAGATTTTGCTCTCAAGATGCCTGAAAAAGTACTGAAGAAATGCTGCAGGATCTGGATGAGATCTTGTAAATTTTCAGTGTTTGAAAAGAATTTGTGAAATCTCACTCTACAAAACTGGAAACTTGTGAAGCATCAAATTATTTCACATAAGATGCACAAGTTTTTGCAAGTTTTAGAAACCTCTGACTTATTCGTAACTTTATGCTAACCTCTACAAAGAGAGTTGTGTATGGATTCTATTCTAGTCAGAAACAAGAAAATTTGATATAGCCAAATTTTCATTCAGAAATTCATTAAATGGATTCTTTCAGCTTTCTTTATATCTGGGAAATAAAATACTTCCTAGTCCCAAGAAATCTCTCTCTCTCTTCTCATTCAACATTCTCTTCATTTACACATGTTCTTGGCCTTCACAAGGAACATAAACAGGAGCCTTCCATATCAATGAAGTCTTTCATTTAATTCACAGGTGCTACTGCGTATTACAGGGTGTATGTAATAAATATGGCAGAGATCCAGGCTCCTGGCACATCTGTTATGTCCTGCAAAGTGACCACCTAAGAATTTATTTTTAAACTCACACTCAAGTTGAATACAGCCAATAATTATGCACCTGGATTAACTTTTTTGTTCCTTGTATTAATGAACACAATGCAAATACCCCAGATAACACGGATGCAAACAGGGCTGTGTTATCTCAGAATAGATCTCAGGATGCTTTCAGCACACAAGTTTGATGTTTGGCTTACTGGCAGCATGAAAGAAATCTGCAGAGGAAAAATGTTGCACAAACAGACAATTCCGACTGCAACTAACAAAGTGGGGGTAGAGAAAAATAGGGTAAAAGTGGAAAGTTACACTTTTGCAACCCAGCATACATTTTCAAGCCAAATTCAACAGAGACTCGGGGGAGGGGGGGAGGAATGAAACAAAAATATTCTGTTGCATTCGATCGATACATATTCAGGCTAGCAGTAACTGTTAGAATCTATGAAGTCTATTATTGACCTTTCAATATGTTTATGTAATATGTTTTCACAATATTTGGGCACAGGTAGGCAGGATACTTGTAGCCTTGTAACACCAACACATTTACAGTAAGTACAACTGATATGGGGGCTGGTGCTGCTGTGACACTGGAAAATGCGTAGCATTTTTTATCAGGTCCAGAATGTAGAGGATAGATCTACCTGTGGGAAAATAAGGAAGTGTTCGCAAGGAGATCAAATGGCACCTTTTCCTATCAGGCTCAAACAAAGGCCCTTCTATGGCTCTTTTTGAGCATATGAGAATGATACACCTGGAATGATAGAGCTCTAGAAATAAATCACACCCTATTTACCTTTTTAAAATTATCCAAACCTTGAAAATGGCCTGAAATAACAATAGCACTTAGATTTATATATCACTTCATAGTGCTTTTACTGCCCACTCTAAGCTGTTTACAGAGTTTACAGCCTATTGCCTCCAACAATCTGGGTCCTGATTTTACCAACCTTGGAAAAATGGAAGGCTGAGTCAACCTTGAGCCTGATGAGATTTGAACTGCCAAATTGCCAGCAGCCGACAGTCAGCAGAAGTAGCCTGCAATACTACATTCTAACCACTGCGCCACCACCATTTTATTTTTAAAAAGAAAGAGAATATAAATATTCTTTTTTAACCTTTAAACACTCACCTGTGAAACTCTCAATGGCAAAGAACATAAAAAATAGATACAGCTGTTGAAAATAGGTAAGAGTGTGGAAAGAGTGTCAAAAAGTACCCAGGACATTCAAACGCTCTGAGTAGACCACAAGAAGATAGAGTTGCTAAAGAGAATCCAGTCTTTCTAAAAGTAATAAGATTATCAGGGGAGCCATTTTTATCCTCTTTTCACTTAGAGGTTGTATATTCACTTTTTATATATTATTTGTATTATATATATTATTGTTTTATATATTATTTATTTCATAGGGTAGTTTTTTTATATTTTTATATCTACTGCTTTTATATGTGTGATTTTTTTTTCAATTAATGTGCACTGCCTAGAGTTGCTTTTGGTGAGATGAGCAGCGATACAAATTTTCTTAATAAATAAATATGATGATAATGATGCAATATTTTGAGTGTTGAAGTCCATCCATCTTCAAGCTGTCAAGGTTGAGAAACACTGACCTGGAGGATACCAGTTTGAAGAAAATTGGCCCAAAGCAACTTTCCATTAGTACAATGGGAAAGTTAAAAAAAATACTGAATAGCCAGGGAGAAGATATTAAATAACTGACCATGTAAATATCCTAGGAAAGAACATTTCGTAGGCAACCACAAAATGATTAACATTCACGGAGTAAGTTACTCTGTGAGTTACATGAAATTCAGAATAGTTATTTATAGGTAGGTATAGGAAGTTCTTTGTTGCTAAAAATGGAAAGGTCAAGCCAGATTTAATTTTATCTTGGGATGGTTTCTTCAAGATAATTGTGTCATGCTTAAATCCACCTCTGCCACACACTCTTCTTTGCATGAGGAATGAAAACTGAATAACAGTTATATTGTACTTTTAATTGTACATTTAATTTTAATAATATGTGTGTGTGTTTGTGTGTGTGTATATATATAGATTGCAGTCACATTCAATGAAAGGCATGCTTAGTACGCTGAAATATTTAAATGTTAACATTAATATTTAAAAAATAATAATTTTAAAAATCTCTGCAGGTACTTCAGTTGTTAAATATTAGAATTTTTATCTCAGAGCCCTACACAATATAGTCAAAATGTCAGCTGCATTTTTACATCAAGGTGTACACTGGTGATAGGAGTTTTACTTCAGATTTATGACTGCTTGAAAAAAACTAGATATTTCTGGAATGGAAGATCTGGTAAATAAAGAGTGCTTTCTCACTGTTTAAATTTAAAACAATCAAAGCGAACCAGCTTTGTTAGTTTTGCTAGATTGTTGGAAGTCACTCAGAATCACTTTCGGTGAGATAAGCAGCCATATAAATCTGATAAATACATAAAAGTAATTCTCACAAGTATATAATACAGTCACAGGATAATCTAAGATATTTAAATACATTTTCTAAAGTTCTCCAAAATATAACCGATGTGGACATGCATTTTTTATTTCTTATTACTCAATAATATTCCCAGGAAGCTATACTATTCAGATGCACAGAATTTACAGTTATACTGTAGATACTGGTGAATCTATCCAAGTACCAGCTTGAATGCAAGCTACAGAGGTTCATAAAATTTTGTTGTAAATAATTGGTGGGAGTAGGGAGGCATGCAAATTTAATAAATTACTATTATCATAGTTGATCATACAGTCAGCCAGATGTTTAGACTAGATTTGGCATTCTTGTTCACTTATTGAGTCTTTCCCAGGGATCTGGGATAGGCAGATACAGGCTATAAGTTATTCTAAATAAAGATGCCTTCTGCTACTGTCAGGTGATAAATTTGTCGATACCGATGGTGTTCATGGAGTACTCAGTTGTTTTGGCATTGCATCCAAAGGGTCTATGATTATTGGTACTATTTTTGCTTTGCTTTCCCAGAATAATTATTATTATATTAAACAGAAAAGTAAAGCAATATACAGTCTCAAATTTCTCCTAGCTACAGAATTCCTGAGGAAAGTAGCTGGTTCCACTGCTACTCTTTAAGGTAAATAAATATCCACAATATATTGTAGACATCTAAGGCTTTTTAAATTCTGCATTGAAAAAGTCAAAAAAATTCCATTTTAAGACTTCCAAGGCCCCTTCCAACTCTGTTATTCTATTCTATTCTAAGTTATTTTACATAGAACAAAACAGACCTTAAAAGTACTATTACTACTGTGGTTTTTTAATGTTCAACTTTTTAATGTTCAACTTTTAAAACCACATATTATCAGATTGTCTGTAACACTTATACACACTCTTTGGGGCCCTATTTTTGGAATATTTAGATCTTTTATGATGCCAAGTTTTGCCATGGTGAGTAAGGCCAAACATCAATTTTTATTGGTAGGTACATTGTTAAATATTGCTATTCCTTGTAAATGCCCCAAAATATCTATATAAAGATTAATTTATGTATTATTAACTCTCAAAATACCACCAAGATATGTTGGTATTCAATTTCCATAGTTCTTAGTCTTTCAATCCAACTTTGACATTCTTCTTCCTCCAGACAGAGCATTCCTAGGACAATATAATGACTAACTTTAACATAATAAATGGAAATACATAAATACAGCATGTTATATAAATTAAACAAAACAAAGTTGCATGGTTTGCATTGCTTTTGTCTGGTTTCTGTTATGAACTAATAAAGGTGTTTAATAAAGCTTTAACAACCTTAAGTAAAAAACAGAGTTCTAATCCTGTACTTCTGATTGGCTGATAATAGCAACATCGGATTGGTCCTTTCTGGGAAATCTGATTGGCTGTTAACGGGCCAACTCTCATTGGTTCAAGGGTTTAACACTTCCATGCTTTCATTGGCTAATAGGACAGCAGCCAACCCTATAAAAGGGCTGCTGCTGCCCTAGGTGTTGCTCTGTTCAGTATGCTTAATAAAGAGTTGAAGTTCACTGTTCACTGCCTCGTCTCCATTCCTTGCACCCATGCACAGAACATAACATTTTCTTTCTGTTCACAGATAAAAAAAAGACTTCACCTATAAAATTTATACTTGTCACAAGTCTATGACAAACAGAGCAGCTTCAGCAGAAAACAGGTGGGAAACCTTCTATCAGCTTGGCAGAAGTATCTTCCATTGGGGGAAAAACTGCATACCTTGTATTTTATTTTTCTTTTCTTATTATAATGAATGGCAATGCTTAAATTCATGCTATAAAATGTGAAGTAGCTCCATTATTATCAACATCCCTCCATTTGTTATTTCCTTGTTTTATTTTTTTTTATATAGTTTCAAAACATTTTTATAATTGATAAATGGTATTTATTCTTTGTTTTAGCTTCGTTATATGCCACTCAGAGATGCTTTTGATGAGATGGGCAGCTATATAAATTCAATAAATAAATATATAAACAAACAAACAAACAAACAAACAATGAATAAATAAATAAATAAATAAATAAGAAAGAAAGAAACAATGCGCAGAATTATCTAGTCTTCTCCATTTCCTTCTGGCAGTGATCTTTCCAAACTGTAATAGAAAGCAAGTTTCTCTTCATTTGGCAGGATTTTCTTCTGAGTAAACCTGCTTATATCTATATTTCCTGAAACCAAAGATAATGTATAAGACAGTGAAAAAATACAGTCTTATGAAAACTGTTCGACTGATATTCCCTAATTGGTATGTAATGTTGTCTTCCTACCACCTCCTTCCTTCTTATTATCACAAGACACATTTGTAGTTGTTTAGAATTCATACAGCTCACATGACAAAGCCCATAATTGGGGCGGGTGGGGGAAAGAGGGAGATGCTCTGTGATCAAATGTGGATTCCCAAAAAACATGCATTGAAACAAATGCCTCCCTTTACTTTCCATCTAGAAGAAATGGATGCCAACACATGTGAGCTGAGCAAGAAGCTGAGCTTGCTAGTGGTTCCACCAGTCATAGAATGCCAGCTAATGGAGACTAGGTAATGCTTTCTCTGCTATAGCTCTGCCCTCTGGAATAATCTCACCTGAGAGAATGACCCCAACCCTGTGTAAGCCTTTTGTAAGGCCTTGAAGTCTGGTTTTGGGTCCAGGCCTGGGCCCTGAAGTTGTGAAGGTCTCTATTTCCTGGCTATTGCCAGGTTTCCAAGTGATGGCTACATATATGTCAATTTTGGGCTCAACTGCTACATTGACATTTATAATGACATTTTTCTCACCTGCCATAGATATTTAATTGGTATTATATTACAATTGGTTTTAGTTGCCTTAGTACTGTTCACTGAGTTACTTGCTTAGATTGGTGGCCAAAGAAAATGGATGAATGGGTGGATAAAAGCTAATTTACAAGAAAGGTGAAGTCCATATTAGGCTAGGATGGATAAAGAGAAGATTCTTTCACAGACTACATGCATGTGAAATACCATTAAAGAACAATGAAAAGAATGTAAAAAATAAATGCATTTCATTATTCCAAGGATGTAAATGTTTAAAGTGGGGGAACTATACTTTAAAAGGCAAATCTGGAGCACACTCCAAAAGTTGGATAAGGCCAAGGCCAAACATTAATTAGCTACAGTTGATACAATTATTCCTGTATATTAACAATGTCTTCTTCTGCTACAATAAAAATAAAAATTTGGTGGCAGTTTCTGGACAGGCTCAGAAGGGGTGCATAAAAGTTGAACCCATATTGTACTCCTCTCCACTATCACACCTGAATGCACCATCTGTATTCCACGCAAAGCTGTTTAAAGTATTGCATTTTAAGTGAACTCAGAAATTCTGAGTTCTCTAGATCATCACTTTTATGTGAACATCATAGAACCTTATCCTACAGCAGTCCTTCTCAAATAGTGGGGCGCGCCCCCCTGGGGGGGCGCGAGGCTCTGTCAAGGGGGGCGCGTTTGACCTCGGAGAACATGCTTTTTTATTTTGATTTTTTTACTGTCCTAGAATAAAGTGCAATTGCACTTCCACTACATTAGAGGGCAGTGGCGCTCTCATTGGCAGAGTGTGCGCAGGGAGCATTCGCTCGGTGGTGTAGGAGTTTTGTTTGCACTGAGCATGCGGGCTTTGCACACAGCACAGAGTTTGACTATTTATAGTCACGCGGGGGCGCGAGATGTTTTATTCTTACTAGGGGGGGCATGATAGAAAATAATTGAGAAGCACTGTCCTACAGTAACAGGACTAGTAACTGAACGGCTCAGCTTGTTATTTTTTCTATCCCTTTGATAGAATAAATCTATGCTTGGACATTGTATACTATATTTTGTTTTTGTTTTTATTTCAAGCTTTTTTTCACTAGGAGAAACAAAAGTTGACACCTCTTGAATGACACTTCCAATTGCATCTTATCTCTCTCTCACATCGGCACAAATTGTTATGTGATAAGTTCCTTAAGCACAGAACTTTTGTTACTGCCAGCGAATGCAAAAATAAAAAGACCCCACCCCAGAATGAAGAAAGGCTATAATTGCTCCTCCATTTCATGATTGTTTGACCTTCAATACTTGTTGCCTTTGGATCCTTTTTGCAACTGGTTATAGTCTTCACTGTTTCGACATTTTACAAAAAGCAGCTTTTTGGTGCCAAAAAGGAAGGAAGTGTTATAATTTATTTTTGCTCCCAATTGTCTTTGGAGTAGATTTTAAGGAATGGATTTTAAAAAGAGAGTTATGGTTAATACTTTTACTAAAAGCTCAATTTTAGATCACTCCTAATGAAAATACTATGAATGGCTCAAATTAGATTGTGCTAATATTAAATCAGAACAATCATTCCTCGATGTACAATGTTTTCTCCATCCAGATGGATGCCTTTATAATGTATAAAGATAAATAATAGAGAAGAATTAATTCCTCCCAGAGTAAGGGCAGAAGCATTTTAAAAACATTGTCCTAATGGGTACAATTATAGAGAAAAACTATTTTGCTTCCCAGCATGCTCTAACTTCAAGACCTTATGAGATGGATCAAAGAGAGTGGTCAATCTTTGGTTTTATGCTTGGTGACACCTCCCTTATGTTGCCAATGCTGCCCTAGAGAGCGAGAATATATGTATTTATGTGGATACACTAAGGAACTAATTAACTAAAAGACAGTTCAGTAAGAACAACTGTGGGTCAGATTATAGCTGTAATAAATATCAAGATGGGATATGGTAAAAAAAGAAAAGAAAATCTGGAGGAATGTTGACTCTAAATAGCATATATTATCATATTACAACTAGGCTGGAAAATTCTTAAGAGAAGATCTGGTACTCTCAACCATAAGAAAATAAAAACAATATATACAAAAGACTGACATACATAGTTTAGAGAAATATAACACTTATTTATATTTCTTGATTCACACAAACATACAGTTGGCTTGGTTTGCTCATGAAATCCCATCACTATGAGTACATAATTCAGTGTTACATGTGAGTCAAGTCACTGTGGCTTGTTCAAGAAATCATAGAAAAACAACTTACTTGAACACCAGAATTTAATCACTGGATAATTTCTGAAATGAATAATTTAGCCAGTTTTCACTAAATAAGCCACAAGGACCTGGATGCACATACTGCCATTTCAGAAATCATGATTTACAAAGCCTGTTGGTTGAGTTCATCCAAGGTACTAAACCACACCAGAGCATGACTGAGCAACCATTGACTCAGACTATCCATCCATCTGGCCCAATTGTTACTACAGCTGCTCAGATAGATGATTTTACTCAGCACCTCATTAAAAAGAATGGGTGGTCATATAAAGATGATAAATACAGAAATAAAAATTTAACCAAAAATGCTGGAAAATTAATTTTCTGTAAATTCAACCAAGAGCTATGGCTTCACCATTCTGTACATGAATTCCACAGTGCAGTCTTTAAATCCCAGACAGTAGAAATGGAGCTGAGATTGGGCAAATTCAATTCCTGCCATAATACAAAATGGGCCAATAGAAACCAAGACACCTTTAAATATGTATATGTGTTTATATAACTCCGAGAAGCACAAAGCTGAAGACACAAGCCTGAAGATGACGAATGAGTCTTCGTTGAAATGTCGCAAGATACTTACAATTTTACGTGGGACAAAACCCGAATAACCAAAGATATATAGTATATATATGTGTGTGTGTATATATGTGTGTGTGTGTGTATGTGTGTGTGTATGTGTACACATATGTGTGTGTGTGTATATATATATATATACAGTATATATATTTGCATTTATTACCATCCAAACCTGAATCCTCCCTTTCCCTTCCCAATTCCTAAAAGCAGGAAAATGTTCTTTTTCCCCCCATGCTACCTTGTAAAATTCTCTGTACCTTCAGACACTCTATTATTCCCCTCAAATATGAAAAAATAAATTCCACTACTGCAAAATGCAGAAAAGTGTCCCCAGATTCAACTCTGTACAAATTTTCTAGTTAGAGTTAGTTCCACTATTTTTAAAATTCCTTACACATATAGTTGCAAAAGTGAGCTATGTAAATATGATGTTGAACTTTTCTTCTGCAAAGCTTCAATAAATAACACCAAACCAACTGATCAACTATTTTTACAATAATTACAATCATTTAGATCCAGGAATTCTGGGGTTCCCCCCCCCCTCCCCATGCTTGATAATTGCTTCCAAGAAACAGAATTTAGAAATATCATAACATACTTAAAAAAAACCAGTGTTTGGGTAAAGAATCTGCTGGATATCAACATTTAAACTCCAGGGAAGAATCCAGAAATCATGTAACATAAACAGTCATTGTTTTATTACAGAGCATTTGGGCAATGATGATTTTGAGAAAATTTAACCATACTTAGTTATATTTCTTCCTGTGAATTTCTCATCTGATATTAAAGAAGCCTTAATAGCAAATTGATCTGAATGCCCGTTTTAAGCTCAGAACTGTATATAAGTTGGAAACATGTGGAAGAGGCCTTCATCCTGCAGTAGATAAGACAATGGCTAAAATGATAGTGATGATGATATATACACATATATATCTTTCTCTTTGCCATCTTTATCTTTATTTAGGTTCTCTAGTTTTTCCCATTATATAAAAAAATCTACCCAAGGGCTAGAGGCCAGATTAGTCATATCAAATCAAACCAGCAACTTATTCAGCCATTATTATTAAAATTATTATTAAAGCCATTATTCATCAAAAGTTCCATGTTCCTCCTGGTCTAAAAAGTAAGCAGCATTGATCACTTATGGATGGCACTTAAACAACATTTTGCGGGCTCGGGAGTGTCAAACTCATGGCTCGCGGGCCAGATCTGGCCAGTAGGGTGCTTAAATCTGGCCTGCAGGGCCTCCCTGGGACAGCAAAGGACCAGCCTGCAGTGCCTCTGCAGCGAAAACAGAGCTCAGGACTAGGAGCCCGTTTTTGCTGGCAGAGCGCTCAATACCATTAAAGAACAATGAAAAGAATGTAAAAAATGAATGCATTTCATTATTCTAAGGATAAGACAGGAGTGTCAAATCCAAGGCACGGGGCCTGGATTCTGGCCTAAAGGGTATTTAGATCTGGCCTGCGGGGCTGCCCTGGGAACAGCAAAGGACTGGCCTGTGGTGCTTCTGCCAGTGAAAACAGAGCTCAGGAGGGCTGCGTACGAGCTCCGTATTTGCTGGCAGAGGTTTACAGGAAGCCGTTGCAGCCAAAAACAGAGCTCAGGATCCCATTTTCATTGGCAGAGCGCTCGAGCCACCATAGGCACCCCTGACATGATCGCGCTCACCTTGATCATGCCCACCCCAGCCCTCCAAGGTCAAGCACAACCCTGATATTGCCCTCAATGAAATCGAGTTTGACACCTCTGTGTTCAATGTTTTAAAATAATGGCTTATTTAATACCTTTAAATGCCATTACCTCCCATTTGCTGGGACAATCTGTTTCTTACCCTATATATTTATATTGCCATACACTATATTTTATACCATCCTATCCTTGAAATCTGCTGTTGATATGTCCATCTTTCTTTAGCACAGCTGTGATATAATAATACAAACACATGATAGCACTCAAGAATGAGCTTCTCAATCTCCACCTGGGCTAGTATAAATGAAGAAAAGGAGGAAATATTTTATTTTATTTTATTTTATTTTATTTTATTTTATTTTATTTTATTTTATTTTATTTTATTTTATTTTATTTTATTTTATTTTATTTTATTTTATTTTATTTTATTTTATTTTATTTTATTTTATTTTATTTTATTTTATTTTATTTTATTTTATTTTATTTTATTTTATTTTATTTTATTTTTATTTTATTTTTATTTTTATTTTATTTTATTTTATTTTTTTATTTTTAGATGTTGTGTTATATTTTCTTTCTAATGCTGGATTCAGCCATGGTGCTGAGCTATGATTCTCAGAGCCAGGTTTCCATCAGCACAAAAAAACAAAGTCTCATATGCAAAAGGAACATCGAGAGAGATCCATGTTTTAGAAACACGTCACTTGGGCGACTTGAATGTATTGCATTGCCCCTTGGACATAATCTGAAACACTAAACAGAAGTCAAGATTTGGAAAGGGGGGGTTGGCGTGGCTCACTGAGAATAAGGACCATCAGTTTTGTCAGTTCTACATTCCTTATCAGTTTCTTGATGTTGAGATATAAAACTTGAGGGCCAAGTATCTTAAAGAACATTTCCTCCAATCTATTTGAGCTTCAGAATCTTTCACTAAAGCTCTTTTCATAACGTCAGATATTAGATCGATGGTAATAAAGAGAGACTTTACTCTCTGTTGTCCTAGTGATGGAATTCTTTACAGTGGTACATCTTAAGGTGCTGAATGAATATAAATTTATTATGGCAGGCATTTCAATCATTTGCATTTTAAAGAACTGGAAGGATGCTATATTTTAAGCAATGCTGCTTCAATGAATAATTGTGTTATTGATATTAACTGAGCTACTATATTAGGGATAGTGCTGTAGATTTTGTTTAATTGCATACTAAATTGTCCTTGGATAGAAATGGAGGACTGCATGTAAATATACCTTTAATGATGTGAACTAGACAAAAATACAACCGGAGTAGCTTAACAACTATGGCAAAAAAGTGGTAAAATTAGGTGTGACTCATTTAATGACCACATTGCTTAGTGAGACATTCCAGTCCCAATTGTAGTTGCAAATTGAGGACTACATGCATGACAGAACCATTCATAACTACCTCTTGTGCTTCTAGCTCTGGTTATAAGAGTCACTCTAATTCTTTTCATTATCATCTCAAATTTTCTTAGGTCCCCTCTTATCTCAAAGTAGCAATCCTGACACAGAATGATATCAGTTCTTCCAACGCGATGGAAGCAATCTTATTTTACTCACATGTACATATTTCATTGAGCCACTTGTTTTAATTCTAACTAACCAATTTGTGATGCATATCTTTCAATTGCTTCCTGCTGCACAAGCAGAGAACTGGGTTTTTTTACTTAAAAAAGGAGATAGTATGATTCTGGGATCATGAAACTATGCCCAAACTTATATGTGATTTAACAACCACATTGGCTGTTAACATTGCATAACATGTTAAGGCAAAATTAGATAAGCCATGGAAAACTTGTGGTATACTATATTCCTGACTTAAACACAAAGTCATAATGAGGTCTCTTCAGTTTTGGCTTCATGTGATGGCTGGGATTTATAAATAAACAAATAAATAAATAAACAAATAAAAATAAATAGATTTCTGCTAGTTGAAGCTCCAGCAAACCTGGAAGGCATCAGATGGGAGGAGGACAGTTCGTTTCAGCAACTAATTTTTAGGGTCTGAGGCAGGGATATTTCCTGTTACATTTTTAGTCAGAAATGGCCAGCACTGGAGCTGGTGTGGCATGAAAATAATGGGTTCTGTAATTACACTGTGGTCTCATCATACAGCCACTAAATGCACTGAAGCAAAAAATCTCATGGTAGCAAGGAAGGTGGGATCTTCCTCCCATTTGCCAAAAAAACATCTGTGAGGGTTTTGAGCCCAAAATCTGGCTATGTGGTTCTATGGAATATAGCAACTAATATCTTATTCTCTTCTACTATAGAAGAGATGAAGCTAAGCCATTTCTATTAAGACAAGGAGGGAGGGAGGGAGGGAGAGAGAGAGAGAGAGAGAGAGAGAGAGAGAACTACAACTCTATTTCCACATTTCAAAAACACAAGAGAACTCAGTTCTATAACTAAAGAACTGACAACAATACATACGCCAACAGCCAAGAAGTTGCTCACTCAAAAAGCATGAAGGTTATCTTTGCAGAGGATAAGTGACAAGTGACGCAAACATTTTACTACCAGCATTAGCCTAGGCACATCAGGGTTGCTTTTCACAAACCCCTTCTATCAGCCAGCATATCATTTAAAGCGTGGCATTCCACAACATGTGTCTAACAAAGAGGCCATTTAAGACCCAGGTCTGCTTGTGCTAATCTTCCAACACTGAGAAGGGAGACATATCGCAGCACTATTTGAGTGTTTAACTTAACACGGGAAAGCTGCATCCAAGAGTCTCATGCAGTATAGACACAGTCCAAGAGAAGGGCTTATATTGCCACCTCTGCTGAGAAACAGAAGATATTTTTAAGCAGCATCAGATAAAGAACAGAGTTTGAACCCGCTGTCTCCATATATGAAAATGTGAGATTAGCACCTGGACTGAAAAAATAAGCAGAAAAGGATAGAGGGAGACTTTATCTCAAACAAAATGGGAAGGTCACAATGTGTACATTGCAGACAAGCTTCATTAAGTGCCCATTTCAGAATTATGAAACAAGCAATTTTGAATGTACCTCTCCTATACACTCACACACTACACACATATATACAGAGAGTGAGTGAGTGTGTGAGAGAGAGAGGGAGGGAGAGGGGGAGAGACACACAGAGAGAGAGAGAGAGAGAGAGAGAGAAAGAGAGGGAGAGAGAGAGAGAACTACAACTCTATTTCCACATTTCAAACACTTAGGTTTGTTTAGATAAGCTGGTGAAACTCTACTTTGAACAACGACATCTGAAAGCAGTGACAGCTTCTTCATAATGAAAAGCTTATGGCACATTAAACTTTAAATGAAAGGCAAATTTCTGTATTAATTTTATCAAGGCATTCACAAGCAGGAGAAGTAAAGCCATAACTGGAATAAGCACACAGAGACCAGACAGCAGCCACTTATCTCCCTATTCAATTAAATATTTTTAAAATGTACTATTTATAGCAATAATACTACAGATGAGGAACTACACCACTCGTCACCCTCAAAATTTCAGAAGCATTGATAACTTAATACTTTCTCATTTAAATCTCAGTATTTTCAGTGAATCTATATCCTCATGCTTACCTATTATTCATCCATCCATCTACCCGTCATCCACCCATCCTTTTCAGATAACTGCAAAATTGGCTCAAAACCAAATCAGAACACTATTTGTTGGTTGATAGTGGACCAGAAAGTTCAAAACCATGATTATCATAACTGAGAAACCAAGACTCTTTAGAGTTGCTTGATAACCGCTTAAAATGATCTATTTCTTGCAAAGAACTGCTGACTTGAAGGACTACTTAAAAAAAGTATCCATCCTTAAACACAGTCCCCTAAAAGAGTTCTCCTAGGCACATCCACACATCCTCAGCTTTAGACATACATTGTGTTCCTGTAACTGAGTTACAATGAAAATAAGTTCTCCTTGGAAAAAGTAGATTTTGGAAAATTTAGGAATGCAACAGAATATTTTTCAAAGAAGCATCCAAGTTATCTTTCTATCATTAAAGCAGAATTAGTATGCTGCTAACAAACACCAGTGAATCTATAAACATTTTATTTGATATTCGCCAGGTAGTTCTCTACTCTAATTTTAATTTTTAATTGAAAATGGAAAGTTGTGATGCTACAAACGAAAGTATAACCTACAGCATCTTATTTTCAAAGTTCCCCCAAAGGCCCAATTGGTATTTTTAGAAAAACAAAATGAGAATGGAGGGAATTGGTTCAGTGTTATATGTGCAAAAGTGTTCACTTACCTACAAAAAAAATAAGATATGTTGTGTTGCAGTGATATACAAAGAATCCTATAAAGCTAAATCTGGTCTTATAATAAATGGATGTTGTATCACAGTCCTGTAACCATTTTATGAATAAGTGTTCCAACAATAGCTGTTTTGGAAGGAGACCAATGACATGCTCTCAAAATTCCAAATGTGCTCAGAACAAAAATACAGTAAAGTATATAAATGATAACAGTAATAGCGATTATTAACAGTCATAGTATATGCTGCTATTTATACCCATTGCACTTTACAGAATCCTGAGGCTACCCTAAAAAGTTTACAACATAAAAATTGATTCATGGGTATGGGAATGAAGAGGGTAGTCCCATAAAAATTTATGAATCTGTGGGTTTTGAGGTAAGATTTATAGGAATATTATAAAGCAGAAAATATTTGGATAACAGAAGATAGTAGAACTGGAAAAGTAAAACTTATAGGCAAAAATGTATCAGAAGAAGAAAAAATATTTCCAGCTGACAACTATTACTCATTTCATTTCCATTATTTTGAAACAAAATAATCACATAAATATAAATTAATTCCTATGGAGACTTGGAGTAAAGAATAGGAAAAAGAACAACTACCCAGTTTAAAGGCATTTATAACAGCCATTTAATTATGAGTTTTCAATAGATTTTGTTTTATTTATGGTCATGAGCCTGTTTTTTAAAAAAATTAAGTCAATCAATTTCTTTGTTTCCTTCTATTCGTTGATCTCAATAATATAGCATAAAAGGCTCTTGATTATTCTAATAGTTTATGTCAAGGAGAATCACAAACTACATATTGTTATGAAAATAATGTTGAGTGACGTGTTTGAATCAGAGTACAGAAAATAGTTTACATTAGCATCTACACAGAAACTCTTTCATAGGAGTCTAATTAAAATTTAACTGCCATTAAATTTTCAAACAAGCAACCAGTTGATAATGATGATGAATTCCTGCAACCATAAATTTAACTATTTCTAATTTCACTAATATATTAGTCTTTAATATAGCACAAAATGTTTTGTTGCAAAAACAATCATAGTCACATATGTTCAACTTTTTTAGATTATTTTAAAGGGATTATTTTAAAATCTTTATCACAGGTAACCTTTTGCAAGAACTGAGTCCGCTTCCTGAGATGGACAAAGTCTTCCTTAAGTTGATAGTATCACAAAAGTCTGTGGATTTTGTTCTTCAAAAATAATTCTAGTTTGGAAACCAAACAGTCATGATCTTGTTTCTTTAAACTATATTTGAGGAAGCTTAATTCAAAAATCCACTTACCAAGCAAGGAGAACCAACATTATCACCAGAAAAGTCAGTGTGGCTGTTGTAACATTAGTCTCAACCAAGTCAAGCCTCAAGACATCTGTAAGTTCCATTGTCTTCTACTGGAGAAGCACACTGGTCAAACAGGCAGAAAAAAAAGGATGTTTCATTTGTTAGGAGATGACAGACTTCCAACCGTTAATACAAGTGACAAGCTACAGCAAAAGAGGAACCAAGGAAGTTAAGTGTTACATCAACGTCACTCCAAAACCAAACACCAACTTTTCCTGTTCTTGAATCTTTACAGAGACAGAATTAAGGGTTTCCTGCATTAGTAGGCCAAGACAATGATCTTCCAAACCTTTCTCTTCAACATTTAACAACTGCAGCAGCAATAAATATTTACATAGCTGCCACCTGATATCACAGAGCTGGCATGTGGGGATGAATAAAGGATAAGAATGAACTAACTTGGTATAGATTTCAAAACCCAGAAGGCAGTGGATAATAAAAAAAAATCAATGAGTTCTTCATCTCTGTTTAATATAAAATATCTTACACAACACAAAGACTCTGGGTTTGCATTCTTGATTAATAGCAATACTGCTTTAGAAATAAGCTATCCAAAGACTTAAACAAATTTTGAATGGGCCAAATTGCTCTTTGCAGACCTGTCAATATCTCTTTTCCCACTTGCATCTAAGTGAGGCAGAAATATCCATGACCATATCGGCTTTCACTGTGTCCTTGTGACATTCCCTTCATCTCCTTCCTAGACTAGGAAGACCCGCTTCAATCATTTTTATCTTAATGGTTTTTAGAGCTGTTTTTTCCCCTCACCCATGAACAAGGTTTGTAAAATCTGTGACACTTTTTATCCAGAAGGTGAAGTCGGATGATCAGTAGTGGGAAGGAACAGAAGGGCCCTATTTGGCCTTTTCAGACTGAAAGCTATGGGCTTTTTGTTTTTATTTTTTCCTTTCTTCCAATCCATGATCTGTCTCATCTGCTGCCATTCTGATGTTGTCTCAGAATGGTTTTCAGTTCAGTTTACAACAAAATAAAGCAGAGGAGGAAGAGGACAAGCAGCAGTTTGGAGATGATACCAGAATCCTGAGGCATCCAGACATGCACTGTGCTGCTGCATCGCCTTGATGGGCAAATTGTTTTTCCTGTGAGGCAGTGATGTGCAGAAAAGGGAGGATGTGAACTAATCACTTTGCTTATCACATGTTCACATGCACAGACAGGACAACACCATTCAGCAGTGAGTGAGAACAAAGCAATTGAGGGAGAATAGTGATCAGCACTGGGGCAGCAAATGTCATAGTTTTCTGCTGACTCAAGGATGGATAGTACTTTAATGCAATAGTGGGGAAATGATCTACATTAAAAATCACCTCTAGAAATGAAAAAATAAACCTCTGTGGAAGTACTCTGCTTGGCATCTAAAGAAGAGATTAGTTTGAGTAGGTCAGTGGTTCATTCTAGTTCAGCACTAATTTTTTAGTGGAAATAATTATCCACCATTTAAGTTTTTCTCAAAAGCCTACAAAAGTTAAGAACTAGCAGCACTGGAGATTAAATTTGGGAATATGCAATTGGCATCAACTGGTAAAAAGACCTTTTCTGTTGTGGCACCCAATTTAGAGAAACCTAAGGAAATCCCCCTACAGAAAAAGTACTATACTGCAATCAAGGTTGAAACCTTATTATTCATGCCATCTTTTGATATCTCTCAGCTAATGGTTTGTTTTTAATACATTTTAATATTATTTGATGTGCTTTACTGGACATTTGAAAATGCATGATACAATGTATATATAGACCAATGCAAGGTCTATAATACAATAGACCTTGCACAAATAGGATGCATAATTCTTGACAGACATCTGTTTAAGGCTATGAGAACAGATTGTTAGATGGATGGATACTTCCATAAACCATGGTGGATTTAATCCAATGTTTGTGCTAGAGGACTTACCTAGAGTTTTAACAACATATCATGAGCACTTTCACAAAATAACTGACATAGTGAACATAATGTATTAATTGATGCAAAACTAAATATCCATTGATGTCACATCCCTTTTAGCCCCCCAAAATATTCTTCACCATCTTGGATAAGTGTTTGACTCCCTGGCAAGAAGATCACCCCTCATTATAATTAAGGCAAATCAGCTCCATACCATTTAAACATGTCCCTGTGACTACTTCTGGTCAAGATATGAATTGAAAGGTGGTTTAGATCAGTGTTTGTGAAACTCAGCAAGCTTAAGACCTGAGGACTTCAACTCCCAGAATTCCCTAGTTGAGTTGAAGTCCACACATGTTAATGCCGATGACATTGAGATATACTGCTTTAGATTCAGCATGGGCACCCTCAATCTGTAAATAGCACTCAAAGACAGCAATAGCAAATATTATTGTAAACCACCTTGAGTTGACATGTGTGAATAGGCAGCAATATAAATCTCCTAAATAAATAAATAAAATAAATAGAGACTCATAAAAATGTTTGAGTAAAGATGAAGTGGGTAAAGATGAAGGGGACTCGGTGGCTCGGTGTCATTTGAAAGGTTTGCAGATCAGCTGTTCGAATCCCTAGCACCGCATAAAGGAGTGAGCTCCCATTACTTGTCTCAGTAAAATAGGGACCACCTTTGGTGGGAAGGTAACAGCATTCCGTGCGCCTTTGATGTTTAGTCATGCCAGCCACATGACCGTAGAGGCTGTTTGGCTTTGAAACGGAGATGAGTACTGGCCCCTAAAGTCGGGAGCCACTAGCACATATGTGCTAGAGAACCTTTACCTTTAAACTTGAAGTGGCAAGGCAGGTATAATATAGTTCGATGTGATTACCACCTTCATTACAATTTCCAATACATAATTCCTTTTACAAGCTGCTAACAAGTGTAGAGGAAGTATTTATTTGGATTCTCTACCTAAGTCACTTCACTATAGAACATTACAATAGGCCTTAAACGAGACTGCCCCTGAAGACCACTTAGAAACTACAGCTGGTTCAGAATGCAGAACATGAGTAGTTATTGAGAACCTTAGTACAACCATGTAACTTTCCTAATTGTACTGTATTTATTACTAGGAAACTTCCAGATACAATTCAAGGTGATAGTTATCACCTACAAGGCACCTTACATGACACAGGGCCTGGATATCTGAGGGACTATTTTTCTTCACTTGTCTCTGTCTATCCTGTAAAATCGAAGAGTTGGCATACCTTCTCTGTCACCCTCTCGAACAGCTTTCCCTTGAGGTTTTTTGGATTTTATTTTCCCTTGATTTGGATACTTAGGCTTTAAAACATTCAGAGTGCGGCTTTATCAAATAATTGTTTGACAAGATTATGCTAATTTTAAAACCTTAAAAGTCAGGTTTTTGTACCTTCTTTGGCAAGTCTTATAAAAACAAATATTCTATATTTGTATTCCCATAAATATAAAGGCAGACTTTCAAAGCAGCCTTTCAATTGTTTTTATTGCTGTTTTTAATGCTTCTGGTTTAATTTACATGTTAGATTTTACTTTATGTTTACTGAAACATTGATAGAACTGGGAGTGAAATAAATTTAATCGATAACATAATTAATCCTAAAAACACATCTTTTTGTTAAGATTTAAGGCTTCTCTAATTCTCTTTGTTATATTTTGTATTCTTATCACGCCAAAGCACATGGACATATGCTCATTAAATCACCACCAATGTAACAGAAGTCAATCCTAAGAAGACTGGCCCATACAATATCCAAACTAAAGTTTGGTCTCTGTTTTAAAAAAGACATGCAGTGCCTTGCCTGTATATTCCACAAATTAAGTAAAAAGGTCAATGAGTTCAGTAGCAGCTTTGCAAAGCATTTCACACATCCAGTGTGTTGTGCCTGTGTTTAAAGCATTAGTAGCACCAACACTTCCAAATGCAAAACAAAATCAATAAATGCATTGCCACATCACTACGGTCCAGAAAAAACTGCTTCAAAACAGGGAAATTGCAATCAACTAACTCTTCCCTTTCGAGCCATTGGACTGTTCTCCTCAAGTCAGCATCAATAGTTTCTTCATTGTACCCTTTGTCGGCATAACTGGCCAGGACTATTTGATTCTAAACGAACAATCCATGTTATGCAAAAATGCAGGAATTATGGCAAGCACGATACAGGAAATCTTGAACTTATGAGGTTGCTTTGTATTGTGCCAAAATATTTGGCATGTTGATGCCATTACTGGCAGCAGCTCTCTAGGGTTTCAAGAAGGAAATTTTCCCAGGTTCTGCTGCTTGAGATTATAAAGAAAATAACCATTGTCAGAGGTTAGGATCAGGGCATCATGCAAGGCATCCCTTGGAAGATAAATTGTGGCAGCAAGAACTACCAAGCTGCTACAACAAGAATGAAGCAGGGCCAGGATATACAAAGACCCAGAGAGCTTCTAGAACAGAGGTCTCCAAACTTGGCAACTTTAAGTTGTGGACTTCAACTCTCAGAATTCTCCAGCCAGCTATGAATTCTATTCCTGTTGAAGTCCACAAGTTTTAAAGTTGCCAAGTTTGGGGACCCCTGTTCTAGAACTTCAACTACTTTAAGATGCATGGACTTCAACTGCCAGAATTCCCAATTAGGGTGGAAAAATTAGATGATTTTTAAATAAAAAATAGATTTTTTATTTAAATTGGATTTTTTAAAATTTTGTCAAATTTATTTTAATAAAATGCTTTTTCCAAAAACTATCAAAAGAGTTTTCTATTTAAGATGCATTAATATTTTAGTTTATTCAGCATGAAATGAAGCTTAGTTATGTAGCATGAGGCTGTATATTCTGCAATATTTACAATTTTGGTAAACTCATTTAATGAATCCAAACTCTGCAAGCTGAGAGAACATGCACTACATTGATGATGCATTCACACAGTTTCACAGTATGATTTATGAAATAAATCATAAAACAAAGTTCAGGAATATTCCTTTATCCCATTGTTTTACAAAGCTATGTACACTACAAAGTGTATGACTGTTTGAAGAGAAATACATCTGTACCACCAGGCAGGAAGAAGAGCAAGCAGTAAAAATGAAAGTGAAACCTTTAATCAGCTTATAAATATATTAATGAGCACCTATCATTTCAGATCCATCATGGCAGCACCTGTTAGCGGACATCCACTCACCTGCTGCCTGCCACATCCCTCACCTTGCTGTGTCATTATCGCATCACCAACCATCCCATTAAAGTGAATGAGACTGTCGGTGAGTCAACAGTGGGTGAGAGGAGTCACCACTATGGGACAGAAATGACAGTTGCTCTTTAAAAATTATGATTTAACTCGAGTTGATTTAAATCAGTGGGCAGTACCATCCCCTGGGGGGGCAGTGGGATGTCTTAGAGAGTCACTAAGAGGCAAGGGGGATGCTGGAGGTGGGTCCCTCACAGAGCGCAATTCAGGGGTGGGATTCTACCAGTTCATTACCATTCCTGGTAGTTTGGAGAACCAGTAAAATGGGGCCCTGGCTGGCCCACTCCTCTTCGCTCGCTCCTTCGTTCCCTTCCCTTATTGTGCATGCACGACATCACGCACATGTGCAACAATCGCTGATGGCCACAGCAGCGCATTAGAGAAGCAGAGCAAGCAAAGCTGGAGGTCAGTAATTTTCACTCCAAAAAGCATCCAGACGCCATGTGTTTTTTTTTGATGCAGCTGGAGTTCAGCCAGACCTAAAAAAAACACACGGCATCTGGAGGCTTTTTGCAGTGAAAATTACTGACCTCTGGCTTTGCTCTGCCTCTCCAACATGTACCACTGCCACTGCACTCTAGGCACCGGCCATGCAGGTTCACCCCATTGACTGCTGCACCACTCCACTCGGACTTGCTTGGGAAAGTCCCTCCAGTGCAGCGGGCTCAATGGGGTGGACCTGTGGGGCCGGAGCCTAGAATGCAGCCACAATGGTGCGTTGGAGAAGCAGAGCAAAACTGGAGGTTAGTAATTTTCACTGCAAAAATCCTCCAACCGCTGCGTGTTTTTTCAGTGCGGCTGCAGTCCAGTCATACCGAAAAAAACATGCGGCGGCTGCAGGCATTCATAACAAGGGCGATGTGGGCTGGTGGGGAGCCCAGTGACAACAATGGCTCAGTCCTGGCTTGCCTTCCCTGGCAGACAACCACGGGAGGAAGGTAAAGTCACAGCCATGGGACGATGAAAGAGGCGGTTGTGGGAGAGGAAACGGGCCTCCGAAAGGGGAAGCAGGGTGATGCCGGATTAGCCCAGGCCTTTGATAGATTAGGCCACACCTGCCTGGGCAGAAAATAGATAGATAGGTTAAGGAAAGGATAGAGAGAGAGGGAACAAGAGAAAGAGAGAGAGAAAAGAAAGAGAGAGAGGGAAAGAGAAAAAGAGAGAAGGAAAAGGCAAGAAAGAAAAGGAAGAGAAAAGAGAAAGAAAAAGGGAGAGATAAAGGAAGAAAAAGGATAGACAAAGAAAGAGGAAGGATCAAAGGAAGGGACAGAAGGAAAGAGAAAGAAAGAAAGAAAGAAAGAAAGAAAGAAAGAAAGAAAGAAAGAAAGAAAGAAAGAAAGAAAGAAAGAAAGAAAGAAAAGAGAAAAAGAATGAGATACTAGTCCAACCACCTGCTCCAGCAAGATTAGAAAGGAGTGTGTGTGTGTGTGCGTGTGTGTGTGTACATGGCTGTCAAAACTCCAAAAACAGGTCAAGTAGCTCTGGGAAGGTCAGTCATAAATTAGAACACTTACTAAGCAACCAGCCATTAAGCGAGGACCACTTATATTTGATTTGCCAGTCACATGGTCACCTGGCCATGCCTACTCAGTCACATGGCCACCAAACCATACCCACAAATTAGGCCACACCCACAGAACCAGTTGTTAAGAAATTTGAATCCCATCCCTGGGTGGGGGGCACTGAGGATGAGTTGATAGCACCAAGGAGGTGGTGGACTGAAAAAGTTTGGGAACCACTGATTTAAATCAAGCCTCTTTACTTGTGATTTAAATCATGATTTAAATCATGATTTAAATTGACTTGATTTAAATCAAATCCGCCCTGTTCCCAAGCCGACATGTGTTGAAGCCAGGGGTGTGATTCAACTGGTATAACAACCAATTTGGTGAGCATGCGCTTTGCGCACACATGCATCAAACACATGCTCCTCGTGCATGCTCCACATTTTAAAACACTAATACTTACCTTCAACTGCAGCGGGAAAAAACAACTAAGGCACGGCAAACACTCTGCCACGTGCATGAGTTGTACTCTAGCAAAAATACATAAAGTACAAGAAAGAGTGCAGGCAGGTGGGCCCACATTCTCATCAGAGTGAACCAGTTTGGAGCCAGCTGATTGTCAGAACAAGGGGTTCATCCAAACCAATTCGAACTAGGAGAATCCCACCCCTGGTTGAAGTCCACACATGTTAAAGTTGCTGAGGTTGAGAAACACTGTCACAGAAAGAGATATTTGAAACTGCCAGCTTTCCATCTTACAAGTTTACCTAGACAACTATGAATACAAAAAGAAAATGTAGTTTTTTTAAACATTTGGAAGAGCTAGCTGAGCAGAGAAAAGTGTTTACATCGTAAAATATTGTTCCTTAAGTACTTCCCTGTTGAACAGGTCTTTTCACAGGTTTATTTTTCTTTCCAAATCATTCTTCCTGTACTATATTAGCATACTCCAAACCCTCACAATTGATTGGTCCGGACGGACAGCGACCTGATTGGTCGAACCCCCAGCCGTGATTGGCTGCGCCAATTGCGGGAGATTCAAAGTGCTGCCATTGGCCACAGAGCCGCGAGCCAGCCCTATATGAAGGGCTGCTGCGGCTTGTATTATTCAGACTATCCTTATTCTAAATAAAGAGCTGAACTCACTACGATGGTCTTGCGTCTCCTTCAAACCGATCTACCCCAGATCTAACACTGGCGACGAAGGTGGGATCGTGAGACAAGGAGACCACCCAGCACGTGGCAAGCGGCACGCAGCAGCAGGCAGCATGGCTGGCATAAACTCGCCACCTGCACCCTTCAACCCTGCTACCGAGGACTAGAAATCCTATATCAATAGGTTCCAGATGTTCCTCGAGAGTAGCAATCTTAAGGATGCCAATGGCCACAAGAAACGAGCCATGTTTCTCACACACTGCGGGCCCGCAGTTTTCAAGATAGCCAAAGCCTTGGCCAAACCAGAGGACATCAAGACCATGGAATGGGGTGACCTCGAACCCCTACTATGAAGCCACTACGCCCCCATCATGCCAATCCTTATCCAGTGGCACGACTTCTACAGGCGGGATCAACGCGAGGGCAAGGGGCTTAGCGACTTCATGGTGGCACTCCGAGACTTGGGCAGTCTGTGTGACTTTGCCGATCTGGACGAGGCACTGCGAGACTGCGACATCCTAGGGCTCCGAGACCCCATCCTCCAAAGCTGCATCATGGCGAAGGGCGACATCTTCCTCACCGATGCCCTCACCGAGGCCTCCGTGGCTGAGGTGGCCAAGAAATCAGCAGCTCGGATGCGACAATCGAGCATCACGCCACGACCGGCGACCGGCGAGACGACTTCGACCCCTGAGAAGCGACCCGAACCTGACCGTCGAGACACAACCACACAGCATGGCGACATCAACTCCTTCTCGGAGACCGAGGACAAGGAGGAGGAGATTCACCACCTTCAAGCAGCGCAGGAGCGATGGGAACCACGAGGTCATAAGTCGAGATTCCAGTATGCCGGCTGCGGTGGCGATCACCCCCGGGCAGACTGTCATTTTCTCAATGCCATTTGCCAGCATTGCAAGAAATGGAGGCACATTGCCAAGGTGTGCTGGAATAAAATACACTACAGCCCGTGGTGACGAGATGGCAGCCCCCGACGGCGAGAGAGCACCCCCACCAGAAACCGCGATTGCCAGACGGAGAACTGCTGGAGCCGAGAGGGTCGGAACAGGCGACTCCACAAGGCAAGACAAAGGGAGGACACACACCAAACCATCGTCATCGGCCATTCCTCCACAAACGATGCCAGGAAGGTATACGTGATGGTGGGGATAGAAGACCAGCCATGCGACATGGAGGTGGACTCCGGGTCCTTCCTCTCAATGGTCTCATGGTGCACCATCAAGCACCTGGTCCCCACCATCCGCTGCCACGAACTAGAAGACCAAACACTAACTCTCAAAGACTATTAAGGGAACTGCATCCCTGTAGTCGGCAGAGGCCATTTTAAAGTCACCTTCAAGGACCACACCGAAGTGCTACCCCTGACGATTGTCGACCGAGATCGACTGAGCCTATTGGGACTACAGTGGTTCACATCCCTGGGCATCAAAGTAACCGGCATCCACCACATCAGAGAGGCGGACTGGGAAGCGGTGCTCATGAGGGACTTCCGGGAAGTCTTCGATGACAGCCTAGGCAAGTACCGAGGGTCCCCTATCTCATTCAATATAGACCCGAGCATCGCGCCAATCCGCCTTAAGCCCAAGCGAGTGCCATTTGCACTCAAGCCCAAAATCGATGAGCAGCTAGATAAGCTCATTGCTCAAGGGGTGCTGGAACCAATCAATCACGCCCGGTGAGAGACCCCCATTGTCATCCCATCAAGCCAGATGTGTCCGTGAGAATCTGTGGGGACTACAAGGCCACCCTAAACCACGCGCTCCAACAAAGCGCATACCCCGTCCCAGTAGTACAGCACCTTCTGCATTCACTGGGGGGAGGCCGGATTTTCGCAAAACTCGACCTGGCACAAGCCTACCAGCAACTGCCGGTCGACGCCACAACTGCAGAAGCCCAAACCATCGTAACACACCGGGGGGCTTTCCGCTGCAACCGGCTCCAATTTGGAGTCAGCGTGGCACCCGGGGTTTTCCAAAGCCTCATGGAAAGACTCCTCCAGGGCATAGAAGGGGTGGTGCCCTACTTTGATGACGTGCTGGTGGCTGCGAAAAACGAAAAACAACTGGAAGCCCAGTTAAGGGAGGTACTAAAGAAATTCAGAGACTCGGGACTCAAAGTTAAAAAAAGGGAAATGCCAACTACGGACAGAGAGGGTTGAATTTCGAGGGTACCACCTAGATAAGCAAGGGATCCACCCCACGGAAAAGAAACTGAGAGCCATAAGGAAAGTGCCATGGCCCAAAAACAAAATGGAGCTACAGGCTTTCTTGGGACTGTAAAACTTTTACAATGTCTTCCTATCTCAAAAGGCAACTGTGGTGGAACCATTGCATAGACTGTTAGATAAAACAGCCACCTGGACTTGGGGAGCACGGGAAGAGAGCGCCTTCAACAACACAAAAAACCTGCTAACATCTGAAGCGGTACTAATCCAGTACAGCGAGACCCTGCCGCTAACAGTGACATGCGATGCATCACCCTTCGGTATCGGCGCCATTCTCAGCCACCAGCTACCGAATGGGAAGGAAGCACCCATCGCCTTCTCATCAAGGACACTTTCAAAACCACAGAGAAACTATAGCCAGCTCAACAAAGAGGCCTAGCATCATCGCCGGCGTCAAGAAATTTCACGAATACCTTTACGGTAGGACTTTTACAATCATCACAGACCACAGGCTGCTGCTTGGAATCCTGGCAAGGAATAAGGCCACACCGAACATTCTATCACCAAGAATGACAAGGTGGTCCGAATTCCTAGCAGCATACAATTACCAGCTGGTACACAGACCCGGAAAAGACATCACCCATGCAGACGCCCTGAGCTGCTCACCCCTGCCCGACCTGAAAGACGACCCAGCACCCACAACAGAGGTACTTCAAATAGAAACAATACCCAACCCGCTCGTGACCGCGCCAGACATTGCCAGAGAAACAAATAAAGACAAGCGGCTGGCATGAGTCTTGAGCTGGGCTGGAAAAGGGTGGCCGGAAGGGGACAGGGACGAACTATTCAGACCCTTCCGAAACAGACAAACTGAACTTTTTACCAAGAAGGGCTGCATACTTTGGGGGGACAGAGTGGTAATCCCGGAAACATTACAAGAAAGGGTATTGGGGATGCTGCATGAGGGGCACCCAGGGATGGTCAAGTTGAAAAGCCTGGCCAGAAGCTATGTATGGTGGCCAGGAATGGATAAACAGATCGAAACCTGGGTAGCCAAATGCAAACAATGCCTAGAATCCAGACCTAATCCTCCTGCCGCCACAATCCAAGAGTGGGAAACACCAAGAGGCCCGTGATCTTGGATTCACATAGACTTCATGGGGACAATGAAAGGACACATGTACCTTATCATCGTAGATGCTTACTTCAACTGGCTGGAGGTAAGCACCATGAAGTCTACCACAACGGAGGCGGTAATAAAGAAACTGAGTAAACTTTTTGCCATGCACGGCCTGCCAGATGTAATAGTGTCGGACAACAGGCCCCAGTTCACCGCACTAGCATTCGAACAATTCCTGGCAGGCCAAGGCATATGTCATGCGCTAACCGTGCCAGCAAACCCGGCATTGAACGGGCGGGCGGAATGCATGGTCCAATACACAAAGAAAGCCATCCAGAAAATAGAAGCAGCCAACATACAGGACAAAATCAATAAAATGCTCCTCATCCAGCACATCACACCTAGCGCGACCACAAATAGAAGCCCGGCAGAATTAATGATGGGCAGGAAACTACAGTCAACGCTAGATAGAATGCATCCGACATACAACCCTGAAAAAACCCCGGGTTCCTCCAGCAAACACAGAAGGTTTAACATAGGGGACACAGTATACGCAAAAAACCTTTCAGGGGAACCACTCTGGGTGCCAGCAACAATCACACAAATAACTGGCCCCTTATCATACCGATTAGAGACAAGCGACAGAAAAAACTGGAAGCGGCACATCAACCAACTAAGGTCAAGAATAGCCACCAACAACAACCATATACCCGAGCAAGAAACTAGAAGGGGGGGGGGGAACGGCAAGTGCTAAAGAAAGAGTTGAAGGGAACCTCCTAGCACAAGCAGAACACCCCCCAACCAGAACAAATAAGCCATAAATAAACCGGTCCTACTCACCAGTAAGCGCAGAACCAACAAGGCATGAACCACCGGAATCGTCACCTGGAAGGCACAGCCAAGCCAGTTCAACCAGCCTGGAAAGATCCAGCAGGAACAACAGGAGCGGCAGCTCAACCAGCCCAGATAGACCGGGAGGGAGCTACCAGGAAAGGCCCAGCTCACCCTTCCAGGCGGTTCCATCCCAAGGAACCGGAGCGACAGAGAAGCCTTCCAAACCGGTCAAAGACCACACTGAAACTGAACCGCGCAGGTCAGCTAGGCGGGTACGAAGCCCCGCCTTCCTGTGCGACTACGTCACGACGCACCAACAGATGAAACCAAGGGGGGAGGGGTGTACTATATTAGCATACTCCAAACCCTCACAACTGATTGGTCCAGATGGACAGTGACCTGATTGGTCGAAACCCCAGCCGTGATTGGAGCGCTAAGAATCCACCGCGATTGGCTGCGCCGATCGCGGGAGATTCAAAGCACTGCCATTGGCCGCAGAGCCACAAGCCAGCCCTATATGAAGGGCTGCCATGGCTTGTATTATTCAGACTATCCTTATTCTAAATAAAGAGCTGAACTCACTACGATGGTCTCGCGTCTCCTTCAAACCAATCCACTCCAGATCTAACACTTCCTCTTCTACAGAATTTCTCTAGAAGCATCAGCCAAAACTTCTAAAATTATATAAAAAGAAAAAGCAACATATCCAAAGATAAATTTAGCTTGACTAGGTGCTTCACTAAGAAACAGAACTGGAATTTTAAGAGAATTGGGAACCCAGTCCTTATCTCAATTTAATAATACAATTTTGTTGTTTTATATTTTAAAAAAATATTTGAGGACTATAGTTTCTTTCACAAACTTTAAAGGCATCAGCAAGTTGTGAGTCACTGCACTTGAGACAGTACAATCTCAAAGGGCAATCTTTACACTGTTCCTTTTTTCTGTCTCTTTCCTTCTCCTGCAAATATGAAAGTATGTGGAATGTCCAAATAGCTAGTTAAAAAGAAAATGCTTTAGCCTCATCAAACTGAGATTAACTTCAGAAAATGGACAAGACACCCCTCCACACATACAATGATAATCTAGTTAGATAGACTCAAGAGAAGAATGCTAATTCTGTGGTCCAAAACACATTTACTTGCCAATGAAGAACTTCAGAATTATATTGGAGGAGATGAATTTGACAGTAACATTGTTTTAAGGAAGAGAATGCTCTATTAGTGACTCTTGACATTTTCTCACTATGCCAACAATGTTTTCAGATGAGGAATATTTCCCCCATGATTCTGGTAATAGGAAAGGTTTGCATACTTGGTATGCAAACTTAATACATCATCCCTAATACGATACTATAAGCATTGCATATTTAAGCTTTAACTTCACCAACCAGAATCAAACCATCTGATTTGCATGCCTTGGGAGAAACTGCAGTTGGCCCGACTTTTTAAAAATGAGGTACATAGACACTGTTTTCCAATGATCGCAACTGAATTACAGTAAAGCCTTTCTCAAGTGAGACTTACTCTGAAATGGCTAACCTTGCTACTCAATATATTTTTCAAAACCCTTGTAGAGAATAAGACGATGCCATTGAACAAATAGTTATAGCATTTTGCTATTTTTTTATAGATAGGTTAATTTCTATTTAATTACCTTGGGCATTGAATTACATAGTGTTACTTTGCTATTAACTATCAACAGTCTTGTTTGGTTGCAATTATATTCAAATCTAATCAACAAAAGAATCCCCACTATAACTTCAAAGAGGCATTTTATTGATTTATTTTACTAGGCTTTTATGCTGCTCCAGGTATCAACTTGTGGGTTAAATCTATTTTGCAGTAATACCTACATTGGTCAACCATCAAGTTTCTTACCATCAGGTAAGAAAATTAAAACACCTGGGGAGGGTGTAGGGGGGGGATATAATTTGACTAGTGTTATTGTAAGATCTCTAGCAGAACAGTCAATTGCTCTAAGAATCTGCAGACATGTAAATTGGGACCTATCAGATGCAGACATGATGTAAAGTATTATCAAATGTGTTTTCCATCTACCAAGAGAAATATGTAGCTTGCAAAGATGAAAACAATTCTGATGTTAACAGATGGGTTTTATGATGTTCAGACTGGAGGTTTTGGTGGGTTTTTTTGCTTCCTCTTAACAAATTTTGGAGACCTCTAAGTAAGGACTATACCAGCTGCTGAACTCACAATCTTTTACTTTATACAAACCCTTGTGTCATCGTTTAGAGCAGGGGTATCAAACTCACGTCGTCACGGCAGTGTCACGTGACATATCGGGACTTTTTTCCCCTTCGCTAAACCGGGTGGGTGGGACCAGCACGTGACACATCCGGCTCGTAGGCCATGAATTTGACACACACCCTTCTTTAGATCTTTTGAAGGCCACCACGTAAAATAGGCATCAACGATGTAATCGCTATGAATGAATTTGAGGGAATGCTCAATAAACCCACTTTTATAAAATATTTTATTTTATTTTTATAATGCAAAATATTTGCTGACATAGACAAGTGTCATTACTGTAGATAATCCTGCCTGATCTCTAACAAGATGTAACAGCATGTGAGAAAGACTTTGGGAGACTAGGCAAAAAGATGCTGCCAAGGGAACAGTTAGATAAAAGACAGCAAAACTGGGGAGTAAGTGGGGGAAGAGACCTTCCCTAGTTTCTTGGGCAATAAAGGAGAAGTGGGGGAGTGGAGAATTTAATTTCATACTTGCACGGTTCTGTCAGTATTGCTTTACAATAAAGTAGAAATAGCTCATCAGGTTGCGGTTCCTGTTTGGCTTATCCTGCAAGGTTGACACAAAGTTAAGCAGAAGTGCTAAAAATTTACCAAATTGAACAATTGCCTGAATTATTTTGTATCCACACCCTAGATTACAGGCTGGAACTCACCAAATTGTATAACCTAGCAAAATTATATACCATCAAGTCATTTTCAACTCTTAGCAGCCATGTAAATAGGAAAAATAAATAAAAGAAAAGAAAATACAAATAAACCTGTAAGAAAAAAATAAGCTCATACTGAATTATGTTCAGACATGGTGTGAAGTTATATTGTGTTTAACCATACAGGTAGTCCTCAATTTACAACCGTTCATTTTTTAGTGCCATTTGAAGTTACAACAGCACTGAAAAAAGTGACTTAGGATCATTTTTCAGACTTACAACTGTTGCAACATTCTCATGTCACATAATCAAAATTCAGATGCTTGGCAACTGGCATAGATGTATGAAAGTCGCAGTGTCTTGCAGTCATGTGATCACTTTTTGCAACCTTCTGACACGCAATGAGGAAGCCAGATTCATTAACAACCAGGTAACTAAATTTACTATAGTGATTCACTTAACAACCATGGTTGTATAATGGAGAAAAATTCATTTAACAGCTGTCTTAAGTAGCAACAGAAAATTTGGGCTCAACTGTGGTCATAAGTCAAGAACTACCTGGATGCAATTGTGAAGCTAAATCACAAATGGTTGGATTTCTACCACATATAATGTTTAAACCAACCAAACTGACTGTGGTGCTCAAAATCATGCAACTTCCTCAGGGTTTTTTTGTTTCACCCACTATGGGAAACAAGTCATCTCTAATCATTCCTCCAACTAGTTCCTTATAATTATCTAGGCATAATTCATAGACTCAAAGAAGTGAAATTTTGAAGAAATGAGGTTGAGAAATACAGCTGACTGCAAGTTAACCTTGAAACTTAACTTATTCTAAATCAAAGGTCACTCTGTGTGTGTGTGTGTGTGCGCGCGCGTGTGTGTTCACTTTGTCATTAAGGTACTGAGTGCAGATTAATGAGAAAAAAATGAATTTCAACAACTGTAGAATCAGACTGCAGCATAACAAAATTGACAAAAATGAAGGTGGGGTCTGAATGTGTTCTGAATACACATTTTGCTTTAGCAGCAGAGGTCATGGATATATCTATGTTGTTTTCTCAGCTACAATAAGGAAGTCCTTTCTTCTAGGATTATTATTTCTTTAATTCCCAGTCTGGTCTAAAGTCCTGGTATTGCCCATCTAGAGTCTTAATCAGGCCCAATCTTGTTTAGCTTCCAAATCCAGAAATCTCTGCCAGGACTTGTCATCTGCTGAGGCAAGAGAAGCATAGGTAACTAAACGTGAGGAGAAAAATCTACCAATCTTTAATAAATGCAATGCATTGTATATCAGCAGCTGTACACCACAAATGAGAGTAAGAATTACTACTGTAGCATCACAATTGAAGCAATTAATAAATTTGTTTCTCACATTCACTCCCCAAAACTAAATAAGACCTGAAGCATATTGGTTTGAAGGAGGTTAAGTTAACCAAAAAACTCACTGTCCTTTATTTTTTCCCATCAAGCACTGAAATATGTAACTAAGACTATGAATATCAGTTACCGTATCAGTTATCATATACTTTGGGTGCGAACAGTGAAAGCTCATTGCAAATATCTAATATACAAATAGGCCCAAGAACATTGGCCATTTCCCCAGATGACTTCAGAATGAATAGTTTTCTGTTTCCATAGGAAAACAAATGGCTACAAGAGAGACAATAAATTCATGCTGCTATTACTTGGTGTTGAAGATTTGGCTAATCCTGTGTTTATTTTAGAGACATGTGGTAACTGTCAGTACTCCCAGCTGCTTCCAAAATTTCTCAATACTTTCTTTCTCTCACCTGGGATTAAATATCTAATACACAAGTTTATAAGGCAATTCTGTACAGACTCAGGAATAAGTTCCATTGAACTCTATAGGCCTTACTTCAGTGGCAGTTTAATCTAGATTCTTCTTTGATTCTTCTTTGAACATGTAAAAGATGAAATAATTTCAAGTAAATCTAATAAGGTCCTTTGTGTTATTTAATAATATCTGGAAAGACAGCAATGTGGATCTGCTGGAGCAAAAACAGTAGAAACTTGTGGCATCTTAAAGATTAGTTTACACAATAATAAATGTAGTAGTCTTTAAAGTAATGCTTTGTTTCTTCCACTGGCAAAAATCTCTATTCGAACAAGTCTGAACACTTTTAAGTCCAAGAATCAATTACCTTAAAACACATCAAGTTCAAAGAAAGTAAGAATATATAATTCTGGTTGATATCTGTCTGTTAAGAGGAAATAAAAATACAGTCATTTAAAAAAACAATGCTTGCAAACAGCTAATCAGCACTCAGGGAAAAATATATATATATTTAACCTGACTTTCCTCTCTGTGAACTAGCTCCTACACTATTTGCAGATAACATATGTTGTTACCCCCTAGGGAGCTTTGAAAATTGTGATACAGCCCATCACCTTCACTCTGAAATAATAATGATCAGAATTCTACAGCTTTTTCATGTTACATAGATTACTTTTTAAATGCCAGATGAAACCACATGAAACAATTTGCTACTAAATTGTGGCCTCAAAAAGACTGCCAGGAGCATCTTCATGCATCAAATAATGCTCCAAAACAGGGTATCCATTTTTCATTGATATTGAATAAGAATCCTTGTAGGGCAGCATTATCTTACTTTTAAAATTACCCTTTTGGCACATGAATCAAATGGGTATGTCTTATATTTCAAAAAATGCAAGCATTAGAAAAACTCAAATACAGTTGGTCCATTTTATTTCAGATCAGTTAATTTATCTCCAACATATTTTTGCCTGTTTTTAAAAAATCTATCAAAACCTGTAATTATTAAAATATATTTTCAAAGGCTAAGCATGTAAAAGCAAGCAAAATTTCCACATGCAATATCTGGTTATAATTTATAATTTATTTCATGCCTAATGTACCATATCTGATTTTCAACAAATGCTTCTCAGTCTCAGCCATTGTAAAATATATGGACTTTAAATTCCAGAATTCCTTGGTAAAAGGGTTAAGGTTGGAAAACATTATTTTAGACCAATAATCCTAGAAAGGAAGTCTTTTTTAAAAAACAAATTTTATTCAGTTTTTCACATAAAAAACAAAAATCTCTTTTTAGCGGACAACATATTTCCGGGTCATCACCTTTACATACTTTCTATTATTACCTTTTCCATTCCAAATTTTCAGTAAGGAGAGAAACAAACACATTAATTCTGGCCTCTTTCATTAATCTCAATCAAAACATCTTTTTGTTTCATTTCAATTATTTCAAATATAATCCTTTAATATTTATTTTAAAAATAAAGATAAACAATATGTGTTTGCCTAATAATAATAATAATAATAATAATAATAATAATAATAATAGGTTGCCAATGTCTCTCCTTGCTTTTGATAGTCTATGTGACTTATTAATTTAGTTGGTTCTTTAGTCTGTCATATTCCCTTTTCATTACACATTTTTTTTATAAATTCTAAATTAATACAAATTTTAACACTAAAGAAAAAAAACAAGTATAGGTTTCCCCCTTTTTACAGCTTTGAGTGTGACACCTCAATGGTTAAAATATACCTTTATTCCTTCATCTTGATTCCCAATAAACCATTATTTTTAAAAAGTTACAATAATAATCATTACATCATTTTATTTGGATTCCACAGCACATTTTCCCCCTTTAATTTTTAATAAGAGTTATTAATATCTATATTAACCTATTTTCTAAATATTTTTAATTGCAGAAATATTCTTATTACCCCTTGTCAACCTGCAGAATTTCCTTTTTAATTCATCAACCATTATCTCTGAAAAAACAATTTCTTTTCAACATTTTACTATTTCCGTATTTCTTTATTACATGCACCTGTTTCTTACTGCTTCTCCTCCCCCTCTTTTCCCCATATCTTTTCTCATTCCAGTTTATATCCCTTTCTTTCTTAATATCTTCCTTTCTCCTTTTCTGCTGGCCAACTTCATAGGTATTCCCCCTTTGATTGCCTTCTTAAGTCTCAATTTTTTAGCCTTCCTTCTTTCCCCACTTCTTTGTAGCGTTCTTTGTGTTAATTGTCTATTTAAGATGTCTTCTCCTTGAGTTGACTCCTCCTCCTCTGAAGCTCTTTCTTCTTGTTCTTCAATCTCCATTTCCATTTTTTCTAACACAGAACAAAGTGATTCGCCTCTTTCCTGAAGTAATTCTCTCATATTTTTAAGTTCCATTTTTAATTCCCAAAGAGATATCATCATTACACACTCTTGTATTTTATGATTATTAAAATCCACAAAAAAACCACTTTTACTTTCCTTCTTTCTTCTTTCAATTTTCTAAAGTTCTCAATTGTTCCAGCCCAGAGTCTATACCAAAAAATAAATCAATCCCACAGTCAGTCGTTCATTGCTTTTTTCTTTATTCTAGTTCTGCTTTCACTTTCTAAGTTTCTTACTTTGTTTCAATATTTCTTTAATGTTATAGCCACACAAGTTCATTCAGAAACAGGATGCTTTCCATTTTGTTTGAGCTCAAGTTTTTATCAAAAGGTGGCACTCTCCATTATACAAAGTCTTCACCTTTTTCCCCTATTTTTTTATTTAGGGTTTTTCGAACCTCAATATTCCAACACAATCCAGTCTCCAATTTGTAAACTTTATTATTATTATTTTTTGACAATCTTAAGTCCAGCTTTATTTTATGCCTGTTTATTGCCAAAATATTTTAGTCCAATTTAGTTAAATCTTTAGTTCCGGCTTCTTCCTTTCCTGGTTCGAAGCCCTGCTTAGCTGTTAGAAATATTTTCTTTTTTTTTTTTTTTTCCTGTCCCTTTGTAATTTCGCTGCTCACTTTTCTTTTCTTAAAAATTCCATGTTACCTTAATCCTGGGGTACTTTTGTTTAGTTACATCGCCCAATTGTCCCAGTTCAGATGTTATCCACCTCTCCCTTCCCTCAGGCACAAATCTTAATCCAGCTGAGTCCTCCTCTTTGGGGTGGCCATTTTAAACCACCGCTGCAGTCATCTTCGGGGGGAAAAAGACCAAGTCCAGAAGGGGAGATGCGGCTCCCCTCACCCTGACTTGTGACTTCCCCTTACTCCACCGCCCCTCAAGGCAGCTTCAGCCCCTAATCATAATGACTGGGCTCTCCAACAAAAGAGCACGGACCATAGCCACAGAAAGATGCAATCTACAGTCTGTCAGCAAGGAGGCTCTGCCTTCTTCCCGAGAGGAAGTCTTGTTATGAGCATTGTATTTTCTCATTGTGGAACATGTTGTATTTTGTAACTTGGGAAAAAAGGGTCCTTTCTCCAGAATAGAAGGTGGTGCAACAACATATGTGGTTCAAGTGATAATAAGAACTACAATTCCTTCTCTTTACACCATCCCAGATTATTTTTTTTCAGAGTATTTTTTCCCAGGCTGGATTTCCACTGGACAGAGATTGCCCCTTCCTCCCCCAGAATGCATTCACACAACAATTTTAGATAATATACCAAATTCTCATGATATATTAACTGTACCTGGTCTATTTTATTTATTTTTGGTCTCCTGCAAATAATAAACAATTCCCAGTTCTCTATAAATCCCAAATTATATTAAATGTCTGCAAAGATACTGTTTTATGCATTATCACAACTCAATCCTTCAGAACCCAGTCTCCAAAGAAAAGGGCTTCTGCAACCAGGGGTGATATATTAGCTACTTAGATTACAATCTATAAACTTAGTCTCAGGAATAAGCTGTGTGGAATTCAATGCAATTTACTTGTGAATAGACATGTATAGCTTATGAGGCAAAAGCCTAGCTAGTCTTCTACAGCTCCAATATTATTTAGCGCAAACTTGCATTTTAAAATACTTTGGGAAGTGCTATATAGTGTTTCATTAAGTTTTCATCTCCAGAAACAATGGAATGCTACTCACCAACCAATCCCTGCTGTCAATCACACATGTAAAGACATCTTATCCCATACCTTTCTCTTTGAATGGAGTATGTATGATGGAAGCGCACAAAGACCCAAAGCTGTGATTGGTCAGAAATTCAGTGATTATTGGAATAAGTCCTTCTCGTCACAGTTCTCCCATGCAAGTAGAGAGGAAATGACGGGAAAATCTCACCTCCTAAATTTTTGCTGGTTAGGTAAGTGTTAATTTCATGGGGCGGGGAACAGCCAACTTTATTAGCTCCTGGCTGTATTAAATGTTTCCTTTTATCTCATTCTCACCCAGAAACTTTTCAACCACACCACAAGCCTGTGCAAGTCAGCTCCACCCTTTGGACTTTGGATCTCAAAAAATTAAACAAAGCAGAGGAATTATGGCCTATTCATTCATTATCTAAAAACACTGACCTTTTTTTCCTCCAGTATTTAGACTAGTTCCTTAAAAGAGCTGGAAAATTATAGTCATTGTTTGGCTTTGTTTGGGGGTACACCTTACCTCTATAAACTAGTTTATGATTTAGCACAATTGGACAGATAAGTAGAATTGTCCTTGCAAATCCCATAAAAAGTGCAATTTTCATATATCAGCCACCCACATGTCCTTTCTTCTATCTTTAGCACCTAAGTGCTACAGTAGTGCTAATAAAGGAATAGCCTAAAGATCTGTATACAGAGAACCTTGCAGCCACTCATAATTTCCCAGTGCCTATCACGCTGCCGCCATTACAACAACATTGTTCTGGTAAAGTGTATTTACTACTAGGCATTAATTATATGTTTTATTTAGGTTCCGGACAGCTCCCCTTTCAGAATTTGCTATTTAGAATCCTTAGCCAGCCTTCATAACAAATCATTTTGGGATGTTAAACTAAAAGATAGTAACTGATTTCAAAGAGGCAATGTAGGTCTTATGGCAAAAGGGTTTTTCCCCCCTTTTATTATATTGTTATAAATCTTGATACATTTTTTTTTCAAAACTATACTTGTACAGTATTGTTTTATAGTAATATATTGGTTAGATAAAGCTGAGTATTAGAAATAAAAAAGTACTTTATCAGTATTAATTACAATTTAGGATATGTATATTAAAGTTATGAAATTTGATTTTTTTCATACAAAGTTGAGGTTTGGAAGAAAAGGTTGATCACCTCAAAATGTTATATACACTGTAGGTTTTGGTTTTAAGCAGAATATTGAAGTCTCCATTATACACACAAATACACACACAAGGTTAAGAAAAAGAAAACCAGATCAGCAAATCATATTTAAGAATAAAGCACCACAAGGGCACATTTTAAACCAAGTTTCCCAGGTCCCAACAGTTGGGAGTTCACAGCATCCTGGATAATACAGGTAGTTCTTGACTTATGACCACAATTGAGCCCAAAATTTGTGTTGTTAAATGAGACATTTGTTAAGTGAGTTTTGGCCCATTTTACCACCTTTCTTGCCACAGTTGTTAAGTGAATCATTGCAGTTGATAAGTTAGCAGCCTAGATGTTAAGTGAATCTGTCTTCCTCACTGACTTTCCTTATCAGGAGGTCACAAAAAATGATCACATGACCTTGGGACACAGCAACGGTCATAAGTATGAGTCAGTTGCCAAGCATCTGAATTTTGATTATATGATCAGAGGGAATGCCTCAAAGTGAAAAACGGTCATAAGTCACATTTTTCAGTGCCACTGTAACTTTGAATGGTCATTAAATGAACTTGTAAATCGAGGATTCCTGCATATGGTTGCTAGTTTGTGCCTCAGTACTTGTACAAACACAAGTTGCTTAATTCCATTAAGGAAATCATGAAGTAATCAGTTATAACTTTTAGTTTTAGCTTTTTCTCTGGTAATATCACACTACTAACTAGAGCGTACAAAAAATTTGCTAGACGAATACTTGAATACAGCTCATCAGTCTGGAACCCACATTACGTATCTGATATTAACACAGTTGAGAAAGTCCAGAAATATTTCATAAGAAGAGTTCTCCACTCCTTTACTCATTGCAGAATACCTTATGCCCCCAGACTTGAAATTCTAGATCTAGAAAACCTAGAACTATGCCGCCTTCGGTCCGATCTAAGTATAGTATATAAAATCATACATTGCAATGTCCTACCTGTCAATAAATACTTCAACTTCAACCATAACACACAAGAGCAAAATAGATACAAACTCAAGGTTAATCGCACCAAACTTGTTTGCAGGAAATACGACTTCAGGAACAGAGTGGTCAATGTCTGGAATACTCTACCCGACTCTGTGGTTTCTTCCCCAAACCCCAAAAATTTTAACCTTAGAATGTCTACTATTGACCTCACTTCTTTCCAAAGAGGTCTATAGGGGGCGTGCATAAGCTCACAAACGTGCCTACTGTCCCTGTCCTATTGTTTCTTTTCATTTTTCTTATATGTATCCATTTCATGTATTCATAACTATGTTTATACTTATGCCTGTTATCTTATAATCGCTTGACAAATAAAATAAATAAAAAAAATATCAGAATCTATTTACAGAAGCTATATATAATAAACAGACAGCAAGGGTAATGATGGAGGGAGAACTTACAGATTTTATTAATATAAGGAAAGGCACAAGACAAGGATGCCCCCTATCTCCTTTGCTATTTGTGTTGACCTTGGAAGTGTTGAATAGAAATATTAGGGATAATAAAAGCATAAAAGGAATGAAAATTAAGAAGGAAGAATTTAAGCTACAAGCTTTTGCTGATGACTTAGCTTTTATTTTGGAAGATCCGCTAGAAACAGCTCCAAAGTTACTGGAAAGGATAGAGGCATATGGAGAGGTGGCTGGTTTGAAAATAAATAAAGACAAAACAAAGATTTTGACAAAGAATATGCTATTGAGACAGAGAGAAGAATTGGCAGATCTTTTGAAAATTCAAGTTACAAATAAGGTTAAGTATCTGGGGATATATTTGACAACAAGATGTAGCACATTAAAGGAGAATAATTATATTAAACTTAAACAACAGATAACTACAGATTTGAAGAAGTGGGAAAACTTGCAATTGTCATTAATAGGGAGAATTTCAACAATTAAGATGAATATCTTACCTAGAATTTTATTTTTGTTTCAAACAATACCAATTAGGCTTGGAAAAGACTATTTTGAAGATTTAAATAAAATTATGTTGAAGTTTATATGGCAAGGTAAAAAAGCGAGAATAAAGCTAAAGCTTTTGCAAGATGCTAGAATTAGAGGAGGTTTTGGTCTGCCTAATTGGGAATTGTATTATCAAGCTGCAAGTTTGATGTGGGTCAAAGAATGGATAACATTAAGGAAACATAGGTTGTTGACATTAGAAGGGCATGACTTGCTGTTGGGTTGGCATGCTTTTTTATGGTATAAGGGAACTAAAACACAGGGTTATTTTAGAAGACATTATGTACGGGAGTCTTTGTGGTTAAATTGGGAGAAGATAAAAAGACAATGTTATTTGAAAATTCCAGTTTGGTTATCGACCATTGAAGCATTTTCCTATCCTATAATCTACAAGAAGGAACAAACAGTTAGATATGGGGAACTTTTGGATGAAAAGGGTGAACTTAAATCGATCCAAAACTTAGAGGAACAAGGTATAAGGATGAATTGGTTTTCATATGCACAAATACACTCAAGGTATGATGAAGATTCTAAAATGGAGGGATTTTATGATAAACAGACTGATTTAGATAAGATCTTGATGGGTACTGATGAGAAGGTGATTAAAAAACTATATGGTTATTTACTGGGAATGAAATTAGAGGAAGAACAAGTCAAAGAAACTATGATTGTTTGGGGGAAGAATTTTGGATATGGGATTGATTTAGAGAAATGGCAGAAATTGTGGTCTCAAAATTATAAAATGACAATGTCAACAGCATATAAAGAAAACTTGTATAAGATGTTTTACAGGTGGCATTTTCCTCCGACAAGAATAGCAAGAATGTTTAAGAACAAATCTGAAAAATGCTGGAAATGTCATCAGATACCCGGCTCGTATTACCATATGTGGTGGACTTGTGAGGATGCTAGAAAATATTGGACTATAATTCGCATGTGGTTGGAAAAAATGACAAAGAAACATATAGATTTGAAACCAGAGATCTTCTTATTGGGAATTTTACCTGATATATATAGTAAAGATTTGAAATACCTGATTGTAAATGTATTAACAGCGGCCAGGATTGTATTTGCTAAAAATTGGAAGAATGAGAAAATACCATTACAGGAAGAAATTATTAAGAAAATATTGGAATGTGCTGAGATGAGTAGATTGACATTTGAAATTAGAGAGCAAGAGGATAAACAATTTTACGAAATTTGGGATCTTTTTTATAAATGGCTAGATGATAAAATATGATAATAGAATATTTAGAATGCTAGATAGTAAGGAATATCTTTATTTTGCTATTATTTTGCTATTTGCTATTATATTTATAAAGGATTTTTTAGGATTGATTTGATATGACTAGATGATTTGTTATAGAGTAAACTGGTTTAAAGTATTGTTAGCTCATTAAGCATGAATGATTAAAAATATAGTCAAAAACTTCTTTTTTAAGTGATATTAGGATATATAAGTTTGGATTGACAATATGAGTTGTTATGTAATGTAATTGTAATTTGAGACTACAGAATGAATGCACAAAAATGATGAACCAACTGACACACTGGATGTACATATAAGAGTTGATGTTTTTATGTTTTGTTTGTCTTGTTTGTTTGTAGAAAATTAATAAAAACTTTTTTCAAAAAAAAAAAAGAATCTATTTACAGACTCCTCACATCCCAGACATGAAGTGTTTCAACTCCTTCCCCCAGAGCACTGCACACCAGAACAACTAGACACAAGGACAGTTTTTTCCCCGAAAGCCATCCCTCTGCTAAACAATTCCCTCAACACTGTTCAACTATTACAAAGTCTGCACTACTAGTACTGTTAATCTTCTCATCACTCTTTATCACCCTTCCCCTCCCACTTGTGACTGTATGACTGTAACTTTGTATCCTTACAATCTATATTATCTATTTCCTAGTATGATTTGATTGCTTATTGTACACTATGACTATCATTAAGTGTTGTACCTTATAACTCTTGACAATTGTATCTTTTCTTTTATGTACACTGAGAGCATTTGCACCAAGACAAATTCCTTGTGTGTCCAACCACACTTGGCCAATAAAGAATTCTATTCTATTCTATTCTATTCTATTCTATTCTATTCTATTCTATTCTATTCTATCCAGGCACAGAGTTCTCACTGAAAAACCCTGGCTCTCCACCAGATTTTCCAAATTCAAGCTAACCTTGTAGAAGGGATAAAATACACTGTAAAAGCACTGCCCGTTTTCTAGAATTTTCTAGCTCTCAGTGGGATGTCTCTGCATCCAAACCCAGCAAAACTAGCCTGCCGTGATAGTACAGGCATTAAAAAACATACCTCTTGGAGGGCGGAACTGGTGTCGCAATGATATGGCATTCCATCTTGGAGATCTGAGATCGCAGCCGATATCTTTACTCCTGGATGGTCCAAGTGGATCTAAACCATCCTAAAGAGATGGTGAATGTAAAGAGTGCATCCTGCCGATCCCAGGGATATCCCAAAGTCCCTGGTAGATCCAGGAGAAACTCTTTTTGCCAACAGCAAAGAGGCAGCCATTAAAGCTGCTGAAGTTGGGACAGCTCCAAAATGAAAGAGAACAGAAAGAGAGAGTGTGCCGGTTTGGTGAGAACTTTTTCTTTATTTTAAGACTTGAAAGGACACCCTAAGGGAAAGAAAGAATCTGTAAAAGTTTTGGCAGAAGTGATTAAGCAGCAATTTTTAACAGGAATGTCAAAGTAATTTTTTTTTTCTTATTTCTGGATTTCCTACACATGATCTTATATTTTGAAACTGGACTGGTTTTCTTCTTCTTTTTATATATTCTTCTCTCTTTTTTGATTTTATAATATTTTAAGCCAGAGACTCCCTTTTAGTTATTTTTTAAATATCTTTTTCTTTTTTTCTTTTTTTAATTAATTCTTATTATATTTTGCTTGGAAAAGGAGGGGGAAAGTGAAAGCTAAAGAAACTTTGTAATACTGCCAACTAGAGGCTTGGAAATATTCTTCTTTTCTTTTGACCAGACAAAGCTGAGAAAGAACTGAGACTTCGTTTCAAGGACATTGCCTGCCTGATAAGATAGAGGGAAGAGCATGGGAAAGTATTATAACAAGTGCTCTTCTGGGTTTCTATCAACAGCTGGAGTCTGGTGTTGAAGCTTAGGAAAAGAAAAGGTGATAAGTCTTTGGAGAAGAGAGTTATAATATGGATAATCAAACAAAGTGCAGTGTGTCTTTTTATTCTTTTTAAGCTGCGCTACCCCTCCTCATCAGTTTACATTATTTTTTGCAATAGCTATTTGGATTTTTGGCTCTCTGGAACTTGTCTTTATTTTTTATTTTTTTTCTTGTCTTTGGAAGTTAAATTTCTATGTCTGCTTTTTATTTTAAAGGAAAAGTTTTGGTATTAATACTTCCCTTCCTTTTCTTTTTAAGGGAGTAGCCTTTTTCTTCTCTTTCCCTTCCTGGTATTTTTGTCTTTCCATCTACCTTCCATGTTGTTGTTTTTTCTTTTTGGTTTATTTTTATGCATACTTTTATATTTGAGACCTCTTAATTGGATTAAGGTATTGAAGAACCTGAAGAATTTTTCCTTTCTTTTTTAGCCTTTCTCTTCACTTTTTCATCTTTTTAGGACTTTACAACTTTTTCTTTTTTGCGTGTGTTCATGGTGTGTTTATGGTCTTTTCCTTCATTTTTGAATTTTTACTGACATCTAACCAACCAATTGGATTAAGGTATACAAGAACCTGAATAATTTTTTTCTTCTTTTTCTATTATTATTACTATTTGGCTTCTCTTTTCTTACTATTCTCCTACTTTTTTCCTATTATTTTTATTTAGAACTGCAATTGGTTATTTTACAACTGGATTAAGGTCCAGAAGAACCTGAAGATTTTGAACTTCTCAAAATGAGTAGGAAATTAACAGCTCCTGGTTCTTCAACTTCCACTTCTTCCTCTCCACCATCTGGAGGATAACGTTCAATACAGACAATATTAAGGCAAAAAAAAGAAAAAGAAAAAGAAAAAGTGACTCTGCAGATGATTATGCAAGGAATTCAAAATATTCAAACAAGATCAGAGAATATTGAAAAGAGAATAGAGAACATTGAACAAAAAACAGAGAACATTGAACAAAGAACAGGGAAAAACAATGAAAAAGTGGAGAACATCCAACAAATAATGATGAAGTATGATGAGAGACTCCAAAAATTGAAGAAGAGAAACAAAGAGACAAGAAGATTGGAGACATTGATAACAGATTAACTGTGGTTGAACAAGATAAAAGTGGTATGCTAAGATGGGAGATGGACAGATCAGAATTTTATCTTAGATTCCAAAACATAGAGGAAGAAAAAGGACAAAATCTAGCTGAGATAATGATAGAAATATTGGCTGAAGCTTTGGAAATAACTAAAGAGAAGATGATGGATGAAATAGATGAGGTTTATCAAGTCTTCACAAGATATGCGATGAGAAATAGCTTACCAAGAGAAGTTCACATCAGATTTACAAAGAAAGCCATTAAAACGCAAATATTGCAAGTGGCAAGAGAGAAAACATTGAAATACAAAGACAAGGAGATTGTGGTCTTGAAACAAGTACCCAGAAGAATGAGAGAGATGAGAAGGGAACACTGATTCTTGACCAAATTATTACTTAAAAAAGAGGTGAATTATAGATGGCTGATTCCAGAAGTTTTAATGTTTACATGGCAAAAACAGAGATATAGAATTGACTCAGTTGAGAAAGCTGAATCATTTTCCACAGATTTTTTCAGAGGGGAAGAGGAGGCAGAAAAAGAAATTTCACTAATTGAATTCCAAGAGGACTCCCAAATAATGATTGAAAAAAAAGAAGGTGCAGTAGGTGGAAAGGAGGAAGCCAAAGAACAATGTGAACCAAGATCTATGAGAGCTGTTAAACCTAATTACAAAATATAACCATGGAAGAGAAAAAATTGATTACAATTAATATAAATGGACAACTCAGCCGTTAAAAGAAGGAAAATCAGAGAATTAGAGAAAATAAAATTTGATATAATCTGCCTGCAAGAAGTACATATTAAAAAACAATATGAACAATTGTTGATACAGCCAAAATTAGGGAAAATATTCACTTCTTTGACACAATGTAAGAAAAGAGGAGTGGTTTTATATATTAAAGAAACCATCTCAGCGAAATTGATTTATACTAATGACGATGGAAGAATATTAATGGTGGAAATAACAGACAATAATATGAAAACACTCCTGATTGCAATTTATGCCCCAAACAACAAACAAGAAGAATTCTATAAAAAATTACATATGAAAATAGTTGAACTGGACTATGTTAATATAGCTATGATGGGAGATTTTAATGGAATTGTAGACAATAAACTGGACTACACAGCACAGAAAACAATAAAGCAAAATAGAAAGACTCTCTCTAAATCTTTTTTTAAAATGGTAGATGAAATAAACTTAAAAGATACATGGAGAGAAAGAAATGCTAAAACTAAACAATACACCTTCTACTCAAATAGACTTATCATGGTTCAGAATAGATATGATATGGATGTCAACAAAATTGTTAAGTAATATTGAAGAAATAAATATTGAAACAAGTACTTGGGCAGATCACAATCCAATGACAATTAAATGGAAAGGACAAAGAAGAAGATCTAGATAGACGTTAAATAATACTATTTTAAAGGGAAAAGACTTCACACAGTGGATGGAGAAAGAACTGGCCTTTTTCTTTGGAGAAAACAAAAAAGAAGATACATCAATCCAGAATGTATGGGATACAATGAAGGCATATGCCAGAGGCTTGATAATAGACTATACAAGGAAAAGAAATACCATGAAAAGATTAGCCTCTAAGGTATTAGAAGATGATTATAAAGGACTCAAAAAAGAGCTACAGAAAATGCCACAGAGAAAGGACATTAAGTTAAAAATGGATATAACCAAACATAAAATGGGTCTAATAAAAAAAGAAGAATTAGCACAAAAAATTAGAGGTGTCAAACAGAACTATTTTGAAGATGCAAATAAACCAAGTAGATAGTTAGCATATAAATTGCGAAAGGAGAAAGAATCAAGGTAAATATCACAATTAATAGATGACTAAGGCCAAGTTTGCTATGGTAGTAAAGAGAAGAAGGAAATTATTCGAGATTATTATGGGAAATTATACACACAAGAGAATATTTATGAGGAAAGAGTTGAACAGTATTTACAGAATGCTAATTTACCCCAGATATCTAAAGAGATTGAAACAATGTTAGAAAGCAATATAACGATGATGGAGTTAACTGAAGCACTCAAGAAGCAAAATAATGGAAAGGCACCAGGCCCAGATGGACTTCTGGCAGAATTTTACAAAACATTACAAGAATCATTGAATTTTCCACTGCTAGAAGTTATGAATGAAGTTATGTTACAGAAGAGGATACTTAAATCATGGTCAGAAGCTTATATCACACTTGTTCCAAAAGAGGAGACCGATCCATTACAAATCAAGAACTATAGACCTATTTCCCTACTAAACACATTTCCCTACTAAGCTATTTCCCTACTAAACTATTTCCCTTATAAACTCTTTTCTTCAATATTGGCAGAAAGACTTAAAAAATATTTAAATAATTTTATCCATCCTGACCAAAATGGATTTCTGCCAAAGAGACAAACCAAAGACAATATGAGAGTAATCTTGGACACTTTGGAATATTACGAGGCACATCCCAAAAAACAAATGACTTTGATATTTCCAGATGCACAGAAGGCATTTGATATTGTGAATTGGCAGGACTTCCAGTTTGAAGGGCTTCAGCGATAGGCAGGAATCCACGATTGTGCATTGTTTCTATCTGGGCTCACCGCTGGAGTGCCCCGAGCCAGCTGGTTTTGGGGATAAGCCACCCCTTAGAGGTGGTAAAGAGGGGGGAGACCACCAGCAGGGTCAAGGAGAGCCGCATCTCTCCTCCTCAGTTGGCCATTACTCCCTTTCCCGAAGACGGCAGCAGCGGTGGTCAGAAGTGGCCACCACAAAGAAGAACTCAACCGGAAAAGAACATGCAGGAGGAAGATAAGAAGTGAAAGTTTTGGCTGACTGGGTTAAATTGTAAAAGCAACAACCGAGGTACACTGGAATTTAAACTTACAAAAAATAACATTGCTCCCAAAGAAGAGTCGGAAGCAGCGAAGGAAAGTGAAAAGGGAAAGGTTTGGCTTTTTCTTCTTCTCTCTCCTTCCCTATACTGAAAACTAAGAGACTTAAATAAGATATAGAAAAAATCCACTTTGACATCAATAGGCAATTAAGCTGAAAATAAAACAAAATGCCAAAGGGATAATAAAGATTTCTGGATATTAAAAACTTTCTTTTTCATAAGCAGGAAGGGAAAGAAAAAGAATAAGGGCAGGATCTGGAAGAGGGAGGAGACTGCCTGGAATTAAAAAGAATCTAAAGTAAAACTTCAACAAGACTTCTAAAAGATACATTTTAACTGAAACTTTGCAACTAAATAGTAATCCCAGGAAGAGAAAGTGAAAAAAAAAGAGCAAAAAAGAAACAGCTTGCATGTATTTGGATTATTTGGTGATTTTTGGTTATTATATTTGAATGACTAAAATCAATTGGGTGGTTGTTTAAAAATTTATACAATGGCACCACTTCTGGATGAATTGAAAATGGAACTTAAAAAGTACAAAGAAGATGCACAAGAAGGGAAGGGTTCTTTTGGCTTCATTTTTCAATTCTTAGAAATGGATATTTGGAACTATGAGAAACAACAAGAAAAGACTGCAAAACAAGAAGACTGGGACAAAGAAGAAGCCATCTTTAATGAACAAGTAATTCTATGTGGGGAAGAAAAAGGAAAGGGGGAAAGAGAATGGAGAATTTAAGACTTAAAAAAACAACCAAAGAAAAGAAAAATAATTCAAAAAATAAGTGTAATACTGGAAAGCAACAGAAAAGGGGAATACAGAAGAGAGAAACAGAGGTAGAGAGACAAGGGGGTAAAAAGGGGAGAGAGAAGAAGAGAGGGAAGAAGGAAAGGAAAAGAAGTTACAAAGGACTGGAACAAGATACAGAGAAACAGGACCTATTTAGAGATAATGGGTGAAAATTTAACTGAAAAAGGGATTCTGTAAAGGTACATAAGATTGTATTGTTATATTAGTAATAGAAATAACTTTAGAAAATTGGAAACAATGTATGATTAAAATGAGGGATAAAATAGTTAGTGTAATTTAGTGAAATGTTTGTGAATAAAATAAAATAAATAAAATAAATAAGAAAATTGAATTAGGAAGGAATGGGAACATTTTAATTAGTCAATGTTTTATAAAATATAAGTGAAGAGGGGTGGGAATTAACTATGGAAAGTTTATAATTGTTCCCATAGAAGTATGATATTTAATTGAAAAGTAATGTTAAAGATGTTAAGACTTTAATGAATATTAATATTAATGATAGACTTGAATTGGAATGGAATGTTGTTTTAATTATATACATTTATAATTTTTTTCTTCTTTTTAAGAGTGTGTATTTTAAGAATGTACCAAGCAGAATCCAAATGGAAGTTATGTATTATATTGAATGTTACAACTTTAGGGAAAAGAAGGAGTCATACTCCAATCAGTAACTACAGAAGAAATTTTGTTTAATGAGAAAAGATAATAGATAATTGAAACGGGACAGACAAAAAATATACATACAATGATTTGAATTGACATGAGATCATTAAAATAAAATTGAGAAAATTAAAAGAGGGGAGAAGCTATGCAGAAAATGTAAAATAGTAATAAGATATGGAATAGAATATAAAAATGAGCATGAACCTGAATTTGTGTCTCTACGAAGAAATGTAACCCAGGATTATGCTACTTTCAAAAAAGTTGTTTTATTTGTATTTTTTTTTTCTCTTTGTGAAAACTCAAATAAAATTTACAAAAAAAAAAAGATAATGTGAATTGGCGATTCATGTTATTACTGCTGGAACAGATGGGCTTTGCTAGAAAATTTATTCAAGCAATAGAAGCTATATATAATAAGCAGACAGCAAAGGTAATGATAGAGGGAGAACTGACAGAATCTATGATATAAGAAAAGGAACAAGACAAGGGTGCCCACTATCACCTCTGTTATTTGTATTAACTTTGGAAGTGCTAAACAGAAATATTAGAAATGAAAAGACTATAAAGGGGATGAAAATTAAAAAGGAAGAATTTAAGTTGCAAGCATTTGCAGATGATCTGGTTTTTATCTTAGAAGACCCACTAGAAACAGCATCAAAATTGATAGAAAAGATAGAGACATATGGAAAGGTGGCTGGTTTGAAAATAAATAAAGATAGGACAAAGATCTTGACAAAGAATATGCTATCAAGACAAAAGGAAGAATTGGCAGACCTATTGAAAATTCAGGTCACGAATAAGATCAAGTACTTGTTTTCTTAATTACTCAGGCTTTTGTCTATAGGGAATCTTTAATACTTTTTATTTGATTCCTTTTCCTATGTAAGTTTGTTTTCTGGCTGGCCTGATGTTCCCCTTGGGCTTTTCCTGTTTTTTGTGACATTACTGCCTTTGTGAAATTCCCTTTCCACACCCCCAAAATTTTGTTCTATTACTAATTTATTTGATTATTTTTGTTAGTTTTTATTGTTTTTTTTATTTTTTGTTTTAAATATGGTTTTACATTGTGTAAATCACCTCAAGTTTCCATGGGTGAATAGGCGGCAATATAAATAAAATAAAATAAAATAAAATAATTAATTAATTAAGCCATTTGTTGTAAGTAAATAGATTTACTCTTATAGATTCTATACTTACAAAATCACAGGGCTGGAAGGGGCTTTGTAGATCTTCTAATCTAATAGAGTAGAAGTTGTTCCTTTTCTAATCACATTTCTTTCCCACTCTCATATTGCAAGACACTTTTGAAAGAGAGACAGAGGCAGTATATTGATGAAGATGCTCTTTTTTTAGTTGACACTATAACAAAACCTTCCCTATCACATCTTCATCTCTCTATGAAGAGGTAAGAAGGTTTTGTTTAATTCACAACAATTGTCCCTTTGGATTTAGACAGGGTATCAAACCTAGGGAACTTTTAAGATTTGTCGACTTCAACTCCCAGAATTCCCCAGCCAGCCAATTCTGGCAGTTGAAGTCCACAAGTTTTAAAGTTGCCAAGGTTGGACACCTCCCCTGATTTAGACCTATCAGTATATAATACTGTTGGACCTATCAGTATATAATGTTGGACCTATCAGTATATAATACTGTTGGAAGAAATGTCCATCTGGGTTCAGTTCCAACTTCCAAGTGGGAAGAAAGACACTGGAAACATGGTGATTGCTTGGAAAGATGGTTTAATAGTGAACAGGACCACATGCCTTGGAGCTCCTGGGTGAAAGGGAAGAGATGCTGAGAGTCCCTTGGTTTTATGCCCCCTCTGGGCTTTGAACGTGCTTCCTATTCCTGTGGCAAGAAATGTATCCTGATTGGTTGTCAGACTCCCGTGGGGCCATGCAGGAGTAGTTTGGTTGAATCTTGCTGGGTGATGCAACCTTGCCAGATGCCATGTGGTGAGATGGGTGGAGGGCTAATCCTATGATCCCATCACCCTGGTGCTGAAGGGTGGGGCAGGTCAGGGAGCTGCAGGGAGCCGCTTTGTCTTTAAAGACATGTTTCTCCTTTTCTCATCCAGGGAAATATAATATTCTGCCTTTTTAATATTTCCTAGAATATTTCATTCTTCTAGGAGAGGGGTGGGTGCTAACCTTCTATAATACCTCTCAGTAATCTCTCTCCTAGGCTTCTGGGGGATTTTCTATCTGGCTAAGGTGCCAGGGCTACCCTTTGACCCACTTCATTATATTGTAATGGATGGGAAAGCTCTATGAGTAACCTCATCTCTCATGAAGCTGCCTTCAGTTCCATAGCCAAAGCTGTACTTCTTACTCTGTGCTTGGCATCAGGCTGCTCCATTCCTTTGAAGCACCCTGAAATTAAATATTATGAGTACTATACTTTCTGCACAAAATATTTTCGATGTAGTATGTGACATAAACTCAAATCAATTTAGTTTATCTCAGTTATGGACCTCTTCCCACAACATGCTGCTGCTCAGTGTTTGCTTAATGTCTGGTTCCTGTAAGAGAAAAAAAGGAAGGTGGGCTTTCTCCAAGATAGCTCTCACCCTACAGTGACCCAGAGGTGTCCTTGGTTTTATCAGTTTGACTGCCCCCCCCCCAAAAAAAAATCACAATGGCATGTGACTACATAATCAAAGTTCTGCCTCTTTTCTATGTGGCACGCATAAATTAACATTTTCATTCCATCACCCCCATCACCACAGGTGCCTTGCTTCCAGCATTCCAGCAGGCACTAAAAACCAATGTTCTTCAGCAGGCTTTAGATTCTAGCAAAAGAACAATAGGTGATTTTTAATTGCGTTTATTACTTTCAGATATGCTCTTTTTATGCTTTAATTGTTTTAATGAGGGTTCGTGTTGGATTATTTTTGTAGATGTTGTGCTTTATGAATGGCTTTATTGCCCAATGCAAGAGGTAACTGATTGGGGCAATGTGGAAATGATGCAAAATAAACAAATTAATACTGTACATAAACTGTACCATTACCAGTGCATCACATCAGAGAGATCCCACCACAGACTATATCATGCCAGAAAAAAAAGATTATATAAATTCAATCCTATTCCTGAATATTATCATATGAAGAATTACAATAATTGAAATATGGAAAAAACAAAGCTAGAAAAACATTCCACTGGCCACAATTATCTGCTAATATAAACTTTCACCTTTTGTTCTCCTCAACCTCTATGAAGACCACTACTGCTTGTTTTTTGGTTATATTTGCATCAACTCATAATTTACCAATCATAGTTTGTGTTTTTTGTAAACCCAACTGGACTGGTTATGGTTCAATGTCTTTTGATCCCAAATCTTGGTTAACTGAAATATAGATAGTTGTGTCTTATGAGCACAATTCTGAGGATTATGCTTCTCACCCAAGATTCTATCACATGTGCAATTCTCAATGTATATGATTAAAGAACCTAGATTTTCATTACTGAAGACTACACTTCAACACAAATGGGGTTCAAAAGCAGGGCAATAATGCAAAGTAGTTATGGCTTGGATTTTTATTCTCCCACACTTTTTGGACAGGTATTTTTGCATTGAGACAGTTAAAATTAAGGTAGGTTTTCCATTATTTTGTGTGTATGGTACTGCTTCGCTCAAAAAAACAAAACAATTGTCACTGAAATTCAACAGTGCAATTTAAGAAAATCCTGGGAGTCCCAAAATAGGATATGTGATGCTTATGCCGATCTACAGTTGCAGTTCATCAGCTCATGCTTTCAGTGGAAGTGGTGGGTTCAGTTTCTTAAGCTTCCTAAATTAGTGCTATTTCAGTTCCCAGAGTCTGGAGACAGCAATAGTGTGGTCTCTTCAGATAATGCAACTGAGTCTCCTTGAAAAGCTACTGCATGCAGAAGGCCAGTTTGCATATATTTTTCATGATTTTGAATGGACATTCCTTTGATTAAAAAATGAAATAAGCAAACACTTCTTTTCTCTTGTAGTACCTCTCATGTTTGCTCTTACTGTGATGTTCAAATCCCCAAGGGATTCTTTTTAAAATTAATAAAATAAATATAAGAAACTCTTGTGTTTTATCTGTTCTCACCTACACCATTTTCACTGAAGGCTTTACTCTTTGTTATTGCCACCAAAACAAATGAAATCTTTTTATGTGTAAAAATTCACCAGTGTCTCATTTGCTTAATAATAGTTGCAAATATCTGAGGACAAAACAAAGCTAAGGGTGTCACATATTGATTTAGCTGCTCCTTGTCTCTTATGTTAGGTATTTTTGTTTGGAAAAGCAGAAGTCACTTATACAGAGCAATTTTAAGCAACCCATCCACTCCACATTCTATTTATATAGTCCTTTGCCCAATCTGCTGAGTGGACAATAAGTGGTGCAATCATTTATATAGTTTTTGTGGGGCATATACTATACTGTATATTTTTAAAAAACCTAACGTAGGCAAATTTGCTCATAAGCAAACTAAAATATTAAAGGGTTTGAACTGAGACAGCTTCTGCATGAAGAGGTCTCCAGACTAATTGATTCATGCATACAAGAAAGAGATTCTTTGTTTCAATTTCTGTTCTATTCCCTTTTAAAATATTTATTTTTTCAAATTTAAAGTATGTTGCAATTTAATGTCTTAGCTGGAGCAAGTTATATTTATTGCATATCTCAATGCTGTTGGTAGAATACATTCTTTATTTCGAAACCAAAAGTCAAACCTTAGAAAACAGAAAGAAAAAGGGAAAATGATACTCACACAGGGAAAAAATGAAACGATTTGCAGTTTAAATATAAAAATCATATTTATATTTCATTAGACTGTAGCATGCTAGTAGGTTTTACAAGTAGTCCAATGTAGAATATAATAAGTTGATGTATTTCAGTGTAAAAATGGTAAGAAGTGAATTCCAAAAAACTGGTTGAAATAACATATTGAAATTGGTTGACATATTTTATATTCTGATGAAAGCTTTTCATTCTGATAATATGCAGACAGCTGATGTTATCCAGACATCTGAGTTATAACAAATATTAATAGGCAACCTAGTCAAATAAATATCTTTGGGTAGATGATGTATTTCCAATCCATAAAAAGCAGAGCAGCTTATAAGGAGAAGAAATAGCACTTGTGAGCATTGCATGATAGGAAAATGACTTGGAGTTAAGACTGTAGGACAAGTATTTGCTGGGTCAGAAAACTAATCTCTTATCTTCGTGTCAATCTCCTGGCAAATACCAAGATGAAAGACAATGTATAAAGATGCACATTGTATCAGCTATTTATCTAAATGTGTTATATTTACATCAGAAAACTGGATATGAGAAGGAATGAGTTTACATGGGTATTATTCAATTGTCCTGCCAGTCAATGTGAGTGAAATTAGGGGAAGCCCAATGGAGGGTTAGGAAAATTGGTTTATTCCAAATTTTGTGTTTCACGTATTAAACTGCCCCCAAAGACTGATACCCAGGCACTAGTTATTATATTTAAACATATTAATCTCATACTAGTGAATGCATTTCTTCCTCCCAATGCTATTAAAGCACAATTTAATTATTATTGCTGCTCTTTGAAGACCTATTTGGACAACTTGATAATGGGCTATCGGGAAACTCACTTAACAGGAAGTAGTGATTTTAATGCTAGACTAGAAATGAATGAAATGGAAATTCCAGCAATATTCACCTCCCTAGTACAACAATCTAAAAATCAAAGTGCAATTGGACCAGATTTAATTAGACTCTCATATTTATATATGGGGGGATGTATAAAGGCAAAAAACTCAGGAGAGCATATCTACTACATGGGTACCCCAGTGAATACCTTAGACCAGGGGTGTCAAACTCTATTTGTGCCACATCAGAGTTGCGTTTGACTTTGGGGGGCTGGAGTGGGTGTGGTTGGGCATGGCCAGTTTGACATCACTCATGTTGGCACCTGTGGTGGCTCAAGTGCTCTGCCAGAGAAAACAGGCACCCTAGCTCTGTTTCGTCTGTGATGGCCTCCCGCAACCCTCTGTCAATGAAAACAGAGCTTGGGAGAGCCATATGCTTTTTTCACTGACAGAGTCACTGCAAGCCACTCTTTTGCTGTTTTCAGGTGGCCCCGCAGACCAGATCTTTGCACCCTGTGGACCAGATCTGGCCCTAGGTCTTGAGTTTGACACCTCTGCCTTAGACTGTTTGGATATTGCATCCATGATTACATTTAGGGCAGGGGTGTGTGGAAAGGGAATTTCACGAAGGCAGTAGTGTCACAAAAAACAGGAAAAGCCCAAGGTGAACATCAGGTCAGCCAGAAGACAAACTTACATAGGAAAAGGAATCAAATAAAAAGTATTAAAGAATCCCTATAGGAAAAAGCCTAAGTAATTAAGAAAACTAGACAAATAGGAAAAGGAAACAAAGGATAATTTAGAAAACCCTTACAAACACAGGACATACCAAATAAGCAAAACAGACAAAAGACACAAAATATAAATTACAAAAGGGACAGACAGGAGATTGCCACCGAACAAATATGAAAAACTATCTTAAAGCTAAAAGAGATTACAGAAAACCAATAATACAATCTGGCCATCCCGCGGAGTTTTCCCTCCGGCAGAAATAAAGACAAACTCAAACAGGATTTGAAATATTAGGCACAAATACAAACACTCACACAAAATCAACTTACAAAGGGAGAAAAGGGTATAAAAAACCAGGGATTTACCATAAGAAGCTAGCTAGCCCAGGAACGCAGACTTCTCACTGTTCTCCACCTTCCTGAAAAATAAAAAGATCCAGCTTTCAAGCAATTGTCCGTATCCTTGTGCCAGAGCTCTCCCAGCAGGAAAATTGAATCCTAGAAAGAAAGGCATTTTGACACCTTTCAACAGGTGGGATTCAAATTTTTTAACAACTGGTTCTGTGGGCGTGGCTTCGGTGGTGGGCATGGCTTGGTGGTCATGTGACTGGGTGGACATGGCTTGGTGGTCATGTTATTGGCTGGATGTGGCCAACTCAATATTACTCACATTGAGGCACACATCTCCTCACCTGGCCTCTCATGACTGTGGGGATGTTGCAAGCCGTAAGTGTGAAAAATGGTCATAAGTCACTTTTTTCAGTGCCATTGTAACTTTGAATGGTCACTCCACACCTCAAAGTACTTGCAAAGGATGGGAAAAAAGCTCCAGAGACATTCCTGAGACAGGAAGTCTAGTCCTGCCAAGAATGTAATAAGGGTTAACGGAGAGGCAGTTTCTGTAAGCAACACCAGAATGTTTCCTTCCTGCCTTCCTTACAGGATTAGGCCAATAATTTCTTCTAACAACCAGTTCTCTGAATGGCTTAGAATGTTAACAACCAGTTCTCGCAGATAGGTGCAAACTGGAAGAATCTCACCCCTGATTTAGCGTGAATTGTTGCTTAAGAGTCATTTACTTGTGATGCTAAGCTTCAACTCAGAGAACAGGATTTATATATCAAGGGTAAACTGAAACTGGGTATTAAGGAGGAGATTTAACTCAAACAATAAGATGAGTAGAATAAAGTAAAAATATCCTTAAAAGATACAGGTAAAGGTTTCTCCTGCCAGTCGTATCCATCCCAAGGGACTGTGCTCATCTCAATTTCCTAGCTGAGGAAGCCAGCATTGTCCAAAGACTCTTCCATGGTCATATACCTGCCTAACTATATGCAAAAAGTGCAGTTATCTTCCCATAAAAATGGTATCTATTTAATACTTGCATTTATATGCTTGCAAACTGCTAGGTTGGCAGGAGCCAGGGTAAATAACGGAAGCTCACTCCATCATGCAGTATTTAAGTCTCAAACTGCCAACCTCCTAGTCAACAAGCCCAGTGTCTTAGTGGCTCACTCCAATAATACCGCAATTGGGTTGTTAATTACTATCAAATACTTACATCTGATGCTGAGAATAAAAACCTGGCTCAGAAACCTTGATTTCTTACAAAACTTTGGTACAAGAACTTCATTCTGTACAGCCTTAAAATCGAACATAAAAGAAAATAACAAACCAATATGTTCTCACTAATCAACGGTTTTATTCAGATTCTGATAAGGCCTAAAAAACAGATGCTAATTATCTTTCAGGTCTAAATTCCTGTTAACTAAACAAATGAGGAATTTAAAATGAAAAAAAGGAAATGGAAAAAAAAAAAGATCGACTATTGAAAGCTGCTGAATCAAAACACATTTCCAGATTTTGGAGATTAGTATCTTCATCTCTCTGGGACTTGCTTTGGAATGTCATAGCCCAGCTATGAAATAGAAAGAGTATTTTCATGCCTTATATGCACACAAGCTTGGTCCTATAGTCTCTTCGGAAAGAGATTTTGGAGTCCTGCTCCTTTTCTCTCCTATTTTGATATTGTTTCATTAATCAATTAACAGCTGGAAAAGCACTAGGGCAGATGACCTAATTCCCCTAGAGCGGATTAAAAATAATCTGGATTTGCAGGCTTCAATCTTAATGTCCTTTATATAGATAGCACAGCCATTTATATAAGACAAGAGGGTGGGCTAGAATAATCTTTTAGAAGGGAAAGAACAAAGTGGCTAATTACTGCCTGGTTTTGTTAAACTCTAGTTAAGACCTGTATGATACCTACACTAGAAGTCCACAAACTGTTTGGAGTTGCAGAGTATTTTAACCCAAGAGCAAGCATTTGTGCTGTGAATTGTGTTATAAGATTTCTAGTGGAATAACATACATTGCAACTTAAGTTTGAATTATATGCTGCATTTAATGTTTTCAAAAAGGTTTTTTAGTATGTTTCAGTAGTAAAACTATAGGGCAGAGTTGGAGCCACATCAACTGACTGTTTTTTACTTTCTCTTATTGATAAGATACTTTAGGATTAGTATTTTCATATATTATAAGATGTAACATTGTTGGTTACAAATTTGACTGTTTAAAGAAAAGAGGTAAAACCAGAATGTTTGTTGTCCCGTTGGTCTGTAATTTCTGTATTCATCCAGACTGAAAACATGAGAAAATAGAATTTAATCCCCTTAAATTGCAAATAAATATATCCTAGTGGAGTAATATACAGATAGTGCATTTCATCACATATATCTCTGAATGTGTTTTTTAAACTAGGAACAATATTTATACAGGTAGCCCTCAATTTATAAGAGCTCATTTAGTGACCATTCAAAGTTACAATGGCACGAAAAATGTGACTTATGACTATTTTTCAAAGTTATGACCTTTGCAGCATCCCCATGATCATGTGATCAAAATGATGCTTGGCAACTGGTTCATTTTTATGACCATTGCTGTGTTCCAAGGTCATGTGATTACCTTTTGCAACCTTCTGACAAGGAAGTCAGTCTTGCAATCTGGGAAGCCAGATTCTCTTAACAACTAAGTTACTAACTTATCAACTGCAATGTTTCATTTAACAACTGTATCAAGAAAAGCCATAAAATGGGGCAAAATTCACTTAAACAATGTTTTATTTGGGGAAAACTGCACCCATAGTAAATCATTGTTTGCGTAACCAGCATTGATTCACTTAACAACAGTGGTGATTTGCTTAAGGAGCACCACAAAAGGGTTCTAAAATTGAGTAGTTCATGTGACCAACTCATTTTATACTGTCACAAGTTACAAACATCAAGGGCAGGTTCAAATACAGGACTACCTGTACAATCCAGGTTCTTATAAAAAGGTTTTTCAGGCAGGAAATCATGTCTCAAATGCAGCACTTTAATTAAAGCAAATTGAAAATGACAGAGTCCAACTTGGCTACGCATAATTAATTTTTGGCTTAAGAAAAGCTTCTTCTGACATGACCAGGCCCCCTGATCACTTCCTGGCTTCCAATATTGGAGAATAGAATGATTTGCATTGGATTTGTCCCATAGATACTTCTGTGGATGTCATATGGTAAAGCTAAAGTACTGCTAAGACAGAAGATAATTGCTATTGACATAGAGATAGAGCATAATAGAATCACTGCAGATGTAATAATTGGAAAAGGGATGTTGAAGCCCCTGGTGACAAAATATTTGGAACATCTTTCTCGAGCAAAATAGCACAGAGCATTTACCTTGGCTCAGTTTAATATCCTTTCCTCAGCATTTATGGAAGATAGGTATGTAAAAAAATACACTATACAAAAGACTTTGCCCTGGTGAAGTACATATAATTGAAGTGTGGGTGGCTCACATTCTTCTATATAGTTCCTTTTATAAGGACTTTTGCAATACTTTTGTTATATCCTGTAGTTTGCAAAATCTCTGATGGCTCAGATGATTTTTCTGTTAGCCATTTACTTGTGATTCAAGAATTATGCAGCAAGTGATAAGATTTTGTCTGGCTGTTTCTAATGGTTGAGCAGCAGCATTTAGAGACGAATGAAGTGTACATAAATAGAATAACGATTCATATGCTTATTAAGAGTTATGTTATCTAATTTTCTCTGACTCTAAATTTTACATTGTGCTTGTGCTGTGTGTTGAGCATGAGAACTGGAGTATCGATCAGTGGCATTAATACAACTGAATTATTAATAATAAAAATGTCCATCTACCTCTTTCCTCCTTGCCACTCTCATTTACTGCCTCTGTTGAACCACAAATAAACCAACAACTTTGTAACTAAGCAAGTTGTAAGAACTGAGTCAGCAGTTCAGTGAGATATGCACACCCCAAACATAGGTGTTCAAAACCACTTTGGTAAAGTACCAGGCTAGAAACCAGGAGATGTGAGTTCTAGGCCTGATTTGGGCACAAAATCTTGGGCCAGTCACTCCCAGTCTTAGGAACAGGCAATGGCAAACCACTTCCATAAAAACTTGGCAAGAAAACTCCAATTGTCCAGGCAATTGTTTGGAATCAAAAACTGACTTGAAAGCACATGCATACAAAAACCATGGAGTAACCCAAAACAACCATTGTTAGACATCAGGTAAACATGTGCAAACATAGGTACTATGCATTAGCATGTTAGAATGTTGCATGAACCAAGCCATCATAGTAAGCTTTTGTTTTGATTTGGTAGTACTCTTGTTTTGATTTGGTAGTACTCTTTTTATTAAAATTTTTATTAGTTTGTATAATATGGCATACAAAGAGAATACAAAAGTAAATAGTAGGGAAGTTAGGAGAAGGAAAAGGGAAGTGGACAGTGGGGGAAAGCAAGGGGGGAAAAAGGCATTGACTTCTGACTCTTTTGATGCAATAAAATAAGGCATTAACATCTAAGCTCAACTTTTTACTTTTGCATAATAATATAAACTAGCCATTTCTATAACAACAAATCTATCTAATTGGTAAAACCCCAAATCAAAGGTTTTTTTTTTTTCTACCTCAAGCACAAAGTCCAGAAGCGGTTTCCAGGTAGGAAAAAAATGTATTTTTTTCTTTCATCGGAACAGTCAATTTAGTCATCTCTGCTAACTCTACCAGTTTTTACAGTCATCCACCCACTGTGGGGATTGAGGTGACCTTCCATTTATTTCTGTTATAAAATAGTCTTGCAGTCAACATATATAACATTAGAGTTCCCCCCAAAGAATTCCAAGTCTTTTTCCATTAAACCCAAAAGAAAAGTCTGTTTTTTTTCTATATTCTATATCTCTTTCTATATTGATACTACTTTTGATCTTATTTAATTAATTTATTAAATTTGTTTGCCACCCATCTCTCCATGAAGTGATTTTTAACCAAATGGATGATCCTGTTTAGCATGTTGCATTTTTATTGCTATTGTCATTCCAACATGGATTTTTCAGTCATTAGTGAGTTGTTACATCAAATGTAGCTCTGATTTTTTTAAACCAAAATTTATTGACTAAGCTACAATAGCTAGCTTCACATATCCAGCTTTACACATTTTGGTTCACACCTCACACTATCTCACAAAATCTTCCAACACTATCTTGAAAATACCCCAGGCTGAAGGATGGTGTTTGGATTCACATATTATACTCAACTGAAATAAAATAGCCCGTGTGATATGTGAATCCAGCCATAATGTCTCGACCTATGTGAATAGCCAGTGTGATATGTGAATCCAGCCATAATGCCTTGACCTAGCCTACCTCAGAAGTTCTTCAAGGGTGTGTGTTTAGGTTTATGTATCTCATTAAGCCATAAAAAGATTGGTTTTGGGGATTTCAGATGTGTGAATCAGCCAATGAGCGTTACAAAGTACAGCTTGTACTATTATGCTGTATATCTCTAGTCAGTTCTGGTTTATTCAACAAACCAGAGTTAAGCAAGCTGTAGAGTAGTTTATCTGTGAACCCAGTCTGAAAAAACAACCATATAGACCACCTGAGTTTTTTGAAATAAAGGCAGTATTTTTTTTTGTCTGCATATACTTTTCATAACTATCCTGACATTGTCAACTTTGTTTTCATATTTTGAATATTTGAATATCATTTCTCTCGTGCTGGTTAATGACTGCAATAAAGTAATTTATTATTTACATTTATCTTTGAAATAATAGGCCTTCTTGTGCCCTAATGCGTTTCTATGTGCACCAATTTGCCAGGCTTCCCACATCACCTGATTTTAATTATTTAACATTCTTTGCATTGAAAATCAATAAATGGGAATGTAGCATGCTTCCAAGCAAAACATTAAATTCAAGCTTCTATCCTTCCTAATGATGCCTGTGGGGTCCAAACAGACTTGAGTGACATATTTTACAAATAAAAATTGTGGTGAGCAGCAGCAAGTGTTTTGTCTGAAAGTGGTCTGCCAAGGAAGGGCAAATGTATTGGGAGCACACTGGGTAGCAGCAGCCCCATTCTGCTATTTGAGAAATGGGTGTTTTATGATAGGCCAAGCTCAGCAAAGGGTAGCCATTTTGTAGGCATGTCCATTGCATGCTCTCAACATTCCATTTTTCAGTTACAGGAACTGGGCAGGGTTAATCTAGTGAAGGGAAGGACCAGGGGAGACATGATAGCAGTCTTCCAATATTTGAGGGGCTGCTACAAAGAAGAAGGGGTTAAGCTATTTTCCAAAGTACCTGAAGGCCAGACAAGGAATAATGGATGGAAATTGATCAAAGAGAGATTCAACCTAGAAATAAGGAGAAATTTTCTGATGGTGAGAACAATCAAGCAATGGAACAGCTTGCCCTCAGAAATTGTGGGAGCGCCATCACTTGAGACTTTCAAGAAGAGATTGGACTGCCATCTGTCAGAAATGGTGTAGCGTCTCCCGCTTGGGCAGGGGGTTGGACTCGATGACCTACAAGGTCCCTTCCAACTCTGTTAATTTGTTTCCAAATCTGCCCTTTAGCCCCCAAAGTGAGTGGAGCATCCCTCATTTCTTAGATTGGGGATCACAGAAGAGCAAATAATGTAAACATTTTGGATATAAAGATGTGTAACAAACATAAAGATGATTTTATATGTATTTTATTCTTTGATTGGGTGCCTCCCAGAGTTGTTTGAAAGGTGAACAGCCATATCAACGTTTTAAATAAATAAACTTAAATCATTATCTTACAGGATCACATTGTGTTTTGCAGAGCTGAGGAGCCCCTTTCTCTTCCAGTGGGAATGTTTGCTTGCTGGAACTAGGAATCCTAAATCTGTGAATTTTCCCAAGCTTTTCTTAATGGGGCAGGCACCAAATAGCAGCTGTGGGTGGAGTAGGAAGCTTTTCCTCTTTGTGGTTATCAGACAGAGCTAAGTTTAGCCTCTGTTTACAATTCTCCAACACTGCCTGTAGTTTAGATGGGAAGAGGGTTTGGCTGCTGCTTCTTTTTAAAAATCTCTTTCCCAATAAATAATACTTGCAGGCTTGAAAAGAGCATAGGCTGGCACTTTAGACAAGAGGAAAGGAATGTTTGGCATAAATAAGGCATGTTTGGCATAAATAAAGCCAAAATAGGATTGGAATTTAAAACAAGGGACCCCGCCTTTCAACTTTTCCCACTTCTCAAGTTCACCTTCTGCTGCTGAACTTTCCTGGCTTGTTATCTTCAGTATAACGAAGTATGTAGTCTCAGATTCCTTTATTGCCATCTATTTGCTTTATCAATGAGAGATCAACTCATAGTCTTCTCTACGTGTAAAGCTGAAAAAAGGAGCTGGGTCAATGGTGGGATTCAAAAAGAATTACTACCTGTTCTGTGGGTGTGACTTGGTGGGAATGGCAGGGGAAGGATACTGCAAAATCTCCATTCCCTCTCCACCCTACTAACCTACTTTCCAGCGCTGTTCTCCTGTGCAGGGCAATAAAAGAAGACCCAACCAATCAGCTGGGACTTGGGAGGCAGAGAATAGATGGGGGCGGGGCCAGTCAGAGGTGGAATTTGCCGCTTCTTTGAACTATTCAAAATTTCCACTACCAGTTCTCCAGAATTGGTCAGAACCTGCTGAATACCTCCTCTGAGCTGGGTCCATTTTTAGCCAGAAATTTTCAACCTGGAGTTTTTCAACATGCAGGACTCACGTAATTTGATAGAATTTCTGGCTTGAAAGTTTCCCTCTCTATCAAAATAACTTCATGCATGAGGCCAGCTGCTTCTTGGACATACTGTACCCTACTCCACTCCAGTATGTCCATTACTCTCCTGACAATTTGACATCAGATGATAATTACCATAATAAAAAAGGTTAAAGCATATTTTCTCCATGAGTATTTACAGGGGGACAGAGAGGGAAAGACAATTGACTATCATGGACATCATGACATTGTGGAAATGATGTGATTTGAATTGAAGATTACATTGCATTACACAACTATTGCATCAATAACACAATCAAACATTAGTATAACAAAATGTGCTACTTTTTTAAAGCTTCTTTTCACTTTCTAAATTAGGGAAACAACGTAAAACTAGGTGATAAGCTCACCTATCTACATGTTCTTAATGCATTTTTTAATTTGTGTCCAAATCTGTTGTATTTATTTCTTCTTTTCAGCCTTATTATTTATAAGATAAACATTTTCCATTTCCTCTAAGAGCATAGATAGCATTTCTTCTTTCATTTCACTACCCACACCCCATGAAATAAGTTGAATTGAAAGATAGTGGCCAGCCTAGTATATATGTTTCTGCAAATTCTAAACTGAGGAGAAAAAAGGAAATGTCTTCTCATAAAATTTAAAAAGGAACTAAAAATGGAAACGTTCCAAGCTAATATATCTGCATATCCATAATCTGTCATATTTTAGATATATAAAGAAGTAAGATATATTGTTCTATTCAGGTTTAGAAAAATAATGGTTTAGAAAAATAAAGCAAAATGATCTTATTTTATAAAGCTCAGCAAATAATAAACATATTAAGACCACAAAAAGGACTTTTTCAACAGCACCCTGACATTGTAGCTGTACATTCTTATATCTTGCTAAAGCCATATTAGCGTAATTAAAAATTAGACTCAGCAGATTTTGAAGTTTTCCAATTTAATGTATGTTGTTTCTGAACACAAATGTACAGTATAGCTGGTTGCAGGTCAGTTAAAAGCTCTATAGATCCAAGGAGACTTAATTAAGCCACAATGAATGAACTTGAATCATTACAACCTGCTTGGCAGTGACACAGACATACATAACCCTTTCACCAGAAGAAGAGTGCATAGAATTTGCATGCTCACCTTTGACAACAAAGCAGCCTTTACTTCAAGGCCTAGTGCAAAGCACAAAGACATAAAACAAATGGACACAACCACATAACCTTTTCACTACTCAACTCTGCACAGACATCTCATTATAGTAAATAATGCTGCTTCTTATTGAAAAAGGCAGTTAAAGAGGGGGTGAATACTGATAGAAGGCCATGCAGATCATGTGCCAAAAGAAGGCAAAGCTAATATATGTTACTTTCAATAGCCAGTCTCCAAGAAATTCATCTGATGGCTTCCAGGAAGGAAAGTAGAATTTAAAACCCATATTTTGCTTATGGAATGCTAATTAGTGTTTTGTCGGGCCATCTGCTGGGCGCAAGGTGGGTGGCTTGGAGAGTGGTTCAAAAACGTCAAAATGGAAGCCACAGTTATGCAATCCAATTTTAATATGTGTTACAGCAAGTCTTCAATCACATAATCACGGCCATCTTGATTGATTTGACATTACTGTCTCCCCTGTCACCCCAGGGGTGGGATTCAACTTTTTAACAATCTTTTCTATGGCCATATGACGGGGTGGGCATGAATTGTTTTTTGCAGCAACCCCCCCCCCTTTTTTTTTTTGCCTCCTGGATCTCAGGGAAGCCTCCTGGTGGGACATTTTTTCTCCCAGAAGGCTTCCCTGGGGCCCAGGAAGGCAAAAAAAATGGAGTGCGGGGGGTGCAGGGAAGCCTCCTGGGCGAAGCAGTAAGACAGCGAGGGGGATCCCGGCACAGCTGATCATCGGAACGGCTGATTGTCAGGAGAGGGAGAAAGGACTGACTGGGCAGGGGAAAATACAGTCAGTGATGTTGGCATGCACATGATGTCACGCATGCACGATAAGGACTGACTGGGTGGGGAGGGGAGGGGGCAGCACAATTTGCCAGTTCTTCAAACTGCGCAGAATCATAACAATTGGTTCTATAGAACCGGTCCAAACCGGTAGAATCCCACCCCTGCTCTGCCCCCCTGCTGATACTATTTCATTTAATCCTAACGTGATTTGCTTCGATCTAGTTAAATCTTTTATGGAATGAAAACCATGCTTTACCATGAAAACCATGGTAGTGCTTCCCAAACTGTTTCCTTCATTATCTAAACCAATGTTTCTCAATCAATTGGAAACATAAAGATATGTGGACTTCAACTCCCAGAATTCCCCAGCTAGCCATGCTGGGAATTCTGGGAGTTGAAGTCCACACATTTTTAAACTTGCAGAAGTTAAGAAACATTGAATTCTGAATCACTTATTAGAATGTCCTATCAAACTTTGAGGACTGGTCTAAGTTTCTTCCTTTAGCATTGTCACAATTTTAAATGATCACCCAACAAATGGTCATAACTTGAGAACTTCCTCTATTATAAAAACAATATCACTGAATGATCATTATGTCATTTCAATAAATTACCATTGGTACCTTCATTGATTTTTTTAAATAGGAATACTTTGGGAGAGTTTTGAATATACTGTATTTTAATACATCTGGCAATTTTAAAATCTATTTGGGTGTCCCTGTTGTGATGGGTAGCAGATTTGTGTGTTGCTACTCAAACAAAAATTATTTTTATCAGTTTTTGGGTAATTTATATACAGGTTTGGGAAGCACTGGCTTAGAATTATAGGGGTATATAGTCAATGGTGTTTTACTCAACCAATTATAATCAGGCAAGGTCTTTGGGACAGAAGTCTGGGCAACCAAATGAGGAGAAAGACCTCTCAATGCAGGACCAGCCTTATCATTGAGCAGATTGAAGGAACTTATACAGTGGTGAGATTCATCCAGTTTGCACCAGTTTGGGCGAAGCGGTTGTTAAATCACCCCCTATCCCCCACTATGAAAGTGCATCCTGCACACTGCACTGCGATGGAGAAACGGGCAACGAAATGGCTGGTATGAGGGAAGGAAAACTCTGCTTTCCCTCTTTCTTCTCCCTGCTCCTCCTTCTTCCCTCGCACCATCCGCTCCATTGCATCACAGCACAGCTTCCAGGATCCACGTTGATAATGGGGGTGTGGGGTAATTTAACAACCAGTTCGCCCAGGGTCAGGTTGGCCATTGTGGGTGGCTCATCCCCTATGTGCAGTGGAGCTGGAGGACGGGGCTGGGCTACACCTCTCATGACAGCCAACCTGACTCTGCATGAACCAGTTGTTAAATTATTTGAATCCCATCACTGAACTTATCCCAGGAAGCAAATATTGACATAGTCAGCAGCATCCATAGGATGTTCATTTCTTTTGAACCCTTTCCTTCCCAAAATATTTCACTATGTTTTAGTATCCTGTAATACATTAAAATGTTTTTAGGATTGATTTGATATGATTATATGATTTGTTATAGAGTAAACTGGTTTAAAGTATTGTTAGTTCATAAAGCATGAATGATTAAAAATATAGTCAAAAACTTCTTTTTTTAGTGATATTAGGATATATAAGTTTGGATTGCAATATGAGCTGTTATGTAACATAATTGTAATTGAGACTACAGAATGAATGCACAAAAATGATGAACCAACTGACACACTGGATGTACATATGAGAGTTGATGTTTTTATGTTTTGTCTTGTTTGTTTGTAGAAAATTAATAAAATCTTTTTCAAAAAAAAAAGTGCTCCCTCAAAAATTCCATTACCACCCTAGGATTGACAGATGATTTATATGCACACATGAGATGTTTAAATAGGATCCACTAAATGCAATGTGTGAATGCATCCAGGGGCAGAAAGTATAAAAAAGGCAACATCAATTTTGTTTTACATCTTCCAGAAAGTCATCCAAGAGAAATGTCCAATATTGAAAATCCTATAGAATAAAATAGGGCAGGAATAACATGACTATGTAATCAGTTTTACCTAGAATTAAACCCTGTCATAGTTCCGATCCCTTTATCTGAGGAAGGTTATTGGGGAGTGAGAGGAATCCTGTATAGAAAAGAACATTAGCAGTGAAAATCTTTCTCATGAGGAACAGTTACAATTGGAGACTTTTACTTTTGAAAGAAAGAAAAAAATGAATCAGTCAGTGTGGGAAAAGAACATATTAAGAGTTCTTACAATTATAAATACAATGGGGAGAATATCTATGGGGATTCCCAGTCATCCAGATCATGCTTGTCTCAAAGGTGCTTTTTCAAAAGACAACTGGACTATTTTTGTTTTTCCTTGAAAACATTTCATTTCTCATCCAAGAAGCTTCTTCCATTCTTAGATGAGAAGTGAGACATCTTCAAGGGAAAACAAAGAAAGTCCAGTTGCCTTTTTAAAAAAAACACCCTTGGGACAATGAAGAGAAGATGAATCTAGGGAAACTGAAGCATAAGAGATTCACATTAGATGAATGGAATACTTATTCATACTGCAACTAGCTAAGCTATAGCATTCACTGCCTCGAGATATTGAGATACCTATCCTTTGGGACATTTGAAAAGGGAATTAGGCATGAGATTTGTAGTAGCTAGAATGTTTTTTGCTATCAGTTGCTGGGGAAAAAAGAATAGGAGAACATTGCTGCTTTGGTGACCCATTAACATTTGTTTGGCCATTGTGTCAATGCCGTGTTAGGTCAACTGGATGTATGATTTGATCCTTGCATGGTTTATGCATGGTGAAGCCTTTGACACAGTGTCATAATAATTTCCAGAGCTTATTTGGTTTTGAAATACAAAGGGGTTCATTTTTTTCCTTTGACATAAAATAAAATCTTTCACAGCATCTTCTCCTGTGAAATTATTTCCCCTAACTTTTCTTTCTGTTCTGATACTTAGCCTCTTTTATTGTCAGATTGGAATCGTGCAATAGAAAATGCACAATTCTGACAACATTTTATTTTTCATTCTGCAGTAGAAATGTCAAGGGAAAGAATATTCTACAATTATACTTCAGAAAGACTATAATTAACTTTCAATTAAATTGTGGTCTTTAATGTTTGAATGATTTGATCACAATTAAATATCATTATCTGATAAACAAGTTTTTCTTTTTTTAAAAAAAAGAAAAGAAAATCATTTAGATTTTACTGACAATGTGTGTGAGTGTGTCAGTCTGTGTAATGTGATGTGTATACAGACACTCCCCAGATTAAGAATGCCTGACTTAAAGGCAACTCACAGGCATGAATGGGCTACCTATGAAATGGAGGGTGGCATTCTCCTTCTTCAATCCATTGAAGTGCCAAAGGCTCACATTGTTAATATATAGCCTGTTTTAAGCCACTTTCAGTGATTCCTGAAAGCACTGCACATTTTCAGCACTTTGTTGGCTCAAGGAAGGGCAATGAGGCCCTCCATTTTTAATAATAGACAGTCTGTTTGCAAGTAAGTTCTGACTGAAATACAAATCTGGTGAACAATCAATCAGAACAGGGCGGGAACTGACCTTAGAGGTATTGTTCAAGTAGGAGACCCTATACAATTTGAGACAAGTGGCTGTCCAGTCTTTTCTTAGAAACCTCCAGTGATGAAGCACCCACAATTCCTGAAGGCTGAGCTGTTCCACTGGTTAATTGTTTTCACTGTTAGGAAGTTTCTTTTTAATTCCAGGTTGCTTCTCTCCTTGATTAGTTTCCATCCATTGTATCTTATCCTGCCCTCCAGTGCTTTGGAAAACAAAGACCCTCTCTTCTTTATGGAAACCTCTGAAATCCTGGGATGGTGCTATCATGTTCTCCCTAGTCCAGGGGTCCCCAAACCAGAATGGGAGTTGAAGTCCACAAGTCTTAAAGTTGCCAAGTTTGGAGACCTCTGGCCTAGACCTTCTTTTCTCTAGACCAGCCATACCCAATTCCTGCAATCGTTCTTCATATATTTTAGTCTCCAGGCCTTTAATCGGGTTAACCCAATCCCTGGGTTAACAGATTCTGGTTAACCCAAGGACTCCCTGTATAAGTCCAAGAGCTTAATATACTATATTAGTAACCCAAGTCCAGTCCCTAACAGACTCTAGTTAATCCTGGGTCTGGCTGTATAAGTCCAAGTCCAGTCCCTAACAGACTCTAGTTAATCCTGGGTCTGGCTGTATAAGTCCAAGATTTTAATATTAAATGGAACAGTTGCTAAAAGAAGGTAGGCTTCTAATTTGATTAGAAAGATTTCCCATATTCTCAAGAACTAATATACGACATTGCCCTTACTGTCTCTTCTCCACATTGCCAAGATATGTCTCACCTTTACAAAGAATCTTATCTGCAAGTTATGACCACTGAGAATACTACCATTGGGTCTTAAACCCTAAGCACAATGCCAATTGTTGTGAATGCATAATACCAATAAAGTTATCATTGAGCTTGAAGTCTAGTGCAGGGTTCTGGCCCTGCACTTCTGATTGGCTGTTAATGGCAGGATCAGATTGGCCCATTCAGGAGCATCCGATTGGCCATTAACAGGCCATTCCCATTGGTTAACAGAGCTAACGCTCTAGGTTCACTATTGGTTAAGTAGTTAATGAGCTGCCTATATAAGTAAGGCTAGAGCAGCCCTTGAGCTGAGCAGTCACAATATGTAAATAAAGAGTTTGAAGTTCACTGTTTCTACCAGCTCGTCTCCATCATTCGCACCCATGCTCTAGACTTAACACTGGCGGCGACGGTGGGATTGGATGACATCAGAGCCAACTAAGCACATGACTGAAGCGCACAATGGCGAAACCATGTCTGGCGGCGCAATACCACCCGCTCCATTCGATCCAGCTCAAGAGGACTGGGAGTCCTACATGGATCGTTTCCAAATGTTTTTGGATGCCACGGCCGGAAAGAAACAGGCAGTATTCCTGACGCACTGTGGGCCAATGGTATTCAAGATGGCTAAGGCATTAGCGAAACCGGCTGAAGTAAAGGCCATGGACTGGGACGTCCTTGAACTGCTACAAAGGGCCCACTATGCACCCGCCATTCCAACGCTTGTAAGACAACACGAGTTCTATCAACGGAACCAGCGGAAAGGAGAAAGCGTCGCCGATTTCATTGCAGACCTCCGGAACTTGGGAGCCTTTGCGAATTCACCGACCTGGAGAAGGCCTTGAGAGACAGAGTAGTCCTCAGGCTAGATGCTCTAAATGTACAGAGCAAAATAATGGCAAAGGGCAACATCACCCTTAAGGATGCCATAGCTGAAGCTATGGCAGCGGAGGCAACCAAGAAGTCGGCTGCCCAACTACGCTGAAATCGCACTCACGCCCAGCAACCAGCCGGTGAAATTTCACCTAACGCAGAAGGGCAGCTCTCTACGGCCCACCATGAGGACCTCTCTTCATCGTCAGACAGCGACGAAGAAGAGGTCCATCGCCTGCGGACCGATCGGGAATGACACCCGAAGTCCCAGCAACCGTGCACGGGCTGCGGGGCCAACCATTACCGCTCCGACTGCAAATTCCGCGACGCACTCTGCCACGAGTGCGGGAAACGAGGCCACATCGGACGGGTCTGCAGAAGCCTCCAAGGACCCAGCCAGACCTCGAAGGGAACCAATCTCCGCCAATTGACAGGGAATCGCCCTGTAAGGCGAGAACCAGTAAACCACTCCTACGGAAACCGGCCCGTGAATCGTCTAGCGAGACGAGAAGAGGCTCACCAAACACTCACTATTGGCCATGCCTCTTCATTAGACGAAAATTCGAGTCCACTTGAACATTGAAAATCGGCCCTGCCAGATGGAAGTAGACTTGGGATCATCTCTTTCGATGATCTCATGGAAGACTCTCAAGCAACTCATCCCCACTATCCGGTGCCAAGACCTTCAATTTCAATGGCTCGTGCTAAAAGACTACCAGGGGAACCGAATTCCAATTGCAGGATCCAGTTGAGTCCGGGTTACATTCAAGAACCGCACGGCACACTTACCGCTGACGGTGATCAATAAGGACCGGCCTAGCCTGTTGGGCCTACAGTGGTTCGCACCACTCAGCAGCGAAGTGGCAGGCATTAACCAAATCGGCGGCAGTGACTGGGAGGAAGACCTCACCCACGAATTCAAGGACGTCTTCGAGGAAAAGCTAGGCGAGTACAAGGGGACCCCGATATCCTTTAGCCTTAATCCAAAGATAGCTCCCATCCGCCTTAAGCCTCGTCGAGTTCCGTTCTCTCTAAAACCGAAAATCGGCGAGCAGCTTGATAAGTTGATTGCCCAGGGAGTTTTAAAGCCAATGGATCACTCCCCTTGGGAAACGCTGATTGTGACACCCATTAAGCCGGACAGCTCCATTAAAATTTGCGGGGACTACCGAGCCACCCTAAACTACGCCCTGCAACAGAACCCATATCTGGTGCCAGTGGTACAGCACCTCCTCCATTCCGTGGGGGGCGGAAAAGTCTTCGCTAAACTAGACTTAGCTCAGGCTTACCAGCAATTGCCGGTTGACGAAACAACGGCACAGGCACAGACTATTGTAACACACCAAATTGCCTTTAAGTGTACGCGGCTTCAATTCGGAGTCAGTGTAGCCCCAGGGATCTTTCAGAGCCTAATGGAGAGACTATTGCAGGGGATCAAGGGCATTGTCCCCTATTTCGACGATGTGCTTATTGCTGCCCCCACTCAAAAAATCTTGCGGCAGCGTTTAAGATTGGTATTACGAAAATTTCAGGAAGCAGGCCTTAAAGTCAAAAAAAAATAAATGCAATATGTGTACTAATCGTGTTGAATTCTTAGGATACCTAATTGACAGTCAGGGTATTCACCCTACTGATAGTAAATTAAGAGCAATAAAGAACGCTCCCAGACCCCAGAACAAGACCGACCTCCAGGTGTTCTTAGGCCTCATCAACTTCTATAATGTTTTCTTGCCGCACAAGGCGACTGTCGCTGAACCGTTACATTGTCTTTTAGATAAAAAAGCAAGCTGGATATGGGGTCACAAAGAAGAGCACGCGTTCCGTAATGTAAAAAAACTACTGACTTGGGACGCCATGCTGATGCAGTACAATGAGACTTTGCCAATAAACGTAACCTGTGATGCATCGCCTTTTGGAGTGGGCACCATTTTGAGCCATGTGTTACCTAATGGTAACGAAGCCCCTGTTGCTTACTTCTCAAAGACACTCTAGAAAACTGAGCAAAATTACAGCCAAATCGATAAGGAAGCCCTGGCGATTGTATCAGCAGTAAAAAGGTTTCATGAGTACGTGTATGGCTGGGTTTTCACCATTGTAACTGAACACAAACCATTGCTGGGGATCATCGCTGGGGACAAGCCAACTCCCTACATACTTTCTCCCAGAATGACCCGCTGGTCAGAATTCTTGGCTGCCTACAATTATCGGCTACAATATCATCTCGGTAAAGCCATTCCTCACGCCGACGCACTGAGCTGTACACTGCTCCCTGAAACTATCAACGATCCTGCACCAATGATGACAGCGTTGCAGATCGAGACACTCCACACGCCACCATTGACTGCTCGTGACATCGCGAGAGAAACAAAACGCGACCCCATCTTGGCACGAGTCCTCACGTGGGTGGAACGCAGATGGCCATTGGACCAAGTACCAGACGACTTCGCACCATTCAACAGTGGTCAAACAGAGTTGTTCTCGCAGAAGGGCTGTGTCATCTGGGGCGATAGAGTCCTTATCCCAGAACGGCTCCAACAGACGCTGCTAAGAACCTTGCACGATGGCCACCCTGGCATCGTGCGCATGAAGGGCCTCGCACGAAGCTACGTGTGGTGGCCAGGCATCGATAGACAAATCGAATCATGGGTTAAAACTTGCAAGAGGTGCCAAGAAGTAAGCAACGCTCCACCAAAGGCAACCCCAACCGAATGGGAGATGCCGCGGGGACCCTGGTCCCGCATCCATCTGGACTTTGCTGGGCCGACCAAAGGCCACACGTTTCTGCTAACCGTCGACGCCTACTCGAATTGGCTCGAGATTCACCGAATGAGCAGCACAACCACTGACGCAGTCATCAAAAGACTGGATAGACTTTTTGCAACCCACGGATTACCAGACGTTCTGGTATCCGACAACGGGCCCCAATTTACCATGCTACCTTTTGAGCAGTACTTGGCTGACCGTGGTATTCGACATGCTCTCACTTCGCCTGCGCACCCTGCTGCCAACGGTAGGGCTGAGCGCATGGTTCAATTCATCAAAAAGACTCTCCGAAAGATCGATTACGACAACATCGACGAAAAAATCAACCGGATCCTTTTCCTGCAGCACATCACACCTCACAGCATCACCAACAAAACTCCCGCCGAACTGCTAATGGGACTAAAGCTCCGCTCCCACCTCGATCGGTTACACCCAGCCTACGAACCTGAAAAGCCACTCGGATCCAGCAACCGATGCCATACCTTCCAGGTAGGCAATCTAGTATTCGCTAAAAACTTATCGGGCGATCCGCTGTGGGTAGAAGCGACCGTAATCCGCGTAACCGGCCCAAGATCATACCTCGTTCAGTGCCCTGACGATAGACTTTGGAAGCACCACATAGATCAACTACGATTGCGGCTACCACCTCGCAATTCCGAACTCCCTTTTGGCCAAACTGAGGGGGAGGGAGAGATACAGAGGAAAGCGAATTACTATTAGAAGGAAACCTTTTCGAAGAGACTGATAATGGAACGGAAACGCAGGAACAGGAACCAGGGACCAGAGTGAATGCACCTCAGGAAATGGCCAGTGATATTGATGACAACGAGAACGCGAACTCAGAACCAGAGGCACCCTTACCACTAAACAACGATCTACCTCAGCAAGAGTGCAGCCAACCACCAGGCACCTTACAAAAATCGAAAAGACTAATTAAACAACCGTCCTACCTTAAGGACTATGTAACCGCGCCCCGTGGGCAGAAGCCGGGGGAAAGGGGTGTTGTGAATGCATAATACCAATAAAGTTATCATTGAGCTTGAAGTCTAGTGCAGGGTTCTGGCCCTGCACTCCTGATTGGCTGTTAATGGCAGGATCGGATTGGCCCATTCAGGAGCATCCGATTGGCCATTAACAGGCCATTCCCATTGGTTAACGGAGCTAGCACTCCAGGTTCGCTGTTGGTTAAGTAGTTAATGAGCTGCCTATATAAGGCTAGAGCAGCCCTTGAGCTGAGCGGTCACAATATGTAAATAAAGAGTTTGAAGTTCACTGTTTCTACCGGCTCGTCTCCATCATTCGCACCCATGCTCCAGACTTAACACCAATCGTAGAAAAATTCAATTCTACTCCACTGCAATACTTACTATTGCTGTAACCTTATCCCTTTGAGGGTTCCATAATGGGGAAAATGAAAGAAAGGGCAGCGTTTTGATCAGGATGCGAATCCCTCTGAAGTCTGTGGCTCTTTATAAATATTGACTGCAGCCTTCAAAGGCCTCCAAAATTTGTTACCAAACTGTAATTTTCAATGCAAAATCTTTTCAAGCAAAACAGAAGCCCAAAGGGTATATAGCTAAAAGCTAAAGGCCTTTTTTCAAAAGACTTAATAGTTCATAGTATTAAGTCTTTTGAAAAATGACTCACGGGTTTTTTTTCCCCTGTATATCGATGCTCCCCCCATTTTCTTCAAAACCTTGTGTGAACAACCATAGCTAGTCATACAATATATAAACTAAAACAAACAAGCAAAACCAGGCACACAACCTCTCATTTCAAATTGGTTTTCCAATTGTTTTCATAAATCTTTAATGCATTCTAGTTTTTAACATGTACAACTCAAATGTTGCTATGTTGAATTTTGGAACAGGATTCAGCTGTGGATCTGAAGCTGGATTCAAAAGTTCAGAAGGAAAGCACAAAGTTAAAATCACCTTGTCTCTCCTATACAGTACATTCAAATAGGATGTTCTCTGTCTAATTATAATAATTATCAATATTGCCCAGTGCATCACATAAGTGAGTCATATTGTTGTGATGTTATGCCACAAGGGAACCAATAAGTAAATGGTCAGGTTCGAGTTCTCTGACAGGGCTGAAAACAGGAGTTGAAGTCCATTATATCTGGAGGGAACTAACTTAGAGAACACCACTGATGTTGGTACTGCTCGCCAAGCACAAGCATAAGAAGATGACTTTTCTATCCAAAGAACTGTATTCTTCTTCTTCTCTTTTTTTGCAAATTTTATTGGTTTTCAAAGACAAACAAACAAACAAACAAAACATAAAACATCATTTTTGAAAGCAGCATAATCCTGGATTACATCTCTTCGTACAGAGACAAATTCAAGTTCATGTTCATTTTTATATTCCATTCCATATCTTATTACTGTTCTACATTTTCTATGTAGCTTCTCCTCACTTTTAACTTTCTTAATTTTATTTTATTTATTTCATCTCAATTCAAATCATTATACTTATATTCTTTGTCTGTCCTGTTTCAAATGTCTACTATCTTTTCTCAATAAACAATTTTTTTCCTGTAATCACTGATTGGAGTATGATGCCTATCTTTCCCCTAAAATTATAACACTTAATATAATACATAACTTCCATTCGGATTCCTGCTTGGTACATTCTAAAACTACACACTATTCTTTAAAAGAAGAAAAAATTATAAATGTATAATATAATTAAAACAACAATCCATTCCTATTCAATTCTATCATTAATATTAATATTCATTTAAATCTTAACATTTTTCACATTACTTTTCAAATAAATATCATACTTCTATGGGAACATTTATAAACTTTCCATAGTTAATTTCCCCCCCGCCTTCACTCATATTTTATAAAACATTGACTAATTAAAATGTTCCCGTTTCTTCCTAATTCAATTTTTTTATTTATTTTATTTCATTTATTTTATTCACAAACATTTCACTAAATTACACTAACTATTTTATCCCTCTTATTAATCATATATTGTTTCCAATTTTCTAACATTATTTCTATTACAAATATAACAATACAATCTTATGTACCTTCACAGAATCCCTTTTTCAGTTAGATTTTCACCCATTATCTCTAAATAGGTCCTGTTTCTCTATATCTTGTTCCAGTCCTTTGTAACTTCTTTTCCTTTCCTTCTTCCCTCCCTTCTTCTCTCTCCCCCTGTCTCTCCACCTCCATTTCCCTCTTCTGTATTCCCCTTTTCTCTTGCTTTCCAACATTATATCCACTTTTCAAATTATTTTTCCCTTTTTTGGCTGTTTTTTTAGGTCTTAAGTTCTCCATTCGCTTTCCCCCCTTTCCCCTTTCTTCCCCACATAGAGTTACTTGTTCATTAAAGATGGCTTCTTCTTTGTGCCAGTCTTCTTGTTTTGCTTGCTGTTTCTTGTAGTTGCAGATCTCCATTTCTAGGAATTGAAAAATGAAGCCAAAAGAACCCTTCCCTTCTTGTACATCTTCTTTATATTTTTTAAGTTCCATTTTCAATTCATCCAGAAGTGATGCCATTGTAAAAATAAATTTAAACAACCACCCAATTGTTTTTAGTCATTCAAATATAATAACCAAAAATCCGAAAGTCACCAAGTAATCCGAATACACACAAGTTGTTACTTTTTACACTTTCTTCTTTTTTCACTTTCTCTTACTATTTAAGGGTTACTATTTAGTTACAAAGTTCCAGTTAAAATGTATCTTTTAGAAGTCTTATTGAGATTTAACTTTAGATTCTTTTGAAATCCAGGCAGTCTCCTCCCTCCAGATCCTGTCCTTATTCTTTTCCTCTCCCTTCCTGCTTATAGAAAAAAAAGTTTTTAATGTCCAGAAATCTTTATTGTTCCTTTGGCATTTAATTATATATTCAGCTTAATTGCCTATTGATGCCAAAGCAGATTTTTCCGATTTCTTATTCAAATCTTTTGGTTGTCAATGTAAAGAAGGAGAGAGAAAGAAAAAAAAATTCCCCTTTCACTTTTTTCCGCTGCTTTCGTCTCTTCTTTGGGAGCAATATAATCTTTTATAAAATTTAAGTTCCAGGATACCTTAATTGTTGTTTTTTCAGCTTAACCCGGTCAGCCAAAACTTTCACTTCTCATCTTCCTCCTGCACTTTCTTTTCCAGTTGAGTTCTTCTTTGAGGCGGCCATTTCTGACCACCGCTCCTACCGCCTTTGGGAAAGGGAGTTTGACTAGCTGAGGAGGAGAGATGCAGCTCTCCTCGACCCTGCTAGCGATCTCCCCCCTCTTCACCACCTCTACGGGGTGGCTTAGCCCTGAAACCAATCGGCCCAGGGCGTTCCAGCAGCAAGCCCAGGCAGAAACCATGCACGATTGCGGATTCCTGCCTGTCACCGAAGGCCTTCAAACTGGAAGTTCAGAACTGTATTCTTCAATGATAATGTATCGGGGTAAGCCAGCATAGGTAGGACTGAATCCAGGATTGAATTGGATCAGAACAGTAGAAGTGAGTCTTCTTTGTCTCTGTTCTTTCTCTTTCTAGGCAAGCTGTTTCTAAAACTGCTTATCAGTTGCCTCAGAGCCACCCTAGATGGCAGCAAGGTGTTATCCCTTTTCTGCCATCTAGTGGTCCTTTTGAGTCTTACAGCCCAGATCAACCTTGATTGATGCCTATACTATCTTTTCAGTTTTTGTTTGGGAGAAGAAAAGAGATGTAAAAGACATTGGAAAAACAAACAGGAAAACAATGTTATTCTGTACAGTTTGAGGCTGATCAATTAGTACACAAACATCTCATTTGAAAGCACATTTCGCCTCTCTTGTATACTTTCTAACACACATACACTTACATTTCCCCCCTGTTTAGTCTCCCTCTTTCTTCTGACCCAGAAAAGAGGGACAGATTGTTTTACTCAGATACCTGACCTTACTGTTTATAAAAACTGCTTATATTTAAGCCAAGGCTGCATGAAATTTTGGGGGTGCTGGTTGCCAATCTCCCAGGTTTAAAGTTTTTCTCATCCAGCATTGAAACAGCTATTTCAGTGACACAGAAAATCATTCTCAAAGATCTGTGGTTGTTCCCCCCTCCCCACCCCAAAAAACATATAGGGTTCCTGTTGTTTTTGCAAATAAGTCACTCCAACCAAAGCAAACTTTTATTTTTCTGATTTTTCCCTCCCTGCTAAATTTACATAGCCTCCCTACTTTCTACATGGAATTTAGACTGGAACGTACCAGTCTCCGTGTCCTTTGCTATTGATTAATGTAAGCTGTAGAGGGTTAGCACGAGCTATCCATCCACAACACCTGGCTAGGCTGGCTCTTGCAAGCCACAGGCACAGCAGTCATTGCTCTATGCCTGGGGGGGAAAAAAACACAATCAGTACATTCAGTACAACAGTAACTATTTTGTGTGCTGATTTCATTCTGAGGACAGAAACTGAAATGGGCAGATGAATCATTGTTTATAAATATGAGACACTCTGATGCAAAATAAAACAGTCTCTCTTGACACTTGTGTGCAATAACTCCATTTTCATTAAATGTTCCAAGCTCTAACTGCAACGATCATTTAAATTAAAAAAAAAAAGCTTGTGCATATTTCCTAGGAGAAAATATTTATTTGCAAAAAGGTTTTAGGTATCTCTTTCCATTACTATTTAATCAGCTTCTCCTTCTTTATAATAGCTAATTTATTTATTTTTTTCTAATGCTGTTTGGACAAATAGTTCAGTTTATCAGTCTGTTCAGACTCATCTCTTCTTTCATTTAAATTCTTAATATTTTTTTAACATTTCAATATCCACAATAATTATAGATATCAGATTAGATCTGCAAACTGATGCCATTGTGTTGAATTAGCAAAGCTGGAGAACATTAAAGCAGAGATGGCTCGGTTTGAGGAAAAATACTTTTTTGTCTCTGATTCAGCTGAATGAAAGAGAAAAACATACGGCTATGTCAGGCGCAAGCAATCATTTGTAAAGTTGCAGCATAGAAAATTTATTCAGTTTCTAGAGACAAGAAACTAGTCAACAAATGATCAGTACTAAATTTGTGCAAGATAAGAGTCAATACAATTCATGAGAGGGGGGCGAACTTGGATCTCTTGTGGTAACGCAAGGACTCTAAACTGATGTGACATTTAACTCTGCCTCCTAGCTCAGTCTGCTCTTCTATGAACATTTTAAATTGATACATAGAACAGTCCTTGCACTTGCTGGAAAATACTAGCAAAAAAAAAAAAAGAAGAAGGAAGCACAGAGCAGGGAACATTGGTTCTTTTCTGGTTATGAATTTGAAATAATTACCTCTTCTTTAAAGAAAGGAAGAAGTTCCAGCTGTTCTTATCTTTAAGCACTTTTTTTTTACTTTTTTCCAGCCAAAAAAATAACCTATTAAGGAGGTGAAAACCCACTGGCTAGGTAGCTGCTTTTATTTGATAGTGGTGTGTGTGTTGGTCTAGAAGCACCAAACTAAAGGTCAGGGGCCACATTTTTCAAAATTGTTTTTCTAAAAATATTTTTTCTTGGAAATAAAATTAAGGAAATCCTGAGTTGATATAGTTCACAAACTGCGCTAGTCAAAACATGATTTGCTTGGTTTTAGCTTATTGTATTCTACAAACAAGCCATTTGTGATTTAGTTAACAAATCATAGTTAACCTAATCATGATGTTGTATAAACATGATGTTGTATAAACATGTTGTATAAACCCAGCAGTTGAGGTTCACTCAACAAATCATGATTTCTCACAATTTGTAATCCAAATCAATGTCATAAATTCTAAGCTAGTTCATAAAATATTATGAAGCTGTTGTCATGCTACACACTAAAGAATTATTTAATCACTGTGTATTGAAAAGGCACAATTTACTATGTTCAAATCCCATACTATACTTTTTAATTGATTGATTTATTTTATTTTGTCAATTGCTTACAAAATAATAGGTATAAGTATAAATATGAGTAAGAATACAGGAAATAGGTACAAATAAATGGGGACAATAGGACAGGGATGGGAGGCATGATGGTGCACTTATGCATGCCCCTTACAGACCTCTTAGGAATGGGGTGAGGTCGGGGATGGGACCCGATTGGTATAACTACCGGTTCTGTTGCTCTGTGTCGCACACGCATGAGCAAGTCGCACGAGTGCAATTTACGACCTGCTGAGCTGCCTGGACAGCAGAGCAGCGCTGCGTGCAAGTGCACAGTGGTTTGAAAAGCAGCTGTGCCACGCAAAGCAGCTGAGGTTGGAAACACAGGAAATAAAGGTAAGGTAAGAGCCCGGGCAGGCAAGTGGGCCAAAAGAGCAGCAGACATAGAACCGGTTCTATGTATGCTCTCTGTTTGCTGCTCTTCAGAGCAACCAGTTCTACAGAAGTGGACAAAACCGGTAGAATCCCACCCCTGGGTGAGATCAATAGTGGATAGTTTAAGGATAAAGGAGTGGGGGGGGGTTGAGGATGTAACAACAGAGTCAGGTAGTGCATTACAGGCAAATGTAAAGCATAGTTTACAAATCTCAGTGGTTGGTTTCATGCAACACTATGTCACATAGGTATATGTAGAATTATATGAGGCTAGTAGTTGCTGGGGTTGGGCAGCATATAAATTTAATAAATTATTAGCAGTATTATTACTGCCATTGGATAATAATATGCAGAGTCCCATGAAAAATGCCACAAAGAAACACATTTTGGCTTAGTATTTTATATGAATGAATGGTATTTTCATTCACTTAGGAATTTCCATTTCAAAGTTGGAACAAGAGAGACTCCCCAATGTAATCCCACATAAATTGTTGTCCAAAGAGAGTTTCAAGTTGCTTCCTACCTAACGCTCACTGTTTCTGTCCAGGAAATCTCTAAGGCAAAAGCTAAATATACAATACTGGCAAACTCAGGCAAATGCATGGCTTTGAGTTATCGTGGAAGGAGAGAGTTATGAGATTAATAAAATGCCTGAATGCATAAGTCAGGAAATCACATGCTACTATGGGGCAGGTCATCATGATTAGGAAGGAATGTGGCTTCCATTTAGATGTCTGGTATTTAGCAATCACGTCCACTCCTCATGCACAACCTTTGGCTGGCCCAATGCATCACAGCTATATGGTACTGTAACTCCTGTACTTTGATTTTTGCTTAACATATTGTTTGGAACCAGCCCTTGTGGTATGTAAACTCCGGTTTCTAGTTCAATGCATTATGTGAATACAGCCAATTTTGGTTCATCCAAGAAATCATAGTGAAATCACTCATGGATTCATACAGTGTGTGAGCCGGCTTTGCTGACTCAAGGCATGTGGAAATTGCATTTTGCTCTTTTCACCAACCTTCCCTAAACTGGCACCTCCAAATATGGAATAATTACAAATTCTAGGATTCCCGAGAAATCTCAGAGTTGCATTCTCAGCACATCTGGAGATTGTCATCTTTGGGAAGGAAGTTTTCTAATCTTATTGAGCATCAGTTTTGGTGCTTCTTCTGGGAGGAAGCAATCTATTGCCTTTTAATGAAAAATAGAAGAAATACATAACACATATCATAAGTTCAGGATGCTCTCTTATGGCATCAAAGTCACGGATTTCGATCAACTTTATCTATACATAAATATTTGCTTGAAGTGGGGAACTACTTCAGATTCTGTTCTCCAAAATGTTTTAGTGAAAACTTGAATGATCCTCTCTGCACAATCAACAAACATGAACTTGGTGCAGTTTCTTCCAGACAGTCTTTTCTCAAAGAAATGTTCTCTTTTCAGGAACACATCAAGACAAACACTTTTATGACGGCATAAAGGTCTTAGTATAAATTTGTCAATGGTTCCATATGGTTCCAATGGCCTTAGGTAGAGTGGATGCAAGGATACCTTAATAGTTGGTGGTTGTTTGGGGGATAAATCCAGAATCTTTACAAGGCCTCTGATTAACCACCCAAAGCACAGTTAGTAAGTGAGGTTGAAGGATTAATGTGGAGTGATGCAGCATGTGAGAGTCACATTACATTGAAAAGAAATGGCAACATTGAAACAATTTGTTTCCAGCATAAAAAAAGTGGCACATGAACTACTTGTTGACCCATCAAATCTATCTTTGCCTCTGCTTCACATAAAACGGGCTGATGAAAATTTTTGTGAAGGTAGAGAAGGTAAAACTTTTCATGATTTGAGACAGATGTTTCAAAAAAAATCTGATGCCAAGATTAAGGAAGGCATTTTTGTTGGTTTGCAGATCAGATATATCATCAATGACAAGCAATTCAAAGAACTGTCAATTGGACCAGAGAAAATCACCTGGAAAGTGTTCAAGGATGTCATTGAGAATTTTCTCAACTACAGAGTATCAAACTATATTCAGTTGGTTGACAAACTTCTTACAGCATACAAGACCTTGAAGTGCAGTATCTCACTGAAGATTCATTTTCTATATTCACGCTTGGGTTTCTTTCCCGAAAATCTAGGACCAATGAGAATGCATATGAATATTTCACTAAGACATTTTCCACAATGGAAAAATGGTATCAGGGCAACTGGAATCCATCAGTGCTGGACATTACAGAGAGATGCATTAGACACGGAATACAAACCAAAATCAGCAGCAAAACAATTTTAGTCCTGCTGAGTTCATGTAGCATGTTAGAAACATTATGCAATTAAATACATCATTAAAAGTTAATTTCATATTTGTCAAGGTTCCTAAGTAACAGTCATTCTGAAATTGTATTTGTGTTCAGTTTGAAGGGGGTCTATCATAATCACCAAATGTTTTTCAAGAAGCAAAACTTTTGGGAAAAAAAGTTGGCCTCTGTAATTAACATACATTTAACTGGGTTGCAGGATAACCTTGGTTAAGATTTAGTCATTGGCTTCTTTGCCTAATTGTTTTGGGAAGGTATACAGAACCAGTATGAAACAAACATACGGTTGGTCTGAACTTGTCTTCTTGTGTGATGATATCTGTTTATCTAAGTGGCATAGTGTAGATAACAACTGATTTGAGCAAGCTTGTTAGTAAGAACACCGTGGGAAGTGATCCTGGGTGCGTTTGTGTATTGTGAAAAACATAACACTATACCCAAGAGTTGTCTATAGAATTAATTTCCATTTAAAGCTGAAATAGAAAAGGTTTTGCCAGCAGCCATGGGGAAATGTCCTGAAGACAACTTAGAATGAGTTGGCAATGGCAAGGCAGAAATTGAGTAAAAGAGATGGACCACTTAAAATGAACACAGGTGGGGGGCTGCTTGCCTATCAAAGTCAATGTATCAACACTGTTCTGATGTTGCATTTTCTACCAGAAAAAAATACCCTGAAAGCAGCGGTGCATGCTTATCTAAAAATGCACCCCATAAATATATACTCTGCTTATAGCAAATGACATGAGGGGAGCAGTTTAAAAATAAAAATGGCAACATCTTAGAACAGTCAAAGATTGCAAAATGCTAATAGAAATCAGAGTATTTGTTTTGAAAGGGACTTTATTTTATTGCAAAATGCATATTGCATTGCAAAATAGATCTTGCACTGCTGGGATGTGCAACCTTTTAAAACCCAACGATCACATTTAGCCTTTTGAGATGCATGCTCCAACAATTGGGCACGCCGATGGACAAAAATCTGAATTTCTTTGATAACTCTCAGTGAACAAAATTCCCCACATTAGTTTATTTTTCTGCTCCATATAAAATAACCTAGCGGCTCTGCCCCCTTGTTGAAATGAAGACCTTTCGATCACATTCTCGTTGCCCAAAAGAGAAAAGATACGATGAGATATTTAAATAAGTAAAATGCTACCCACAATAAAAACGCAGCACTTTATTGTTACATTTGTATATATTTGTAACAATATATTAAAACAACATTAAAACAACATTAAAAGAAAAGCAGCATCTTCCGTCTCCCTGGCCTGGCACCACGCAGAAAAAGCAACGCTGAAGAAACTCGAGAGAAGATTGAAGACAGTTCTGCGCGCCCCAAGAGGCGTACAGCGTCGAACGGCCGGCTGCAAACCAAACCAAGATCTCTCTCGGGATCTCTCCGGCCGTCGGGATCCGCACCTTCCCAATTCCTCGTCCTTTCTCCCTCGCTCCGCGCCGCCGCCGCCGCCTCCTTTTCTCCTGACTGAAACGCGTGGTTAAACCAGATCCCACCTCCCTCTCTCAGCAGGAAAGGAGGTGGGTTCTTCGGGGTTCACCGGCGTGTTTGGGCCTCTCTACCGCCTCCCCTCGCTTCTTCTGGGAAGCGGCGATCCACGCCATCGGCGGTCGATTTTGTGCAAAGTCCCTGGGCTTTTTTTTGTTTTGTTTTGTTTTGTTTTTTGTTTTTCTCCCTTTTCCCCTCCTCCTCCTCGCTCTCTGCTCATCTCCTCTCTGCTCGCTCGCTGGCTCTCCCTCGTCCCGCTCTCTCTCTCTTTCTCTCTCTCTCTCTCTCTTTCTTTTTCTCTCTCTCTTCGAACGCAACTTTTGCAGAAATCTCTTTCTCTCTCCCAGGCCTCCTCCCCCCCCCCGCAACACACGCACAGACATGTTGAGCTGAGAAGGTCGGGGGATCGGTCCTGTCCCCCCCTCCCCGCCCCCAAATCTGGGGGACCTCCAGCCACCCCTCCCCCTCCCCCCTTGACCCGTTCCCTGGGCGACGACCCCGTCCCTCCCTCCCGCCCGCCCTCCGCCCCCTGCCCATCTTCTATTTTTGCTCCTTCCCCTTCTTTCTCCTCCTCCTCCTCCTCCCACCTCCTCCTCCTTGGGCGGCTGGTGCAGCAGCTCCTGGATGGCCACCTCGGCGGCTTCCCTTCGCCCGCCGCCTTTCTCCGGGCACTGAAGCGAGATGCAAGAGGCTGGTGGCCGCTTCGGCTGTACGGAGAGACACAGGCGCAAGATGGCAGATTTCTATTGAGTTGAAAGGGGCGGCGGGGAGGGGGGGTGGGGTGGGGTGGGAAGCCGAAATCCTGCTTCGTTTTTCTTCCGTTGCCATGAATAACAGGATTCCTTGCCCCGATGGCTCCCATGTACGAAGGTAAGGGCGGCTTTCGGGTCTGAAAGGGCTCGCTCTTCCTGCTTCGAACCTCCCTCCCGCAACCGGCTTTCCTTGGGGGCGGCTGGAGGGGGAAGGAGAAAAAGAGAGGAGGGGGGAGAAGCAGCGAAAGGAGGCGAGGAAAGAGAGGGGAGATTCCCCACCATCACTCTCACACACACACACCTCTCCACCGGCTGCCTCCCCGGGATCGGTTGTATGTGGGGGGGGGAGAAGGGGGGGGGAACCCGGTTCGAAACGGCGCCGGTTCCACCTCTTTTGTATGTGTGCCCGGGTGGCTTTTCCGGGGGTTCGTCTGGAACGTGCCCTTTCCCCGCTTCGGGAGGTCTTTAGAAGGCGATTCCCATCCCAGCCACCACCCGCTTCCCTTCCCGCGGCTTGTGGGGAAAGGGCGAGTGTCCGTGTGTGTGTGTGTGTGTGTGTGTGTGTGTGTGTGTGTTGGGGGGGGTGTCTCTTATTTTACCCCTCGGAGTCTGGTTGCGGGAGTCTCCTGGCGGTGCCGGGTTGGAAACAATGCAATTGACAAGGCGAGGGGGGGGAGGGGCTGCGCCGCCGGCCCACCGGGCGCTCTCTCTAATGCGGGGCTCGCTCTCGCCCACAGAGAGGGGAGCCCCTCTTCTTCTTCTTCTTCCTCCTCCTCCGAACCTTCCTTGCCCGTTTGGTCCAAGCGCTGCCCGAAGCCCCGAGGTCCCGTAGTTGCCGTAAGGGGGAGAAGATGCCTTGCAGGTACCCGCCGGCATCTGGGGCTTCTCCGGAGCCGGGTGCGTGGCCAGATGTCAAGGAAGCATTGGGCGGGGGGGGGGCGGGGAGGAAGAGGAAGAAGAGGAGGAGGAGGAGGGACCCACGCGCGATTTGTCCTTCGAGCTTCGTCCACGTCCAGTTTCTTTCAGTTTCGAGCTAAAGCAAACTGGGCTGGAGGTGGATGGGTGGATGGCTGGGGGTGTGTGTGTGGAACTTGAAGTGGTTTGCGGGAGAAGATCGCGAAGTTGATGTTTCGCCTTTTCGTTGGAATCTAAACTGGGGGAGAGGAGGTGTTTCTTTCAACCCCCTTCACCCCCCCCCCGATCCCACCCCCGCCCCTTCTGTTGCTTTTGGTCCTTTTTCTTCGTCCACCACGGAGACAGAACAATGAATCCGGCTTCATGGAAAACCACCTTGCGCTTTTCAGTCGTCATTCCTCTTCCCCTCCCCGCGTCTCCTTTTCTCGTTCGTTCGGGCTGCGTTTTGATTGCCGAAAATGCGGGAGAGACGTCCCGTTTAATTTAGGGCTTCAGTTCAGGAATCGTCTCGTCTGGTTCCTTTGATCGCAGCCACAGAGGTTAAAATGCGAAAGCCGGGTGAGTCTTGCCTAAGAGAGTGTGTGAAAGAGAGAGTTCTTTCTGTTTTTTTCTGCCAGGCGAAGGAGTGCAATAAAACTTAAAGAGAAACCCGGCGTTAGTTGTGCAGACAGAGCCTTTTCTTCGCTTCGTAAGAACTGGTTTCTTCGGGCCTGTAAAAGTTATGATCTGAAGTCGATTGTCCTAAATGCATGGATTGGTAAATCGCTTTCACCCCGTTCCTTTAAATCCTTTGTTGCTTGGGCAGAAATTATAGACCTAACAATAACAGAGACTCAGGTATGGACTTAGGGTTGCAAGATTGATCTCATTCCAGATGGTGAGTTTATCAGATCAAAAGGTAGCCATTAGGAAAAGAAAGAAAGAAAGAAAGAAAGAAAGAAAGAAAGAAAGAAAGAAAGAAAGAAAGAAAGAAAGAAAGAAAGAAAGAAAAAGTGAATATGTAATAAAAGTGAGAATTGAAAAAGATGAAGGCCACCGAGGTTGGGATTGGGGGTGGAGGAAAAAAAAACCAAGGGGACAAACCCCTCTTTTGCTTTAAGAGACAATAAGATAATTATGCCAGTGTTGTTGTTAAAACTATGAAGAAGAAAGAATGAAAAAGAAAGAAAGAAAGAAAGAAAGAAAGAAAGAAAGAAAGAAAGAAAGAAAGAAAGAAGACCATATTTGCAGCGATTAGATCAGCCTGGCATGCTTAAAAAAATTAAAAAGGGAGAAAAAGGTTTCTCTTTAAATAACTTCCTAGAGCGCCCTCTGCTGAATACATTGTATGGTTTCTATTCTTGAAAAGTCATTTATAAATGAACCAGTAGATCTTTAAGTCTATTTTAAATGGATTTTTTCCATACTGGAGGCAGCATTTTCTTTTTCTTGTGATTAAGGACATTGCAAATCATTTTCACCCTGCCTTTTATCCAACAACATAGAGTCTTTCTCATATACATGGGTCTTTGTAAAAACCACCTTGGCAGATATGAAGGATTAGGCAAGTGTTTTTCAAACTTGGCAACTTTTAAAATGCGTAGAATTTAACTCCCAGAGTTCCATAGCCATGCAGGGAAATTCTGGGAACTGAAGTCCATACTTCTGTTGCCAAATTCAACAAACACTGGTTTAGATTTAGGCAGAATGAGTTTGATGGCTGATGGTGAGCTTTATGGATGACAGAATGGGATTTGAACCTGTCATTTCCTCCCGTGTTTAATACTGATGCTGTCCTTTGGCCTTTCCTTATACAATCTTCCCTGGATATGTTGGAATACAACACTTATGATTCTCAGGAGACATGATTCTCACAGGCCTGAAAGGTTCCAAACTGGGGAAAAGCTGAGGAAGTTGGTTTTCATTTGTGTGCATCCTTTACCCAAACTTTTTATAAGGCTGCGAAGGCTCCCATTTGGTTGACATTGTGGTGAGAACAGAGTCAAGAGTCAAGATGAGGCTGCTTTCAATATTTGAGTTCTGACAAAAAAGACCTGACAGTATTTATCCCCTGTGCCCATAGAGTCTGTTGCTCTTCTAAGGAAAAATCTTGTTTGAGTTGGCACTTTGCATACTTTCTCCATCCCCTGTATTCTTCACAGGGACCATCATACCTTTAGCTACAGATTGGGGATGGATAGTGCAAGCACCCAAAAGAGATTCAACTGGGTCCAGTAGATTCCTCCATCCATGTTTTTTATAGTGTCTCTTGGATTGTTCTACTGAAAGGTAAAGATCATCTGTCAGCATTTTTAGGAAGCTTAGCACTATTTTAGCTTCACTAGCACTGCACATTTCAGAAAATGTTATCGCTCATCTTCACCTGTTTTTTGATGTTAATAAGACATTTTTGAAATCCCCTTTAAATGGTGGTATTAAGCACTGCAACTTTACCTTGTCATTTTGCCTTTTAAACATTTTTGAATTTTGTACTGAACTCAAAAGCTTAAACCGGGCTGGGCAATGCATATGCAACAAAAGAGTGGTGCAAAATTCCTTAGATTATATATATATATGTATATGTGTGTATGTGTATGTGTGTGTGTGTGTGTGTATGTATACATGAATGAATGAATCTGTGGGCAAAATGTTGTAAGGTGACTTTGCTCAGTGTCTCCAATCTAGTATATTTTATACCCAGAACAAAAGGTGTATTGATCATTCATATGGGCATTATAAATATAACACCCCTGAAAGAATATTTCCTTGTAACTTACCCAGTAGGTATACTTTGGCCAGTGGTGGGATTGTTTTACCACTGGTTCAGTGGGCGTGGCTTGGTGGGCGTGCTTTGGCGCGCAGCTTTCCCCATACCATTTGAGACCTGCAGTGCCAATCAGCTGAGAGGGTAAAGAAGAGAAAACCGCAGGGTTGGGGAGGAGGGCCAATTCTGTGCTTTTCTCTTCTTTTTCCTCCCAGCTGATTGTGGAGGATTTTTTTTCCTCCTCTCAGCTGATCATTGGCTTTTTTTTACTACCAGTTCGGCTGAACCGGTCCAAATCTGTGGCATACCACCACTGCTGTTGGCCATCATTCAGGGTTGGATCTCACATGTTTATATATATTTTGCTTCATTTGTTTCCTTCCCCTCAGAAAATAAGTTCTGTCCTGTAAAAAGGCAATTCAGTGCTGCTGCTGCTGAAGACTTTCCATCATAGGAAGAAGTGGAAAACTTGGGTCTTTGTGGCACTCCATTCATCCATGCAATACATTACTTGGTTTTTTGTTAGATTTCTTTTTATCTCACTTTTTGCAGGCACCAAGCAAGTGATGTACAGGTAGAATTTGGCTGAATTGTATAATGATCTGAGATTGAGGAAGAAGACAAAGTCCATGGGGGTAGTCCTTGACTTACAACAGTTCATTCAGTGACCGTTCAAAGTTACAATCACTGAAAAAAGTGACTTATGGCTGTTTTTCAAACTTGCAACCATTGCAGCATCCCCAATGGTCACCTGATCAAAATTCAATAGCTTGGCAACTGGCTCCTATTTATGATGATGGCAGTGCCCCGGAGGTCCTATGATCCCCTTTGTGACTTCTGACCAGATTCACTTAACAATTGTGTGACTAATTTAACAGCTGCAGTGATTCACTCAATAAATGTAGCAAGAAAATTCATAAAAAGGTCAAGACTCGCTTAATAAATGTCTCGCTTAACAGATTTTGGGCTCAGTTATGGTCATAAGTTGAGGATTACCTGTATATGAGTGAATCAGCTTTAATTAATTTTCCCCGTTTTCACGGGGTTTTAAGCTGGGGATGCTCCAGAATCACCAGCAGGAGGAGATCATAGATACTCTAGATCAGGGGTGTCAAATTCAATTTCACTGAGGGCCGCATCAGAGTTGTGTTTGACTTCTGTGGGGGTTGGGGTGTGTGGCCAGGATGGATATGGCCAGTTTGACATCACTTGTGTCGGGTGCCTGTGGAGGCCCAAGCATTCTGCCAGCAAAATCAGGCTCCCGATCTTGGTTTTCAGCTGGGACGGCCTCCTGCAACTCTCTGCCAGTGAAAACGGAGCTCGTAACCCTCCTGCAGAGGGTTGCAGGAGGCCATCCCAGTTGAAAATGGAGATTGGGAGCCTGTTTTCATTGGCAGAGGCACCACGGGACAGTCCTTCGCTGTTTCCAGAGCAGCCCCCCAGGCCAGATCTAAGCACCTCGCAAGCCGGATTTGGCCCGCAGGCCTTGAGTTTGATACTCCTGCTCTAGATCATTTTAAATTGAGAGACCAAGAATTGAAAGGATATCTGCATGCAAAGCATGTCACTTTCCATTGAATTTTGATCCTTCTGCATAACCTTCACTGGATTTGGACCTATGTGTCTGTGTCCGGAACTATCAGTTCCTTGTTGTTCTGTTTCTCACTGGCTTTCTTTTCCCCAATGCTTACCATTTGTCTATACTCTGCCAATTGTGTTGAATGAGATCATTCTTTATATACCCATTCCAGAAAAAAAAAAGGCCTCTGGCATGCCTCTGGAAGTGTGGATTTGAAACATAAAGTTAGGACTTGAGAATCTCTGGAGATTAAACAGGTAATGCATCTGGCTGCTAAAAACCAAGTTGAGGTAAGAAGAGCTGTAGTGGATCAGATTAAATGTATATCTAATTCAGTATCTGGTCACCAGCAGATGTCAGTGGGAAGTCCCCAAGCAGAACATGGATGCCCTAGCACTACCAATTTCCATTTTTTACAAGTGGAATTCAGAAAATTCTGAAACTGGTTATATCTAGCCAGTATAATTAATAGACATTGCTAGAGTAATCTCTACAGCTCTGTCTAATCTTCTATTAAAAAGATGGCCACCAGTGCTTCTTGTAGATGCAAATGTATTTGACAAATTGACAAATGTGAAAAAGCACATCCTGGTGATTCTTTAAATATCCCCTCTGGGAATATGCATTTCATTTAAATAAGACAAATTATCAGGTTCATGTTTGTTCCTTAGATTTAGCAAAGCTGGTAACTAGAAACCAAAAAAATACTCTTCAGGGAATCTTGTTTGCCTTTGCAATGTATCTGCTTTGAAAACCACACACATTGAAGTGTAAGATTTTTCAATATAGAAAAAAACCCTAGCAAATGAAATACATGAAAATCCCCTTAGGTATAATAGCAGATAATGCTGTCTGGAAGCTTTCAGCAAGAGATGCCCTTCATCTGATGACCCAGTTTGCATCCTCAGGTACACACATATCCCCAGACAACAATAGAGGAATCTAGTTAAAGACATATTGGAGAATTACCAGCAACATTCTTCCTTTAATGTTTTTTTTTTCCACCCAACAAAGACCCAAGGGGTAGATTAAGTTGGGAGATAATGGTTGTTCTACAGTCACCCATTAGTTTCTCTGGCTTTGAGTGGACCTGAATGTTGGATCTATACCAGACTGACTCTCTATTCTTATGTTTTTAATTGTGTTCCCTGGAAAACAAATGAAGCATTTGTTCAGCTCAAGTTCAGCTGATGATTGTTAGAGAAAATTACATGTATCATGAGTAAGAATTTGGAGAAGAATTTGACTGACTAGTTATATATTTTTGGAGTGGTTTGACAGGGAAGAAAAAGTGTGGAAATATAGAATGGTGCTGAGTGGTTGAACGGGAGACAAAAGAGAAATGTAATCACCAGATAGGTCTATAATGCAAACTAATCTTCACTACAACAATTTATTTGCATACTACTTTTGGTTAATATACTTCAGTTTTCCTTGCAGAGAACTGAAGAAGTGTAGAAATGATCTGGAGACATGGGCAGAGCCAACAATCCTGCAGATCAGGAAAAAATGAATAAACCAGGGCATTAAATGAGCAGTTCTTCACCTTTTATTTATGTAGTCTACAATAGGGGTGAGAGATGATTAGGTCAGCTGGATTTTGTCAACATAGCCAAGAACTCTCAAAATCATATATGGGCAAAATATTCATTCAAAGCATGTGCCAGCTGCTAAGGTACAGAGGGCAGCACATCAGAAACAATGAACACCATATTAAGAGATATGTAGCTTATTGGCAGGTAGGTTTCACATGTAAAAGGTCTTGGTTCAGTCTCTGATACCACCAGGTGATGGTAGGCAGGAATTTTGTCTGAAGTTCCAAAGAGCTAATGATGCCCTCCAGTTATTTTGGATTTCAACTTTTCTGGTAAGCAGCTATCATAATGGTGATCCAAAACATTTGCTGGGAAACACGTGATCTACTTTGGATGTAGGCAAAAGTCCGTCTTACAATAAAGGAGAATCTGTGCTCCTGTGATTTGAGGTTAAAAATGGAGAGATTCATTAATGTGAATGAGGAGAACTCCATTTCCCCAACTGGAAATTACACTTTTTCCCCCCCGCCCCCAAACCCAGAACCAACTTTACATATTGCTCTCTTAAGTGATAGTGCAGGAGCTGTAATACTAAGGCCAGAATTGAAAATCATGCAGTGGCATTTCTGGCTCAGCTAGGAACAAAACTATTTGAAAATGATCCAGCTTATTAAAATAATGATATTTTAAATAATCATCTTTTGTCATTACTATTGAGAGTAATGTATATAGGATTTTGATCCATTTCACCCTGAAAGAAGCTAGCAGGCTGGGGGTTTTTTGTACCTAAAAAAAAATACACTTCGTTCTCTATTTCTGTATTTTGTCAAACTATTTTTCAGTATTGGAGTAGAAAAAGTCAAGGTGGATTTTCTCATATATGAAGCTCTGATTGCAACAAATGCCTTGCTTCTTGCTTTGCTGTTATGAGTAAGTGTTTCCCCATGCACACTTTCAGTTCTAGCTTCTCCAAGTATTAACTAGTGCTTGGCATCTGATGCCATGAATCAATAATGATCCTCTTGAGTCTTATGGCACAGAACTTCTGCAAAGCCAGTAAGACTGCTGCAGGATGCGGAAGCTGATAATTGAACATCTTAATAATGCCATGATTAATAAAAAGTGGGGGTTGCCTGGCAAAAGCTCAGTTTTTCTCTGCCGTGTTCCATTTTAGGTATAAAAAAAAGGTTTGAGTCACTGTTTTTTTTTTAATATTCCCTTTTCACCAATCTCACTGTGCAGAAAGGCCTTCAAGTGCCAGGAATGGCTTCATTTATCATAAACAGTATGATGCATAAGTAGATAGCAGTGCAGATGGTTCAGGGACTTTCTGAAGCTGAGTGCTTGAAAGCATGATGATCAGTGATCTAAGAAACATTCCTAGGATTTGGGATTCCCATAGGCAAGAAAAGCCTTTTGTATCTTGACAGACTTGGAGAATAGACGAAACCCAAGAAACTGCCTTTTACCAGGTAAGAATTTTAATTTAGCTTAGCTCATATAGTCTATTCCTGACTGACTACAGCTCTCTCGGGTCTCTCTAAAGCAATCTTTCCCACCCCCTGAGTAATAAGAAACAACCAGGTAAAAATGCCCCATGCATGTATTCACTTGCGCACCATGGTAGGAGGTGGAAGACCTGCTGTCTTTTATAAGGAAGGACGACAAATAAGCAATCTGTTCATTAGAAAGAGGAGGATCTTGTGGGGCAACTAGCACTGACAATTAATTTTAAATGGGTCAGACCTCTTCCCAAAGGTAAAGCGGTTGTTCATTACAGAGTTCAAGCCAGAAGCGAAGGATTTACAGTAGGAATCTTGGATCTTGTCTGCAAAAATCTGTATGATACTAGATGGAAGCAAATACTGGTTTCCCAAATCCCTTTTCAGTGGTCTTATAAATTTTTTGAAGCCCAGACTTGGTAATTCTACAGTGTCCAAAGACAGATACCCAGCTTTAATCCAAGATCAAAAGCCAAAATGTAGACCAATATACAAACATTACTGTAGCATTGGCTGCTAGAAACTGAAGGCTTATTAAACTAAACCCTGGAAACATATCCAGGTACCAGCTCTGGGCTGTTAGACAATTCCCAATTATAGATTGAATCTCTTTTCATGAATAGGACCTACTTCTAGTAATCCTTTACTCAGAAGAGGGCCAGTTTCTCAGATGCCCTCTATGTCTTTGGGCCTGAACTATCTTCATGTCAGGATTTTAAAGCATCATGAAATTTTTATTTGAGGCTATCTACTTAGAGGTCATTATGGAAGTATCAATGTCGATTTCCAACCTTGTTTTCTGATAAAGATACTGTTGTTCTTGCTTTCAGTTTCCTATGTGAAACCTTCTGTGTTTGGTGGAAAGGTCTATAAGGCAATCTTTGCCTAAATATGCTTAGAATTTTGTTTCTTGGCCAGTTGTTGTGTTATATAAAAGAAGTCAGGATAATATCAGATTAGATGTGTATTTAGTTCAGTATTATCCTTACAAAATTTGGTTCACACAGTGCTATGACACTGTTTGGTTCTGTTGGGTTTGACTCAGCATGCCACTCAAACTCAGCTTACTGCACATTGATTTATTGATCTGTGGTGAACCCTACATTGTGTATGAACCTAGACGCTGACTGAAATAATGTTAGAGTAAAGATGGGTAATGGTGTTAATTTATGAGCTAATTGAGGATACAAAATATTATGATTTGCAATTTTAAAAAGATCAATGAATGATAAAGAGAATGAATTAAGAAATGAAACGAAATAAAGAAGAATGCATTATGTACTGTTATGGATGAAACCAAGATAAAGAAGAAAGATGAATAGGTGTGAATGAAGATAAGACTGAATTTGTGGAGTGGAGTTGATCAATACATGCAGAGAACTGAAGTGTAGATTTATGGATAAAAGACGTGTAGGCCGGTAAATATTGATTTTATTTATCATGGTTGCTATAAAAATTGAAATTCTTAATTTTATGTTGTTAAGTGAGACATTTGTTGTGAATGTTGCTCCATTTTACAATATTTCATGCCCAAGTTGTTAAGTGAATCATGCAGTTGGTAAGTTAGTAGCCTGGTTTTTAAGTGAATCTGGATCCCTCCATTGACTTTGCTCATCAGTAGGTTGCAAAAGGGGAGATCATATGACCCCAGGATGCTTCAACGGTCATAAATATGAGTCAATGGCCAAGCATCTGAATTTTGACCACATGATCATGGGGAAGATGCAAAGGTCATAACTGTGAAAAATGGTCATGTCACTTTTTTCAGTGCCGTTGTAACTTCAGTCACTAAATGAACTGTCGTAAGACAAGGACTACATGTATATGGTGCCTTGATCTTCTATAGAAGGTGGGATATAAATCAATGAAATTATTGAAAAATGGATAAACTTAAAATAAACACTGACGTTCTAGTTTGGGAACTGATTTGGCCCTGTTGAGTTGTCCATTAATCTTATTGGGTGGGTAGTTCAGTCTCCTGAATACTTGATTTAATTCCAACAATTGAGCATCTCCATCAAATGGGTCTAAACCAATGCTGTTGTTGCAGATAGCTTGGTATAGAGATCCATGATGGTGAACCTATGGCATGCATGCTGGAAGTGACATGCAGAGCCATTTCTGCCTGCACGCGAGAGGTCACTTGGAACAGCCCCACTGCTCATGTGCACACACCCCAGCCAGCCAGCTGATGGTTGGGTACCTACTGCGCATGCATGGGGGAGATGTGTGAGTGGGAGAGGCACATGCATGCACAGGGGGCGAGGGGCGTGGGGAGGGGTCATGCGTACATGCACATAGATGCACGGCATACATGCAGAGGGTTGTGCGTGCATGCGCAGGAGGACACGGGGTCACACAAGCATTGCATTAAGGATGGAGGCACTCGTGCACATGTGCGCATACACACACACACACACACACGCACTTTTGGCACGTGACAAGGAAAAGATTAGCCATCACTGATATAGATGATATATTTGAAGGCATGTCCTGGATGGAAGCTATGTGTGGTGATAAGTAGATTTCCTGTATAATGAATATTTATACATCTATTGTATACTTTAATGGTGACATAAGGAGGCTGGACTTTTTTCTGTAATAGATCTAGGCTGAGATTGATGAAGGGGTGGAGGTTGCTAAAGTCATGATAGAATTTGATAAAGGATTTGTTGCCATGGGTCAGTTGATGAAAATGTCATCACTGAATCTCAAGTAAAGAAAGAGTTTCAGGGCATAAGAACTAAGACAACGTTGCTCAAAATCCACATCAAGATGTTGCCATATTTAAGAGATGCATGCGTACCCCATGGTTGTGCTATTAATGAGGAGGTACATTTATTGCCAAAAATGAAATAGAGTTACTCAATATGGTGACAAGGCAAGCTATTTGCCATCAGTGACATTGTTCTTGATGGCTTTAGATCTGTTGGGAAATGCCCAGTCAAGCAGGGAGGAAGAATCAGGTAAGACATAAGCCTTGAATCATTTTCCAGGACTGCAGAAGATCCAGGACTGATCCTTCTCCCTCAAGCTCTATGTAACCTTCTCTTACTCAAGGGAAGGCAAGCTTCCTTTATTATAGGTAATAAAGTACTCAACTTGAACTGTTCATGTGTTGATCTATTGCTTGGTCATGACAAGATCCAAATTTGTGCAGGATGTCGGTACAAAGTGCCTCAATTCCCATGGTGTTATAAGGGAGATTTGCCTACAGAGTTGTTTCTCAGGAAGTTTGTGGTATTTCATTGAGCTGGGAGTGCTGTTAGCATAAGATCTGATTATGGAGTCCATGAAACTTGATATTATGGTTGTGATTCTTTTAATACTTGAGACAATGGGATTGCCCAGGAATGCTTGGCTTGTGTATTTTGGAACATAGTTAGAAGATACCATGTTTCCATGTAGAAACGATCTTGTACATCCTTAAGAAAATATTTAATCATTTTCTGTAGTTCTTTCTGATATGTGGATGTGGGATCTCAGGACAGACGTTGTTAGAATGTGGTATTAGAGACTTGCTTCTCAGCTTCCTTGACTTAATCCTCTTTATTCATGATGACAACTATCCCTCCTTTATTGGTTTGTTTGATTATGATGTTACTGTTAACTGTAGAATTAAAGGTTGGTTCCTGAATGAAATAAAAGTAACATACCATAGAAGTAAATTATGTGTGAGAATACATGGTATATTTAGCTAATTGTTCAGTACCAACCAGTAAGTATGACGAGATTATCTATTGGGTCTTTGGCTGTTTAAAGTATTTATGAATAAACATACAAGGAATGTATGTGATGTCACTAGAAGTATGTTGATTGGTGATCCTTAAATGCATACTTTTCTTAGATGATTACATGTTGTTGGCTAAAAAATGGAATGATTTGCAGTGAATGTTAAACAGATTGGATAATGCAACAGGAAATTAGTATATGGGAAGTATATTGTATCTTGTGAAGGATCTATGTTTGTTGAAAGGAGCAAAAATGACTTTGTACAACAGCACACTTCTCTACATATTTTTTTATGCAAGTGAGAGTCAGATACATGATGAAGAACCTAAAAGTGAGTTGAACACAAAGCGGGGAATGAGGTACATAAGTATGTGATAATATAAGGATAGACTTAAAATGAATGAATACCCGAGTGAATGTGGATTGAATATAAAAACTGATTGGTATAAAAGCAGTATGCTAAGGTGGTTTGATCCTATAGCAAGTAAAAATCAAGTTGTAAGTTAAATATGTGAAAAAACTAAGAGTAAATTTATCAAGAGGAAGACTGAGAAGATTGTCATTTTGTAAAACTGAGTTCTTGAATAAAAGAATAGATTGTGAAGAATAGATTGGCTTAGCATGTTGTATAAATTTGTAGCATGAAAGGCAATGTATGAAGTCGTTTATTGATATGGAAGATAAATTAACATGTGGGAATTAGTATGCCTCTATTATTGCTTTAGAAAAATGTATGTATAAGCCGGTTAGCAGGAAGTATTGTTGGTTATAGCTGTGAATAGCTGTGGGCATTTTTGTACTGGTAGATTCTGACCATCGCTAGAGGACAGCAGTGGGATACATAAGATGCTAACAATTTGCTGTCATCTAGTGGCTGTCTAGATTTCTGCTGCCCAGACAGTCTTCTGGAACCAAGATCCTACATTGTGGTATCAATGATAAATTCATTGGGTGGTTTTTAGTTTGCTATACGTAGAGGGACACTGATATACAACTGGGATTATACAGCTACAGCCCTCCTCACATCAATTCTGCAAGAATAGTTATGTAAAGCCTTTACAAATATAGTCAAATATATACAGAATAACTGTTATAATCATTTGTGACCTTCTGTGCTGTAAACTATAACTCTATTATAGAGTAGTTTTAGATCACAAAGCCTTCAGTTTGTATAAATCAGTTCTCCTTATAGAGAAGAATGTTAGTATTAATATAGAATTACAGAATAGCTGGCATTTACTTATATATTATCTCATAATCAAACATGAACCACCAAAAATACAATATACAAAGATACCAACTTCTACATTTACACAGATCTAAATTTAGAAATATCAGTATAATTTAAAAAGAAATATGATCAATCACACCACTGTGAAAAAGAGAACACAAGGAGCCACATATAGTGTTGATCCAAAATGTTCAGCTTGGCTTAGCATGTTGTATAAATTGTTCTGGTTTGTGGGCAGAAACTTATAACTTAGCACGATGTGTAAGTCCACCCACAGAGAAATAAATCACGGTGCAAATTACAGTATGGCTTATTTGAAAGTCAACCGGTGAAATGCTTGTGATGTACAACTTCAGTTAGTGTGAATCTTTATTCTCAAAAGGTAGATTTGAACAAGAGGCCCTCAAATATATGCCCTGACTCAGATCAGCATATTTGATAAAATACGTTTACTTTTTAATGTTCTATTTTCTTTGTTCTAGAAAAGATAAATGGGAAGTTACAAAACAAAAAGCAGAAAAAATAAACCAGAACAATAAACAGAAGCTAGCAGAACACTGTGTTTTTTAGCTGTCTTATTCTTAATCAAGGCCTGGAAATGTATTGGCATGATGCAACAGCGCTGGGGCAAAATTCAATAGACTTCTGTTAGATGATCAGAATGGCCTTTTAAAAATCAATAATCAGTTTTCAATGATGTATATCACTCAGAACAAAATGACCCTGTGAGAATAAAACAAGGATGGAGAACTCATGGTAGACTTCCCTTGCGTACTACACTCAAGATTTTTAAATAAAATAATAAAATTAATAAAATAATTCATTGGTTTGAAAACTATTAGCATCAAAAGGGGAAGAGGGAATTGTATTTCAAAAAGAAAAAAATGCAGTTCATAGCTTGAAGGAAGAATCTTGTTTAGCCTTCTTTAAAATGGTTGTGCTTTCTGTTTTTGTGTTTATGCATTCTTTGACCATGTTAACCATTATTTGTTCTCATTACTGTCTTCTGATAGAATTAGAGCTTAATGCAGTAAGAAAAACTGGATCCATACTTCCATGCTCTAGAAGTCTAGACTCTAGACTTCTGATTTGGAGATGCTTTAGATCTCTTGTTTGGACTACTGTAAACATGCTCTATATGGGGCTGCCCATGAATAGCATTTGAAAACTTCAACTGGTCAAAATGTGACTGCATGCGTAGTAAATGGGTTGGATATTCAATACACGTAACACCAATACTGTGTGAGCTCCATCGGTTGCCTGCGGTTGAATTGGGTACAATTCATGGTGATGGTTGACACCTTTAAAGTCCTTTGTAGTTTCAGAGTGGGTTACCTAAGGAACTGTCTTCTTCCAGTTTCCATCCAGTCTGGCAAGCTGGGCATGTTACTACTTCCATCAGCCATGGAATGTTGACTGGCATGGCGTAGAAGTTGTGCCTTCTTTTCTGTAGCCCTCTGGAGTTGAGAATGACCCTGATCTTGTTGGCTTTTTGTAAAGCTTTGATGATTTGGCTTTGTGTCCAGGCCTGGGGCCCCAAGGGTATAATTTCCTGGCTGTTTTCATCTGTGATAATCATTTTTTCTTGACTACCATATACCAGTATATTTAATTTTGTAGTGTATTGCAACTGTTTTAAATTGTATTATGATTATTCGCTGCCCAGAGTAACTTTCTTGAGATAGGTGGCTATAGAAATTGTATAAATGAACAAAGAAACAAAGAAAAAATAACAAACCTCGATTTGTTGGATTATAGTTTATATGGATTTGCTAGGTTTGTATGGTGGACTAGTCCACAATTTAAAAACTGTCAAGTTCAATTTTTCAAAACATGAAGATTCAAGCAACAACTAATGTTAACAGTACCCTAAATAATTTTTTATTTCTGCCCCTATGAGATAAACCCCGATGAATTGCAAGCAAAGATTACTACTCAATTACATTGCATTATGTCCCCCCCACTTTTGTTTTTACATAAGCAGATTATGCTTTGATGAAAGAATACATTTTCCACTAGGTATGCTTAGCAGCTGCTTTTGTGCCTATTTAACAATTTTTCTATGGAGGATTTTCTCTGTATCCTTAATGAAAATGCAGAGAAAAATATTGTTCCAGAAAGATAACCATCTTAGGCCTGGAAAGAGAAATTGGATGAGGAAGTTCTATCAACTGTTTAGTGTCCTCTATATATTTATGTTCTGCTTAATTCCACTGGAAAAAAATATTGCAGATTGTCCTAAATTGATTTAAAGGTTTTAGATTCTTTTTTTGGTGAACGGATGAATATCAGCTGATCTTTGTTTAGTGAATCTTTTGTCCTTGTACCTTTTGCAAGGCATATTCATATGCTTTCTGTTTATTAGGGACAACTTATTACAATATATTTTAATTTTGGCATCAGTTCTTGGCTTCCTAGCCACCAAATATGTTTGCTTTGCTTACTGTTTCTCCTTGACAACTTTTATATTGATTAGTTGTATATTTTTAGGAACAATCAACAGCCATTACGCACGTGGGTGGTTTGTGGAATTAATATATGTAATTTTTGTAAATTGTGTGTGGTATTTGACATCTATGAAATGAGGATTTTTTTTAAAAAAATTCCAGATTCAATAAGGCACAGAAGAAGCATGGGTTTTAGTGCTTTTTAGGAATACAGTTCCCAAAATGAATGGGATTGGAGCTGGGAATTCCGAGGCACCAAATAGATGTAATCAAGTTAAAATAGTTAAAATCAAGGTCACTTTCTGGGAAGTTCTCCAATAATGGAGAAGACCAGATTGGTCACTGAAAGAATTGCACCCAAGTTGGGCCATGGCTGGCTTCATGGTCACAGTTAAATGACTTTCAACTCAAGATTTGCATTTTAAATGTAAGTGTGACCATCTTATTAATTAGAAAAGAACAAGCTCTGCTTTCTCTGTCAGAGGGCTGCAGGAGGCTGTTGCAGCTGAAAACGGAGCCTTGACGAGTGATGTTGATCTGGCCATGCCCACTCTAGCCATGCCCACCACTCAGCCCCAAAGCCAAACATCACCCTGCTGTGGCCCTCAATGAAATTAAGTTTGACACCCCTGTTCTACCATAATTCAGTTACTCTAACTAGCGTTTCAGTCCTAAGAGAAAAAGTTTGCTCTTCTAATGACAGAACTCCTTTCCTGCCGAGTTACAGTTATTCTCAACTTTACATATGCTTAAATTCTCTCCCCCCCCTTAGTTTTTAAGGATCATTTTCTGGAATTAGTGGGAAGTTTAGATGTAGCTATAATTACAGCGTTGTTTAAAGCCTTGTTCAAAGTAAGTGTTAAGTCCTGAGCATGGGCGCAAGGAACGGAGATGAGACATCGAACGGTGATTTCAACTCTTTATTGTGAAATAAGAACAGAGCAAATACTTGGGCAGCAGCAGCTCTTTTATAGAGCTGGCTGCTTTCAAAACAACCAATGATTTGAGTTTACCGCTTTCACATGCGTCCAATCAGAGGGGCCCGTTAACAGCCAATCAGACTGGTCAGGAACGATCAATCACGACTCACTATTCGTGGGCCAATGAGGAGTGCAGGATTACAAGCCTGCTGCAAAGTAAAACTATTTAGGGTTGTTACTGCTGCGTTGGCTTAGTCCATAACAGCAAGCTTTTTCTATTCGGTTTTTTTTTTTTTTTTGAGTTATTAAAACTAGTCCTATTTTAGTTTCATTATATCATATTTTACTTTTTGCACATTTTGTTATTTATATTTTTCCCAAGACAATGATAATGATCTAAAATTATGATCGGGAGGATAATTATTTAATTTAGAGAAGGAAAAGAACAAACTGAGAAGTTAGAATTCTTTGTGTGAGTTGCGGAAATATACTATACTATGAAAGAGATGGGAAAATGAATAACTGAACACTTTCCGACTTACTCATGGTAATCCTGTCCTGATCTCCAAGAAATTCCAGCCTCCAAGAAATTCAAAGGCTGGATCTAAAGTTAGATGCCCAGGATACACTATGTGAAAACTCAGCTTCTTTGAGAAGTCCACACTGTGAGAAAATCGGAAAGAAAGAGACGAAGGACAACCAGTAGCAAAATGGATTGACTTGATTTCAGCAGGGAAGGGCTTTGTTAGGAGACCTGAAGGGCTAGATCGGAGACATTTTTTTCCAGAGAAAGAACAACTGGGTTCTTGTTAATGATTAACACTGATTTGATGTAAAATAATCTGTCAATTAAATATATGGAATATAGTGTGATGTTGGAGTAAACATATATGAATCATTCTACCTAGAGGTTGATGTGGCAATGGTGTGGCCGCTAATTTGAAAATATCATTTTTAACTTAATAAAAATTGAGGATGATTCTACCATTGGGCAGAATAAACATGGTGCCAGAAGAGGTAGATGCCATAAATGTGGATGGGAGAAATTAGGAAAAGACAAGGAGAGGTATATCAGGTTCGATGTAACACTTTGTGCATACTAGCTTACATTCTTCCTTCAGGAAAGGAGAGGACTCTATTCTTGAAACAGGATTCAACTACCACTTTGATGTTGTCTGGACTTGAAACCAAAAGGATGAGTCTGGGCACCCTGCTTGGCCGTAGCTTCAGGAAGCAATTGTGTGAAGACAATTCTGATGAGAACCACTTGTCAATAAATATCTCACTAACTCACTAAATTGGTGTTGTTGCTCCATTATGACACAAGGCAATACCATTCAGCACAAAGAAGCATCTCATAGAAAGCATATTCTTCATCCTATATTACCAGTACCAGACATGGACACTTGCAATAAAGCATAAGCAAAAGTTAATTACCACGGCAATGAGATGTTTGAGGAAAACTGCCAGAGTGACCAGAAGGGATAAAATAAAAAATGAGATCATAAAAGAAAGAATTGGAATAGAACCAATCTTAAATTACTTACAAAGACAGCAAGTTAAGTGGTTTGTTCACCTCGAGAGGGTGTCTTAGGATTCTATGCCATACAAGGCACTTACCGGAGAAGACCAAAGAACATGAGGCAGACCCAGAAGAAGATGGAGAGACACCATAAAAAACACAGTACAAAAGCATCAAATAAGAATGATTGAGGCCACCAGAAGTACAAGAACCAGAACTCCCTTGACACCTGAAGTGGAAAAAGAGGAAGTAAAGAAGAAATGGAAGTAGCTTCATTATGTTTTCATAATAAAACACATAGCTGGGAACCCATTTTTATAAGCACAATGAAGAAATCTTTTAGCATTTGACTAAATATTTTCTGCAGTCCCTTCGTGGTTAAAATATTATGCATCAGCTCCTTGATGTTGCTTGGCCTACCATCATAATGAATAAATGTCTGGTACATATATTTTATTTTTATGGCCTCCATTTTAATCTAGCTGCTTCCTACATAAACATTTGTCTATACACGCATTAGACAACAACCCATCACCCAATTAAAATTGTATTAATCCATAAAGCAACTAGCAGCAAAAATGTCAGGCTCCAAATATCAGTATTACACCATAAAATAACCAGAGAACTAAATGCAGTGGAAAGCACTAGTAATTAAACTATAAAATTTGAAAATCCAGAATACTGTAATTGTAGATCGAATTTTATGCAAGGAGGGTAGGAATACATATTTTCCTATGAAAAATTATTTATTGATACTTTCTAAAGAATCAATTCTTGTCTTTGAATAATAAAATGCTGTACTATTATTAATAATTGATTAATATTTGGATTTCGATGCTGGCTGAATCCAACCAAATGTTTTGTTAATTATCAAAGTGAGTAGAAAGAGGAATAAGAAATTTGGGGAAAAAACAAATATAAAATTTGGAGGAAAGAGGAGTGGGTATAAAAAAGTTTTGTACAATAGATTATTCTAAGGGGATTTAATTGGATATTAAAGTAGTAAAATACATTGATAATCAAAAAGATAATCATAGAGATTTATTACAGCAATTATTGGAACACTTAGTTTGCATGTGTAGTTGCATGTTTAGTAAATCCCTGGTGGTTCAGAAAGAATATTCAGCAACTATAATATCAGGCCTCCATTACATTTATTAGTACTTGGAAGAAGTTATAGGAATGTCTCTTGGGGTAGAGAGATCAAAAGTCAAGTTAATGACTATGATTCCACATCTTGACTTTTTTTTGACATTCCTCCTGCAGATGCCTCTATGTCCTTAGTTACATCGAAGTATGGACTGCGGTTATTTCCAATTAGGATTGTATATATTCACCCCATTTTCCATTGTGTATGACTGATATTAAGACAATTTGGTCCAGTGGTCAAAACATCAAGTTAGAAACCAAGAGACTGTGATTTCAGGTCCTGCCTTAGCCATGAAAGCCAACTGGGTGACTTTGGGCTAGTCGTTCTCTTTTACCCAACTCACCTTACAGGGTTATTGTTGTGGGGAAAATAAGAGGAAGAATGTGTGTTGGATATGTTTGCTGCTTAAGTTAAAGGTGGGATATCAATGAATGAAATGAAATAATAAAATAAAATGATCACGCTTTGATGCTCTTTGGTATAAGAGGGAAGGAAGGGAAAATGCTGGCAGGATTTGAAGAAGGAAGGAAGGAAAAATGCTGGCAGACTTGATTATTATAACATACCTTAATAAAGTAGATTTCCAGTATTTCTGGTGGTGTTTGATTCCTGACAAGGCTACCTCAAAAGGCTGATAGTCTCTGAAGGACCCTCCAAGCAATGCTTCACTAATGAACAGACTTCTATAAAGGGCTCTATTGTACTCCTTAGATGCAAAGATGTGGATGATCTGAGGAGTTCCTACAGAGCAAAGAATGAGGACTTGGCTCCAGGTTGTTCTCATTCTGCACTCAGTATGGCAGGATGTTTCATCAGTAGGGCCAGTCCAAATATTTGGATGACCTGATCTTTGAGACTGAACCATGCCCTGTATAAAGAAAAGTATCCTTTATTTGATAAATCCAAATTCTAGTATTATAAATTATTTAATATTGTATTATGGGAACCAGTTTGATTTAGCGATTAAGGCACCAGGCTAGAAAGCAGGAGACTGTGAATTTTAGTCTCTCCTTAGCTATAAAAAAGCCAGCTGGGTGACCTTGGGCTAGTCACTGTCTCTCAGCCCAACTCAGCTCACATGGTTGTATATCTATAGAAAAACACCTTTGGGGTGCCTCACACAATTGTTGTCAGGAAAATAGGAGGAGGAAGGAATATTAGGTCGGTTTGCTGCTGTGAGCTCTTTGTAAAAAAAATAATAAAGGTGGGATACAAATAAAGGAATAAAATAAAATAAAAATAGGAGATGAACAAAAACTTTTCCCATTTTCTGTACACTGAATCAAAATGCGAGCAATGCAGAGAGAGTCCCTTTGCTGTGATTTTAGTCACGGAACAGTAAAGTATATAAAGCCATGGACAGATTTAGAAAATAACTGGTCTCTAGAAAATTGCAAAGCACTTCTGACTGAGGCTCTATAAAGCACAAATCAAGTTCATAGCACCAAATTATGTTCCTATATACTTATTTTAAATTATTCAAAGCCTTCAGTTTATTTCCTCATCAACATTTGGGGTGCCTAAAACTTTTGTGTCTTAACAGCTGTCTGTAGATTCACCCCCTCCCTGATTTACCTTTCTTTTCTGTTTAAATCACAGGTCCATAATCCTTATTGTCTGACATCATAGTAGTTTCTATAGCAACAGATTATGATACTGGAACAAAAGATTCCATCAAACAGAAGGAAGGTTCAGGTTACTGTATTGGGGAGTAACAATGTATAATAATATTCCTATGTCCAAATTCCCAGAAGAGCTAGTCTGATTTCAGTCCTGTCATGTAAGGAAAAAGTAATTCAAATATGTGGTTTTTGCTCACAGTAATAGGAAGAAGTACTGTCATGGTAGACCTAATTCAGAATTCCAAAGTTCTTAAGCATTTTTAGTCACCCTCAGGAGGTTCCAGACTCAGTATATATTTATACAATCCCTTAAAGGAAGCGTACTCTTTTGCTGGTTGTTAGCTACTTGATTGACAAAATTATTGGACATTCCTCAGCTGCCAACTTCACATCTGCCCCATGTTTAGCTTGTGTATTTTATTTTTAGATGTGGATAAGAAACATTTGTGTGAATGCAACCAATACATGTTCTGCAGACACATGAGTTGGCCAGGTGGTTATATTGGGGAGCTGTGACTGGCTGACTTGTGGAGTGTATGCTTTGTGATGCTTTGGGATTTCCGCTATAAAAACATGCAGCATGGTAGAGCCTATCTATTCAGTTAGCTCATTCCTCTCTGGTATGGTGTCCTCCAGATGGATCTGAGATTTATGATCATGTTAGCTGGGACCGTTGCAGCTCCAGCCTATCTAGAAAGTTCCAGATTGGAAAAATATTCTAACAGATTCAGTAGGAAACTTTTCTTCTTCTTGACAGTGCCAGGAAATGGAGGTAAATGTTTTAAAAACAAACATATCTCAATCTTGGGGAGAATTTAATAACATTAATTTGCAATTCTATATTTTTACCTGTTGGACTAATAAAATAGTTGAAACATCTAAAGAGGGGAAGCACAGTTGGAAAGTTGCAGATGAGCACACACAGACAGACAAAAGAATGCAAATATTGTGGGAGAGAACTTAACTTTACCACCAAATACAGTGTAAACACACAAGGGTCTCACACTTGGATTATGGTGCAATGGACCAGGTGGTTTGAAGAGTTTGGAAGAGAGAGTGGGGAAAAGGTCATTTCAACTCCAATTTGCATCAGGAAGAAGCATTGGTAGTTTAATTGTACTACATCCTAACCTTTGATTGAGAAATGCCATCCCTTAGTATTAACAGGACTTGGGAAATCATCCTCCCTAAAACTCTGAAGAAAGTGCGGTCTGTTCCTGTGGATAGTATTAAATAAATTATAATAGTCTAACTCAGTATGAAACAGCTTTTTTCCTTCATCATTCTGCTTCTGACAATGTCCAGTAAACTTACTAGCAACTTCATTATACCACATGATTGCGTGTGTTTCTGCCAACAATAATGGAAATTGATTATTTTGTGGGAAGGTGGGGCTTGAAGGTCTACAAACATAGAAGGGCAGACTGATAATATATTTTAATAAATAAAGTAGACTTTGCCAGTTAAAATGAGGTGTGGGGACACGTTAATTTATTAAATCCAGGCCTTAAAAACACCTAACTGCATCACTGCATTTATACAACTGGGATCTGTGTTAGTCGGAGGAGGATCAAGAAGCACTAAGATGGGAATGTTTTCTTGATAACTTTATGACTTTGGAAGTTGTCTGATGGTTTACATCTGAGTGGTGACATAAAATTTGTGAGGAAAGTGTTTGATCTGATATAAATTTTGACTAATATATTTGCGTTTCTAATGTAGCCTTAACTGGTGTGCATTTGATTGATTTTGCCTTTTAATTTTCACTATGCTGATTGAATTATAAGCAGTAGAAAAAACTTGGTTTTCATATATCAATTTCCCACTATAGAATTGGGTCATAGCACCTTTCCCCCCTGCGAATGTTAGCTGATATATGAGAAAGATCAACCTAAGATGTTGAGGACAATATGCTGGCATTATGAAGTTGTATATAAGTCTTAAGTGCTATCGCTATTATAATGAGACAGACAAGCCAGAATAAAAACTGGATAGAATTTGTAGCATTGCATAGCCTTGTCCTTTCATTTGAGAAATATCTGGAACAACTTTGAGTGTTCGCTACAGTCTGCCCTTGCATGCTGACAAACTATTCCAAATTCCCCATTTTTTTTAAGTTTTGAAGGCAGTAGCGTACTGCTTCAGAGCTGCAAAACAGTCAAATGCATTAGAGTATGTTGGTGAATTGGGTATGCCTAGGTACTGTGCTGATTGACTAGATACAGTGCGAGGGAAGCTGTTTACTTCAGGATTATGCTATAAATAGATTTCTCAGCAGGATGTCATTAGACCTAAATCCCAGTAGTATCCTCTAATTAAAGGAGATTCAAAATATATAAAATGTGTATTTTCAGAAAACAGCCTTTAATATTTGGCATGCCTCTTACATTTACAGTTTCAGATTTGCAGATCTGGATTTGTTGCCCCTCATCTGATTGAACTATTAGCTTTTTTCACCAAGGGGAATAGCTTTTTAGGGAAAAAGGTAATTCTAAGAAAAGACAGTATATTTTACCATGAATACATTTTAAACTAATTCCTTTTCAAGAAAAATTGTTAAGCCCCAGCTCTGTTTAGGTTAAACTACGTACAAATTTAAGGCATCTGTGGATTTCATAGCATTCTTTTAAAAATGGGGGTGGGAGACTTTAGTATTAAACCTGTCCAGAGATTTGGAATGGGACAACTTGGTGTGGCCAACTCGCCATGGCCAACTCACCACAGCCAACTCACCATGGCCTATAGAATAATATATGATCTTCACTTTCATCTGTATCTAAAAGAATCCTAAAATTAATGAGAGGGGGAGAAGTCTGAAGAGATTCTCAGTCATCCAGGTCATAGTTATCCCAAAGGTGACCTGAATGACTGAGAATCTCTACAGACTTTTAGCTATACAATTTGGGATGAAGAATGGATTTCCGGGGGTGGGGAGGGACAGGGGATTGCAGACTACAGGAACCAGGAGCACTACTCAGATGACTCTGAGGACACAGATAAACCTTCAAGTGCTTCAAAGATCTTCTAAAAGCTTTCAAATGACCAGTTGCCTGGAAGGAACATAAATCCTTCCATTCCCCACTATCCTGTCAGAGCTGGTGAAGCTTCTTGGAAGAGAAGTGAAATGTCCTCAAAGAAAAGAAAAAGAAAAAAAAAATAAGAAAGTCTAGTTGCCTCCTGAAAAAGCACTTTTGGGATAATGAAAAGGAAACAAATATGGTCCCACCGTAAACACTGTGAAGAGATACTTTTGCCCTACCTCATCTAATTTCCTATTCCAAGTCAACATCCCAAGATTTTCAAATAAATGTTCTACTTTTCCCGCCAGAGTTGTTCCCATATTTGATTTTAAGTGCTTCTGTTTGTCATGGCTGTGAGGTCCAAAAGGGCAATACAGATGCATTTGGCTGTTGTCACCCACTTAACACTACCCAGGGATCACGTGTAACTTAAGGAATGCTATGGACATGGGTGACCAACCACTACTCCCCATGTTTAAAACCTATTATTTCTGACAACAGTGAAAATAGAGGATTTCACAATACTTTAAGCTTTGTTATATTGAATTAAGCTCTTGGCCTTTTAGCTAATATAATATTTACACTGGTTTCAGGTTATCTACTTCTAGGAATCTTTTCAAGAACTTTTTCGAGAACCACAGAGTTTGTGAGTTGGAGGCCAGGAAATACATCTGTAGTTATTCATACATTTAGTGATTCCTACAAATGGGTCAGATATGTCCTAATCCTAATTAAAGATGCCAGGAGCAATCTAGACATTTCTGAATTGTCTCAGGGTTCATGAATAATAAGGAGTGGGTGTTTTCTGTGTTGGTGTAAAGTACTTCTAGAAGAAGTTTATTTGAGGGTCATTTTCTGTTTCTTTTTCCTTTTTTTTCCCACACAAGAAAAGTCCTTCTGCTTTAAAAACCCATATTCTTGGATCTTGTGCCCATCTTTCGGGTCTTATGCTATTGTTTATCTTTTTCTACTGATATTAGTTTGTTTTATAAAGCTTTCATTATAACCTTTTTGTGTTCTAACACATTTAATTTTTAATTTGTGAATTCCATTAGGAGCTTTGACAACTCTGTCCCTAAATAATAGTTCCTTTCCTGAAAAATCTGTATCATCATTCTGCATGTTGTTAAGCTCCCATTTAATACATACTAACTGATCGAGCCAATATGGGCTGGAAGCTGTGAATTTGGTCAACGCCCAGATGGGACATTGTTCAAATTCTGCAAGAGGGTAGACTGATGAGAGAGGAGTACACTCTTTTGCCATTTATTAATTTTGACATTTGGGGCTCAGCTGGAGGGTAAAACCCCTTATCTTGACATAGTTAATATATCAAATTTATTTTCAGTTTTTCAATATTCTTCTGAAACTAAATAATAATTTCAACACCAACTGTTCTCATTGTTTAATTCCCAGATTTATATCTGCCTTTTATCTGAAGAGACCTTTAGATAGGTTCTAATACAGTGGTTCAAATTCAAGGCTTGCGGGTTGGATCCAGCCCATGGGGTACTTAGATCTGGCCCATGTGCCAACACTGAAACAGTGAAGGTCTGGCCCATGATACCTCTGCTAGTGAAAATGGAGCTTACTATTTTCGCTGGCAGAGGATTGCAGGAGGCCATCGCAGCCGAAAACTGAGCCCTGAAGTCCATTTTCGCTGGCAGAGTGTCCGGGCCACCACAAGTGCTCCCAACACGAGTGACATCAAGCTGGCCATGACCATTCCCCCCCATCCCCCTGAGATCAAACACAACCCCGATATAGCCCACAATGAAATCGAGTTTGACACCCCTGTTCTAGTAGATTGCAGGCTAAATATGTGTACATATGAACACATGTATGCACATGCCCATACAAGCAGAGACAACTCTGCACAGAAGCCTTTTATCTGTTCTGCATTTGGTTGCGATTCAAAAACCTCTTTCATTTTGCAGCTCAATACTACTTGCCATAGCTTGAACAGTAAATGGATAATTATTTGTTCATTCTTTTTGTGGTTAGGATAAACAGGTCTTCAAATGGGTTTTGATGGAACTAGAAATGCTCATTGAGGAAGGCTGTTCTAACATAGGGAAGAGAATTCCCTCAATCTTTGGGTTCCCTTCTGAAACTTTGTAATTGAGAGGTAATTTTTAATGCAGGAGAAAGGAAAACGGTATTAACTTTCAGGGAGACAAACATATAACAATACTGAATTAATTGCATTTTAATGGCATACTTTTTAAATTAAAACTGTGTCTTCTCTGGAGTCTGCCTGCTTCTTGCTGTTCATATTTTGGAATAAAGACCATTGTCTGCTACTTAGGGGGTCAAGAGCAACCCCTGATCTTGGAAAGCAAGGATTTGGGAAGGGATGTGTTTGGTAGACAGAAGGTACAGCTTGAGCAAGGAAAACAATGCATGTATCAAGATATTTCCACGTTCTTGACCTGTCTGACAAAACAGGTAATCTGTATATGGAGCTCATTTCCTTCTTTAATTCTTCAGGTTGACTGCTCTTCAGTTGAACAAAGGAATTGATTAGCAAAGCCGTTAGGTGTGAGGAGAGGGAACAAATGAGAAGCAGAGATAATGGATACAAAAGTGGCAGCTTTCTCTCTTGCTTCATAAGAGTTAAAAGACTAATGAGATGCCTCGGATACATCATTATACACCTCATCTCAATAGCTTACCAGTTGTTTTCAAATCATTGCACTAATGCTGACAATGCTAATTGTCTAATTCCTGAGATACTTATGTCATCCTGCCCATACCAAATATATTACTTCATTGTCAGTCTGTGGAAGTGTATCATACTGATTGGAACATTTCTTTTGAATGACTGAGTAATGAGCAAAAAGTCTCAAATTCCTTTTCACAGGAATTTCCTTCTAAGATATGTATGCATGTGTAGTCTAAGAGAGAGCAAGAAAAATGGAGAAATAGCTACAATTCTGACTTCAGGTCATGCCAGCTGGGGAATTCTAGCAGTTGAAGCCCACACTTCTTAAAGTTGCCACGATTGAGAAATACAGCCATAGAGAGTGTAAAAACAGCTGAAGGGGAAATTGAATACTGAACAGGAGAACATGGAAGCCCAGGAACAACAGCAGGTACAGATAATCCTTGATTTACAACAGTTCATTTAATGACAATTGAAAAAAGTGAATTATGACCATTCTTCACACTTATGACCATTTTAGCATCCCTACGGTCATACAATCAAAATTCAGACATTTGGCAAACTGATTCATATTTATGACGGTTGCAGTATCGCAGAGTCATGGGAACACCTTTTGGGATCTTCTGGCAAACAAAATCAGTGGGGAAGCCAGAGTCACTGACCAACCGTGTAACTACAATTTAACACATGTAGTGATTCACTTAACAACTATGGTAGGAAGATCATAAAATGGGGAAATTCACTTAACAATTGCCTCACTTAGCAACATAAATTTTGGCCTCAATTGTGATTGTAAATTGAAGACGACCTACAGTATATCTGTGTCATACGTACCCCAGGATTTGCACACTCCATAACAAGTTCTCCCATTTTGGTCACATCATATGGGATAGGCATCTTACACTCCTAGAACAGGGGTGTCAAACTCGTGGCCTGCAGGCCAGATGTGTCACATGCTGGCCCCTCCCCTGCCTGGTTTAGGAAAGGTGAAAAAGTCCTGATACATCACATGATGCTGATGTGACAACACGGGTTTGACACCCCTATCCTAGAAGAACATAAAGCCTGCAGCCTGATTCCATGTTGCCCTTAGACTGATTTTAGAAGTTTTCTGTAAGTTTTTTGCCCTTTCTCTAGTAACTGAGGCATATGGTGTTAGGTTTTGAGCATGGGCGAAAAGAATGGAGACAAGCTTCTGAACGGTGAACTTCAGCTCTTTATTTACATCATAACTTGCTCAACTGAACAGCAGTAAAACCTGCCTTATATAGGCAAACCTTGTAACGATTAACCAATAACGAGCTAGGAATGTTAGCTCTTAAACCAATAAGACATTTCTGTTAAGGGCCAATCGGATTCCCCGGAACGGGCTAAATTGGGATAACGACTCTATCGCCCCAGATGACACAGCCTTTCTGGGAGAAGAGCTCGGTCTGTCGAGACTTGAATGGTGTGAAGTCATCAGACAATTGGTCCAATGGCCATCCGCGTTTGACCCAGCCTAGGACTCGTACTAGGGTGTGGTCGCGTTTGGTTTCTCTCGTGATGTCTCGAGCAGTCAGTGGCAGCAAGTTGAGTGCCCCGATTTGCAACGTGGTTACCGTTGGTGCCGGATCGTCGAGAGTTTCTGGAAGCGGTGCTCAGCTCAATGCGTCGGCGTGGGGAATGGCTTTCCCTGGGCGGTATTGCAGCCGATAATTATAAGCAGCTAAGAATTCTGACCATCGGGTCATTCTAGGGGATAATATGTAGGGAGTCGGCTTATCTCCAGCTATTATCCCCAATAATGGTTTGTGGTCAGTCACAATAGTAAAAACCCTGCCATACATGTATTCGTGAAATCTTTTCACAGCTGAAACGATTGCGAGGGCTTCTTTATCAATTTGTCCATAGTTTCGCTCCGTTTTTGAAAGAGTCTTTGAAAAATATGCAACAGGGGCTTTGTTCCCATTAGGCAGTACGTGGCTCAAAATGGCGCCCACCCCGAAAGGCGATGCATCACAGGTTATAACTAACGGCAAAGTCTCGTTATACTGCATGGGTACAGAGTCAGAAGTGAGCAGTTTTTTAACATTTCGGAACACCTGTTCTTCACGGTAACCCCATAACCAAATTGCCCTTTTATCTAACAATCAGTGTAACGGTTCAGTGACAGTTGCTTTGTGCGGTAAAAACACATTATAGAAGATGATGAGGCCTAAGAAAGCCTGGAGATCGGCCTTGTTTCGTGGCCTGGGAGCGTTTTTTATTGCTTTTAATTTACCTTCGGTAGGGTGAATGCCCTGGCTATCAATCAGGTACCCTAAAAACTCAACACTATCAGTGCACAATTTACATTTATTTTTTTTAATCTTAAGACCGGCTTCTTGGAATTTTCTTAGGATTAATTTTACCCGGTCCTGTAAGATTTTTTTTGTAGGGGCTGCAATTAATACATCGTCAAAATAGGGGACCACGCCCTTAATTCCTTGCAATAACCTTTCCATAAGGCTCTGAAAGATCCCTACACTAACTCTGAATTGCAGCTGGGTACATTTAAAGGCACCTTGGTCACAATAGTTTGGGCTTGTGCCGTTTTTTCATCTACTGGTAATTGCTGATATGCCTGAGCTAAATCTAATTTAGCGAAAACTTTCCCGTCCCCCAGAGAATGGAGGAGGTGCTGCACCACCGGAACTGGTTACGCATTTTGCTGGAGGGCATGGTTCAAGGTGGCCCGGTAGTCTCCACAAATTCGGATTGACCCGTCTGGCTTAATAGGTGTTACAATAGGGGTTTCCCAAGGGGAGTGATCGATGGGCTCCAACACCCCCTGAGCTATCAGTTTGTCGAGTTGCTCGTCCATTTTCACCCTTAAGGCATACGGAACTCGACGGGGCTTTAGGCGAATGGGAGCTATTTTTTGATCTAAGTTGAATGAGATCGGGGTCCCCTTGTACTTGCCTAAGCTGTCCACGAAGACGTCCCTGAACTCATAGATAAGGTCTTCCTCCCAGTCACAGCCACCGACTCGGTTTACGCCGGCCACTTCAATGCTGAGTGGCGCGAACCATTGAAGGCCCAGTAGACTAGGCCTATCGCTATCGATGACTGTCAAAGGTAAGTACGCTGTGTGCTTCTTGAAAGAGACTCGGACTCGGCAGGACCCGACGACGGGGATTCGATTCCCCTGGTAGTCCTTGAGGATGAGGCATTGGAACCAGAGATCTTGACATTGAATTGTGGGAATGAGTTGCTTGAGTGTTCTCCACGACACCATCGAGAGAGATGATCCCGAGTCGACCTCCATGTGGCAAGGCTGATTCTCGATGGCGACTGTTACTCGGATTTTCTTAGTGTCCAAGGTTGAGGCATGACCGATAGTAATAGTATGGTGAGCCTCTTCTCTCTGCAAAGGTCGATTTCTGTCGGATTGGTTTACTGGCGCTCGCCTTACAGGATGGTTTCCTGTCGATTGGCGATAGTTGGTCCCTTTTGAGGCCTGGCTAGGTTCTGGCAAGCTGCGGCAGACCTGTCCGATGTGACCTCGTCTCCCGCACTCATGGCAGAGTGCGTCGCGGAACTTGCATTCGGACCTGGCATGGTTGGCTCCACATCCAGCGCAAGGGTACAGGCTTCGGGTAGTGGTCTCGGTTGGACCGCAGTCGATGGACCCCTTCTTCGTCACTATCTGACGATGAAGAGAGGTCCTCGTGGTGTGTTGTTGCGAGCTGCCCCTTTGCACTAGATGAGATTTCGCTGACCGGTGGTGGTATCGGAGCACGGTTTCAGCGTAATTGTGCAGCCGACTTCTTGGTTGCCTCTGCTGCGGTAGCATCGGCAATGGCGTCGGCAAGGCTGATGTTGCCTTTTGCCATCAGCTTGCTTTGGATGCCTGGAGCATCTAATCCAAGAACTATGCGATCTCTTAGCGCTTCTTCGAGATTGGTGAATCCGCAGAGGCCTCCCAAGTTGCGGAGGTCTGCTATGAAGTCGGCCACGCTTTCTCCCTTTCGCTGGTTTCTTTGATAAAACTCGTGGCGTCTCACGAGCGTAGGCATGGTAGGAGCGTAGTGGGCTCGCAGGATAGGTTCGAGGTCGTCCCAATCCATGGCCTTCACTTCTCGGGGTTTGGCTAGTGCTTTAGCCATCTTAAATACAGTTGGACTGCAATGCGTTAGGAACACCGCCCGTTTCTTTCCTGGTGTGGCGTCCTTTAAGTTGTTCATCTCAAGGAACATTTGGAAGCGATCCATGTAGGACTCCCAGTCCTCTTGTGTCGGATCGAATGGAGCGGGTGGTACGATGCCGCCGGACATGGTTCCGTTGTTGGCGCCGTCTGTCACGTGCTCGGTATTGCTTCTTGGTTCCGTTGGTTCAGACGTCTCCATATCCCATCCTTGTCACCAGTGTTAGGTTTTGAGCATGGGCGAGAAGAATGGAGACAAGCTTCTGAATAGTGAACTTCAGCTCTTTATTTACATCATAACTTGCTCAATTGAACAGCAGTAAAACCTGCCTTATATAGGCATACCTTGTAATGATTAATCAATAACGAGCTAGGAACGTTAGCTCTTAAACCAATAAGACATTTCTGTTAAGGGCCAATCGGATTCCCCGGAACGGGTCAATCCGGTCCAGCTGTTTAACAGCCAATTAGAAGTGCAGGGCCAGAACCCTGCACTTGACTCCAAGCTCATACTTTATTAGTTATATTGCATACACAACATATGGGATGCAAAACAAGTATTAGCGATGAGAGAAATTGAAGGCAGCAAAAGGGTAATATTGAGCCATCTGTTTTGGGCTATGGTCCCATGCTTGTGGCAGCCATATTAGCCATGATTGGCCTAAAATATCGCCAGATAGTGGAATCCCAATGAACTATGCTGAATCAGTGCTTCCTCCCTGTACTCACACTTTCATCCAAATTCAGACATTATCTTGCACTTTCAGCATTTCATGCTGAAAGGAGCTAAGATGTTCCCCAGGAATCTGCCCATTTCCCAAAGCCAGTTTGTCTAGTGGTTAAGGCACCAAGCTAGTAACCAAAGGATTTTGAATTTTAATCCTGCTTTAGGCATGAAAACTGTCTGGGTGACCTTGGACCAATCACTCTCAACCCCAACTTACCTCACCAGGTTGTTGTCATGATGAAATTAGGAGAAAGGAATGAAGGACTATTAGATATGTTCACTGTGTCAACTCATAAAACAACTGCCTTGAGTTGTTTATAAACATAATAAAGGGTGCGATATAAAATAACTAAAATGAACAAAGCAAAGCAAATCTCCATCCGAATAATATATCCCGTCTATAACAAAGAGGCCATATCTCCAAATTGAGGCCTTCAAAACTGCTGTGAATTAAACTATTACATCTAACTGGAAAAAAAAAAATCTAAAGTAAGTTCTGAGACCAGGCATGTCCAACACACAACAGTCCCCTGGCTGCATGCAGCCCTAAACAACTAGTAGCGTGGCCCCACAAGATAGTAAACAATATAAAAAAAGTAATGTTATTTAGATGCATTGACTATAATATATATGTGGCCCAAGACAATTCCACTTCATTCAATGAAGCCCAGGCAACCCAAAAGTTTGGACAACCATGCTATAGACCACGGGTGTTAAACTTGCCATATCACAATGCTGTCATTTGATGTATCCCGATGTTTTTTTTTCCCTTTGCAGAGCTGGGATGGGCATGACCTGCATGTGACACATCTGCCCCATGGGTTGTCAGTTTGACACCCTGCTATAGACCATCATTTTTATTTGCATTTATGCACTTGGTTTTCCCAACCTGTGTTCCTTTTCTCTTGTGATAAGTCAATACTGATATCATCACCATCTCATTCTCACAAGAGAGGGGCTTCTGAGAATTCAGGAGGAACAACTAAGGGCAAGGCAGTACTTCTGCTCTTTAAATCTGCTTCCTAAATCAGTAATTTGTGGTGGAATGTGGTCTGGATTTTCAAGAGGGAGGGAGTAAATTCCAGAGGAGCAAGAGACAACTTTGCTCAGATTGCGGGAGAGAAAACAGGTGAACCCAGCTCCTCCCTAATAGTTCCCAGAGTATATGCTTTATAGGGATGTTAGCATGCTTTAGTTTGGTAAGAATCTGTCTGTTGGTGAGGAATAATAAAGAAATTTGTTTGGAAGAATTGTAACATGTCTTTCTTGATTTCTGAAGCTTCGCTTCACTTTATCGAATGGTGAGGTTGGCCTCTGATTGGAGTTAACATTACGAAACATTCAAAAAATTCACTTTCAGGCAAATAGGGCTAAAAATAAAATAAGATTGAATCTTTGAAGCGGGGCTGTATTTGTGTTTGTGTGCACATAGCTTGGGGCAATGTCAATTACTTACTCATCTTGCTGGGATGAGTTTTAGTTTCCAGCTGTTTTTTCAGTACAGTGTGAGTGTCACACTGTGAAGGGCAAGATTGAGGTAACTGATTTTTACCTATGATCTAAAAATGAGATTTTAATAAAATATTGCAGGCTCAGGCAGGTGACCTCATCATGTGAATAAGCAAGGAAACATTAACAACAGAGGAGTAAACTGCAATTCTGTGTGAACTAAAAGACTGATTAGGAGCAACTAAAGAGAAGAGGGGAAACTAGCAGATTCTTCTTTCAAATTAATAAGAAAATAAATGAATACTTTCAATTAGGCCTTTGTTCTTTTGAGACTCAGGTTTTCTGGGTTCTATCAGTGGTCTTTTTATTTGGAAGCAGAAACAGGACTTAGTGAAAAAAAGAGTGAATAAAATGCTCTGTGGGTGATTTTAAGTCAAACATTTAGACAATTGAAGAAAGAGAATTCAATTTGCTTGGAGGAAGAGTTTTGCCAGATAATCAGGCAAAATGGTGCTAAACTTTCTATAAGGGGCAATTTGACTTGTAATATGAGGCTATATTTGTACATTATAGCTGTCAACCAAATAATATGTAATAGGCCTGCATATTTCAAGCTACAGTCTTTTTCAAGTTATTCCTAGTTTGCAAAACCCACCAAAAGAATAATCTTAATCACCTGGTCCAGTGAAATACATGTTTTAGCACAGGGCTGTCAAACTCGCAGCCCACAGCCTGAATGTATCATGTGCTAGCCCCGCCCCCACCTGGTTTAGCAAATGGGGGAAAAAATCCCAATACATCACATGATGCCGCCATGATGATGCGTGTTTGACACTCCTGTTTTAGCATTTCTGAAACTATTAACTGTAGCCCTGTAAGAGCTTTACTAAGTGCAATATGGCCATTGGATACCTCTTCATTGCTGACTAGAGACTATGGCCCAAAGTTGGACCAGTAGCTTTCCCAGCCAAAGATCTCAAGTTCAATCCCTGCCATTCCCAATTTTTTAAATAAGCTAAGTGGATTGTGATGGGATAGCTCTCTTTCTAACAGATAAGTAATTTGGGGCTAGATCAATCTTCCCAATCAAATGTCTTTCCAATTGTGATTCCAATTGTTATCTATAGTTCCTAGATAATGCTGCATTAGAAGTCTGGGTGTTATAACACATCTGAATAGTTCTAGGTTGGTGAAGGCCTAGTCTAGATGGACTCCTTGGGATGTAGCCGGGTTTTTTTTTTAATACATGAACAGCTTCTGGACTTCAGAAAACAAAAAGAACAATAGCTTAGGATACATATCCTGTAATTTGCTCAGTTTTATCTTCATAAATTGTGTAAATCCAATCATTGTGTCTCATAAATTATAGATTATGGTTTAATGTCCTTTGAGAACCCAAGTGATTCTGATTCATTCAGTAAAATATGTTTAAGTAAATAATGGCTTAATATGTGCCAAGTCAATTATCCTCTGTCTAGATGGGCTTCCCTAAACATGCACTTTTCTGTTCTGGAAATCATCATGATCTTTAAATCAGCATGCCATCACCTAGAGATGATGATGAGGTCTCATGCAGCACAATGGAAGATATCAGGCTTGTATGGTGGTCCAGGTGCTACATCATATATCCCTTTTAGGACATTGCCTCCTTCAAAAAGAAGCATCTTCTTGGCTGACTATGATTTGTTGTGTTATTACTGCCTTTTGTAGTGTAGTGTAGCTAATGTCAGTTGCTATATTACACCGCTGAGAATGCTGATTGGGGACAAAGGGTGAGAAATCTAGTAACCTAAAACCCACCAATTTGGCAAATGTTTCCATAGTTGAGTGGAACCTTTGTTACACTTATTTTGATTTACACAATCTGGGAGTCATGATTTGATAATTAAATTGAATTTGGGCATAGTGGGAAGAAATTTCCTATTAAAAGTATGTTTTCTATTTGTAGAAAAGGGAATGAGGTAAATCTCTTCCTGTTCATTGACTAATTGCATATTCAGCTCATACTCTAGCAGTGAGGTAGGCTACTATTTCTAGAACATCACTCTAACAGTGACATTTTTCTTGATGAGCAATGCTACTAATATAGCATGTAATTCTATAGGTGTATGGCGGGTAGCTGGAATGTATGAACCTAGGAGTCCTCTGGAAAGGAAGGCTTCATAAAAAATAACAATGTGTATTATAATTAATGCCAGCTGGCTTGTAAAGTTTGCTGTTGGAGAAATAGGTGCTGGTGTTTAAGAGGTGATTTTATTCCAGCACAACAAAAGCCATCGTTTGCTTTCTTTATCAAATAAATATTTTTTAACTGAGGTGCTTTTTTTTTTTTCCCAAAGGACTACTTTTCTTGAGGAAGAAGAAGAGGAAGAAGACATTTCATTTCTCATCCAAGAAGCTTCATCATTTGATCAGATGCTGGGATGGGGGTGGGGAAGGAAGGATAAGTCAATCCAGTCTCAACTGTCAGTACCAATCCTTCCATCCCTCCACCATCCAGTCCCAACGGATGAAGCTTCTTTGATGAGAAGCAAAACATTTTCTTCTTCCTCCTGAAGAAAAAGAGTCCACTTGCCTTTTGAAAAAAGCAAGAGACAACAATGGCCTGGATGGCTGAGAATCTCCATATATATTTCTAACTGAATTTGCTTAACATAATCATAAGCAACATTTGCCTACAGGATGTTGACAAAAGCTGCTAGTTGAGGTGGACAGTATTGAGATGGAGCAATTTGATATAATACAGAATCCCAGACTTTTCTTCTCACAAGATGGCTTCCTGTAGAAGACCCATTTTGAGGCACAAAAATGTTAATTTTATCAATGCTTCTTTCTGAGGGCTATTACAAATGTGAAATTTGATTTGTGGTAGCTGGTCAGTCACATTTTTGCCACCTGAGATTATACAGCTAATTACAGTCTTTCCTAAATCACATATGACATCTAAAGCTAACCAAGTTGTTTTGGAACCCAAAGGAGAACACCTCATGGAGTTTGGTGCTACAATCACCGTCTTCATGGGTTTGATTCCCACCACCCTAAATCTGATAGAGTCTCTAAGAATATCCTACAAGTGATTCTTATAAGAGCCCAAACAGTGGCCTAAACATTCCATTATACAAATAGTTGACTTCTTTTTATTTCAGATTTCAAAATTAGGCAGTAAAATGCAGAATTTTAATGTCTTTTTTTCTTGAAACTAAAACAATTCTCCGCTACTTACTTCTCAGAGTACAACAGGAAAGTCTTATTTACACCATGTGCATATTAGTTTATAATGCAATTTATTACAGTGTGTAAGCCAGAAAATGAGTGAATACAATAATTAAGTTTGTTGTAGGAATCAATTCACAAATTAATTTTTAACTCACCTAGCCTCCTCTCAAGGGCTAATATTTCTCCCCCTGCTTTCTCCTCCCTATTTTAAATTATTTTGGTTTTACTTTCATCTCTTTAAATATCTATATACTATTCATTTTAATCTCTCTCTTCTAAAACAGAAGGATAGTCAGAGGGCTACTTTTAGGAACTGAGCAACATGATGCTGTTACTGTGCATTAAAAAATAAACGAAACCTCCTTATCTGAACCAAACCAGGAAATAAAATAAAGCTTTATCTGCTATTTGCATCTAAGCTGCATTTTTTTGTATCTGGGTAGCATCTGGTATTCAGAGATTTCTTCTAGCATCTGGATAATACACAGTCTAGGAATGAAAATGCCTAATAATAATGACAAAAACAATAGCTACTACGGTACTACTGTATTACTGTAGCCACAGCCATAACTAGTTAAGTAGCACAAATTGTCACAAAAATATACACAAATGCTATTTATGGAGGTTTGTTGTTATCATTGTTTTGAATCTTTTAAAATATTAGCTGCCCACACAGCAGTCTCTCTCTCTCTCTCTCTCTCAAATCTATTTTGTTTTTATGGAATATAAAACAGAATCTTAAAAGCCTTTTAGAGTTCCTGCTTCATTGTCAGAATCAAGATGGGGTAATCTTGAGTTTGTTCCTCACTCTCTCCGATATTCCAGGCTAAGACAATGCTTAAGAGAAGTTGACCAGATATTAGCAGTTCATGCTCACTACAGCTCTCTGATGCTGTTCCCCTCTTCGAGTATATCAGTGAGGTTGTTTTCCAACCTTTCCTCTTTTACTATTTGAATATAACAGCCTTGATATAACAGCCTTGAAAAGCAGAGGCAGTTTTGGGAAACATTTCAAGTTAAGAACATCTGGTGATTTTCCCTTACCTACCAACCATTTGTTCTGATTCCTGTTCGACAAAGAGGAGGTATGGCAGGATGAAGAAAGCTCCATCTTAGCAAACACAGAGATAAATGAAATTATTTAATTATTGTGATTTAGGAATTACGATCCCACCTATTCCCTTTCCATAAAATGGCAAAATAAGCCTTTGCAAGCCTATTGGGTATCTTTGGCTGTTTTAAGTTTAACATTTCTTTAGCATTTTATGCAGCCAATCATATAGCATTTTTCCTTGCTAGATAACGGTTACTTTTATGTGATAATTAGTATATGTTACCGCTGTGCATAGTTTAAAAATAATTTAGAGGAAGAAGGAATATTCATGGAGGATGGTCATAAAAGAAGGCCAAAACCGTGAGATCAATAATGTGTCACTTTTTAAAAAATAAGAATCTACATATGTGGTTCACTTTGCCTTCTTTGAATTTCCTCCCTGGCAGACATCCCTGAAGCAGAGAACTCTTTTGCTCTTCCATTAAAAATTTAAACTTCTTTCAGATGAGCCTGTTAGCCTAAATAAAGAGGCTATAGCTTTGAGAAATCCACTAATTAAAATTGGCAGTATTTTTTTTTTTTTTGTCTTCCACTTTTTTTTCTCAAACTCAGGAAAAGCCAGGAAGCGAAGTCCCTTCTTCCAAGACATTTCCCATGTAAGAGCCCCGAGGATAGAAGTATATTTAAAAATAAAATGTACTTTTAAAAACATATGAGTGTATTATCTGGGAGCTGTCAAGTGCTTTTCTTCTTTGAAATGTGACAACAAATCTTGAAAGCTGCTTGAAAAGGGATGTGGGAATCTGAAAGGTCAGTTTCATTTTTTGAGAGAAAGGAATTGAATTATTGCACTGCTGCTTCTGCAAAGAGAGAAGGAAGGGATTGTAGCAGAGAAATTGTAATTCAAATGGCAGGGCACCTGCCATTTGCATGTAAAAAGTTCCAAATGTTCAGCTCTGCTCTCATCATCATCAATGTTACTTCCATACAGTTCCTGAATTTCTCAAGTTGTATTTGTACTTAAGGATAACCCCATCAGGAAAAGCTTCAGCTTGGCCAAGCACAACAGACAGTAATAAACTAAATGGATTAATAATTTTCCTTTTAAAAAGCAGCTTCCTACATTCTTATTAGGTTGGCAGTTAGTATCTCTTTTCATCCCATGGCTTCTGTGTTAATTGTGGTAAGTCTAAGTGTTAAGTTTTGAGTATGGGCAAGAAAGAATGGAGACAAGCCTCTGAACGGTGAACTTCAGCTCTTTATTTACATTGTGACTTCCTCATTTCAATAGCAGTTAAACCCGCCTTATATAGGCAAACCCTGTAACTTTTAACCAATAACGAGCTAGGAGCACTAGCTCTTATAACCAATAGGAACTCTCTGTTAAGGGCCAATCGGATTCCCCGGAACGGGCCAATCCGGTGCGGCCGCTTAACAGCCAATCAGAAGTGCAGGGCCAGAACCCTGCACTTACTCCAAGCTCACACTTTATTAATTTTTATGCATATACAACACTAAGCATCGTAATGGAAGAAAGGTGATGTTGCAGCTGTTTTTTAGTGGCTGTCTCTGCTTTGTTCCCCGCCCCCCCGCCCCCGTATGGGGAGCAAAGGATTTTATTGATACACAAGGTGCCCACTGTTGCTATCACAGCAGACAGCTATGGTCGAGTTCTTGGTGCCGTCAGCTTCGTTGTTTGCTTGCAGACGTTTCATTACTCAACTAGGGAACATCATCACATTCATTTGCACTGATGATGTTCCCTTGTTGGGTAATTGAAATGTCTGCAAGCAAGCAAACCCCAACTCACAGATACCAATATCTCCACAGTTCAGTCCTTAACAGCAGATATTCTCCTCTATTGAAGACTATACTGAATGCACACAGTTTAATTTTAGCCTCTGACTGGCAGGTACAATGACTTGCAAATCAAAGAAAACCACTTCGATAACTCCAGACATAGCTAACTCATCAGCCCATTCTAAGAGTGAATATATAACAGATCTTGTGCTTCAGATTGGATTTCTAAATATGCAGAATATTAGTTGGCCAGGAGATTCTGTGTCCTGAAAACATAATTTTCAGAATCTGGCCTTATGCAAGTGATGTTTCTCTCCCTGAAATATTTCTTGGAGTGCCACTTTGGAGTCTCACAGTTCAAAGGTTCACAGTTCAACATGGAACTACTAGACCAATGGATATAGTGAAGAGATGTTTGTTTGGACCCTATGCGATTTGGAAGCCTGGCTTAACTATTCAAGATGGTTTAAATGGCCATTTTCATCATTTCTAAAAGAATTGGGATTTAGTGATTCATGTGTGCATTTTTAAAAATAAATAAATAAGAAAATAACTGTGTGATGAATACTAAGGCAAAATTTCCAGATGACTATATGTCGTTAATGTTAGTTTTGGAGCATGGGTGCGAAGAAATGGAGACGAGCCAGGTGAACGGTGAACTTCAACTCTTTATTTACATGGGGTGACAGCTCAAACAATGGCTGTTGCTGATATGCCTGAGCTAAGTCTAGTTTAGCGAAGACTTTTCTGCCCCCCAGGGAATGGAGGAGGTGCTGCACCACCGGCACCAGATATGCGTCTTGCTGCAGGGCGTGGTTCAAGGTGGCTCGGTAGTCCCCACAAATTCGAATCGAACCATCCGGCTTGATCGGTGTCACGATTGGGGTTTCCCAGGGAGAGTGATCGGTTGGCTCTAACACTCCCTGGGCTATTAACTTATCAAGCTGTTCGTCGATTTTTGGTTTTAGGGCAAAGGGAACTCGACGAGGCTTAAGGCGGATGGGAGCTATTTTTGGGTTCAAGTTAAACAAGATTGGGGTCCCCTTGTACTCGCCTAGCTTCTCTGCGAAGACGTCCTTGAATTCGTGGACGAGGTCCTCCTTCCAGTCACTGCCGCCGATTCGGTTAATGCCTGCCACTTCAATGCCGAGTGGCACGAACCATTGGAGGCCTAACAGGCTAGGCTGGTTTTTGTCGATCACTGTCAGGGGTAAGTATGCTGTGCAGTTTTTGAACGTGACACGAACTTGACTCGTTTCTATTACTGGAATCCTATTTCCCTGATAGTCCTTAAGTATAAGTATTTGGGAACGGAGGTCTTGGCGCCGGATGGTGGGGATGAGTTGCTTGAGGGTCTTCCAGGAAACCATCGAGAGAGACGATCCCGAGTCGACTTCCATTTGGCAGGGTTGATTTTCGATAGTCACTTTAATTTGAATTTTTTTTTGGCATCCAAGGAAGAAGCATGACTGATAGTGATAGTTTGGTGAACCTCCTCTCGCTTCATGGGGCGATTTAAGGTTCGGTTTCTGTAGTAGTGGTTTACTGGTTCTCGCCTTACAGGACGGTTTCTTGTTGAGTGGCGATAGTTGGCCCCCTTCGAGGTCTGGCTGGGTCCTAGGTGGCTTCTACAGACCCGTCCGATGTGGCCTCGTTTCCCGCACTCGTGGCAGAGCGCGTCACCGAATTTGCATTCGGACCTGGAATGGTTGGCCCCACAGCCAGCGCATTGGTGTTGGGACTTCGGGTAGGAGTCCCAGTTGGACCGCAGTCGATGGACCTCTTCTTCGTCGCTGTCTGACGATGAAGAGAGGTCCTCGTGGTGGGCCGTCATGGACTGTCCTTCTGACTTGGGTGAAATGTCGCGGTTCAGTTGTGTACCGGAGCATGGTTGCGGCGTAGTTGGGCAGCCGACTTCTTGGTTGCTTCTGCTGCAGTAGCATCGGCGATGGCATCGGCAAGGCTGATGTCGCCTTTCGCCATCAGCTTGCTCTGCAGGCCTAGCGCATCTAGTCCCAGAACTATTCGATCTCTCAAAGCCTCTTCCAGGTCAGCGAACCCGCAGAGGCCACCCAGGTTTCGGAGGTCAACGACGAAATTGGCAACGCTTTCTCCTTTCTGCTGGTTCCTTTGGTAGAACTCGTGCCGCCTTACGAGCGTTGGCACGGTCGGTGCATAGTGGGCCCTCAGGATGGGTTCGAGGACGTCCCAGTCCATCATCTTTACTTCAGCCAGTTTCGCTAGTGCCTTGGCCATCTTAAATAAGGTTGGCCCACAATGCATTAGGAATACTGCTCGTTTCTTTCCGGTTGTGGCATCCTTCAAGTTATTGGTTTCCAAGAACATTTGGAAATGATCCATGTAGGCTTCCCAGTCTTCTTGCGCTGGGTCGAATGGAGCGGGTGGTACTATGCCGCCGGACATAATTCCGCCGTTGTGCATTCAGCCACGTGCTCGGTTTTCTTCTTCTTTGTTCAGTTAGCTCTGACGTCTCCACATCCCACCCTCGTCGCCAGTATTAGTTTTGGAGCATGGGTGTGAAGAAATGGAGACGAGCCAGGTGAACGATGAACTTCAACTCTTTATTTACATGGGGTGACAGCTCAAACAATGGCTGCTATAGCCTTCCTTATATAGGCAACTTATTAACTATTCAACCAATGAAAACCTTGGAGCACTAGCTCCATTGACCAATGAGAATGGCTCGTTAATGGCCAATCAGATTCTCCAAAACGGACCAATCCGATCTCGCCATTTAACAGCCAATCAGAAGTGCAGAACCCTGCACTTGACTCTAAGCTCAAGATAACTTTATTCATCACATTTATTCATTCACAACAGTTAAGGTTTTGGGAAACCTACAATTTGTGATTTCCCAGAGCTGTTTCTTTTTCTGCAGGTGACAATCCTTGCTCATTCCTGGAAACTGACAAAAACCACTAAGGTCTCTTAACACCTAGGCAGATGTGTATTCAGTTGCTTGACAGAGACAATTTTTTACCACTTTGAGAAAGATCAAAGCAAACTATGAACACTCTTTTCCCTGTGTCTTAATTTACAAATCATTCTTTTCACGGCAAATATTGTTTAGAGTAGAATTTCAGCAATTCTGCTTGAGACTGAAAAAGCAAACATACCTATCAAAAGAAATGTCAATATTGAAAGAATATCTTATTTGATTTGATGCTAAGACACACCTTTGTGCTTGGACAGAATTGTTGCTCACGGTACACATTCTGAGGTAAGGACCAGGTAACAAATACTCTAAATCAGTGTTTCTCAACCTCAGCAACTTTAAGATATGTGGACTTCAACTTCCAGAATTCCCCAGGTAAACGGATCATTAGGCAGACTGGGAAATTCTGGGAGTTGAAGATTTCTCCTGAAAACATGGCTCTGAATTGATTAATGACCTCATTAAGTATCGGTTAATAATATCTGTGAATAATCCGCTCACAACATAAGATTCAAAAAGGAAAATAAATGGACATTTATGTTGACAAAACCACTCAAAACAATTTGGACCAGTTTGCTCTCAAGTCCTGCCCTGTTGAAAAACTAATTGAAATGTATACAACACATAGGTGGTATTCAGCAGGTTCTGACCAGTTCTGGAGAACCAGTACCGGAAATTTTGAGGAGTTCAGAGAACCGGCAAATCCCACCTCTGACTGGAGATTTTACAGTATCCTTCCCCTGCCATGCCCACCAAGCCACGCTCACAGAACCAGTAGTAAAATTTTTTGAATCCCACCACTGATATAACAGCCTGTTTCACTGATGGAAATCATGTGCAGATTTATTCAATATTGTATAATGATTCCTTTGACTGTTCCCGTTGCATAAAATGGCCAAATTTGTTGACTTGATAGATTCCATGCATTGGAGATATAGCCAAGAATAACACATAAACATATAAAGCCAAACCAAGTGGCACTACTGTACTAAGGAAATTAATTCATAGTTAACTTTTGTGAATAAATTATTGAACTGTATTTGATTGTATGAGCATCTTTCCAGGATAAGGTCAGAATGGAGGGATTGATGTCATGGCTCTAATTGCATAATTAGCATGATTTGCATGATGTCGTGACATGCATGACATCATGACATCACAGTGGTGTCTTCTATGCATTTAAATCCATGGCAGCAAGATACTTATGACTAAGGGTCATTTCATTATAGCTAGTGACTGGTTTGTCAGCTGAGAAAGGCTGATCCTATAACCTTGGATATTCAAAAAATGAGTAGCAACCTTGCATGTTACAGGGCAATAGGATTCTATAGTAAATTAGTAAGCAGAATAAAAACGCATAGAGTATCAATTCATTCTCTTAATTGTACTTATTTTAGAAATCTATTAATAGTAAAAACGTTCTGATATAAGCATTAAATTTAAGTAGTTTGGAAATCCTTCTATTATTATTAATTAAAATTATGCTAACATTTTACTTCACATCTATTCTTTTGGTGTCAATGTAAAGAAAGAGCAATCATATTATTCTTTCCGCATACTGTTTATTTTTAGTGCATTCTATTCAAGCTCTTTAATTTCTTCTCTCTTAAATATATTGTCCCAAGCTACTTAAATATTTTAATGCCTATTTTCCACACTTCCAATCCTGCTTAATGAGTATTTCTAATCCCTAGTTGTTTCACACCAATGAACCAGTGTGCCAAAGGCAGAAATGGACAGCTTGTAACTTTTTTAGTTTGGCTATATGGCAAAAGCTTAGCTTTACTACTAAATGCTGTATTTTTTAAAGTTCACCTTTCAGCAGTCCCAGAATTCACCAGTGAGCAACACTGGTCTAATGTAAGAGCTGGGTCACTGAGTTTGCTTGGGATGTTGATAAGAATGAAATGGATCTGGAAATGTTCTGATTACAGTCCCATTAAACTAGATTTGCATACAAGGACACTTATTTTTCCTAGCCTGGAATACTCAACTGTGTAATGAGCTCACTTTGGAGGTATAAAGTACACCAAAGAATTTATTTATTTTATTTTATTTATTTTTGTCAATTGTTTACAAGATAATAGGTGTAGGTAAAAACATAGTTATGAATGCATGGATACATATAAGAAAAATAAAAAAATATATAAAAGAAACAATAGGGCAGGGGTGGTAGGCACGTTGGTGCGCTTATGCACACCCTGTACAGACCTCTTAGGAAAGGGGTGAGGTCAATAGTAGACACTCCAAGGTTAAAGTTTTTGGGGTTTGCAGAAGAAACCACAGAGTCAGGTAGAGTATGCCAAGCATTGATTTATGTATGTGTATGTGTGAATTATGTATGTGGTTTTGCCCAGCACCATATCCCTTCCCTGCATTCTTCTTTTAATTATTGCATAAGCTTAAGGCAAGGAAGATAAAAATAAAGCATAATACATACCCCACAAACATACCTCCAAGTTTCAATACATTTCTAGATTACACTAAGTAGCTTCTTTACAGCATAATCTTATGCATATCTATTAAGCAATAAACTAAGTTCAAAGTGCGCTGTGGAGCCACATACACTTCTTGGTCTATTTTTATATTGCTTTCGATCTGAATTTCAGACACTCTGCTCATGATAAGTTCAGACTTCTGGCAAGAACACAATTTTGTATTCAGAAAGAAGAGTTGCCCCTCAGTGGGCAAAGGAAGCAACAAGTAGAAGAAAGAGGCTATCTAATGGGGTTTGTCAAAATCCTGACAAATTGTTCTTACAATAGAATCCTCCTGAGCTGCAAAATCCAGGCAACCACTAGATGGTGGCAGTGAGTTAGTATCTTCTGTATTTCTTTATTTTTTTCTGTCTTCTAGTGATCATCCAGAGTTTTGGAAAGCATATTTGGTAGCTCCAAACAAATAAGAATAGGGGGTAGTGGTGACAAAATATTTCAGAAAGGAAATTCAGGTTTCAGATACTCTGTAAGGCATTGTAGGATGTCCAGAAGCCTGATAGCGTCTTTTCAGACTTTTATTAAATGGAATGTACTTTCATGAATTACAGCTCACTTTATCAGATGCATGGGAAGGCTATACTGATGTGAGATGTAGATTGGGATGGGAAGACAGATTATCAACTAACAGATGTAGTGTGGTTAAAAACCCACTAAGATTTTAAAAAATAATTTTTTTTTGAACTTCAAAATTTTTCCACTCAATTGTGTTGGTGAAGTTATATACATTTCACCAATCTCAGGGCATTGAAGCTATAGGACCTCTGGGAGGGAGTGACTATGCAATAGTATTGAAATTCAACATTAAGAGAGCACAAGTAATAGGGGAAAAAAGTCAAACTAGAGTCTTGGACTTTAAGAGAGCTGATTTCAATGAAGTTAGAGTTTGGGAAGGATTCCATGGATGAGAATCCTCAAGGGGAAAACAACCGAAGAAACTTGGGGAATTGAAAAGTGAGATTTCTCTCTTCATAGTCTATGTAGATTTTCAATCATCTAGGTCAGGGGTCTCCAACCTTGGCCCCTGGAAGCCTGGTGGACTTCAACTCCCAGAATTCCACAGCCAGCTTTGCTGGCTGTGGAACTCTGGGAGTTGAAGTCCGCCAGGCTTCCAGGAGCCAAGGTTGGAGACCCCTGATCTAGGTCATGGGTGTCCCAAAGGTGCTTTTTCAAGAGGCAACTGGACTTTCTGATAGTCCAGCTGCCTCTTGAAAAAGCACCTTTGGGTTCTCTCCCCACAGGAACACAAAATATCAATAGTAAGACCAGAAAAATGGTGGCAATGAATTATGCTCTTTGTCCATGCTGCAGTCATGACAGACTGTACTTACCAAGGAAAATAGGTGGATATGGAATGTTGCAAGTACACCAGACAGGTGAAAGGAAGAAGGGCATTCAAAGAATATCTGAAGAACGATGAAGAAGTACTGAAGCTATGAAGACTTACTGGAGAGACCATGAACAAAAGACATGATAAAGCAAATTATCACATGGCAAGCACATTACAAAAAACCATAGCTGGTAAAATAGATAACAAAAAGATGTGGCAATGGCTAAAAGCACTAAAGTTAAAGACAGAAATAAACAGAAGGGCTAACTATAGCTGCACAAGATCAAGCCTTAAGAACAAATGCATGCAAAGCCAAAATTGAGAAGGCAGCAACAGACTGCAAATGCCACCTCTGCAAAGAAGCTGAAAAAACTGTGGGCCACCTGGTTAGATGTTGCAAGAAGGTTTCATAGACCGGCTACAAACAGTGCCACAACGAAGTAACAAAAATAACATTGGAATTTCTGCAAGAAATAGTTGCCTGCAAGCAAGAATAGACAAAAGTAGACAAAGTAATAGAAATAGACAAAATAGACAAAGTAATAGAAACTGAAGGTGCTAAAGTGCTTTGGAACTTCGGAATTCAAACAAAGAAGCACCTGCCACATAACACTTCAGGCTTAAAAATTGTCAATAAGAAATACAAAAGTGTCTGGATAGGGGATATTGCAGTACCTGGAGATAGCGGAATAAAAGAGAAAGAAATGGAGAAAAACACAAAATACAAAGATTTGCAAACAGGAATGAAGAGCAAATAGCAAGTGAAAAGCAAATACTAGAGAAGAGTAACAAAGGTGATAAAGGGCCTGGAGATTAAACCATATGATGAACAGTTAAGGGAACTAAGTATGTCTAGCCTATCAAAGAAAAGGTTTAGGGATGACATGATAGTCATCATCTAATACTTGAGAGGCTGTCACAGAGAAGAGGGGTTCACACATTCTCCAGAGCACCTGAGGTCAGGAGAAGAAGTAATGAATGGAAGCTCATTAAAGAGATCCAACCTAGAATTAAGGAAACATTTCCTGACATAACATTTAATCAATGGAACAGCTTAACTCCCTGAGTTGTGGTGTTCCATTGCTGGAGGTTTTCAAAAAATAGATTGGACAACCATTTGCTTGGGATGATATAAGTTATCTTGCCTTGAACAGGGGTTGAAGTAGAAGACTCCCAAGGTCCCTTCCAATCCTATGATTTTATGATTCCAAAAGTAGAACTGTGGCAAAAGAAAGAAAAAATGGTATCAGTAGTATTAGGCTATCTTGGGTGTAATCCCAAAATATCTATAGCACCACTTGCACATCATCATTACTGCCAGAATTCCCATCAGTGAATTGCAAAAGGCAGCTTAACTTGGAATAGCTTACATCATGAACAATATCTTCAACACCATCAAACAACAACCTCTACCTTTCCCAAGGGAATGACTCGATAGGTAGATAAAAATGCCAGTCCAAACATCATCTTAACTGTCATGAACCACAATAATAATGTAGAGGGGAGGTTTTGTGTGAAAATGGGGGGGGGGATGTCCTTTTGGGGCCATAATGCATTTAATTAATCATCTATTTGCTTATTTTTATTTATTTTAAAAATTGGCAAAAGTTAAAACTGATTCCCAAGAAGAATAAAATGTGTACAAAATTTAAATGACAAAGAATGTTAACATTTCCTTTTTCTGTAGTTGCCATGTAGGGGTTTTTTGTGACACACTCAACAAAAGTGGTCGTGGACTCTGCCAATTGAATGCTGAATGAATAGCTGTCTATTCCCTTTTGAAAAATAAGAAATCCCTACACACACAGTAGTGGGATTCAAATAATTTAACAACCGGTTTTCTGCCCTATTGATTTCTTCCAACAACCAGTTCACCAAACTGCTCAGAAAGTTAACAATTGGTTCTCCTGAAGTGGTGCGAACTGGCTGAATCCCACCACTGCCTACACATAAGAAAGCTAGTTGTTAAGTAGACTAATGTTGCATTTCATAGTCCATTTCATGCATGTGTTTAGTGCTTGCCACTCTTGTTCTGCTGCTGCTGCTACTGAAATTAGGGCCAGAAAATAGCCAACTATCTGCTGCTTGAAAAGAGAAGTTTGGATAATGATCCTAGGCACACAATCTGTAACTGGCAACTTTAATCGTATCTCTCTAGATCCATGCCTGACAGTAATCTTAAGGACTGCCATACTGTTTGCTTTGCTATCTGCATGAGAACTGTTGTAGTAAATCAGATCTCTGCCGTTCACTTAGAACATCCAGAAATGCACCGGTATGGGATGTAGGCCATGGGAGATAGGAAGTGGTATTCAGAGTAACCATAGCCTAATCCATGGGCAAAACGTATTTTCTATTATTTGAGAGGCTGATTGAAATAATTCATCTCCTATGCACAAATATGAAACATTTCACTTTCCCTTTATTCTGAAAACAGTAGGCCTCAAATAGAAAGCACAGGTGTCCATTCTCAGAAAGGTCACTTACTTTGTACACAAAGACACAGTGCTGTGTTTGATAGTGATTAAAATGGTTCTCAGAGGAGCTGAGTTAATTAGGGTTTTGTTGATATGCCAGGAGGGGCTAAGGAACAGGCAGAACCAAAAGGACACTATTACTCAGATTGGGCGGGGGGGGAGAAGGATTTTGCTTTCTGACACAAATGTTGGTTATTACTAGCTCTTGAAGGCCACCCTACCCAGAAGAAAATATTATTGTATGTAGACTATGAACAAGGAGTTCAATAGCCTGGTGCTATTATTTGCAACAGTGTCTAATTGTATGGGAAAGTGAAAGCTAGATTCTAAGGCAAGATTGTGGTGTGTATCAAAAAGTTAAGATGGTTTTATGAGTATTATGGGACCTGCGTAAAAAGAGACGGAACTTTGCCATCTTAATTTTTTGTGACTTCACAGTATAAGACATTTTCAAAGGACTAATGTAGAAATCTATTTTTGAATTTTATAAGTCTCCCTCATTAGCTAAATGACACTAGTTTTAATTGATTTGCTGTAAATTTGAACCTGAAATAAACCCAGATTGTGATTTTCATCCTTGCACTAACATGGCAAACATGCTAAACTTGCACTAACTTGCCAAACTGTGCTTAAAACAACCCTGTCTGTAGCCCATAGCAAATGCTATTGATTGTCAGAATTATAGAAATTAAAGTTGAAGAAAATACTCTACAGTTCTTAAAAAAAAAAAAAATCCTCTCTATTTCAACTCCTCCTTTTTATACCAGCTAGCTTCAGTATTTGATAGAAGCCATGATGATATCATATGCAGTCAGTTGCCTCATGACATGAAAAATGTCTAGTTTATTCACCTCGGTGGTGAAAGACATCATGACATGTGATGCCATTTCACTCCATTGACTCCATGTCATCTAATTTCTTCTAAAAAGTTCTTTCTTAGAAGCAACTTGGGGAAAAGTTTTCATAGTCAAGATATATTTTTATTTTTTTAATCAGAATTTCTTACTAATCCACTACAATCACCCAACAATTTACCCCTTCCTTCTATCATTAATAACTTCAATTTTGGAAAGTATTAGGCTGGTCACTATTCTTTCCTAAGATTATTAATCTTCATTAGTCAGAAAATAGCCTTTGTATTCTCCTATCATTTTTGAGCAATCCAAGGAAGTAACTCCATTTAGTTGTCTTGTCTTCTATGTTGAATACCACAATCCTGTGTACCAGAGTGTCAAGCGTGATGTGTTCTCAGCTGTGTTGAAACTGCAGTTCCCAGAATTCCAAGCCAACAAGGCCATCATCATCTTGTGCCGCCTACAAATTATGGGAATTGAAGTTCAAACACATCTGAGCATATTGAGTTGAGAAAGGTTGCTGTGAACATTCCTACAACTTGCTTTGTTTGGTCCCACTTGCAGTCAAAGCTGACAGGGTAGCAAATGTATGAAAGGGTGATCAATTCTGTGGCAAGAAATTGCAATGTGGGAAAATACTTGCTATATTTGCTGCTCCAAGCCTCTGTTGGCAAATGTCTGATGGAAAATAGAAGTTGACTTCCCTCAGGATGAATTCTCAGAGGGCGATTTGGGCATCAGCTGGTGCAGTTTGTACAAATCTGTCCCATGTACTAATTAATTCTCCAAACACTCTTGTGTGTCAAACAGCTATTATGAGACCCCCTGCTTTCTTTGAAGCTGAAAACACACTCATGACATGAAAAAGTTAAACCATTGGATGGAGTTGAATGCAAAATCAGTGCCAAGCTTGCCCTTTAAAGACTATTTCTCTGAATATAGTGCTGGTCTTAAGGCATGATTAGTCTGTAACTAGGTTATATGGGGAATGAATCTCTGTTGTGGTTTAACAGGAAGATAAAATAGAAAGTGTGTCATCCACATGAAATAAGATGGTTATTAGGCATGCAGAGTGCAGTCAGTCAGATAAATAGATATTATATAATAAGGAAACAAGGCTAATGAAAGGAGTAAACACCACCACACCCAGTTGGGCAGCATATTTCTATAAAATAAAAATACTTGCTCAGAGCTGGATTTCCACAGAAATAACCATGTGCCCCATGATGGATAGAATAAAAAAAAAGAAGCCCAGAGACGTGGTGCATTATATAATTGTCAAAAATAACCATCTGCATTTGGGTGCTTATTATTTCCAAAAAATTATGTCACCTTTTAGGTTTGTCATATCATAAACTTATTAAAGAAATGTGACAGAATGTTGGATTGAGGTAGGGTTATCCCTTAATTCAGCACTCCTTTTCTTATAGCAATACTATAATTTGAAAGTAGAATGGTTATTACATCTAATGAACACAAGTAATTAATTTTCAGAGTAGAAGTTGGAGTTTTGAATAGTAAGTAGATGACTAAATGGAGTATAAACCATTGAGTTCTAATTTGGTGGTTGAGCAGCACAGAGTAACAAAGACCACAACAGTCTAGATGGCTACTAGATGGTAACAAAAATTACAGAAATCACTAATACTTTGTTGGGATGTAATGGTCATCCAGTTTTTTCACCCGTCTCAAGGGTCTAAATACATAGGGTAATGGGAAACACAAGAGATTTCCTTTCTATCTTTCTTCCGTATTAGGAAGAATCCTAACTTTAACCTAAGAAAAGCCCACCATGTCATTATGTAGCACAAGTAAGAAGTGCAATAGATGGGTTGATTCAAAAGTTGATCCAAACTGAAGCAAGAAGAACTGTGAGAGACCTGCTTCCATTTCTTGCTCTCCTCCTGCCCTCACCTGATGCAGCCTTAATGCTACCTGTCGGTCTCATTCGCAAACAGGAGATTGCAAAGGAGATTAACTTTCTGCAAAGTCTCTTTTGTTTTAATTTCCTAATCTCCTCCCTGATTTAGTACTTTATCCCCACAGTTATCCTTCCTTCCTGCCTTCATTTATTTTCCTTTTCCTTTGATACCAGTTGAACTGTAAATCAACCTGTTCAATTGGTATCAATCAGTTCAAATTTAACCCCAAGCCTATAAAGCATCTGAAACATACTGGGGAAGTAACTTGTGAAAAAGCTATTGAGTCTTTGCTTTTATAAAATTAAAATCAGAGATTGTAACTAATCTGCAATGAATAGGATATTCAGGGACTCATATTTAATTGTACCACTTCATTGCTCCTTTCTGATTGTTCTAAAATTTAGGTAGCATTTTTTACTATTTTGCAAAATAGTGGGCATTATTTCGATAATTTTCATCACAGTGCCAACAGTTGTCATTCCTAAACTGTACCAGTTTCATTCCCATAATTTTCAACACTAACTTTCATGTTGACAGCTTGGAAAAGACTGCTCTAGCAGAAGACTGAACAATAGTGACCTGCCTACTCTTATTCACTATTGAGCTTTAGGTGAATTGAGTTTACAGCAATATTACTTCTTTTTTTGTTGTTGGTCTTTTAATGATCCTGTAATCCCTTGCATTGGGGTGGAGTTGATGCAACTGAATGGAGCTAAGTGTGTACTGGCTGGATGCCAATGCAGAGTTCACAGCTGATATTTATTCATTGTGCCCAGAGAGAAAAATACCTACAGCTATGTAGGATTGAACTCACAGCCTCCTGATTGTGAGATGAGAACTCCACCTCTGGGCCATTAACTGTACCACTCTTATAGCAGAATTACTTGATGGCACATAATCAATCAAGACCTGATCTGGGATGCAAAATCTAGGCAGCCACTAATGCCAGCCAAAAAGTCAGATTTTCTGAATTTCAGATATGATTTAACAATTGCCCATATTGATATGGGAAATGGTGGCCGTTTATAATTAAGGAAGGTATGACTGTAAGGCAGGGATGGGGAACCATGGCCTTATTAATGCTTATTAATAACCCATACTGGTTGGCTCAGGAATTCTGGGAGTTGAAGTCCACAAGTCAAAGGGCCATGGTTCTCCACCCCTGCTGTAAGGGAAGGGCAAAACTAGAGTAAGATAATCTGCATTTTGGGTTGGAGGATCCTTGCATTTGCCCTGCTGGAGATCAGTTAGAAATGGAATTTACTTGTGTCCTCCTTCCTGCTGGTATTGGAAACCCCGATGTCAGAGGAGTGTCAAGGGACCTGGTGGGAGAATGTTGGGAAGATTTCTCCCACAATATAAAACATATCAAATATTTGGACCATTGGGAAATTGGATATAAATATAATCTCACTGTGAATGCTGGCAATAAAAATAGCAAATTAAAAATGAATCATGCAAAGAGCAAAGCAGTGTCTTTTACTCCAGTTGCCTAAGTGGAGTGCTCTGACTGCAGGGGCATTTGTAGCAAGGAGGTTTCACCAATGGGATAAAAAGTGTGCCAGGGTAAGGATGTGTCAGGATATCATGTTGCAAGATCCATCTCTTGAGTACTTTGGTATGACAGCATGGCGCAAGCCCAAAAAGGATGGGGTATGATGTAGTGTCCCTCAGCATATTTTGTATCTCTACAGATGGTCATCTCTGACCAGCTGATAAGTTTGATCTATTTCTTGTCTTGCCACAAATATTGTAACAGACTCCTTGGACTTAGTTGCTATTGATCGAGAATTCCCATAACCCCCTGCTCAAATGATCCTGATGCGAAGCAACTAGTTAACATGATCCCTAAAGAAAATCCATTCAGCCAAGCCAAATATATATTTAAATTTCAGCATCAATAATCAGCAATGGTACAAATCACACCTATAAGAAAGCTGATGCCAGGGAAATGTTACTATTTCTGAATCTTGATTTTCTTCAAACATGATATCAGTGGTTTGTGTTGTTGGCATTAATAAGATTAAAAAATGTACTGAAAACCATTTGGAATGATCAAGGTCTCCATGAATTCTACTTAAATGTTTGGAGCTAGGATTAAATCATCAGGAAATCACAACAGGAATAGTTTTTCAAAGAGCATTTCTAATCTCTAACAGCATGGGGGCAGTATACAACGAGGCCTCAGCCAACTTGCCATGGCTAACTCTCCATTTCCCCCAAGTCTTGCAAGGAAGCCACTGTGTGTAGCCTTGGGAAGAAAGCTTCATGCTTGCAATTGTTTTTTTAGTTTAAATATTTTAAAAGCCTTTTTTGCTGCTCTATATTTTTATTTAACGGGTTACCTCAATGCAGATGTGCAGAAAACATCTTTATGAAGAAATTGGGCTAAGTATGCTGGGAATAAGTTAATTGATTTGTTCCAGATGTTTTGGCCCACCATTCTCACAATCATTTGCTATGGTATGCTGACTGAAGTTGAGTCATACAATGAATCATAGAATGGAAGGATTGAAAGGTATCTTGGAGATTATCTAATCCAAACCCTGCCTTTTGCAGGAATGAGCCACTATTGCATCTCAACAGATCTATCCAGCCTCTGAAATAGCATCCATCTCCTAGGGCAATCTCTTTCATTGTTGAACAGTTCTTACATTAGAAATGATTCCTGCTATCTAACCAAATCTACCTCTTTGTGATTTAAATCTAATTTTTCTTTTTTCTATCTTCTGGAACAACTCTGAACAATCATATGCCCACTCTTACATGGTGGCGCTTCAGATATTTCAAGACAGCTGCCATATCTCTCCGCAGTCTTCTTTGCTGCAAACTAAGCATGCTCAGTACCTTCAACTGTTCCTTTTAAGCCAGGGGTATCAAACTCAAGGCTTGCGGGCTGGGATTGGCCCACGGGGTGCTTAGATCTGGCCCATGGGTTCATCCTGGAAACAATGAGGGACCGGCCTGCAGTGCCTCCACCAGCAAAAACAGGCCCCCGAGCACCATTTTCAGTGGCAGAGGGTTGCAGGAGGCTTTCACAGCCAGAAACGGAGATCAGGAGCCCGTTTTCTCTGGCAGAGTGCTTGGGCCACCATAGGCGCCCCTGACATAAGTGACATCGAGCTGGCCACATCCATTCTGGCCAGACATAGCCTGGCTCCCCAAGGTCAAACACAACCCTGACGTGGCCCTCAATGAAATTGAGTTTGACATCTGTTTTAAGCTATTCTTTCCAGGCCTCTTAGCATTTTGGTTGCTCGTTTCTGGTCCTGCTCTAGTTTGTCAATAGCTTTTAAAATGTGCTGCCAGTTAATGGAAGTTGTTATTATTTATAATCTGTTTTTCCTCCTGGGCCTCAGGTCAATATATATCATCTTTCTGAGAAAACCTCAATGTCTGAAAATGTATTTGAATCTGGGTCGCAATAGATTTAATTGAAATTCAAAATGTCTGAAGAGCATCAGACTGCATATAGCTTACACAATTAATAACTCGGTAAAGTAAGGATGGGAATAGTTCATTAAATGATTCCTTTGTCCCCAAATTTTCCAGTTGCCATACATGGTTAATCATAACTCTTCTATCTATTCTCCTGCGAGCATCCAGAGTGGAAAGTGCTCCAGTCTCCGCTCTTACAGGCTGAGCTATAATTGAGGAACGCTCCTCCTCCTCCACATGACACCTCCATAGCGTTCCCCAGTTTTAGCTCAGCCTCGCAAGACCAGGCAGCTCTAACGTTTTCTTCTTGGCCGATCCAGGTTTCCTTGTCTTAAATATCAGGTTTGATCCTTCCTTGTTTTTCTTCCTTGGTCCCTGTGCATTTGGCTTGTCTTAAATTGGTGACAGGAGCAATTTTTTGCCCCTCAGGGGGGAGATATGGGGATTTTAGAGCCTTTTGCCCCCCATCCCCCCACTCTGGTGCCTGCCATTCTTTAAGCCGTCCTGCTCTTAAGCAGCGGTTTGTATTTGCGCACTAAATAGTGCTCTGTTGTGCCTTCCCCCCACGAACACTTTAGAGAAAGGGCGAGCTCTCTTCCTTTCGGCCCCTGATTTTGCCTGCATTCTGGCGCTTTTTGTTGTTGTTGAGGGGCTTTCCTTCCTTCTCTGAGTATTGTGCTGGCTCTGGCGGCCATTTTGGGCGTGCCTCATGGCCGGCCGCCATTTTATTAAGCTTACAGTTGCTGTGATGATTCAGCAGCCTACAACAGGACCGGCAGGCCTGTTTGGGCTTTTCATTTTTGAAGGGGGTATTGTGGCTCTGTGCCCTGTTGCCCCGTTGTTGTATGTGTTGGTGTTTTTCCGCAGCCTACTCAGAGGCGAAGGAGAGGCACCTACTTCCCATGTTGCTTGGGAGGTTGCCTCAGGAGGCCTATTTTTACCTATTTTTACCAATTTTTCTGCCTTTTTGTTGTGGTTATCTGGCCTCAGCATTCATTCGGTCTATTGGCTTTTGGATATAAAATACTTTTTTATTTACTCTCAAGTGAAATAAAATAGTAATATTTTTTTCCTTCTATTGGCATTTTCTGCAGTTTATTTAGGCCCCTTTTTGGCCTCATCTTTTATGTTAATACTCTCTATATATATGTTTTCTGAGGTTCTCACGGGTATTTGTATGTGGATCTTTGGTTATTCGGGTTTTCTCCCGCGTAAGATTGGAAGTATCTAGGCAACGTTTCGATGAAGTCTCATTCATCATCTTCAGGCTTGGTCTTCAGCTCTGTGCTTCTCAGAGTGATGTGAGCTTGCAGCTGCTTCTTTCATTTAACTGCTAGTGGGGGTGTGACTTGATTGGGTGGGGGCTTGGCTGTGTTCTGATTGGGTGTGGCTGTGTTCTGATTGGTTGGGGCTTTGGCTGTGTTCTGATTGGTTGCGGGGTAGGCTGTGTTCTGTTCAGGTGGGGGCTTGGTTGTACTCCGGTTAGTCTTAGTTGCTGGGGGATTTGAGCTGGTGCGCTGTGATCTTGCTGTTTGGCTTCGAGTTCGTGGTCGTGCTGCATCTTCATGGTGGGGGTCAGTTCGCTTCATGTATGGTTCAGAGGGGTTTGAAGTGGGTAGTGATGCAGCTGCAGTGCGACTTCTGGTCCGTGGTCGTGTCTCATCTTCTGTGTGGGTGTGAGTCTACTTTCTACGTGGAAGTGTGGTGGTGGCATCTTGTGTGGCTCTCAGGGGTGTGGGTCTGGTGTCATTCTTCATGTTAGGTCTTCGTCTGTTCATGAGGGCAGGTTTCCAAATGGCTGGTAGGCGAGAGGTATCATCTCGTTTATTCATGCTGTGTGGGCGTTTTTCTATCTCTATGGCTTATTAGTTTGTCCAATGTATGTGGTGGGGCAGGCAGTGCAAGGGATTTTGTATACTCCTTGATTTTCTAACTCGATTTTGTCCTTAGGGTTTCTTAGAATGGTGGATATCTTTCCACCATCTTTCCACAGAAAGATATCTACCATCCTAAGAAACCCTCAGGACAAAATCGAGTTAGAAAATCAAGGAGTTTGTAACCCAGTACAAATCTGTAACCCAGTACAAATCCTCAGTGGCTTCAGCTAGACGTCTGGAGGCCAAGCAGGACCATCTAAGAAGGGAGGATTTTTCCAATCAGGTCATTGAAGCCATCTCGGCAGTGAGATGGTCTCAGCTACCCAGATATATACTGCTACCCAGATCTTTTTGTCTAAATGGTGCCACAAATCACGCATTAATCCGCTCCCCCAGTGGCTGCTCAAATTCTGGCCTTCTGGCAAGAAGGACTGGACAAGGGCCTCTCCCTCAATACCTTGCGAAGGCAGGTGGCAGACTGATCAACGGTCATTTTGGTGATCTGATGAACCATTTTCACACCACTCTCATATCCGGGCATCCCGTAGAGGAGCCACCAGTTTGCATCCTCCAGTGATACACAGATATACAACCGGGGACTTTAACAGGGTTCTCATGGCACTGTCTAAACCGCCTTTCGAACCCCTAAGAGAGGCATCACTTCAATTCTCTACGTTCAAGGTAGTGCTTCTCATACTGGTTTCATCTGCACAACGGATATCTGAAATAGCAGCTCTGTCCATTAGAAAGGATCTTTGTGATTTTTCTTGGGTGGTCCTGTGACCAGACCCTTCCTCCTGCCCAAGGTTAACTCAGCCTTTCACAGATCATAGGAAGTCATTCTTCTTAACTTTTGCCCAAGGCCTTCTCCGTGAGGGAAAGACAGTGGCATTCCATCAATGTCAAACGTGCGTCACGTATTTATATCAGTCACACTTGATCTATCAGGAAGTCAGAAGCATTGTTCCTGTCATTCCAATCAAAGATGCTGGGTTTCAAAGTATCCCCGTCTACTGTAGGCACTTGGATCAGAGCGACATTCTCCAAGGCCTATCTAACTCAGGCGCTTCCTGTTTCCAGTGGAATAATTGTACATTGTACAGGGAGTGTGGCTACCTTGGCAGCCTGGGTTAACCAGGCTTCAATACATGATATACGCCGAGTGGCCACCTGGGCGTCTCCGTCACCTTTTATTTGTCATTGTAAAATCAATCTCTTTTTGCTTCAGCAGAAGCATCCCTGGCAGACGAGTCCTTCAACAAGTGGCAAGAGAGCCAGAGGATATTCCAACCCAGATGGAGTCCCTACCGTAGGACAGGCCATGCTTTGGTATGTCCCACTCTGGATGCTCGCAGCAGCTCTATGGAGAATGGGCGTTGGTACTTACCTGATACGCCCTTTCTCGTCGAGCTGCGTAGAGCATCCAGCCCCACTCTAAATTGTCCGTCTGGTGGGGAGTCCTGTTTCGGCCAATGATTCAATCAGTTAAGTAGTTGTGAACTGCTACAATAGTATAAAGGAGATAATAGTTTTTGTCTTCTCGTCTTCGTAAAACTGGGAAACGCTATGGAGGTGTGACGTGGAGGAGGAGGAGCGTTCCTCAATTATAGCTTAGCCTGTAAGAGCGGAGACTGGAACACCTCCCACTATGGATAATCTATGCAGCTCGACGAGAAAGGGCGTATCAGGTAACTACCAACGCCCATTCTCTGTGCCTTAGCTTGCCAACTGTAAACACTTGATTATAACTTTAATGCAGCTCTTAAGACAATTAGAACTCTGGGTTAAAAAAAAAAAAGACAGAAACCTTATTGAGCTGATCTTTATTTCTTTGAAAACAGATTCTTTACAAATGTACATATATATTTTAATTTCTCCAAATTGTATCTGTTCATATTTAATTCAAATAAAATTATAGAATCAGATAGTTGGAAAGAGCCATTTAGGCCATCAAGCCCAACCTCTATTCTGTGCAGTCCAAATTCAATTAAATTCAGATTAAAGCATCTCTAATCAATGACCTTTTAGCTTGAATGAAGAATAGCTTGTCGCCTCCCTTTGCTGTTAAATTTTCAAACATTGAGTGGAATCTGCCTTTCTGTAACCTAAGACAATTATTCTGCATCCACAACTCTGGGGTGATTTTGTGTGACGTCACTTCAGGCTAAGCTTATCCAAGTTTGTTCAGTCATTCCTTAGAAGATAGCATCCAGTCCCCTGATCTCTTTGTTGTGCTGCTTTATGCAATTTGTTCAACTTTCTCTGAATCTTTCCTGAAGCCTGATACCCACAATTTTTACACAATCAGATGTCAAATATTTTCCCAGAAAGCGTGGGAAAGGACGAGAAAGAATACTAAGCAGAACCTATGAAACCAGTCATGCTTATGGTCTGCTGCTTTCTTTCTCTAGGGCAACTATTAAGCCATTTGTCCATGGATCCTTCATTATATCCACTATTTCCAGATTGCGTCAGCATAGAGTGGACCCATAATTTATTTTAGGTGAAACTCTGAGGTTAACACAACTCCAAAGCAATGAATGCCTGCCATGTTTATCTTGGATGAATAGCATAGTAGAACTTTGGGAGATAAATTGCCTCTGAAGAGGAAGGTAGCAAGTCAGATTTAAGTGCCTTAATGGTAATTATGTGAACTACCCATGGTTCGACATGCAGTATGAGTCTCGTCTATATATGTTGCTATCATTTGTAAAGGAATTTTATTTCAAAAGAGGGGGAAAGGTCATTCAGTCTGTGCATTTATTGCAAAATAATTTTAACAAATTATTATTTTTAGTAATATTCTAGGGTAAATAGAATGTACGAGTAAAGATTTCTGGACAAGAAGGCACATTTCTGGCCATAACACTCAGCATTATCTGCCTGCCAATTTTATTTAGCAGGGTCTATAACTGATCAAGGGTTCTAAGTTAAAAAGATTAAGCTAGTTACTTCCAGCTTCCCTATTTATATTCCCCATTACTGGGTTGTTTTTGTAACGAATTAATGGGGAATGAGTCTTATATCCATCACATTTTATTCTTGGAAAAAAGGCATGTTATAAAGAAATTTTAGCTTTATATTTATCTATATGGAGGACACCCATACTATTGAGATTGCTCAGGAATATCCAATATCTGACTGTTTCTTAACCAGAGTCCACATCCCCATCTGAGTTGTATCAGACATCATGAATTAACTTCAACCAAAGAAATGAATGCAAGGAAAGCCTTTGTTTCTTCTTGACTTTAGCAAAAACTTCGTAGATCTGGGTTTAGAGCTCACCTAGAGGATTGTATTCAAAACACCTGCCCACTCACCCACTCCCACACACAAAACCCAATCAAAGATTGAGAGAGATTTGTATATGCTGTTCTGAGAAAAAAGAGTGTGGAATTTGGACTGCAGTCATTGCCAGTCTGTTATACTTGGGAATACCTGGAGCCAAAATGACAGCATTGTATCATCTACTACAAAGTACTAAGAGTTCCTTCTTCATATTACTCATGATCTGGGGAGCTATTGAGGTTGTTGTTAGTGGGGATAGCTGAGAATAGACATGGAGCTCAGAAAAGTTAATGCCAGAAAAGGAATGATGACTCTCTTTCAGTAGGAAATAAAGCCATCATTTGCCAGATATGTTGTTTGTGTAGTATATGACAAGTTGAGTAATATCTTTGCAGTTCTCTGAACTCACCACATAACTTGTGCTTCCATTCATTGTTGCAACATCATCACCCTATGGTGATTAGGAGAAAGACATCAGGAGAAAGAGACTCAGCGTCTGAGTCATCAGAATTGTAAATATTTTTCATGGCAGTACATTCATAGGAAAGGAACTCATTATAACACTCAAAGTTAACGTGAACGGTATTTTGGGTTGCAGTTTAGAGATGGGGGGGGGAGTTAAGTAGATGAAAGGATATGGAAGATTATCTTTCCTCCCACTCCCTATCCCATTGGCTGAAAAGGAATGAATAGCACTCTAGCTCTGAAATTTTAGTTTTAGGATGGTTTTAGTTGGAAAAGGCAGAATGAATTGGCATGCTCAACAGCAGTTTACACATTAGTAAACCAGATGGTTTGCTGGGTTTCTTCCTTCAAATCTTTTGTGGGTTTTGTGAATTATAATTAATTGGAAGGTGTGTATTTGCTTAAAGGAGTTGTTATTTCTGAACATAGGTATGAAAAAAAATGCAAGGAAGAGGAATCATCAAGGCTTTGCAGAAGGTGGTGCATATTTTCTTTGTCTCCTGTGCACACAAGTGTGGGAATTAGAAAGGTGGATGTGTGAAAGTCTTCACACACATACACATACAGAAACTCTTAGCTACTGGTATATTATACTTGGAGGCTTCTTTAGCTCATCATGATTTTGCTCAGTTTTTGTTCCAAGGATATTTTGTAAACCTGTTTTTTTTTCCTTTCAAAAGTTAGAAGATGTGAAATTCTATTCGCTCTTAAGTACTTAGAAAGGTTGGCAGTCAAGTGTATTGCTCTTTTCCTATCCTCTTTCTTCAATTACGTACCCATAGGCTTTGAATTGGTATAAAATATTTGACTGAAAGCTCCACATATGCATTTTTTCTTAATAATATTTAAAAGGTCCACTTGCATTTTTTTTAAATAACATTTTTAAATGATGGAGTTCTTTCTTTTATTTTTCTCCATATGCTCGGTGTCCCCATGTATTTGAGAAGTTCCTGACATCTTCAAGGAATTTCTTTGAACTTCCTTTGGGTTCACAATTTGGTAACAAATGGGGTCATAAAAGCTGTTCAGAGTATGTATCTGAAATAAATAGCTCCTTATCCCTCAAAACATTGTTTCCTATATGGTCACTCCCACCTCACAACCCAGCAAAGACTTCCCTACCAGCAGACTTGAAATTTTAGACCTAGACAACCCAGAACAACGCAGCCTTCGGTCCGATCTAAGTATAGTATATAAAATTATACATTGCAATGTCCTACCAGTCAATGAATACTTCAGCTTCAACCATAACAATACAAAAGCACATAATAGATACAAACTCAAGGTTAACCGCACCAAACTTGATTGCAGGAAATACAACTTCAGTAACAGAGTGGTAAATGTCTGGAATACTCTACCTGACTCTGTGGTTTCTTCCCCAAACCTCAAAAACTTTAACCTTAGACTGTCTACTATTGACCTCACTCCTTTCCTAAGAGGTCTGTAGGGGGCGTGCATAAGCACACCAACGTGCCTACCATCCCTGTCCTGTTGTTTCTTTTTTCTTATATGTATCCATTTCATGTATTCCTAACTATGTTTATACTTACACCTGTTATCTTATAATCGTTTGACAAAAAAATTATTGGCTGGTTGAATGCATAAGGAAATGCCTTTCTTTCATCCAGTCTGACTCTTATTTGGATGCTGTCAAAGAGTGTAGCTTGAATAAGTTCTGTGTATCAGTAGGAATGGAGCCTTTTGAAAATGTAGCAAAGGCCTGAATGTCTTGGTTCACACAACATGGCAGGGAAGACTTGGAGTTGGATAATTTATGGTCCAGCATATAGCAGCATGTTGTAGAATCCAACTACAGTCTTTATATCTTTAGTGAATCATACCGTCCTTTTAGGCCATAATAGGTTTATTTCTAGGGAAATATAGCATGTTATACGAGCACAGCAACTAGGGGTGGGATTCTACTGGTTCTGTCTGGCTCTGTAGAACTGGTAGCTCTGAAGAGCAGCAGACACAGGACCAGTTCTGTATCTGCTTCTGTTTTAGCCCGCCTGCCAGCCTGGGCTCTTACCTGAGCTTTATTTCCTGCTTTTTCAACCTCAGCTCTTTGTGCGGCACAGCTGCAGTTGAAAAAGCAGGAAAATAGTGCTTTTTCTAATGCTGCGCATCTGCATGCAGTGCTGCTCAGCTGTTCGGGCAGCATAGCTTATGACGTTCCACATGTGCACACAAAATGCAAATCACCGGTAGTTACACCAGTCGGATCCCACCCCTGACAGCAACTATAGCTGGTTAATCAGACTTTATAATTGTTGTTGTTGTTAGTTGCAAAGTCATGTCCAACCCATCACAATCCCATGGACAACGTTCCTTCAGGCCTTCCTGTCCTCTATCATCTTCTGGAGTCCATTTAAGCTCACACCAACTACTTCAGTGACTCCATCTAGCCACCTCATTCTTTGTCATCCCTTTCTTCTTTTACCATCAATTGTTCCCAGCATTAGGCTCTTCTCCAGTGAGTCCTTCCTTCTCATTAGGTGGCCAAAGTATTTGAGTTTCATCTTCAGGATCTAGCCTTCTAAAGAGCAGTCAGGCTTGATCTCCTCTAGGACTGACCGGTTTGGTTGCCTTGCAGTCCAAGAGACTCATAGGAATCTTCTCCAGAGGCCTCAATTCTTAGTAGTATGTTGTATATTCCAAGACAATATGTAATGTCTTTATTTCCAGCTTACAAGGTCATAGATGGCTGTTAAAAAATCAGTCAGGCTTTTACAGGCATAAAACCCAAATTCCTCAGTAGGCCAAAGGCAGTGGAGAAAAATGGAAGTGAAAATGTTGAGATTTAAACTCCCATCTTTTTTTACAGCTAGGACCTTAAAGTGGAATGAACCATACACAAAATTCTTCTAGCTATTCTTGAGGATTTTGTAAATCTCCTGTAACCATGACTTAGTAACTAAACCTCAGTTAGCAATGTGAGCAGGAAGATGAAGGCTTGAAATCCATAATGGTGCTTTAAGGCCCAAATCATCAAATCACATTTTGGTTCTTGAAGAAGCCTGAAAGTCCTGAGATTATTATGATTGCATAGAATAAAGAAGAAGTTTGATAGGAAGAGAAAACAACCATTAGTTTAGTTTAGTTTACTTCATTGTCTTTGCATCTCATACAATGAAATTAAATGCCATCTTCAGTGTACATTACGACTATGAAAATAAACACAAACACACATCCTTCACATTCTATACATTGAATTGAAAACCCCTGATATTGCATTAATATTGCACTATACAGTAGAATTCAATAGAGTTACTGTCCTGGGATAGAAGCTGTTTTTCAGCCTATTTGTCCTTGTTTTTATTATCCTGTACCTAGGCAGAGGGAGCTGGACCATTGAGCATTGGGAAATAAGATAATATTCAAAAGCAGCTCAGGCAGAAGCCTCCCTAATTTTCTGGAATATAAGAATTTTGGGAGGTGGGTGGTTGATATAGCAGTCTGTTGTTATAGCTAATCTCCATAAAAGTAGTTTTACTTTGTTGTGGAGTTGATTGCCTGGTCTGGTCTATCTAGTGGGGCTGAGACTGATTTAAAAGATATTATGACAATAATTCATTATTAAAAGCAAACATGGAAATAAAAAATGCTGCTATTTCAATATGTTTAATAATAAGAGATTGATTCTAGTATATTTATTGAATACCATGTATCCTGCCTCAGTTGAGCAAATCAAACCTGCTGCCCTCAACATTGTGAAATGTAAGCAAAAAGAGGAATGCCAGTGGTGTAATGGTTAAGATGCTGGGAAGCCCAGATTTGAATCTACCCTTAGCTATGGAAGTCATTGGATAATTTTAAGTGAATGTCTCTCATCCTGGTATACTTCATAGGATTATTTTGGGGAAATAATGAGGGGTGGGGGAGATAATGCATTGCTGTTTTCAGCTCCTAGACCAGGGGTGTCAAACTCAATGCCTGGGGGCCAGATCTGGCCCACGGGATGGTTAGATCTGTCCGTGAGGCCGCCCTGGAAACAGTGAAATACCAACCCATGGTGTCTCTGCCAGAGAAAATGGAGCTTGGGAGGGCCATGTGCAGCCCTCCTAAACTCCATTTTCCTTGTCAGAGGGTTGCAGGAGGCTGTCGCAGCCAGAAATGGAGCTTGGGAGCACTCAGGCCAGCAAAGGCAAGAGATATTGAGCTGCCCATGCTCCCTCTGTCCATGCTCCCTCCCCCCAGTTCCCCTCCCAAGGTCAAACACAACCCTGATGTGCCCTTAATAAAATTGAGTTTGACACCCCTGTCCTAGATAATGGCATGGTCCAAATCTAATAAACCAATAGACCTATTAGTAAATATCAGCCAGTTGATTGTACAATTGGGAAAATTTGGGTGGTAGTGGTGGGGACCAGCATAGCTGGAGAGCATCATATTGGGGATTAACTGACCAGACAGATTTAGACATTATTTGCAAAGCAGAAATACTTGGCAAGGGTGATTTAACTTAGGCTATAGTTAAGATTATCATTAAGATTGCAGAAAGCAGCAAAGGGGTTTCATTTCAGTTATCAGCTATTTTTATCTTTAGCTGACAGTCTTTACAAATACCCCTTAATTTGGATTCATACAGACATCCAACCTCTTTACGGCCACCAGGCATTTCTGCTGTGCCACAAATCCACCCAGCAGAACTGCAGTATGCTAAGTGAACTTTAATACCCATTTGACTTTTCATAGTGACTGGCTTTGCCCCACAGCTGAATTTCTGTCAGTTTTATAAAGATTTGCAGAAACTGTGCTTGTATAGAAAGCATGCAATAATCTGCAAGATGGCCCAAGAAATATTCATTGTTAGTAGATTTATGAATGATGTGGTCTGGAGGAAATATTTTTTCCCTTCACTTTCACATGGCTGAAATATAAATGAATCAAAGAAATGGAAAGCCGTTCCATCTTGAACTGATTTTTTTCATATTATTATTGTAATCTAATGAAACACAATTAAGGTGAACCACAGAGACACGTGAGAGGCACTCTTGAATTAATCTAACCAATGCAATTTGTAAATTGGGGCAAAGAGTTTGGTTCATATGTGAGGACATTGTGACTTATTTGACAAAGTATGGTAAAACAATTTTTATTTATTTATTTATTTTTATTTGTCAAGCGATTATAAGATAACAGGTATAAGTATAAACATAGTTATGAATACATGAAATGGATACATATAAAAAAAATAAAAAAGAAACAATAGGACAGGGACAGTAGGCACGTTGGTGCACTTATGCATGCCCCTACAGACTTCTTAGGAAAGGGGTAAGGTCAATAGTAGACAGTCTAAGGTTAAAGTTTTTGGGGTTTGGGGAAGAAACCACAGAGTCAGGTAGAGTATTCCAGACATTGACCACTCTGTTGCTGAAGCTGTATTTCCTGCAATCAAGTTTGGTGCGATTAGCCCTGAGTTTGTATCTATTGTTTGCTCTTGTGTTGTTATGGTTGAAGCTGAAGTATTCATTGACAGGACATTGCAATGTATGATTTTATATACTTTACTTAGATCGGACCGAAGGCAGCATAGTTCTAGGTTTTCTAGGTCTAGAATTTCAAGTTTGGTGGCATAAGGTATTCTGCAACAAGTAAAGAACTCTTAGTGTGAAATATTTCTGGACTTTCTCAACTTTGTTAATATCAGATATGTAATGTGGGTTCCAGACTGATGAGCTGTATTCAGTATTGGTCTAGCAAATGTTTTGTATGCTCTAGTTAGTAGTGTGACATTACCAGAGAAAAAACTACATAGGATTAGATTAATAGCTCTTAATGCCTTTTTGGCTATGTAATTACAGTGGGCTCTAGCATTTAGATCATTAGAGATGAGTACTCCAAAGTCCTTGACAGAGTTGGATCATCAGCAAGGTCTTGACTATTCAGCTTGTATTTTATTTTCTGATTTTTTTTGCCAATATGTAAGACAGATTGGGTGGTAAATCTGGTATTTAGAATTAGGCACGGTTAAGGTCTCAAGAAAGTAAAGGAAATCTTTCTGGGATAGTGTTTCAGGTAAAACATGTACATTGTAATATTTAAGAATGGAACATTTCCTAATACCAGCAATCTTCTGTTGCAAATTCATTTAGAGCTCAGTCTCATCACTTGTGCTTTAAAGATTGTGCAAAACTGATTGGGAAATCAATTGCTTGCAATTACTCAAGTAAGCAAGCCAAGCTATACACGGCAGGGTAAAAGAACCCAAAGTCACGTTGCTAAGCCAATTGCTGGGAAGGAACAGCATCGGGTTTGCTCAGTATTTGTGCCATCTGTCTTTATATGGCAGGCAACTCCTCAGCTTCTTGTTTCTCAATCTCTTTTATGACAGATGGGCTGTTATTGATGATAACTTCTGGATTCTGTTGGGTTACTTTTTTGTGTGATTACTCTTCCTGTTAGGAGCACCTTCAAAGCAACAGAATAAGCTTTGCAACATTTCTTCTCCATCAAAACTGGTCAAAACTGAGCCAGGGGAAGACATTTGAGAATAGGAAGTTCAAAGTGGGAAGAGTTGATCAGTCTTCTATTTTTCGGGGAACCTAATTTTCAAGGCTTTTCCACAGTTGTGTATTTATGAACAGCTCTACCATCTTTCTATTTTAAAACTTCCAAGCTGCACAGCTGTGCAGTGTGCCAACACTGACTGGACTGTTGCCTAAAACAGCCTGCCTTTTTTCCACAATTTTTCCACAATTACAATTTTTCCTTTTTTCCACAATTACAAACCTTCCATACATTTGTGGCTTCACAGCTCACCGTGAATTTAAATGATAAAGTGTACTTGTCTTTTTCAACCTTTTTGTAATACTTCCACAATTGCAATACTAAACCTTGGTGCCTAAATGTGACAATATTAGAATCACAGTAGTTACTGTATCACATTCATCCACATGTAACTCTAGCAGTTGTATAGGAGAAAATACATGTAGAGTGAGTCTTCACACTCAAGAGATGTTACAGTTGACTTCTTCTTAAGTCGTCACAAAATACTATACTATACTTTTGAAGACCAGTTCTTATTTATGGCCATTCCTGGTATCCTGGATCTGCAAGGGGGTTCTCCCAAATGACTACCTGATGGCTGCAAAAATATTTTAAAAATACTGTTTCTTTCATTGTGATTGTTTGGATGTTGTGGGAGAAGGCACATTTTGGATTCAATACACTTTTGAATAGTATTGAAGGCTGTGTGATCCACGAAGTGGCAGAGCCTTTAATAGTAAACAAAATGTTTCAGTCTATGCCCTTTGAGAGTGTAATATTTTAATAATTTGTCATGGCAAATTCAGAATTATTTTAGCTCACTTAGACTGCAGATGAGCAAACATTGATTCATGCCCTACTCATAGTCTATATACATGCATTGGGTTGTTTTTATTTTTTTTTTTAAATAAAGAAGGTTGTTCCACATTTAAGCAGTAGTTACATTTCTGAATATCAGAGCTTGTATGAAAAGTATGTATGCAACAGTGGCAAATATCTGTAGCTCAGGTGCAGGATGAAGATTTGTTCTTTGAGCTTGTGGGTTGGTATATGACCATTTCATTACTAAGCTAGGTAACATCTTCAGCAGAGTTTAGGGAATGTTAGTGTTCTTCTGTTTATAAGGGCTTCGTATGGTCAGTAGATCTTGAGATGGGCCAGGTGTCAGTGTATCAAGTGAAGGTCTTGTGATGGGGAGGTTACATCAGGTGAGAGTCATTGGGAGGTGAAGTGCTGGCTGGGGAGGGCTTGCCTGGGTTTGTTGAGGATCAATGCTATCTCTGGTTAACTGTGTGGTTGATTTGGATTCTGAGAGGTTTGTAGGCTGTTAGTAGGTCAATCAGTGGTGGGATTCAAAAAGTTTTACCACCGGTTCGGTGGACGTGGCTTGGTGGGTGTGCTTTGCACGCATACACGCACTTTGTGCACATGCACACACCAAACGCACACTTTGTGCAGGCGCAGAGGCATTCCAACTCACCTCCTGCAAGCCTGCACAATCTCCCGATCGCTTCAGCAGCTGCCACACGGCACTCTGTTGTGCCACGCAAAGCAGCTATGCTTCAAAAGCAGAGGATAAAGGTGAATATGAGAGCCCAGGCGGGTTGGTGGGTCCAACAACAGAGCAGCAGAGAGAACCAGGCCGAACCAGTACTGAGGTCAATGTGTCTATTGATGGAATTGCTTGTAGAGTGCCAGGCTTCGATGAACTTACGAGAGGGGTGGGTGGTAGTGTGGCCAATGATGATGATGTGGTATATATTCTAGTTGGTACACTTGCCTTGCCTTTTCCCTTGGAGTCCCAGTGCAGTAGAAATAAAATAATAGGTATAAGGAATAAGACTGTATTACTAAAATACTGACTTGAATGGTAATATGGTTAAATCTATAATTCAGACAAAATTATTATTTTGAGCTTGGATAGTCTACAAATCATATATTGAATTCATGGAGATTAGGTGGAAGACCAATTGGTGTGATGCCAATCACCTTCCTCCATATCCTTGTTTGTTTCTAAAGGAACACCCAAATTACTTCTCACTTGTTATTATTCCAATAAATTATAACATTTGAACAAGTTCCTATATATACTATCAAATGGCATATCCCTTTTTAAAACAACTAACGCCAAGCTTATGAAAATGTTTAGATATTAACAGAATTACAGTAGAAAAGTTTCCTTTCATCAGAGATTGTGAATCCCATCAAATGAATCTCAAATCTTTTTATACTTGATGAAAAAATAATTGTATTCTAATATTTATAAGTTTTTCAGAACAATTATTAGAATTAAAGACTGGTTTCAAAATTTGCACAGCTCAGAATTTAAACCAGTATTCTTCAAAGTTGCAACTTTAAGATGTGTGGAATTCTTAAAGTTGTGTTGACAAAATTGGCAACTCTAACCATGATGGGCGTAAAACCTTACTTCTCCTTCGGTTATTAAGTGAGCCACTATGGTTAAGCAAAACATTACCTGACTGCAACTTATACTTTTATTTTTCTCTTCTTTGTAAACTGTGCTTGTCACAAGCCAGTTGTGAAGTGCCCAATGGCAATTACATGACATGGTCATAAATCAAGGATTGGTAACAAACTGTAGGTTTTTTTTTTACACCATCGTATTTTTGAACAGTTTGTAAACTAGCAAAACAGATGAAACATTTTTAACTGTGCTCTTTCTGATATCATTGTTACATCATCACCACCCGTACTGTAGTCCTTCAAGAACAGATGGATGGATGGATGGATGAATAGATAGATAGGACAGGCAGCCTTGAGGGCCTGAAAAATAATACTCATCAGTTTCTGACTAAAATAAATTTATTATAACTTGATGACCCAGTTCTGAATGTGGAAAGCATATCCTCTGAAAAGTATATGGGGTGATGTCAAGTGATAATAAAAATTTGCTTGAGGTGTTGAGACAGGAAGGAAGCCATGCAAGCAATCACTGTATTTTCCTTTTTTCAAGTGCTAAACATATGTGTATATGTGAATTTTTTTCTAATTACATATTATGTATTACACATAAGGGTTTCACTCTCAGAAGAAGAGCATTGCAGAATAAATATTGTTTGGCATCTATCGGATTAATAAAGATCATATTAGTTCCATGCCAGTAAACTATGCAAATTAAAGGGAGTCAGTCTTGTTCTTTATTATTTTTATTGTAATTCCCAGGGCTGAACAATTCCCCTGCTCCTGGCTCAGGCCAACCATCAGAGACCATTTCAGATTTCATGGAAGGGGAAAAGAATAGCATGGGATTTCTTTATTGGCTAGAAGCGAACATTCAGATGAATCAAACCTTTTTGTACCTATTTGTAGCTATTAGTAAATTATGAGAAAATAATATATTGTCGGAATATTTGTTATAATTGCACAATCCTCATCCTAGAGGTCAATCATCTTATTTTTCAAAGCACATGGATTGACATGCATAGTTGGTGCATAAGCTGGTTTAATTGTTGATAACCACCAGCATTTATTGTGCAGAGCCAATATGCTGCTCCCAGATGTAGGCCCGCTGATAAGTAATCATGTGGTAATAAGCCTACCTCCTTTCCTGGTCTGTTTGTCTAGTTCTTCTATGCCAAATGTTGTTTGAAAAGTATCCATCACTAAGAATGAAACTGAATACAGGCTAGACAGAAGTACTGTTAGTATGAAATACATCTGTCTGGTATTCTGGAAACTGACAATTTTCCCAACAAGATCAGGTTTGTATATTGGGAATGCTTTTAGATCCATCCTTGTCGTTAGATGTTTTGGAGGAGGAAGATTCAGAGAATATAGCATTAAGTCCTGTGGTTTTTCCTAGTCTGAGGATCTAGATTATAAATTGGATGGCGGAAGAAATCTCATCTCTTCTGTAATAGACACTTCATATTTTTTTTTCTTTTATTTCTACTTTGTTCTAATAGCTATATCCAGTTCTTGCCTGGTTTCAAAATTCAGGTTCAGTTTTCTCATTTCTAGCATTTCTCCCCCAATGAACATCCAGCAAAGTTGTGACAGATACTCAATACAGTATTGATGGGAACTGCCATTATGATCATATCAGATTACTTTTCTGTTATATTCTTTGCTTTTGAGTTCTTTGGAACCCAGTAGAAAGTACGAATGCACATTCACTGCTGAAGGATTACTGCATTTTGTTTCTTATCCATATTGTTGACTCAGCACAACTTTTCTAATGTCCATTTGAAATATCTTCTCCAGAGCTAACTACTTGATACCTACTCTGTTATCTTCTCTCAGACCTTTTATCTTATGTGAAATAGATTTCTCTATGTGATATTTTATTTCTGCTTAATACATAAGCACACACATTCTTACCATAGACACACAGAGAATACTTATTTTAGTCACTATGTTAATTGTTATTTTATCATGTTTTAAATTGCAGTGACTTTTGCTTCAGTTTTGAATTCGTTGACTGCCTTGTTTTTAATCTCTGTGATTCAAGTACTTTTTTGCTCTGATGTGATTAACACATATGAGAAATAAAATAATGAATTCACAATGAATTGCTCCAGCATCATCCAGGGATTTAGTAATTGATCTATTTCAGTTTTCTGTGCAGCTGGGGGATCCATTTGACCCATCTTTTAAAATTACTGTTTATTGGTAATGATGTCATTGCTAGGAAGGCAGCTTTGATAAAAACCGATCAACCATAAAAGTAACTCTAAGTAAATATGAGTTGCCAAATGAGAGTTAAAATAAAATCCAGCCTTGTGACATATATTTTTAGGTAATATATTTTCCCCTAGTTCAGCAAATAGCCTTATTGGATTACACTGAAAAAATGCCATTGAACTGGAAATATTTAAACTCTTCCCCAGCGTTTTAGTCATAATACAGATCCCTTCTTCACCACATTTTCTCTCTCCCTCCCTCTCTCTCTCTCCCTCCCTCCTTCCCTTTCTCTCTCTCTTTCCCTTTCCCCCTTCACCCCCCCCCCACACACAGATAGTCCTGTTACAGATTTCTAAAACCTTGTCACATCTGGAACATTTACATTTTGTAGGATGGTGAGAGTCAGATTTTGTGAAATGGCAGATATATAAATATGACAAATAAACATAAATAAATAAATTTGTCTTTGAATTTAGTGATCCTTTCTAGTATTTAGAGATCTAGCAGTAGTTCTTAATTTTCCATCTTGAACCAAATATATTTTCTGTAATACAAGACAAACATGAGGTTTTGCATTAACAGAAATGCTCTATCATTCCTTTATCTAGTAACGGCATAAAGAAAAGAGAACGGGTTTTTTTTTTTTAATGAAGAGGGTAGGGTTTTCTCAAGGGTGACTCCTGCTGATAGGAACATTTTTCCCTAATTGTTGAAGCTGATTCCCATTGTTTATGTTTCTCACCATCAGTTATTTTCCAATCATACTGGTATGCATTGCCTGAATATATTGGCTGAGTAGATGTTATTGTAATTTTACCTTTTGTGACTTTTGTTCATTGTGGGTTTTAACTGTATTGTTATTGGCTTTGAAGGTGGAAGTGTTGCAAATAACCTTGAGTGGTTTGGCATTAACGTTGTCCAATCTTACCTCCTCATTATTGTTTTTTCTTGTCTCCCGATACAGGTATGGCCTCCCATGTGCAAGTTTTCTCTCCTCATACTCTTCAATCAAGTGCCTTCTGTAACGTGAAGAAACTAAAAGTCGAACCAAGTTCTAACTGGGATATGACTGGGTACGGCACACATAGCAAAGTCTATAGTCAGAGCAAAAACGTGCAATCTTCTCAAGCAGCCACTGCCATCAATGCCTCTCTCCAGATTCCAAACCCCAGCATCCCTTATGAGCAGACCATCATCTTCCCAGCCAGCACCGGGCACATTGTGGTGACATCTGCCAATAACACCTCTGGTGTGGTTGCCGTATCTGGGCAGGCATTGGGTGGACCTCACAACCTGATGCGTCGAAGCACTGTGAGCCTTTTGGATACCTACCAAAAATGTGGACTTAAACGGAAAAGTGAGGAAATTGAGAACACAAGCAGTGTTCAAATTATCGAAGAGCATCCACCGATGATTCAGAATAATGCCAGTGGGGCCACAGTAGCCACCACAACAACATCCACTGCCACATCCAAAAATAGTGGCTCCAACAGCGAAGGGGATTACCAGTTGGTACAACATGAAGTGCTATGTTCCATGACCAACACATATGAAGTATTAGAATTTCTTGGCCGTGGTACTTTTGGGCAAGTTGTGAAATGTTGGAAACGTGGCACCAATGAAATTGTGGCCATCAAGATTCTTAAAAACCATCCTTCTTATGCCAGGCAAGGTCAAATTGAAGTGAGCATCTTGGCTCGGTTAAGCACTGAAAGCGCAGACGATTACAACTTTGTCCGAGCCTATGAATGTTTCCAGCACAAGAACCACACCTGCTTGGTTTTTGAGATGTTAGAACAGAACTTGTATGATTTTTTAAAGCAAAACAAGTTCAGTCCATTGCCCCTTAAGTACATCAGGCCAATATTACAACAGGTAGCCACAGCTCTCATGAAATTGAAAAGCTTGGGTTTGATCCATGCTGATCTCAAACCGGAAAATATCATGTTGGTTGATCCATCTCGGCAGCCCTATAGGGTCAAGGTTATTGACTTTGGTTCTGCTAGTCATGTGTCCAAAGCTGTGTGCTCCACTTACCTTCAGTCCAGATACTACAGGTAAGAGACTTCAGAGAAATGCATTAGGCTACATTATTCCTTAAAAGCATTTAACCATGCAAACAAACAAATGGAATACTATTTGATTTCTGCCATTTGCTAACTGCAATACTATATGTGTTTGGTAATGTGAAATGGTGGTGAAGTAACATCAAACATCATTAAAATATCATAGTTCTTTTTTTCTTTTTTAGTATGCCACAGTGGTGATATAGAAAAATCTTGAGATTCACCTCTAGCTCCATGTGGCCCTTGGTACATTCTTCCACAGCAAATTTCTTATAGTGTGACATTTCATTGGATTATGCTGTATATAAATTAATTTGGCCATAAGGTGTCAAAGGACTCTGTTGTTTTAGATCTAGCAGATGAACAAGTCCAGAAGTAATCAGTGAGGTGATTCTTCATTCTGGTAGATTTGATCAAAATATACCATGGGCATGCTCACCATGTCTCACAATTGAAATGCAGCAGTTGCTTTGCCTGTAAATATTAGGTAATGCCAGTTCTTATGAAGAACCTGGCAAGATGCACAGAAGATTGATAGAGCCAATTGTCAGTCCTGTTGCTCACTACTGTCTATTAAAATCCAGATTTCAAATCCTGGATGAAAGCAACTTTTCAGGATTGGATAAGAATTCACTCCAGAGTTTTGCATAGGGTTACAGCAGCTGACCCTAACTCTGAAAATCCGCCATCCTACTTTTACTTAAAAAGCTCTTTATTAAACAAGGAGAGTCCATTTCACACAGGGATAAGAAGAATGTATATTGTGCTCAAATGTATATTGTGTTTAAGTTAGAGGTTTCCCTGCTTCTTGCTGCAGTTATATTGCCCTGATACAGAAAGCATGGGAGAAAAAGCTGCTATGAATATTATGTGCAGGCTCTGTTATGGTGCTAAAAACATATTTTTGAGTTTTAATTCTTGAGCCTATCCTCTTAAACTGGCGTCTATTTTGCTTGTGGTCTCCTTGGTGGCCCTTGAATTTTAATTTATTTAATTTTTATTTTATTATAAAATTTAACATTTATTTTTTAAGATGGCGATTAACAAGCTGGATGGAGGGGCGGGGATGTGTGATCATTGGAATATTACCTGTGATATTTCATAGGCTGCCCAAGACCACAGACGAATTTGAAATTGAGGCATATATCAAACATAAAATTAAAAAAGGAGAATGTTTTGTTTTCTGGGAAGAAGGCATTGTGGTATTAGCCATGGCATCAGGGAAATCCATGATTATGTTTGTGTAATGTTTGCAAGTTTCTTATCTTGAGGTCACCACACTCATTTTAGCTAATTTCTTTATTGCGATTTGTTATAAGAAAAAAAAATCAGGAAACTGAATTGGGCTTCTAACAAAATCATAAGGAATATATCTATTATTGCTCCGGCATATGCTGATGGCAGTACGGTGTCACAGGTAAAAAGCATTGTGGAACAAAGTCTCTTAAAAATAGATATATTTTATGCTAAAGATAACGTGCATTAAGATGGATTGGAAAACAATACAATTTGTTTTTACATTGAATTTATTGCCAGTTCATTAGGAGATCAGATAAAATTTCTTCCAGAAAATATACATTGCAGGTGAATGTTTTAAAAATTGATTAAAACACCAAACAAAACATGATAACAAACAATCCTAATAAATAAATTTGTTTAAAAAAATATCTTATTTGTGATAATTAAATCCTGGCTTGGTGGACAATATTTTGGAGAACATGCTTAGGGTTGCTCCTGAAGTGGCAGAAGGGATAATCTGGCAAGGGCAGATTCTTCATTGTACCCTTCAAAGTAGAAGATCTTTGCAAACAGTTTGTGTTAATTACTTGTTGGTGGGATACTATAATTTACTGTTATTAACCAGGAAAGATGGAATCTTTCCTGTTACTTAAAAATTTGTACCTAACAAATGGGAAGCCAGGTGGTTTCCAAGAAGTCTTAAGATGTACACTTAACCGTTTTAATTAACCAGGTCTTCTTGTACCTTTATTCCTTCTTGTTAGCACATTCAGGCCTTAAAGGTACAGTAATTGGGGTGGGGAGGAAAGATAGAACAATAATCTGCTGATGAAAGAACTTGCACCATTTCCTGTTTCATCCTTCAGCACTATGAACAGAAAGAGCTATTACTCAGATATGCAGTATGACCTTGCCATCTCAAATGACCGCACCAAGATGTAGCCATCTTGGCCTATATGGGACTGACTGAACCAGAATTTAATATGACAAGTATTTGCCTTCAAAATAGATATTGATATGGTTTGTATGGTGAATCTCTGTTAAGTGATCAGGTGGAATATTTGCAACTGAAAGCGAATCTCAACAGGCACGTGAGCTAACGGTTGTTCCTATTTTATACACCAGTGTGCCATACATAAAGTACAGGAAGTTGTGTCTGGGTAGATAGGGATGGTTCTTTCTCAAGATATTTTTTTTAAAAAGCAGTTAAAACAAGTAGGTTTTAATCACTTTATAAGGATAATCTATAATAAGAGGGGAGTCCTTAGCTTACATAGAATTTTTACTGTTGTTCAGTTGCTACCATCTCTTCATGATCCTGTGGATAAATCTGCCCAGGTTCTCTGTCAATACTTTTTCTTTGAATTCTTACAAGCTCATGCTTGTGATATCAGTGATAGTTTCTTGCCATATTGGCTTCTGACAGCATTTTTTAAAATTATCTTTGAATTTTTTTTTTGAGACATCAAGGTCATCTCCTCTTTCCTCATTATGTATCCAGAATTATTGAGGTTTTAGCTTAGATTGTAGCTAGTTTCTAGATTCTGTAATAAATATCAATAAATTATTTTTAATCACTCCTAAAAGATTTTAATAGAAATAGCGATATCACTTAGTCTTATATTCTGCTTCACTGTGCTTTACAGCCCTCTCTAAGCAGTTCACAGAGTCAGCATATTGCCTCCAACAATCTGGCTCTTCATTTTACTGATCGTGGAAGGATGGACAGCTGAGTCAACCTTGAGCCAGTCAGGATCGAACTGCTGGCAGTGGGCAGAATTAGCCTGCAGTACTTCATTCTAATTACTGCGCCACTACAGCTCTTAAAATAGGAAGATCTTAAAAGTTGGTTGATAGAGAAAGGGCCAATTCAGGACTTAAGAACTATGGGGGGGACGGTTGGCAGCTGGAATATAATATTGAAATATGAGCTGAATTCACTGTAATTTTGTTAGCAACTTATAGACTTATAGAATAATCAAACCAAGGCCAAGTTACATTTCAGCAATGTAACTGATTGCATGAGGACAGAGTATATATGACTATGGATTCCCATAGAATTCCTCACAAAAAGATCTACAATTTATGTCCTAATTTTATAAGACTTTTAAATAAGCTAATCTCCAAGCAATCCTTTTGTACATTTGGCAATAATGAGGTGTCCCTCTACGCTGAATGATTGAGCAAGAGAGAGATTTCAGAGAGCACTTGTATCACTCCACAATCAGCTTCAAATCACACTGACGATTCACTAACATCTCTGTTTGACAAATACAATGTTTAGTTTTTGTTTAGTTGTAGCGTGTTTGATATTTCAATAAAATGAATCTACTTTTAACGTCTATAACTCTCTGGAGTTTAAAAGAATTAGAATTCTTTTATTGGCCAAGTGTGGTTGGACACACAAGGAATTTGTTTTGGTGTAAATGCTCTCAGTATACATAAAAGAAAAGATACGTTCGTCAAGAGTCAAGAATCATAAGGTACAACACTTAATGATAGTCATAAGGTACAATAAGCAATCAAATCATACTAGGAAACAGTCAGTATAAATTGTAAGGATACAAGCGACAAAGTTATAGTCATACAGTCACAAGTGGGAGGGGATGGCTGATAAGGAGTGATGAGAAGATTAATAGTAATAGTGCAGTATAGTAGTATAATAGTAGTGATCAGCTTCTCTATTAGCAGAAACCTTGGTCTCATTCCACTATCTAGATTTCAACCAATGGTGGGATTCAAATTTTTTTACTACAGTTCTGTGGGCATGGCTTGGTGGGCATGACAGGGGAAGGATACTATAAAATCCCCATTTCCTTACCACCCCACTAACCTGCTTTCCAGCTCCATTCTCCTGTACAGGGCAACACAAGAAGACCCAGATGAGCAACTGGGACTTGGGAGGTGGAGAATAGAGGGGATAGGACCAATCCGAAGTGGTATTTGCTGGTTCTCCAAACCACTCAACATTTCCACTACCGGTTCTCCAGAACTGCTGAATACCACCTCTGATTTCAACCTTTTTAGCACATCTTTCAAGTGAAAAAAATGATTTGATGGTTTCTTCTCCATCACAGGGGGACCATTCCTTCCTTCCTTCCTTCCTTCCTTCCTTCCTTCCTTCCTTCCTTCCTTCCTTCCTTCCTTCCTTCCTTCCTTCCTTCCTTCCTTCCTTCCTTCATGGCATATAACTAAATGGAGAGGCATTTTTGTATCAACAGTGACTTGAAGGCACAAACCCCACACACATACAATTAGAGAGACCTGCAGAAGATGAAGTAAGGATGTTGATGAAGAGAGAAGATTTTTATTTTTGTATTTTACTCCAGAACTTGTCACAGCTTGGGGTAAGATGGCGATTAAATGGGATTCTTTGCTCCTTATTCTCCACATTTTATGGTTGGCAGAAGCGCAGACAATTCTGCTTTTGAGGGATTGACAAGTTAAAATGGTATTGGTGTGGCAGTGCCCAGAGACAAGAAAATTCCCTACTCATAATTGCTTTTGTTCCTATGTATTGCTTGCTTTGGCTCTGTCCAGCCCAGTAGGTAGTGCCTATGCAGGCACTGAAAATAAAACTCTTAAATCAATACAATTTATTGTACAGTACAATAAATTGAGCTAGGTGACCTGTTCAACTAGGTAAGCTAAGGATCTAACTCAGTGCTGGAGCACATTACAGAATGTTATTTCAGGTACACTTGTAGAGCCACTTTCCCGTATGTCTGAATTCCCAAGTGAGCGTAAACATTGCAAAGAATTTTAACAAATCTAGAGGAAGCCCAGATTGGGAATGCTGTTATAAACATAGATCTTCAAGGATGTGATAATTATTCAGAGCTATTTGCGCAACAGTAACTGTGTTAAAAACACAAACTATATTCTATGGATGAATATCTATTTCACAGGTTAAAAAGTCCTAGATTGAATTTCTGTCATTTCTAGATTTAAAAAAAAGATAGAGAAAAAATAAAATCGTAGGTGTGAGAGGGACTTCAGCTTGGATTTTGAGGAGTTTCTTCTTTCTCAGAAATTTAGTGCAAGGGTGTCAAACTCCAGGCTCTTAGATCTGGCCCTCAGGGTCATCCTGGAAACAGCAAAGGACCTGCCCATGGTGCCTCTGCCAATTAAAATGGAGTTCAGGAGGGCCACAGAGGGTTGCAGGAGGCTGTTGCAGCCAATAACTGAACTCATGAGGGCTGTGGGTGGCCCTCCCGAGCTCCACTTTCACTGGCAGAGGGCTGTCACAGTCAAAAACAGCTCGGGAGCCAATTTTCTCTGGCAGAGAGCTTGGGCCACCTCAGGCACCCCTGACATGAGTGATGTTGAGCTGGCCACGCTCAACCCAGCCACACCCACCCTGACTGCCCAAGGTCAAACCCAGCACTGATGCGGTCCTCAAAGAAATCGAGTTTGATATCCCTGAAACATTAGTGAAACATTGGGATGGATGGGCATTTCCCCACTTTCCTGTCAATTGTATCCATTTCTCAGAGACTGTGAAGGAGATGGGCCAGGCTGAGCTCAACGGAGAGATCAAATGCATCATCAGTTATGGATCCCTTCAGGCCCACCGTGAATTACTAATTCTATTGTATTGTATTCTTAACTCCCACTAATTTCCCTTCATTGTTAGTAGTTCAGATTCTTGTGGAGAGCTTAAGCTTGTCATACATGTTTATACCCATTTGAACAGCCAAGATCTGATTTCCCTGGTGTTTGACAGACAGGTCTCTGCAGTTTTTACAAGGTTTTCAGAAGTGGTTTGCCATTTCCTCCTTTCCTGGCATGAGAGAAAGTGACTGGCCCAAGGCCATCCAAATGGCTTTGTACCTAAAGTGGGACAAGGACTCATGGTCTTCCAGTTTTTACCCTGATACCTTAAAAATCACTTGAAACTGGGTCTCGGATAGACTAATAGTCTGATGTCAGGTTATCGTACCTTGTTCAGGAAAAGGGATCTCAGCCTTGACTTTTCTTCTATGTTTCCTTTACAAATATGAAGTTAATGTCATGCATAGTTCCTCCATGAATATATTTGACAGCCTGTTATGGATAATCCAGCAGTTTTACAGATGTGCCCCTGAGAGCAGAATTTAAGTTAGCTTGTTTTCTGAATTTTGTTATGAATTTACTGTTTCTTACTGAATGTTCTTGTTTTAGGTCTAAGGGTTGAACTTTGTGTCATATTATTTTCAGTCAGAGAAATTGTAGAGGCCTGTAAACCACTACCACTATTCTTTGACTTAAGTAAAACTCAAAGATTGCATCACAAATTATGCCTAGGAGTCAATAATCAATATTCCAACTGATTATTTTAATTTCTTGGTACAAAGAAGAGATATGAATTTTGGCTACAAATCTATTGTAAATATAGAACTATATAATTTTCTCCCTTTCCCCTTTTATTTACTTTGTTCTTAAAATACAAATGATATTTGCATTTTAAAGAATTTCCTGCTTCAGTTTCCAGGATCTTACTTTCCCCAAAACTTCCCCTTGAAGTTTTGATTATGATAACAGAATAGAGATAGCTGAAAAGGAACATCTTAGGATTTCTGATGTGACAAAAGATTAGGTAAAAATTTTGTTTTTCTGATGTGACAAAAGATTAGGTAAAAATTTTGTTTGAAGTTATGAATTAGTATTAAACAAAAGTCAATCCCACCCCCACTCTTGTTTTTTTTTAATTAAAAAAATTAAATAAGTAACAATAAATACTTTTCTTTACTAACAATAAAAACAAATCAAATATTTTTTCTAAAGGCAGGACTTTAAAAAAAGTGAGACTTTAGAAATTAAATCAAATGGTCAAGGGAACAGGGACAAATGGGACAGTCTTACATATTTTTAGTATTTAATATTGGGAGAAGGATTTTTTTTTTTACTGGTTGAGTGAGACACTTTTGCAGTGTCTCTGCCTCAGGTACAGAGCAGAAACATAGTAAAGTTTTGCCTGGCTGCATCTTGATCTGTAAATTGGGGGGTAGAGACAAGATTTGGGCAGGCTCTTCCCAAAGCCTATTCTAGCATTCTCTCTCCCAGTACTTACTTTATTGTGGCAAAAGCTGTAAATAATTCTATCCAAAATCTTTCTCTCTTCTCTTAATTACTGATTTATTTTCTATTTGAGTACATTAATTTCTTTCCTGCCCTAAATTCCTTATAATTCCCAATCTATAGTTAGATTTATAACTATATAAATCCTTGGCTATGTTTTCCCCAGGTATAAAATGGAATTTGTACTGGCCTTAAAACAGTTTGGACTATCAGCACAAAACTATTTTTTTTTAAGAGCAAGAAATGTAGGCTCCCCTTCCTCTGTATAATTTTATAATCCTCATGTCACTCTGTATTTATCAGCTTCAGTGCTTTAGCTTTTCCTTCCATGGAAGGTGCCATAATACTTCTTTCTGTGGCTTTCTGAGCTCTGAGTCTTCCTTTGCCCTCTCTTTAGATGACTGTTGAAATGTTTTCAGGTAGCTACCCAGAATAGTCCCTCTTCGCTTGTGGTTAGGTTTTCCCTGATGTACACGGAGTGGTTCAAGTAAAGAACATCCCTCTAATTTGGAGGCAGATGTATTTGCAAAAAGCATTAGGTCTTTCTAGGAAGTTCACGCTGTATTTGGAAAAGCTCCTTATATTTTGCTTTCCTTGATGATATTACTGGCCACATGGATTTGGCTGGGCTTATAAGCAAGTTGAACTAGAATTCCTAGTACTTCAAAGCAGCAACTTTTCTAGATGATGGGCACCATTACATGATGTCACACAATGTCACTCAAAGCAATGTTCTACTTCTCTCCAGGAGATTAAAGAAGAACCAGTTTAACAAGCAGACAAGAAATTTATGATAAGTAACGTATTAAAGACAACCAGAGAGCCATTATGAAAGAATCCCAATAACTGGTGTGTAATAAAAGTGATCTCTCTCTCTCTCTCTCTCTCTCAACCCAAGTTCAAATACTTCTGCCTCTTCCTGTTGGCTAAATGATGTAATGGGTAGGATAGTACTATTTATCAGTAGATAAGTTTCCATCTGCTTCTTATTTTGTTAACAATTTCTTCTAAAAATAAGAGAATTAACTGAGAATTCTCTGTGAGTGGAACCCCCACAATAAATAAATAAACAACTAAATAAACACACAAATAAATAAATAAAAATTTAAAATGTAGTAATGGTCAAAAGAACTCATGTAAATTTCATATAAACTCAGATTTATCAATCATGAAAGTTGGGTCATTGTATTTCAAAATTTTAGCTTTAAAAAGCAAAACCAAATTAAGATTCTTGAGCACCATCTAGTGGCGTTATTTAGCACTTGCGGGGTTCTGCCATCTTTTTTCCATGACTTTACCACTGAATTAGTTGCAAATAGGCTGGCTGAGGGTTAGTGAAGAGGTTTTGACCAAAAGAGAGAAAGTGATGCAGAAGCTCGACCAGAAGGCTTGAGATTCCATAGTGACTCTCTGATGGTAGCCGCTCAAGAGATCCGTCAATGAATCCCATGCTGCAATTCTACTAATAAAGCAAGGTAGGATACATTATAAGAAAATGAAGAAGTTGTCTTTTGATGTGATGATTAAAGTAGTTCCCCCATTTTGTGGCCTTCTGGTTGTGTTGAGACTACAGCTCTTGGAATTCAAAGCTAAGGAATTGCCATGAAGAGTGAGTGTATCTTATGTAACTTCCTGGTTGTTATAATGAGCAGCACTAGGAGGTACAAATCTTGTGTGGCAGGTGTAGAGAAACTGACCACTCAGGCTAAGCTTTGCAGAAAAGGTTATAGATAAAAATAAATATTTTCAGTTCCATGACAATGAAATCAATTATCCAGAAAAGTGGCGAGCTCTCCTGTTCAGAGCTGAATTGCATCTTTCTGCTTTAATTTGGATTCCTATACTGAAAAGAGGAATGGTCTCTGGTGTAAACGGTGGTATAAATCAACTCCTACAATTCTGTCTCTGGTGGAAAGCAAGAGGAAGAAACTATTAAGTATTTAAGTCCCATTCCTTGTATGTTCTTTTTTATCTTGGTTTTTCAAAGATGAACCTTTGAAGGTAGGGTGGGAGAAAGAAGGAGAAGAGATGATGGTCTTCGCAAGATGTTTTCTGGTTGTCAATTCGCTGCTAAGAGACTCAAATCATCAATCCGAGGGGAAATGTTATGCTTCATTGTAAAATTAATGGAGACAAAATAAGATGAAACAGATTTTTAGCAAAGGAATGTGTAGGTAGGAAAGACCTTCTATATTTATTTTTATTCCTCTGAGACATTTTTTCCTAGTTGCTAAAACACAGAAATAATTATTTCCAAGAACACACTAGATACAAATCTGCTAGGCAAAATATGTGCTACCTAGAAAATGTTACCACCTAGTAGCATGTTCCTGTATATTTATTATGTATATTATTTACAGCATCAAGAATAAAATATGAAAATGATGTGATCCATCTAGAAAAATTCGTGATGACTAGAAATTGGATATTTTTCTTTCTCATTAAGATTGACATTTATTATCACAATTGCTGAAAACTTCATATTGTCATCAATTGTTGCACATAATTGTTATATAAAACTGATACAATTGTAGCATATTTAACTCCTAAATTGGACCCATGCGCTGAGCAGACTGTAGTTTAAATTTGAAACTTTATTTTAATGAAGTGACTAATGACAACATCACCAACTAATAGCTGGGATGTTGAGCTGTGTAAATCTTGAGTTGTGTTTTTATGATCATCAGAAACGTAAAAAATACACAGCGATAAATGCAGATTTAGGCAGGATAAGACTGCATCAATACTGCATCAATATAAGAAAGGCAGGATCCAGGAAGAGTCAGCATTACTTCTTAGAAGTGTCCAAGAAATTGTAAAATTTAAGATTTTCTTCAGGAAACAGAAAGGCTAACCTAGCAAGGAGAATAAATGAAGCACAAACTATGACAGAGAAGTTTTTAAGATGAAAATAAAGGAAGAGGAATATATGTTAAAAAGTCTGAAGGAGAACAGTAACAACTTTTAAGGTACATTCAAAGCAGGAAATTAGCCAGGAAGTGGTTATTAAGAATGAAATGTATCCTTGGTGAGGATATGAAGGATGGAGAGAAGTGACTGAATTGTCTGTATCTAAAAGATGCTTTCTGGGAAGCAGTGAAGATCTGGATAGGATAGGATAGGATAGGATAGGATAGGATAGGATAGGATAGGATAGGATAGGATAGGATAGGATAAGAGTTGAACCTGGAAATTAATAGCTGATGGGAATGTTTGCTCTATTTCTGTTGGTCATTGGGAACAACCTAGGTTTACTATGTGAGATGGGAAGCCTTGTAAGTTATTCCAATAAATTAACATCTTTACAGATTGTTTTTAATAAACCTATGTTGTTTCATGCTCTGCATGCTATTATTTCTACATACCAAGGATAAAGGCCTTAGGACTTCCTACAATGTTATTGTCCCTGATTGATTATTTACCAGCTTTGGAATGTAGGAAATAACTGGTCAGAACATTGTCAACCATTAGCTTTCTGTTTATGAAGGCAAGTGGAAAGAAATGGCTTTTTTCACCCAACTGAGAAAACTATTTGCTACAAAATACAGCCACTATTTTAGTTGGCTCTGAATATAGGTATATTGATGGAAGGCATGATTTGTGTGTGTGTGTGTGTGTTTGTGTGTAAAGAAACTCTACTGCTTGACTATTTGAGGATCTCAGCTCAAATATTGCCTTGCATTTAACAGCATGAATTGACTATTTGAGGATCTCAGCTCAAATATTGCCTTGCATTTAACAGCATGAATTGACTATTTGAGGATCTCAGCTCAAATATTGCCTTGCATTTAACAGCATGAAGAATTTTGGTTCAAACTGTTTCTCTCCTCTCTCTGGACACTGAGGCAGAGTTGACTGATGCCATTTAGGACAAGGGGAAGATTCATATATTTTATATATAGCAAAATAAAATCATCTATAGGGAGACATTTGCTTCATTAACTATTGAAATATAGCCATGGCAAGAAGACATTAATTTACAAAGAAAAGATGATTATATTGACTTCCTTGAACTGGGGTGGGGCTCGAGCTCTACCATAAAAGACCCACCATGAGTCATCTTGGATGCAAGGATGGCACATTTTGTGAAAAGCCTTTTCCCTAGAATTTGTCCTAAATTCCAGGGAAGAGGCTCTTCACAAAATGTGCCACCCTTGCATCCAAGATGATTCATGGTGATTCTAATTCCAGGAAAGAGGCTCTTCACAAAATGTGCCATCATTGTATCCCAGGTGACTCATGGTGGGTGGGTCTTTCATGGTAGAACCCAACCCTCCCCCTCCAATTCAAGGAATTCATTCAATATCATCATCTTTTCTTTCTAAATTAATGTCTTCTTGCCACTAAAACAGCATATGTTTCTTAAAATTGGAATGTTCTTGTCAGGCAGAAGAAACTAGGAGCCAGGATAGAGTTCAAAAGCATTGCAGGTTTATTCCATACAGCCTGTGAAAAAATCTGACAAATTGGCGGCAGATAAGAGTCAATGGACCTCACGAATGGCTGGGCTTATGTCTCTTCCAGGGGCGTTGCGACTCCATACTGATGATGTATTTAACCTCACTCTCAGGCTCAACCTGGTCATCTTCTACATATCTTCCTAATTGTAGAGATAGAATTCTAAACATGTTTTTTTTTTTAATAAATTGTAAGAGAGCAATCATCCTGATTTTGCAATCCAATTTTATAATGCATAATTTGTGTTACCTGCATTTATTTCCCAACCTTCTCTGATAGCCTCACTGGGGCAGAACAGCTTGTTTCTATTCACATACAAGATTCTAGAAGCTGAAACTTCATGAAGGAGGATAAACCAACAAATAATTGTGAGACTTAGTAAGCAGGCATGTTAGGACAATGGTGTTTTGTTCACTTTGACCAATGAGAGTAAATGCTTCTGTGTTCCTTTAGCAATTCCAAGAGCTGATTATTTTTTAGTAACACGCCCTGGTTTATTATCTTAAACATGACATAGGAGATGCCTGGGATAGAAGTGTGAGAATTTCTTAGCTTCCCAATACAGGTGGGTAAGAATGAACATGTTTGCAAAATGCCCCCATTGTATTCCATAGAAATAGAAGACCTAGCTTTTTTTATTTGCATTATATTTTTAAAGTACATGCTGGAAAGCAGCCTTGTTGTATAAAAAGATTGCAAGCTGTGTTTACTGTAAGAGAAGAAGAATGCATAGCAAAAGCAGAATGTGGGAAATAACAGCTCATTATTGCTGGGACAACAGTAGTTGCATACATGCGAAAAAGGATGAAGTAATCAGGACTTTCCTGCAGTGCAAGGAAATTATGAGAAATGACTGGAATCTGTTCGTTAGGGACGAAATGAATAAACCGATGGAGCTTGCTATGAGTAGGGCCCAACAAGGGGAGGAATGCCATCTGTTCTTCACTTTTTTAATAGACTGTTCCTATTTCAGGAATTCTGTCCACAAAACAAAGAAAATGCTATTATGTACAGAATTGTCCATGATTGTCTATAAATAAGTATACCGTGATTTCAATTAATTCCGTGGGAGTGGGAATTCAGAATCTCCAAAATAAGAGTTGCAATACATACTTCTGAGAGAGAAAAAAGATACTAGTAATCTTTGTTTTACAGTATAATAACTATTACACATGTTTTGAATCAGCTGCTGGATGATGTAATGCCCAAAGCAATACTAGTTTGTTTTTTAACCTTAATTATAATTAATATGTAACCCTAATATTAATGGCTATAGTGGGGCTATAGTAAATCCCTAGATTCCATACTCACATCTTTCTCAACTTGAGGTACAGTATTCCAGTTCTGCTGGAATCCTTCAGAATTTCCAACCAGTCTGCCCATCAGTAATTGGAAGGCATCATGATGTAAAGAGTCATCTTATTGAGGAATATTTTGGTGATCTAGGCACCACCATTTCCTTCCCTCCTGCCCCCAAACCCATGGATGCTTTTGCTTGATACCCAAAGAGATACCCAATGTTCCCAGTAGAACATTGGCTTTCCTTAGCTCTCATCTCATGAGCAAATGCTTTCAGCCAAGTATATCAAGTTTGTGAATTCCTCCCTTAGTGTCGCCCATTCCTTATTGCAATCCATTTGATCAAGGACCAAACTCATTGACTTAAGTTTACAACATACACTAAGCCTTCATATGAATTGCCAATTTTGGCTTAATGTGCACTGAAACTATATTTTTAGTTGAAAATAATTTTAGTGAAATTATATATTTATGGGACAAACAGCTTGACAGCATTGGTTTTCCAGAGAACACTATCAGATAGTCACCTATTGCATCATTTTTTTTATTAATTGTATGATTTTCATATTTATTTTTTTTGTTTAAATGCCCAATATGAATTTTTATTTTTTAAACTGTCAAGAATCATAGAATCATAAGCTTGGCAGAGATATTGGTGGCCATAGTCTCTCTCCAAAGACAAGAATCCTCATGCCATTCATTCAAAGCCTGTATTAACCCTGTATTAACCTTGCTTTTAAAAAATGGACAGGTTGAAGAAGCCCTAACCATGTCATGATGCTATCTCAGGAAAGCAAACAAGCAAGAATATTAAAATATTGGGGTCCCAAGTGGTTACCATTAAATCCTGCCCGCCTTTTATTCAATCTAATCTTTATATTCCCAACCTTATATGGCAATAGCCAACTGAATGTCTTTGGAAGTTCATAAGCAGATCTTTGAAAAAAACAAAACAAAACTTCTGCTTGTTGATTTTCAGGAACAACTTTTTGGTGGTATGATGCTTGTAACACAATTATTTTAAAATTGGAAGCATCAAACCATTGAGTCTAACTCTCAGTGCATTGTTGGAATTGAAATTTAAGTTTCTCTGATAGCTATCCACTTAGCTCCATTTAGTGAAGGGGTGCTCATCCAACCTCTCAGCAATAGATTTCATTGCAAATTCCATTTTCTCTTCAGAATTTTTTCCAAACATTTCCCTGGTATTTTCCTTTGTGTAAGTTGAGACCATTATCCTGCTTTCTTCATAAATGTACTTAAGTGAAAACATTAGCATGTTTTAGCAACATATTCCAACTCTGTTATTATGTTATGTTTACATTCTGGTTGAGTTCCACCATAATATCTTGGGATAATAGGATATATGCACACCTAGTACTTTGTTTTACCTGAGTACTGGTTAATAAATCAGAAGAGTTACTTAATACTGAAACATTACCTTTCTTAGAGTTTTTAAAAATATGCCCCCTTCTCAAAAATCTTGTGGTGTGCTTCTGTAACTAAAGTGCACAGAATGAAATGCAATTATATGCTTCCATGAATATTAAACATACCCGTAATCCATTAATTTAAGAGATTGATTGGAGCTCCAAAGAGAAGGATATCCTTGCTTGTACTCACCCAGGATTGCTTAAGAGTGGATTTAATGGTTAAATTATGGCTTTATGAGATGCTGTTCCAGAACTGGGTCTGTCGTGGAAAACTAGGACTCAGTTCCACATCCAATACAGTTAGCTGCCATGTTGTATACACATATAAATATATCGGCAGAGCAAAATATTCAACTCTCAGGATTTAAGGATTATGGAAGTTGAGTCTAATATCTACAATACGGTTGCAGCCTGACAGATTTTGCATGGAACTGGTATTATTCTATTGTTCTTGTAATCATAGGAGTATTATTCTTTTCTGTCTATCCAGCTTTCTTGTACACACCCATTGCTTACAATGACCTGTTGGAAGAACATTCCCTCAAGAGGAAAAAATAATAATTGCAGAGAATTTGCCAGAATACTTTAATTAATGAAGATGCAACTCATTAACAGTGTAGGGCGTGGAGGAGAATGGGAAATGTATGGGAGCCATACAGTCTGAGTTCATACACAACCTACTCAGGGAAGCTTTCTGAAGTCTACTATACTAAACTGCTGAGTAGCTTTCTAATGTAATCATTTCACTTGCATTGCAAATGACTTCCCAATTAAAAATAAGCTAACAAATTCTGAGATGTAAATCAGACTCCATTACCTTTCATAATTGCAGTGCCAGGTTCAGTCTTCTCTTTGCTCAAATCAGCAGGTACAGACTTCCTCAGATCTTTGTGTGTGTATATGTAGAAAATATCCTCCTTCATCAGTGTGCTCATTATTCTTAATGTCTATCACCTTTGTGAAAGTACCTTTGCTCCTCCTCAGTGGATAGTGGATGGCAAAGAATAGCACTAGTATTCCATTAAACAACATGGATTTTTAGATAGGCACATTATCATATTATAAAGCAGGTGTGGGCAACTTTTCTTGAACTGAGCACTGAACTGTTAAAATTATTGCTTTGGCCTCTTAAGAGCTGTGAGAGTGCACTGGATGATGTCACAGAGAGGTGGTGGAACTATTAAGGCAACTATATTCACTTTTATTGTAATGAGAAATTACACTGAAATTAACTGCGCTGTCAAAAATGGTCATGTTCACTTAACAGCTATCTCACTTTGTAACATACATATTGTAACATATTTTGGGCTCAATTGTGAGTGTAAGTCAAGAACATCCTATGCAGGCCAGATAAAAAATTAATAAATAAGTGAAGCTTAATAAATGGTGCTGGTTGGGGTGAAGCTAGTGTTTGAAAAGTCATGAAGCAAGTAAGACAAGAGTTTTGTCACTGAAAAACTGTCTAGCTTCAAATTCTGTAAGGTGTTGCAAAACAAAATACAAGTTTTGCTGCAGCTGACATGAAAATAGTTGGCTCAGCTCTAAGGCACTCCAGACACTGTAGGACAGTGGGGTCAAAGTCAGATTTCATTAAGGGTTGCATCAGGGTTATGTTTGACCTTGGGGTTTCCGTGGGCGTGGCCAGCTCGACGTCACTCGTGTCTGGGCTGCCTGTGGTGGCCTGAACGCTTTGCCAGCAAAAACAGGCTTCTGAGCTCCATTTTCGGCTGCAATGGCCTCTTGCAACCCTCTGCCAGCAAAAATGGAGCTTGCCAGGTCCGCACGCAGACCTCCTGAACTCCGTTTTCACTGGCAGAGGCACCCCAGGCTGGTCCTTCACTGTTTCCAGAGTGGCCCCGCAGGCCAGATCTAAGCACCTTGAGTTTGACATCCCTGCTGTAGGATGGAGTTTTGGAGAAGTTCTCCGTAGAACTGCTGCGAGCATCCAGAGAGTGGGAGGTGCTCCAGTCTTCACTTCTCACAGGCTGAGCTGTAATTGAGGAATGCCCTCCTCCTCCACGTGACTCCTCCATGCATTCCCCCAGTTTTAGCTCAGCCTTCAAGGAAGACAGGCAGTTTTTCTTCTGTTCCTTGGCCATTTCAGGTGTTGTTGCATTTTAGGTTCAGGTTTGATTTCTTCCTTTCCTCCCTGCGATTGTAGTGTGGTCCCAAATTTATTTTCAGAGCGATTTCGCTCTCAGGAGGGAGATAAGGGGTTTGGAGCCCTTTTGCCCCCCCCTCCTCATTCTTCCTCTGCCGCTCCAAGCGTGCTGGGCTCAGCCGCTTGGCTCCACGCTATTATTTTAGCATGCAATTGCGTCTTCCCCCCAGAATGCCTTAGGGGAAGCAGCGCTTCCTCTCCCAGCCCTTTTTCTCTTTTTTGTGCTTGGAAGTTGCGATTGGGCTGGTGCGTCTCTGAGCTGTGTGCTCTGAACCGGGCGGCCATTTTGGGTGCGCCTCGTGGCCGGCGCCATTTTGATTCTTCCAGCAAGTAAGGCTTTTTTTTTTTCAATTTAATTGTGAGCTGCGAGGCCTTTGTAGGCCCTTAGTGGGACCGTCAGGCCGCGTGGAGCCCGTGTTTCTACCTGGAGGGCACTGTGGCTCCGTGCCCTGTTGTCCCTCTTGGTCAGACATTGTTGGCTTTCTTCCTTTGCCCGCAGCTCACTCAGAGGCGCAGGCACATACTCCCCATTGTTGTTGGGGGGCTGCCTACAGAGGCCCATTTTGTCTTGTTTTTTTGCATAGTTGCTTGGCCTCAGTGTTCATTTGATTCGTTTGGAATTTAGGTTTTTGCTAGTAGGTTTTTTTTGCTGTTATTCTTTTGGGTCTGTTTGGTCTTCCTTACTTGGGCCCGACCCACAAATTAATAATAATAATTGTTAGTGTATATATTTAATAGCTTTAGATAGATTTTTTCCTTTTTATTACATAGAGTTCAAAAAAAATAATAATAAAAATAGATAGATAGTTAGATTAATTAATTACTATTCAGAGAATAAAATTTCTTTCAAAAAGGGGGACATGACCCAACCTTAGGAAAACTGGCTTGCATAAGTAGACCGAACTCTTAGGCGTGCCAACCGCCATTCCTTGTTTCAATACCATGGCAGAGACTAATCCTACTGGCTCTTCTCTGAAGGCCAAATCAAAGACACTCTACCTTCGCAAAAGGGACAAGGAATCTTCCAGTGCTTCTCAAAGAGATGCCTTATGGCGCCATAAGGCCCTAGAAAGGGAGTTTAGCAAACGGGCTAAAGAGTCACACTCTGTAACACCAGCTTTACCTTCTACCCCCCCTCCGCCAAGCCAATCCTCTCCCTCCAGGTGCAGTACCACCACCCGAGGCCGCCAGCCTACCCATATGCCCGAGGCGATCTTCATGCCAACCGCTACAGGCCTACGTTCTGGAGATCCTACTCCAACCATTATACCTGATAACATTAGAGAATGGATGCAGTCTGCCATCCGTCAAGGAATAGCTGAAGGAATGCAGCAGCTGTCTAGACCGGACTCCCGAGGGAGGACTCCTGAGGTCGAATCTTTATCCGGAAGGTCTCTCTCCAGACCAGCATCTCAGCATGGTCAGGTACCTCCTCACATGGATGCCCCATTCCCAGAGGGGGAGGATACCCAAGAAGAGGAGGTAGTGGGCCTTGAACCGTTCGAGGAGTACGAAAGTTCTGATAGAGGGTCCTTGCAGTATTCTGATCCCTTTCTGGAGGCAGACCCCATGGAGGGAGAAATGTCGGAAGATGAGGGCCTCTTCCTTGAGCAACCTGCTGTTGTGGGTCTTTTTAAAGCCCATTTATTTAAGTCATTATTTAAGGCAAGGAACATTTCAGGTCTGGCCTCGCAGTCTCCCTGACTCTCTGACCCTCCTCCATCGAACCCAGAAGGTCCAGATGACCTTATGTTCAGACAGCCGGCGGTAGCAGCGGATATTATTCCGGCCCCCCCAATCTTCTCAGATCTGATCGCAAAGCAGTTGGCTTCGGTGGGTCTTTCTCCTGCCCCCTCTAGTCAAGACAAGAGGTTGTTTAACCTGGACCCGGATTTCTCCGCTATGTTTGACACACCGGAAGTAGATGATCCGATTGTAAGACTAGCCTCCTCTTCCAATCCTACCGATGCACTGGAGGCGCTGAAGCCGGAGGATAGGCGAGCGGAAATGGCGCTCCGGCGGGCTCACCACTCTGATGCTTGGGCCATCCGGTCGGCCATGGCCACTTCTTTCTTCACCCGGTCCTCCATCAGGTGGCTCAGACAGCTGAAGCAACATATCCCCCCAGCTGACACCAGAGCCCATCAAGATATCGCAAAAATCACGGCAGTGTCAGAATTTGCAGCCGACGCCACTTTTCATTTGATTAAGTTCTCATCCCGGGCTTTATCTTCCCATGTAACTGCCAGACGATTACTTTGGCTTCGGCACTGGCAGGCTGACATTAAAAATAAGTCTAAGTTGGCTTCAGCCCCCATATCAAAGGGGAAATTGTTCAGGCCATTGTTTCTTGAAACTCGAAATAAGAAAAAGTTTCTGCCTTTGCTTTTTCGTAGGCAGGAAACCAAGGGTTCCCAGCCCTTTCGGAGGGGCTCCTTTCGTTCTCCCTTCCAGTCATCATTCACCCCTAGGTTTCAGGGCTCCCATCATTCCGGTCGTCTTATCAGGACCAGGGTGACTCGGGAGACAGGAGCAGGAGAGGGGGCAGTTACAGAAGGCCCTTCAGGGGTGCCGGGAGCAGGGCGGCCCGCCGACCTAGGTAGGATTGCAGGTTCTCCTCCCATAGGCGGCCACCTCAGGCATTTTGCCAACAAGTGGGAGGAATCCACCTCAGACACTTGGGTCAGAAATTCAGTGCGCTTTGGCTTGACCCTGCAGTTTCACACTCCCCCTCCTGAGCATTTCAGGCTTTCACCCATCTCTAAGGATCCTGCTAAGTGGGCCCTTATGGCCTCCGCCACCAAACATCTGTCTGATATTAGGGCCATCCAACCTGTACCTCCCTCCCAACGGGGAAGGGGTTTCTATTCCCTTTTATTCTTGGTGCCTAAAGATTCCGGGGGTTGGAGACCCATTTTAGATCTTAAGAGGTTAAATCGTTTTATCGTACGCCATAAGTTCAAAATGCAGACTCTCCAGTCTATTTTACAGGACATCAGAGAAGGGGACTGGCTTACGTCGGTTGACCTCTCCGAGGCTTATCTCCGTATCCCCATTCATTCCTCGTATTCCAAATATCTCAGGTTTTGTTATAATAATCAGCATTTCCAGTATGTAGCCCTTCCCTTTGGTCTCGCCTCGGCTCCGAGATCTTTCACTAAAGTGTTGGCAGCTCTGTCGGCTCGCCTTAGGCAAATTCCTATCTGGATCCACTGTTACCTTGACGATATCCTGGTTGTATCCCCTTCCCGACATCAGGCCGAGAGTGATACTAGCGCTACCCTCTCGGTACTTCAGGCCCACGGCTTCTTAGTGAACTGGGAGAAGAGTCAGCTTAGCCCCTCCACTCGTATAGCCCATCTGGGGACTGTGATTGACTCTATTGAAGGGAAGGTTTTCCTCTCTCAGGAGAGACTTATTAGTATCCGCACAACTATCAGGGATATCCAGTGAACTGGAAAAACATCTTTGCTCAAGTTATCCAAGCTGCTTGGGAAGCTAGTTTCTTGCATTTCTATTATTCCATGGGCTCGCTTGCATTCCAGATCTTTGCAATGGTTCCTCCTGCCGTATCAGCGTTCAGGAAGGAGCACATCAAGGCTCGTGGTGAGGGTCCCTCCGAAGGTCCTCGCCTCCCTCCTATGGTGGACACGACCATCTGTCAATAGAGGACATTTATTCAAGGAGCCTCAAAGGGTCACTCTCACGACAGACGCAAGTCTTTCCGGATGGGGGGCCCACCTGCAGTCTCTCTCGGCACAGGGAGTTTGGACTCCTGTGGAGCAAGGTCGGAGCATCAACTGGTTGGAGCTTCGCGCAGTGTACCTGGCCCTGCGAGCATTCCTTCATCGGGTGAGAGGGCGCCATGTCCTGGTCCTAATGGACAATACTACAACCAAGGTCCACATCCATCGGCAAGGGGGCACCCATTCCATCCTTCTCATGAGAGAGGCCGAGCGGCTGTGTCGATGGGCAGAGGCGCATCTTTTGTCCATCAGAGCGGAGCACATTTCCGGAACCTCCAACGTCCAAGCAGATTGGCTGAGCAGGGCAACACTGGACCCACACCTGTTCAGAGAGGCAGCAGCCAGGTTCGGCCAGCCCCTAGTAGACCTTTTTGCATCTCCACTCAACGCACAAACACCAAGATTCTTCTCCCGCTACCCCTCCAATGGAGCAAAGAATCATGATGCCCTGCGTTGCCCATCGCCTCCCGGGCTTCTGTACGCCTTCCCTCCGCTTCCATTGATCCCCAGGGTGATTCGGAAATTGATATCCGAGAGAGCAGAAGTCCTCATGGTGGCACCATATTGGCCCAGGAGGCCGTGGTTTGCGGACCTTTGCAATCTGTCGGTAACTCCGCCATGGAGGATCCCGTTAGATCAGATCTTGCTCTCACAGGGCCCGCTGCTTCATCCAGAACCACAGTGGCTGCAGTTGGCCGTTTGGAGGTTGAGTGGGAAAGGCTGATTGAGGAGGGCTTGTCAGCCCAGGTCATTAACACCATTTTGGCGGCTAGGAGGCCTTCTACTACTCGCATTTATGATGCAACCTGGAGCAGTTTCTGTAACTGGTGCCACAAATCATTCATTGATCCACGTTCTCCTTCAGTTGCACAGATCCTAGCCTTTTTACAAGACGGCCTAGATGGAGGCTTATCACCTAACACTTTAAGGAGGCAGGTCGCAGCTATCTCAACGGTGGTTGCTGGCAACCCTTTCAGTCCCCTTTCCCACCATCCTCAAATTAAGACTTTTCTTAAAGGGGCTTCTAACTTGCGCCCGTCAGTAGTGCACAGATACCCGACATGGGACCTTAACAAAGTTCTCCTGGCCTTGACTAGATCTCCCTTTGAGCCTCTCAGAGAGGCATCACCTCAATTTCTTACATTTAAAACAGTATTTCTTGTGGCTATTACTTCAGCTAGAAGGATATCTGAAATTGCAGCTCTATCCGTAAGAAAGGACCTGTGTATTTTTCATTCTCATCGGGTGGTTCTGAGACCAGACCCAGCCTTTATGCCAAAGATCAATTCAGCATTCCACAGGGCACAGGAGTTGGTCCTGCCTAATTTCTGTCCAAAGCCCTTGCGCGAGCAAGAGAGGCAGTGGCACGCCCTTGATGTTCGAAGGGCCTTGCGCATTTATATCTCCCGCACGCAGTCCATCAGGAAAACAGAGTCTCTATTTTTGTCCTTTCAGCCAAAGACGCTAGGCTATAAGGTTTCTCCATCCACAGTGGGCTGATGGATTAGGGCTACCATATCCAAGGCCTATTTAGTTCAAGCTCTTCCGGTCCCCAGTGGGGTTACCGCCCACTCCACCAGAAGTGCAGCTACTTTGGCAGCCTGGACTACTCAGGCTTCTATTCTTGATATTTGCCGGGCGGCCACCTGGGCTTCCCCGTCTCCCTTTATATGACATTATAAGATTGATATTTACGCCTCAGCTGAGGCATCTTTTGGCAGGCGAGTCTTACAGCAAGTGGTGAGAAATCCTGGGGAAGTTCCAACCCAGACGGAGTCCCACCTGTAGGACAGACTTGCTTTGGTATGTCCCACTCTCTGGATGCTCGCAGCAGTTCTACGGAGAATGGGCGTTGGTTCTTACCTGATACGCCTCTTCTCGTGGAACTGCGTAGAGCATCCAGCCCCACCCTGATTGGTCTGTCTGGGGGGGGGGGGGTAATCCTGTTTCGGCCAATGATCTCTAGTGTTGTAGTTCAAGTTGTATAATAGTTAAGATTAGAGGGTTCATGTTGTCCTCTCGTCTTCATTAAAACTGAGGGAACGCATGGAGGAGTCACGTGGAGGAGGAGGGCGTTCCTCAATTACAGCTCAGCCTGTGAGAAGTGAAGACTGGAGCACCTCCCACTCTCTGGATGCTCTACACAGTTCCACGAGAAGAGGCGTATCAGGTAAGAACCAACGCCCATTTTCAAATTATCCCAGAATCCCCACATGGAAGTATTACAAAACCTGTTGTATTTGAAATAACTAGTAGGCCAATAAGAAGAGCACAAAAGTGTAACATGGTTTTGTGCCTTAATTGGCATGTTTATCTATTAAAATATTTATAATCTCTGCATATTCTAGTGTGTGTATATTATAGAGTTACTGCTGAAAATATAGATTGCTTCATGCGGCTTTGCTCCGCATTTGAAAGGCTTCTCACTGGGTGGTCGAATGCATCAAGAAAAACACCAGGCTGGTTCTATCTTGGGTGAGCTGCCCCGATCACGAGCTCAGGAAGCTCTTTTATTAAAAACACACAGTAATACGTCACAAGCAGTGAATTCTATCCAATCATTATGTTACATGAGTAGAAATATTCGTGGACACATAGTAGCATCAAATCAGAGTACTATATGGTCAGTTTTAGTAGGTACAAAGTAGCCAATCAACGCTTGCAGTCCAGTTAATAGCCCATGGTGTTGTATTGCTGATTGATGTTCTTTGTTCCTGGTACACGCTTGCAGCCTACGTGAGGCCTTGAGGCCTTGGGGCCTTGGGGCCTGGCATGTACTGAAACTATTGAAGCTGATTCATTACTGCATCTCCTCCGTTTTAGTTTTATATGGAGGAAATTCTTCTGGATCTTCGTCACTGCCCATGCAAAAACTTGTGCGAGCGTACGCATCAGGGTCTTCTGAGGGTATGACTTTGTACAGAGGTTCTTTTTCCCAGAGGGCATTAACCTGTGCAATGGCACGCTTTTCAGTTAACAAGGACAGACTATTGGTGATAGTGCGAATAAAAATTAGTAACACACATGGAAGAATAATGCATCCTGCAGCAATCATACCTATGAGAGTTACTATGGCTTGTAATCCTGGCAGTTTTGGCAACCAGGAACTAAAAATATTTTTAAAATCAATACCTTGCCATACTTGATTAGGATTATAGGTTAATTGTTGCATCTCAGTTGTTAATTGTGCTACGACTTTGCCAACCTTATCAATTTGAAGACAACAATTCATGAGATTGAACCTACCACACACCCCTCCTTCTTTGGCTAGTATGTAATCTAAAGCTAAGTGATTTTGATAGACAGCTGTGCGTAATTTGTCTGTAGCAGTTGCTAGAGTGTTTAGAGCTTTGTCTATTCGTTGGCCTGCTAAATCTAAAACAGCTTGTAAACGAATCATTCTATTAATCATATATATGGGGGTTTTGTACTCCCAGGACCCGTCCTGGGCCCAAGTGGCAATGCTGTAAGTGCAGACAATTCGTTCTGAGGTCCAGGTATCCCCTGTGTATTCTGATTGACGGGAAACCTGCAAAGGCATTGTCGGTGTCTCTTTTCTTGCGGCATAATATATCATACACAGGGATGCCTAGTTCTTGCTTAATGGAGATCGGTAGAAGGAAAAAGGAAGGTCTTATCCACCCCAATACACATGATCCTTGCCAATATGCTGGAAGAGATGGATAGGCTAGGTTACCACAAATCCAATACGTGTTATTTGGGGCTATCCATTCTTGGGAAGATGTTGTGTCATTGAGATAAGGAAGGAGGGGGGTGTTGAATTTAGCAGGTGTAGTGGTAGTATTGTCAGGTGCAGTCCAAGTCTGGTAGGAATTATCCCATGTACCTAAGCAAAGGAGGTGTCCTACTGGAGTGGACCCATTTCAGGAAAAGCAGTTTCTACCAATTAAGTTTGTGGTAATTGTCCAGATAAGTGGATTGGAAGCTGTTCTAGCTGTTATGTTTCCTACAGAAGATGTGTTATTGAACAGTGATGGTGAGGCTTCTAAGGCTTGCCAAGGCCATTGTTCTCCTGTGGTGGTTCCCCCACAGACAAAACAATTGGTTATTGCAAGTTGTTTTACAATTTTTTCTGCCATGTCCATGAACAAGTTTTTTGCAACAATACTGGTATCAGGGGTTTTTTCTAATTTCCTTAAATTGTTATATACCGACAATCCCAATGATGTTTCTTTACCTTCATATATTACTTCAGTTTTTATGGTAATGTAAGTGTTTGGATCTGATCCTGTGCCATCAATCTCTATACCATAAGTATCCAAGGCAGGGTGTTGCCTGGAGATGGTGATTTCTACCTTATTGTCTGTGGTAGACCCTGATATTCGTTTGAAATGTGACAGATGATTGCAGCCTGAGTACCCTACCCCGGTATAATCACAGACACAAGACCAACCTGAACACTTGATGGAACCTCCACAAGGGATCCATTGATTGGGATTCCCTGTGGCCCAGTTAATGGGTGTAGGACACAAATATTTATGATTGTGGGCGTACGTTGTTTTCCAGTCAGCCGACCCGCATGAATGTCCCCCTGGTTTAGAACAAGCAACACAAACATCAAAGATTAAAACAATTGGGTTAGTACCATCCTTGAGCACGGTGGTGTGGTTTAGGTAGTAAAGTTTTCCCTCCCCCTCAGGATCAGATCTGCCAGAGGTTCTTGGAAGTCCCGCCCATAAGGTAACGTTGAAACGTACAGCCATCTTGGGATCGTAGCAAATGGTTTTTGAGTTCTTTTTACATAGATGGTACATGGTCCCGTTGTTTTGGCAAGTTTTTCCCCTAGGAAAGCACTTCTGTGGTTGTTGGGTATGGTAGATGAGAGTTAGTTGAATGGAGCCTGCTTGTGTGGGTTTGGTCAGGCAGGGGGCACAGCCATCTGACGCACTGGTGGGGTTCTTCAATCTCTTAACCCGATGTAGAAAAGGGGTGGCCTGGACATGAATGTCAGGCTGATTTGCGAATTGTCTGTGATGATGACGAGGTGAACGGGGTCTGAGGACTGTCCAGGATTCATAAATGTTGCGTATGGAATCGTAGAGGCATCGACCGGAGCAATAATAGGTGGTTGCAGTAGGACAAAGTATGAGGAGTGTAGTCTGAGGAGGTTGTTCAAAGGTGTTGATCCGGAAAGAAGCATTGCTGGAGATATGGAGCCATGGCTGAGGGAGCGTTGACCATCTGAGATAGGGTGGAAAAATGTCCCCAGACGTGGTGCAGGTCAACAGAAGGGGGGTGCCTGGCGTGAAGTAAGTCACTCGAGACGGGATGGAGACCTTGGAGGTACGGGCAGTAAGAAGGAGGAGGAGGGTCGGCAAGGCAATGAGATGAATCATGTTGATACGTCTGCAGGTGGTGATTTTTCTATCTTGGGGTGGTATGGTCTGATGTGTCATCCAGGAACCCACAGGACACGATCCAGAAGCTGGATAGCTGCGTAGCCACGACCCCAGGTGAGGAGACCAGCAGGGCCCTTCCAAGTAGGGTCTGGCAGTTGACTGTAGTATACCTGTGGTTTGGGAGAATCAGGGGAAGGGGGGGGAGAAAAATGTTGCTCCGCTGCCATCGTAGCAGGGGTGCCGGAGAGATTGAGGAAGTTAAGTGTATAAAGACAGAGATTAAACGTGTCTTGCATTGCCGGGAGGCCAAGGGCTTTTTTCCCTTTGATCAAATGTCATTCTAATGCTGTTTTTAGCATTAGGTTGGCTCTCTTTACCAGAGCTTGTCCTTGACTGTTATAAGGGATTCCAAATTTGTGGGTAATTTGCCACTTAGCACAAAATTCTGACATGGCTGTGCTAGTCTATGCAGGACCATTATCTGTTTTTATTTCATTTGGGCATCCTAACAATGCAAAAGTGCGAATGCAATGATTGATGACATGTTTGGAGGCTTCTCCTCTTTGCGGGGTTGCCATTATGAACCCTGAATAAGTATCAATTGTGAAATGCAGATACTTCCAGGGGGCAAATGGAGGAAACTGAGTAATGTCCATCTGCCATATTTCACAGGCTTTCAACCCGCGGGGATTTACCTCTAAGGGAATGGAATGGGCTTGTTGACTACAGGTGGGGCACTGCTGTCTAATGGTTGAGGCTTCGGCCATAGTGAGGTTGAAATGTTTCATGAGAGCTTTAGTGTTTTGATGGAAATATGAATGGCTCTCCCAAGGAGTTAATGTGTGTGAGGTCATGATACCTGCAGCCGCTTGATCAGTCACATCATTGCCTTCCTGGAGGATTCCCGGGAAGGGTTGGTGGCTGCAGATGTGTGCTACAAAGAGGGGGTGCTGACGCTGTGCAACAAGGTGTTGCAATGTAACAAAGAGAGAGAGAAGGTTTTTATCAATAGCGGGAGAGAGGTAAGAATCATGAATAGTAGAGCCTATTTGGGTAATAAAGAGGCTGTCTAGGATTAAGTTGAGGGGTTCGTTAAAATTCTGGAGGACTAATATGGTTGCAGCAAGCTCAGCCCTTTGTGGTGCTGTTTGCACAGGGGTGGTTTTAGTGTGCCACACCCCATTCCTTTGCCAAGCGCATGCCCCTTGTTCCCTACTGCCATCAGCAAATATAGTCCAAAGGTCCTTTGCTGATGGGAGAGGAGAAAGAGATGGGTATTGGCCGAATGATTTGAAAACGTGGATCAGCGGGCGGGTGGCAGGAAACTAGTCCAGGCCAGTCAGCTAAGGCAAACTGAATTTCCTGGGAGTTTTGGAATAGAAATTCCCATATTTGTAGTGAAAAAGGGATAAAAAGTGTGGAGACATCTATTCCCATAAGTAATTTTGCACGGCTCCTGCCTTTTATGATCAATTGAGCCAACTGAGCTGATTTGGAAGTGATGGAGCATCGTGGCGTATGGGAGAGATGGATCCACTCTATGATGTGGAGCTTTTGGTCCTTTTGAATTACTGTTGCGGTCATAAGCCTCGGGGTGGCTAAAATGACCATATCTAGAGGAGTATTGGCAGCAGCTCTGTCTACCCATATTTTTCGGATATTCTCTTCTATTTGAGTTATTGCTTGAAGCTGAGGTTGCTGCAAGGATATTATGTCAGCAGGCTTTTTTCCCCAGGAAAGGACTTCAAACAGTGGCAAAAGAATATCAGTGGTTAAAGACAGGAAAGGTCGAGCCCAGTTTATGGTACCCAGATATTGCTGAAGTTGAACCAGGGTGGGTTGAGAAGGCAGAGACAGAGAGGGAAGTGAAGGATAGGTAGTAGCAGAAAGCATTTTATAGCCCAGATATGTGTATGGAGTTAGTACTTGCACCTTGCAAGCCTCCTTTTGCAAGAACGGCTTTCAGGAAGGAAAACGAAGTGAACACCATACCCGGTGGCCTAGGAGCTGCAACAAGGATATCATCCATGTAATGATATACCAGAAATTGTGGAAAAGCAGAACGATAGGGTAGCAAGACATTATTGACATAGTGTTGACACATGGTGGGGCTATTGAGCATACCTTGAGGTAGGACTTTCCACTGAAAGCGGGAGGAGGGAGAGGAGTTGTTTAAGCGAGGTAGTTTAAAAGCGAATAAGGCACGATCTTGTTCATGCAAAGGGATAGAAAAGAAGCAGTCTTTTAAATCAATGACCATTAGATCAAATTTTTCAGGGATGATGTTGGGATTTGGGAGACCACATTGTAGTGCCCCCATTGGTTTTATTATAGTGTTCACGGCTCGTAAGTCATGCAATAGCCTCCATTTTCCTGACTTTTTCTTTATGACAAAAATGGGGGTGTTATATGGGCTGACAGATGGTTCAACGTGCCCTTTGACAATTTGGTCCTGGATAAGTGATTGCAGGGCCTCTAGTTTGTCTATTGTGAGGGGCCATTGATCCACCCAAACAGGTTCTGTGGTTTTTAATTGTAGCCGCAGTGGAGTTCTAGCAAAAGATTCCATTAATCAATAATGAGTTTTGTGTTAAGTTGAGACATAAGATCACGGCCCCACAGGTTAGTATGTAGCGGAAGAACCAAGGATTGGAGGTAGGCAGTGTGAGAAATATCAGAGGAACTCACCGGTAGCCAGTGTTTGCTACGATGGGTGTGCTAAACTCCTCCCACTCCCCGAACGGCTGGGGCAGTTTCCAAAGGCCAATCATCCGGCCACTCAGCTGTTTGGATGACACTTACATCAGCTCCAGTATCTAAGAGACCCGAAAAGACTTTGTTACAGATTGTGAATTGTAACACAGGCCTGGCTTGTTCCACTGTCTGATGGACAGTAAATGCCCATGCATCAGCCTTTTTAACAGGTACCGGAATAGCGGTTGCTACTAATTCTCCCTTGCTAAATTTTGTGGGAGTATTTCCAGTTACTGCCATGGCCACTGAGGAAAAGTCATCTGAATCTCTTAGAAATGGAGAAGCAATGATTCCCCTTGCCATGAGGTCTTGGATGGGATAAATTATGAGGGGCATCATGGCAGGAGGGATCGTTTTCAGCATGTGGGGAGAAAGTAAACAGTGCCTGGAATGTCAATTTCCATATATTCGGAGGCAATTAGTTGGAAAGATATGGAGTCAGCCTTTGGAGTGGGGCTGGCTGATCGCCCCTCCTCTAGTTTCCCTGTGGCTGAGGAATGTTGCTGCGACATTGGTTTGCCCAGTGGTACCCTTTCTTGCACCTTGGGCATATCGTCTTAGGCTTGGTGTTGTTTTGTGTATTGTCTCTGGCTCTGCATTGTGCTTTGAAATGGTCTGGCTTCCCACAATTGAAGCAGTTTCTGGCTGGCCTGTTTTGAGAAATTTGCTTGCTGCAAGGCCATGGCCAGATGCTCCATATTGTAGGAGACAGTTCCCACGATTCTTCAAGCCTTTAGATAGTCTGAGAGGGAAGCCCCCCCTCGGGCAGATAGAGACTGCATAATCCTCTTGCAATCCTCATTTGCATTTTCAACAGCCAGTTTTAACAGAAGCTCTTTACGGGTTTCTTCATTCGAGATTTGTCTGTGAATGGCTTTCTGAAGTTCCTCTACAAACTCAGCATAAGGCTGATGTGAGCCTTGAGTAATTTTTGAAAAAGATCCTACGATGCCAGAGGTAGGATCATCAACTTTGTCAAGGGCTTTGACCGCTATGATACTGATAAGGGCAAGGGTACGTTGTGGGAGAGCCGCCTGAGTTGATAAGTCCACAAATTGGCCCATACCGAATATTTGATCCACTCTCGCAGCTGCGCCACGATCGCAGGCAATTTTTTCAGCTTCAGAGCAAAAGTCTGACTCCCAAACAACATACTGTGGTCCAGTCAGTATCATACGGAAAAGATCTTTCCAATCTTGGGGTAACATGAAAAAGGAGGTGCTGATGGTTTTAATGAAGCCTCTGACATATGGTGCCTGAATGCCGTACGTGGCCACGACTTGTTTTAAATCTCTGATTAATTTCATGGGTAAAGGTTCAAGTCTAGGCACCGTATTTCCAGCTCCATCCCCTACATATTCAACAGGACAGAGAGAGAGCTCCTCCAGGTTAAGAGAGCCCTCCCTGGGTCCCTGTACCATGGCTTGCGCGATTGCTCCCATGGGTGTTTGATCTGCCGCTGAATTTGAGTTAGCAGGATTTATGGGTTCAGGAGCAGTGGGGGAGGAAGCTTCTAACGGGAGAGTGTCCTTTGTTTTGGTTTCAGCTGTATAAGGAGGAGGACCCTCCTTAGGGGAGGGGGCTTTGGTCAGTGCTAAACTATGAATTTTTAAACATTCCATGACTATTCACCATGTGGTCAGAATCTTTGGCGGAGCCCTGGGAGTATTATGAAAATAGTCACGCAAACATTGCCATGTGGAGACTTTCAAGGACCCTTTCTCCGGATAAGCCGGACATTGTATGCAAATGTAAGTTAAAAGGGTGATAAGGTCCTTTTTAGTTGGAACCGGGAGTGTTTTGCCCTGATTCCTAAGAATAATAATAATAATAATTCTTCGTTAATTCTCCCAATTCCTCCAAATGTGCTATCTGAGCTTTGGAGAACTTTCCGCCCATACTCACCTGAAGGGAGGATGTCTTCTTTAGGGAAGATTCCTCGGGAGGGATCCGTGACACGAGACGGCGTCCCTGAGTTGCAACTGGCTCATCCAGCCAGGTGAGATAAGCAGTTGAAGGTAGACGCACCCGTTTCTTTTAACGGATCACGTCAGGGTCACGAGATGCGTCTTTGCTCCGCATTTGGAAGGCTTCTCACTGGGTGGTCGAATGCATCAAGAAAAACACCAGGCTGGTTCTATCTCGGGTGAGCTGCCCCGATCACGAGCTCGGGAAGCTCTTTTATTAAAAACACACAGTAATACGTCACAAGCAGTGAATTCTATCCAATCATTATGTTACATGAGCAGAAATATTAGTGGACACATAGTAGCATCAAATCAGAGTACTATATGGTCAGTTTTAGTAGGTACAAAGTAGCCAATCAATGCTTGCAGTCCAGTTAATAGCCCATGGTGTTGTGTTGCTGATTGATGTTCTTTGTTCCTGGTACACGCTTGCAGCCTACGTGAGGCCTTGAGGCCTTGGGGTCTGGCATGTACCGAAACTTGTTGATTCATTACTGCAGCTTCATATAGAGCAGTTTAAGTAATATGTTCTTTGCTATAATTTAACACACCAAACAGCGGAATTTGGAAAGCATCCTGGAATAAAAGTTATCTCACCATTACCACAATTTGTGATGGGGAAAAATACTACATTTTTCTTTTGTTTCCTCCTTTTATCTACCTCTTATTAATGAACCAAGATAAATTCAGGTACTGATGCCTCATAAATGAATAACTAGGAGATATTTTACTCAGAAATTACCTTTGGCTACTTACTATGACAGAACAATGCTTCTGTTCTCTAATGAAACCAGAAATTATTTACAAACTATTGTAGATGATCACCATGTCAAATCTATATAAAGAAATAAAAATAGGGGTGATTTTGTAAGATTGACACATTAATTATTATTCATGCTTATAGATGAACACCCCCTTTTCAGAAAGATGATCGAATGGTGGTTTCATCCATGCCAGCCCTTCATCATTTTAACATCTTACAGATATGATGGTCTTCTATCATTGCATCCAGCCAGCATGGAAAAATCCAGACAGCACTAGGTTGGGGGTGTTTAATCTTGTTGTTGATGCCAGCAGCCGCAAATGTTTTAGAATATTTTATGTGTTAGAAGTGATGGAGATTAACCTGCTGAATGCTTGAGCATTCAATAATGATCTATGTTTTACCTTTTTGGGGTAGTAAAAGGTGTTTTATAAATATATAAAAGGCCTACCATTGGTCTGAGATGCCGAACTAATCAGAGCAAATTAGTAGAAATGCAAAAAGATAGAGTGAGCTTTTAAGTTTTGAATTTTTATTGGCTTTGTTGAACTTTCAGGTATGTATGTATGTATGTATGTATGTATGTATGTATGTATTTATTTATTTATTTATTTAGTCAAGCATGCATTTGATAATATATATAAGTATAAACATGATTATTAATGCATAAAATAGATACAAATAAAAGGGAACATTAAGACAGGGATGGTAGTCATGTTGATGTGCTTATATACGCCCCTTATAGACCTCTTAGGAATGGGGTAAAGTCAACAGAAGACAGACGAGGTTGAAGTTTTTGGGGTTAGTGGAAGAAACCACAGAGTTAGGTAGAGTATTCCAAATGTTAATACATTATAGCTAATATCTGCTCCAAGGAATGTAATTGCTGTTAAAAGATGCCATGTTTCACTTTTGCTCAGACCAATAGAGTCTGATTCATTTTATGTTTGTGTCAAAAAGCCCTCAGCATTTTTGTTCCCCTAATGCAGTGGTCCCCAACCTTTTTTGTACCAGGGACCAGTTTCACGCAGGAACACTTTTTCAAGGACTGGTTAGGGGTTTTTATTTATTCATTTATTTATTTATTATTTTTATTTTATTTTATTATTTTATTATTTTTATTTTATTTTATTTTATTTTATTTTATTTTATTTTATTTTATTTTATTTTATTTTATTTTATTTTATTTTATTATTTATTTTATTTTATTTTTATATATATATATATATATATATTATATTCCACTCATTGAAAAGCTAGTTATGGCTTAATTTAATTCTAATCAAAGTTGGATTGGATTTAATAATCATGGTTAATACAGGCATGATATTCCTCTCTGAAAAAAAAAACAGGACCGGCCAAAAGAGACCCCACGCTGCGCGCCAAGAAATCACACACACACACACACACACAACACCAACGCTACACACCCTTCCTTTCCAGCCGGTCAGATGTGGATCAGCTCCGGAGCTGGGCAGCCGCTTCCCTGGTGGCAGGGCCAAGGCCGCCACCTGAGAAACGCCTGCTGCTTTCCCTCACCAGGGCTGGGCGGTGGCATGTTGCCCTGCGCCGCTTGACCACCACCTGGCAGCGCGCTTCTCAGCATGAGGCAGCCAGGTTGCCCAAGGAGCCCAGCCGGCCAGGCGAGGGGAAGGCAGCAGGGGCCCTGCTGGGTTGGGGTGGAAAACCCGCTTGGTAAGGGGCTGGGGAAGCCTGCAGGCAGAGGACCAAGCGCACTGGGAGGCAGAGATTCAGCCGAGGCTGTCAGACGGAGAGACGGCCGCCACCCAGGGAGCGCCCGCTGCTTTCCCTCACCAGGGCCAGGCAGTGGCATGTTGCCCTGCACTGCGTGGCCCCTGCCTGGCAGCGTGCTTCTCAGCACAAGGCAGCCAGGTTGTTCAAGGAGCCCGGCCGGCCAGGCGAGGGGAAGGCAGCAGGGGTCCTGCTGGGCTAGGGTGGAAAACCCGCTTGGCAAGGGGCTGGGAAAGCCTGCGGGCGGAGGACCAAGCGCACTGGGAGGTAGAGATTCGGCCAAGGCCGTCAAGACAGAGAGACGGATGGTCTGTGGCTACCCAGCTCCCATTTCCTGCTGCTCACCTGAGTGGCCTGTAGCCGCATGTCGGTGAGGCGATTGAAGAAGAGCTTCTCGTGAGCCTTGACCAGGTTGCCGGCCGCTTCCAAAGAGGGCAAGCGAGTTCGTGCAGGCTGGGATTGAGGTAATCGGCAGCAGCGTAGCCTCCCTTCACCAGAGCCTTGCAGAACTCCTGGCGTAAGCCTGGCGAATCAGGAGCCTCCTTTTTAGGGAGAGCACTTCTCCACAGCTACCACGTTTCCCTTTTCTCTAGCCATGCATGGCGTGGAGTTGACATTTTTGGTTGAGTGAGGCTGAGGGATGGTGTCAAAACCACCACTAGATCCAGCACGTCGGAACAAGATGGCGCCGAAGCAAAGTAGGTGGCCCAGTCCCAAATGACCCATGGACCAGTACCGGTCCGCGGACCGGTGGTTGGGGACCCCTGTCCTAATGTGCTAACTCCCCATTTCTTTTAGGGCTAATGCATTTTTTCCTCTTGTTTTGATCTTCAATTATAAATTTAAACCAGTCAATCAATCTGTTTTGCAGGCTAGGAGAAGGCAAAGCTCTTGCAAATTCTTGAACAAATTCTTGTTCTCTTTGTGATTTAACTTGTTACTTTTTAACTTGTTATTTTATAGAAAGTTTTGAAATTCGCATTTATTTAGCAAGATGAGGGTTGAACAAAACCAATTTCCCAAAACAGTCATTGTAAAATACAATAAAAGTAAATCATACAATAAATCATACAATAAAACAATTATGAAGGCCACATAACAGAAAAGAACAAACTTAACAGCTACATTGACCAGCTAAATAAAATAAGCTGAAATGATTATAAAAGAAATATAACCTATAATTATAAATGAAATATAACACACACATATATATAGCTTTTGGCTATCAAATATACAGAATCAGACATGTTAGTCCAGTTTGGCCATTTGATGAATATTTTAAAATAAAACAAAGGAAGGCTTTAGACATGCAGTGTATCCTTGAATATTAATACAAGTACCATCCATATGTATGTGTAGATATGTATAGATACGTGTATATAAAATAGTACACACAAAATCTACCCCAAAATAGAGTTTTTGCATTACATTGATTTTTGCCTTCCTTGATTAAATTCTGAACAAGAGAGCTTTTGATGCCCAAACAGCACCAATGCAGCTTTGCCCCCCAAAATGACATCCAAAGGCCAACGGAAGTAGCCTCCATCAGATTTGCTTGGAAATCCTCAAAATTTAGCCTTTTCCTCTGCTTCCCTATCTTATCTACCCTGGGCAGCTCTTTTATGCCGTGGTCTCGGCACTTGCTAATCAAGCTAATGTCATTCACACAGAACAGTTGTCAGCTGTCATGGGGCTTATCTAACAAATTTTAGTCACAGTGCTGGGCTGAGATGATAGATTGGTCCCTGGATAGTATATTAGCTGAACAGTGTGAAGTAGGCCAGCAGAAATAATGGAAAGAGAGGGAGAGGGAGAGGGAGAGGGAGGGAGGGAGAGAGAGAGGGAGAGAGAGAGGGTGGGAGAGAGAGAGAGACTACTGTCTGGGCAGCTAATATTTTAAAAGATTCAAAATAATGATAATAACAAACCCCCATGTATAAGAATAAGGCAGGGAGCCTTGTTGCTTGCAGCTCGCCATCTTGTCTACAGTTAGCCATTAGTGACAGTAATCTGATTACAAGACCCCGGGAGCTGGAATTGGAAATGGCTACGCCAGAGGGAGCTGATTATCACAATCTCTGGGGGGGAAATGCTCTTCAGGCTGCAGCTGCGGTCCACGAAGTGTAATGTTGGATTTGGCGCATAATTGCAAGAGGTTGTCTGCTTAGGGTGTCTTAACAGGTCCCAGTGCTATCCCATGTTTTCAAGGCTAGGTAGTATCCTATGAAATAACAATAGATGGACAAGAGCAGGTGACTTTGGAAAAGGTTAATCTGATAATTTAGTCATGGGCATTTCATATGGTTTATTTGAAGGTGAGAAAAATGTCACTATTGCAGTCTGTCTCAGAGCCAAAATATTGAAATGCCCGAGGACAGAAGGACAGTGTTCATATTGCCCTCAACCATAATTTCCTTAGACATAATGACAGAATAAGTCATGGCTGATTGAGATAGCAATGTGCTGTACAAAAACAAAGTTTTAAAGTATAGAAACAAAGAAGGACATACATTTCTTAATGCATTTAGGGATATCAGGGGTGGTAGCAAAAATAGTCAAAATGCCAGTCTCTTAAAGACCAAAGGTACATGTGGGACTGTTTAATTTTCATTTCTGCTTAGCTAGATTCAATGGCCACTCTATATAGAGCACCCACCACCACCATTATATGTCAATAAATGAATTGTATGTTGATTCTAGAATTTTGCTTTTCAAAAGTCATGTGAGATTTTCATGCAAAGAACTACTTTTTAGAGAAATTGATGACTGATTATGTCAGAATTCTTAGATTTCACTGTAAATGTGTGAACACAGTTGTGTCCTATGGATGTTTCTATAAGTAATGCTAAAAATGTCTTTTAACATGCAAATATGGGCAATGGAGGAGATAATTGAAGAACCCTTTAAAATTAATCTAGGATTATTAATTAATTAAATATGTATATAAACTTCAGACGCTCTGGTTAATCATATTGCTTAAAACCAAGACCTAAATCTCATTTAGATATTATGACAAACTGATTTTTGTATAGTAAAAGTTCTAACTGGATTGTGCAAACTCACATGCTTTTCTCACAACATGTGAGTCAAGCCATTCTTCCTTGCTTGGAATTGAAACCTGACTCATCTGTTATAGATCAGATTGCTAATCCATTTCTGGCAAATAGAACCACCATTTTCCAAATAGGGCTGGCCCAAGATGTTTGGACAAAATGGTAGCCATCTAATTTCATATACAGAAAGAAACTAACAGACTAACAGTTGATTTTATGACAGGATTAGTTGTAGAAAATGTTCTGAACAACACTAACTGTTGTATATGCATAAAGATTAATAAAGTGTGAGCTTGGAGTAAGTGCAGGGTTCTGGCCCTGCACTTCTGATTGGCTGTTAAGCGGCTGGACTGGATTGGCCTGTTCCGGGGAATCCGATTGGCCCTTAACAGAGAATTCCTATTGGTTATAAGAGCTAGCGCTCCTAGCTCGTTATTGGTTAAAAGTTACAGGGTTTGCCTATATAAGGCGGGTTTAACTGCTATTGAATAGAGAAAGTCACAATGTAAATAAAGAGCTGAAGTTCACCGTTCAGAGGCTTGTCTTCATTCTTTCTCGCCCATGCTCAAAACATAACACTGGCAACGAGGGTGGGATGTGGAGATACCTGAACCAACGAAACTTCGAAGAACACCGAGCACGTGACAGACGACGCTAACAATGGAACCATGTCCGACGGCATCGTACCACCCGCTCCGTTCGATCCAGTATAGGAGGACTGGGAGTCCTACATGGATCACTTCCAAATGTTCTTAGAAACCAACAACTTAAAGGACGCCACACCAGGAAAGAAATGGGCGGTGTTCCTAATGCATTGCGGTCCAACCGTATTTAAGATGGCTAAAGCACTAGCCAAACCCTGAGAAGTGAAGGCTATGAATTGGGATGACCTCGAACCTCTCCTACAAGATCACTACGCCCCGACCGTGCCTATGCTCGTGAGACGGCATGAGTTTTATCAGAGGAGCCAGCGAAAGGGAGAAAGCGTGGCCGACTTCATAGCAGACCTCCGAAATTTGGGAGGCCTCTGCGGATTCACTGATTTAGAAGAAACACTAAGAGATTGCATAATTCTGGGACTAGATGCACCAGGTGTCCAAAGCAAGCTGATGGGGAAAGGCGACATCAGCCTTGCCGACGCCATCGCCGATGCTACGGCAGCAGAAGCAACCAGGAAGTCGGCTGCACAACTACGCTCCGATACCACCACCGGTCAGCGAAATCTCATCTAGTGCAGAGGGGCAGCTCGCGACAACACACCACGAGGACCTCTCTTCATTGTCAGATAGCGACGAAGAAGGGGTCCATCGACTGCAGTCCAACCGAGACCACTACCCGAAGCCTGTACGCCCTTGCGCTGGATGTGGAGCCAACCATGCCAGGTCCGAATGCAAGTTCCGCGACGCACTCTGCCATGAGTGCGGGAGACAAGGTCACATCGGATGGGTCTGCCGCAGCTTGCCAGACCCAGCCAGGCCTCAAAAGAGACCAACTATCGCCAATCGACAGGAAACCGTCCTGTAAAGTGAGCGCCAGTAAACCAATCCTACAGAAATCGACCTTTGCAGAGAGAAGAGGCTCACCATACTATCACTATCGGTCACGCCTCAGCCTTGGACACTAAGAAAATCCGAGTCACAGTAGCCATCGAGAACCAGCCTTGCCACATGGAGGTCGACTCGGGATCGTCCCTCTCGATGGTCCAGAAAGACACTCAAGCAATTCATCCCCACAATTCAATGCCAAGATCTCCGCTCCCAACACCTCATCCTCAAGGACTACCAAGGGAATCAAATCCCTGTCATCGGTTCCTGCCGAGTCCGAGTCTCCTTCAAGAAGCACACAGCATACTTACCTTTAACGGTCATCAATAAAGATAGGCCTAGTCTACTAGGCTTCCAATGGTTTGCGCCACTCGGCATTGAAGTGGCCGGCATAAACCGAGTCCGCGGTGGTGACTGGGAGGAAGACCTTATCCCTGAGTTCAGGGACGTCTTCGCGGACAGCTTAGACGAGTACAAGGGGACCCCGATTTCATTCAGTCTAGATCCAAAAATAGCTCCCATTCGCCTAAAGCCCCGTCGAGTTCCGTTTGCCTTAAAATCGAAAATCGACGAACAACTCGACAAACTGATAGCTCAGGGGGTGTTAGAGCCCATCGATCACTCCCCTTGGGAAACCCCTATAGTAACACCCATTAAGCCAGATGGATCAATCCAAATTTGTGGGGACTACTGGGCCACTTTGAACCACGCCCTGCAGCAGAACGCGTATCCAGTTCCGGTGGTGCAGCATCTCCTCCACTCCCTGGGGGGCGGGAAAGTCTTCACTAAATTAGATTTAGCTCAGGCATATCAGCAATTACCAGTAGATGAAAAAACGGCACAGGCCCAAACTATTGTAACGCACTGAGGTGCCTTTAAATGTAACCGGATTCAATTCGGAGTTAGTGTAGCCCCGGGGATTTTTCAGAGCCTTATGGAAAGGTTATTGCAAGGGATTAAGGGCGTGGTCCCCTATTTTGACGATGTATTAATTGCAGCCCCTACAAAAAAAATCTTACAGGACCGGGTAAAATTAGTCCTAAAAAAATTCCAAGAAGCCAGTCTTAAAGTTAAAAAAAACAAATTTAAATTGTGTACTGACAGTGTTGAGTTTTTAGGGTACCTGATTGATAGCCAGGACAAAAGTAAACTAAAAGCGATCAAAAACTCTCCCAGGCCATGAAACAAGGCCGATCTCCAGGTGTTTCTAGGCCTCATCAATTTTTATAATGTATTTTTGCCGCACAAAGCAACGGTCGCTGAACCGTTACACCGGTTATTAGATAAAAAAGCAAATTGGCTATGGGGTTACCGTGAAGAACAGGCGTTCCGAAATGTTAAAAAACTGCTCACTTCTGACTCTGTACTCATGCAGTATAACGAGACCTTGCCGTTAGTTATAACCTGTGATGCATCGCCTTTCGGGGTGGGTGCCATTTTGAGCCATGTACTGCCTAATGGGAATGAAGCCCCTGTTGCATATTTTTCAAAGACTCTTTCAAAAACTGAGCGAAACTATGGACAAATCGATAAAGAAGCCCTCGCAATTGTCTCAGCTGTGAAAAGATTCCACGAATACGTGTATGGCTGGGCTTTTACTATTGTGACTGACCACAACCATTATTGGGGATAATAGCCGGAGATAAGCCGACTCCCTACATATTATCCCCGAGGATGACCCAATGGTCAGAATTCTTAGCTGCTTATAACTATCGGCTGCAATACCGCCTGGGAAAGGCCATTCCCCACACCGATGCATTGAGCCGAGCACCGCTTCCAGAGACTCTCGACGATCCTGCACCAACGGTAACCACGTTGCAAATCGAGGCACTCAACTCGCCGCCACTAACCACCCGAGATATCGTGAGAGAAACCAAACGCGACCACAGTCCTAAGCACGAGTCCTAAGCTGGGTAGAACGCGGATGGCCATTGGACCAGCTATCAGATGACTTCACACCATTCAAGACTCGACAAACTGAGCTCTTCTTCCAGAAAGGCTGTGTCATCTGGGGCGATAGAGTCGTTATCCCAGAATGACTCCAGAAAGCGCTGCTGAGAACCTTGCACGATGGCCACCCCGGCATCGTGCGAATGAAAGCCCTTGCGTGAAGCTACGCATGGTGGCCGGGCATTGACAAGCAAATTGAACAGTGGGTTAAAGCTTGTCCCAAATGCCAAGAAGTCAGCAACTCCCCACCAAAAGCCATGCCTACTGAATGGGAGACACCACGTGGACCCTGAACTTCGCGGGGCCATCCAAAGGCCACACCTTCCTGCTTACCGTCGACACCTACTCGAATTGGCTCGAAATCCATCGCATGACGACTACGATCTCCGAGGTGGTTATCAAAATCTTAAACAGACTCTTTGCAACCCACGGATTACCAGACGTCCTGGTTTCCGATAACGGCCCTCAATTTACCGCACTGGCGTTAGAGCAGTACCTCGCTGACCGCGGCATTCGCCATGCGCTCACCTCGCCTGCGCACCCTACGACCAATGGCAAAGCAGAACACATGATCCAATTTGTGAAGAAAACCTTGCAGAAGGTAGACTACGACAACATTGACGACAAGGTCAATCAAATCCTCTTCATGCAACACATCACCCCACATAGCATCACCAACAAAATTCCCGCTGAACTGCTAATGGGACGGAAGCTCCGCTCCCACCTTGACCGGTTGCACCCAGCTTACGAACCGGAGAAACCACTAGGATCCAACGGCCGCTGTCGCACCTTCCAGGAAGGAGACTTGGTGTTAAGCCTGTGTTCCCCAACCAGGGTTAAGGAGACAAGCTAAACAGAATGTGCAGCGTTAGTCAGATAGGCACACAGATAAATGAGTGATATAAGTTTGTATGTTTGTTAACATACAGTAAAAATAACAGATATGTTTGTGCTATCAAAAATATAGTTTATTCCATTTATAGCATAGTCAAAATAACAGTCCATTAGTCATGTATCATTTAATCAGTCCATTCAAGGATATTCAGTTTGCAAAGTCCATGTAGAATATCCTATGTCAGTTCACTTACAAATCAGTCCTTTGTTTATCTCTCCCATTTGAGTAACACAGTCTTGAGTCCATGCAGTAATTAGGGATTATCAAAGCCAGAGAGAGAGCAAGCTGTGGTCTTGCTTCTTTTAAAGTGCTTTCACAACCACTCCCCTAATTACATTCCCATATTTAAAGTTGCAGACACTTTAACTTATAAACTATGATTACTTAGTTATTATTTTACCTAAACCAGTTAGGGCAAACAATGTTATCCCTAACATTCTCCCCTTTTAGGTTAAATAATAATATAACTATTTACATCTTTAAATCATATTTGTTACAACTCTCTTTAAACTTAATTACTCCTTGAGCTTTTGTAAATTGGTCTGCAATGTTTTCTTCCGTCATGCAGTATTCCAATTTAATTAGCCCATTGCGGTATCTGCCATCCCGCATCTGATGGGCGGCTCATGATAGGGAGCGAAGGGAAGAGAAACGACAGGAAGCGAGGTTTCCTCTTGATGAGCACGCCCCGAATGTCTTGGCACATGCTCTTTTATTGTGCTTTTTTACAAGAAAATGATTTAATCAAAGCTCAAGTCAAACATGGTAATCTCATCAGGATGTGCATGTTTACAAAGCTGCATACCGGACAGATCATTTACAATGTGGATAAGCTTATTAACAACCATCTAGCTCCTTGTCCCTTGTACGTGCCTTGCAAAGGTCACTGAAGAGACAGAAGTTAATGATTACACGTGAATGATACAATGTTGCAAACACATGAATGATACATAGTTGCAATGATACATAGTTGCAAACACATGAATGATACATAGTTACAACATCTCCTCTGTTTTTATTATTTATGACGAGTCTTCTTCCTCGTCCGAGAAGACAGGAACCATTTTTATGAAATGTTCACCTTCCCCGTCATCTGGGCAAGAGTGCGACCCGTCAGCGTCAGGGTTGTCCAAGGAGCGGTAACTCAGCAATGACATTTTTTCGTCCGGTATTGAGGATATAACATGAGCTTGCAATAGCACATTAACATCAGCAGTTATGGAGGATAATTGATTTTTAAAAATTGCAATATTCTATTAAAACAACAAGGTCCTCTAATACATATCAATATAATGATTATTAATGATCCTGCCAATGCAGTTAAAAAGGTTGTAAGCCATGTCGAAATAGAAAACAACCCCCCCCCCCGCTATCAGCATAAAGACAACATTCTTCTTTAAGCGTAGCACACAGTCCCCCTTGTTTTTAAAAAATAACAGATCTAAATCTTTACGATTTTTCAAAAGGGGGTATTCCATGGGTACCTGTAGGGATATAAAATCATCAGAGTTATGCACACAAGCCATACTTGAATGCAAAATGATTTGGATTTAACAATTTCATCCCCGTGGATACATGCCATGAAACCGGTATAACAAGTCCAAACAAAATTATTGCCAGGGATAAAATACATTCCTTTCAGGCGTGATGTTAAAGTTCCTCCTGAAGTGGTGTAGATTGCAGGATATCCCCTGGTTGTGTGGGTGCGTCTGCCAAATCGAATTGAAGTGGTGTGTAGAAGTCTTCTATGCAAGAAAAATTGATTGTAGAACTTAAACGAACTCCTTGAAAGTCAGTTATAGTCCAAGCAATATTATATCTTCTATGAGGCTTCTGCGGATCGTCATGGACAGTTCTTTTGAAGCGTCGTTTGTTGACAGGATCAGAGTTCGGGTATATAAAAACATCACAAGCAGGAGAGAGGGCTATGGACAAGTTAGTTGTAGAACATTTGCGAAATGAGGAGGGAATGCAATTAGTAGAAAAAGGATAATAATTACAATAATGACAATAAAGATTAATTTGGTAATTCATCAAGGATGTTAGTTGGGGTGGGGAAACCCATAATACAATAGAAGGACATCTAGGTCCCCCTATATTTAGATTGAATAGAGGAAAAGATTTTAAGGTTCCTTTCCATAGGAAGAGTAAAGAAGGAACAAAAGATCGAGTGGTAGAGTTCTTTGAACAAAACAGAAGTGACAGAGTGAAAACTACGGGTAGCATTTTCATGACGTACCCACATGGAACAAGTATAATAGCCTTCTGTTAATGAAATGGTTTTAACACGAATAGTCTTTTGACAGGAAGCATAGGTTTTGTTGAAGTAAGGTAGAAATTGCAAAGAAGATATAGGCAAGAATATCAGGAAGAGTTTTAAGATACAGATGTAGCAGAGGAATTCCCATGATAGGGTCTAACTGCCCTACCAGGGATCCAGCAAGTGGTTTTGTCTGGCAGTAAGATCGCAGCGTAGCCTCGTCCCCAAGTGAGAAGCTCAGCGGGACCCTGCCAGGCGGGATCTGGAAATCTGCGATAATATACCAGAGGTCTGTTAGGCGGGGGGAGGGGGAGGAAAAATGACGCGAAGCAGCAGAAGTGGGAGGAATGCCAGTCAGATTAAGAAAGTTTAAAGTGTAAAGACAAATATTAAGAGAATTTTGCAATGCTGGGAGGTTCGGGGGTTTTTCCCGCAACAAATATCGATCAAGAGCATTTTTCAGAGATAAGTTCGCTCGTTCCACAATAGCCTGCCCCTGGCTGTTGTAGGGAATCCCAAACTTGTGGGTTACATCCCATCTGTTACAGAAGTCCTGGAACGCAGAACTTGTATAGGCAGGTCCATTGTCAGTTTTGATTTCTTTTGGACGTCCCAGCGAGGCAAAGGTACGAATTGAATGATTGATGACATGTTTTACAGTTTCTCCCCTTTGAGGAGTGGCCAGAATAAACCCTGAATATGTATTGATGGAAACGTGCAAATATTTCCAAGGGGCAAAAGGTGGATACTGAGTTACATCCATTTGCCAAATTTCACAAGCTTTTAATCCTCTAGGATTTACTCCTATGGGAATGGAATGTCCTTGCTTACTACATGTGGGGCATTGTTGAATAATGGCAGCAGCTTCTGCCTGAGTTAGAGCAAATTGAAAAGTTATCATAACTTGGCGGGGGAGATTCAAACACACTCCCTGCTTCTATTTTATAATGGACTTTTAAAGCCTCCATAATTTTCCTCCAAGTGACCAAAATGCCAATAGGTGCACGAGGAGGACTATGGAGATGTTCACCAATTTTTTGCCAAGTGGAAATTTTTAAGGACCTTCCTCTGAATAATTAGGACAATGTTGCCACACATAAGCCAATAATGTAGCAATAGGTTTCTTTTTCACAGGAGAGCCCTTTAAATTAGCAGAGTATTTAGAAGAAGAAGCGACTAACTCCCTCAATTCCTTCAGATGCTGCATCTGTTGTTGAGAAAAGTTTCCACCCATACTTACGAAAGTCGAGACCGTGTTTCAGATCCAATGATGTGCAATTCGCTTCAGGCCTGGCGATGCACAGCTCCCATCGAGCTGATAAGATATGGGCGCATCGCTACATATCCCCCTTGGGGAATCACGTCGGGGTCACCAGAATGCGATACCTGCCATCCCGCATCTGATGGGCGGCTCATGATAGGGAGCGAAGGGAAGAGAAACGACAGGAAGCGAGGTTTCCTCTTGATGAGCGCGCCCCGAATGTCTTGGCACACGCTCTTTTATTGTGCTTTTTTACAAGAAAATGATTTAATCAAAGCTCAAGTCAAACATGATAATTTCATCAGGATGTGCATGTTTACAAAGCTGCATACGGGACAGATCATTTACAGTGTGCATAAGCTGATTAACAACCGTCTAGCTCCTTGTCCCTTGTACGTGCCTTGCAAAGGTCACTGAAGAGACAGAAGTTAATGATTACACGTGAATGATACAATGTTGCAAACACATGAATGATACATAGTTGCAATGATACATAGTTGCAAACACATGAATGATACATAGTTACAACATCCCATTCTTTACAGATTCTCTTACATTTAAGTATCTTAAATCAGTATGCTTTTATCTAGTTTTTACAGCAATACTAGTAGCTAACTTTATGGCTGTCTGGTTGTCCTCGTACACAAGAATGGAATCTTTAACAGTTATACCCATGTCTAAGAATAACTGTTTGTACAGAATTAAGTCAGTGCATAATAATGACAGACATGAAAATTCCGCTTCCATCGTGGACAAGCTGATATGCTGTTGTCTGATTGACCTCCACCCTATTAGTGTCTTTCCAAATAATATAGCCATCCCAGATGTTGATTTTCTAGTGTTTATATCAGTTGCAAAACTTGCATCTGCATAGGCACTAAGACTCAAATCACCCTTTGGTTCTATATACAATGCATGGTTCATTGTTCCTTTAAGATACCTTAAAATTCTCTTTAATGATTGCCAATGACATTGATGTGGATCTGAATTAAAACGTGCCAGCTGATTTACACTATAAGCTATATCTGGCCTAGACCAATTGCTTATATATGATAAGCTACCAATCAAAGATTGATATATTGACTTATCAAATTTGGGACTTTGATCATCAGTTTGGCAAACTTCCTGACTCATTGGAGTCTTTGCCGGTTTACAAAGTTCCATTTTATATGTTTTAATTAATTGCTAAATTTTATCTTCTTGAGATATCTTAAATCCATTTTTTGTTTTGTTAATTGTCAATCCTAGATACCTTTTAATTTCACCTAAATGCTTTAATTTTATCTTTTTGGCTAATAATGATATAATCTCATTAGCTTCATTATTAGTCTTAGTTATCAAAGCAATATCATCTGTAAATAATAACAATAATGACACCGTTCCATTATTTTCTCTTTTAAACACACATGGATCTGCTAAACCAGATTTAAAACCTATATTGTTTAACTCTTTCACAATATATTGGTTCCACTCAAAACCAGATTGTTTCAACCCGTAAAGACTCTTTTTGAGTTTCCAACATTACTATTTACTTTATTGTCTTTTATACCTACTGGTTTTCTTAAATATATAGTGTGCTGCAATGGTGCATGCAGATAAGCAGTTTCTACATCTAAATAGTTAATGATATAGTTTTTCTTAGCTGCCCACACTAAAGCTGCTCTTAAAGATGTTGCTTTAAGGCTTGGTGCAAAAACTTCATCGTAATCAGATGCAGTTTGATTAAATCCTTGAGCTACTAACCTAGCTTTATGGGTAACAGTCCCATCATTTCCAGTTTTTACTTTAAATATCCATTTGCACTCAGTGGATTTTTCTCCTGGAGATAATTTTGCATTTTCATATACTTTCATTACCTTTAATGAATTTAGCTCTTTTTCCATTGCTTTTTGCCAATTCTCCTGATCCTTAGCAGGATACATCCTAAATTCATCTATACTAGTTGGAACTTTAGTTACTTGGCAAACTATACTTGCTTGATACCTATCAGGTGGTCTAGTTATACGTGTAGTAAGTCTAGGTATTACAGGACTTACAGGTGGACTTTCATTTATTAACTCTTCTTGATTATCTAACTCTTCCTGATCAACAGTTTCCTCTTGTTCTGGTCCTATTTGTTCTTCATGGACTTCTTCTTTAATTGTACTCTTCTTATAACTTGTCTGTTCTTTCTGCCTTTTGTAGGGTTCAATAATTACTTCATTATTTAAATATTGCTCTAATCTATTCCATCCTACATGTTCTAGGAATTTTGCACTAGCACTGGTATAAACTCTAGATGTACCTGGTTCCCAGAATCTATAAGATCTATGATTAGATTTATATCCTACAAAAAATAATCTTTTAGCTGTATGCTGTCCTTTGTGTCTGAGTCGTGTAGGGATATGCACCCATGCTGGTGCTCCAAATGTGTGCATGTAACTTAAATCAGGTTTTGTACCATGCCACATTGTGAATGGTAATTCACCTATTGTTGAATTAACAACATTATTCAATATATAATTACCACACATTATTGCTTCTCCCCACAAATTGTCAGGTAATCCTGAATCAGACATCATGGTACATGTCATTGATTGTAATGTTTGGCCTCGTCTCTCAATAAAGGCATTATGTTGTGGCCTATATGGTGCAGACTTTTTATGTTGAATACCTAACATTCTTAGTCTGTTCTGGAATTTATTATTTGTAAATTCTGTACCATTATCTGTTATAAGAGTTACTAATTTCTTTTTAGTTTTCCTTTCAGCAAATTTTATCCAATTGAAGAGATTTTGATATGTTTCAGTTTTGCTTTTCATTAAATAGCAAAACCCGTATCTAGAATAGTGGTCCATTATACTTAGTATGTAACGAGCTCCTCCTACACTTGGTTTTTTCGGACCTATTAAATCAGCAAATACTACCTCTAAAGGCTCTTTGGTAGTAAATCCATCAACTCTATTAGCCGGTATGACCTTGCTTTGATTGCAAATAGAACATTGCAAATACTTATTACAAGGTTTCAAACTTATTCCGTTAGATAATTCAACAGTTTTCTTAAGCATTTTAAAATTTAAATGCCCTAGCCTTCGGTGTAACAAGTGAACACATTCATCATGAGGTTTCTTATTATCATAAACTGTGTTAGCCACCTTTAAACCATTATCATTTAACACATATAATTCACCTCTTAAAGATGCAGTAATTTTCTTATCTTCTTTCTCAATTATGCAATTATTTCCTTTAAAGGTAACTATATATCCTAGTTTAACCAAAATTCTAACTGAAATTAAATTAAACTTAAGTTGTGGTACATATAACATTTTTACATTCTCTTTTATGAAAGAACAATATGCTATACCTTGACCTTTAGCTTTCAGTTTCCAGCCATTGGCAAATGATATCTGCTGTGTACTCTTGGACATTTTAATAAAATTTCTGTTATCATTTCTTATACAGTGGGATGCTCCACTGTCAACCACCCATAAATTATTTTTTACAGCTCTGTTAGTATACATGGCTAACTCTAAATTTTTATTTATCTTTTGATGACTTTTAGTATTCTGGCCAGCGTTCTGGTACTTTGCTTTTTTACAAAATCTTGCCAAATGTCCTCTTCCTCCACAATTAAAACACTTTTTAATTGCGTATGCAGTAGGAGATTCATTATCTTCTTTTTGAGGTTGCTGCCTCCTTAAATCATTTCTTTCAAGCCTTCTTCTGGCCTCTTCAATCAATCTGCCAGTTATATCAGTTAAAGTTAAGCTTTCCTTAGGCAAAATTTCAAGGGAAGTTACGTAGTTGTCATAACTTTCATCAAGTGAAGATAGAATTATGTAGACTTGGTGTAGTTCAGAGAAAATAAGCTCTTTCTTGTGCAGTTCTTGAAAAATGCTTTGCATAATTTCCAAATGACTAAGCATATCACCATTCGTCTGGAGATGCGTCCTGAAAAGCTTCCGTGTTAGATTTATGTGAGCACCAACGTTATCTCGAACATAAATCCTCTTCAGCTTCTGCCAACACCCAACAGCCGTTTGCTCTCCGTGGATATGAACAAGCTGTTGGTCAGTTAAAGTTAACCCAATTATGCAAATAGCGTGTTCATTTTTATGCATAAATTCTTCTATTTTTAGTCTATCTTCATCATCCTCTGGATCCCATTCCTCTACGTTTGGTGGGTTTTCAATTATGTTCCACAGACCTTCTCTTCGTAGAAGTAGACTACATTTCATAGACCATGATACATAGTTTGTTCCATCCAGCTTGGATATAAGGGACAAACTTTGTAGATTGACTTGTGCCATGTTTTCTTATATGGATATAAAACTATAATTAATAAAACACAGCTGTCTGTTTACTGTAATGTATAACAACACAAACTCTCACTTTTACATAAATCTGTTTTATCCTAGTTAAACTGACTTTGCAGCCTCTGGGCCCATAACCAGTGTTAAGCCTATGTTCCCCAACCAGGGTTAAGGAGACAAGCTAAACAGAATGTGCAGTGTTAGTCAGATAGGCACACAGATAAATGAGTGATATAAGTTTGTATGTTTGTTAACATACAGTAAAAATAACAGATACGTTTGTGCTATCAAAAATATAGTTTATTCCATTTATAGCATAGTCAAAATAACAGTCCATTAGTCATGTATCATTTAGTCAGTCCATTCAAGAATATTCAGTTAGCAAAATCCGTGTAGAATATCCTATGTCAGTTCACTTACAAATCAGTCCTTTGTTTATCTCTCCCGTTTGAGTAACGCAGTCTTGAGTCCATGCAGTAATTAGGGATCATCAAAACCAGAGAGAGAGCAAGCTGTCGTCTTGCTTCTTTTAAAGTGCTTTCACAACCACTCCCCTGATTACATTCCCATATTTAAAGTTGCAGACACTTTAACTTATAAACTATGATTACTTAGTTATTTTACCTAAACCAGTTAGGGCAAACAATGTTATCCCTAACACTTGGTATATGCTAAAAACCTATCGGGCGGCCCGTTGTGGGTGGAAGCGACAGTAGTACGTGTAACCGGCCCCAGATCCTACCTTGTACAATGCCTTGACGATAAACTTTGGAAACGTCATATCGATCAATTACGATTGCGGCTTCCAGCGGCCAGTCCGAAAACCCCCTATTACCAAACTGAGGGGGGGGGAGGTACAGAAGAAGATGAATTCCTAGAAAACCCATGCGAAGAAAATGACGGTTTGATAGAAACTCAGGAAGCGGAGCCGGAGGGAGAAACGGTTGCACCTCAGGGAATTGCAGAGAATGTGGGCAACGACATAGAAGTGAATTCTGAACCAGAAACAGCCCCACTGCCAAACAACGATCTACCTCAGTGTGATTGCAGCCAGCTGATACAACGGAAATCAAAGAGACTAATAAAACAACCGTCCTACCTAAGGGACTATGTAACTGCGCCCTGCAAATAAGAAGCCAGGGGGAAGGGGTGTTGTATATGCATAAAGATTAATAAAGTGTGAGCTTGGAGTAAGTGCAGGGTTCTGGCCCTGCACTTCTGATTGGCTGTTAAGCGGCCGGACCAGATTGGCCCGTTCCGGGGAATCCGATTGGCCCTTAACAGAGAATTCCCATTGGTTACAAGAGCTAGCGCTCCTAGCTCATTATTGGTTAAAAATTACAGGGTTTGCCTATATAAGGCAGGTTTAACTGCTATTGAATAGAGAAAGTCACAATGTAAATAAAGAGCTGAAGTTCACCGTTCAGAGGCTTGTCTCCATTCTTTCTCGCCCATGCTCAAAACATAACACTAACACAAGACTAATCTAGTTGGTGAAGTCAAACCTGTAGTACATACAATGGTTTATATGTTGTACAAGTATGGTTTCTAACGATCCAATTCTTTTCTGGCAAGTTGGGTATATTACACATCTCACCAACCAAGAAATGTTGGATAGTGGGTGTTATGTTCTGCGCATGGGCTCAAGGATTGGAGACGAGACGATGAACAGTGAATTTCAACTCTTTATTTAACATTGTGGAACAGCGCAAAAACTACGGCAGCAATAGCCCTTTTTATAGGCAAGCTGCTGATCAAGTAACCAATAAGAAATGGAAAGCGTTAGTCCCCTTAACCAATGAGAGAGGCCTGCTAATAGCCAATCAGATTCTCCTGAATGGACCAATCAGATGTCACTATTATCGGCCAATCAGAAGTGCAGGGTCAGAACTCTGCACTTTTCTAAAGGTTTTAATAATCTTTATTAAGCACTTTTATTAATTCACAACAGTGGGGATGAGAAGACATGCTTTCTCTGCCATCATCCCTGTCCTCTGGAACAGTCTCCCCTCAGTTGACTCTGTTGGCCTTTCATAAGGCCTTGAAGGCTTTGTGTCTGAGTCTGGGCCCCAAATGTGTGAAGGACCTTGCTTCCTGGCTGTATAGATATTTATGGTTGTATTTTTTCTCAGTTGCCTTATGTCAGAGGTGGATTCAGCAAGTTCTGACCAGTTCTAGAGAACCGGTAGCAGAAATTTTGAGTAGTTCAGAGAACCAGCAAATATCACCTCTGACTGGCCCCGTCCCCATCTATACTCTGCTTCCTGAGTTCCAGCTGATCAGCTGGGTCTTCTTTTGTTGCCCTTCACAGGAGAACGGAGCTGGAAAGCAGGTTAGTGGGGAGGGGGGGAATGGGGATTTTGCAGTATCCTTCCCCTGCCACGTCCTCCCAGCCACGCCCACAGAACTGATAGTAATTTTTTTTTGAATCCCATATATATTTAATTTTGTACTAAGTTGTAACTGTGAATCTGTGATTGTTCGCTGCCTAGGGTTACTTGTTTGAGACGGGTAGCTTTAGAAATTAAATAAATAAACTGTCTTGCAACCAAGAGAAATGATCAGGGGACTAAGCAGAGGACCTGGCATTGCCACCACCTCCAACATCTGTGTTGTGAGGTGATTGTCTCACTCTAGGACTGGATCAGAGTTTTTCCCATTCTATCTATCTGAGGAATGGCACAGATTGAATTAATACAATACATGTTGTACCACTGAATGTAATGCAGAAAGTGCATTACATAGCCTCCCAGAGTGTGGGAGGCTAAAACAGTGGCATAAATAAAAGATAGCTAACATTATTCGAATAAGCAATCTTTTTATTCAAGCAAAACTGCTCTATGTATATTAAACATGTTTAAAAGAGGCTTTAGTTTTCATTCTTTTTACATTCAGTTCAGCTTGAAAAGGGTAAAATAGTAGCTGTTTTATTCCTCAGAAGTATTTCCAAGCACATAAAATGATATCTAGTTCTCTCTGCTTCCAGACAGAATAGTAAAAGAGATTTCCTGAATATATGCATGTATGTAAACAAGCTTAAATTCCCACATTATCCATTCATAGATTCTCTTCTGTTCATATTTGCCTGACTTTTTATTGTTTTGTGCAAACAGTTTTTTAAAAAAAGCAAATTGGAAGGGATGCTGAATTTTTTTTTTTTTTTAAAAGGCCATTTTAATTTTATTCTGTCTCCTGTTGCAGTTATATTTGTAGAGAAAAGTTGGATGTGGAGGAGAAATATTTTATATTAATATTTAAATACTTTTAGCTTCCTATTTGGGAAATTAAAAAATATTGGAAGCCCTTGATTTGCGGTAACAGTATCTTGTCAGGTTAAGAGCCATTGCAGTGATGCAGAAAAAGACAAAGAATCTACCTTTTCTTTCTGATATTTTTCTTGATACTCATTTGCATCCCACTGCAAAGATATTTTGATACTGAATTTGTCCACCATAATTTGAGGGTTGGTTAAGGCATTGCTTTTCCTTATTTGATCAGGAAATGGTGCCAATACTTTGGATCACAGCTAATTAAGCTGAAAGGTAACCACAGAAGTGGAAAATTGCCTTTTCACGAAGAAAGTTGCTTCATTACATTTATATGATAGTTGGTTATTTCTGTCTGTATGGATACCTGTAGCCCTTTTATTTTTAAAAGGAAAGTCTTGGCATATACCTACTATTATCCTTCTACTCAACATTTAGTTATTTTCAGGAGGGATGGGGGAAGGAGACAAGATGGCAGCCACAACTATGTGATCAAAGTCATGCCATTTTTATATATGTCATGTTGTTGCTGCCATCTTCACCTTTTTTAGCCACACTCAGCTGACCCAGGTACCTCTGTGGTTTCCTCTAATTTACCACTCCACAAGTTCTCTTTGGTGTGCAAGTCATTCATTGATTCCAACACTACAACAATTCTCAGTTTGCTCTGTATTATTCCCTTTTAGTTCATAGTTTGGGATGGAGAGCATCAACCTATTGCCTCTGTAGCTCAGGTTTACTTATCCTAAATAAGTCCATTAAGTTGAATGGGTTTCAATTAGTCCTGCTGACCAGTGATCTCACTGATATTAGCAGTGCTCCTTATGAATGATTGTTACCTCATAATAAACTACAGCAGTAACTTTGAGCTACAGTATTAAAAGAAGGCAGAGGAGCTGGATCACAATAATGTTTCAAATAATTTAAATAGGTAATAGATTTTGCATTTCTCTGTTCCCATGAATATTTTTGGTAGCTCCTCACATCATGAGAAGTGATTTGTTATTCATGAATATCCGGCAGAGATCAGCACTGATCAAAATTCATATTTGAAAAAAGCTTCCTCTTCATCAATACTACATAATACCTAGTGCAGAACTCATTCTGTTTTTTTTTCCACGTTGGAATTTTTTTCCTCATTCATGTTATTTTTAGCATTTGCTTGGAAGAAAGTTTCTCATTGACTGCATGTAGCTATGAGAGGAGGTGTGGGGAGAGAATCAGCCCATAACTTCCTTGGAATAAGCCTCACATTTTAAAACCAAACTGCTTTTTGCTTAAACTTCAACATACTGTACAGAGTGGCCTCCCTCCAGACCCTGTTTTTCAGAAAATATCAACAGGGATTATGAGAATGACTTTTCTTAATTGCCACCATTTCCCTGGAAATGCTAACTTACTCTGTTTGTTTTTAGAAAGCCATTGAAATTTAGCTAATACAGATGGCCTTGGGAGTCTAGACATTTGAATCACACTGGCTTTGAATATATTACAGCTCTTGTTCTCTCTGTCCCTCCCTCTATATCTGCCTATCTGCCTGCCTGCCTGCTTGCCTACCTCTATCTATCTATCTATCTATCTATCTATCTATCTATCTATCTATCTATCTATCTATCTATCTATCTATCTATCTATCTATCTAATATATCAGAGATGGTAATCAGCAGGTTCTGACCAGTTCTGGAGAACTGGTAGCAAAAAATTTAAGTGACTCGGAGAACCAGCAAATACCACCTCTGACTGGAGATTTTGCCACACCCACCAAGCCCACAGAACCGGTAGTAAAAAAAAAAAAGAATCCTACCACTGGTGTGTATGTGTATGTATATGTATATACATACATGGTATACACACATATACATGCATATACACACATACATATACATATAAATAGATGCATATTGATTTGTACATTGTACGAATGCTGGAGATGTACAATTCTGGCAGCTTTTTGAGGTAGAACAGGTAGGAAACAACCAGATATGTTAATTCTGTTTTCATTGTAAAGCTATATTGACAGAATCTTGCAAGTCTTGAAAGTATAAATCTCACATTTGTACTCATTTATAGTCTGAGAAACAAGAGACAGTTTCTTCTGGCCCTTTCCACTATCCATGGGTTGTATAGTTTCTTATCTGTCCATTTCCTGGGCAGCAGCTCTATGCCCTTCTCAAGTTCTTTCCTCCTATACCATTACAGATCCTTGCTCATCAGCAATTAGAGTGGCATATGAGCTCAATAAGTAAACAAACAAACAAATAACAGTATAAATAAATAAACAATAAATAAAAAATTACCACAGATGTCTTGGTAATTATATCTTTCTCCATCTGGTTTGATATCTGACTGTGTTCTAGAGTTTTCTATTGTGCAGCCATCTTCTTCCTTGTGTGAGCCATTTTTTGCTGTCAGTGGTTTGCCTGGGCCAACTCTCACAATTAAAACAACAACAAAACAACAAACTCAGTTCCTTATTTGGAATGGAACACTTAAATTATAATCAAGGAACAAGTGATGACATGTTCTCTGTTTGGAGATGGTGATGATGACATGTTCTAAAATAGTGTAAGGCCAAATGGAGAGAAATGATAACATTTTAAGAACAGAAATTGATATCAATGGAATAGCATTATGCATCATTGCCATGACTTCCAAGCTTCTGTCAACTCTTTTCCTGGGTTTTGTCTTGATGCTTTTTCACCCTGATTTTGCCTTCTGCAACACAACTTCAGTTCAGTTCATAGCTTTGTGTACAAGATGAGCCATGTTAGATTTTAAAATTGTAACTATTTGCATCCTGGGCTTTCTCAACATTTTATACCATAATAATTCTACCACATTATTTTGCAATTTACCATGGTCTGTTCTTGTCCTGAGTAAATGAGTCAATGAAAAGTAATATTTCTCTCACATCCTTTAACTTAAAAGTGTAATCTTATGGGACATGCTGAGAAGGACAAAATGCAGGATAGGCTATTAGTTTCTGTCCTGAAGAAATTAATTCTAAATTGCAAGCAAGAAATGTAACACATACACCATTCTCAGTACATATACTGAGTACAATACATACACTGTTGTACATTGCATGTACAACACATACACTGGAGAACAGACACTCAGTGAGATTAAGTGACTGGTGCATTAAAGCATTGGAAATAATTTATTTCGAAGACACTATTTACATTATTGGAAACTTCTTATGGACTTTTTGTGTAAAAATGAAAAAAAAAAGAATTTGTAATTTATGACTTAGACAAGATAGATTATGGAAAGGAGAGTATTATGATATAACTTTAGAGAGAAAGTTTAAGATATAATTGCACTTATAACTGCAGTGAAGAATATTGGAAGTGTCCTTTTCTCCGTAGAGCTGCTGCGAGCATCCAGAGAGTGGGAGGTGCTCCAGTCTTCACTCTTACAGGCTGAGTTATAATTGAGGAACGCTCCACCTCCTCCACGTGACTCCTTCCTCGCGTTCCCCAGTTTTAGCTCAGCCTCGCAGAGACAGGCAGCTCTAACAGTTTGCTCCTTGGCCAAATTGGGATTCCTATTTATTTATCTCCAGGTTTGATCTGTCCTTTTTATTTCCTTTTTATTTCCTTTGGTCCCTGTGCATTTGGCTTGTCTTGGATAGGAAGGGGGCGTTTATTTCGCCCCTCAGGGGGGAGATTGGGGGGTTTAGAGCCTTTCTGCCCTCCCACCGCCCCACTCTGGTGCCTGCCGCTTTTTAAGCTGTCTGTTTATAGCAGTGGCTTACGCTAGCGCGTTGGTTAGCGCTCTCGTGCCTTCCCCCCACGAACGCTAGAGAGAGGGTGAGATCTCCTCTCTCAGGCCCCTCGTTCTGCCTTTGTTTTTTCGGCAGTATTTTGTTGTGATCGAGGAGCTTTCCTTCCTTCTGAGCCTCGTGCTGGTCCCAGCGGCCATTTTGGGTGTGCCTCGTGGCCAGCCGCCATTTTGTTTTTCACTTTCAATTTTGCTGTGACAATTCTGGGAGGCTTGGAACAGGACCAGCAGGCCTGTTTGGCATTATTTTGCTGTTAAAGGGACCCTGTGGTTCTGTGCCCTGTGGCTCCATTTCTCTGGCTAGTTGGTTGGTTACCACAGCTGCTCAGTAGGTGAAGGAGAGGCACCTACTTCCCAGTTGTGTTGGGAGGCTGTCTCAGGAGGCCATTACTTATTTATATTTTTATAGATATTGATATATTTTTTTCTCTTTGCATGGTTGTTTTCTTTCTGGCCTCAGCGTTAATTTGATCTATTGGGTTTTTTTGCAGATTCCTTTCTCTCTTGATCACTCTGTAGTTTACTTAGGCCCTTTTTTGGCCCTTTTTCTGTTTTTTTAAAAATAAAATAAAATAAAAATAAAATAAAATAAAATAAAAAATAATAAAAAAAATAAAAATTACAAAATTACAAATTAAAGAAAATTTTTCACCAAAAGGGGGATGCGGCCCAACATTAGGGTATCCGGCCCACAGTTAGACCGAACTCCTAGGCATGCCAACCGACTTTTTATACGATATTGCCTTGTTCAGGCTTTATGATGGCAGAAGATAATCCCAGAGGTCCTTCATTGAAGACTAAGTCAAAGACGCACCACCTATGCAAGCGGACCAAGGAATCCTCCAAAGCCTCTCAAAGGGATACCCTAAGGCGGCACAAGGCTTTGGAGAGGGAGTTTGATAAACACTCTAGGGACTCTCAGGTACCACCAGCCCCCCCTACCCCCTCCACTTCTACTCATCCTCTTCCTTTGCCAGAACAACCTTCTGTTTCTAGGCGCAGTTCACCCGCCCGGAGCACCCCAGCCACCTGGCTGGAAGCGACATTGATGCCAACCGCTGCGGGTTTACGTACAGAGGGACTGTCTTCAGACATCATTCCAGACAGTGTCAGAGAATGGATGCAGCTGGCCATCCGTCAGGGGATTGCCAAAGGTATCCAACACTTTTCCAGACCAAGTTTGCAAACAAGGACATCTGAAGTTGGTTCCATCTCCGGAAGATCCCTCCCCAGGCCGGAACCGCACCACGGGCAGGTCCCGTCTCCAAGGGAGCTTCCCTACCCAGAAGGGGAGGAAGAGGAGGAGGAGGAGGAGGTGGGCTTCGAACCCTTTAGGGATGAGGAAGGGCTGGAGGGAGAGTCTCTTCATTACTCTGAAGCGCCTTTCAAGGTAGACCCAATGGAAGGAGAGATGTCCGAGGACGAGGGCATTTCTCCTGACCAACCCACCTTTGTAGGTCTGTTTAAGCCTCATATGTTCAAGTCTTTGCTATTTAAAGCAAAGAATATATCAGGCCTGACCTCTCAGCCACACTCTGATCCCCCTCCAGTAGCCTCCGGGGATCTGGAGGATTCTATTTTCAGGCAGCCAGTCGTTGAGACTGAGGTCATTCCCACACCACTGATTTTCTCCGACTTAGTTGTGAGACAGTTGGCCTCATCAGGGCCCCCTCCCGCCCCTTCCAGCCAAGACAAGAGGTTTTTTAACCTCGACCCAGAATTCGTTGCCACGCTAGACACGCCCGTGGTGGATAACCCCATAGTACACCTCGCATCATCTTCTAACCCCACTGATGCCCTGGAGGCGCTGAAGCCAGAGGACAAGCGGGCTGAGCTGGCCCTAAGACGGGCGCACCAAGCTGATGCCTGGGCCATTCGATCGGCCATGGCGGCATTTTTTTTTACCCGATCGTCCATCCGATGGCTTCGGCAGTTGAAGCAACATGTCCCCCCTTCTAATACTAGGGCCCATCAGGACATTGCCAAGTTAACGGCCGCAGCGGAATTTGCAGACGATGCCACTTTTCATTCTGTAAAATTTTCCTCTCGAGCCATCTCTTCGCATGTGACAGCCCGACGCCTCCTTTGGCTAAAACATTGGCAGGCCGACATCAAGAACAAAGCTAAGCTGGCCTCTGCCCCTATATCAGGAGGAAAATTGTTCAGTCCGGCCCTGGAACCTTTGCTGATGGAGAGTCGAAACAAAAGGAAATTCCTCCCATCTCTTTTTCGTAGGCAAGAGTCCAGGTCCTCTCAGCCTTTTCGCAGGGGATCCTTTCGGACCTCCTTTCAGACACCCTTTACCCCCAGATTTCCGAGGTTCCTGCCATTTTGGCCTGTCTATCAGGACAGGGGCGACTCAGGGGACAGAAACAGAAGGGGGGCCGGCTATAGGAGGCCCTTCTGGGGAGCAGGGAGCAAGGCCTCTCAGCGCCCCAGATAGGCCTTCAGTCGTTTACCCCGTCGGTGGTCGGCTAAAATATTTTGCTGACCAATGGGCATCATCCACATCCGATTCATGGGTCAGGGACACTGTCAAATTTGGCCTTTTCCTTCAGTTTTGTTTTTCCCCTCCAGATCATTTCATGGTTTCGCCTCTATCCAGAGACCGCACCAAACAGGCTCTCGTAGAAGCCACTATTAGGCACCTTTCTGACATCAGGGCTATACAGCCTGTGCCATCCTCTCAACGAGGACAAGGGTTCTACTCCCATCTCTTTCTAGTCCCTAAACACTCTGGGGGTTGGAGGCCCATCCTAGATTTAAAGAGACCCTACCAATTCCTTGTTCACCAGAAATTCAAAATGCATACACTTCAGTCCATCTTGCAGGGTACCAGGAAAGGAGACTGGCTCACTTCCATTGACCTTTCGGAAGTATACCTCCACATTCCCATTCATCCTTCATTTTTTAAATACCTGAGATTCTGTTATAATGGTCAGCATTTTCAGTATGTGGCCCTTCCATTTGGGCTAGCCTCAGCTCTGAGGACCTTTACTAAGGTGATGGCTGCTCTGGCGGCCCACCTCAGACATTTCTCCATCCACATCCACTGCTATCTGGATGATATCCTCATCCTCTCTCCCACCCAGCGCCAATCCAAAGACTACCCTCTTGGTTCTCCAGGCCCATGGTCTGCTCGTCAACTGGGAAAAGAGTCAGCTTACCCCCTCCACCCGAATAGCTCATTTAGGGGCAGTAATTGACTCGGTTGAGGAGAAGGTTTATCTTTCCTCCGAACGTTTTGACAGCATCCAGAAATCCATCAAGATCATTAGGCAAATCAGAAAAGCCTCTCTGCTGAATTTATCCAAGTTACTTGGCAAATTGATATCATGCATATCTATTGTTCCCTGGGCCCGTCTACATTCCAGATCGCTGCAGTGGTTCCTGCTACCTTATCAACGCTCCAGAAGGAGCAATTCAAGAACCATCGTGAGGGTTCCTCCAAAGGTCCTTGCTTCCCTCCTCTGGTGGACCAGACCCGCTACCAACAAGGGACATCTTTTCAAGGAGCCCCAAAGGGTCACCCTCATGACAGCCGCCAGCCTATCCGGATGGGGGCCCCACACTCAGTCACTTTCAGCGCAAGGAACCTGGTCAGCAACCGAGCGTCACTGCAACATCAACTGGCTGGAGCTTCACGCAGTATACCTGGCCTTACGCTCCTTCCTCCCTCAGGTGCAAGGGCGCCATGTTCTGGTCCTGACGGACAACACTACGACCAAGGCCCACATCAACCATCAAGGGGGCACTCATTCCGCCCGCCTCATGAAGGAGGCCGAGTGGTTATGTCATTGGGCAGAGACCAACCTTTTGTCTATCAGGGCAGAACACATCTCAGGGGTCTCAAACGTCCAGGCAGACTGGTTGAGCAGGGCCACCTTAGACCAGTTGGAATGGCGTGTGCATCCCTCCCTGTTCAAGGAGGCCTCAGCGATATTCGGCCTGCTGCTGGTGGACCTCTTCGCGTCGCCGCACAACGCCCAAACACCAAGATTCTTCTCTCAATACCCCACCAATGGGGCAGAGAATTATGATGCCCTACTTTGCCACTGGCCCCCAGGGCTCCTTTACGCCTTTCCCTCTCTTCCGTTGATCCCCAAGGTGATCCAAAAGTTGCTCCTTGAGAGGGCGGAAGTTCTCCTGGTGGCCCCATATTGGCCCAGGAGACTGTGGTTTGCGGATCTGCGCAACCTGTCAGTAGCTCTTCCTTGGAGGATTCCGCCAAACAAGGTCTCGCTGTCCCAGGGACCTCTGCAGCATCCAGATCCACAGTGGCTCCAGTTAGCCATTTGGAGGTTGAGCGGGAGCGTCTAAGAAGCGAGAGTCTGTCTATGCAAGTCATCAATACCATTCTGGCTGTGAGACATCCCTCGATCACTCGCATATATAACACAACCTGGAACCTTTTTTTGCAAATGGTGCCACAAGTCGCTCATCAACCCGCTCTCTCCATCAATTGCACAAATTCTGGCTTTCTTTCAAGATGGATTGGACAGGGGTCTCTCTCCCAACACCTTGAGAAGGCAAGTTGCGGCCTTGGCAACCGTTGTCTCTGGTAACTCATCTGACTCACTTTCTCACCACCCTCGCATTCGCTCATTCCTTAGAGGGCCCACCAATCTGCACCCGCCAGTAGTTCACAGGTACCCGACTTGGGACCTTAATAAGGTTCTCGTGGCGTTGACTAGGCCTCCCTTTGAACCGCTCAGGGAGGCATCACTTCAGTTTCTCACTTTTAAAGTGGTGTTTCTGGTTGCAATCACGTCTGTTCGACGGATATCTGAAATAGCAGCTCTGTCTGTTAGAAGGGATTTATGTGTTTTCCACACTGATCGAGTGGTTTTACGACCAGACCCATCATTCCTGCCTAAAATCAACTCGGCTTTTCACAGATCACAGGAACTGGTCCTTCCTAATTTTTGTCCCAGACCTTCTCGGGAAAGGGAAAGGCAGTGGCATTCTCTCGATGTCCGGCGGGCACTGAGTATTAACATCCATCGCACTCATTCCATCAGGAAGTCAGAGTCACTGTTCCTGTCATTTCAACCAAAAACGATGGGTTGCAAAGTATCCCTGTCTACTATTGGCCATTGGATCAGAGCTACCATATCCAAGGTCTATTTATCTCAGTCTCTCCCTGTTCCTAAAGGGTTGACCGCGCACTCTACAAGAAGCGCAGCTACTTCGGCAGCCTGGGCTACTCAGGCATCGATTCTCGACATTTGTCGAGCGGCCACTTGGGCGTCTCCATCTCCCTTTATACGCCATTATAAGATTGATGTTTACGCTTCAGCAGAAGCGTCCTTTGGCAGGCGAGTCCTTCAACAAGTGGTGAGAGATCCCAGAGGAGATTCCGGACCAGACGGAGTCCCTCCCATAGGACAGGCCATGCTTTGGTATGTCCCACTCTCTGGATGCTCACAGCAGCTCTACGGAGAATGGGCGTTGGTACCTACCTGACACGCCCTTTCTCATCGAGCTGCATAGAACATCCAGCCCCACCCTAGTTGGTCCGTCTGGTGGGGGAAATCCTGTTTCGGCCAATGAATTGATCAGTTTATAGTTGACAACTGTATAATAGTTAGAAGGAGAGGGTTGTTGCTATTGCCTTCTCGTCTTCGTAAAACTGGGGAACGCAAGGAAGGAGTCACATGGAGGAGGTGGAGCGTTCCTCAATTATAGCTCAGCCTGTAAGAGTGAAGACTGGAGCACCTCCCACTCTCTGGATGCTCTACGCAGCTCGACGAGAAAGGGCGTGTCAGGTAGGTACCAACGCCCATTTTCTTCTTTATTTTTTCTTCAACCTTTTCTCTTAATTTACCTTTTCCTTTTTCTTTGATTTCTTTCTTTTTCTTTTTTCTTCCTTAAAGTAGCTTGTATTAATTTTTATCTTCTTTTTTTTAAAGCTTCAGTGAAAATTATATTCTAAAAAAGGAAATATTCTCTAGAAACATAGGCATACTGTAGATTAAGCAATGAAAACTACTGTATGAAAGTTCAAAATGGCTTGCCCCCAAGGGCATATGTAATGGAAAATGTTTCTTGTGTGCTCACTATACAGCTCAACCTATTAGAATCCAAAGCTTTGAATTTTCTGTAGACACATCTGTGTTTTTCGACTGTTACGGTTTTCTTCTGTGAATGTGTCTTGTGATTCGGCTTAAGAAGTTTGAAGTCTTTGAAAATCCTATGCATCTTAACCTCTGTTCCTTTGCCATGCCCAAAGGCAGGGAATGAATATGATTTTATTAAGTTTATTCCAGTACAGAAGTTTTTTTTTTTTATGAAAGTTTTATTGATTTTAACAACAAACAAAAAACATATAAGACATAAAACATAACATAAAAAAAATATCATTCTTCATAAATTTACAGTGTATTGGTTGGTTTACCACTCCCTTTTGTGCATCCATTTCATAGTCATAAAAAAAAATTATATTACATAATAACTCACATTATCAATCATCTGTAAAATATCCCAATATCATTATTGAACAATCATTTGACTATAATTTTACTAACTCATATTTAAGCGAGATAACTATAATTAAGTTAAATTATTTTATAACAAATCATAGAATCATACCAAATCTATCTTAATAAAATATTCTAAAAAATTATCAAAACCAAGAAAAATTATGTATTCATTATTTCCTAAATTTCTAAATATTATATTATTATATTGTATTATCTAACCATTGATAAAAAAAGGTCCCAAACTTCATAAAATTGTTTATCTTCTTGTTCTCTAATTTCAAATGTCAATCTGCTCATTTCAGCACATTCCAATATTTTCTTAATAATTTCTTCCTCTAATGGTATTTTCTCACTTTTCCAATGTTTAGCAAATACAATCCTAGCCGCTGTTAATACATTTACAATCAAATACTTTAAATTTTTATTATATATATCAGGTACGATTCCCAATAAAAAAATCTCTGGTTTCAAATCTATGTGTTTCTTTGTCATTTTTTCCAGCCATATGCAAATTCTAGTCCAGTATTTCCTGGCCTCCTCACAAGTCCACCACATATGGTAATATGAGCCAGGTATCTGATGACATTTCCAGCACTTTTCAAATTTATTCTTGAACATTCTTGCTATTCTTGTCAGGGGAAAGTGCCACCTGTAAAACATCTTATACAAATTTTCTTTATATGCTGTTGACATTGTCATTTTATAATTTTGTGACCACAATTTTTGCCATTTCTCTAAATCAATCCCATATCCAAAATTCTTCCCCCAAGCAATCATTGTTTCTTTAACTTGTTCTTCCTCTAATTTAATTTCCAACAAATAACTATATAGTTTTTTAATCACTTTTTCATCGGTACCTGTCAAAATCCTATCTAAATCAGTCAATTTATCATAAAATCCTTCTATTTTAGAATCTTTAAGATACCTTGCATGTATTTGCGCATATGAAAACCAATTCATCTTTATACCTTGTTCTTCTAAATTTTGCATCGTTTTAAGTTCACCCTTTTCATCCAATATTTCCCCATATCTAACTGCTTGTTCCTTCTTATAAGTTATAGGATACGAAAAAGCTTCAATTGTTGATAACCAAACTGGAATTTTCAAATAACATTGTTTCTTAATTTTCTCCCAATTCAACCATAACGATTCCTGTATATAATGCCTTCTAAAATAACCCTGTGATTTAGTTCCCTTATACCATAAAAAAGCATGCCAACCCAATAATAAATCATGACCTTCTAATATCAACAATCTAGTCTTTCTTAACGTTATCCATTCTTTAACCCACATTAAGTTTGCAGCTTGATAATACAACTCCCAATTAGGAAGGCCAAATCCTCCTCTAATTCTAGCATCCTGTAAAAGTTTTAATTTTATTCTCGCTTTCTTGCCTTGCCATATATACTTCAACACAATTTTATTTAATTCTTCAAAGTAATCCTTACTTAACCTAATTGGTATTGTTTGGAACAAATATAAAATTCTGGGTAAAATATTCATCTTAATTGTTGAAATTCTACCTATCAATGACAATTGTAGGTTTTCCCATTTTTTCAGGTCCGATGCTATCTGTTGTTTAAGTTTAATATAGTTATTCTCTTTCAGTGTAGTACATCTTGACGTCAAATATATCCCCAAATATTTAACTTTGTTCGTAACTTGAATTTTCAATAAATCTGCCAGCTCTTCTCTTTGTCTTAATAACATGTTCTTTGTCAGAATCTTTGTTTTGTCTTTATTTATTTTTAAACCAGCCATTTCACCATACGTCTCTATCTTTTCTAATAGTTTTAAAGCTGTCTCTAAAGGGTCTTCCAAAATAAAGACCAAGTCATCCGCAAAGGCTTGCAATTTGAATTCCTCCTTTTTGACTTTCATTTGTTTTTCCGGGTGCACCTCACAATATTCCAGTGTGTCCAGGATTACCCTCATATTGTCTTTAATCTGTCTCTTTGGTAAAAATCCATTCTGATCAGAGTGAATAAAGTTATTTAGATATTTTTTAAGCCTTTCTGCCAAGATTGAAGCAAATATTTTATAGTCTGCATTCAATAAGGAAAAGCTTTTCCATTATTCTGTCTGTTGAGTGCTTCAGTTAATTCCATCATTGTTATAGCACTTTCTAACATTTTCCAAGTTTCATCAGGTATCTTAGGTAGGTTAGCATTTTGTAAATACTGTTTAATTTTTTCCTCATCAAGATCCTCCTGTTTATATAATTGTCCATAAAAATCTCGAATGATTGCCTTTTTCTCCTTATTACCATAACAAATTTGACCATGATCATCTATTAACTGTGATATTTTCCTTGATTCTTTCTCTTTTCTCAACTTATATGCTAACCATCTACCTGGCCTATTTGCATCTTCAAAATAGTTCTGTTTAGCACTTCTAATTTTTTGTGCCAGTTCTTCTTTCTCTGTTTGATCCATTTTAGGTTTGATGTCTTTTTTCTGTGGCATCTTCTGTAATTCTTTTTCCAGTTTTTTATGGTCATCTTCTAAAGCTTTAATCATTTGCCTCTTCCTAATGTTCTTTTTCTTTGTATAGTCTATTATTAATCCTCTTGCATATGCCTTCATTGTATCCCAAACATTCTGTATTGAAGTATCTTCTTTTTTGTTTTCATTAAAGAAGAAGGCCAATTCTTTTTCCATCCATTGTGTAAAATCTTTTTCCTTTAGAATAGTATTGTTTAATGTCCATCTAGATCTTCTTTTTTGTCCTTTCCATTTAATTGTCATTGGATTATGGTCTGCCCATGTACTTGTTTCAATATTTATTTCTTGAATATTAGATAATAATTCTGTTGAGGTCCAAATCATATCTATTCTGGACCACGATAAATGCCTGTTTGAATAAAAAGTATATTGTTGAGTTTTAGCATTTCTTTCTCTCCATATATCTTTTAAATTTAGTTCATCTGTCATTTTAAAAAAGGATTTAGGGAGAGTTTTCCTATTTTGTCGTGTGGTTTTTACTTTATAGTCCAGTTTATTATCTACAATTCCATTGAAATCCCCCATCATAAGTATATTAACATAGTCCAGTTCAATTATTTCCATATGTAATTTTTTATAAAATTCTTCTTGTTTATCATTTGGGGCATAAATTGCAACCAAGAGTGTTTTTATATTATTATCCACTATTTCAACTATTAATACTCTTCCATCTTCATCAGTATAAATCAATTTGGCTGGAGTGGTTTCTCTGACGTACAAAACCACTTCTCTTTTCTTACAATAAGTCAGAGAAGTAAATATTTTCCCTAACTTTGGTTGTATCAATAATCGTTCATGTTGTTTTTTAATGTGTACTTCTTGTAAGCAAATTATATCAAATTTTAGCTTCTCTAATTTATAAAAAGTTTTCCTTCTTTTGATAGCTGAGTTCAGTCCATTTATATTCATGGAAATTAGTTTTTTTTCCCCCATGGTTATGCTTTATATTTAGGTCTAACAGTTCTCGTGGATCTTATTTCACGTTGTTCTTTGATCTCCATTTGTCCACCTATTGCGCCTTCTTCTTTTTCCATCTCCATTTGGTCCTCTTCAAATTCAGTTAAAATCTTTTCTTTTTCTATCTCCATTTCTCTTCTTTCGAAAAATTCCTTATAGAATATTTCTGCTTTCGCAACTGAATCAATTCTGTGTCTCTGTTCTTGCCATGTAAACACTAATCCTTCTGGAATCAGCCATCTATAGTTCACCTCTTTTTTCAATAGCATTTTAGTCAAAAATTGATACTCTCTTCTAATCTCTCTCACTTTTCTAGGTACTTGTTTTAAAACCAGGATCTCTTTGCCTTTATATTTCAACCCCTTCTCTCTTACCACTTGTAATATTTGGTTTTTAATAGTTTTTTTTTGGTGAATCTAACATGGACCTCTCTTGGTAATTGGTTCCTCGTCGAATATCTTATGAAGACTCGATATATCTCATCTACTCCATCCATCATCTTTTCCTCTGTTATTTCCAAGACTCCAGCCAGAATTTCAATCATTACTGCCGCCAAGTTTTGTCCTTTTTCTTCCTTGATATTTTGGAATCTAAGATAAAATTCTGACCTGTCCATCTCCCACTTCAACATCCCACTTTTTTCTTGTTCGACCATTGTTAATCTGTTATCGATATTTCCAATTGTATCATCTCTTTGCTTTTCTTTCTCTTCTATTTTTTGGATTCTCTCATCGTGTTTCACGTGGTTTAGGTGGCGGGCGTGGCTTAGGTGGTGGGCGTGGCTTGGTGGTCATGTGACTGGGTGGACATGGCTTAGTGGTCATGTTATTGGCTGGGTGTGGCCAACTCAATATCACTCACAGCGAGGCACGCATCTCCTCGCCTGGCCTCTCATGACTGTGGGGATGCTGTAACAGTTGTAAGTGTGAAAAATGGTCATAAGTCACTTTTTTCAGTGCCATTGTAACTTTAAAGGGTCACTCCACACAAGCGAAGTACCAGCAAAGGAAGGGAAAAAAACTCCAGAGATGTTCTTGAGACAGGAAGTCTAGTCCTGCCAAGAATGTAACAAGGGTTAACGGAGAGGCAGTTTCTGTAAGCAACACCAGAATGTTTCCTTCCTGCCTTCCTTACAGGATTAGACCAGTAATTTTTTCTCACAACTGGTTCTCCGAACTGCTTAGAATGTTAACAACCAGTTCTAGCGAATAGGTGTGAACTGGTAGAATCCCACCCCTGACTTGAAGGCTAGCTAAGTGGCTAAGAACGTTCTCTGATTGTATAGAATACTGGAAACAGCAACTGGGAGGCACCTGTCTTTCCTTTTATCTAAAAAGCTTATTAGATGGTTGAGTTTTCATGTGTTTAATGTTCACATCAGTCCACTGTTTTATTCTTTTCTACAGTTACAACAATTTATGTCCTTCTGTGTCATGGTGCATTGTTTGTTTTTGCACTGGTTTTCCTCCAAGGAACTCAGAATGATGTATATACACCCTGTTGTTCTTTTCTTACAACAAATGTCTAAGGTAGGTTCGGTAGTAAAACAGAAAGAGACTGGCCTAAGATCAAGGGCTCATTGTTGGGTCAGATTCAAATCTTCAATCTATCTAGCAGAATGGATCACAGAATGCAATGGAAGTCTGGTTAAGTACTTTACTAAATTTATGACAATTTAAATGGTTTCTCCATCAGGCTAAGAAATGAAGAACAGCTGCTGAACAATGCCTGCAAACAATTACATCCCTTGATCTTAAAACAACAGCTGGTGGGTAGGTAGATAGATGATATATGTGTATAGCTAGGTAACTACCTAGATAGGGATAGGTAGATAGGTAGGTAGATAGATGGATGGATAGATAGATAGATAGATAGATAGATAGATAGATAGATAGATAGATAGATTTCCATATTTCTTTTTTGTTTTTTCAATATTTTGCTCTGTTTCATCCCTCTAAGATTTACAGTTGCTGTCAATCATTTACTCTAAAATTTCAGTCTTGCTTTCAGCAAGGTAAATAGGGATGATGATGATAATAATAATAATAATAACAACAACAACAACAGCCCCTATTGATACTTTTGTATTTTTTAGAACATTTCTCCGAAGTCCTCCTGCTCAAGATTTCCATCTTTTGGTTTTTTTCTCCATGTGAATGTGTGTTTCCTCTAGTTGCTGAACAGGTGTTTCCCTTCCAGACTGCTCTTATAATAAGATTTCTATGTCTATATACCCGGTACCACCAGTGTGTTTGTGGAAACATGTCTATATATTTGAATATGCTTTATGGAGTAACACAAAAGTTTGCAGTGATTCACTGGAGGCTTCCAAAATTAAACACTTCTAAAGGGGTTAGCCTGGTTTCATGCAAATTGAAATGTTTCCTAAGATCCTTCCAAGCTCCTCTGTGCCACATTGCAAGTTATAAATGAGAATGCAACACAAGAGTCTCTAGAATACCTGAATATTTTTTCCAGACTACCAAAGTTACTTTTTCGGCAGCTAGTAAAGGTTTTTTTTACTACTGGCAAACCTAATAATTGCTTATAAACATTGTACTCTTGAGATTCAGTATGGAGTGATTTACAAAACTAGACTGCTGGAAAAATGGGTTTAAAAAGATGAGCTAAAGGGCTAAGAATGGTATTACAAATACAGCTTTCAAATGGAGATAAAAAATGAAATGCCATTCTGTGCAGCCTTAGGATATCTTATAGCTTGTCTTGAGCCAGAATTTCACAGGCAATTTGCATGATTGGTATACAATTAGTGTAACAAATATTTAATTTTCATAATGATAACAGACATTAAGCTACAATTTGTGAGCCTTTGTTTGAGGCACCAGGAGGACAAACTAGAAAAGGCAAGATGGCTGCCATGATGTGTGATCAAAGCCCAGCTTTCTTCATGAATTTACATGGATTAATGTTTTAGAAGTACAAGTTTGGGCATGTACATAATCTCTTGGTTTAGTTTCAAACTAATACATGTGACACATATAGTGTTCAGAACTTTTTCATATATGACATCAAAAGTCTGTATTTATATGGATATAAATTGTTTCTACATTGTAGAAATGTTGGTTTTATATTTCAAGATGGAGAAATTCAAAACTATATTTAGGGTTTGCTATGAAAACTTCCTTAATATTTTACATAATGCTTCAATTAGAAAGCATATAATATATCATCCATCAGAGCATTAATAAGCAAAAACTCATTACTTCTCTGTTGCAGTTAAGGAAGGTACTTTGCTGAAATCTGTCTGTCAGTCATCCAAAATATTTCACTTACAGAAAAGCAACTTAGTTTTTTTTCTTCCTTAGATTGCTTTCAGATTTAGAAACTCTTTTTTTTTTTCCTCCTAACACTCTGCTTCCTTTATGATTATGAAGTGGTGGATGTGGCTGTCATTGTTCTTCCCATCCTTCAGCCTGTGCTTCCTGCTTTAAAACTCTCTTTGGGTAGAATTTCTCCTGATGTCTTCCTTTGGGATTTAATGGAAGTATGGGAAGTTAGGGACCCTGCAGGTGGCTGGGAAGATAATTGTATAGACAAATGAAAGGCAAAAATATCTACTGCTGTGTGCAGCCTCTTGGCGATTGAGAAGTACACAAGAATTTCACCAGAATATTTTACTCTTTATGTGGATAAGGGACAAATGCAAATCTTTTTTGGCATATTACTTAGAAATCTAAATAACAGCTGTATCAGCCTTCTTTTGAAAATAAAATGTAATGATTTGGACCTTATGGTATATATACAGTGAACCTCCCTCCCTCCCTCCCTCTATTATTAAAAATAATAAAAGCACTGGTAGTTTAATAAACTATCTCATGTTTTTGAATTATAAAGACTGTTTAGTTGACCTGTTTCTCAATTTTTAAGAAATGTCATCTCATCTAATAATGGAAATGAGTTTTGGTTGAATAAGTAAATGGTTCCCAAAGAGTTTTTCTTCTTTCTGTTTAGCTGTATACACATCAGGCTGTCTAAAACAACAAGTTGAAAATTTTTTTTGGAAAAAAGGCAGAGTTCGGGGTGTAGAACAAAGGTACCCTTGCAATTTACACAGACCGAGCTCCAGATTTGTAGGTGGGGACTATGGTCAGTGAATACACATCCTCTATTATGCAGTCTGTAGCAGTATACACCCCATTGAATTCTTCTTTCCCTTTTTCCTTACTCTTATAGCTAATGACAACATTCTCTACTTCTTGATGTCTATCCCCTGCTACCCACTGTTGGAAGAGAGACAGTATTCTCTTTTATTCCTCTTACTACTGACATTGGAGTTCTCTCTTGGCAGCTAAAATTCATTTCCAAACCAATTTAATCGACAGTCAGTGAGGAATTCACTTTTTTTATTAGGTTTCCTCTACTGTCCTTTGAAATTAATATTTAATTACTTTTCACCAAAAAGAGTGTTTTTCCCAAAATTATTGAGAGCCCTGTTCACTCTAAAGCTTGGATTATAATTTATCTCACTGTAAAAGAGAATTTGTTACAAATTTCTATTGCTAAGTGTTTTTGAGTTTCTTGTGGATGATAGCAGAATACTTTAAAACTAATTTGACTGTCATTTTGCACATCTCCCAGTACTCTGAAGCATCCACTCTGAAATTTTTTTTCATCAGGTCTTTTCTTGGGATTTCATAAAAGTGCTAGAAGCCAAAGGGACTGTAAACAGTTGGAAAGACAGTGGTAATACATCACATCTTTTGGTCACCTTGAAATTAAGTGTGAGAAAAATCTCACTTTACCCACAACAATTTTACAAAATTATCTTCTTTTTTAAAAGAAATCCCAAAAGGAATTTCTGTTTCATCATGTTGAATGGGAATTAATAGAAAAATATGCATGCGAATGTTTTTGGGTTGCACAAATTTGTACACATGGTACCTTGGTGGTTCCTTGGAATGCAATGTATGTAAAAGATATTATGTGTATGTAAAAGATGTTAGATCGTGGTATCTTTTATGGGTACAGAACAGAAGACATTTGTAAAATGTTCAGTTTGAAATGCAACTCAGAGGAAAATTATATATACCATCAGCCTATTGAAGGCATAGACGTACTGTATATTTAGTTATTCCCAGAGTGAGTCTTACTATTTCATTGGACAGTTCATTTTATGCAGTAGCTGGTGCTGTACAGATTTAAATCATGTTAGCATAAGAGGAGATCCTATAGTTCACTGTCTGAGAATTAGGTTACAAATCTTTAGTTCTTGCAACAGAGTTTGCATGGATAAATGATTATTGGAGTTAACGTTTTTATGGATAATGTTCTGATTTTTATGAGCAGCATGGTAGCTTAGAGGTTAAGATGCTCGCCTCACATTCTGAGGTTGAGAGTTCAATCCTAGGCAGTGGCAGATGTTTCTTTATCTGGGCACAAAGAGAAAATATCTGCAGCAAACTCCCCATGACGCCAGGAAGGAGATCCAGCCAGCAAACATTCAGCTCCATTTAGTTGCTCCAACTCCACCCTGCATAAAAGGAATCAAGAGTCATAAAAAGAAAAAAAAAATCTGATTTTTATCAGTGGCATAGCCAACAAATGGTTGGAGACGATGTGTTCCCAACATAGAAAAGCTGTGATAGGGAAAGCTCTACCAGTTGAACTCAGGCCGGTCACAAACATAAAAGGGAAGACCTATAATAACCTACCTAAAAGAAAGTTTAAATATGTAGTCATGAATAATTCCTCTTTTTTCCCTGAACATACACCTGATTCTGTTAGAAGTTTTATTCCTTGTGATTTCTTACCTAGTCATATTATTACTTTGCAATGCTTAATGTTTTCCTCTGATGTTGTTCCTCCACAGAGCCCCTGAAATCATCCTTGGTTTACCCTTCTGTGAAGCAATTGATATGTGGTCTTTGGGATGTGTCATTGCAGAGCTTTTTTTGGGTTGGCCATTATATCCAGGAGCTTCAGAATACGATCAGGTTGGCATTGTTGGTTTTGTTGCTATTGTGGTTATTATTTGAACAAATCTTATAACTCTTTTGCTCCAAGGGTGTCAAACTTCATGAATTTAATGGGAAATTATCTTGATTATCCATTTCTTTCCAATGGTGTTACATTTGCATTTAATATTATATGATATCTCTTCAGAATGCCAACTCAACAGGCACATTCTCCCAGTTCAAACACTTCCTTGGTATTTTTACAGCAAAAGATGTCAGTCGGGGTAGGAAACTTGTAGCCTTCCAGGTGTTGGTGAATTACAATTTCTGGCAACTTCCAGCAATGGACAGGATAGATGGTGTTGCTAGGAGTTGTATATTGACAGCATGTAGAAGTTGTAAAATCTATGAATTGAAAGTCAACATTTAAAAGAAATTTCTGAACTTAGGCATTTAGCTGAATTCATGGAGAGCTTCAAAGATCTACTCTTTCTGATTCCACATGATCAGTTGAAGGTCTAATGTGCATTTGCATTGACCTGAAAATGTGAATTGCTTTCCATTTAATTCTGGACTCTAATAAAAGAAGCACCAGATCATGCAGAAAGCCACAGTATATTAACACTCAAGTAAACACAAATACAGTGTTCCTACAAACTGCCAGTTAGATGTGTAGAGGTTGCTGTCAAAATGGGTCAAGGCATGTATCTAATCTCTATCTAGCTTTAGCTATGTGCATTCAATTGAATGCTTGAACAGAGCTCAGGCATACCAACAAAGGCTAGTATAATAATACTCTTACACCTATTCTTCTCCAAACCAGACATCACCAATCCATCTAGTTCTGTGGATTAAACTCCCAGGATTTGCTTAGTATAGCTGTTAACAAAAGATGTTAACAGTCTAGACATCTAGAAAGCACCCAATTGCGGGAAAATTACACTGTTTTTTATTCTGTCTCCAAATTTTAACTTTCCCATTTCCAGTTAATCAAGTTTGCCCTGCCCTGTTAGCATGAAACATTGTTATAATTTTACTGCTGAGGCATATTTTGTTATTCTGGGACTTCTGCATCTCAGCTTTCAAAACTGAGTGTTAAGAGTTTTCCATATCTCTTTTCTGTCGTCTAGTGATTGTCTGGATTTTTTTGCAGCCCAGATATAGTAGTCCTACTTATTCTGTGTAATGTTTGGGAATAGTAGTACTTTAGTAGCACTTTGCATGAATGTATTGTCAATCATGAATTTCACTTTCAAAAAAAAGAGAACATTGTCTATCTGGGAGTCTGGTCAGTGGGGTATGCTATTCTCCAGTATAGACAGTATCAACAAAAATACTTCTTGTACAATGCAAAAAAAAAAAAAAGCCATATACTCAATGCTTCCAAGATCTACCAATGAAAATCATGTGCCTCTACCAAAGACACATTTTATATTAGAGTAGCTTGCTCCATGTTGGCACTCTACATTGTCTTTGTTCCATATATCTCTGGAATACAATCTCCCTTTTTTTCCAACATCATCACTGCTTGTCAGCTATTCCAAAGAGCATTTCCCCTGATCATTACTTCAAGGCAGCACTTCTCCTGATCAGATTAGTTATCTAAAGTGATGACTGGAGACCTTCTTTACCCTTTATTTGGCTGTGGTTAAGACCTAGAGAGGCCTGTAAAACAACTCCTGTCTAGGGATTCCATCTCTGTGGCTGAGATTCCACCTCTGTGGATTCCATCTCTGTGGTCCCCCACCTCTTGGGGAAGACCAAGAGGCAGAAAAGGATAGAAAATGGATATCACTCTAGCAGCAACAATCCGATTATATCACAACTATCCATTTAATAAAATTATAGGAAATGGCAAGGGAATTCACACTCCTTTCCCTTCCTCAAAAAGATAGGTGGACTGAGATAACTGTTGCATGATTATGTGGGACAAACTAATTTTGCACTGCCAAGACATACAAATATGGAAAGTAAACTGGAAAGAAGAATGTTTCAATTAGCTACATTTTCATGAACAAAGCTTATTTCTCATTTATTCAACCATGGAAGTTCTAATTATTATCTAAAGGTCATGTAGTGAATTTACAGCTATAGTGTATGCCAAAGGTCTGTCCATCCGTTTTGAGTTTCCACAATTCCTAATTTATTGCTATGAAACGCTGCCAAATGTGGCATAGAAGATGGATGCAGCAAGAAAGTTCGCCCTCCTTATTTTTATTCAGGAAGATCACTATTTATGCTTGTGAAATATGTTGACACAGAGGATTATAATCCAAACATTGAATTAGTATTAGAAACTAAAATATACTGAATACTCTTTAAAAAACCCAATAATTGCATGAAAATAAAACCTGTATTATTAAATAGCAGGAATGCTTACATTAATTTAAAGGGCTACTATTTTTATGACATAAGCTTTCACTACATATGTGAAATGCAAATTGGGGATTTGCTATAGTTTCTGCAATTCATTTCCAAATGTCCTATTTACAGGCCGCACACAGTAGATTTAGAACTTTCTTGTAACTCTGATTGAATTCTCCATGTGTCTAATAAAATGATTGAAATCATAGGGGATCATTTAAGTAAACCAATCCAATTCAAGTATCTCTAATGGATAGCTATCTTTAATACATCCTGAAATAAATTTGCTAGTCTTAAGATGCCATAATTTTCTTTGATACTTTTGCTGTCCGATCCTTTGCTTCTTTCAGAGGAGAAAGCAATTTCACATTTTTAAAACTTAAAAACAAGGAAAAATTAGGTAGGCTTAACATTTTTCTATTGTCCAAACACTATTCTAGAAAGGGTCTTGGGGCAGATGACCACTACAGATGGAGCAAATCCCACCTTTTTCATAAGGAGGTTGACAGGATACGGAAGCTGCAACCAAAGTATTCTTCCTTTACTCAGCCTGATGTGGATCAGATAGTAGTTGGCTACAAAGTGAAACTTCCCTTGATAATATAAACAAATGGGTCTATTGTAGAAGTCTAAATATGATCTTGTTAAGAATGTTCCTAGTGAAGGCTTAGATCATGGGTGTCAAATTCACTGCGTCACGTTACCATCATGTGATGTATTGCGGCTCTTCTCCCTTCACGGAGTTGGGGTGGTCATGGCCTATGCATGACACATCTGACCCGCGGGCTGCCAGTTTGACATCCCTGGTTTAGATGGTGGTACCAATCAAAATCATTGTGCAGCTATTGTGTGCTTTTCTCTTAGTCATTTTTGCTTTGTTTGTTTTTGTACTTTGTGGAAAGCAAAGTAGATCAAAGAAATAGCAGGAAAGGTCCCACTTGAAATGTGTCATCTGGACCCCTGGAAAATCCGGTGATTGAAACAGGTCATTGGTGGCCTTGAGCAAAAATTCTTGGATCAAAATCAGTATTTGCAGATGACAATTGCTGGAAACTACATTTAATTCTTGGTTTCTGCACAAAATCAATCTCTGCTCTGTCATTGGCCAGCATGGATTTAGCATTGGTTTGCCTAGAGCCTATAGGGTTTAAATGACTCTGCAAGAATACATATAATTAGCATATACACAGGGAGGTAGGGAAAACTAATATCTGAGCATCAGTTGCATTTAAATCCTTCAGGAGGTCAGACAGCTGAATGTCCTCAGTTCTAAATCCAGCCTGTTATTCCTTTTATTTACCACTTAATGCTCTGCACTAAGATATTGTATTTCTCATCCTTCCCATTTCTGGTTTAATGCCACTGCCATATTATTTATTTCCAGAAGCAGCAAAAGTTTGTGTTGTAGTTGTAAAACATACTTACAGTTTTAAATTTTACTTTCACATACACAACCACACACACACATTCAACAGCATTTTAAGAAAGTGTGTGTTTTATATTAAATTAAGATATCCCATTTAACAAAGTAAGTTCCAGCATGTAAACATAGGAAGATGTCTCCCAAGGAAGTGTTGTTTGACACAATTACTACTGTTTACTTTGCTTCCTCAAATCTCAAACGCAGATACTGTATGTTTCTATTGTTTACTGCCTGATCCTTTTTAAATTGAAGGTGTAAAAACTGAAACTTAGGATATACATTAAACCTATTGTCACATTTTTGGATGCTGATAGTCATTTTGATACAGATTCCTTCCTGCTGACATTGTTCTAATCCCGTGATGGTGAACCTATGGCATGTGTGTCAGAGGAGGCACACACAGCCCTCTCTGTGGGCACACAACCTATCGCCCCAACCCAGCTCTGCCATGCATGTATGTGTGTCTTGCTGGCCAGCTGGTGTCTTTGGGTCTCTGCCACGCATGTGGGGGGTCGCATGCAGGGGCAGGACACATGCATGGGAGTGGGGTGCATGCATGGGGGTGGGATGCATGCGTGGGGAATGCATGCACATTGCATTTTGTGGATGTGTGCGCAATTGCACTTTGGGCACTCGGTGCCAAAAAGGTTAGCCATCACTGTTCTAATCACTTGGACTCACGGGTCCTTGTACATCTTTCGACACATTTAGGATTTCCTTCTCTCCCATCTGGGTCTATCAGTTATTAAACATGCCCAGATCTGATTGATGTCCAATTTTTTTTTCCTAATACAAAACAAATGGCAAGAGAATGGGATGGTGGTGAAATAATGTAACATCATTTTTGATGCATTTAGTTCATACAAGTCCTCTTAAAGTTAATATTTGAGGATTAAAGCCAGAGTTGTAAATGTTCTGTTGCCAATAAAGCACAACCTTGAAACATACACACTTTCTTTGTTTAGGTTTATTGCCTTTCCTTTATCTTTATGGGCTATGAATAAAATGATATACACCATAAGCTTTAAAGGCTAATGCAGCAGTGTGGTGGGATTTTAATAGAGAAAAGCAAGATAACTTTATAGCATCCTAGTAATTTAGACTTTTAATACATAGTCAACATTATTAATGGTTGAAATTTGTGGGGCATTGCCCTCCCTTTCAAATCATTGATTTGAGTAGCACTTTCTGTGCCTTCGTTTTATTTGTATATTTTCTTTCATTGTTAAATATGCACACAAATATGTTTACTTCACGGGGCAGAAATTCTGACATAGATCTCAGTGAAATAATCCTGGTCTCGTCTTCTTCTTATAGATACGATATATTTCACAGACACAAGGCTTGCCAGCTGAATATTTGTTAAGTGCAGGAACAAAGACCACAAGATTTTTCAATAGGGACACTGATTCACCATATCCACTGTGGAGGCTAAAGGTAAAGTGATGTTTTGGTGTTTTCTTAAGCACCCTTTGGCCCTGCATGTCATAATATTGAAATATTACTGATACATTTAATAACATTATAATGTTGCACTGATGCACAGTGGCTGCAATCAGAAATTCAATTTGGTCTGGCTTGAAGGGTTTGTTTATTTAATTATATTTATTGTAATTACTGAACTGAAGAAGCTGCTTGGATGAGAAGCGAAATATCTTCAGGGAAAAACAAAGTCCAATTGCCTTTTGAAAAACCACCTTTGGAGTACATTTATTATAATTGCCTACTCCGCAACAGCTTGTACTAGCCAAGTTAAACTGTGTCTTATACAATAAGACAGGAGCTTCATGTTTTGATAATTTAAGAATCAGAAGCAAGCTCATAAAAAGAGTTTTATGAATTATATTAGATACAGATTCTTCCTGTCTGACTTGCTACTATTGGTTTGGAAGGTAGAAAGCTTTTACTGGAGATTATCTTGTTACTCAAGACTTCCTGGCTCAGATTCTGTAATTTCTAGAATAATTTTATGAAAAGAAAGTGCAATTGTATTTTACTGAATGTGGTATCTTCAACATTACTTGCCCCCATTAATATAGCCAATGCAATCTCATTTCATTGCAATATCAGAAGATAATATCAGGTACTTTTGATCCTTAGGGAAGACGAGGATGAGAAATCTTTACAATGCCTGAAGGGTTGCATTTACTTCTGCAGAGATTCATGTCATGGCAGCAGACACAACCGAAATCAAAAATGCTTAAAGGAGCAGTGTTTATTTCCTTCCCTTATCCCCTCTCTCCCATTTTCTATATCTCTCCCCAACCTCAACCTGTACGAGGAGGATAAGATGAGTTCAGAAGGTGCCATATCTAAGCTAAGAGTCCATTCCTTTAACAATAATTTTTTATTTTATTTTTATTTGTCAATTGCTTACAAGATAATAGGTATAAGTAAAAACATAATTATGAATACATAGATACATATAAGAAAAATAAAAAAATATAAAAGAAACAACAGGACAGGGACGGTAGGCACGTTGGTGCGCTTATGCACGCCCCTAAGACCATGTGTTGTTGAACCTGCTTTCCATATGATGAAAAATATTGCAATGATTTGAAATAATGCAAAGATTTATTCTCATTTTCTTGCAACTCTATGTGTGATGGACAATATACATGTATTGGATAATATTTTGTTGGCATTATGCTTAAAAGCAGTGGCAAATTATGTATCCTTCACTTGAGTTAATAATATATTGGTGTATAGTAAAATACTAGTTTTTGTTATCTTTTTGGTTAATTCTGGGCAGACACCGGATGACCACGAGGCAGAGACGGGTATCAAGTCAAAAGAAGCAAGAAAGTATATTTTCAACTGTTTGGATGACATGGCACAGGTAAGAATATCACTGGGCTATCTATTTGTCAATAATAATATAAGTAAATAAAATCAATGAATTCTTCCATCAGTCCAAAAGATTTGTAGATAAATTAAACCTGTAGTAGCTTAATTTGCTTTTCAACCTGTATCATTGCCAACAAAGGAATTTCTTATGAGATTTTCCTTATAGAGAAGATCAGTAAATCACAAATTTTAAACTCCTATCCTCACTATCATACACATCCACACACAAAAGTGGAGTTTGTTCTAGAACTGAGACTGGGATTTTAAAAAAGGGATTCTTAACTAGATAAACCATCTACATACATTATATTTTAAATATTGGCAAGCTTCCCCCCTTTTAAGATGTAGTGTGTGTGCTTAAGGTGCAATGTTTATGGGGAAGTCCAGCATTATACTTGTCAGGTCTCTCTATAATACATACATCTTAAAATAGGTCTCATAATGTTGTACAGCAGGTACTGGTCATCCAGTTTATTCAACAGAGAAGTTGATAGGAAAACATTGTTATGATTGAAAGTTATAACCTTGTTAGAACTTACTGCACATGAAACCTACATAGGAGAAAGTAACATTGTTTACATGCATGTAGAATAGCTATGCTTAAATGGAAATGTACATGTCCAGTTAAAAACTATACCTCCCCAAAGACTGTAAGGAGGGTGAAGAAGAACCTGCAGATTTGATTAGTTCAGACCTTCTAGAATTCTGTATCTATATTGATTTGAATTTCCCTTCCAGGTAAATATGACAACAGATTTGGAAGGAAGTGATATGTTGGTGGAAAAGGCAGACCGGAGGGAGTTCATAGATCTGTTAAAGAAAATGTTGACGATAGATGCAGATAAGAGGATAACGCCAATTGAAACACTCAATCACCCTTTTGTCACCATGACACACCTGCTTGATTTCCCCCATAGCACCCAGTAAGTTTCTTTCTCTCTGATTTGGTGATCTTGGAGTGGGGAGGAGTGAAGAATGGGATGCAGGGGAGGGTTAATTGATAAGCTGCCAGATGTGCCTCTTGGGATCATAACAGATTTTGCATATACGTGAAAGCCAAGCAGAATTTAGAGACCAGGAAAACTGTTTACACGACGAGAATATTTTCATGATCTTTCAGCTCTTCTTCTAGAAATGGTTTATTTTGAGTTAATTTTTTAGCTCTGGAGTCATGAGATATTATTCAAGAATGGCATTTCTGGTTCTTTGCCCCAGTGATTTATTCATCTGTTCATGAGTTGCTTCAAGTATTTCATTTTTAGCCAGTAACTGCTAGGAAAACTGGCTGGGCGATTCAGCTTCAATAACAAGAAAGCAAAAGTATTTTGTTCCCCCTATTTTCTAGAGGTAGGCTTAGGGATATAAGAGAAAGTTTTGCAGGGAAATCATGGAAGCATTTTTTAAGGCTCACAGGTATACCATCTGTAACACAGGAAAACCAGGGGTGGGATTCAAAATTTTTAACAACTGGTTCTGTGGGTGTGGCTTGGTGGTCATGTGACTGGGTGGACATGGCTTGGTGGTCATGTTATTGGCTGGGTGTGGCCAACTCAATATCACTCACAGCGAGGCACGCATCTCCTCGCCTGGCCTCTCATGACTGTGAGGATGCTGCAACAGTTGTAAGTGTGAAAAATGGTCATAAGTCACTTTTTTCAGTGCCATTGTAACTTTAAAGGGTCACTCCACACAAGCGAAGTACCAGCAAATGAGGGGAAAAAAGCTCCAGAGAAGTTCCTGAGATAGGAAGTCTAGTCCTGCCAAGAATGTAATAAGGGTTAACAGAGAAGCAATTTCTGTAAGCAACATCAGAATGTTTCCTTCCTGCCTTCCTTACAGGATTAGGCCAGTAATTTCTTTTAACAACCAGTTCTCCGAACTGCTTAGAATGTTTACAACCGGTCCTAGCAAATAGGTGCGAACTGGTAGAATCCCACCCCGAGACCAACTATTGAACATAGTAGACATAAACAGAGTAAATTTCCTTGACAGACTTTAATACATTGCATCTTGTGCTATGATACCACACAATTGTAGCCTCACTCCACATCACTAGCTACCTCCATGCAAAAAAAACAAAAAAACACCATCCTACCCCAAACCCTCAATTATTAGATCACAAACTCTCAATTATTAGATCACAACCCAAACAACAGCAGGAATGTAGTAGATGCATGATTGCCATTAGTGGATGGCTTGTGGATACTTTCAAGTAAAATGCAGCTCAATGCTAGAAAATGAATCGATGAGAATCTGTGAAGAATTATCCAACTCTTTGGGATTCCATCTCAGAATAGAAAGTTTGACTAGTTGCCTCTAAAAATTTCCAAACTGATGGTTATTTTTGCTTGCAATAGTTCTGTTGACTCCATCCCGTTTTTCTTAATAATTTTAAAATTATTTTTATTTTAAATGTAACCCTGGACAAACTTTCTACAAATAAGACGTGGTATTCTGATTTGACACAATAGTAAGAATTATATCAATATTTGATTGTGGATAGTGCAAAAAATATAAAGAATGTATGTAGGATCTCCTTACTATAGGGATTTAATTAGCTTTTTTTTTTTTTTTCAAAGGTTCAGTTTTGGCATTGTTCATTGGAATGACACAAAAGGAAAAATAAATCCTAGCATTTTAGGACATTTGAACTGTTTCAGGGCCTGGTGATATTAGAGCTATAATAAAACTCAAAACAGCAATAGTCTGAGAATGCATGGCAGAAGAAGCAGTGATTCTAAAAATTCATGATATTTGGATAATTGTTGTTGAGAAAATTAAAGAATTTATCTCTTGAAGCCGTGGGTTATATTCTTAACAGCAGCTGTATCTATTATATCAACTTATTTTCCATAGCTGCCCTTAAAGAATCCTAGGAACTGTATGAACGTGGGTATGGTAATGTTTTAGTGTGGCTGGTTATCATTCCAGACAAAAACTACAATTCTAGCTGTCCCTGGGGAACATTTTTTTTTTTGTAGTATTGACTACAAATAATTTTTATGTTTGTAATATAGTTCTATATATAATGAATAGAGAGTTTTCTTTTGGCACTAAATAGCTGAGCTTACAATTTGTATTAAATCATGGCTTGTTTTAAGCCTAGTTTATTGAATAAAACAGAATAGCTGAGCTCCTGTCTCTTATGACAGCAAATGTGATTTCCCCCCATCAATTAAATTACTACTAATCTTTGGTTCTCTTCTTTATAAATAGTGTTAAGTCCTGTTTTCAAAACATGGAAATTTGCAAGCGGCGAGTAAACATGTATGACACTGTGAATCAGAGCAAAACACCATTCATCACCCATGTAGCCCCAAGCACATCAACCAATTTAACCATGACCTTCAATAACCAGCTCAATACAGTTCATAACCAGGTAAGAATAATCATTATGATGGTCTAACTTGGGCTTCCAGAGCTTTGGAACTTCTTTCTTTTAAGGGAAGAGATCTTCTAGTATGTTTCTTTTTCTTTTAATGTATAATCTCATAACTTAAGTACAGGTTAGCGATATAGACTACTAATTACCCAAGATCATTCAGAAACTCTGGATCCAGTGTATTTAATTTTCTTTTCATTTATAATCTCATAACTCAAGTAGAAGTTGGAAGTATAGACTGACAGATGGTCCAAGATTGCTCAGAAACTGTGGATCATCAAGAATTTGACTTTGATCCTTCTCAATCTAACACCAGTACCTTCTAACTTATTGTGACAACACATCTTCCTTCAAAAAATGTTTTCTCAATGATAATTTTAGTAGCCAGTGACAATTATGACTAAAGCTTTTTTGGATTTCTGTCATGTGCATATATACACAATACTGACATCATACATGCAAGCACAAAAAGAGGGAAAGAAGAAAAGGACAACATGAGATTTGGTCCTTGAGGTGGAAATTTTGTGAAGCTGCTCTTATTTTGCTTTCATGGCAGTGACCCTATTGGGAACATTTTGCAAAATGTCAGAAGTCTTCAGTGTTCTGCTGCTGCTGCTTCTAACACATCACCATGGATATTTGTGAAGAACAACAGCATCAGAATGTAAATGTTGCAACTTATGTACTATATCAGATGTCGGGATACAATTACTTAATTATATCCTTTCTGTGGTCATTAGTTGTCTAGGCATCACTGCAGCTTGTTGCTTAATTGAATACAAAAGGAAATATTTTTTAAAAATATTATTTTTGGGCCATAGATTCATTTTTAAGGAAAAGAATCTGGTTTATTTTGGTTTTTTATATTTTTAAAGTTTTTTTTTAATTCATGACAGTAGCATTGGGATTCCTCTTGACATTATTAATAAAGTCTCATTAATACTCATTTGTTTGCATCACAAAAGTTAACAACTAAGAAAATCAATCACACTGATGAAATAACAAATAGGGAAAGAGGCTCAAAAATCAAAATATGTAATAGAGACATTTTTACTTCATTCTAATTGGTGAAAGGTATAATCAAAATCTATTAATCCTTAATGAATAGTATTTTCTGAAACAAAGGTGGCGGGACCACAGATTCTGTATACATTCTTAAATTACTAAAGGACATTTAAGGAATTTAATTTATAGTCAAATGAATGCAGGATTGAATGAAGAAAACAAATAAAGCTTCAGCTAGAATCACAATCTTGAATGTGTAAAATAATGGCTTTTGTCTATGAATTTTAAGGACAAGAATCAGAAAAAGGTGCTGGTTCACACTTGATTAGAAACTGTGAACTGGGGTACTTGGAGCAGGGGTGGGATTCAAAATTTTTAAAAACCGGTTCTGTGGGCATGGCTTAGATGGTGGGTGTGGCTTGGTGGTCATGTAACTGGGTGGACATGGCTTGGTGGTCATGTTATTGGCTGGGTGTGGCCAACTCAATATCACTCACATTGAGGCACGCATCTCCTCGCCTCGCCTCTCATGACTGTGGGGATGCTGCAACAGTTATAAGTGTGAAAAATGGTCATGTCACTTTTTTCAGTGCCATTGTAACTTTAAATGATCACTCCACACAAGCGAAATACTAGCAATAGAAGGGAAAAAAACTCCAGAGATGTTCCTGAGACAGGAAGTCTAGTCTTGCCAAGAATGTAAAAAGGGTTAATGGAGAGGCAGTTTCTGTAAGCAACACCAGAATGTTTCCTTCCTGCCTTCCTTACAGGATTAGGCCAGTAATTTCTTCTAACAACTGGTTCTCCAAACTGCTTAGAATGTTAACAACCGGTTCTAGTGAATAGGTGCGAACTGGTAGAATCCCACCCCTGACTTGGAGTCAATTACTAGCTTTCCTTGTAAGGAAGAGAAAGTGAGATCAATCAAGCTACTATACCAGAAAAAAAAAAAAACCACAGATGTCAAAATGAAGCTGACATAAAACAGTTTCATTGTCAATAGTCATGTGGGAATGTTTTAATAGATAACCTTTTCCATCACATCATCTCAGATGGGATGGAAAGTAATTCATCAAACTTCTTCTTAAAACTGCTGCAGTTCTCCAGATGCTTAGAATTTTTCCAATTCTTTAAAAAAAAAAAAAAAACTAGGGGGCTTCCGGTTTGAGCTTCTTCACCGACAGACCAAAACCTCGTTTCTGCGAGGCTTTGATCCGTGCTCGCCACTGGAGTGCCCCAAGCCGGCTGGTTTTGGGGCTAAGCCACCCTGTAGAGGTGGTGAAGAGGGGGGAGACTGCCTGCAGGGTTGAGGAGAGCTGCATCTCTCCTCCCCAGCTAGCCATTACTCCCTTTCCTGAAGGTGGTTGCAGTGGTGGTCAGAAATGGCCACCACAAAGAAGAACTCGACTGGAAAAGAATGTGCAGGAGGAAGATAAGAAGATAAAGTTTTGGTTGACCGGGTCAAACAGCAAAAGCAACAAAAAAGGTACCCTGGAATTGAAACTATTTTAAAAAAATAACATTGTTCCCTAATAAGATTTTTAAGCTGTGAAAGAGAGAGAAAAGGGAAAAGATTTGGTTTTCTCATTTTCCTATACTGATAGCTAAGAGACTTAAGCAAAAAATTGGAAAAAATCCACTTTGACATCAATAGGCATTTAATGCTGGAAATAAAAAATCAAAGGGATAATAAAGATTTCTGGATAATTAAAAGCTTTTGAAAACAGGAAAGGAGAGATAAAGAACAAAAGGGCAGGATCTGGAAGGGAGGAGACTGCCTGGAATTAAAAAAGAACTTACAGCAAAATCTCAACAAGATTTCCAAAAGATACATTCTAACTGAAATATCGCAACAAAAACCCCAGGAAGAGAAAGTCGAAAAAGAAATAAGAAGATATAACTCGGGACTATCTGGATTACTTGATGATTTCTGGATTTTTGGTTATTGTTTTGAATGACTAAAATCAATCGGGTGATTGTTTAAAACTGTTTAAAATGGCTCCACTTTTAGAAGAACTGGAAATGGAACTTTAAAAGTACAAAGAAGATGCACAAGAAGGGAGAGGTTCTTTTGGCTTCGTATTTCAGTTTTTAGAAATGGAGATTTGGAATTATGAGAAACAACAAGAAATGCCTGCAGAACAAAAAGATTGCGACAAAGAAGAAAGCCATCGTTAATGAACAAGTAATCTTAGATCGGGGGGGGGGAGGAAAGGAAAGGGGAGAAAGAAAATGGAAAGTTTAAGATTGGGAAAAACAACTCCAAAAAAAATAGAGTGAAAAATAAGTATAAAATCAGAAAGCAACAGAAGAGGGAAATGCAGAAGAGAGAATTAGAAGTAGAGAGACAAGAGGGTAAAAGGAGGAGGGAGAAGATGAGAGGGAAGAAAGAAAGGAAAAGAAGTTATAAAGGACAGAAACAAAATATAGAGAAACAGGGCCTATTTAGAGATAAAGGGTGAAAACTTAATGGAAAAAGGGATTCTGCAAAGGTACATAAGATAGTATGGTTATGTTAGAAACAGAAATAATTTTAGAAAATATGAAACAATGTATGATTAAAATGTCTGATAAAATAGCTATCGTAATTCAGTGGAATGCTTGTCAATAAATAAATGTAACAAAAGATATATTTAATGATTTATAAAACATGTGAAGAGAAATAAGGGAAAAATTAATTATGGAGATTATATGTGTAAGGAAGTATGATATTTAATTGAAAAAAAGTGTTAAAGATGTTAAGATTTTAATGATTATTAATGATAGAACTGAATTGGAATGGAATGAGGGTTTATAATTACATATATTTACAATCTTTCTCTTTTTTAAAAAAAATATAGTGTGTATTATAAGAATGTACCAAGCAGAATTTGATTGGAAGTTATGTATTATATTGAAGGTCATAAACTTAAGGTATATATTGAAGTTTAAATAAGAGTTGAATGGATGTAATTAAAAGATATAAAGGTGTCATACTGCAATTAGTAACTACAGGAGAAAATTTGTTTAATGAGAAAAGATAATATGAAATTGAAACAGAACAGACAAAAGGATAAATATAACGATTTGAATTGAGATGAGATAATCAAAATAAAATTGAGAAAATTAAAAGAGGGGAAAAACTATATAGAAAATGTAAAATAGTATAAGATATGGAATAGAACACAAAAAGGAGCATGAAATTGAGTTTTGTGTCTGTATAAAGAAGTTTAACCCGGGCCCATGCTATTTTCAAAAAAGATGTTTTGCTTGTATTTTGTATGTGTGAAAACCCAAATAAAACTTTATTTAAAAAAAAAAAAAAAACTTAACTAGAGCTTTGGCCCTACAGCAAGATGTCTTGAATTTTTTAAAAAAAGTCTTGAAATACACCTGATATCTGAAGCCATACGTTTAGAATTAGAACTAGGGGTGGGATTCTACTGGTTTGGCCTGGTTCGGCTGAAACTGTAGCTCCGAAGATCATCTGAGAGCAAACCGTTCCCCCCGATGGTCTGCTGCACTCACCTCACCCGCCCACCTGGTCTCCCCTACTGCCCTTTATTTCCTGCTTTTGAAGCACAGCTGCTTTGCGTGGCACAGTAGATTGCCACGCATCAGCTGTTGAAGACACAGGGAGAGAGCAGGATTGCAGGAGGTGAGGAGGAAATCCTCTGTGCATGCGCAAAGCACATGCTTAGCATGTGCACAAAGTGTGTGCACATGCCCACCAAGCCACGCCCACTGAACCAGTGGTAAACCACTTTGAATCCCACCACTGGTTAGAACTAAAGGAAATTCTGGACCCATCAGAGGGTTGCATTTCTATAGAAATCTCCTGTCCCCATGCCATATAATATAATATACACATAAGATCCCTTTGTATTCTATCCATCCCAAGCTACCACTGTACAACCATTGAAAAACCAAATCAAGCTGCTTGTGGAGCATGTAACTCAACAAAGTGAGCCACGTCACCAAGTATCAAGAACAATCAAGTAACACACATGTATTAATGTATTTATTAAGCATTAATGATCTAGAAATATTTATTCATTTTTTCAGATGCACAGTCTTGAATCTTTCTATATGGACAACTTGACTATCACTGGGGGTTATAGTCTGGATGTCTGGGGCTATGATTATGATAAGTTGGTACAGGTAATCCTCGACTTACAACCTCATTGAGCCCATCATTTCTGTTGCTAGGTGAGGGCATTTGTTAAGTGAGTTTTGCCCCATTTTATGACTTCTCTTGTAATTGTTGCAAGTGGATCACTGCAATTGTTAAGTTTGCAATAGGGTTGTTAAGTGAACAGGGCTTCCTCATTGACTTTGCTTATCAGAAGGTTGCAAAAGCTGATCACCTGATTCCCCAGGACATTGCAACCGTCGTAAATGTGAAACAGTTGCTAAGCGGCTGAATTTTGATCACGTGACATGAGGATGCCGCAACAGTGGGGAAAATGTTCATAAGTCGCTTTTTCAATGCTGTTGTAACTTCGAACAGTCACTCAATGAACTGCTGTAAATCAAGGACTACCTGTAATTGTAAGCAAAGGAATGGGGTACGTGATGTGTCAAGTTAAACTCTATTGTCCTTATTCATCTCTAGCTTCCTCCTTGTTTTGTTTTTTAAAACCCTTTCTACCTTTGTTAAGGTTTTGTTTATGTGCCTTATTTATCTTTCCTTTTGAAAACTAGCTTCCCTCAACATTACCATCGCCTTCATATTTCGTTTTTATTTTATTTTAAATCCCATAATTCCTTTAGGCCACCACTCTGGCTCCCACTTCCACTACCAGTGCCACTATTTCCTTAGCCAACCCTGATGTCTCCATACTAAACTACCAATCTGCACTCTACCAGCCCTCGGCAGCATCCATGGCCGCGGTGGCTCAGAGGAGCGTCCCTCTGCAGACAGGCACGGCGCAGATATGTGCTCGTCCTGACCCTTTCCAGCAAGCCCTTATCGTGTGTCCTCCAGGTTTCCAAGGTAAGGAGGCTTCTGATTCCTTTCTCTTGTTAAATGTTACTATTACAAAAGCGAGGATGGGACATCTGTCTGTCGGAGTCTAAAATTTTACTTGACAGGGGAATCAGTCTTAATTAGAATAGAACTGGAAGGGGGCCTCAGAGATCTTCTAGTCAACCCCCCTGCTCAAGCAGGAGACCCTACTTCATTTCACACAGGGGGCTGTCCAGACTTTTCTTAAAAACCTCCAGTGATCAACCCTCTACAGCAGGGGTCTCCAACCTTGGTAACTTTTCAGACTTGTGGACTTCAACTCCCATAATTCCTTAGCCAGCTAAGCTGCCCAAGGAATTCTAGGAGTTGAAATCCACAAGTCTTAAAGTTGCCATGGTTGGAGACCCCGATCTACAGTTTCTAAAGTCAAGCTGTTCCATTGGTTAAGTGTCCTCATTGTTAGAAAGCTTCTCCTTAATTCCAGGTTGCTTTTCTCCTTGATTAGTTTCCACCCACTGTTTCTTGTCTTGCTTTCTGGTGCTTTGTAAAATAAGTTGACCCCTTCCTCTTTGTGGCAGCCACTCAAATACACAGTGCTACTGTATCTTTCTGCCTCTTCCGGTTTGCCAGTATATACAAAAACATATGGGTCATGTAGAACGGTATAGAGTTTTCTGCTTAAACACCTAGTGTTAATATTTCAATAGTTTAATTCAGACTTTCCCCACATCCACTTCGTAGCTCTTTTGCAAGGAAGCCCTCAATGTGATGTTTAGAGTTGGGACAATCCTTATCCCAGAAAATTTGCATGCTTCAATAAAGTGTCAGATTTGACAGGGCATAATTCTATAAATGAATCCTGGATCTCATAAAATATACCTTGCTGAGCCAGTAGGCAAAGTTTAGAAAGATAGATTCCAAATTCAGTCTCCAGCATCTCCAATTGAAATGGTCAGATAATAAATGATAAGAGCCTTATCTACCTTAGAACCAAGAGAACAGCTCAAAATGATAAATCTTTGGCTTGATTCACCAAAATTTTTCTTATGTGTGGCCTATAAAATAGGACATAATTCTTCCACCACAGAAGTAAATCTTGATCTCTCCTACCCCTTTCTATAAGGGAGTGGAGAACCTTCTGGCGCTGACTGAATTTTTGACAACATGTTGTGATCTAGTCGTTAGATTCCAATTCATTAGGAAGCAAAAGAGCTGTGAGATTAATCTCTAGCAGCATTCCAATCCTCAAATACATTCTCTACCATCCCTAGTTAACATTGACCTTTTCCTGGACATGTAGACATCCTTCCAAAAATTATTGTGATGACCATACACACCATTTAGACTTTCTGGGAATGCCAATGTGAAGGCTGTTCTTGGACATAAAATTCCATCTTCTTTGTTGTTCTTCCTATAATTAGATGGGATTATGGTAGGCACAATAGAAAACATTTGTGTTCCCACAGCTGCCAACAGGCACCATGTCTCTTAAATGTGCCCTATAGATTCTGAAATGTATCCTGATTGCGCTGATTTTTTTGAAATGTCTTCAGAAAAACCATATTGAATGTATGATGCCGATACATTTGAATGTAAGAAAGCATGCATGAAAATAGATCAAGGATATGACCCACACAGACCCTTAAGATTATTGACAAACTACTACAGAAAGAGCATGATCATCTTTGCTGGGTGATAATGAAACTGAATCGAGCAAATTTCCATCCTAAATGCTATTGGTTTGGGGAGGAATGGCATAACTATTATGAAAATCCTACAGTTCTAAGCTCATTGTTCCTGCTAAGAACCACTTGTTGTTCTGGAAAAACAACAAATGAATACAATGGTTGTTTTTCCATGTTGCAATATAAATACAATAAGCTGAATTCATACAGCACACTGAATGAAAATCAAATAAAGCATGCTAAATTCCTACAGCTAAATCAATAGCTAACAGTTTCAAGATGAAGCCACCAAGGTTTAAATCTATACTCTGGAGTCTATGACCTTTCAGATGTTGCTGAACTAGAACTTCTAGTTCTAGTTATATGTTATTACTATCCGTAGGGAACTTTTGTTCAGCTAATCTGAAAAACCACAGTTTCTTCTACAATACAAAATATGTGTTTTTTCATTGACATGTATAGGATTGCACAATGCGTTAGGAAAGTTGAGTTGGCAAGGTGGTCTCAGATGGAAAATTTCTCCATTTGTCAATATATGAATGCACTGACAGATGATATATACATTATCAATATTCTCAGCTTGGTTATCATATTACCTGACATTTACCAATTTTCTGGGCAATTTTTGGAGATATTTGGGGCTAGAAGAATAAGGAAATAAGACCCTATTTCACTATTTTTGAGCTCCAGTTTCCTTTATATATCTAACTTAGCTGTTGCCAGGAAGCCTGGTTCCCTGTCTCATTTTTATCCAAAGATATTTAAGTTATTTGTAGATATTGATGTCTTAGTGCACCACTGTGCAGCAGACATTTTATCCCTTTTATGTGGCTTTGAAATAACATAAAAGAACTCCAGAGCGAAATCCTCAAAAGTCCCCCGAGTCTTATTTACAAAGGCTACAAAAGGCATTTGACTATTTGGGGGCAAATTTTTTATCCTCAGTGATTTCTTCAGCTCAGAGAGATCCACAGCTGGTAGGATAGCTGAAAGGATGACAGACACCTGAAGTCTTAATTTCTGCCCTGGACTTTAGCAGCCAGTGGCTCTTCCTGTGGAGACAATTATCTCTTGTTCAGCAGTTGCATAGAGTCAATCTCCACTGGGAACAATTTAAAAATGACTGTGTAACTATTTCCTTAATTTGTCTTGTTATCTAACCTTCTCCTTCTTAATGGCTCAGGGAAGGTAACAACTGTTCCAGACAAAATACACAAAGGAAAAATGCAGCATTACTATTCTTTTCAGAAGCAAATTACAGACCATATTTAATGTATCTTTTAAAACTAAATCCAATGTAGAGACCAAAAATAGAAAAGACTCAGCGGCTCTTTCATTTGAAGTCCTTTGGAACTGGGGCTTAGAAAGGGAGAGTTGAACTTTCCTTCCCTAAAGCACTGTATTTCAGTTGGAATATGTATCCTGTTCCTCTTTTAAAGCCCCTGATAGAGTTTCTATTAATGTCTTTGAGAAGGGCATGTTGAGAATGTTTGGCTTGACCTCAGTTTTACTTGTAAACTCCCAAGGCCATCTGCAAAACAATTGATAAATGCTGAAAGAGGCATACAACAATGTTGTTGAAATTTTGTGCCAAATTGGAAGCTAGAAAATCCATAAGCTGAACCTCATGGTCTAAGGATTCCTGCCTGATGGTATAAGAACTCTTGCCTTGGGCAAAGGAGTTAGACTAGTAGACCTCTGTGCTCTATGATTCATCAAACCTTTAGGGTGCCCTCTGTGATGGGCTACAAGTTCCATCCATACAAGCATGACCAGTTATTATATATGAAGCAGTTGTAGTCCTGTATACATAAAGAATGAGAGGTTGGTGCAGGCTGCTTTAAGAAGAAATTCTTCTAGGATTTGTCTTTACATGCTGTTGTGTAGCATACATGTAGCAATAGCAATAGCACTTAGACTTATATACTGCTTCACAATGCTTTACAGCCCTTTCTAAGTAGTTTACAGAGTCAGCCTATTGCCCCCAACACTACGGGGCCTTATTTTACCAACCTTAGAAGGATGGAAGGCTGAGTCAACCTTGAGCTGGTGAGACCCAAATTGCCAAACTGCTGGCAGCCAGTGATCAGCAGAAGTAACCTGCAGTACTGCATTCTAACCACTGTGTCACCATGGCTCTTAGAAAGTTAACCATAAATTATATTCCTAATATTTGTTTAGGATATCTAATGAACATTAAGTTCCACAAGGTCATGTATGCTGCTTCAGAAAAACAAGCACTGGATCTAGGCTACAACTGATAGGCCTGTGACTGTCAGCATATTTTATAATAATATAATTGTTCTATATATTTGAGCAAAATTTTCTTTCTTATACCTAAACAATTGAAGGTAGTCACAAATTAAAATTCAACCCCTGTATTTGGTTTCACTTTCCGTGATTCAGAGAAATCATTTATTTTTCATTTACGAAACAATTTCAAACCAGGTAAAAGAAAAATTTTAAAATATGCATTAAATCAGCACAACAGTACAATCAGTACAATACAACCATTCTCACATCTTAAAGATAAAGTTTAAAACATAGCTTAAAACTTCAGAGTATAGCATGAAACAAAACTTCAATAGCAAAAGGGTGCACATTTAACTAACAGATTACATAAATGGATAATTCTTTAACTGTCAGCTGAAATTTTCAGGGTCATAAAAAGAGCATCAGGAATTTGTCTTTTTAAAGAATAATTTTAAAGAGCATTAATAATTTATCTCTTTAAAAATATTTTAATGAAATAAAAACTGTTAAGAGAAAATAAAGATAATAAAAAGAATAGTAAAGAAAAAGATTACAAAGAAGCAACTTTCAATCTTCTTGACAGTGGTTACAGATATATATTTACTTTGCCCTCTCTTTATAAGGTTGCATCATAATTTCCTCCTTTCCATAAGCTACCCTATCTAATCTTCAAACCCGTAAATCACAAGTTTATTTTTGTTAGTCAACCAAAATCAATAAGAGGTTTCTAGTCACTAATAAATGCCATTGTTGAACTTTCTCTATCTAACAGGTTAATTTTGCCATTTCTGTTCTCTTCATCAACCCATTCCTCTGGTGTGGGTATTTCAGAATATTTCCATTTCTGCACATATAATTTCACATACGCTTTCAAAACAGTAATCATGTACAAAGTAATCTTCCATGGATCTTTTCTAATTGACTGTCCATTAATCAGTACCAAGAATTTATCTGAAAACTCCCATTACAGCATCTTATTTCCTTGAAGGACCAAAGTACTTTGCAGGTTGAGTTTGAAAATTGGATGCAGGCTTTTGATACATTCCCACTCTAAATGGCCATGTGTAAGATTCACGCTAGCATTTTCCTCAAAGAGTGATCAAATTACATTTCAGTTGACTATGACATTTGGACAGGAGCCTCTGTTAAGAAGTTCTGATTAGATTGAGATGCAAGCTACCGATTTGTGCAATTAAGTTTGAGAGATGCTGAAATCTTACTGAACAAATCTAGCTTTATTCAGCATTAGATGGGACATAGTTGGAATTGTACATCAAGTCTCTAAAAGCAGTAGGATGAAAAGAAGAATTCAAGAGAAACCAATAAAGTGGAGGTAATAGAAAAGTAAAAATCTCTTTCAAGTCTAGTTCTGCACTTGATGACTTTATGGACAGGTCCAAACAGTTTTCTTGGCAAAGAATTAAAGAGCTTTGCCACTGCTTTTTCCCAGGATGGCATTTTTCCCCCAACTTCCCATCTATTCCACAGTCTTGGAATTCCTTGTAGTTTTCCATCCAAATATTTCTGCTATCTAAAGCTTCTAAATGAGGTCAATCAGATAATGTCACATCCTGAGAGAAATTTGAGGCATCTGAACGTAATGTTGAAGAGATTTGGCACACTTTTTGACAATTACAATGATGATTACTTCTCATCTTCCCAATAACCAGATCTGTCATGAAAGATTACCAAAGACATTGAAAACAGTTAAAGGAAACAGAGACCATAGGGAGAAACTAATAAAAAATAGTTTAAAAAGTCCCTTCCCAATACTGTACAAAACAGACATTTAAAAAAAACAAGTAACCTCATTCCAAAAATTTCTTTCAGAAAATAAATGTCTTAGGCAGATACTGAAAATACCATAAAATATGCTATTCTTGACTAGTGAAAGAACAAATGAAAAACCTTATTCAAATGATATATTGGTGTTGAGGGAATGGAAATTTTGCCAAGTGAAAGAGAGCAGTTGGCTGATGGAAAAGTTCCACAGTAAACTTGTAAAATTTCTACCCCTGATAAAAGCTTAACTTGTTTGCCTCCAAGCTATTATGAAAATATTAACATATTCCATAAATTAACAAATGAGAGAGGAATTATATATAATAAAGCAAAAATATAATATCAACAACAAACAATTTGAAGAAGGATCTTGTTGCTAGGATTATAAAAAATTTGAAATGTATTCAGAAGGGGTATATTAGAAAGCCTTAAACTATGGATACATCCCATCCTAATAGTACATTGTTTAGTCTTCTCTTCAAGTTTGAGACAGGGTGTGGCTATTTTAATGAGCTGCATTTGCTTTCATCTGTCTACTTATTAAAGTTGTTGTCTGTCATGCCACTGTCGGAATCTGATTCCGAGGGGGAGGCTGAGTAGCTGACAGGGACTGGGAGTATGGCTCCATTGACTGTGGAAGAAACTGGGGAAGGGCACAGTCCAGCTGGACAGAGCAGGGGAAAGGTAGAGCAAGGCAGAGGGAATTCAGAGGAAGATCCAGGCCTACTACCTCTTCATCCTAGGGCACGCAGGAACTGAGAAGGGAGCAAAGGAGTTGCTTGGCTTATGGGGGAGGAAAGGGCCCTGATTTCCTCCATTAGCTGCAGCTGGGAACACGGTGTTTAAAAAGGGAGTTTACACACAGCAACTTGTTGGGAGCAAATCGTGAGTTATCATTTATTGTTGAGGCTTATCTGTGTTCCTGGCGTCTTCCCAACTGTGTGTGTTTTGTTGTCCTTTGAAGTCTGCAATTCCTTATCCTGCCCTGTCCAGTTAATTGCTGCAGCATGGTTTGTGTGAATTTTAATTTACAGTTTATATGTACTTTGTTTTCGGACTAAATTTCGTCCACTTAAAAGATTATTCTTGGGAGAGTTTTTTCTCTAGCCAAAGGCAACTCGACATTGGGGGCAAAATTGGAGGTATTAAAGGGAGTTTTATTTATGTGACTGTGTTGCTTTTGTGCCATGCTCCGGGTCATCACAGTTGTATATTTTCAACCTTACAGAAACTTCAGGTGTTGTATTCATATGAAACACCTCTTTTAAATCATTGGAAGTATGCACAGATTTACCTGGTACCATGGAACCAAGTTGAATGATTTTTTCTGAGGCTGTGCTTTTTATTGATGGCAACTGATCTTAAAAACATGTGTATTGTCTAACACTTCTTTTTATTATTATTATTATTTTCTTGGCTCAGGATTGCAAACTTCTCCTTCAAAACATGCTGGCTATTCTGTCCGGATGGAGAATGCAGTTCCCATAGTCACTCAGGCTGCTGGGGCTCAGCCCCTTCAGATCCAACCAGGGCTCTTAGCACAGGTAAATAATTAATAATTTTGGATCAAGCAACAACTTTAAGGAACTATACAGAGTTGTCAATAAAGAAGAACGGTTCACGTGTGGAAGTTATTGTGGATTTTGAGAATGTGCATGATGTTACTTGACTTTTTCATCTTTTTATTTGTGGAGGGAAGAGCTTCCTGGGATTTTAAGATATTAGACAAACCCTCCACCCCATTTCTATTTTTCCTTAAGCTCCCAGTCCTGCATGACAACCGCTCTTGCAAATACATTTAATTTCCATACTTCTCTTCCATCAAGTAAGAATGCTCCAGTTACACATGGCTTTATCCAGTGGTGGGATTCAAATTTTTTAATAACCGGTTCTGTGGTCATGGCTTAGTTGGTGGTTGTGGTTTGGTGGGCATGGCCAACTCGATGTCACTCACATCAAGGGGTGCTTCTCCTCGCCTGGCCTTTCATGACAGTGGGGATGCTGCAATGGTTGTAAGTATGAAAAATAGTCATAAGTCACTTTTTTCAGTGCCATTGTAACTTTGAATGGTTACTAAATGAACTGTTGTAAACCAAGGATTATCTGTACAAAAATACAAAAAGCTTCTTTTCTTTTAAAAATCTGCCCTAAATACCAATTATTAGATTAAAAATACCTGCAAGCCAGAATTACAAACCAGGAATTAAAATAGTTAAAATGCAATGATAACTACAGCAGCCAACTCTTGCTCATAAACTGAAACACTTTAGCAGAGAGGTCATTTAAGCTGTCCACAAAGAGCACACCCAGGAGAAGCAATCCTTAAATCCATTTGCACTACTTAATGATACCAGCTGGTCTCACTCATCCCACAAGATATCCTAAGGAAATCATCCAGATTTGAGGAAAGGTCACATGCCCCCCACAGAGGCAGTATAAAAATCAATACCAAGCTTGCATCCTGCCTCTTGGAAGTACCCCCCAAAGGGACAGTGCCAGATACCACTAAAGCAGTGAAAGCAGTGCCAGATAGAAAAAGAAACTATGAGGCAGGAAAAAATTCAAACACAATACAAATAATTAAATCACAACAGAAGCTGTTGCTTGTTAAACTAATTACCAGAACAAATAGACACAGCAACTACCCAGATTTCTCAAACTAGTTTCTTTTCAGGAACACGGATTAATCTTTTTCCTTCCAAACAAAGCTGAATAGGGAAAATTATGCCATCAATAAATACAGAATTAAAGATCACCAAACACAGAATTAAACTTTACCAAAATCCAGTTTTAGACCAAAACTCAGAAAGGGTATGTAAACTCATTTTGAATGTCAATCTTTCTAGCTAGTCAAGAAGAAGTATTCCCAAGGGAGTATTTCCTCCTAACAGCAGTGTAAAAAGCTTAAAACAACCCTTCCCCTTTAAGAAAGTATCAAGAAAAAAAAAAACCTCCTTCGAAAACAGTAAGTCTAGGCATACTGCCAAGAATGTAATAAGGGTGGAAAAAAGCAAAAGGAGTTTTCTTCTAACTACAGGTTCTCCAAACTGCTTAGAAAGTTAACAAGGGGTTCTGTAGAACCAGTCAGAATCGGTAGAATCCCACCCCTGGCTTTATCAAACTAGCAAGAACAAAATTGGGTTAGATGATCTATGGAGCTGACTATTTCTGGTAGAAGCCTAGACTAGCAACTGTTATTTCGTAGAACAGTTCTCTCAGAATTTGATTAGTAAGCTTTATCAAGAAGTTTAAAATAACAATACCAGAATTATGGCCATCAGACTACTTTCAAGTGAGAAATGTTCTGCAAATTAGGGCAGAAAATTTTGGTTGTTTTTTTTTTTTTAACCTCGTGCTTTTTTTGGTGTAAAGGAGGAATTTTCTCTCTTTAATGAACAGGATTGTCAAGTTCAAGGCCCAAACTCAAGGGGCTGAATCCAGCTCATGGGGTGCTTAGATCTGGTGCACAGGGCCACCCTGGAAACAGTGAAGGACTGGCCCATAGTGCCTCTGCCAGTGAAAACGGAACTTGGGAGAGTTGCGGGAGGCTCTCCTGAACTCCATTTTTTTTAGCAAAGGGTTACAGGAGGCCATCTCAGCCAAAAACAGAGCTCGGGAGCCCGTTTTCTCTGGAGGAGCATTTGGGCCACCACAGGTGTCCCCAATACGAGTGACACTGATCTGGCCATGCCATCCTGGCCATGTCCACCCCGGCCCCCTGAAGACACAACCCTGATGCAACCCTCAATTAAATCAAGTTTGACACCCCTGTTAATGAACATGAGGCAGTCTGCATCAATTGATTCTTTTGAAAATAGACATTAGACTTCTTATCCATCTGATAATCAGCTCTCAAAATTTCCCAGAAAGTTCAGCCACACCCAAAATACCATGCTTGCAAGCAGATCCTTTGGGATGCTGGTTATCACATTTATCTGCCTTTTATTTCAAATAAAATTATTTTGCAGCAGTGCACAAAAGTGAATGGGGGTTTATGTCAGGATGATCCAGTGTTCTTGGATACCAGAGGATTTTCAAATACTGCAAATCACTGCCTTGCCTGGAACTCCTTCCAGCTTCAGTTAGTTGTTTTTCTTTTTGTGCTTCCAGGCTCCCCTATCTTGGAAGTCAAACATAAAACATGTGTTTTTTTCTTTTCGTTCGACTTAATATGATCTTCTGTCCTCATGAAGGGTCATTGTTAAAGGATGCTTGACTGACATGCATGGAGTCCATCTCTGTGAAAACTTGCCATCCTCCTCCAAGAAGTATATCTGAAGTAGAACTGTCACATTTATAAATCAAATTGAAATATTCCATGAAAAAGGGGAGAAAATAAGTTTTATAAACATCAACATGTAAAATATTTGGACAGAAGTACCTTGTAAAATTAGATTAATTGCCTGACTCTGTGCATGGGTAATCACACAAATTATACCCAAAACATTTGACAGGCTTCTGAATTGGCTGCATTACAGTTGGCAATTACAGCAGACAGACTAAAAATACTGAGCTGGTGCAAAGACTTAATCACGAACACTTAATCAGATAAAGCAGCAGGGGAGATTGTTCAGGTAGTAATTATAGCATCTGAATCAGGAGTGTGCAACGTCTTTAGGGGTCAGAAGTCACATTTGGGCTTTGAGTGATATATTAGGGGCTGCACTCCAAGAATTAAATGAGGTCAGAACTTTCAGACTCTGGTGTTCTCTCAAGCACCTTTCCCAAAAATTTCCAAAATGCTACCCAGCCCCAATGCTATCCTTTTCAGTCAGTTAGTCATAACTTAAATAGGAATAATTGCAAAACCAAAAAAAAAAAGAAGAAGAAGAAGAAGAAAGCTTTGATTCCTCACCATGCCACTCAAACTAAGCCCAGCCCTTCTTGAAGTCTGCCATAATCATCACCTATAGTCTTAGGACTGGGTTGAGCTCCAAGAACCCTCAACAGAAATCTGACAAATTCTATTTTTAATGTGGCAAAACAGGTCTATGGAGATTCTCAGTCATCCAGGTCATGATTGTCCCAAAGGTGCTTTTTCAGGAAGCAACTGGACTTTGAAGAATTTCACTTCTCATCCAAGAAGCTTCTTCAGCTCTGATAGGATAGTGGGAAACAGCAGGATTTATATTCCTTGCAGACAGATGGTCATTTGCATTCTTTTAGAAAGTCATTGAGGCCACTTGGATGTTTATCTGTTTCCTCAAGGCCGCCTGAGTAGTGCAAATGTGTGTGGAGCCTTCTTGGCTGCAGGATGTTTTTTTACCCTGTGTCCCTTCCCTGTTGAAAATAGACACAGGCTGTTGGGGGATGAGTCTGTGTTGTCTGCATCTCAAATCGAAGCACAAATGGTTCCTGTAGTCTGCAATTTTTCTGGAAATCCGTTCATATCCCAACATCATTCAAAGGGTGTTCATCCCAAAGTGCATAGCTAAATGTCTATGTCTCAGTCATCCAGGTCATGGTGTCTCAAAGGGGACACCAGGAGGCAATTGGACTTTCTTGTTTTTCTTTGAAGACATTTTGCTTCTCATCCAAGAAGCTTCTTCAGGTCTGACTGGAGGGTGGGGGAATGGAAGGCATCCTGCAGCCAAGAAGACTCCACACACATTTGCACTACTCAGATGACCTTGAGGACATAGATAAATCTCCAAGTGACCTCAACCACTCTTGAAAAGAATGCAAATGACCAGCTGTCTGCAAGGAATATAAATCCTGCCATTCCCCATCATCCAGCCAGAGCTGAAAAACCTTCTTAGATGAGAAGTGAAGCATCTTCAAAGAAAAACAAGAAAGTCCAGCTGCCTCCTGAAAAAGCATCTTTGTGGTAGAAGAGGAACTTAACTAAAGACATGATTGCAAATGAATCATATATGAATATAAATGAAATCAAATGTATGTTATCTCTCGGGCCCGCTGTGTTTTTTCTGTCACACACACACACAAAGGGCAAGTATGGCTGCCTGCTAAGAAAAGTTGCATCTCTATGCATTGTTCTTCCTTCTTTCAGTGTGCAGTGGCTCTGGATTCCTGTTGAAACAGCTCTGGTTTGCACAGGGACCCTCATTCATGTCCTCATTATCCTGTGACTTGAATTTTCCCAATTATTTTTGTTCATTTAAAATCTAGGTCTTGAGTTACTTTCTTCTGAGTCCACATTTTCAATCTGTACTCAGAAGAGATTAAATGGCCCAGTCATGGCGTGTAGGAGGAATCCTAATATGACCTGTCTATATAATCTTACCTACTTCCAACAGTGAGTCATTTGAGCAAGGTGACATTTGCAACTGTCTTAAATGACGCCATCAGTACTTACACCTCTGTTAGGTGACAACATCTACAGAACGAATGATGCTAGCACAGCAGTGAAGCTGTTCAGCCCTCAGAATTGTTAAGTACTTGGACATGGGTTGGAGTAAATGGAGACAGCCTTTGAATGTGAACTTTCAGCTCTTTATTGCATAGTGACTTCTCCCAACAATAACAGTGAACTCTGCCTTATATAGGCAACACTTGTGAGAATTGTCCAATAGCAAGCTATGAACGCTAGCTCTTTAAACCAATAATAATCCTCTGTTAAGGGCCAATCGGATTCCTCAGAACTAACCAATCCGATCTGGCTGCCTAACAGCCAATCAGAAGTGCAGGGCCAGAACCCTGCACTTTACCTCAAGCTCATACTTTATTAACTACGGTAAATACACAACACCCCTCCCCTCTGGCTTCTTAAATTACGGTGTAGTTAAAAAGTCCTTTAAATAGGACGGTTGTCTTTTGAGTCTTTCGGATTTTCGTTGGACTGGTTGATTGCAATCCTGTTGAGGTAGATTGTTGTTTGGCAGTGGCTCTGCTTCTTGCTCAGGTGCAATTTCTTGCGGTGCAAACAATTCTCCTTCCTGCTCCATTTCCTGAGTCTCACTTGATTCGTCGCTCCCTTCGAGCAGGTTCCCTGGAACGTCATCTTCTTCTGTACCTCCCCCCCCCTCGGTTTGGTCATGGGGGAGTTGTTGACTGGCCGTTGTGAGTCGTGACCGTAATTGGTCGATATGCCGTTTCCACAGTCTATTGTCACAGCATTTCACTACGTAGGATTTGGGGCCGGTCACTCGCACTACCGTTGCCTCTATCCATAACGGATCGCCTGATAAGTTTCGTGCATAAACGCGGTCTACCTGGAAAGTGCGATAGCGGCCACTGGATCCTATTGGCTTTTCCGGTTCGTAAGCAGGGTGCAACCGGTCGAGGTGGGAACGGAGTCTTCGTCCCATCAGTAGTTCCGTGGGAGTTCTGCCGGTGACGCTATGTGGAGTTATGTGTTGCAAAAAGAGAATTTGGTTGACTTTGTCATCGATATTGTCATAGTCCATTTTTTGCAAAGTCTTTTTAACAAATTGGACCATGCGTTCCGCTCGTCCATTGGTCGCAGGGTGCGCAGGCGAGGTGAGCGCATGGCGGATGCTGCGGTCAGCGAGGTACTGCTCGAACATTAGTGTCGTAAACTGTGGCCCGTTATCAGACACCAGGATGTCAGGCAATCCATGGGTTGCAAAGAGTTTATTTAGGATTTTAATCACTGCCTTGGAAGTTGTGGCCGTCATACGATGAATTTCTAACCAATTGGAGTATGCGTCGACTGTCAGCAGGAAGGTATATCCTTTGGTCAGCCCCGCGAAATCCAGGTGGATTCTGGACCAGGGTCCACGTGGCGTCTCCCATTCAGTAGGCATGGCTTTTGGTGGGGCGTTGCTGGCTTGTTGGCACTTGGTACACGCTTTGACCCACTGCTCAATTTGCCGGTCCATGCCCGGCCAACATGCGTAGCTTTATGCAAGCGCTTTCATCCGCACAATGCCGGGGTGGCCCTCGTGCAGAATTTGTAGCAGCATCTTCTGGAGTCGTTCTGGGACAACGACTCTATCGCCCCAGATGACACAGCCTTTTTGGGAAAAAAGTTCAGTCTGTCTTGCTTTAAACGGCACGAAGTCATCTGGGACTTGGTCCAATAGCCATCCACGTTCTACCCAGCCTAGGACTCGAGCTAGGGTGTGGTCTCGTTTGGTTTCTCTCATGATGTCTCGGGCAGTCATAGGTGGCGAGTTGAGTGGTTCGATCTGCAACGTGGTTGCCGTTGGTGCCGGATCATCGAGAGTCTCTGGAAGCGTTGCTCGGCTTAATGCGTCGGCGTGGGGAATGGCTTTCCCCGGGTGATATTGCAGGCGATAATTATAAGCAGCTAGGAATTCTGACCATCGGATCATTCTAGGGGATAATATGTAGGGGGTTGGCTTGTCCCCGGCGATTATCCCTAGCAACGGTTTGTGGTCAGTTATAATGGTAAATGTCCTTCCATACACATATTCATGAAATTTCTTTACAGCTGAAATGATTGCGAGAGCTTCTTTATCAATTTGTCCATAGTTCCGCTCTGCTTGTGAAAGAGTCTTCGAAAAGTATGCAACAGAGGCTTCATTCCCATTAGGCAGTACATGACTCAAAATGGCGCCCACCCCAAAGGGCGAGGCATCGCAGGTTATAACTAATGGTAAAGTCTCTTTATACTGCATAAGTACAGAGTCAGATGTGAGCAATTTTTTAACATTCCAGAACGCTTGTTCTTCCCGGTAACCCCATACCCACAATGCTTTTTTATCTAATAACCGGTGTAACAGTTCAGCAACAGTCGCCTTGTGCGGTAAAAATACATTATAGAAATTAATGAGGCCTAAGAATGCCTGGAGATCAGCCTTGTTACGTGGCCTGCGAGCATTTTTTATTGCCTTTAATTTACTTTCGTTGGGTGAATGCCCTGGCTATCAATCCGATACCCTAGAAACTCAACACTGTCAGTATATAAGTGACATTTATTTTTTTTCACCTTTAGTCCTGCCTCTTGGAATTTTTTTAAGAACACATTTCAAACGATCCTGCAAGATTTTTTTGGTAGGGGCTGCAATTAATACGTCATCAAAATACGGAACCACGCCCTTGATTCCCTGTAACAACCTTTCCATGAGGCTTTGGAATATCCCCGGGGCTACACTAACCCCAAATTGCAATCAAGTACATTTAAAAGCACCTCTGTGCATTACAATTGTTTGGGCTTGGGCCATCTTTTCATCCACTGGTAGTTGTTGATAAGCTTGAGCTAAATCTAATTTAGCGAAAACCTTTCCACCCCCCAAAGAATGGAGGAGGTGCTGCACCACCGGAACTGGATATGCATTCTGCGTGGTTTAAAGTGGCCTGGTAGTCCCCACAAATTCGGATTGACCCGTCTGGCTTAATGGATGTTACAATAGGGGTTTCCCATGGAGAGTGATCGATGGGCTTCAACACCCCTTGAGCAATTAGCTTGTCGAGTTGTTCGTCGATCTTAGCTTTAAGAGCGAATGGAACTCGATGGGGCTTCAAGCGAATTGGGACTATTTTTGGATCTAGACTAAATGAGATTGGGGTCCCTTTATACTCGCCTAAACGGTCCGCGAAGATGTCGCTGAACTCAGAAATAAGGTCTTCCTCCCACTCACAACTACCGACTCGGTTCACGCCAGCCACTTCGATGCCGAGTAGCGCGAACCATTGGAGGCCTAATAGACTAGGCCTATCTCTATCGATGATCGTTAGAGGTAAGTACGCTGTATGCTTTTTGAAGGAGACTCTGACTCGGCAGGACCCGACCACGGGGATTCGATTTCCTTGGTAGTCCTTGAGGATGAGGCATTGAAATTGGAGGTCTTGGCATTGGATTGTGGGGATAAGTTGCTTGAGTGTCTTCCAAGACACCATCGAGAGGGACGATCCCAAGTTGACCTCCATGTGGCAAGGCTGGTTCTCGATGGCTACCGTGACTCGGATTTTCTTAGTGTCCAAAACTGAGGCGTGACCGATAGTGATAGTATGGTGAGCCTCTTCTTTTTGCAAAGCTCGATTTCTGTAAGAGTGGTTGACTGGTTCTCACCTTACAGGACGGTTTCCTGTCGATTGGCAATAGTTGGCCCCTTTTGAGGCCTGGCTGGGTCCTGGCAAGCTGCGGCAGACCCGGCTGATGTGGCCTCGTTTCCCGCACTCATGGCAGAGTACGTTGCGGAATTTGCATTCGGCCCTGGCATGGTTTGCTCCACATTCAGCGCAAGGGCGTAAGGACTTAGGGCGAGGGTCCTGGTCGGACCGCAGTCGATGGACCCCTTCTTCGTCACTGTCTGACGACGAAGAGAGGTCCTCGTGGTGCATTGTTGCAAGCTGCCCTTCTGAGTTAGGTAAGATTTCGCCGGTCGGTTGTGTTGCCGGAGTGCGGCTTTGCTGTAATTGTGCAGCTGACTTTTTGGTCGCCTCAGCAGCGGTGGCTTCGGCGATGGCGTCAGCAAGGCTGATGTCGCCTTTCGCCATCAGCTTGCTTTGCACGCCTAGTGCATCTAATCCCAGAATTACTCGATCTCTTAGTGCTTCTTCTAAATCGGCGAACCCACAGAGGCCCCCTAAATTCCGGAGGTCCTCCACGAAATCGGCCACGCTCTCTCCTTTTCGCTGGTTTCTCTGATAAAACTCGTGGCGTCTCACGAGTGTAGGCACGGTTGGCGCGTAATGGTCTCTCAGGATGGGTTCGAGGTCGTCCCAGCTCATGGCTTTCACTTCTCGAGGTTTGGCGAGTGCTTTAGCCATTTTAAATACAGCTGGGCCGCAGTGCGTCAGGAACAGTGCCCGCTTTTTTGCTGGTGTGGCGTCCTTCAAATTATTCGTCTCAAGAAACATTTGGAAGCGATCCATGTAGGATTCTCAATCCTCTTGGTTTGGATCAAATGGAGCGGGTGGTACGATGCCGCTGGACATGGTTCCATTGTTGGCGTTGTCTTTCACGTGCTCGGTATTGCTTCCTGGCTTCTTAGGTTCAGACGTTTCCAAATCCCATCCTCATCACCAGTGTTAAGTACTTGGACATGGGTTGGAGTAAATGGAGACAGCCTTTGAATGTGAACTTTCAGCTCTTTATTGCATAGTGACTTCTCCCAACAATAACAGTGAACTCTGCCTTATATAGGCAACCCTTGTGAGAATTGTCCAATAGCGAGCTATGAATGCTAGCACTTTAAGCCAATAATAATCCTCTGTTAAGGGCCAATCGGATTCCTCAGAACTAACCAATCCGATCTGGCCGCCTAACAGCCAATCAGAAGTGCAGGGCCAGAACCCTGCACTTTACCTCAAGCTCATACTTTATTAACTATGGTACATACACAACAAGAATGAAGACTCAAATACTGTAACACCGCCAAGTGTTAATTTAGAATTTACCAAAAAAGGAGAAAGCTCAGGACCTTTCACTGGTTTGCTTGGGTCTAATATTTTGCATTTCTAGTTGGCCAAGAATGTTAATTCTTTCTTAATACCTGACACCATACTACTTCCCAAAGATATATCATTTTTCTAAAAAAAACAAAACCCGAAAACACTGATATTTGATTGTATATTTGTTCCTTGGATGGAAGGCATAAAGATGGAATGATATCTCAGTGTAGACTTGTAACTAAATTCCATTATAGAGCAAAACTAACCTTGAACTTAGTAGAATTTACTTTGAATAAATATTACACGCATGAATACCTACAGAAATGTACTTTGAAGAATGGATGCAACCTAATCTAACTCAATTTAGAGACAGGCCTACTAAATTCAGTGAATGTATTTGTAAATAAACATTATGTACCATTCAGTGCTCAGTATATACCTACCTTAGAATAAGATCCATTGAACAGAGGTTATTAAGATCATTGCTTAATGTTAGTGAAGTTGCCTTCATGCTTAGTTTGAGATAAGAATGATCTAAAGTTAGATTATTTTAATCTCGAGAATATATTTTCATAGTTTATCCCTGTTCCTGACTCCTGCTGCTAAATTAGCTATGCTGTTGTTAGAATTTTTTGGCTGTTTTGTGCTAATCTGTTCCATGTTGTAGAACAACAATTTTCATCTGAAAACTGCATTACATTGGGAGTATTCTTTAGAAGGCTTGCATACCAGTGGTGGATAGCACTGTCCTTTCTTTATTTTTTTTTATCATTCTCTTCTTTCTGAAATTCTCATTTAAAAAAAAAAAAATCTTTTCTTTCCATTTTCCTTCCATTACTGTTGGCAGAAACCTAAAATTGTGGAGAATTTTGGATAATAGTTGGGAATACTATCTATGGGTTGCTTGCAGTGATCATTTGCAGTGAGTGCAGCAAGGCTCAGCACTTTGCTGCCAGCTAATGGATGACTGATTTTTGCAGCTCAGGTATAATATTCCTATCATAAGTCAACATCTGCATGTCACCTTCTTCCTGCATTATCCTCCTCTATTCCTTATTTTGATATTTATTAAAATTATTTGCCACCCGTCTCGCCCCAAGTCAACTCTTTATTCAGTATTGTGTAAAGGGTTCTTTAAAAACTGATCATCAATAAAGTTTTTTTAGCACAGAACACAATGGATTATAATAGTGAAAGGTATTTTTTGTTCCCATCTATAGCAAGCCTGGCCTAGCGGCACCCAGCAAATATTGCTTCCTCCAGCTTGGCAGCAATTGACCGGGGTAGCTACTCACACCTCAGTCCAGCATGCTACTGTAATCCCAGAGACCATGGCAGGGACTCAACCACTGGCAGACTGGAGGTAAACAGAAAAGAAACCTTGTTCTGTGAGATACTGTTTGCAGGAGCTAAACATTGTTCAAAGTTGAAGGTTATGGCTATCTCCTCATCATCATGGTCCATGATTTGTCCTATAATTATTGGATATTCTGTTGTTCAGATTTCTCCATGAGTGGTAGATTATCAAATGTCACTCTTGCTGTCTTTTCCTCAGACCTATCATCCTATGTGCATCCCTGATCCTGAGGGTCTTTCTATAATGACCTGAAGTTAAAGTAGTTTTCACACCAGCCCTTTTCCTGTGAACACATCATCCTTCATTCTTTCAGAAACAACTGATACCAAACAGTTCAGTAAGCAGCAGTGAACATATTTAGCCTTACAAGAAATGGATGGTTGTGATAGTTTATAATAAAAATCAGTTGCCTTAATGAGTTGAGCCTACAAAGACTCAACCCTTTAAATAAGATACAAGAGCTCTTAAATGCAACATAGAATTTAGCATGCTAACTATCTCTACCTAAAATAATAAGGCACCAATGTGGAATATCTTGATAACAGTGTCCAGATATCAGAAAGAGATCAGTGATGTTAGAAATGACAAGACAGCAATAAAGATGAAATCAATATAGTGGATATCCTGCTTCAGTACATACTAGGATTGGAGAAAGAACTCTTAAGAATTCACTTGAAAACATCTTTAAAAGTCTGGATGTGACATTGGGAAAAGTTATTGCACTAAATATTATTTCAAATGCAGAAGGATTTCGTGGGTGTGGGAAGATGGAAAGAAGTTAAAGTTATTTCTAAAATGTTTCTTAGATACATGGTATTGCCATTGATTTCTGAATTTTTGAAATATGCAAATTTCCTTTCTCTTCTTGCAGAAATACACATGCTCACGGTAGCCATTACAATCCCATCATACAACAACCTGCACTTTTAACAAGTCATGTCACCCTTCCAGCAGCCCAGCCTTTAAATGTGGGCGTAGCTCATGTCATGAGGCAACAACCAACCAGCACCACCTCCTCAAGGAAGAGTAAACAGCACCAATCATCAGCAAGGTATGGGTGTGGGACGATGATCCATGTGGGAGAGAGACAAGCAAGCTTTTGTCTGTTCTTCATACAGTCTGTTGATTAAAAAGAGAGGAGAGATACAGTATGGAGATATTAACCTCAGTCATTTCATTCATTTTCTTTTCACTGAGCAAAGGATTTTGGAAACTGGGGGGGGGGGGAAACCTTTAGATAATCAGAATATGCTAAAAATTTTGAATGAATTCAAAATATCCTGTTTTGACTGTGGAGCAGCTGTTTTAATTTTGAAATGGGCTGTTTCAAAACACTTGGCAAGTGTTTTGAACTCAAAATAACTCTGTTTCAAGTGGGGAATGCTCTTATTTGAGCTCAAAACACCTCCCAAATATTCAGAACAGTCCATTTTGTATTTGGAATGGACAGTTTTAAATTTCAAATGCTTCAGTACAAAACATGTTACACATTCCTTTCATGAGCGATGTTTCCAGGTAGATGTGGCACTGTTGAATTCCTGCATGTACCTTTTTAAATATGCACAACTCAAATTTGCTCAGGTCAGGCATTATTGTCAGAATGCATAGCACATGAATGCTCGCAATTATCTCCCCTCATTGCCAGTTGATAACGTACAAGAGAAAAAGCTTGCCTGTGCATACTGTATAGGCTTTTTTCTTGCAGGCACTCACACTGAATATCTAATGTCCATGAACCCAATGGCGTTTGAATGGCATTGGTACTGGGGTGAGCCTTAATTCAACTGATGAGCAGTAACAATACCTGACTGGGTCTAATACCAATGAAGTAATCTTATCATCTTACATTTTGAGATGCACACTGTAAAGTGTGAATAGTGGAAACAAGTCCAGAAGTCAGGATTAAATAATTCACTAGCTGATCTGAGTTTGCTCTAGATCACAGGTGTCAAATTCACTGGGTCACGTAACATTTCACGATACTTCCCCATTCGCGGAGCTGGTATGGGCATGGCCTCATGTGACACATTCAGCCCGCAGGCCACCAGTTTGATACCCCTGCCCTAGATAATTGGAAAACATTTTAATATACTAAGTTTCTAAGTATCAGTAGTCTATTATTTATTTCCCCATCAATCAGGATGAAGTTCATGGGGAGGAAGAGAGGATAGCTCCTACCCTTGCAGCTTCCCCTGTGTGCACCTACACATTAGCCAGAGAAATGATGCTGAAGAAGAGGACTTTCAAGATGTGGGCAAATCAGAGGCAAAAGCTTGGTGATACGTTCTTTGCCTATCTGTGATACCTACCATCATTCTTGATATAGTTTGAGGCATGGGTTAAATGAATGGAGACAGTCTTGGTTGGTGAACTTTCAGCTCTTTATTACATAGGGACTTAAAACTTTAATAACAACAACTCTGCCTTATATAGGCAACCTTAATGCGAATCAACCAATAGGGAGCTGTAAGACGCTAGCTCCAGAACCAATAAGAGTCCTTCGTTAAGGGCCAATTGGATTCTCTGAGCCCGACCAATCCGATCGAGCCGCTTAACAACCAATCAGAAGTGCAGGGCCAGAACCCTGCACTTTACCCCAAGCTCGCTTTTATTTTAACTATTTACATACATAACAATTCTGGTCAGGGATATTGCTGATTGCAGAATGGATGTTTTAGGAGAAGTCTTCATTCACTGTTTTTCTGGCTCGATTTCCTTTCCAAGTAAGATTTTAGCCCATAATATAGGTGACATCAGCCTATGAGCAAAGTATCAGATCACATATGAAACCCTCCATTGATATTATAGCATTCTTTCCAACTGGGTGTAGCAGCACTTTGTCAGGGCAAACACTCAAAACATTTGCGGACTGTGCCTCTTGAGACTGGAATCTAATCAATGTGTCTGTCAAAACATTTCTTTTAACAAATCCTACAATCCTCTCAGTAATAGGAGAAAACATTGAAATAGATCCACATTTTATAAAATGGGGACGCATCCTTAGTTGTTTGCTTCTGGCTGAGGCCAGAGAACCTATAATGAATTTGTAACAGTCTCTGTTTAAAACCCATCTGTTTATAAATAACCCTGCTTTCCAGCCTTCTTTCCCCATGTGAAAGGAAGGATAGAGACCGCAGAAGCCTGGTCAACCATTAAAACAGGGAACAGATTCTCCTAGCACATCCTGGCCTGCTAAACTTCTCCCCCTCTCTCCACCACATGCACATGATATTTACTCTGGGAGGTGGGAGATAGGAAGAGGCCCTTGCAGAGTGCGCTGTTCTGTAGCTTGAAATCTGCTTCGCATGATAATACAGTATACAAATGAGTGATGCACTTCTCCGGGAGAAAAGAGTGCTCTGTGTCTGTCATTGGTATTCAGCCGGCACCATGAATGCTACTGTTCAATCATTTGTTATGCAAAGGACTCATTGCAGGGTATATGTCCATAATTCCCTTCCCTTTGATAACATTCCAGCTTGCTCTTTGTTTGGCCAATCTGAGCACTCCGACAAAGGCTGGCTGGAGAATACTTTTGCCAGAAGTAAAACTTAGCTTGCTTTTGATTATTATAGCAAATCACATTGGAACATCAAACACCACCACCACCACCCAAAAAAAGAAAGAAAGCGATTGTAAAAGTTGGTTGGCTTTTTGGAGAGTAAGTAGTGGGTTCAAGAGGAATTTAGTGCCTTCCCAAATTCTGACCGGCTTTTGGATGTGATCCATACAGAGCTGCATTTTAAGTGTTCCAAAGGCTTCTGTTCCTAAACAAAATGGCAGCATAAATGGAAGAATTAGAAATATGTAGGATGCAGATCTGCAAGACAAAAAGCTTTTGCTTTTGGTGTGAGTTCCCTCACTGAACCCGTATGAAGTCCTACTCCTTTTTTCTGGGCTAGGAAAATACATGTTTCAATTAAGGAATCAGTAACCTTGCATGCTGCCATTAAAAAACTTTTTTTTATAGCAAACATTTTTCTTTGATGGGTACAGATGTTTGGAAGATGCCTTTTAATTTCTTGAAAGGGCTCAGTAGAGGGATAATGCAGTTTTTTTCTATTTTGCTCTAGAATGGCATTATCCTGGTTTACTAAATTAAACTACCAACTTTGATGTAGTACATTGCATGACTCCAACCAATTTTGGCTTAGTCAGTAAAACCATGATTTGAATGACTAAATCCAGACAGTGTCAAGGATATTAATGAGTTTTCATGACATCTCACAGTTGTCAGTGTTTAGTAACTGTCAGCAGCAGTTCATCTGGAGCTCAGCCTTGGTAACGCTGAGTGACTGGCTCACACAATGTTTTATGGAATAGTTTGTTTAGCGAGTCACAGTTGGCTGGGTTTTCCTATTGCAGGAAGAAATTATACATTTCAGTTTATAAGCCACAATACACTAAATCAAAACCGTTCCCCTTAATTCAAATGTTAGCCTGAGCTCCCTGGAAGAAAAGCAGAATATTGAAACAAATATGTAAAGAATTGAGGAAACGAACAGCCCATTCTTACCATCTCAGAAATATTTGTCCTTTTATCTTCCACACTGCACTGTTTTCCTTCAGCCCAAACAGTACTATTCTTCTATAAGCATAGGTTATTGCATTGAAAGGCTTTGTGGTTAAATAATTATTGTTGAATTTAAAAGAGTTAGATGTGTCCTGCTGGACAGGGGTTGTGCAGCACAAAGCAAATTTACACGTAAAGAACAAAATCAGGAAGATAAGGAAGCTCCACTAGAACACAATGAAATAGTAGCCAGTATTTTTGTCATTCTGTGTCTCTCCTATACAGGTCGTCCTTGACTTACAACAGTTCATTTAGTAACCATTCAAAGTTACAGCAGCACTGAAAAAAGTGATTTATGACCCTTTTTCACACTTGTGGCTGTTGCAGCATCTCCCTTGGTCACGTGATCAAAATTCAAGCGCTTGGCAACTGACTCATATTTATGATGGTTGCAGTGCACTGGGGTCCTGTGATCCCCTTTTGCGACCTTCTGACAAGGAAAGTCAATGGAGAATCCAGATTCGCTTAACAACAATATTACTCACAACAACTGCAATGATTCACTTAACAACCGTGGCAAGAAAGGTCGTAAAATGGGAGCAAAACTCACTTAACAAATGTTTCATTTGGAAACATACATTTTGGCTTCAGTTGTGATCATAAGTTGAGGACCACCTGTGTTCTAATTCTCCCTTTCTTTCCCCATTCTCCACAACAGCAACAGGTAACATTTTTCTATGAAGGGATCGAGATCCACAAGAAGTCATATTGAAACAAAGAAAATCTTGTTTTTTGCGTGCATTTAATATTTCTCCCCCCCTCCTGTCACTGTTTTCAGGAATATGTCCAACTTTGAAGTATCCTCTTCTCAAACGATCAGCTCTCCACAGCGGTCTAAGCGAGTAAAGGAGAACACCCCTCCTCGTTGTGCAGTGGTACACAACAGCCCAGCCTTCAGCACCTCTGTCACATGTGGGTGGGGAGATGGACCTTCTAGTACTACAAGGGAACGACAGAGACAAACAATAGTCATCCCTGACACCCCCAGTCCCACAGTCAGTGTTATCACAATCAGTAGTGACACCGATGAAGAAGAGGAACAGAAGCATGCACCTACAAGGTAAACTGATAAGCATATTTGTTGCTCAGCAGAAATATGTAGGTATGCACTGCTTTAGAGTTATTTATCACTGAACCACTGGCTAATCTTTGTCATGCAGTTGAGCCAATCCATTGATTTTAGTTAACATAGCTTCTCTTTTGATTAGCAATAGCATTTAGCATTTAGATTTATATTCTGATTCCCAGTGCTTTACAGCCCTCTCTAAGCAGTTTACACAGTCAACCTATTGCCCCAACAACCTGGGTCCTCGTTTTACTGACCTCATTTGGGAACTACAATCTTGTTTCTCCTAGGTTGATCAATCCAATCTACGCATGCTAGATAAGCGATTGTATTTCATGCAGAGAGGCAACCCAGTAGACTATATGGCATTGGAAAATTATTCCCTGATTATTAGAGATTGGTATACAAATTCCACTTTAGAGGAGGTAATTTGGCATTGATAAATTTCCTGGACAATTTCTGAACTTTTGGAAAATGAACCCAGATCTTTAAAAAAACTAAACCAGGTCCTTAATCTGATTTGTGATAAAGACAAACATGCCAAAGTTAAGAAAAAGATGGCATTTAAATTTAAAAGATTAATTTCAGATTTTATAATGATGATTTGGATATTGCCACAATTGTGTTAACACTTTTAATTAAAAAAGAAAGAAATGTCCTGAAGTCATACTTGGTTTCTGGTAATTACATGGATATAACCATGCAGTTTTCTCCTCCTCCTCCTCTTCCTCCTCCTCCTCCTCCAGCTCCTTTTTTGCAACATCCCAATCTAGACTAAAACCCTAATATTCCCCATAGAACTCTTAGAAAAATTAAACAGCATTAAGGACTCTTGTCCTTAATGCTGTTTAGTTTTTCTAAGCCCAAACAAGTTCAAAACTAAGATTTAAATCAGGCAATATGTAAAAATCAGGTTTAATTCAGGCAACATGTAAAAAATATCTCGTGGTTGATATAACATATAGACATACACATACATAGTTATTCTTAATAACTTTAAGCTTTTAAATATTTCTGAAATGCAAGCCCCCAAGGCAGAAAATAATATACAATAGAAAAATGGAAGTAAAATATTAGAATAAGCTTTTGACTTCAACATACAGCAATCCATCTATATATTAAAATAGTATATTAAAAATAGAGATATAGCGATAAGCATTCTTATATAAAATTCATCCATTATTTATGGCAGCATTCCTAATTCAACATTTCTTAGAAAATAAATCCCACTAAATTTAGTAGGTCCTACCTTCATATAGACAGGTTAGAATAAACTCCAGAGAAACTGCCAATAATAATATGAGTACAGGTGAAATACTTAGAAAAGTCACTTTTTCTTCATTAACAGTGCTATCTTATTCATGTTTATATACCATATTATTTATATCTAATGGAGATAAAGTGTACAAAGCAATCAATCATGCATACATACTAAAGTAAGTTGATGGAGCTGAGAATTTGTTCCTGAATAAGTAGGCACAGGAACAAGTTAATTATGCTTTAATCCATCATTTTACCTATACATTTTAATCAATAAACATTTTATAGATAATCAATTCTCATGATTTGGAAAACAGTAGGGAAAGAAGTCTTCATGTAATAAAGACAGCCTTATGTTCTAGTCTAACATAGTAAAAGTGTGCCACCTAATGGAGAAAATTCTTGAATGTATTGTACAACTGAAGAATATTTTTTATTTTGAGTGGGCATAATTCAGAGTTCACTTGTTGATCAATAAGTTGATGATCAAATTCCAGGTATGTGTTTTATAAATACAAATTCTTTATTAAGATTAGGTTTCTGGGATTGTGTCCCGAGGCATTCAAAGCAAATCACAACAATATCAAAATGCTGATATGTATGATATGTTTATAACACAAAGGCCACCATTCCATCCTAGTGCCCAATGTCTGATGCAGGGACACATTAAGTGGGACATTGTGTGATGATGATATAATTCTGCCATCATTTGCTCCATATAGTATTATAGTTTTCCCTTAGTAGCATAATATTGTGGAAATATGGCTGCTCAGAAAGGCCTTTAAGAATGAATGAGACCACACTATCTCAAAATGCTGGTGTGTCAGAATCAGGGAATGTAATTGTATTAATTGATTTTGATTTTTATTCTTCTATTTATACTGTAAGGTTCTCTGGAAATGGAGTCTCATATAGGCTGTAGTGGTAAATAATATTTGGAACATACCCCCCCCCCTTTTTTTTTTTTTAGGTCTGGAAGCCCTCTTTTTATTTTTAAAGTATTTTGGTTTCCAAGGACTATAGAGATCCAAGTGATGCAATGATATGGTGTTTTGTAATTTTCAAAGGTGGCAGTTGAAGAGTTTATAAGGATGGAAATTGGTATGGTCTTGCTTTTCAAAGGTTTAACAAATCCCTTTCCACTCAGGGATGGTATTCAGAGGGTTTTGACCAGATCTGGAGAACTGGTAGCGGAAATTTTGAGTAGTTTGGAGAACAGCAAATACCACCTCTGACTGGAGATTTTACAGTGTCCTTCCCCTGCCATGTCCACCAAGCCATGCCCACAGAACCGGTAGCAAAAAAAAAATTGAATCCTACCACTGTTTCCATTGCTACTTCTGCAAAACAGCAATGAAAAAACAGATTTATGCCAGCTCAATCTGGTCGTGCTCCAAAGGTTCTAGATGGAGGCCAGAGGGTTACATGCTGGCTGTGAGGCTGTGGTTGCCGAGGTTCAGAAACATTGCTTTAAAGCACTTGTTCAAAGATTCATTCCCTACATTAGCTAATAGCAGAAGAAGCTGACATGAAACTTTTAGAAAGAGGAGGAACAAATATAAAGTTTTAGGGTACAGAAAAATCAGTAAATATTTGTGTAAGATGAGAGTTTCCATTTTAACATTTCCTTAAAGAAATATAGTAGAATGCAAACTTTACAGAGTTCTGAAAACCAGAACCATTACTTTTATTATCTCAGTGCTGGTCATTATGTGTTTCTAAATCCTAAAGTTATATATAATTATATAGCTCAGCCTGGAAGGCTTCTCTGAGTGGCTAATAAATAAAATTCAGGTCAGATGACAATGGAAAAAATACAGAATAGTAGAACAATGAAAATAAATATTAAGTACCTAAACAAAAATAAAGAAGAGAGGTATGTTCCATGCTTTTCCCAAAAACAGAATTCCTGAAAGTCTTTGGAGAAGCCATTATTGCTGAACTAATAACAGCATTTTTGTTATGGTTCATTTTAAAAATATTTTATTTAGCTTTGGTTTGGTTTGGTTTTTAAATTTTGAAGTAGCATGTTTTAAGTCCAACTACTGCAGTATATTCTTTGTGGTTTAGCTTGTGTGAAGCCAGATTGCCCCTTGTGTCAAGGTCTGACTTAAAAACATTGTTTGGTGACTGAATCACAAGTAATTTGTTTGGGGTATATAACTAAACTTTAAAATAATAGGGATAAAAACTATTCAGCAAAGAGTATCCCGTTCCTTGGACAATCATTATTTTTAAAAAAAAAAAAAACTTTAAAATACATAGACATACATATTCATACATATTTATTTCTATCACATACATGTAACTGAAAATGCTAAGAAAAGGCTTTATAAAGAAAAACTAGAGTGTCCACCAACATATTTAATTGCTGAGTTCCTTATGCACAATTATTGTCAGCATTCTATAAAAATTACTATTGCCATAACAACATAATGCAACCAGGAAAACATTGCTTGGATTTTCTGTAATCAAGGCCAGAATCCATTTGGGAATAGAGCCATTTGAGCACATTTTTGCAAAGCTGACCCTCCTCAAAGCTAAATCAAAATAAGGAGGATGAGGAAAAGCCTGAATGATATCAGACACCAAAAGAGTGGGAGTCTCACCTAGTATTGATGCATTTTATTCAATAGACTAGTCGCATAGCTTGAGATTTGTTGGTGTTAACTATTTTGAACTCCTTGATTTAATTACCAACAGATCCAGGTGAATAGCCTCTCAGTATTCATGTTAATGATGAATTCATGCTAGACCTGGCGTCAAAAGAGATTGCACAAATTGGGACCTCCAAGAGCTCTGGTGTGGTCCTTGCAGCTCCTTCAAAGGTTGTCAGCAAATGGTAGTTTTAAGAGACTATAAGACAAAGTGAATGTGAATCTTGAGACAGAAATAACAGAAGAACAGACTTGGGAGTCTTCTAATCAAACCTCTGCCCAAGCAGGAGATCCTATCATTTCAGACAAATTTGTCCAATCTCTTCCTAAAAACCTGCAGTGATGGAGCACTCACAACTTCTGAAAGGAAGCCTTTTTACTTGTCATGCCCCTGTCAGAATCTGATTTTAAGGGGGAGGCTGAGCCACTGAGAGGGACTGGGAGTATGGCTCCATTGACTGTGGAAGAAACTGGGGAAGGGCACAGTCCAGCTGGGCAGAGCAGGGGGGAGGTAGAGCAAGGCAGGGGGAATTCAGAGGAAGACCCAGGTCCACCCCCTCTTCATCCTACGGCACGCAGGGAAGAACAGAGAAGGGAGCAATGTGCTGCATGGCTTATGGGGGAGGAAAGGGCCCTGATTTCCTTTCTTAGCTGCAGCTAGGAATGCAGTGTTTAAAAAGGGAAGCTACACACAGCAAAGTTGTTGGGAGCAAATCGTGAATTATCTGGTATCTTTGAGGTTTATCTGTGTTCCTGGCATCACAAAACAACTGTATGTGTTTTACTGTGCTTTCAAGTCTGCAGTTGCTTCTCCTGCCCTGTCAAGTTAATTACTGCAGTGTGGTTTGTTTGGATTTTTAGTTACAGTTTGTATGTTTCGGACTGAATTTCCTCCACTTAAAGGCTGTTCCTGGGAGAGTTTTTCTCCAGCCGAAGGTAACCTGGACATTAGGGGCAAAGTTGGAGATAATAAAAGGACTCTTCTTACTTATTTGACTATGTTTCCTTTGTGCCATGCCCGGGGTCATCACACTACTGATTGTTCACACTGTCAGGAAATTTATCCTTGTTTCTATGTTGGTTCCGTCCTTGATTAGTTTCCATCAATTTTTCTTGTTCTGCCATCAGGTGCTTTGGAGAATAGGTTGACCCCTCTTCTTTTTAGTGAGACAAGGTGAAAGAAAGGGAGGACTAATTATTTTAATTATTGGGATTTAAAGAGCCTTTGAGGGAGATACAACTGCTGAGGATATACCAGAGCACCCAGTGCAACAGCCAAGGTTAAGGGACACACAGTAGGCTTCCTGTCACACCAACGTCATCTCCTCTATCACTCTGCAGCCACATCTTAACATCCAAGACCTGAAATAATCAGCTTAACAGAAGAGCTGGGCCTGCCATTTGTGTTGATGATCTAGTGCAGGGCTGTCAAACTCCCGGCCCATGGGCTGGATGTGTCAAGTGCTGGTGATGCCCACACCCAGTTTAGCGAAAGGGGGGAAAGTCCCAATAACTCATGTGACATCGCCATGATGACGTAAGTTTAACACCCCTGACCTAGTGGAATGGCAGATCTTACCACTGTGCTTCATATTTTTTAAGGTTGTACTATTGAGAACATGAACATGAACATATTTTTTAAGGTTGTACTATTGAGAACATGAACATGAACATATTTTTTAAGGTTGTACTATTGAGAACATGAACATGAACATATTTTTTAAGGTTGTACTATTGAGAACTGTTCTAATGTAGTTTCTGGTTTGGGGTTTAAAATGAAGGGTTTTCTTTTTTCTCCTTTATATATAATACTTAATACTTTTTTAAATTAGTAAAATATCAAAACTAAAAAAGTGTTTTCTCCCTTTAGGGTTTAAAAAAAAAATGATATATTATGCCCCACAGTAAAGACAAGTAGAAATGGTTGCATTGATTCTTTTATCCAAAGAAGAGAATATATATAATATATCTAACCTTGTTTCTAATCTGAAATTGCTTCTGGATTTTGTGCTTGCAATGAAAAAAAATGAAATTTTGTTTTTGTAATTTTATAGGCTTATTGTTATAGAAACGGCTTGTACATACTGTTGTGTAAAATCAAAAAATTTTCGTTGTAATGTTATCTTCTACTGTGCTAAAGAGAGTTGGAAGGTTTTTTTAAAATTTTCCATTACTTTTTAGTTTTCCATTACTTTTTTTTTCTTTGTATTTTATACTTTGATAAACTAATAAAAAATCTGAAAAAAGAGAACTTGACTGTGCTTTAACCTGTCACCAGATAGGAATGTCTTACATAAAGATTTCATTTTATTTTACAGCTCACTGTCTAAGCAAAGAAAAAATGTCATCAGCTGTGTAACTGTGCATGATTCCCCATATTCTGATTCCTCCGGCAACAACAGCCCATACGCAATGCAACATCGTGGAGGAAACAATAACGGAAACAACTATGACACAAAGGGTGCACCAGAGTCACACTGTCATGGCAATCCTCGGACGATCATTGTACCACCGCTGAAAACCCAAGCCAGTGAAATCTTAGTAGAATGTGATAGCTTGGTACCAGGTAAGTTGGCTGCATATCTTCAAGGAATAAAACCCCTTAAATTAAAAGTGGACAATGGTTGTGGTTAGCATGCCATGTTTGGAGGGAAGAATCGTAGAATGGTGGCAAAATCAGAACTTCTTTAGGAAGCTTCTATCCATGTTACTTTTCTTTACCATTTTTGTGACCATGGGGGAGGACTGGAAGAGAGGCAGAAATGGGTGATAGGTGGATAAATGTGTCCCAAACGGTCCATGGTGGGGTTTGCCTTTAATAGAATGATTTTTGTCTTTGGTTGTTTTTTTTTAATAAACTAAAAAAAATGCGACCAGAAACAACAGTTCCTTGGTATATATTGTGTCAGCAGGGTAGCTCATATGATTTAGTCATCTCATATGATTTGGCCATTTCTGATGGTGTATTGTCAGCCTTTTGGGGATAAATAATTCCAGTGGGAAATTGATATACACATAGAGCCCCCATGTCTCCCACCCCACCTCATTGGTATTTAGAATTCTCTAGTAGTTCCTTTATGCTCTGTCAGACTCAACCATAAGTAGCCCATTAACTATGAAGAGTAGTCTCTAGAAAGGAGAGAGAGAGAAGGAGGGAAGGGAGGGCGGGGGGGGAGGGAGGGAGGGGAGAGAGATGATTTTCCAAAGCCAATATGGAAGAGTTCCAGATGCAAACAGTTTTGGAGGAGGGCAACCTACTTCCTTGGAATTTAGCAGAAGTGATGATGACACCTTCCTCCTTTTTTCCATGCTAAGGACCACACTTGATGTCTGAAGAACATGCTGAATTTGCATTCCTCCAAATAGGGTAGGCCAGGATACAGATTCGGGAGAAGCCAGAACAAAAACTATTTTTTAAAAAATATAATCTTAATTATGGTAAATTAAAATGAATAAAGGAGAGCCAGTTTAGTGTAATGATTAAGGCATGAGTCTAGAAAGAGGAGGCCATAATTTACTTATCGATCCTAGGCACAAAACCAAATGGGATATTGGGCCAATCTCTGTCTCCTTCCTTCCCCCACTCTCTCCTCCCCTTCACTGACTCAAAGGTACAAAACAGAAACTCCTAAATGCATTTTAAATATAATCCCTTCCCATGCATCCAAGGATGCATTTTGTCCTTCTGCTACATTCAAGGCACAGTAGGCACAGACAGGCACAGTAGGGTATTTTTATTCTTTTATTCTTTTATTCTTTTTACTCTTTTTATCATAATTTTTTAGAGATTTATGTATATTTCTGGTGTGTATGTTGCACTGAAGGACGAGTCGCTTAATTTCACTGTGTATGCGTATGATGCAAATTGTACACGTGGATAGTGACAATAAAGGTATTCGGTATTCGGTATTCAAGAAAACACAAAAGTTCTTACCCACTTTTGGCTCATTCCTGGGGGGGGGAGGAGGGGTCTTCAGAGATGCATGTAGCTTTGTAAATGCATGTTGTACATTCCTTCCAGACTACTCACTCTTTTATGGGTTAAATATGAATAAACCAAGGTGTAACTTGACCAAGAAGGAGCTTGGCATTAATCTGGGTGCCAGTTTTAAGTCTGAAAGCTGCTGAAGTTTATAGACCTGGATGCAATAATCTATGTTTTTTTCCCCTCTAGTCACTACCAGTCACCACTCATCTTCCTGTAAGTCAAAGTCCTCTAGCATTGTGACCTCCACCAGTGGTCACTCTTCAGGGAGCTCATCTGGAGCCATTGCTTACAGACAGCAGCGGCCAGGACCACACTTCCAGCAGCAGCAACCTCTTAATCTCAGCCAGGTAAGCCTGGGATAAATGAGCCCACAAAGCCTTGTAATAACCTCTGGACGTTACAATCCAGGCAAAGCAGCTTAATTCCATAGAGATCCGTTTACTCGACTGATTACTCAAAATTAGCTATGTCCACCTGACCTCAGCCATGGATTGAAGGTTCGAAAGGAGAGAGGTGGATGGAGTAGGAAGGAAACTTTTCATTCAAGAGAAATGAGCTGTGGGTCTCAATAAGTGAGTTATTGAACATACTAAGCCAAGTAGTGATTTGCTCCTGGTTGGATGTGGTTTGTACACCATAACTTCTGTGTTCTTGGTTTGGATTATGCCAGAACAAAGGGAGAATGTGAATACAAGTGACTATGTACATGCATTTTAGAGTTGGTGAATCTAAAAGAAAATCACATTGCTGTAGCTTAAGCTACAGTAACAGAAACTAATTACAGAAAACTGGAATAAAGGAGTATTCTTCCACCCTTTATTTTATTCCTCTTCTTTCCCCTTTCTCTGCATTCAGTTATAAATTTTAAATTTCCTGGATCAAGGATTTCTTTACTTGTTCAGTAAAGTACTCTTGCACTCATCTGTTATACAACAACAAAAACTATACAATATTGGTTTTCTCATATTGTTAATGGAATAGTGTGGCATTTGTAGGAACTTGGTAGGCAAACTGGTATCCTTAATCCAGTGAGTTTTCTCCTTCAACTGCTTTTTAAAAATAATTTTTCCTAATTAGAGTCCAACATGAAAAAAAGCTTGATAGGGAGAGGGGCATCTACAGAGAAAAATTACTCTTTTAAGCATCCTTTGCCTGGCAGTCTCTGTCTTCCTGTAGTCAGGCCCATGAAATTAACCCATGATTTTTAGGGGAATGTATGTTTGCTGACTAGTCTACTAGAAAGCTAGAAAAGGCGGCTGTGTCTACCTGTTTCCATTGCTCTCAGTTTCTTGATTTTGTTAAGCTATCCTTTTGGGGTTCCTCACCTCCACCCCCCCCCCATTTCTCATTTTTGAAAGTCTGTCAAATTTGGGAATGTGAAGATTCTTTCAAAATAAAAATGTGCATATTAAAATTGTATGAATGGAAACATATTCCTCCAAGGAAGATTTTTTTTAAAAAAACATTGGCATTCAATATAGTTATTACAATTTTTACTGATACATTATTATTATTATTATTTTTAGAATATTTGATTTTTATACATTGGCTAAATTTGCCCCCTCCCCCTTGAAAATATCATCCTCTTATCTTGGCCATAATGTTTGCCTTTTACTCCACATCTTTCCACTCATGCTTAGCAGATACTGCAGAGTATGGGAAGTGACAGAAATGCAAGACAATCTGTGTTGCTCGGTTCTTCCCCTAACAAACACTTGTAACCATGAGGGCTGAAAGTTCCAAAGGACAATGTTACAGGTGTGGTGTCTGCCTTGCATGCAGCTTTATTCCTCTCTAGCATTCATCTCCATTGTTCTGTGATGCATTTCCTGCAATTCTAGGATTTACCTCTATCTGCTCCTGTGAGGCACTTTTTGTCGTGTGTGTGTGTGTGTGTGTTCTCAATGATGGCTTGTATAGCATTTTAACTGCATTTTTTTCATTAAATTACATGAAACAGACAAAGGGGGACCACCAACTCTTACCATCAATTGCTCCTTTCTTTTGTGCAGGCACAGCAACACATTGCAACCGGGAGCCATCGACGGCAACAAGCTTACATCACTCCAACAATTGCTCAGGCACCATATTCCTTCCCACACAACAGTCCTAGCCATGGCACAGTCCATCCTCATTTGGCTGCAGCAGCCGCCGCCCATCTTCCAACTCAACCTCATCTATATACGTATACAGCACCTGCAGCTCTGGGTTCCACAGGCACCGTAGCCCACTTAGTGGCTTCCCAGGGCTCAGCTCGACACACCGTACAGCATACTACTTATCCAGCCAGCATTGTCCACCAAGTTCCAGTCAGCATGGGCCCACGTGTCCTTCCATCACCCACAATCCACCCAAGTCAGTATCAAGCTCAGTTTGCCCATCAAACCTATATAAGTGCATCTCCAGCCTCCGTCTACACTGGATATCCCTTAAGTCCTACGAAAATCAACCAATACCCGTATATCTAAACACTGGAATGAGGAAGACAAAAAAACATTTTCAGCACACATTGAGAGGAACACAGCTGCTTTTATACTGAAGAATGTCACAGGCAAATGAACAATGCAAACGGGAGGCTCCGACAAAACTTGAACAAAGGAGACTTTAAGGAGGAAAGCAGACAAAAGAAGACGAGACACGTCCTACACTTTTATTTAAAAAAAAGAAAGAAAAGAAAGAAAAAAAGCTAAAAAGAATGAAAAATAAAAATTCAAAAAAATAATAATAATATTCTGCACCAAACCACATAGTGGGAGAAACAGAAGGACCACCGTTGTCTGGTCCTGTTTTGGATAATTTCACCAAGAGACTTTTACAGATTATTTTCATCTGATTACAGGAGACTCAGTTTAGGAATTTGTTGTTCAAATCTTCTAATACAAAGTTTCATAAGTGTTTGGGTATATTTTTTTTAATTAAACAAAGAAGCATACAAATTAGGGATTTATCCAGAATTTCAAAAGGGTTATGACTTTGTCTTTGCATTGGTTGCTGTAACCCAAAATAAAAAAAAAACACAATGAAAAGTGTGATGTGTTTTCTGTTGGTAATAGAATGAGCAAAAGCCGAGAGCTGTTTTGGATTATTCCAGCTCTCCCAATAAGTCTAGAAGCACTAGAAACTTGGGAGGATAGAAAAACACTGAGCAGAAAACACTATTTGATGAAATCAAAGGTTGTGCTGAATATTTGTTCTTACTCTGAGCATCCTGGATAAATCCCTTTTCTTAAAGAAAAAGTCTTTAATAATGTATGATAGAATCTCAACTTCCTTACTTGAAAATACTTTTTTCCCCTTTATTTCTCTGGATAACTCTTCATCATTTGCAGTCCAATCCTAACATTGCCTGCTCTGGCTGATAGCTACTTTGGTCACCATTTCACAAAGCACAACAGTGTGTGCTGTTGCTGTTGGAACGTAACAGCAGTACTGAGAGCAGGTACCACAATCCCAAATGTTTAGGATTGGGTTGTTAGTGTAGGAGTAGAAGTTCTAGCTGTCCCTTGGTAGAATGTAGCACTATACATCCATACAGCCGTTTTCTACTTTGTGTTAAGCTCCAGTGATACCAATAGACTGATTATTCCTCAATGTTATTGCACAAAAAAAGGTGATATAACATAGGCATGTAACAAATGTGATTGTCCAGGTATATCTGTGTCTGCGTGTGTGAGTGTGTGCACAAGGGCACGCTGATGCTGCCTTTTCTTGTGGTGTGGTCCTCAGCACAGCCATTTTACACTGTCACAGTCTTAGTTTTACATCATTCCCTTGTAGTGCCTTACCAAACTACAGTTGCAGTTTTAAGGGTTTACTTCCACTGGTACGCCTAGAAACAGACTGAGGCTGGTTCGAATTTAAACTCAGCTCCTTTTCTCTCCTCTTCTTTTTCCTTATGTTTGATTGGTTTCCTTTTTCCCCCTAGTCTTTTGAAAACAAACATGTAATGTCATTCTTGGGTAACTCGCAAGGGCCAAATGAAGGCTGCTGGGAGTTTGTTGGAATAGAACAATCAGTGGATCTAAGAAAGTGTGTTGTTTTTTTGGGGGGGGAGGGGGAGAGAGATATGAGATGTCTGGATGAATTCTTAGCCCCTAAAGTATCTTTCCAAGGAATTCCATTTTATCAGTTGTGTTATCAGTTGAATTTCCTTCCAGGATGCACAATTCTCCGTAACATTTTGCAAGTTCATATATTTATTAATGTATGAATAGAAAAAAGGTTGGGGTGGGGTGTGCCCAGGCCTGCTTTGGATTAGTAATACATAGTACCTCATGTTCAATTGTTATGTCTAACTGGGGGTGTAAGGGGGGAGTGGGTGAAGGGCAGTGACTTGGAACGAACTTTATATATTTTTTCACTTGAATGGTTTCAGAAATCTGTGAATAAGAGGTATTCTTTCTTGAACATCAGACTTAGATTGTGCCAAAAGCTGGTTTGGTTTGGTTTGGCTTTCTTCTGTTGCACTGGAGCTTCATGATGTGGACTTGGAATGGACTCTACTACGTTTGTAGCAGGTCTGACTCTAGTTCCTTAGATAGAGTTTGATCGTATCTAAGCAACATGTTCTGCATTTAGGAGCTAGCTTGGAGATGCCACCATAACTGTTAATGGTTTTGATCAGCTTCCCCCAATTGATGTTTCCTAACCAGATGTACATAAATTTCACAATATCTGATTGGCTGTGCTAATTTGGAATTCTCCAAGATATCTAGAACTGGATGGGGAAAGATGTTTTTATCAGGTGCTTTTTTCGTTTTGTCCCATTTTGTTCTTACTGTGCTTTTCTTTTTCTTAAAAGTAATAATCATCATAACAATGTTAACGATAGCTCATCAGACTCTGTATCTTCCACAATAAATTTGTATTCCCCCCCCCCGCCCCCTTTGGTATATTCTTTTTCAGAAGGATTCCAAAGAGAAGTGTTTGTACAATAAAATAATAACAATGAAAGAATTAGTAGATATTTTATGGTGACGTTACTAGATTTTTCTCTTGTGTAAGTCTTTACTGTCCCCCCCCACAATGATGTTTTACTTGTATTAGTGGCTTGAAGTTGATTGTGAAAAAGGCTGTCTGCCTTTATAGACAGTCAGCATGGCTTCTAAGCCAAGGCTACCAGATCTGGGGCTGCACAAATTTGAAATTATATGGGAAAAAAAGTAATGGAGTTATCTTTTATCTCTTTGCTGTTCTCTAGTGATCATCAGACTTTTTTCAATCCAGATCTGGTCGTCTCCAAGTAGCAGAGATACCTTTTTGGGGATGGCGAAGGGAGAAACGTCAAGAAATCAGTATGGCGGCTGTAACAATATGTTCAAAGCCTTTTTTTTTTTTTTTTTTTGTGGCGATGCACAAAAAAAGACTGAGCTTTGATTATGGGGATGCCATCTTGTTTTTTTTTTAAACTTCCGTGGACACCCCTGTTAAGTGTCCCAATTTTTCTGGCTTCAGAAAAGAAGTGCTTCGGCAATAGGATAAGATGTTGGGTTAAGGCAAGTCAATTAGTTGAGAGATGAGGGAGGGATCTTAAGAGGTGGTAAAGATAAAAAGCTTGCTCGTGAGGGGAGTTGAGAAGAAAGACAAGCACAGTTGTCATATCTGGAAGTGGGCACACTTGCTTCACTAGCAGGTAGAAAGAACTCCTACCCCCAATACTAAGGTGGACATTTTTCTGAAGTAAATTATTGGAAGCAAACCATGCTTCTTTTCAGCTATTTAGAAACTGAACCTCATTTTATTTTGAATGTTTAGTATCTCTCTGCTTCTAAGTATAGTAATGTAAAGGCATCTGTCTTTTTGAAGAGAATTATCTTCTTCTGCTGCCCCATGAAGAAATTTCTCACCAGCAGCTGGGTCTTAATAGAATAGTATATATTCCTCATTTTCTGTCCAGATTCAAGTACCAACTGCTTATATCTTTGAGAGGAAAGATCTTACCATTCAATCCTTCTTGTTGTATTACTAATTTTAATATGTTATAATTATATTTTAATTTTTGCTTTAATTGCACTTGCATTTCTGTGTACTCTTGTTGTCAATATTGTCTTACTAAGGTATTCGTTGTCAAGGAAGGAAGGGTTTTTTCTGTGTTACTAGCATCAGCATGTTTATCTCTCATGTAGGTTTTGGAAGGAAGGGGAGACAGGAACTTGGAAAGAACAAGATATTAATAAAGCTTCTCAATATGTGAATAAGGTACAGTGAGTCCTGGGCTTATATATTTACCTATCTTCCTCCAATTCCTTCCTCTTGGCAAGAAACAATTTAAAAAGTGCTCCATATCTATTTTAAGTAAATACAGTTCCATGAATCTGAATCCATAATTGGAATCTAATTTGTGTCCTATTAATATAGTTTAAAAATATTAGCTGGAGACTAAAGACATCACAGTTCTCCCTCATGTCCAAAGTATCGTTCCTTAAGATTGAATATTGTAGGAAACTCTGATTATTTTAATAATGTTGTAGAACAAAAAACATTTCTAGTCTCTAGTGTGTAGAGGGAAATAAGTCCACATTTGCTTAGGCTTATTTACATAGGAGGAAAAGGTAGTTACATGTCATATTGTAGTTTTTATACAATGGCATATCTCTGCAGTTTCCAGATACTTTCTTATTATATTTTTACTTTTCCAGAAATCTGCCTTTTAAGGCACAACCCCAACAATTGCTGGCTTAAAAATTGATTTAAGAAGAATGGTAACATCCTAGTACAAATCTTACAGTGTAGGAGTTGGTGAATGAGTTCACACAACTCCCTAAGTCAAAACCAAACAAATCCAAATATAATTTAGCATTTTCTGCAGTTCTGTTTACTGGGTTTGTAAAGAATGGTTTATGTACAAAGTAGTTGCACATTGTAAAAACCCAATCAGTTGATGCTCCTACAAACCATTATTCGGTGAGTGAACCCAAACGCTATTTGATGAATTCCTTTGAAACAGAAATATTACAGAGTTAAAGTCTTCACAATCTTAAAATGAACTCAAGATACAAATACTTGTAGTTAGGTTTTCCAATTTGGAAGTGCAATAATTGGGGATTTCTATCAACAAAAAGAAATGAAATTCAAGAATCCAGCTAAAGAAAATCCTAGTAACTAATGTTGGCTACTCAAATTTGAATTACCCAGAGATTCAGTCTAAATTTTGGTATATTCTCTCTTGTAGCAGATCTCAAAATCGTTTCCATTTCCTCCTCAAACTCCAAACTCAAATGTTTGGAATTATTGTACGAGTCACTTTACAGCAAGTTGGGTGGAAAACAAATTTAATAAATAAAGTAATAATACATTACAAACTTGCAAATTACTTAGGGTGGAGACCTCTTCTGGTTCTATAATGTGATTTTTTGGTGTTAAATTAAAAGTCTTCCTTTTCTTTATTTGTAAACTCTCATTATTTATCTTCTAGTCTGCAATATTTGAGCATAACATTTATATAGATAAATAAATGATTAGCTATTTAACTTTTGGCAGGAAAGCTTTGAAGAGGTGGTTTTAATGACTGACAAAGTTTCATTTAAATATTTTAGTTGGTTTTTTTATTAATGCGCGCAAAAAAGTTCCCCTTTTTTGTTACAATTTATAATTATTCTTAGAAAGGAACATGGAGAGAGAGAGAAAACATGAATGGCGCTAGAAAAAGAAAACTCTTGCACAATTTGAGGGTGAAGTAGTTAAGAGGGACAAGTGAAATAAAAAGGTAATAAAATAAACATACAGGGAGAACTTTATATTAGTCTTCTGCAACCCTGGTCCCTTCCCATTGGATTGGGACTGCATTGCAAAAATTTCTCCTTTGTTAGGATAGAAATAATACAGTTTCTTACATAGATTGCAGTTCTAAAACAATTGATGATTCCAGAATGTGAAAAGAGAGTACATTTTTTTAATAGAGGAAGAAGATGAAATTCCACTTTTTTCAGTCTATGAAAATATAAATTTAATAAAGCACTACAATGGAAAAGAATGAAAGCTTATATTTACTTAATAGAAGACCACAATGTCAACTGCAAGCACACCTAGTCCAGTGTTGATATATAACCAATAATCCAGATTCTAATTCATGGGAATTGTTATCAGATAGAAGGCACTAATTCGAGGAAGCCTGGCATAGCATGTGACTGGCATTGTACAGGCCAAACACAAACTTGTGTGGTCTGTTTCTGATTATGCCGATTATAATTTTCAAAGGGACTATATAACCTTTTGACTTCTTTTTCCTGAATCAATGATTGAAGCTAATTAAATAGTGAAATAAGATATAAGTGATAACATCAAGTTATCTGGCTAGCCACAAAGAAATCTAAAGCTGCAATTTAATAAATCTTGATGTCAGAGATTGATAATTGAATTGAAAGTGACTTTCTGTTCAGTAAATATGCCAGCATCGCATTGCAAAATTGTTGCAGCATCTCAGAGAAGAAATGGATTATAGCAGCCTTTAAATGCTATGTTAGCATAGAGAAATACTAGAGCAGTGAACTTGGCAACTTTAAGATGTGTGGATTTCAATCCCCTGGGAGTTGAAGTCTACACAACTTAAAATTGCCAAATTTGAAAAAACAGTTGCACCAGTCTTTCAACTACAGTATCAAAGTGGGTGGAGATAACCAGATACAATAGTATCTTCTCTTAAATTTTAAATTTTTCTCTCTCTCAGTATGTGTGTGTATGCATGTTGTGTTTTCTGATACTATTAATATTAAATCTGAGTGCTGGAATGCTGCATGAGCCATTTGAATAAGAAGAAGTAAAGGAATGATAGATTTCCTAGTCACCTAGATTTTATCAATAATATATCACCAATTCATAAAAAATAGCTTCAGTTTCATAAATCTGGCATCACCACATTTAAAACATTCCAAACCCGATATTTATTTATTTTTAATACTTGTTCCAGATACTAGTTTAATAAAAAAAAGTATTACTTTTGCCAATTATTTTTTCCTTCACAGTTTAACATAGCCATACCTCAAAATCTGGCTTGATAGGTAAAATGATTTAGTAACACGAAAGAAAATTAAAACCTCATTCCTCTCTTCAGTCAAATGAAATTTCAAACAAGACCAGTGTTACAATAATTAAATTGTGCTTCCGCTTGCTAAAGAATTCGTTCAAAATGTGGGGGTCAATGGCATAATATAAGAGGCTATATTTCTTTTCCTTATGCTTCATTTTGGTTTTCATATATATTGCTTTGTAGAATTCAGTCATACTACCTGCTGCTGTTCTAAATTTTAGTCAAGGTTTGAAGGAGAGAAAACTCTGCTTGTATTATGAATAACATTTTATTATCTGTGACAGCAGTACAAATTTATTAAACGGCCCATCAGGAACACATCTGTGCAAATTCCTTTTGTTTCCATAAAATGCCACTTCCATGTTTCAGTACTAATCAGGGTCCTGGTTGGACACAGTATGGAAAGTAAGGCTAAATGCAGAAAATCAATTTTAAAAAAACCTTTGCCACCAGCTTCCAAAATGTGAGGTATCTAGTACTGAGGATTATATCCTATGTCCTTCAGTAAGACAGTTCCCCGAGGAGAGGTCATTTTCCATACATGCCAATTTAAGAGACATTGTAACATTGAGTCTATTTTGCTCCATTCTTCTGTGTCAGGCTTGTGCACCATATATTACACCTTCCATTATGCAAGTCTCCATCTTTTCTGGAGATAAGATATTACACCATTCCATGGGGCTGTTGTGTCTCCCAGGTCTCTTGATTTTATTTGGTTTCCGCTTAGGCAGAAACAAACTGTCTTGAGCCACCTGTGCAGTTCCTAAGTTGTGTTCCCTAGGAGTGTAGGGATCTTGTGATTCAAGAAGTTGTGATTCAAGGAACTAATGTAGGTCATGGATTGATGGATGGATGGATGGATGGATGATGAAAACTAGCCTTCTGACTATTCCACTGGGTCTCCTCTTTGAGTAGTTAGGTTTGTGTTATATTTTTTTCTTTTCATTGTAATTCATTGTAAGAATTTATTTCTTCTCAGCACTTGGCTATAATAATTGGGCATATGTAGAGATTATTCACATCCAAATTGTCAGGTGTCGATGATGTTCACAAGAATATTCAAGCTGGACAAGTGAAAGGATGGAAACCAGTGAATGTAAAAAAAAAAAAAAAAGAAACCTCTTACAGCAGAAGAAAACTCATATGTAGCAAGTATGTTAAGTAGGCAATTAGTAGAATTTGTCAGGAGTCTCTGATATTTTTCTAACTACAGCAAATAAGAAAGATCCTTCTTTTGTTATGTACGGGTTAGTCACGTCCTTCCACTCTTAGCATTGCTGCTATATTAGATTTTACATGTGCATATTAAAAAAAAAAAAAAAAGCTGTATGTTAATCTTTTGCTTATTATAGCGAAATCAAGAAAGGCAATACATTTTTCCCCAAATATGATACTTTTACTGCACTGATATTGTGATCCATAATCCTAACTTTATTGGAGAAGCTGCTTGACCGTTCATGTCTGTGTTTTGTCACTCTGTGTGTGTACTTGTGTGTGTGTGTGCGTGCATGTGCACGCATGTGAGCTAAGGAAATCTCCTTGCTCTCCCCTGTAAGAAATAGGGTCATGTTGCAGAATGAAATCAAAATGCTTATCTCACCATCAGAGCAAAGCAAAGGAGTAATTGAGGTGCTGAGATTCTACCATTAACAATAGGGACCTGTCTTTTTTTTTAATCGATAAATTATGGCTATATTTGAGATACATTGGTCTGGAATTTCTGTCAGAAGATATGTTCATTTGCCACACCTGGTTTAATTCTGACTCATTTGCTAGTTGTTGTATATTTTTAATGTTCTCTTGTTTGCTATGGTTCTGGAATATCTATGCTCTGTAACTCTACCAAAAGCAAATCTCTATCCAGATTTCTGGTCTCTGAGCTAGTTTAAATGGGGATTCCAAAATCTAGGCAGGACATTTGGTTTATGTATAAAGAAGGATTAATTTACTTAACTTTCGAAAAATGTGACCTAGTGGCAATAATTACCTCAAATGTGGGCATTTATCTTGGCTTTAGCCTTTTTTCTGAAAATATGCAGCCAGTCTGAAATTTGGATTTTAAAAAATACTTATCTATATGGGCAGAATATGATAAATGCCTACCCTGGTCATTATGAGTAACCTTTAAAAGTAAAATGGCAAAATCTAGGATCAAGTTGGTGTTTTATGTATTTTAATTAATTGTGACATTAAAATGCACATGTAAGTATATTGTGTTCATAGCTACTGTAACGAGCTTCGGCTTTTGAAGATATTTAACAAATCGCCTTTTAAACCAACATGAACTAATTAATCTGAATTTCTGGCTACATTTTATAGTTATAGTATTTTATAGTTTACATTTAAACTGGTACTTTCTAACTCAATGTTCTGTTTTTAATAATATCTTCAGAATCTTAACACTGTTGTCTTTTCGTTCTTTTTAATTTTTCCTTTTAGAAACGGAAGTAGCAATGTGTCTTTAATATGTACATTCTGTTCTGAGATATAACATAGTAGCAGAAAGTGAGATCAAATACAATAATTCCAAAGTTTAATTTAAAAAAAAATCACTCCATCAATGTTAAAAATGTAGTCTACAAGATTACATTTTTATTTTTGAATTAAAAGTAAAATAAACCTTTGGGTATGAATCAGAAAGCATAGTAATTCCCAGGCATTTCACATGCAATCCGAAGTACATTTAGAAAGTAGTAAGTCCCATAAGCACAGTGGGATTTACTTCTAGATAAACCTGTGCACAGTTAAACTGTCAAATTTCTAAATTTGGACAAAAATATATGTATATTGTGAAGAATGGATATGCTTAGCAACTCTGGGCTAGTTCACAACTGTATGTTTTGTTTTGTGTTTATGAGTTTTATAATCATGTGAAGCAACATTGTTCACTTAGAATGATCTTGTGAAAATGGCAATCTTGGTTCACAGGTAAATTATGTATGGCTTTTCCTGAAAATCTTGGAAGCACGGCATTATTTACATCCCAGCAGTAGTCTATTATACATGATTTTTTTTCAGTGGAGAATAGTCACTTAAATATCCCAGTCATGTAAGTGTTCACAGCAAGTAAAATGTAATGTGATGAAATTCTCAAATATGAATTAAGGATTCCTGAGAGAAGCCCTTGGGCTGCTTTGAGAAGCCGTAATAGGCAGCGCTTAATTTTGACACTACCCATTGATCTCTCCTAAATAAATCAAATTGTACTTGTCACTCTAGTTTCCCTTTGTATCTTAACTTAATATGAATAATTAGACCAGATCTTTATACATTTAGTTGTCTGTTGTCCAATGACACTCTATAAAATGCTGTTTTGTAGTGAATTATAAAGTTGGATGTATACAGTCTGTTGCTTTTTTTCCCTTCTTTTTTCCCTTCAGTTCTGCTTATGGCAGAGGAATGAATATAAATGTACATCTTCTGCTGGTCAGGAGGTATTTACAAAAATATGCAGGAACTAGCTTGCAAATGATTCTGTCTGAACAGTTAAGCTTAGTTGTGAAGTTCATAATCATAGCAAAGTTCCTTGTATTCTTAACACAGCAGATTAACAAGTCATGGTGGAAGGAAAGAAATCCATTGTTTTTAAGGCCTAACCAAAAACCAGTATTTCCAATGGCAGACCTCAGCCCATTTCAATAAATTCATTTAAAGCTATGGTATCTATACTCTAGCTCAACTAAACCAAAGCAAATCTTGGCATATATCTGCCACCATTTTAGAAAACCAAAATGGGCGGCCATTTATGAATATTGACCTTAAGACAATGGAAGCATTTGGCCTCTCTGGTTCTTGGGCCCATCTACTAGCAACCAATCCCTCTTAGTTACCACTCACTTGTTCTGTCAATTTAGGTTTTTGAATGGCATTTCTTATCCCAAAATTATATACAAACAAAAATGTGCAGACTCCAAATCCTGTACCAAAAGCTGTCCCCCACTCCCCAAAGCAAATAAGATAATAGCTTTATTATAATGGGAGAAAAAAGGAGATTTTGTAATCAGTTGAAGTCTATATTATTATAGTTCTAGGAAAACAAAATAGGGAAGATATTTGTAGATATTTGGGTTCTTCTAATGTAATTGAGAGGGATTTTATAAATACTAATTTGTTGCCCAGAAGCCATGTAGCTTCAAGAAAACATTCTACACAAGAAGAGAGGACATACATTTCAAAATCATTTACGTACACAAAAAAGATACATCTCCTACCTTCTAACTGTTTGATATGTTGAAGATTTCTTTTCTTACGTACAATACCATCTCATCTTCAAAATTCCAGAAAAGCCCTGATTTCTAACTATGGTTCTGTACTGAGTGTCAATCCATGTTATAACTTAGTGAAAATTATTGTGTGCAACAGTATTTTCTTGTGTATTGCATTTTTTTCTTTTAATTTTCTGTGAATTGTCCTTTTTTCCTCTTTCTTTTTCTTCTCCTTTTTCTCCCTTTTGTTAGTATTTTCCCCTTTCTGGTAATGTCTTTGAGGGAAAAAAAAAACAGAAGAAACTGACGTGTCGTAGAATTATATGTAACCTATTCCTTAGTCTCATATTATAGGTATGTTATAAGAATGGATATTTTACTTGGCTTTAGAATGTTTTACAAAAAACTAATTCTTAACCAATCAAGTTCTTGCTACTAAAAAAAAAATCCCTTGTGTTTTTCATCATGACATTGTGTGCTTCTAATTAATAATCATTTTCGTTGTAGAAAAATGGAGTGAATTTATATTAGACTTGAAAACTAATAATAGCATTGTAAATTTATGAAATGATTTTAACAGAAAAAGCATTATAGAAAATATAGTTATTTTAATTGTAATATTACTAACTGTAAGGTGGAGAAGGGGGTCCCGTTGTGATGAACTATGTTATAGCTTGTTATTCACAGTTTCTTTTTGATCATTTTTTCGGTCTCTGAGGTGAAACGAGTTATTAATCAGAATTTGTAAACTCACATATGCATATTGTATATGTGTAGAAATGTAATCACACTTTGTCTTGGAATTACATTAAACTGTTTTAAGTCACTCTATTGCTTGCTTGTCTTTTAACTGGCATGGATGTGATATAAACCATTGGTTTGGTTTGGTTCGCTTTAACTCTGTGAGGAATTGGATCTGATGTGTTTTTTGAACTTAAAAAAATGAAAGGCAACATCTGTAAAGGCCATCACTTACAATTCATGTGTAGCATCTAAAATATAATTTACTATTTTACTGAATATTTTACCCACCCATTTAGTGATATTCTAAATTTTAATATTTTATTTCTCTTGTTCTCTTTTCTAGTCAGGATGAAGCCTGAGGGAATTATTTTTTTAAAAAATGTCTAGTTCTTAAAATATTTGTTGATACAGACTTGATTCATACACTATACTTAATCAAATGTGGTGGCTTATTTGTCTGTAGCATAGCAAAGTAAATGGAGCTATGGTTTATTTAAGGACAAGATGTTCTGTAGCTCAGTCTCAAGTATAATCTTGGTCATTTTTCTCATTGTGGTCCCCTGAATACTTTGAGTCCTCTACCTGGATGGCCAAAACTCTGTTGGCTTAGGATTGCAGAAGTTAACACTGTTCTAAAATGACTGAATTGGAAAAGGCCATATCATCTCCAAAGTTTCATTCTTCATTAACTTTAATATTTAAATTATATTATAATCACACTTGAGAATGGTGGTAAGTGACTCAAACAGCAATGGCTGCTGTGATCATATGCATCTTCCAAAGTTAATATTAGTTACCACCATAGGAGAAAAATAATGCTTTTTGCATCCAATTTGTGGAAGTAAACCAAGGGGAAATCACACAACTTTGCCTCCCATCCTGCTCAATATTGGATCAATCATTTGACATTCAGTTTACTCATATGGTTGCATTACTCTTCTTGTGTTATTTAGCAAGTCCCAGTGGTGGGCTGCAACTGGTTTAACAACCAGTTCTGTGGGTGCACGCTTTGTGTGCTTTGCGTGTGTGCTCAGCATTTTAAAAAACATCAATTTGAAGCTCAACAATTTACCTTTTAGGGCAGCCCTGGTAAGTAGAACAGCAGAGGCACAGAAATCCACTGGGCCACGTAAATCAGCTGAGCTGAGAAAAATGGAAATATAGGACAGGATAGGGTGGGTGCAGGTGGGTGGGAATAACCAGTTCAGTAGAACCGAACCGAGCCAGCGACAACCCAACACTGGCAACTCCATAGTCACACATAATGGTGCATCATTTAAGCCTATTCATTTACCAAACATTTTCCCTAACTCATTATATTTTTCTTATATATTTCTCAATGACTTGCTGAAGAGCAAAAATATGTTTTGTAGATCTCCTGTCCAGTATAAACACACACAACATTTTCCAAATTTTGATACATGTCCCCTCCTGTGACCTGAAGCTTTTAGTCTTTCCTTTGTATAGGGAACAATATACCTACCCCAATTTTAAGTACAGAAACAGTTATAGCATTCTTACAAATATAAGACACAGATACTTTTTTCATATGTACACTGAAAAATCTGCATAGCTATTCCATATGCAGACAACTTCCACATTTAACATTTTCTCCAGTTATACTATCTACACCTGCAGCTCTTTTATGACATTCTCACAACAGGTCTTTTCAACCATTTTTTCTTGGACACTATCATATATAACATTTTTATTGTTAAATGTATTGCTATTATTCCCATATTTATTTCTACTCCTTCCAACATTCCCTCATCCCTGTTTTAACCAATCCTTTTTTTTTTTTTTTGAAACAAATTTTTATTAATTTTAAAGATAAAACAACACATCATTAACCATTAAATACATAAACACATAAAACCTCTTAACATTGTAAATCCTTACAAGTCAAACAAAACATTATTTTTATACAGCATAATTCCAATTTATCCCATCTCCATATGGACACACAAATATCTTTCAGCAAATTTCTCATTATTTCTCTTTACTCCTATTCAATTTCATTTCTCTTCCATATTTATCCATTTTATAGTCATCATATTCTTTTCTTTCTGGCTTGTTTAAATTATTCTCATCTAACATTCCTCCAAGGTTTTATTGATTCTTTTTTCCTTTTTTTTATAAAAAACAAATTTTGTTAGTTTTACCATAACCACAATACACAAACATACAAAAACAAAACATAAACAAAACTAAAAGATCTTTTCTGAAGGTTGTCTGTTCCCGGGTTAAAACTCTTCACACAGACACAAATTCAAACATCATATTCAACCCATATCTCCTTCCATATCTTATTATCATTTTCTTTTTTATATATATATATAAAAACCATTTTTATCAGTTTTATAAAAACAATGCACAAAGAATCAAGGCATAGCAGCTTATAAATTCTTTTCTAAGAAAAAATAATAATAAAAGATCAATAAGGCATAACATTTCCAGATTATAATATCAATATTTCATATAATATTAACTTCATATCTTGTCCCTACTTCTCCTTTCCATCCAAATTATTTATTAATTAAAATTTTATTGCCTTTTATCAATATACAAAATCCAAAAAAAAAAAAAGCATATATATCCTTCCATATCTTATTACCATTTTCAACAACATTCTTTGTCTGTTCTATTTCCAATTATCCATTTATCTTTTTTTTCTTTTACTATACTTCTCCTGTACACCAATTGGAGTAACATCTATAACTCATTACCCTAACTTAGAAATACTACATATAGCAATCTTTCTTGGGATTCTGTTTAAAAGATTCTAAAATTACATAATAAATTTTATATTCCAAATATACATATAAAAACACACTCTTATATACCCTCCAGAATCCCTCTTTTAATCTAAATTAAATTCACCCATTGTCTCTAAATAAACTTTTTTTCTTTAGGTCTTGCTTCCCCCCATTAAGGCTTCTCCTCCCCCCCTTTCTCTCTTGCTTATTCTTCTCCTTGCCCTTTCTACCCCTTTGCTTTTTCCCTTCGCTTTTCTTACTCCTTTTCCTTTGCTTTCTAACCTTGCCTCCATCTTTTCGCTCATTTTTCTCTCTTTTGGTTGTTTTTATAATTCTTAAAATCCCCTTTTTCTTATCCTTTTTCTCCTCCTCTCCGGAAGGGACCCATTGTTCATCAAAGATGGCTTCTTCTTCCTCTTCTTCCTTGTCCCAGTCCTTCTGCTGCGTAATCAACTTTTCAACAGAACATAACGCCATTTCTAAGAATTGAAACAAAGCGCCCAAAGTATCTTCTTTTTTATATTTTTGATATTCAATCTCTAGTTCATCCACAAACGATGCCATTATAAAAAGGGAGACTTTTTCCAAAACAACCACAAGTATTTTTAATCAAAGACAATCAAAAGCAATTAAAAAAAAAAAGTTCCAAAAGTTAATACTTTTTTTCCTTCTTCTCTTTCTCTTTCTGGATTAATTTTTATTCAAAGAGGTCCAATTACCATATATCTTCCTTTGGGATCCACAAAGACGTTCTAGACAATCTCCTCCTTTTTCAGCTTCTGCTCCAATTTTTTTTCTCCCTTCCCACTTGCAATGACAATTTTAAATAATCAGAAATCCATACCTCCAGCAAAGATTTTCCAATTTCTTAAATTTTTCAATGTCCAAAAATCCCTTTGTCTCTTAGCTTCAACTTTCAAAGCAATCCACTTTCAATGTCTAATATATCCAAATATTTCTGCTATTTCCGTGGGGTGGGAGAGTAAAAAAAAAAAAAAAAATAAGTTCCCTTTAACAGCTTCTCCGCCGCTTTTCGCTCTTCTTAGGGATACAATGTATCCTCCAGCAATTCAAGCAGCTCAATTCCAGGCAATTTAAAAGGTGTTACTTGACCCGGCTCAGACAGAACTTTCACTCTTCACACTTCCTCCAGCACAGTTCTTACCCGGTTGCTGGCTTCTTCGTGGCGGCCATTGCTGACTGCCGCTCCACCGCCTTGGGAAAAGGGTTTTCCCGGAGAAGGGGGGGGTCTGCGACACCCCCACCTCCCTATCCAACTCCCCTCTCTCTTCAGCTGTCCCTACAGGGCAGCCATATCCCCCTGACCCATCTGGATCGGGGGTACCTCGACGGCTAGCACAGCAGGAATCGCGAGCTGTCGCGAATTCCTGCTGCCCCGAAGCCACGCGAAACCGGAAAACCCCCAATCACTTTTTTTTGTACTTTAGGAAAAGCACATGTCAACAGAATATTCTCCTTTTTGCATTCATTCAGAATATTGTATTGCTTTACTCCAAACTCATCTCTGTTTCTTCCATTTCAACCATTTCGTTGAAGCATAGCATGCAATTATTACCAATCTATGGATTCCTACTTTTATCTAGATGACACTAATTGCTTTTTTCTGACATTCATGTCAGCACTTTTTCATAATTAAACCTTTATTTTCATCTTTCTGCATTTATTCATCAATTCATATCTATCAAATTAACTTTCATTCACATCCATTAAAATATTAGTTCGTCTCTGCTGCTTAGACTTTTTTTTTTTCTTTCATTAATGTATGCGCTTTCTGATTTACTGCTATTCGAAATGACAATTTTTCATGGCAATCACTAGATGGATATACAGATATCCCATCATCCATCATTCTGTGTCAGTCCAGGTTTTTGCACAATGCCTTTGAATAATCATGACTGTTCTGCCACAATCAATTAAAAAAAAATGTGATAGCAAACCTGGCCATTGCAAAAATAAAAGAGATGGACCTGTCTATCCTGCCCTCTCCCACCCACAAAAGGAATTTTTTTTTTTTTAAGAGCAAAAGGGTTGGAATTTTTTTTTTCTCTGCTAGGAGTGCGGCAGTTAATTCTAGTAACTCCTTACTTGTCATAAAAGGAAGACAGCTTTATAGCAAATTGAATGCTTGTTTTAAAATGTAGATTTCAAGTTTTATTTTAAAAATAAAAATAATATCAACAGGTAGCTCATTCCAGATTCAACCCAGATTAACCACACCACATCTTGGCCCCATCCAAATGTGAGATGTGCCTGCTATTATAGGTGAACATCCTTAATGACAAAAGGAGTGTACACATATCAGATTCTTCCAGGTAACCCAGATTTGTTATGAACTGGTAAGTACCATTATTACTTCTTCTGCATTTTGATTGGCTATTTCTACTTTATTTTTAATACAATAAAGATATGTATTGAACTGCATTCTTTGCTCTCTTTAAGAACTACATGTAATTTGTCAGGGCAGTGAATGAAAGAATCAGCAAACATTGCAATTGCTGGCCAGCTGTAGAAAGATTTTGCTTTTAATGCTTTGACCGAGACTTGATGTCAGTCTTGCTGTAAAGAAACCTTCCCCCAACTTGGAGTTCTCCAGATGAATTTCTATAATTCCTTTGCATCTACAATTTCTATGCTGGAAGTTGTAGTCCTAATATGTTTGTAGGATAATCATGTAGAGAAAGTTTATCTGCTTATTATTTTTATAAATAACTCAAGATAACAAACATAGCTAAAACTCCTCCCTCCTCCTATTTTCCCCATAACAACTGTGTGTGGTAGGTTGGGCTGAGAGAGGGTAACCGGCCCAAAGTTACACAGCTGGTTGTCTTAGAATATGAGATGCACAGTTTCTCCTACTCCAAAACCAAAATCTGACAGTAAACGTCATGATAATAAATTACTCTTTTTTACTTTATTTATTAAAATTATATTCTGTCCATCTCCCCGATAAAGTGACTCACCATTTTTTCCTGCTTCTACTAATAATTTCATTTGATTTAAACGGAATGTTAAAATTTGGATGACATAGATAAAATGTCTTTTAAGGAAACAAAAGCATTAATTGGTCTTTTAAATCATACTAATTTAGATTGAATTTTCATTGTTTAGAGTCCAGCATCTTGATTACATGGGAATGCCACTAATGCAAACATATCTAATGGTTTTAAGGCCTTTCAGACATCCAGAAGGGTGGTGCAGATCAGTGGTGGGATTCAAATTTTTTTACTGCTGGTTCTGTGGGCATGGCTTGGGTGTAGCAGGGAAAGGAGGTCAATCAGAGGTGGTATTTGCTGGTTCTCCAAACTACTCAAAATTTCCACTACCGATTCTCCAGAATTGGTCAGAACTGGTTAGAACCTGCTGAATACCACCTCTGGAGCAGATCTCACCTATGATGTCAGGATTGCCATACAGTTCACGGCAGAAAACCTCCCTCTTCTACTGGACCCTGATAGCTGGGATGTCAGCTTTGGAAGCCATATTAACACCAAACACTTCCACACCACCACATTCTTGAGCCTGAGAAAATGGGAGGGGGGAATTTCTTGGAGTGTATGTGGTTAGACATAATAGCATTCTTCTTCTAAGTAAAGGTCATGTTATTTCTGCACCTGGTTGAGGAGTGGTTGAGGGGATGTCTCAAATTGAGATAGATGGTGATTAGGGCATGTGATGCAATGAGGGATGCAGGGGTGGATTTGTAATTTTTTACTTATTGAAGGGAAACCCAGAATTTTCAGATTTGGGATTTCCCAGAAGTTTCAGTTTACTACTCTAATAAAAGGAACCTTTGAGAAGATGTCTGTCTCAGAGTTATTGGTTGGAGATGAGGTTTTCTGGAACGCTGACATTATCCTGAATCTCAAAAACATGGTAGCGTGGAAGTGTTTAGTGTTAATATGGCTTCCAAAGCTGACATAGGATTCCTTTCGCTAAGCAGCAGGCCCCTTCTGCCAGAACAGGTAGAAGGGGCCAGTCTCATTGGAACAAGATGGTTCCTTAGCTATCCTGGACCATAAAGGGCTTCAAAGGCAATACACCTTGATCCAGAAACAAATCTGCAACCAGTGCTATTTGTGCAACTAGTTGGAGAGTAATTGCTATTTTTTTCTGATATTATATCAATTTCTATCTATTTTTAATTATGAAGCCATCCAGAATTGTTCCAGAGTTGGTCAACCTAGGAAATGATGGCTAAAAAATGTATTCAATAAATAATAAATAGTAAAATGTCACATAAGGTTGTGGCATGTGTGTTAAAAGGCTTTTAATCCATGGATTGAAAACAAAGGTAGTAGACCACAACACTCTCCTTTTTTTGAAAGTGCAATGCTGTTTTAAATACAAATGGATTATCTTGGGACAGGCTATATCCTCCCTCCGCTAGTGCCAGTCTATTTTTGCCCATCGCTTTTTGCATTTACCTTTAAGAATTTGTTTCAGTGTTTTGTACAGTTTTTCAGCAGCCCAGCAGAGGGTGCTAAGCACCTGCTCCTCAAGCAGTGAATTGCCCATTGATGGATTTAAATCTATTTTTAAACCCCTGCACATTGACATTCATTCTAGCTTCTTCTCTTGGAGTAATAATTGGATGCAAATTTTGCCCTTCTTCATCATATCCTATTAAATGTTGTATAAATGTTCAATTTCTGATTTCTAAAAATAATGGATTCTTTCCCAAGACTAATCAAATGAGAAGAACACATGCACAACAACCTTTTAAAAATGTTTTTGAAGAGAAGGAAACTTTAATAAAAAACAATTTCCTCTACATCCTATTTTTAATAAGGCAAAATTGTATACCATGCTTATTGCTCCTAAGGATCTGCTGGAAGAAAGGATGGGATGGCAGTGCACAAACCTATTATTTATTGTGCCTTTTGTATCCATGTTAGAGGATCTTAACCTTAAACATAACTTAAAACTCTTCATAATGCAACACTTTCAGAAAAAGCCCTTTCTTGCCCTATCTTGTTCCTTTCTCCACTCAAATCCCAAACTGCCCTTCTTCCCTGCTGAAATGTTTCCTGACACCTCCATGTATATATTGGTGCACAATACAATGAAGAGTGTGCTTCTCTTCACACAGTGTGATAATATGGGGTTGCTGCAGAATTTTTGCCAAAGGAAGGAGCACAACACCAAAGAGAAATTGCCAGATTTTATTCAGTGATTATCAGGTGCCTGCTTTCCAAGAAAGAGAGCCCTAAACAATAGAAAGACAGCAGTTTTTATACACTTTAGGGCCGAGGAGTGAGAAGTTTAAAGGAGCTGCTTCATGGACACAGTTTGAGCAAGTGAGGTTAGGGTTTAGACAAATGTATTTTCTATTGTAAAGCAATGCTTCTAAGAATTCCATAGTTAAAGAAGATGGAATTTTGGGAGAATGAAGTGTGGATTAGGATGGAAAATCTGCCTTGAAAATTTGGAATGGAAATGGAAACCTCTTGCTTCCTAGGTAAACTTTTAAGTGAGGACTTTTTCATTCTCCTTGTGATAGGATTAAAAGATTATCTTGGCCATGGAAACATGACCAAATTTGATTATGCAATAGTCTAGGGCTGGTCCAGTTTAGAATAGAATTCTTTATTGGCCAAATGTGATTGGACACACAAGGAATTTGTCTTGGTGTAAATACTCTCAGTATACATAAAAGAAAAGATACATTCCTCAGGAGCTGAGAATCATAAGGTAACTTTACCTGTGGAAGTGGGAACAGGCAGGGACAACAGAAGGAAATGAGCAAAAGGGCCTGTGGTGAGGTGGAGGGGGGAGAGGCATGAGGAAGGAAGAAGAGATTGCAGTTTTATATTTTTTCCATCACAAATTTACTTTTGTATAGTTTAGCATGCGAAAATCTACCATCCATATAGTTTACTGGTAGGCAAGTTGAGTGAACCAAAGTAGTGCATGGATAGGCTATTGATTTTTCTTCTTTACCAGCTTCATTTATTAAATAGGATGGGTTGGGTTCTTCTACATGAACTCTACATCTTCGGGAGACCATTGGAGACACTGTGCTGTGTAGCCCAGTTTTTAGACTTGGAAAGTGAAGGAAGAAGACAATTCTCATTTATAATCTCCTTTTGGGTCTCTGCAGGAAAGCTTATTTACGCTGCTAATTTTAAGTAAGCAATGTTGAACACTAATAATACATAGAAAGACAAGGTTTAAATGTCTGGTAGAAAGAGAAATTGTGGAGGAAGGGGAAACATGAGCTTAAAAATATAGCTATACTATCTAACCTGTATGTACGCTCTTGATCTTGAGTATGCTATTTAATCTGCATAGAATGCTCTTGATCTCGGTATTCTGGTTTATCAGACCAATTAGTTTCTTATTGCATCCACTTTTTTTCAATGCAGCAAATACAAATATTCATATCTATAGCTATATTTATCTATCTCTAGATATGAATGAATAGATGGTATTCTATTTGGAACATTTTGATCAACAAGTTTTATAGCAGTGAGTGAATTTCCTTCAATCCTTAGTGAAAGTTTCAAATGCAAATCAAATGATTTTTTTCGGAGGAATAAATAGCAAATGGGTGATTAAAGCTTTGATTTAAGAAAGTTACAAACAGAATAAATTTGAAGATTGTAGAATTAATTATAAGGAAACCTTCCGGTGGAGAAATGCTATTGTTTTTCATTCTTTTTTTTAAAAAAAAAAAAACATAATAGGAGTTTAAAAATTGGATCCTGAGCGTGCAAGAGGAAACTAAAGATTACAATTAAAGTAAAAAAAACCACTCAAACTCATCCTTACTTCTTTCTTTTCTATTTTTCTACTTTCTATTTTTTCTTTCCTTCCTGCACCTTTCATTGTTTATTTTTCTAGCTTGTAATAGTTTTTAGGTAATTTTTAATAGTTATATTTTACTGTTGTAATTGTAATCTTTAATCAAATTACTATTTAAAAAGATATTTAACTGATGAGATTTAGTGCACCATGTGAAAGTAGGGCCCTTTTTTCCAGTGGTTCCAAAGACTGTGACAAGTTTGTTCAAATTCCTTCCAACCTTCTTTTCTTTATTCTAGATTTAAATTGGCTGGTAAAACTAAATGGTTATAAAATAGCTCTTTAACTGCTCCCTTACTGTCTATTCTATTTTTTAATGTTGATGAAGGCTTAATTGATTTTTAATATTTTTATATGTTGCCCCAGGAACATTTCTGGCTTAAAAAATATATATTGATGGAAATCCCCTCCCATTCCAGTTTCTGCCTGCTTCCTTCCAAGAGGTGCTTCCCACCAGCAGTTGCAGTGGTGGGATTCAAATTTTTTTACTATCGGTTTTGTGGGCGTGGCTTGGTGGGTGGGACAGAGAAAGGATACTGTAAAATCTCCATTCCCTCCCCACTCCTGGGGGAAGGTTACTGCAAAATCCCATTCCCTCCCCACCCCACTAACCTGTTTTCCAACTCCATTCTCCTGTATAGGGCAACAAAAGAAGACCCAGCTGGGACTCAGGAGACAGAGAATAGATGGGGGCAGGGCCAGTCAGAGGTAGTATTTGCCGGTTCTCCAAACTACTCAAAATTTCCGCTACTGGTTCTCCAGAACCAGTCAGAACCTGCTGAATACCACCTCTGAGCAGTTTAGACTTGACCCAGAAGTAAATTGGTAACAAGAGCTACTTTGCTTTTCCAGGAGGCAACTGGACTTCCTTGCTTTTCTTCTGAAGATGTTTCGCTTCTCATCCAAGCTCTGACAGGATAGTGGGGAATGGAAGGATTTATATTCCTCACAGACTGGTCATCTGTATCCTTTTAGAGCAAGGGTGTCAAACTAGCAATGTCATGTTGTCGTCACTTGATGTATCGTGACTTTTTTCTCCTTTGCTAAATGAGGGTGGGCATGACCAGCATATGATGCACCTGGCCTGTGGCCCATGAGTTTGACACCCCTGTTTTAGAGGGTCGTTGAAGCACTTGGAAGTTTATCTGTGTTCTCAGGGTCACCTGAGTAGTACTCCTAGTCCTGTAATTTGCAAAAAAATAAATAAATATGGAAATCAATTCCTACTCCCACACCATTCAAACGGTGTTCATCCCAAATTGTATAGCTAAAAGTCTGTAGACTTTTATTCTACAGAGCTACTACAAGAGATGCTTTTATTCTACAGAGCTACTGCAAGAGATGCTTTGGATATTCTAAATCCAAGGTAGCTGCCACATAACTGGGGGTGAAGGAAGCCTCTTCAGCTTAAAAAAATAATAATCAAGGACTGGAGGAAAAGATAGGCTAATTTAATCATTTCTACCTTTCATTATAATTCAATTCCTTCCATCTCTGAATCTCTCAGATCAATAGAGAAGGAGGTGTCAAAGGCAAGGCTGATATTTGGAAAGATGGATCCCTTTCTCCTGAGAGGCCAGCCCACAGTTGCTTGAAATAAGCTAGTGGAATATATATTATGGTGCCTCTGCTGTTGCCAAGCAACCACTCTGTGCATGAATGAAGAAATAAATATATGGGTCAAGCAATAGAATAATTTTGTAAGTTTTATTTACATTTATTTTATTTAAGTGATTAAATGGCCGCCCATGTCTCAGCAGTGACTGTGGGTGGCATGCAAGGATGAAAACAAAACAAACAAATGGCCAATGATGCCCAAGGTGAAAGCAACAAACCCTCAATCACGAAAAACTACACCAGCCACAGACTTATCTTCTCCCCCTTTTGTCTTTTGAAATTTCTTTTCTGCTCCCATAATTTCTCCATTCTTGGCAGCAAAGGGTTTCTCTCTCTGGGGCATTTTGTCTTGGACTAGAGCCAGAAAATGTCTTGGTGGCTTACAGGGAAGAGAATCCGATGCCTTCACGCGAGCATTAAAATCCTTCCACAGAAGTGACAGAATTTTGCCTCTTGTTGGGAGACCATTTAAGATGCCAATCTATCTTGTGATGCTAGTGCTTTTCCTGGAGCTTAAATTAAGAGCTACTTTACATAATTTCATTTCTAGGTATGGACATCTACACTGTACTATAACATTAGAATACTGGCTTTGAATCTCCAATATACTAACAGAATGTTCATTCAATATTTATACCTCATCATTTAGGCTGTCTAGAGAACAGAGAACCATATGTATTTTTCTTAGGATTCAGGCAGATTCAGTTTTTTTTCAGGTCAATTACCTGCTGCTGCTACTTTCTAGATCACCTGGAACATGTTGGACTATTCTGTGGAACTATATAGTAGCTGCTATATCTGATACATATTTTTGTGTGTGTCAATATGCTTCCTGGTACATGGTGGGATGTAGCCAACAGAATGTTGGCTTATAAAATAGATTAGAAGTCCTATCTTGCATAGACATACAGGAGTTTCTTTGGGACAAAAGATGACTTTCTTTTCATACTTAGAAGACTAAGTATGATTAAAACTGGTAAATCTAGTCTATAATATCTTCATGCTACTAAAAATCTTATTGAAAGTCTTCTTTGACAAAATTAATGAAAACAACATCTATGGGCTCATTTGGTAAACAGTAAATAGTATGAGTTAATAAAAGAACAAGGAATGAAGGAAGATATTTATTTATTTATTTGATTTATCAATTGCTTACAAGATAATAGGTGTAAGTATAAACATGAGTAAGAATACAGGAAATAGGTAAGAATAAATGGGGACAATAGGACAGGGGTGGTAGGCACGATTATGCACTTAGCCATGCCCCTTAATAAACCAAGCATTTAATAGTGAGTGCCATACCATGTGCACTAATCAAACAGGTGGCAAGAAAGTAGGGCAGGCACGCATAACACAGATTATGTAGACAGTAAACACAGTGTCAGACATAAAGATCTCAAGTGCCTATATACAAATGCACAAAGTCTGGGGAACAAACAGGGTGAACTTGAACTACGAATACATGAAGGTAGATATTATATAGTTGGAATAACAGAAACTTGGTGGGATGAAACCCATGCCTGGAACATACTAGTAGATGGATAGAAACCATTCAAAAAAAAAAACAGACCCCGTAAAAGAGGAGTTGGAGTTGCACTGTATGTAAAGGATCACTATATTGCTACAGAAATGCATGAAACCAAAGATGAAAACCTCCTAGAATGCATATGGGTCAATATAAAAGAAAAAAAGAATGACATGGCCATAGGTGTATATTATATCAAGCAGAAAATATAGATGTCCTTTTTGCAGCCAACTAACAAACTTATGCAAGAAACACACAACAATAGTAATGGGAGACTTCAATTATCCTGATATCAATTGGAAAACTGATGGGAGACTTCAATTATCCTGATATCAATTGGAAAACTAATTCTGCATCAAGTGAGAAATCAAATAAGTTCCTAATCAACCTAGCTGACAACTTTGTTGTACAAAAGGTAGAGGGTGAAACTAGAGGGACAGCCATACTGGACTTAATTCTTACAAACAGAGAAAAACTGATAGAGGGAGTTGAAACTGCAGGAACCTTGGGTGAGAGTGACCATGTCATACTAGAATTCAACATAACACAAACACAAGCAACAGAACATAATGACACCAGAGTCTTGGACTTTAAAAGAGCTGATTTCAATAAACTCAGAGAGAACTTGGGAAAGATTCCATGGATGAAAATCCTAAAGGGGAAAACAACTCAAGAATCTTGGGAAACTCTAAAAAGTATGATCATAGATGCTCAGACCAGCACAATACCAATGAGAAAGAAAAACAAGAAATCCAAGAAACCAGCATGGCTGCACAAAGATCTCTCTGGCAGATTGAAAGGAAAAAGGACAAGTACAAAAAATGGAAAGAAGGACATACATCTAAGGCAGAATATCAGCAGATAGCCAGAATCTGCAAAGACAAAGTCAGGATAGCAAAGGCTCAGAACGAACCAAGACTTGCAACAAAAGTCAAAGATAATTAAAAAAAGTTTCTTCCAACATATAAATAACAAGAAAAAAAATCAAAGAAACAGTCGGTCCACTAAAGAGAGAAGATGGCAAGGAAGTAACAGACAACAGAGAGAAAGCAGAACTGCTTAACTCATTCTTTGCATCTGTCTTCATGCAAAAAGAAACTATGGCTCAACCCACCAAAAACATAGCTGTAAAAGACAGACCAGAAATAAAAGTTAAAATAAGCAAAAACATAGTAAGAGAATACCTGTCTGATCTTGATGAAAACAAATCACCAGGGTCTGATGGATTACATCCCAGAGTTTTAAAGAAGTTGGCAGAGGTCATCTCAGAACCACTGCATCATATCTTTCAAAAATCCTGGAGCACCGGGGAACTATGAGAGGACTGGAAAAGAGCTGATGTGGTTCCCATCTTCAAAAAAGGGAAAAAAAACAGACCCAGGAAATCATAGACCAATCAGCCTAACATCAATATCCAGGAAGATACTGGAAAAGATAATTAAAAAACAGATCTGCCAACATCTAGAAACAAGTAAAGTAATAACTAGCAGTCAGCATGGGTTTGTTAAAAATAGATCATGCCAAACCAATCTCATTTCATTCTTCAACACAGTGACTAAATTAGTAGACCAGCAAAATACTGTGGACATAATATATTTTGATTTCAGCAAGGCATTCAAAAAAGTAGACCACAACCTACTTCTTAGTAAGCTAGAAAAAGGTGGAACAGATAGTACCACCACTAAGTGGACTCGCAACTGGCTGGCAAACCATACTCAATGAATAGTCCTTAATGGGTCTAAGTCTACATGGAGGGAAGTAAGCAGTGGGGTGCCACAAGGTTCTGTCTTAGGCCCAGTACTCTTCAATATCTTCATTAACGACTTAGATGAGTGAACAGAAGGGGAACTTACCAAATTTGCAGATGATACTAAGCTGGCAGAAATAGCTAACACCCAAGAAGATAGGCTCAAGATCCAGATGGATCTTGACAGACTTAGAACACTGGGCTATAACTAACAAAATGAAATTCAATGGAGAGAAAAGTAAAGTCCTACACTTAGGCAAGAAAAACCAAAAGTACACATATAGACTGGGTGAACCCAGGTTCACTAGCAGTAACTGTGAGAGGGATCTTGGAGTCTTAGTGGACCACCAGCTAAATATGAGCCAGCAGTGTGCAGCCGCCGCCAAAAAAGCTAATGCAATCCTAAATTGCATTAACAGAGGGATACAATCAAGATCAAGGGAAGTACTAATACCACTCTGTAAAGCCTTAGTAAAACCACACCTAGAGTACTGCATCCAGTTTTGTTTACCACATTATAAAAAAGATGTTGAGACTCTAGAAAAAGTACAGAGAAGAGCAACCAGGATGATTGGGGGACTGGAGACTGAAACATACAACAAACGGTTGCAGGAACTAGGCTTGGCTAGTCTAGTAAAGAGAAGGACCAGGGGAGAAATGGTAGCAGTCTGCCAAGGTTTGAGGGGCTGCCACAGGGAGGTAGGGATCAAGCTATTTTCTAAAGCTCCTGGAATAACAGATGGAAACTGAACAAGGAGAGATTTAACCCGGAAATAAGGATAAACTTTCTGACAGTGAGAACAATCAACCAATGGAACAGCTTGCCCTCGGAAGTTGTGGAAGCGCTATCACTTGAGACTTTCAAGAAGATAACCTACAAGGTCCCTTCCAACTCTGATTATCTGTTATCTGTTATATCAGACACAACATATTTGTGTGATATTAAGAGAGAGACAATGTAATAGATCAGAATGAAGGTGGTCTGATCTTCTGGAGGAGAGTTTATGGCTACTCGTAGGAAAGTGAAGGTATAAATTTAATTCCAAATTATTAAAATCTATGTCAGAAAATATGAACTGGTATCATATAAAATGTAAGCTTACAAGTGGTCAATGCTGTCTGCAGGTAGATGTTCCACTTTTCCAAAAGAAGAGACAAAATCAGATTTGGATAGTCAGACAGCCATGAAAATAGGAATCATTAAATTCCAGTGAATGACAATAACAGAAGAATCAGAGATAAGTTTTTGGAAAAATTGCACAACATTCTAAATGGGTGAGATCAGGGGATATATTCTGCTAGATGATCTGAGCAGATGGTTGTGAGAATGAGAGGAATGAGAGGGTAACGAAGAGGCGAGTGGGTCATTCAAAGGCCCCAATTAAATAAGGACAGCATCTTTAAAAGCATCCTGAAGGAACTGTGGGTCGTTTTCTGACTTTGATGTTCACTAATTGCTGAGGCCAAGACACCCACATTCTTAAAGTAATTTAGAGTAACCAACCAAAAATATAAAATCCACAAACTCTTTAAAGCTAAGATAAACACAAGTTCTCACCTGCTCCAGAAAGATGCCATTCTGTTTATATAGTCTTGGGGATCTTCTGTAGATGACATTTGATGAGGCTGAAATAGCTGGCAACATTGGAATTCAAAGCAGCAGCCCCTCAACTCTTTAACCTTGCTATGAATAAGCTTCCTATTAGCTAAAAGACCATCTGTCCAATACATGTGTGCATGTGTGCGTACCAGTATTGAGGTGGTTGCATTGGTCATGTTGGTTACAGATTCTTTGTCACTATTTAGGCTGCTGGACATCCAGATTTAGCTTCCAAGGAGATAAAAATAGGATGCCATAAAATGAAATTTGCAGGCTAATTTGAGAAATAGTTTCCTTTCACTTTTTGCATATTCCTCTAATCCATAATTTGCAGCTGCCTCTAAAATATATTTAGAGTCACAGACAGTATTTTGTTATTGCTCACAGACACAACATATCGTGAAATGGACTTTAACTGTTAAGCTAATTAAACTGGTCATATTTTTACCAAGCTATTGAAAGTGCTGTGCTTTTTTGTTTTGTCTTTCTCACCTGCTCTCTTCAGCTGTATTTACGTAGAAAGTGCCCTGATTTACATAAAACCAAAGTCATTTGTGTAGGTACAGGATTGACTTCATAGCAGCCAGGCATGTGGAAAGGATTCTAGGAGAACAATGGACCACTGTTGCTGAACATTAGCAGGCTGTGTGAATCAGCAATTAGAAAAGCCAGTGTAATCTTGGACTGCATGTGAGTCACAGGCAGAAGTAGTAAATAGTAAAAACTAGGATTTGGGAATGGAACATTCCAGATAATTCATCCAAAGTGAATTGTTCACGATGCAAACACCAATGTACTGGAAAAGGGGCCTTAGGTGGCAGTATTTTTGGAAACTGTCCCTGAAATGATTTATTCCAGAATTAGTTCTGGAAACAATCCCTGAAATGATGTGGTCTAACAATGGGTTTGGCATGACTGGAAGGAAATGAACCTCTGGCATGATCCAAAAGAGCAACAAAGTGTTCCAAAATTTTTCAAATGTTTCATTCCCAAACTAGTAAATTTTGCACATCCGTAACTGGAGCTCACTGGTCCACTATATTGAGCCACAATGGCACAGTGGTTAGAATGCAGTATTGCAGACTATTTCTGTTGAATGCCAGCTGCCTGCAATTTGGCAGTTCAAATCTTACCATGCTCAAGGTTGACTCAGCCTTCCATCCTTCTAAGTAAAATGAGGACCCAGATTGTTGGGGACAATATGCTGATTCTGTAAACCGCTTAGAGCGGGTTATAAAGTCCTGTAAAGTGGTATGTAAGTCTAAGTGCTATTGCTATTGCTATATTCTGCCCGAGTTAGAACTGTATTTAGGGTTGTTGGCTTGTACAGTTGGGTATTCAGTTCTGAGCCATTTACTCTGAAAGACATGAAGCTGGAGGAAATTCAAAGGAGAGTTAACAGGTTGGTAGAAAAGCTTTAAAAAATAGTAGGCTACCAATTCCAAAGGAAGCAGATGTATTATTTGTTGAAACTGTAAGCAGGACAAACACCACAGGTAGTCCTTAATTTATGACCACAATTGAGCTCCATATGTCTGTTGCTAAGTGAGACATTTGTTAAGTGAGTTTTCCCCCATTTTATGACATTTCTTGTCTCAATTGTTAAGTAAATCATTGCAGCTGTTAAGTTAGTAACATGGTTGTTGAGTGAATCTGGCTTCCCCACTGACTTTGTCTGTCAGAAGGTTGCAAAAGGGAATCATGATGGACACTGCAACCATCATAATTATAAATCAATTGCCAAGATGCTGCAATGGTTGTGCGAAAAATGTTTATAACTCAGTTTTTTCAATGCCGTAATTTGAATAGTCACTAAATTAATTGTTGTAAATATTGGACTGAATATTAGCAAGAATTTCCTGAAGATGAGAGCTGTTAAGCAATTGAACCATCTGACTAAATGAGTGATATTTTCCCAAACCCTGGAAAGTTTTGAACATGACTGGATGGCTACTTGTTTGAGATGGTTTAGGCCAAGGGTGGGGAACTATGGTGGGGAACTCCCAGAATTCCTGAGCCAGACATGCTGCAAGTTGAAGTCTACAAGTCACAAAGGGGCCACCCCTGGTTTAGGCAATTGGAATGGCCTACTGCATGAGGTTCTAACTAACTCATACATACATTAGAGCCACAGTCAATGGTGCGATTCAACCGGTGTAACAACCGGTTCAGTGAGTGCGAGCTTCGCGCACAGCATTAAAAAAGACCATTTTTAGCTATAATATTTACCTTCTGCTGCAGCCCTGGTGTGTAAAACAGCTGATCCTCAGCAAACCGCTCTGCCACACAAATCAGCTATGCTCAAAAACCAGGAAGTAAAGCACAGGAAAAGGACAGAGGCAGGGCCCAATGATCACTGGAACTACCAGTTCTTCCAAACTGGTCTGAATAGGTAGAATCCCTGGACAGTGTCGTGTAATAACCAAAAGCTGCACTTTACACTTCTGTGGGGAGCAGACAGCTGCAAAAAGAGTGGGAAACATCACACATAAGGGAAGAAACAGTTTTTTTTGGGGGGGGGGAAGAGGGGATGTCTTTATTTTCAATGTTCCTTTTCTTCCCCAAATGGAAATTCAGTCATCAGTTTTCAAGAGTTAGGACTGAGAGGGATTGGAAGCTGCAAAAGAGAATTGTACGTAGCGATGAGTTGCGAGTTGCTCAGTCCTGATGAATAATTGCCTTTTTTGAGTTAATCTTTTTTCTCAATTTCTGAAGAACCCTTCCGAATCAATACAAATATAGGATAAACCTGCATGCTGAATTACATTCAAATGACTCAGATACTTGTCCTTCTCTTACATAAAACAATGCGTTCTTTTTTAATAAGAGATTTTTTTTTAAATTACAATTATTTTTAATTCTAACTTGAAACGCTCCAAATTTTTTATTTCTGGTACTGGCTTATTTATAGAAGCTGAAGTTATCCTTGTCTGGCTTCAAGTATATCTCAGTATTTACTTTGTTTTCAGAAATAGGCAATACTGCTGTGATGTTTGTAAATATGTGCTCAGAATGCTCCCAAAACACACAGCAAATTGAAAACTGTGGTGCCCATGTTCTTTTCATTATTTCAGTGGCAAATGTCAATAGTCTGACATGCAAGATACATATACAAACAAAGACTCTTAAACTCACAGAACATGTAATTGTTTCAACATGTGTAAAGCTTTAGAAAAAATGTACATAACTTTACTATATCATAGTACATCATAGTAGAATCAGGTTCAGAGGGCTTATCTTCTGCCCTCCCCAATTTTTTTAAAAAGGCTAGACCTAAAATCATATTGCAGTTGGTAATCAGATTGCAATTTCCCTAAAGTGTGTGAAAAGTTTTTTTTTTTTTTAAAGCAGATTTAAGTATTGAGATTCCTTTCCTTTAAGCGATCCTTTTTTCTCTTTCTGAATCTGACAACTTGCAAATCAAGGATTTTAAGGTAGAATCTGCACCCCCCCCAAAAAAAAAAGTATTTGTTCAGGAAAAGCATTCACTGAAAGGGAGAGTCCTGCCCTTGCCTTTCACATGACCTTAGTTTTGTATTGAGTGCAACGCTCCTGGAAGAGCAAGGTGTTTTTGTTCAGAAATTACAGCTGCTCTTTTCAGCAGTACTTTGTGTGACCTTAAAAATAATAAAAACCCAAACAAGTCAGCAGAAAATATACCTGGTGCTTTCTTAAGTATTAATGTGTGAGAATGCATCTTTGAGATTAAGAATATAATTCCTTCCTTCCTTCCTTCCTTCCTTCCTTCCTTCCTTCCTTCCTTCCTTCCTTCCTTCCTTCCTTCCTTCCTTCCTTCCATCTTAGTTGAGCAATGGAAGGGTGGGTGGGTGGAACCCGTCTTTAGCTTCTTCATCCTTAATTCTAATCCACAGGGAGTCACCTTCTAGGGCAGTGGTGGCTAACCTTTTTGGGCTCCTGTGCCGAAAATTGTGCATGCTATGCCAGCACCCAGAAGGCAATGCACGCAGCGCCCCCTCCCCCCATGCCCCCTATACATACACACATGATCCTCCCGCACATGCCTCATGTCTTTGCCTGTGCACTGGTGATTCCCCCATGCACTGGGAACATCTGTGCGCATGCACACGAGACCCCCCCCTGTGCATGCCAGACGTCTCTGCGCATGCACTTATGTCTCCCACCCTCCGGCGCGCGTGTGTGCCAGATACCCGACAATCAGCTGGCGGGCGGGTGGTGTGCACGCATGCGCATTAGACCTGCTCTGGATGAGGGCTCACGTCCTGGCAGTAATGGATCTGCGTGCCACTTCCGGCACGCATGCCTTAGGTTCGCCATCACAGTTCTAGGGTAAACATGTTTAGGATTACTGCAATACTTACTTTCCAATTTATAATCCATGAGACTTTTCATGGGGGAAATGCCTTCTCTTTCAGTAACTACCTTGATTTAGCAATGGGAAGGTAAAACACCAATTGGTATTTCCTTTTCTTCTTGTCTAGTGCCATTTCTCATTTCCAGCTCCTCCTCCTTAGTATTTCACTACAGATAGTCCTCAGCTTGTAACAGTTCATTTAGTGACTATTCAGAGTTGCAACGGCACTGAAAAAAGTTCCTTATGGCCGTTTTCCTCAATTACAACCGTTCCAGCATCCCCATGGTCATGTGATCAAAATCCAGTTGTTTGGCAACTGACTTATACTTATGACGGCAGCAGTGTCCCAAGGTCATGGGATAACCTTTCATGGCCCTGTGAGAAGTAAAGTCAACAGGGAAGGCGGATTCACTTAACAAACATATTACTAACTTAACAACTGCAGCAATTCACAGAACAACTGTGGCAAGAAAGGTTGTAAAATGGGGCAAATCTCACTTAACAAATGTCTTGTTTAGCAACAGAAATGTTGGGCTCTATTGTGGTCGTAAGTCAAGGACTACCTGTAGTGGGTGCTTTCTGATTTCCTTTAAAAAAATAATGAGAGTTTTGCAAAGAACATAAAAGTAACACAAATCAATAAAAAGTAAATGCAAGCAAGCAAGAAAGGAATAAGAGAAAGGGAAAGGAAAAGTGCCCCAAAAAGAAGTTTCTGGTTTCTTTTTCAGCAAATATAAGTAATGATCTATGATTACAAAAATATGCTCACTCTTTTCTATGATTGTACTTCTAATCATCAAAACCACAAATCATTTTTTCCCATTTTATACAAAAAATCTATAGGGGACTTCTAATCAGCCATATATGTAGCTATTGGGTTTTTTTTTTATTGTCATCAAAGATGGTAATTTAGCCATTTTCAGAGGTTCCATCATTTTCACCAACCACCATTGTCAGTAGTGGTCAGCAATTAAATCTGGTTATATGGCGAACATATCTTTATAGTCCTGTAACATCTTTTCCTTATCCTTTCTGAATCTTGTCTGCCCCTCCCTAGGCCAGAATCAGAAAGTATTTTTCCACGGGTGGTTGCAGTATTGCAACCCAAGCTTGCTCCAATAATTTAGGATGCTTTCTTTCCATACAAGCATAGCCACCCCAGCTATACTGTTATTAAATATAAAAAAAAATGAATTTGGATTAATGCAATTTGCTTTGGGATGGAATCAGTTATAATTCCCTTAGCAACAATAATCCTTGTTGCATGATCCCCCATTCACATGATCACATTTCGAGTGCTTGGCAACCTGTTTGCATTTATGGCTAAGTGCCCTGCAGTCATGTGATCACCATTTGCAATCTTTTCTTTTCTGTCCCTCCAGCTTTGTTAGCTCACAGCCTTTAGCATTTTATATAACAGAATAATAGAATAACAAGAGTTAGAATGGTTCTATTCTCTGCTCAAGCAGGAAACAGTACACCATTTCAATGGTTGCCTAATCTCTTCTTAAAACCTTTTCTTTACCTTCAGAGAGCAGGCTTTGTGGTATCCAAAGCAGAACATCTAGGTTCAGTCACAGTTTTGTTCCATATAGCATCAACCTTATGAACTCTCAAATTTCTTCTTTCCGCTATATATTCAAAACGGTCAGTGGTGTGTGTGTGTGTGTGTGTGTATGTATAATGTGTTATGTATGTGTTTGAGTAATTATACACTATCTCTTGAGAGCAGGCAACAGAATTTTATTTTTAATGTGGACTGATGTGCTCACAGTAAAATAAATGACAATAAAGTTATCTTATCTTATCTTATCTTATCTTATCTTATCTTATCTTATCTTATCTTTAAATCTCCAGTTAAAAACCTTGGAGGTTTTTCTCCTCAGACAGAAGGATATAAGCAAAAGAGGTGAATTCCAGAGAAGATGCTAGTGAATGCCATGATAGTTTGGAAGATTCCTTCCCTAATCTTAACCATTGTGAGAATGGGGTTTACATAGAGGATAGAGTGAGGTAATGGAAAGGTAAGTGTGGTGTGCCAGGAGATGGTTTATGTGCCAATGGGCCTAGAGAGCCAACATCTTCTATTCCACAGCAGATTTCCACATGCCAGTAGGTGTTGGGTCCCCTAGGGCTTCCCCCACGCAGTCATTTATTGATGGGGAGAGCTCAGATTGCAGTAACTGAGTAAGGCAGTGACATGAGCACCTTGCTTAACAACTGCAATGTCTTACAACCACTATTCTGGGCTTAATTGTGGTTGTACATCAAAGACCACCTGTACCAATCAAACCTATTCCTAAAGAACTTGATATAAACAGAATAATATCTGACCATAAGCTTTTGAATTGTTTGAAGGGACAAACAAAGCTGCAGATATTAGCACAAGCTAGGAATTTCTGATTAATTGCAGATTTTTGTAATAGCATAGAGTAAAACAAGAGGATTGTACTTCTATACATCCCCAAAGAAGAGTTTGTATCATTATCTACAAGCAGTATACAAAACTGGAGTAAGTAAATCTTTGATGTTCAAATTTCTCTTTATATTTTATAACAGCTATGCAATATCTGAAAGGGAAATTGAGTAAACTTCAAACTCTCCATCTTAGTTCAGAATATTTTTGCTGCTAGTTACTCATGAAACCAGGCAAGACCAAAGATGAGAAGTGTTTGCATCCTGATAATTGTGGGAGTTCTGAAATAAATAATACATCCAAGAAAGAGGCAGTTTCCAATGAACAGCTGGGACAGTTTGACAAAAGCAGTTCAAAGATGAACAGATTTCTAATGGAAGAAGTTTTTGTTGAGAAGAAGCTTACATATTATGAAGTAGCCTCTAATCTACAAAAGCTTATCCCATTGTACAATTGATAACATTCTTTTATTATAAAGCTACACTGAATTATTTATGCTGGGGAGTAGTCTAAAGGATAAAGGAAAACCAATATAGTAATTCTTCCCTACCAGAGAAAAGTCCAATTATTTTCATAAAGGTCCAGAGGCAGGAAAGTGTATAATTTCTCCCATAGTTTTTTCACAGCAAAAGGTATTCAGAAAAAATTTCTTCCAATTCTGGAAGTACTTTGTAGCTTTTGTTTATAAGTCATATTCTTGGTAGATCCAAATGTGTGAAATCCACCTGTAAAGCTATCCATATTTGTGGCCATCAGAACATTTTATGGTAACAAATTCTATAATGCATCTATGGCAACCCATATACTAATATTTGGATAAAAGATATCTTGTTACATGGGTAAGTTCTATTCTCAATCTCTTCTCTAATAAATTCTAAAATAAATGTTGCCCTTTTCCTAGCTGCTTTCTAGAATTGTTATCCATTTTACTAATTCTGAGAAATCCTCTTGGAGTTCTTTCCGATTGATTTTGGTTTTACTACTCCAAATAATTTGACATTAAGTTTCAGTTCACACCAACCAAAGGTATAAAAATTGGTCCCTAATGCAAAAGAAAGGAAAATATCACCCTTTACATTCTTCCACATATTGTAAATTGCCGAAGAACTTTGTTGTTGGTATACAATATGTTAACTAAATAAAAATCTATTTCAATTTTCTTCTTCTTTTTCATCTTCTTGAAATGGCACCACTAGCTTCTGGCTAGTTTTGAAAAGGTTGAGAAAAGTTATGCATTTTGCTGAAGCAACAGCTTTCCATCCATAAAGGAAATTCTACAACCAGTCTTCTTCTGGTACTCTGTCCAGGGTCCTGATTCCTTGACTAAGCTGGAGCTTAATGTACCTACCTTTATTTGACTTTCTTGAGTAGGATCTGGTAAATCCATAGCAGACTCTTGAGAACTGCTGCCCATCAACCTGAATAAGACCAATGGACCACTTTGTCTGATTTTGTTTAAAGCAGCTTCCCTGGGTGCTATTTTAAAGTACAAATTTCTTTTCCTGACAAATTTGTGAAAAAGAGGCACTGCCAAAAATATCCATTACATTCTTAACATTGCTGTATTGTGTTCCTGTCAATTTAGTTACAAAGCACATATGAAAGAAAAACAGACAGGCATATTGTAGCAGATTATAAACACATTCTACCCGGTCACTTTGCCCCCTAAACAAAATTCCTACTGTTAGATAGAGAATTCTACAGTTGTATAATGGAAGATATACTTTTGCAAAAGCTTGGCTATTTTCCTTCATGCTTCAGCTGACATTTACACTCATTTATTTATTTTGCAGTTTTGGAGGCTGCCCAACTCCTGACGACTTTGGGTAGCTTACAGTTTAAAAAGGATGATTGATTGATTGCATGCCATTGAATCATTACAGCTCCTAGCAACCACATAAATCAATATTCTCCACAATGATCTATCCTAACCTGTTATTTCAGGTTTTCACAACAGTGTATCCATCGCTACTGTAACTGAGTCCATCCACCTTGCTGCTGGTTCATCTCTTTACTTTCTTCTTTCTAAGCCTTAAAACCTTCTCTAGATCTTCACATGATATGTCCAAAGTAGGATAATTTGAGCTTGGTGAGAACTCTGGTTTGATGTGTTCAGTGATCTGGTTTGGGAGGGGAAACAGTACTGAAAAGAAAGAGAGAAAAATAAGTGACTTAGATAAATATATAAGCAAAAACTCATTCAACAGTAATTCTCCCCTTGTTGCGATTCACTGGCAGCAGATGCAGATGGCAGAGGTCTCTGACAACAAGGACAGGGATGGGGCCAGGACTATCTGAGAGTGGGGTGTTGCCTTTGGAGCTTTTGGAGTTTGGCAGCAGTGAAGCAGGGGACCCCAGGGAGCATGTGCCCAGTGAGCATATGCGCATGGCTGCTCAAAAGAGAAGCAACTGAAGCAGCAAGGGCAACTTGGGAATAAGGCTGGAAGGTGATGGCCCCTCCCATAAGGGATAAAAACCAGCCCTCCGGGATGTGTTCTTTGCAGGAAGCAAAGAAGTTCTCTGAGTCTTTGTTGAAGCCCTGCTAACTCCGGTTTGTTTTTGAAACTTCTGTCGGTGGATATTTATCAGTATCGGACTTCTGTTCTTGCCAGTCTTTTACAACCTTGAAAGGGCTTGCTTTTATCTCGGACAATTAGGTTTAAATGACTCTTGGCTGGGAGTGCAAAGAATTCCCAGCACCGCATTAGGAAAGGTTTGCTTTTATACAGTTTGTGTTTGTTTAATTTGAACAAGTCTTGGGTCAACTTGCCTGAAAGAATACCTTCCTGAACTTCATCAAGATGAAAGATATTTCTATCTCTAGGTGGGGGGATGCTATTACAAAAGGAAGGTCTTACAACAGGAAAGGCAGATTTCCTGTATGCCATGAGATGATATGACTTTATTCATGGGAATCCAAGTGCCCTCAATGCATTGTTGTTTTAATGGCTGGGCAAATCTTCTGAGATTTTTTTTTTTAAAAATAGTGCTTATTAAGGATATCTCATACCATGTTTGTGATTGTAAATATGGCCACTGGTGCCTACTCCTCTTTGTAGCCTTATTATAATCATAGAGGGAGGGGAAAAAGAAGGCTAGACAATAACCATTATCTATGCCACTCAAGCTACAAGATAAAGATCCCCAGGTTGAGTTTGACTCCTGATGACTACACAACCAAATTCATATTGTTGCTTGAGATAAGGAAGTTGTTTACCACTTCTTTTTTCCAGGATGTCCACACTAGTCCACCACTCAGAATTTTCTGAATGGTTTCCCATCCTAGTTATTAGGCAGATTTGACACTCCTTAGCATTTTTAAGATCAGTCAAAGCTTTCTAAATGTTACCACCTGTGGTGGCTCTCAAATTGCTGCCTTTGATTATTGTAACACAAATGGTGGACATCAAATAGTAGCACATTTCTGAAGTAGATAATTTTTTTTAATCTAAATTACTTACTGGAAAAAAAAAATCAACATGAGAAGTCCACATATTTTATTGAAAATATCTTATATACTTTCATATCTTATATATCGGAACCACAAAAAATACAGAAAGGGCTATAGTGCATAAAATATCCAAGGCATAACTCTGTGGACAAATGAACTGAGTGAAATGGGAAATGAAATACAGACTAACAATTCAGAAAAGAAAACTGCAAAAAAAAAAATACTGGCTAGATTTAAGAAGTATAAAAATAGAGAAGTAAATATCATATTCTGAAAATAGCTAGAGCACATGAGCTTTTTTTTAAACAGCTATCTGGGTAGATTCCTTTACAAATGTTGGTCAATTTTCTCCCAAGAAATTCAGTATTAATATACATACCAGTGCAAGTAAACCTCCATCCTATGTCATGACAGTCATACGTTGAGGCACTCATGTGACCAACCCCATATTTTTGTGACAATTGTTAAGCTAACATAGCATTCTTATCAGTGGTGGGATTCAAAATTTTTGCTAGCGGTTCTGTGGCTTGGTGGGCATGGTGTGGCTTGGTGGGTGTGGCTTGGTGGACATGGCAGGAAGATATTGTAAAATCTCCATTCCCTCCCCACTCCTGGGGGAAGATTACTGCAAAAACCCCATTCCCTCCCTGCCCCACTAACCTGCTTTCCAGCTCCATTCTCCTGTGCAGGGCAACAAAAGTAGACCCAGGTGATCAGCTGGGACTTGGGAGGCAGAGAATAGATGGGGGCGGGGCCAGTCAAAATTTCCACTATCGTTTCTCCAGAATTGGTCAGAACCTGCTGAATACCACCTCTGATTCTTATATTATAGCTTAATCTGATTGGTGACCTGGATCTGACCAATCCCAAATTAGGCAGCATTGGCGTCGGATGTTGAAGATTATTGGAAGAACAGACCCAAGGATTGTTAAATTGCAAATTCTCTCCAGCCAAGGTTCACCATGTTGTTTGGTACCTCATCATTTCCTCATGATTACAAAAGACTGGGTTAAACACCAAGTGTAAAAGTAAATATATTCTACTTAATATTCTATTGAATATTGTAGTGTAAGCCAGCAACTCACCCAACTGTTGTCTCTAGCTTGCTGTGTTAATCCTGCCAACAAGTTGTTTTCTGTGTGGGCTGGGAACATCACTTTTAAAACATATTACAATTTATTCAAGGGTCCAGCTGGGAATAGATGGTTGTTAAATTAACAACTTTGACATGCCTGCAGTACCAAAAGGTGTTCTTATGCCATGTTCTTACATTCTCATGCCAGACATGCTTAGAGCTCAAAGCATTGTTAGAGACTCCACACCCACTTCATGGTCCGTTTCTGTTACTCCCCTCTGGAAGGAGGTTTCCAAGTAGGACTACTACTTCTGTAACAGCTTTGTTCCCTATGCCATCTGTCTGGTAAACTTGCAAGATTGGTTTTTATCACCATGTATATGTATATATCCAAACTAGGCTGTGTTGTTTCTTTGTGTCATATATGTGGGTATATACACAATTTTGTATGTTTCGTTCGTTCATTCATTCATTCATGTATGCCTCTGTAGTGTAATTGGAGGTGGAGACCCTTTGAGAGCTGCATGCAATGAAATTTCATTTTAATGTATGCTGATTAGTGTACATTCAAAGTGACAGTAAAGTTATTCTAAGTCTAAGGCACATTGGGATTTTTTCAAAACATTAAGCAAGCGAGGTCCCAAAGGTGCTTTTTCAACAACAGGCAACTGGATTTTCTTTGTTTTTTTCCTTGAAGACATTTTGTTTCTCATCCCAGAAGCTTCTTCAATTCTTCATCCAAGAAACTTCAGGACTGAAGAAGGTTCTTGGATGAGAAGCGAAACTTCTTCAAGGAAAAATAAAGAAAGTCCAGCTGCCTTTCGAAAATCCACTTTTGGGACTACTCCGACCCGGATGATAGAATCTCCAGGGGCATAAAGCGAGGAAGCACTTAAAGATGTCCGTGCGGGTGCTACCATCTGTCGCCAGCTGCCGCCCCAGGAGACTGCGTGCGCTCCGTCTTTTGTTCCTTTGCAAGTCGAGGGCGCAGAAAAGCGAAGATGGGGGTCTCATTAAAAAAAAAAAAAAGTGAAGCCTCCCCCATCCCAACCAACTTCAACTGGCGGGCAGGCGTCCTTCGCCTTCTGTTGAAGTGCCTCCCATGCAGGCGCTCCTTTACTCCCCCTCGCGGAGGGCCTGCCCGGCTTCTGGCCGCTAAAACCCGCTTTCCCTTTTCGCCGTCCGGCTTAGTGGACGGAACTGCAACGGGAAGAGGAAAAAGCGAAGAGCAGGGAGGAGAGGCGAAGTTCGGCCTTTGTGACGCCACCGCGATCTCGCCTCCCCTCCCGGGCTTCCTACCCACCCACCCATTGCGTTCCTCACTTTCTCTCTCTCTCTCTCTCTCTTTTTTTTTTTTTGGTTCGTTTTGTTAATGAAACACTGCCCCCGCGCTCCGCCCCAGCGCGCGCTCGCCGTGGGCTACCCAGCCGAGGAGTTCGTGCGTCAGGCCCGCCCGCGCCCGCGCGCTCCCTCCCTCCCTCCCGGCTTTCTTCGCCGCTGCCCGGCCTGCCCCTCGGCACCCTCAACTCCCCGCCACGCGCGGGAGTGGCGCGCGCTCTCTCTCGAGCCCATCCAGCCACCAGCGCGCGCGCAGGTGATTTCCACGCCTCGCCTTGTCTCTTCCCCCCCCCACCGCCCACACGCCCCCGCCCTCTTTGTCTCCGCTTTCTCCTCCGCCTCCCCTCCCTTCTCCTCCTCCTCGCCGCCGCCGCCGCCAAAGGAGCGTCACTGGGAAGCTGGAGGGTGGGCTCTTTGGAAGAGAAGGAGGGCGCAGAGAAGACAAAATGAGGGAGGCTTCCCGTTAGCTGCAGGAGCGCCGCTGCCGCTCCATCCCACGTGAAGAGTCGGGAAAGGCCAAGAAGGAACCGCGAGCAGCCGGTCCCTTTTCGTATTCTCTCTCTCTCTCTCTCTTTCCTCTTTCTGGACTCTGGAAAAGCAAGAAGCCTGGACGGCCGGAATAGATCCGCCAGCTGACTTTTCTCCGGCCTCTGCCTCTCCCGCTTTTCCCGCTCTTCTCCTGGCATTTGCCGGTTGTAACCGAGGAAGGGGCTTCGCCTCCCGCGCCCTGGGCCGCTGCTTGCCTTCCGCCGCGCCGCTTCTTCTGCCTTTGGGTTGCAACTCCCTTCCCCCATCCCAGTGCGGGGGCTCCCTTTCTCTCTTCTCCAACCCCCCTTTTCCCCGCCGTCCAAGCCTGAATCCCTCCGGTTCCTTTCTGTCTGCCCGCTCTGCCTTCTCCATATCTTGCGAGCGGTCTGGCTCCATCCATCCTTTTCGCGCCGGTTCCTTCTTCCCAACAGCTCCTCGGAACGGGATACACGAATCCGCACCCCACCCTTTCAACGTAGGAGAAGCTCCTTTCACTTTATCGCCTCCCTCCCTCCTTCCCCAACCCCCATCTTCTTTTCCATAGTGCAGGTTCTCTCTTCACTTGTTCGCTTGACCCTGCCTGCTCCCCACAAGACATTCCCCCCTCCTTCTCCCTTGGGTCACCGCTTTCTCCTGCAATTTGACAGCCAAGGAAACGGGGTAGATGTGGGGAACACCCCCCCCCCCCACCTCCCCATGCCTTCGATGACTGATTGCCTGACCGCTGGTGTTGGATGCTCAGAGGAGAAAGTGGACAGCCCACTCAGCGATTTCATCTGAGGGATGCCGGAGGTGGCTGAGATGATGACTTGATGCTTTGCCATGGATGGGTTGAGATGCTTCATGGTTGCCTTGGTCACGCTGCTCCTCTATCGCCCAGGTCCACCTTGGTGCACTGCCCAACACCTGGTGCTTTGGACAGGGTTCCCGGTATTGCTGCCCATCTTACTATTGGTGCCCGCAACTCTGACTTCCCCAATAGCAGGTAAGGGGACTGAAATGGTTTGTCCTCCAGGTCCCAGGTTTCAGCTTCCTGGCTTCAGTGTCTCTTTCCAGCTTCTTTTGTTGAGCCTGCAATTAAGGTTCCTTTTTAATGTCTTGGGAAAAAGTCCTGATGTTTTACCTTCCCAGCAGATGTTGTAGTCAAAGGCTTTTATAGAATCATCCCCATCTTTTTCATCCTGCCTTCATTTGCAGGACAGTTATAAATAATGGTTTATCCACCAAATGAAAGTGTTTCTGGAATACTATAGGGATGTGCACTGTGAGGATGTAGAACAATTAGGCTTATGCCTCTCTCTCTCTTTTTAATGTATCATGGAAAGGAAATCTGTTTGCCTTTTGCGGGGCTTGTATGATTAAATCTGAGAATTACTTTCTTTCTAAAATTGTTTTTACAAAGGCACTATATTCTTTTATTTCCTGGTGAAGTAAATAACCCTCCATCCTTCTGTGTGTGAAAAGGGTAGGAGGCCCTGTCTGTTGGAATGAATAAGGAGTGGCTTGCTGCTTGTAATTCAATTGCGTTTGGAAAATGGATATGCCCCTAACAATTAATTAACAATGTATTTGGAATTTGCATTGTTTTGGGGGAATGGTGAAACATTTTTCAAAATAAGTGCTTAGGTGTTTGGAACGGTCTTAGTATTGGTTTCTATATTCTGGGTGCATTTATTTGCAGCTCATTGTAGAATCACAAGGGCTGGAAATGAGAGCAACATATAACTGTACAGTTAAAGCTTGTTCACATTTGTGTGTTCAAATGGATCTAGTTTTGCAACACTCACCCTAGTTTGCTAGCATTAAACTGCAAGTCTATTTTGCTTTCTACTTATAGTAAACTTTGAAATCCAGCTGGGTAATTGAATTATATAAGTGGTCTAAATAAATTAAATAAACCATAAAGGTGGCAAACACATTATCTAAATAATTTCCATTTCTAAAACGATTTCTTTCCTTTTCCCTCCTTGATTGCCTTACTGCCTGTCTCATAAAAAGAAAATACCACAGGAAAACCTTATTACAAACTTCCATGTGAACTGAAGTTCAGCCCACCTGGAGGGTACTAAGAGATGGTACTAAGATGGGGAAGTCTGATTTATCTAAAAGTTGAATTACTTCCAGGTATATTTGCTTGCCAATTGTTATTGGCATACCAGAACTGATAAAAGTGACGTTGGTAAGATGTTGGCTTTCTCTAGAACTCAGCTAGCTACAATTTGGAATTCCCATCCTGATTCTCCACTTTGGAATGTTCTTTTCAGCAAATGGCAGAAAACACTTATCAGACTTTTATTAAGAATTGAATTATCACAATACCTAAGCCTTCTCAGTTACAGTTGATGTCTTGTTTGAATGTTATGCTTAATCACAGAATAAGTAACATTTTGTCAATATGTTCCAAATACTAAGAAGCAACATTGGAAGAGAGCTGGGGAAATCAGAGTTGGATTCTCAAGATTTATAGTACCTTCAGGATTGAAAAAATCAAGTTGGAGCTTTGAGAAAGGGCAAATTTCTTACTCTGGAAATTGAGATGGATTTTTTTTAAAAAAAGATGTAACAGCAGTGTGGATTGTGATTTGGATTCCTAGGGAAGGATTCAGGTTGGGAAAGAGATCAAGTGGATCAACATGTGTTGAGCTATGGTTTAGATATGAAATTGATATAATTGATTGAATAACCATTGTTAACTGCTGTAGTTAATACAATTAGACATAACATATAGCATGATATAGATCACAATAATTTGGTTCGCTCAACGTGTTAAGCCAAAGTAAACTTCTTGATGTAATGTGTTGCATAAACAAGGATTGATCCTTGTGGACTTTTGTACATTTCTAGGTTAGATTCAGAGGTATTCTTGCTACCCCATTTCTAGCTGAATAGAATATACTGAGTGAAAGATGTGTCAAGAGATTCTGCAGTTTGGAGAGTATGGACATCTTTTAAAAAGCTCCTTGTCTTAATTATTATGCACTTTTATAATTTTATATACTATCGTCCCTTGGAAATGATATATTGAGGCTGAACAAGCTGACTAAAATTTGAAATCTGCAGTTCTACCTTATCTGAAAGATACCATGTGGAGAAGACTGACTCATACATCCTACTGTTTGACAAACTGACAAGACTTCTAAGATCTCTTGCAAAACAAATGGCTGGCATTCTTCAGGTCTACAAGGCAATTTACTTTATTCAGGTTTTACTACGCTTCAGGTCTTGCAGTCATTATTCAACCGGTGCAGGCTTTACTACTAGATAAGTTCAGCAAGAATGATTAAATTTTACCAGCACATTTATCCTAGTTCTTTTCTTTCTCCTCATTATGTCAGGATTAACTGTTCTGCACTGACATTTTTTCCTTCTCCGAAGTAAACTGTCTTCTATGTTGTTACACATTTTCCTGTCTGCAGTCAAGACAGGTGGAGCTGCAGTGGAAGTTGAACAGGTGATTTGTGGAAAAGGTACCTGGATGCACTCTAGGAATTAGTTTGACACCCATTCTCAAATATACTCTTCCTTGCCTCCTTTTCTAAGCAGATCTGAATCTCTTTTCCATTAAGGAGGCATGGATATCTTTATAGTCATCTACTACTGGAAATGTGATTCTGTTTAGGAGAATTTGAATAACCTGATTTTGAAAAATCAATTGATTTGCCCAGAGAAATAGTTTTCAAAAACTTATTTTTAAATTGACTGAAAAGCCTTATCTACAGTTTGAACTATCCTACTGATAATTTTTTCCAGACTTCAGAGTTTTACTTTTTTCAGCAAATAGATTTTTTTTAATTTATGCAGGTGGATTTTTTCTCTTGGCTTTGTAAGTATAAACATGGTACTTGTTGAGTTATGAAAGTGTTGTTATTAATATTACTTTTAAAAAAGCTTTTATGTTTGTTTTTGTTATAGTTATAGTTGTTATAGTATTATAATCATATATTTCTTTTGCATATTGTTGAGAGTATTCTGCATGAATTGTTCCATTGTATAAGCGTATTGTCAGTTTTAAAACAAGATATTTATTCTGCTATCTAATTTGCACTAAGCGTAGAGTTATCTTCTATTTTAACCTATTTAGCAAAAGTAGTAGCTTAGAGGTTAGATCGGTTATCATATCAATCCTTCAAGTTTTTCAAAACAAATTGAGATTGTAATAATTATAATGGTGATAGCAATATTTCCTTCCTTCCTTCCTTCCTTCCTTCCTTTGACTTACATGCCAGTCCAATAGATAATTGACTGTAATCAACTTACGATCCCACTTCACTTAAAGATTAAAACCACTGTGAAGTAACTAGATAAATGAACAATGTTATATAGTAAATATCCTATGCTGCAGGACCATTGTATATAATTAATATTTGTATTTTTTAACTGGTACATATTCTAACCATTCATTTAGTGACTATCCATAGTTACAGTGGTACTGAAAAAAATGACTTACAAGCAGTCCTCACACTTAAGTCCCTTGCAGCATCCCCACAATACTATTATCACAATTCAGGCACTTGGCAACCATCAACTGGCCACGAAGTCAGTGAGGGAAGCTGGATTGACCTCGATTCATTTAACTGCAGTGATTCGCTTAACAACCATGAAAAAAAAATCACAAAATCAGGCCAGACTCCCTTAACAAGCACTTTGCTTATTGAGGTAATTCTGATCCTGATTGTAAGGGTAAGTTAAGGACTACTTGTACACATATTACAATGTATTTGGTCCAAAATCTGTTGAAGCAAACCCATATGTATCTTTCATGGTGGAATTGTTTGCTTAGAAGAGCAGATTCTTTGCCTCTTTTTAGACTAGCAAGATCATTTATTCGAAAACTAAGACATTTCTAAAGCAATGTAATTAATTGAACATAACAGCATGCCTCCCCTGACGTTGATAGTAAATTTCCCTGCTTTGGGTCCCTATGTTTGTTGTTTGTATAATAATGTGATTTTGAATAAGTATGTGGTTGGTTATATGCTTTGAACATTAAAATATGTCCATATTGCACTACCAGTCCTTTTACTTTTTAATAAAGCCATATTTTTTCACATTTGAACTGGAAATACAGAGTTTTTCTTCCACCAGGGTTTTGTAGGAGAATAATTACTTCAGGACCAAACACTTTTAAAAAATTGCCTGTAATTTGGTTTTTCTGATTTTTTAAAAAATAAATGAATTTTTATTTTGTAATTTATTTTTAAGCATTGTTGGTTTTACTACAAAGGTGTTATTTAGGACTTTTTTATTGCTCTTTTGTAAACTAACCTGAGCTTTCATGAAAGAGAGAATTAGTAAAATAATAATAATAATAATAATAATAATAATAATAATAATAATAATAATAATAATAATAATAATAGGAAGCAGTGGTTTGATCCAAGAAAGTAATGAAACAGAGAATATGGGTGTTTTAATAATTACCCCAGACTTTGAATGATAACATTCTATTTATCTATTTATTTATTTTATTATTTACTTTTATTATTATTTACTTACTATTTATATGTGAACCAAACCAATGCTTTTATTAGTTATACATGCAGTTTTAAAAAAATTACATGTGTAGGAGTTACTATTTATTTATATGACTACAAGGAATTATTTTAAACTAGATTAATTTAAAGGGTTCTTAAATAAGCCTCTAATACTTGTTATTAATTTTTATCCATGTTTTTTAAACATTCAATCTGGTCCTTGATAAAAAAAAATCCATGAACTTAGTTTGAAAACTTTTACTAGACAGTAAAACAAATTATGATGAACCATAATTAAGAGAAGGGAAAATTTCACAACAATAAAGTTTTGAGGTAATAAAATCCCTTGATACAATCCTACTCTGAAGTCTGGAAGGCTAATTAAAGCCAGCCTTTTGCTTGGACCATAATAAGTTGATCCTCTAGCACAGGAGTGTCAAACTCAATTTCATTGAGGGCTGCATCAGGGTTATGCTTGACCTGGGGGGGGTGGGGGGGTGGGAATGGCCAGGTTGGGCATGCCAGTTTGATGTCATTTGTGTTGGGGGCACCTGTGGTGGCCTGAATGATCTGCCAATGAAAATGGAGCTCGAGAGCTCGTGGCCCTCCCCAGCTCTTTCACTGTAGCAGAGGCACCACAGGCCAGTCCTTTGTTGTTTCCAGGGTGGCCCCATGGGCCAGATCTAAGCAACCTGTGGGCCGCATCTGGCCCGCGGGCCTTGAGTTTGACACTCCTGGACTATACATCTCTGTAGGCTCAATCGAGTCATCTTTCTAAATTTACTCCTTTGGTACTCATCCATCTAAATTCTTTACATCCACATTTGAAGTCTCTAGTTGTAGTCTGCATTTGGAGACAGGTATGATGAATGTGGAGGCCAAAATTTTATGCCTAATATTATCTCCCCCCCACCCCCAATATGGCCGACTTCTTTAGCACTGGGGGATGGATTTCATTTTGCAGGAAAACGATCATTATCACAGAAATGAGCATTACTCTAGCTGTTTCCTCACTTCTCTCCTATAAGCAAGCCAAGTAACTTTCTAAATGGTGAACAATGACTATGGAGTACTAAACTGATTTAAATGGGATCCCTAATCTCCATGATCCTTGCCATGTAGTTAGAAGGACGCCTTTGACTTGCTATAATACTTTCCTTTGGCCATTCTTGATGAAAGATATATAATGAATCCACTTCTGGAATGTCTGTGCCCCTGTAGTTTTGGGCACATATCTACTCAAGGTGACTTTCGTATTCATTTTATAGAGATATTGTAAGAACTCTAATCTCTAGGCCATGTGAAATATTTTCTCACAGCTGTCTGAGTAAAATTTTATACCATAGAAATGTATGTAACTATGTATAGTATATATGCATGTATATACTGTATGTATTTGATTTATAAACTTCACTCCAATGGTTTTATGCAGTTACTGGGCTGTTCAGTAATTGGAATGAATGAATGAATGAATGATTTTAAGTAGGATTTATACATTCAGTACAATAGGTTGCCTACTTATATACTGTAGTTAAACCAAATAACAATAATTTTGGGGAATTACATTGTAAAAAATGGTTGCAAAGTTTGTTCTAAAACCTTGTGGCTAAATTTTTCTGTTGGATTGTGATGGATTGATTGGAAATTAAGAGATGCTACATTTGGTTCTGAAAAGTAAGACTCATTTAATGAAGTAAATATAAACATTTCTATATCATTCCCATTTTTAAAAGTACTACACAATGGACCTTAATTCCAATTAAGCATATATTGTGCTATAATAAAGCTATATTTTGGGACATTGAGTTATCTATTGTTTCAAAGATAGTTTTATCCTCTTATTTATAATTAACAACACAATATAGCTCTCAGTTTTGAACTGTTACAGCAGTTTTGCTGCTATAACAGATCACCCCATACAATTAAGGTGTAAATTGCTTAAGATGGCTAACTTAGTTTGGTCCTTTAGATGTCTAAAATACTCCAAGTGATATAAAATGCAATAATATTGCCAATTAATTATTAAGTATTCACTGTGTTCTCGTGACACACTGCTACTAATCCGTTTACCTGAGCCAGCAAGCATACCATTTAAAAAACAACAACCTGTTTTATAAACTCTTATATTTTTGTTCTTCTTCTGTGTATGATTTCTAAAGCTCAACAATTTCATAGCTGACTACTGATCTCTTGGCTTCATTTATATTCCATCTTTCTTCCAGGAGCTCAATATACTTCTATATATAGATAGTGATAGGTTTTATACATTGTGCTAAGCTATCATTATGTTAACCTTGGTTGTTTACCAAATCACAGCTGATTATCTTTACATCTTTTACTATGCATAAACTGTAATTTAGAATCCACCATCCTTGCATCCATGTACAACCTGTAAAAATGAATTGGTGGCTCAGCAAAATTGTAAACCAAACCAGTGATGGGTTCAAAGTGTCCCAAAGAGCTCTGTAGCTGAAGGGAGTCTCGAATCTGGATGTCCACAGTTCTAGATTGCAGTATATATCTAGCTATGGGGGGGGGGTTTATTCACCCCTTCTTCAAGAGTATTTTTGTCACTGAATTTTTCATGTGTAGACATCCTTTGTGAATACAAATAACCAGTTTTGCTTTATGAAACTGACCTTTATATCCCATTCAAATGGAAGGAAAATGAGGACAGTGGTGAATGTATTTACATGAAGAACTTGAAAGAGTGCAGTAAGGTATTCTTCACTCTTTGCAGAGTGTAACCCTGTTACATTAGAGCAATTGATTTGTCTGGAGAATTTCCTACAGAGAAGTTCATTAACACAGCATGGAGCTGAGCTGTAGGCTGGACCTTGCTTGGCATTAGATGCAACAGCAAAATCACAGAAGTTTAAAGTAGTGTATCCTTAAAAGTGTGATCCATCCCTTTGAGTGTTCTGAAGAACGTGGTGTCAGCATCCTTCGACTTGCTGATCTTAACAAAACATTCCATTTAAGGATCACTTTGATTTGCAAAGGGAGACAAAAGAATAATCAATAAAAGCAGATATCCTTTCCTTCTTCTTTTCAGTCACTGTCTTAGAGTCAAAAAGGGAACACCCACAATTCTTTCCTTGACAGCCATGCACACACAAAGCATCCCTGTGGGAGACTACAAAACAAAATTTATCATTGACAGTTGGCTGTAGACTAATAAAGGTGCTCCTGGGAAGTTTATATTTTAGGCTGGGCTTTCAGTTCATCGATGACCATCTTGTTTGGGATTTGATAGCACCAAAGTAGTTAAAATCCCTCTTTCTGTGACAAAGGGACCATTGCCATCAAATCTGTCTCTTGAACACATGGCATTCTTTTGTTTCTGCCTTATTTGCATAGTGACGATAAAGTTAGGTTGTCAAAGATAGATTTACATTTGTATAGATCACAGTGACTGCCATGGTTTTCTGCACCGAAAATTAGACTCTTGCTGGAAGAATTTAATTTCAGTATAACAAATGGTTAATTTATTTCGGTGTCCATTTTGACAGTGAAAGAATAACTTGCTGCACATTGGACTCTAAAGCATGTGATAAGACCTCACTTTTTTGTTTGAAACATGCACACATTCAAATGTATTTTTCCTTGATCATGGCTGACTCCTCTTGACATGGAGAGGTCTATTTTTCTGAATGAAAGATAAGGGATTTTACATGTTAAACGTGCCAAAAATGTGAGCTTGGCAAGAAAGGTAGCAGGAATAACATAAGACTAAGGAACAGTTGCCATATATTTGAAACCTCATGAGTAAGATAATTGGCTGATATATCTATGACGTGTGCTACAATCATGTCTTTTTTCTTTTGAGATATGAAATAAAATATATAGGGTTCCTGTTTTGAAGACAGATGCAACTCTATGTGACCTAGGAAAAGTTGCAGTTGCTTTAATCTCAAAAAAGGTGTTGAGGTATAGCAGAATGTGTCCATTCATGACTGAAAACCCCTTTTTACTATCAATCTAGAAGATATTAAGCCCTGCAGAGTCCTAATGTGAACTCATTTGCCAGTGATTTCATACCACTTAAAATCAAATCTAGAAACACAAGCTTGAATTTTAGGACTTCCTTTGCATATATTTCCTTCTTTAAGAACTTGTAAATAACAGAGCATATGCTTTGGTAGAACCAGTTCTGTAACTATTATTTTTGTTACTATTTATTATTATTGGGATAATTTTATGGACTTTCTTGTCCTCTGTCTAGAATTTATTTATTTATATTTCATACTTTTCAACCACTCATCTCCCTTGGAGGGGTGCTCTGGATGCTGGAGAGTTTAATCAATAAAATTAAACATTGAAATCAGAATAATTTAAGATTAAAAAATTATAAAATAAAATTATAAAAAATTCAAAAGATGAAGAATTCCAAGCTGGGGAATTAACATTTATTAACACAGGTATGGTGGGGTTCTCATGGGGCCAGCCAGCTCCATGGTTGTGTGCGTCCCTGTGTCCCCCACACAAGGCTACATAGCCAAGTTTTGAACCCTTTGCAGAAGGCCAAAAGATTGGGGAATTTCCTTACATCTGAAGTCAAGATGTTCCACGATGCAGGGCCAGTGGCAGAAAAGGCTCTCTTCCTAAGACCCCAACAGCTGAAATTCTTTAACTGAGGATGTCTGCCACATATCTTCCCTGTTATGTCCTGAGCATGGGCGCAAGGAACGGAGACGAGACATCGAACTGTGACTTCAACTTTTTATTCGTGACTTAAGAACAGAACAATTACTTGGGCAGCAGCAGCTCTTTTACAGAGCTGGCTGCTCTCAAAACAACCAATGATTTGAGTTTACCATTTTAACAAGCGTCCAATCAGAGAAACCCGCTAACAGCCAATCGGACTGGCCAGAAACGACCAATCATGACTCGCTATCCACGGGCCAATTGGAAGTGCAGGATTACGAGCCTGCTGTAAACGTAAAGCTATTAGGGTTGTTACTGATGCGTTGGCTTAGTCCATAACATTCCCTGCCCAAATGATTGGGAGGAGAAGGGAACAGTTAAGGAACAAGAGTTGACTTGGGAGTAAAGGCACAGATGGATGGTGAATGGTCCCTCCCATAGGGAATAAAGAGGAGCAAAAGGGGAGGGGTATTTGCAGGAGACAATTAGTTCAATTCATTAGAGTGAAGAACTGTTCCTGATTTCTTGCCAAGTAATTGCTGCTACAGCATGGCGTTTGGAAGATATTGGCCTGGCAACTCTCCAAGCTTGATAAAGGTCTGTAGTTGTGAAATCTCATGAAAGACTGTTTGCCAGGACTTTGCTGGAGAGGAATTCCCTTTAACCTAAATAAAAGGAGTTTTTATCGGGACAAGGAGTCTCCTTTATGATCTTGGAAAGTCTAGGTCAGAACAGGTTGAATATGCATTGTACCTATTATTTTTTGAGAATATCCTTCTACCAAAACACCAGGATACTAAATCCTATTATTTATTAATTCAGGTATCTATTCCACATATGTCTCTCCCTTTCTTCTGGGAGTTCCAGGCACTATACAAAGAGGTCTCTTTTAGTTTTCTCCACAGAGAAAAGATCTTTGAAGTGGACAGTGTCAAAAACAAATGCCCGGCTCTAAGTTGCCCAGTCAGCTTTGTGGTCAAGCAGGGAACTGAACCTGGGTCTCAGCTGTCCAAGCTGAACTTTTTAATTGCTATACTGGCTTTCATGAAACATCTTAGATTTCCTTTCTAAGTAAGGATTGCATTGTGAGTCCTGTAATTTAAGTTCTGTAGAAATTTACAAATATGTGGAATTTTGTGGTGTCCTAACCATTTTTTCTCCCAGCCTAGGATGGCCAAAAGTAGTTTTCTGAAATCATGGGCTTTTCTAAATTTGAGGACATCATTCGCAGGCATAGCCTGACTATGCAGAGAATGCTTTTTGTCTTGGAGCAGATGAGTTTTTTAGAGAGTTGAGGCCAGCTGTGAAGTGTTTTGAGTAAAAGCAAAGTATCCATCAAAGATTTCTTAAGTCTTCTATTACAGTGGACTGTGTCTAAAATAAACGGTATGTAACAAGGTTCTGGTATCATATGTGCACGGAACTTCTCAGCTGTCAGGATGGCCATCTTTACTTGTTGCACTTTGTATATAGTGTATCCTGGTATGAGATTTTTTCTTAATTTAGGGGCTGCAGTGGGGCATGGGAAAGGATTGAATTACACACAATATAAACCATATTCTAGAGTTCAGCATCTGTCCAAATTCAAGATTCTGTTCATATAAATTACAATGGTGGAAAGACTTTATTTTGAAAGTCTACCTTTTCATTTGTGTTTTCTATTGAATTATTCAGTTTTTTTATGTCAGATAAGGTTGTGATACTGATACTTTGGCATATTTTGAAAGTTTGATCTTTTTCCTTGTTCAATAAAATCAAAATTTGCATTTTTAAAAAATTCTATGAAATTTATATTCACTTTTTTTTAGAAATTAAGGAGAAACTGCCTTTTGCATCAAAAAAAAAAAAACATAGCCATGTTGCCATGCAAAAAAAACCCCAAAGCAATTTTGGGTAATCAATTAAGAGCAACAAGTGGCACAAAAGAGGGCAAAGTTTTGAGTTCTACAGAAGTCACAAACATATTTACTAGTAAACATTCCTGATCCTAATTTGGTGTTGGAGGTAGAGAATAATTTCTGCTATAGGAGCATATAACAGTATGAAAAAAATATATGATAAAACTTTGATTCTCTTTGGAAGTATTGAGAAACACAATCAATTTGGCCATGCAAAATAATATAATGTGCTCACATTTCTCTCTTATCCTCCAGCCTACAATCTGGAATTTGATCCTCATGGGCTCAAGGTTGACTCAGCCTTTCATCCTTCCGCAGTTGGTCCAGATTATTGGGGGCAACATGCTGACCCTGTAAACTGTTCAGAGAGTGCTGTAAAACAGCGTCCCCCAACCTTTCTGGACTGGTGAACTAGCAGTGGTAGTGGGGAGAGGAGATAGTTTTGCATTTACATGCACACAGTTTTCACAAATATGCCCACCACTTCCATGGACCAGTTCTGGAAGCGTAGACTGGAAGCTGGGAACTTCTGCTGTAAAATGCTATGGAGAGGTACATAAGTCTAAGTATTATTGCTATTTCTATTGCTAGCCCTGTGAGGTGGGTTGGGCTGAAAGGCTGATTGGCCCAAAGTCACCTAGCTAAGACTATATTACTTGCTAATATATCTGTGCTGAGGGGTTTGGAATTTGCAGTTTGTTAGATCCTACTAACTCAGAATTTCCAGCACTTCCAATTGTGATTGGTTACAAAAAAAACACCTGTAATGTGATCTCACATCTCAGGGGTCATGTATTTTCCAATCCTACTGTACAACTGATTGCCTTGAGAACCAAGATGCTCTACCACATTATAGTACTGATCCCCTATAAATAGAAATTTATAACGTAGCCAAAATAATTCAGGTCTACCCTGCCTTTTTCATTTCAACAACTCCTGCTAATTTGAAAAGGCTAGGACCGACAAAGGAAATTGTTTTTCACTGGAGGATAGTCTAATTTAGCTGAACAACATGTCATCTCATCTTGATGTTCACTTCCATGAGAATCTTACGTAACTTTGTAGGCTGGAAGTTTTTTGTTGGTAGATGACAGTTTCTCAATACAGAATTGCAAACACTTTCTAACCTCCCCAAATCCTTTAAACATGTGCTAAATAAATTATTGGATTTAAAAAATATTGGATGGCTGACACTGGCTTTTAAATAAATAAATAAATAAGTAAGTAAATAAATGCTGGTCTTGAAACAAAAATAACTAGAAAATTCTTCTCAGCTGAATTAATTCAAAGCCATCTATTTTGCCATCCTATTTTTTCTTGATGGTGAAAATAATCCCAACACTCTCTATGGAGTACTTAGTGAAGTTTAAGTTATATATTATATTTTTAACCATCCAAATAAAAAACCCCAGGCGATCATTTAACACATTAAAGAAAATTCCCATTCATTACTTTGGCAACCAATTACAAGGGAATTATGGCCATCAAAATTAACTGGCATCATGGATTCCCGGTGGCTCATTTCAGCTAAATGAGTTGTTTAGCTTTGATTCACTATATTTAGCAGGGTTTTTTTTTTTTTCTTTTCGCTGAGGTGAGCACTTTTTCCATTAGACATGGGTGGAATTTTTATTAGGTGGACCTAGTCTGGTTAATATTTTCCTTACTGTCAAATTAAATCTTCAAAGTTACAGTGACAGCATTAAGAAGTATCAGCACTTTATAGGAAATTATGTTTGGCACCCTTATGTTTCACCGTGGGCTGCCCGTATCTTCGCTCGCTCTTCCAAATAATTCTTCTCATTCCTTGCTGCCTTGGAATTATTGTAATCAAAATATTGCAAATAAGAACTTACTCCAAAGTTCTGGCATGTTCTGAAAGCAAAAGACGCCATCAATCATTTAGTAAACTTTCAGAGGGAGGGGCAGGCTGTAACAACACACCCTTCCCTTAAAATTATAAATATGCCTTGCAGTAGAACAAAAAGGAGAGATGGTACAAACCCTTTGCTGCTGATACTATTTGCATCTAAGCATAGATCCAGATGAATGACACATTTGCATGGATGGCAAAAGCAAAGAGCAACTACTTTTCTATCCCCCTACTTTGTGTATTTTTGTGGATTTGGCCACTTTTCTATAATTGTAACCAGTTGTTTAGTACTCTGTGTTATCCTTCCAGTATTGGCTTGAGCAGAGTTTGGGAAAATAAAAGGGATTGAGTGGAAGAAACCAGAAGAAAAGAGGGATTCTTCTCTTTCTGGCCCATGCAGGCCAACATTGCCTTTCCTTCCAAAGGAAAACTGAAAAATGTATCTGGCAGTTAGGTTTGGAAACTCATTTTTACTAATGCCTGAGTCTCAGGGATGTTTGGTGAAAGGTAAAGGAGTCCCTGCTGATTTTTATTCCACTACTCCTTGCTGACTATTGGTGCTCATCTCCATTTCAAGGCCATTGAGCCAGCACTGTTCAAAGACATTTCTGTGGTCATGTGGCAAGCATTTTGTCATAGAGTGCTGTTACCTTCCTTCCAAAGTGATACCTGTTTATCTACTTACATTTGCATGCTAGGTTTAGCAGGAGCTGGAGCAAGGACGGGAGCTCATTCTGTCACATGGAACTCACATCTTGTTGGCTGGAAAGCCCAGTGTCTTAATCACTGAACCACCACATGATCCTTCTGCAATTTGAAAGAGACCTAAATATTGTGCTAAAGAATGAATAAAAAGAGTAGACCCAATTTTTCCTAATTTGATCTAGCATGCCAACCCCACTTAGATAATGTAGATGATTCCAGTAGTTTTCTTTGAGCCCTCCCCCATGTGCAAACATGCAGCATCTTCCATATGCCTTCTGTTTTCCAGGAAATACAGAATATTTGAGTCCTCTGGCACAGAATATCTAGCTCTTTTTGCTGTAAGACAATTGATTCTCAGAATTAACTGGCTATGAGTTTTTGCTTCAATATTTAAGCATTGCTAGGCTGAGAATCCTTGTTCTAATCCTTGGGGAGCTCCTGCAGTCTTACTCATGTTCTTTATAAAGTTAATATACTCTATATTGAATATAAGGCTTTGGAATGATGATAATCTTGAGCTGACCCTTGCACATAAATGAGGGAGGTTGGCTCTTTTTCTTCCTCTTTATCTCATTCTATTTTTTTGTTGCTGTTCTGTTTTTGCCTTTTTTTGAGAGAGAGTGACTGCCAGCATATTGTTCAAAGGTAACTTTTTGGTCCAAAAACTTCACAATCTAGTATGGATTTAAGTGAGAAGTTTGGCTTAATATCAAAAATAAAGCAAAAAATTCAGTGACAAAGGAAGAATTTTTAACCCCAAAGCTGATTGTCAGCTTCAGGAAATTATTAGATAGAGAGTATTTCTCAGCAAAATTAATTTGACACAATTGATTAAAGTAGGGAAATTCTGTCTGAACTCAGGGTATATAAAACTGTGGGTCCCTTCCCTCTGGGTTTTGTTAGTTTACTGAATGGCTGTAATTCATCTTTGCTTTATATACTGAATTAGATACTTAACAATATGCCAGTGTTGCATTTGGATCTATACCATATGGATTAAATGTTGTTGTAATACTTATTCAACACATTTTAAGTTTAACTCCTAGTGGCCAGAGTAACTGAGGGTGCTGTTGTAAACTCTATTTCATATTTAGAACACTGCAAAACATCTGATGGAAGATTTTGAAGTCTAAGAAACCTTTGATTTTAGTTCATTGTTTCCCAATCTGGGCAACTTCTGTGATCTGTGGACTTCAACACCCAGTATGGTCATTGCTAAACATTCTGGAAGTTGAAGTCCACACATTTCAAAGTTGTTCTATGCTAAATGCAATGGTCAACCCAATTCAAAAAATATCCCTCAAAGCAACCAAGTTCAGTTTTGGAGCTGAAACAAAAAATGGTTTTTTATTTGTTTCATGCTGAGAATTGCAGTTTTGCACATCCTCAAGTTATAATTTCCCCGGGGTTTTATTTATTCATTATTGATGCATTCATTTTTTTTCAGTAGCTATGGTCTGGTTTCTTATTGGAACTCTTCATATCAACAGAGGTCTCTGGGCATCTGCTTTAATCTCTTTCTCTCTGTTTTTGCTTGTTTTCTCTTTTCCCTGTGTTTATAAATATGTCATAAAAAGTCTTTAAATGCATACATACCCCATAGTATCTTTTGGTAGCCTTTTTGACTTTTGAGCTAAGATTAGATCAATCAGATACTGTCATTCCTGAAACATATATTTTCAGATTATAAGTGTTTTCCCTCCTCATATAAAAATATGGGTATATTTATCTTTATTCAGAGTAATATTACTAAGGAGATAGGGATAGAGAAACAGAATAAGTGATAAGTAAGATTCTTTAACTTTTCTAAGGAATTACCTTAATAACCTAGCAAATGATGGAGAGAATTGTGTATCATTAGCTATCTTGTATAATTTCTAGTGACACAGTGTCTTATAGAAAAGTGTCACTTTCTATATCTTTCTGAGATGTCTTCACTGGAATGGTAAATTCAGTTCTGGCAAGGTGGTTCAAGGCTCAACCTAATGTTAACTAGATAGGAGTTTATAGATCATTATCATGATACTTTAAATTGTGCACAAAAACTATATTCCTGCTTTGAAGATGTCTTCTCTTTAAAATGAATATTGAAATGACTCAACTGAATTCTCCAGCTAATATATTTTTGCACCTTTTTAATTTAACTTCCATATAATGTGGTTGGATTTTGTTTTTGTTTACTTGGTTTGAACAAAAAATTTTAGAATAATTTTTAATGGCAAAATACAATTAGCTTGCATGATACTTTCAGCAGCCTACCTACTTGTGTCTTTGGTAGGGTAACTTCAGCAGCAGCGCTGGGAAGTTACTTATCCACAAATGATTGTTTGCTCCAGACCTGTGGCCAGTTGCTTGGGAAACACAATCAATATATTATATTAAAGTTCTTGTATTTATTTGCTTCTAACCTTCAGTTGGGTGAAACTGGAAAATGTATGGCAACAATTATTGAATCAAATTAATTCAAGTGGACATTTACAGAATGCAAGGACCCTTGATTCTTGTGGGAAAGAAATTTGAGAATGTGCCACCATTTATTTTTATTTATTTATTTTGATTTGTCAATCGCTAACAAGATAATAGGTATAAGTATATACATAGTTATGAATACATGAAATGGGTACATATAAGAAAAAATAAAAGAAACAATAGGAAAGGGATGGTAGGCACATTGGTGCGCTTATGCATGCCCCCTACAGACCTCTTAGGAAAGTAATAGTAGACAGTCTAAGGTTAAAGTTTTTGGGTTTGTGGAACAGAGTCAGGTAGAGTATTCCAGACATTGACCACTCTGTTGCTGAAGTCGTATTTCCTGCAATCAAGTTTGGTGCAATTAACCTTGAGTTTGTATCTATTATGTGCTCTTGTATTGTTATGGTTGAAGCTGAAGTATTCATTGACAGGTAGGACATTGCAATGTATAATTTTATATACTATACTTAGATCAGACCGAAGGCAGCATAGTTCTAGGTTTTCTAGGTCTAGAATTTCAAGTCTGGTGGCGTAAGGTATTTTACAATGAGTAGAGGAGTGGAGAGCTCTTCTTGTGAAATATTTCTGGACTTTCTCAACTGTGCTAATATCAGATATGTAATGTGGGTTCCAGATTGATGAGCTGTATTTGAGTATTGTTCTAGCAAATGTTTTGTATGCTCTAGTTAGTAGTGTGATATTACCAGAGAAAAAGCTATGTAGGATTAGATTAACAACTCTTAATGCCGTTTTGGCTATGTAGTTACAGTGGGCTCTAGCACTTAGATCATTAGAAATGAGTATTCATCTCTTGAGTATTCATCTCATTAGAGATGAGATCGTCCACAAGGTTTTGACTATTAAGCTTGTATTATATTTTCTGATTTTTTTTTTTGCCAATATGTAAGACAGAGCATTTATTTGTTGAGATTTGAAGTTTGACCATTCTGATACATAGTCAAGATCTTTTTGAAGGGTAGCAATGTTGTCTGTGGTATTGAACAGCTTTACATCAGCAGCGAAGAGAACACAGTTGCTCTTAATCATAGAGGTCATTTATGTAGAGTATGAAGAGAGTTGGTCCTAGAACACTGCCTTGAGGGACACCACTATTGACAGGCACAGAATTTGATAGGACACTCCCAATTTTGACCATTTGTTGTCTGTTTGACAGGTATGCTTCTATCCAGTTATTCAGTTGTCCAGAGATACCATAAGATTTTAGTTTTAGGAGTAGTTTGTCGTGTACCACTGAATCAAAGGCTTTAGAGAAGTCTATGTAGATTGCGTCTATTGTTTTGCCCTGATCGAGTTGTGTAGTCCATATGTTTTTGCAGTGTAAGAGTTGCAGATTACAGGATAATTTTTTTCCATGAGAATCACTTTGGTCTGTTGATTAAGACACCAGGTTAGAAAGTAGGAGACTCTGAGATCAAGTCCCATCTTAGCCATGAAAACCAGCTGTGTGACCTTGGGGCAGTCATTCTTTCTCAACCCAACTTATCTCCCAGGGTTGTTATTGTGAGGAAAATAGGAGGAGGAATGTGTGTTTGATATGTTCGTCATCTTGAATTATTTGCAAAAATAATAAAGGTGGAAATATAAATAAATGTCTTCAAACTACACTTTGCTGAAACCCTTAGGTTGCATAGTACAGGGGAAAATGGGAGGGGTATAACCTTGTCCTCTTTCCTACTCCCTGTGACCCCTGTTCCCAATTGACTACTAGGCCCAATAGATGAGCAATTATAGGCCATTTTGAAAGCAAGATTGAAATTTGAAATCTCTTAACAGCAATGGCTTTGGAGAGAAAGATGAGGGAGCAACTTGGATGCCTGCTGGAGAGATAGAGCTGGCTGGTGAGGGCAACAGTCAGTAAATAAATCTTCATCCTCCCTAGAGAAAGTCCTTGGAGATATGGCACAATAGGGAACAGGGATGCAGTTTTTCAGTCTGTGGTTCCCTTCCCTCCTTGGAATGGGATGTTTAGGCGCCAACCATTGATCATGCCCTCTTCAATCCCAGCCGTCTGCCTCAGCCATTTCACAGCTGCCTTCCCTCCTCCACTGCCCTTCCTTTGATAATTTTCCACCTGCCAATGATCCCCTGGCCATTCACTCCCAGCCCTTTGTCCTCCCCAGGCATCGGTGGATCAGGGCAGAAACAGCTGCAAGGGTTTCCAGGAGGATTGCCAGCCTCCCCCCCCCAGTCCCTGTTATTGTCCCACCCACTGCCAATCACCTGCTTTTCCCTGAGTGCCATTACTGCCACTTTGATTATGGGTTGGGTTTTTTTTTTTTTTTTTGATATCGATTTCAGAATAGGGCATCTTACAGCCAATTGTAAACCAATGAAGTTGCCTTATAATTTGTTCTGTTTCTTTGTTGCCTGCACTGATTGGCAGTAGTGCTCCATTGAGATGGGAATCATTTGTCTAAGTCGAGATAGAAAAAAAATGAAAATGGAATCCAATACAAAGTGTATGAGCTACAACCTTTGGACTATACAATTGCAAAGCAAGCATTACAATTTGGTAACTTCTGTTGTGTATATGGTTATTGCTCATTGACAACATTTGTTTCCATGGTGAGATAATCTGAGTTTCACCACTGAACATTTTTGACTAGTCATTCCACCAAGGCATTCTTTGTTAGTTCATAAAAGAGTGAATTATTCTAAAGAGTTCTTCCTGTTTAATCCTGCAGTATCAAAATGCTTCTAGTTGTTCTTTGGTTTGAAGCATAAGATAAAAAATAGAATTGAAATATATTAAATCATTTTATTATTTATTTTTCATTTTGTGTTCATAGGCATTTACCTCTGGTTCAAGCTGCCAGAAATCAACATGCACATTGCATTTTTTTAAAAAGAAATATATTTTTTAAATAAAATAACAAATTGAAATCTGGGTATTTTAGGATAGATTGTATATTTACTTATCTGATGTGTTCCTATTGTTTGTTCATTATTTTAAATAGAGAATTTAAAAGAAAAGTAGATTCTTGAATTGATGAGTATGAATTATGATCATAAGTCATGGCAATCAATAAGCAAGGCACCCACATGATCACCTCATTAAATGGCCACAATTTCTTCTCTTCCCTCTGCAGTTAAGTTTGTGTACTTCAGGAGGTGGGGGGCATTCCAACTCACATATGGTCCTCCTGGATTTTCCCCCCTTTCAGGCATCCTTATAAAGCTTCCCACTTTGCTGGTATCCATACTCTTGGACTGAAAAACAACCAACCCACCATGCCACTTTCCTATACAGAGACCTTGTGCCATGCTGGAAGAGGGCACCATTTTGACAGCAGCCAAAATTCTCAAATCATGATAGTTGCAGCTACTCCAAAATGGCATGAATCAGTCTCTGTGTAGGTTGCCTCTGGGACAGTCTGCTGGTTCACCTTGGGAAAGGCGAACTTCAGAAAAAGTAAGTGAAACAAGTGTAGGAGATGACCAGGCTGAACCCGAGGGCAGGGTCAAACATGTCATCAACCATAAGTCCCTGGGATCTAAGTTACCCCATCTTGAATTTATTTGATTCTTATCTACTGCCAATTTGTTTTGACCGTTAATAGCTCAGATTCTTGTAGAAAGCTTAAAATTGCAATAAATATTTATAGTCATTTGAACTGTTTGAATGTCCTGATTTCCACAGTGCTTGAAAGCCAGATGTGATAAGGCGGGAGGGCCAAGAGTGCGGGAGGGGGAGGGGAGGAAGAGAGCAAGTGAGACAGCTGCAATATCCCTGCAGTTGATGGGTGGAATATCAAGCACCAAAATTTTGTTGATGTAACCATGGGTATAGATCAGTCCCTTTGTTCAGCACCATTGTACTTTTTAATGGTTGCTGAACCAATAATCATAAGTCAAGAATCACATGTAACCCTTTCTACAGTCCTTTGAAATGTTAATAAAACAATGCAATCACCTCTAAAACAAATTATATTTCGAAGCCATTACTGTTTTCACTATTTGCTTGGTTCATATTTTACCTTTCCTCCAAGAGTTCAAGGCAGCTTACCCTTCATTTTATTTCCAGAATATCATCACAGTGAAGTAGGTTAGGCTGGTAAGTCTGACAAAAGTTCACGCAGTGACTTTCCATAACTAGAGATAAGCTTCTAGTCCTAATTCAACATCTTAACCCTTATAGTTGTAATTTTATTTAGTGTTTTTTCTTACTCATTTGTTCTTAATTATTTTGTAATTTTAATTTGTTATAGTATAAATCTTCACAAAATAATTCATTCAGGCTCATTTACACACATTTGCTAATGTTCATAATTAACTTGTTATATAAATGAAATCAAATTATGACTTTACTGAAAGTATTTCTGTTCTGGGGCCTTTTTCAGACTTTCTATTTCATCTAAATATAGGTTCCCATTTAAACTACTTTTCTGGCATAATTCACCAGATGTTTATACCATGGAACTAACATTTGTTTCATAAAGTGGCCTTTGATGTATTATTTTGCCCTCAAATTGTGTATTAAAAATAACTATGCACTGTTTTCACCTTGTGCCTTCCATTGTGGTCAGGAGACTGTTCCAGAGTAAGTTACACTGTTTATGTGGAAAGAAGCAGCTATTTAGAATTTGCCTAAATATATAGTTTGCTTCTATTTCTTCCTTCACTGAGAATTTGGGAAAATAATGTTTTTAATACTGAATATGATAATTGATTGGTTATGTGTCATCAAGATTATGTTGACTTTCATCAATCACATAGTTTTCTCTAGAAGGATTTGTTCCCAACCTGGTTCTTCATGTCTTCCAGTTGTGGAACTATTGCTGGACATAAGCTTGCTTGAAATATTTTTTTTAAACAGGAGCACAAAGAATAATAATCCAAATTCTGTCCAGAGTTCCAAGATCCAAGCCAGACTAGTTCAGATATCAAAATTTCATGAGCAGAATCATCATACAAGACTCTTAGATGAAACTGTTGCTTCCAACAAGTGAATAAGGCTGCCTCTTAAATCAGTCTGCAGACAGCTGTTTCTAATCAAAAGATTTACTCCCTTGCTTGGCAAGGAGCCTCATAGAAGTCTCTGCTCTGTTTTTCTCTGTTCACTGGGTGCAAGGGTTGGATATTATCTTCATCTGACAGTTGTTACATCTATTTCAGCTGCTCAGGTGATTTTTGTCCTTGAATGTCCTGGGATCAATATTCCACAGGATCTTCTGGAACAACTTCACATTCAGAGTCTGATGACAACACAAAACTTTTGCTAGCATTTTTGGTCCTCTTCTGAATTTGAGTATAATATTTGATTTTACTGCTTCAATTTTATTTGAAGTTTTGTTTGGGTTGGTAGGTTGTATTTAAAAAAAACACTTGAGTTTTTGAAAGAGAAAGCTTTCATTTTTGAGAACTGTCAGCATAATCGAGGATTATTCAGCCTGGGAAATTCTAAATGCATTGGATGATGTCTCCCAGAAGAGATAGCATAATTGCCATGTGGAGCATTCTAAATGATATCTAGGCAGGGGGAATATTCTGCTAAATGGCATGAATAAGTCTATAGAGATGAGATAAGTAGAGGAAAAAGTGATTGGGGTTTTTTGGAGATTCCAAATAAATAAAAAGAATAAAAATTAGTGAATATCTGCTTATCTGTTTATTTCAAAATGCATGACTGAACATACTGTATTTATTAAAATAACTGTAATCATTCATACTGTACATACAGATGGCAATTAAATAGACATCAATTATGATATTTAAAATTTTAGAGCTGCTTGGAATAAAGTAAAAAGAATTATAGAGTAGCACTGAAAAAATATATAAAGTTATGTATAATATGTATCCCAAGAAAAAGATACCGTGTTTCTCAAATAATAAGGCTGGGTCTTTTTTTTTTTTGACCCCCGAAAAAATGGCTAGTGTTAGGGATAACATTGTTTACCCTAACTGGTTTAGGTAAAATAATAAATATATTATCATAGTTTATTAGTTAAAGTGTCTGCAACTTTAACTGTAGGATTGTAATTAAGGGAGTGGTTGTAATAGCACCATAAAAGAAGCAAGGAACATCAGCTTGCTCTCTCTGACTTGATGATCCCTAATTACTGGATGAATGAAGACTGCGTTTTTCCCCTACTGGAAAGGGAGAGAGAAAGGACTGATTTATTTGTAAGTGAACTGACATAGGATATTCTACACGGACTTTGCTAATTGAATATCCTTGAATGGACTGACTAAAACGATACATGACTAATTGACTGTTATTTTGACTATGCTATAAAATTCTAAATGGAATAAACTATATTTTTGATAGCACAAGCGTATCTGTTATTTTTACTGTATGTTAACAAACATACAAACTTATCTCACTCATTTATCTGTGTGCCTATCTGACTAACGCTGCACATTCTGTTTAGCTTGTCTCCTTAACCCTGGTTGGGGAACACAGGCTTAACACTGGTTATGGGCCCAGAAGCTGCAAAGTCAGTTTAACTAGGATAAAACAGATTTATGTAAAAGTGAGAGTTTGTGTTGTTATACATTACAGTAAACAGACAGCTGTGTTTTATTAATTATAGTTTTATATCCATATATAAGAAAACATGGCACAAGTCAATCTACAAAGTTTGTCCCTTATATCCAAGTTGGATGGAACAAACTATGTATCATGGTCTATGAAATGTAGTCTACTTCTACGAAGAGAAGGTCTGTGGAACATAATTGAAAACCCACCAAACATAGAGGAATGGGATCCAGAGATTGAGGAAGATAGACAAAAAATAAAAGACTTCAAGCATAAGAATGAACAAGCTCTTTGCATAATAGGACTAACACTGTCTGACCAGCAACTTGTTCATATCCATGGAGAGCAAACAGCTGTTGGGTGTTGGCAGAAGCTGAAGAGGATTTATGTCCGAGATAACCTTGGTGCACACATAAATCTAATACGTAAGCTTTTCAGGACGCATCTCCAGACGAATGGTGATATGCTGAGTCATTTGAATTCTATAAAAAGCATTTTTCAAGAACTGCACGAGAAAGAGCTTATTTTCTCTGAACTACACCAAGTCTACATAATTCTATCATCACTAAACGAAAGTTATGATAACTACGTCACTTCCCTTGAAATTTTGCCTAAGGAAAGTCTAACTTTAACTGATATAACTGGCAGATTGATTGAAGAAGCAAGAAGAAGACTTGAAAGAGATCAGTTAAGGAGGGAGCAACCTCAAAAAGAAGATAATGAATCTCCTACTGCATATGCAATTAAAAAGAGTTTTAACTGTGGAGGAAGAGGACATTTGGCAAGATTTTGTAAAAAAGCAAAGTGCCAGAATGCTGGCCAGAATACTAAAAGTCATCAAAAGATAAATAAAAATTTAGAGTTAGCCATGTATATTAACGGAGCTGTAAAAAATAATTTATGGGTGGTTGAAAGTGGAGCATCCCACTGTATAAAAAATGATAACAAAAATTTTATTAAAATGTCCCAGAGTACACAGCAGATATCGTTAGCCAATGGCTGGAAACTGAAAGCTAAAGGTCAAGGTATAGCATATTGTTCTTTCATAAAAGAGAATGTAAAAATGTTATACGTACCACAACTTAAGTTTAATTTAATTTCAGTTAGAATTTTGGTTAAACTAGGATATGTAGTTACCTTTAAAGGAGATAACTGCATAATTGAAAAAGAAGATAAGAAAATTACTGCATCTTTAAGAGGTGAATTATATGTTAAATGATAATGGTTTAGAGGTAGCTAACATGGTTTATGATAATAAGAAACCTCATGATGAATGTATTCACTTGTTACACCGACGGCTAGGGCATTTAAATTTTAAAATGCCAAAGAAAACTGTTGAATTATCTAAAGGAATAAGTTTGAAACCTTGTAATAAGTATTTGCAATGTTCTATTTGTAATCAAAGCAAAAGCAAGTTCATACCGGCTAATAGAGTTGATGGATTTACTACCAAAGAGCCTTTAGAAGTAGTATTTGCCAGTTTAATAGGTCCGAAAAAACCAAGTGTAGGAGGAGCTCGATACATACTAAGTATAATGGACCACTATTCTAGATATGGGTTTTGCTATTTAATGAAGAGCAAAACTGAAACGTACCTAAATCTCTTTAATTGGATAAAATTTGCTGAAAGGAAAACTAAAAAGAAATTAGTAACTCTTATAACAGATAATGGTGTGGAATTTACAAATAATAAATTCCAGAATAGACTTAGAATGTTAGGTATTCAACATAAAAAGTCTGCACCATATAGGCCACAACATAATGCCTTTATAGAGAGACGAGGGCAAACACTGCAGTCAATGGCACGTACTATGTTGTCTGATTCAGGATTACCTGACATTTTGTGGGGAGAAGCAATAATGTGTGGTAATCATATATTAAATAATGTTGTTAATTCAACAACAGGTGAATTACCATTCACACTGTGGCATGGTATAAAACCTGATTTAAGTTACATGCACACATTTGGAGCACCAGCATGGGTGCATATCTCTTCACAACTCAGACACAAAGGACAGCATAGAGCTAAAAAATTATTTTTTGTAGGATATGAATCTAATCACAGATCTAATAGATTCTGGGAACCAGGTACATCTAGAGTTTACACCAGTGCTAGTGCAAAATTCCTAGAACATGTAGGATGGAATAGATTAGAGCAATATTTAAATAATGAAGTAATTATTGAACCCTACAAAAGGCAGAAAGAACAGACAAGTTATAAGAAGAGTACAATTAAAGAAGAAGTCCACGAAGAACAAATAGGACCAGAACAGGAGGAAACAGTTGATCAGGAAGAGTTAGATAATCAAGAACAGTTAATAAATGAAAGTCCACCTGTAAGTCCTGTAATACCTAGACGTACTACACGTGTAACTAGACCACCTGATAGGTATCAAGCAAGTATAGTTTGCCAAGTAACTAAAGTTCCAACTAGTGTAGATGAACTAAGGATGTATCCTGCTAAGGATCAGGAGAATTGGCAAAAGGCAATGGAAAAAGAACTAAATTCATTAAAGGTAATGAAAGTATATGAAGATGCTAAATTACCTCCAGGAGAAAAATCCATTGGGTGCAAATGGATATTTAAAGTAAAAACTGGAAATGATGGGACTGTTACCCATAAAGCTAGGTTGGTAGCTCAAGGATTTAATCAAACTGCATCTGATTACGATGAAGTTTTTGCACTAAGTCTTAAAGCAACATCTTTGAGAGCAGCTTTAGTGTGGGCAGCTAAGAAAAACTATATCATTAACCATTTAGATGTAGAAACTGCTTATCTACATGCACCTTTGCAGCACACTATATATTTACAAAAGCCAGTTGTTATAAAAGATAATAAATTAAATAGTAATGATTGTTGGAAACTAAAAAGAAGTCTTTATGGATTGAAACAATCTGGCTATCAATGGAACCAATATTTTTTGAAAGAATTAAACAATAAAGGTTTTAAATCTGGTTTAGCAGATCCATGTGTGTTTAAAAGAGAAAATAATGGAACGGTGTCATTATTGTTATTATTTACAGATGATATTGCTTTGATAACTAAGACTAATAATGAAGCTAATGCGATTATATCATTATTAGCCAAAAAGATAAAATTAAAGCATTTAGGTGAAATTAAAAAGTATCTAGGATTGACAATTAACAAAACAAAAAATGGATTTAAGATATCTCAAGAAGATAAAATTTGCCAATTAATTAAAACGTATAAAATGGAACTTTGTAAACCGGCAAAGACTCCAATGAGTCAGGCAGTTTGCCAAACTGTTGCTCAAAGTCCCAAATTTGGTAAGTCCATATATCAATCTTTGATTGGTAGCTTATCATATATAAGCAATTGGTCAAGGCCAGATATAGCTTATAGCATTAATCAGCTGGCACGTTTTAATTCAGATCCACATCAATGTCATTGGAAATCATTAAAGAGAATTTTAAGATATCTTAAAGGAACAATGAACCATACATTGTATATAGAACCAAAGGATGATTTGAGTCTTAGTGCCTATGCAGATGCAAGTTTTGCAACTGACATAAACACTAGAAAATCAACATCTGGGATGGCTATATTATTTGGTAAGACACTAATAGGGTGGAGGTCAATCAGACAACAGCATATTAGCTTGTCCACGATGGAAGCAGAATTTTCATGTCTGTCATTACTATGCACTGACTTAATTTTGTACAAACAGTTATTATTAGACATGGGTATAACTGTTAAAGAATCCATTATTGTGTACGAGGACAACCAGGCAGCCATAAAGTTGGCTACTAGTATTGCTGTAAAAACTAGATCAAAGCATACTTTAAGATACTTAAATGTTAGAGAATCTGTAAAGAATGGGCTAATTAAATTGGAATACTGCATGACAGAAGAAAACATTGCAGACCAATTTACAAAAGTTCAAGGAGTAATTAAGTTTAAAGAAAGTTGTAACAAATATGATTTAAAGATGTAAATAGTTATATTATTATATTTACCTAAAAGGGGAGAATGTTAGGGATAACATTGTTTACCCTAACTGGTTTAGGTAAAATAATAAATATGTTATCATAGTTTGTTAGTTAAACTGTCTGCAACTTTAACTGTAGGATTGTAATTAAGGGAGTGGTTGTAATAGCACCATAAAAGAAGCAAGGTACTGCAACTTGCACTCTCTGGCTTGATGATCCCTAATTACTGGATGAATGAAGACTGCGTTTTTCCCCTACTGGAACGGGAGAGAGAAAGGACTGATTTGTAAGTGAACTGACATAGGATATTCTACACGGACTTTGCTAATTGAATATCCTTGAATGGACTGATGAAAACGATACATGACTAATGCACTGTTATTTTGACTATGCTATAAAACTCTAAGTGGAATAAACTATATTTTTGATAGCACAAGCGTATCTGTTATTTTTACTGTATGTTAACAAACATACAAACTTATCTCACTCATTTATCTGTGTGCCTATCTGACTAACACTGCACATTCTGTTTAGCTTGTCTCCTTAACCCTGGTTGGGGAACACAGGCTTAACAGCTAGGACGTCTTTTCGGGGGTGACTTGCATCCTCGCCACCAGCCGCTCCTAACGGGTGATCATGGTGAAGCGCGGAGAGCTCCCTACTCCCATCTTTGCTGCAGACACCTTTGGCACCCGCCGCTGTTGCTTTCCCTTCTGCCCATTCCACCAAGTTTGGAGCTGCCCCTTCCATGTTTGGAGTGCCGCCGCCGTTTGGGGCTCCAAACAGCGGCAGTGCTCCAAATGCGGAAGCGGCAGCTCCAAACATGACGGCGGGCGATCTTTTTATTTTGGTCTGCGTGAAGTTCAGAGCGAGCAAGAGAGGGAGACTGCAATGCCTCCATCTGAGATGGCAACCTCACTAGTGGATCACAATGTGGCTGGAAGCCCGAATCGGCAGGAAACGATGGCGATCTTTTTGGAGCGAGAGGAAAGGGAGAGAAGAGTTGCGAGGCGTAATTTGCAGGAGGAAGTGGGTGTATCCCACGGCAGGGAGCCCAAGGAAGAAGGGCCGGTAGGCAACAGAGACCGTCCTGTAGCTTTGGAAGCAGCCTAGAGATGTGCCCGGGAAGAGGCCCAGATGCTGCCTTGTAGTCCCCAAGCCAACTGCGTGCACCGCCTTTAATTATGTGCGCTCCGCGCTTTGGGCATCTCCGTGTGATCGCGACCCTGTCCTTTCCACCTGGTGCCCTTGCTGCTTTCTGGCTCTTTAGCAAGGCATCGCGGTCTCCCTCTCATGCTCGCTCTGAACTTCGCATGGACCAAAATAAAAAGATCGCCCACCGTCATGTTTGGAGCTTCAGCATTTGGAGCTTCTGCCACCATTTGGAGCTCCAAACAGCGGCAGTGCTCCAAAGGCGAAGCCGGTTGCTAAAGAGCCAGAAAGCAGCAAGGGCTCCAGGTGGAAAGGACAGGGTCACGATCACATGGAGATGCCCAAAGCGCAGAGCGCACATAACTAAAGGCGGCGCATGCAGTTGGCTTGGGGACTACAAGGCAGCATCTGCGCCTCTTCCTGGGCATGTCTCTAGGCTGCTTCCGGAGCTATGGGACGCTCTCTGTTGCCTACCGGCCCTTCTTCCTTGGGCTCCCTGACGTGGGATACACCCACTTCCTCCTGCAAATTACGCCTCGCAACTCTTCTCTCCCTTTCCTCTTGCTCCAAAAAGATCGCCATCGTTTCCCCCCGATTCGGGCTTCCAGCCACATTATGATCCACTAGTGAGGTTGCCATTTCGGATGGAGGCATCGCATTCTCCCTCTCTTGCTCGCTCTGAACGTCACGCAGACCAAAATAAAAAGATCACCCACTGTCATGTTTGGAGCTGCCGCTTCCTCGTTTGGAGCACTGCTGCTCTTTGGAGCCCCAAATGGCGGCGGCACTCCAAACACAGAAGCGGCAGCTCCAAACTTGGTGGAATGGGCAGAAGGGAAAGCAACAGCGGCAGGTGCCAAAGGTGTCTGCAGCAAAGGTGGGAGTAGGGAGCTCCGCGCTTCGCCATGATCACCCGTTAGGAGGCTGGTAGTGAGGAATTGCTGCCCGGGGGCGCTCTTAACGGCAAGTCCCCCGCCCTTCCCCCTTATTTTGCATGTTTTAAAATAGGCCTAAATTTGGGGGGAGGGGCTTAATTTGATTTTATGCCAAAGAATCATGATGGGGCTTCCTATTGGTGGAGGCCGTATTGTTGGAGAAACACGGTAGTTGCAAAGAATGTAAACAGAAGGACTATAGAACAGCTTGGAATGAAAGTGGAAGAGAAAATGCAAAGTAATTTTGATAGAAATAAGGAATTGTTTTGGACGAGAATAACAAGGGAAATAAATATAATTAAACAATTTGGTATGAAACTGAGAGAAACCTGTATTTAATTTTAAATATTATGAAATATCAAATAAGTTAAATATATCAAAGCAGTTAAAGTTAACTATCAAAGAAGCTATCAGTGTAACATTCCAAGAAAAACTGATGAAAAGAAAGCCATGTTGGAAAGATAGTTATATGTTGCCTGGTGCAAGGAATTAATATTTGTCAGGAGAAAAAAAATGGCTCATTGGATCATGTTAAACCAATGCTTTCTATTTCTCATTATAGCAATAATAATATCTCAAGGTAATCTAACAATGTCTTGCGTAGAATTTAGATAAAGGAGTTTCTCAACTCTTTGTCAAGAAGCTAAATCATGTGCTTTTCTCACCAGAAAGGAAGGACAATTTTTGGGGGTTTCTTCTGTGATATAAAATTGTCAAACTGGGAGTAAAATACTGCCAGAGTAATCCCTAGGAATATTGTGTGCAGTAGCTTGGCTGAAGCATTTAGAGACGTTTTTTTTCGAAAGGTTTTTTTTCACACTGCTTCAAAGAAGCACCTGCTGCTCTGCTACTCCCTCACCCATTCAAGGCTGCAGAAGGAAGAAGGAAAGCAGGCAAGGAACAGTGATAAGCAGTATAGCTGACAATCAATGCTATTCCATAAATGGTTCAAGAAAGCCTTCAAGGAAGGGGACATAGATGCATGGAAAAAATGGTTTGCAATGACTCCTCATGCAGTCACCATAAAACTGAAGTTAGTTTCTATACACCCATAAAGAAAATAGATTCTGACATTGAAATTATATGAATTTCCTGAATATTGACAGCTCTTTTAATCTGCTCTTTGGATTTGCTTCTATTCCTTTCACTTCAGCCATTTGCCAACAAGTTATATCTTCTGGGGACTTGTTTAGTTTATTAACACTTTTTAAAGAATATTTTTATAGGATTTTGTGATTAGTTTACCATAAGAATATGTTCTATAATGTTGGTATCTCCTCTTTAATTCCTTGCCCTGAACAAATAAATTGCACAAGTGGGATGTCTGGTCTCTCTAGAAGTCAGAATCAAAATACTGACCAAAACAAATTCATTTCTCCAACAATTGCTCAATTCTTTTTTGCCTACTATCTAGTTTCTTTTTGTAATTGAAATTGTCTGCATGGGAAAGTTATTTTGGGGGGTGAGATGAAGGAAATCATTTCCCAACTGGTATAACTTTAGGTGACCTCAGCAGTAGGCTGTGGGTGAGATAGAGACAACGTGATAAAGACATGGTCCTTGGAAATGTTCAATGAAGAACCTTTTGTCCTATGGAATAAGATAAGCCTACAGTTAGATCATGTCTGGTCTTACATAAATCAGACATCCCCAGTTCATTTTTCTGAGATGATTTGTAAGCCAGACAATGGTTTGCTTACATGATGTTATTGGATGTTATTGAAAAAATCATTAATTCTTCAATGGAAGACTTGTTGGGAGATTCCCAAGATCCCACCAGAAACAAGACTGGAAAGTAAAAAAGACAAAGAAGGCAAAAGATATTTGTTTGCTGAGAAAAGTATATTAATGTGTCTGGGAAGATCAACTTTACCTTTGAGTTTTATTCTCACTGTGGTCCTTCTACAAAGATAGTTTTAGCAGATTCCTGTGGTGCAGCTGCAGAGACATGAATAAAAATGACCCAGCTTGATTTAGTCAGGATGAGGAGAACCCAGAGCAATGATCCAAGAATCCTTTGCAAGTAAGTCAGCCAACTGTGTAATCTTGTTCTCCTATGTTCCAACTGATAAAGGAATAGCAGCTATCCAAACAGTGAGCAGAAGCAAATTGCCTTGCCTTCATAAAAGAAGCCAAAACTCTCCTCTGAAAAAGCAGTAGAGAAAAGAAAGAGTTGAGCCACCTGAATTCTTGAATTGTAACTTTAACCCTCTATTAATACTAAATACTATTAATTATAGCTCTTAGATCTTTGCATTTAAGATGAAGTATTTCCAGCAGAGACTTTTCAGAGAAATCGGAATTCATACACTACACTAAGCCACAGCTTAATTTAACCATAATTTGCTTAACAACCCATAATAGCATTTTTTTTCCCGATCACTGCTAATACACGAAGGGCCTCATAAGTGGTAACGCTGAAGCAACAAGTGTATGGGCCTGGAATTGTATGGTACAATGCTTCTGTGTGAAGCATTTTCAATATTTTGAATAGTGCTAAATAGATTTTATCCTCATATCTTTGGTGATTTGCCAATGGAAAAAGAAATCATTTTTAAATAATTATCATTCAGAGGTAATCTACATTATTTCAATGATCATCACAATCCATTTGTATTTTTGTAGTTAACTTTGAGAATTTTATGAGTTGTTCTTATGGATTTATTATAATATGACTTCTTATCTTCTATCATTTTTATTTGTTATTTTATAAGAAAATCGTGGAAATGATCTTGTTTTACAATTGTTGATTATAAATTTAGAACAATATTATTTTCTGCTGCTATATTTGAGATATAACACCTTAAGAATTTATCCCCATTGGTTATATTTGTAGCTAAGCAATTGATTTGGGACAGTATGGAGAATATTAAGTGGCTTGTTTAATGACATCATGTTACATTAATATTCACATCATCTCAAACTCATTTTAACTAATAACTACATAAATTGAGTAGATAGTTCTCTGAATTACAGACATCATACTGAATTCTTCTGAGTTACTTCATACTTCATTTTTATCTGCCCCCTGACCAGGTGATTTTCCCTTTTATGTTACAGGCACTATTATTCCTACATTGACACTGATGTGCATCCTGCAATTTCCTGTATGCAGAATTCATTTGTGTAAACTAGTTGCATTCATGGGACTTTGGCTTGTCTAATTAGGATGGATCAAACTGAGTTTATTTGAGGGTTCTGTTTTCTTCTTTCCTTCTTTCTGCTGTCTCAGTGTCTAACTTGGCAGCTTTTCAAATTTTTATTATACCTTTATTATTTTGAAAGACAGTTTCTTTAGATCCTATTTTAGCACATTTTATGACTACCTTTCCCAGTTTAATGGACTTCATAGGTATCTGGCTGTACCCTCCACTTTCATACCTTACATTTGATGCTGGCTTAGTTGTAGCTATCTGCAGAGCTGGTGGGGAAATTTGGCATGTGGGCAGTGTTTCATGCCTTTACCACAGATTCCACTACAGGTAGTCCTTAAGTTACCACCACAATTGAGCCCAAAATGTATGTTGCTCATTTGTTAAGTGAGTTTTGTCCCATTTTACAACTTTTCTTTCCATATTTGTTAAGTGTATCACTGCAGTTGTTAAATTAGTAACATGGTTGTGAAGTGAATCTTGTTCCCCCATTAACTTTGCTTGTCAGAAGGTCACAAAAGTTGATCACATGACCCTGGGACACCCATAAATGTGAATCAGTTGTCAGGCATCTGAATGTAAATCGTGACCATGGGGATGCTGCTTCAAAGGCCATAAGTGTGAAAAATGGTCATAAGTCACCAACGTTACACCGTTCAGTGCCGTTGTAACTGCATGGTCATTAAGAGAACTGTTGTATTCGAGGATTACCTTTATCAGTATCTGTACAGAGGAAGAATAATTCTTATCTTTCAGTTGTCATTCATGATGCATTGAAAACATTCCTGACACCAGCCTAGTGAACTTAACTAATATAAAGAACTATGTAGTGCCTTATTCAGGAGAAATTTTTTTTAACTAACTAGATTGTCTGAATATCAATAGCAAGTAGACTTATATACTGCTCCACAGTGCTTTACAGCCCGCTCTAAGAGGTTTACAGAGTCAGCATATTGCCCCCAACAATCTGGGCCCTCATATCTCCGACCTCAGAAGGATGGAAGGCTGAGTCAACCTTGAGCTGGTCTTGCATCTGATCCCATCCTTAAACAACTGTAACTTCAGTTTTTAAAATGCTTCAGCCATGTTCTCTGAGATAGTCGATCGATGGATGAGTAACACAAACCTGCTCTTTATATCAGGGAAGGAATGCCACCAAGTGGGGTTAAAGAAAGACAATGCCTCTAGTCTTCCAGAGCATCCTGGTAGGTATTATCTATGAGCAAAGAATAATTACAGGTAATGCCAGCTGCTCTGCTTGATCTTGAATGAAAAGACCATTCATTGAGTTGTGCTAAATTCTCTTTGGCTTTCAATTTGATCTTAAATCAATTTTGCAGGCATTTATTTTGTTATCAAATGAATATGTGCATTGTTTATGCCTCATAGGGGACTTTGATCTACTGAGTTTTCTGCCAGGAAATAATTGTATTCTGCATTAAAATGTGTAACTCTATTCTGAATAAATTCTCCATTATTGGATACTGGAAACTGTCATAAATGAGATGCAGTACTATCCTGGGGAATTATATTTTTAATTCCTGGTCCACAGCTTGGATATTATATACAGATGCCATGTCCCAAATTTGGTTTAAGAAAGTGTCACTCTAATGGTGTGAGTAGTTGCATGGATACAATTACTAAGTGAAGTTTTTAAATTAGTAGAATGTAAAGATATGCACTATACATCTGCTTTCAGAACTGATAGTAAAAAAATACTTCTGACCTAGCAGTTATTCAGTGTATCAAGAAATCACCATATTGGGACAAACTGTGTTAAAACAATTCAGCTAAAGTTAGTCAACTACAGAGAGAAAATGAAACCATCCTTCTATGAAAGCAGTTTTAACATTGTTTCATTGTTTCCTTTTCGTTTTTGTGGCTAAAACCAACTGGTCGGTTTGTTGATTATACGCTACAATTATCCTGGGCAATTGGTTGTTTCCAAAATGTTTTTTTTTTTTGAAAAAGATTTTATTAATTTTCTACAAACAAACAAGACAAACAAAACATAAAAACATCAACTTTTATATGTACATCCAGTGTGTCAGTTGGTTCATCATTTTTGTGCATTCATTCTGTAGTCTCAATTACAATTATGTTACATAACAACTCATATTGTCAATCCAAACTTATATATCCTAATAACACTAAAAAAAGAAGTTTTTGACTATATTTTTAATCATTCATGCTTTATGAGCTAACAATACTTTAACCAGTTTATTCTGTAACAAATCATATAATCATATCAAATCAATCCTTAAAAACCCTTTATAAATATAATGTCAAATAACAAAATAATAGCAAAATAAAGATATTCCTTACTGTCTAGCATTCTAAATATTCTATTATCGTATTTTATCATCTAACCATTGATAAAAAAGATCCTAAATTTCATAAAATTATTTATCCTCTTGCTCTCTAATTTCAAATGTCAATCTACTAATCTCAGCACATTCCAATATTTTCTTAATAATTTCTTCCTGTAATGGTATTTTCTCATTCTTCCAATTTTTAGCAAATACAATCCTAGCCGCTGTTAATACATTTACAATCAGGTACTTCAAATCTTTACTATATATATCAGGTAAAATTCCCAATAAGAAGATCTCTGGTTTCAAGTCTATGTGTTTCTTTGTCATTTTTTCCAACCACATGAGAATTATAGTCCAATATTTTCTAGCGTCCTCACAAGTCCACCACATATGGTAATACGAGCTGGGTATCTGATGACATTTCCAGCATTTTTCAGATTTGTTCTTAAACATTCTTGCTATTCTTGTCGGGGGAAAGTGCCACCTGTAAAACATCTTATACAAGTTTTCTTTATATGCTGTTGACATTGTCATTTTATAATTTTGAGACCACAATTTCTGCCATTTCTCTAGATCAATCCCATATCCAAAATTCTTCCCCCAAACAATCATAGTTTCTTTGACTTGTTCTTCCTCTAATTTCATTCCCAGTAAATAACCATATAAGTTTTTAATCACCTTCTCATCAGTACCCATCAAGATCTTATCTAAATCAGTCTGCTTATCATAGAATCCCTCCGTTTTAGAATCTTCATCATACCTTGAATGTATTTGCGCATATGAAAACCAATTCATCCTTATACCTTGTTCCTCTAAGTTTTGGATCGATTTAAGTTCACCCTTTTCATCCAAGAGTTCCCCATATTAGGGCTGTGAAATCTCCGATTTTACGCGGAATTCCGATTTTCCCTCAAACACCAATCTACATTTTCCGCGTTTTTTTTCCCCCATCGGATCAAGATCCGAGAGTCGGAAAGTGCCTGGCTGCGCCGTGGCGGGAGCCCCCGGAGCAGCTCTTCGCTGCTAGGGGAGGGGGCGGAGGAGGCTGCCTGAGCCTAGTGGTTTGTTTCCTGGGGATCGCGGCATTTGCGCTGTGGCGGGAGCCCCCGGAGCAGCTCTTCGCTGCTAGGGGAGGGGGCGGTTTGTTTCCTAGGGAGCGTGGCATTTGCGCTGTGGCGGGAGCCCCCGGAGCAGCTCTTCGCTGCTAGGGGAGGGGGCGGGGGAGGCTGCCTGAGCCTGGTGGTTTGTTTCCTGGGGAGCATGGCATTTGCGCTGTGGCGGGAGCCCCCGGAGCAGCTCTTCACTGCTAGGGGAGGGGGTGGGGGAGGCTGCCTGAGCCTGGCGACCCCAAGCGGCCTCTCCTTCCCCATTAACGGGCGCCCGGGGCCCCTGCAAGCTCCTGCGTTGCGTGCTTCCAGCTTCACCAACAAACGGAGCTGCAAATCTAGTAATCGCTTGCGGAGCCTCGGCACGAACCCCCTTTCCCCGCACTCCCCCCCCACACTCCTCTGGCGGCAGCAGGCGGAGAAAGCCCCACTTCCCCCTGGCTTTGATGGCACGCGTGAGTTGGCTTCCCACTCTTTTTTTTTTTTAACTCTCCTCTTCCTCCTCCTCCTCTCCTCTCCCCTTGTTGTCTGGTCTTCCCTAAGGAAACTCGAGGGCTCACACTTCCAGGTGTTTCTCCCTGTCTTTCTCCCTGTCAATGATCTTTTCTTCCCTTCCCTTCTCTCAGCCCCAATTTAAAGAAAGAAAGAAAGAAAGAAGAGAGAGAGAGAAAATGGGGCCCTATACAAATAGTTTGCCCCAGACAGCACTTAACATAAAAGTAAAACAAACATTTTTTAAAAAAATTCTGATTCAGATTAAAAAATATATCCTGGCTTTTATTTGTAATCATCATGGATGTTTGGAGCCTACATTTCTGCATGATTGTTTGGCTATTTTGAATTTGATAGAATGGACTCATTGAATATCTTTATTTTTTAATCTATTTTATTTTTTGCTATTTCAGAAGTTTTATACATGGACAATTGAATTTGCAGATTTGAATTCACAAACACTTTTTGAACTGTTATACATGACTGTATAGAATTGGATTTCACTGCAAAGTTGAGAGTTGCCTGGTGTTTTTTTCAACCTGTTACCAGCAAATGCCAGTTGCCAGGCAGCAGATTATTTAAAAGTGTTTTTTACAGTGGTTGTCCCAGATGCAAAGATTCAAGCCTCAGGTTAGGTATGGAAAAAGTAAAGTGTTTATTCTCAAAAACAGCAGTTGAAATTGATGGAAATAGTCTCCAAAATAAGCCTAAGTTGCACCAGAGAGCATCTAGAACCCCAGAGCTTCCAGGGCCCTAGGCGGGCCCTGGACCCCAGCCTAAGGGACTTCACGCTTCGCGCTCGTGATGTGCGCTTCGCGCACATGCGCTTCGCACACCTTATTCACTTCAGATTTTTTCAGACTTTTTTTTAAACCAGCTCTCACACCCCTACCATATCTAACTGTTTGTTCCTTCTTATAAATTATAGGGTCGGAAAATGCTTCAATAGTCGATAACCAAACTGGAATTTTCAAATAACATTGTCTTTTTATCTTCTCCCAGTTTAACCACAAAGACTTCCACATATAATGTCTTCTAAAATAACCCTGTGTTTTAGTTCCCTTATACCATAAAAAAGCATGCCAGCCCAACAGCAAATCATGCCCTTCTAATGTCAACAATCTAGTCTTTCTTAGTGTTATCCATTCCTTGACACACATCAAATTTGCAGCTTGATAATACAATTCCCAATTAGGCAGGCCAAAACCTCCTCTAATTCTAGCATCTTGCAAAAGCTTTAGCTTTATTCTCGCTTTTTTACCTTGCCATATAAACTTCAACATGATTTTATTTAAATCTTCAAAATAGTCTTTTCCAAGCCTAATTGGTATTGTTTGGAACAAAAATAAAATTCTAGGTAAAATATTCATCTTGAGTTTCCAAAATGTTTTTGATGTAATGTTACTCTTTTCAGAATTTGTTTTTGGCTGTACTGTAGTCATCTGAGTAGTCCCTTTTTTTGATAAAGTTGTGTAAGTATCCATTTTGTTGGACAATGTTGTATAGGTAGTCTGTTTCTTTTTCTTTTTTGGTGTCCTGGTTTGCTTCAGTTCATTTGTACTTATCTGAATAATGTTCTTACACAGCTACTCTTGTGAGAGGTTGGGTTGTTACTTTGGCAATGGAATACTTGGTTAGTAGCATAAAGTACAAGGTACAAAGCACTAAGTACACAGTAGCACTAAGCCACCTTGCAAGGATTTTTTTTTAAGAAGACTGAAGCAAGGATTGTGTTCAGAGCAGTTTCTTTAAATCTTCAGAATCAGTTTATTCCACTAAAGAATTACATTAATAGCAAGAAAAGAAAAACAGACCTTCTAGAGTAAGATTAACATACTCTTGACCAATCTGGGTACAAGGACTACTCTTCCCTGTGTGCTGAAGAAAGTATTTTCAGCTCTTTGGAAAGTCCAGTTTTTGCAAGTTTGGATTCTTAACATCTGCCTTAAAGAAATATCAATATTAAAAAAAATCCTAAAATAGTAAAGTGCATAACTCTCTCTAAACAGAATCTCTCAAGGAAGACAACTTAAAATATCAGTGAAGAAAATAAGTATTTCCACAGTTCCTCTAGGCATTGGAGTGTGTTCAAACAGGAGGAAAGAGAAAGGCCTATAGTTCTCAGGTTATTACAGTAATTGGGACCATAATTTCTGTCATTAAACAATGCAGTTCTGAAGAGCGAAACAAAGCCATTGTACAAAAGCTGTTACACTTATCCACAAAACCACTAAAACTCCAAGCCACCTGTTCAATTGTACATATGTCATAATTTTTAAGTCAAGCGGAGTAATTTTCATACAGTACTAAACAGTATTATGAAACATTTGTTGACCATTCAGTCGTATGGATTCATATCATGGAAAAGTACATAAGTAGTATTGAAAATGATGACTAGTAATGACTAATTTATACAACTAAAGTGCATAAATTGGAAAGTGCTAAATCCTTACATCCCAGTAATTGACAGCTGCAGTAAATTTAATTTATTGGGTTTTTTAATCAGCAGGATAGACAAGGCTTGTTGGACTATTAAAAAAAACAACCCTACAGTATTCTATAATTAAAAACCAGTTTTCTCCAACCTTACTCCACATGGATTAGATTTGTTTAGTGGGCACATTTAGGGAAGATTAAAATATAAAATTTAACAATAAGGTTTTGAAAATGGGCACAATCTTTGTTTTAATAAAATGCCCAAAATAAAACATCCTACATAATATAATGGGTTAATATTTGTTTCTTATGAATAACAATTACTTATTACTAAATTTGTAGACCACTGTTTTCCAAAGTTTATTTAGCATGTATAGACTCTATTCAAATGTTAAAACCTGCCTTTTAAGTTTTCTGCATTATCTTTGAGTGATGTTCTTTTTGCTTCACCTGTAAAGGATTATATTATAAATAATTGATTGAAATTATTTTTCTTCCCAGGTTACAATGTAAATGTATTGTCAGCTGCACAATGGTCTTTTTTTTTTTTTGCAATCCCTTGGATTAATGGCCTGCCAAGGGCATTGTGAGAAATTAAAAGGGCAGCTTCAAACTCACTATATTGTTAACAAGTGGCTAAAAGAGCTGCGTAACTATTTTCATGTGAGAGACAAAAGGAGAGGCTAGGTAGAGAGTTGAATTGGCCCAGACAATCAGCAGTTTAGTGGGATTGCTTTTCTTAATTTATTCACTTGTGCCTCCTCTTATTATTTTGTTTAATTTGTTTCTAAAAATATTTAATTGTACAAATTGGGCATAAAATAATAAAAGAGAACAATATACATAACAAATGTATTTAAATGGAGACAGTATATTAATGATTACAAACTCACCAGGCTGTTGCAAATTATTTTATATTCCTACTTGTATATCTTTTTTCAAATCAAGAGCCACGTGAGAGTGGGTGAGTTTTCATTCAAAGCTTAGGAAGTATTTCAGTGTCTTTTAAAATATAATCCCCATCATGCTCTAATATACAGTTATAAGAGTTTTAAAAATACAATTATTTGGAAGAAACATTCACCCTGGAGTGGAACTGCAGACAAGGATATTACGTCAAGAGGGTTTATTTTACAATGTCTGCCATTGTATAAAATAAAATTAGAAGCAGACCCACTGAACCAGCCTAAAGGTACCATCAGACGTGCAATATACAATTCCCCCTTTCTGTGCAACGGAAGAATACTTAATATTAAAAAAGTACTTCAGAATGTTATAATAATACTTTCTATAAGTATACACTAAAATATGTAATTTAGCATTAATAAATTATCCATTATTATTGTAGTAGCAGTTTGTATTTTATGAAAGGTTATACAATTCCAAGATTGCACTCTGAATATAAAGAAATTGCTTTATTTGTGCTGTGTTTCAATTTTGTAGGAAACAGTAGAGTTTATATTAAATTAGAGGCTACTTTAATCATTACATATGCAGTTTTTAAAACATGCTGAAAACTGGTCCAACTCTGACATTTTAGGCACAAAGCAGATCTTGAGCCAGTCACACTCCTTCAGCCCTAGGACAGAGGCAATGGCAAACAACTAATGAAGTCTTGTCAAGCAAATTTAAGGAATTTGTCCAGACAGTCTCCAGGAATCAACATTCACTCAAAGGCACAAAAAAACCACAAAATCAACATTCACTCAAAGGCACAAAAAAACCACAAAATAGTTATAATCAATAACTGCAAAACAATAATAGTTATTATGTATGACAGAAGAGGTATATTTTATTGTTATCCTCTTGATGCTGGCTGAACTGTAACATAGAGGTCAAATGTGCAGATAATTGCAAGGTACATCCTTCTCAACAGCACAACCTTATTCACTTTTCTGGTTATGAAGATGATGATGATTCCCTGTTTTTTTCCACATAAACCTAGATTAAAACAGTTTATCAAAATGAAATTCATTAATAAAACTCCAATAATAGAAGCAGTAATGGTCCAAGTATCAGATTTACATTTTTAAATGCTAGCATTTTCTTATTGATCAATGAATGCTTGTTTAAGCTAATGCTGTAATTAAATGCTGGAAATGAAGAAATCAAATCTAGCAACTGGGAAGGTCTTAATAACATGGATGCTGTTACTGAGGAGAAATTATTTTCCTTATTGTTGGATAAATATCTGACATTGGTAGAACAGGGGAGGCTCTCTAGGGCAAAGAGAAGAATGAGCAGAGAATAGCTTATAGCAAATACTTGTCTCTGGCTTAGCCAATACACTTCTTAGATATTTATGGCATAAAGAAGCACAGGGGAAAAAAGAATTTGAAGAGACATATTATAAGGCAAATCTGATAATATGTATATCTGTATATATAAAAGCAAAATACCACTCACCATCATCATAAAATCTCTAGAACTGTAAAGCCTACAAACTTGAAATTTGGCACTTATGTTCCTCTTGGCTTCTTGGTGCTCACTAAGAAAGGATTTTTCGAAATGACCATCAGAGCATTAGTATTTTGTATTTTATTATTAACACACTCTATTCCTCCTCCCCACCTGAAAAGAAATCTTTTCCAAATGCAAAACACAAGCAGAGGAGAGGAGTGTCAGTTTGAGTTTCACAGCAGCAACCAGCTTTAGTACAGAACAGTTGAGCTAAGCCAGGCCCAGGCTCCTTGCTCTCTCCTTCTTGCTCACACAGCAAATTCGGTTACCAAACAGCCCTAAACTCTCTCACACACTGTCAGGATGCTAGCAGATGAATACCAATGGATGCTGGTAGGCCGAGGCAGAATCCCCCCCCCCTGCTTTATTTCCCGTCCAAAAAACTAAACCCAACCACATAGTTTTGTAGCAAAGCACAGGCATCAAGCTAGTTGATAATAAAAGCCTAACTACATTTGAGCAAGAATGGCTGTCTTATATACAGTACCAACACAGTGTATAATAAGGCAAATTTTGAAAGAAAGTTCAGAAGCCAATCAAAAACAATAGATGAAATTATTTATATAAGTACTACCAATAACCTCCAATGTTTATAATACCTATGTTGGATAGTCATTAGCAATTCGAAAAAAAGAGAAGGGAAGGGGAGAATGCATTTACTAGAAGTGATTTTTTTCCAGAACATTTTTAATTATATCTTATTACTAATCATTTATCTTCTACTTTCCTTTTTTATCTTTATACTTTTTATGATTGCAGTTTAAATAATATGTGAAAACCTACAGTATATCATTTTTTTTAACATCTTGACATTTTTATTTACTTAGATACCAAGGAAAATGGCATCCACTTTTCACTTTCTTTCAGAAACAAAACAGATGTGCATTTTTATTGTATGATTGAAATTTAAATAATGTGTCAAGACTTATTTTTCTGACATCCTGATATTTTTATTTACTTAGATACCAGGGAAAATGGCACCCACTTTCTACTGTTGTCCACTTTTTTAAAGAAACAACACAGATATACCTTCTTCATTACAGTTTGATCTGTACCAACAGGTTTTATCATGGTAGCTATAGGCATTTTCTCCAAACCAGCATCGTTCTATTTCTTGATGAAATTATTTTCTAGGAGTTCTAGGAATTACAGTCCAATACACAAAAAAATAATTAGCATTTGGAAGAAATGGTGGCATTCATTAAGTTTGCATGTTCTTGATTCTCTTTCCTTAACCATCCATGCTGATTATGGTTGGGATGATAGGAGTTTCAATAGAATATATCTGAAAGTACCAGGTTAGGAAAGACCACACTAAATCTTGGCTTTAAAAGAAATATTATAATGTACATTTACTTTAACCATCACAGTTTCTGAGAATGCTGGGATTAATTCTATTATATGCTTGATTTTCTATTTTTCAGCTATGTATTTTTCAAAGAGAGTATTCAATCCAACCATGAATTAAATAATATTGACAGATAGAAGTAAATTCCAGTGAAATATTAAAAAAAACTTTCTTCAGCTCACAGGGAAGAGTAGTCCTTGAACCCAGATTGGTCAAGAGTATGTTAATCTTACTCTAGAAGGTCTGTTTTTCTTTTCTTGCTATTAATGTAATTCTTTAGTGGAATAAACTGATTCTGAAGATTTAAAGAAACTGCTCTGAACACAATGCTTGCTTCAGTCTTCTTAAAAAAAAATCCTTGCAAGGTGGCTTAGTGCTACTGTGTACTTAGTGCTTTGTACCTTGTACTTTATGCTACTAACCAAGTATTCCATTGCCAAAGTAACAACCCAACCTCTCACAAGAGTAGCTGTGTAAGAACATTATTCAGATAAGTACAAATGCACTGAAGCAAACCAGGACACCAAAAAAGAAAAAGAAACAGACTACCTATACAACATTGTCCAACAAAATGGATACTTACACAACTTTATCAAAAAAAGGGACTACTCAGATGACTACAGTACAGCCAAAAACAAATTCTGAAAAGAGTAACATTACATCAAAAACATTTTGGAAACAACCAACTGCCCAGGATCATTGTAGCGTATAATCAACAAACCGACCAGTTGGTTTAAGCCACAAAAAAGAAAAGGAAACAATGAAACAATGTTAAAAGTGCTTTCATAGAAGGATGGTTTCATTTTCTCTTTGTAGTTGACTGACTTTAGCTGAATTGTTTTAACACAGTTCGTCCCAATCTGGTGATTTCTTGATACATTGAATAACTGGAAGGTGAGTGGCTGAGGAATGGAGGTCTAGTATTTCTAGATTTTTTTTTAAACACACATAATATACATATACACATACCATGGTATATTGTGTATAACATGTTGAATAAAAATATATATATTTCCTGACTATATTATTTTAAAGAAGAAAATAGCTACTATGGACAACTATTCTTTCCTTTAACCTTAATTGTTATGACTACAAGTTTTGCAAGCTGAAATCTGTTGAGTATCTGTGTGTAATGGAGCATGCTGCGAACCAGGCTGTGGAGGCTGTTTTTGTGATGAATATAGCTGTAAAATGAACCATCTGTAAAGCTTTCACTATACAGACTTTTCTAATAATGAAGTATTATTTTGGAATCATGGAATTACTTGAGTGGGAAGAGAAAAAGGTAATGAGTTTTTCCTCTGTCTTCTTCATTTGCTAGAAAGTGACGTCTTGCACCAAGTGATAGTGATATGTCAATGGTCTTTGAAGAGTCAGAACCACAACCAGGACTTGCTCCAAAGATGATTTAAAGATGGGAAATAAAACCTATTGTAATCTATTTTTTTAAATATATATAAAATTCATGTTACCTGCTGTAGAATGTTTGGGTTGGGTCTTTTATCCTCTTCTTCAGTCATATAATTTGCATTTTCCAAAAGACGGAACATTCTAATACATAATTTGTTCCTAATTTTATGACAATAACAATAAACTGTTATATGATGATGATATTATGGTATATAGATTGTAGATCTATTTAAGAGTTGATTTTATTTAAAAAGAATCTGCCTTCCACCAGAGATCTTTTCTTGGAAACATTAACAAATCATAATTTTTTTCTTCTGTTCCTGATGGCAACCTTCTAGGATAAAAATAAAAGAATGATTACCATATATGACAAATAGGGATTGTTCCTAGATGATGTCATCACCCCTTTGTGATAATCTCTAAATCTACAGGGTATATTAGAAAATCAAGTTATTAAAATGTCCTTAATGTCTTTGATATTACTAGGTAGAGGATAAGCATATTTAGGAAGGGCTGCCGATGAGGAAATTGTTTACAGAATAAAAGGAAGTCCAAAGGATTTTTTAAAAACCTATCTTTCCTTAAAGAACTTTGTCAAAGAAGTTTGCCTCTGTGATAATTCAGGAATTCCAGAAATTATATATGTATTTGTATAAAAACAAGAAGAAGAATAAAGCAATTTACAAAACTGAAGTGATACAAAAATGATTTTACAATAGAAAGCGATGGGACTAGGTTCTTAGCAATTGCAACATAGATGATGTTGAACACATGTCTGGATTACAAAAACCCCCATCAAGAATGACCAATCTTGGGGGTCTGCTGTTGGCATTACATGTGTTACATCTCTATTTTTTTTTAACTATGGGTGCATAGCAATTGAGATGTTCCAGCAAATTGGGTTTTATGTCATTTAGCACTTTTTAAAGTCATGAGCAAACATTTGCAATAGGCTTAGAAGTGAATTGGCAGCAAAACGGAAAGAATGAGTAATATATGCATTTGAACAACACACATTATTCAGCAATCAGGCACTGTCATTTTATACAGATGATGTCTTCTGACCTTCTGTGAGCAGGCTATGCATTCTTTGTGAACCAAAATCTATAGAAAATCCTACATTAGTTCTGCTTAGGGAATATTTTATACATATATAGTACTAATAACTAGTGATATTCAAAATGTTTCAGGAAACAATTGTTCAAATTTTAATGGATATCTATCACTAATGATGTTACCTAGTTAGGGTAATGAAACATCTGCAAGAAAACAAGCAAACTCAGAGAGCACCAAGGACTCCTTAATGGAAATCTAGTACAAAATGCTGCAAAGATGAAATAGCCCTAATTTGAACTCTTATACAATCATTTGCCACAGAACTGTTCGGAGCTTGGAATAACTCTTGAACAACAATCTATTTCAAACTTGAAACATTTTGGAAATTTCTACTAATAACATTCCGATTTATTGAACTATGAGCCAGGGGTGGGATTCAAATTTCTTAACAACTGGTTCTGTGGGTGTGGGCTAATTTGTGGGTGTGGCTTGGTGGTCATGTGACTGGGTGGTCATGGGCTGCTGATTAGGTGTGGCTTGGTGGTCACGTGACTGGGTAGGCGTGGCTTTTATGTAAATATTGTAAATATTCATGTAAACATTTCATTTTTGATTAAAAAAGAACAACTTTTACCCAAAACCAGACAAAGCAGGCAGGCAGATTCAGTTGCTCACAGAATCACAGATTCACTTAGAGATCTATCTTTCTGCAATCTGCTACCTGAGTCTGCACTGAAAAATAGAAGCTTCAATCCTAAGGAAGCTTCAGCTCTGCTTTTAGATTATCTAGAAAGCAAGAAATACAATGATTTCTTGCTTTCTAGAAAATCTAATTCTCCCAGCACAGCAGAACAGCTGATGGTCAGAGTCAAAAAGGAAAAATAGCAACTTAGCAGGTAAGTTTGATGGCGTGCATGCCATGTTCTCCAAAAATATCACTTGATGTACCTGTGATCTTCTTTTTCTCTAAATAAAGCATGTCCTTGTAAACTCAAGAATGTTAGGTAAAACATTAGGTGGTTAATTGAAAATGTTACTCAGGCCAGCCAAAATGCATACCTGTGGGATTAAATGGCAGATGCTCTTTTCAGGGATCCCTATATCATATATTATCTTTACATTGTAATTAAATTCTCATCAAATCTACTTACAAATCTGACTGAATGGCAAAACTGCAAATTTTGAAAAGTTCACATGACAGTATAGCTAAAGTTTAATGAGCATAATTGTTATGCCATCTGAGTCTTAAATTATGTAAATTATGAATAAATTGGGAAAGATACTAGTGAACTGAACAGGTATGTTAGGCCTCTAATAGCAGCTTCAGTTAAAAGTAGGTAATCCTTAAGAGCAAGTAGACAATTCCCAAGAGTTCTGATTAGTAAGATTCATTTATAAGGCAATTAAAGTAACAACAAAAATATTGAGCTCTCTATTTTCAAATGTTCCAGTTAGGATGGAAATGTTTTGTTCGTTTATTTCTTTTCCTCATTCACTTTTTACATAAAAGGGAGAAGCTGTGTCTTACTGCAAAGCAGGGATAAATCACCCTGCTTCTTGTTTTGCAAGTGGTTATTTGACGTTATTTCAGTCAAGGATCCATCACCTAAAAATATTCTTATCCATAAGTTTTCAGTGGGATTGGGCAGGATGGAAGAATGTGGTTGTTCAGAAGCAACATTTTTTAATTGAAATAGCCATTGGGTCAGTATCATTGTATATTTTGTGTAAAGGAGATTGGTGTATTTTTTAGTTCTGATATCTGTGCAAACAATTTCTGATTGCCTCTATATAAAGAGATGATTTTTAAAATAAATAAATTCTTTAATGCCAGTAAAAATATATGATAGCATGGAGAGTTTAGACAAGTCAAGTATTTGATGTTTGTCAATGCCGAAGTGAACATTAAGTTTACACGTAGTTCTCAACTGATAACCTATTGCTTAATATCTATTCGAAGTTACACTGGACTTCAAAAAAGCTACAAGTAATCCTCAACAACCACAATTGAGCTCAAAATTGCAGTTGTTAAGCGAGGCATTTGTTAAGTGAATTTTGCCCTATTTTATGACTTTACTAAAGTAACACAATGTTGCCAACCAATCAAGATACAAAAAGAGCCCTCCCCCCCCAAAAAAACAGACAGAAGATATTAGAAGCAGAACACAGCAAACTCCAAGACCAATAAACACAGACCAAGACTCTCAACCAATCAGGAGGAAGAAAAAACCATTCTGACACAGCAATAGGCTGCCCCAAATTTAAATCTGAAACCACTGTAAAAGTCTGACTCACAGACAAACACTGTACAGAAGCCTGATGATGGCAGATGAGATTCTGCTGAAACGTTGCTACAACTTTAAAAGCACCACTACTATGATGTGGGAAAATACCCGAACAAAGCTGAATGCCAGACATATATATATATTTGTTTTCTGAGGTTCTCGCGGGTATTTGTATGTGGATCTTTGGTTATTCGGGTTTTCTCCCGCGTAAGATTGGAAGTATCTAGGCAACGTTTCGATGAAGTCTCATTCATCATCTTCAGGCTTGGTCTTCAGCTCTGCGTTTCTCAGAGAGAATATATATATATTCGTAGATTTTCACAGGTACAGGTATGTAGGTCTAGGTGTGTTTGGGTCTTTTCCTGTGTAAGATTAAAAGTATCTTGGTGACGTTTCTGGCCAAAAGCACCAGCCTGGGGATGGTGAGTGGGATCTCGCCAAAACATCGCCAAGATACTCTTAATCTTACACAGGAAAAGACCCAAACACACCTAGACCTACATACACACATACACACACACACACACACACACACACACATATATATATAATATTCAGCTTTTTTCAGGTATGTTCTGCTTGATCGGTGTTTCTAATATCATATATGCCTTGGTTTTATGAAGTCCCCTGTGCATCATGCCCTGCCACATACATTGGACAGACCAGTAGAAGAATAAGTACCTGCCTAGATGAACACAAAAATGCAGTAAAAAAGCTGGAACACACTTCCTCACTCGACCAACACATGAAAGCCACAGGTCATAGCATCAACTTCAGTGGCACCAAAACCCTAGCCACTGTAGAAAACCCCAGCTACAGAATTATCAGAGAAGCCATAGAGATTGAAAAAAGACCTGAAAACATGAATAGAAGAGATGACTCCACCAGACTGTCAATTATCTGGAAGCCTGCACAACAAAAAAATCTCCACACCACAAGCCAGGCAAACACCTGGGCACAAATAGACCCCCCCCATACCTCCAGCTCAAACACATCCCAACCAGGCACCCAGATGAAACCTAGCTTCCTAATAAATGATAATCATCTGTTTACTCGGAGCCAAGCTGCACTAAAAGCCTCCAATACAGGAAACACAATGTTGCTAGCCAATGAAGACAAAAAAAGCCACAAAACAGACAGAAGATATTAGAAACACCAATCAAACAGAACACAGCAATCTCCAAGACCAATAAACACAGACCAAGACTCCCAACCAATCAGGATTAAGAAAAAACTATTTTGGCACAGCAATAGGCTAGCACCAAATTTAAAACAGAAATGGCTGTGAAAGTCTGACACTCTCTCTCTCTCTCTTTTACTTTTTAATTGAACCTTTGTAACACCTTTCATGTTTTAACAGGGTTATTTTTTCCTAAAGGTTTCTCAACTATAGTTCACTTCACTGAGACTCCTTTGATTTTTTTTCCTTTAATTTAGGAATCTTTTTATGCTTTACAATAACTTTTCAGGCAGAAGCTCAAGTGGGAATTGCTTGCAAAATATTTGTTGACTTGAAGGGAGACAAATGATTAGTTTCTGTTTTTTGTATTACTTCCTAAACTAAACCTTTTAAAGCCTTATGAATTTAAGTATATTTTCAAATTGTCATATAAGTTTTTTGTAATTGCCTTGAACATTTTTTAAAATTTGTTAAATGAAGTCAAATTTTCTTGTAGCAGTAGAATTTAGATTTCATTTACAATGTTTTTCCCCCACCGCTGTATAAAACATGTATATTATATATTGGTGCAAATTAGAATAGACAAATTAGAATAGACAATGTTACTGAGTTTTTAAAAAATGGATTGGAATTTTGAAATAATGTTGCTAAGAAATAGCTAAAGTTGGGGAGAAGATTTGCCTATCATTTCATTAGTCAGATAAGGGAAGTTCTCATCACAAGCTTAGGATACCGCCTATAATAAAATTAGGACACAAAGAATTGGAAGAGGAAATGTTTCAGGTTAGTAGAATATATGCAAAAATTACATTTATTCCAGCACATCAAATGATCAGTTTTGAGTTTCTGTATTTTTTTAAAAAGCAAAATTTCTGTTCTATGACAAAAGTTAACATTCTGATGTTCCTTGGTCACCATATTGAAAAAAATGAGAAATTCTCAGAAATTCTCTTCTGCTTCGAAATAATTTTTAAAGCAAATTCCCTTTCATCATGTTGGTTGAGAACTGATAGGGGAAAAAAATCCAGGTGTTTTCTGCATAGAGCTACTTTAAAATACACTTTTGTAATCAATTGAAAGCAAACAACCTAAAGAAAATAGCTGTTTAAATCCAGAAAAACAAAGCAGTATAGGTAGTCTTGCACTTATAATCACAATTGAACCCAATATTTCTGTTGTTAGGTGAGACATTTGTTGAGTAAATTTGGCTCCATTTTATAACCTTCCTTGACACAGTGAATCCCTGCAGTTGTTAAGTTGAATATGGCCTCCCCACTGACTTTGTTCATCAGAAGGTCACAAAAGGGTTCTCCTGAATTTTGATCACATGACCATTGGGAATGCTGCAGCAGTCATAAGTGTGAAAATGGTCATAAGTGCTTTTTTCAGTGTCATAACTTCGAATGGTCACTGAGCGAACTGCTGTTAAGTCGAGGACTATCTGTAATTTGTGAGATTTATGAAATCAAAAGCTCTTTACAATGTGACTGGAAAGGAAGGGCAAATCTTTGTCAGGAATAAATTCTCTGATTGTTCCTATCAGTAAATAGAGTCTCTCTTTAGTGTTTGCTGTTGGATCTTTTGTGAGACTAGTGACCAAAGTTTCAAAAGCTTTCTTGAGACCAGTCTAGTTCATGTGAATGAAGTCATGTTTGGCAACTGTATATTTATTTATTTGATTTTTGTAGCCACCCATCTCAACATGTGAGCCATGGTGGTGCAGTGGTTAGAATGCAGCATTGTAGACTAACTCTGCCCATAGTCTGGAGTTCAGTCCTCACTGGCTCAAGGTTGACTCAGCCTTCCATCCTTCCGAGATTGGTAAAATGAGGACCCAGATTTTTGGGAGCAATATGCTAAACTGCTTAGAGAGGCCTGTAAAACACTGTGAAGCGGTATGTAAGTCTAAGTGCTATTGCTATTGCTGTTTTTCCTTTCTTTACTGTTCCCATACTTTAAATGGAAGTAATTTGAAATAACTTCAAAGGCACACAAGTCAATTATTACAGCAGCATCTCCATCCCAGAGGTGCATTAAGGTATCCAGGAATGTTAGCTGGATGATCTGTGCTGTGGTTCACCTGAAGAATCTTAAATTGGGTCAGTTCTGTTAGGAATTAAACTGAGAGCCTGTGATTTTATATATGACTCATTCACCCTCCAATGGCTACTATTGATCTCACTCATCATCCCTGGTTCTCTGCTGAATCTTTTAGAACAGAGTGAAAGATGGTTCCAAACTCTTCTTTTTTTAAAAAAAAAGATGTTCATGATCTTCTGTAGAACTTCTGATTGCATGTTGATTTTGAACATTGGCTTCTTCCTTTCTACTGATCTTGCCATGTGATTCACCTTTTGGTTCACTCTTGACAGATGAATCTAGTTAGTTTTTGTATTTGAGTGGATTTCTTTCCAGTCCAATCCATAAGGCATGTCCACATGTGCCAAGGTTGGAGTGGAGCAGTAGAGGGGTGCCCATATATACATATATGGTTTATTGCATAAAATTTTCTCTAATGTATAAAGAGGGATTTTTAAAGTGGGCAGAATGATTTGCATTCTTTTCTTCTTTATCCTCTTACTGAATTTTGCTTTGCTTTATAGTACCAGCAGTTAGACTTGTAATAAAAATAGACTGTATAACCTGATCAGAAACCTTAAGTAATTCTAACAGATCTTCTTTCTCTACCAACACCAATCTTATTTTGTCAATTAATGGATGAACACCATTTCTAAGATTATATTTGCATGTGGATAAAAAACTTTTAGTGAAGAACATTCATGAGCTGTAGCTACATGACTTGAAAGTGTATAAACTCTAAAATTAATAGACTGAGATATATTGTAGTAGGATTGCCAAATTACCTGCCATTCTACCATTAATCATCTTTTTTAAAAATAGAGGTGTTTATCAGACCACCATGGGAGAATCATATAGCACAAAAGTGAAGCACTAATATTAAAAAGAAGCATTTCCAAATGTCTTTCCAATAGTTTTATTAAAGATTATATTATACAAAAATATTTCCAAATGTTTAATGTCTTATAAGCAGTTTAAGCCAGCACACTAGAGTGCTTTACTTTGAAGCATGGCTAAACCGTCTACTACCGTGTTTAAAAAAGAGCTGAGCTGCCAAAGCTCCTTTTTGAATATTTCACATCAGTGAAGATTTTGCTAGGCATCCTTCTTGCTTTTAAGATTAGAAATTAAGATTGCCTCTTCTGTAATATGGAGGGAATGGATTTACACATAACTGAGTCTATTCTCCAGTCACTCAGATCGTTTCAGAACTGACCATGTGATCATCTTTACCATTGCAAGCCTTGGAATGCAGGAAAAAAATAGGGTGTCAGCCATGGAAGCCATATTTGTATTAGCCATATATTTTTTTAGAAGCTTTGAGGCTGCCACGGTTAGTGCCTGGGAATTTGGGAGGGGGGAATTCTTAGTGAGTAATAGATTAGACTCAACAACATTCTTCTCAAAAGTCAAGGACATGTCATCCTGCACCTGGATGGGAGTGGACGAAGGTTTGGCTTCAGATAGAATGACTTTTGGTTGGGCCATGTGATGGACTGATGGATGCAGGGGATGGATCTTTGTTTTTCACTTGGGGAAGGAAAAACCTGGAAGTTTCAGTTTCGGGTTTTCTCAGATGTGCCAACATGACTTCTTTAAGTCTTCTTACTTGGATGGACTTTGTCTTGGAGTGCTGAATGAAATTGCGGCGTTTGTTTGGAATTGTTTGTAGGGATTATCACTGCTCTCTCTCTGCAGCTGTCCACTAGGTTATTTAGTACAATGGTTCCCAACCTTTGTGGCTTGGTGGCCTGTCTGGCCAGGCTGTGTGAGCATTTGTGACACACACACACAAACAGTTTCCCTCATGCAAGAGAAGAGAAGACTTTGGGGCACAGGCTCAGCTCCTTCAAAGAAACAGAAGGCCCTAAAGCAGGGGTCTCCATCCTTGGCAACTTTAAGACTTGTGGACTTCAACTCCCAGAATTCTTCAGCCAGATTTGCTGGCTAAGGAATTCTGAGAGTTGAAGTCCACAAGTCTTAAAGTTCCTAAGGTTGGAGACCCCTGCCCTAAAGCATTGTGAGATTGCTTCCCTGAAGGCTTTTGGCCATTTGCAAAAGCTTTTGGTACAGAGAAGAGAAGCCTTTGGGGGCACGGTCTTGTGCTCCTTCACACTCACCGAGGCTGCCTGGCACTCCAAAAGCAGATGGGGTGTCCTGCGCAAGCAGCTTCAGTGAGTCAGTGAAGCTGAGCAGGGTGCACTCATCCAACGTAGCCTCTGTTCTCCCAGTCCGGTTTTGGAGCACCGGGAGCAGGTAGCTTAGCAGCCCAGCTGGGGAAAGAGAGGGAAACTGACCCGCATGAGCAGCGGGCCAGCACACACACACAGCTCCACTCACACAAGAAAGAAGCCTTTGCGGTGCTGCTCATGTGCAGGGGACTTTGAGCACCAGTGCCTGCCGCTCATTCAAGTGAGGCTACGGGCATTCATGCATGCCAGCATACCATTCACATGGCCCAGTTGCAAATAGGCCATGGCCCGGTAATGGGCTTCAGCCCACAAGTTGGGGACCCCTGAATTAGTAGGTCTCCTACAATATGCAGGTCAGGAAGCAACAAAAGTCATATCAGCCCTGCCATCCCCCCTCCCAGGGGTGGGATTCAACTGGCATTACAACCGGTTCGGTGAGAGTGTTTGCAAAAAACCCCACCCCTAAATGTAAGCAGTTTTTATAGAGCAGGGGTCTCCAACCTTGGCTCCTGGAAGCCTGGCGGACTTCAACTCCCAGAGTTCCACAGCCAGCAAAGCTGGCTGTGGAACTCTGGGAGTTGAAGTCCGCCAGGCTTCCAGGAGCCAAGGTTGGAGACCCCTGTTATAGAGGGTTACTTTTCAAAGCCAACTGTGATGATGAAAAGAGAACATACTTGCAATTTTGCAATGAGTGGTTTCCCCAGTATTGTGATATTGTTGCATATTCCTCTGTGGTGACTTGAATGAAAGAAAAGATATATATATTCTAAGCAATGCCTGCAGATAGACACCATAAAAAACCCATTAAGAGTGGCCTTGGTTAGCAAGGGAAGACAAAGAGACATTTCTGAAGCAACAGAGCTCCTCTTCACCCTCCACACCCTCTTCACACAAAAGAGGAAAAATAAAAAAATGCTAATATTCAACCCATCCATAAGGCAATAATTTAAAGGCAAATTTTGAAGAAAAAAAAAAAAAGCAAAATGAAGCAAAAATCCAGTAGTAACCCAACATTTTGTAGCCAGTTGGTGCACTACTGAAGAGAAGGTGAAATAGAATCAACACTTCATTTTAATTGATTATTGGACATGCAGGAACAGTTAAGATAGGTAAAGCCCCCCCCCCCCCCCCCCAAAAAAAAAGTTCAGAACAATCTCAGCTGCATTTAAAGTGGAATCAGAAGTACAATGGATACTTCTTGTGGCTATTTGAAACAAAAATTCTGAGTGATTGCTGTCATGGGAGTGTTATGAAACGGTCAAGTCTTCATTCACATTTCTCCTTTCATTGCAACTGGACTTTCTGGTTTTTCTTTGAAGACATTTTTCTTCTCATCCAGGAAGCTTCTTCAGCCCTGACTGGATCTTGGGAGATGGAAGGATTTATACTCCTTGCAGACAGCTGGTCATTTGCATTCTTTTAGTGAATCATTAAGGCCAGCCACCTGGAGGTTTATCTGTGTCATCAGGGTCATGTGAGTAGTGCAAATTGATGTGGAGCCTTCTTGGAACTGTTGAAAAGACTATGTTGTAGACTGGCGATAGATGATGTTGTATCTGCCCACTTTTGTTGAGAGAGCACTGTTCAATTTTGACAAAGATGGCCTCTTTGACCCCTCTTTCAAACTAGTGGCCCTCTCTGTCCAAAATGTGAACTTTGCTGTCTCCAAAGGAATAGCCTTTGTCTTTTAAATGCAGAAGGACTGAGAATCTAATCCTGCTGGGTTTGTTCTCCTGAGTTGTGCCATGAGTTTATGAATGGTTGTTTTATTTCCTTGATGTTCAGATCTGCATTTGGCTCATTGCATTGTACTTCATATACCATGTTGCTCAGTTTGTGTCTGGATATTTTATCTTTGGGTTGGACAATCTTTTGCCTTAGTGTTTTCTTGGCTTTGAAGTGTGCATGCATGTTGTATTGGCTGAAAATGCTGAAGTGTGTATGTATGTTGTGTTGGTTGAAAATCCTGAAAATTAGCTGCAAATCCTGAAAAATGTTACTTCCCTATTTATAACAATAAAATTCTACAAAATGTATAGATTGTATGTTTTCCCATTTGTCAAGAAGCCTTATTCTACTTCCAAGCTCTTGACCTGTAATGCAAGAGGATATCAAGTCTAAAATGATTTGATTTGCTAAGACATCTAGCGATTTTATGCCAGGAGTGAGCTTAAAAATCATAGCTTAATTTTGGGATCAAGGGGAGAATCTCCAACTTAGTCTTTGGCATCTCCAGTTTTTCTTGGCTGAGGGCTACACGCTAGGAATCAGCCTCCAAAGAAGCTGTCATTCTTCAATAAAGAAATGGCCATAGCCAGGATGAAAATTAAATTTTATTAACCTTAAACTACTTATATTACTATTTTATTTACCTTAAACATTAGTAGTTTATTTCATTCTAGTTAATTCTAAAATTAATAAGTTTAATTCTAAATTTCTAGTTAATTCTAGTTAATATCATTCCCTGTATATTTAATAATGAACTTCTATCTCATTAAAGATTATAATTTGGTGAATACTTTCAGAGGGGACTCAGGATTGTTCTCAAGGTCTCATTTGTGACTTTGAAGACATAGTTGGTAAATCTTTGTATTAGAATGATCAAGCAGCAAATGAGGGAAAGAACTTGCTTGGTAGCCTAGCAGGCTGCTGCTTGTAGAAATAAAACATTCAGAGTAATCAATATAGTCTGAACTGTTAAGATGACTGCTTCCTTTTGAAATTGAACCTGTTCATCCAAGAATGCTACATATTCTATGATTCAGGTACATGAATTAGGTTAGCTTTTGATAGGAACAAGATGTGAATAAACATAGTTCCTTCAAAGTGTAGGAAGTCATGTCTCTGTATTTGTTGATGAAGAATACCTTTCCAGTATAACAAAAGATCTATTACATGTCAGGTAAATAATTGAAGTGGTGCTGCTGGAAATCCTAAACCCAAGGTCATATTGGAGATGATACAAGGAATGCAGGATAAAGGACAGGCTGGAACCAGTAAAAGGGACCGGCTATAAAAGCATCAAACAGTAGACATAGTCAAAAAAGTTCACATGATACCTTGCCTGTTCCTGTTCTCATCATTGGGTGAAATAAGAGGCTATTATATTTCGCATGCCTACTAGCCATCTGTTATAATAAGACTGTATTGAACAGAGAGCAGCTTTTTAAAGGCATGTTTTATCCAAGGTCCAGTTTGCACAAACTCATTCTTTGCACAAAATTGAGGTGGACTAATCTATTCCTGACTATGTTTTCTATTATTTCCTTTTCCCCCACAAATGCACATTCAGTTAGGGCAAATTTTAATCTATGATCAGCAAGCAGCCATTTTATAGTTTCTACTGTTGTAAACACAAATACATATCCATGGGAAAAATAATGAATTATTGTTGAACCCGGCAAGCAAATATACAAAAAATGAGGATTTTTTTTCCTCATTTGTCACATTAAAATAAATATAAATCCTATTACTTTTGGTCTGATTATTCTTTAAAACAAAGAGAAATACTTGTTTTTGAAATCTAGTTTATTCTTAGAATGTGTACATAATAAGCTGTTATTATGAACTAGAAGTTTAAGCTGTTTATTCAAAGGATGCAACTAGTCCAAAGTATGGAAACACGAGATGAAGAATCGGTGTAGGTTATCTTGTTTCAAGTGGAAAATGCTGACAGCTGTGATCAAGCTCGCTTTAATGTATTATGGCAGGTTCAGGCTGGTTGAGAAGCTTGTGCTATTCTCTGGCAATTTTCTTTTCTCTAAAATAAAATGAAAAATAGCGTTGTGTTTCCTTTTATAATTTTGAGCATATTATTAAACAAGAATGAAAGTAGCTCAAGGGTTGACTAAAAATAAGAGAAGACAAGAAGATCCAGTTCTTGTTGGAAGTTAATCCAGTTCATCATGGACGTTAAATCTGTTATGCTATCATGGGGTGGGGTGAAAATTTTATGGTTTATGGGTTTTTTTTAATGCTGTGAATTTTACTGTTGTAAGCTGCCAAAAGTCACCTATGCTTGAGTTGGGTGTCCACATATCATTTTGTTTAATAAATAATAAATAAATACTATATTCATGATCCAGATTTAACAGGCCTCTGTGTACCAATTGTTGATTTTTAGAAATCACAGATTCTCCATTGAGCTGTCCGTGCATCCAGAGAGTGGGAGTTGCTTGGTCTCTGCTCGGATAGGCTGGGCTTAATTGTCAGGATGCTCTTACTCCTCCCTGACTCCTCCCCAGCGTCCCCCAGTTTTAGCTCAGCCTTTGGTTCAATAGGCAGCTTTCCTTGGCCAGAGCAGGAACAACTTTGAGGTTAGTTTTCAAAAACTCCGTTTTGCCAGAATACATAAATTGCTCTCAGTGGCAAAATCCGACTGCAATTAGAGATAGGAAGCAGTTGGAATGATCGTGGATTGCCATCGGTGTTCCACCCACATCGTACCCACCCTGTGCCCGCATCACACCCGCATCACATCGATAAGGCTGAGGCTTTGAACCCTACCATTACATTTCAGCATCGCACTTCTTCAAAGGACGTGATTTCCCTTCCTTCACACAAACGATCCTCGTTGCCAAAAGCTACTCCCCTTGCCATTGCATTTCGAACGTTCGGTGCCGTTTTTAAAAAGCACGTGTTTTCTTCTCATACCTTCATCCTCCCCACAGAGAACACAGGGGTGGAGGCATTGGAGCCCTGATACTCTCCTTCCCGCCGCTCAATCGCAAGGTAGCTGCTGGTAAAATTGGTTGGGCAGTGAAGGTACTGCTGTGCTTAACACCCAAAATATGGCCGCATCATTTTGAACGGGATTGTCTGCCATTTTAGTGCACATTCTCAAGGGCCATTATCACATTGCATCATGTAGTCTCTGCTGGGTTTTCCAGCCTACTGTTGAGAGGCTTCAACCTCCTCCAAGCTGTAGCCACAGAGCCAGGGGAAATAAAAATTCTACTCGCTTTAGCTCTGGTTTGGGAGATTAAATCATTTCTACTTGTTGGCTGTCCTCACAGTTTGCATAATATATATATTAGGAGAAACAGCAGCAACAGCCAGCACCAAGGCCTGAGGCCTGTGCTGATAGCTGTTGAGGCCCTATTAATTGCAAGTGAATTGACCTATCATTGAATGTTCTCAAATTTGGCATAATGGATATTTATCAGAATATTGAGGCATTGAATCTTTTATTCAATACATCATATATATATATATATATATTTATTTTCTTAAGTTTTCGCGGGTACTTACATGTCTGGCATTCAGCTTTGTTCGGGTATGTTCCCACGTCATAATAGTGGTGCTTTTAAAGTTGTAGCAACATTTCAGCAGAATCTCATCTGCCATCATCAGGCTTCTGTATGGTGTTTGTATGCCAGATATATATTTATACATATATATGTATGGCATTCAGCTTTATTCGGGTATTTTCCCACGTCATAGTAGTGGTGCTTTTAAAGTTGTAGCAACATTTCAGCAGAATCTCATCTGCCATCATCAGGCTTCTGTATGGTGTTTGTCTGTAAAAGTCTGACTCACAGACGAACACAATACAGAAGCCTGATGATGGCAGATGAGATTCTGCTGAAACGTTGCTACAGCTTTAAAAGCACCACTACTATGACATGGGAAAATACCTGAACAAAGCTGAATGCCATACATGTAAGTACCCACGAAAACTTAAGAATATATATATATATATATATATATATATATATATATATATATATATATATATATATATATATATATCTGGCATTCATCAGAGACCACATGATGCAATGTGATAATGGCCCTTGAGAATGTGCACTAAACTTAAGAAAACATACATATATATATATATAATTATATATTTGTTTTCGGAGATTTTCACGGGTACAGGTATGCAGGTCTTAGCGTGTTTGGGTTCAACAATAATTCATTATTTTTCCCATTGATATGTATTTGTGTTTATTTTCACGGGTACGGGTATGCAGGTCTTGGCGTGTTCGGGTCTTTTCCTGTGGAAGATTACACTTACACAGGAAAAGACCCGAACACGCATAAATATATTTATTACATAAATATATTAATTCATTGGTAATTGACAATAATAGTAGTAGTAGTAGCAGTAATAGGAGTAGTAGTAGTATAAATGCCTCAAATTTTAGATATCTCATATCAAAAAGAGGGGAGTAAGTATTGATAGGGTTCCCTGTCCTTGACGTGGTACAGGACCCCAGATGCGCCAATCGTGTGTGTGTATGTATGTGTGTGTGTATGTATGTGTATATATATATATATTTGTTTTCTGAGGTTCTCGCGGGTATTTGTATGTGGATCTTTGGTTATTCGGGTTTTCTCCCGCGTAAGATTGAAAGTATCTAGGCAACGTTTCGATGAAGTCTCATTCATCATCTTCAGGCTTGGTCTTCAGCTCTGTGCTTCTCAGAGTGATGTGAGCTTGCAGCTGCTTCTTCCTTTTAACTGCTAGTGGGGGTGTGACTTGATTGGGTGGGGGCTTGGCTGTGTTCTGATTGGGTGGGGGGGGTGTTCTCATTGGTTGGGGGTTTTGGCTGTGTTCTGATTGGTTGGGGGGTTGGCTGTGTTCTGATTGGCTGGAGGCGTGTTCTGTTCAGGTGGGGGCTTGATTGTGCTCAGGTTAGTCTTAGTTGCTGGAGGGTTTGAGCTGGTGAGCTGTGATCTTGCTGTTTGGCTTCGAGTTTGTGGTCGTGCTGCATCTTCATGGTGGAGGTCAGTTCGCTTCAAGTATGGCTCAGAGGGGTTTGAGGTGGGTAGTGATGCAGCTGCAGTGCGGCCTCTGGTCCGTGGTCGTGTTTCATCTTCTGTGTGGGTGTGAGTCTGCTTTCTACGAGGAAGTGTGGTGGTGGCATCTTGTGTGGCTCTCAGGGGTGTGGGTCTGGTGTCATTCTTCATGTTAGGTACGCGTCTGTTCATGAGGGCGGGTTTCCAAATGGCTGGTAGGTGGGAGGTATCATCTCGTTTATTCATGCTGTGTGGGCGTTTTTCTATCTCTATGGCTTCTCTGATGATTCTGCTGCTGAAGTGTTCGGTTTTGGCAATAGTTCTGGTATTTTTAAAGTCAATCTCATGTCCTGTGGCTTTGAGGTGTTGGACCAGGGAAGAGGTCGGTTCTTCCTTTTGTCTTGGATTTTGGCTGAGGCCTCCTTTAGGAGGGTGTTACAACGGGTCCACTTTGTCCAAGACAAAGAACAAGAGAATGGCAAAGCCCTCCTCCCATATATAAAAGGCACTACGGACAAAATTAGCAAGATCCTCCAAAAACACAACATTAAGACAGCATTCTGCACAAACAGAAAGATATCCACCATCCTAAGAAACCCTAAGGACAGAATCGAGTTGGAAAATCAAGGAGTATACGAAATCCCTTGCACTGCCTGCCCCACCACATACATTGGACAGACTAACAGAAGAATAGGTGCATGCATTGAAGAACATAAGAACTCAATCAAAAAGGAAGAACTGACCTCTTCCCTGGTCCAACACCTCAAAGCCACAGGACATGAGATTGACTTTAAAAATACCAGAACTATCGCCAAAACCGAACACTTCAGCAGCAGAATCATCAGAGAAGCCATAGAGATAGAAAAACGCCCACACAGCATGAATAAACGAGATGATACCTCCCACCTACCAGCCATTTGGAAACCCGCCCTCATGAACAGACGCGTACCTAACATGAAGAATGACACCAGACCCACACTCCTGAGAGCCACACAAGATGCCACCACCACACTTCCACGTAGAAAGCAGACTCACACCCACACAGAAGATGAAACACGACCACGGACCAGAAGCCGCACTGCAGCTGCATCACTACCCACCTCAAACCCCTCTGAGCCATACTTGAAGCGAACTGACCTCCACCATGAAGATGCAGCACGACCACGAACTCGAAGCCAAACAGCAAGATCACAGCTCACCAGCTCAAACCCTCCAGCAACTAAGACTAACCTGAGCACAATCAAGCCCCCACCTGAACAGAACACGCCTCCAGCCAATCAGAACACAGCCAACCCCCCAACCAATCAGAACACAGCCAAAACCCCCAACCAATGAGAACACACCCCCACCCAATCAGAACACAGTCAAGCCCCCACCCAATCAAGTCACACCCCCACTAGCAGTTAAAAGGAAGAAGCAGCTGCAAGCTCACATCACTCTGAGAAGCACAGAGCTGAAGACCAAGCCTGAAGATGATGAATGAGACTTCATCAAAACGTTGCCTAGATACTTCCAATCTTACGCGGGAGAAAACCCGAATAACCAAAGATCCACATACAAATACCCGCGAGAACCTCAGAAAACAAATATTGCACCTCTACGGGGAGGAAGCCCACCATCTGACCAGGACTTATGAAAAACTTGAAGTCCAAAGAGCTTCCATTTTATGTGACCTCGCATTCCTATGCAACTGCCGAGATCAAAATTTAATTCCCACAAGCTTCCAATTGAAATTCCACACCAACACAGCAGCCACCAAACGCATCCTAAAAAGAACAGAATTGGCCCTAATTAGAAATGAACTTCACACAAAAAGATTTCTCCTAGACCAAATCAACAAATATCTCCTCACACTTCAGCTCAGACTCAGCAACAAGATTCACCCCTTACTTTGGGACAAATCCAAACAGCTCGCTGTCTGGAGAGCCGAAACACAGACCACCCTCAAGACAGACACACACACCAACAAACTCAGAAAACTGCAACAACGCCAGAAACCAACTCCTCCCCCCTCACAGCCACACATGAAACAAACAGTTCACAACATCTCAGACAAGATCCTCACCGAAGCCGAAACCAAGGTCCTTTCTAAAGGATTCAACTTTGCTGTCGCTCCCAAACACATCCCCACAGAAACCATCATATGCGGAGTTGAAACCAGCCTGACCAAAACCAACCCTGATGATGCCAATAGAATCAGACTCGAAATCACCAACATCCTCTGCACTAGCAAACCACCCAAAAGCAACTTATCCAAAGAAGAACAAACTGCACTACTTAACCTGAAAGAAGACACCAGCATAATAATCCTACCAGCAGACAAGGGAAACGCGACAGTGGTTATGAACACATCTGACTACCAATCCAAGTTAACCAACCTACTCCAAGACCCCACATACAAACCCCTAAAGACAGACCCCACCACCTACCTAGAAAAAACCACCAGATCCAAAATAAAAGCCTCCCCCATCAGTGAAGAAATCCAGCAAAGAACCATACCCAGAGAGAAATCATCCAGATGCCCTAAACTTTATGGTCTCCCCAAGATACACAAAGAAGGAACCCCACTTAGACCAATAGTCAGCTCCATAGGCTCACCTCTACAAAACCTAGCCAAATTTCTCACCAAACAACTACAGCCCTATGCAGAATCCATCAACTCACACGTAAGAAACTCATTTCAGTTCATCGAGATCATAAAGAAACAAAACTTACAACCCAGTGACCTACTCGTGAGCTTCGATGTCATATCCCTCTTCACCCAAGTGCCAATAAAAGAAGCCTTGACAGCCATCCAAAACAAATACAACCCCCCCAAGCACATCCTAGATCTGACCAACCACTGCCTATCCAATACATACTTCACCTACAATGGACAAAAATACAAACAAATAGAAGGAGCACCCATGGGATCACACCTCTCACCTGTCATCGCTAACCTCTACATGGAACACCTTGAAACACAAGCTCTAGAAAAATATGATCACAAACCCAAACTCTGGCTCAGATACGTAGATGACACCTTCATAATCTGGCCACACGGGAAAGAAAAACTGAACAACTTCCTCACACACCTCAACAGCCAACACCCCAAAATACAATTCACCATGGAAACAGAAGCTAACAACCAACTTCCCTTCCTAGATGTCTTGGTATACAAAAAATCCAATGGCTCCCTAGGACACACCATCTACCAGAAGAAAACACATACAAACCGCTATCTACACACACTCTCACACCACCACCCAGCACAGATCAATTCCGTAGCCGAGACACTCATCTCCAGAACAAAATGCTTAGCCGATGAACAACACCTAGAGACCGAACTACACACTCTCACCGGCGTGCTGACAGCCAATGGATTCCAAAGAAAGATCACCCACCTAATCCAAAAAGAAACCCCAGCCAAAATCCAAGACAAAGAACAAGAGAATGGCAAAGCCTTCCTCCCATATATAAAAGGCACTACGGACAAAATTAGCAAGATCCTCCAAAAACACAACATTAAGACAGCATTCTGCACAAACAGAAAGATATCCACCATCCTAAGAAACCCTAAGGACAGAATCGAGTTGGAAAATCAAGGAGTATACAAAATCCCTTGCACTGCCTGCCCCACCACATACATTGGACAGACTAACAGAAGAATAGGTGCACGCATTGAAGAACATAAGAACTCAATCAAAAAGGAAGAACTGACCTCTTCCCTGGTCCAACACCTCAAAGCCACAGGACATGAGATTGACTTTAAAAATACCAGAACTATCGCCAAAACCGAACACTTCAGCAGCAGAATCATCAGAGAAGCCATAGAGATAGAAAAACGCCCACACAGCATGAATAAACGAGATGATACCTCCCGCCTACCAGCCATTTGGAAACCTGCCCTCATGAACAGACGCGTACCTAACATGAAGAATGACACCAGACCCACACCCCTGAGAGCCACACAAGATGCCACCACCACACTTCCACGTAGAAAGCAGACTCACACCCACACAGAAGATAAAACACGACCATGGACCAGAAGCCGCACTGCAGCTGCATCACTACCCACCTCAAACCCCTCTGAGCCATACTTGAAGCGAACTGACCTCCACCATGAAGATGCAGCACAACCACGAACTCGAAGCCAAACAGCAAGATCACAGCTCACCAGCTCAAACCCTCCAGCAACTAAGGCTAACCTGAGCACAATCAAGCCCCCACCTGAACAGAACATGCATCCAGCCAATCAGAACACAGCCAACCCCCCAACCAATCAGAACACAGCCAAAACCCCCAACCAATGAGAACACACCCCCACCCAATCAGAACACAGCCAAGCCCACACCCAATCAAGTCACACCCCCACTAGCAGTTAAAAGGAAGAAGCAGCTGCAAGCTCACATCACTCTGAGAAGCACAGAGCTGAAGACCAAGCCTGAAGATGATGAATGAGACTTCATCGAAACGTTGCCTAGATACTTCCAATCTTACGCGGGAGAAAACCCGAATAACCAAACATCTATCTATCTATCTATCTATCTATCTATCTATCTATCTATCTATCTATCTATCTATATATATATTTCTTAAGTTTTCGTGAGTACTTACATGTATGGCATTCAGCTTTGTTCGGGTATTTTCCCACGTTATTGTAGTTGTGCTTTTAAAGTTGTAGCAACGTTTCAGCAGAATCTCATCTGCCATCATCAGGTTTCTGTATAGTGTTCGTTAGACAACCTGGCACCATAACATCAGGTTTACAGGTTTCAAGACAAGCCCCCGAGGGAACCTTCACACCAATGGCAACCGGCCTGTGCCAGGAGGAGTTCCTTCCAGACGAGGTTCCAGAAACAATGAAGGCATGGATGGAGTTAGCGATCTGCAGAAGAATCACGGTGGGGGTGCAACAAACCATGATGGACAGACAGATTCCAGCGTCGGAATGTGACTCACAGTCTGCAAGATCTCCATGCAGAACTATTTGCATTACCCTCAGGTACCTCCCCAAGGGGAGCTTTCTATGATTTCCCACATGCCTTCACACAATTTACAGAAAGAGGAGGAACAAGAGGACCTAATGGAGCAAGCAGAAGCTTTTTCAGTACACGATAGTGAGGTCCTATTGGAAGCAGACCCCCTGGAAAGAGGAATGTCAGATGACGAAGGCATCAAGCCTGACCAACCTACTTTTACGGGGTTGTTCCATCCCCAACTTTTCATATTGCTCCTTTTTAAGGCCAAAAAGACAGCTCGCCTTGAAAAATCTTCCTCTGTCCAACAACCAGACTCCCAAGAGGAATCAGATGATTTGATTTTCTCACAACCCATTAACGATGTTATCCCAGTCCCACAAATGTTTTCAGATCTGGTCCAGAAACAATGGGCTTCCATCCCCCACTAGTTTTGACAAAAAGTTTTTCTATTTGGCTTCAGATTTTTCAAATGCCTTCAATACTCCTAAGGTAGATGAACTAGTGGTGGAATTAGCATTCTCCTCTGTGATTCTGACCGAAGCGGAGGAGGCCCTTAAACCAGATGAGAAGAAAGCAGAGATAGCTCTCTGAAAGGCCCATCAGTCTGATGCGTGGGCCATAAGGGCAGGAACAGCTGCATCCTTTTTTACTAGATCTTCCCTCAGATGGCTCCATCATCTGAGGGACTCTATACCAAATTATAACATCAGGGCACATCAAGACATCTGACATCTAAACTGATAGCGGCTGCAGAGTTTTCGGCAGATGCTACATTTCATGCAGTTAAATTCTTAGCTCGAGCCATGGCGTCGCCGGTCACAGCTCGCCGATTGCTATGGCTCAAGCTTTGGCAAGCCGATACCAAACATAAATGGAAACTTGCCTCTTCCCCAATTTCGGGGACAAATTGTTTGGCGCTGCTCTGGATCCGCTTCTGATTGAGATCAGAAGTAAAAAGAAGATTCTCCCCTCCCCTTTTCGTCGCTCAGACAACAGAAATTATCAGCCCTTTCAGAGAGGTTCCTTTCATCCCTACTATCAGGGACATTTTTCTCCTAGATTTCAGAGAGTATCAGGATTTAGGAGCAGCCAGGAGAGGACTTTTTGGACAGAAATCGTAGGGGGGGGGGGAACAGGGAAAAAGACCATTTAGGGCAGCAGGAAGCAGAGGTTTCCAATATCCAAAATAGATCCAGAGATTATGCCCCCATTGGAGGTCAATTAAGGCTCTTTGCAGACCTTTGGGCTACTTCTACTTCGGATTGCTGGGTTCGAGACACCATTAGATTTGGCCTGGCTCTAGAATTCCACTCCACACCTCTGAACATTTTTATTACATGCCTTTTCTCCAAGAACCCTGTTAGAAGGAATCTGATGGAGACAGCGATCAGTCACTTACTGGAAATCAGGGCAATCCCAGCCAGTAGCCCGGGATCAGCAAGGGCAAGGGTTCTACTCACTATTCTTCATAGTCCCTAAGAGTTCAGGGGGATAGAGGGCAATTTTAGATTTAAAATGACTCAACTGTTCCCTCGTTTATTGTAAATTTAAAATGAGTATGTTGCAATCCATTCTGCTTAGCATAAGAAAAGGCAACTTTTTAACTTCCTTTGACTTAATAGGCCTCTGGCCTATTTACACATACCAATTAGACCTTCACACAGCAAATTTCTCAGATTTTGTTATAACAACCAACACTTTGAATATGTGACCCTGCCCTTTGGGTTGTCATCTGCCCCAAGGATATTTACAAAGCTCTTAGCAGCTCTGGCCACCCATCTTAGGACACACCCGTAAGACTGCAGTGCTACCTGGATGATATTTTAATTTTATCTTCCTCATCCAGGCAGGCAGAATTGGATACTCAAATCACATTGCAAACCCTTCAACAACATGGTTTTTCCATTAATTAGGAAGACTCCCCTCGACTCGTTTACGTCACCTGGGTTCAATAATAGACACAGTTAAGGGAAGAGTGTTTCTATCCCCTGAGAGGCAGAAGAGCATCAAGAACTTAGCTCAGACTATCAGAACCCTCAAACGGGTTCCTCTAGCTGATTTGTCCAAATTACTGGGGAAAATGATCTCCTGTATTTCTATTATCCCTTGGGCCCGGTTTCATGCTAGATCGCTCCAATGGTACTTGCGTCCATACCAAAGATTGGGACGAAGCAACTCCAAGACCCAAGTATTTGTTCCAAAAAAATCCTGCTCTCTCTGCACTGGTGGACCGTTCTGACCATCAACAAGGGTTGTCCACTGAAAGACCCCCACAGACTCACCATCACTACAGATGCCAGCCTCTAACATTTCCAGTCCCTCTCGGCTCAAGGACATTGGTCAGCAGCAGACGAATCAAACAGCATAAATTGGTTGGAGCTCAGGGCAGTCCATCTGGCCCTTCGCAGTTTACTTCCTCATATTCGAATGAGAAACATCCTCACACTAACAGACAATGTCACAACAAAAGCACATATAAACCGACACAGGGCTACCCACTCAAAACAACTCATGTGGGAAGCAGAGAGACTGTGCCTTTGGGCAGAAAGGAACTTGAGCTCCATCACAGCAAAGCATATTTCTGGACTTACAAATACAAAGGCAGACTGGCTGAGCAGGGCCACAGTCGACCAGTCGGAGTGGCGCCTGCACCCAGATCTAGTTCAGGAGTGGTTCAGAGATTCGGTCTGCCAGTTATAGATCTGTTCTCTTCTCCCCTGAACATACAGCTCCTGAGATTCATTTCGAGATACCCATCCCAGGGGGCGGAGAACATCAACACCCTCCATTGCCGGTGGTCCCAGGGACTCCTCTATGCCTTCCCGTGTCTCCCGCTGATACCCAAAGTGATCCAAAAGCTGCTGGATGAAAAAATGGAACTGATCTTGGTGGCACCATACTGGCCCAGGAGGCCATGCTTCGCAGATCTCAGGGTTCTGTCCACAGAAGAACCATGAAAAATTCCATCACACAAAATTCTGCTCACCCAGGGACTGATCCAACACCTGGACCCTCAATGGCTACACCTAGTCATTTGGAGGTTGAGCGTAGACATCTAAGAAAGAAGAATCTCTTGACCAGGGTGATCAACACCATTCAAGCAGCTCGGCGCCCTTCTACGAGCCGTATATATAATGCCACATGGACTATCTTTTATAAATGGTGCACCAAATCCAAGGTGGAGCCATTTTCGCCGTCAGTGGCACAAGTTTTGGAGTTTCTTCAAGATGGTCTTGACAGGGGTCTCTCTCCAAACACTTTAAGGTTGTAGCTATTACCTCGGTGGTAACCTGGGAAGGTCTAACATTCATCTCCTACCACCCATGGATAAAGAGTTTTCTTCGGGGTGCCACAAATTTATCTCCACCAGTGGTACATCATTATCTTAACAAGGTACTCGCAGAGACCTTAACAAGGTACTCACAGCACTCACGAAGGTCCATTTGAACCACTGAAAACTACTAGTCTCCATTTTCTCACATACAAGGTAGTTTTCCTCGTAGCTATAACATCAGTATGATGTATCTTGGAAATAGTGGCTCTATCAGCCTGAAAGGACCTTTGGATATTCCATACTGACAGAGTGGTTCTTTCACCAGACCCCACATTCATATCAAAAGTTAATTCTGCCTTCCCCAGAGCACAAGAACTTGTGCTCCCAAATTTTTGCCCCAGGCCTAGGGGGCATCAATGGCACCAACTTGATGTCCGCAGAGCTCTCCGTATGTGCTTACATCGAACGGCTCCTTTCAGGAAGACTGAAGCCCTTTTCGTATCTTTTCAACCATTCAGGGGCATAAGGTCTCACCTTCAACTATAGGCAGGTGGCTGAAAGCCACGATAGCCAAGGTGTATGAGATTCAATCATTACCCGTGCCTAGGGGCATCATGGTGCATTCAACAAGGAGTGCAGCAACTTCAGTGGCCTGGGCCACACAAGCTCCTATAGCAGAAATATGTAGGGCGGCAACATGGCTCTCTCCATCGCCTTTCATTCAGCATTACAAAATTGATGTATTTATTTCTGCTGAGGCCTCCTTTAGGAGGGTGTTACAACGGGTCCACTCAGACAGTGGGGGGGCTCCAACCCAGACAGAGACCCTCCCATAGGACAAGCCAAGCTTTAATATGTCCCACTCTCTGGATGCTCGGAGCAGTTCAATGGAGAAGGGGTATTGGTACTTATTTCCTGATACAGTTCTCAGTGAGCTGTGATGAGCATCCAGCCCCACACAATATCCGTCTGGTGGGATCCTGTTCCGGCCAACGAAATCTGGAAATTCGTAAAACAAAATAACAAAGAAGAGGGCGGGGGTTGCATCACCTCGTCTTCGCCAAAACTGGGAGATGCTAGGGAGGAGTCAGGGAGGAGTAAGAGCATCCTGACAATTAAGCCCAGCCTATCCAAGCAGAGACTAAGCACTTCCCACTCTCTGGATGCTTGTCGCAGCTCACTGAGAACGGGCGTATCAGGAAAGTACCAACACCCCTTCTTTTCTTGTTTAATGAGCATTTTGGTGCAAAAATTGGTAAAGATAGCAAAAAAGATACATGAATTGCATATAATTGGTGTGAATTAAAATGTTTGAGATAATTTGCTACAAGAAAGTGCTAAAAATAGGGGAAAACAGAAGTTAATCAATTGTATGTATACTGTTCTGAAATGTGTATCTCTAATATTCCTCCTCAAGAGTCTGTGTTACATTGTACATCTATATAGTTATAATCTAGCTTCATGTCTATTTAGGTTTCTGAGCATTTTGTGTATTAATTTTAAAAATATATGAACAGGATCTGCTGAAATTCATGAATGTGGCAGTGTAGATGGTAGCAATATTCTTACAAAAATCTCTGTGTTGAGCCAAGAGCACCTGCAGAGAGGAATAACTATTAGCATAAAATAAGACTGTATTTCCAAGTCTGCTGTGTTACACCATTCCACTACTTTACTTAACTGTTCTGTAATTTCAAACTATAAGTAGTTTGCAAAGTTGAGAAGAAGCAGCAGCAATCCAATTCTATGTTATTTCCCAAAAGAGAATGTGGAAGTGTTCCATGCAGTCACTAGAAACTGAACGGAATTCTCTTTTATTTATTAGCCTGTAACATTTTGTTCACATAACTCATAGTTTTCTTTTATGTTTTGCCATTCCAGACCCTAGAAATAGTCTAAATTTACTGAAAATCCAAATTTTTTTATGTCCAATGTGGGATTTTAGGCAAAGAGGTGAAAACCAATCATAAAGAGCCAGTGTGTTATAGTGGTGTTAGCTCTTTAAGGTTGTCCAGACAAGAAGCATTGCTAGAAATATCAATACTATTTTTATTGTAAATCTGTGAGTCTTCCTCCTGTCTCCAAAGGTCATTGCTATAGCATAGCAATAGCACTTAGACTTATATACTGCTTCACAGTGCTTTACATCCCTCTCTAAAACATTTATAGAGTCAACATATTGTTCCCAACAATCTGAGTCCTCATTTTACTGACGTGAGAAGAATGGAAGGCTGAGCCAACTTTGAGCCAGTGAGAATTGAACTGCCGAACTTCTGGCAGCCAGTAGTCAGCAGAAGTAATCTGCAGTACTGCATTCTAACCACTGCGCCACCACAGCTCCATCATAAGTGGCTATGGTGTTAGTCTGGCACCTGAGAGACCCAGATCCTAATTACCTTCAGCCACAGAAGTTTTGTATATGATTTTATATTAGGAATGCTCTCTCAGCTCAACATACTTCACAGGTTTGTTGTGGGGAAAAAGTAGGCAAAGGCAATGCAATGCAATGGATGCCACCTTGAACTCCTGTGTGAAAAATAGAATAAAATTTTAACAAATAATTTGCCTTAGGAAATGAATACTGTTTTTCCATCCTAATTATTTTAAATATAAAATGAACAATTCCTGAATGGACCTAATATTTAACTCTTCTCATGGACACGACAATATGTTCTTTCCATTCCCAACAGAGGTCTTAACTGAAGAGAGGTTCAGTGTAAGTTAACATATATATTATTGTTTTCCCATTCTGATTTTGTCCTTAAGAAACAAACATTTGTTTCTTAAGGACAAAAAGTTTCCTAGGGAAACTTTTCCATATAAATTTATTTGCTGAGGAATGCAATGCATTTATGGTTTGTCAGGCTTTTTCTTCACTCCAAGTGAAATGTTGTCTTTGAACAAATCCATCTCTTCCACTTAGTCTTTTTTTCCCCCAGGACAAAAATCAATATTAGTAGAACTGCTTTTCAGGGAGGAATTATTGTCTTGTTATCCTCCTGTCAGTGTGTGTAGTGAGAAAAAAAAAAATGGGGGGTGGGGGGAAAGAAAGACTAATTCCACCGTACAAGATAAAGTTGACCAGCTGAGTTGTTAGTTTCAGCCCTTAGCCAAACTAAGTAGGTTTAGAGAAAGACCAAATTGGAAATTATCAGACAAGCAGAAAATGACTAATAGTCCTCCAATTTTTCTGTTTCCAAGGATCTGGGAACTACTTTATACAAAGTGTCATATATCTAGTCCTGAAATCTCACTAGCTGAAGGAGGGATTTGGGATATCTGCATTTTGACATTTTCTTCACTAATTAATGGCAAAAAATAACTTGAAGGTAGAAAGAAAAAATAATGTGTTGAATGTAGACTACACAAATGAGACTGTCATTTAGTTTGGAATTTTTCCTAAAATAGTTTAATAGTATTTTGTAGGTTATAAAAGCATATTTAAATGTACTAGCAAAGTTCAGATAGAAGCAGTGTGTTGATTAGGCTTTCATCTTCTGGTATCCTCTCCCTTTTTTACGAATAATTTTTTCCTTGGAAAAGCAGAAACTGAGGAGAAATATGTGGAATGGAGTATAAGCATACTTCCTAAAGTAGTAAAGCTCATATTTTATAATTACATCTTCAACTTATGAGAGCAATGCTGATAAGAAGAGCTGATAATTGTCAATTGGCTGTGGGCCTTTCAGTGTAATACATCATATGGGACTCTGAAGATTCAAGAGCTCCCTTAATCTTTGGCAAAAAGATTTCATGAACATGATAGCCTTGGAAGCAGCATATTTTGAGGATTATTGCATATATGTATAATTTCTACATAGACAACCTAATAGCTCTTGGATTAGTGAATCACTGTGGAATTTTGACACCATAGAGTGAATCACTGTAGAATTTTGACACCATAGAGTGACAATATCAAGTTTATTTAACCAAATTATTCACATTTTTGTTTTCTTTGTTTTCTTTTTAGATGACATCTATTTGGAGCAGCAGAACTTTTCTTCTCTTTTGCTGAGTCAAAGCATTGTGGTTAACAAGACAAACACTGCCTTAACTGAAAGCACAAGAGATTCCAGGACAAATACAGAGTTTCCTGAGTTATCATCACCAGTAACCACTCCTTTTGAAATGACCTCATTGGACCAAGAACAGGGGAGCAGAGCCTCAGTTCAACAGAATGTACCAGCACTGGATTTTTCAGTAACAAGCAATGAAGCCATCTTAAGCGACGATAGTTTTATTAGTTCAATTTCAAATGCACAACAGACTCCTTCACTGAAATCTTTTGTAGAAGATGATCATTTGGGTTCCTATCCAGTAAAGCCAACTAAAGAAACACTACAGACTTTATTATTAGCACCTTCACTAGCTGTCTCCTCTTTGCCACTTGATTATGTGGGAACATTGCAGACAACACTGCAAAGGGCTGCCTCTGTCCCCCATATATCTCTTCCGCACTTGAAGTCTTTTGATGGGATGAGTATTAATCTAATTCCATACAGAGACTTGCTCATGCCTCAGACTGACTTACATTCTGTTGCATTAGAAATGGCAGGTGCAAGTATTGGAAAAGAAGGGGAGAGTTTGCCATCTTATCTTTTCTCTTCAACTTCTTTGCTTTTTGATACTGCTTTTTTAGAACAGTCGCCTACATATCACAATACACAAAGAACTTACACATATCCAGAAGCTCACTATAGTATCAATAGCAGTTTAACTGGAACACTGGGTCCAAAATATTCATCTGTCCTAAGCATTCCTACTTCATTAGCAACTAAGTTTTCAACCCATTTTCCTTTTGTTTATCCTCATACCATTTCCTACACAGAGCCACCTGCTTTCAGTACTCCTTTTCATGAGATGTTTTTTACACACGAACTGTCCCAGAAATTCTCCAGAAATTCTGCATCAATTTTTCCCAGCTACTCAGAAAACAAACTCAGTGATTCCAAAAGTCCAGTGCCTTTCACTGAACCATATACATCATGTTTGTACTGTGACTTAATCTCAGTTTCTCCAGAATCATTTTTTTCAATGCGACTCACGGAAAACGAGGTGGGTTCAGGCGAGTATGGTGAGACTCTCTCATTCGTGGTCTCTGATGTAAAGAGCATTGCATCACTTACATCAGAAATGAGTGACTTCTATGACATGCCTGAACCCCCTCCTGAAATCTTTGATACTAGTTTTCCATCAAGACCTGTTGTTTCACTTTCTTCAAGATTTACTGAACTCTCTGAGTCAAATTCTGTGGAAATTAGCCTTAAAAGTATATTTACATCCATTTCCCCATCCCATTTCTATAGCCAGTCTTCTGAAATTATATCATTGGAAAACAGCCTAGTTAATTTCTCCTATTCTGTGTCCGAATTAGTTACAGTGGAATCTAGTACAGGCAATATGGAAAAATCATTTTCTAAAGTGGCTATGATTTCTCCAGAATCTGTCTTCACAGAGAATATGAGTATGTCGTCCGTGACAATGGAAAATTCAATTTTGCTGGAAACATCTGAATTTATGCCGTCAGAAATCACACATTTATTTAGCACTGTACTAGAGTATTTTGCCACAGAAGACTCAGCTATCAGTAGATCAGACATTGTACCCAGCCTTTCATTCAGACTCTTTTCCTCTGAACCAACTGATCTGTCCCATGTATCATCTGCTATGGACACATCTTTTCTAGCAATGCCAAGTGATTTATCAACACCTTTACCTCATATTTTGCCCACACTCCTTCCATCATCTGTGCTTTTTGACAATTCATCTGGTTGGAGTTCAGTTGAGCAACCAGCTATTGACATCACAAGTATGGAGGCTTCTCTAGTCTCTTCATGGCAAAGTTCATTTTTTAATTTAAGCTCATCTTCTTTTCCAGTTATGCACAGTTCTGCAGTGATGCCATCATCACATTTCTATATGAACTCCATCTTACAAGAACCAACATCAATCTTGATGGTAGAATCTGAATTTTATTTTACCTCAGCTTTCACAGAAGCTACCTCTCACTTTGAGTCTTATTTCACTATTGATACCATGTTAACACAGCAGCTACCTGTGTCAGCTTCACAGCCTGTTTTCACCAGCAACATCTATGGGGATAATACACATGTGAGCTTGTGGTTCACATCATTGCAGTCAACCCCTGTCTTAACTTTTTCACCTTTTTTGTTAACTACAGCTATCATTGAAGATAGTGGTGCTACTGCTAATTTCAGTCCATTTTCTTCCTTTACTGAGGTACCTTCTACCACAGATTTTTTTAAAACCACTCCTTATACACCGTTGTCAGCAGATATGAACAGCAGTGTAATTTCACCTACTGGACCAATGGTTGTAGAGACATCTTCATTTGTGAATACTGCAGTTGAATCTGATGTTCTAACAAAAACTAGCATGACTGAGCATATTAGTATGACAGCTTTTACTACCATCACTTCCAGTAGCAAAATAGGACTTTCTTCAGTTACCAGCAGTACGTCAAATTCTTCTATATCCTCTTCAACCTCTATTTGGACCCCTACACAGGTTACAGTGGCAACCATTCCAACTACAATGACTAAACAGCCTTATGTTTGTGACATTACAGTCCCTGATAAATACCTGGTAACAACTGGTAAGATTTTTTTCTTACTTACGTTTCTCATTAAATATAAATTTATACCACACTTCTATGGTATTGTAGTAGAGAAAAATGAACTGACGTGATAGGACTGCAAATCTCTTGAATAATGCCCTAACTTTGCTGCTGTAATATTGTTTTTTTCATATAATCTATTCTAGTATTTCTATTATTTAAAATGCTGTACGTAATAGAGATTGATTCGGGAATAGAATATTCATTGAGACTAGGCTAAACCTCTTTTGGACCAGCCCATTCCTAAACTGCTTCATCAATTTCTGGGAGTACATTGGAAGTGACTTGAGGTGTCCCAGATTTGGAGATCTGGATGAAACAAACTTGTTCTGGGGTTATGTAACCTTCTATCCACTTCAAACTAGTTCCAGTTTAGATGATTCAGTTCCAGTTTGGTTCATGTCCAAATGCTAAACTTCCTTCCATTTAATTTTCAAAAAGTCAACCTTCCCTAAGCTGCCATCCTCTGGCATGTTGGAACTAAGCTACAGTGATGCAATGGTTAGAGTACAGTACTGCAGGCTACTTCTGCTGACTGCCAGCTACCTACAATTTGGCAGTTCAAATCTCACCAGACTCAAGATTGACTCAGCCTTGTGTCCTTCTGAGGTGGGTAAAATGAGGACCCAAATTGTTGAGGGCAATATGCTGACTCTGTAAACCACTTAGAGAGGGCTGTAAAGCACTATAAAGCAGTATATAAGTCTAAGTGCTGTTGCTATTGCTAATTGCAATTTCCAGAACTCTATGCTAACCTTTTAGACACTGCGGTTCCAATACAATGTGATGATTCCAAATTAATACAGTTGCTGAAATGCATATTATTATCTTTTGTCTCATTTAAAAGTGTTGAAAGTGTGTAGAATTCAGTCAAAAAAAAGGACAGGCTTAGCTGTTAGGATACATTATGAAATGCTTCATAGAAGTAAGGTAATTGGTAATCCTAAATTTGCAGTTTTGTTTAACTGGATGCTATAGGAATATTCTCTAGCCCTATATGTTTGTATGAGTGTTGAGGAGTCAGCCGAAGTTTGCATGTTTAAATATATGTTAGAAATCCAGTGCTGGGTAGGGAAGATCAATTCTAAGTTCAGAATATGTCAGAAACAGGGAAATCATTGTTTAGCAGCTAATTGCTTTCCCAATTTTTCATTTCAGCAACAATTTTTTAACACTAAGTTATGTGGCTATCTGAACAAATTTTCTGTAGGTAGTGCTTCCTTAGAATACATCTATAGGGAGGGTGGGTCTAGGACAGTGGTGGCTAATCTTTTTAGCACCAAGTGTCCCAAGTACGCATGCAACATGCACGAGTGCCCTGCACATGCATTCTGCCTCCGTGACGGAGCTGAGCTGAGGCAACAGCTCACGTGCCCAGAGAGACGCCTGTGAGTGCCACCTCTGGCATGCGTGCCATAGGTTCACCATCACGGGTCTAGGACAATTAGCCTTGGCTGACTCACACTGGTCAATTTGACCCAGTTGGCTCACCCTGGCTGATTCACCAAGACCAACTTGCCACAGCCAACCCACCATAGGACAAGTCACTGTGAGACAGTTAAACACAATATAATTCAAGAGAGGAGCAAGTGAATTGCAGTGGACCTTGTCTTGCTTTAGGTTCAAGGTTCAAGCCTAAGCAAGACAAGGCCTGCTGCAATTCACCTGTCCCTCTCTTGAGTTATCCTGCATTGAATTGTCCCATGATAAGTTGTCCTGCAGCAAGTCGGCTGTGGTGAGCCAGCCAAGGCGAGTTGTCCCATTCCAATCAGAGAAGAAGCAATGAATAGGAGGGAATGCACGGTAGAAGTGAATTATGTAGTCAGTAGTAGCAGCAGCAATAGAACTTAAGAAATTGGTCTTTGTTCTGTCTCAGATATGAGTCTTTTTGGATGGTTATGACTGGCACTTTGTGATTATATTTCTCTGCTTGGTTTCTGACTCTAGAATGAGAAATAACTCTAGGGCAGGGGTGTGAACCACCCTGGAAACAGCGGAGACAGCACCTCTGCCAGAGAAAATGGAGCTCCATTTTCAGCCGTGATGGAATCCTGCAGCCCTCTGCCAATGTAAACAGAGCTCGGGGGGAGGGCTGTGCATGCCCCCCCCAGCTCTGTTTTCCCTGGCAGAGGGCTAGCAGAACAAACTAAAAACAAAACAAAAGGAGACATGTTTCTCCTTGTGCATTTGAGCATCCAAAAAGGGACAGGAAAGGAGAAAGGGAAAGAGGAAAGAAAAAGAAGGGAAGATGGGAAGAGAGCAAGGAATGGAAAATAAGGAAAGAGAGGAAGGAGGAAGAAAGGAGAAGGAAGAGAGAAGGAAAAGGAAGAGAAAGAAGGAAGGAAGGAAGGAAGGAAGGAAGGAAGGAAGGAAGGAAGGAAGGAAGGAAGGAAGGAAGGAAGGAAGGAAGGAAGGAAGGAAGGAGATTATAATGAGAGTGAGGGAGGGTCTGAGGGAAGTCCTGCCTTAGCACTTGGCTACCACAGGTGTCCCCGATACGAGTGATGTTGAACTGGCCATGCCTACCTTGGCCATGCTCACCCCGGTCCCCCGAGGTCAAACACAACCCTGATGCGGCCCTCCATGAAATTGAGTTTGACATCCCTGCTCTTGGGCTTGCATTTCTTAATAGCGACGCTATTGTTATTTTTATAAAGAAAATTAATTCCTCCCATTTCTCTCGTTATCCCGCTATCTGAATTGTTGCATCTAAATCTATATATACTTCTGATAGTATCTAATACTTCTAATACTTATTTATTGATTCATCTTTTCAGTACTAGCACGGAAATCTGTAGTACAAAATATCAGTGAATCTATCAAAGAAATCCTGAAAAATGAATTTAGGAGAACGGTAGAACTAGAGGTAAGTAATAGAGAGTTTGCTCTGTGAAGATTGTTATATGAGTTAGAGACATTTACATGGAAATAACTGATGAAGGTGGTAGTAGCTTGGATATTAACTGATAACCGACAACCGAATCCGAAGTGTGTGCATCTTCACATGGTGTCACATAATATAGTGGGGGGTATCCTATTCTTTGCTGATCCAGCAAGCCTCTGAGTAAGCTCTTGAATCTGCTTCTGTGAATATTATTAAAATAATAGATAAAATTAGTTCAGTTCTACTTTGCAAAAGAAACAATTGTTGACTTTCCCCCCCAGGGTAGCAGTCAAAGTTGGGATGTGATTATAATTTTCAGAAATATATAGTTGCAACCCATAGACCACGGACATCACACAACTCCTGTCATAATAGCCTCAGATTGTACTGCTGAAATTCAGAGGCAAAAACATCCATTTTCAGTGATATGATTTTCCTGTCTTCCCCCCTAAAAGAATTGATTCGCTGCCTTCCAAAGTTCCCCTTCCTCTAATGAACTGAAATACTTTGGCTTTGCCTGCTTTGATTATACCATTGTGTCATTTGTTATACCTCCTGCAAATCTTGGTGTCTGAAAAAATGGTTGATCCAGTTTTTTGCAGAGGTTAAGGTACCAGGCTACAAACTGGGAGTCCATGAATTCTAACCCTTCCTTAGGCATGAAGCTAATTGGGTGACTTTAGGCCAGGGGTGTCTCGCGTCGCCACTGCATCGTCACTGCATTGTCACGTGATGTATCAGGATTTTTCCCCCTTTGCTAAACTGGGTGGGGAGTTTGACACCCCTGCTTTAGGCCATTCAGTTTCTTTCAATCCTAGGAAGTAGGCAATGGCAAACCACGTCTGAAATCTTTCCAAGAAAACTGCAGGGACCTAGAGTCTATGTGACTCAAAGGCACACAGACAGACAGACAAATATATCTTGGTAGCTGAAAAAAATGGATTTCTGATGTAGCACATTCACTGTTGTGTGTTTTGTTGCTTAGAGTTAAGTCTCATGGTAATGAAGAATAGTAGAAAACCACAGGGATTAGAGAGTCCTGACGCAGGAACAAAAGATGCTTCATAAAGGCCATTTGTCATCTGATATTAAAAAGAGAGAAAAAACAGAAAAGCAGAGAACAATCTTAAGAATGTACTCTTTGTTGCATCAGTGCTCTCTTCATAAGAGAAAAATAAAATAGATGAGAGGTATTTGAAAGTATTAAAAATACTTTGGTTGAAAACAACAAAGAATTCTGAGATACCTGGCAAATAATATATACATATATTGAAATCTGATCACCAGTTCTTAGCTGTATTAACAATCTTATTCCCAATAGATTAAAAATACATCTGTACAAATGCTATTCTCAGTAGAGGTATTGAATATGGATATATTTTCCCCCTTTTGTATCATAATGGGAAAGTCTGGATTCCACCCAACATTTTTTCATTTGTGATTCAAACCTCAGCTGAACAGTAAAATCTAAAAACCTGTTTAAGCAGGTTACTGATATATGTAATGGCAAGGATCAGAATAAAGCAAATGAAGCTTAATTTAGATATTTCTGATCACCCGAGAAGCTTACTAGAAAATAGAAATTTAAATTATGTTGGGTGCTCTGTTGGTCTTGTGTTTGCTGGTGAGTAGTGCTGGTTTATTTGTGGCTTATTTGTTCTGACTGGGGGGGGGTGTTCTGTTTGTGCTAGGGGGTTCCCTTTGATTCTGTTTCCTGTTTCCCCCCCCCCTTCTAGTTTCTTGCTCGGGTATGTGGTTTGTGGCGGCTATTCTTGACCTTAGTTGGTTGATGTGCCGCTTCCAGTTTTTCCCATCGCTTGTCTCCAGTTGGTACAATAAGGGCCCGGTTATTTGCATGATTGTTGCTGGTACCCAGAGTGGTTCCCCTGACAGGTTTTTCGCCTATACTGCGTCCCCTATATTAAATTGTCTGTGTTTGCTGGAAGAGCCCGGGGGTTTGTCAGGGTTGTATGTGAGATGCATTCTATCTAGCGTTGACTGTAGTTTTCTGCCCATCATTAGTTCTGCCGGGCTTCTATTTGTGGTTGCGCTAGGTGTGATATGTTGAATGAGAAGCATTTTATTGATTTTGTCTTGTATGTTGGCTGCTTCTATTTTCTGTATGGCTTTTTTTTGTGTATTGGACCATGTGTTCCGCTTGCCCGTTTGCCGCCGGGTTTGCTGGTGCGGTTAGCGCATGGCATATGCCCTGGCCTGCCAGAAATTGTTCAAATGCTAGTGCAGTGAACTGGGGCCCGTTGTCCGACACTATCACATCTGGCAGGCCGTGTGTGGCAAAGAGTTTGCTCAGTTTCTTTATTACTGCCTCTGTTGTGGTTGACTTCATGGTGCTTACCTCCAGCCAGTTGGAGTAAGCATCTACTGTGATGAGGTACATGTGCCCCTTGGTTGGTCCTGCGAAATCTATGTGAATCCGAGACCACGGTCCTCTTGGCATTTCCCACTCATGGGTTGGGGCGGCGGGAGGATGAGGTCTGGATTCTTGGCATTGTCTGCATTTGGCTACCCAGGTTTCGATCTGTTTATCCATCCCCGGCCACCATGCGTAGCTTCTGGCCAAGCTTTTCATCTTAACCATCCCTGGGTATCCCTCATGCAGCATCCCAACACCCTTTCTTGTAATGTTTCTGGGATTACCACTCTGTCCCCCCAGAGTATACAGCCCTTCTCGGTAAAAAGTTCAGTTTGTCTGTTTCGGAAGGGTCTGAATAGTTCGTCCCTGTCCCCTTCTGGCCATCCTTTTCCAACCCAGCTCAGGACTCGCGCCAGCCGCTTGTCTTTATTTGTTTCTCTGGCAATGTCTGGCGCGGTCATTAGTGGGTTGGATATTGTCTCTATTTGTTGTGGGTGCCGGGTCGTCTTCCAGGTCGGGCAGGGGTGAGCGGATCAGGGCGTCTGCGTGGGCGATGTCTTTCCCCAGTCGGTGTACCAGCTGGTAATTGTATGCTGGTAGGATTTCAGACCACCTTGTCATTCTTGGTAAAAGAATGTTTGGTGTGGCCTTATTGCCTGCTAGAATTCCTAGCAGTGGCTTGTGGTCTGTGATAATTGTTAAAGTCCTATCGTAAAGGTATTCGTGAAATTTCTTGACGCCGGTGACGACTGCTAGGGCCTCTTTGTCGAGTTGATTGTAGTTCCTTTCCCGTTTTGAGAGTGTCCTTGATGAGAAGGTGATGGGTGCTTCCTTCCCATCCGGTAGCTGGTGGCTGAGGATGGCGCCGATCCCGAAGGGCGATGCGTCGCATGTTACCGTTAATGGCAGGGTCTTGCTGTACTGGATTAGTACCGCGTCAGATGTCAGCAGGTTCTTTGTGTTGTTGAAGGCGCTCTCTTCCCGTGCTGCCCAGGTCCAGGTGGCTGTTTTATCGAAGCAACGGTTTTATCTAAGCAACAGTCTATGCAACGGTTCCGCCACGGTTGCCTTTTGAGGTAGGAAGACATTGTAAAAGTTTAACAGTCCCAAGAAAGCCTGTAGCTCTGTTTTGTTTTGGGGCCATGGTGCTTCCCTTATGGCTCTCAGTTTCTTTTCTGTGGGGTGGATTCCTTGTTTATCTAGGAGGTACCCTAGAAATTTGACCTTCTCTGCTCGCAGTTGGCATTTCCCTTTCTTGACTTTGAGCCCCGAGTCTCTGAATTTCTTCAGTACCTCCTTCAACCGGGCTTCTAGTTGTTTTTCATTTTTCATGGCCACCAAGACGTCGTCAAAACAGGGCCCTGGAGGAGTCTTTCCATTAGGCTTTGGAAGACCCCAGGTGCCACGCTGACTCCAAATTGGAGCCGGTTGCAATGGAAAGCCCCCGGTGCGTTACGATGGTCTGGGCTTCGGCAGTTGTGGCGTCGACTGGCAGTTGCTGGTAGGCTTGTGCCAGGTCGAGCTTTGCAAAAATCCGGCCTCCCCCCAGTGAGTGCAGAAGGTGCTGTACTACTGGGACGGGGTATGCGCTTTGTTGGAGCGCATGGTTTAGGGTGGCCTTATAGTCCCCACAGATTCTCACGGACCCATCTGGCTTGATGAGGGTGACTATGGGGGTCTCCCACCAGGTATGATCGGTTGGTTCCAGTACCCCTTGCGCGATGAGCTTATCTTGCTGCTCATCGATCTTAGGCTTGAGTGCAAATGGCACTCGCCTGGGCTTAAGGCAGATTGGTGAGATGCTTGGGTCTATATTGAAGGAGATAGGGGACCCCCAATACTTGCCTAGGCTGTCATCGAAGACTTCCCAGAAGTCCTTCACAAGCGCCGCTTCCCAGTCCGCCTCTTTGATGTGGTGGATGCCGGTTACTTCAATGCCTAGGGGTGCGAACCACTGCAGCCCCAATAGGCTCGGTCGATCCCGGTTGATGATCGTCAGAGGTAGCACTTCGGTGTGGCCCTTGTAGGTGATTTTAAAGTGGCCTCTGCCGACTACAGGGATGCGGTTTCCCTGGTAGTCTTTGAGAGTCAGTGTTTGGTCTTCTAGTTCGTGGCGGTGGATGGTGGGTGCCAGGTGCTTGATGGTGCACCATGAGACCATGGAGAGGAAGGACCCGGAGTCCACCTCCATGTCGCATGGCTGGTCTTCTATCCCCACCGTTATTTATACCTTTCTGGTGTTGCTTGTGGAGGAATGGCTGATGACGACGGTCTGGTGTGTTTCCTCCCTTTGTCTTGCCTCGTTGAGCCACCTGTTCTGACCCTCTTGGCTCCAGCGGCTCTCCGTCTGGTGGTCTTGGTGTCTGGTGGGGGTATTCTCTCGCCGTCGGGGGCTTCCGTCTTGTCGCTGTGGGCTGTAGTGTCTTTTATTCCTGCATACCTTGGCAATGTGCCCCTGTTTCTCGCACTGCCGGCAAATGGCATCGAGGAAACTGCAGTCCGAACAGGGGTGATCACCTCCGCAGCTGGCACAATGGAACCTCGACTTATGACCTTGGGGTTCCCGTCGTCCTCGTGCTGCTTGCAGACGGTGGATCTCTTCCTCCTCATCCTCGGTTTCCGAGAAGGAGTCAATGTCGCCGTGGTGTGTGGTTGTGTCTCGATGGTCGGTCTCGGATCGCTTCTTTGGGTTTGAAATCGTTTCGCCGGTCGCTGGTCGTGGCGTGTTGCTCGATTGCTGCATCCGAGCCGCTGATTTCTTGGCTGCTTCATACATCTTGGTTGCCTCGGTCAGGTGAGGGAGATGTCGCCCTTTGCCATGATGCGGCTCTAGAGAACGGGGTCTCGGAGCCCCAGGACGACGCGGTCTCGCAAGGCCTCGTCCAGGTCGGTGAACTCACACAGGCCGCCCAAGTCTCGCAGCGCCGCCATGAAATTGCTGAGCCCCTCACCCTCGTGTTGATCCCGCCTGTAGAAATCGTGCCGCCGGATAAGGATGGGCACAATGGGGACGTAGTGGTTTCGCAACAGGGGCTCGAGATTGCCCCATTCCATGGTCTTGATGTCCTCTGGTTTGGCCAAGGCTTTGGCCACCTTAAACACTGCAGGCCCACAGTGTGTGAGAAATACGGCTCGTTTCTTGTGGCCATTGGCATCTTTAAGGTTGCTACTCTCGAGGAACATCTGCAACCTATCGGTATAGGATTCCCAGTCTTCGGTAGCGGGGTTGAAGGGTGCGGGTGGTGAATTGATGCCGGCCATGCTGCTTGCTGCTGTGTGCTGCCTCGCCACGTGCTGGGTGATCTTCTTGTCTCACTATCCCACCTTCGTCGCCAGTGTTAGATCTGAGGTGGATCGGTTCGAAGGAGACACGAGACCATCTTAGTGAGTTCAGCTCTTTATTTAGAATAAGAACAGTCTGGAGAATGCGAGCCGCGGCAGCCCTTCATATAGGGCTGGCTAGAGGCTCTGCAGCCAATGGCAGTGCTTTGAATCTCCCGCGATCGGCACAGCCAATCGCGGTAGATTCCCAGCGCTCCAATCATGGTCGAGGCTTCGACTAATCGGGTCGCTGTCCATCCGGACAAATCAGTTGTGAGGGTTTGGAGTATGCTAATACAACACACATTCCATCACTCAAATTTGTAAACAGAATTGAACAAATATTTTTGAAATCCTTGTTTTATTGTTCCTTATGCATACCTGTATATCCAGTTTCCCCTTGATTTACACTTCAAGCCTCTGATGAATAACATTTGAGCTCCAATCAGGTCTGCTGCATTTTTTTAACCAACAATGCATATAACCTTCCATGCTTGATCTGTCCTCCAGAAATCATTTATCTTAAAGCAAGAAGTCATATTTCTGCAGTTAACTCATGTTTGCATTATGATTGAGTGATATCATTGCAGAGAATAGTTTCCATTCCTAATTACAACAAGGTAAATCTCAACTGCTCTCACCTCCCTTAAGAAAGAGATTTATGTCTTGCAATGGAATTTTGCCAAGATAGCTATGTTTTGAAATTAACTGCTGTGCAGCTTAATAACCTCCACTAATGACTTGTTGTCAGATGGCTTGGAAATGCATTCCCTAGTGTGAAACTCTTGCAAACAAAGTTGGCTTGCTGTTAAATTTTCTAGATGAATTGGTTTATGTAAAGTACAGTTCAATGGTAAACGTTTACATGGATTCCATGGTTTTGCTTTTGCATGGTCCTTCACATTTTGTGTTATGGTTTGCAAAATGTTTTCTTTTATTTGCAATTGTGCAAAAGAATCATTTTTAATGCAAGAGAATAATTTTTTAATGCAACATCAATTCAAGCTTTAGAAGACACAAACATGTGTGGCTCCAATTTAACATTAATGATTCAGCCTTAACATAAAAAGCATAAAATATGTAAAGTTGTAACCTTTTATTACCTGGCAGAGAAAAGAAATGAAAATCTCTTAGACTCAGCAAGTTTTCACTCTGATTAAGAAAATGTGAGGTTACATGAAAAAAAAACAAGTCATCAGTTGCTCTATAGTTTTGAAGTGCATTCCTATTGCATTATTTAGGAATACCTATGTTAGTGTTCAATTGATAATTTGTAGAAATATTATTTTGTTGTTGTTGCTACTATAGGGGTATGACAGAGATTTGGTTAGGCTGCAAAAGGAATGGGGGGAGGGGTGGAGTAATTTAAGATGGATAATTATGGAATCATAATGGTCATATAAATCTATGATTGTAAAAGAATTAATTTGCAATCTATGATTGTAAAATAATATGTTTTAAAATAATTAATTTACAGATACAGGACTTATTTATGTAAGTTTGGAAGAGGTTGGGCATTCTAGGTTTCATTTCAAAGAAAGAAATTATGCAACAAAAATTGGTAAATTAAAAGTTGGTAAATTAAGCCAAAAACTGTTTATACTAAACAGTTAAGGCATGATCCTTCTTTTAAAACATTTATTGTTACCAGAGTTCAATCACCTGGCTTAATGGAAAGTCATGTTTATGAGAAAAGTGTGCCACAGTATCAAAATACAAAAGCTGCATTTAGGCATTACTGAAAACATGTATGAAGTGTGCATGGGAGTAGCAACTTTAAATCAAGCATTATTTCGTGGAGCCATATGAGTCCAGGAAAAAAAGTACTTCATTAAGTAGTTGCTATCCATCTTTGACGTGAGCATTCCCCTGTATTCTAAAATTATTTTTCCCCTTTGAACCTGAATTGCTGTATAGTAACGTTTACTATGATTTATGAACCAAAAGTGATTAATGTAGTTGAACCATCCCTTTAAATGCAGGAGATCATTAACCTTCTGACAACATCTGGAAAAAAACATGTTGAAAATTGAAAAGCCACAGCAATTTACTGAACAGACTGGCTGGAATGTTTTGGAGTGCTGATGCTAACATCCTACAAACAACAGCCTTGGCATTGGTTTATTCTACAGCAAAATATTATGCCAGCATGTTGCTTTAACAGTGCCCACACCCAAATGGTTGATGTCCAACTCCACCAGACAATGCATATTATTTCTGGTACATTGCATCCCACTCCTGTGCATTGGTTACCAATACTTAGCAATATCATACTGCCCCATATCAGAAGTCAACAAGCTCTCATCCCGATACGTTCAAAGATGCTGAACAACAAAGCCCACCTTATTCACCAGGACAATGCACAGCCCATCAAATGGTTGAAATCTTTAGGCTACTATTTGCTTAACCATCTATCCAGTTTAATCCCAAGAATGTCTGGAGAGAGGAATGGTCCAAGGCACCTTTTTGTGGCTTGACCATTGATAATCCCTCTATCAAACCACCTGGTTTTAACCTGTCTCTCTGTTTGGTTGATATTGAACAGAATTAGGTTTGATACTGGAAGAAGTGCCTCTGCTCTGTATCAGTGGGGATGGAAAGATTCCCCTTGTTGTGATTATGGTGCTTATATGCAAACTATTAAACATATTGTGCAAGATTGCCCATGACATGCCTTTTCTGGTTCTCTGGCAGATCTGCACAAAGCAATGCCAGAAGCGATTACCTGGATAGCTGAATTGGACATCCAGTTATGAGGCCACTGCCATACCCCTATAGAAGTTTTGCATAAAATTATGCAGATTGTGTGTTTACTTCTCTTTTGTCATGTTCTCATCATATGCTAATAGTGGTGTAAAACATTCATTACCACAACTAGTGTACAGAAATCTTTCTATAAAAAGATGATGCAGTGCAGAAAATAGTGCTACTTTTAGGGATTTAAAACTCTCTTATTTTTAATACAGGTGTACACACTTTCTCCCAAATTCTCTTTTCTGGTGACCTCGGGGCCTTTTGTTTACACGGCAATTGCTGTCATCAATGTATTGGTGAACAGCAGCCTTCTATATGGTGAAACACCTCTCATTTCATCAGTGCAACCATCTCTTCCTGCTCCTGCTGTCCAATTCCAAGTGCAAACTGGTAAGCCTCTTTGTATTGTTTCTGTGCTGAGAAAGAATCATGGACTTTTGATGGTCCAAGATTTGTTGAAGGGAAGACACTTGAAGCGCAATTTAGGATTAATACACTCCAAATCCAAGATGTGTGCATCTGTTCAAAAATAATATTATTTAGATTTCTTGCAATTGGTAGAAAAATCAGTGTATAAATGAAAAATGGAGAACAGAAGTTATTTTCTCCAAGGTGAGCTCCTATATATTAATTGAGTTCATGCAAATTTCATTCACCTGGTGTTGATCTTTTAAACAAAGAACACTAGGAGGTCCCAAAGTTTTCATTAGCCCAGGGCATTCTTTCTATTGTCCCTAATGGATAATAAAGCATGACTGAAAGAATCAGTAGAAGTCATACAGAAGTATAAGCATTCATGCATTAATTTAGTATAGATATAGCAAGATGCTAGAGAGAAATAAGGATGAGTTTACAATCACTTGCATTAGATTGATTATAAGTATTCATTATCATATGTACATGACTAGGTGACATAAATTAGATAAATAAAAACTGTATTGCTAGAATTTTACTTGAGGGGTGAATTATACAATTGGAATACCAAATAAAGTATTGATATTGCTTGGATCTCCATAATATACTAAACCACAATGTGGTCTGTTTGATTTTGGCTAGCATGTTGTATGAACTCTGCCACTGAAGATTATAAATCATGGTGTATTATTTAGAATGTTATGCAGACCCAACCATTTGTGGGTATTTTTCCCCATTAAATCATGATGTAACCATGATGTATGAAACAGGTCACTGGGGCTCAAGACTGCTCCTACCTTTCAACCTTAGAATAGATTTCCCGTTCAAGCCTTGTCATCTCTAGCCAGAAGTACTAAACTTAAATCTAGTAACACAAATTTAATTTTCTACTTCTAGTCCTTCAGTTTGTACCTCGAAGTATTGACATTGGGTTCTGTAACTTCAGCCAGCGCATTGAAAAAGGACTGAGGTTTGCCTTTGAGGAGGTGAGAAAGCATCATCAGGATATTTCCAACTTCACTGTGCAGGTAAGACAAGCATCTCCTGAAATGGAAACTACATCTTATCTTGTCTGCTCTCTCCTCTGCTTTCCCCAATGGTGACTTTTATAGGGATACTAACCATAGAGACATCAATCATGATTATGCTAGCTACATGTTGAAATGTTTTCAAAAGTTCTTTCTAACATGGTCTTTTCAGATACTAAATATAACTCTGGGTCAGCCTAAAGCAGTGTTTCGGCAAGGCCCTGTGCAAATTATATTTGCCATTCGAGAGAAGCGTGGATTCCTGAATGGATCTGAAGTTAGTGAACTGCTAAGAAACCTGTCTGTGGTAGAGTTCAGTTTTTATCTGGGCTTCCCAGTGCAGCACATTGCAGAACGTGAGTAAACTTGAAATTATTTTTATTTATTTTATCTGTTAATAAAATTTATGTCATCTCATAAGAAGTGCTCTGGGCAGCATACAATAATCAATTAAAAAACAATCCTTTAAAAGTTATAAAAATCAGCATTAAAATGGAGATTAATTCAAACTAAACTATATTAAAATCCCCAAGCACAGAGAGAGTGAGTATATCCACCTCAGTAAATGAGTCAACTAACAAATCTTCAGTTCCCTCTGGTCTGGTAGATCTTGAGAAACTTCCAGAACATCAAAGGGGATGACCAAATTTGTGTGTGGAATGTTCCATAAGGCTGGCTCCATGGCAGAGAATGCCCACAACCTGGAACCTACTAAATATAGCTCCCTGACAGATGGTATCCATAGTTTGCTCTGTGCCAGATCTAATGGCCCAGGCTAATATAACTGGGGAGAGGTGGTCCCTCAGAGAGCCCAGTCCCATGCCATAAAGGGCTTTAAAAGTTAAAACCAGCAGCTTGAATTGGACCAAGAAGCAGTCTGGCAACCAGTCCCACTGAGAGGTATGATACTGATAGTCCTTGACTTATGACACTAATAGAGTCTGTCCATTACTGTTGGAAGTTCGAATCTACATTAAATGATCCGTGTCATTAATGACTTCCCCTTGCCTATGCTCCCCAGTGCATTCATTAACCCCCATGGGGTTACTCAGGGGTAGGGGAGACCATGGGAGGCCTAGTGCAGGCACAGTCCACCTGCATTAGCTCCCCACAAGGCCTCTGAGGTAACCCATGATCTGCTTCCTGCCGCTTGGGTTCCCCAAGCCCTATAGGCCTTCTCTGTACTTCACTCTGCCACAATCACACACTTACCTTTCAAAGCTATTCAGAGCTCCAGTTCCCTGAGCTCTGGATATCTTCAAAAGGCAAGTGACCAGGATGGGTAAGGAGGAGGCTGCTGTTAGGCATCCAGAATTATCCAATCGCTCCGAGACAAGTATAATCTCCAATTGATTTATTAGAAACAGCTCTGGTACTTCTATTCAATTTCCAAACTGAAAGTTATTTTCAGCGTGTTTCACAAAATCCACCTTCTCTCCTCCTCTTCATTAATCACAAGAACCAATTAACTGCTGCTGGAATTTTTTAATGCGACATACGAAATAACCTTGAACTTTCCAACTCCCCCACCCCCTTTTGCATTCCTTATAACAATCTTGGCAGCTGAATCTCAGAGCTGGCAGCTGCTTTACCAGTAAGATGGTAAAGCAGACCCCAAAACCTATGGGAATCCAACAGGGCAGGATGAGGGGGAAATAGATGGGTAGGCAGGTCACAGAATCGGTCAGTCATAAGGGTGAATAAGCATGGGGCACTGCAGGCGTTACTTGGAAATGAATATGTATGTAACGTTTTTGTGGGAGGTATTGTAACTTTGAATGGTCATTAAATGGCCAGTCCTATCTCAAGGACTACCTGTATGTGTCATTCTAGGAGCACACATAACTGCCCCTACTGCTGAATACAGCATCAGCTGAAACTTCTGAGTTATTTACTCACTTACTTACATATTTTATTTAATATCCTGCCCTAGTTTTATATATACATATAAACAACTCAAGGTGACAAATATATCTTATACTCCTTCTTCCTCCTGTTTCCCCCACAACAACAATTTTGTAAATTATGGTATGTTGGGTTGAGAGAAAGTAACTGGCCCAAGGTCATCCAACTGGCTTTCATGGCTATGATGGAACTAGAACTCACAATCTCCCGATTTCTAACCGGCGCCTTAACTACAGACCAAACTGGCTCTTCAAAGATAGCTCATGTAGAACGCATTACAATGGTTCAGTCTGTAGATGATGAGCATATGAGAGCAGAGCCTCTTGATCCAGGACAGTCACAACTGGGGCATATCCCAAAGCTGTGCAAAGGCCCTTCTAGCCACAAGTGCCACCTGATTCACAACCAAGAGTTGTGAGTTTAGTAGGACACCTAGATTGTGCACTGGCAAGTGTGACTCAATTCTGGCACCGAGGATATTGTCTAAATGAAATAAATTGAACAAATAAAAATATCAGGGATATTATTTGCTACATTGGACATTTTTTACTCCTGGCATCTTAAATCATGAAGTTCTAAAATTAGGTTTCTATAAGCCCTATCTTAGCTATCTTGCTGATGTCATAATTTTAAAATTGCCACATTTTGCCTTTGGCAAAGGTTAGTGTTCTTCCCTCTCCAGTTCTGTTTGGGAGAGTCCACAAAAGGCCTAGTTTGCAACTCCTTGCCTTGTAGTAAGAATGCTAAGTAAGGACACTTTGAGTTGTGTCACTGTTGCTCATTTTATAGGGACTTAGGGAGTGTAGCCAGGGGTGGGTTTCTACCGGTTCGGTCCACCTCTGTAGAACCGGTAGCTCTGAAGAGCAGCAGACATAGAACCGGTTCTATGTCTGCTGATGTTTTTGCCCGCCCACCTGCCTGGGCTCTTACCTGACCTTTATTTCCTGGTTATTTCAACTTCAGCTGCTGTGCGAGGCACAGCTGCAGTTAAAAAAGCAGGAAAAAAGGGCTTTTTGAAAGGCTGCTTCTCTGCACGCAGCATGCTGATGACGATATACAGGAAGCACATTGTAAATCACCGAACCTCGTAAATGACTGAACTGGTAGTTAACCCTGTCGGATCCCACCCCTGAGTGTAGCTGATTCATCCTGTTCTTCAGAGAATTCCAAGATGGAAGCCTTAACCACATTATCTACTTTAAGCTAATCTATATATTGATACCACCTTTAGAGTACTAATTTTGTACCACTTTATGTATAATATACCTGTGAGATGATATGTCTAGATTTTATTGGTCTTCTGTTTTATTTTAGTTGTAAACTGGTTGTTAGCCTTGAAAAAACATCACCAAACTGTATTTAATTACTTTTAATTGCATATAAATTAAATTAAATTTAGCTTATGTCCTGGGCCTGTCTAATTCTTGGCCTCAATTCCCAGCATAAGTGCAGTCTTCATCCTAATAAGGACGGACAGCTGGATGCACAGCTCTGCTTAGGAACTGTGATGTACAGAGCATTAATCTTTCATTTTAGCCTTCAGCCCCAGCAGTATCTTTACCATTATATCACATTGCCATTTTTTTTATTCCATTTGGGAGAAAAAAAATAAAGTAGTAAGATTAATTTTAGATCAGAAAAAGGGAATAAAGAATACATTATTTCATCATAGAATTTTACACATTGAATCAGATGCTATTAATGTTTAATGCCACTTTACATGTACCAGATTCCAGAAAATAATATGTTTAGGCAGTCACTGTGTTTGTCTAGACAGGAAGCCTAGCTATTATGTGCAATTTGTTAATTTTATACAGTACAATTTCTTCCCCTCTCTGGTATTGCCTAATATGAAAGCATATAATAGCTCTGTGGGATTTAAATTAATTTAGTTTAATGGTCAGAACATAAAACTGGTGGTAATTATTATCTTGGTCAATTGATTTTTCCCTAGGACCGTGGCCAAGTTATTTCACTGTTTTACTATGAATTATAAAATGCTCTCTTCATTCTGGCTGTCTCTCTGGTTCTTGTTTTTATATGTATTTCTTTTCCCCTTATCTCGTTTTTCTTTAAATTTCCAGCTGTTTATTACCCCCAACTGAATACTTCACACTTGATGAAATCTTCCTGGGTAAGAACAGGTATGTATCATATAACTGAATAATCTCTCCACATGATATTATCAGAGTAATAGAGAATATATAATTAATATTTCCTTGTATTTTAAAAATGCAGATATGAACAGCAATGGCCAAAGTCTCAGTTGCTTTCCGTGAAGTTAATGCAAAGGTGATCAACTAAGATTTCACTAATGGTCTCCATTCTTCCTCTTTTACTGACCATTGGCCAAAGAAATAATGTTAGCCAGTTGGAGGAAGGGCACAATGGTTGTTTTATTGATTGCCTTTTAGCCTGTGATACTTTCTGAGTCTGATCCAATGATTGTCTAATTATGAAACCCCTTTCATAGAACAAAGTGACAGAGTGAATAAATGCTCAAAAGTTATGGCACAAGAAGTGTGCTTTAATTCCCTAAAAGAGAAAATTTATCCTCAACCTTCTCAATTGAATTATTTCTCAGTACAGATTATTATAATTTCTACTTTTTTCAGTCCTGATAATGATTAAACATCCAGAAATGGAAGATATAACTGTCTGTGAAGCATAGTACTTGCTGTAGGGCCACTGCCAGATATTTTAGTTTAGTTACAGGTGCTCATTTGTCTCTGTAATGTGTAATCATGTGAAGTCACAGTGTATACAGCGTATATGTCTGCACGTTACTCCATACGGACAAGAGAGCAAAAGATGCCAACGCTGGAGGCAAGAAGGTCTCTAATCAAAATATTGTGCAGTTGCCTTCCACTTCTTAGGTCAAAAAGTGAATGGAAGAAATCCATAATAATGTGGGAGGAAGAGACATAACAATTAAACACTAGTTCGGATATAAATATGAGTTGATTCCAGATTCTGCAGTTGGTGATCTTTGTTACTAGAGCTTCTTTGGTATTTGTTATAAAAGCAGCTTATTTTTTTTGGACCTCTGTTCTTCACTGTTCTACTCCAAACTCCTGAATTTTGAGAAGATAGATTTTCTAGGACAGACATTTCTTTCTGTATGTGAATGAAGCTTTGACAGCCTGCCACAGTGAGGGGTTGATGAGATCGATCATCATAATGTCAAGATGCAGGATGAGTCCTGCCACATCATAACAGAGGGAGAAACCGAATAGAGGAAGCTGCTCCTTATTCTTTGAAACGCCTAATTCCGTATTCAAAATAACACGAATCATTTTTGCTTCCTTTTTTGGTTAAGAGCAGATCTTCGCATGGAAAAAAAATGTCTAGTGAAATATGTGGGTATAAAAATATTATTTTTCAGTGCATAGCAGACCTATATTTGTGTAAGTTTGAATTATAATAGGTAACCCTGTGACATGCTTTGAGAGAAAGGCGGTGCAGTGTGATATGATTAGAATGAACATTCCATTTTAGGCTGACAATGTATTTTTACTCAAATCCTGGACAGCCCTGTGATCACTTGAGTAAATAAATTTAAAAAAACCATAAATTAAAAAAAAATGTATAATGGCAAATGGTAAATTCAATAATAAGTCAATATTTATTTACCTAAGCAGATAAATAGAATGACCATGGGCAGTCAGAAAAGCAGCAGGTGCATGAGTGACTTCTGGCTTCCTGCTGGCTTCCCCATTGATGTTGTTTATCAGAAATCATGATTACATGACCACGGGGATACTGCAATTGCCGCAACTTTGCAAATAACACTATTAACAGATTTAACAAATAATCAGAATTGGAAGGGACCTTGTAGGTAATCTAGTCCAACCCCTGCCCAAGCGGGAGACCCTACACCATTTCTGACAAATGGCAGTCCAATCTCTTCTTGAAAATCTCAAGTGATGCCCTCCCAACTTCTGAGGGCAAGCTGTTCCATTGGTTGATTGTTCTCACTGTCAGAAAGTTTCTCCTTATTTCCAGGTTAAATCTCTCCTTGTTCAGTTTCCATCCATTATTCCTTGTCTGGCCTATAGTCATTTTAGAAAATAGCTTGACCCCTTCCTCCCTGTGGCAGCCCCTCAAATATTGGAAGACCACTATCATGTCTCCCCTGGTCCTTCTCTTTACTAGACTAGCCAAGCCCAGTTCCTGCAAACGTTCGTTGTATGCCTTAGCCTCCAGTCCCCTAATCATCCTGGTTGCTCTTCTCTGTACTTTTTCTAGAGTCTCAACACCTTTTTTATAATGTGGTGAACAAAACTGGATGCAGTATTCTAGGTGTGGTCTTACTAAAGCTTTATAGAGTGGTATTAGTACTTCCCTTGATCTTGATTGTATCTCTCTGTTAATATAACTTAGGATTGCATTAGCTTTTTTGGCTGCTGCTGCATACTGCTGGCTCATATTTAGCTGGTTGTCCACTAAGACTCCAAGTTCCCTCTCACAGTTACTGCTATTGAGTCTGGTTTCACCCAGTCTATATGTGTACTTTTGGTTTTTCTTGCCTAAGTGTGGGACTTTACTTTTCTCTACATTGAATTTCATTTTGTTAGATATGGCCCAGTGTTCTAGTCTGTCAAGATCCATCTGGATCTTGAGCCTATCTTCTTGGGTGTTAGCTATTTCTGCCAGCTTAATATCACCTGCAAATTTGGTAAATTCCCCTTCTATTCCCTCATCTAAGTCGTTAATGAAGATATTGAAGAGTACTGGGCCTAAGAAGGAACCTTGTGGCACCCCACTGCTTACTTCCCTCCATGTAGACTTAGACCCATTAAGGACTACTCATTGAGTACCGTTTGCCAGCCAGTTGCGAGTCCACTTAGTGGTGGTGCTATCTATTCCACTTTTTTCTAGGTTACTAAGAAGTAGGTTCTGGTCTGCTTTGTTGAATGCCTTGCTGAAATCTAAATATATTATGTCCACAGTATTTTGCTGGTCTACTAATTTAGTCACTTTGTTGAGGAATGAAATAAGATTGGTTTTGTCGTGTCCGCAAAAAGACGCTCAGAGTCGGTGACTATCATTCAAGCTCTTTATTAAACTGTTGTGAACCGAACCGGCGAAAAGGAAAAAGCCCGCGGCTTTTATCCTTTTCGCTGCGGCGGCCGCGGCCAATGGCAGTGATTCAAGTCTCCCGCTCTTGGAGCGAGCCAATCGCGGGAGACTTCAATCGGGCCAATCAGCGCGGCTCGCCTGGCCAATCAGAAATCCCCGCGCCTTAGCCAATCAAGGCGCGGGGATTTCGAGTATTCAAATTCAGGACAGAACACCCCTCCCCTCTTGGTATGGTCCATCACGTAGCGTAGTCACGCAGGTAGGCGGGGCTCCGTCTAGTCCTAGTTGACCTGCGCAACTCAGTTTCAAGCTGTATCTCGGCCGGAGCGGTCATCTTTTTGGCTGCTCCTCCCTCTGTGTGAACCGGCTGGATGATCGGGCCGGTTCGTTCTCCGTGGCTCCCGCCTGGGCCTACCGGGTCGGTTGAGCTGCGGGTTTCGCCGCTCCCACTTGGTTTCTCCGAGTCGGTTGAGCTGGCCAGGTGGTTCTTCTCCGGAGGGGACTCGCGATGGCTGCGTTCCGGTGAGTATTTTTGGATTTTTTCTTGCGCTATTTTATTCGGGTGTTCCCTCCCCCCTTGGTTCGAGTCTTGGGGGTTGAGGTCTGTTGCCGTACGTGACCGGAGCTGGTCGATGTGTCGTTTCCAGGCTCGCCCGTCGGTGGTTTGGAGCCGGTACGACCGTGGACCGGTGATTTGAGTGATGACGGCTGGGATCCATAGGGGGTCCCCTGTCAGATTTTTGGCGTAAACTAAGTCACCGGGGGCAAATGTCCGGTATTTGGAGCTGGAGTCTGGGGGCCGCTCCGGGTTGTAAGTCGGGTGCAACCTGTCGAGTAGGGACCTCAGCTTCCTGCCCATTAACAATTCGGCTGGGCTTTTGTTGGTAGTGGTGTTCGGGGTGATGTGTTGTATGAAGAGGAGTTTACTGATTTTGTCGTTGATCTCCCCGTGGTCCATTTTCCGGAGGTTTTTTTTTTGTAAACTGGACCATCCGTTCCGCTCTACCGTTCGCCACCGGATGCGCCGGTGCTGTTAATGCGTGGCGGATGCCCCTCTCCGCCAAGAACCTTTCAAACTCGAGGGAAGTAAACTGGGGTCCGTTATCTGAGACGACGACGTCTGGGAAGCCGTGCGTGGAAAACAGTTTACACAGTTCTTTGATGACGGCCTCTGTGGTAGTGGATTTCATGTCGCTTACTTCCAACCAATTGGAGTAAGCGTCGACTGTGATCAGAAAAGTATGCCCATTCGTTGGACCCGCAAAGTCTAAATGGATTCTGGACCAGGGCCCCCTTGGTATTTCCCAGTCCCGGATGGGTGCTGCGGGTGGGCTGGGTCTGGTCTCCTGGCAACGATGGCATTTGGCGACCCATTGCTCAATCTGTTTGTCCATCCCTGGCCACCAAGCGTAACTCCTGGCCAGGGCTTTAGTCCTGACGATGCCAGGATGACCCTCATGCAGCATCTCTAAGACCCTCCCTTGCAATCTGTCCGGGATGACTACCCTGTCACCCCACAAGATACATCCCTTAAGTAGCGAAAGTTCAGTCTGGCGGTTCCTGAACGTTTTAATGGATTCGTCATTGTCCCTTTCAGGCCAACCTTTTTCTAGCCAATGTAGGATTCGCGCCAGACGCTTATCCTTAACCGTCTCTCTGGCAATGTCCGATGCGGTAATGGGTAGGTTCTCAATGCTAAGGGTGTTTGTTGTTGGTGCTGGGTCAGGATCAGAGTCTGGTAAGGGGGAACGGCTTAAAGCGTCCGCGTGCGAAATTTTCTTACCTGGCTTGTGTAACAGTTCGTAGCTGTAGGCTGCCAGGAACTCGGACCACCTTGTCATCCGGGGTGATCAAATGTTCGGGGTGGCTCGGTTTCCGGCGAGGATTTCCAGCAACGGCTTATGGTCTGTCACAATGGTGAACGGGCGGCCATATAGGTATTCGTGGAAACGCTTAACGGCGGCAACTATAGCCAAGGCTTCTTTGTCCAGCTGGCTATAGTTCCGCTCTGGTTTAGTCAGAGTCCTGGAGAAAAAAGCGATGGGTGCTTCCCTTTTGTCGGGGAGGGTATGGCTGAGGACAGCGCCGACGCCGAAAGGTGATGCGTCGCAAGTGACAGCTAAGGGCAAGATTTCGCTGAATTGAATCAGGACGGCGTCGGAGGTGAGGAGGTCTTTGGTTTTTTGAAAGGCGGTTTGCTCTCGTCTCCCCCAAGTCCAGGTTGCCGCCTTATCCAGGAGTCTATGCAAAGGCTCCGCCGCCGTAGCCTTTTGGGGTAGGAAAACATTATAAAAATTCAGCAACCCTAAGAACGCTTGTAGTTCCGTTTTAGACTTTGGGGTAGGGGCTTCTTTAATGGCTTTCACTTTTTTAATTGTAGGGTGAATGCCATGCCGGTCTAGAAGGTAGCCCAAAAATTCCACTTGCTTTGTGCATAGTTGGCATTTTTCTCGTTTAACTTTAAGTCCTGTCACTTTAAATTTTGTTAAGACCTGTCTGAGTCGGTTTTCTAATTCGGCTTCGTTTGGCGCCGCTACTAATACGTCATCAAAATAGGGCACCACCCCCTTGATGCCCTGTAGCAAACGTTCCATCAGGCTTTGAAAGATGCCTGGTGCCACGCTGACTCCGAATTGGAGTCGGTTATACTTGAAGGCCCCCCGATGGGTCACGATGGTCTGGGCTTCCGCCGTTTCCTCATCTACTGGTAACTGCTGATATGCCTGGGCAAGATCGAGCTTGGCAAAGACCTTGCCCCCTCCCAGTGAGTGCAGCAGATGTTGCACGATTGGGACTGGGTAGGCACTTTGTTGTAATGCGCCATTTAGGGTGGCCTTATAGTCCCCGCAAATTCTCACGGACCCGTCTGGTTTTACTGGGGTCACTATAGGGGTTTCCCATCGGGCATGGTCTATCGGCTGCAACACCCCCTGTTCGACGAGCTTGTTGATCTGCTCGTCAATTTTAGGCTTCAGGGCGAATGGTACCCTCCTAGGTTTAAGCCGCTTGGGGGGAACCTTCGGGTCTAGGTCAAACGAAATAAGGGGCCCCTGGTACTTGCCCAAACTTCCATCGAAAACTTCCTGGAACTCCTGGGCTAGCCGCTGTTCCCAACCGTCGTCGGCGACGTGGTTGACTCCTGTCAGCGCGATGTCAAGCGGGGCGAACCATTGTAAACCCAGTAGGCTTGGGCGGTCGCGATCGACGATGGTGAGTGGCAGTTGTTCGGTGCAGCCCTTGTAGGTTACATTGAAGTTCTTGGTGCCCACTACCGGGACGCGATTCCCTTGGTAGTCTTTTATGATGATTTTCTGGGTATGAATGTTCCTATTATGGAGGGTGGGTACAAGCCGCTTAATCTCGCGCCATGCAATCATGGAGAGGTAGGACCCGGAGTCCACTTCCATCTTGCATGGCTGGCCTTCAATATGGACTTCAACGTGTACCTTTCTGGCGCCGTCGGAGATGGCGTGGCCGATGGTCACCGTCTGGTGTGTTTCTTCTTTTCGCCGACCGTCGCCGCCTCTTGAAGATCGCTGGGTACGGTCCCACCGACCGTCCGTTTGGCGCTCTCTGGTCTTGGGCGGGGGGCTTTCCTTCTTCCGGTCGTGTTGTTCCCATCTGGGCAGGCTGCGGGTCTTCTTTTGGCGGCAAACTCGAGCGATGTGACCCCGTCGTTCACAATGCCTACAAATAGAGTCAAAAAATCGGCATTCTGACCTGGGGTGGTCGCCGCCGCACCCGGCACAGTTGGTCCTCGACCTACGACCTCTTCGATTCCGCTGGTCGCCGCGTCCCGTCTGCACGCGATGTATGTCCTCCTCGTCTTCCGACGTGCTGGAGGCTGACTGGAATTCTCCGTAGTGTGCGGTTGATTCACTTCTAGGGTCGGCCAACCTTGCCGGGTTGTTGTTTCCGCCCTTTGCGTCAGATCTTCGCATGCTGTCAGCAGACGAGCGGGTTGCCTCTGCGGCTGCGGCTGCGGTGAGGGCGTCTGCTAGGCTGATGTCGCCCTTGGCCATAAGCCGGCTCTGGAGTGTAGGGTCCCATAGGCCGAGCACGAATCGGTCTCTTATGAGGCTGTTTAGACCTTCAAACTCGCAGAGTCCTCCTAGGCGCCGCAGCTCGGCGACGAAGTCGCTCAATTTCTCGTCTGGTTTCTGATTTTGGCGGTAAAACTCGTTGCGCCGTATCAGGATGGGGACCTCGGGGGCGTAATGGCGCCGCAGTATAGGCTCGAGGACGTCCCAGTCCATGGCGGTTGCGTCTGCCGGCTTGGCCAATGCTTTGGCCATCTGGAAGACCTCTGGTCCGCAGTGAGTAAGGAAGACGGCGCGTTTTAGCGGGCCCGGGGCATCCTTCATTCCGGTGCATTCCAAGTACATTCGGAACCGGTCTGAGTACGATTCCCAGTCCTCGTTGGCAGGGTTGAAGGGGGCGGGCGGTGCGATCTTCGCCATCTCTTTCGCTGGAACTGGCTCTTGTTGGACACGGGGTTCGGTTCAGGGTCGGGATCCCACCCTCGTCGCCAGTGTCGTGTCCGCAAAAAGACGCTCAGAGTCGGTGACTATCATTCAAGCTCTTTATTAAACTGTTGTGAACCGAACCGGCGAAAAGGAAAAAGCCCGCGGCTTTTATCCTTTTCGCTGCGGCGGCCGCGGCCAATGGCAGTGATTCAAGTCTCCCGCTCTTGGAGCGAGCCAATCGCGGGAGACTTCAATCGGGCCAATCAGCGCGGCTCGCCTGGCCAATCAGAAATCCCCGCGCCTTAGCCAATCAAGGCGCGGGGATTTCGAGTATTCAAATTCAGGACAGAACAGGTTTGGCATGATCTATTTTTAACAAACCCATGCTGACTGCTAGTTATTACTTTACTTGTTTCTAGATGTTGGCAGATCTGTTTTTTTATTGTCTTTTCCAGTATCTTCCTGGATATTGATGTTAGGCTGATTGGTCTATGATTTCCTGGGTCTGTTTTTTTTCCCTTTTTTGAAGATGGGAACCACATCAGCTCTTTTCCAGTCCTCTGGTAGTTCCCCATTGCTTCAGGATTTTTGAAAGATATGGTGCAGTGGTTCTGAGATGACCTCTTCCAGCTTCTTTAAAACTCTGGGATGTAATTCATCAGGCCCCAGTGATTTTTTTTTCATCAAGATCAGACAGGTGTTCTCTTACTATTTGTTTGCTTATTTTAACTTTTATTTCTGGTCTATCTTTTACAGTTATGTTTTTGGTGGGTTGAGCTATAGTTTCTTTTTGCATGAAGATGGATGCAAAGAATGAGTTAAGCAGTTCTGCTTTCTCTCTGTTGCATGTTACTTCCTTGCCATATTCTCTCTTTAGTGGGCTGACTGTTTCCTTGATTTTTTTCTTGTTATTTATATGTTGGAAGAAACTTTTTTTATTAACTTTGACTTTTGTTGCAAGTCTTTGTTCGTTCTGAGCCTTTGCTATCCTGACTTTGTCTTTGCAGATTCTGTCTATCTGCTGATATTCTGCCTTAGATGTATGTCCTTCTTTCCATTTTTTGTACTTGTCCTTTTTTTCTTTCAATTTGCCAGAGAGATCTTTGTGCAGCTATGCTGGTTTCTTCTTGGATTTCTTGTTTTTCTTTCTCAGTGGTATTGTGCTGGTCTCAATTCCACAAGAGTAGTGGCTCCCAGAATTTTTCTATTTTTTTTAAGTTAGTGGATTTTAGGTACCTTGATTCCAAAACTTTATGTATGTATAATGCATAGTTTGGGTTAACCCGAGGGTACATAGAGACAAAGAGATAAACACAATGAGAGTTTTAGCAGTATTATGTGCTCCTGGCTACTTTCCTTTATGACCAGAGGCAAACTCGCCTGACCAACAACTAGTCAAGACTCAGTGAAGGTGCTTTGTTTTGATTATTGCAACAAACAGGAGAAAAACTTTTCAAAGTGTGGTTTTCCAAAGTTCCAACCCAAAATATTCCCTTCTTTATACAACCCTGTCCCGGCTGCCACATCCCTCATCATTCCCCATTGGCTGAGGTATTATGAGGTTACACTCTTCTTCCTACATATTTCCTGCTACTTTCCTTAAAAATACTGAACCATACATTGCATGTACATTAAAATTAGCAGCTAATATATGCAAGGTGTGTCAAATAATATTAACCAGTTCATTAGGTATGCTCAGTTACCTGTTTTAAGTTCTGAGTTTTTCTATGGATTCCTAAAATAATAGATTTTTCCTGTTTTTTAGTTTTAGTTTTGCCTTTCCTGTTATCCCATTCAGTTAATTTTCCCTGGTTAGCCATTTCCTCTTTCAGCTGTTTTTACAGCTTGTATTCTTCCATTTCCCTCCTGACTAATTTTTGCCTACATGTCTATCTTAATCCTCCTTTTATGCTACTATTTCTTGCTCACGTCCATAGATTCTTGGGCAGTCTAGATTTTCTGCTCAGTCTAGAGTTTCCACTACACACAGATTCAATTTTAAATTTTTCTTTCAATAATATATTCAGCAGTAAATACATAAGTTCTGAATAATTAATCATTCATTTACTGGGAGAATTTCTGATACGAACAAATATTGAAGGAAGTATTAGTGGGGTTGAACTACATTTGACAGCAATATTTGTGTTTACTCTTTAACAGCCCAGTTTGCACTAAACAGTTTGATGATTTTAACAGTTTGTGGTTTGAAACAATAACTTGGAAGGCAGACATTGCAAATGTCCCTACTAGTTTCCATAAAGAGAAACAGAGAAAAATGCACTATCACCAAAATGGAGAGACAGGTAAATTTAAACATTCACATGCCTAATAGAAAACCATCTATTGCAGAGGTTAATTACATGATGTAATTCTTAATCTTAAGGATCAATAAGAATCAATAGAGAAAAAAACTAATAGGTACGCAGAGTGAATTTCAGGAAAAAGATGTGAGAAGTAAAAGTACAATTTATTATCTCCTAGTCATGGATGTCAAATTTGATCACATCATGTGATATCATGTGACATATCATGACATTTTTTGCCTTTGTGGAGCCCAGGTGGGTGTGGCCAACGCAGGAGGTAACCGGCCTGCAAGCTGCCAGTTTGACACCCTTGCTCTAGTGGTTTGTATGAGAGTCAGTTTGGTACAGTAGTTGGATCTCCTTGAGTCAGTCACTCTGAGTCCCATGAAGTAAGCAATGGCCAACACTTCCAAAATCTCTGCCAAGTAAACTGCAAGGATTAGTCCAGAGTTGCGAGTAGTGAAGGCTGGCTTGAAAGCGTGAACACACACACATACACACACACACACACACACACACAAATTCCTAATTGTTTATATCCTTTATTCAGGTCAAAGTACTATATGGTAATGGAAATTGTCAAACCTTTCAGGTACTAGCCATTATCTAGTGACTACTGTAAAAAGAGACATAAGTGCCAGAAAATATAAATACTTCTAAAATGACCAGAATCATTTCAGTTATTCCCTATAAAATCTGAAATTTCATGAGACTTCAGGTGAGAACCCTTATCTCTTATGAAAGTCTTATAAAATTTCAGCTGTGTTAAAAATTATTTAGTATGAGGATCTCAAGGGTCTTCTGAAGTTGGTGTAGGTATAAGCACTTGGTGGTACTATTTCCTATCCTTTAAATTATTATACTGCATTAAAATCTATGCACGAAACTTTTGTAGAACTCAGATTCTTCATGAAGCACTTGCAGGTGTAACAATTAGCAAAGATATAGTTGCCGTTTCCCAAATAATAAATCTTCTGTTTACCATTTTGAATATTACTCTAATGACAAAAAATGTGCAGTTTACCTATAATGTCAAGGTGAACATTTCAAGCGTCCTTTAAAAGCATACATTTTTTTTCTATTTCAATGTTTATTTCAACTTAGTTGTTCTGGGAGTTGTCAACCAGAAAGTTGAAGAAGAAGTTTTTCAGGCTGAGATGGAACGAAAGCTAGCCCACTTGTTGAATGAGGCTACGGGCCGAGGGCGAAGATGGAGAAGAGCAACTTTTGCCGGGAAGAATATTGTGCAGGTATTTCAAAGAAAATGGGAGTGAAGCTTAAGTTGGGAAAGTCATCAATAATAGTAATTTTTGTAGTAAATCATCATCACCATCACCTCTTTTTTTAATCTTTCTCATGCCCCAAATGCTTTGAATTTCATTTTATTGATGCTGCTTTTTCATTTGCTGGGGCTTACACTGTGACATGCGTAAGCAGAATTTTTATTTTAATTAATTTAGGCTGAGTAGGGGTTTGCTTCATGTTGTTCTTTTGTTAGTGTTCAGTAAATGAAATTTTTTGCTTGTTATTCTTTGGCTTTCTGTGCTGTTATTCTCAGCTCCTCTCATTCTCCAAAGATAGTAAGATAATGTCAGGATTATTTTTCTCCTTAGCACATTGTCATCTACAGTTACTGTAGAAAATAGAATAATGTGAATGTTTCAATGAACGGGAAGTCAATAATCAGAAAAACTGCAACAGTTAGCTGATACTGTAGAAAAATGTAGTGTTTCTTATTTTCTCCCTTAGCCATGTAACCATGGGGATATGGCAGCAGTCATAAGGGTGGGAAAATAGTCATAAGTCACTTTTTTCAGTGCTGTTGTATCTTCCACCAGTCACTAAAAGATAAGTCAAAGACAACCAGTATTCCCTGTGATTTTTATGACTTTGTTATAAGTCAAAGACAATCAGTATTCCCTGTGATTTTTATGAATGGATAAACCCCTCCTTCAAATTCTTCTTTTTTTACAGCATTCATGATATATTCCAAAATCCTACCACTCCAAAAGTGCTGTTTCTTTGTGTGTGTGGATCTTTTTGCTAAAGTATGTGACATTCAAACACAGCCAGTGGCTATCATTCAAATAGACAATGGCCTATCCCATCCCAAAGAATGGGGTGTCAGTGATCCATGACCCAAGTCGCCCCAAAGTATGAGATGGTGAAAAATAATGAAAATGGAGTCCTTCACATTTCTAGCATGACTTTTAATTGAAATTCTTGTGCCTTTTCAGATGGTGAATTTGTCACGCTTAGAGGAAGCCGACAGCCCAATTATGCTGGTCTATTTTGTGGAAGATCGAGATGGGGAAAGGCTCAGTGCTGTGAAGGCATCAGATTTGATTAATAGGGTGGATATCCAGAAGGCTGCCATCATCCTGGGTTATCGCATTCAGGGTCCAGTGGCTCAGCGTGAGTCTCCAAACAAATACAATAATAAATAATCCTTGCAGTATGTTCAAGAAAACAGTCTACATGCATACAGTTTTGTGGGAAATTGCTTGTGTGTGTGTGCCAATGTTTCAACTTCTACGATGTGGAGAATTTTAACACCTCTGTTTCCTTGGACTCTGTGGAAGTGTAATATTCTCTTCACAACGCAAAGCACTGTTACATAACAGTTCCCTACGTGGTTAATTGTTCACTATGGGAACTGTTTAGTCAGTGCTTTCTGGAGACATAGCAACCTAAATTTCTTGCAGCAACACACATGCACATCATCTTCAATTGATTTATAGCAGGTCGAGGATAATGTTCATTAAGTATTATGTCACCGCGAACTATATTTTGCCATAGTAGATTGGTTGGTTTTTAAGGCTTTACAGTGCTTTTTTCTCTGTATTAAATTATTATCTGATTTCACTCTGAAGATGTGACTATAGTAGTACAAATAAGAGAGGGAGCATTATGCAACACTGTGAAACGGAGTTATGTTCAAATTAAAAATGACTTTAAACATTAGGGATGTGTAGACTGAACCAGGTTTCCAATATTTGAAGTGTTTAATGTCATTGAAATCAATGTTTTTCAACTTGACAATTTTAAGATATGTGGACATCAACTCCCAAGATTCCCCAGCTAGCATGCTGGTTGGGAAACACTGACTTGCAGTGTTTGGTTCGATAACTCCTTCAAGGAAACACTCCTTGCTTATTCAGGACCTGTTTTCTTTTCATCAAGAAGCTTCCTTTGGGAAAATAGTGGCATGTTTTCCTGTGGTCTTGGGGAAGAAAGGGAAGGCATGGACAAAACCAATAGGATTTTAAGAAACTCCCCTGCAATCTCTTCTCATCTAGGAAGATTGCTTCTGCTGGCTTCTCCAGCAAGGATCTTCCTCACTAGAAGAAAGGCATGTGCCAAACAAGCTGTTCTCTCTGTCTGCTACTCTTCCAGCAAGGAAAAACTAATTAATGCCAAGAGTGGGAGTTGGGGAAGAACATTATTGGAGCTGTTACTTCATTAAGCAGCATTTCCTAATATCACTCCATCAGCTGGGTAGTTGGCTTGGACTTGCTCCTGAACTGAATCTAGGTCCCATAACTGCTTTAGGGGAAGATTTACTTTTCTTTGATTATTGTAGATGGATACCATCCTTTCTTTGAGAAGCACATAGCAGGAGGTCTGGTTTCTCCTTCCCTGTAATTTGAATGCTACAGCAACCCTGTAATGATTGTCAGATTGATTGACAGTAACTCCTCCATAGTCATGACTACCTTCCCAGCAGAAATTGATCTAAACTCCCTAAACCAGCTTTCCCTAAATGATGCCTTTCAGAAACTATAAGCACCATGCCACACAACAAGAACAGCATGTAAAGGAAATCTGACTGTAGGCCCTTTAGTAACTTGTCTAGTTTGGCTAATGCGTATTGTTTACATTGGGATTCCAATAAATATGGCTAACTCGATGGTTATGCATTGGTTTATTCCATCTTTCCCAGTAAATCTGCATGAAAACTCATAAAAATGTTTGTACATATCTTCTCACAAAAAATACATACTGAGCAAGTACTTTCTCTAATATATGCCTTTTTTGTTCTTAATGGATCAAAAAATATATATGGGGAAATCCATAATTGTTCTTAATGGATCAAAATATATATATGGGGAAATCCAATTCAGATTGCTTAGACCAGGGGTGTCCAACCTTGGCAACAGCTGGCTGAGGAATTCTGGGAGTTGAAGTCCACAAGTCTTAAAGTTGCCAAGGTTGGATACCCCTGGCTTAGACTTTACAAAGATCCTCAAGACTATTTACAGCCTGAAGCCATTGTAGTTACTTTAATTGATCCCTAGACACAGAATATTTCTGTTATTAGCATGATGGAACTAATTTTACCATAATTCTGTTCTGTGGCTTATATGTAGATATTTACGAAAGCACTGTAGCTCTTCAACTTTTCCAGATATGGAAGGGGAGAAGGAGTGTTATGCTTTTGGCACTGAATGTCAGCATTGATTATATCAGCACATATTATATGAATATGAAATATTTATAGCTAGCTTATTTTTTCTTTAGGGACAGTAATAGATTTTCTGCAAGATTACAATTTATCAGCATATGTTCTTATATAAACTATTGAAGTTGGTATTGTATGTAGCTTTTATAAATCCTCTATTTGTATGAGCAGTTAAGAGAAATAGAAAATATCTGCAATTTTTAAAATTAAGATATTGCAATGTTTATCTTGTTCAGAATTCTACAGGTTGCTGTCTATCTTACAATGCATTAATATTTAAATACTGGTTTAAAAACAAATTCATGTAATTTGATTATTCAATATTTATGAATTTCACTTTGAATAAATTATTTAATAAGATGAGAAATTAAACCATTAAGATGGTTTTCTGAGATACAGTGTGCAACTGATGGTCAAATTTAAATCCTGTTGAAGAGACTGCTAATAGTTATAAAAATTTCAGATAGAAATTCCTTCCTCCAATTCTTTTTATCCAATTGATTATAACTTAGTTGATCATACATTTTGGTACAATGTTCCAGATGTCTGTGAACTTTAAGTCCCAATGTCTATGGAGATTCTCAGTCATCCAGGTCATGGTTGACTGAGAAAGTGGCCTTTTGGGTTTTTCTTCTTCAGCTTCTTGGATGAGAAGTGGAACTTCTTCAAAGACAAAACAGAAAGTCCAGTTGCCTCTTGAAAAAGCACCTTTGGGACAACCGTGACCTGGATGATTGAGAATCTCCATAGATATTTAGCTTCTTATATAATTGTTACCAATATACTGAATGTGAGAATAGATGAAGTGAGATTGCATAGATAGCCACAAACTCTGGATAGCTTCTGACCTTGCTTTTGACCTCAGGATATTTATCTCACTGGCAATTCTCTCATACATCAGGAGAACATCAGTTGGAAAAGGTTGGTAGAGTGACTACATGAGACTAAAGTACTAAATGTTCATGTCTGATAAATATATTTTACATGTTAATGCTTTCACACTCTGTTTAAATACTGCTAGAATCTGGTACATAAATTCTAACTTTTTCCCAATCCCTTTGATAGCTGTAGATCAAGTCAAAGAACCTCCTCCAGAATCACAGAATAATCTATGGATAATTGTTGGGGTTGCAGTCCCTGTAGCTGTGGTGCTATTGATAATCATAATTTTATACTGGAAGCTTTGCCGCACAGATAAACTTGAGTTTCAGCCAGATACCATGAGCAACATACAGCAGCGTCAGAAGGTAAGAATTGGAGAATTGGGAATGTTCTAAAATGTGTAGGTGTTTTGTGACTTGCTAACAACTATTAAGAGTACTCTTATAATACGGCTGCCATTACCTGTTCATAAATGGAAGGACATAAAATGCTTATTTTGCAGAATGCAAGCAAGTGAAGCTAAACATTTGTGATCCCAGGTCTAGAGTTTGCAAGGCTGTTATGTTATAGATAATATCTTCTAAAAATTACCTCAGGATATGGTATCAAGGAAATTCTTTATGAATAAGGAAATCTGTTGCATCTTAAAAAATTAGTTGTCATTGATTAACATTTGATATATACAGTGTTCATACTGTTTGCATGGCCTGTGTATTATTTAACAGTATAAGTTTAATATTCATATTTGTAACAAATTAAAAGAGAGAGAACACCTAATTCTTATTTGTAACAAAATTTTGGCAAGTGCTGAAAAACAATAGAATCAACTTCTGCCTTTTTAATGATTGAGTCTATTTTGAGATGGAAATTATCCTCCAAATATCCTATCATTATGCAATGTTATTTCTGTTATGTTTTGTATTGTGAACTACCTAGAGCAGGAGTCCCCAAACTTGGCAATTTTAAGACTTGTGGACTTCAACTCCCAGCTATGGTGGCTGGAGAATTATGAGAGTTGAAGTCTTAAAGTTGCCAAGTTTGGGGACCTCTGATCTAGAGTCACAAAATTAAGATGGTAAATCACTGTATTATAAATCCTAAAATAGGTACAATATAGGTAAAGCAAAGGTAATATTTTTTTTTCTCCAGAACATGGATGATCTTGGTCTCACTCACAAATGACATGGCCTCACCCACTTGGTGTAAGGCCTTGCTCCCTGTTCTCCTCCATCTTCCCCAAAAGGTTAAATATGGAAGCAAAGGTTGCCGAATGCAAATCCAGTTCATAATTTCAGCCAACCTTCACCTGCATCATAAGAACATTATTATTACTTCTAGTAATATGGACTCTGCAGCCTTTCAGAACTGCCTTCTTTTTATACATATTATGAGGAAGGTAGAGCTGAGAGCTGTTCCATTTTGCACAATTTGATAGGTCTGGGAATATGACGGCTCTCCTGTTGACAGGAATTGGTTTATTGTAGAATTGTTTCACTCCATTTCATATTTCATATTTTCACTACGTTTCATTAATCATGGGAAAAATGAGTGAGGTTGAAAGTGATTGTGATTTTGTTGGAACGCTGGGTAGCTTTTCTTTTCATTATTGTAAGAAGAGAAGAAGGAAAATCAGCAATAGCTTTCACCTTCGGTGATGTTTACGCCATTGACTTGTGTTGTCTCTGCTTTACGATGGTTGTGCTAAAATAGAAATCAGTCTAAGAATAATGTTTAAATACTATCTTTACTTTACTTAAAAGCTATTTCATGTTTCTTAAAATTAAATACAATCCTTTGCTTTGAGAAGTGCCTATAAGCCATTGGTAACATACATTAAGTTCTCTGAAAGCAATCGCAATAGCGCTTCACAGTGCTTTACAGCCCTCTGTAAGCAGTTTAAATTGTCAGCATATCTGGGCCCTCATTTTACTGATCTCTTAAGGATGGAAGGCTGAGTCAACTCAGAAAGTCAACTCAGAACTCCTGGAGTAAGCAGTAAGTTAGCCTGCAGTACTGAAATTCTAACGATTGCGCCACCACGGCTCTAGAGTACTTTGAATACATTATGCATTTAATTGTATTTCATGAGCTTATGAAAAGTCATCCCACTTATGGTACCCATCAATATAGCATAAATCAATGGCAGGCGGATTAAAGTTGGAAGCTACAACTTTAAAAGCACCACTACTATGACATGGGAAAATACCCGAACAAAGCTGAATGCCATACATGTAAGTACCCGCGAAAACTTAAGAAAACAAATATCAAACCTCTACGGGGAGGGAATAAACAACCAGATCAAAACCTACGAGAAACTGGAAATTAAAAGAGCAGGAATACTATGTGACCTCCAATTCCTACGCAGTTGCAGAGACAACAATACTACACCAACCTGCTTCAAATTAACATTTCATCAAAGCACAGCAGCCACTAAACGTATCCTGAAAAGAACTGAAATGGCTCTACTAAGGAACCAGCTCCACAGTAAGAGATTCCAATTAGATCAGTTAAACAAAGATTTGCTAGCACTACACCTGGAATTGAGCAGCAAAATCCACTCTCTACTTTGGGACAAGATAAAACAACTTACAACTTGGAGAGCTGAATCTGCAAGCACTTACAAACAGGAAAAGCTCTTGAAAAAATTAAAGAAATTAGAACATGACAAGAAAACCCCCAACAACTCACAACAACACCTGAAACAATTAGTGTACAATGTTTCCAACAGAGAACTCAGCAAAACAGAAACAGAAGTCCTAACCAAAGGATTCAATTATGCTATAGCACCCCAAAAAATCCCCAAAGAATCCATCATATGTGCAGTAGAATCCAGCCTAACTAAATTAAATACAGATGAAGCTGATAAAATAAGACACCAAGTTACCAACATCCTATGCACAAGCAAACCACCCAAAAGCAACTTGCAGCAAAATGAAATTAAAGCACTACAAACCCTGAAAAGAGACAGCAGCATAATCATCCTCCCAGCAGATAAAGGGAATGCCACTGTAGTAATGGACAGAAAAGACTATGAAACAAAATTGACAGACCTACTCCAAGACTCCACATACAAACCCATAAACACAGACCCAACCACATATCTGGAAAAATTAACCAAGAAGAAAATTATAACCAGCCACATGAGCAAAGAGATCCAACACACGATCGTACCCAGAGAGGAACCTTCCAGATGCCCCAAACTATACGGCCTCCCAAAAATACACAAAGAAGGCATACCTCTCAGACCCATAGTCAGCTCCAGAGGAGCACCACTACAAAACCTAGCTAAACACCTAGCAAAAGAGCTACAGCCCCATGCTGAAACAGCAGCTTCTCATGTACATAACTCATACCACTTCTTGGAAATGATCAAAGATCTACACGTGGAGCAAGAAGATCTGCTTGTAAGTTTCGACGTGGTTTCACTATTCACTCAAGTCCCGATAAAAGAGACCCTTGAAATCATCAAAAATAAATACCAACCAGCTAAACACCTCATGGAACTAACAGAACACTGCTTAACCAACACATTTTTCATATACAAAGGACAAAGATACAAACAAATTGAAGGAGCCCCTATGGGATCACCACTGTCACCCGTCATTGCAAACCTGTTAATGGAAGAATTCGAATCCAGAGCCCTGGCCAATGCCATTCACAAACCCAAACTATGGTTAAGATACATTGATGACACATTTGTGATTTGGCCCCATGGAAAAGAAAACCTAAACAATTTCCTAACACACCTAAACAGCACACATCCCAAAATCAAGTTCACCATGGAAACGGAAACAAACGAACAACTACCATTCCTAGATGTATTAATCTACAAAAAAAAAAAAAACAGATGGCACATTAGGACACACCGTATACCAGAAGAAAAAACACACTAACTGCTACCTCAACGCCCAATCCCACCACCACCCAGCACAGATAAACTCTGTGGCTAAAACACTAATTACTAGAACCAAACGCCTGGCAGACAAGACACACATTAAGACTGAACTATGCACCCTGACTAAAATATTGACAGCCAACGGCTTCCACAAAAGCAAAATCACCAACTTGATCCACAAAAACACACTGAGACATAATAGAGACCCAGAAGATGAACAGACCCATGGAACAGCTGTCCTGCCCTACATAAGAGGCACTACAGACAAAATTAGTAAGATACTACACAGACATCACATCAAGACTGCCTTCAAAACAGACAAAAAAATAGCAGCCATCCTCAGAAACCCCAAAGACAAAATTGACCTGGAAAACCAAGGCATATACGAAGTCCCCTGTGCATCATGCCCGGCCACATACATTGGACAGACCAATAGAAGAATAAGCACCCGCCTGGATGAACACAAAAATGCAGTCAAAAAGCTGGAACACACTTCCTCACTCGTCCAACACATGGAAGCCACAGGTCATAGCATCAACTTCATGGCACCAAAACCCTAGCCACTATAGAAAATCCCAGCCACAGAATCATCAGAGAAGCCATAGAGATTGAAAAAAGACTAGAAAGCATGAACAGAAGAGATGATTCCACCAGGCTGTCAATCATTTGGAAGCCTGCACTCACAAACAAAAAAATCTCCACACCACAAGCCAGGCAAACACCTGGGCACAAACAGATCCCCCCTGATACCTCCAGCTCAAACACACCCCAACCAGGCACCCAGATGAAACCCAGCTTCCTAACTAATGATAGCCGTCCATTTACCCGAAGCCAAGCTGCACTAAAGGCCTCCAATAAAGTAACACAATGTTGCCAGCCAATCAAGATACAAAAAGAGCCAAAAAAAGAGACAGAAGATATTAGAAGCAGAACACAGCAAACTCCAAGACCAATAAACACAGACCAAAACTCTCAACCAATCAGGATGAAGAAAAAACCATTCTGGCACAGCAATAGGCTGCCCCAAATTTAAATCTGAAACCACTGTAAAAGTCTAACTCACAGACGAACACTGTACAGAAGCCTGATGATGGCAGATGATATTCTGCTGAAACGTTGCTACAACTTTAAAAGCACCACTACTATGATGTGGGAAAATACCTGAACAAAGCTGAATGCCATACATGTAAGTACCCGCGAAAACTTAGGCACAGTGATTGATAGAATTCAATCTTAGGGAAGTAGAAGAGAACAATCTATGTGTATAAATAAATACTAGTCAATACTGGTATTAACCAATCTGAATGTGCCTTTAGTAGTTAGCCAGAATCAGCTCTCCCCAGTGATTTATTATTTTCAATTGTTTGGATAAATTTGGAAATCTCACAGGTGACATCGACACTCAATCTGGAATATATTCTAGATTTAGCTCAAGATATGTTGAAATGAAAAAGACATCACTGCAGGATTTGGCAGCGGGCACAGTCTTCTGGGTTGAAGAATATTCTCCTCCAAAAACCTTCCAAGATTTTTTGAGACCATCAGTCAAAAAAAGAAATCTCAAATCTTGAAAGTCAGTTATCTCAGAAGATACCAACATTTTGTTTTATTCTTATTATGTTAAAACAACGGGGGTATGTGTGTTTAAGGGGGTATACTACATACTCTGTGCCTAGGTGTTGTTAAACGCTGCTTTGCAAAAAGAAGTAGAAACAGTCTTGAATTGCTTTCAGGACACAGTTGGAAGGAACAAGTTAAAAATAGTTCGAGGTGGGGAAAATGAGTCAGAATTATTTGGAATCTATTTGGAAGGAGGAAAGGCAGCAACATAAAACATGGGACTGAGTTTCTGAGATGGTAATAATGCAATAGTTCTTATTGCTTCAGTGATTTCATTACAGACCAATCTTTCTGAGCCTTTTTAGTTGAATAGTTGCATAAAAGGCACATAAAATGTTAATAATCCACTCTGCTGTGAGTCATCTTGTTTTTTCCCCCACTGAGCTTTGACTGGATGTGATCCCCATCATCATACTGAATAAGCATTTTGTTTCCTTGGAAAATGAGAACAATTAAGTGGCAACATCTGTAAATAATCACAGTTTTATTTTCTCCATGTTTAGCTTGTAAATTGAATTTATTAAATTAAAGGGGTCAATATAATTGACCGTTAAAGTCTGGTTGTGCATGTACACATCCATTCTTATGTAAAATCCTAACTTCAAAGGTTCTTTTTTTAATTCATGAGATTTCATTAGAAATCAGTTGTCAGACATACCAAGGCAAACCTATCTATACCCCCAGGTCCCACCTTCAAGTTGATGGTTAGGACTGTGATCTTCCTCTAACAGTTTTTCATTTTTTATTTTATCAATTGATTGGTCTCATAACTGGGGCAATAAATTAAATAATATGAAAAAGATTTTTAAATTGTCATTTAATGATAACAATGTCAACTACTCGTTTAACTGTTAACAATATTAGCAAAGTGAAAATAAATACATACCTAGAGAAATCCTGGAACTGGTAACTATTACTTTTATATAAAATAATCATTGATTTGTGAGTATGATCTCAGGTTTTAAGTTGTATACACATCCCATAAACCAAAGCTTCATTCTTTTCTGGAACAAAAGGAGGAGAAGGGAAATCATTGTGTTTTCTTCTGACTAAACTTACATAGGATTTCTGAATCTGGCTCAAATATTCTCATTGTATTTCCCAGCAAAGATACCCTTTTGGGTCACTAAGGAATGCATGTAATTATCTTGTCTTTTCATTCTTTCTTTGTTTCCTTGAAGAATAACAGCAGGTGTCACCTAAATGTACGGTAACCTCTGAAAAGAGGTCAACTTTATCTCTTGAAGAGATAAAGAGAAGCTACTTGAGTGGGCAGAGTGCTATGTGTAAGGGTATATATAGTTATTATCCTTACCTCCCAAGATTTGAAGATTACCTTTGAAAATTAAAGAGACTAGGAGCAGACCAGCATATTACTTTTGTTGTCTCTGGAAAGCCACTGAGAATGATTATCAAGAAATTCCTTTGGGAATCCTTTCTTTTTGAGCAAACTCATGCAAAGATAGACCTAGTTTAGCATTAAAATATCCAAGCAATTAGTCAATATATCAAATATATCAAACAGTATGGATATATCATCTAGTACTACTTCTAAACATGTCCAATAGTCAGAGTTGTAATACAGGGATGTGTTTGGAGGAATGTATACATTAACCGATATTAATTCAAACTCCTCATATCTACATTTCACAACTAGAAAGTATGAGAACTTCTCTTCATTATATAGTTTCTCCCACTGCCATTGGAATTCTTGCTTAATATAGATTCACAATCCCCCAGAATGTTGTTCCTTATTCTTTGTATTTCAGGTGGGGGAAGCCCGTTCCTAAAAGCCCAGGAGTTGTACTAATTTGTCCTCTTCAGTTAGTCAAGTTACCTGGATGACTATTACATCAAATTTAGATAAGATAATAAACTCACTAGTCCACTACCAACCACTTCTTTCTAGCCAGCTATGTTCCAAGTCACAATTTGTATAGGACTGCCATAAGCAAGATGTTCTGACTGGGTGGGTTGACTAAGGAATAAGGGTACTGAATGTCAACTTGGGAGCTAGATCAATATTGGGAGCTAGATCAATATTGACTATACTTGGGAGCTAGATCAATATTGGGAGCTAGATCAATATTGACTATACTTGGGAGCTAGATCAATATTGGGAGCTAGATCAATATTGACTATACTTGGGAGCTAGATCAATTTTGGGAGCTAGATCAATATTGACTATACTTCCTATGTAAACGCAATTATTATACAGTTAAATATTCCAACTAGGATATAGAATCATTTAGTGATTCTTCACTGATCATTTCAGCACCAATACTTTGCTTTGGAAGCTTTAATTTTCTACAGATGTGATTAACAGACATCAAGAGTTGAAGCATATCCCCTCCATCTTAAAAGCCCTCCTCCTCTTTTTTTTTTAAATATTTCTGCCTGACATCTCTCTGTCACCCACAAACATGCACACTTGTCTTCTCCAACTCTGTATACTGGCATTTTTGCCAGGTCATAATTCACTAAGACAATTTTACTCGGTCTCTAGAGCTGCTCAGAGATTAGCTGCCAGAGCTGAAATATTACTATTCCTGTGATCAAACATACAAAGGCTCTCTCATTAAGCAATCTGTTCTGGCAATGTTCTTACCAGTGTAGGTATCAAAATAGAATAAAGTGGCATTTTCTATGTGGATCTGTGTATATAGTGTGTGTAGATAAAACATACACATTTATATACACACAAACAACAAGGTACTCCTTTATAGGTAATTGTCTATATAATAATTATATGTATAATCCATGCCAAATTACTGTGTATTGTCAATAAATTATGAAGCTACTTTTCTCTTGGGGGGGGGGGGGGTTCCCCATATCAAAGCAACTTACCTTATGTGTGGCCAGAATCTGAAAATAACATTTAACACAGTATGGTACTTAAGCAAAATGGTTCGGTTGAGTTCGGCATATGTGAAACTGATTGCGGTAGATTGTAGGGGTGACACCGAAATATAATTTCATCATATTTTATTTATCTATATTTTAAATTATTGTATTTTATTCCAATTTCATTTTAAATTGTATTTACCCGAATTCCATTTTAAATTGTTTTTATCAATTTGTTTTAAATTGTTTTTATTATTTGTAGTAATAATGTGTGTCTGGAACTCTGCATTTTGATATGACCCAAGTGGTAATCAATAAAGTAAACTGAAACTTCCTTGGAGGTTCTATGATCTTGTGTGGCAAGGATTATCTAAAAGCAAAATTACATCCTAGCCCAGCTTCCATATTTAATTTTAAATGGAGGTCGTCAAATGTTTTTGAAGGCTTTTAATAGCCATCTGAATTGTTATTCTAAATTCCTCTGCAGATAACAAATGTCTGAAAACTAAGCAGAGGCTGGGTTGGTTAATGTAAAGTAGGAAAGCATCAACATGGAATCTTCAGACCCCGTTCCAAACATTGCCTGTGAATTACACTTCCTATTGTGAGAGAAGAGTAATATTAGTAAATAAGTGGGGAAAAAATCATAATGGTAAAAGGGATGTGATGGCTGAGTGGTTAAAAGATGCTGAATTATCAACTGGACAGCCAAGGTTTGAGGCCTGAGCACAGCATAACATGGTGACCTCCCATTGCTTTCCTGAGCTCCTGCAAACTTAGCAGTTCAAAAGCATGCATATGAGAGTAGAAAAATAGATACCACTTCAGTGGGAAGGTAACACTTTTCCATGTGCCTTGGTGTATGGCCATGCTGGCCATATGGAAGTGTCTTTGAACAACACTGGCTCCCTCAGCTAAAAAATGGAAATGAGCACTGCCTCCTGGAGGGATCGGAAGCCGTTTATTTTTAATCATAATACTAGTACTTCATTAAAAGTTGCTTTGCTATCATTTTGGTTCTGGCTCTGCCAATTTTTGCTGCTCTGAGTTCAATTATGGCTGTCAGCCTGAGCAAGATTGTGCAAAGATTTAAGAAAGAATCATTCAAAATGACTCATAAAGAGAAAGTATACAATAAAAATTGTGAAACCATAAATACCTGAAGGTATATTTATGCATTTATTTGGAGCTGTTAAGAGGCTTCTTATGTGCTAATGATTGGCTCTCACCTCTCTGCCTTCTGCACACCTGCAAATCTAATTCAATGTCCAATCTTGATTCTCATGTCCTTTATCACATCTCTTTCAGAAGATCCATTTCTTTGCATGTATTATATTACTTACAGGTGCATGCATTTCTTTCGTCAGACATGATGATTCCAAATTCTGTGGCCTCAGATACAGGATTAGGAAAAGAAAGATATGTTATTGCTGAAGGCTGCTACAACAGGCATTCAGTAATCTTCAGTCAGTGAGACACACCATAATCTCATTGAATTGCAGTTTCTGTTTGAGCCATTTCAGCACTTTGAGTTACAATTTAATTTACAAAGCTCTTAATGACTTGGGGCTGGGATATTTATACATAATACTTCCTTAACCTATCTAAATGTATCTGTCATATGTCTAAGTTTACCTGTAGATCTTAGTAATACTGTTTGGGGGAACCATGTCCTCTGTTTTAGAAATATATCCATGAACAGCTGCTCTGACTGTATACAAAAGGATTCTTTATTATACATAGTAAGGTCAGTGTTTATGGATAGAGATGACTGATTTTGGCTAAGCTTGAAGGGCCACTGATTGTTACAATTTGAGGAATCAACTGTCTATCTTCCTTTGAGTGCAGCCAGTAAAAATGAGCAGGGGGAGATATCCCTTCTTCCTAGCCAATATCATGTACAATATGAATCAAAAAGGAAAAATAAAACAAGGGAGATAAGTGAATTGTTTTGCTTTACAATGGCCTTCTCTGACTTACTGCCATGTAGATATTTTGGATTACAACTCCCATCGACCTCAAACTTTTTGGTCACTCATGGCAAGTGCCGAAGTCCCCGGATTGGATAGCATTTGGATGGGAAAGTTTAACATGTTATGTGTTCATTGTTTATTATTAATAGTAATAAAAGAACATGCATGCATTTTCTAGTATTGCATTTACATCCTGTCTATTCTCTGAGAGCTCAAGAAATATACATGGGTCTCCCTACAACAACCCCTATCAGAGAGAATAGTGTGGGGATGTGGGCGAATGTGCATAGCCACCCGGTGGCTTGTTGTAAAGCTGGGGTGACTGCAGTACTGCAGGCTACGCCGGCTGCCTGCAATTTGGCACTTCAAATCTCACCAGGCTCAAGGTTGACTCAGCCTTCCATCCTTCTGAGGTAAATTGAGGGCCCAGATGGTTGGGGGCAAAATGCTGACTCTGTAAACTAGTTAGAGAGGGCTGTGAAGCACTGTGAAGTGGTATATAAGTCTATGTGCTATTGCTAAAGGGATTGCTTAACTGGGACCCCCTGGTTCAAGTTCAGCATTTTAACTATAGCACACTAGCTATTTTTATAGACTTTTTATAGACTTTCAAATATAGTAGGCTGCCTCATTGGAAAGTCAGAAACACCACCACTGTCAAGAGATGTAGATATTTCAAGGATTGTATTATTGACTATGCTATTATCCTAAAAACATAATGTTTTGTAATATACCTTGTAAGTTGAAAATACCTTTCCCTTCAAAGCTTTTTATCTCCATCTGCTGGTTTAAATTTGTCAGTAGAATTCTCTGCAACTTGACCAGTTTTAATAACCTGCTTCAAGGTGACACCTTCCAGATATGTTGTAACTTACCTAGTACGCACAAAAAGCATTCTGGAAATTGCAGTGTCAAGTTGGGAGGTATTATGTGACAACATGAGGGTGGTAGTATACTTTACTCAATAAGAACCATTTTGTGTTTCTTTTTTTTAAAAAAAAGAATAATGAATAGAACATTTAAACTGAACAAACTGAGCATTCTATGTGTTTATTTACATTACTGTATTTTGGGAAACCTTTGGGAAATTCCACTTTGAACAAAAGTGGATTTGGTTAGTATAGGAAAAATGATATGAACAATTGAAGGCTACAGAAGCAAGAAATAACCAAAGCAGAGGTGTTAGGCACAATACATCAGGAAACAATGAAGTTCAAACGACTCCATATTGCATGCTAACATTCTCTACAAGAATCTGAACTATTAACAGTCAAAGCAAATTAGCGATAGATGAGAGTCAGAGGAATTCAAGGTAGCTTAGAGTTAGATCTCTTGTGGGTGCAAAGGGACTCAAGACTGATGATGAGCTAGATCGCTCCCTTGGGCTCAGCCTGGTTGTTTCCTATAAGAGGATCTACATTCAAGAGCACAATATTCACATTTAGTGGGAATCTCACTAAAACTGAATCTGTTTCATTTTTCAGTGCAATTTGACCTGTAAAGATCATCCCTTTCAGTCTTTTTTTCCCCATGAAATGTCTTTGGATGTACCTTTCCTAAAAATGATGCTCTCCAGAAGCTCTAAACTACAGTTTCCAAGATATAACTCTGGAAGCCTCAAGCTGGGGAAAGCTTTGATCATACCAGGTGGATAGCTCTAGTTTATATCATTTTATAATGATTTTGCTTCCAGGGATATTCCTGGACAATTATCTATCCTCAAAAAGCTGTCGATTGAGCAGCAGTCATAGTGAACTTTTAATTTTCTGTGACCTAAATTCAAACTGAGCATATCACTGAGCTGCCTCAGACTCTCCTTTGTAGGATCATTTGCTCATTTCCCCAGGAGTGCACACATTTCTATTTATTTTACTTATTGTTCTATCACTCTGCAGGCCTTTCAATTCATTGGCCAAATTTTAACTTACATACTTACAGTGCAAGCTCGGGAGTGCTCATTTTTTTTGTCTTAATAATCTTTCTTTCTTTCTTTCTTTCTTTCTTTCTTTCTTTCTTTCTTTCTTTCTTTCTTTCTTTCTTTCTTTCTTTCTTTCTTTCTTTCTTTCTTTCTTTCTTTCTTTCTTTCTTTCTTCTTTAGCTACAAGCTCCTAGCGTCAAAGGCTTTGATTTTGCAAAGCAGCATTTAGGCCAGCATAACAAAGATGACATCCTGATCATACACGAACCAACTCCTCTGCCAGGACCAATTAAAGATGCCACACCTTCTGAAAATGGTGACCTGCCAAGCCCCAAGACCAAGTTATCTTCAAAGCCTTCCAAGAATGTCCGACATAGAGGGAGGTCAGTTCAGAGGATGAGAAATTGCTCAGCACATGTTAAAGTTAATTAACTGTGAAAGATTTGTTTTATTCTTTGAAGCTTTTTCTCAGTTTGAATAGTTTTTGCTCAGGAATGGTTTTTTTATATATATAAGCCCACAAGGATTTATTTCCTAGGCTCATCTGCTGGGTTCCAAATTTTGTGGATTTTTTTTCAGGCTACACGTGTTGAGTGCACCAACGTCGTGACATTGTGGCATCAAGTTCTGATGTGATATAATAATGTATGTAAACTTTCTGAAGTTTCCAGGTGGTTCAACATCCTTCTCCGATATGATTCTCTTCTAATATGTAGAAAGATTTCATAATTATCCAAAATAGCCATGGTCGTTACAGACCTTCTTATGTAATTAAAGGGAAGTATACACTCTTCGTTCCACTACTTAATGACTAGCTCTCCTGACTTCTCTGCGTTGTATATGGAGATCCTTTTAGCCTTTGGTTCTTTGAGTTTGAAAGCACACTACCTTGCATTTGGTGTTTGAACTTCACTGAAATTGAGGTTCCATTATGTAAATTGTTTTATATACATATCTCCAAATGGAAGCTTAAAAAATTAAAATAAGAACCTTAAAAGCAATCATTACCCCAAAATGCAATTATTGACACTAGTTTAAAAAAAGAGTAGAACAAATATTACATCCATTTTAAAAAGGTAAGAACAGAAATGTACAGTAAATTCAAACAACGAAAGTCATATTATATTACAACCTGCATTAAAATGTTTGTCAAAAATCAAAGCCCTTGCTGGATGGGGCATGTCTGGGTTTCTGAAGATATCATTTGAATGAATATATTCTACTTGCTACATCTGTAATTGATAATTAGCTATGTATGCCATGAATCTCTCTCATCCTCATACATGGAGCAATACTTTTTTCAAAGCTATTCAGAGGATTTGAAAGGGGCATTTGAAAGTGTATTGACAATGGTTTTGTAAAAAGCATTAAAACTTGTTCTTTGGGAGGCCCAGTAAACCATATGTCCATGCATGTGTGAACATGGCCAAGGAAGCTTCCAAAGCAGCTGTGTCAAGGCTTCTAAAGGATACAGGTACTTTAGTTCTTTAAAGAGGACTGCTTCATTCATACCATTGTGCTTTGCAGAATCTCCCTTTCAGCTGATTTGTGCAGTACTTGGTTTAACTGGAACAGGGGTGTCAAACTCAAGACCCGCAGGGTGCTTAGATCTGGCCTACAGGGCTGCCCTGGAAACAGTGCAAGACCGGCCCGGGATTCCTTTGCCAACAGCCCTTCCGAGCTCCGTTTTCCCTGGCAGAGGGTTGCAGGAGATCATCTCTGCCGTTTTCACTGGCAGAGCGCCCAGGCCACCAATGGCGCCACTGACACAAGTGACATCGAGCTGGCCATGCCCACCCTGCCCCACCCCTTAAATCAAACACAACTTGATGCGGCCCTCAATGAAATTTGACACCCCTGGTCTGGAATCCACTGCCAACCATATAGTGAATCATACATGTTAATGGATGCAGTGGAAGGTAGAAGAAAATTTATTTAAAGGAGAAAGAAATATGTTAGTCCTACATATCTCTTTAATTAACTCAGAGAAAGGTAGTTTAGTGTCATGGATAAAATTAGAAACTGGAAGCTGGAATTCTAACCCTGTTTTAAGCATGGCATCAACAGGATAATCTTGGGCCACTCATTCTTTCAGCCCTTGGAAAACCAATAACAATCCATTCCCCAAATTCTCCAACAATACTGCAGAGATTTGTCCAGAAAACCTACAGGAGTGATTCAAAGACTCAAATCTCTCCCTCTCCGTCTCTTTCATGGACTTTATTTGAAAGCATATAATAATGCATTACTGTGGGTGAAATGGAGCATTGATTAAAATTCACATTCTTTAATAACCTTATTTATGATACTCTATTGTTTATTATACTAGATGATAACCTGGCTTTGCCTGGGTATTTATTTATCCCAAACTTGTATTAGACAGGAAAATCTTGTAGTCAGGACTCACACTGTTGTACTGTCTCTTGTGCAGCATTGCAAGTCTTCTATTCCTCTCCTCGAGAGTTTTTTGTGTATGCTGGTGTTTCATTTTTGATTACACTTGGCCAATTGCCTGACGTTTCCTTGGAGGGCTGAGAGGGAGCCCCCTTGTGGAGTACTGTGAAGCCATTACCATGGCAAGTTCATTACCATGGCAAGCCGTTAGCATGGCAAGTCCAGTAGAAGCCATTTTAAGGCATGCACACACCCTGAGGTAACCCCCACAGTATTTGTTTCCAGAGCGTAAATCATCTGTGTACCAAGTTTGGTTGAAATTGCTCAAGGCGTTCCAGAATTATGCTGGAACATACACACATAAAAAAGAAAGACAGTATAACCATGAAATATACCATTTAACAACAACAACATCATCATCAACAACATCAATAATAATAATAATAATAATAATAATAATAATAATAATAATAATAATAATAATAATAATGCTGTTTTGGTATGTACAGAGTTTCCCCTTCTGATGCTGATTCCACAGTGAGTGAGCACTCGAGTGGCCGAGATACAGGAGATGAGAATGCAAGACCTCAAACAGCTGCTAATGACGTGAAATCTCATAGAGTTAGCAAGACTGGTAAGTTACATGCTTTTATCTAACAATAATTTATATAAATACTTCTTCATAAATCATAAGTATGTGCTACAAATACTGAAACAGATTGATATTTCTCCTGATCATCATTTGCAAAATACATAGATAGGTCCTTGGGTGGTGGTGGTGGTTGTTTTATTTTGTTTTGGTTTTTTGCATTAATTTTAAATGCTCAAAGTGTTCAATGGATGCTTGTATATATTTGACTTTGTCCCCAAAAAATTCTTTTCTGGCTATGCTATGCAAGTTCATTTTAACCATAATTCCACTTGAGCAAATAGACCAAGGATACTAGTTTTCTGGTAAATTTGAATCCTTTTAATTTCTTGGCTAATTTTGTTAATGAATGACTACTAAGAAATCCTGTATTTATTTATGCAAATAAATGAGAATATTGTAATGGTAACTATACAAGGGTATAATATTCTGTCCAGAACTTTATGGAGTAGATCTTCAAAACCACATTAGAACATAAGGCATTTAGGTAGTCATTAACTTACAAAAATTGTTAAACTATTAATTTACAACCATTCATTTAACAACCATTTGAAATTACAGCGCTGAAAAAAATGACTTAGAAGTAGGATTTGCAGTCACAACTTTTTCAGCATCCCTATGGTTGCATGATCAAATTTGACAATCAGCATGTACTTACTATGACTGCAGTGTCATGATCACCATTTGCAACTTTCCCAGCTGGCTTTCAACAAGCAAATTGGTACAGGGAGCTGAATTTGCTTAACAACTACAGTAATTCAATGAGCCCTGGCAGAAAGGTCATAAAACTGGGCATAACTCACTTAAAAACTAGCTTATTTAATAATGGAAATTCTGGTCCCAATTGTGGATGTAAGTTGAAGACTGCCTCTACATCCAAATTATTTCATAAGGGTTATGGTATGTCTTTGGCCAAACTGTACAAATAATTTCTTTGTGTTAGCTGCTGTCTTAGAATCCTTCTCAGTAACATATGACTTTCCTAGCATGATGCGGTGAATTATAATGATATCCTTTGTTTTATTTTCTCTGGATGCTATCAGGATTAAACAAAGTGGGTAAGTTTCAAAAAGAATGTGAAACTGGACCTAGCTAATTAAAACATAGAATGAGATCTTTATAGAAGTAAATGTAATAGATTTTCATTTAGATGTCTTTACTGTGTAAAGACATGAAACAATTTTACATGAAACAACTTTACTCTAAATAAATATGTCTATTGGCTCATCAGCAAATTGTCTATCCTAGCAATTTTCCGTGATTATGTTCAGATCTTTCATATGTTTAGCGACTTAACTGAAGTTGAATTTCAGATACTGTGCATGTAACACCTATGCTTGACCCATATACTTCTCTTCCAGCATATTATTGCATGATGCTTTGCTAATGGATGAATTTAGAAAGACAAGGTAGCTGGAGAGGGCATTTCTTGTATAGTGCGTCTCTGCCATTCAGATTGCTACTCTTGCACAATTTAGCAGGATTAAGCTATCTGTAGGCCTGAGACCAACAACCGAGGCAGCTTCCCAAAAGGGGAAGAGAGTGAGAAAAGGAGGTTATCAAAGAAAACATGCCTGAAAGAAGATAAGGGGAATGTCAGAAAGTGGGAACTGGTGGCCCCACTTAACCAAGGCCCCACCTGAGTTAAGTAGCTAGGCATATGAAAGATCTGAACTTTAGGCTCTGATCCAGATCTGTTTGCTTAAACCCCTTTCAAAAAATAAAAATGTGCCCATCTGTGTCCTGGACATTTAAAAATATTTTCCTAGAGAAAAGTATTTGCTGTGGTTTTATATGTGCACTCATGTGGTTTGACCTCGAACCAGGCAGCTGTGCATAAATTTTCTCCCCCTGCATTTTATCTAAAGTGAACTTTAAAAGATTCTTAGAAGAGCTTCAGGTGATTTCTGTGAGGCTACAGATTTATGAATAATAGTTGTCTGAATAGAGGTTTTTATATGTAAAGGAGAGGTTTGTAGAGGATCTAGCTTTCCATTATCATGGAAAACAAAACCTTAATCCTAAACCTCTGGACATTACCAGATGTTGTTGTTACTGTTAAAATCGTATTCATCTCTTGACAATAATCTTTATTGCTTCATTTCAGCCAGTCATTTAATACTTCTTTATAAAATGTTCTTTCAGATATAAAGCTAAACCATAACTTAAAGGTTTTTTTTTTCTTCTCCTTGGTGATTTAACTGCAAAGTGAAAATTGGAAACATTTGGTTCTATATTCATTGAATCCTAAACTGCGGCTAGTTTAAATTCTGTGGGTTTTTTTTTTTAATAATTCAGCTTCATAAAGTAATAACAAGTAGGTTTATTTTAATCAAATGTAACCTAAGATGTCATGCCTCTGCGGTTTGTTAAAAGCAAAAGTTACATTTCTGGCTTTGTGATCATTTCAAAAAGTGAAAGTTAGAGGCCATTGTATAGAATGTTCCTTTCCATAGTAAAGCCATGATGTCACATTTTGCTGAGACAGTCGGCTTGCTCTTTTATACTTTTTAATCTTCTTTTGACATCTTCTCAGCATGGCCAAGCATTACTAGAAAAGTCATGTGTCTTTCACTGGCAAAATCTTATAATTCTAGGAAAGCAATAAAATGTTGGCTTGGGGAAGCATTTTGAATACAGTTAATCAAACTTATACAGATACATGAACTTGATATTTATGTTGTAAATTAGCTACTACCTCTGGCAGTTGTTTTGTTACATAATATAAGAGAATATTGCAGAGAGAGGGAGGGAGGGAGGGAGAGAGAGAGAGATGAGCGAAGCATTATTCAATGCATTGCAATAGTAATTGCATATCTCATTTACAATAATATATAAACTGATAGCAAACAGCACTCTTTACTAGCACTGACAACATTACCTATTTATGGTAATGAAATGTCTGCAAGAAAACAAGCAAGCTCAGAGAGCATAAAGAACCCCTCAAAAAATAAATAGTACCATGGTTATTAGGGTAGAAGTAATTTTATTTTTATTTGCCACTAATCTCAGCAAACTGACAGATATTTGTGAGTAGTTTCTTTTATTGTAAGTAATAACCTGTTTCCACCGAGTCCCCTCTACCCAAGGGATTTGGGTCCTTCCAAGTTTCCAGATTATTGAAAAAACAGCCTATGGTGTCAGTTTGCATTGTAATCAGAAGTGGTATTCAGCCAGTTCTGACAGGTTCTGGAGAACCAATAGCGGAAATTTTGAGTAGTTCAGAGAACTGGTAAATACCACCTCTGACTGGCCCTGCCCCCATCTATTCTCTACCTCCTGAGTCCCAGCTGATTGGCTGGGTCTTCTTTTGTTGCCCTGCATAGGAGAATGGAGCTGGAAAGCAGGTTAGTGGGGTGGGGATGAATAGGGCTTTTACAGTACCCTTCCCCTGGAGTGGGGTGGAAATGGGGATTTTACAGTATCCTTCCCCTGCCATACCCACCAAGCCATGCCCACCAAACCACACCCACAGAACTGGTAGTAATAATATTTGAATACCACCACTGATTGTGGGTTACACATTCCATCACCTTAATTGTAGCATGTAGGCTGGGACATACAGATAGTCCTTGACTTACAGCCATTCAGACAGTGATTGTTTCAAGTTACAACAATAATGCTGAACAAATGATGGTTAAAACTGGTCCTTCTGGCATCCCAGCACCTCAGTGGTATAGCATCTCTGGGAACCCTTCCCTAACCCTTCACTGCCTACTTGGGCAGCCTCCCACCAGTGGTGGGATTCAAATTTTTTTACTACCGGTTCTGTGGGCATGGCTTGGTGGGCGTGGCTTGGTGGGCATGATGGGAAAGACTGTAAAATTTCCATTCCCACCCCACTCCAGGGAAAGGATACTCCAAAATCCCCATTCTCTCCCCACCCCATTAACCTGCTTTCCAGCTCCATTCTCCTGTGCAGGGCAACAAAAGAAGACCCAGCCAATCAGCTGGGACTCAGGAGGCAGATGGGGATGGGACCAGTCAGAGGTGGCATTCCGAACTACTCAAAATTTTTGCTACTGGTTCTCCAGAACTGGTCAGAACCTGCTGAATACCGCCTCCGCCTCCCACGCTCTCTCATGTTCCCTCACATTCTGTTCATGACCCACACTCTCACATCGCCCCAGACTCCCTCCCTTACCCAGCAGCAGACACTTACCTGCTTGCTAGCCTTGGATTTAAAACTTCCTGCTTTCTCCCTGCAAACTTCCCACGAGCAAAGTAAATGGGGAAGCCAGCTGGAATGGAAGGGAGGGAGGCAGGAAGGAAGGAAAGAAAGAAGGAAGGAAGATTTCTGATGCTCCCTACCAAGAAAAGTCAATGGGGAAGCTGGCAGGAGGTCAGAAATCACTGCTTTTTTGGTCAAACATGACCATTCTGTTTTTCTGTTTGGGTAAGGAAACTATGAAACAATGACCTAATGTGGCATAGGTTCTCTAGTATTACATCATTATTATTTTTTTAATTTCAGTGGTACTATTCAAATCATGATTTGCTTTTTGGTCCAGAGCATTTTGTAAATGTCACGTGCCCTGGGATTTGACTATGTTTATTAAACCAATACATTTTTCTCTTTTTATATTTTTATTTGTAACCCAGGCCCTCCGCAGATCACTAATGGAACAGAGCAGCCATCTTCCGCCTCTATCTTTGAGCATGTGGACCGAATGTCACGATCCTCTGAAATCAGTAGAAGAGTCCCTAGCAAGATCCAACTGATTGCTATGCAGCCTATCGCCATGCCTGCAGCACAAAACCAACCCCTTTCTGACCGAATTGCTGAAACCAACAAAATTAATAAGGAGGTACTCTCCACTTTCATAGCCTCTCCTTTCATAGCATTCATCTGACGAGAAGAGTCTGTTTAAAATGAAGCCAACACAAAATTATACAAATACCTGGAAGAAGGAGATATTTTGTTTAGAACTAACAAAAAATTAGATAGGCATCAGAAATGCATTTCATAAATGAGAGCCCTAACTGAGAGGGCTCTGTTCTTCTATCTACTCTGCCTTGCATCCCTTGGCAGGAAGAGAGTGACCTTCAGTGAGTCCTCTGCCATTTTTTCCAAACTATAAGTCTCAGAATTCTTTGGGGGAAGGTCATTATATATATTTAGGACTGTGCTCCTAGACAACTCTGTGTTAAGCCTAGTTATTTCGGGCTCTCCTGTGGCTTTTTAAAATTTTGCTCCATAAAGTAAAGTTAGCCTCACCTTGATGCACTGTACCAGGTGTGACTGTGGCTTCTTCAAGAAATAAATAAATGTTGTTTCTCTATACGATTAACTACTTCGTTTTTGTCTTGTCTCAGTGAGGTTTTGCTCTTCAGGCAGTAATGCAGGAAAATTACCTGTAATCAGAAGAGATGTCCAAAACAGAGATTCTCCCACATAAACACTGGCATTGTTCTTATCAGATTGATAATTCTTAGCTTTATACAAGCAGTCTTTTTTACATAAGCTTTTTCCATAGCCTGGATTCTCTCTGCTGCTATGCCTTTACGACAGGTTTCAGGAGATGCAATTTGCATGCTGTTTGTCATGCTCTTGTATTAATATGCCATGCTCTCTCTTCTTCTGATTGTCCTTGCTGTATGAATCATACAGGGCACGATTTTTTTCCCCCTACCTGAAGTTATATTCTGGCAAGCATTCAATATTTTCTTTTCATCTTTTCCTTCTCCTGTCTAATCCATTTTGATCATGTCAGAGGAAAAGCACCATGTTCCAAAAGAGGCTTAATGCATCTCCCTTTTTTTATTTTCTTGAAAGATACAAACAGCTCTGAGGCATAAATCTGAGATTGAGCATCACCGTAACAAGATCCGGCTACGTGCCAAGCGTAAAGGACATTACGAATTCCCAATTGTGGATGACATGGTTATCATCGATACCAAAGAACAGCAGCAGATGTACCGCAAGGCACAGATGCAGATAGATAAAATCTTGGACCCGAGTGGCAACATGCCAACTGTTTTCATAGAACCCAGGAAGAGGTAAGTTGGAGAGAGTGAAATTCATTCCCATCAATTTAGAAAATGTGGATATTCCTGAAAATATTAAGAAAGTATGTTAAACTATTTTATGTTAGATTCCTAAAATATTAAGAATGTTAAAATATTTTGTGTCATGTTTCATCTATAAATTTCTCACTTGGGAATCTACAAGGAGAAAAGAAATTAAGGCAACAGAATATACTGGACAGTAAAGGCTGTGTGTTCCTTTTCTTGAAATTTGCCTCCCAAATCTGCCAGAGTCTTCAGTTTTCTTTATCATGGCTTCTCCCTGGTTAATATTAAGATGTACAAATGGGAGATCTATTTCAGGTGCCTTTCTTTCTGCTGAAAAAAAGCTGGCATTTATTATCAACAAGGCCCTTTTAAAGGTGTAACGTTGATTACTGAACCTTCTTGGTTTTTGGAAATAGATCAATGCTATTCTGTTTAATAGGGCCATCTATTGTAATTTATTTCCCTGGCTTTGTTTTCCATTTCTGCATTTTAATAAGTTAGTTTTGAAAATGTACATCATATCTTAAATATGCTTGCTCTTTATTTATTCTTATTCTATACTAGTTATTCTATATTCTATACTCTCCTATACTAGGAGAGAAGGCAGGATAAACTGATTAAAATGAATAATCTATTAATGTTTTCTCAAATCAGTGGCCCATATAAAATAAGTAAAGAACATGTAAACACCTGCCAAGATACCACCATCAGTTTTGCCTTCATTCCAGTCTTTAAAAACTTGGTTCAGTTTACAATAATATCTAAACTAGGCCCATCAAATGGAAATCTAAATGAGTGTTCTGGTTTATTTATTCAAATTTCAGATCATGATGATTCCCTGGACAATTTGGATAAGTGAGAGCATATCACAATTAAGCTGGTTATTTATTTTATGTTTATTCCATTATATTATTCATGTCCACTCATCTGCCAAAACTTTTGCTGCAGTTGCAAAAACAAAAGCAATAAAAATAGCTTATAAAATGGGAAGTAGCAGTAGGAATAAAAACTCTAAGGCAAGCCATTCTTAGATAGATTGCCTTAAAATTTGAAGAGGATTAGATAAAAGATGTTTCACGTGCTACAAACTCTTTGAGGTAATGTTTCATGGTATTAAGAACACAATTTAGGCAATGCTGGCAAATCTTAAGGTGTTTAAAGAAACTATTTGTTTTTTAGTTCCCGGGCAAAACGATCCCCAAAGCAGCGTCGGAGGCATCAGATGAATGGAAGCCCAATGGATGCAGACAAGGACAGGCTAATCACAACGGACAGTGATGGCACATATAAAAGGCCTCCGGGTGTCAACAACTCAGCCTACATTGTACGTTTAGATCTTTAGGAAGGCTGTATGTGACAATGTATCATAACATCCAACTTGCATGTAAACGCTGCATGACTGTATGGTGACGATTGTTAATGTAAACTGGTTTTTTCGCAGTTATTTGAAGAGCCTCGATTTATAGACGTGTTCTCAAATCTATTTCCTATCTTAGAAGGGAAGGCATGACTAGAGACTCAAGAAAAGGAGTTTCATGCACTCGGGTACCACTTAGACTTGGAAGCTTATGTAATCCACAACGTCCAACCCCTTTGGGCAATGCAAGAATTCTAATTAAAACATTGGCTTACTTGCTATTTTCAATGAAGGAGAAGTCCTGGGTAACAGCTTTCAATTCTTTGTTTTGGAAGCTGTCGCTTAAATTGGTTATTCCTGACCTGTCTCATTCTTTCATGTGACAAAATCTTGAGCTGTCTTCTGGGTGACAAACTATTTGAAAAGTGCTGTCATATTTCCCCCATTCATCTTTTCACAAGGCTAAGAGTTCCAGTGCCGTTAATCTCCCTTAGTAGAATTTATCAGTCCCTAATCTTATTTGTCCTTCTCCTAACTAGTCCAGTTTTTTTTAATCCTTCCCATTTTTAGCTACCACTGATCAACACTTCATTCCTCCTACAATATTCAAAGTGAGGTGCAATCATTGCAGAACGAAGTGAACAAATATAGCCTAAAATTTTGAATTTTACTTTGATTCAACCTAAAAAAAAGTTATTTGCTACTCCACTGATTCATACTCAGTTTACAACTAACTTTTTAAATGTTCTTTTTCACAAGTAAAGTTTCTAGATCAGATATACTGCACTCAGAATTTATTTTTATTCTGATTCCTTAGCATATAACTTTGTATTTGTTCCATAATTCTTTGCAATTTCTCTAATCTATCAAGATTGCTTTGAATTGGGTAAATTTGGGTATTAGGGTATTTTTGAATGATCTGCAAATTTGGTAACTGTTCTTTCTTCCTTGTTATTCGAACTGTTACTAAAAATGACAACCAATGTATCACCTCACTGGGTACTTCCCTTTACTTTGGTAAGGAATCATAGCTGAGTGTTCCTTGAATAAGATTTTCAAACCATTTCTGTATCTACTTCCCTCTCGTGTTATTCAGCCCATATCCAATGAGCTTGCTAATCAGAATGTCACAAGGAACTTTTTAAAATGCTTTGCTGTAGTCTTCCTTCACCTTCCTCCCATATTTAAAAAGTACACAATCCCAAAACAGTTCTGGACATATAAATTTGCAGTCCAGGACTGCTATACAATCATTATTTCTCCATAAACTGCATGGGAAGATTAGGAGAAATGGTTGGCTCATTGCTCAGCGAAGAAAGCTTCAACCTGTATATACTAGAAGTATTCTTACTTTGGGTTGAATTTATATTTACCGACAAAGAAATAAATTCAACACAACAAAAAGATTGTTGTGAAAGTGACTGCCTGCGAAGGATCTTAGATTGGGGCTGAAAGGCAAAAGCAGATGTAGTATGCTCCGTCCCATATTTGGGTAGATAAAGTTGCCCTGATAGATCATTCTCACTGAAAAAAAAAAAACCACTTATTCTTACTTTGGTTTTCACACTATGTGATATTCATGCATACTATGTGGTATTCAGTTATCTGCAAATCTTATTAATATTATTTTCTGTAATGTGCAAAATTTAAAAATATTGCTAGCAAGCAGTTGAGGTAGAGATTATGGCAAACATACAATCTTCAATTGATATATTGGGTACACTGTCATCAGCTCTCATCTTTGGAGAAGGAGATACTGCTAATGATACTCAGAATATGCACAATAAAGTTTGTCCAATGTAACACATAGATGTTGTTATGACAAATAATATCACACCCAGATAATATTTAGATAATGTGTATGTTCTTGTTTCCCCATCTTTTTTTTCCCAGTCTGATCCTGACCTTCCTGCAGATCCCCAGACACCTTCTTCAACTGAATTGGGAAAATACTCAGGCCTTCCTACCCATGCTCTCCAATATGTCCCTCCTCAGCCATCGATTGAAGAGGCCCGGCAAACAATGCATTCTCTCCTGGATGATGCCTTTGCCCTGGTGGCTCCTAGTACCCAAGCATCCATCACCCATCCTGGAGGGTCAGGAGGACAGTCAACGAGCACTCCTGTCCGGGCTCCAAGAGATACCCCGAGCAGTCAGTGGGGGTCACCCTACAGCCAGGCTCACACAGTTAGTAGTCTCATTGATGCTCATCTCAAGAGCTTCCTTGTGAGAAAGAATAGTTCCTTCTGTCCTCAAGAATTTTTTTTTCCTTCTTCTTCTTCTTAAAGGTATCCTACATTTTCTGCTTCTCGGCATCTGTCCAATTGTGTCAGAGCTCAGAAGTTAAATAAAATTAGGTCTCATTAGTAATTGGATAGAAGACATCTAGGAAATTGCCAGGCTATAAGTTAGACTAGACAGTTAAAAAAATGCAACATTACTTATTTACTATTAACAGAAAATTGAATGATTAGGTCCTCGTGGATGTCAGAAATTGAATTCAAGGGCATCTGCGTTTATGCTTTTTAGCTGTTAATATTTAATTTTTTGAAAATACGCTTATTGAAATCTTTTGTTTTATTTTATTTTAACCCATTATTGTTTTCTTGTATTTTATTTATATAACAGTGTTATCTTTTCTTTTGCTAAGATTGCCATTTTTTGAATATCACTAACTTTTCTGTTGTACAGGGTGAGGAACTATGGCCCCTTTACAATTTGTGGACTTCAACTTCCAGAATTCCTGAGCCAGCATGGAATTCTGGGAGTTAAAATCCACACATCATAAAGGGTCTATATTTCCCCACCTTTGCTGTAATAGGATCCTTGATTTGTTTCTATAACATGCTGCCCAATTTTTTGATTTGATAGAAGTTTTCTTAAAGCGTTCAATATTTGGAAAGATTTTATTCTCTTAATTTTTCTTTTTAAGTTCTATTTTACAATACCCTGATTATTTTAGAAGGTATAGTTATGGGTTTTTTTCCCCTGACATATGGTCTTTTTTCAGAGATACATGGATTTTGGGATGACTCCACCCTCAGCTCCAGGCCTACTGCAGAGGTATTTGCTAGTTATTTGATTGGTGTATTTGCAGAAGAATTATTTCTTTTTCTAAGAATACCTCTTCCTTATTTTGAACCAAATCTCAAGCTTGGTAGAAGGAACAAGCCAGAGAACTCCATCTACATAATTTGGTCCTTTCTCATTCTGCTAGCATCTAGTTAACATGTCTTTTGATGCATTTCCTTATCTTTCCAATGATGACATCTAAAGAACTGAGACATATGTACACAAATGCATCTTGTAAATGCATGGATAGATAACTACTTAGAGTAAGTACAACACGCGAAGTGTTAATACCACTTTATAATGCTTTTTATAAAGCAACAAAGATGATTAGGGACTGGAGGCTAAAATATATGAAGAACAATTGCAGGAACTGGGTAGGTCTAGTTTCATGAAAAAAGGACTGGGGGTGACATGATAGCAGAGATCCAATATCTCAGGGGCTGCCCCAAAGAAGAGGGAGTCAAGCTATTCTCTATTCTTTGTGTGTCCAATTACACTTGGCCAATAAAGAATTCTATTCTAAAGCACCTAAGGGAAAGACAAGAAGCAATGGGTGGAAACTAATGAAAGAAAGAAGCAACTTAGAACTAAGGAGAAATTTCCTGACAGTTAGAGCAATTAATCAGTGGAGAAACTTGCCTTCAGAAGTTGTAAATGCTCCAACACTGGAAATTTTAAAGAAGAGATAGGATAAATGCTATAGTCGAGTTTCTTGCCTAAGCAGGGGGTTGGACTAGAAGACCTCCAAGGTCTCTTCCAACTCTGTTATTCTGTTCTGTTCTGTTCTATTCCATTCCATTCTATGTAAGACTGAAGTAGTACAAAAGACTTATTTATGAGTGAATGGATGGATGGATGAAGGAATGTGTTTCGTTGTTCTTCTACTAGCAGGCAAAACCTTGGATCTGGGTTTCTTCCACCTGTTGAATTAATACACCCAGATTCGCAGCCATCAGATGTCCAATATTCCACTCGAGGCATCTACCCAGAGGAAATGCCATCAGTGGCACGGCCACGACCAGTTGGAAGCACTGCAGGTAATGATTTTTAAGAAATCCGTATTACAAAGAGTCTTATCTGCTACAAAATATTCACAATTCGATGGTTAAGTTAGACCCTAAATCTAGACTATAAAGAAGAGACATGATTAGTCCCCTTCTCATCTTAGCTCAATAAATTGTGTGCCTGGACTGGGAAGGATCTGGATGACCAACTATACAAATGTTGCACTCCCAGCAAAACAATTCCTCTAAGCCTCTGTGTGAAACCTTTCTATATTTGGGGGATGGATCTACTTTTTGTTAATCCAACTCAGTAGTGCAGTTCCAATGTATGTATAAATCTATAGTTGGTTTGCATATAATAATGATGAAGAGAAAGCAATAAAATATTCAAGAATGCTCATAATTCCAAATATCAGAGATTTTCCTTCATCCAAATTCCCCCAAGAGGCCTTTTAGTAGGAAGACAACTGTAAAAGATGCAACCATTAGCTGGAGAGGGTAGGAACAAAGAGTATGGGGCAATTTTGTTCTTCTCTTGTAAGAACCGTGACATTTCTTTCCCACAGAAGCACCAGGAAATATGCCTATAAGTGCACATAGATAGAATTAGCTTGTGCACCCTTCCAGCATGTTTTTGGTTTATTACACGAGGAGATGAAAAGGTTACCTCAGGAACTAAGTACTTCAACTGCCATTTCTAATCTCTCTTATCTGTCAGAAACCAGACCAAGTGAAAAGTGTTAGATTTGCCTTTCCAGACGAGGGCATATTTTATACACACATATAAAAACAATGATATGTATGGCATCATATTTATGAAAAGCAGCGTGCATGGCTGTAAACCCTTGTTTGGTTGTTGTTGTTTTCCCTTTGAAAGTACAGGTAGTCTTTGACTTACAACAATTTGTTTAGTGATCATCCAAAGATACAACATCACTGATTTATGACATTTTTCACACTTATGACCAGCTTCCCATGGTTACGTGATCAACATTCGGATGCATGGCTACTGGGTCGTATTTATGATGGTTGCTCTATCCCCTTTCAGACAAGCAAAGTCAATGGGGAAGAACTGTGTTACTAACTTAACAACTGCAATCATTCCCTTAACAACTGTGGCAAGAAAATGGGGCAAAACTCATTTAGCAAAATGTCTCACTTAGCAACATAAATTTTGGGCTCAAATGTGGTCATAAGTTGAGGACTCCTTGTCCTGTTTCTCAACCTGAGCATGTTGGCTGGAGAATTCATGTAATCTAAGTCCATATATGTTAAAGTTGCTAAGGTTGAGAAACAGCAATTTAGAATAAACAAAAGAATGTTCAAAATCATCCCAAGTTAAGATCTGAGTATGTTTTAAAAGGTAAACAGGGAAAAATGTCTGTGCATTAACTTAAACAATATCACTGGGTATCGTTTGTATAAAATTAGCATTAGAAACAACTTAGGACTTCAGCCTCATTCAGGTCAGTATTCCTTATTCCAGGAGACAGTCTGTAGAAGCAGCTAAGAGAGTTTCAATACAGGCAACCAAAGTTCATCCCGCAGAGCTCCCTCGAAATAAGTAAAGCCAAACATTTTACCATGGGGGATTTTGTGTGTGTGTATGTGTGTGTAGCTTTTGAGGTGGTTTTTAAAAGCGAGATCTTGCAGAGATTTAAAAGTGTAACACTGCTGCTCGAAACATTAAGTGGCATTTCCTCATTTGTGTGGCGTTTAAAGGGTAAAGGTTGATTTCATCTCAGCCCCATCTTCCATTCACATAAGAACATAGATATGAAAACTCTTCTTCCAAAAAGTGGATTCTGCTTTGACCGTGCAGCTGAGTATCCTAAATTAAGCAAATATTTTCTTGTATTGAAGGCAAATTTCCAGCACTTTGAAGTAATTCTCCTAAACTGCACATAAATGATGATTAAATATTGATAGGTCAGAAGTGTTGCCTTTCTGACCCTTTCTCTTCCCCTCTTCTCTGCTCTACCATGTTTGCATGATCCTTTAAAAAAATATCACACAGAAAATACCCTCCACTTGGGGTGGGGGGAACCACATTGAAAACTTTGCATGCAATTTTTTTATTTATTTATTCTAATTTGTGAATCTTTCCAAAACAGTTAATTGAATAATCCACACACACCCCCCGAGCCTCATTTCTTTGGTTATGTCTTACTTCCACAATCCTTGTTTCTCTGATTGTTTGCCCCTCACTCTTCTGATGCTGCATGGTAAGATGAAAACAAAACAATATTTGCTTTTTAAGGTTCTCAGATACAGCACCTCACTCAGGTGGGAATTGCTAGCAGGATCGGAGGTCAACCAATGGAGATCCCCTCAGGCAGAGCAGGGCATGGCCAGCCAGGGGAACAAGGGTGGCCCCCATACCGTGGAGAGGATGAATTTGCTAGGAGAGAAGCAGTGAGTACTGTGCTTCGTGTTTGAATAGTTTCTGAAGCAGTCTTGTGTTTCCTTAATTCAATTTTTTTAGTTGCTTCTGTTTTGTTTTGTTTTAGCTGCTGCTTTTGTCTTTTTCATATTTCAGCCCTTAAATCTCTGCTTTTTATGTCCTTCTCTTACTCAGTCTTGACTCTCGTCCTTTATGCCAAGTTAGGCAACCTATTATTTGTCCTGATTAGCACCAGCCAGCACTGCATCATCTAAGGAGCCTCAGGTTCCTCATTTCTCCTTATGCTCTCAGTGAAGATGGCTCGTCTGAACACATGTCTTTCTGAAACCACTGGCTCTGTCAAACCTCACACCTATCTGAAAAAGAGATGAAAATCGCCTGGTTGGTGTGACAGAGTATTGTGACTTTCTATCGTTGGAAAGACATCAGATGAGACTGAAAAAGTTTTTTAGTATTACAAAATATAAGCCATGTCTGGTTGTGTTCTCCTCTGATGTTTTATTTTTACAAGCTAATTCGATGGGTGCAAAATCCTGATTTTAGAGCATGGCTTTCTCATTGACATGCATGTTTGAATTATCATGAGTTCTTCTTTATTCCTCCCTATCGGGTAGGGGTATCTCTCATCCATGTTCCTTACATGCTTGCTGTCTCCTGTGTCAAAGACGCAGGCGATAGTTTCCAAACACATCAAAGGTGTTGTGATGGAGGCATTGTTGCTAGTATTTGTATTCCTTTCTGTTTAGCTGCTGTCTTCTCTAATCAAATAGGTTTTATATATATTTGGAGGACTGTCAAAAGTTACTTGACTCAGGGATAATATTATTATTAAACACTCTGTGAGCAGTGAAATTTCAGTCACACCACTGTCCTTTATAAAAGGCAGAATGATTATTTCTCTCTGCCATAAATTCTTTTCAGAATTTGTCATAGTAAGCTAGTGATTTTATACATCTCATTGTCTATTCTTCCCTCACTAAAGTAAGGTAATTCTGAAATATATTATTGTCAGCAATAGTGGTATTTTTGTACCTTCCATTCAATATCTGAGTCAAAATTTTACTTTTTGGTTTACTAAGAAATAGTAAGACTCAAATGAAAATTCAAAACCTAGGCCTTATTTTCAAAAGGAAGAGTTTAAATTCTAAGTATTGCTGACAATCATATATAAGAAACAATAGTTGCTCCCACTTTTGCTGCTTTGAAGTAAACTTCTAGCCAATTCTGTATTACCATATATAATATGAATTTAACTGATCCAGTGCAATCTTGTATGATATTGTCATACAAAGACGGGTAGGAAGGGGATTTGCAAGACCTGCTACATACAAAAACATACAGCCTTGTTTAACATAGTTTGAGTGGGCACAAAATTGACTACAATTAAGACCGGTGAAATGGGCACTGAATTTTCTGAACCCATCACCTTAACTCATGCTCTAGGCACCCTATAACGCTAAAATAAAAACCTTCCAAATTAATTGGCAAATAGTGGTGCCCAGGTTGGTAAGGCTTTTGCCTTGACAAACAGTGAAGAAATAAGCGATCTTAGATAATAGACAGACCAAAACTTAGTTCATTGACAATGTACTGGCAGAGTCCAAGTCAGTTGTTCTATCAGTTTGTGTAGAATGAAAGAAATTAGCTGGTGCAGAATCTTTGGATTAATCAGCAAAATCCATTTCTCTTGTTACTTTCCTTTCTAAATCTGGCAAGTTACGTTTTCTTCTGTGGTTCTCTCAGCAGCTTCTTTCTTTCAGTAATGTAAGGTAGTGTTTTCAGTTTTATCCCTAATATACTGGTAAGAGCCAGATCTGAAACAGGGCCAAAATATTTGGCAACCTAAGTCAGTGAACAAGTTAGTTATTTCCTGCTTTCTATGCACAGAAGCTGACCTAATTGTTTGTTAAATTTTATTAAGTATTGGTGAGAGGGGTTTCACTTTCTGTTTCACCTAAGGGAGGCCAAGCAAATTAGGAAATTAACATAGCCCCTGTAGCTCTATCCTTCAACATGGTAGACAACTAAAGCATCAAGAACTGCCTGGCTTCAGCCACTGCTTCTGCCTCTGGCCAGTCTTGATATATACAGTGCTCCAAAAAATAGAATTAAATTCCTCCCTCTCACCTGCAGATTCCCACTGGAGTAAACTCTTGGGTGCTTGTTTTCCTCTATCGCAGCACTTAGCCAAGTCTGTCTCTTCTGCATGCCATTGCCATTGTTAATATTGTGGCCTCAGTGTTTCTTTGCAAGCCCTTCCTTCCTTCCTTCCTTCCTTCCTTCCTTCCACTTTACTTATTCAGCTCAAGTCTCACCATTTTAATGGATCTATAGATTCCAAGGGGGTAAGTCTCCTTTTTGAAAGTACATGCAGCATTGTTTCATTGGTACTGATTCTGAAAACTGTAATGTGCCTATAGAAGAGGCTTCTTAACCAACTGTCCTCCTGATATATTAGATCAGGAGTGTCAAACTTACATCGTCACGGCGGCATCACGTGACATATCAGGAATTTCTCCCCCTTTGCTAAACCGGGTATGGGAATGGTCAGCGCATGACGCATCCAGCTCACAGGTGGGAGTTTGACAGCCCTGTGTTAGATCAATTTCCATGAGCTGAGGACTAGGGGAATTCAAACCTAATACATCTAAAAGGCATCAGGTTGAACACAGTTGCTATAGTCCACAAGGTTATGAAATACCTTTAGTTTGAATAAGTATGTATTTTCTTTTCATCATAAATGCACATGAATACAAAATATGAATTAGATGGCTAATAAAGTAAGTGGTGCTTGTTTCATCACTGTGATTAACTTTTGAAGCCAGTGTGCACTATGACACTTAAAGACGATTGTCTTTAAGCTATTGTGGCATAAGCTTTTGCAGACTTAAAATCCATTTCGTCAGATTTATGAACTCTTTTCTTAATGTGATGAGTACAGTATAGACTTACATGAGTATAAAAGGAAGAAATGTGAAGCAACAAAATAAGAAAACTGGACTTTACAAAAAAAAAAAAAACAACAACAATCTGTGACATTTCCAGTTGAGCTTTTCATGTATGTAAAATAAGTGTATCTGTCAGTTCAGAATACAGTTCTCATTTAGTTGGGACCAGCAACTCCATTGTTAAGCTGAAGTAGATGCTAAATTAAATCATGATAAAACTTACTTCAATTTTCCTTCGGTTTACGGACCTCATTAGATCTTAAAGACAAGGATTGGTCACAAAGTTACTATTTCACCACTGTCATAACTGCAAATGGTCACTGAATGAGCCAATCACTAAATGAGGATTACCTGTAAGCTTTTATTCCTTTCATGAAGTTTATTCTAACCCATAAAATTGTATGCCATGTGTTATCGTTTTCATGGCAATAGAGCTATCCTTTTGGCAACCATCTTCTAACATTTGAGGAATTCTAGAAAGAGGCCAGCAAGACCAAATATTCCTCTAAAAACTGTTTTTTATTTCAAATCAAAGGGAGACTTTCTGCTTTCTCTGTCCCTGCGTCTTTTTCTGTTTTTCTCCTGTACCTTTTGGTCTTTAAGCTGAACCTGGAATAATGCTCTGTGCCTTTTCCTAGACACATACACCTGGACATCACGAATATTGCTCCTCAGCAGTTTTCCAGATGCCGCGGAATTCGGCTCGACTGCCTTCAGCTCCACCTGTTCATCTGCCAGCCAGCAACCAACAGGGCCCAGGGCTTTGCTACAACACCAGCTCCACTGAGGACCTCCAGACAGGACATTCGTCTGCCTCCCTCATCAAAGCAATCCGAGAGGAGCTTCTCCGGCTCTCTCAGAAACAGACCATTGTACAAAACTTCCATAGCTGATTTGTTCTGTCCTTGGCAAATTAGCCAATTATCTGCTTCCTGTGGAAGCTTGAATTGCAGGAAAATCAGCAAGAGCCTGCTGTTCTTCTGTCAGAGGAGTAAACATGTACAATACTAGGGATCTATGAAGCAAGAGAAAAGAACTCTTCAGCCAGCAGCTGCAGCTGTAGCGAAGAGAGATTTCTGCGGATGATAAAGTTGGGAAGACTCAGCAAATGTTTGACAGACAACCATCTTTTAAACTTTCTACTTTTAAGCATTTTGGCATTATAATTGTACTTTGACTAGGAGTGTTTTTTCGTAATTCTGATCCGGAAATTCATATGCTGCAAAGAAGGCAGTACTACCCTCTAAATGACAGTCATTTGAACATGCCAGCCCTTGATTAAGGGAAGAAAGGCACCTCAGATTAGTGGTAGGTCTTGAGTGGAAATCTTTGGCTGTTGGTGGGGTTGGTGGGTGGATATATACTTCTGACATATTTCTTTTCACATACAATGCAAGTGGTATTGTTCCTGTGCAAACAATTACTTTAATTAGACCATAGTGAGTCGTCTTGAAGAAAGGACTTGGGGAAACTTGCGAAACCAAGAGAATAATCATTGCTTAATATTGCTTCCAAACGGAGCCAATCTTTGAACTTTTCTTGTCTTTCTTCTGGTGCTGAAGCTTCAAAGTGTCTCTTGATCCTGATGTTTGCCAATGTAAAATGAAGGCCTTTTTTAAAACAAAAACAGCATGAAGACACAAACGAAGGAAACACAAACGAATCTCATTTATTCAGGCTGGGGAAACCATTTGATCCTCTTTTTAGAAACTGTACTTGGCACGAATAGGTTATTGATGGACAAGTAGCAGATGGCTCAATAAGTGGAGAGACACATCCAGGGCCATTTCACAAGTGACGCAGAGAACATTAAATGTGCATGATGATGGCATTACTGTACATGAAATATTTTCCCTTGGGCTCCCAAAATCCATGCGGGAAATCTATCATAGATAATATTTAGCAGACATGTGGGTGGCTCCAGTTTTTTCTTTTTCCTTTTCCCTTCCTTTGGAAGTGGATGCTTCTAATCTGAAAGGTTATGATCATACATGATCAAGATTTGAACTGCCAAATTGCAGTCAGCTGGCAGTCAGCAGAAGTAGCCTGCAGTACTGCACTCTAACCACTGCGCCACCGTGGCTCACTTAGTATGACTAAGTAGTCATTTCAAAGAGGGTCACTAGACTCTATGGGCAAAGGTAAGCCAAGCCCAAGAGTTATGCTCTTTTCTGGATCAAAATATTTGAACATTTCCTCCTGAAATGTTTTCTCAATTTTACTTCCCACGAAGTAGATTTCCTTTTCTTGAAAAATGGTTGCAAATAGATCAGTATAGACCTACACATCCCAAGATGTTTTCTTAAATAGATGATTCACTTTCAAAAAGGGTATATGTAGCAGAGGGTGTCAAACTCGATTTCATTGACGGACGCATCAGAGTTTTCTTTGACCTTGGAGGCCAGGTGGGCACAGCCAAGGTGGGAACGGCCAGCTTGATGTCACTCGTGTTGGAGATGCCTGTGGTGGCTTGATGCCTACGGTACCCCTGCCAGTGAAAATGGAGCTCAGGATGTTGCAACGCAGTGGTGGGATTCAAAATTCTTTGCTACCAGTTCTGTGGGCATGGCTTGGTAGGTGTGGCAGGGGAAAGATACTGTAAAATCTCCATTCCCTTCCCACTCCTGGGGAAAGGTTACCACCAGTTCTTTGAACTACTCAAAATTTCCACTACCGGTTCTCCAGAACTGATTAGAACCTGCTGAATACCACCTCTGCTCTTGACAGCCTCCTGTAACTCTCTGCCAGTGAAAATGGAGCTCAGGCAGAGGGTTGCAGAAAGCTGTCACAGCCTCCTGAGCTCTGTTTTCGCAGGCAGAGGTACCGTGGACCGGTCCTTTGCTGTTTCCAGGGCAGCCTCGTGGGCCAGATCTAAGCACCCCGTGGGATGGATCTGGCCCATGAGCCGTGAGTTTGACACCCCTGGTATAGCAGTTTAAAATGGTTTGTCATAGTGAGCAAATTAGATGCCAGATGTTAATATAAAACTCACTTTCCACTTGCATCCTCACTTGAATTTTATAATGAATGCCTAGGGCGTACTGTACCTGTTTAGACAGAAGGAGTGGCATTCTTGCTGAGAAAGAAAATGCATGCTAACAAATCTAAAACTGCTGAAAAGGCACTTGCGGTTTACCTGTAGGACACCTGGTACTGCACATATGGTCCTATGAATTTGTGCATTTATTTTTTCTTTTTTTAAAAAAAGCATAACATTTTCAGAACCCCTAGGTATACCCTTAGAAAACCTCAGTGCACGAAGGTACTCTTGAGATCACTTGCAAAAGTTCTTCTAGGATCTGAGACTGAGGCTACAGTTTGGGTGGCTAAGCTTTTTGTTCATTTGCTAAAGGTCATAAATGTAGAAATGCTACCTGCTTTTTGTACAAGGAAAACCTAGGGATGTTGATGGTTTAAGATGGGCTGGACAGAAAGCCAGCCTGAGTGGTATTGTGTCACCAGCAGTAGTTCATCATAAGCCACACACTGCGTTCAGATCTTAACAGAAGTGAAATTTACAAAATTAAAATGACAAAATTCTATTTTAGAACAACAAAAGCTTAGTTTCATCATTAGAAGCAGTCTCTGCATTTGTACGTATTGCTACTGATACAGTGGTACAGGCCATCCAGGCACTAGTTCTTACAGGATTTTAATTTTACTGTTTGTTGTGAGATGTAATTTACTGTCATATAGACATTGCTTTAATTATAACCCACGTAATATGAGTGAAAGTTCTAACTAAATTATTTTCTTTGTTGGAGTGTATTTTACTTCTGTTCTTAGAGTAAATTAAAGCTAAAGCAGTGGCATAAAGAATTGTCTGAGTAGGAGTGTGACATCAGTGCATTTACATTCTTGTGGATACTAATGAATGGTTTTATGATGTTACATTTTGCCTACCTGATCCTTGAAATTGCATTTCTGTTATGCAGTTTGTCCGTCATTCAAGAATGTTTTCCAAACACTGTAAAATCAGCATTATTACCAGCAGGATTTAAGTTAGTCAGGATCACCTTCCCATAAACCTCAATGGGATTATAGGTACTCCTCAGTTATTGTTAGAAATTGGGATCAACGTCTCCATCATTGAGCAATGCAGTCATAAAGTGCAATGTCATGTGACCATGCCAACATGGGGTGATAATTTTGGAAGTCCCAGTTGCTACCTAGGCAAATCCCACTGCCACACGATTGCCATTTCTGACTCCCTAGCTTTAGTCTGATGAGATCCATGTCAGACCTAAGCTCAAAGATAAATGACAAGGTGAGATCTAATTGAGTTCTGTTCTTTATTTGCTTATATCTAATAGACAGATTCTAGTTAAAGTAAAGCTACAATCTTTTAACCTAATTGTCTATGGCAGGGGTGTCAAACTCACACCAACACGTCATGTGACGTATCACAACTCCCTCCCCCTTTGCTAAACTGGGAGTGAGTGTGGTCAGTGTGTGACACATCCGGCCCACAGACCACAAGTTGAACACCCCTGGTCTATGGTCATCTAGGTCATCCAGTTCATGGTTGTCCCAGAGATGCTTTTTCAAGAGGCACCTGGACTTTCTGGTAAAACGTCTTCAAAGAAAAACAAGAAAGTCCAGGTGCCTCTTGAAAAAGAATCTTTGGGACTCCTAACCTAATATGCCTGGTAATTCTAGGATTATAGCTATCCTCAAACTTTTTGCCACTACCCATCCAATTTGGGACTATGCCGTCCCTTGTTTTCAACTTTTCTTTGGAATGTGCTGCCCCCTCTCTGGAAAGTCATGGTGCTACTGTCAAAATTCTCCCTTCTACACAAACACACTCCTTCTCCAGTTGCACAGTTCATCATAGGAAGACCTTATCTTACCTTGATTATTGACAGTGCCTCATCATGCTGTGGGTGTGGGCAAATTCCCCGTGTAGAAAAACACTGAAGATCTTAATCATGTTTTTAAAACAATATGAAATGGTACACCCAAATGTAAAAATCAGGTTTCAACAAAAAAAAAAAAATCCATCATTAGAGAAAAATGTTATTTACTGAGGTAGGTGAGTGTCACACTTCTGATTTCCTACTGGAGTATCATGGTTTCCCTAATTTTAACAAAAAGGGTTTACCAAGTTCATCCTGGAAGAAGCCTTAAAAAAATTGTAATCCGTGTGTTTCTTTCTCAAATTCTCTCTTCTATTTTTCACTTACTACCTTGAAAACTGTCAATTTTAAAATTCAGGGCAACTAGATGGTGTTTGAAAAGGAAGTCAAGAATAAAATAGAACTGCTTAACTCTTTCTGTTCCTCCCTCAAGCTGGAAAAGGGAAGATAGAGAAAGGCAAATCATGTGCAAATAGCCAGTTTGACCCAGTGGTTAAGGCACCAGGTTAGAATAGCAATAGTACTTAGACTTATATACTGCTTTGTAGTGCTTTACAGCCCTCTCTAAGCAGTTTACAGAGTCAGCATATTGCCCCCTTCAATTCGTGTCCTCATTTTACCAACCTTGGAAAGATGGAAGACTTAATAAACCTTCGTCAGAATCGAACTGCTGGCAGTTGACAGAGTTAGCAAAAATATTGAATTCTCACTAGTGTGCCATCATGATTGGAAGAAACTGGGAGACTGAGTTGTTTTAGATATGAAAAGTGGCTGGATAATTTTGGGCCTATCACTATCTCTCAGCCCAGCTCACCACATAGGAGTTGTAGGTAAAATAGAAGGAAGGACTATTAGGTATATTTGCTGCTTTGAGTTATTTATAAAAATAAAGGTGGAATATAAATTAATAAGCAGAACATGAAAAAGGACACACTTCCGATCATACAAGCACAGCCATTAACTTGAACATTTTGATCCTTCCTGCAGACACAAACATTAAAATGTGGCAACAACTTTCAAGATGTTTTAGAGGTGATACTCAAACTTAAGACTGCTACCCATGGCTGGTTGCAAAGGCTGGTGCATTTATTGATAAACAACCATGAGCTACCACACTGTCACAGAAAAGAAGAGATATACAGCATAACCATTCTTTATTACATATGACAACTCTCTTAAACATCCTTCCTGGCTTTTTGGGACTATTTTACACATGCCACAGGTTTCATAACATAATGGAAAGACACAGGGTTATTAAACAGCATTCACAGTAGGGCCATTGAGAAATGAGGTGGAAGAGAACAGAAAAACAATTTGATTGTTTTGGAAGCACCTTGTTTCAGTGTTGACTATACTACAGTGTTGATATTTCCCAGAACTGAAAACATTAGGTTCCCCAGCAAGCTCTGACTAGTTTATATCATCCCTGGCTCAGATTCAGAAAGGGAAAAAGAAAATAAAAGTAGAAAAGCTACAAGCTTTGATTCCAATCATGACCCTGACAAATTATCACCATCTGTGTCAGCTGAAAGAAATGTCAGCTAGCTGACTCTTAAGCCACTTAAGAAAAAGGATAAATGGTCCTTTCAGTGATAGCTGTTCAATTCACAACCAGAAAAAAAAGAATCCCAAAGAAGTGCACATTCTTGCTTCATAGGACTGCAAATATTTCTGTAAACTAGAGCAGTGGTTCTCTTATCCAGTGTTGCCCAATTGAGAGCAGGATTAAAACCATAATCTTCTTTGTGGGCATCATACTTAGGTCATTTTGGTAGAAAGCACCAATGTCTTTATTTTACACTTCAGCAGTTGAATAGTCTGGGTTATTTTCTCCATCCAACTGCCTCACAAAAGGCATCAAGAAGCAGAAGTGTGGGTTGGTTTTATTTTAACATCGTGCTGCCTAATATTTGGATTCGTCAGGCCTGAGCTTGGTCATTTTATCAATGCAGAAGATGATAAGGGTGAGAAACCAGAGACTCCAACCAACCGCTGCAGCAATCCAACCGTACCCATCCATACCATTCTGACAACAGGTGGTTGCTTCAGAGCAGAATTCAGGATCTGAGGCACAGAAAGAGAAAGGTGTATTCTCTATCTTTATTATTGTATATCAGAGGTTCAAAGCACATGCCTTCAATCACCATCATACTAATAATACCCCAGAAACTTTGCAAAATTCCAAATTAATTTTTAAAAGTTTCTTTAAATTACTGAAATCCGTTTTTAATGGCTCTGTTTAGAAAACCAGGGTCTTAGTCGCTAAGATTTTGTGACATTTTGACAAGCTCTATCTGCAATTAGTTCAGTGATTTATCAAAACCCACAGAACTGATTTGAGCAGCAAATTCTGATTTGGTTAATTTTAATTAAATGCCATGTGAATGTAGCCAAACTATAGCCATCCAGAAGGGTGGCACCAGAACTCTTTGTCTCCAACCCATGAGGAGACAGTGGGTTACCCCAACATTATCTCCATGACATTAAACAGGTTGGAGAACTTTCCAAAAGAATTACCAAAAATTCTTCCCAAATTTTCCTGACTTAGAAACTTGCATTTCAAAAATATGCCTCCTTCCAGCATCACTGTGAATACTTACGAGAACATGAAAAATTGGTAGATCCTACTTCCATCTCTAGAAGAAGAAGAAAGAACAAAATTGTGTTTGAAGGTATCTTTCTAGAGGAAACTCGACTTGTAAATCCACATCCTCAACTTTGGAAATACTTTAGTGAACATTTGTTGTTAAAAAGGTATTACTGTTTCTAATTTCATGGTGTTCCCCACCAGACAGTTAAAATATATTGCACTGATCATTGATATTATTTATATAACACTTTAAATTATATTTCTTTTCTAATCCCTAAAATGATTATGCAAGAGAAATCATCAGCTGCCTGGCCTGTTTAAAGATAAGAAGAAAGAAGAGAGGGGTGGAGCATGGGGATAGGCAGGCAGGAAAGAGTCCCACAGGTTGGTATTATAGGCTTAAATTCCCAGCCAGCACTAACATTTATGTAAGACCATACATTAGGCATGGAAAATCTTTTGATTGCTGTAGCTAACTTCATCATTTGGGGAGATTTTGAAGGTTGCATTAGGTAAGATAAGAATGAAAATAGGTGGAGCTGGGATTTTTAAGTTCTTGTTTTCTTGGGAGTTTTTGGTTTTTCCTTTTTCTTTTACCATGTTATTTTTACATTGGGAAGTAACAGATAACAGATAACAGATAATCAGAGTTGGAAAGGACCTTGTAGGTCATCGAGTCCAACCTTCCCATCCAAGCAGGAGACCCTACACCATTTCTGACAAATGGCAGTCCAATCTCTTCTTGAAAGTCTCAAGTGATGAAGCTCCCACAACTTCTGAGGGCAAGCTGTTCCATTGGTTGATTGTTCTCACTGTCAGAAAGTTTCTCCTTATTTCTGGGTTAAATCTCTCCTTGTTCAGTTTCCATCCATTATTCCTTGTCTGGCCTAAAGGCACTTTAGAAAATAGATTGACCCCTTCCTCTCTGTGGCAGCCTCTCAAATATTGGAAGACCACTATCATGTCTCCCCTGGTCCTTCTCTTTACTAGACTAGCCAAGCCCAGTTCCTGCAACTGTTCGTTGTATGTTTTAGCCTCCAGTCCCCTAATCATCCTGGTCGCTCTTCTCTGTACTTTTTCTAGAGTCTCAACACCTTTTTTATAATGTAGTGAACAAAACTAGATGCAGTAGTCTAGGTGTGGTCTCAGTAAGGCTTTATAGAGTGTTATTAGTATCTCACTTGATCTTGATTGTATCCCTCTATTAATACAACTTAGGATTGCATTAGCTTTTTTGGCTGCTGCTGCACACTGCTGGCTCGTATTTAGCTGGTTGTCCTCTAAGACTCCAGGATCCTTCTCATAGTTACTGCTGTTGTATTAAGTACACAAAAGTCTGTTTCCTTTGCCAAATGGCAAGAGACATCCCACCAGTTGTTAGCAATGGTGGTTAAAAGTGGCTTCAGGACTATCAGAAAGCAACATATTTGGGCCCAGATTGTTCACCTCAGGCTAAATGATATAGGATCATACCAGGCAGGGCTGTTTGGTGATCCAGATTCAAGAGGGGAGGGGAAATTTGTGCAGATGTGGTATTCAGCAGGTTCTGACCAGTTCTGGAGAAGAGTAGCAGAAATTTTGAGTCGTTCGGAGAACCAACAAATACCACCTCTGACTGATCCCACGCCATCTATTCTCTGCCTCCCAAGTCCCAGCTGATTGTCTGGGTCTTCTTTTGTTGCCCTGCACAGGAGAACAGAGCTGGAAAGCTGGTTAGTGGGGTGGGGAGAGAATGGGATTTTGCAACAATCTTCCCCCCAGGAGTGGGGAGGGAATGGAGATTTTGCAGTATCCTTCCTTTGCCATGCCCACCAAGCCATGCCCACAGAACCGGTAGTAAAAAAAAAATTGAATCCCAAATTGAATTTGTCTGTATGTGCATGTTTCACCAGTCTACAATTCCTTAAACAAAATTGGACTTGATAAATCAGACCTGACACTGAAATAGAATGGTGAACTCAGAAAAAGATGTAGCTTGTTTAAAAAGAGTTGCCAACAGAGCAGACTCCAAATCACCTTTTCTTTCTGAATCTTGGTCATCCTATATCACTAATACAAGGGTGTTTATGGCAAATTGTACATTTTAATGGCCTTTTAGGTTAGTGAAACACTTCTTTCTTCTACCTTACCTAATTTCATCAGCACTGGCTGGCTGGCTGAGATTTTTCTCTTTACGTTTTCCTTCAACCTGCTATCTGAACAAAACCTAGCAAAAACATTCTTTAGACAAAGCACCACAGCCTGCCACTGAGCTAGAATTCCATTATATTTTACAGAGTTTTGATGTCATTCCTTCCTTTTCATTAACAAATGCCTCCCACAGAATGAAAGTTCTTAAATTCTTTTGCAGCCAACTGTAAACAGTATTTTTAGTACTATATCTAAGATCAAACTTTTGCACCTTGCTGTTCCAATTGAAATATATTTTGCTCTTTATGAACTAAAAATATCAGAAAGAATGACCTAGTCCAAAAACAACTTCTTCTTCCCCTTCCCCTCCTCCTCCTCCTCCTCACTCCTTTTAAGTCTTCTCCTTCTCCTTCTTTTAAGTCTTTGGGTTTCAAAAGTATTTCCATAATAATGGAGGTTGTCTTTTTCACTTAAGAGATTTCGGTATTGCATCTTCTTTTTCTTTTCAGGTATGGCTGCAAATGAAGGCAGCATTCATGGGAATCTTCAGCTGTTGAATTACTATTTTAATCATTCATTTACTTAGGAGGTATATCAGATCTACCTTCCTTAGAATTGTGATTATTTAAAAATCAATGAAATAAATAACCTATGTATTTTTCGTAGCAGCTCCCTATCATCACTTGCTATCCAGTACACCTTTCTTTTCCTTTCTTCCCTGGCTTTTCCTATCCCAGGAATGTGATCCAACACTCTACTCTGAATTAATCTTTTTTTCTCCATTATTTGCATGCCTACTGCCAATCCTCAATTTTATGATACGAACCAAGAGTATAGCCTCTTTTGCTCTCAACATTTTCCCTTCACAGTCAAGAGCAAAAACATTGATGAGTAGATTCCCTTAGTTGACCCAATATGAATTTTCTTCAGAATGAAAATGTAATACTTAGAAGCTGTTTTTTCAAATTAGTATTTGCAACACTGAACAGCTAGAAATAACTGTAAGCAAAATTCACCAAGAGAAAGGGAAAAAAAACCCTCAAAAGCACATTTCTACAGCACAGTTATTTTGTAAAACTCTCTCCCAAACTCTTATTTCCAAATGCTCTAACTGTGCCATATTCATGCTAATCTCCTAACCGCAGCGTTAACTATGATAAATCATGAGACGATTGGTCACCTTTTGAAAATGCGTTCTGGCAAGCTGAAGAGAGCAAAAGAACAGAGAAGGCAATACAGTTCAATGGCTCCATCTCAGGATTTGGGATCCCGGCAGCAACTGTTGTCCTAATGAGTCTCAAAGCTACCAACCTCAACCAGCAATAAAAGGGAAGGATCCAATGCAAAGTCAAGTGTTGAATCCAGATCTGTGGGTGGAGTTAATTCCTGCTATGCTTGGACACCTTGAGTTCACCAGTAGCCAAACAGTTTAATTCAAGCAAAACCTCCTCTGAGGCTGGGCAAGACTTACAAGGAAGTCTTTCAGGAAAGTTAATAACAAACAGAATATTCACATTTGCAGCAGTTCTATTTCCACAGGTTGATTTGGTTTTTTAAGGACACGTTGCATTTGTGTTGTATAAATTAAAAGGGCATATAACAAGGATCTTCAAACTTCACAAGTTTAAGACTTGTGGACTTCAACTCCCATAATTCCTGAGCTAACATGACTGGAAGAGGAATTCTGGGTGTCCATAAGGCTTAAACTTGCCAAGTTTGAAGACCCCTGGCATATAAGAAGGAAGGAAGGAACTGGGTTTGGATGTTTTTAAAAGAGGAGGCCAATTATTTTGGCCTCCCTAACATAGGGAAAGGGCCCCAATTTAGCATATGAAATTATCACATGGGTTATATTTTTTATTTACCACAACGTTAATCAGTTTAAAAGCTATCCCAAACTATTTTTCCATACATTCCTGATTATTGGACCACTAACTTCAATCAAGAAAAATTGCCATAGTTAAGAGGCAGCAAGAAGATAAAATAAATAAATAAACTTTTTGCCTCTGGCAGTTTAGCATTTCAGAAAGATCCTGATGGGGTATTACCTATTAGCTACGTTTAGACACCATCCTTCATTGAATTGACCAATGACTGTGCTTGCTTGATATATTATATTACAAATCAAATTATGTGGTAGTAAGTGTGAATCAGTGGTGGGATTCAAATTTTTTTACTACTGGTTCTGTAGGCATGGCTTGTGGTCGTGGCAGGGGAAGGATACTGTAAACTCTCCAGTCAGAGGTAGTATTTGCCGGTTCTCCGAACTACTCAAAATTTCCGCTATCAGTTCTTCAGAACTGGTCAGAACCTGCTGAATGCCACCTCTGGTGCAAATCCAGCTTAATTTATGGTGGTTTTTTCCAGAAGCTAGGAAAATAAAAAGACAAATTGAAACCACATGATTATAGGATATGGCCACCAGTTGTAAAGGAAAACTGATTGTCAAACACCTGAAGTATGGCAGGAGCAGGGTGAGAAGTGGAAGGATTGTAAATTCAAATCTAGGTCACAACTGACCTTTTTTTGGAAGCCATCATTAATTTGAACCATCGTTAAGTGAATGGTCATAAATCAAGTAGTATAGGTAGTCCTCAACTTACAACAGTAATATGATCAAAATTCAGATGTTTGGCAGCTGGTTCATATTTATGACGGTTGCAGTGTAGTGTCCTGGGATCACATGGTCACCTCTTGCGACCTTCTGATGAGCAGTCAATGGGGAAGCCAGATTCATTTAACAACCATGTTACTAACTTAATTTCAGTGATTCACTTAACTACAGTGGCCAGAAAAGTTGTAAAATGGGGCAAAACTCACTGAACAAATGTTTCACTTAACAACAGAATTGTTGGGCTCAGTTGTGGCCATAAGTTGAGGACCACACGTACCTTCTGTGTCATGTTTTGTTTTTCCAAGTATGAATCTAATTTGCTTATATTACATGAGCAAATATTTAACTGTAAATCAAGGCAGAAGAACAAGAACATGTAAATCTAGCTTTTCACCTAATCAAGATTGCTTTAGGTTTCAAAATTTGCAATGCTTATGACAGCCTCCACCTGACTCCAGTGGGCTATTCTTGTTAGATCTGCCTTATTGTTTGTTGATAGTATGGCTGGATGAGGATGGTTTGTTCTTCCTTTTCCATGCATGACACAGCCGTCGTATTTACACAGCAGTCAAATAGCTCATTGAACACCACAAAATAACATTCTTCTTTCAAGCCAGGATCCCTTGATTCTTCAACTTGTTTTCCAAATATCCTCCTGTTTTTAATGTACACATGTGCACATTTCTATTTGCAAGAAATAGAAATATTTGAAACATTGGGTTTCATCAAAATTCAAAATACAGATTCTATTGTATATTTCTATTTTTTCTTCTGATTATATTGACTTTTCTCTAGATTTTGCACCTGAATAGTAATACACTCTGCACATTGCCAAATGGAGTAAGAGGAAGAAGAGGAGAGCATCTTCTAAAGAACTAAGGAGTGGTATCAGTTTGCCTGATTTTAGATGAAAAATTAGAAGCAAAAATAAGATTAAGAAACCTATATCCCCCCCCCTCCCAATCTGATTATCTCTTGATTTGTTGAACTTCAGTTCACACCATCACTTAGGTCCCACTTGAACATTGGATGGGAAGCAAAATAAATTGCCTTAATTTCTTTCTCCAACTCTTGAGTGAAACAGCAGGTAGTCCTCACGACCACAAATGAGCCCAAAATTTCTGTTGCTAAGTAAGACATTTGTTAAGTGAGTTTTGCCCCATTTTATGACCTTTCTCACCACAGTTGTTAAGTGAATAGCTGTAGTTGATATATTAGTTACCTAGTTGTTAAGTGAATCTGGCTTCCCCATTGGCTTTGCTGGTCAGAAAGTTGCAATCACATGACCTTGAGACATAGCAGTAGTCTTAAGCGATGGTGGGATTCAAATATTTTTACCACCGGTTTGGTGAGCATGGCTTGGTGGGCGTGTTTTGCACACCTGCACACACTTTGCACGCAGAGGCATTTGTGCAGGTGTAGAGGCATTCTAACTCACCTCCTGCAAGCCTGCACTCTCCCGGTTGCTTCAGCAGCTGCCGTGTAGCACTCTTCTGTGCCGCCAAAGCAGCTGCGCTTCAAATTCAGCAGATAAAGGTGAGTATGGGAGCTTGGGTGGCGGGTGGGCGGGTGAGCCCAACAGCAGAGTGGCAAAGAGAACTGGTTCAGTCTCTGGTGCTCATCGCTGCTACTGGCTCGCCAGTACTGGGCCAAACCGGTAGAATACCAGCCCTGGTCTTAAATATAAAGCAGTTGGCAAGCATCTGAATTTGGATCACATGTCATGGAGGTGCTACAAAGGTTGTAACTGTGAAAAACCATCATAAGTCCCTTTTTTTAGTGCCGTTGTAACTTTGAACGGTCTCTAAATAAACTAAATGAAGTTGAGGACTACTTCAGTGGCGGTATGGTTTTTTGGTTTTTTGTTTTGAGATTTTTAAAAAACTTTATTTACCAGAATTAAAAACATACAAATTTAAAAAATACAAAACCAATAGTGTATACATAACACATTCCTCTTTACATTTGATATCGAATTTGATATGTCCTAATAGTCATTACTGATACTTCTGACATTTCCATTTACTATCACATCTTAATCACTAAACAACTCACAATACTCTACTAAATATCTTCTCGTTGGTTTATAACTATTTATTAATTAATAACACATTCATAATTTTTAGATAATAAATAGAAATATATAATGAATATATAATGATAACAATAGTAATGTGAGAGAAAAGAGGATTTAACACCTTTGTTATTTTTATACATTTCATATAGACAGCTCAATATAATTTGTTTCTTGGGTTCATTTATTGTAAAGAGAAAACACACAAAACACTCGTGGTATGTTACTGGTTCAGACCGGTTCACCCGAAGCGGTAGTAAAAAAAAAAAAAAAAGGGGCCTCCCATGATCAGCTGAGAAGAGGAAAAAGATCCTCAGCTGAGAGGAGAGAGAAGAGAAAAGGGCAGGATCGGCCCTATCTCCTGCCCCTGTGCTTTCCTCTTCTTTATCTCTCAGATGATTGGCTCTGCAGGCCTCAGCTGATGTGAGGAAAACTGCATGCACGTGGTAGGTGGACGTGCGTTAAGTGCGTACGCATGCACGCATGATCACCGAATCAGTAGTGGAACAGTAGGATCTCACTGCTGGACTACTTGTATATTGTTTTAGCTGTACCCGTGTTAGAGTTGTCATCTTTTAAACTAGTGGCCACAGTATGTAAAATCAGTTGCATATTGTTACCCTTTAGATAAGAACTAGTCAGATGACCTGGAGTGAATAGGAGCTGTGTGGCATTTATTGGCTGCACCCCTTCATCCAAGGTGGGTCCTCCTTGCACATTCTTGTCTACAAATGTCTAAAGAGAGAGTCATAATTTCATGTTGGTGGTTACAGTCATGCAATCAAAGCCCACAGGGAATTCTTGACTTATGAACACAATTGAGTCCAACATTTCCATTGCTGAACAAGACAGTTTGCCAGATGAACCATGCTCTGTTTTATGGCCTTTTTATGGCCTGCAGTTGTCCCAAAGGTGCTTTTTCAGGAGGCAACAAGGGTTTCTTGTTTTTTTTCTTTAAAGACGTTTCGCTTCTCATCCAAGAAGCTTCTTCAGCTCTGACTGGATGGTGGGTAATGGAAGGATTTATATTCCTTGCAAACAGCTGGTCATTTGCATCCTTTTAGAGGGTCGTTGAAGCACTTGGAGGTTTATCTGTGTCCTCAGGGTCAGCTGATTTGTGCTTCTGGTTCCTATAGTGTGCAATTTTTTTCTCTGGAAATCTATTCCTACGCTTATACCATTCAAATATCGTTCATCCCAAACTGTAACATCTTCAAAGAAAAAAAAGAAGAAAGTCCAGTTGCCTTCTGAAAAAGCACCTTTGGAATAACCATGACCTGGATGACTGAGAATCATTGAACCATGGCGGCACAGTGAAGTGCAGTACTGCAGGTTACTTCTGCTGACTGCCAGCTGACTGCAATTTGGCAGTTCAGCTCTCACCAGGCTCCAGGTTGACTCAGCCTTCCATCCTTCCAAGGTGAATAAAATGAGGACCCAGATTGTTGGGGGCAATATGCTGACTCTGTAAACTTAAAGAGGGCTGTAAAGCACTGTAAAGTGATACATAAGTGCTATTGCTGCCTCTACAAATTTTTCCCTGCAGTTCTTCACTTGGGCTCATTCATTAGACATGCCAACAGATGGTTAAGAAATGGGAGGCAAAAAGGTCGACGGTTCTCTCCAACTGAGCACACAGACAGATTCTGCAAGCACAAAGCAATGATACGTTGCCATTTCCGACCTGGCACATAACTGCTCTGAAATAGGATTTCTCATCCATTGATCTGCCTCTTATCGTGTAGGGTGATGCTGAAGTTGCTTGCAGTTGTAAGCCCTTGATTATCTTGTCACAGATGAGCTTCCCAAGATTAGGAAACCTCTGTAATCCATTGTCTCTCCCATCTTTTTCTGTCTTGCTGTACAAGTGATAAACACCTTTCCCTGAAACCTCTAATCTGACCCTGGAAGGGAGGGAATGTTTCTTTTAAAAAATGGCTTGAAAGAGCACAACAAAGAACATTGGGAGGGAGACATTTCTTTTAGTTTTCTACAGATTGAACTTATTTCTTTCTCTCGTGTATCTAATTTAGCACCTTATGCTGAAGAAGTGTGAAGTGGATCTGCTGACTTTAAATGACTAAATTATATGCTTCTATAGGTAGCTTCTGACTTCTTCAGAACTGAGAAGTGGTTAATGTTTCTCCTAGGGAGCATTTCCTCCTGATATAAATTGCTTTGTAAAAATCTCCTGAATGCATTTTAGATCTTTATGTTTTACTTCCTGTAATATTAGATTTCTTCCTAATTGTGGCTTCGCTCCTTAGAGATGCCAAAAATTAGGGTAAGATATTTGATTGCCATATTATGGTCTTGGTTTCTTCTCTGATCCAACAATTAGCATCACATTTTAGTACAGGCAGCAATATATTCTCAGACACTTCTATCTGCATTGGTTAGGCTTCTTAACCTGTTGCTTTGATTCTTTATCCTAGTTAAATTACAGCAAAAAAAAATGGTGTATTACAGAACAAAAATATCAGTTTTTAGCCAGCCTTCAATTAACTTCACATTTCAGTAAGAACAGAATAATAGAGATGTAAGGGACCTTGGAAGTCTTCTAGTCTAACCCCCTACTTAGGCAGGAAACCCTACACCACTTCAGACAAATGGTTATCCAGCATCTTTTTAAAAACTTCCAGTGTTGGAGCATTCACAACTTCTGAAGGCAAGTCATTCCACAGATTAATTGTTCTAACTGTCAAGAAATTTCTCCTTAGTTCTAAGTTGCTTCTCTCCTTGATGAGTTTCCACCCATTGCTTCTTGTCCTGCCTTCAGGTGCTTTGGAGAATAGCTAGGCTCCCTCTTCTTTGGGGCAGCCCCTGAGATATTGGAAGACTGCTATCGTGTCTCCCCTAATCCTTCTTTTCATCAAACTAGACATACCCAGTTCTTGCAACCATTCATTATATGTTTTAGGTAGACCAAGAAACAAGCAGAAAGGATATCTAGCCTTTTAAGAATAGCTTAAATGTTAAGAATAACTTTTAACAAGGGATGTGTGTCTGTGAGAGAAAAAATTTTGGGGGTGAGGGTTAACCCTAACTCTTAACCAGTGAACCAAGTGTAGGGTTTACGAGAACTCCAGACAACTCATTTTTAGAGTGAAAGTAAATAAAAATATTGGATGGCTGCAATTTAGAATATAAACAATTGTAATCCAGCATAGCAGGTTCTCCTATTTTTCAAAGAAGTTTCCGCTCCACTCCCTTGAAATCAAGCTGACCAATATCGTAAAAATCAACATGCATTTAGGAACATTGCATTTAAAATCTATGGAAGAGCTAAATTAAACTTAGTCCTCAAATTGGGTAGGAAGAAACGTATATTGAACACAAATATATGGACTGGATTTATGTCTTGCCACCCAATTCTTTGCCTTTGACATTCACAGAGCAGCAAGATAATAGTTTTAAGTATTGAATTTGCCAGTGCAAATCAATAACATTTTAATTTGTTCTATTGAATACAAACTTTGCAAAATTCTGAAAGCTCTGCTAACAGAGAAGGAAAAAAAATCTGAGATTAAAAGAGGAAGAATGAAAGCGGAAGAATGAAACAGGAAAGTGCCTCCATTTCTATCAAAATTTTATTATGTTGTTTATAGCAACACCTTGCTGTTGACATAATATTATTTGTGTTTATCACACAGGTCTCAAGTTGAAAGGTTTTTAGACAAAGAGTTTGCACTTGGTGTCTTACTTTTTTGTTTTCTTTTTTCTTTTTCTTTTTGCAATTTATGACTAGCAGCCAAAGTGTTCTTTTTAGTCCAGTTTGGTCCAGTTTTAAGCCACATGTCTAGAAAACCCATGTCATCCCAGTATGTCATTTGCTGCTCTGTTATGTTGGAAGGAGCTTCAGACTTCTCTGCAACACCCAGAAAGAAGAAAAAAGTCTGGATAAAGAAGGTGAGATCTTGGCGTGGATATAATTATCACAGTCCTGGGGTGAACTGTAATTTCTCTGCATTTTAGGGCCTACTTCATTTTTCTAAAGAAATTTACTTTAAAATATGATGGATATTTTTCTCCCATGAACAAGATATGATCTCCCTCTCTCTTCTGTAGACATTAAATAATACAGGCCTTGATCAAATAGCTGAATATATATTTCAAAACCAGCAATTAACACTTAATGGGGCTGGATGTTTAGGCTCTCTAATTGCTAGTGTGCAGATCTAATTATAACTTTAAAATAAAAAAACCAACAAGTGCCTAGGAGCAATTGATGAATGATATAGACGTGATTTTAATTAGCATGATGATTCATTAGTAATGATTGACAAGTGTATCAGTCTGATCATATTTATATTATATGGATTTCTAAGCTTCACCATAATTCACTTGTTCTGGAAGCATCTGTGGGTATTTGCAGTAGGGTAGTTGAGATATTTTCTACTTTAGAATGGTTTCACGAGCGGATAGCAGTGTTTCAGTGTTTGAGCACCTTCTTTGCTTTATGCATACAATATTTGTATATTAAATTAAATTTCAAGTTTAGGTAACACAGAAATGTAGACAAAAACAAGAGCTGGTTTTCCATCTGTGGTGTATGATAGGTTCCTGCAACCCAGGTCTGTTTCTCAAGCATGTGTGTTGGCATTCACATATAGCAATAGCACTTCAACTTATATATCACTTCAAAATGCTTTACAGACTTCTCTATGTGATTTACAAATGTCAGCATATTGTCCCCAACAATCTGGGACCTCATTTTACCCACTTCGGAAGGATGTATGGCTGAGTCAACTTTAAGTTTCTCAGGATCGAACTCCTGGCAGTGGGCAGAATTAACCTGCAATACTGCATTCTAATTACTGTGATTCCTAACTTTGACAATAGTTTCCAGTACAGATTAATATTTCTTATTACTATGTTTGAATTCCATATGGTAAAATACTATTAAAAACCTGCCATGTTATCAATTTAAAAAGGAAATACTGAGAAACAGATTAAGCCTGAATTGTGTTTGATTCTGAAGAACAATATATCAACAAAGTAACAGGCTAACATCAGCAATACTCCTAAAGCAATTTAGATCATATCTCAAGAAAACTTCAGTTCATAGTCTAAAAGCAAGGAACATCCTTGACATTTTCTTCTCCTCTCCTCTTATATTACTCAAGACCTTAAACTTTCATTGGTTAATTTACTAATTTCTGCAGCAATGAATGAATAGCAACACCAAAGCATGAAGGTAGTGCTTGAAATATTTTAAAATGCCTGCTCTTCATACAAGTACGATGCAATGTATGTACTGAAAAGCCAACAAAATGAGTAGAACTTATATAGAGCATCACTATGTGATCACATCTCTGTGCTTACAAATTCAACTCAAAAGAATTAAGCCTCTCAAGACTGTATGCATGCATGGTAAGTTCTCCTTTGATGGCTTGTAGCTCTTCCTGGTTGTTTTTTCTAAGTTTTGGAGCTTCCCTGTTGCAAGTTTCCCTCCCTCCCTGAAGGGGATGCTATGCTCACCCATAATCCATTTCCTCCTTCCTTTACTCTCTTGCTTACAGGGCAATAAATAGCCAAAGGAAAGCTTTCTGGGAAAGGTTTAAGAAAGAACTAAGCAGCAAGAATCTTCCTCATTTCTGTTTTCTTCCAAGGTTGGTTGGTTAGTTTCTTTTGGTTGGTTTCTTGGAACTCCTTACCCAAAACTTGTGGTAAAGAATAATTGAGATAGCAGGTCTGCAAGGATTCCATTCTTTCTCAACCCAACCTATTGCATAGAGCTCTACTTGCAGGAAAAATAGGAAGAGGGGATACTGTGTATGCCACCTTCAGCTCCTGTACAAAAAAGGCAGGATATAAATTAAATATTAGTTGTGAATCATAATAGCACTGCCATTTCAAATATATTCTCCAATCCCAATCTAAAGCCATGCCTAGTTATGAATACAATGTTAGGGAACTGGACAAGAGAAAAATAAAACTTTCCCCTTTTCCTAGATATTGTGAAATTGGTTGTAAATGTTTGAAACATAGTGTTTTTAGGCAGCAATCATATTGGGAAACATGCCCTATTGAAAGCAATGGGATATGACTTTGGCCATAGGATCACAGCCTTTGTTGATTAATGGGTTGCATTTAGTGACTTAAGGAAAGCCAAGGCTTAAGCCAAATGACTCAAAGAAGCTAGGTACTAGGTGGCTTCTCTGTAGCATGGAATAAAAAAATTGGAAATTTGTGTGTGTGTGTGTGTGTGTACGGTATATATATATGCACACACAGTGTATATATTTTTATATATGTACAATCCCATTCTTCACAAAAGGGAGAGGTATTTGTTGTTACCTTAATTTTCCTATTTTTATGTCTTGTTTTAGGAGTAAAACACAAACAGTATTATACATTGATAAGTACAGGCATGTGTTAATATAATACTGTTTGTGGTTACTCCTAAAACAATACATGAAGATAGGGAAATTAATGTTGTAAAGCAGGACCACTGTTAAATTCCAATTAAGCTGATTTATGTTATGCCTATACACAAGAAATCTCATCAAATAAGCAGTCAGCACTAAATTGGTACTAGATAAGAGTTAATGGAATGCAAGATGGGCTGGTTCGTGGGAATGTAACAATTCTGGAATGGTTCCTCCCTTGACTCCACCCCCATACTGCGCCTCCCCTTGTCTTACAACAAGTAATTTGAGTTTCAGCTACAATATGCCCCAAGCCTTGTTGCTTAACCTGGCAATTAAAAATAATACATGGACTTCTACTCCAAGAATGGGAATTGAAGTCCACGTATCTTAAAGTTACTAAAGGCTAAAATATTAATGTTTGAAGGCTTTTTTTAAATTATGCTGTTAAATTAAATTAAATGTTTCTCTCCAAATTTTAAAATATAGTAGGTAATTGACCCTGTAGAGCTGCTGCTTTGGTATACATAACCTGCAGGAGTCATTGAGATTTACCTTCTTTTGCTCCTGCAATTTTGCTAGGATGTACTGAGACTGAATAACTCAGTGTATATAAGTTCTGAGAGAGAATGTGAATGTGTATGTGTGTTTATATATCTACAGGAATACATGGGAGCATATTTTATATAATTTGAAGTAAATATGTGAAAATAGTTTTTTCTTTGCCAGGGTTTTGAGATACTGCTACCAGACTGCATCATGGAATGAGCTGCTCATCTGTTTGTTCCCTATTTTAGGCAACTCATAAGTTTACACCACAGTTGTCTTATTTTAATTATGTGTTTGTTTTTTTCTTTTGAGTCTATGTTGATTCCTGGCAAGTGCCTTGATAAGTCCCTGCAGTTTTCTTGGTAAGGCTTTTTGGAAGTGGTTTGTCCTTGCCTCCTCTCTAGAGCTGAGAGAGTGTGACTAGCCTAAAGCAGGACTAGAACTCATGATCTCCTGTCTTCTAGCCCAGGGGTCTCCATCCTTGGCAACTTTAAGACCTGTGGACTTCAACTCCCAGAATTCCTCAGCCAGCAAAGCTTGGAGACCCCTGTTCTAGTCTAATGTCTTAACTACTATACCACAGTGGCTCTCATGCAGTCATGGTATGGGCCTACATGAGGAGATTGAAGGGGATATTGGAATGCATTTGCAGGCCCCTTCACATCTGACCTTCATTGAAGAAGCATCCTAGAAAAGTGCAGCAGGCCATCCAGTGTTGCCATTTCCAGGCTATTTACGGTAGTTCAGCCAAAATGATGACTTGTCCATTGTTCAGAACTGATACTTTCCAGGCGAGCTCAAAACAATTTATTTTGTGGACTAATGAGCCAGATGTTTCTTTCTATCCATTCCATACAGAGAAGCAGACTGAACTAGAAGCTGGCTTGTACTTCAATATACAATAGTTCTTTGATGTGAGATGACTATCCAGTAATAGAATTGACCTTGCATGGTTTCTGCAGTTTTCCCCTACATCAAAAGTAACCTCTTTTTGACATGACAATGCTTTGTGTTATTTAGCATTACTTACATCCATCACCTTCTGTCTTTCTCCATGTCTTCACCCCAAAAGAATATGAAAGATGGCATCCATGTTTCGAAGTGAAGAGATGTGTCTGAGGCAACTTTTTCTTCAGGTGGAATCTGCCTATTGCTGTGTTGCAGAACTTGGAGAGCTGGGTTTGGTCCAGTTCAGAGATGTGAGTAAACACCAAACGTAACCCAGCCTGTACTTCTCAGGATCCATAGAAAGGAGGGGAATGTTGTCTACAGCAGAAATAACGAGGATACTGTAGAGTTTAAAGATGCTAGACTAGACCTAGGAAGATCCCTTTGAATCGGGAATGGGACAGCTTGCCACAGCCAACTTGTCAGTCCAACTTGCCAGTCCAACTCACTGCAGGACAACTCGCTGTGTGACAATTTAGCAATTCTATTTAATTAAAATAAATAAAAAATATTTTTATTTTTGCCAATCATATTTCATTCTGTTCCTCCTTTTGCATCTTTTCATTAATGATTCTATTCCCTTATTTCTTTGGTATTAGTGTAACTCTTGACCAGCAGTGAGTTGTCCTATGACAAGATGGCCATGGAAAGTTGTCCTGCATGCATTGGCTATGACAAGCTGGCTGTAGTAACTTAACCATGGTGAGTTGGCTGTGGCAAATTGTCATAGACCCCTTTGAATCTGCCCTTAATTAGTCATTGTTTCTCAGTGCAGTTTGGTTCCACAAAATATGTTGAGACCCTCTGGTAAATTGCCTTTGAGCACAGAAAAGGGCTTGGTACAAATTTAATACATAAGAATGACAAGAACTGCAACAGGGAAAAAGAGAGGAAGAGAAAGTAGCATTAGAAAAGAAACAGGAATATTCCAGAGGGAATTATTAACCCCACCCACTTTGAGGTCTACTTGTTTGGTCTACTGTTGGCATGAAACACCCAACAATTTATTTGTAAGGGAATGTGGTTCTTGATAAAATGAAATGGTGACCTTTGCTCGCATAATATGCTCTAATCTTGGGAGATGAAAATGCATTATCTTGAATATTTTATAACCATGCATAGCAGAATGCTGAGACGAAAGATGAGTAATGACAAGCAAGTTGAAGATCTGGGAAATTCCTTTATTGCTGATTTTTCTTAAAGTGGGGGTGATTTTCAGATGTTTGGAGGAAAAAACAACATTTCTTAAAATACAACTTTGAAGTCACTAAGAATAAGAAGAATTGGAATGGTATAATCTTTAAAGCCAAATTTTTAAAAAACTACAAAAAGATGTGTTTTTCAGAATTCTTTTCTGCATGAATGCACTACACAAACAAAAAACAAACCAGTGCAAAATAAGGATAGGGAAGAAAGTGTTTGTGTTATAGAACATGATATGTGGTTTAAAATAATGGAAAGTTATTGATTTAGGACAGGGCTGTCAAACTCTCCACCTGTGGGCCGTGCTGGATGCGTCACATGCTGGCCACACCCATGCCAGTTAAATGAAGGGAGAAAAAGTCCTGATACATCATGTGATGCCACTGTGATGACATGAGTTTGTCACCCCTGGTTTAGGATGTTTTCTTTTTAAACAAATTTTATTAATTTTACAGAAAACACAATACACAATCCAGGCATACCAACTTGAAAAGTCTTTTCTAAAAGAAAAATTAATAATAATTAAAGAAGAAAGTCAATAGAACATATAAAATAATTTCAAATTGTAATGTCAAGATTTACATTATCTATTTAACTTTATATCTTATCCAGACTTCTCCTTTTATCCAAATTATATTTCTTGCTTAATAAAATTTTATTGCCTTTCATAAACATATAAAACACAAAACATAAACAAAACTAAAAGATCTTTTCTGAAGGCTGTCTGATCCCGGGTTGAAACTCTTCACACAGACACAAATTCAAACATCATATTCACTTTATATATCCTTCCATATCTTATTATCATTTTCTTTTTTTTTCTTTTCTTTTTTTTTATAAACCAATTTTTACCAATTTTATAAAAACAATGCACAAAGAATCAAGGCATAACAGCTTATAAATTCTTTTCTAAGAAAAAATAATAAAAGAAGAAAACCAATGGAACCAAATTATAGTATCAATACTTTATCTATTTAACTTCATATCTTATCCCAGCTTCTCCTTTTCATCCAAATTATTTCTTGTTAATTAAAATTTTATTGCCTTTTATCAATATACAAAACTCAAAAAGACATAACAAAACCTTTATATATCATTCCATATCTTATTACCATTTTCAATAACATTCTTTCTCTGTTCTATTTCCAACTATCCATTCATCTTTTTTCTTTTACTATACTTCTCCTATACATCAATTGGAGTAATGTCTTTAACTCATTACCCTAACTTAAAAGTACTTCATATAACAATTTTTCTTGGGATTCTGTTTAATAGATTCTAAAATTACACAATGAATTTTATACTCTAAATACACATATAAAAACACAATCCTATGTACCCTCCAGAATCCCTCTTTTATCCTAAATTAAATTCACCCATTGTCTCTGAATAAACTTTTTTTCTTTAGATCTTGCTTCCCACCATTGAGGCTTCTCCTCCCCCCCTTTCTCTCTTGCTTATTCTCCTTGCCCTTTTTACCCCTTTGTCTCTCCTCCTCCCTTTTCTTACTCCCTTTCCTTTGCTTTCTAACCTTGCCTCCACCTTTCCGCTCATTTTTCTCTTTTTTGGTTGTTTTTTCAATTCTTAAAATCCCCTTTTTCTTATCCTTTTTCTCCTCCTCCCCGGAAAGAACCCATTGTTCATCAAAGATGGCTTCTTCTTTCTCTTCTTCTTTGTCCCAGTCATTCTGCTGCGTAGTCAACTTTTCATAAGTACATAATGCCATTTCTAAAAATTGAAACAAAGTGCCCAAAGTATCTTCCTTTTTATATTTTTGATATTCAGTCTTTAGTTCATCCATAAGCGATGCCATCATGAAAAGAGAAACTTTTCCCAAAACAACCACAAATATTTTTAATCAAAAATAATTCAAAAAAAACTTCCAAAAATTAATACTTTTCTTCCTTCTTCTCTTTCTCTTTCTGGGGTTAATGTTTAATCAAAGAGGTCCAATTACCATATACCTTTCTTTGGGATTCTAGGCAATCTCCTCCTTTTTCAGCTTCTGCTCCAATTTTTTTTCCTCTCCCTTCCCACTTGCAACATCAATTTTAAATAATCAGAAATCCATACCTCTAATAAGGCTTTTCCAAATTCTTAAGTTTTTCAATGTCCAGGAACCCTTTTGTCCCTTAGCTTCAACTTTCAGAATAATTCACCTTCAGTGTCCAAACATATTTCATATCTGCTGTTTCCATGGGGTGGGAGAGTGAAGAAAAAAAAAAGTTCCCTTTAACAGCTTCTCCGCCGCTTTCGATCTTCTTAGGGATACAATGTATATTCCAGCAATTCAAACAGCTCAGTTCCAACAAATTTGAAAGATGTTGATTGACCCGGCTCAGACAGCACTTTCACTCTTCTTGCTTCCTTCAGCACAATCTTACCCGGTTGCTGGCTTCTTCGTGGCGGCCATTGCTGACCGCCGCTCCACTGCCTTGGGAAAAAGGGGTTTTTCAGGATGAGGAGGGGGTCTGCGACACCCCCAACCACCTGTCCGGCTCCCCTCTCTCTTCGGCTGTCCCTACAGGGCAGCCATATCCCCCTGACCCATCTGGATCGGGGGTACCTCGGCGGCTTGCCCAGCAGGAATCGCGAGCGGTCGCGAATTCCTGCTGCCCTGAAGCCACGCGAAACCGGAAATCTCCCCCCTGGTTTAGGATGTTTTCTGTGGACTGTTCATTAAGTTTGCACTTGGTGCTGTTGTGTTTCTTTATAGCCAAGCATAATGGATACAGAATAATCACTATTCTAGCCTCAGTCAACTTTGTTTTCTGCACGACTCACTTGAAAGAAGGAAAATAATGTGGTTTTCCGGTTTCGTGTGGCTTCGGGGCAGCAGGAATTCGCGACAGCTCGCGATTCCTGCTGTGCTAGCCGCCGAGGTACCCCCGATCCAGATGGGTCAGGGGGATATGGCTGCCCTGTAGGGACAGCTGAAGAGAGAGGGGAGTCGGACAAGGGGTTGGGGGTGTCGCAGACCCCCTCCCCCTCCGGAAAAACCCCTTTTTCCCAAGGCGGTGGAGCGGCGGTCAGCAATGGCCGCCACGAAGAAGCCAGCAACCGGGTAAGATTGCGCTGGAGGAAATAAGGAGTGAAAGTGCTGTCTGAGCCGGGTCAAGTAACATCTTGCAAATTGGCTGGAACTGAGCTGTCTGAATTGCTGGAGGATACATTGTATCCCTAAGAAGATCGAAAGCGGCGGAGAAGCTGTTAAAGGGAACTTTTTTTTTTTCTTCACTCTCCCACCCCATGGAAACAGCAGATATGTTTGGATATACTGGACATTGAAAGTGAATTGTTTTGAGAGTTGAAGCTAAGGGACAAAAGGGTTTTTGGACATTGAAAAACTTAAGAAATTGGAAAACCCTTGTTGGAGGTATGGATTTCTGATTATTTAAAATTGATATTGCAAGTGGGAAGGGAGAGGAAAAAAAATTGGAGCAGAAGCTGAAAAAGGAGGAGATTGCCTAGAATCCCAAAGAAAGGTATATGGTAATTGGACCTCTTTGATTAAACATTAACCCCAGAAAGAGAAAGAGAAGAAGGAAGAAAAGTATTAATTTTTGGAATTTTTTTCTTTTTTGAATTATTCTTGATTAAAAATATTTGTGGTTGTTTTGGGAAAAGTTTCTTTTTTCATAATGGCATCGCTTGTGGATGAACTAAAGACTGAATATCAAAAATATAAAAAAGAAGATACTTTGGGCAGTTTGTTTCAATTCTTAGAAATGGCGTTATGTACTTATGAAAAGTTGACTACGCAGCAGAAGGACTGGGACAAAGAAGAAGAAGAAACCATCTTTGATGAACAATGGGTTCTTTCCGGGGAGGAGGAGAAAAAGGATAAGAAAAAGGGGATTTTAAGAATTATAAAAACAACCAAAAAATAGAAAAATGAGCGGAAAGGTGGAGGCAAGGTTAGGAAGCAAAGGAAAGGGAGTAAGAAAAGGGAGGAGGAAAGACAAAGGGGTAAAAAGGGCAAGGAGAAGAATAAGCAAGAGAGAAAGGGGGGGAGGAGAAGCCTCAATGAGGGGAAGCAAGATCTAAAGAAAAAAAGTTTATTCAGAGACAATGGGTGAATTTAATTTAGGATAAAAGAGGGATTCTGGAGGGTACATAAGATTGTGTTTTTTATATGTGTATTTAGAGTATAAAATTTATTGTGTAATTTTAGAATCTTTTAAACAGAATCCCAAGAAAAATTGTCATATGAAGTACTTTTAAGTTAGGGTAATGAGTTAAAGGTGTCACTCCAGTTAGTGTATAGGAGAAGTATAGTAAAAGAAAAAAGATGAATGGATATTTGGAAATAGAACAGACAAAGAATGTTATTGAAAATGGAAATAAGATTTGGAGGGATATATAAAGGTTTTGTTATTTTTTTTTTTTTTGTATATTGATAAAAGGCAATAACATTTTAATCAATAAGAAATAATTTGGATGAAAAGGAGAAGCTGGAATAAGATATGAAATAGATAAAGTATTGGTTTGTTCTTTAATTATTATTATTTTTTTAGGAAAGAATTTATAAGCTGTTATGCCCTGATTGTTTATGCACTGTTTTTGTAAAACTGATAAAATTGGTTTATATATATAAAAAAAAGAAAATGATAATAAGATATGGAAGGATATATAAAGTGAATATGATGTTTGAATTTGTGTCTGTGTGAAGAGTTTCAACCCGGGATCAGGCAGCCTTCAGAAAAGATGTTTTAGTTTTGTTTATGTTTTGTGTTTTGTATGTTTATGAAAGGCAATAAAATTTTAATAAGCAAGAAATATAATTTGGATAAAAGGAGAAGTTTGGATAAGATATGAAGTTAAATAGATAATGTAAATATTGATATTACAATTTGGAGTTATGTTCTATTGGCTTTCTTTAATTATTATTATTATTTTTTTTAGAAAAGATTCTTCAAGTTGTTATGCCTGGATTGTGTATTGTTTTTTTTTTTGTAAAATTAATAAAATTTGTTTAAAAAAAAAAAAGTAAAATAGTAATTTAAATAGATACCATCAGGTCAGGCCCAGTTTCAGTGACTCTACTATCTTGGCCTGAGCCCAATGATAATCACTGGCTGGATCTTGCAAGGATATTTCCCTGATACCTTCCAACTATCTGCTTTATTCTTTGTCTCTCCATTTTTCTACTTCTCTCAACCTTGCCGAGCATAGTCTCTTCTAATTGATTGTTTGCTTTAAGTGAGTTTCTGCTTTCCAATCTTTGCCTCAAGGGACCAGTTATCCAGGACCAATTGATTCATTCTTCTTGCTGTTCATGGTACTTTTAATAACTATTTTCTTCTCTCTCTTATTCTTTCTCAATAGCCAACATTCCCAGTTTAGCACAGGAAAACAATTCCTTTTATTATTCTGATACATTTATCTGAGAAATATGCTTATTCTGCATTATCTTTTCTAAAACGATTATCCTTTCTCCCTGGGATAAATCTCTTTATTTCTTTATCAATCTTGATTCTAGAATAATAAAGTTATTCATCATCTTAATTACTTTGCTCTCAGTTGTGCTTTCACTAGGGATATTAGCTGATGTCTTTTTCTTCTAAATATAACATCATTTTTTCACCTCCTCCTTTTAAACTGAGTTTTGCCAGTGGAGCCAGTTCGTTCTTGCCATTCTTGAAATACATTTGCTTATCTGTTAAAAAGAACTAAAGATCATATGCTTTTTAAACTCAACTCTTTTCTGAATCACTCTGTTTCTCCAGTTCTTAGTAACTTGTTTATTGTAAATATTTCTCAGAAGAAACATATGTTCTGCATACCCATTCACTTTACAGCATTTAATTAGGAAACTCAGCATTACTAAATTATATTTTGTTTAGCAACAGGCCTATTTTCCATCATTTAAATTGTTTTCATAAAATTCTAAGAATTACCTATGTAGAAAGCCAAACATCACATTTTTCACTCTATTTATAAATAATGGATTTAAGGGAAACTTTGGGGTCTACAATCTGGGCAAATATATTACATGAGAAAAAATATAAATGACCCTCAAAATTATGAATGTGAAACTATCTGTATTTCTGTAATTAGTTATTATTCACTAGCTCCATAGGCTTTTTCTCTGGTTGCACAATATTTTAATTATCATATTCTCCATGGTGATACATTCCTTTGAAGAAATACTTTTAAATTGATCTGCTAATGGGCATGAGGAGTTGAATCCTTTGATATGTACTTCCACTAAATCTTCATGACTTCATCTTTATTTACTTTCATATGATCTGATGTGTTAGAATCATAAATCCTAGAATTCTTAGCCATCAGGTTGGATGAATGGATGGATAGATGATGTATATGTATATGTATATATATGTATACATGGATGGATGGATGGATAGATAGATAGATAGATAGATAGATAGATAGATAGATAGATAGATAGATAGATAGATAGATAGATGATGGTGAGATTCAAATTTTTTTACTACTGATTCTGTGAGCATAGCTTGGGTGTGGCATGGCTTGGTGGGTGTGCTTGGTGGGTGTGGCAGGGGAAGGATACTGCAAAATATCCATTCCCTCCCCACCCCACTAACCTGCTTTCCAGCTCCGTTCTCCTGTGCAGGGCAACAAAAGAAGAGCCAGCTGATCAACTGGGACTCGGGAGGTGCGGTATCTGCCATCCCGCATTAGATGGGCGCCTCATGAGAGGGAGCGAAGGAGGAAGAAACGACATGAGATGAGGTTTCTTGGGATGAGCGCACCCCGAATGCCTCAGCACACGCTCTTTTATTATGCTTTTTCACAGGGGGGTGAAATTCTTCAAAGCCCAGGGTAAACAGGATATTCATGAATTATAATAGCTTAGGTCAACTGGATACACATGATTTATAATAGCTCAGGTTAGTTAAAATACCAGGTTAACAGGAAGTGTGTGATTTATAACGATCCAGGTCAGTTAGAATATCATTCTGCATTGACAGATGCTTAACTCCCCTTCTCTATGCATGCCTGGCAAAGATCACTGAAGAGATAGGAGTCTAATGTTTACACGAGAAAGATACATTGTTACAATGCTTGGATGGTACATGGTTGCACTGATACATAGTTGCAATCACATAAATGATACATAGTTACAACAGGGAGGCAGAGAATAGATGGGGGTGGGGCCAGTCAGAGGTGGTATTTGCTGCCTCAAAATTTCCACTACCGGTCAGAACTGGTCAGAACCTGCTGAATACCACCTCTAGACGGATGGATAATTGATAGATGACAGATGACAAGACAGACAGAGAGACAGACAGATAATTAATTTGGCTAATTTGGCTAATCTTGTGCTTTTATATGAATTTTCTTTAGTTGAATACAAACGTGAACAACTTTCAAAGAAGATTTGTGAATGAAGTAAGAAGATGTGAGTCCTTAGAAAGGGTCCTTCGTAAGTAGCTTTTAGCTTATTGAAAAATTAAATTTATTGAGAGCTGTTCTTAGTCCAACAATCTCTGGAATGTTTTAGTGCAAAAAAACAGCAATTATTAGCACTTTTTGATTTAGCATTCTGGGAACCAGTGTCCCCAGAAATTGAGCAAAAAGTGGAAATAAGATACAGTATTAACTGGAAGGGGGACACTGGTTGTTGCAGATCATTGTAGACCAGGGGTCCCTAACCCCCACCATCAGTCCGTGGCCTGCTAGGAACCAGGCCTTGCAAGTAAGTGAAACCATACAATGAGTAAAACCATGCCACCCCTCCAATCCATGGAAAAACTATCCCCCACAGAACCGGTCCCTGGTTCCCAAAAGTTTGAGGGCAGCAGCTATACATCATGCCCAAGTGAGCTGAAAATCCCAAAGGCAGATTTCAAATTCCTAAAAATATATTGCAGTAAAACCTTTTGCTGGAGATCTTGTGAAATCAGTAGCGACACTAAGGCTTAGTTGCATTAAGCATTAAGCTTTGCTTAGAAAAGGTTGTCCAACTTGCCTCCTTTGAGTTAACATTCAAGGGTATCCCAAAGGTGCTTTTTCATTCAAGGATGTACTATAATTACATAATCCACATGGGACAATTATCTATGTATATGTAAGGAGGAAAGTTTTAAAATGTGACTAGCTTCCTTAGAAACCCTCTTTGTTAACCATTCGCTACCATTCTTTCCAGATCTTTTTGAAAAAGTTTTGTAATTTTCTGTAGATCCTTGGCCAACTAAGCAATGAAACAAATATGTTCAACTTTCCATATGTTTAACCTACTTGTTTTTTATGAGTGATGTCTTCTTCCTTGTAAAAATGAAATGCAGGGCTGAAAATATTTCCTTGTGTATCTTCCAGTGATGCCATTATACAATTGCCAATTAAGAAAACCAGAGATTTGAAAAAAGTGGCCCAACAGGGAGAGAGGCAGGTGACTGAATCTCAGGCAGGCAGGAAAACCCGGCCCCACATTCTAGAGGCAGACAAGGAAGGAGCCCAGCTGAGCCTTGACCAGGAAGTGACGAGGGTCTTGGGATCTGGGAAGGGCACTTGCCTGAAGAGGTTGGTGGATGGATCCCCAGTGAGCCATTGGTCCCTTATTTTCTGCTGAGAGCTGCTTGGGCCCAGTCGTCATGGGGCACGAGGAGGGAGTGTTGCCTGGTGTGAGTTCTGCCTCTGGTACGGGCAAGAGGAGGGTGTTAGGAATAACATAGGTTACCTAACTTAGTTTGGGTAAAATAATATATATAAACTATGTTAGTGAGTATAAGTGTGTGTATCACTTTAACAGCAAAGCATGTAATTTTGGGTGCGATTGTAAATCACCATAAGAGGGAGCAAGAGAGCTTAATGTTTACTGGCTTTTACTGGATAGCTGACAAATGATGGATTGATGGTAATAACTGCGTGTTTCCCTGCTGTTGCTGAACGAAGAAAAAGGGTTTGATTTTCTTCATATCTCTAACTGCAAAAGAGATATATTATTGGACTGATTATTTGTAAGTTTACTGACCTCTTTTCCGACACTGGACTTTGCAACAGATTAATCCCCGGATGGACTGAACTAGTGTATGATATATGGACTGTTTGACTATGCTAAAACTCTTACTGGAATAAACTATTTAACTAGCACAGTTTATCTGTTTTGCTGAGTGTAAGCTACAAAAACGTTTATCTCAAATATTTTGCCTGCCTGACTGACTGCCGTGCAGATTCTGCTAGGGTGTATCCCTAACACTGGTTATGGGCCCAGGCTGCACAGTCAGACTAACCAGGATATAACAGGCTTATATAAAGTGAGTGTTAGTGTAGTTACACAATACTGTAAACAGACAGTTGTGTTTTATTAATTATAGTTTAATATCCAGAAAAAGATGGCACAAGTCAATTTACCAAGTTTGTCTCTAGTATCCAAACTGGATGAAACAAACTATGTTTCATGCTCTATGAAATGCAGCCTACTTCTACGCAGAGAAGGTTTGTGGAGTATAATTCAAAACCCACCAGAGGTAGATGCTTGGGATCCGGAGGATGAGAATGATGCCCAGAAAATACAAGAATATAAACTGAAGAATGAGCAAGCTCTCTATAATAGGACTGACACTCTGTGACCAGCAGCTTGTACATATTTGTGGAGAAGAAACAGCTGCGAAATGTTGGGAGAATTTAAAGAAGATTTATGTTCGAGACAGTGTAGGAGCACATATAAATCTTACATGGAAGCTTTTCAGAACACATCTTCAAAAGAATGGAGACATGTTGATTAATTTAAACATGATGAAGAAAATTTTTCAGGAACTGCATGAAAAAGAACTTATCTTCACAGAACTACATCAAGTTTATATAATTTTGTCTTAAATGAGAGCTATGATGACTATGTAACTTCACTAGAAGTACTGCCAAAAGATAACCTCACATTAACTGACATTACTGGCAGATTAATTGAAGAAGCCAGGAAAAGGCTTGAAAGGGATCAACTCAGAAGGGAACAACCTCAAGAAGATAAAGAATCTTCGACAGCCTATACAATTAGAAAATGTTTTAGTTGTGGAAGAAAAGGACATTTGGCTAGATTCTGCAAGAAAGGAAAACGCCACAATGCCAGCCAGAATGCTAAAAGGCATCAAAAGGATAAAGAATGCTTAGAGTTAGCCATGTATAGCAACGAAACTGTGAATAATAATTTATGGGTTGTAGATAGTGGAGTATCGCACTGCATAACGAAAGATAAAAAAAGATTTATTAAGATGACCACGAGTTCACAGCAGATATTGTTAGCTAATGGCTGGAAACTGAAAGCAAAAGGTGAAGGCTTTGCACATTGTTCTTGCATAAAAGAAAATGTAAAAATGTTATATGTACCACAACTTAAGTTTAATTTGCTTTCAGTTAGAGTTTTGATTAAACTAGGTTATGTAGTTACCTTTAGGGGAGAAAACTGCATAATAGAAAAGGAAGGTTAAAAAAGTGACTGCAACTTTAAAAGGTGAATTGTATGTGTTAAATGATAATCAATTAGAGGTGACTAACACAGTGTATAATAACATTAAACCTCATGATGAATGCATACATTTGTTACACAGATGTTTAGGGCATATAAATTTTAAAATGCTTAAACAAACGGTTGAACTGTCTGAAGGTATAAAACTGAAGCCTTGCAGTAAGTATTTGCACTGCAATACTTGCAGTCAAGAAAAAGACAAGGTAATGCCAGCAAATAGAATTAATGGATTTCAAACAAAGGAGCCTCTAGAGATTGTATTTGCTGATATTATAGGTTCTAAAAAACCAAGTGTGGGAGGTGCTCGTTATATTCTAAGTATAATGGATCATTATTCTAGATATGGTTTCTGTTATTTAATGAAGAGTAAAACGGAAACATATCAGAATTTCTTTAATTGGTTGAAATTTGCAGAAAGAAAAACTAAAAGGAAACTAGTGACTCTTGTAACTGATAATGGTACGGAATTTATAAATAATAAATTCCAAAATAGACTGAAGATGGCAGGTCTTGAACATAAAAGGTCTGCACCATATAGGCCACAACATAATTCCTTTATAGAAAGATGAGGCCAAACAATACAAGCAATGGCTTATACTATGTTGTCGGATTCAGGATTACCTGAAACTTTATGGGGAGAAGCAATAATGTGTGGTAATCATATATTGAATAATGTTGCTAACTCAACAACAGGTGAATTACCATTCACACGGTGGCATGGTAGAAAACCTGACCTAAGCTACATGCACACATTTGGAGCACCAGCATGGGTGCATATTCCTACACAACTAAGACATAAGGGGCAGCATAGGGCTAAAATGTTATTCGTTGTAGGTTATGAATCTAATCAAAAATCATACAGATGCTGGGAAAAAGGTACATCTAGAGTTTATTGTAGTGCTAGTGCACAATTCCTTGAATATGTAGGATGGAAAAAACTGGAGCAAGATTCAAGTAAGGAAATAATCATAGAAACCTACAAAAGACCAAAACAACAAATCAGTAATAAGAAGAGTCCAATTAAAGAGGAAGTTCAGGAAGAGCACATAGGACCAGAAGAGGAAGAAATAGGTGAACAGGAAGAAATAGCTAACCAGGAACAGGTAGTACATGAAAGTCCACCTGTAAGCCCTGTAATACCTAGACGTTCAACACATGAAACTAGACCACCTGACAGGTACCAAGCAAGTGTAGTTTGCCAAGTTAGTAAAGTTCCAACTACTGTTGAAGAACTTAGGATGTATCCTGCAAAGGATCAAGAAAATTGGCATAAAGCAATGGAGAAAAAATTAAATTCATTGAAACAAATGGAAGTTTATGAAAATGTTAAATTATCTCCAGGTGAAAAGTCCATTGGCTGTAAATGGATATTTAAATTAAAAACAGGTAAAAATGGGACTGTTACCCATAAGGCTAGGTTGGTAGCTCAAGGATTTAATCAAACTGCATGTGATTATGATGAAGTATTTGCACCAAGTCTAAAAGCAACAACCTTGAGAGCAGCTTTAGTGTGGGCAGCTAAGAAGAACTATATCATAAATCACTTATATGTAGAAACTGCCTATCTGCATGCACCATTGCAGCACACTATATACCTAAAGAAACCTCTAGGAATTAAGGATGATAAAACAAATAATGACTGTTGGAAGCTTAAAAAGAATCTCTATGGATTAAAACAATCTGATTATGAATGGAACCAATATATTGTTAAGGAGTTAAACAATATAGGGTTTAAAGCAGGTTTTGCTGATCCATGTTTATTTAAGAAAGGGACAAATGGAATAGTGTCATTATTATTGTTGTTTACAGATGATATTGCCTTAATTACAAAAACTAATAATGAAGCTACTGAAATAATATCATTATTAGGTAAGAGGATAAAATTAAAGCAATTAGGAGAAATAAAACAGTATCTAGGATTGACAATAAATAAAACCAAAAGTGGCTATAAGGTATCTCAAGAGGATAAGATTTATCAATTACTAAAAGCATACAAGATGGAACTTTGTAAGCCAGCAAAAACTCCAATGAGTAAGGAATTTGGCCACACTGATGCTCAAAGTCCAAAATTCAATAAGACTATTTATCAATCACTAATTGGTAGTTTATCATACATTAGTAATTGGTCAAGGCCAGATATTGCTTATAGCATTAATCAATTGTCAAGATTCAATGCTGAACCCACTGAACAACACTGGCAAGTGACAAAGCGTATATTAAGATATCTTAAAAGGACAATGCACTATACCTTGTATTTGGAGCCAAAAGATGATCTGATTTTAAGTGCATATGCTGATGCAAGTTTTTTTTTTTTTTGCAAGTTTTGCAACAGACATAAACACTAGGAAATCAACTTCAGGTACGGCTATACTGTTAGGAAAACCACTGATTGGTTGGAGGTCAATTAGACAGCAACACATAAGTATGTCCACAATGGAAGCAGAATTTTCATGTCTATCTTTATTATGTATGATTTAATTCTGTATAAACAGTTATTATTGGATTTGGAAATAACTGTTAATGATTCCATTGTAGTTTAGGAGGACAATCAAGCAGCCATACAGTTGGCTACAAATATTGCTGTGAAAACGAGATCTAAGCATACTGATCTTAGATATTTGAATGTAAGACAATCTGTAAAAAATGGTTTGATAAGACTGGAATATTGCATGACTGAAGAAAATTTTGCTGATCAATTTACAAAAGCCCAAGGTTCAGTCAAGCACAAGGAAAGTTGTGAAAATTATGGGTTAAAGTTGTAAATAGATATATATATTATTATATTACCCAAAAGGGGAGAATGTTAGGAATAACATAGGTTACCTAACTTAGTTTGGGTAAAATAATATATATAAACTATGTTAGTGAGTTTAAGTGTATGTATCACTGTAACTGCAAAACATGTATTTTGGGTGCGGTTGTAAAAATCACCATAAGAGGGAGCAAGAGAGCTCACTGTTTGCTGGCTTTTACTGGAGAGCTGACAATGATGGATTGATGGTGATAACTGCCTGTTTCCCTGCTGTTGCTGAACGAAGAAAAGAGGTTTGATTTTCTTCATATCTCTACTGAAGAAGAGATTTATTACTGGACTGATTATTTGTAAGTTTACTGACCTCTTTTCCGACACTGGACTTTGCAACAGATTAATCCCCGGATGGACTGAACTAGTGTATGATATATGGACTGTTTGACTATGCTAAAACTCTTACTGGAATAAACTATTTAACAAGCACAGTGTCTCTGTTTTGCTGAGTGTAAGCTACAAAAACGTTTATCTCAAATATTTTGCCTGCCTGCCTGACTGCCATGCAGATTCTGCTAGGGTGTATCCCTAACAGAGGGTGGTTTCTCTTTTTCTCTTAACATTGTACAGCTTTTTGGTTTTTCTCAGAATGCTTCTAGATGCTGCTTAGCTGTTGTGGGTGCATGTGATTTAAAAAATGCTGTTTTAACCCCCCCTTGAATATGCCACTGTTGCAGGATGTGTAGCCTTTAATAAAGGACTGTTAGCAGCAAAAGGGAAAAAAAGGGTTGCCCTTAACTACTCAAAGCCTGGTTGCCTCAGTGATTAATGCACAGGATATCTCTTAATGTGGCACAGCTTGTGATTCTATTTATTAAAGAGGTGAAAAGTTAGGTCGTATCCATGTTCGCACAAAATCCTTAATCACCAATTTACAACTAACCAAGTTTCTTATGGTGAGGAAAAGACAGCAGAGCATGTTTTGTAAACTTAGCCAGTGTGGTTCCATTTGTTTTCCTCCCAGGTTTTCTGGAAAGCGAGATGGGGGAAGAAATCCTGCCTGTCATATATGGGAAATATCCAGATACTCCACCACCACGAGAAATGATTGACTTAGAGGTAGGCTTTGCCTGTTTCTTGTTAGAGAAGGATGATAGACAGTTGTGTTGACCTAGCAGGAGATGGCAATCCAAAATAACTTTAAGTCAAGATCTTTACAACACTCAGAATAATTTGTTTGATATAGAAAATTTATAAATGCAACAGCTTGTTCAATTTTGTAGTTCCTAATTGTAGCTCTGACTGTATCATGTTTTATTCTTCTTAGGTCTACTACTCTTTTTTTTTGTAAAAGAAAATCATTTTACTTTTCTACTGTGAAATAACAGTAGAAAAGTAAAATGATTTGAATGCTATGCTCTATGTCAGGGGTGTCAAACTTCAAGGCCCACAGACCTCATCCAGTCCATGATGTGGTCAGATCCAGCCCGCGAGGCCATCCTGGAAAATGTAAGGGGCTGTCCTGCGTTGCTATGGCCCAATCTACCCAATACGAAGAGGAAGGTGTGATAACCCAGGGCATGGCACAAAGGCAACATAATCAGATAATCAATCAGAGTCCCTTTAATAGCTCCAACTTTGCCCCCAGTATCCAGGTTACCTTCTGGCTAGAGAAAAACTCTCCCAAGAACAGCCTTTAACTGCAGAAAATCAAGTCCAAAACATAGTCAACAAAAACTATAATTTTAAGTCCAATCAAGCCAAACTGAGGTAATTAGTTTGGCAAGGCAGGAACAAGAATTCCAGATGTGAAGGTACAGCAAAACTCACATGTTTGGGAAGATGCCAGGAATATAGATAAGCAACAACAACACAGGATAAAGTCACATTTGCTCCCAACAGCTGCCGCAGTCAGCATTTAGTTCTTACAAATTTTCATCCCAGGTGTGGCTAATGAAGGGAATCAGGGCCCTTTCCTTCCCCGTAAGCCACACAACCCACATTGCTCTCTTCTATGTTCATCCCTGTGTGCCCTAGGATAAAGAGGGGGTAAGCCTGGGTCTTCCTCTGAACTCCCTCTCCCTTGTTTTATCTCTCCCCTCCTCTGCCCAGCCAGACTTTGCCCTTCCTCAACCTCATGCACAGCCAACGGGGCCAGACTCCCATTCCCTGTCAGATGTTCGTCTTCCTCCTCAGATTCAGACTCTGACAGGGGCATGACAGAAAGATTGGGCCAGTATTGCTTCAGCCCAGTGCACCCAATGCAAAGAGGAAACATGCCAGCAGTTTGGGGAGTGGCATGAAGCTGACCATGCCCACCCAGTTGGCCACAGCCACTCAGTCAGCCACACCCACCTGGCCCTCCAAGGTCAACCACAGCCCTGATGCAGCCCTCAATAAATTTGAGTTTGACACCCCTGCTCTATGCTATGGTTACAAAAATAAAGTTATTTACTTATGGTTCTCATCTTCTCCAGCTAGTATAGCCATGCTGTGTGGAGATTATGATTCCAACAATCTAATAGATTATGAAGGCACAGATTGGGGATTGCTCTAACTAATACTTAAACCTGGGAGGGTAGGAATTGGGCAATGTTCTTGCAGAAGCAAGAAACAGATTCCCCGCAAAGAAAAACCCCTCACATTGGGAATTAACTGCATTCACCAACAGAAAGTCCAGGCATGAAGTCCTGTAAGAAGTTAACTGAAACAATAATCCCTATCAGCTTGTTGTGCTAAACACAAGGCTGTGAGCTCCCAGACGGGAGGCTGCAAATTAAGTTAGTTCAAACAGAGAAATAGACAAACGTCAGTTCTAGCAGGCCAGTTTTTGTCATACGAAACACACAAGGAGCAAACTTTCCAGAAATGTGAACGGTTATCTGCGATGACCAATCCATCCACTTTCCTCCTATTTATTCCCCAGCCAGGGAGGGGCCATTCAGCGTCCATGTTTGTTTTGCTTCCCAAGCCAGCTCATTCTCCTCCATTGTTCCTATCTGCATATGCACATCTGGAACAGGCCCCAGCTGTTCTTCCTCCTCACTTATCTCTGACTCCAAAGGCAGCTGCCTCTCTTGCTGGGAAATGTTGGATGGTCCTGGCTCTGTATCTGTTTCCAACACTGAGCATCCATCAGAGCCTTCCCCAAGCTCCAGAGGTTCTTCCCCAACATCCTCATTTTCCCAGTCTGTCGCTAACTCTGCTGGCAGCTGGCAGGCCACAACAGGCAATCCAGTACTTTCTCAGTCTTGGCTAACTTAAAAGCTAAGCAGGGTTGCACTTTGTTGGTGTTAGATAGGAGACCTCAGGAATACCAGAGTTATAGGCCATCCAGAGAAGGTATATCACTTCTGAAAAAAAAAATCCAGTGTCATTGAAGTAACAACAAATCATTGTTGATTCAAAGGAATATTTTCTTTTTTTTCCTGTTAGTCTAAACAGACTATGATCAGAAAGGTTAATGGTTAAAGCTGAATGAAAAACAAAAAGTAGAATGACTTGGAAGCTTAGTGCTTAACCAGTAGAGCTGTAAAAACATGTTATAATCCCTCATTCTTTTACCTAACATAGACAAGAAGATTTGCTGGATTTTCCGTTAGTTATTTTTCTATCTGCACTTAATTTATGTCATTTGTGAATCATTCATACCGAGAAGTAGGGCTGAGATGTTAATACTCACTGCAAAATTGCCTAACATGCTGAGATGCATTTCGAAATGTTTGCTGTCTAATAATCCATCTTTAGAGTAATCTATTTTGTCAGCAGTGAAGTGTGTGACAGAATGATTGGACATACAGTACTCCTATTTCTCTCCGGCTATAAACAGGCAGTCTTGGAGAAACTGGAAGGTGAGTTGGAAGAAGCCAACCAGAACCTGCAGGCATTGAGGCAGAACTTTCTAGAACTTACTGAACTCAAACATCTCCTGAAGAAAACCCAAGACTTCTTTGAGGTGACACAATTTTTCAATGCATTCAGCTCAACTGTCTGAGGGACAAACTGTGGGCAATACCATATTTACATACAATCTTGAACATCTTGACTGTGTTGTCCCTTCTGTTATTCAAATTCTCTGATTTCAGCCCTTTGAGGTAGCCCAGACCAGAAGTACTAGCCCCGCTTTATTGTAAAGTTACTATCAACTGTCCAACTAGTGAATCCAGAATCAGAAAACACCCTTGGGAGCTTTGAATTCCCAAAAGTAAAACTTTATTAGATACACCATTTTGGTATTGAAGAAACAAAACCAGCTCTAGTTTTCCAGTTATGAAACCTCCTTTTGTTATGGGAATAGTCCATCTCTTTCTCAAGCACCTGCAGTGGTGACCTTGATGGCTGCCAGGCTTTCACAGTTGACGCACACATTCTCAGCATTCTATTTCTATTTTCCCTCCCGCTAGTTCACTGGCAAGTTGAAAAGTGTTAAGTTTGAAAGAAGCACAGCAGTTCAATCTTGACAGAATTAACAAAATTTTGCAAGTCTGAAAGTCCATCTCTCCCTTCTTACCTTTGCAGTCCAAGAAAGTAGGAACCATTTGCCATTCTATGTTTCTTCTATGGGCTAAGCTTCGTTATTTGACCGTTGCCCTGACAGCAATTCATCCCTTGTCTCCCAAGGTCATTCCCATATACTATTACATCAGCCCCAGCAATGACTCTGGGAATTCTTACTGATCTCCCACCCAAGGATTGCTATGTGTTGCTGTGCCAATCCTCCCTGCTAGGCCAAGTTAGGAAACCAATTCTTCAGGAATATTAGAGCTTACTTTTGGAAATAGGCTATAGTACCAGAACCTGGTAAAAATAGGCTGTACTTCCTTTTCTTGAGCCTGCCCAAGTCCCTTTCTAATATTATCTTGCTTTCCACAATATAAGGCATATTTCCATCTTCTTTGATGATGTAATTGTTCTTGCCTATTTTGTTTTTATCTCCCATCTGGTTATGCCCCCATATGTCCTTCCTTCCCCAATACAGCAGTATTCAGAAGCTCTGGATGTAAGATTCTATTCACCCGCTGGTTAATAATGCTTTGGTATCTGGATAACAATATCTAAGATAGCAAAAATTGTCCTAAAGCCGCAAAAAGTAATGAAGAGGTCTTGGACTGGCTGAGTTTTGGAATGGGACTTTTAAGTTAAGCTTTTGTCCTGCTTTCAGACTGAGACTAATTTGCCTGATGATTTCTTCAATGAAGATACTTCAGGGCTATTGGAATTAAGAAGCACTCCTGCAGCAGTTGCTGCAAAACTGGGGTGAGTGTTGTTTCTCTTGTGTTGTATCCACCATGTTTATGTCTTAGGGACGTAGCCCATAGTTCAAGCATCTCACTGAAGTGAACACACGTCCTCCTGGCTAGGTGTAGCTAATGGAGAAGAAAATTCTCGGTTTAGCAAATTTATTTTTTTTATTTGTCAACTTAATATTTTCCCTTTCTCCCAGAACTGGGCTGCAGAGGCATCTGTGAGGCAGCAAATGATGCAGTGAGCATCATATCGTTGTAATATAAGCTCCAGCCCCTAGGCATGTCTGTTGCAGTGTTGCATACATGTATGAAAACTTACGTCATGTTGCTGATGTCATTATTTTGCTGAAAGCCTTCAGTCCTATTGAACCCTCTATAGAAATCTCTGCATGGTACCCAAGCCTTCCGAACCATGCCATTAAATTCCAAGGTGCTACCATTTTGAGACAAAAAAATGAGAAATGCATGTAGAATTACTCTTACATAGGCTTAGTTTCAAAAAAAATATGAGGGAACACCACAACCTTTTCCCCATAAAATCTTTATTAATATCTAAAACCTGACCCACTTACACATGTGACACTAAAGCTAACTCTGTCCTACTATTGCAGGGGTGTCAACCTCAATTTCATTGAGGGCTGTAGCAGGCTGTGGTTGACCTGGAGGAGCTGGGGGCATGGCTGACTGGGTGGGTGTGACCAACTGGGTGGGCGTGGCCAGCTTGACTCCACTCCCCAAACTGCTGGCTTGTTTCCTCTTCGCACTGGGTAGACCAGGCCGAAGCCATGCTGGCCCAATCTTTTATCTTCATATTGGGTAGTCCAGGACAGCCCCGCATGCCAGATCCAACCACATCATGGGCCGCATCCGGGCCGCAGGACTTGAGTTTGACACCCCTGTACTACTGCATCTCAGTCCTACTAATGTGAACATCACTCAGTTGTAAAGTTCCTCAGATCATGCCATCCTTTTGCTCCCAAAATTTGCCCGTTCTGTTTTAGGATATTTCATGCTATCTAAGAAAGTTGGGAGTTATCAGTCAGTCAATCAGTCAGTCATTTTATTTATATGAATAAAATAATCCCATCACATTCAGAAGGTGCTATGGTGGAGCAGGCCAGTCTAGGAACTGATAGTAGGATTCCAATTGGTATAATTCAATACATTAATTACTTCTACAAGAGCATATTATACAGGGTATTATGTTTGTTTTGCATTCCATAGATTCATAGCTGGTGTGATTAAAAGAGAGAGGCTGGTTACTTTTGAACGTTTGCTGTGGAGAGCCTGCAGGGGAAACATCTACCTGAAGTTCAGTGAAATGGACACATCCTTGGAAGATCCTGTCACTGTAGGTACCGATAGGTTTTTAATTTTGTTTAATTTTGATCTTTTACCTATGTAAAGTTAGGAAATTACTGGGATTGTATTTATTTATTTACTTATTTTGATTTGTCAATTGCTTATAAGATAGTAGGTATAAGTATATACATAGTTATGAATACATGAAATGGGTACATATAAGAAAAATAAAAGAAACAATAGGATAGGGATGGTAGGCACGCTGGTGCGCTTATGCATGATTGTATTTGGTTGCCTCTGTGACTATTTTGAAATTGTTTCTCCTTAAATCATATTTCCTTTCCCAGAAAGAAGAGATGAAAAAGAACGTATTCATCATCTTCTATCAAGGGGAGCAGCTGAGACAGAAAATCAAGAAGATTTGTGAAGGGTGAGAAAGAGCATTTTGACCGTAACTGAAATTAATGAATCTTGAGTTAGTCAAATTAAAGAAACCTGAGTTGGCTTTCAGATTGATCTCAGTAGGATTTTAATGCCCGCTGTTTTGCCTTGTCTTAGACAAGACCCAGCCTGGAAAATTCAAAGTGTAATTAAGTCCAGGGTTGGAACATGCTGATATAATCCAGGTTGGTGGCGTGAATTTTAAACCTTTATTCAGAACTATCCGACAGAAAATTATCACTGTCACAATTGCTTCTGGTTCTTAAGCTGAAATTGATTTTGAACATGTCATCCCAAAGGTGCTTTTTCAAGAGGCAACTGGACTGTCTTTGGGTTTTTTTTGAAGATGTTTCACCTCTCATCCAAGAAGCTTCCCCAGTTCTGACTGAGAATTTAGATAAGAAGTGTCAGAACTGAAGAAGCTCCTTGGATGAGAAGCAAAACATCTTCAAGGAAAAACAAAGACAGTCCAGTTGCCTCTTGAAAAAGCACATTTGGATCAGCCATGACCTGGATGATTAAGAATCTCCGTAAAAATATTGAACATGCGCCATTGATTACAAATGTTTGGGGGTGAGGACAGCTCCTTAAAGAGCCAAAATGATATCATCCATGTCCACATTAAAGATAGAGGTCCTCCAAGATTTACAGTAGCTTAGAAAACTTGAAGCATCACATTTCTAAACCCAAACCAATTATTAACGGGCTTAGTGGGATATTTTTAAAAATGTCTTTTTTGGCAAAGGGTGGGAAAAAATTGCAAAAATTCTGTTAAAGCCTGAACAAGAAAACCCCATTTGCTATTCAATATTCTTTGTCCGATAGGAATTCAAGGTTTGAGATTACTGCTAATGTTTCTGTCTCTTGTTTTTACTGCATGTTGCTCTTAATTTTAACACTAGAAAAAAATTAATTAGTGTTAAATTTTACCTACCAGATTTATTAAAACTGGGAGCAGAGCAAAAAATAAGCATTTCCCCAAGCCTTCTCTCTTTCAATTGAGGATGCTGGAACACTAATAGGGGTTCTCCAGCAGATTTTATCAATTTCAAAACCCTCCAGTGAATGGTTCACGTGCTTTCCTAGATGAAGGTGTCATTAAAGTGAAAGTGACATTCTGACAGGCAAAACCAGCCTGCAAAAAGAACTGTGAAAAGATCAAAGCTATCGGGCTGAAACTTTGACTGTGTCAGGGAGAAGGGAGGGAATGTAGCTTGTGTGGGCTCTTTTAAAGAGGAAATGTTTTTTTCAAGTACAATTTGAGAACTTAAAAGGTCAGTTTAAAATATGGGGGGAGCATCAGAAAGCTTTTCCTAATGAAAAACTAATTAATATGCTTCAGCTGATGGTTTGGTTTGAATAGATTATTGGTGAATCCATGTCATGCTTGAAGCTAGAAGAATATAAGCATGGATAGCGGCATCAAGGTAGGGTGGAAGACAAAATAGTGGGATGGTAACTCCACCACTGTTGTATGCAGATGTAAAAAAGGAGAAACGTTTGCATGAGTCGTGGTGGCGCAGTGGTTAGAATGCAGTATTGCAGGCTAATTCTGCTGGCTGCCAAGAGTGGTATATAAGTCTAAATGCTATTGCTGTTGTAATATTTGCCTACCATCCTGTAAGTCTGATGGTGCCACTGGATACCATATTTCCCTGAAAATATGACCTACCTCAAAAGGAAGTCCTAGCTTGATTTTTACATGTGTATCCAATATAAGCCCTACCCCAAAAATAATCCCTAATTAAGACCCTGCCCACTCCAGGATGCATGGGTAGAAATTAACCTAGGGTGGGGATGTGGTGGAGCTGCCCTACTACTTTTGGACAGTTGCAGCCAGACCTCACACACCCTGACACCTGCCTTGCCGGCCCATTTCTTCTGCAGCTGGCAAGGCTTTCCTGAAGGCCTCTGCAGCCAATAACAGAACTCTGGATTGATCAAGAGCTTTGTTATCAGCTGCAGAGACCTTCAGGAAGTCTTGTCAGCTGCAGAAGAAGTTCCTGAAGGCCTCCGACAATGAAAAGAATGCCAGGGGTGACACACATAAGTGGACGACATCACCCCCTGAAAATAAGACCTGGTTCCTTTTTTTGGTGGCAAAAAAAAAAATACAAGACAGGGTCTTATTTTTGGGGAAACAAAGTAGCACTTCCTTCTTGCAATGAAGCATTTTTCCCCAAAGTTTCAGCTTTCCGAATAATGGAAAGTCCAGTCATTCCATACAGCATTGGAACAAATCATTTGGCTATTAAAATAATCTACTCTAGAAATTATATAAAATGATATCTTAAATTCCAGTGGTCTGTGCAGCCACTGGTGACATTATGACATTCCTGCCTTGCTCTCTCTCTCTCTCTGGCCTGCAGTTCTTGAAAAATAATAATGTCAATTAAAATATTCAGATTTCTCTTTTGATAATACTATGGGAAAAGATTGACAGGCAGATGCGTAAATATTACCCCTTACCCCAGAACTTGACTTCACCAAGAGCAAAAAGGAAGCAAGGGAAGCCTCACCTGCCTGCTTGTGAGTAAAATATGCTCAGAACACGTACATTCCAAAAGTTTATACCATAGAAATATGAGTATATTTGTTCATTACAGATGAAAGATTAACAGGGTGGACAGTTTGCAGGATCAATAACAATCAAAAGTCTAGCAAAAGCAAAGCATTTTATTGATTCTAATAACACTCCCAATAGAATATCCCTCATAGCCTGGGAGCAACTTAAGCCCTTAAGAGAAAGCCTTCTTCTGTATGTCAGGTAGATGAGTCTTTGAGAAAAATGAGTCCAAAACATTTCTCCTAAAGAACTTAATGGCCTGATAACCTCTTAATAGCCCTTAAATCATTTAGCTAGTCAAGTCTTAAGCCATTCAAGACTTATTTTAAATAGCAATTTTATCTTAAATTGTCCATTAAGCAGTTGGAAACCAGTGTAGAACTGTCACTGGGAAAGCCTATGGGGTCCTTGTACTGGTTAGCAATTGAGCTACTGCCTTTTTTTTAACAATGACAACTTCCACACCTTTGTTGTAAAGTGCATTTCAGTGGACACAATGGCTGGAACCAGGTATTGTTTCTTCATTAGGTTCCGTGCTACTGTATATCCCTGTCCCGAATCAGCTGCAGAACGCCGAGAAATGGCTGCTGGCGTGAACACGAGGATTGAAGATCTCAACACAGTAGGTAGTCTTTAGCCTTGCTTGGAGTAATATGGAGTATGCCTTAGGTCAGCATGTGCCAATCCCTAGCAGCGATTGGAGCCCTGGCCGAAGTAGACAGTATGTAGTTCAGATGTGTGTTCTAGCCTCCTTCCTACGGTGCCAGTCAGCAAACACTTGGGTCTAGAGACCACTCGCTGTGTTTCTTATAATGCTTCAGAGCCACATCACTTAGGGCATTATGGGAGATTTAAATGGCAGCTGCCAATACAAATAAAACACTACTGTGGTTGCCATCAGGACTAATAGCAGTTAGGTTGGCATAGTGGGGCAGCTGCTGATATGGGATGGGAGTGAAATGTAAGAGGCTGGAAAATGAGTCAAATGGTCCCAATAATGGGGTAGAGCAAATATAAATTATGAGTCTAAGCAGTGGTGCTATTTATCTGGTGTAATAACCGGTTCATTGAGTGCGCGCTTTGCATGCGCACATGGGCATGGGCATGGTCTATGTTTAAAAAGTTAATTTTCAACTGAATTACTCACCTTCTGCAGCTCCAGTGATCTAAACAGCTGAGGCACAGCAAACCACTCTTCTGCGTGAATCAGCTGTGCTAAAAAACCAGGAAATAAAGCACAGAAAAGAGCAGGGGCAGGTAGGCGGAGCCAAATACTCACTGGAACTACCAGTTCACCTAAACCAGTCCAAACCGGTAGAATCTCCCCCCCCGCCCCCGAATCTAAGTCAGTTCTTTCATCCTACACATGTGTTGGTCTGTAACTCCCAGAATTCTTCAACCAGGAAGGGCATTCTACAGGCTGGCTAGGGAATTTTAGTAGTTGTAGCCCATACATTTATTCATTTATTTGTTTGTTTGTTTGTTTGTTTAGTTTATATTGCTGCCTATTCACCCATGGCGACTCAATGCGGCTTACACAATGTAAAACCATATTTAAAACAAAAAATAAAAAAACAAAAACAAAAACTAACAAAAATAATCAAATAAATTAGTAAAGTACAATAGAACAATAGAATTTGTTGGGTTAGTAATCTAAACCTTTGCCCCTACTTACAGGTGATCACCCAAACTGAGTCCCATCGACAGGGGCTATTGAAGGAAGCATCTGCGAACCTGTGGGCCTGGGGGATCAAAGTGAAGAAAATGAAAGCCATCTATCACATCCTGAATTCTTGCAACATTGATGTCACTCAGCAGTGTGTCATTGCAGAGATCTGGTTCCCTACGGTAGATACCCCCAGGATAAAAAGAGCACTAAATCAAGGAATGGTAAGGAGAATTCTGTCATTTTTAGCGAGTGATATTAACTCAACTGAGTGCCCTGAATCTGTGGCAGAGTACTTACTTTGCCTGCAGGAAAAAGGACTGAGTGAAATTTTGCAGACATTTCATTACCCAACTAAAGAACATTAAAAATACTGGATTATTACCAGGAAAACAATCAAGCAGAAAACAATACTCTTGACAAGGAACTGTCAAGGAGAAAATCACGTCTTGCCAAAGCTGGCAAGGCAAGCTCCTGTATGTAAACAGGGAGAAAACTCCATACTCTTCAACACTGAAGATGTTTCCCTTGTTGGATAAAGAAAGCAAACAACCAAACTCAGGGAGCACCGAGGAATGCACACTTCAACCACAAATAATATATTCTCTACTATTAGAAAAAGGACTGGTGGGTGTTGAATACTGCAGAGAGTAAAGAAAATTACCTTAATGGAGATATGTAAGCTCTGTTAAGCAAAGCAACAAAAGTGTCTTAAGTCCACAACAGACAGATGATAATATTTTGAACAGACTCCACTAAATACCTCCTAATTCACGATTATGATCATGATTTATCACGTATATCTTTTATGTACAATGAGAGCTTAAGCACCAAAGACAAATTCCTTGTATGTACAATCACATTTGGCCAATATAGAATTCTATTCTATTCTATTCTATTCTACTCTACTCTACTCTACTCTACTCTACTCTACTCTACTCTACTCTACTCTACTCTACTCTACTCTACTCTACTCTACTCTACTCTATTTCATAGTTATATAAGAAGGAGTAGGACTGACTGTAGGCACAGTCAGATTTGTGAGATTCTGTTGTTACAACCAAATTTAGCAAATATATTTTTTCACCTTTTTGGGGAGTTGTTTTCCAGATCTGGTCTGCTTAGACAAATAATTTATCTCAGTACACCAAATAATTTTTTTCATGATACAGAATAAGGGAAGATCTCCTGGTATCCAACTTCTTATCTCTGTTGGAAGTAGAAGCACTACTTTTAAGTACTTTTAAGTACATTTTTCTATGTACTTAAAAGGGTTAAAGCTGGGATAACTAAATCTGAAATAAATAAATGAATGAATGAATGAATGAATAAATAAATAAATAAATAAATAAATAAATAAATAAATAAATAAATAAATAGAGTTATCTGTGCTAATTACTACGGTAATGTTTTCAGGAACTCTCGAAAGTCTCTTTTTTGTATAGATACAAATACTGCTGTAGATTTTTGTTGTTAGTTCCCTGCTCTTTTTAGCTTTTGTCTTTGGTTATATGTCTTCCTTTTAGCCTGCTTTTCTCAGATTCTGATAATTTTTGATATTTGCAAATGTTTATTAAACATCAAACTAGCTAAATTGCTTAACATGTGAGTGGCCTGTGTATTTGCTTGGACTGACATGCAGGGATTTCGAGATTGTGTGCTGGACACAAATTAAACTAGAAATAGCCTGCAGTCATTTTCCAATGGTGAGGAAAAACTCTACAAATTCTCATTGATAGCTCCCTAAAAACTTTTGTTCCCATTATTCTTTGGTAAAGGCTACAGCTGTGGTTGTAATGTACAGCCAATTTTAACACTGTACTATAAATATATGTATTCATTTAACTGTTTTGGTAACCTAAGACCCAGCCTGTTAAGATTCTGGGCAGTAGACCAGTGTTTTTCAACCTTGGCAACTTTAAGCTGTGTGGATTTCAACGTTCAGAATTCCCTAGCCAGCATGCTGGCTGAGTAATTCTGGGAGCTGAAGTCCGCACAGCTTAAAGATGCCAAAATTGAGGAACACTGCAATAGATTAACACAAACATGGAGTTGGAAGAAATCATGGATGTAATCACTGCCTAATTCTAATCATTGTTGACTTGATCTCAGGAACGAAGTGGTTCTACAATCAACCCCATCCTGACTGCTATACAGACCAAGCTGGAACCTCCTACCTTTAACCGAACCAATAAATTCACTGCTGGATTCCAGGCCATTGTAGATGCATATGGTGTTGGGAATTATAGGGAGATTAATCCAGGTATATGGACTCTGGTTTATTTTTGATCCTTTTTTAAAGATAGCAGGTTTTCAGTAACTTTATTCCAAGGTCTTTACGCTGTTTGTTTCTTTTATGACAAATGTTGTTGTTGTTGTTAGTTGCAAAGTTGTGTCCAACCCATCGTGATCCCATGGACAACATTTCTCCAGCCCAAATGTATCCCCATGCTAACGATCATTTGGCACCTTTGGGGTAGATCTTTGACATATTTGGTCTTAGAAGAGAGGGTCAACCTGTTCTCCAAAGCACCTGAAGGCAGGAAAAAAACCAAAGGATGGGAATTAATCAAGGACAGAACTAAACTAGAACTAAGGAGAAATTTCCTGATCAATCAATGGAATGGCTTGCCTTCAGAAGTTGTGGGTGCTCTTATTACTGGAGGTTTTTAAAAAGAGACTGGCCAGCCCTTTGCCTGAAAGAGTACAGGGCCTCCCGATTGAGTAGGGGGTTGGACTAGAAAACCTCCAAAGTCTATTCCAACTCTGTGATTCTATTCTATCCTAATGGTTAAGGCACCAGGCCATGAGTTCATGTCCTGCCTTAGCCATGGAAAGCCAGCTGGGTGATCTTGGGCCAATCATTCTCTCTTAGTCCAACCCAGAGCTCCCAAACTTGGCAACTCTAAGACTTGTGGACTTCAACTCCCAGAATTCTCCAGCCAGCTGGCTGGAAAATTCTGGGAATTGAAGTCCACAAGTCTTAAAGCTGCCAAGTTTGGAAAGCTCTAGTCCAACTCATCTCACAGGGTTGTTGTGGGGAGAATAGGAGGAAGGTGTGATGGATATGTTTGCTGCCTTGAGTTATTTGTAAAAATAATAAAGGTGGGAAATAAACAATAAACAAACAATATATTACCACCAAAAAAATACTGCTTCTGTTACAATATACATCTAATGCATATCACAGGTAGAACTCAGAGCTAGTCTAAATGAAATTCAGAATAAACCCTTGAAACTTTATATTTTTAAAAGTCACTATAAATAACCAATATAGTAATAGACTGCCTGGAAGTAGATAAAGGACCTTTATGTCTTTTTTTGCTTCTATAATTGTCAGAGGCAAAGAAGGCAGGGTTTAGAAAACTTTGAGGATTAAAAATTTAAAAAGATTGAAAAGCCTTGATCTAAAAAGAGACACCTCCACACCTATTAAGTCCAGATCCTAAAATTATATGTTTTATCTGAAAACATTCAATTCCAGATATTCAGTACAGTTGCCCATGTTCTATTTTATAAACGATAATCATAATTGCCACTTATAATTCATTCTCTGCTTGGGGCATTTCAACCCAAAGGAAAACATGGTTTTAAATTAACAGCATTTCATTATTTTATGTGTATATGTGCATGTGTATGTATGTATGTAATATGTGTATATGTGTGTGTATACATATATATGGAAAACTAGCATAATATACTGTATAACAGTGCCATCTGTTGATTCCAACTGAGAAAGCATGCTTTTAAAATTTTTATTGAAACTCAGAGCATTAGTCTCTGTTCAAGTTTTGGTTAAAAGATGGGTTGGTCCTTACTTAAGTTAGCAGGTTTATCTCTGATTCCCAGTTGTAGTCAAATGTGTACTTTCTGCATCGATAGATAAGGAAAATGTTGAAAGGTTCTATTGCTTCTCAGAAGCTGGAAAACAGACGTCCAGTGTCAGGCAAAAGGTTTCTTCAATCCATACATTGAATTAGGAGGCTCTAAAAATTCCTCACCACGTAAAAAAACAAAGATGTTTATGAATTGATGTAGAATCCCTTGCTTTGTGTGTGTGTGTGTGTGTGTGTGTGTGTGTGTGTGTGTGTGTGTGTGTGTGGAAATATTGTCCCTTTCACTAAATTAGTTGAGCAGAGAAATGTGATATTGTATTCCTGGCTCTTCTGGAGTGATCTTTAACAACAAGACTAAGCAGTCAATGCTTCCAACTATACTGGACTTCAGTTCTCCTAATTTCCAACCACAGAAACTATGATTTTTCAAATTAAATCAAACTAGTGCATTAGGTAAGGTATTAACCTGGAAATCAGGAGGCTTTGACTTCTAGTCCCACCTTAGGCATGAAAAACTTGATGAGTGGCCTTGGCTCAGTCACTCTTTCTCAATCCAACTCACTTCACGAGGTTGTTGTTGTGGGGAAAATAAGAGGAGGAAGGAGTATCGATACATTATCCACTTTGAGTTGTATATGACAAAAAAAAAATAAGGCAGGATAACAATTACAAAAACTAAAGGCATCCATTTTTTAAAAAATGTCCTCTCATTGAAACATCAATTCATTTGCAATGTATACATGTTTAACAAGTGATGTGACAGGTGTTTTTTTTTCCTTCCCACAGCCCCCTTTACTATCATTACCTTCCCTTTTTTATTTGCGGTGATGTTTGGCGATTGTGGTCATGGTACAGTCATGCTGAGCTTTGCACTGTGGATGATCAGCAATGAGAAGTACTTTTTAGCTCAGAAAAGTGACAGTGAGGTAGGTGACTTAGGATGGTATCTCAATGCTTACAGCAAGCAGCACTCGAAGTGTTTTTATTTATTTATTTATTACCAGTATATTCTACTCTGCCCAATCTCTGAAATTTGTGAGATAGATTACAAAGTTATTTAAAGCATAAAATTTCTAATGATGTATTTTAAAATATTACAGAAAAAAACAAGCAATGAGAGGAAGCGAATCAACCAGTTATCAATTGTTAACAACCAGCTGATAACAAAGAAAATATATTATTTATTAACTTTATGTGCCACACATCTCACTACCCAAAGTGATATATAAAATATAAAACCGAGAGCAATCCTCTAGAAATGCTGAGAAATATCTTTATCCAGAACTGAAAAGATGTAAAAGGGCCAGTCATACTTCTTGGAGAGGCACTTCATAATCAGGGTCCCATATCTAAGCAGGCTTTCTTCTTCATCACCCCTCTCACTTCTCATGGTGAGAAGAAGGGTCTCCGAAGATGACTCATTTCTTTCCAAAGCACTAACTCAGGGGTCTTCAAACTTCTCAGCTTTAAGACTTGTTGACTTCAACTCCCTGAATTCCTCTTCCGGTCATGTTAGCTCAGAAATTCTGAGAGTTGAAGTCCACAAATCTTAAACTTGCCAAGTTTGAAGACCCTTGCAGTAAACAATAGGTGAAGAACTGTTTACACAGACCTCTTCAATCTGATGCCTTCCAGCTAGCAGGATCAGTTTGGGGAATTGATGTCCTACATTTCTAGAAGACACCAAATGGAGATGGGTTCTGTAAATGAGGCTGCAGTAAACTTTGTTTCTCGATCATCGCTTGATTATATATAATATTCCTGTGCAGATCTGGAACATCTTTTTCAGTGGACGCTACTTGATCCTTCTCATGAGTATCTTCTCCATTTACACTGGCTTTATTTACAACGATTGCTTCTCCAAATCGCTCAACATATTTGGATCTTCCTGGCGTGTCCGACCCATGTATAACAATGGTGGATGGACGTAAGTGGTAAACAATGCTTGATAATTGCAGAACACAGCAGCTCAGTTTGCTCTTTTGTTTCACAACCTCTTTCTGAATTTATCCCTAATGATCTCTAGCGCATCATTTCATATTTCATAAAGGTCTTTAATCAGCAGTTGACTATGATTAAAAGCAAACAGGAAACAGTAGTTACTAGAAACTTCCCTTAGTTTGATTCAGAAAAGACATGGCTATAAAATACTGTATTTTTTCTGAGCCAATTCTAAGCGTTTGATTCTATCAAGCTCATAATAGAAGCAAAATAGATTTCTCAAATTATTCATAACCCCTAACCCACAAATATTTCTCTATGGATGAGGTGGTAGGAATTATAGGTCCCTGAGAGATCTGACCATGCTTATATTTAGGCATCTGAAAATTACTGACATGCTGAATATAATCTCCAGGACATTCAGATGCAATGGAGAACTATTTTACAGGATCTATAGAATATTCACTTTTAACCACCAAAGTGACAAAAACATATAAATTGAGGCCTGCCATGTTGTACCTTCTGCACTGCACTGCATCAAGAAACATTCCATATCTTTTCTTGTAATGAGTTATAGAGAAAAGTTCTTAAAGTCATCATACTCCAAACTTCATCAACCTCACTTAGAACAAAGTAGGATAGTTTATATGATAATAGATAATATTGAAGATGTGAAGAGTGACTTTGGGCCCATTGATGAAAGAGCAAGCTGCTTCAACATAGGAAATGGAAGAATGTACACAAATTATATAAACTGTTTAGTACAAAAAGTCACATGTAACCCAAGCTGTCCGCATAGAAACTGCACAGCCAATGTTTTGGGCTTCAGTGTGTTTATATTGTTTTTTCTTACGTCAGTTATTGTGAGAAAAGGCTGTCACATCTCAGTGACAACCTAATAGTTTAACATTTTTCTGTTCATCCACAGGGACGAAATTGTTTATGAGAGTGGTGTTCTGCAGTTAGATCCAAAAACAAAAGGTGTATATTCCGGAAACCCCTATCCTTTTGGAATTGATCCGGTAATGAGAAATAATTATTTGTCAATTAATAGGAAGAGAGAGAGATTGGGGTGAATGGTTGGGACCCCAATTTTGAAGGAAGAAGTCAGCAAAGGCAAAGGTACCTCAAAAGGTTTTCAAAGAGCCAAGACAGTTGTCTTCACTGTCTTTTTTTTTAATACTACAGATAGGTAAACAATTAAATTGCTACGGAAAAAGTAGGAAAATTCTGTGTATTGATTTTTTTTAAAAAAATGACCCTCGGTGGGGAGGGGGAAAGAGAGGGGTGGGTGGGAGGGAGAAAGTGAGAGAGGGACAGAGGGAGAAAGTGAGAGAGAGATGGAGGGAGGGAGGGAGGGAGGGAGGGAGGGAGGGAGGGAGGGAGGGAGAGAGAGAGAGAGTCAGTCAGTCAGTCAGTCAGTCACAGGATATCAGTGCAGATGGCAGCATTGATGGCTATTCATCTTCCAAACTATTCCAGTATCCATCATAGAATGATAGAGTAGACCTGGCTGTGTCTCCACTTATTATAGAAATGGCCTGACTACAACACAGGTCGCCTTTCAGCTGGTTCATTCTTAAGAAGACTTATAAAATACAACTGGTAACTTAAAAATATTTCAGCTATACATCATAAACAAATCTCTTCCCATCCCATATTCTATAAACGTGTGAGGTCTTGAATACATTCTGGAAGAACCAGAAATCTAACATTTTTGGGGAACTTTGAATAGCAACTTACGTTAGGCTGAAAGTTTTATCCCACACTTCATTATCCTCAACAAGACCTACTGAACTTTGGTTGAGATGCATTTTTATTTAAATAGAGTTGATTGGCTAAGGACATAAATGGGAAGATCCTTAGCCCCTGAAAATGATATTCTCAAGCACTTGCTCCTAATTTGGAGAATATACATAGTTTCATCAGGGGTGGCATGCTACCAGTTCAGTCTGGTTTCTATAGAAGCGGTAGCTCTGAAGAACAGTTCACATCAAACCGGTTCCCTGTGACAACCTTTTGGTCATCTGTTTGGCCCACCTGCCCACCTGGGCTCTTACCTGTCCTTTATTTCCTCCTTTTTCAATCTCAGTTGCTTTGCGCGCCACAGCTGAGATTGAAAAAGCAGGAAGGAAGAGGATTTTCAAACGCTGTGCACCTGTGCGCAGCACTTGTCAGCTGTCCTAGTAGCACAGATGTTTTTTTGTAAATGGTGTACATGTGCATGCAGCGCACGTCAGGTGTGTGGGTATGTGAAGTGCGTGTGTGCGTGCAAAACGCACTTACACCAAACTGGTAGTAACACCGGTTGAATCCCAACCCTGAGTTTGATGTTTGTAGCCTATAGTATAGCATTCCTGGAAAATATGACTGATTTTGAAAATAAAAATAAAAATGGATATTTGTCCAAATGGAAGCAGAGGCATCTGTATTGTTATAATAATACAAAAATCAAATATTTAATGTTTTCTTTTTAAATAAAGTTATAATAATTGAACTATACAGGTTAATTAGGTTCCAATTCTTCACCCGAACAGAGTGATCTTCAATCACCTTTCTCTCTGTTTTTCCTTGGTGGTAAAAAAAAAGCAAGTATTTTACTTTAAGATTTCACTTGTCTTTTATTCTTTGCTTTCCTTATCTCTTTCTTTCAGATCTGGAATATTGCCATCAATAAGCTGACTTTCTTGAACTCGTACAAAATGAAAATGTCTATCATCATGGGAATCACACATATGGTTTTTGGAGTCGTACTTAGTCTCTTCAATCATATGTAAGTATTAATGACTTTACAGGCACAGCAAGTGTTTGGATGATATTCTACTGTAGCTGTCCAAATCCACTCCATCTAGATAACAGAGTGGTTGACTTCCCTTGGTCTTCCACATACTAATCTTTATGTTTCCTTACTCCTCCTTTTAGACTTGTTTTTTATATATCTTCTTATACACACACATGCATACACAAAGTTTTCAGATTTTTTAGACCCTCAAATACATATTGTATGGTTTTCAATTGACTATGCCTCACCCTTCTTATGGTAGTCTAAGGAACAAAAGTTTGGTTTGTTTGGATTGACCTTCTCTTTCGCCAAATTTACTTTTCAATATCAACCAAAGGATGGAAAATAAAGCCTCCCAAATCCTTAGCAAACAAAAGCTGTGCTGATCCCAGTTGCTATGATGAGAACATGATTTCTTTTATGCCATCCAGCATGGACTTTATTTGATTTCCATGCTCATAATAACTCTAGCTGGATGCCAATGGTAAATGTTTTGTGGGCATTGTAGTTCAAAACCTCCGAGGAGTACTAACTCTTTCCAGAGTAGGAAATCTTTGTGATTCAGATAGTGCAAGATTACAACTCCTAATAGTTATGACTTCTGCAACACTGCCAGGGATGTTGGAAGATGGAACTTCTAGATGTCTACAGGTTCACCATAATCTCATTCCTTCCCCTGCTGAACCGTGTTATTGGCACCTGTGAGACTGTGAGCAAGGGATGAAAGCATGTGTTGTAATGTCACAATACCAATCCCATGATTTATGTGGTTGGACTTTTTTTAAAGAAATTTTCCCATAGATAATAAATACATTTAAAGAAAGAAAAATAATAGTGAAGAAAAAGTGAAAAAGGAGAGGAAAAAGCAGAGAGAAAAGAAGATAGAAAAGAAAGGAAAAGAAAATGAAAGACTACAAAATATTACATATGTGTGTGGCTTCCGATCTTCATCTCGGCAATTATGCATACAATCCTAATCCAACTTTTCCCTCCAGGATTTCATTGCAATCCCCTATTCTTCCTACTCATCAAAACTACAACCACAAAATCATTTTCTTTCTTATGTTAAAAAAAAAGCCCATAAAGAATTTCTCATCATTGATGGATTGTCTGTAATGACTTTTCTCTAATTCCCCCCACCCACCAACACTATGCGATGGATATCTATATCCACCCCAGTAATATTTTCTTTCTCTTGTTTCATTATTTGCCTAGTTACTTCAAGCAAACTACCAACATTGTCCTGCAGTTCATTCCAGAGATGATCTTCATAATCTCCCTATTTGGTTACCTCGTCTTCATGATTATTTTCAAGTGGTGCCGATTTAATGTGTATAATGTCCAGGATGCTCCAAGCATCCTCATTCACTTTATCAATATGTTTATGTTTAGCTACAGTGATGCAACAAATCCTCCTTTATACGAGCATCAGGTATAAATGTCTATGGAGCTTCTCAATCATCCAGGTCATGGTTGTCCCAAAGATGTTTTTTTCAAGAGGCAACTGGGCTTTCTGGTTTTTCTTTGAACACATTTCGCTTCTCATCCAAGAAGCTTCTTTAGTGCTTGGATGAGAAGCAAATCAAGTTGCCTCTTGAAAAAAAAAGACACCTTCAGGACAAAATGTTTCATCTTCAACTAAGAGTGTCAAATGAAATCTATCATTACAGTTAAGAGTGGCTTTACTAGATACACCTGTTAGTTATGATTCAATCCTACTCATTTCAGCACACCTATTTAAAGGTGAAGGGATTTGCGATTATCATCTCTTGTTGTTTTCAAGGAAGTGCATTTCAGTCAACCAGAGAGCAAATTTATTATACAGGTAGTCCTCAACATAATTGAGCCCAAAATTTCTATTGTTTAGTGAGTTTTGCCCCCATTTTACAATTTTTCTTGACACAGTTATTACATGAATCATTGCAGTTGATTCTGGTTGTTAAGTGAATCTGGCTTCCCCATTGACTGTGATCTTGGGACACAGCAATGGTCATTGCTAAGCATCTGAATTTTGATTACATGACCATGGGGAATGGGGATACTAAAAAGGTTATAACTGTGAAAAATGGTCATAAGTCACTTTTTTCAATGCTGTTGCAACTTTGAATGGTTACTAAATGAACTGTTGTAAGTTGAGGACTACCTGTACATATGGAGGAGAAAATATTTATTTTTAAAATGGTAGCTTCTGTTAATCCATGTTTTCCCTGAGATACAACCTTGTATTGTGTTAGAAGCAAATACTGAAGTTAACTGATTTAAACTCAAAAAGAGATTCAGTCCATTTTCTTTACAGAGACAGGTTATCACATGGAGACGTCTCTAAACAATATTTTGTATCATATTTCTGTTAAGTTAATCCTAACATAGTAGTTCATATGATATAATATCTCGCTTTAGAATTATTACAAATACATCTTGTATTTTGAAGTTTGAAAATGTTCAGGCGTATGAATGTTCCTCCTGCATCTTAAGCTTTTATATATTTGAATTCATTCCTCCTGTTTGTGAGCCAATCTTGTTTTCCCCATTATCAAATTAGAGATTGGGGCTGTGCACATTATAAAAACAATTAGGAACAGCTCTCAGGAACTTAAGTGAATGCAAGCACAGTATTTCTTTGCTTCTAATTAAAAGACCATGTCCTTTCTCAGGCTCCATGCAAAAGATGTTGCTGCTTTAAGAAGTCAACTTATTGCAGCTCCTTTAATGAAAAATGGGGAGAAGCAGTGCTTGAATAAAGTCCAAAGTTCCTTCTCTGAAAGAGTCCTAAAATAATGTTCATATGGAACCCTAAATAATTATTAGCAATGTTTGGCCAATCTGTTTGGTCATTAGTTTAGACATGTGAGACAGAAGTTGGGAATATATTTCATCTTGGCCAAATAATCTTAAATGAAAATATAATACAATTTTTAAAAAATGGGAAATCTTTTTTGAAAAATGACTGTCTGGCACAGTCATTTCCCAGGGTAATTTTCTGTTGTTTAGAATACCTTTCTGAAATATATGTTTTTTAAAAAAGCATTATCTCTGGTCTAAAGTTTGCTTTAAATCATAATAGATCTGTGCAACACGTAGGAAAACTAGACATAGGAAAACTAGAAACTTCAGACAAAGAGCAGATTTTATTCATGTCAGCATGAGTGTTTGGAGAGGAAGAGAAGCAAAAAACAAAACAAAAAACCACACAAATGTCTTAGGTGCATTTTGCGTTACATGTCTGGCCACAACCACATAATGGCAGCATCTGTGTGATGATGCTATTGTCCACATGCTGTTATTTTGGTCTTATGGTACTTTGTTATAGGCAGTGCAGCAGATAAGCATTCAGTATTATAATGCAGACATATTGTAATAGCAAAATTGATACTAATTCAAGTGCGTAGATATATTCCCTGGGCCACTAATCAGGTTGGGTCTTGGCTTATTTTATAGTAAAACCCAGCATGGATAGCTTGTCTTGTGTTGTCAAGTTGCCATGAGGTGACTCAACACTTTTTCAATTGCTGCAGTTTCACTGTTGTTTTCAATAATGTACTTTTAATCTATATTTATTGTTAGTGGCTTTGAGTTATTTGTTAAGATGAGCATCTATACAAATTTGTTAAATGACTTAAGTGGAGCAAGTATCTGGATTTTCACATAAAATGTAAATCCAAACAAATGGCTTACAGTGAAACTCACCAAAATTTTGGCAATCTTTATATAATGCAGAAATAAATACAAAATCTGCATTCACAAAATCAAAACCAACAAAATACTTTATAATTTTAAAGCATTATGTCTTATGGAAGGCCAGACTCAAAGAAACATTATTTATCATAAAAACTCAGATTATTTAGCTGGCTTTGGAATCAGTAGCAAAATGGATGGCTAAATAGCTGGCTACAAGACTGGGCAGCTGGTATACAATCCTCCACTTACCTGCAGCCTGGATGGTTTAGACCATTAATTATGTTTGTAAAAAAAATAGATATTTCAGATCTAATAGATTTTAAATATACAGAAATATAAAATGATTGTTTAGAGCATGGTTATCAAATAGCCTGTCTCAAAGACATCACTGAAACTGAAGGATAATAATTTAGGCCTGGATATAGAATTAGCATTTCATACAGAGAAAGAGGGAGAGAGAGAAAAATAAGTCAGACAGCACATATTTTTAAACGCAGATGACGAATTGGGTTGTTTACTTACTCAAGGGCAAAATTGTAGTCAGCTTGCTATCTTTGTCTAACCATCTTGCATTCTCTTGAAGCAAACTCAGTATCATTTCTGTTCACTTGCAGCTGGGAATGTCAAATTGGAAGGGAAATAATTTTCTTTGTCTCAGTGGTATTCATGGGAAGGGGTCAGAAATCAAGATGGCCTCCCCAACTGCATGAGCAAAATCCCTGCCTCTTGTTTATGCGTACTGTACAGCATATTATTAAAAAGGCAGGATTTCAATTATACAACCAGTTGCTTAATTGTGGAACCTCCTTCCTACCCCCTGTGAACATGCATGCCCAATTTCTATTTAAAACTTATATTGTAACTCCTTATACATGATTAATTTATTCCTTCCGGAGGAGGCTGACTTGAGAAACCTTTCTCATTCTGACCAATCTGAGCTATCCTTGATCTCAGCTATTGCACACAAGTATCTAGGTGTTAACCTCATTGGAAAAGTCATAATTTAAAATAGTATATCTAGTATTTCCAGACATCCACTAAATGGCAGCAAAGAGTTAGTGTTTTGTATTATTGTTGTTTTTGTTGTTGTTGTATTGTATTTTGCTGCCATCTAATGACTACCCCTATTTTTGCATCCCAGTTGTAGCAAGGTATCTTTTGTCTGCTTGCTCAACAAACCATGATAGCTTAGCGCAACTCTCATACCATATAGAAGCTATTTTTGTATGAAAATATGGCATAAGGCCCAGCTGGTCATTTAAATATTCCAGCCACATTGTTGTGAGTAAAGGTTCCCCATCTGATATTTTCTGCAAATAAAATCACACTTCAGTAAGAAACACTCATGCAATTAGCTGCAGCCAGATCATTCTGGTTTTCTCATAGAAGTATCATATGACTTAAGGTAAACAGAAAGGTCTTTCAAGAAATTATTAATAGGTGTAAAAGAAGGCTGGAGCCTGCAAATCTTTGATATGGAAAGATTTCACATGTTGCACCAGCCATTATTTCTTTAGATGTGGTTTGTTGATTAGTAGGGTTTATTTGGGTTAGAGCGTTGTATGATAGTATCAATTCTTTCTTTTCCCCTAGCAAGAAGTTCAAACTTTCCTGGTCATTTTCGCCTTGATTGCCATACCTTGGATGCTTCTGATTCAGCCTTTTATTATCCGAGCCAAGCACCAGAAAGCTCAGAATAGGGTAAGGAAAAAGGTCTCTTCTGCCAAGGGATTGCCAAATAAATAAAGACAGAAGACGGGGGCAAAAATGTCATAGAAACATTGGATTGTAGAGTTGGAAAGCATCGCAAGAACCTTGCAAGCCAACCTTTTGCACTGTCCAGGGAAAAACAGATTAAGTCATCAATGACAGGTGAAAATCCATTCTGTTCTTAAAAACTTTCAGAGGTGAGGAACCCACAGCTTCTGTAAGAAAATTGTTCCACTGTTGTCCAAATCTTATCCTCGGGAAGTTTTTCTTTTATATTTAAATGAAATCTAGGTATCTCCTTATATTAGAACATAGAATAACAGGGTTGGAAGGGGTTTTTGTCCAATACCTTGCTCAAGCAGGAGACCCTCTGGACAAATGATTCTCTAATCTCTTTTTCTTGAAAACCTCCAGTGATGAAGCACACACAACTTCTGGAGGGAAGCATTTTACAGATTAATTATTCTCACTGTTAGGAAGTTTCCCTTTAGTTCTAGATTGGAATTCTCTTTAATGATCTTCCACTTATTACTTCTTATCTTGCCCTCAGGTGCTTTGGAGAATAGATTGACCCTCTCTTCTCTGCAAAAGCCCCCCAAGCAGGGGTGGGATTCTACCAGTTTGAACCTATTTGCTAGAACCGGTTGTTAGCATTTTAAGCAGTTCGGAGAACCAGTTGTTAGAAGAAATTACTGGCCTAATTCTGTAAGGAAGGCAGGAAGGAAACATTCTGGTGTTGCTTACAGAAACTGCCTCTCCGTTAACCCTTATTACATTCTTGGCAGGACTAGACTTCCTGTCTCAGGAACTTCTCTGGAGTTTTTTTCCCCTCTTTCACTGGTGCTTTGCTTGTGTGGAGTGACCATTCAAAGTTACAATGGCACTGAAAAAAGTTACTTATGACCGTTTTTCTCATTTACGACTGTTGCAGCATCCCCACAGTCATGAGAGGCCAAGTGAGGAGATGCATTCCTCGATGTGAGTGATGTTGAATTGGCCACACCCATACAATAACATGACCACCAAGCCATGTCCACCCAGTCACATGACCACCAAGCCATGCCCACCACCTAAGCCACGCCCACAGAACCCCACCCCTGTCCTCAAGTATTGGAAGACTGCTATCATGCCACTCTAGTCCTTCTCTTTCTAAAATAGACATACCTAGTTCCCACAAGTGTTAGTTGTATGGGTTAGCCTCCACACACCTCATCGTCTTTGTTGTTCTTTTTGTACTCTTTCTAGAGCCTTAAAATCTTTTTTGTATTGTAGTGACCAGAACTGGATACAGTATTCCAAATGTGATCTTACTAGTGCAGTATAAAGTGATACTATCCCTCTGCTGATGCATTGGCTTTTTTTGCCACTGCTGGCTCACACGTAAGTGGCTGTGCACCAGAACAACTAAATCCCCCTTGCAATTACTGCTGTTGAGTAGGTGTCACTTATTTTATACCTGTGCATTTAGGCATTCTTGCCTAAATGTAGAACCTTGCTTTTTTCCCCACAGCAACAAAGATGATAGGAGATTGGAGGCTAAAACATATGAACAACGGTTGCAGGAACTGGGTATGTCTAGTCTAATGAAAAGAAGGACTAGGGGAGACCTGAAAGCAGTGTTCCAATATCTCAGGCACTGCCACAAAGAAGAGGGAGTCAAGCTATTCTCCAAAGGGTAGGACAAGAAGCAATGGATAGAAACTGTTAAGCCTGGGTTCCCCAACCAGGGTTAAGGAGACAAGCTAAACAGAATGTGCAGCGTTAGTCAGATAGGCACACAGATAAATGAGTGAGATAAGCTTGTATGTTTATTAATATATAGTAAAAATAACAGATACGCTTGTGCTATCAAAAATATAGTTTATTCCATTTATAGCATAGTCAAAATAACAGTCCATTAGTCATGTATCATTTAGTCAGTCCATTCAAGGATATTCAGTAAGCAAAGTCCGTGTAGAATATCCTATGTCAGTTCACTTACAAATCAGTCCTTTGTCTCTCTCCCGTTCGAGTAAGGCAGTCTTGAGTCCATGCAGTAATTAGGGATCATCAAAGCCAGAGAGAGAGCAAGCTGTCGTCTTGCTTCTTTTAAAGTGCTTTCACAACCACTCCCCTAATTACATTCCCATATTTAAAGTTGCAGACACTTTAATTTATAAACTATGATTACATATTTATTATTTTATCTAAACCAGTTAGAGTAAATAATGTTACCCCTAACATTCTCCTCTTTTAGGAAATAATAACAAATATAACTATTTACATCTTTAAATCATATTTGTTACAACTTTCTTTAAATTTAATTACTCCTTGAGCTTTTGTAAAATGGTCTGCAATGTTTTCTTCTATCATGCAGTATTCCAATTTAATTAGCCCATTCTTTACAGATTCTCTAACATTTAAATATCTTAAATCAGTATGCTTTGATCTAGTTTTTACAGCTATATTAGTAGCTAACTTTATAGCTGCCTGGTTGTCCTCGTACACAATAATGGAATCTTTAACAGTTATACCCATGTCTAATAACAACTGTTTGTACAAAATTAAGTCAGTGCATAATAATGACAGACATGAAAATTCCGCTTCCATCGTGGACAAGCTAATATGCTGTTGTCTGATTGACCTCCACCCTATTAGTGTCTTACCAAATAATATAGCCATCCCAGATGTTGATTTTCTAGTGTTTATGTCAGTTGCAAAACTTGCATCTGCATAGGCACAAAGACTCAAATCATCCTTTGGTTCGATATACAATGCATGGTTCATTGTTCCTTTAAGATATCTTAAAATTCTCTTTAATGATTGCCAATGACATCGATGTGGATCCGAATTAAAACGTGCCAGCTGATTAACACTATAAGCTATATCAGGCCTTGACCAATTGCTTATATATGATAAGCTACCAATCAAAGATTGATATATAGACTTATCAAATTTGGGACTTTGATCATCAGTTTGGCAAACTTCCTGACTCATTGGAGTCTTTGCCGGTTTACAAAGTTCCATTTTATACGTTTTAATTAATTGGCAAATTTTATCTCCTTGAGATATCTTAAATCCATTTTTTGTTTTGTTAATTGTCAATCCTAGATACTTTTTAATTTCACCTAAATGCTTTAATTTTATCTTTTTGGCTAATAATGATATAATCTCATTAGCTTCATTATTAGTCTTAGTTATCAAAGCAATATCATCTGTAAATAATAACAATAATGACACCGTTCCATTATTTTCTCTTTTAAACACACATGGATCTGCTAAACCAGATTTAAAACCTATATTGTTTAATTCTTTCACAATATATTGGTTCCACTCAAAGCCAGATTGTTTCAATCTGTAAAGACTCTTTTTGAGTTTCCAACAATCATTACTATTTACTTTATTGTCTTTTTTAACAATTGGCTTTTTCAAATATATAGTGTGCTGCAATGGTGCATGCAAAGAAGCAGTTTCTACATCTAAATGGTTAATGACATAGTTTTTCTTAACTGCCCACACTAATGCTGCTCTCAAAGATGTAGCCTTAAGACTTGGTGCAAAAACTTCATCGTAATCAGATGCAGTTTGATTAAATCCTTGAGCTACCAACCTAGCCTTATGGGTAACAGTCCCATCATTTCTAGTTTTTATTTTAAATATCCATTTGCACCCAATGGATTTTTCTCCTGGAGGTAATTTGGCATCTTCATATACTTTCATCACCTTTAATGAATTTAGTTCTTTTTCCATTGCCTTTTGCCAATTCTCCTGATCCTTAGCAGGATACATCCTAAGTTCATCTACACTAGTTGGAACTTTAGTTACTTGGCAAACTATACTTGCTTGATACCTATCAGGTGGTCTAGTTACACGTGTAGTACGTCTAGGTATTACAGGACTTACAGGTGGACTTTCATTTATTAAGTCTTCTTGATTATCTAACTCTTCCTGATCAACTGTTTCCTCTTGTTCTGGTCCTATTTGCTCTTCATGGACTTCTTTAATTGGACTCTTCTTACAACTAGTCTGATCTTTCTGCCTTTTGTAGGGTTCAATAATTACTTCGTTATTAAAATCTTGCTCTAATCTATTCCATCCTACATGTTCTAGGAATTTAGCACTAGCACTGGTGTAAACTCTAGATGTACCTGGTTTCCAGAATCTATAAGATCTATGATTAGATTTATATCCTACAAAAAATAATCTTTTAGCTCTATGCTGTCCTTTGTGTCTGAGTTGTGTAGGGATATGCACCCATGCTGGTGCTCCAAATATGTGCATGTAACTTAAATCAGGTTTTGTACCATGCCACAGTGTGAATGGTAATTCACCTGTTGTTGAATTAACATTATTTAATGTATGATTACCACACATTATTGCTTCTCCCCATAAATTGTCAGGTAATCCTGAATCAGATATCATAGTTCGTGCCATTGATTGTAGTGTTTGGCCTCGTCTCTCTATAAAGGCATTATGTTGTGGGCTATATGGTGCAGACTTTTTATGTTGAATACCTAACATTCTTAGTCTGTTCTGGAATTTATTATTTGTAAATTCCGTACCATTATCTGTTATAAGAGTTACTAATTTCTTTTTAGTTTTCCTTTCAGCAAATTTTATCCAATTAAAGAGATTTAGATACGTTTCAGTTTTGCTTTTCATTAAATAGCAAAACCCATATCTAGAATAGTGGTCCATTATACTTAGAATGTATCGAGCTCCTCCTACACTTGGTTTTTTCAGACCTATTAAATCAGCAAATACTACTTCTAAAGGCTCTTTAGTAGTAAATCCATCAACTCTATTAGCCGGTATGACTTTGGCTTTGCTTTGATTACAAATAGAACATTGCAAATACTTATTACAAGGTTTCAAACTTATTCACTTAGATAATTCAACAGTTTTCTTAAGCATTTTAAAATTTAAATGCCCTAGCCTTCGGTGTAACAAGTGAATACATTCATCATGAGGTTTCTTATTATCATAAACCGTGTTAGCCACCTCTAAACCATTATCATTTAACACATATAATTCACTTCTTAAAGATGCAGTAATTTTCTTATCTTCTTTTTCAATTATGCAGTTATCTCCTTTAAAGGTAACTACATAACCTAGTTTAACCAAAATTCTTACTGAAATTAAATTAAACTTAAGTTGTGGTACATATAACATTTTTACATTCTCTTTTATAAAAGAACAATATGCTATACCTTGACCTTTAGCTTTCAGTTTCCAACCATTGGCTAACGATATCTGCTGTGTACTCTGGGACATTTTAATAAAATTTTTGTTATCATTTGTTATACAGTGGGATGCTCCACTGTCAACCACCCATAAATTATTTTTTACAGCTCCGTTAGTATACATTGCAAACTCTAAATTTTTATTTATCTTTTGATGACTTTTAGTATTCTGGCCAGCGTTCTGGCACTTTGCTTTTTTACAAAATCTTGCCAAATGTCCTCTTCCTCCACAATTAAAACACTTTTTAATTGCGTATGCAGTAGGAGATTCATTATCTTCTTTTTGAAGTTGCTCCCTCCTTAATTGATATCTATCCTATCTATCCTACTCTATCCTATCAAGTTGGAATCTTTCTTCCTCTTAGGAAAACTTCTGATTTTTTTCAATGGAAAGAGTTAAACTTGTACAGGCTCAGACATAATGTCAGAATATAGTATTCAATCTATCATTATTGGGTCAAGGCCATAAGTATCTGAACAAATACTATTCAATACCATTGTGAATAATTGCCAAATCAGGATCTAATGTATGAACGTAAAGCCAGTTTGCAAACAATAAGAACTGAGGAAACTTTTTAAAATGTTACATCTAAACCAATAACTGTGACATGATTTTATTCCATTTTTAAAAAAACTGCTACTACAAAAGAGCAGAAAAGATAGGGGAACTGCAGAAACCATGGCTTGTTTGTGTGTTTGGAACATAAATTATGACTTGCATACATTCCAGTCAGAGCAAGCCAAAATATTCTGCATTGTATGTGACCCAGTACATAGAAACGAGTACAGAAGGTTGTGATCAGAGTTGGCTAGAATACAATAGGTCATATAGTATTTGTTGTGTGAATTATAGGGAGGTATCTTACACCAAATCAGAACATAATCCCAAATCTGTCTTCACTGGCTAACAGAAGCTCTTCCATGATTCCAGGAAGGGCATGCATGTTGGGAACCCAAAGGATTATTACTGGATGCTGATAATCAATCTCTGTTAATTTTTCTTAAGTTGGCTTCATCAAGTCTGTCAGAAAGTCCTACTGGTGATATCGAAGTAGAGATCATGGACTCCAACAACTCTGAGAAAACAAACCAAGAAGTTGATAGCGGTGGAGGCCATGGAGGCCCTGACTATGAAGAAGTAAGATGTAGGAGTTGGAAGATTTAAAGAAAGGGACAATGCAATAGCTCAACAAATGTAGTATAATTTGGTGGTGGTGTGTATGTGAAGAGAAAGGGGGAAATGCTTAAAACTTTTTGGCAGTCCATGGAACTCATTTACAATTTATTTAGAATTCATTTAAGTTTCTAGATGTAGTGCTGTTTAGCATCCATCTACTGTTTCTAGATTTAGTGGTGTTTAGAATAAACTGATTGAAATCAATAGGAAAATATAATAAAAATAATAATAAAATTGAAAAATAGCTAAATCAAGTTCCACTTAATTGCAGTGCAATAGAAATGCAAAACTCTATAGGAGTATTTAACCTTATTTTCTTTTCTTTTTTTTCCTAAAAACTTTATCGCAGTTCAACTTTGGAGACATCTGCGTGCACCAGGCAATCCACACCATTGAATATTGCTTGGGTTGCATTTCCAATACAGCTTCCTATCTCCGGCTTTGGGCACTTAGCTTGGCTCATGCACGTGAGTTTGCAGCTACTGATCCTCTTTCCTATAAGAGCCATGTTGGTGCAGTGGTTAGAATGCAGTACTGCTGGCTACTTCTGCTATCTGCTGTCTGACTGCAATTTGGCAGTTCAAATCTCACCTGCTCAAGATTGAATCAGCTTTCCATTCTTCCAAGGTCGGTAAAATGAGGACCCAGATTGTTGGGGGCAATATGCTAATTCTGTAAGTTGCTTAGAGAGGGCTGTAAAGCACTGTGAAGCAGTATATAAGTCTAAGTGCTATTGCTATTGCTATGAGAAATAGTTGGTTGGGCCATATTTGGTATCCACTCAGAACAGCCTTCACCAACCTTGTGCCCACTGATGGTTTGTGTTGTAGTTCCCCAGGCATCATGGACATTGATTATGCTAGATGGGCATGATGGAAGTCGGATAGCACCAGGTTAGAGAAGATTCTGAATAATCTCTTTTCATCAGGGTTGCAACCTTTTCAACCAAAGATTTTAATTATGTTTTTATAGTTTGCTGATTCCTTCAAGATACCAATTAGGTCCTTCTTTTAAGGTCACAAGTAGAGAGATTTGTTGTCACATTGCCCTTGAAATGTACTTCGATGTTACAGTTGTAGGAAAGCACTGGTCCAGTGATCTAGACTTCATCTAGTTTAGTCACAATGACAAAGAAAACTTGCATCAGTTCCAGGAAGTGAGGGAGCAGCTGCAAAGCACTAAGCAATGTAAAATTAACACTGGAAAATGTTGAGTCCAGTTAAAGTTTGCAGATTAGGACCAAATTGGATTACCTTGAGCTCTATTGTGATTCTGTCAATTTTTTTCCCCAAAGATATTTCTGCACTTTGGTTCTTAGCAATTTTATTCCATGTTCCTAGTTGTAGGAATTATGTCCTTGCTGATAAGTGTTTTTTCCAGGAAAACCAGTCTATCAGGGCAACCTGGTCTACCCAAATATGCGATGGAGTATACTGCTTCCAATTTCATCTTTCAGTCTCCAGTTGTTCCTCTTGAAACTCAATTAATGAGACCTCTTTCTCTGCCTCCTCTCTTCTTCTTCCAAAAAATTCTGCATGGAAAAGTTCTGCTTTCTCAATTGAATCAATTCTATGTCTCTGCTCTTGCCATGTAAACATTAATCCTTCTGGAATCAGCCATCTATAATTCACTTCGTTTTCCAGTAGCATTTTGATCAGAAATCGATATTCTCTTCTCATCTCTCTCACTCTTCTGGGTATTTGTTTTAAAACCACAATCTCTTTACCTTTGTATTTCAATGTTTTCTCTCTTACCACTTGTAATATTTGTGTTTTGATGGATTTTTTGGTAAATCTAATATGGACTTCCTTGGGTAATTTATTTCTCATCGCATATCTTGTATAGACTCGATATATCTCATCTATTCCATCCATCATCTTTTCCTCTGTAATTTCCAAAGCATCTGCCAAAGTTTCTATCATTATTGCAGCCAAATTTTCTCCTTTTTCCTCTTCTATATTTTGAAATCTGAGATAAAATTCTGACCTTTCCATCTCCCACCTCAACATCCCATTTTTTTCTTGTTCAACCACTGTTAATCTACTGTCAATATTTCCAATCTTCTCCTCTCTTTGTTTTCCTTCTTCCTCAATTTTTTGGAATCTCTCCTCATACTTCCCCATCATTTGTTTGATATTTTCCACTTTTTCATCAGTCTTCTCTATTCTTTGTTCAATGATGTCTGATTTTATCTTGAGATCTTGGATTCTTTGCATAATCATCTGTAAAGTTACTATTTCTTGTTCTTTATTTTGCTTCAACATTGTCTGAATTAAACGTTGTCCTCCAGCTGGTGGGGAAGCAGAAGTAGAAGTAGAAATGCCAACTGGTATTGGTTTCCTGCTCATTTTAATGCCTCCAAAGCTTCAAATTCTTTTTGACTTTTAATCCAACTGGTAGAGTAGTCAATTATAATCCAAAATGGAAAAATCCAATAGTAAAAGACCCAAAACCAAAGAAGAAAAAGGAAAAAAGAAAGAAGAAAAATCTTCAGGTTCTTCTTGACCCTAATCCAATTACAAAGTAGTCCACCATAAAAAAGGAAAAATAGAAAGGAAAAAAACAAACAAACCCAAAAATGATACTATTGATTAAGAGCAAAAAGAAAAAAGAAAAAAAGAAATTCCTTCAGGTTCTTCACACCTTAATCTCAATAATCAAAAAAGAAAAACAAAGTGGTCCAAAAACATGGATAGAAAAAGCAAAGAAGTCCCAATAAAAATAAAGAGAAAAAAAGAAAAATAAAGAAAAAACTCTGAGACTTTCCCTTTAAAATAAAAGGCAAAAATAAGAATATTACTAGAATTGAAATTAACAAAAAGGCTGGCGAATGGGGTATATATATAGATATATAAGAGAGCACACTGCACTTTATTTGTTTATCCAAGGCTCTTATTATGACTCTCTTCTCCAGCAGCTTCAAAGCTAAGCCTCAAGTGTTGAAATATTGATAAGAGTCCAGGAAAACACCTGTAATAATATTTTGCTGTGCTCTCCCTCTATCTTATCACTTGAAATGTCCTTGAGAAGGAGTCTTCTTACAATTCTTTCCAATTCAAATAAAGTATTTTCAAGCTTCTAGTTGGCAGTGTTGCAATGTTTCTTAATGCTCTTCCCCCCCCCAAGCCCAAAAAAATGAATAATGTATACAAAAAGAAAAAGAAAATAGCTAAAGGGAGCCTCTATCCTAGAGAAAATTAAAAAATCAAAAGGAGCATAAAAATATATATAAGAGAAAATTCAATCTGGTTGCCTACAAAGTCACACTTAAGTCCCCAGAAAAAAAGTAAGAAAAAGAAAAAAAAAAATCCAAGCCTCAATTTGACATCACTTTAAAAAATGCCACTCAAACAGTTTTGGTCAAAAAAAAAAAGTCTCACAGGTTTCTTCTTTGTTCAGGATGCCCTTTCAAACCTCAGCGAATTTACAATACAAAAGGAATTTCTCACCCAGCCGACACACTTCTTTCCAGCCACTTTCTTTCCGGAGCTGTCCCGACTTCAGCAGCTATGGGGGCTGCCTCTCCGCCGCCAGCAAAAGGGCTTCTCCCGGATCAAACCAGAGACTTTGCGATATCTCTGGGATCCTGGAACAGTACCCTTCTCAATCCCCATCTCTACGGGACAGTTTAGGTCCATTGGGACCGACCAGGGGCGAAAATATCGGCTGCGATCTCAGAGCCCCAAGATCGCAGCTGTATCGCCGAAACGAAGCTCCGCCTTCTCCCAATTTCATCTTTTAGCTCCAATCCAGGAGCCTTCGCAGGCAGTCGCTTTCGCGACAAACTCTTTTTGTGTTGATGTTATATGTGTTTATATTTTACCAACAAAGAAATAAAGGGAGACTAGTGTAGATCTACTTCAAGCTATTTAGCTCTCGTCTGCTAGCCATACCCTTCTGGGATTTGAACCCAGGCTACATATTATTCCTAGCTGATAATTATTTAAAAGCTGCTCGGATCTCTGTTTCTAGAGCTCTTCAGAGCATTGTAATATTTTTTTGAGATAGGGAAGGGTGGTGGTGCAGAGACATCTATGGGAGGAATCAAAAACATAAAATGGTCCCTGTGAACATGCCATTCAGCCTGTGATCCCATGCTCATAATTGCTATCTTCATAATTGCTATCTTCATAATTGTGGACAATTAGGTAGGAGTATCACTTCTGTCAATGTTTGCCAGATTTTGCTATGTTTGACCTTTAGTCAGACAGAACAAGACCAAGATGCACTAGGGTGCATAGAACTTAAATTTTGAGTCCCTTCTCCATAGGAATTGAAGATTTAAGACTGAAATGAGTTCATTAAGGTCCTCTTTGCATCCACTCCCAAATCAGCCTAATTCTTTTGGGGAGGATGGGAGTTTCATGATCTGAAATGAATGCCTTAAACCTAAGACTTGGCACCTGCTAAAAAAAAATCTCCCATGAGCCAATTCTGTTCCCAATGACTATGGAGGTATGACCTTGAAGCTTCTTGGAATTCAGCTTAGCACTAAGTTCTTCTGGGATGCAAGGCAGAAGTAGTATTCAGCAGTTCTAGAGAACTGGTAGCAGAAATTCTGAGTAGTTCGGAGAACTGGCAAATCCCACCTCTGACTGGCCCTGCCACCATCTATACTCTGCCTCCCAAGTCCCAGCTGATAGGCTGGGTCTTCTTTTGTTGCCCTGCACAGAAGAATGGAGCTGGAAAGCAGGTTACTGAGGTGGGGAGGGAATGGAGATTTTGCAGTAACCTTCCCTTGCTATGCCACCAAGCCACACCCACCAAGCCATGCCCACAGAACTGGAAGTAAAAAAAAATTTGAATCCCACCACCGATGCAAGGCATATTTAAATATGTTTCTCTCACATTTTTTTTCCTCTTATGTTCTTCAGAGCTCTCAGAGGTTCTTTGGAACTTGCTGTTTTCAATAGGCTTTAACATGACTGGCTGGATAGGATTCATTGGGATTTTTGTCCTCTTTGCCATTTTTGCTGCTCTGACCATAGCAATTCTACTCATCATGGAAGGTCTTTCTGCCTTTCTACATGCACTCAGGCTTCACTGGTAAGTGTGGTTGTATAAGAACTTTAAGGCACAGCTGTTTCCTTCTCAGCCAGCCAAAAAACCCCCAAACCACAGTAACAGGAAGGTATGCACATTTCCTGTAATGTTTGCAATGTACCGCCCAAAGAATAGTTGAAATGTGCATATAAATATGCATGATATTATGGGTAATTTCTTTTGAAAATTGATAGGGCCTTAGACCAGAACCATGTTGAGTGAGTATGATTGGAGTTATATTTTAACATATTTGCTCGGTGCAAAGTTGAGAAAAAAACTAGCCCACAACAATAATGCCATTCAAGGTGCTTTTCTTAAGTGGTCCCAATAGCAATGGAATAGTTGGAAACTGTAGCCTTTTTAATTTCTTATGCACTTCAAAGTTTGTTTCATTGAAGGATATCTTAATCTATTTTTATTGTACTCTTTCTCCATTTTTTGGTAAACCACTTTTTTTGTTCAGAGAAAAATGGGATAAAAACAATAAAACTAAAAAAAAATGATTTCATCTTTTTCCTATTAGGGTGGAATTCCAGAACAAATTCTACTCTGGTTCTGGCTCTTTTTTTGCACCATTCTCCTTCAAGACCATAATAGAAAGGAAGGAAGAATGATTCCTATTAACGATGCTGAAATCTGAAACTTCTGAGGTTTCTGCTATTCTTTTTCTTGGTGAGCATTTCCTTGAGAATTAAGAGCCAGGAAGGATACAGAACTTCCACACTAGGACTTTAGATACCAAATGTGTTGTCAGAGACAAACATAATAAAAAAAACTCTGCCTATTCTCCAGATGTGTTGGGACTGAGTCTTCTACTGTTTAAGAATTCTGGAAAATGTGCTTCTAGCATTTCTGGTGTGTACTAGGTTGGAAAAAGTCTGTTTTCCCTTTGCAATCCATTTTAAAAAATAACCCCATCAACAATTGGAGCAGTCTTTTTTAACCTTAGCAACTTTAAGAGGTATGGACTTCAACTCTCTGAATTCCCCAACCAGAAGCTGGGGGTTGAAGTTCACATCTCTTAAAATTGCTAAGACAGAGAAACATTGATTTAGAGGCATGTGTAAAATCCAACCATTTTGTCAAAATGGTGAAATAAGAATTGTGAAAGTTTATTGAAACCTCATCCCTCCCCTACATGAGTCTGACATCACAATACAGTACAATGCAGTGAGCTATGTGCAGATCTGTACATTGGGGAAACAAAGCAACCATTTCATAAGTGCATGGCACAACATAGGAGAACAAAGACACCAAGATTAGATTCAGCAGTCCACCTGCATTTACAAGACAAAGACCATTTTTTGGGAAGACAACAAAGTCCACATTTTGGACAGAGAAGACTGCTGGTTTGAAAGAGGGGTCAAATGCGGTATCTGCTATCCCACATCAGATGGGCGGCTCATGATAGGGAGCGAAGGAGAGAGAAACGACAGGAGACGAAGTTCCTTGGGATGAGCGTGCCCCGAATGTCTTGGCACATGCTCTTTTATTGTGCTTCTTCACAAGAAAATGATTTAATCAAAGCTCAAGTCAAACAGGATATACATGTTTTACAAAGCTTAAGTCCATCAGGATATGCATGTTTACAAAGCTGCATACCAGACAAATCATTCACAATGTGGATAAGCTTATTGACAGCTGTCTAGCTCCTTGTCCCTTGTCCGTGCCTTGCAAAGGTCACTGAAGAGACAGAAGTTAATGATTACACATGAATGATACATAGTTACAACATCTCCTCTGTTTTTATTATTTATGACGAGTCTTCTTCCTCGTCCGAGAAGACAGGAACCATTTTTATGGAATATTTGCCATCCCCGTCATCTGGGCAAGAGTGCGACCCGTCAGTGTCAGGGTTGTCCAAGGAGCGGTAATTCAGCAATGACATTTTTTCGTCCAGTGTTGAGGATATAACATGAGCTTGCAATAACACATTAACATCAGCAGTTATGGAGGATAATTGATTTTTCAAAAATTGCAATATTCTATAAAAACAACAAGGTCCTATAATACATATCAATATAATGATTATTAATGGTCCTGCCAATGCAGTTAAAAAGGTTGTAAGCCATGGCGAAATAGAAAACAAGCCTTGATACCAATTATACATGTTTAACCTTTCTTTTTCTCTATCTTTCAAGCATTTTTCTAATTCTTTCATAGAATCCAACACGACCCCCCTGCTATTGGCATAAAAACAACATTCTTCTTTAAGCGCAGCACACAATCCCCCTTGTTTTAAAAAATAACAGATCTAAGCCTCTACGATTTTGCAAGAGGGGGTGTTCCATGGGTACCTGTAGGGATATAAAATCATCAGAGTTATACACATCAATTTTTGGTACAAGCCATACTTGAATGCAAAATGATTTGGATTTAACAAGTTCATCCCCGTGGACACATGCCGTGAGACCAGTGGAACAAGCCCAAACAGAATTATTGCCAGGGATAAAATACATTCCTTTCAGGCGTGATGTTAAATTTCCTCCTGAAGTGGTGTAGACTGCAGAATATCCCCCGGTTGTGTGGGTGCGTCTGCCAAATCGAATTGAAGTGGTGGGTAGAAGTCTTCTATGTGATAAAAATTGGTTGTAGAACTTAAATGAACGCCTTGAAAGTCAGTTATAGTCCAAGTAATATTATATCTTCTATGAGGCTTCTGCGGATCGTCATGGACAGTTCTTTTGAAGCGTCGTTTGTTGACAGGATCAAAGTTCGGGCATATAAAAGCATGAAAAGTAGGAGAGAGGGCTATGGACAAGTTAGTTGTAAAACATTTACGAGATGAGGAGGGAATGCAATTAGTAGAAAAAGGATAATAATTACAATAATGTCAATGAAGATTAATTTGGTCATTCATCAAGGATGTTAGTTGGGGTGGGGGAACCCATAATACAATAGAAGGACATCTAGGTCCCCCTATATCTAGATTGAATAGAGGAAAAGATTTTAAGGTTCCTTTCCATAGGAAGAGTAAAGAAGGAACAAAAGAGCAAGTGGTAGAGTGTTCTGTAAACAAAACAGAAGTGAAAACTTTTCACAGAGTGAAAACTACGGGTAGCATTTTCATGACGTACCCACATGGAATAAGTATAATAGCCTTCTGTTAATGAAGTGGCTTTAACACGAATAGTCTTTTGACAGGAAGCATAGGTTTTGTTGAAGTATGTGTGAATATAAGGAAATAGATTTATGAGAAGATTATCATGCCAACAAACAATAGGACAGTCACTATCATAATTAATAAAGTGAAATTCTAATGTGGTTCAATGACCATGTTGAACAAAGGTATAAGTAGGATACGAATAAGGTAGAAATTGCAAAGAGGATATAGGCAAGAATATCAGGAAGAGTTTTAAGATACAGATGTAGCGGAGGAATTCCCATGATAGGGTCTTACTGCCCGACCAGGGACCCAGCAAGTGGTTTTGTCTGGTAGTAGAATCACAGCGTAGCCTCGTCCCCAGGTGAGAAGCTCAGCGGGACCCTGCCAGGCGGGATCTGGCAGTCTGCGATAATATACCAGAGGTCTGTTAGGAGGGGGTGAGGGGGAGGAAAAATGACGCGAAGCAGCAGAAGTGGGAGGAATGCCAGTCAGATTAAGAAAGTTTAAAGTGTAAAGACAAATGTTAAGAGAATTTTGCAATGCTGGGAGGTTCGGGGGTTTTTCCCACAATGAATATTGATCAAGAGCACGTTTCAGAGATAAGTTCGCTCGTTCCACAATAGCCTGCCCCTGGCTGTTGTAGGGAATCCCAAACTTGTGGGTTACATTCCATCTGTTACAGAAGTCCTGGAACGCAGAACTTGTATAGGCAGGTCCATTGTCAGTTTTGATTTCTTTTGGACGTCCCAGCGAGGCAAAGGTACAAATTGAATGATTGATGACATGTTTTACAGTTTCTCCCCTTTGAGTAGAATAAACCCTGAATATGTATCTATGGAAACGTGCAAATATTTCCAAGGGGCAAAAGGTGGATACTGAGTTACATCCATTTGCCAAATCTCACAAGCTTTTAATCCTCTAGGATTTACTCCTATGGGAATGGAATGTCCTTGCTTACTACATGTGGGGCATTGTTGAATAATAGCAGCAGCTTCTGCCTGAGTTAGAGCAAATTGTTTTTGTAGGGCTTTCTTATTTTGGTGAAAATAGTCATGACTTTCAGCTGCTGTCAGATTACAGATTGAATTACCAAATGCAGCTGCTGCAGCTACGTCTGCCACATCGTTTCCCTTCTGTAATATGCCAGGAAGAGGTTGATGGCTCCTGATATGTGCTACAAAGAATGGATGCGTGCGGCTGTTGATACATTGCTGTAGAGGAAGCAACAACTTTAAGAAAGAAACAGATATGCTGGGAGATAAATAGGCTTGATATATATTTTTCAAAATCTGAGAAACGTATAAGGAATCTACTATTAAATTAAAAGGAGCTTTTTGAAACTGCTGAAACGCAATAAGAGATGCAGCAAGTTCTGCCTGTTGAGCAGAAGATTGCGGAGGGGTAATTTTAGTTTTCCACTCTCCCTCCTGGTACCATGCACAAGCACCATACATTTCCCCCCCATCTGCATAAAGCATAGGTGCATCTACTAATGGAGATATTGAGAGGGGGGAATGCCATTCAAAAGGGAGAGTTTTAAGAAAAGTGAACCATGGGTCTGCTGGTAAATGGCAAGAAATTTGCCCTGGCCACTCTTCTAAAGCGTATTGTAGTTCTTCTGAATTACACCATAGCATTTCCCACGTGGTCAGTGAACAAGGAGTGAATATTGAAACAGGCTCACATCCCATGAGTTGTTTACATCTTTGTCGACCTTTAAAGATCAACTGGGAATATGCAGAGGCTTTACTAGTGATTGTGGTCCGTGGGGTGTGAGACAAATGCAGCCATTCTAAAATCAGAACCTGTGTCTGATGAGATTGCATAATAACAGCTGTAGGTCTCTGAACAGTATTTAGTAAAGCAATTGATAAAGGGCAATTCTCTATAGCTCGATCCACCCATCGAGTAGCCAGTAAATGGGAAATGTCTTTTAATGCCTGCAACTGCTCTTTATTTAGAATGATAACATCGGACGGGGCTTTACCTTGTGTGAGAGCATTAAAGAGAGGAGCTAATGTAGCTGTGGTCAAACCCAAATAAGGATGTGCCCAATTTAAGGTTCCCAGGAACTGTTGTAAGATCACGAGTGTGGGTTTCGGGGGAAGCGTTGGAAGGGGAAGGGAAGGAACAGCAGCTGAAGCAAGTAATTTGTGACCTAAATAGGAAAAGGGAGGTTTGGATTGTATTTTTTCTGGGGCTATAGTGAGCCCTGCTTTACCTAAAATGGAGGTCAGGCACGGCAGAGTTTTTAATACCGTGCCCTTTGGGCCAGGTGCAGATACCAATATATCATCCATGTAATGATAGATTAAAAAATGAGGATATTTTTCCCTGTATGGTTGCAAGGCTAAATCCACAAAAAATTGACACATAGTTGGACTGTTTAACATGCCTTGCGGTAAGACTTTCCATTGATATCGTTTGGTAGGTCTTTGATTATTTAAGGTTGGTACTGTAAAAGTGAATAATTTTCTATCTAACTGGTGCAATGGAATGGAGAAAAAACAGTCTTTTAAATCAATAATGACAAGGTCATACTCTTGAGGAATTATGTTAGGATTAGGAAGACCACATTGCAGGGGTCCCATTGGAAGGAGGACTGCATTCACTGCCCTTAAGTCCTGAAGGAGGCGCCAAGCGCCATTTTTCTTTTTGATAACAAAAACTGGGGTATTATATGAACTCAATGAAGGTTCTAGATGACCTCTATCTAATTGTTCTTGAACAAGAGAATGTAAGGCTTCAAGCTTTATAGAAGGGAGAGGCCACTGATCAATCCACACAGGGTTATTGTGAGTCAAATGCAAGCGAAGCATGGTTAATGGAGGGTAAGTTGCGCATTAAACTGTGACATAAGGTCTCTTCCCCACAGATTAGTATACAGAGGAATTACAGATGGTTTAATATAAGCAACACATTGAGACTCAGGGGAATGGGCTTTTACCCAGTTTCTGCTAATGCGAGTCTCCTGGAGTCCCCCCACTCCTCTCACCGCTGGTGCCACATCAGCAGGCCAGGTGTTCGGCCACTCAGCGGTTCGGATGACGGAAATATCCGCTCCAGTATCTAAAAGACCAAGAAAGGATCGACCGTTCAATAAGAATGTTACCGTAGGTTTCGGTTGACTAATTGGTCTTTCAATTGCATAGAGTTGCTCTTGTTGTTGGTCTAAGAGCACAATCATTTTTGCCACAACATCCCCCTCATTTATAGTAACTTCAGTATTATCTAGTACGGACAGGCAGACATCAGACAATACAGTGGGGTCATGCAGAAAAGGAGAGGCAAGAATACCTTGTTCAGCTAAGTCCCGTACAGGAAAGACTAGCACTGGAATATCGGGGGGCATGTGAAAAGGCTGAACAGGGTGCACAAAGAGAAAGTCAGCGATACCAGGGAGATAAGTAACAGTTTCATTAGCAACAAGATCGTAAGCAAAAGAAGAAAAATTGCAAGTTTCAGCAGCCTTTGTTGTGGGGCTAGCTGCCTGCCCCGTTTCTAGTTTCCCTGATTCAAATAGGGGCTTTGAATGATTGTAGGGTTACTCTGCTGTTCATTCTTTTGGACTCTGCACTGATTAGCCCAGTGATAGCCCTTTTTGTATCGAGGGCATGGCATTTTTGGGCGAGCTACCTGGTTTCTTGACATATTTGCTCCCCCGCCCGGGGCTCTGCATTGGCTCTTAAAGTGGCCTGGCTTGCCGCAATTAAAACAATCACCCATTTTACTAGTATTTTGTTGGGAAATGGGAAGAAGAGAGCCCATGTTCTGCTGCATGCCTTCCGTAATGGCTGTAGCCAGAGTAGACATGGAATGGGATGTGGTTCCTATGATCCGGCAGGCTGCAAGATAATCCGCCAAGGTAACATTTGCCTTGTTAATCAATGGTTGTAAAACCTTCTGACAATCAGCGTTTGCGTTTTCATAGGCCAGTTTTAAACCTAATTCATTACAAACCTCCTCATTATCAATTTGTCTCTCCAAGGCTTCTGTGAGATGGTTTACAAAGGAGGAAAAAGGCTCAGAAGGTCCTTGGATAATCTTAGAGAAAGATTTGGGCACGCATCCCGCATTATCAATTTTTCGAGCCGTGGCCAAAGCACAATCCTGTAATATAGGGAAAGCAGCTGCATCTGTGGCAGTCTGCTGGGCAATGGTAAGCATGGTGCCGGTACCGTTAAGCATATTTAAAGTAACATTAGCTGGCAAGCCTCTAGCGGCTGCGGCTGCGGTACACTTATGGAATTCGGATTCCCAGACCATTAATTGTGAAGGCGTGAGGATCATGGCAAATAATGTGCGCCAATCAGCATTTATCCAGTCAGCGCCCGGTTGGCTTATTGACCCCAAAAGACCCTGTACATAGTGGGATTGAATACCATTTTCCTTGCAGGCTGCTTTCAAATCCTTAATTATTTTGTATGGTATTGGGGTATACTGAGGAGCTGGGGGATTGCCAGCTTGTATGACCGGATAGAGGGAAGCTGCTGCAAGGGTGTCCTCATCCATTTCCCCTTCGTAAAAGGCTTGTTGAATGGCTTTTACAACATCCCCCCACCTCGGGAGGGTGGTGGAGGACACGGGGGCTCTACATTTGTGGAAGTGGATTGAATGGAGGGAGGCTCCCATAATGATTCATGACCATCGGGAGCGGAGGGTTGATGGACAGAAAAGTTATCATAACTTGGCGGGGGAGATTCAAATACACTCCCCGTTTCTATTTTATAATGGACCATTAAAGCCTCCATAATTTTCCTCCAAGTAACCAAAATGCCAATAGGTGCACGAGGAGGATTATGGAGATGTTCACCAATTTTTTGCCAAGTGGAAATTTTTATGGACCCTTTCTCTGAATAATTGGGACAATGTTGCCACACATAAGCCAATAATGTAGCAATAGGTTTCATTTTTACAGGCGAGCCCTTTAAATTAGCAGAATATTTAGAAGAAGAAGCGACTAACTCCCTTAATTCCTTCAGATGCTGCGTCTGTTGTTGAGAAAAGTTTCCACCCATACTTACGAAAGTCGAGACCATGTTTCAGATCTGATGATGTGCAATTCGCTTCAGGCCTGGCGATGCACAGCTCCCATTGAGCGAATAAGATATGAGCGCGTCGCAACGTATCCCCCTTAGGGAATCACGTCGGGGTCACCAGAATGCGGTATCTGCTATCCCGCATCAGATGGGCGGCTCATGATAGGGAGCGAAGGAGAGAGAAACAACAGGAGACGAAGTTCCTCGGGATGAGCGCGCCCCGAATGTCTTGGCACATGCTCTTTTATTGTGCTTCTTCACAAGAAAATGATTTAATCAAAGCTCAAGTCAAACAGGATATACATGTTTTACAAAGCTTAAGTCCATCAGGATGTGCATGTTTACAAAGCTGCATACCAGACAAATCATTCACAATGTGGATAAGCTTATTGACAGCCGTCTAGCTCCTTGTCCCTTGTACGTGCCTTGCAAAGATCACTGAAGAGACAGAAGTTAATGATTACACATGAATGATACATAGTTACAACAGTCAAAGAGGCCATCTTTGTCAAACTTAAACAGCCTTCTCTTAACACAAGGGGAAAGATATGACATTATCTATCTCCATTTGCACCACTCAGGTGACCCTGATGACACAGTTAAACCCACTAAAAGAATGCAAATGACCAGCTGTCTGCAAGGAGTATAAATCCTTCCATTCCCCACCATCCAGTCAGAGTTGAAGAAGCTTCTTGGATGAGAAGTGAAATGTCTTCAAGAAAAACCAGAAAGTCTACTTGCCTCTTGAGAAAGCACATTTGGGACAACCATGACCTGGATTACTGAGAATCTCCAGAGACATGTCACAATACACATACTAAAGAGCAAGCCTTGCATCATGGTCTCACAACACTCATTTCTTCACTTGCCCATTTGAGATGATTTTTAGAACCAGTGATTTGGTTTACAACAAATTTGTAAGCCACACCTTTTCTTTCACTCTTATATTTTGGATGCTGATGAATTCACTGAAATTATTTCTGAGCGCAATATATCATTTGACTCTGCTGGTGTGCACCATCATATGATTAGGTATTCTTCCTTTTAAAAAAGATCCTAGGAAAATTGAAAAGCAAAACGTGTCAATTCACATAACAATTGTCAGACTTTCCTCACTTAATAAACCATGACTCTGAAATTATCAGTGTGTCCAAAGAAATCTGAATGGTAAATAAGGCATGAACCAGGATTTATTATCATCATAGGAATAAAATTATTCCAACTGTAATTTACCACTATAAGAACTGCTAAGTCTGCTGTTGATTTATATTTTACTTGTTGGGAAAAATGATTGAAACTGTCTCATAATTGTGATAGTACTATCACATATTCAAACAGCATGCTGAAACTCAGAAATGAATATAAAACTAAGGACAAAAACTGCCTATTTGCTTCTCTGTCCCTGATACTCCCTTATATAAAATTTAAAATCACAACCTAGTGTAAAAGATAAAATGTGTAGTTGACAACACTTTGCTCCACTCAACTGCTTGTTCTTGGATTTAGTCACAAAACAAAAGTGAATTGTTAAAATCATCTTGGTCTCTCTCTCTCTCATATATATACATACATACATACATACATACATACATACATACATACATACATACATACAAACAAAGACACACCTCTCATACCACAGGAAGAGATTTTGAGAAAAGGTTTCATTTAACTTAACATATGGTTGGATGACAAAGTAGTCTTTAAAATTAATCTTTTAAGGGTTTTTTTTTGTATTGGCACCTCAAGAATACAAACAAGATAAGGAATCACTGGCAAGTATTTGATATATAAACAGGATTGGCTGTTAGAATCCTTTATTATCTTAATTGCTCTGTAATTTATCATTAACTGGCTAAAGATTAATCACAAGAACTGTTAGATAAGCAAAGAGGTCTGAAATGTGTCTTAAGTCCTGGGAAACAAGATAGCATTCATAGGAATCTCTGGCAGGCTCCTCTCTGAATTACTAGAGAATAAAAAAAGGGAGGTGAAGTACAGTTAAGCACAATTAGGCCTGTAAGAATCTGTTATCATAGCCTATGTCAATAAAATCCTAGTTTTTCCATGGAGCCAGTTTCCTATTCTGGTCTATTCCAAATAGCTGACCATTAGAAACAAGCTGAGATTGTTAGTCATTACATCTTAAGACCATTTTATTTACAGTAGTTTAGTTTATTAAGCATGTATGAGAAAACAAGTATAAGTATGAACATAACCTAAAAACTGATCAGTATAAACAAGTATAAGTATATATGTAATAAATGAGTATAAATAAATGGGAACAGTAGGACAGGGATGGTAGGCATGCTGGTGTGCTTATGCACGCTCCTTTACGGACCTGCATGCTTTTTTATATATTCTGCACATATTCCTCACATCCCTGCAGCCCAGGGATGTACATGGTTTAAAAATAAGCCAAATGTTTTCTTCCCCAATTTTTCTAGAGTGACACAATCTGTACTATTCAATAAATAAGTGGAAAAAAGATGCTGATGCTTTAAACATCCCATTCCTTGGAACCGTCCCACAGCAACTGGGGTTGTAAATTACCAAGAAACTGTTCTGTACAGACATTAACATACTTGGAAGCACCGCGCTGTGATTGGCCAAAGCGCACGGCAATCTCATTGGTCAAGCAAGCTACGCTGATTGGCCCGTAGCGAATCTCCCGCGATTGGTGGAAACTAATCGCGGGAGATTCAAAGCAGTGCCATTGGCCGCGGCTAAAGAATAAAAGCCACGGCTTTTCCCTTTAAACCCCGAGCCGATCTAGGGATCTAATAAAGAGCTGAAACTAAGTCACTGGCTCCGAGTCTCCTTTCCCGCAATGGACACGACACTGGCGATGAGGATGGGATCCCAAGACTAACCCCATTAAGCATGTGTCCTGAGGAAACGAGACCAACAAGATGGCCAGCATCGCACTGCCCGCACCCTTCAACCCACCTACCGAGGACTGGGAATCATACACAGACTGATTCCTAATGTTCCTTGAAAGTAGCAACTTGAAGGATGCAACCGGGCAGAAGAAAAGAGCCGTCTTCCTAACACACTGCAGGCCCGCAGTGTTCAAGATGGCTAAAGCCCTCACGAAACCCAGGGACGTGAAGGAGATGGACTGGGCCGACCTCGAGCCGTTGCTCCGAAACCACTATGCCCCCGCCGTGCCCACCCTCATCAGGCAGCACGATTTCTACCAGTGGGACCAGAGATTGGGTGAGAGCATCAGCGACTTTGTGGCTGATCTGCGGAGCCTAGGGGGCATGTGCGGGTTCTCGGACATGGATGAAGCTTTGCGGGACCGTGTCGTGCTCGGACTCAGAGACCCAGTCCTACAAAGCCAGCTGATGGCAAAAGACAACATCGCCCTCGCCGAAGCCATCGCAGCTGAGGCAACCCAGAAATCGGGTCGAATGCAGAGACCGGACACTGGGGAACACACAGCAACCACCGAGATGGGCCGAGCAACCAAGGCTCACCCAGAAGCAAGCCACCGGGAGACCACCACCCACCATGGCGACTTCCACTCCGCCTCCGACACCACGGACGAGGAAGAAGAAATACATCGGCTCCAGTCGGGATGAGATCAGCGCGATTGGCAAAGTCATAAGTCAGGGACCACTTGTGCCAGGTGCGGAAGCGACCACCCTCGATCGGAGTGCCGGTTTTTCGACGCGATTTGCCGGCACTGCGATAAAAAGGGTCACATTGACCGAGTCTGCCAACTGAGAAAAGCCTACAGCCCCTGTTGGTGAGACCACAGCAACAGGAGACGAGATGGCACCCATCCCCCAGGGCCAGAGACCGCCAAACCGAAAATCGCTGGAACTGAGACGGACGGAACCGACGAAGCAGCGAAACCCGGCAGAAAGAGGAAACCCACCAGACGGTCGTCATTGGCCACTCATCCACCACAGATGCCCGGAAGGTGTACGTAGAAGTGGGCATCGAAGGTGAACCATGCAAAATGGAGGTGGACTCCGGGTCCTACCTCTCCATGGTTGCCTGGCGAGAAATCAGGTGGTTGGTGCCGGAAATCCACAAGAGCAGGTTGGAAACCCAGAAACTAATCCCCAGAGACTACCAGGGGAACCGCATCCCGGTAGTCGGAACCGGACACTTCGAGGTAACCTTCAAGGGCCGCTCAGCAAAGCTTCCCCTGATGATCGTGGACCAAGACCGCCCCAGCCTTTTGGGACTACAGTGGTTCGCACCACTCGGGATCGAGGTTACGGGCATCGACCACGTCGCAGATGCCGACTGGGAAGAGCAACTGGCACGGGACTTCTGGGAAGTGTTCGACGGCACCCTAGGCAAGTACCGAGGGCCCCCTATTTCCTTCAGCCTAGACCCCAGCATTCCCCCAATACGCCTAAAACCAAGGCAGGTACCTTTTGTACTCGGGCCCAAAATCGACGAGCAAATTGACAAGCTCGTCAAACAAGGGGTCCTACAACCAATCGACCACGCCCAGTGGGAGACCCCCATAGTCACCCCAGTCAAGCCCGATGGGTCGGTGAGAATCTGCGGGGACTATAAGGCCACCCTAAATTGCGCCTTACAACAAAGTGCCTACCCCGTCCCAATAGTGCAGCACCTTCTACACTCACTGGGGGAGGCAAGGTCTTTGCGAAGCTCGACCTGGCGCAAGCCTATCAACAGTTGCCGGTTGACGCAGAAACCGCCGAGGCGCAGACCATAGTCACCCACCAGGAAGCATTTCGCTGTAACAGACTCCAGTTTGGAGTCAGCGTGGTGCCTGGAATTTTCCAGAGCCTCATGGAGAGACTCTTGCAAGGAATTAAGGGGGTGGTGCCCTACTTCAACGACATACTAGTGTCAGCGGCCAACCAACAAGAACTAGAGGGTCATCTAAGGGAGGTGCTAACCAAATTCAAAGAGGCCAGGCTAAAGGTGAAAAAAGAGAAATGCCAGCTGTACACAGAACGGGTCGAGTTCCTGGGATACCTCCTAGACCGACATGGCATCCACCCAACCGCAGAGAAAATCAGAGCCATTAAAGAAGCCCCAACACCACGGAATAAAACAGAACTGCAGGCATTTCTGGGACTGCTTAATTTTAAAAATGTTTTCCTGCCCCAAAAGGCAACCGCGGCAGAGCCTTTGCATAGGCTTTTGGACAAGGTGGACTTGGGGGAAACATGAGGAAGCCGCCTTCAGCAAAACCAAGGACCTGCTCACCTCGGATGCCGTCTTCATCCAATACAATGAGACCCTACCATTTGCCGTCACATGCGATGCCTCACCTTTCGGCATCGTCGGCGTCCTCAGCCACACGCTCCCCGATGGAAAAGAAGCACCCATTACTTTCTTTTCAAGGACACTCACCAAACCAGAGAGAAATTACAGTCAACTGGACAAAGAGGCCCTGGCTATCATCATTGCAGTGAAGAGGTTCCACGAGTACCTCTACAGCCTCACGTTTACCATCATCACCGACCACAAGCCACTGCTGGGAATCCTGGCAGGGAACAGGGCCACCCTGAACATTCTATCTCCTACAATGACAAGGTGGTCTGAATTCCTTGCCGCCTACAGCTACCGGCTCACACACTGACCCGGTAAGACGACGATCACCCATGCAGACGCCCTGAGCCACATGCCGTTACCTGACCTAGACACCGACCCAGCACCCACGACAACCACCCTCAGCATAGAGACTCTGCCCGATCTACCCATAACCATGTCAGACATTGCCCGCGAGACTAATAAAGACAAACGTCTGGCGCAGGTGTTACATTGGGTAGAAAAGGGGTGGCCGGAAAAGGATGACGATGAGTCATTGAGGACATTCCGGAACCAGCAAACAGAACTCTCATTACAAAAAGGTTGTGTACTTTGGGGGGATAGAGTTGTTATACCGGAAAGATTACAAGGGAAGGTATTGGAGTTGTTACATGAGGGTCACCCAGACATAGTTAGAACAAAAGCCCTGGCCAGGAGTTACGCCTGGTGGCCAGGGATGGATAAGCAAATCGAGACTTGGGTGGCAAAATGCAAACACTGCCAAGAAACCAGACGGAGTCCCCCCCGCAGCACCAATCCTGGAATGGGAAACTCCCAGGGGTCCATGGTCCAGGATCCACATAGATTTTGCCAGGCCCATGAAAGGACATACATTCCTTATCACGGTAGATGCTTACTCCAACTGGTTGGAGGTAAGCAACATGAAAACCACCACCACGGAAGCCGTGACCAAGGAACTCAGCAAGCTGTTCGCAACCCACGGCCTCCCAGATGTCATCGTGTCAGACAACGGGCCCCAATTTACCTTGCTGGAATTCAAGAAATTCCTAGCAGAACGGGGCATACGACATGCACTGACAGCACCGGCACATCCGGTGGCAAACGGGAGGGTGGAACGGATGGTTCAATTTACAAAACAAACCATCCAAAATATCGAATACGGGGAAATCCAAGAAAAAATAAACAAAATGCTCTTTATACAACACATAACCCCAAACACAACAACCAACAAAAGCCCGGCAGAGCTATTAATGGGGAGAAAATTAAGGTCCCCACTCGACAGGCTGCACACCACATACAACCCAGAAAAACCTCCAAACTCCTCAAGCAAAAACTGAACATTCTCCCCAGGTGATGCAGTCTACACAAAGAACCTTACCGGAGATCCACTTTGGATACCGGCAACTATAACCCAGCTGACAGGTCCCCACTCATACCGCCTGCAAACAACCGACGGACGAACATGGAAATGCCACATCGATCAAATAAGATCGAGGACAACCACGGGAAACACAACTGACACGCAAACAGACACAGACACCCCCCACAACACAGACCAAGAGGGAGGGAATACCCCGGGAACCAGAAAACAATAGAAAGAAACCAGCCATACTCACTGGAAAGCAGCCAGCTCAAAGCCTCACCAGGGAGAAGCAGCCAGGCCAGCTCAACCAGCCCAGAAAGACCAGGTGGGAGCAGCAACAACCACAGCTCAACCAGCCCGAGTAGACCAGGAGGGAGCTGCGACAAAAGGCCCGGCGAGCACTTCCAGGCGGTTCCATCAACGAGGCAGAGAGCAACACAGAACCCGACCGAACTGGCCGGGAGCCAAACAGCAACTAACCTGCGCAGGTCAAGTATGCAAGTACGAAGCCCGCCTACTTACAGGACTACATTACGTAGGACCGTACCAAGAGGGGAGGGGTGTTCTGTACAGACATTAACATACTTGGAAGCACCGCGCTGTGATTGGCCAAAGCGCACAGCGATCTCATTGGTCAAGCAGGCCTCACTGATTGGCCCGTAGCGAATCTCCCGCGATTGGTGGAAACTAATCGCAGGAGATTCAAAGCGGTGCCATTGGCCGTGGCCGCCGTGGCTAGAGAATAAAAGCTGCGGCTTTTCCCTTTAAACCCCGAGCCGATCTAGGGACCTAATAAAGAGCTGAAACTAAGTCACTGGCTCCGAGTCTCCTTTCCCGCGATGGACACGACAGAAACAAGACAAAGGATTACTCTAGGCGGACCACACTGTAACTTTTAATATGAAGCCTGAGGATTTCCTATACATGCCACCTTCTCCATTGACCCCCACCTATTTTATTATATGAATAAAATAAAATGAATTATATGAATTTGCCAATGGGGATTGACTGATGGCTCAAGAACTGATAAATGAATTTTCACCAGAACTTGGATATGCCAGGGTATTCCTGACCTAAAGCAGCCAGTAATCAACCAATCCTGAAGAAATCTTCTCTGGGCCCACTTACAAATACTCCCTTTGGGGACAAGGTGCTTAAGAGGATGGTTTCTCTGCAACATCATACATTATTGGGGTCCATCAACTATCTTAACCTTTTTCAATCTAGATTCAAGCCTGGTTTGGAGGCAAAATAAATCATAGTCACTCTCCATCCAGAGTTCTCCAAACTTGGCAACTTTAAGACTTGTGGACTTCAACTCCCAGAATTCCTCAGTCAGCCAGGGTTGACCAAGCCTTAGTTGCCAAGTTCCATTGGTTGATTGTTCTCACTGTCAGAAAATTTCTCCTTATTTCCAGGTTAAATTTCTCCTTTTTCAGTTTCCATCCATTATTCCTTGTCTGGTTTACAGAAGCTTTAGAAAATAAATAAAAGTTCTACATCCTAGCATCTAAATTAGAAAAGGAGAGGGGGGGGAGGGAGGGAGGGAGGGAGAGAGATGGAGGAATGAATTAGTGTCAGGACAGTGTGATAAATGGATGAAGGCCAATAAACTGAGATCAAATCCTATCACAATGGAGAACAACTTATTTTTAGAATTCAGAAACAGGAAAATTTAGCTGTTCTAAATTGTAGAGGGCATGAAGAACAGTTTTGAAGGATAGTGAGATCTTTTACCAGGGGCATGTTCCAAATGTGGCTTAAGTTGATTCCAGCAAACTTCAGAAAATGTCTCAGATAGGCTCCTCAATGCACACAAATATAAGAAAGAGGGAAACATTCTGACTTGCAGAATCCTATTATTATAGCTGTTCTCATAAAAATAGTTTTAGACCTATAGGGTATTGGTTTCTTAGTGTGGTCCACCTTATAGGGCTAACCTAAAAGGGGTTACCTTTATTTGTAATATACAATAGTAATTTGAAGTTTTAAAAGTAATACTTGCCATTGGAAGTCTGAGTACCCAGGAGGTATGCGTGTCAATTGCCACCTTTGGTTGGTATACAACTACATTCTTTCCTGGATGTTATCACAGCTGCAGTTGTTCATGCACATTTAGGTTAATGTGCTCTGTGTGGGGTTCCTCTTTGAGCCAGGACTAGAAGCTGTTGCTGTGCACAATGTAGGTGCTAAATTATTGAGCAGGGCACCTTGTCATGCACATGTTACATCTCTTTTTCTTTTAAAGTTACAACTTGGATACCAAGCTGAGTTCCAAATTTGGTTTATGCCTTACAAAAACTAAGCAATTTTGGATCAGGATGCCTCTCAGAGCACCTTCACACATTAAAATGGGATAAGTCACTGAGCTCGCCTTGCTAAATATACCAACAGCCATCTAACATCATCTTAAGCAGGCTTTTTCCTGCACTATTATCATGGAATTCACTTCCATTTATGCCAATTTCCACTGGCGATAATCAGGTTATTACCAAATAACCATCACTAATTGGACAGAGAGTATCCACAGCAGAATGTAATTGGAAATTTGAGAAGCCAGGAAGATGTTGTTCTTCAATGGGAGACAGGTCACTTAAGTACTCCTTTTAGCTACCTTGTAACTAAGATAACTACAAAATCAAACTTTCCACTCAAGCAATATCATTATAGCTTATTTCTTTTGTGGGAAGCAAGTATGCAATAGTACTTTCTTTTCCATCAGACTGGAAGGACAATGCTTGAAATAGCCCAGAGATGAAATCAACACAAACATACTGCACAATGCCTACAAAGGGTGCCTTGATTCATGCATAAAGATGAATTTGTATTTGCAGCAACTTGACAATGCCTGATTGATTTCACTCAGAGTGAGGGCAGTGCTCTCTGTATGCATCTTACATATTATACTCCTGATGTTAGATCTAGACAAGGAATTGCACCAACCATGAATTGACCATCTGTAAACTGATTGTGAGACTCCTCATTTACATGACAGTCTTATGACAAATAGAACATCACGTCCAATCATTACACTCCATTGAAGTATTTCCATCCGTTTCAATCAACTCTGAATTTTATAGGACAAATACAACATGCCTGAAACAAAAGACAACCATTCTTGATGTAATTCTAGTTTTGTATTTGATTTCACTGTTTTCAGAGATTTTCAGATGTGGCTGCTGAAAATTTTCTTCCTACTCTCATTTTCTCAGCAATGTGGGATATTGTTGCAATGGCTTATTTCCAAGTGATCAGAATTTAAGTGGAAAGGGTATTATCTGAAACTGAATATGTTTGTGTACTTCTAAAAGAAAGGATTTATTTTATCCTTTCAAACACAGTCCACGGGTTATATTTGGGTTGCCATGGTTTTTTTTTTTTCCTGTACAGCTAAATATATACTGGAAGCAGGATCCAACCATTTTAGTTCTTACCCCATTGATCAATAGAATATATTCCTAAATCTCTAGTTCTAAATTTAAATCTCTAGCCAGAACTGGCCTGATAGAAAAGAGAGGATGGTACCGGAAACCAGTTGATTTATCCCAATTTATCAGCTGACTTTTCAGTATGGATGATGGGACATTTGGATGGCAGCAGGCTAACTAAGGATGCTCTGAGCCCACACCACAGCCTGGTCTCTGAAAGGAATAAAAAATATCTACAGACTCAAGAGGAAAATGAGAAACCACTGACAGGCCCAAATCTGCTTCTTGAGGTGGCCACTTCATTTTATAATTCATGCAATTGTTCATTACCCTGAGTCATATTTTGTGAGATGGCTCACCATATAAAGATGGTAATTAGTAAAATAAAATAAAATGTCCTGTGAAGGGGCCAGACAGATTTTTTTCACTCTTCTTGGTATCATTAAACTTGTTATTCTCAATATGTGCTCCTGATTTTGGCAGCCAAAAATACTTTTCCTATTCATTTTAATCTCTCATTCCATCCTCTGCTCTTCCTATATGCTCAAAAAGAAGAAGTGATATTATACAGCAAATTGCTATTCTTTAACTGTCATGAAAATGAGGACTCTCACAATCAGTTTACAGATGGTCAATACATGGTTGGTGCAATTCCTTGTCCAGATCTAACATCAGGAGTATAATACGTAAGTTGCATACAGAGAGCACTGCCCTCACTCTGAGTGAAATCAATCAGGCATTGTCAAGGTCCAACTTATCAATGGAGTTGAACATGTATTAAAATTATGCTATGTATTTAAATTTGCTGCTCTGCATTGATAGACTCCTAACATCTATCCTTCAGTTTTTGCAGTTTTCCAAATTTGACAATGTCCTTTACAAATGCATACCTACTACACCTTTATGAAGCCTCTGAAAAGGCATGTTGTGAAGTGCACTAATATTCCTGAAGAACTGTGGCAGACACATCCTCTCTGAAAGGCCTGCACAAATGCTTCAAGGGCTTTCTTAGGACATCTTTATTAATGTGTACTTGGACAACTGCTATGCTTCAAGGGCTGGTCTCATTGGAATTTTATTTTTTTTTTGTATGCAGGGCATGTGCAGAAATTTGAGGAAGCCTTTAAATCACCAGTGCCAAGTTTCTAAGGATGTACTGAGCTCAGTTCTTGGGAAATTGTAAACAAAATGCAGGAACCTATATTTCTAGTCATCCTGTAGAGTCAGCTTTCTGTTTTATCTACCCAGGAGGACTGACGGAAAAAGCATGCATGCTTTGGAAAATAAGCACACAAATGCATTTTAATTTTAGGTCATCTTTAAGGAAACATAGCAACAAGGTTAACAGATCAGTAAAACTGAGGAACTCAAAATAAATATACATGAAAGATTTCACAAAAATAAGAAATGGAGAGAAACTGATAGACAGATTCATCCATGTTACTTTCCAACCAGTTCCCTTCTTAGAAGATTTGCTGAATTCAGACTAGTAACATACAGTCAGTTTAAGATATATGTGTGATTTGCATTATTGCAATTAGACCCTGCTTCCATCTCTGGCTTCTTTTAATCAATCACTGAAATAACAGAGCCAATCTTTTGTGAGAATGCAAGGGCAGCAGTGATATATGAGATTGACATAGAAATCCTGTGTCTTGTTTTTTTTAAAAAAAGTAAACCATCAGCAAAAGAGCATACAATTACACACTTGTTAAGAAATTCCTGGTTTGGCCACCTGCTCTCTAAGCAGAGAGAATTAATTACTAGGAAGGTCTTAAACCTGAAATCTGAAGAGGCAAAGAATGGGAACTGTACACCTTCAGCCATGAAGGAAAGTGGTAAGCCCAGGTATATTGCGTGATTATAGCAAGCAAAGGGGAGCTACATATTTGAAAAGACAAGGAGAGAGCAAGACTTAACTGTTTGACAAAAGGTAAGAAAAATATTCACTGTGGAGGAATGAAACAAGTTACTTCTCTAATTTTTTCCCCTCATTATAAGAACTTAATTTACTTAACTGCATTTAGTAATGATTTTTATGGTATTAGTGCAGTGGCAACCCAATGTTCTCCAACTGTGTTTGGTTACAACTCTCATCACTTGCAACTATGGCCTGAAGGGCAGGAGGTTAGGGAAGGAGATGTAATGTCAGATTGTGAAAAAGAATTGGTCTGGAAATACAAATCAGCCACAGACCTTATTGAATTCACTGGGGGTTTCATCTCTTAATTTAATCTACCTACAAGGATAGCTGTGGAGATCAAGTGGGATGATGTAATAAATAAAAATGTAATAAAGTTGTAAATGTATGCACATTTTTCTGCGACTAATTCCTGTCAAACCCAAGTGTTCCTCTGTATTAAGATAAAGGATTACCCAGCATGGTAATTCTGGCCACTAAGGAATTCATACATTTGCTAAGTATTGCAGTGTTCTCTCATACTGTTGTAATTATCCATCCCTTCAATAATTAATTATTTTGTTATTAGCATTCATTATCAAACTATTGCCATCTGAAATTAGGACTAGCCATTTTATAGAATTTACAGTTTGGTTTGTATAAAGCCAGGGGAGCATTTGCTTAGATTTAAAACTGGATTGAATGAAGTAAGCATAATTTATAAAGCAGTGTACAGTTTAAACAGAGCTTAGTATTGATCAGTTGATTCTGTTCTTCAGCCAAGGGGTAGCCATTAAAGAAATGGTCTTTTATATCAGAGATGAGGGGACATTTGGGATCTGGGTTTTGAGGATTGGATTTTTTTTTTTAAGTAATTCTTTTCCAACAGTAGGAGATGAAAAATAAGTGACCAGGAGAAATTCAGGTGCAAAATAATCTGAGGGAACAAAGTTCTACATGTAGTATTTTTTCTTAATTTACCATTATCCAAGCCCACAACTTTAAGAAGATTCCTTTATATCTTCAATGTAGTTTTCAACTGAATTAAGAGTTTCTGCATACAAAACCTCCAAGTAAATTAATGCAAATTGAAAGATGTCAGTCAAGCAGCAACAAGGAACAAATGTTGTGACTGTTGAGGAAATGGGAACTCAGGAACAGGAGACAAAGAAAGGTAATCCAGTTTGGTGTTTTATCTTCTCTCTCAGTTGTGAGTTCTTGACTCAAAATTCCCTCAAAGTCTTCATAATTCCTTACATAATTACAACTTTTGAAAGCTCTGTAAATTCTCTCTCTCTTCAACTGAAATTGCCAACAAAATGTAGGCATACTTTAATATTATGCAAACGGAGCAGTTTTGTGTTGTAAGTACACTGCTCAAAAAAAATAAAGGGAACACTTAAACAACACAATGTAACTCCAAGTCAATCACACTTCTGTGAAATCAAACTGTCCATTGATTGATTAATTGGCAATCAATTTCACATGCTGTTGTGCAAATGGAATAGACAAGAGGTGGAAAGCATAGGCAGGTAGCAAGACATCCCCAATAAAGGAGTGGTTCTGCAGGTGGTGACCACAGACCACTTCTCAGTTCCTATGCTTTCTGGCTGATAATTGGGTCACTTTGGAATGCTGGCAGTGCTTTCACTCTAGTGGTAGCATGAGATGGAGTCTACAACCCACACAAGTGGCTCAGGTAGTACAGCTCATCCAGGATAGCACATCAATGCGAGCTGTGGCTAGAAGGTTTGCTGTGTCTGTCAGTGTAGTGTCCAGAGCATGGAAGCGCTACCAGGAGACAGGCCAGTACATCAGCAGACATGGAGGAGGCTGTAGGAGGGCAACAACCCAGCATCAGGACCACTACCTCTGCCTTTGTGCAAGGAGGGACAGGAGGAGCACTGCCAGAGTCCTGCAAAATGACCTCCAGCAGGCCACAAATGTGCATGTGGCTGCTCAAATGGTCAGAAACAGACTCCATGAGGGTGGTATGAGGGGACAACGTCCACAGGTGGGGGTTGTGCTTACAGCCCAACACCGTGCAGGACATTTGGCATTTGCCAGAGAATACCAAAATTGGCAAATTCGCCACTGGCTCCCTGTGCTCTTCACAGATGAAAGTAGGTTCACACTGAGCACACATGACAGATGTAACAGGGTCTGGAGACACCATGGAGAACATTCTGCCTCCTGCAACATCCTCCAGCATGACCGGTTTGACAGTGGGTCAGTAATAGTGTGGGGTGGCATTTCTTTAGGGCAGTGACCCCCAATCTTTTTGTACCAGGGACCAGTTTCATGCAGAAACACTTTTTCAAGGACCGGGGGGGGGGAGGGAGTCCGAGTTTGGTGGTTTGCTTGCAGACATTTCATTACCTGACTAGGTAACATCTGATGTTGTTACCTAGTCGGGTAATAAAACGTCTGCCAGCAAACCACCAAGTTCAGGGAGCGCCAAGGCCTCCTCATTGCAACCCTGAGCGACAGATATTCTATTCTATTGGGACATTTAAAACGGAGGGTTTCAGCTGCAGATTCAGGAACTGCACCTGGCTGAGGAGTGCCTTCAAAACTGAGTGCTGGGCGGTGGCGGCCCATGGCTGTCTCCGCGGCTCAGGACAAGTCCCTGCAGGATGGCTGAGAAGCCCCACCTCTCGGCCCTCCCTCCCTCAGCCTCATCCCTCAGGTGTCTGCCTTGTTCCTCTCTTAGTCACTCTCTCGCTCCTCTACCAGCCCAGGAAGAAACTGCTTCAGAGAAGCCGGCAGGGTGGCTTCCTGTTGGCACAGCTCCTCTGAAGTGCCCGTTCACCCCCACACAGCCACCCATGGTTCAATCCAGTGCTCCGTTCTGCCTGCCTGCCTGCCTGCCTTCGTTTCTGGTTGTTTCGGAGCAGCTTCGGCTGAGAAAAAGAGGTGAATAGTTATTATTCTCAGCCAAAGTTGCTCCGAAACAACCAGAAACGAAGGCAGGCAGGCAGAACGGAGCACTGGATTAAACCATGGGTTCCTGCAAGATGAAGGCATTGATGCTATGGACTGGCCCGCCCATTTCCCAGGCCTGAATCCAATTGAGCACATCTGGGACATCATGTCTCACTCCATTCACCAATGCCACATTGCTCCACAGACTGTCCAGGAGTTGGGGGATGCTTTAGTCCAGGCGTGGGAGGAGATCCCTCAGGAGACCATCTGCCACCTCATTAGAAGCATGCCCAGGCATTGTAGGGAGGTCATACAGGCACGTGGAGGCCACACACACTACTGAGCTTCATTTTGACTTGTTTTTAAGGACATTACATCAAAGTTGGATCAGCCTGTAATGTTTTTTTCCACTTTAATTTTGAGTGTAACTCCAAATCCAGACCTCCATGGGTTGCTAAATTTGATTTCCATTGATAATTTTTGTGTGATTTTGTTGTCAGCACATTCAACTATGTAATGAACAAAGTATTTAATAAAAATATTTCATTCATTCAGATCTTATTTGTCTTATTTTTGTGTTCCCTTTACTTTTTTGAGCAGTGTATATAATGTATTCCTGACACTTATGGAGAAAATGTGACTTACCCAAACTTTTCACATCTTATTGATGTTTTTTTTTTGTCCCTCTCAAAATTCTCTATTTGAAACCATTTTCTGTTTCAACCATCCTTACATAAGATTCTTCTTTTGTCCATAATAAATTCAATTTAGTAAATAAATAGTTTAGAAGGAAGGCAACAGGCCTTGCAAATGCCCATTGATAGCTTTTGGAGTGCTGAAAGAGATAAGGTAAACAGGACATCTGATTTTAGATTTGTGGATAACAGTGAAATTAATTATTTTTATATGTGCATATTTCAGGGAAATCTGTATTCTTCTCCTCCCGTGTTTTGGTAATGTTTTCTATGTTTAAGAATAATGAATAAATGCTAATTTATTCTATGTATTATAACTATGAACATTCTATTAAATATAGAGCAAAATACCTTTACAGTAGAAGAAGCTGTGGAAACAATTGGTTTTGGGAGATTCCACATTGCACTCTTTATGATCATGGGTAGCACTGGTGTAAGTTATTTTTATTAATATTGCACTGAAGTTTATCATCATTTCCTAAAACTTTTCCCCTTTGCAGAAGTGGCCTCAGTTTTATTGGTTGCTGAGAAGCATTTGAATTTCTTTCAAATTCCATGGTATTGTGCAAGGTCCATTGTTCTATGATACCAGAGAATTTGTTGCTCTTTTATTATAGTCTTTCCCACATCATTTGTTGTCCACAATTCTAGATTAGGAAAAGTTATGTAGGAATTGTCTGTGAGATTTAATGGAGACCTAGAAATCTTGGAGGGGATGGGCAGGCTGGAGAGATTTCCATGGTGAAGGTGCAGACATTCATACAGTCCTCCACACTTTGGAATATCCTTTTTGCACCACATGGTGTGAAGATGAAAAAAAGATTGCTTTTTTTCTTCAGAAGGCTGATGTTTCCTTAAGAAAGAAGTAGAAAATGTTTTGCTTCTCATCCAAGAAGCTTCATCAGTTCTGAAGAGTGGTGGGATTCAAATTGTTTTACTACCGGTTCTATGGGAGTGGCTTGGTGGGTGTGGCATGGCTTGGTGAGTGTGGCAGGGGAAGGATACTGCAAAATCCCCATTCCCTGCTTTCCAGCTCCATTCTCCTGTGTAGAGCAACAAAAGAAGACCCAGCCGATCAGCTGGGATTCTAGAGGCAGAGAATAGATGGGGGCAGGGCCAGTCAGAGGTGGCATTTACCAGTTCTCTGTGTCGTGTCCGCAAAAGAAAGCTCAGAGTCCGTGACTATCATTCAAGCTCTTTATTAAACTGTTGTGAACCGAACCGGCGAAAAGGAAAAAGCCCGTGGCTTTTATCCTTTTCGCTGCGGCGGCCGCGGCCAATGGCAGCGATTCAAGTCTCCCGCTCTTGGAGCGAGCCAATCGCGGGAGACTTCAATCGGGCCAATCAGCGCGGCTCGCCTGGCCAATCAGAAATCCCCGCGCCTTAGCCAATCAAGGCGCGGGGATTTCGAGTATTCAAATTCAGGACAGAACACCCCTCCCCTCTTGGTATGGTCCATCACGTAGCGTAGTCACGCAGGTAGGCGGGGCTCCGTCTAGTCCTAGTTGACCTGCGCAACACAGTTTCAAGCTGTACCTCGGCCGGAGTGGTCATCTTTTTGGCTGCTCCTCCCTCTGTGTGAACCGGCTGGATGATCGGGCCGGTTCGTTCTCCGTGGCTCCCGCCTGGGCCTACCGGGTCGGTTGAGCTGCGGGTTTCGCCGCTCCCGCTTGGTTTCTCCGAGTCGGTTGAGCTGGCCAGGTGGTTCTTCTCCGGAGGGGACTCGCGATGGCTGCGTTCCGGTGAGTATTTTTGGATTTTTTCTTGCGCTATTTTATTCGGGTGTTCCCTCCCCCCTTGGTTCGAGTCTTGGGGGTTGAGGTCTGTTGCCGTACGTGACCGGAGCTGGTCGATGTGTCGTTTCCAGGCTCGCCCGTCGGTGGTTTGGAGCCGGTACGACCGTGGACCGGTGATTTGAGTGATGACGGCTGGGATCCATAGGGGGTCCCCCGTCAGATTTTTGGCGTAAACTAAGTCGCCAGGGGCAAATGTCCGGTATTTGGAGCTGGAGTCTGGGGGCCGCTCCGGGTTGTAAGTCGGGTGCAACCTGTCGAGTGAGGATCTCAGCTTCCTGCCCATTAACAGTTCGGCTGGGCTCTTGTTGGTAGTGGTGTTGGGGGTGATGTGTTGTATGAAGAGGAGTTTGTTGATTTTGTCGTTGATCTCCCCGTGGTCCATTTTCCGGAGGGTTTTTTTAGTAAACTGGACCATCCGTTCCGCTCTACCGTTCGCCGCCGGATGCGCCGGTGCCGTTAATGCGTGGCGGATGCCCCTCTCCGCCAAAAACCTTTCAAACTCGAGGGAAGTAAACTGGGGCCCGTTATCTGAGACGACGACGTCTGGGAGGCCGTGCGTGGAAAACAGTTTACACAGTTCTTTGATGACAGCCTCCGTGGTAGTGGATTTCATATCGCTTACTTCCAACCAATTGGAGTAAGCGTCGACTGTGATCAAAAATGTATGCCCATTTGTTGGACCCGCAAAGTCTAAATGGATTCTGGACCAGGGCCCCCTTGGTATTTCCCAGTCCCGGATGGGTGCTGCGGGTGGGCTGGGTCTGGTCTCCTGGCATCGATGGCATTTGGCGACCCATTGCTCAATCTGTTTGTCCATCCCCGGCCACCAAGCGTAACTCCTGGCCAGGGCTTTAGTCCTGACGATGCCAGGATGACCCTCATGCAGCATCTCTAAGACCCTCCCTTGCAATCTGTCCGGGATGACTACCCTGTCACCCCACAAGATACATCCCTTAAGAAGTGAAAGTTCAGTCTGGCGGTTTCTGAACGTTTTAATGGATTCGTCATTGTCCCTTTCAGGCCAGCCTTTTTCTAGCCAATGTAGGATTCGCGCCAGACGCTTATCCTTAACCGTCTCTCTGGCAATGTCCGATGCGGTAATGGGTAGGTTCTCAATGCTAAGGGTGTTTGTTGTTGGTGCTGGGTCAGGATCAGAGTCTGGTAAGGGGGAACGGCTTAAAGCGTCCGCGTTCGAAATTTTCTTACCTGGCTTGTGTAACAGTTCGTAGCTGTAGGCTGCCAGGAACTCGGACCACCTTGTCATCCGGGGTGATAAAATGTTCGGGGTAGCTCGGTTTCCGGCGAGGATTCCCAGCAATGGCTTATGGTCTGTCACAATGGTGAACGGGCGGCCATATAGGTATTCATGGAAACGCTTAACGGCGGCAACTATAGCCAAGGCTTCTTTGTCCAGCTGGCTATAGTTCCGCTCTGGTTTAGTCAGAGTCCTGGAGAAAAAAGCGATGGGTGCTTCCCTTTTGTCGAGGAGGGTATGGCTGAGGACAGCGCCGACGCCGAAAGGTGATGCGTCGCAAGTGACAGCTAAGGGCAAGGTTTCGCTGAATTGAATCAGGACGGCATCGGAGGTGAGGAGGTCTTTGGTTTTTTGAAAGGCGGTTTGCTCTCGTCTCCCCCAAGTCCAGGTTGCCGCCTTATCCAGGAGTCTATGCAAAGGCTCCGCCGCCGTAGCCTTTTGGGGTAGGAAAACATTATAAAAATTCAGCAACCCTAAGAACGCTTGTAGTTCCATTTTAGACTTTGGGGTAGGGGCTTCTTTGATGGCTTTCACTTTTTTAATTGTAGGGTGAATGCCATGCCGGTCTAGAAGGTAGCCCAAAAATTCCACTTGCTTTGTGCATAGTTGGCATTTTTCTCGTTTAACTTTAAGTCCTGTCACTTTAAATTTTGTTAAGACCTGTCTGAGTCGGTTTTCTAATTCGGCTTCGTTTGGCGCCACTACTAATACGTCATCAAAATAGGGCACCACCCCCTCGATGCCCCGTAGCAAACGTTCCATCAGGCTTTGGAAGATGCCTGGTGCCACGCTGACTCCGAATTGGAGTCGGTTACACTTGAAGGCCCCCCGATGGGTCACGATGGTCTGGGCTTCCGCCGTTTTCTCATCTACTGGTAGCTGCTGATATGCCTGGGCGAGATCGAGCTTGGCAAAGACCTTGCCCCCTCCCAGTGAGTGCAGCAGATGTTGCACGATTGGGACTGGGTAGGCGCTTTGTTGTAATGCGCCATTTAGGGTGGCCTTATAGTCCCCGCAAATTCTCACGGACCCGTCTGGTTTTACTGGGGTTTCCCATCGGGCATGGTCTATCGGCTGCAACACCCCCTGTTCGACGAGCTTGTTGATCTGCTCGTCAATTTTAGGCTTCAGGGCGAATGGTACCCTCCTAGGTTTAAGCCGCTTGGGGGGAACCTTCGGGTCTAGGTCAAATGAAATAAGGGGCCCCTGGTACTTGCCCAAGCTTCCATCGAAAACTTCCTGGAACTCCTGGGCTAGCCGCTGTTCCCAATCGTCGTCGGCGACGTGGTTGACTCCTGTCAGCGCGATGTCAAGCGGGGCGAACCATTGTAAGCCCAGTAGGCTTGGGCGGTCGCGATCGACGATGGTGAGTGGCAGTTGTTCGGTGCGGCCCTTGTAGGTTACATTGAAGCTCTTGGTGCCCACTACCGGGACGCGGTTCCCTTGGTAGTCTTTTATGATGATTTTCTGGGTATGAATGTTCCTCTTATGGAGTGTGGGTACGAGCCGCTTAATCTCGCGCCATGCAATCATGGAGAGGTAGGACCCGGAGTCCACTTCCATCTTGCATGGCTGGCCCTCAATATGGACTTCAACGTGTACCTTTCTGGCGCCGTCGGAGATGGCATGGCCGATGGTCACCGTCTGGTGTGTTTCTTCTTTTCGCCGACCGTCGCCGCCTCTTGAAGATCGCTGGGTACGGTCCCACTGACCGTCCGGTTGGCGCTCTCTGGTCTTGGGCGGGGGGCTTTCCTTCTTCCGGTCGTGTTGTTCCCATCTGGGCGGGCTGTGGGTCTTCTTTTGGCAGCAAACTCGAGCGATGTGACCCCGTCGTTCACAATGCCTACAAATAGAGTCAAAAAATCGGCATTCTGACCTGGGGTGGTCGCCGCCGCACCCGGCACAGTTGGTCCTCGACCTACGACCTCTTCGATTCCGCTGGTCGCCGCGTCCCGTCTGCACGCGATGTATGTCCTCCTCGTCTTCCGACATGCTGGAGGCTGACTGGAATTCTCCGTAGTGTGCGGTTGATTCACTTCTAGGGTCGGCCGACCTTGCCGGGTTGTTGTTTCCGCCCTTTGCGTCGGATCTTCGCATGCTGTCAGCAGACGAGCGGGTTGCCTCTGCGGCTGCGGCTGCGGTGAGGGCGTCTGCTAGGCTGATGTCGCCCTTGGCCATAAGCCGGCTCTGAAGTGTAGGGTCCCATAGGCCGAGCACGAATCGGTCTCTTATGAGGCTGTTTAGACCTTCAAACTCGCAGAGTCCTCCTAGGCGCCGCAGCTCGGCGACGAAGTCGCTCAATTTCTCGTCTGGTTTCTGATTTCGGCGGTAAAACTCGTTGCGCCGTATCAGGATGGGGACCTCGGGGGCGTAATGGCGCCGCAGTATAGGCTCGAGGACGTCCCAGTCCATGGCGGTTGCGTCTGCCGGCTTGGCCAATGCTTTGGCCATCTGGAAGACCTCTGGTCCGCAGTGAGTAAGGAAGACGGCGCGTTTTAGCGGGCCCGGGGCGTCCTTCATTCCGGCGCATTCCAAGTACATTCGGAACCGGTCTGAGTACGATTCCCAGTCTTCGTTGGCGGGGTTGAAGGGGGCGGGCGGTGCGATCTTCGCCATCTCTTTCACTGGAACTGGCTCTTGTTGGACACGGGGTTCGGTTCAGGGTCGGGATCCCACCTTCGTCGCCAGTGTCGTATCCACAAAAGAAAGCTCAGAGTCCGTGACTATCATTCAAGCTCTTTATTAAACTGTTGTGAACCGAACCGGCGAAAAGGAAAAAGCCCGCGGCTTTTATCCTTTTCGCTGCGGCGGCCGCGGCCAATGGCAGCGATTCAAGTCTCCCGCTCTTGGAGCGAGCCAATCGCGGGAGACTTCAATCGGGCCAATCAGCGCAGCTCGCCTGGCCAATCAGAAATCCCCGCGCCTTAGCCAATCAAGGCGCGGGGATTTCGAGTATTCAAATTCAGGACAGAACACTCTGAACTATTCAAAATTATGCTAAGTGCTAGCTAATGTTCAGGCAATATTCTAATGTGTAACAATGTGGTTCTGACTTCTCCAACAAGGAAATATGGGGATCCACCAGGCAGCTGTAACAAAGAGGTTGAAGGGCAGGGATTGAAAATAGAAACATGGCCAAGGATTGGAGTATCTATTTATTTTGAATATATTTAATCCAGGGGTGGGCTGCTATGGGTTTGCCCAGGTTCGGGTGAATCCATTGCTAATGTTATGACAGGTTCGGCAAACTGCCAAATCCCATCCATGACTGGCCCCGCCCACCCCTCCCTCCCCTCCCCTCCCCTCTCAGGAATGTCCACGTGGCCCATTTTGGATGGGAGGTAAGTGCAGGGCCCATTCAGAGGCTCAGGGAGAGGGGAAAACGGGCCTCTCGGAAGTCCAGAAACAGGCCTGTTTCTGGCCTCTGGAGGGCCTCCGGAGTCCAGGGGAGGCAGTTTTCACCATCCCAGAGGCTCGAGGAAAGCCTCCAGAGCCTGGGGAAGGTGAAAATGCCCCTCCCCCCACTGTTGTGACTAGGCTACACCCACCATAGCCATTTCCACCCAGCAACTGAGCAAAGAACCGGTTGCTGAAATTTTTGAAGGCCACCCCTGGTTTAATCTCTATGGTCACTAGCACTCTCTGAGTTTGGAACTGTAGGAAAACCAGGAGTTGCAGACAGTATCATTTCAGAATATTGAAATAACATAGAGGGTTTTTTCCCAATTAAAACTTTTTTGTTAGTTTATCAAAGGATAAAATACAAAGAAAAAATAACATGGAAAATTAGGGAAATGGGAGAAAAAAAGAAAAAAAGGCATCAACTTCAGACTCTCTTTAGCACAGTCAAAGGTAGCATTACAACTATAACTTTTTCCCTTTACATAGAAGTATGTACAAACCATTTCTATAACAATAAGTCAGTCTAACTTACAAAAATAGAATCAAAGTTTCATTTTTTCCTTATTGCAAACATAAAATCCAGAAGCAATTTCAAACTAATGACAACATTTAATGTAATTTCTTATTTAGATAAAAGAAACATTTTAACCATCTCAGCTTCCCCTGGGGAATAATATATTATTCATTCTCATATTTTCAAATCTAGTCCGTAATGTTTTGCCAGCTTTAAAATATTGTTCTGGATTACTTATAAAAACCCGGCAAACTGCATATACATACATCCTCATTTTATACATGCAAAACTAACTTAAAGCTTTCTAACAATACATATATTATTTTCTTCAAAAAATCCATCCTAATTAATTAAACCATATTTAAGTCACTCCATCCAGTTTATCTTCATAGAATAGAGTCTTTTTCTTCTCGGGAGAGTCTATCATAGCATAGAGTTTATAATAGTATATACAGGCTTGGAGAAGTAGAATGAGAATTGAAAATTCCCTCTTTGTGTCTTGGATATGTTGAAAATGATATATATTTTAAATATTGTTTCATATGTTCATCCCCAAAGGTGGTAGAAGCTATGGAAATCATGCTGATTGCTGTAGTGGGTCCTGTCATCCGATGTGAATGGCAGCTTAAAAATTGGCAAGTGGCTTTAGTGACAACAGTGAGTAGAATTTCTACAATCACATGATCATTGGACTAACATTGGGGAGAAGGTATTGAGACCATTATGAGACAAGATAAATCATGTTCCTCAGTCAAATGATTCTGGTCACATTAAAACAGAGGTGTCAAACTCAAGGCTGGATCCCATGGGCTGGATCTGGCCCATGATGTGCTCAGATCCAATTCACTGAGCTGTCCTAGAAAATGTAACCCGTGTCGCTTCAGCCCAATGTGAAGAGGAAATATCGGGCCAGTGTGGCTTTGGCCTGGTCTACCCAATATGAAAAGGAAACATGCCAACAGTTTGGGGAGCAAGCTGGTCACATCCATCCAGTCAGCCATGCCCACCTCGCCCTCCCAAGGTCAACCACAACCCTGATGCAGCCCTCAATGAAATTGAGTTTGACACCCCTGCATTAAAACATCAGCATTAGTTGCTTCATCATTATTCCATTTTTTTCTGTACTTATATAATTTTCTTATTCAGATTCCAAAAATCCCTTGACCAGTCATGGATGTCTAAACATAAATGTCTTGGGTCAACCTTGGCTCCAAAATCAAACCAAACCAGGTCTCCCAAATAAATGGTCATATATGTATATTCATCTGTTCAGCTAAGAATATTTGTGATCATTCTTTCCATTCCTGGACTTGCTTTTCAAATTACTATATGGCTATAATAATTTTCATTACTGAACTGTAAAGATAGCCTTTAACTGACTTTCAGCTACTGAAACTGAAAACTTCAACCTCAGTGGAGAACTGAGGGATCAGTAATTGGATAAGGGGGTCTGAAGATGGGCTCTTGACATTTAAGAAGACCTTGTACTATATCAGGTTCCTTCGTGTCTGTTTGGAAGCTATCATTTCCTTTGTCTTAGTGACACCAACAATAGAAATCTGGTGACTCCCATGCTGATTTTCCATATTATTTTAAGAGCATTAATAGTTGGCCAAATAAAAATTTGGGGTGATACAGGTAGAGATTCAGATGTTGGAAGACAGAGCTAAATGTGCTTTAATGTTAGTTTCTCATTCATTTGTGTATCAAATCACTGTCTGATCTTGCCTGGAACTGTACATGATGACTTTTTTTCAGATGGTATTTTTTGGCTACATGATGGCTAGTGTAACATTTGGAATGCTGGCAGATAAATTTGGTCGTTGTAAGGTAAGTGTTTTTCTTTTACTGTTCTGCTTAAATTTTTATACTAATTTTATTATCATGTTCAGTTACACACATTAAAAAACTAATACAAACTGAAAAAGTATAAAAGAATGAAAAGATAGCAAATACAGGGGAAAGATACAGTTAAAACAAATATATGGTTAGTCCTCAACTTACAACATTCAATTAGTGACTTTTCAAAGTTACAATGGCACTGAAAAGTGATTTAGGAATTTTTTCACACTTATCACCCACCATTACAGCATCTCCATGGCCACGTGATCAAAATTTGGACTCTTGGCAACTGGATCATATTTTTGACAGTTGCAGCTGTCCCAGGATCATGTGATCAGTTTTTGCGACCTTTGAACAAGCAAAGTCAAAAAGGAAACCAGATTCACTTGACAATTGTGTTACTAACTTAATTACTGTGGCAAAAAAGATGGTAAAATACTCACTTAACTATCTTTCTTGGCAAAAGAAATTTGAGGCTCAATTGTGGCTGTAAGTTGAGGACTACAATACCTGTATGAAAAAATCATTTCCCCCTTCATCATAGCAAGTACAATTTCAGTAACTTGTACTTTCTCTGAAAATCTTCTTCCTACATATGCTATAGAGCACTGCACACCAGAACAATTAGACACAAGAACAGTTTTTCCCCAAAATCAAACAAACAATTGCCAAACAAATAATTCTCTCAGCACTGTTCAACTATTTACAAAGTCTGCACTACTATTACTATTAATCTTCTCATCACTCCTTATCACTCATCCCCTCCCATTGTGACTATACACCTGTAACCTTGTCACTTGTATCCTTACGATTTATATTGGCTGTTTCCGAGTATGATTTGATTGTTTATTGTACCCTATGCTATCATTAAGTGATGTGCCTTAGGATTCTTAACGAATGTATCTTTTCTTTTATGTATACTGAAAGCATTTGCACCAAGATAAATTCCTTGTGTGTCCAATCACACTTGGCCAATAAAGAATTCTATTCTCTTCTAGTCATCTCTTATCATCTCTTATAAACAAATTCTTAACCTTTTCATTTGGTCATGCTCAACAAAAGTTTATTAAAGACTTTCAGAAACAACAACATATATATTTTAAACTTGATCAAATAAACATTCCCTTTGATTTTAACAATCTTCTTCTTTAATCGTTTTAAATATCTGTAACCTGATTTTTGTTCATTTTTTCTTTGTCTCTCTTCCTTTTTTATTTCAGCAAGTCTCTTTTGTAAACACAAAATAAGAAAATTATCCAAGCCAGTTTATTGATTTGTATTTGTGTCTCCCTTTTAATTAAGACTCCAGGCAGTTTAGTCTCAGTCTTATCCAGTAAAAGCTGTTCCTCTTCTATATCCTCATTTAAAACCAGTTTACTTAGGATGTCAGATACTTTTAAGATTAGCTTCTGAGTCCGCTGTTCAGAAATATTCTCGGAAAGTTAAAATATTTTGCTCCATTCTGTATTAGTGAGTCAAAATTAATTGTTCTTTTTTCTTATAGTCTTTAATTTTTTCTGTTTCTCTCTAATATCCAATTTTTATCTTATAATTTCTTTCTAAACAATAGTATTTTTGCAAGAGAAGGTTGCTTGTAATTAATTTTAAAATTATTTCAGGAGACTGTGTTGGTTATGTTTGCCACTTTGATTGATTTGTAAAAAATAATAAAGATTGGATGCAAATAGTAATTACCTCTGAACTCTTAACTATAACTTTATAAAATCAAGATTCTAATCATGCTTTTGCTTTTTATTCCCCCTACCTCAATTCACCTGATGAATGTTACAAAACTTGTTGATTCAAAGATTCTTAACAGTTAAGAAAACAATTAAAATGCAATTTCTAAAGTGATTAAAAATCCTTTTTAGCTCAGCTTTTAGTCCTTATAGGCTTTATTATGACTATGAACTTAAATGGAATCCTTTGACATCCATCCTCTCCATTCATGAGCCAATGGCACAAACTTCAGTTCTGCAATTTATGTAGGAGTTCAGAGTGCATGTGGTTAATCTCACAATCTCTCCTTTCTCCAGAAAGATTTCATGGGCCAGAACTTGCCTTCTGGTCACTGTTCTCTGTCACAGTGCATCCTTCAAGGATGTCCAACTCATCATGTTTTTACTGGAAGTTGTCATATTGCTCTACTTATATGGTATCAGCATTAACCTTGTAAGGTTCTTTTCTTGAAATAGAAAATTGTTTCTTGATATAGAAAATATTTTCTTGATGTAGAAAATCAACAGCTGTTGGACAAATTCCACAGAGAAGCATGCCGAACTCAGATTATTTCACTTTTTATACTTTCTCATATAACAAATAAGTCAATATAAAGTTTTTCAAATTTGGCTACAAATTTTGGCTACAAAATATAATGTCATTTTTATCATAGGCCAATAATATAAAAGTATATGTTCTAGCAGTGTTCTTGTTTTGCTCGATTTTACAGTTTTTCACTTCTCTATTTTCTTAACCTTAAGCATACATGTTAGGGATACACACCCTAGCAGAACGTGCAACGGCAGTCTAGCGGGCAGACAAATATGTGAGATAAACGTTGTTGTAGCTTACACTCAGTAAAACAGATACACTGTGCCAATTAAATAGTTTTTTTATTCCAGCAAGAGTTATAGCATAGTCAAACAGTCCATATGTCATACACTAGTTCAGTCCATCCGGGATTAATCAGTTGCAAAGTCCAGTGTCGAAAAAGAGGTCAGTAAACTTACAAATAATCAGCCCAGTAATATATCTCTTTTGCAGTTAGAGATATGAAGAAAATCAAACCTCTTTTCTTCTCTCAGCAATAGCAGGGAAAAGCACGCAGTTATCACCATCAATCCATCATTGTCAGCAATCCAGTAAAAGCCAGCAAACAGTGAGCTCTCTTGGTCCCTGTTATGGTGATTTTACAACCGCACCCAAAATACATGTTTTAACAGTTAAAGTGATACACACACTTAAACTCACTAACATAGTTTATATATATTATTTTACCCAAACTAAGTTAGGTAACCAATGTTATTCCTAACAATACATACTGTATATGATGGGTTCCTTTCCTTACATTGGCTTCCTATGTGCTGAAGAAAGCATAAGCAAGAATATTTTTTTACATGCTGAAGCAAAGTTCTTTTATGCTGAATGGAGTATTCATTCGCTTCTCCTTAGTTCCCCTCACCATACTCAAATGCATACATTTTTTGCTACACTCATCTATATACACATACATTTATTTGTGCATATATTGTACACATACAACAAATCAACATCTGAAGCTGTGGATGTGCTGCAAACATTTTGAATGTAAATATGGTGCCACCATTCGCTTTAAAGGTTCACTTACTGAAGTGAAGGACAAAAGCTTCAATGATCCACAAGGAAAAGCTCTTAAAACCTATTTATTTTCCTTTGGAGCTTTCTGCATTCTCTCTCTCTCCCTCTCCCCCTCTCTCTTTCTTCTTGCTCTCTTTCACTACTTTTGAAATATTCACAAATATTTCTTTATAAATACATCATTCATCATTTTTCTCTTATTTTTTGGAGCAAACACTCTTTTATATGCATATTTTCTTATCTACAACCTCATCATTCCACTAAATATCTTTTTTATACCTCCTATCAGCAAAACTACATAGACTTCTGAGGCATTTTGTAACTTAATTCCTTTCACTTTGTTCATTAGAGTTTCCATATTATTTTTCATTGTGTCCTCGTTCATTCTGTTGGAACATTTATTTATTTCCTCCCCCCCTCTCCAGCAGTTGTGCTTTTATTCTTGTTTCTTTTGCTTGTTTGTTTTCTTCCATGTCTATTTTTTTTCCAAACTCCAAGTTGAAAGTACTGTACCTTTTAGATTTATAGCATTTCTTTGCCATATGACATAAGACATAAGACATAAGAGTTTATTTGTCATTACACTCGCAAGCGGGTGCAATGAAATGAGGTGCTCTTCCACAAGTAAAACTGGACAAACACCACTAAAAGAAAAAAAAATTAAATTAAAACTAAACATAGCCAACCATACAATAATCTCTATGCAATTTAAAAATGTAAAACCCCATTACTCTCAGCCATTCACTTCCACATAAATCTTATGACCCTGCATTCAAACTCAAAACTGCACTTGGATAAAAACTGTTCTTAAATCTGGTCGTCCTTGTTCTTAATACCCTAAATCTCCTTCTCGATAGTAATAGTTCAAAAAGCTGATGTCCCAGATGAGAGGAGTCATTCAATATATTAAGTATCTTCCTCCTACATCTATTCCTATACAGTTCTTCCAAAGAGGGAAGTGAGCAGCCAATGATGTTTTGGGCCGTCTTAATCACCCTCTGAATTGCCTTTTCTCTGCCACTGTGCAGCTCAAGAACCATACACAGAGACAGTAGGATAATATACTCTCAATTGAACTCCGATAGAAAGTAGTCAATAGACTCTCAGCCAGTTGTTGTTTCCTAAGAATCCTTAGTAAATACAACCATTGTTGTGCCTTCTTAATTAAAGCAGCAGTGTTTGCACTCCAGGTCAGGTTATTTGTAATGATGGTCCGGAGAAACTTACATTCAACTACCTGTTCCACACGAACTCCCTCTATATACAGTGGCTGAATTTCTGCTCTTTTTTTCCTATAGTCCACTATAACCTCCTTGGTCTTCTTAATATTAAATAGAAGATTATTATTTTTGCACCAACGGGATAGCTGTAATACCTCATCCCGATATACAGACTCATCATCCCCAGAAATAAGTCCTACAAGCGTAGTATCGTCTGCAAATTTCATTATCCTATTATTGGGATGTTTATTTGTGCAATCAGATGAATAGATGGAGAACAAAAGTGGACTAAGGACACAACTTTGTAGAGTGCCAATGCTAAGTGTCTTGACAGTAGACATATAGTCATTCAATTTAACTCTTTGTGGACGATTTGTTAAAAAATCCAATATCCATAAACAAATAGAATCTGGAAAATCTAGATCTTTAAGCTTAGCTATTAATCTGTGCGGCATGATGGTATTAAAAGCAGAACTAAAATCTGCGAACAACATTCTTACATAATTCCCCGGCGTTTCCAAATGGGATAAGGCCATGTGAAGCACAGTGATAATTGCATCCTTGGTTGATCTATTTTCTTTGTAAGCAAACTGAAACCCATCAAAGGAATCGGGAAGGCAGGAGATAATATAATTTCAAACTAGCTGCTCAAAGCACTTCATTAAGATAGAAGTTAATGCCACCAGCCTATAGTCGCTTGGACCATTTGTGGGCAACTTTTTAGGCAGTGGAACGATGGTGGAAGCCTTGAGACAAACAGGAACCACACATGGTGTCAAGGATCGATTAAAAATTCCGGTCCATACCCCAGCTAACTGTTCACCACAATCTTTTACCATCTGACCAGGAATGATATGAAAGTTGGCTGGATGACTTTGGGCCAGTTACACTCTCTCATAGATATATTCATTATCTTGAGTTAGTTATAAAAATAATGAAGATAAGATAATAATAATAATAAATTATCAATTTAATTTTCATTAAACTTAAGTTCACTAAAGTAGGTGAACATCATATTTTATGCATTTTATCTGGAAGCTATACGCAATATAGTGACACACATTCAAGAAATATGTATTTCATTGCAAGGTTAATTAAAGTTTTTTTTTTACTAGCTGGAATGTTCAGAACTCATCTACAATGAAAACTTGAGATAAATATCATACAGTGCTGAATGTTGCTTTGAAGTCAATGTCTTCCTGTCTAGGAATTGTCTCGCAGGTTTTATGCATCTCTTTTGCATGGGGAGCCTATTTCTCTTTGCTGACATCGTTTGCTCCTTCGTACGTCTGGTTTGTCTTTCTCCGAGCCCTCGTAGGATGTGGTGTACAAGGGTAACGTCATAATGCAAACAATGTAGTGGTGGGATTCAAATTTGTTTACTACTGGTTCTGTGGGTGTGCCTTGGTGGGCGTGGCAGGGGAAGGATACTGCAAAATTCCCATTCTCCCCCCCACCCCACTAACCTGCTTTCCAGCTCCGTTCTCCTTTGCAAGGCAACAAAAGAAGACCCAGCCAATCAGTTGGGATTCAGGAGGCAGAGAATAGTGGGGGTGGGGCCAGTCAGAGGTGGTATTTGCCAGTTCTCTGAACTACTCAAAATTTTTGCTACCAGTTCTCCAGAACTGGTCAGAACCTGCTGAATACCACCTCTGAAACAATAATAGGACAAACATCAGCATTCTCATGTGATGTTGTGAACATTCAGATGTTTTTAATGAATGCATATTTTATCACAGGATCAAAAGTCCAGAAGTACTATGGGATTTGTTCAAACAGCACATTACATATAACATCTACAATCTTCCAGGGCAAATTATGATATATCTCTTCCTCTACCAAGTTCTAAGTTTAAGCCTAAAGTAAAACAATTAATTTAGAATTGATGAATGTTGCAATTAAAAATAAACAGTGAAGGGTTGGTTTGGTTTGGTTTGGTTGAGGTGAGATGAGGTAAGGTGAAATTAGATTGATTGGGTACTTTGTGTGAATCCAGCTATTATGGCTACTTCAACAAACTCTCAGTAAAACCAACCTGGAAGTATTTGAACCTAATTAATACATTTCTTTCTCTTTCCTTAATTTTCTTACCTTTTTTTTTTTAGGCTTATAATAAAAACAGAATTTTTACCCACAAAATACCGTGGTTATATTTTGCCTTTATCACAGGTAAACCAGAAATCTATTTGCTAATAAATGTATCATGTATCAATATTTATATATCACTATTTATACCAACAAACCACACTTCTGGGTGTGTGAATATAATATCTACATAACTGCAGAGAAATTTGTGGACATAGCTGCTCTCAGAGATGCCATGTGGAGGCCAGCTATCAACATGTTTAACATTTTGACAATTATGTTAAATAAAGATCCCATTTATGTACTAAGGTTTTCTGATTGAATCAAAAGAAGAATCACCCTGAACTGTATTTTTACAGAGTAGTTCTCCTCTATGGATGGGGAGTCAGGGTATAGCTGGCAATCATCAGAAAAGGGTTTTCTGTACCATGACATCCAGATACTAATTCTTCTTGAGGATATATTGTTCAAAAGACTAGACGATTATCTTATTAGGAAGGATTAAAACATTTAGAGTTTTTAAATAGGAAAAAAGTTTAATAAGAAGCAAAGAACTGTGCAATTATATGTGGATAATTTTCTTTTATTTTTCTTATATCCAAGATGTCATGGTCAGCCAATGAAACTGAATAATAAGAGATTCGGGACAGATAAAGTGCCCCTTCATCCAATGGACAATTACAGTGATGGCATTTGTTGCCAGATGTTGTAGGGATAGCTAACAACTTGAACAGTTTTCCAAGAAAGATGAATTTGTAGGGGGAAAGTGTATAACTGGCCTCAACTGATGATAACTTCAAGTGATGACACTTCCAAAAGCAGCATGTTTCTTTCCCTGGATCAGGGGTCTTCAAACTTGGCAACTTTAAGACTTGTGGACTTCAACTCCCAAAATTTCCCAGCCAGCCATGCTTGAAGTCCACAAGTTTTAAACTTGCCAAGTTTGGAGATCCCTGCCCTACATAATCCCTTCTGAATGAAGAGTAAACCAGTTGCTCCTTGAAGACAAATAAAAACAGAGCCATCCATATCTGATATTCATGATGTTCTACTCTATGGTATTGTGTGAAGCAAAGTAGAAGAAATAAAAGTTCTTAAGGATGAAGAGAGAATGAGAGAGAGAGTGTGTGCCAAGAAAATCAACATGGGCTGGTGGGATAGAGCTCAACTCAAAATAAATAGCAATAGCACATAGATTTATGTACCACTTCACAGTGCTTTACATCCCTCTCTAAGCGGTTTATAAAGTCAGCATATTTCCCCCAACAATCTGGCTCCTCATTTTACCCACCTCAGAAGGATGGAAGGTTGAGTTAACTTTGAGCCTGTTGAAATTCGAATTGCCAAATTGCAGGCAGCTGGCAGGCAGCAGAAGTAGCCTGCAGTACTGCACTGGGCCACCTCGCCTCTTGTTATTTTTAGAAAGTGGGGTTGGTGGGAGATATCACTACTGAATTATAATGGTTTCAGATTTCTTAAGCTGCCTTAGAAGTTTTTCATGATAGAAAATGTTGTGAATGAATAAATGTTAAATAAAGTTATCTTGAGCTTGAAGTCAAGTGCAGGGTTCTGGCCCTGCACTTCTGATTGGCTGTTAATGGCAGGATCGGATTGGTCCGTTCAGGAGAATCTGATTGGCCATTAACAGGCCATTCGCATTGGTTAACGGAGCTAGCGCTCCTGGATTGCTATTGGTTGAATAGTTAATAAGTTGCCTATATAAGGAAGGCTATAGCAGCCCTCCAGTTTGAGCTGTCACACCATGTAAATAAAGAGTTGAAGTTCACCGTTTCACCGGCTTGTCTCCATTCTTTCTCGCCCATGCTCCAAACTTAACACTGGCGACAAAGGTGGGATATGGAGACGTCAGAGCTGACTGAACAAAGAAGAAATAACCAAGCACGTGACTGACAACGCACAACAGCGGAACCATGTCCAGCAGCGTCATACCACCCACTCCGTTCGACCCAGCGCAAGAGGACTGGGAGTCCTACATGGATCGTTTCCAAATGTTCTTGGAAAATAACAATTTGAAGGATGCCACAACTGGGAAGAAACGGACGGTATTCCTAACGCATTGCGGGCCAACCGTATTCAAGATGGCCAAGGCCCTGGCAAAACCGGCTGAAGTGAAGACTATGGACTGGGACGTCTTCGAACCCCTACTGAGGGCCCACTATGCACCGACCGTACCAATGCTTGTAAGGTGGCATGAGTTCTACCAAAGAAACCAGCGGAAAGGAGAGAGTGTTGCCAATTTCGTCGCAGACCTCTGAAACCTGGGAGGCCTCTGCGGGTTCGCTGACCTGGAAGAGGCTTTGAGAGATCGAATAGTCCTGGGACTAGATGCACTAAACGTACAGAGTAAGCTGATGGCAAAAGGCGACATCAGCCTTGCCAATGCCATTGCTGATGCTACTGCAGCAGAAGCAACCAGGAAGTCGGCTGCCCAACTACGTCGAAACCGCACTCTGGTACACTAACCGACCGGCGAAATTTCACCCAAGTTAGAAGGACAGCTTCTGATGACCAACCACGAGGACCTCTCTTCATCGTTAGACAGCGACGAAGAAGAGGTCCATCGATTGCGGTCCGATCGGGACCAGTACCCGAAGTCCCTACACCCATGCGCTGGCTGTGGGGCCAACCATTCCAGATCCGAATGCAAATTCCGTGACGCGCTCTGCCATGAGTGCGGGAAGAGAGGCCACATTGGACGGGTTTGCCAAAGCTTCCAAGGACTCAGCCAGGCCTCGAAGGGGGCTAACTATCGCCAATCGACAGGAACCCGTCCTGTAAGGCGAGAACCAGTAAACCACTCCTACAGAAACCGAACCTTAAATCGCTCCACGAAGCGAGAAGAGGCTCATCAAACTATCACTATCGGTCACGCCTCTTCCTTGGATGCCAAGAAAATCCAAATTACAGTGACCATCGAAAATCAGCCTTGCCAAATGGAAGTTGACTCGGGATCGTCTCTCTCGATGGTTTCCTGGAGGACCCTCAAGCAACTCATCCCTACTATCCGGCGCCAAGACCTCCGTTCCCAAAGACTATCAGGGGAATCGGATTCCAGTCATTGGATCCAGCCGAGTCTGGGTCTCATTCAAGAACCGCACGGCGTACTTACCTCTGACTGTGATTGACAAAGATCAGCCTAGCCTGCTAGGCCTCCAATGGTTCGCGCCACTCAGCATTGAAGTGGCAGGCATTAACCGAATCAGCGGCAGTGATTGGGAGGAGGATCTCGTCCATGAATTCAGGGACGTCTTCGCAGAAAAGCTAGGCGAGTACAAGGGGACCCCGATATCGTTCAGCCTTAATCCAAAAATAGCTCCCATCCACCTTAAGCCCCGTCGAGCTCCATTTGCCCTAAAGCCGAAAATCGATGAACAGCTTGATAAGTTAATAGCCCAGGGAGTGCTGGAGCCAACCGATCACTCTCCCTGGGAGACCCCAATCGTGACACCCATTAAGCCGGATGGTTTGATTAGAATTTGTGGGGACTACCGGGCCACCCTGAACCACGCCCTGCAGCAAAACGCATATCTGGTGCCAGTGGTGCAGCACCTCCTCCATTTCCTGGGGGGCGGAAAAGTCTTCGCTAAACTAGACTTAGCTCAGGCATATCAACAACTACCAGTTGATGAAAAAACGGCACAGGCACAGACAATCGTGACTCACCGAGGTGCCTTTAAATGTACCCGGCTCCAGTTCAGAGTCAGTGTAGCCCCGGGGATCTTTCAGAGCCTTATGGAAAGGCTACTTCAAGCGATTAAAGGCATGATCCCCTACTTTGACGATGTGTTAATTGCTGCCCCTACTACAAAAATCTTACAGGATCGCTTAAAATTAGTTCTACAGAAATTCAAAGATGCAGGTCTTAAAGTGAAAAAGAATAAGTGTAAACTGTGTACAGATCGTGTCGAATTTTTAGGGTATTTAATTGACAGTCAGGGCATTCACCCTACCGACAGTAAATTGAGAGCAATAAAAAACGCTCCCAGACCCCGGAATAAGACCGACCTCCAGGCGTTTCTTGGCCTTATCAACTTTTATAACGTATTTCTGCCACACAAAGCAACTGTCGCTGAACCTTTACATCGTTTACTGGACAAAAAAGCAATTTGGGTATGGGGTCATAGAGAAGAGCAGGCGTTCCGTAATGTAAAAAAACTACTGACTTCTGATGCTGTACTCATGCAGTACAATGAGACCTTGCCATTAAATATCACGTGCGATGCATCGCCTTTCGGAGTGGGCGCCATTTTGAGCCACGTATTGCTAATGGTAGCGAAGCCCCTGTTGCCTGTTTTTCAAAGACGCTTTCAAAAACTGAGCAAAATTATAGCCAGATTGATAAAGAAGCCCTTGCGATTGTGTCTGCCATTAAAAGATTTCACGAGTACATGTATGGCCGGCTTTTACTATAGTGACTGACCACAAACCGTTGCTGGGGATAATAGCCGGAGATAAACCGACTCCCTATATATTATCTCCCAGGATGACTCGCTGGTCAGAATTCTTGGCTGCTTATAATTATCGGCTGCAATACCGCCCGGGAAAAGCCATTCCCCACGCTGACACATTGAGCCGAGCACCGCTTCCAGAGACTCTCGACGACCCCGCACCTACAGTGACCACGTTGCAGATCGAGACACTTCACACACCGCCATTAACCGCCTGTGATATCACGAGAGAAACAAGACGTGACCCCACCTTAGCGTGAGTCCTCAGTTGGGTGGAACGCGGATGGCCATTGGACCAAATACCAGACGACTTCGCACCATTGAAAAGTCAAAAACAGAGTTGTTTTCTCAAAAGGGCTGTATCATCTGGGGTGATAGAGTCGTTATCCCAGAGCGACTCCAACAAGCAGTACTGAGAAATTTGCACAATGGCCACCCCGGCATCGTGCGCATGAAAGCCCTCGCACGAAGCTGCACATGGTGGCTAGGCATCGACAAGCAAATCAAGACTTGGGTCAAAGCTTGTCATAGATGCCAAGAAGTAAGCAACGCCCCACCAAAGGCAATCCAAACCGAATGGGAGACACCGCGGGGACCCTGGTCCCGTATCCATCTGGACTTTGCTGGGCCGACCAAAGGCCACACCTTCTTGTTAACCATAGACGCCTACTCGAATTGGCTCGAGATCCACCGTATGAGGAACACGACCAAAGAAGTGGTCATCAAAAGACTGGAAAGACTGTTTGCAACCCACGGATTACCAGACGTTCTGGTATCCGACAATGGCCCCCAATTTACAGTGCTGTCCTTTGAGCAGTACCTGGCTGACCGTGGTATCCGACATGCGCTCATTTCAATTGCGCACCTGCGGCCAATGGTAGGGCTGAGCGCATGGTTCAATTCATCAAGAAAACACTACAAAAAATAGATTACGAAAACATCGACGAGAAAATCAACCGAATCCTTTTTCTACAGCACATCACACCTCACAGCATCACCAACAAAACTCCCGCCGAGCTGCTAATGGGACGGAAGCTCCACTCCCACCTCGACCGATTACACCCAGCTTACGAACCGGAAAAACCACTCGGATCCAGCGGCCAATGCCGTACCTTCCAGGTAGGCGATCTAGTATACGCTAAAAACCTATCGGGCGATCCGCTGTGGGTAGAAGCGACGGTAATCTGTGTAACCGGCCCAAGATCATACCTTGTACAGTGCCCTGACGATAGACTTTGGAAGTGCCTTATCGATCAACTACGATCACGGCTGCAGTCAGGCAATTCCGAACTCCCTTATAACCAAACTGTGGGGGGGGGGGAGATACAGAGGAAGACAAATTTCAACTAGAGGAAAATCCTTTTGAAGGGAACGATAGCGGAACAGAAACACGGGAACTGGAACCAGGGATGGGAGTAAGTTCACCTCAGGAAGTTGCCGAAGATATTGGTGACAACGAAAACGTGAACTCTGAACCAGAGGCACCCCTTTCACCAAACAACGCTCTACCTCAGCAAGAGTGCAGCCAAATGCAAGACGCACAGCGAAAATCAAAAAGACTAATAAAACAACCATCCTACCTCAAGGACTACGTGACCGCGCCCCGTAAACAGAAGCCAGGGGGAAGGGGTGTTGTGAATGAATAAATGTTAAATAAAGTTATCTTGAGCTTGAAGTCACGTGCAGGGTTCTGGCCCTGCACTTCTGATTGGCTGTTAATGGCAGGATCGGATTGGTCCGTTCAGGAGAATCTGATTGGCCATTAACAGGCCATTCGCATTGGTTAACGGAGCTAGCGCTCCTGGATTGCTATTGGTTAAATAGTTAATAAGTTGCCTATATAAGGAAGGCTATAGCAGCCATCCAGTTTGAGCTGTCACACCATGTAAATAAAGAGTTGAAGTTCACCGTTTCACCGGCTTGTCTCCATTCTTTCTCGCCCATGCTCCAAACTTAACAGAAAAGTAAAAGTAGTCCTCAACTTACAATCATTTGTTTAGTGACTGTTTGAAGTTACAATGGCACTGAAAAAAGTGACTTGTGATTGTTTTCCATACTTGCCACCACTGCAACATCCCCATGGTCACATGATCAAAATTTGGGGGCTTGCAATTGACATGTATTTATGACAGTTGCACTACCTGGGTCATGTGATCACCATTTGTGACCTTCCCGATCAGTTTTTGACAAAAAGTCAATGTGGGAAGAAGCCAGGTTTGCTCAGTGATCTCATGATTCATTTAACAATGCAGTGATTCATTTAACAACTGTGGCAAAAAATGCCATAAAATTAGGCAAAACTGACTTAACAACTGCCTTGCTTAGCATCAGAAATTTTGGGTTCAATTGTGGCTGTAAGCTGAAGACTACCTGTATGGAATACACAGTCTGAAATAAATAAAATCTGAGATATACAGAACTTTTTCAGACATCTCCACCTGCTATATGTCACAGGACTTAGATCATCTACTTTTGAACAGCATGAACTCTCCAGAGTGGCTGTTGATACGGCTCAGGGTCCTGTTGAAAGTCCATTATGCCTGACACAGTTTTTTCTATCCCAATCAAAGGAATTGGAAATGTTTACTCCTTTTTTCAGTATTAATTTTTCTTACGATGAATAATTGATTTATTGATTTCATTCTAGCACAAGCAAGTGGAATGAAGTTAGGACTATCATTAAATAAACTTGTTAAATATAATTGGGAAAACCCATGTGTTTTTAACTCTGTATAAATTTATACTTAAGTCTGTGAAATATGCATTCTGTTCTTATTTCTGCAGCTGCAAAAGTTTATTCTATGTTGAAATGTTTATACATTACATTCTGAGAAAGATTGACAGCTTATGTTCAAGCTTCAAAATTCAAGTTGATAACCATTTTGCTTATTTTATCAAAATTTGTACTGGCATCCCAAAAATCAAATGTGGGAATGCTTACCTCAATATTTTAATCATGTTTTATGCAGCAACACAATGTGAAGAAAGATGTGGACGTTGAAAGAATGTACAGATGTAGAGAACCTCACTGTCTCCTAATCTATCCTTTGTTTTTTTCATTTCATAGATATTTTGGTTGTCAGGCTCCTTATTGATTATTGGACTGGCATCAGTTGTTAACTCAACTCTTGGGTGGCGGTGGCTGATCCGAATTGCTTCTATTCCTGGCATTCTACTTCTCCTTGCATTTAAGGTCTGAAAGACTTAAAACTTAGGTTTGCATATATAGAGAGTTAGGTAGAGGGGTGTGTGGGGTGTGTTTGTAAAGAAATTCATTGATGCTGGCTAATTATCAACATTTTTATCAATTTATACCATGCAAAATGCTCAGCCATACTCATCTGTCAAATTCAATAGACTTTAGTTTGTGATACAGAGAGCAATGTTGTACATTCCTAGCTTGAATCTCTTAAAGAGGATGGGCCTATCATAAAACAGAGACCAGAGGTAACTTCATATCTGAAACTTATTTGGATACAGAAGCAGATTTTATATCCCAATCCTTTCATTTGAAATGTTTTTTGATTGATTGATTGAAATTTTCTAAGTAATTTTCCAATCAATTGATGAAGTAATGTAGGAATATCTTGTTTCTAATAAAAAGTTAGAAATGAAATCAGTCAGAAATAACAAACAAAGAAAAATGTATTCTAAAAAAAAAAGAAAAGAAAATATCTAAAGATATTTCTAATCATTGTTTTCCAGTAAACATATCTGGGCTTTCTCAAAATCCAAAGATGTTTCTAGAACAAGATGTGAGGTGACAGAAGACTAAATTATAAATTATGTAAACAAAAGCCTTGAAATGCTCCCAAGTTTCCCAAGCTGTCTTGTGTGGAACTCCTGCAAGTTTGAAGACAACTGTCATAACAAAAATTGTTGCCATAAATTGTTTCTAACCTCAAATCAGTCTTGACTCCTGGTGGTTGCCTGGACCAGTCTCTACAGTTTTCTTGGCAGTGATTTTCCACTGACTACTTTCTAGGGATAAGAAAAAGTGACTGGCCCAAGATCACCAACTGGCTTTGTCCCTCAGACAGGACTAGGACTTACAATTTCCCAGTTTCTAACCTGGTGCCCTAACCACTACATCAAATTAATTGTTGTAAATTGGATGATTCAAAAATCAGTTGTAATCTCAATCCTATATGCATACTGCAAATCAAACATAGCCTCTTAATGGATTGAGGGCCAATATTCTGAGGCAAGTAATTGCTGTCCGGGCAATTTCATAACTGATATATCCTACTGTATTGGGTCTTAAGAGAAAAGGCAAACCGCATATTCCCATTTTCCTGGCCACATTCCACCACACCCTTGATCCACCTTTCCCATAAACGCTTCAAGGGTTTGTTTGTTTGCATGTTTGAGGACATTTCATTGCTGAGGCAGTACCCTGATGATTTGATTTAAGCAAGAAAATTATTTATTTTCTGCAACTAGAAGAATTTGCCTAAAATTTTAACATTGGGAGTTTAAGAAAAGCTAAATCCATTATTGGGTGATACAGGAATTCACAGGTATTGCAAAGGTTGCTCTGATACCAACTTAACCTGCAAGTGAGGGAAAGATTCCTCATACACTGCTCAAAAAAATGAAGGGAACACAAAAATAAGACATCCTAGATCTGAATGAATGAAATATTCTTATTAAATACTTTGTTCATTATATAGTTGAATGTGCTGACAACAAAATCACACAAAAATTATCAATCGAAATCAAATTTAGCAACCCATGGAGGTCTGGATTTGAAGTTACACTCAAAATTTAAGTGGAAAAAAACACTACAGGCTGATCCAACTTTGATGTAATGTCCTTAAAACAAGTCAAATTAAGGCTCAGTATTGTGTATGGCTTCCATGTGACTGTATGACCTCCCTACAATGCCTCGGCATGTTCTTTTTTTTTTGAAAAGAATTTTATTAATTTTCTACAAATAAACAAGACAAACAAAACATTGAAACATCAACTCTCATATGTACATCCAGTGTGTCGGTTGGTTCATTGGTTTTGTGCATTCATTTTGTAGTCTCAATTACAACCATGTTACATAACAACTCATATTGTCAATCCAAACTTATATATCCTAATATCACTAAAAAAAAGAAAATTTTGACGATACTTTTAATCATTCATGCTTTATGAGATAACAATACTTTAAACAGTTTATTCTGTAACAAATCATATAATCATACCAAATCAATCCTAAAAACCCTTCATCAATATAGTGTCAAATAACAAAGGCAAGTAAAACAAAATAAAAATATTCCTTACTGTCTAGCATTCTAAATATTCTATTATCGTATTTTATCATCTCGCCATTGATAAAAAAGATCCCAAATTTCATAAAATTGTTTATCCTCTTGCTCTCTAATTTCAAATGTCAATCTACTAATCTCAGCATATTCCAATATTTTCTTAATAATTTCTTCCTGTAATGGTATTTTCTCATTCTTCCAATTTTTAGCAAATACAATCCTAGCCGCTGTTAATACATTTACAATCAGGTATTTCAAATCTTTACTATATGTATCAGGTAAAATTCCCAATAAGAAGATCTCTGGTTTCAAGTCTATGTGTTTCTTTGTCATTTTTTCCAACCACATGCGAATTTTAGTCCAATATTTTCTAGCGTCCTCACAAGTCCACCACATATGGTAATATGAGCCAGGTATCTGATGACATTTCCAGCATTTTTCAGATTTGTTCTTAAACATTCTTGTTATTCTTGTCGGGGGAAAGTGCCACCTGTAAAACATCTTATACAAGTTTTCTTTATATGCTGTTAACATTGTCATTTTATAATTTTGAGACCACAATTTTTGCCATTTCTCTAAATCAATCCCATATCCAAAATTCTTCCCCCAAACAATCATAGTTTCTTTAACTTGTTCTTCCTCTAATTTAATTCCCAGTAAATAACCATATAATTTTTTAATCACCTCCTCATCAGTACCCATCAAGATCTTATCTAAATCAGTCTGTTTATCATAGAATCCCTCCGTTTTAAAATTTTCATCATACCTTGAATGTATTTGCGCATATGAAAACCAATTCATCCTTATACCTTGTTCCTCTAAGTTTTGGATCGATTTAAGTTCACCCTTTTCATCCAGTAGTTCCCCATATCTAACTGTTTGTTCCTTCTTATAAATTATGGGATAGGAAAATGCTTCAATAGTCGATAACCAAACTGGAATTTTCAAATAACATTGTCTTTTTATCTTCTCCCAGTTTAACCACAAAGACTCCCGTATATAATGTCTTCTAAAATAACCCTGTGTTTTAGTTCCCTTATACCATAAAAAAGCATGCCAGCCCAACAGCAAATCATGCCCTTCTAATGTCAACAATCTATGCTTTCTTAATGTTATCCATTCTTTGACCCATATCAAACTTGCAGCTTGATAATACAATTCCCAATTAGGCAGGCCAAAACCTCCTCTAATTCTAGCGTCTTGCAAAAGCTTTAGCTTTATTCTCGCTTTTTTACCTTGCCATATAAACTTCAACATGATTTTATTTAAATCTTCAAAATAGTCTTTTCCAAGCCTAATTGGTATTGTTTGGAACAGAAATAAAATTCTTGGTAAAATATTCATCTTGATTGTTGAAATTCTCCCTATAAATGACAATTGTAAGTTTTCCCATTTCTTCAAATCTGTAGCTAACTGTTGTTTGAGTTTAATATAATTATTCTCTTTTAATGCACTACATCTTGCTGTCAAATATATCCCCAGATACTTAACCTTATTTGTAATTTGGATTTTCAAAAGGTCTGCCAGTTCTTCTCTTTGTCTCAGTAGCATGTTCTTTGTCAAAATCTTTGTTTTATCTTTATTTATTTTCAAACCAGCCATCTCACCATATGTCTCTATCTTTTCCAATAACCTTGGAGCTGTTTCTAACGGGTCTTCCAGAATAAAAGCTAAATCATCAGCAAAAGCTTGTAGTTTGAATTCTTCCTTTTTAATTTTCATTCTTTTCATGCTTTTATCATCCTAATATTTCTATTCAACACTTCCAAAGTCAACACAAATAGCAAGGGAGATAGGGGACACCCTTGTCTTGTGCCTTTTCTTATATTAATAAAATCTGTAAGTTCCCCCTCCATCATTACCTTTGCTGTCTGTTTATTATATATGGCTTCTATTGCTTCAATAAATTTTTTGGCAAAACCCATCTGTTCCAATAGTAATAACATAAATCTCCAGTTCACATTGTCAAATGACTTTTGAGCATCTAGGAATATCAAAGCCATTTGCTTTTCCGGATGAGCCTCATAGTATTCCAAAGTATCCAAGATTACTCTCATATTATCTCTGATTTGTCTCTTTGGCAGAAATCCATTTTGATCTGGGTGAATAAAATTATTTAAATATTTTTTAAGTCTTTCTGCTAAGATTGAAGCAAAGATTTTATAGTCTGCATTCAATAAGGAAATAGGTCTATAGTTCTTAATTTGCAGTGGGTCAGCCTCTTCTTTTGGAATAAGTGTGAAATAAGCCTCTGACCATGTTTTGGGTATCTTCTTTGACATAACTTCATTCATAACTTCTAATAGTGGAATGCTCAATGATTCTTGAAATGTTTTATAAAATTCTGCCGGAAGCCCATCTGGACCTGGTGCTTTCCCATTATTTTGTTTCTTCAAATGCTTCATTTAATTCCATCATTGTTATATTGCTTTCTAGCATTTCTTCAGTCTCTTTAGGTACCTTCAGTAAGTTAGCATTCTGTAGATACTGTTTGACTTTTCCCTCATCAATATTCTCTTGTTTATATAGTTGCCCATAAAAATCTCGAATAATTTCCTTTTTCTCCTTATTACCATAACAAACTTGGCCTTGATCATCTATTAGCTTCAATATTTTTCTTGATTCCTTCTCCTTTCTCAATTTATATGCTAGCCATCTGCCTGGTTTATTTGCATCTTCAAAGTAATTCTGTTTAGAATTTCTAATTTTCTGTGCCAATTCTTCTTTCTCTATTAATTCCATTTTATGTTTAATTACATCCAGCTTCAATTTAATATCTTTTTTCTGTGGCGTTTTCTGTAATTCTTTTTCAAATCTTTTATACTCATCTTCCAAGGCCTTAGAAGCTTGCCTTTTCCTAATATTCTTTTTTCTTGTATAATCTATTATCAAACCTCTAGTTTATGCCTTCATTGTATCCCAAACATTCTGCGTTGAAGTATCTTCTTTTTTATTTTCTCTAAAGAAAAAAGCCAGTTCCTTCTCCATCTGTTGTATAAAATCTTTCTCCTTTAAGATAATATTATTTAATGTCCATCTCGATCTTTTTTTTTGTCCCTTCCATTTAATTGTCATTGGGCTATGATCTGCTCAGGTACTTGTTTCAATATTTGTTTCTTGAATATTGGATATTAATTCCGTTGAGATCCAAATCATATCTAATCTGGACCATGATAAATGTCTATTTGAATAAAAAGTATATTGTTTAGCTTTAACATTTCTTTCTCTCCAAATATCTTTTAAAGTTAGTTTGTCTGTCATTTTAAAAAAAGATTTAGGCAGAGTCTTTCTATTTTGCTTTGTTGTTGTTGCTATATAGTCCAGTTTATTGTCCACAATTCCATTAAAGTCTCCCATCATAATTGTATTAACATAGTCCAGTCCAATTATTCAATTCAGCTGTTAAAAGAAGGAAAATGTTTCAAAAATTAGAGAAATTAAAATTCGATATAATTTGTCTACAAGAAGTCCATATTAAAAAAACAACATGAACAATTGTTAGTACAGCCAAAATTGGGGAAAATATTTACTTCTTTGACTCAATGTAAGAAAAGAGGAGTGGTTTTATATATTAAAGAGGCTATTCCAGCAAAACTGATCTACACGGATGAAGACGGAAGAATATTAATGGTGGAAATAATGGACAATAATATAAAAATACTCTTGATTGCAATTTATGCTCTGAATGATAAACAAGAAGAGTTTTATAAAAAGCTACACATGAACGCCTGGGCATGCTCTTGATGAGGTGGCAGATGGTCTCCTGAGGGATCTCCTACCACACCTGGACTAAAGCATCCCCCAACTCCTGGACAGTCTGTGGAGCAACGTGGCGTTGGTGGATGGAGCAAGACATGATGTCCCAGATGTGCTGAAATGGATTCAGGTCCGGGGAACGGGCAGGCCAGTCCATAGCATCAATGCCTTTGATTTGCAGGAACTGCTGACACACTCCAGCCACTCCAGTCAGGTTACCTCTGGTGAGCACATGGAGGGCTGTGCGGCCCCCTAAAGAAATGCCACCCCACACCATTACTGACCCACTGCCAAACCGGTCATGTTAGAGGATGTTGCAGGCGGCAGAATGTTCTCCACAGCGTCTCCAGACTCTGTCACATGTCACATGTGCTCAGTGTGAACCTGCTTTCATCTGTGAAGAGCACAGGGAGCCAGTGGTGAATTTGCCAATCTTGGTGTTCTCTGGCAAATGCCAAACGTCCTGCATGGTGTTGGGCTGTTAGCACAACCCTCACCTGTGGACGTCGGGCCCTCATACCACCCTCATGGAGTCTGTTTCTGACCATTTGAGTAGCCACATGCACATTTGTGGCCTGCTGGAGGTCATTTTGCAGGGCTCTGGCAGTGCTCCTCCTGTCCATTCTTGCACAAAGGCAAAGATAGCGGTCCTGATGCTGGTTTGTTGCCCTCCTACGGCCTCCTCCACATCTCCTGATGTATTGGCCAGTCTCCTGGTAGTGCCTTCATGCTCTAGACACTACGCTAACAGACACAGCAAACCTTCTGGCCACAGCTCGCATTGATGTGCCATCCTGGATGAGCTGTACTACCTGAGCCACTTGTGTGGGCTGTAGACTCCGTCTCATGCTACCACTAGAGTGAAAGCACCACCAGCATTCAAAAGTGACCAAATCATCAGCCAGAAAGCATAGGAACTGAGAAGTGGTCTGTGGTCACCACCTTCAGAACCACTCCTTTATTGGGGATGTCTTGCTACCTGCCTATGCTTTCCACCTGTTGTCTATTCTATTTGCACAACAGCATGTGAAACTGATTGTCAATCAGTGTTGCTACCTTAGTGGACAGTTTGATTTCACAGAAGTGTGATTGACTTGGAGTTATATTGTGTTGTTTAAGTGTTCCCTTTATTTTTTTTGAGCAGTGTAGTTTCTTGGAACCAAGGAACCAAAATGTAGGCTCCAAAGCCAAGAATCCCTCTTGTATCGCATTGGCTGGTTGCAGTAAACTTCTGGCTAAGAAACAGTCTATTTTACATTATTCTCTGGGTTAAGTCATACAAAACATCTATGCTTCCATTCTGTTTGGACACACATTTTATTCAGATAAATGTGTAGACTTGTAATTGCATATATGAGCACCAGTATTCATTTATCTTTGGGGTTTATTGGAATTGTTTCCAGTTATAATTGTAATTTGTGGATTAGCACATTCTATTACTTTCTGATAGACTTTCTGAAAATGGCTTGGGTGGACAGAAAGCACTGCACGAATTGCTCTGCAGTGATTTATCATATTGATCTGAATGCTATAATACTAAAAGAGATACTGCATCGAATCCAGCCTTTATTACAATAAGACTATAAGATTGATGGTACACTGGAAATATTGGTGCTTGTTTATCAAACTCATTTGTATTTTGCAGTTTATCCCAGAGTCTGCTCGATATAATGTATCTTCTGGAAATGATAAAGCGGCCCTTGCTACTCTCAAATGGATTGCTAAAATGAACCATTCTGTTATCCCCGAAGCAAAGTTGATAGAAACTGTTGAAGTAAGTTTTTCACTATTTTTGTTAACCTCCTTCCTGAAACCATGAGGTGCAGAACTGACTTCCATTATTAAACTATTCATCAGCTGACTATCCATCCATTAAATCAGTGTTTCTCCATCTTGGCAGTTTGAAGACATGTGGCCTATAACTCCCAGAATTCCCTTGCCAGCATAGTCCACACATTTTCAAACTGCCAAGGTGAGAAACACTGTGTTAAACTATGACGGCAGACTTGAACACCTAAAAAGGTAAAATCTCCTTGAATAAAGTAGTTAAAGTCCATAAAGTACAACAGTGATGTTTAACTATCTGTTCACATCAATGGAATTTAACTTACTAGACATTACAAAAGACAAGAAGCCACAATTGGTCCAATTCTTCTTTTCTTATAGTCCATTGTTGGACAGTGTATGATACAATAGTAGTATGTATTGTGCAATCTGTCGTAAAACAAAGTGAACATTGTACTCAACTCCCAGGTGTCCAACATGTGGCCTTCCAGATGTTTCTGAATTTGATCTTGCCTATGTTTTCTGGGGCTACCAGGAGTTACTGAACTGAAAAGTTAGATTATAATTCACAAAGGGTTTCAAAGTTTGGGATGTCTCTTCAGCATTTCAGCAACAAATATCCAGTGTATTTCTGACTGTTCCTTTAACATATTTCTAGGAAAAACGAGGTAGATTCAAAGACCTATTTGATCCCAAATACTTACGGACATCTTTGCAAATATGGATTATATGGTAAATTCATATGACTTTCTTCTTTCAAACTACAGTGAGCAAAATAAAATTAATAAATGTTAAAGAGAAAATATAGTTTTCTTTTGTCTTTAAATTTATTATAGCTCCCAACTCTGATTATCTTAAGTATAAAAATTACTATTCAGAAGCTAATCAGAATACCAAGCAAATATAGTAATTTAGCTTACATTCATTCAATTCTGTGTAGAATGTTCTGCATTGGCCTTCTCCAGCCAGGCATTCTTCATTTGACATATTGAAATATAAACTCTAATCAACAAAATTTGGCAATAGCTGTTGTTTACACTCATGGTGACCAGGAGTTTTGGGAATTATTGCTCCCAGCACATTGGAATAGCACCAGATCACAAAGCTTCCACATGCATTCTTAGATGCAGTTAATATATTTTGTTTTATTCTTTCTTCCAATTTGGAAATGAATATCTGAATAAAACAAAGTTTTGTGTAGTGGTTAAAGGCATCAGATTAGTCTTTTCTTTGGACCCTAGGAAGGAGGCAATGACAAACCACTTCTGAAAAACCTTGCCAAAAAAACTGCAGGGACTTGTTTAGGCATAATTGTACATGATTGAATGGAATGAAAAAAAAATCTGAAAATAAAATAAAAGCAAAATAGGCAAGAAAATTATGTGACTATAGTCATGTTATAACTAAAATATTAGTCAATCCACCTTAATTTACCTGACACAATGTACTGAACTGTTTAAATATATGGATGAATGCACGTGATCTCTGCCCTGCATTATTTGTATGAAATCTCTTAATGTTCTTGAAGTTAGTGTCACGCATTGGGTTTTTTTAATTGTTTAAGCAATTGAGGGAATTAGAAAAGTATCAATGAATAAAACTCAGTATATGCAGTGTCACATTCATATGCCAATATACTCTTGACAATGGAAACATATATTCCAGATTGTGCAATAAGATTGAAACCCAGTGGTAGAAAATATACAAGAATTAGCTGTGATATTTTCTTCTGAATCTGAAAATGTAGGCTTATAAGCAGAAATACACAGATAGGTCATTATGTAACATCGGCAGATATGTAATTTGGATCTTCCAGCCGGTTAAAATTTGATCTGTACCTAATTCACTTGACACCTTAAAGTGGGAAAAAAACAAGAAGAGGTAACACATTTACAATTATTGCATTGCTCTTCTACCCTGGAATTCGGATCAGTGCAAAATTTTGAATCAATTTAAATTATGAGAAGTTGAACTATTTAGTCCAAGTGTACAAAAAGGATTATTTGAATTGCTTAATTCAGTAGCAAACATTTTCTTCATCCTTGCATACTGGAAGTTGTATGGGTAATTAATAGTATTTACCAATACCCTAACAGTTTGGTGTGCTGTTAATTAATTTGAATGCTGCCATGAAGCACTTTCTTGTTCTATTTGGGACTATCAAATGTACCCTGTAGATGTACCTTATTATTTTTAGAGAATATTCTAAAGAATGATTTCCACCCCATTGCTAACCCCTTTTGTTTTCTGACAGGCTTGGAATTTCTTTTGCTTATTATGGTGTCATCCTGGCCAGTGCAGAATTACTGGAGAAGAATCTAGTTTGTTCAAGAGGAGGATCAGCTGTAGAGGCAGAGCTAGGCCATACTCAGGAGGAGTTTCAGAGCCCTTGTCTCTGCCATACCTTTGCACCATCTGATTACCAGATCATGTTCATCAGCACAGTAGGAGAAATTGCATGTAATTCCACCCCCCCCCGCCTTTATTTAAAACATGAACAGGAGAGAGACTCCAAAGTTACCTCTCACAACAAGATACACACATACACAGAGTTTCAGACAGGTACAGACATACAAATGAAAATTTAGGAATTCTGTATGAAAAACAGTTCACTTGCTGTTGTCAGCTGCTTTCATTAATGTATTAATTGATTTAGGAATGTAAGAACAGCCCTTAATCTCACTAATTTCAGCTCTTGAAGTTCATACATTTTTAGGTTACCAAGATTGAGAAACAAACAAGATGCTGATGGGAAGTTCTGTTACAAAGTCCCCATTTGTAGTTTTCAAGTAATCGTAAGGAAGCAATGAAGAAAATAATTGTCAAGAGACTTCCCTAAGGTAGTAGGGGTGTATGTGTATGTATGCATGTGTGATAATTATGCAGTAATGATTCAGTTAATTTAAGTTTACAATGTGACATCTTTTTCTCCTTCTTTTCCTTTTTTTAAAATAGTAAATCCCTTAAATATTCTTGGCATCAATTTCCTGGGAAGACGAGTGAGCTTGACAATAACAATGGGATGCACTGCTGTTTTCTTTCTTCTCCTCAATATATGCACCACAATGTAAGTAGCTTGGATGGGAGCATATTATGATTAATATGCTCATTAATCTGGCATGGTTAACCATATTTCAGGAAATGGACATGATGATTCATCGAGCGCTTAAAAATTAAAATAGTTTGGCTTAACAGAACATTTATTAAAGGCAGGAATTATACATTTGGGAATATTCAAAAGATGAAGGCAGAACTGTATTCAGTTTTTGGAATAAATTGCTGCTACACAAACATAATGAGTTATGATATCCCCAAAATTCAGAGGAAACATACTTGAGAACACCAGGGAAAGAGGACTATCTTTGTGAGTTTTCCAGGAGCTCCAAGACAAAATCCAAAATACAAGGTCCCTACTCAGATGCCATATGATCAACTGATGCAGAAGAAAAGGAACATGGTAGTAGGGTAAATGTAGTGACCGTAATTTTATCTCTAAAATAAATAAGGACTAGTCTGTTTCTCTCTGATCCAAATTTGCTGGAAAGTTCTAGTTGATTACACCAACATTGGTAAAGTTTCCCTCTTTCCTATCTGGATTGTCAATCCATAACAGTTAGAGCAACTGACAGAAGCAGATGTTTGATTTAGTATAAACTGAGGGTTTTCCCGAAACAACAGACATTATGTAAATGGATAATTATGCTGATCTTCACATTAGCCTGTAGCAATAAAGGGAGTTGGTGCCAACAGAGAATGTCTTTGAATGCCAGTCTGGACAGAGTAATTAATTGCCAAGGTTTTATCATATTTTGTGCCTACCCTACTGTATAAATTTACAATGATCCTCTCCATGAAACAAAAGAAAAAAAAAGAATTGACAGATTTCCTGCCTGAAATGTATTGATTTTTCATAGATTTTATGTGTTAACATATGATGGTCAGCCAATCATTGCATCTGATAGAAATCATCAATGTATGTACTGATGTTATAAGAAGTCAAATAATATATTTCAATGAACCTAATGGCTTGGACATGTGTTTAAATACACGTGTGTATGTGTAAAACTGTAATTTTGCCAAGGCTATTGAATTAGTAGCTGCTAAAGTTCAGTCCTCAGTCAATATGTGGCTTCTATTTATTATAATGCAGATTGGGTAAATAATTAATTTTCCCAAGGGGCCACATGAAAAACTGGAACCATTGTGGATGGCCACTCTGCCACCCCAGCCAGAGACAGCCACAGTCTTGAATGTGGCCTGTGGGCTATAAAATGCCCATCTTATCTAATATCTTCTCAGCAAGTTACAGAATATGACTTACCCTTCCTGCACTTGTAGATGAGACTCCCCTCAGCATATCCCAGCCTAGTGCTCTCCAGATGTGTGGGACTGCATAACTTTACTGATTATTTACTAGTTGATCATAATTTATTTAGTTATCTATAATTCATGTTTCTAGACCACCCATCTCCCCCAAGTGTTTTACACTTCTTGCTGATACAAGTTGAGCAAGGTCATAACCTATTAAATATTAACTTTACCAAATATTTACAATTTCTCACTGATATTTTAGCTATTCATCCCATTTTGTTAAATGTCCCAGATTTGCACCAAATGCCCAGTAGTTTGTCTTTACACTTACTCTGCTCTAAAAATATAGCAATGCATTTAGGCTATGCCTTGTTTTAGGTGTTCGTATCTGCTTTGTTCTTGAAAGATCTTCCATTATGCATGTGGCTATCCTTCTGACACTTTATATAGATAGTTATTATTTCAAAGGCTGTCTGTTACTAATTCTAATGGTAAACCTGGTGTGGAATGCATGAATTTTGTTCAGGTGGCTACTTTTGCACTAATATATGCTTTTTAAAATTATTTCCCAACATATTCTAAAAATAAATCTAAAGGATTTGCATCATATTAAATTTACCAGCAAATCTACTTGATCAAGAACCCCAAGAAAACCTTGACTGAGCACACAATAATACTGAACCATTTTTTCTTTTCCCCTTCAATTCTGTTGGCCTTCACATGCAAACATGGTAATCAATCATACAACACACTTAGGCAGGCCAAAGTTTTAGGGCTGGATTTGTACAGTGTGAGATTTTTTAATGTAAAACTGTTTGGAGTCTTCCAATTAATTCATTAGAATCTGTTTTTGAGTAAAATCAAGATCATTATAAGACTTTGAAGCTTGATATTTAAGATCTCAAAGGCAAATAAAATTTATTAAAGAAGTCTTACAATTTTCTGTCTTTTTCATAAGGTGAAAGAGAATATCCTCTTATGTTTTTAGGATATGATTAAATATACTAATCAATCACCAATCAAGTTAAGCATGCTGGGCCTATGTAATCATAGTGTCACTATATATGACAACTATTACTTCCAAAGAGAAAGGTCAGGGATTTATTGTCAAGTAACAGTATTTAGACAATGGATTATTGAATAGAAATGATACATTGATGTATAAATAATTCATATGCATTAGAGTATTTTCTGTTGAAAAAAATCTTCTCCCATATAATTCTATTTGAGTAGAATTTGGCTGATAGGAAATTAAAATTGAACAGGAAACAATTTTTAGAAAGGATGTCAGGACCTTTTTTTAAAAAAACTTGTTTTTCAGGTAAATTAATGGAGAAGCATTGTAAAAGTCAAATTAATTGAGTCTACAAAAGAAAATTTCTTGCTCAAAAAAATACATGGAGACTTTTCATGGTACTGTCATTTTATGAGTTGACAGGTGCTTCCTACATGATCCCAATCCTATGACCAGAGAAAAAACAGAATATATAGCATTATCTCATGGATAAGACATTTTGGGATCAACAACAAAGCTAAACGACAGAAATTCAGAATAGTTAAGAACTGGTTACTTACCTGTAAACGATGTTAAGTGGCCACCTGCAATTTTCTGTTTATATTTTATTATTTGTTAGTTTATTTATATTTATATTATATATACTATTAATAGTTTATATTACAGAACTAATTTTTTATAGGAACATGTTCCCCTTGCATATAATCTTTTTCCTTCAGTAACCACTCAAACATTCAAGGTTACATCAGTGGAGCACACCAGTAAACTATTGGGCTTTGTTATATTATTTTTTTCATAACTTTTCTCTTTATTTTTCTATCTAGTACTGGTCTTATTGGTTTCCTCTTTATGCTGCGTGCTTTTGTGGCTGCAAATTTCAATACTATCTATATTTACACAGCGGAGGTAAGGTCCTTCTGATTTCTTGAATTGCAAAGTGAAAAACTACCTAAATTACGTTTCTGAACAAGCTCTTTTTTAAACTTTTCTACTCAACAGGTACTCTTTGGCCAGCTTACTCAGAAATCTGACCAAGTTTATTATTTAATTACACATAAAATAATATGGCATTTCAACCTAAGCCAGAATAGACAGGAACCATATGTTAACACCTATAACTTAGTAGGAGTTTTATGCTTGTTTTCAAACATGACTTTTTAACATTTTACTGTATTGGATTTTTTAAAAAAAGGTTTTTTTTAAAAAAAAATTCAGTCTCTCTCTAAACTTTAGTAATTTCATTCATTTGTTCTTAAAAATGAAGCTTATGTTTTGTACTCAAGTACTGCACTGGAATCGAATTTAGAGGATTGGTAATAAAATATTTTGACCCCAGGAAACTAACTTATTTCAACAAAACTATGGGATTATCTCTAGGCATAAAATAACCTAAATTCTGTAAAAGGTTTAGGTATTTTCCCTCTCTCTGGGCCTCTTATTTGGAATCATTAGTATTATTTTTTAAGATACTGCCCTCTGCTTCATCCAATACTTTTTCTGTCAGAGATTATTCTCACATATTTTCACTACTGTCTTATAGGTTTATCCTACCACCATGAGAGCCATGGGATTAGGGACCAGTAGCTCCCTATGCCGTATAGGTGCTATGGTAGCACCTTTTATAGCACAAGTAAGACATCTTTTGTTTAAGAATTTCACTGCATATATAGCAGTAGGAACAGATTCCAGGCAGGTATTTTTAGTAAACTATATAGATTGACTGATGTTTAAAGATTCAGATTTGTAAGATTTTGGGTGTTTTTTATAAGTTTATTATTTCTTTTTAGAATGTATGGAGGAAAGGGACATCAGGCAAGCTAAATTGATACTAATATATTCACAATGCAGAATCCTGTTTTAGCTATGGTATAATAAAGGAAAAAGATGATAAATATTTAAAAATGAAAGGACAAGTTTGTTTAAAAATCTTAATTACAAGAAAAATTTAAAACAGCAACAATTCATTTACTGAAGCTTAGAAGGCACAATATGAATAAATGTAGCAATAATTCAGAATGCAACAGAATAAGAGACTTCAGTAATTATGCTGCAAGAAGTTAGGGAAAAAGATTAATTACATTTGCTGATTTAAAAAACCATTATATATTTTATTATAAAGTATACTTTCTTAATAAAGAACTTGATATTAACTCACTAATAGAAAAGTGATTCTAGCTCATCTTTATTTTAGTGGAGAAAAATGAAATCCTTGAACTCTTCCAATGAAATCAACAGAACTAAAAGTGATGAATTTCTATAGGTTCTTGAATTAATAAGAGAAATAAATGAATTCATAAGACAGTGAACTACTCTAAAAATTTCAACTGATGCAGTATGATATAGTTCACAAAAGCTTGTGCCGTGACAAATGAAAGGGCCATTACAAATTTAATATTACTTTCTGAAAATGTATAATCTCCTTTTCTACTCTAGCACAATGCTTAAAGCAGCTTATAACATAATTAAAAGCCAGGTAGAATATCATTTAAAAGAAATGAAAAAAGATGTTGAAACTTTTCCTTTCTTTAGCTAGAGACTTTGTAAATCCCATAATGCTTTGTGTGGAGGAAATGAATCATCTAATATTTTACTTAAATTAAAGCAATTGCCTTGTATTTTCCTGAATGAATTTTTTAAAGCTATAATTTATTCCTACGTATATCTGCAACATTATGATAGCAAGTTTCCTTCTCTCCACAATCCCCCATGAATAAACTTTCATTAATTGTATGCACTCTCCACCTCTGTTTTGTCTATAAGAAAAGTTTGGCATTGCAATTCCATGCTAGCTTCCTCCATATATGTTCAGTTCATGGAAAGATAATTCTATTGAAAGACAGTTCAATCCATAAAATAAATAGGTCAGAAAGGATTTACAGATGAATTGTCAGAATTGCATGACAGCATGACACTAATACATTATCTAATTGTAGGTACTTATGAATGCTTCTTTCATGGGGGCACTGTGCCTTTTTGCCTTGGTTTGCCTTGTGTGTGCTATCTCTGCGTTCACTCTACCAATAGAGACCAAAGGGAGATCACTTCAGGTGGGTAATTCGTCTTGCTTCTGAATAGAAGGTTCCCCAAAAAACTTCCTCCCAATTCAATTCCATTACCAAATATAAAGCCCGTATCAGATTTATTTTAGGAAGTGAACATATTTTTTAAAAAAGACCCTTACAAAGAACTTCAACTTTTGTATCTAAAATGAACTAAGGCATGAACCCTAAAAACAAATGGCTAACAACTTGATACTGAAGATTCAAAAGCAAATGCAGATATAGGCAGTTCTCAACTTACAATCTCAATTGGTCTAATTGAACTAAGTGATGCAGTTATTGAATCATATGCAATTTTACAACTTTTTTTTGCCACAGTTGTTTCCCGATTGTTAAATGAATTCTGCTTTCCCCATTGTCTTTGCTTGGCGGAAGCTGGCAGGGAAGGTCGCAAATGGCAATCACATGGATCCGGGACACTGCAACCACCATACAGGTTGACAAGTGCCTAAATTTTGACCAAATGACTGTAAGGTTACTACAAAAATTATAAATGGGGTCACAAGTCACTTTTTTCATCACTGTTATAACTTCAAACAGTGTTAAATGAATAGTTGTGATTTGGGGACTACCTGTATGTAATTACTAGGCAAATCCAGGTGCTTATTTGGATCTCACATAGCTAGTTTGGATCTCCTTGTATATTCATAGAAAGGCATATTTTTAAGCACCAAGGTCAGTACTAGTAGAGACTTATAGGCAGTTCTCAAGGTATGATAGGGCATTTAATGACTAGCATATCAGATATCCAGAGCTCAGGAAGTCAGACTGGGAAAGCCAGTCCATTGCTGGGCCACATGGCACAATCAAGAAAAAATACTGGCAGTTTTGCTTTCTCACCTTCTATGGGGTTACTAATGCTGGCATAAAGCTGGAAAAGCAGAGCATAGCAGGAAAGCAAAATGGACAGGATTTCTCATTAGTTGTGCCACATGGCCCAGCAATGAAGCGGCCTTCTCTACTCTTGAACTTCCTGAGCTGTGAGTATTTTCAAAAGATAAGTGTGCAATTATGACATAGTGGGGTAGGAATGCCCAAGGGTCAGGAAGCAAAGCTGGGATATCTCAGAAGGTGAGAAGCCTTGGGAGGCTCAATGCAGGTAGCCTGTGCCTGTACTAGGTGCCTCTTTTCCACCTGAGTCACTGAATGCTCTACTTAACACAGATTCATTTAACAAATGCAATGGGGAGAATAGGGATGTGGGGGGGGGGGTGATTAATGATGTGGTTCATTTAATGTTTATCTCAACTGTTGATAGTGATGGGCAGACTCTGTGACTGTTGTAACTCAAGGAGTACCTGTATATTATTACATGTGGAGAATGGGACCTGTATTAATAAAATAGTACATTATATAAGTTACTGGAAATATTCTTTTTAAATTAAGCGGATGACTACAATAAAGAGTTGCATTGCCATCTATGGACCCTAATAATGCATATAAACTCTAACTGAGTAAGGGAGTTTCAGCACAGAAAAAAAAATACATTGATGGCCCCATCTCTATTATTCTGTAACAGGTTCTAATGGAAAAACATAAGTGAGGATTCTAATTGGAGGTTAAATTGTTTAATGAAACTAATTCATCTGATTGGGCCAATATGTCACATCATTGGAGATAGATGTTTGTAACATTTTGAGATGGTGACATCTAAATTTAATTTCTATTCAGTTAAGTCACACACTACAAAGTCTTAAATTATTCATCAGAGGACTAGCAACTGAGGTACACTAATCATACACCAAGGAGACATGGTGGCACAGGGATTAGGATGCAGTATTGTAGGCTAATTCTGCTCACAGCCAGTTCAATCCTGACTGGCTCAAGTTCAAATCACCTTCTATCCTTCCAAGCTCGATAAAATGAGAACCCCAAATGTCTGGGGACACCATGGAGCAGTATATAAATCTAAGTGCTATTGCTATCATAATCAGGCTATCTTGTGAGGAATGCTACAGATATTACCACAAGAAGGTATCATGATGTAAAGTAGCTTATGAAGAATGAGATATACTGTTTTTTTTGGAGTATAAGACGGTGGGAAGTATAAGACACACCTAGCTTTTGGGGAGGAAAACAAGAAAGAAAAATCTGCCTGTCTCTGTCTCCCAGCAATTTGCCTCCTTGCAGCAAACAGCAAGTTTCACTTTCAGCAGTCTGATTGGAACAAGCAGCTGATTGTCGGTTGGATCAGCCTCCCAACGACCAGCTATTTCAGGCTGTAGGGATTGCTATTGCCGCCTCCTCACGTCCCATTTTCAGCCTCTGCACACCCCATTTTCAGCCTCCACGTGCCCCATTTTCCACCCGTTCTCGGGGATTGAAATGGGCAGAAAATGGGACACAGGGAGGCCGAAAATGGGGTGTGCAGAGGCCAAAAATGGGGCGCATGAAGGCGGTAATAGGCAATGGCAATCCTTGCAGCCTAAAACAGCTGATCATCGGAGGCCGATCCAACCAACAATCAGTTGCTTATGCTAATCAGACTGCTGAAACTGAAACAGGCTGTTTGCTGCAAGGAGGCAAATTGCTGGGAAGCAGAGATGAAAGGGTGGGGGCTTGCAGGAGGAAGGGCCTTCGGCAGCATTCACTGTTTAAAATGCAGAGACATTTCCATCCACTTTTGGGGGTTGAAAAAGTGTGTCTTATACTCCAAAAAATACGTTTTTATAGCACTGCAGTTAAAAAAATGAAAGGGAATCTTCTGATGCAAGCCTTCATGAATTATTGCTTCAGAACAGTTAGCCATCAGAGTAATTTAAAAGTATCACCTTTTTAAATTTAAGATTAAAATATTAGTTAACATTGTAAAGTTTCATTGCAACAAATGATATACAAAATAATTAAAATCTGGGTTTTTTTTTAAACGTTTTCAGCAAAGAAAGTGAACATTAATTCTTGGAAGAGGAGGAAGACATTGGTTGCTTGAATCTTGTGTGGCCAATTAACAATTCTGAAAATGTGTTTTCAAGGTTAAACTGAGTTACTTCCTATATATAATCAATATAATTAAAATATCTCTGTTTAAAGCAAAGTTTAAAAGTTATCACCAGACTTTCAAGTGCATTACAGTCAGGTCCAAATAACATAAACAGGAAAACCACAATGTCAGCTTGAGCTAGCATGTGCATGTTTTGTTCACATCTGCATGAAATTGGAGTTTTCTATATTAATCTGCATACCTGTGACAATTCCTTTCCTTTTTCCTTTCCTTCCCCTTCCCAGGGTATATATATGTTACTCCTTCAAATCTTTCCACCTCTGGAATTTTGTGCATATTGAGCGGATAGAACAGAAACTTGCATTGTATTAAATAACCCACTACTGAAATATTTCTTCAGTCTCTTGGATCAGTTTTTGCTTACAACAGTTTCTTTTTGCAATGATCACACTTTTCTCAATTTGTTATAAAAATTATCTGAATGTTTTACATAGTTTTATTAACTTTGTTTCCATTGTCTGAAACAAATTTCTGTATTGATCAGCTAAAAAAAGTGAATCTTACATAGATTTTTATAAATATGCCTAGCATAAAGTCATATTTGCTGTCAAATATTGCATCTTTCTTTATTCCACTACATGAAGCTGAATATGCTATTCAATTCCACTGATAAGACAAATAAAAATTTCATTCCTTGAGATGTAGCTAATTAATGGTTTTGAAGGAAATGAAGTTACTTTTATAAAAGTATCTAGTGTATTATTAAACTATGATGCTCTTCTTGTTGTATATTAACCCCAGAGTATATTCAGTTAAATAGTATGTGATGACTTGCTACAATCTTCTTGGCAAACAGGAACATTCCCCCCAAGGCAAGGCCACAAGTAAATAAGATAGGAACATCGGTCCAAGGAGAAGAAGCTACAAGTAAACAAGATATCTGTTGTCTTGAAGAAATTGTCAAGTCGATCACTTAGCTTATAGTATGACTGAGATAATGAGGGGAATGGGGAGGGCTTCTTAGGCATGATGTGCATTGTGTAGAGGGTATGAAATGTTTTGAGTATTGGATTTTGCGCTTCATGATCTCAATCTACTTGGGAAGAAATGTGAAGGCCTGCCTTTGCAAACACATTTTCAATAAATTTTGTTTGTACATCAGAGCTGTCTGTTGAATTAGTGAGGATAAAATTTGGAACATGTTTAAATCTCATAGTTTTTATCTTCAGATTACTAACTGCTTAAGATCTCTATATTTCAGTATTTGAGTTAGCTGTGCAATGGCTTCTTTATTGTTTCTTTTGTATTTTCTTAATTCTTTCTATACAATTTTAGAAAATAGCAGAAATAAGAACCTCAGGATAATCTATTAAGCTATATATACTGAAACCTTCTGATGGATCTCTGCTAGTGGTTTCGATACTCAGGATGATGTTCTTTCAGAGAAATGATAATCTAAAATTAATTTAAACAAGTAACATAGAGAAGCTTAAATATATTCTTGCCATTATCTGAAGTGAAAATAAGAAGAATGTGAAGAATGAGATTTGAGTTCCAAGAGGAAAAGAAAGAAATTCAAATGAGAAAAATAGTTAAGATGGGAGGATAATGCTTCATTTCCCTTCCAAGATTATAATTATCCTATGGCTTGAGATGGATAAATTGCTTTCTGTATCAGCTTAGGAATAGGCAAAATTTTGGGTTGATGCTCTCTATATATTTAGTACAAGACATGAATGACCATGAGCAAGGCTTCCTGGTCCAGAAATGGGTGCAATTGACACACAAAATGAATTTGTGCAAAGGCCTCCTAGTCATGGCTACCACCTATTCCTTCAGCAGCAACTGTGAGTCCAGGAGCACTCCTTGATAATATTTCAATTCTGAGAAAGTGTTCCCTTATCAACAATGATAACTCACCCCACTTCAAGGGGCCAAAAAATCAAAACTACTTCATCCTGCCAGGGTCGACAGACTTTGTCCTCCCAGGGGCCCTGAAAGGGCTCACCTTTGGTCTCTTATTCAGAAGGGACCTGTTACCCAAAACACCATCTTCAGATACAATAAGAGTGGAAAAGTAAGCATGCTTCTTTGCTCTTCACTTTACTTGGTCATCTTTGTCATTTATCTTTAATGATGTGTTATGTATCTTTTCTTTTGTTTATCTCCTAAAATTCCTTTGTAAATCGGGTAGCCATAACCACAGGGAGTCCACAAAGGCATGATCCAATCATTCCATCAATTGTTTTGGACAGGCCATGCAAGCAGGACCAACCTTTCTGAATTGGGAAGCAGTTAGAGAACTCTAGGGCCAAGACATGATCCATTATTATTGCATAACTTCAGATCACTTTGCCATGGCCCTGAGACAAAAACAGATTCATATGTGACATCTGCTGGGAATTAGACTTCAATTTCACAAAGTGTCTTACATCTGTCTATATCTAGGGAAGTAAAGGGTCACTACAGCCTACTGAATGATAACCACCCCACCCCTATCTCTGCTTCTCAAACCCATTATGGCATGTTTCTGAGATGAAAGTACTCCTGCACCAAACGTTTTGGTGATACCTACCTGGTCAGCCCCCTCAAATTATATATGAGGCAGGCTTCATTACAGGCTGGCTAGGCATTCAGCAGCAACAACCAGAGTCCAGGGCATCTGAGATTCCAGAGACCAAGCTCTGGACAAAATATAGGGGTTAGAATGAAACAATAGTAATAAGCACCAGGTCCCTTTCCCTCCCCATCTCCTACCATATCTACCAATGCATCAATTATCATGGATTAAGTTTTTCAGCCAATGTTACATTAAGATTTCTCTTCATATGATCACATAAAGACACAAAGACATAGGTTTTCAAAGAACTTTAATTCATCTCCCCGCTTTACATTTTAGGGCACAAATCATTATCTGGGGAAACTACAGTTTCATTGTACTTCTCAGAAACTTAGGACAATAGCAAACCATGTGCTCTTCTTCCCTCCAATGACTAACGTTTAAGTACAATAAAATTGTAAAGAATTATAATTTTGGCCAGTCAAGTGGCTTTTGTAATTTTAATTTTTTCAAAGACCCCGTTTTCTTAAAGCACCCAATTCTAATTTAACTAGTTGTTTTTAATTTTTTTCCTCCCAAAACATCCTAGTTTTCCCTGGACTGAGAGTATAATTTATTTCCAAACAAACACAGTAAATTTATATCAACAGGGGAAGGTATTACTTCCAGTTAAGTGCCCCTTATATGTAGAAATCAACGATGTCAAAAATTATTTTTAGAAAATGAAAAATTGATAAATATTTAAGTAAAAAATGCTTAAGAGTACATACAAGCAGCTTACTTAAAAAAAATGGTGCTCTTCCCACTTAAAGCGTTTTTTCCGGGGTTGCACAAATTCATCATCTGAGTCATCTGTTGGGGTTGAACTATTTTTAGCAGAATGGCAATAAGGCTGAACAGAAAATTTTCTCTCTGAAAAAAGGTTCTTCAAAAGTTTCTCAAAATACAAACTTAGTTTCATTCCAGCATCAGCTACTTCAGAATCAGGCTGTTGGAAAATTAAACATATTAATAATGTTAGAATATGTTTCTGAATGAACTACATAAAATATTTCTAGAAATGTTTATGAATTCTTATGTTGGAAACAGACAAGGACTTTGGCAACACTTCTGCAGAATTTCAGGTATGTTGTAACTTTCATATAGTATTCATAGTACAGGTAGTCCTCAACTTACAACCACAATTAAGCCCAAAATTTCTGTGGTAAGCAAGATAGTTAAGTGATTTTTGCCCCATTTTATGATCTTTCATGCCAGTTGTTAAGTGAATCACTAGTCATTAAATTACTAACATGGTTGTTAAGTGAATCTGGCTTCCCCATTGACTTTGCTTGTCAGGTCACAAATTGACCCAGGATACTGCAACTGTCATAAATATGAATCAGTTGCCAAGCATTTGAATTTTGATCACATGACCATGGGGATGCTGCAACAATTGTAAATGTGAAAAATGGTCATAATTACTTTTTTCAGTGTCCTTGTAGCTTCAAATGGTCACTAAATGGTTTTAAGTTGAAGATTACATGTACTGAAATGGCAAACAAACAAATTTTAATTTGAAATTAGATATATTCTATTATTTCTTGTTAAGAGAACTGGTGTATGATAATTTATAATTACATGGCTTTATAATCTATCATGGTACCCAAAATTAGGCTCCTGGGTATAGCAGAAATCATAGCTGAACCATAGAGTGGAAAGTTGGCATTCATACTCAAATGTTTCTTTGGGGAAGTGATTTTGGTAGGTTGTTGCTGCCATTACTATTTTTCAAGATGTGGATCACCTGTCATCCACCCTTACTCACACCCATACCACTTAACAATTATTGTTTCTTAGTAATGTGTATAAGAATATATTATACTCTTTTTTCACCTCATTAAATTCAGCACAATTTTGAAATATTAGCCTGAAATCGGCTATAACATCTTCTGGTTTTGAATATATTGTGTGATGTGCTTGCAATCTATTCTTTATTGTTGACAAATCCATTGGCTTCTTAATTATTTTATAGTAGTCAGGCACCTAAAAAGAAACAGATAAGTATTTTCAGAAGTTTAGTTTCTGTTGATTTGGAATTTTAAAAAGTTACATTGCAAATATTTAGTCAGATGGCCATTAAGTGTACAGAAATTTTTTCCCATGTCATCAATGAAAACATATGAAAAATATATTTTCAGTTGTTGTAGTTCTAAAACAAATAGCAAGCTGTATTGCAGATGATTATACATTGCATTTGTTTATTTTATTAGGCTTAAAAGTCACTCTTTGCCAGTGCTCCAGGAAGATACTATGACTGATGACATCAAAATCAAGTTGGACCAGGAGGGTTATATTTTCCTTATCCCAATCCTGCCACAGATCACCCACAACAGCAATAAATACAAATTCAATTCCATACTTCTACACCTAGTCTGAGTCCTGATAATATATTTCCTCCAAGTCTTTGCCATGGCAGCTATACCACCTCTAAACAACTACCTCCCCCCACAAAAGAAGACTAGAGACTGGCTAGTAGTTATTTAAAATTGCCAGTCAAGCCATAACTGGGAGTGTGTTGCCACTGCCACCTTCAAGGCTGATGGCACCATGGATTTCTGGTTGGGGCTGATAATGTTAGCTGATCTCTCTTCTTGTCCCTTGATTCCTTTTTTCTTTAAGTAGCAGGAAATCCTATGCTACATGGCAGTATTTCATCAAACTGGTAAATTAAGAATATTTATTGTAATGTACGACCAGCTATAGCTGATTCCTTTATTTTAAATATGTCAACTAGAACCAAGAAAACTCAGTGAATACAGCTGTATCACACACACACCTCTCTTTCAAAACAGAAGACATCCTGTTGACTTATGAAGCCAAAAGAACTTTTTTTCTTAAACAGTTATCACAGAGCTTAACAAAAATTTTAAACAGATTGAGGAAGACTGTAACCAAAGCATCAAATGAAAAACCAGAAGATGACAAAATATACTAGTCACAATCTTCTGAATAATTATATTACTTTCCCAGTTCCAATTATGCAGAAAAAAATCTGCATATAATTGACACAGAGAATATTCCTAAACAACTTGCAGTATAGTATTTATGGAGATCTTCTTTCTCTGCCTGCTGATTTTTTAAATTGGAAATAGCATGTGTATAAAATATCCATACAAAAAAGTCCGGGGTTGGAGAACCAGTTTAAATATTGCTACTATTTAATTTCTGTTTGTAATTGTAAATATAAAAGATGACATTCTACATAGAACTAGACAAAAAAAAAAAAAAAAACAGAAAAATCCCAGGTATATAGTGGGGTTGTAAAAAGAATATAGTACTTATTATCCTGATTTTACTAAGGAGGTTGCAGACAAGAGAAGAAACTTTTCCAAAGCATACAATTTTGCTAAAACTGCACAGCTTCAGTTTAGAGATATATGGTTCCTGCTACATTTTCTGTTAACTATCAGGAAGAAGTAAAAAAGTTTCAAAATCAGTTGGGGCTTTTTAAAAATGGGACTTAAAGCTGATATTTCTGTTCTTTTATCTATTGACGAATAATAAAGTGTCATCGTTCAATCCTAACCAGCAAAAGCTTTAATATATAAACAAAACAAAAAAAAAGCCCAACCCTTTTTGGATATTAAGAATCTTCAAGTTTTATTACTGGGTGATTTTCCCTCAATCCTCAAGAAAAGCAATTTCATGTAAGTTTAAGAACTTAAAAGAAATTGGACAAGATTTCTTTAAGGGATTGGACAACCATTTGAATGGTAGGATTTCCTGCCTGAGCAGGGGGTTGGACTAGAAGACCTCCGAAGTACCTTCCAACTAAGTTATTCTATTCTAAATTTGGAAATAAACTGCAAAAGGGTGAGTAGAACATTAGGTTTGGAGTTCTTAAATGGACTAAGAGGCCAGATTGAATAAAGTTATGAAATAACACCTGGTTTGTTTACCTCTTAAAATAAATGAGTATTCTGAATTTAGTAGTAAAACATTCTTTCACTGGCAAATGTTATGGATTAGAGAAAACGTGGTCAGAGAGACCTTGAAGGCTGACTACTAGAAGCAACTGGAAAGAACTAAATATTATAATTAAAGGAGAAGACCCAATAATATAGAATGGAGTCAGTGAATTTTAAGCGCAATACAGAAATCTTCTTGTTTAACTAGTAAGGGGTACAAACAATATCAGTGATTAGTAGTAAAGTTAATAACCTACCGTGGAAGGGACTGGATCTTGAAAAGCAAGGCTCATTTCATGGCAGTAAAGGTACAGAAGTAATCTTTCACATTTCTATATATTGGGACAGAAATAACTAAAATTATATGGGACATCAGCTTGAAAGTTTACAACAATATTGTAAACTATATAAACATGCAGTGCAGTCTTTAACGTAATAATAATAATAATGAATTTGCTCATTATTTGACTTTTCTTTTTTGAATCCCTTGATGTATTTTTTTCCTAATGATATTTTTAACTTAATATTCACAAATTTGAAATATATCATTTGAACTTCTGAGACAGGTAACAGACCTTGTAGGTCATCTAATCCAATCCCCCCTCCCCGCCCAAGCAGGAGACCCTACACCATTTCTGACAAATGGCAGTCCAATCTCTTCTTGAAAGTCTCAAGTGATGGCGCTTCCACAATTTTTGAGGGCAAGCTGTTCCATTGGTTGATTGTTCTCACTGTCAGAAAGTTTCTCTTTATTTCCAGGTTAAATCTCTCCTTGTTCAGTTTCATCCATTATTCCTTGTCTGGCCTTCAGGTGCTTTAGGGAAATAGCTTGACCCCTTCCCCCCTGTGGCAGCCTCTCAAATATTGGAAGACCGCTATCATGTCTCCCCTGGTCCTTCTCTTTACTAGACTAGCCAAGCCTAGTTCCTATAACCGTTTGTTGTATGTTTTAGCCTCCAGTCCCCTAATCATTCTGGTTGCTCTTCTCTGTATTTTTCTAGAGTCTCAACATATTTTTTATAATGTGGTGACCAAAACTGGATGCAGTACTCTAGGTGTGGTCTTCCTAAGGCTTTACAGAGTGATATTAATACCTCACTTGATCTTGATTGTACTCCTGTTAATACAATTTAGGATTGCATTAGCTTTTTTGGCTGCTGCTGCACACTGCTGGCTCATATTTAGCTGGTTGTCCACTAAGACTCTAAGGTCCCTCTCACAGTTAGTGCTATTGAGCCTGGTTTCACTCAGTCTATATGTGTACTTTTGGTTTTTCTTGCCTAAGTGTAGGACTTTACTTTTCTCTATATTGAAATTCATAGTGTTAGATACGGCCCAGTGTTCTAGTCTATCAAGATCCATCTGGATCTTGAGCTTATCTTCTTGGGTGTTAGCTATTCCTGCCAGCTTAATATCATCTGCAAATTTGGTAAGTTTCCCTTCTATTCCCTCATCTAAGTCATTAATGAAGATATTGAAGAGTACTGAGCCTAAGACAGAACCTTGTGGCACTCCACTGCTTACTTCCCTCCATGTAGACTTAGACCCATTAAGGACTACTCGTTGAGTACGGTTTGCCAGCCAGTTGCGAGTCCATCTAGTATTGGGGCTATCTATTCCACTTTTTTATAGGTTACAAAGAAGTAGGTTGTGATCTACTTTGTCGAATGCCTTGCTGAAATCTAAATATATTATGTCCACGGTATTTTGCTGGTCTACTAATTTAGTCACTATGTTGAAGAATGAAATAAGATTGGTTTGGCATGATCTGTTCTTAACAAACCCATGCTGACTGCTAGTTATTACTTTACTTGTTTCTAGATGTTGGCAGATCTGTTTTATTATCTTTTCTAGTATCTTCCCGGTTATTGACGTTAGGCTGATTGGTCTATAGTTTCCTGGTCTGTTTTTTTTTCCTTTTTTGAAGATGGGAACCATGTCAGCTCTTTTCCAGTCCTCTCGTAGTTCCCCGGTGCTCCAGGATTTTTGAAAGATATGGTGCAGTGGTTCTGAGATGACCTCTGCCAGTCCCTTTAAAACTCTGAAATGTAATCCATCAGGCCTCAGTGATTTGTGTTCATCAAGATCAGACAGGTGTTCTCTCACTATTTTTTTACTTAACTTTTATTTCTGGTCTGTCTTTTACGTTATGTTTTTGGTGGGTTGAGCTCTAGTTTCTTTTTGCGTGAAGACCGATGCAAAAAATGAGTTAAGCAGTTAAGCAGTTCTGCTTTCTTTTTTTTAATTATCTTTGACTTTTGTTGCAAGCCTTTGTTTGTTCCGAGCCTTTGCTATCCTGACTTCATCTTTGCAGATTCTGGCTATCTGCTGATATTCTGCCTTAGCTGTATGTCCTTTTTTCCATTTTTTGTACTTGTCCTTTTTTTTTCTTTCAATCTGCCAGAGAGATCTTTGTGCAGCTATGCTGGTTTCTTCTTGGATTTCTTGTTTTTCTTTCTCAATGGTATTGTGCTGGTCTGGGCTTCTATGATCATACTTTTCAAGATTCTTGAGCTGTTTTCTCCTTTAGGATTTTCATCCATGGAATCTTTGCCAAATTTTCTTTGAGTTTATTAAAATCAGCTCTTTTAAAATCCAAGACTCTGGTGTCATTATGTTCCGTTGCTTGTGTTTGTGTTATGTTGAATTCTAGTATGACATGGTCACTCTCACCCAAGGTTCCTGCAGTTTCAACTCCCTCTATCAGTTTTTCTCTGTTTGTAAGAATTAAGTCCAGTATGGCTGTCCTTCTGGTTTCACCCTCTACCTTTTGGACAACAAAGTCGTCAGCTAGGTTGGTTAGGAACTTATTTGATTTCTCACTTGGTGTAGAATTAGTTTTCCAATTGATATCAGGATAACTGAAGTCTCCCATTACTATTGTTGTGTGTTTCCTGCATATGTTTGTTAGTTGGCTGGCAAAAAGGACATCTATATTTTCTGCTTGATATAATATACACCTATGGCCATGTCATTCTTTTTTTCTTTTATATTGACCCATATGCATTGAAGGAGGTTTTCATCTTTGGTTTCATGCATTTCTGTAGCAATATAGTGGTCCTTTACATACAGTGCAACTCCACCTCCTCTTTTATGGGGTGTGGTTTTTTTTAATAGTTTGTATCCTTCTACCAGTATGTTCCAGTGATGGATTTCATCCCACCATGTTTCTGTAATTCCAACTACATCATATCTATCTTCATGTATTCGTAGTTTGAGTTCACGCTATTTGCTCCCCAGACTTTGTGCATTTGTACATAGGCACTTGAGATCTTTATGTCTGACACTGTGTTTACTGTCTACATAACTTGTGTTGTGCCTGCCTTGCCCCTACTTTCATGCCACCTGTTTGATTAATGCACATGGTATGGCACTCACTATTAAATGTTTCGTTTTGGTTGACAGCAAGGTTGGTAATCTTACCTGCACAAGCATCTATTTTTTATGCACTGGTATCCTTATTAATTTTAGGTTGCTGGGGACAGAAATGTTCTGTATCCATTAATTCTCTGTCCCCGCTGTTCAGTTTAAATGTTTATCCAGGAAATCTGTGAATTTAATGCCAAGTAACTCAGTCCCTTTCTTTGATGGATGCAAACCATCTCTTTTGTACAGTTTTTCATTGGACCAGCTGCAGACATCATGACTAATAAAACCAAAGTCTTCCCTTTTACACCACTCCTTTAGCCACACATTAAACTCCATTACATGCTGGCCTTTCCCTTTTTGTTCCTTGTATACTGATAGAACTTCTGAAAAGATAAGCCTACAGGCCATATTACTAAGTTCATGCCCCAAGCTCTGGAAGTCTTTTTAAACAGAAAGTACATCCTTCTGGAACAGATCATTTGTACCAAGATGTATAATAGCATCATCACAGTTCTTACTGGCATTCTTGACTATCTTAAGAATACACCTCTTGTCTCTGCTGGCAGTAGTACCTGGCAGACACCTGACCTCTTTCAAAAGCTCTGTATCTTTTCCTAAATTTACATCCCTGACAACTGAGTCCCCAACCAGAAGGTGGCTTCTCTTTTTGGATGCCTTACTCTTCTTGTGTGATTGGTGCGTAATACCTGATTCACACTTTCTCCTTTCCAAAGTAGGTTCTTCTTCTGGGACCATGATCCTCAGCTTATTTGAGTTATCATTATCACAACCACCTTGACCTGTCACTTTAGTGTCCCTATTAAGGTCAGCAAGGGCACTGTATTTGTTATGCTGGGACACAACAAAAGCTTTGTGTTTATGGTCCACAGCTCTCACCCTGCCAGATCCCACGGTTGTCCATACTGCCTGTAGGATCTTTGTGGTAGTAGGGGCTAATAGCATGGCAGCTCAATAGATGGCTGGATTGGGCACCTAATTTCTGCTTGGAGAGCACAGATTAGAGATTCTAGATAGGTAATCTGTCCATGTAGACTGGTAATTTTTTTACAAAGAGGACAGCATCCAAATTTGAACAGAATACTGCGAAAGACAGCTGTAAAGCAAGTATTGCACTGAACTAAGCCAGTCATTTTGAAATAAAATAAAGTCACAATATCAAGCGCACTAACCCTAAATGTATTGTTGGTATTTTGGTTTATAGTTATGATTCTCACACCATTAGGTGCGTGGGCCGCTATCTTTCTCCTTTGTACTCACCCTCTGCCTCCTCCCAAGTAGCCACCAGCTCCTCACACCAACCTCTTGGAATTTGAGACAGATATTTCACTTTTAGACAGATATTTCACTTTTAGATATTTCACTGATAAAGGCATATTTCATAAAACTATGAAGGATTATAGATATAGCAAGTTGAGTATTCCATATCTCATGCCCATTCATTATTTGTATATTTGATGGTATATTTATGTTTATAAATCCACATACAGACAGGAGGTTGTACAACTTGCCTCGTGGTGTAACCAGAACAATCTGGAACTGAACACACTCAAAACCATAGAAATGGTGGTACACTTTAGAAGAAACCCTCCCATACTACCACCTCTTACAATACTAGACAATACAGTATCAACAGTAGAGACCTTCAAATTTCTAGGTTCTATTATATCACATCACCTAAAATAGACACCTAACATCAAAAACTTCATCAAAAAAGCACAACAAAGAATGTTCTTTCTGCGCCAACTCACAAAGCTCAAACTGCCCAAGGAGCTGCTGATACAGTTCAACAGAGGAATTATTGACTCTATCATCTGCACCTCTATAACTGTCTGGTTTGGTTCTGCAATCCAACAGGACAGACACAGACTTCAGAGGATAATTAGGACTGCAGAAAAAACAACAACTACTGTTGAGGTATTCCCCGTTATGAGAATGAGTGCACTTAGGGAAACATAGTGACAGTGGTGATGAATAATACACAACCAGCACACAGATACACTGAATAGTAAAATGTAAGTCTTACTTCCTGTAAACGGGTAAACGAAGTCCAACAAACAGTCCAAATCATGCACGGTTAAAGCAGTTAGTATTCAAAACAATCAGTCCAGCGATAATCCAAAGACGAAGTCCTTTTCTTTACCAGTATCATAAACAAAGTTCAGTAAATGGAGTTTGCGAACAGTTGCAAGACTCACAGCAATCCAAGCAGAATGATGTTCAGGCAAAAGTGAAATGCAAGAAGAACAAACCAGGTTTCTGGCTCCATCTTATGGCCATTGGAAGAACCTCAGTCAATCACACTTATAACATTCTCTTAAAGATACAACAGTATTAAATGACTATCCTGTTTTATATATTGCCAACCCAACTGTTAGGTGACTATCATTCCTAACAACTACCAACCTCCCTTCCATTGAGGACCTGTATACTGCACGAGTCAAAAAGAGGGCTATGCAAATATTTACAGTCCCCTCACATCCCAGACATAAACTGTTTCAACTCCTTCCCTCAAAATGATGCTATAGAGCACTGCACACCAGAACAACTAGACATAAGAACAGTTTTTTCCCGAATGCCATCACTCTGCTAAACAAATAATTCCCTCAACACTGTTCAACTATTTACAAAGTCTGCACAACCATTACTATTAATCTTCTCATCACTCCTTATCACCCATCCCCCCACTTGTGACTGTATGATGGTAACTCTGTTGCTTGTATCCTTAAATACATACTGTTTCCTAGTATGATTTGATTGCTTATTGTACCCTATGACTATCATTAAGTGTTGTACCTTATGATTCTTGACGAATATATCTTTTCTCTTATGTATACTGAGAACATTTGCACCAAGACAAATTCCTTGTGTGTCCAATCACACTTAGCCAATAAAGAATTCTATTCTATTCTATTCTATTCTATTCTATTCTATTCTATTCTATTCTATTCTATGTAAATACACTGCTCAAAAAAATAAAGGGAACAATTAAACAACACAATATAACTCCAAGTCAATAACACTTCTGTGAAATCAAACTGTCCACTTAGGTAGCAACACTGATTAACAATCAATTTCATATGCTGTTGTGTAAATGGAATAGACAACAGGTGGAAAACATAGGCAGTTAACAAGACATCCCCAATAAAGGAGTGGTTCTGCAGGTGGTGACCACAAACCACTTCTCAGTTCCTATGCTTATTGGCTGATGGTTTGGTCACTTTTGAATGCTGGGAGTGCTTTCACTCTAGTGGTAGCATGAGACGGAGTCTACAACCCACACAAGTGGCTCAGGTAGTGCAGCTTATCCAGGATGACACATCAATGCAAGCTGTGGCAAGAAGGTTTGCTGTGTCAGTGTCCAGAGCATGGAGGTGCTACCAAGAGACAGCCCAGTATGTCAGGAGACGTGGAGGAGGCCATAGGAGGGCAACAACCCAATATCAGGACTGCTACCTCCGCCTTCAACTTTCTGCTGCCTGCAACATCCTCCAGCATGACCAATTTGGCAGTGGATCAGTAATGGTGTGGGGTGGGATATTTTTAGGGGGCTGCACAGCCCTCCATGTGCTCGCCAGAGGTAGCCTGACTGCTATTAGGTACCAAGATGAGATCCTCAGACCCCTTGTGAGAACATATGCTGGTGCGGTTGGCGCTGGGTTCCTCCTAATGCAAGATAATGCTAGACCTCATGTGGCTGGAGTGTGTCAGCAATTCCTGCAAGATGAAGGCATTGATGCTATGGACTGGCCTGCCTGTTCCCCAGACCTGAATCCAATTGAGCACATCATGGACATCGTGTCTCACTCCATCCACCAATACCACATTGCACCACAGACTGTCCAGGAGTTGGGGGATGCTTTAGTCCAGGTGTGGGAGGAGATCCCTCAGGAGACCATCCGCCACCTCATCAGGAGCATGCCCAGGCATTATAGGGAGGTCATACAGGCACGTGGAGGCCACACACACTACTGAGCCTCATTTTGACTTGTTTTAAGGACATTACATCAAAGTTGGATCAGCCTGTAGTGTTTTTTTCCACTTTAATTTTGAGTGTAACTTCAAATCCAGACCTCCATGGGTTGCTAAATTTGATTCCATTGATAATTTTTGTGTGATTTTGTTGTCAACACATTCAACTATGTAATTAACAAAATATTTAATGAGAATATTTCATTCATTCAGATCTAGGATGTCTTATTTTTGTGTTCCCTTTATTTTTTTGAGCAGTGTATATTTATTGATTGTATATTTCTGACACAAGGGAAGCTCAAGTTTAGATTAACATAATATTCCAGAGGCACATATTGCTCTGATTCTAATTGTTGAGCAGTCTAAATTGGTACATATGCAATTTATCCAGATATCACTGTTAATGAAAGTGCTTAAACCAATAACATTAAAATAATCATAACGGCACTCTATAATAGTTAATAAAAAATTTCTAACACTTGAAATATATATGTGGATGACTAATAGAAAATCAGAAGAGTTGAACCCTTGACACATTGCAGGCTAGAATCAGTATTGCAAATTAATTCTGCTCACAGTCTTAAATTCGATCTTGGCCATCTCAAGGTTGACTCAGTCTTTCCAATGTTGGTAAAATGAGAACCTAGATTGTTGGGGGCAATAAAATGACTGCAAACCGCTTAGAGGGCTGTAAAGCACTATGAAGTGATATATAAGTCTAAGTGCTATTGCTATCTGTATTTTTGTCTCAGATTTTCAGTACCAATTAATTCATTATTTTTATTATCTTGCACTTTTTTTTCAAAACTAGTTTGTAGAATTAACACAATACAATGAAATTACCCTCTGATCTATTGGTGCCAAACCCGGACTGCCTTCCAGTTTTCTTTTTTCTTCAGAAACATGGTTTGAGATACCACAATCATATTCTACTTCAGGTTTAGACAAATCACGGCAGAATGTACAAATCCATTCACCACTGGGGGGGGGGAAAATGAAGAAAGAAGATTGATATAAGTTTCCCATTTTTGCTTTCTGAATGTTTGCAAGCTTTAATACAATGAAGCCAATGATGGAGAAATTACTTTGTTCAATTTTGAGTTTCTGTCAATCAGATAGAGAATCCCCAACCACTGAGATGGTAGGTATTAAAATAGTTATCCTTAAAGTCAATACAATTACTTTTGAGTTGAATCTTCTCAAATGAAACTGAAAGTCACAAAAAGTCAGACTGACCTGTTTCCTAAATGATTACTTCATGGTTTTGATAGTGTTTTATGGGAAAGAATAAGAAAGGAAAACTAGAATGTTCTTACTATGCCACTCTCCACTTGCACCCCCCCTCTTCCTCCCAAGACTACAATAATCCATATCTTTTCTGCAATGGTCCTCTGTATATAGTTTTCTCTTCTCAAAGCAGGAGAAAGAGAGCTATCTAGATAGCAGAAAAAGCTGGTAAGGGCCATTGCCATTCCCAACTAGCTTTAACAAAACTATTTCTTAGTAACCCTTAGAAAACAAAGTATTGGTTATCAGTGGGTATTACAATTGTTGCTTATATCACATTTCTATACCATCCAATACACTTGCTCGCCCACACCTGTTGAAAGAAAGCACCCAAAGCAATACCATGGATATCTTTGGGATTTGATAGGGAGACTGATTTACAGCTCTTAATGATTAACAGCATTACAGGGAAAGTACAGATCCAACAGAAATATAACTACCTACTTAAAGTCTGCTATTTAGCTGTATAATATCTGAAGTTGGAAAAAATATTGACAGTTGATTTTTTTGAGCAGCATTCTGTAACAAAGAACAAAGCCACTACTCTAGATTTGTTTGTTATACTTTAAAATTGCAACAAATACAGATGTTGCATCATGGTGCATTTATCAGTCTAGAAGATAAATATGAACAGGAGCTAAATATTGGAAAACATTCCACAGTGGTATCTTGCTTTATACATCCACAGATGAAACCTGACATTGCTGATTCCAGCTTAGCTTTAAAATCAGATGCAATCATTTAAATAATGTTTAAGTTCATGCCATAGAAGAGCCTGACTTTAGACGTTACCTTGGAAAATTCCTGAGTGTAGGAACATGACATGAAAGGTGGAACACTTTGGGACACTTATCACAACACAAAAGTTCTCCTCCATTCTGACATACTGCACACCAATCCTCGTTAGGATCATCATCTTTTCTGCCATCTCCACCATGTGGAGATCCTATCCATGTTGCCTTGCCATTGGATGTCTGGTCACCTGTACTGTCTGGTGCTTCTGTCCTCAACAATGATGCTTCAGAGGAGAGGCTGCTATTCAGTAACACTGAGGAAAGAATGGCTCTTGGAAACCTGGACTGTAGACAAAAAATGTCTAATTTCATCAAAATGAAGTATCTTTTTTGCATATATATTAATATGTATATAGAGAATCATGCCTCTTTGACAAATTATACATATAATCTAGCCAGTTGATTCAGCTAAATATATCAAGAGTATATTATATCAAAAATTTTTTAAAAAGCCACCAAGATTATTAAATATTTTTCATCATAGCCTTATATAAAATGCTTCTGTGGAAAGGAAACAGCTCCCCTTCCACATAATCTTCCTGCCTCAATCAGGACCAAAGTTTAAAAAAAACAAATTTGTTTCTAAACAAATTGCAAATGCAATGGGAAACACAAATGTAATTGGGTGAATATTCTGTCCTGTCTGATCTAAACCTTAAGAACTTTTTGCTAAAATAAGGCAAAGAGATTTCAATGAACAAATGCTAACATCACAACTGAACAAGGTGTTTGTTTACAAAGCAGCAGTGGCTAAATGCACTTTCTTGGAATTTCTAGAGGGCATGCTTTTCTGTATTTTTGAGGAATAAAGCAAGGTTTTGCTATATAAAGGCCTTGCAGTGAAAGGCTCATCATATCTGCCTCTGATGACTTTTGGGCCTTTTGGCCATAAATAAAATTAACTGATTGATACTGTGCTCTCCAAATAACCGTCATTCTTTATGCAATTAACTGGCTGTCTTCTTTATTCCTGAATTGGAAATGAACCTGGTAAGATTTCTTTAGCAGAAATATTGTAACTCAACTAATTTATAATTTGTTAGTGCCCTTTTGTATTTAAGTCTATTTTTCATAATTGTGATTACATTTTGATTACGGGATTCTTCATCTGTTTCTTGCTTCACTATGACAACTGGGAAATCATAGTTCTCATTTGGTACACCAGATTCTTGTTTTATTCTGATAGGCTCTAACATGACCACAGGGACTCTCTGGGTTGAATCTGCACCTGATGGTTTGCCAGAAGAAGTAGAGCTATAAATGAAATATACAGAAAAAGAAAAGATACACTAGATTATTAAAGCAGGTTTTGCAGGTTTTTAATCAGAGCACAATAACACTGCTTTCAGAAATTATTGCTTGCATAAGGTGAGAAAAATCAATCTGTGCCCTAATTGTTCATGGTTCAATCTTGATAACACAAAACCTGATTAATGTAATAGTTGGGGTGAAATTGTGTATTTTCAAAAACATTAAACGTTTTTGCATATATTTCAACTACACTGAATACATTTCAACTACAAAATTAAAATGGGTGTATTATCATACAAAATAATAAAAGGATAATAATTTCCTTAATTGTCTATATGTATTTTTTCTTCATCTAGGTAAAATATTTTCTTCTTTAAAGCCTAATTTTTAAATATTTAAAATCTAACCTTTCCAAAGAGTCATCATCTAAGCTCTTTTTAATTAACAATACTTCTGTTTTTTGTAGAATCAACATAACATTTATCTTCATATCATATGTCTCCTTTGCAGAAATTATGTTTTGTGTATTTTTAACTTGTATACTTATCCCTACCAGCTTAATATATATTGCTGGCTACTGATGGATGTTCCTGTTTCTTGGTCATATTGGTTCAGGAATTCTTAAAAATATAGTCCCACACCCCAATCTTTAGGGAAGATTGTGCTAATCCACATAACTTTTTTTTACCAGAATCCGTATTTACTAACATGGTCTGCTTACCTGCTTCGACTTCCTACACTAGAGGCACTGGGTGAACGCATTGGAGGATGGACACCAGAGACAGTAACCAACCCTAAATCATCAGGGGGAAAATCATCAGGTTAGAAAGAAACCATTCCATAATACCTATGAATATTTGAAAAACATATTAAACTGCATTTTAAATATTAGTAAATTATCTATTCTTTATTATTATTTACTTTAAACTAAGAAACAAACGCAAATATCCATTCTTCAGCGTTTCAAAAAACAAAAACTTCAAGTGGCCAAGATGAAGGATTGTTTCATTTTTTTCAAAAGCTTTTATTTTCCTTTTCATGCTCTAGCTGCTAATTTTTTAAAAAAATTATAATCAGCATTGCCTTCCTCATTGCCATAATCCTCCCCATTTTAGTTGTGGTTTTCTATTTAAGCTAAGAATCTTTACCTTATATATTCATTTAATTCTATATACAGTTAAAATTCTTTACCTTCTCTTTTATTATTACTATATTGTATTTTTTTTAAAAAGGAGCTATACAAATCTTTCTATAACTTTCTTTTCACTATAGTTATTTGGCAACCAGCAAAAGTGTTATTTCTGCACTAGATATATTCTTTCCATGTGATTATGTATTTTCACTAATGTTCTCCTTCCCAATGCTTTGGATCTTGTTTGTGTCTAATAGTGTAACAATAAGATTTTTTAAAATGATAATAGCTGTCATACCAGAAAGTCCTGGAGATGGAACTGAAGAGTTAGGAGACTGTACAGTTTTGCGTGAAGATTGTTTGGTTTGGATGTGCTCTGCAAATGCCTCTCTCTTCCCAATGCTTTCCAATGGAACACTTCCTGAACATTCAATCTTAATACAATGAGAGACAGTAAGGATTTTAGATAGGAAAACATTATCTCACTACTTTTCAAGAAAAAGGAATTACAGTTTCCTTTAATAAGAAAGTGGATAGTCTTATGTTGAAAGTTAGGGGTATTTGGGACAGAAGACTTACAGGAAATAGAAAGTTAAAGGCTATATAGATGCAAACTCTTAATTGGCTGGAAAAATCATTAAGAACATAAACACATTGGAAATTAATCACTAATATAACTGAAAAGGATTAGAATCGTGATGCCGAACCTAGATCCCAGGATTAAAACCCCCAGGATTTTGCATTTGCAAGGTGCAAAGTGGTGAAGGCAGATCGCGCGTGCTGGAAAGGGCCTGACTGTATTACAGGGAGAGAGAGAGAGGGAGAGATCATAAGAACGGCTCTTGCTTTTTTCTTGCAAGGGAGAGAGTGACTCCTGCCTCCCACTGTCATCATCATCATCTTTTGGGTTAGTGAATCAATTAAACCTTTCATGATTGTGAGATCGTTTCCCAAATTTCCCTTAAATCAGGGAAGAAATCAGAAACAAACCTTTGGACTGAGAATAAGCCTGTTCCTATGATGCCATTTTTGTTCACTACAGTGTGAAAAGTGTTTAAAAACACACTTCTTTTTCTTCATCTTCTTGTTCCCTATTTACTGGTCTCTTTCAAAGAGGAAATTGTGAACATCAAACTTATTCTCAACTGTCCTAGTGAAAGTTTTTATTGGTATCTATTTTTATTTTTGAAATTTTCCAGTAGCTGCTGCATTTCCCACCCTCAGCTTATACTCGAGTCAATAAGTTTTCCCAGTTTTTTTGTGGTTAAATTAGGTGCCTCGGCTTATATTCGGGTCGACTTATACTCGAGTATATACGGTATGTTTCATGGTCTATGAAATGTAGCCTACTTCTACGCAGAGAAGGTTTGTGGAGTATAATTCAAAACCCACCAGAAGTAGATGCATGGGATCCGGAAGATGAGGATGATGCCCAGAAAATACAAGAATATCAATTGAAGAATGAGCAAGCTCTCTGTATAATAGGACTGACACTCTGTGATGAGCAGCTTGTACATATACGAGGAGAAGAAACAGCTGCCAAATGTTGGAAAAATTTAAAGATTTATGTTCAAGACAGTGTAGGAGCACATATAAATCTTACACGGAAACTGTTTAGAACACATCTTCAAAAGAATGGAGATATGATGACTCATTTAAATATAATGAAGAAAATTTTTCAGGAACTGCATGAAAAAGAACTTATCTTCACAGAACTACACCAAGTTTATATAATTTTATCTTCTTTAGATGATAGCTACGATGACTACGTAACTTCACTTGAGGTTCTGCCAAAAGATAACCTCACATTAACTGACATTACTGGCAGATTAATTGAAGAAGCCAGGAGAAGGCTTGAAAGAGATCAACTCAGAAGGGAACAACCACAATGTGAAGAAGAGAAAATATCTTCGTCAGCGTATACGATTAGAAAATTGTAGGAGGAAAAGGACATTTGGCTAGATTCTGCAAGAAAGCAAAAAGCCAAAATGCCAGCCAGAAAGATAAAAGGCATCAAAAGGATAAAAAATGCAGAGTTAGCCATGTATAGCAACGAAACTGTGAATAATAATTTATGGGTGGTAGATAGTGGAGTATCGCACTGCATAACGAAAGATAAGAAAAGATTTATTAAGATGTCCACGAGTTCACAGCAAATATCGTTAGCTAATGGATGGAAACTGAAAGTTAAAGGTCAAAGTATATCATATTGTTCTTGCATAAGAGAAAATGTAAAAATGTTATACGTACGACAACTCAAGTTAATTTGCTTTCAGTTAGAGTTTTGGTTAAACTAGGTTATGTAATTACCTTTAAGGGAGACAATTGCATAATTGAAAAAGAAGGTAAAAAAGTGACTGCAACTTTAAAAGGTGAATTGTATGTGTTAAATGATAATCGTTCAGAGGTAGCTAACACAGTTTATAATAATGTTAAACCTCATGATGAGTGCATACATTTGTTACACAGACGTTTGGGGCATATAAATTTTAAAATGCTTAAACAAACAGCGGAACTATCTAAGGGTATAAAACTTAAGCCTTGCAGTAAGTATTTGCACTGCAATACTTATAGTAAAGAAAAAAACAAGGAAATACCAGCAAATAGAATTAATGGATTTAAAACAAAGGAGCCTCTAGAGGTCATATTTGCTGATATTATAGGTCCTAAAAAACCAAGTGTGGGAGGTGCTCGTTATATACTAAGTATAATGGACCATTATTCCGGATATGGTTTCCGTTATCTAATGAAGAGCAAAACAGAAACAAATCAAAATTTCTTTAATTGGCTTAAATTCGCAGAAAGAAAAACTAAAAGGAAATTAGTAACTCTTATCACTGATAATGGTACGGAATTTATAAACAATAAATTCCAAAATAAACTGAAGATGGCAGGTGTTGAACATAAAAAGTCTGCACCATATAGGCCGCAACATAATGCCTTTATAGAAAGACGAGGCCAAACAATTCAAGCAATGGCTCGTACTATGCTGTCAGATTCAGGATTACCTGAAAACTTGTGGGGAGAAGCAATAATGTGTGGTAATCATATATTGAATAATGTTGTTAACTCAACAACAGGTGAATTACCATTCACACGGTGGCATGGTAGAAAACCTGATCTAAGTTACATGCACACATTTGGAACACCAGCATGGGTGCATATTCCTACACAACTGAGAAATAAAGGGCAACATAAGGCTAAAAAGTTATTCTTTGTAGGTTATGAATCTAATCACCAATCAAACGATTCTGGGAAAAAGGAACATCTAGAGTTTACTGTAGTGCTAGTGCCAAATTCCTAAAACATGTAGGATGGGAAAAACTGGAACAAGATTCAAGTAAGGAAGTAATTATGGAAACCTAAAAAAGACCAAAAGAAAAAATCAGTAATAAGAAGAGTACAATTAAAGAGGAAGTACAGGAAGAGCATATAAGACCAGAACAGGAAGAAATAGATAATCAGGAACAGGTAGAACATGAAAGTCCACCTGTAAGCCCTGTAATACCTAGATGTACCACACGTGTAACCAGACCACCTGACAGGTGTCAAGCAAGTATAGTTTGCCAAGTTAGTAAAGTTCCAACTACTGTTGAAGAACTTAGGATGTATCCTGCAAAGGAACAGGAAAATTGGCACAGAGCAATGGAGAAAGAATTAAATTCATTAAAGGAAATGAAAATTTATGAAAATGCCAAATTACCTCCAGGTAAAAAGTCCATTGGCTGCAAATGAATATTTAAGTTAAAACAGTGCTTCTCAAATAGTGGGGCGCGCCCCTCTGGGGGGGGCGCGAGGCTCCGTCAAGGGGGGCGCGTTTGACCTCGGAGAACATGCTTTTTTATTTTGATTTTTTTACTGTCCTAGAATAAAGTGCAATTGCACTTCCACTACATTAGGGGGCAGTGGCATTCTCATTGGCAGAGTGTGCGCAGGGAGCATTCGCTCGGTGGTGTAGGAGTTTTGTTTGCACTGAGCATGCGGGCTTTGCACGCAGCACAGAGTTTATAGTCACATGGGGGCGCGAGATGTTTTATTCTTACTAGGGGGGGCATGACAGAAAATAATTGAGAAGCACTGAGTTAAAAACTGGTAAAAATGGGACTGTTACCCATAAGGCTAGGTTGGTAGCTCAAGGATTTAATCAAACTGCATATGATTATGATGAAGTATTTACACCAAATTTAAAGGCAATAACCTTGAGAGCAGCTTTAGTGTGGGCAGCTAAGAAGAACTATATCATAAATCACTTAGATGTAGAAACTGCCTATCTGCATGCACCATTGCAGCACACTATATATTTAAGAAAACCAGTAGGTATAAAGGTTGATAAAAATAATAATGACTGTTGGAAACTGAATAAAAGTCTCTGTGGATTAAAACAATCTGGTTATGAATGGAACCAATATATTGTAAAAGAGTTAAACAATATAGGGTTTAAAGAAGTTTTAGCTGATCCATGTTTATTTAAAAGAAAGACAAATGGAATGTTATCATTATTATTGTTGTTTACAGATGATATTGCTTTAATTACTAAGACTAATAATGAAGCTACTGAGATAATATCATTATTAAGTAAGAGAATAAAATTAAAGCAATGAGGAGAAATAAGACAATATCTAGGATTGACAATAAACAAAACCAATAGTGGATATAAGTTATCACAAGAAGATAAAATTTACCAACTGCTAAAAATGTATAAAACGGAACTTTGTAAGCCGGCAAAAACTCCAATGAGTCAGGAATTTTGCCATACTGATGCTCAAAGTTCAAAATTTGATAAGACCATTTATCAATCATTAATAGGTTGTTTAACATATATAAGTAATTGGTCAAGGCCAGACATTGCCTATAGCATTAATCAATTGGCAAGATTCAATGCTGAACTCAATGAAAGACACTGGCAAGCGCTAAAGCGTATATTAAGGTATCTTAAAAAGACAATACACTATGCTTTGTATTTGGAGCCAAAAGATGATTTGATTTTAAGTGCATATGCTGATGCAAGTTTTGCAACAGATATAAAAACTAGAAAATCAACTTCAGGTATGGCTATACTATTAGGTAAAACACTGATTGGTTGGAGGTCAATTAGACAGCAACACATAAGTATGTCCACAATGGAAGCAGAATTTTCATGTCTATCTTTATTATGCACTGACTTAATTCTGTATAAACAGTTATTGTTAGATATGGGAGTAACTGTTAAAGATGCCATTGTAGTTTATGAGGACAATCAAGCAGCCATTCGGTTGGCTATAAATATTGCTGTAAAAACTAGATCTAAACAGACTGACCTTAGATATTTGAATGTAAGACAATCTGTAAAAAATGGTTTAATGAGATTGGAATATTGCATGACTGATGAAAACATTGGAGATGGATTTACAAAAGCCCAAGGTGCAGTCAAGCACAAAGAAAATTGTGAAAACTATGGGTTGAAATTGTAAATAGATTTATATATTATTATATTACCCAAAAGGGGAGAATGTGAGGGATAACATTGATCACCTAACTTAGTTTGGGTAAAAATAATATATAAACTATGTTAGTGAGTTTAAGTTTAAGTATCACTTTAACTGCAAAACATGTATTTTGGGTGCGGTTGTAAAATCACCATAAGAGGGAGCAAGAGAGCTCACTGTTGGCTGGCTTTTACTGTAGTAGCTGACAATGTTGGATTGATGGTAATTACTGTGTGTTTCTCTGCTGTTGCTGAGAGAAGAAAAGGGGTTTGATTTTCTTCATATCTCTGACTGCAAAAGAGATATATTGCTGGACTGATTATTTGTAAGTTTACTGACCTCTATTTTCAACACTGGACTTTGCAACTGATTAACCCCTGGATGGACTGAACTAGTTTATGACATATGGACTGTTTGACTATGCTATAACTCTTGCTGGAATAAAAAACTATTAACTGGCACAGTGTATCTGTCTTACTGAGTGTAAACTACAACAACGTTTATCTCACATAATTTGCCTGCCTGCTAGACTGCCATTGCACGTTCTGCAAGGGTGTGTATCCCTAACACACCTCCCAGCTTATTTTTGGCCCGTTTGAAGCCATTTTGCCCTCCCAAAAATACCAGAAGTGCCGAAATGGGCCCGTTTTTTGGCCTCCAAAGGCTGCAGAGGCTTCCCTCGAGCCTCTGGGAGGGCGAAAACAGCCTCAAATGCGCCGAAAATCAGTGGAGGCACGCACATGCACAGTGCAAGTAAGGGGGTGGGGTGTGTGTTGCGGGCACATGGACAAGGTGCATTGCATTGTGGGTGCCGGGATGCACGCACTTTCAGCACACCACAACAAAAAGGTTTACCATCACTGGATCAGAATATTAAAAAGACATTTCTAGAATGTGCTGTGAAAAGAAGCCACTACTTTATGTACTAGCTGTACTTTAATCCAAACCACATGGCATAACTCCACCAAGTTTTGTATTAGAATAAAGCAGCATGCTGGAATAATAAACCTTTTTAAAAAGACAAAAAATATAGCCTTATCTCACATCTGGTAAAGAAGGCAAGGTACAGGAACCACTCATTGTTGAATTAAGTTCAATCATAGATGAAGCAAAAGTCTTCCCATTGTTTCCAGCACCACTATGAGTAGTGGGACTGGACGGAGTTGAAGTTGTACTGCTAGCACTCGATGAAGTAGCCAAAACTTGACCGCTGTGGATCTGCCACTAGAAAAAGGAAGAGGAGGAAATAATGTATTTCCTAATTCATGTACAGGAGATATTAAAACTGCATGGAACATTGTGGATAAGGATTAATAGAACTCTGCTTAATTGTTATTAAAGTTGGTAAGAGTATCTCTGAAATAAAATGCAACAATTATTCCAAATAAGCAATATACAAGCAAGTCAATAAAACCAAAAATGTGCCTCCTTTCCAATAATATAACTGTTGAGCTGACTAATTTATCTTTTTCTAGATAGCAAAACAGATTTGACAACATATTTTAACTAGTATAATATTACACATCACATGGAGAATGTACCTGTTTAATGGCTTGCTGTGCCAAAATTGCAATCTGTAGTGGAGATGGCTTTACAGATGCATGTGGTATGCTTTGATTTTGAGGAAACCTCACTGGCTGAGCCAGAGGAACTGGTCCTATGGATTTGAAACTGTGATTCTGATAGTTTACCAAACGTGGAGGTGGCTGCTGCAAAGACAAAAGCAACATTCTTTGCTAACAGGTCATTAGTTACAAAACACATTTTCCTAAATGTTGGGGAAAGAAATTATAAAAGATAAGTCATTTTGGAGGTGGTATTCATTCCCAACATAAAGCAGTGCAGCCTGAAAAATGAAGAGTTTCACAATCTGTTTAAAGGGGAAAAGATATACAGGAGCCTTAAAAAAGGAACAGCTTAAATGTAGTAATATTTTAGGAACTTTAGAGGGGCCAGGGGCTCTGTTGAAGTAATTCCCCGTTAGTAGAATGAGAGCACACAGGGAGACGTAGAGAGTGGTGAAGAATAACACGCAACCAGCACAGATATACTGTATAGTAAAATGAAGGTTTTTACTTTCATTAAATGGATAAGCAAAGTTCAACAAGCAGTCCAAGTCATTCACGGTTAAACCAGTCAGTTTTCAGTCCAGGAATAATCCAAATATCAAAGTCCAGTATCAAAAACAGTTCAGTAAAAGACTCACATCAAATCCAAGAATAACTATGATCAGCAACAGTCAATAGGGAAATGCAGGAATGACAACACTCTCCAGAACTGGACAGAACAACCCAGGTTTCTGGCTCATCTTATAGCCATTTGAGGAACCACACCCAATTACAATTTTAGCATTCCCTTAAAGATACAGTATTAAACTGTCTATCCTGGTTTATATATTTTCCAACCCAACTGTTAGGTGACTTACATTCCTAACAGGCTCCTTGAATAAGAAAAAATAATTCTGGCAGTTATATAGTGTGGTAAAATGTGTAATAATGTTTTTGATGCCTCCTTGCAAACTTTACCTTTTCCCCTTGAATAAAGGAGAAATAGCTAAATGTTTTCTACTCTGGACTTGACCTAACTTACCTGAGGAGGCGGAGGAGGTGGTAGTGGTGGAGTCTGGTGCACGGGCCCTGCAATTCTAGCTTCTGGGAGCCCCACAGGACCTGTCCTCCGCTGTGCCTGTTGCCTCTGAGCAAGCACTTGCTGCTGCATGTGCTGAAGTCGAAGTTGAGCTAAACTGATCTGCGTTGGGAACTTGGATAGTTGATTTGAAGGTAAGCCACTTTGTGGCTGTATGTTTGGTTCCGTCACAGGGCTTTTAGGCATATGTGGTGGGATTTCACTATCTTCAATTACCAAAGAACCTGAGTAAAGATAATTATATTTACAAGTTACAATTTTACTACAGAAAATATCACAATAGCTATTCATTCTCGCATCAGTCACTGACTGTGTTAAACACCATTTGTTAATCTAAAACTACTTTGTTAGAACATGATTTAATTGCCTGAAACAATATAAATACATTAAGGTATTGGCCAGGCATCTACAAACTGCCAGGTACAGTTATAACAGCACTGAAATAAGTGACTATGTCCACTTTTCACACTTACGACCACTGTAGCATCCCTATAGTCACTGATCAAAACTCAGATGATTGGCAATGACTCATATTTATGAGGATTGCACTGTCCTGAGGTCATGTGATCACCTTCTGTGACTTTCTGAAAAGCGAAAGTTGATGGGGAAGCCAGATCACTTAATGACCAGGTTACTGGTAATTTAATCGCAGTACTACACTTAAAAACTGTGGCAAGAAAATCATAAAATGTTGGCAAAATTCATTTAACAACTGTCCCACTTAGCAACAGAAATGTTGAACTCTGTTGCAGTCATAAGTGGAAGGCTACCTGTATATATTTTATAAACATCCAATTAATATAGCACTCTATTAAATTATCTATTTTCCTATAACATCACTTCAATTGACAAAGTTGTACTCTTTGGGATACATAGTTGTAAGTCAAGAATCCCCAATCCCCAGGCTGTGGCCCACTACCAAGCCTTGAGCCTTTTGGAACTGGGCTGCGGAAGTGGTGGGCAAGCATGTGCATCCCCACTGGCGTGAGTAGTGGGTGTATATGCCCGCTCTCACTCAAATGGAGGTGCATGTGTGCGTGCTTGCCCACTGCACATGGGGAACCATCCCCCCGCCAGTCCACAAAGCCGAAAAGTTTGGGGAACTCTGTTTTAAGTAACTGATGCACTAAACTATGATGATGCATAGCTGGAAAACCTGTAGCCAACTGAGACATTGTAACACCTACAAATAGAGCAAAGCAATATGAGCGTACCAGAACACACATAAAGAATGCACGCTGCCACATACAATTTTATCTTCATATCAGATTTCCCAGGGTAGCAATAGAATGGAGGGCAAACCAAATGAAAAGTGTGTATCATTACTCAAGAGATGGTATCTTAAGTTCAATAAAATGTGTACTAATTTCAAAAAGTATTTAAAATAAATCAAATATAATTATTTAATGTGATAAACAAATCAAGTAATATCAAGTTTCTATTAACAAAAACAAATGGAATTCATCATACCTAAGTTGAAAATATTTTGGGCCCAGAAACTAGGATCACAGTGAAATTGAATGGTAGTATTAGATACTGGTAAGGCATCACACCTTGCCCTAAGGAGGTATCGTAATCGGTATATAATCTAGAAAAAGAATAAGATTATATTAATATTAAACTATCTCTTTATCACAGAACATTACACATGGCTCATAACTGGTGACATATGGGCAATAGCTCACTGGTCCTAGTAATTTTCATGGGACCATCTATTGACACTCAAGGAATATGAAATTTGGAATGTTAACAAGAATATAAGGTAAAGAGCCTGAATTAATGAATGAAAAAAAAAGTTATTTTGTTAAATTTGTAGACACACTCTGATTTCCAATAATTCTACTGGGCATTTTTGAGAAAGATTTTAAGAGAAAGATGTAACCAATCTGAATAAATGATCTGATTTTATGTAGTGCAACTGAAGAATACAGAGAGGGAAATGAAAGTTTAGGTTTAAAATTATGAATGATTAATAAAGAAAAAAGCTGGGACACCTAGATAATTCTTGAATGCATCGGTTCCTATTTTCATTCACACTACAATAATCAGATTACATATTTGAACTGTTGCATGATAGTTATGGTGAATACTATATTCCAATGAATTGTGATCATGAAAGTATCAAGAATGTGTTTTGGGGAAAAAAGTAAACAACATTCCAAATGAATGTGATGCAGGAAAAATCATTCTGTTAAAAGAGTGAGAAGGCAAGTATAGAAGACTAATTTGGAAAATCAAGAATGACAATGGTGGTTGTTTGGGCGAATAATTGCTCTGAAACAGGCCTGTTTACTTTAAAGATGTCATTTAAGCATAGATCATGGTGCTCAAAGCTCTATTGGATCGGAGCAGCATAGAAACCCAAATAAATAAATTAAAACAAGTGCATACATGGCAATACTAAATGGATCTAAAAGTGCACTTAAATTGATTATTTATGATAATATAGTGAACTAAAAGCTCTGAGTGTGGGACAGGCCCATATGCCAGTTTCAAGAAAGGATGTTGAGGAACAATTAGATATAATGGAAGAAAGGAGTGAAACGAAAGTAATGAGGGAACTGGAGTGAAGTAGAACTATAGAAAGAAAAAGTAGGAATCATGTAAGAAAATAATTAGAAGACAATATAATCTCCTAGCAGAATGAATGAAAGAAGATTTAAAAGATAATATAGAACAGTATTTTCAAACTTGGCAACTTCAAGATGCATGGATCTGAGGACTCAGAATTCTCATGTCAGCACAAAGAAAAAATAAAAAGAACATTATTTGAAGTGATTAAAAATCAAGGTTCTGAAAAGTTAAAAGGAAGATAAAATTGGATTATTTGATCAAGGTTAAAGTAGGTATGTTATCATCTTTGGTAAGCCTTAATAGATTTTTCCTGACTAGGGCTTTAAGGATTGGTTTATGGGTAGAGGTGAGATACAGGATGAAGAGATCATCTGTTGTATTTTAAGGTAGTGACAAATTACTAACACTTTTATACTTGTGATGAAGGGGAAAGTTGTTTATTTCAAGTAAACTGCTATCAATATCTCCCTTGAGTGTTTTCTTCATTATGCTAAATATACCTAATTTCCTTAGCTGATTGTATGATTTAGACTCGAGACCCCTTATCATCTTTGTTGCTTTTCTCTGCACTCTCTAGGGCCTCAGCATCTTTTCTGAATCATGGTAATCAGACTGGAAACAGTATTCCAAGTATGTCTCACCAGTGCAGTATAAATCGGCACTTCCCATGATATTGATGCTATCCGTCTGTTGATGCAGCCTAGAACTGCATTGAACTTTTTGGAAGCCACAGCACATTGGTGACTCATACTTAAGCAGTGATCCACCAGGACACCTAGATCCCTCTCAGTTACTAAGATTGAGCCAGGTGCCCCCTATTTTATACCTATGTGTTTTTTTCTTTCCTAAGTGTAGGATCTTACTTTTCTCACCATTGAACCTCATCTTATTGGATAGGGTCAATGCTCACACGAGAAACTGGGAAGGCTGGCGCTGCTGATGCCCCGCCCTCCACCCCACTCCCTGCTGATACCCAGACACCTGTTGCTCCACCCTCTGGCAGAGAGTTGCTAAGTTTGGGAATGACTTGTAAACTTTTCTGCTGCTTTCCTATTGAAGTTATTTGTGAGAAGTCAGCAAGGAAGGTAGTGACCATGGCTCTCCCAAACGCCTGGATAATTAATTACCTGATCACAAGGTTCTGTGATGGCTGAAACTTCAGAGAACAGTTGTACATCCATTTTTTCAGCACTGCCACAATTTTGAATGATTATTGAACAAATGGATGTAAGCCAAGGACTATCTCTATATCAGTTATGTAAACATTTGAAAGGAGAGATTGGCACAATAGGAATATCCCTCAGCTTTCCCCAGCTGTCTTCCTCTGGGAATGCATATACAGTTTCTACACTGGTATTTTGCTACACAGAAAACTGCAGAAAACCAAAGCAAATCTGCAAATTTTCCAATGAATATAATTGTAATGTTACAGAAACAACTATGGTAATAGCAACTTTTTTAAAAGATTCCTTTTTTAATGGACCAGAAATTAAGAGTGGAAATGGGTGGAAAATCTAACTGCTTCACATGAGAAAAGAGAGCATTTGTGCAAAGAACATCAGTATACCTCTCAATAGAAACATACAAAATTGGGCATACTTTGACTTAAAAAGTAGTAGTGGTATTTGTTATGCATTTACATAAACAGAAAATAAAATTACAATACAATTTATAAGGGAAATAAAAATATAAAATGGGTTCTCTGACTTCTATAAAATTGTTCAAAAAATATTTAATTACATTGTGTACTATTTAGTTACATTGTGTAATTTATTCTCTGCTAGTCCTGGTATTAACTAAATCCATCCTGTTGATCAGGATTCTGGTAACTGATGATTGGTTTAAAGATTCTAATGTTGAAATGAAAGAAATAAAATTTAGGTCTTAGCAGGGCCTTCAGAGTTATGGAGACCTCAATAAAGTAATCATAACCTTACATCTGAACATATGATCATAACCACAAGATGTGTGCACAAGTACTTTTGTAACTTCTGTACCTTATGTCTTGTAAGAAATGTTTCAGTTATGTAACTAAGAAGCCTATATATGCTTGCTTGAAATTGCATTCAGGGTTCTTCCAGTCTTATGGGAGAACCATCTTTGTTCAGCACTGTATGTGACTTAGAGAGTACCTAGCCTCTGCCTCTTTGTTCACATCAAGCCACACCTGCTCCCTGCTTGACACATCACAACTACCATAATACCCTTATCCTCTTCACAGGATTTTTAGTTTTTCATTATTCTTTTCCACTGCCTCAAAAGTTAGCTGTTATTAAAAAACAGGAAATCCAAACAAAGCCTGATTTCATCTGAGGATATCAAGAATAGAAGAAAATGATCCTCCTCAACACAATGATAGTAATATGAACACTTTTTGTGATGAGAACAATTTCACAAAGTTGACAAAGTCAAAAATTTCAAATAGTTTTTTTCTATACATTTCTCCAGAATAGCATTTTCTTCAAACTTCAATGCTTCTAATGTAAGTTATACTTAAGGCAGAATCTAGAATCTTAAAAATATGAGCTTCCATTATAAATTATCTTGTCCATACTGCTGCAAATGTATCTCTGAAAAAAAGAGCTGGAAAAATCTGAAAAACCATGTAGACTGAAAATTCAATCTAATGATTTATCCATACCAAGCGTTTGCTGTACATTAAGGCTGTGCTGCTCCCATTGGAGACAGCCCATTTAGAAAAGTTCATAACATGTTCCAGTTGTTTAGAAAGTCCTGACACTTCTTGCTGCTGTTGTAGAAGCTTTGCCCGGTGTTCCTTAGCTAGACACTGCAATGAAGAAAGACAAGGTCATGATCATTTCTGCAGATCAAACCACTAAGTAATTACTCTACTTTTGTGTATATCACATTCCATCTCTTCAAGAGCGTAGACCAGAGTCAGCTTGAACATTTTATCATTAATATTGAAAAACTTGACTATATTAATACTTAGGCAATCTTTGATTCAAAGACTATTTCCATTTTGCTTTGTATTAAAACAAATAAAAACTTATTTGAACAAAAATGCTGGGATACCATAAAGACTACCCAATTTTATTTTAAGTTTTTATAAATAACATTTCATTTATCAGAGGAAAATGTAAGATATTACAGTTAGTCCTTGATTTATGACCATTTATTCAGAGACCATTTAAAATTACAATGGCATGGAACGAATTATGGTTATGACCAAGCTCGAAATTCCAGCTGCCTGTGATCTCATGACTATGATCTGGATTCTTGGCAACTGGATCACATTTATCACTGATTGTAATACCACATGATCAGAGGATCACTGCTTGTGACCTTCCGAACTGGCTTCCCTAGAAAGTCAATGGGGAGGAGACTAGCAGGGAAGATTGCAAATCCCTAATATTAAGTCTCACCTACCAATCCTGAAATCTTCCAAAATGCATTATTTTTTATTTTTAAGTATTTTAATAAAATATGATATACTCAGATTTTTTTAGTCATACATAATATAAACATCATGTACTTTGCACTAAAGAGCACTTTAATAGTGGCCCTTGGGAGAATAAAACCTACCTCAAGCTGATGCAGCAGAGCTTTTCCCTTTTTGTTTATTTCTACCATCAATGTGAAAATAGCAACTTTAACATCTTGTTCCACCAGTTTTTGATTCCGATTCACTTCATGGATTCTATAAATCGTAGAAAGACTATATTTAGTATAACAGTATCACTGATCACAATTTGTGATGTTGCCGATGTTTAGATCTTGATATTGTGCAGCAGCGTATAATTAAGATTAAATCTTCAAGCTTAATTTCTGATGACTTCTGCATATATTTAATTTTCTTGGCAACAATATGGAAGTACTTTACCACTGCCTCCTTTAAAATATCTTTTTCAATTTTCCAATGTAGTCTGTCTTTCCCATCTAATTATTAACCAGTTCGAATCCTGGTTACCTTTCAAAATCAACCAAGGTTGCTCAAATGCTACCTTCCCTATACATAATTTGTACATTTCAAAACAAATACAACAAAAGTTATATGCAGCACAATGTTCTCATTTCTGTCATTTTTCTTGATGTCAAGACTATGTTTAACAAGAGACCAAAGTGCAATATGTACGTACTGTACATATCTGGGATGTCATGGCTGTGTGCTTTGTTCAACATAGGAATTTAAATAAAACATAGGTATTTAAATCTTTCTATCGGTATGCATGTATGTATATGCACACTCAAATACACAACTGGGGTGTGTTTGCATTTATAAATATATAAACCAAACATAGATTTTATAATTGCTAAAAGGCATTCTAACATTGCAGTTTATTTCTTTAAGTTTCAAAAAAAATACTGAAAGACTCTGGAATTATTAAAGTAGCTAATAACTGTCAAAACCTAGTGCACGTAGCCCTGGCATCTTAGCTCTTTCATTATTCTCAGATTCTTTTTTAAAATACTATGGTAATAGGTGCAGAAACAGGTTCACAGAGAATGTGGACTCATACCATTGTTTTGCTTAGGAAAATGTAATACTATATTACATTTTCTATATACTATTATATATATTAAATTTTCTATATACTATTATATAAATACTATATATATTTAATATTATATTAAAATAATATTTGCAAAAGCTACTGCACCTACTTACTGTGACATAATAGGCCCCCATCTCCATCATGCCTGATTAAAATTTTTACCTAAGAGTGCTGTGCAGTTAGGTGATTTTTATAACTAGAAGGGAAAATGGAAGGTATCTAATAGATATTCAGGGAAATGTTTCAAAATAAACCAAAGAGGAATAGGAGAGTAAATTTTATCATTGATGGGTTACAAGAGTAGAATGAAAAGCAATGCCTCCAGGGGTATAAGTCACCAACAGTATTGACATGCTAGCAGCTCTGATGCATTATTTAGCATCATTCATTTTAATTGGCATTAAGGTGCTCCTAGAAAAGGTGATGTTACTATGCTTATGAAATGGAAGTCTGCAGTGAGGATACTTTAAGCAGCACATCATGATTGAATTTTTGACTGTTGAATGAGTCTTTTCATTTGAAATTCACCACCAAACCAGGCTGTTTATGGTGATGACTATTGATGGGAGCACTGACCAAAAAATGTAAAGATGGTGAATCAAGAAGAGATGACTTGTGCCATGAAAAGTAGACGCCTTGTGACAGCCATGGCTGAGCTTCACACAAGAAATGTTGATTAACTGATTAAGGAAAATTGGTAGATCACTTGAAAGGAACTTGCTGCTAAGCTTGGCATTTCATAGGAACATTATTTATGTTCTTCTCTTCAATATCAGAAGGATTGTACAAGATGCTTCTCACATGCTTATGGCAGAAATGAAACATTCAAGAATTGAAATTTGTTGGTAATTGTTGCCATACTGTGAGAATGAAATTGAGAAATTTCTTCATAGAATAGGGTAAATTATTATGACCCAGAAATGAAGCATCAGTCTACAAACATCATCACTAAGTTTCACCTGTGGAAGAAAAATTCAAAAACTAGGCTTTGGCAGGAAAACTCATGACTACAGTTTTTTAGGATGCAGATGGTGTTGTTCACATTGTCTACTGGAACCAGACATCACTATGAACTCAGAGTACTATAATTGACACTCAAAACTTTGAAACAATGATTAAGCAGAGTTCAGAAGCACAAGAATGAAATTTCTCTGTAACATGACCACAGTAGGCTTCACATCACAAGCCACCCAAGAGGCAATTGCGAACTTGGATCAGATTGTCTTACCCTGTCTGCCATACACTCCAGACTTGGTGCCATCTGACTTCTACCTTTTCCCAAAAATAGTTTGTGGGCATCTATTTGACTCAAATGAAGATTTGGAAAGGATTGTCAGGACCTGGTTAAAGAGACAAAGTGTGGAGTTCTTTCATGATGGCTTTAAGAAGTTTGTCCATTGTTGGGAGAAGTGTGTAGTAAATGGTGGAGGTTGTGTGAAGAAGTAAATATAGGCAAAGAGCTCATTTCCTGGAATATTTTCATGTTTAATTTATTAGAATACCACTATTAAACTAAAATTATGGAGATAAAGGCATTACTTTTCATTCAACCCTCAGTTTTCTTTTTTTAAAAATATCTGGGCCGGCTTATAACACAACAATTCCTCTCCTCCATAATCTCTTCTTGATTATAATATCAATCAAACCATACAAACTTCAAGTTATCCCTTCTGCTAAAAATTATTACATTTTAGGTAGCATGATTTAGGGTAGGAATTCTGTTTTTTCTTTCACTGTGTCTATTGCATTCATCTTGCTTATAAATAATCTGCAGATATTTACTTAGCCACTGTAGGAAAAGATTTATGCTTTGTTCTGATTAACTGCCATTTTCATATTATTAAAACATACTTAGGAATAATTACATTCAAAGTCTTCCAAGTTCAAAGTTATCTTACTCTGATTCTCTTTTATGCATTTTCATGTGCATATATTAAACTCATTATTCTACATGTCAAATTTAGAGGGGTAAAAACTAAATGAATCCAATTAGTAGGAATAAAACTTCATTTCAAACATGAAAAAGAAGCTAATTGAGATATTAAAATAATGTTTAATATTGCAAAATAAAACTCAATACCTATTTTGAATCTGCTCCACTGTATATTTTATATACTTGCTTTTTTCCATCAATTTTGTAATAAGAGTGTCAATTATTACTTTTTGATTCTGAAAGGCTTCTTCTATAAACTGGTATCTGCAAAGTAGAAAAGAAAAAATAAATATGTACTATCTTTACATTAGGTGTCTTTTAAAAATACATAGTCCAAAACTGAATAGAGGAAAAAAAGAAAAAAAAAATCAAAAGATATAAATATAATCCTGATAACCTCTATAAATCATGTCAAATTATAGATTAACTCCAAAGCAAACCAGATTTTTTTTTTTAAAAATGGCTAGCCTGTATCTTGTAACTCATACTTTTCTAATAGACTCTTATTAGCTCTTTCTCCAACTTTGCCTTTTTTCTTGTCAGATATATTCATTTTAATACCTGTGTTCTTTGTGCTCCAGCAACTGACAATCCCGACATGTCAATTTGTCACAAGTTTCACAATAGAGTTTCAATTGCTCCTTTTTGTGGTAAGGGCAGAACACGGGTCTTTGATTGGTTACACCAACAGCTTCTGTTAAAAAAGAAAAAGGGGGAAAAAGTCTGATGGATAGGAATTAACTGTTATAGACCTGGACTAAAACTGAAGGTTAACTCAACTAATACAATTTTGCCCCTTTTACAGTCTAAAAGCAGTGCAAAGTTCCTTTTCTTTTGTTCTCAGGATTGTCTCTCATATACATTTTAATCATACTTGCTTTACTGTTTCAAAAAATTTGGAAAATTATTTAATGGGTTCTCCGAAATGAACTTTAAATACGTTACATTCCTGAAAAGATGCAAAAGTTTGTTTCCACAGAGACAATGCCTACAAAATATTTCTATCTTCTGAGCTTATAAATATTTAATATTGAATAAATATATATATTCTCTTTTAAAATGTTATGGTTTTTTCATTCTTTAGCTTTTTTGTGCACCACCTGGAGTCCCACTGAGTTGGGCAATTTTACAAAAGGATAAAAAAATAAAATATTTATTTCATACACATTTTTCAGATCACAAAATCTGAAAAACATTAGAAATTAGAAATTCTAATTTCTCAAAACAGGAAAAAAGTAAAGAAAAAACATTATTTTCTCATTGTCTCTTACATTGCTATCTAGTAAATTTTTAAACAGGCTGAACAGAAATACAAAATGATGATTCCCCTCCCCCCGCCTCCCATGATTGGACTAATCCATTCCCACCATTTAATCCATGCTGACATTGCAAGATCACTACCACCTAGTGCAGTCCTCAATCTGACTTTCTCCATTCTGACCATTTCCAACATTGGTTGTAGCCTCAAGAAGAAATTACCCGAGATAATATATTTGTCAGACTCTTGGTATACACTCAGCCTAGTCTTCTTGAACAAAATGCATTAAATGAGTTCATGAGAAGGTTACAGACACTTCAGTAATGGAACCACTTTCACTGTAAAGCCCAATTTATCTTACAATTCGTTAGGGTAAATTTTTTATATATCCTAGGTGTTATATGACATATAGTGGGGGAAAATATTACTTAATAACCATATGAAAGAGAGCAATAAAATTCATACCAATTAATGTTATGCACTAGCATCTGAATTCTGTAACAGCTGCAAATGATTAAGAATGGATATTTTATGGTGATATTGTTGATCTATTTATAAGGTAGGAACTACACAGAGCACACAAGAATCATTTCCTGATCACTGGAAATCAAATGCAGGAAGTTAGGCTTTCAGACTTTTAATAAAAATATACTCTCTAGCAAGGTTTTTGCTTTAAAAAGATTAAGCTAAGAATCTTAGTTAGGCATGCTGAATTTCATGCTTAGCAACATATTAACTGAATGTCATCACAGACAGCCCTATCCATTTAAAGACAGTTAATCACAAAGCAAGAATAAGAGGAATTTCCTAACCTTTTCAAGGCATAATTTAATATTTATTTATAATTTAATATTTATGGCAGCAGTCTCACACTTACAATAGAGTCTAAAACCAAAGTTCTTGGCTGATCCTCATCATGAACTGACTGATTTTACAAGACCAGAAATTATTGAGTGGAAATCCACAAAATTTTGAAAATAAATCTAGGAAATAGCAGCATTTTCAATTCACAATCAAATGTACTGTCTTATTACGTTTGATAAAATGAAACTGTTAACAAGATAGAAGTATTTCAAAGAATACAACCATACTACTAGATCTAGATGTAATCCTTGGTAGTAAAACCTAATCATGAAAAGAGTAGTTATGCTATGCACTTTTGCAAAAATGTTTCAAAACATTAAGAAAAGCTTTACTGTGTCAAGCCACCTAACTGAACTTCCTTTTCAAATTGGTTCAGCAGATAGATGTATCTTGGAAAAACACAAACAAGATGCAACAACAATATATCTACATGAAAAGATTACAATATGAGTTTAAGGTTCTAGAATTTAAGGTTAAGAATCTAAGAAGGATTATTGGAAAGATAAATGTATGGCTCCTTTCACTAATGGATGAAGACCTGATTGTAAAAGCTGCCTATGAGAGTATTGCTTATAATTTTTTATGGATAAATATTGTGGAATATAGAATTCATTTATACACAATACAAAGTAACTATCATCAAATAAGATAATTATATAAATGTATTAGAAGCACATGACTAATAATTGCATTAGATATCTATATATAGATTATATATAAAATAGTAACTATTTTCAGCTAAAATGATTATACTTTTTTCTTTTTGTTGCATTTTTTTCACCTTTTTTTTTTTTTAAAAAAATGTGTTTTTTCATTGACAATGCATGTAATTCTATTTCTGTGGGGTTTTTTTCTGTTTTTCTGTCATTAGCAATAAATAAAGAATTTAAGAACAATTTCTAGAAAAAAAGTAAAAATAAATAACTTTCCTCACATTCAGGCAAAGTTTACTAAGACCTACTCAAACTAATCCTGGAGTTTTCTTATCCCCATTAAACATATGAAGGTATCAGCTACAATTAGAGAAATGCCAAAAGCCAATTCCATAAAAGAGCAAGGTCAGACAAAAATAGTAGATTAACTAAAGGTGCATTAATGTGAATTTCAAACATCCTGAGGTCAAACTATGTTCCTGAAAAAAACTCATTTTGAATTCAAACTAGCTGTTCCAATCTCATCAGAAGTGTCCAGACACTAATCTATTCTTTATTGAAATGTATTCTTCTCTTTTGTTTGAAAATAAACATGCTAAAACGAAAACCAGTTTGGCCTAGTGATTAAGGCACCAGGTTAGAAAGCAGAAGGTGGTCAAATTCAAATCTTGCCTTAGCCATGAAAGCCAGCTGAGTGACTTTGAGCCAGTCACTCTCTCAGAGCAATCCATCTTACAGGATTTTTGTTGTGGAGAGACTAGGAAGAGGAAGTTTTGCTGGGTATGTTCACTCCCTTAAGTTATTTGTAAAAATAATAAAGGCAGGATATAATCAAACAAAACTAGTTCTTCCAAGCAAGTTAATCTTCAAACTAATCCTGAGCTGGCAAGATAACTTAATAAAACCAGAGCATATATACAGGTACAAATATCTTACATAACACTGAACAGATACATGGATCTTTACCTGGAGAAACCTCTTCTTTCTGTCTAACTGTATGGTCTTTTGTAAATTTCACTCTTTGATGAGCCCGTATACACGTCTTGCATAACCACTCTACACATTCCACACAAAAGCCATTGGCTTCTGCATTGTCTTCACAGCTTGTACAAACCTGAAAAATCAGAAGCAAAATATATTTTGAAACAAATGATTTTTAGTGACATTGAGACTATTATGAGAAATCAAAATATAGGAAGTTTTTGAGCAACCAGGACCGGAAGTACTGTGCAAAAGTGTTAGGCAATTGTGTAGTAATGCTGTAAATTAAGAATGCTTTCAGAAATAGAAGTGTTAATTGTTTATATTTATCAATTAACAAAATGGAAAGTAAATGAACAGAAGAGAAATCCAAATCAAATCAGTATTTGGTGTAATGTTGTAACTATCAGTGCAATTCTGTACCATCCTAGCATTGTATCTTTATGTAAACATCAGAATCTTGTCTGCATTGTATCTTTTTGTAAACACTAAGACTCCTATCTCTTCAGTGATCTTTGCCAGGAATGCAAAAGAGAAGAGGAGTTTAAACAGCTGTCAATACAGAATGATGTCTTAATTGACCTGAGTTCCTATAAATTACGCTTTCTGATACTCTGTTGTCTTTACTAACCTGAGCTATTATAAATCTTATGTATTTCCTGCTGACCTAAGCTATTATAATTCATGAATGTCTTGTTTACCCTGGGCTTTGAAGAATTTCACCCCCCTGTGAAAAAGCATAATAAAAGAGCCAGTGCAAAGGCATTTGGCGCGCATCATCCAGAGGAAACCTCGTCTCGTGTCGTTTCTCTCTCCCTTGCTCCCTTTCATGAGGCGCCCATCTAATGCGGGATGGCAGATACCGCAGTGTAATCACTCTATCTTCAAAACAGTGTCAACTCTTTTAGGTACACTTGGCACACAATTTTTGAAGGAACTCATTTTTGAAGGGAGGGAGGGAGAATTTTTAAAATTGGCTCTATCACCCTCACCTAGTCAGACTCAATCTTCTCTTTTAATAGTTGCGATGAAGTGAGACACAAGCAGATTTCAATCAGCAAACTTCAATGATAACATAAAAATCTCTACACAGTTACCAAATTTGTAGATTTGATCTTGATGATTAATGCAGAATTCAGACGGAAAGAGTATGAAATATTGTATTGTGCTGATATAAGAACATTTTAAGATTTTGCAAACAATTAACTCTTGGTAAATCCAGGATAGATTGATACCTTATTTTGACTAGAATTGCACTTCAATAAAGATTTTATTAATTCTTGGGGTAATATAGTTTTCCACTTGTGATAATTCAAAGTTACAGTAGACTCCCGTAAAAGGTACTTATAGTCTAGTTCCAAATTTCCAACAACTGCACCCAACGGTTATGTGACATATTTTGGGTTCACACTTAAGCTGTTTGCAGCATCCCATGATCATGATTTTCATTTTTACCAAAACCCATTATTTATTTCTAGTTATTGAGAAAAGTATTCCACAAACAACAGATTCACTTAATGTCCACACATTCTCTTTGTGAACACCATGTTCAGTTAATGACTGTTGCAAAAAAAGAATTAGGTCAGTTACATAAGTGACCCACTTTACTATTCTTATGACTTACAACCATAAAGGCAGGCTCCATTATGGTAATAAATGGAAGATTATTTGTATATATAAAATCTCATCTCTTCTGGTAACAAAAAAGATCTACACAATAATGGTACTGGAATTAGTTTCAGTCCTCCATGTCATGAAGTAAATTTTAAACACATGTTCCATTTTCACTGGAAAGAAAGGAGTTTCTGAAAACATCCTCCATAAATTCACTCAGATTTGATAAATTTGGGAGGTTTTCAATACCAATCACACATAGCTTTTTCTTCCATGTTTGGACTCTTAAGTAATTGATTTATGCAAAATATTATGAGTGGTTTGAGTTATGGTCTTATGGTTTTGTAATTAATCTTCGTATCTAGCCAATTTTTCTTGCATCTGTTTTAAATCACTCTTTAGCTCAGCCAGATATTGTTGGATCAGCTTCAAGACTTATAATTTAACTAGGATCTTTTAGTAACAGAATCCTCCTCTGCCATTTTTCCCAGCACAGCAAATAGAGACGCAGTTAGAATTAAGCTAGCTATGACCATTTGGATCTAGCTGCCATGCCAATATTTCATTAAAAACAAAATTACATATGTAATATTTTTTAATTACCCGATGATCCACAGAATCAGAAAATGCAGGACCTTGAAAACCCTCTAATCAGCAAAAAAGCAAGATATGAGCCAACAAAGTCATCCCAAACTAGATATCAGTGGAGCATTAGTTAATAACTAACAATAACTAATTAACTAGTTAACTAATTAGTTAATAATTAACACCTGCTCATGGCTTTTTGCAGGTTGTTCTAAAGTGATTGCTGACTCCCAAATTTAGGAGCCCTGGTGGCACAGTGTTTACAGGCTAACTCTGCTCACTGTTAGGCATCCAAAATTGTCCATGGTAATCAATCACTCCGAGACAAGTATAATCTCCAACTGATTTATTTGGAACAGCTCTGGTACTTCTATTCAATTTCCAAACTGAAAATCATTTTCAGCGTGTTTCACAAATTCCACCTTCTCTCCTCCCACTTCTTACACTTCATTTATCACGAGAACCAATTAACTGCAGTTGGAATTTTTTAATGCAACAAAATAACCTTGAACTTTTCAACTCCTCCACCCCCTTTGCATTCGTTATAACAATCTTGGCAGCTGAATCTCGGAGCTGACAGTCACAGCCAGTTCAGCATGACCCGCTCAAGGTTGACTGAGCCTTCCATCCTTCAGAGGTTGGTAAAATGAGGACCTAGATTGTTGGGCATGTGTCAAATTTTTCAACTTTCAATTTCTAAACATTAGGGGTGCTCAAAAGTTGTGACATGCCTCAGGGATTGTAAAGATATTTTTGTTAGTTTAATATAATTTAGATGTGCTTGGTAAGTAGCTACATAAATAGCATAACTTTTTAACATTGTTTAATTTGTTGAGGACAATATTTTTACATTTATAAACTGCTCAGAGAGTGCTGTAAAGCATTATGGAGCCGTATATAAGTCAAAGTGCTACTGCTATTTATTCATTACATGTATGCCATACTTTTTTTTTCAGTTTAAAACTGCCTCTATTTGCACATTTATTGAACTGCAAGACTTGACATAGAAGTATTCTATTCTTGGAAGAATTACTGCAAGTTCATGAGATAGAATTCTATTTCCAAGTATAATTTGACATTTCTTTTGCAGCACTTGCTAAACAAATGCTGTGGCCTTAAATGCAAACCTATTCTTCTGAATGAGCATTTTTTGCTGGAAACTGGAAAGAAACATCATAAATCACACTCATGACCATGAAGCATTGCAACAGATTACGGTGACCTGTTTTCAGGATTGGTGATTTTTTTTCTCTAATTTTCTAATTAAAATGATTTAAATTTGGTTCTTTTTAGGAGAATAAATTAAAACATCATCCAGCGAGCTGAGTCAATTTTTGGGAGGACCCTAGCAACAGGGAGAGTGTCTACAAAGACTTGACAGATTCAGTCCATTCAGCAAAAGGGGACTGATTACCCAATCCTGAATGCTATCTCCACTACAATGGAGAATAAGGTTATACAACTATATCTTTGTGTGTAGGTGGCATATTTTACAACCAGAATTTCCAATGGTGAATAAGCATTGTAAGCAGATAAAAACAATTGGTAAAGTTCATTCTATATTAACACCAAGGTTTTGCTATTGAGAAATTTACTACTTTTAATGTTTACTGTAAAAGTCACTTTTATCAATGATTCAGCTTACTCTAAGTACTAAAATATATGAAACATTCTAAATATTTTATAGCATATAAACCTGTGATGGTGAACCTATGGCACATGTGCCACAAGTGGCATGTACAGCTGTATGTGCAGGCACACGAGCCCCAGCCAAACTTACCTGCACTGCGCATGCGTGCATCTCCCAGCTGATTTTTGGCCTGTTTGAGGCCGTTTTTGCCCTCCCGGAGGCTCGACGGAAGCCTCTGCAGCCTCAGGAAGCTGAAAAACAGGAAATACTGGAACTGGTCCGTTTTCAGCCTCCGGAGACTTCCCTCAACCCTCCAGGACCCCCCAGAACCCCTGGGCTCCAGAGGTCCTCTGGAAGCTGAAAACAGGCACTTCTGAAATTTCCCGAGCCTGTTTTTCGGCCTCCCGAGGCTGCAGAGGCTTTCCTCGAGCCTCCTGGAGGGCAAAAACAGCCTCAAATGGGCCCAAAATCAGCTGGGAGGTGCAGTTCTGTAGAGCCGGGCAGAACCAGTAGCATCCCGCCCCTGAACACCAGCCTTTTCATTCAACTAAAAAGGGACATTCTATTTCAAAAGGATACTAATGATCAAATTGTTATCATTTTGTATTATTTCTAAAAAAGACTATTTCTGCAGATAACCTACTTGAAATATCATCTGACATATTTTCAATTTCTTATGGATACTACAGTACTTCTCCTATTTCTTAGATAAATGCTGTGACCCTTGACCTCTGCAACCAAGTTTCACATTTCTTTTTTTTTTTTTTTTAGGAGGCAAATCACCAATATTAAAAAATCAAAGAAACTGATTTTTTTAATTAAAACCTGATCTATTTTTCATCTGGCAACATTTCAGTCAGTAAAACACATCAGTATCTCAACGTTTATTTTCTGAGGATGAAATGCTAAAGAAAGGAGTGCTCTCACCTGTCCAGTTTTGCTTTTTCTGTCCTGTCTTTATACATAAAACATGCAACTGAACTAGTTTATCAAATTGAAAAATACTTCAATCGTTTTTGTAAACCTAGTCAAGTCAGTATTTACATATTATATTTACTTTCTTCTGTTTTATTTTTGTTTCTTTGTAAAGTGCAAATTTTATAACATAGTAATTTCTAAGTTTTAAAACAGTCTTAGCAACCTGTTCTCACTTCCTAGACAACTATAAAATTATATATGACTAAAAGAATTTTCACCAAGCATTAGTTTGTATTTGTCAATGGAATATCACATATTTGACAGTTTTAGAAATCCCCAGAACACCTACACACACACACACCTGATTTGACTTCTCCACTGTACTACTGGGAACCTCAGTAGTATCCTTCACAAAGATGTTGTCAATGATGTGTCTTTCTGCACATTCCTGGCCACAAATTGGACAGCGAACAACACCAACTAGTAGGGAAAAAAAGAATGAGGTAAATTATAAATTTACAAATTAGACATTATTTGCTCATTTTTTCAGGATTTTTTTTTTATTCTATTCAACAGTGTCCCCTTGCTTAGCAAATGATGCATTCTCCTCAGCTGATCTCATTGCTTCTTCTCTAAGTCTCACATCATTGTAATAAAACTTTATTTTACATTGAAAAATTCCTTAAACCAAAAGCATAGCCCTATTTTTTGTGTTCAAGGAACTTAGATGATCATATATTAAGCCATGTAGAATGTATTTATAATTTGGACTCAGGTCATATTATATGCATCTCACATCATATTATATGCAAATTAGCAGGGGTGGGATTTTACCAGTTCTGTCCGGCTCTGTAGAACCAGTAGCTCTGAAGAGCAGCAGACATAGAACCGGTTCTATGTCTGCTGCTGTTTTGGCCCGCCCACCTGGGCTCTTACCTGATCTTTATTTCCTGCTTTTTCAACTTCACCTGCCATGCGAGGCAGATGCAGTTGAAAAAGCAGAAAAAAGTGCTTTTTCAAACACTGCTTCCCTGTATGCAGCGCTGCTCAGCTGTCCAGGCAGCAAGCTGACGAAGGTTTACATGTGAGCAGGGAAGCACATTGTAAATCACCAAACCGGTAGTTAACCCTGTCAGATCCCACCCCTGCAAGTCAGGTCATATGCATTTTTATGAAATGATTAGTACCTTTAAAAATGATAACACTCAGATACCTGAGTATAATAAAATTATAAATTGTTGAGGCAATTCCCCATTAGGAGAATGAATGCACACAGGGAGACGTAGTGAGAGTGGTAAAGAATAACACACAAACAGCACACAGCTACACTGTATAGTAAAATGTAGGTTTCACTTCCAGTAAACAGTTAAGCAAAGTCCAAACACAGTCCAAGTCATTCACAGTTAAAGCAGTCAGTTTTCAATCCAGGGATAATCCAAATAACAAAGTCCAGTATCAAAAACAGTTCAGCAACAGACTTACACCAAATCCAAGACTAAGGATGATCAGCAACAGTCAATAAGGAACAGCAATACTCTCAGCAATAGGAGAACAACCCAGGTTTCTGGCTCCATCTTATGGCCGTTTGACGAACCACATCCAATTACAATTTTAGCATTCCCTTAAAGAGACAGTATTAAAATGTCTATCCTGGTTTATATATTTTCCAACCAAACTGTTAGGTGACTTACATTCCTAACATTCTCCCTTTTGGATAGGACAATATATACAACCTTACATTCTAAGTCCATAATCCTCACAGCAAGCCTTATGCTTTACATAGCCTTGGGCTTTTGTAAAATGATCTGCAATGTTATTTTCTGACATACAGTATTCCAGCTTAATCATCTTACTTTGCACACATTGTCTCACATTTAAATATCTTAAATCTGTGTGTTTTCATCTTGTTTTAACACCAAGATTTGAAGCCATCTGTATTGCTGATTGGTTGTCTTCATAAACAACAATAGAATCTGTTACATCAATTCCCATATCAATTAATAGTTGCCTATAACAAATTAAATCTGTACATAATAAAGACAAACATGAGAATTCAGCCTCCATTGCTGACAAATTTAAATGTTTCTGTTAAATAGACCTCCATCCAATCAACACCTTTCCCAATAATACTACAGTATCCGATGGAGATTTACGTGTATTTACATCTGTAGCAAAACTTGCATCAGCATATGCAGTTAGACTTAGTTCATCTTTAGGCTCCAAATACAATGCATAATGCATTGTTTGTTTCAGATATCTTAACACATGCTTAGCAGCTTGCCAGTGGCTTTTCAGTCGGCTCAGCATTAAATCTTGCTAATTGATTAACACTGTATGCTATATCTGGCCTTGACCAATTACTGAGATAAGAATTACCAATCAAGGACTGATAAATGTTCTTATCAAAAACAGGACTTTGAACATCACTATGGCTAAACTCCTGGCTCATCGGTGTTTTAGCCAGTTTACAAAGTTCCATTTTAAAAGTTTTTAGTAATTGGTTAATTTTATCTGCCTGTGAGATTTTGTATCCTCCCCTAGTTCTATCTATCTTTAAACCAATATATTGTTTTATTTCTCCTAACTGTTTTATCTTAAATTTCTTCTCTAACAGTGATATTATTTTAGTAGCTTCATGTTCAGTTTTGGTGATTAATACTATGTCATCAGTAAACAATAGCAACAATGCACTACACCATCACTTTCCTTTTAAAACAAACATGGATCAGCCATGCCAGCTACAAAACCTATCTTAGTTAATTCTTTAACTATACATTGGTTCCACTCATATCCTGATTGCTTCAAGCCATAAAGACTCTTTTTCAATCTCCAGCAATCAGTTATATTATCATTTTTGACACATAAAGGTTTCTTCAAATATATAGTGTGCTGCAACGGTGCATGCAGATATGCCATCTCTACATCTAAATGATTTACAATGTATTCCTCCTTAGCTGCCCACACTAATGCTGCTCTTAATGTAGTAGCCTTCAGAATAGGCGCAAACACCTCATCGTAGTCATTTGCTGTCTGATTGAACCCTTGTGCCACTAACCTGGCTTTATGGGTAACGGTCCCATCAACACTAGTTTTAAGTTTATAAATCCATTTACGCCCTATAGCATATTCACTTTGTGGTAACCTAACATTTTCATATACCTCCAGTTTTTGTAAGGATTTCAGTTCCTTATCCACTGCTTACTGCCAAGCAACCTGATCCTTTGCAGGATACAGTTTCAGTTCATTTTAATTACCAGGAACTGTATTTACTTGGCATACAACACTAGCCTGATACTTATCAGGTAGTCGTGTTACTTGGGTTGAACATCTAGGTAATACAGGGCTTACTGGTGGACTCACCTGTTCCACCTTCTCCTGTTCTTCTACCTCGTCCTGTGCCTGTTCTCCTACTTCCTCCTGTTTTTCCTCTTTAATGGCTATTCATGTTTTACTTATTTCATCTTTTTGGACTACTTTGGTGTCAATAATAACATCTGCTGGATTCCTGTTCTAGTTTATCCCACCCAACATGCTCAAGAAATTTAGCACTAGTGCTACAATAAACATGAGCTGTGCCTTGATCCCAGAATCTAAACTAACTATGGATGGCCTCGTAACCTACAAAAAATAATTTCCTTGCCCTATGTGTTCCTTTCAATCTTATTTGTGAGGGAATATGCACCCATTCTGGAGCCCCAAATGTGTGTAAATAACTTAAATTTGGCTTTCTGCCATGCCAACGAGTGAATGGCCATTCTCCAGTTGTTGTGTTAACTACATTGTTTAACACGATTGCTACACATTATGGCTTCACCCCACAGTGTTTCAGGCAAACCTGAATCAGATAACATAGTGCGAGCCATGGCTTGTAATGTTTGCCCTCTTCGTTCTACAAACGAGTTATGTTGTGGTCTGTAAGGTGCAGAACGTTTATGCTCAACACCAGCCAATTTCAACATAGTTTGAAATCTCTTGTTAATAAATTCAGTCCCATTATCAGTAACTAAAGTAATTACTTTACTCCTCATTTTTCTCTCAGAAAATCTTAGCCAGTTAAAGAAATGTTGGAATGTTTCTGTTTTGTTTTTCATGAGATAGCAGAAACCGTACCTTGAGTAATGGTCCATTATACTCAAAACAAAGCAGGCACCTCCCAAACTAGGTTTCTTAGGACCAATTATGTCAGCAAACACAACCTCTAAAGGTTCTTTGGTCTTAAAACCATTAAGTCTGGTTGCTGGAGTAATCTTACTTTTCTCCTGGCTAAAGGCATTGCAATTTAAGTACTTACTACAGGGTTTTAATTTTACTCCCTCTGACAATTAAACAATTTGTTTTAGCATTTTGAAATTAATGTGTCCAAGACGTCTATGCAGTAAATGTATACATTCATCATGTGGCTTAACGTTGTTATAAACTGAGTTAGCCATCTGCAACTGGTCATCATGTATCACATATAAATCATTCTCTAAAGTAGCAATAACACTTTTACCCACTTTCTCTATTATACAGTTATCTCCCCTAAAGGTTACTACATAACCAATATTAACTAAAGCCCTTACTGATAACAAATTAAATTTCAGTTAGATACATATAACATAGGTAAATGCTGTTAGGGATAACATTGTTTACCCTAACTGGTTTAGGTAAAATAATAAATATGTAATCATAGTTTTTTAGTTAAAGTGTCTGCAACTTTAACTATAGGACTGTAATTAAGGGAGTGGTTGTGAAAGCACTTTAAAAGAAGCAAGACAACAGCTTGCTCTCTCTCTGGCTTTGATAATCCCTAATTACTGCATGGACTCAAGACTGCGTTACTCGAACGGGAGAGAAATAAAGAACTGATTTGTAAGTGAACTGACATAGGATATTCTTCACGGACTTTGCTAACTGAATATCTTTAAATGGACTGATTAAATGATACATGACTATTGGACTGTTATTTTGACTATGCTATGAATTCATAATGGAATAAACTATATTTTTGATAGCACAAGCGTATCTGTTATTTTTACTGTATGTTAATAAACATACAAGCTTATCTCACTCATTTATCTGTGTGCCTATCTGACTAACACTGCACATTCTGTTTAGCTTGTCTCCTTAACCCTGGTTGGGGAACCCAGGCCTAACACTGGTTATGGGCCCAAAGGCTGCAAAGTCAGTTTAACTAGGATAAAACAGATTTATGTAAAAAGTGAGAGTTTGTGTTGTTAAACATTACAGTAAACAGACAGCTGTGTTTTATTAATTATAGTTTTATATCCATACAAAGAAAACATGGCACAAGTCAATCTACAAAGTTTGTCCCTTATATCCAAGCTGGATGGAACAAACTATGTATCATGGTCTATGAAATGTAGTCTACTTCTACAAAGAGAAGGTCTGTGGAACATAATTGAAAACCCACCAAACGTAGAAGAATGGGATCCAGAGGATGATGAAGATAGACTAAAAATAGAAGAATTTATGCAGAAAAATGAACAAGCTATTTGCATAATAGGGTTAACATTAACTGACCAACAACTTGTTCATATCCATGGAGAGCAAACGGCTGTTGGGTGTTGGCAGAAGCTGAAGAGGATTTATGTCCGAGATAACGTTGGTGCTCACATAAATCTTACAAGGAAGCTTTTCAGGACGCATCTCCAGACAAATGGTGATATGCTGAGTCATTTGAAAACTATGCAAAGCATATTTCAAGAACTGCACGAGAAAGAGCTTATTTTCTCTGAACTACACCAAGTCTACATAATTCTATCTTCACTTGACGAAAGTTATAACTACGTCACTTCCCTTGAAATATTGCCAAAGGAAAGCCTAACTTTAACTGATATAACTGGCAGATTGATTGAAGAGGCCAGAAGAAGACTTGAAAGATATCAGTTAAGGAGGGAAAAACCTCAAAAAGAAGATAATAAATCTCCTACTGCATACGCAATTAAAAAGTGTTTTAATTGTGGAGGAAGAGGACATTTGGCAAGATTTTGTAAAAAAGCAAAGTGCCAGAACGCTGGCCAGAATACTAAAAGTTATCAAAAGATAAATAAAAATTTAGAGTTAGCCATGTATAGTAACGGAGCTGTAAAAAATAATTTATGGGTGGTTGACAGTGGAGCATCCCACTGTATAACAAATGATATTTGTTAGGTGACTTACATTCCTAACATCAATGTATATGAATTTACAGCATTGTAAGGGCACAAAATATTGCATAAAGAACATTAGTGAAAAAGATGCAGTTTTATAAGTAAAGGAAACTTGCTCTATTACATTATAGAGAGAATTATTCATGATTTTATAAAATATGCAAATGTTCGGACATCTGAAAGCATTTAACTAACTTTATCTGACACTGGTTATTACTCTGATAAAGTACTCTGAGATACAATGCTTTTTCAAACAGAGTGGTGCTCAGCTTGTAAAAGTATACTTTGACAATTACCTAGATACTGAACTGATCTGAAACCAAGAATAAGCTGAAGGAGAAAGACTAAAATCTACTGAATGACCTAGTCTATCTACTACTATAGAAGTCAAACACTTAATGCCCTCTTTCTAAGGAACAATAACATGAGTTTCTAATGAACTCAAATGGAATTAGAAAGCCCACTAATAAAAAATCAAGCCAGTTCTCTTTTCCTATTGTTGTTCCCATACATCAGTGCTTCTCAATTATTTTCTGTCATGCCCCCCCTGGTAAGAATAAAACATCTCGCGCCCCCGCGTGACTATAAATAGTATCATTTGTCTATAAAATTGTTATAAGTACACCTCTGCACAACACTGAGATTTTTGTTTGTCTCTTTATCTCCGTCTCTCTCCGCCTGTCTTCTCATCCCTGTTAAATATTTTTTCATGGTGTCACTTGAGGGTGAGCTACACTTCGTGTCTACACTTCATACTCAAACTCTGTGCTGTGTGCAAAGCCCGCATGCTCAGTGCAAACAAAACTCCTACACCACCGAGCGAATGCTCCCTGCGCACACTCTGCCAATGAGAGCGCCACTGCCCCCTAATGTAGTGGAAGTACAATTGTACTTTATTCTAGGACAGTAAAAAAATCAAAATAAAAAAGCATGTTCTCCGAGGTCAAACGCGCCCCCCTTGACGGAGCCTCGCGCCCCCCCAGGGGGGCGTGCCCCACTATTTGAGAAGCACTGCCATACATTAACATGTAAAGGGAAACATCCTCCATTTCTGGGAGCAGCACCTTGTCATCAAGATTGGTAGTCACTGAATAACCTGTGTTGTAGGAATGCAATATTGCAGGCTTTCTGCTGACTGCCAGCAGTTTGGCAGTTCTATTCTCACTGGCTCAAGTTTGACTCAGCCTTCCATCCTGCCAAGGTTGGTAAAATGAGGAGCCAGATTGTTGGGGATAACATGCTGATTCTGTAAAACGCTTGGAGAGGGCTGTAAAGTATTATGAAGTGGTACGTAAGTCTAAGTGCTATTTCTATTCAGCAGCCCGGTCTGCTGGCAGGAAAGCAAACAAAATGAAAGAACACTCCTCTCCTAGTCTATTGCTGGGTTATGTAACTTTAGTCATGTTAACCCTAATATGATCAATTCTTGGAGATTATGTTTGCACAGAGACAAAAGCTCACACAGGACATGTCAAAATTTTCAACTTTCAATTTCCAAACATTAGAGGTTCTCAAAAGTTGTGACGTGCTTTGGGGATTGTGAAGATATTTTGGTTACTTTAATATAATTTAGATGTTTTAACATTTTGTTTAATTTCACAGATTCAGCTGTCTTTCTCTTTTTGTTAACTGTAATTTTGTCTGAGAGTGTTAGTACTGCTGGCCTAGTTTTCTGTGAGTGTGATAACTGATCTGTAATGACTCTTAAAAAAAGGACAAGACTGGGAACATTTACTCACATGAGCAATCTAATTTGACTGGCAGAGATTCATTGCCGCCTGAACTCCCAACACTGCGAGACATTCTCAAATATGGCCTATTGTTATGATAATGGGTGCTGGTATAATTACCTAAGAATTCCCTTTCTATCTACGCTGCAAGAGTCCAGGAATGGGTAAGATTCTTCCCTATGACATCATAGAGCTGAGTCTGCCACAATATAAAAAGCCAGCCTCCTTGCTGGCTCTCCAGCTTTCAAGCGAAGAAACTTGACAGACATAGTGCATTTCTGGAAAACAAACAGTGAGAAAGAACCCACCCCAACAAGACCAGACACATAAGGATGAGGCTGGACTCTCTTGCAGCATAAAGGGCGTTCTCAGGTAATTATACCAACGCCCATTCTCATCCATGCTGCGACGAGAATCCAGGAATGGGACATACCAAAGCCTGCATGTCTGTGGGAGGGCCATTGTCTGGTGCATTCACTCCAATAGTGGGAGAACCTTTTGAAGCACTCTCCTGCCAAATGCTGCTTCAGCCAAGGCAAAGGAGTCCAGACAATAGTGCCAAATAGACTTCCAGTGGTGACATCGGGACAGTGAGAAGCGAAGAAGATCGGGATCCTTTTTTCAAACCTTTTTCTTGGTGTTGGGAAGACCGCTATGGGGTACACGGATCCTGAAGAGACCTGATGGTGTGGGGAAACTCGAACAGAGTGGCGGAGAGCAACAGCCCCGTGACAAAGAGAAACCCTGTGAGCCCAATGCACAAGAGGCTACCATCCCTGAATGGCCTCCCCAAAGTCTCAATAGCCCAGTTGAAAGAAGGAAGCAAACTTTAAAATAACAGACTGTGGTGCTGACTGGACCTGGTGGTGCAAAGATCGCGTGCGACAAGCAGGAATTGCTTCAAAAGAAGATTCATAATTTGCGGAGGGCGAGAGGCAGGAGAAAGCCGATCAGAGCTCCAAAAAAGCAGTGAACGAGCGGTGGTGAGAGCAGTCAGGGAGTGGAGGATTTGCCCGAGAATGGAATTTTGAGAATTGAGATGAACAAAGAAGGGGAAAAAGATTGGAGATCCTTAAAAGACTTTTAAAAAGACTCAAAAGAAGAATTCGATTGAGTTGAAATAAATGACAGTTGCTAGGCTGCCTATACTGGAGAGTCAGTGATAGAGCAGAATGAAAGAGGAAGCAGCTGAAGTAACAGAGGCGACTGGTGTCCATTCAGGTGGCTAGTCCCAGAAGGGATGCTAGTCACACGGAAGGAAAAAAAAATCAAGATTGACATTTTAGAGAAGGCACAAGACTTCTATGACTAGCTAGTAGGACCAGAGGACCAAAGCAGCAAAAAAGAGCTTGAGTCGAACAGCCAGGAAGCACAGGAACAACAACAAGGAAAGAAAGGAGACTAGGGGACAGAAGAGAAAGACCAACAAGAACAAGAAAACCTAAAGGTGATAGTAAGAACTCAAAGAAACACAACAGCCAACAGACGACAAAGACTAAGATACAATTAAGAGGATGGGAGAAGAAATCAAATTATTATCAATCAACATAAATGGATTAAACTCGGCAACGAAGAGAAAAAGAACATAGCAAACCTAATTAAACAAAAAGCAGACATGTATGTTTGCAAGAGACACATATCCAAAATCACTTTAAAAGTATTTAGAATGCCTTAAATTAGGACAGTTATATAAAGCTTCAGCGGAATAGCCATATATGTTAAGCTACGAGATCGAAGAATCGCTCCTTAGGCTATAAAGAGCCCCAAGTGAAGTCAGCAAAGGAAAAAGGCAGCCTCTGGCCACATGAACAGCTGGCTGACATTGTTATCAGTTTGCCGATCGTTTTTTACGACAGCTCAAACCTTAGGCATGGGGAAGGTCTGCAGACACTGCCCAACCTGCCTGCACAGAGCTCTGGCAATGCTGTTTCCAACGCTGCAGGAGAGAGAGCCCTTCTCTCCTGGAAGAACAGCTGCCCAGATCCCTGGGAGCTGCTTGAAGCAAGGAAAAAAGTACTGAAGATCGTTGGTGATTGCTATCTAACAGAACGCTTTCAGAGACACAGCTGCTGACTGAAAGGAGCTGAGTCAAAAGCTGGGATCTCTCCCGGGGGCTGGCTTTTATATCTTAGTACAGATTCAGCTAAATGACATTATAGGAAGGAATCAACTCATCCTGGGCTCTCGATGCAGCATGGAGGAGAATCAACGAGTTTTATAAAAAACTACGTAACAAAATTATTGAATCAGAACAAAGAAATATATGCATCATAGGAGACTATAGTGCAATAGCAGATTACAAAAAAGACTACAGTAGTGGAGAAAAAAAACTGGAAAGAAAAGAATGGGTGTTGATAAATTTACCTGAGAACACCCTTTCTATCTATGCTGCTAGAGAGCCCAGGATGAGTTAGACTCCTCTAGATGACATCATCAAGCTGAGTCTGTCTTGTATAAAAGGAACAGCCTGTGGGAGTGTCCCCAGCTTTGGCAAAGGTACTTGACAGACTTTAGTGTCTCTGAAAGCCAAACAGAATCTTGAACAATAACATGTCTTACCATAGTCCAGATGAAACAAGGGAGGGGCTGGGCAGCATAGATAGAAAGGGCATTCTCAGGTAAATTTACCAATGCCCATTCTCCTCCATGCTGCTGCAAGAGCCCAGGATGGGACATACCAAAGCCTGCATGTCCTCAGGAGGGTCCTTGTCCAGTTAATCACTCCGAAGATGGAACCACTCGCTGAAGCACCCATCTGCCAAAGGCTGCATTCGTTGAGGAATAGGAGTCCAGGTGGTAGATAGAGTCTGATAAACGGAAACAGGGATATCCATGTAGTCGCTCTGCAAATCTCTTAGGGGTGCCTGGGTGGCCCAGGCAGCTGAAGTCCTAGTACCTCTCTAGTCAAGTGTGCTGTTAGGCCCTAGGGCACCGGCAGGGCTCTGGCTTTGCAGGCCTGTGCAATACATGCCTTGTTTCCTCAGTGGGAAAGGGAAAAAGACACAAACATGGCCTCTGTCTTTCTAAATGACAGTGTGTTTGATATAAATTCTGAGTGCCCTTCTAATGTCTAGGGTGTGCCACTTACGCTCTAGGTCATGATGCGGAAGGGGACATAAATAGGTAAGACTATGTCCTGGGATCTGTGGAACATGGTATTAATGTTAGATACATTATTATAATATATTATATTATATATTATATATATAATATATATATTATAATATATTATAATGTTAGATACATTATTATTATTGTTAGATAAGGTAGGGTCTGGACGGAGAACAAATCTGTTGTCATGAAAGGTGCAGAGGTTCTACCTTATTGAGAGAGCAGCCAACTCCAGCACCCTTCTAACTGATGTGATAGCTACTAAGAAAACCATCTTCAGGGTTAAGAATTGAAGGGACATCTTTCTGAGGGGTTCAAAGGGAGGTTCTGTTAGAGCTTGGAGTACCTTGTGAAGATCCCAGGATAGAAACCTGTGAAACACAGGAGGACGGAGGTTGGAAGCCCCTTTTAGAAATCTCTGTACTGAAGGGTGGTGAGACAAGGAAAGAAATGAGTCCCAGGAAAGGATTGAGGAAAGAGCCACTACCTGACTGCATAAGGTATTAGGTGCGGAGGACCTCTGCTACCTCAGCTAATGTTGGAATGAGACCCTCTTTTTGACACCAATGACAAAAGACTCTCCAGTGACAGGGAGACAGTGTGTTGATGTTGAACCTGTCGAATGATCTCAGTAAGGCTCTTCCCTCGATCTGGAGACAGAAAAACTTGGCACAGAGTTGTGTTGATGACAGCTCCCAGGTGAAGCAATCTGGTTGTGGGGATGAGATGGCTCTTCCTGGAGTTGATGGAAAAGCCGTGGTACTGAAGACAATAGAGTATGATTTGTAGAACTCGATGGGCAGAGTGGGTCGAAAATGACAATATCAAAATGTCATCCAAGTAACATTGGATCCTCATTGGAACAGATCAGAGCGAAGCCACCAATGCCACTAGTGTCTTCACATCTTTGTGAAGACTCTTGGAGCCGACGAGAGCCCGAAGGGAAGGGCTCGATATTGTTTGTGGGAATTCTGGTAACAGAAACAGAGAAACAGGATGATGAGGCCAGATGGGAATGTGGAGGTAAGCCTCCGTGAGATCAATGGAAGAGAGGAGATCGCCCTCCCAAATGTTCTCTAGAATAGAATGCAGAGTCTGCATTTTAAAGCGCCTGTATGGGATAAACTCATTCACAAATTTTAGGTAGAGAATGGCTCGCCACCCACCCTCCGAGGCCTTAGGGACCACAACAAGCTGAGAATAAAAGCCACGTCCCCATTGGAATTCAGGGACTGGTTGAATGGCCCTTATGTCGACCAGATGTTGAATGGCCAATTCCATAAGGGCCCTTCGTGAACTTTTCCGGGAAACAGGACAGAACACAAAATTGTCTGGGGGTGACGATAGAAATTCTAGTTGTAACCCCGACCTTACTGTATTGAGTACGCAAGCGTCCATCGTTGACTGGAAGCGAAGGAAGCCAAGTTACCTCTGATGGGAGGGGAGAACGAGGGATTATTTAGAGCGACAGGAGCGACCCCCTCCCCCCATGAAAGGGCTGTTTACCCACAGTTTACTGTTGTCTGCCAGGTGCGTCAGGGCAGTATTCTTGGTGCTGGGGATACACCTTCTGTGGCCTGGAGGAGCGAGAGGCAGTGTCAGGCCGGAATGACGGTGGTCGATATGGAGCAGGGCGGTAGTCAGCCCTCTTCCCTATTGAGGAAATAACTTTTATTTTGTCCATTTTGACGGCGAATGGGTCTAGTGCCTCACCGAATAGCTTGTCGCTTTTGCAGGGAGCCGACACCAGTTTCCACTTGTGATGAGGCTCCACTTGACAATTTTGTAACCATAAAAGTCTCCTCACTGCCATGGCCTTGGAGAACTTGATGGTGTTAAGGGTGGCATCCGCCATGAACTCTGCTGCTGCTATAATTTTATTGAGATCTTGATGCCATATAAAGTCTGATGGAGTCTTGTAATTGGTGCAGCCAGCAGATCGAAGACCTTGTGAAAAATGATTTAGCAGTTGAGGCCTGGATAGCCCAAGCAGAGGCTTGATGGTTACGCTTTAATGTTTGTTCAGAGCACTTGTCTTCTGCCTTTAGTATGTCCTCAGGCTCAGTTGGAGTGCTTGAGGAGAAGGAAGTCATGACTGGGGCATCTACCGAGAGAACTGCAAGAATGGTAGCTAGGGAAGGGACCACGTTGTAAAACTGCCTATCCTGGAACGATGGGTGGGGGCCTGCAGTCGGGGAGGCAAATTGCTCCTTGACTAAGTCCAGAAAAATGATGGGGGATGGAAGGACCTCTGAGTAAACAACGGGTTTGGGGAAGAGGGAATCCCCATGCCCCGACTGCACCACTTGAGGTTCAGGGGCAGCTTCCTCTGAGGACAACTGGGCTGTAACCAGTGCTTTGTGAAGGAGGGGTTTAAATAAGGCAGGTTTGAGTACTGCAACTGAGGGAGATTGATCAGGCCTCAGATTCTCCTCTTCCTCTGAGGTTGGGGTCCCAGATTTCTCCCTCTTACTGTTCAGTTGCAGGGGAGGGGCTACGCTCAAATGGTTCTGCATAGTCCCCCTGTTCGAAATCACCCCATTCTGTGTGAGTAGGAGGGGCCCTGTGCTCCACAAGGTGAGGTAGTCTCCTTTTGAGTAGGCCAGAAATGTGGGCTGGGACCTGTCTGAGGGCTTAAAGATGTGTTGGAGCCCTTCTGCTAGGCCCTGTCTGATGGTTATGGAGACATCGTGGATGTCAGTAGGTCTGCCACTCGATGGAGAATCTGGGGGCTGAAGGCCTGCCACTGTTGAGCTAAAAGTAGCCTCTGGACTAGGTCAAGAGCTACTTTGGGCTATAGATGGCAGAGAAGAAAAGAGGTCCCAAGGGATGGAGGTATGAAGGTATGAAGTTGAGGCCTGATCTGCTCAAGTCTTGAGGCCCAAATTGGTCCCAAGCCTCTCTGGGGACCAGGATTGGAGGTGGCTAAGAGGGGTTGGAGTTTTTCCCACCCCCCTGGAAGTACCTGCCTGAACCACCAGAGGATTGGCTGGCTGGGAAGCCTGCTGCAGTTGTCCCCTCATTTGCTCAATAGTCTTATTGAACTACCTCTCCAAGGCTTTTGTTTCTCTGCTTTTAATTTGGCCTGGGATGTTTTCTTGGGGCCCAAGGCTTTGGCCCTGATATTGGCCGCTATCTCCCTTGGAGCAGATTGAGAGCATTGTCTCCTTTTTCTTTTGGCAGTCTGGAGGCCTTGGATGTCCAGGCCTGAAAGCTCTGCATGGATCTTGTCTTGATCCATAGTTAGCATAAGCAGACACAACAGGTGCTGGGAGCAACCCTCGCTATGTCTTGCCTATGCAGTAGCCTTAATTAGGGCCCTTTTTGGAGACAGAAGCAGGCCATTAGTAGATGAGTCCACCTAAAATGACTGTTCACATGCGTTGGAAGTAGAAGCTTTCAAAATGGCCTCTTGCATGAATTGCAGGCTACAATGGCTGTTAGTTGCTCCCTAGGCTGGAAACAACCCCGAGCGGTGAAATCGGCTAGAAAGGGAAAACTGCGGCTTTTTCAATCAGCTGTGAGGTGCGGTTATCACGATATCATCTTTACAATCGTGACGTCTGAAATCGCAGAGGGAGAGCCAATGGCTTCTCCCTTACTTACAGTCTCCCATATATTGAAAACGTAGAATCCTGGGGGCTCCGCTCTCCTGAAGGCACAACTGCACTGGGTCCCCGGGAGCTGTGCCAATGATCTCAGATTGCTGTTTGACTTTTGCTGCTGACTAAAACTGCTTTCAGAGACACCAGCTCAATTGTCACCAAAAGAACCTGAGCTGGGAACACTCCCACAAGCTGCTCCTTTTATACAAGACAGACTCAGCTTGATGATGTCATCAGGAGGAGTCTAACCCATCCTGGGCTCTCACACCAGCATGGAGAAGAAGACTACTACCAAGAATTAGTTTCAAAATGATTGCAGAACTCAACTTAATAGATGTTTATAGACAATTGAATCCAGATAAAAAACAATTTACTTTTTATTCTAATCCACATCAATCATGGTCTCATACTGACATGGCCTGGATGGATGGAGAAATAGAAAGAGAAGTGGAAGACATAGAAATACTACCAAACACATGGGCAGTCCACAATCCGCTTAAAATAACCTGGAGGTAAAAAAAGAAAAAAAGACAAATACACAAATACTAAAAGATAAAGAATTTACTCTGAAACTCAGAGAAGAACTAGCATTATTTTTAATGAAAATACTAGACAACACACATCAACACAAAATCTTTGGGATACCATGAAGGCCTACATATGCAGGATTATAATATCTTATACAGCTAAAAGAAATAAAAGAGAGGTGGATTCAATTAAAGAAATTAAAAAATTAGAAATTCAGTTGCAAAAAACACCACAAAATACTAAATTTAGAGAACAATTGACCTTAACTAAACATAAACTTAACATGTTAGAACAGGAAAAAATGGTGAAAAACCTAAAAAGCAGACAAAGAAACCTTTTTTGAGCAAGCAAACAAACCAGGAATGAATATATTCACTCTGACCAAAATGGATTCTTGCCATTTAGACAAATTGGAAACAACATAAGGATAGTGCTCGACATCCTGGAATATTATGAGGCACATCCAGAGAAAGGGCGTTGTCTCTTTGAGCTGTGAAGAGCATCCAGTAGTGGGAGGTGCTTCAGTCTCTGCATGTCTAGGCTGGACTTAATTTATGGAAAGCTCCTCCTCCTAAACGGGACATCTCCCCAGCGTTCCCCAGTTTTGGCAAAGACTAGAGAAATAAACACCCTTGTCCTCAATGCCCTAACAAATTCGTTGGCCGAAACAGGACCACACCAGATGGAAAAAAGAGTGGGGCTGGATGCTCTTCACAGCTCAAAGAGAACGGACATGTCAGTCAGGTACGTACCAATGCCCTTTCTCCCGTGAGCTGTTCAGAGCATCCAGTAGTGGGACATACCAAAGCTTGGCCTATCCTTCGGGAGGGACACCGTCTGGCTTGGAATCCCCTCCTGGTCCCTGTGGAGCCATTGCAGAACTCTTCTGCCAAAGGAGGTCTCAGCAGATGCAAACACATCTATTTTAAAATGCCTAATGAAGGGCGATGGAGAGGCCCAGGTTGCAGCTCAACAAATTTCAGTTATTGGTGTCTGTGTGGCCCATGCTGCTGATGAGTTGTTGAGTTGAATGAGTTGTTATGCCCCTGGGCACCTGTAATGATTGAGTCTGGGTGATACAAAAAAGACAGTAGACCTTCACAAGTGATAACTGACGCCAAGGCCACCACCTGTCTTTTCAACGTATTAGGTGATAATCCCTTGTCAAGCCCCTATTGTAAGAACCCTAGGATTTGAGCCACAGATGGAGAGTTGGAATCAATTTGAGACTTGGTACACCATTTGCAGAAATTGGAGCATGTGGAATTGTAAATACGAGTTGTTGAGGGGCGTCTGGCAGCTTGGATGGTGGAGATAACTCTGTTGGAAAACTTTTCACTCTTCAAACGTCTCTACTCAGTCTCCAGACGGTCAGGTTTGAGGATCTGGATGTTGACGGGGTCCCTGGGTTAGCAAGATCCTGTCTGGAGGAATTCTCCATGGTGTTGATACAGACAGACTGCAGAGGTCTGCAAACCATGGCCGTCTGGGCCAGAAAGGAGCTACTAAAAACAGCTCTGCCCTCTCGTCTAGCAGCTTCTGGATGACCTTGGGAAGCAGTGGAAGTGGCAGGAATGCATACAGAAGTCCCGGGGACCAATGGCAGCGGAGCGCATTGGAGTTCTCCGCCCTTTGCAAGGAGTACCTGGAAAAAAATCTCAGGAGCTGAGCGTTGAGGGGGGAAGCTTTTGCTGTTACGTTGTCAGTCAATATTAGTATGTGTTGATTGCATACCTGTGGAAGGAAGCTGCAGAGAGCCAGGTGTACTGCTCGAAGCTCCAGCCAGTTTATGCTTCATTACTGTTCTATGGAGGACTAGCAACCTTGGGCTGTGAGTGATTGAAAGTGAGCTCCCCATCCAAACAGGCTGGCATCAGTGGTGATGGTAAGTCTGTGGGGCTCTTTGAAGAGACAACCTTATTTATGACTGGTCTGGTCCACGAGTGGAGAGATACGAGGACCTTTGATGGAACCTTGACCTTGTATTTGGATTTGCTTCGGCCAGATCACTGGTATGGGAGCAGGAACCACTGGAGGGATCTAGTGTGGAGGCGGGCCCAAGGAATAATAGATATACATGAGATCATCTTGCCTAACAATTTTGATAGGTCAGCTGGGGGTACTCTTGTTTGAACTCTGACCAGAAGGCAAACATTATATTATATGGCCGCCTGGCAATTCTAAAATGGCCGCCCACCATGTGGGATAGCCCTGGGACGGCCTAGCCACCATCTTCGCTCCTTAGGCTCTTACCAGGACCCAAGCAATTGAATTAAGCCGCAACAGTTGAGAAGCAGCAGGAACAAAACTCATCAGCTGTTCTGGCTTAATTTGATTGCTGTAGAGAGTCAACTGTAAAGTGGTTTGGCTGGCGGCAGCAACAAGAAGGTTGCGATCAGTGGGGCTGCGAGCGGGAGGTTTGTCCAAACATTCCCTGGATCCGAAGTCCTTGAGGAGCAAGGCCAAATCCTCGGCACTGCAAGAGAATGAATCCTGCTCTCCTGGAGACAGAGCTCTACCGGATCCCCAGGAGCTGGATTTTAAATTTACTGCTGTCTCTTTGAGTTCAAACTTTTCCTTTAGCTGTTTAAAAGCACTTCTTCCAGAGACTATGCTTTCAGACAAAAAGCTAAGCCAGAAGATGGGTGGGCCAGCCAGAGGCTGGCTTTTTGGCAGACTCAGCTCTATGATGTCAGAAGGAGGAGCTTAACCCATTCATAGACTCTTGAAGCAGCATATAGGAGAATGAGTTACCTCTATGACATTTAATCACAAAATTGGATGGCAAGACCTTATCTAACAAATGGGCTAGATACTGCAACTGAACTTGATATTGATCCTTCATTCATTAGCGTTTCAATTGGTGAGTCTCTCATTTCAGTGAGCGACAGTGTTATAATGGATCTCTCTACTGATCAAATATATGGATATAGGATCACACAGACAATATGGACAGGAGAACTTCCCACAAATCTGACTCTTCTGGAAATTGGCCCCATAAGCCATTCATGTTGGTTGACAACTGCAAATAGGCTTTGTCAAGTATGGGTTTCAAAACATGGCTTTAAAGACAAAACTTAAGAATGACATCATAGGTGTATACTACCCTTGCTGGTTCAACATCGAAATAAAACATTCATGGATTGAACGCCCCTGTCATGCATTGCTCCAGCTGTAGTAAGTTAGACTGCAAAAGCTGTAGTAGATGCTGTTTTGCCAACCATTCAGTACTTAGCATGGTACACCTTCAATGAAATGATAGACAACAACTAAATATTGTATTAACTTTTTTGGCTGCTGACACAAACTGCTGGCTCATATTTAAGTGATTGTCCACTAAAAAAGTCCCTCTCACAGTAATTGTTTTGAGCCAGATTTCATCTAATTTGTACTTGTACCATTGTTTTTTCTGCCTAAATGTAAAAGCTTGCTTTTTTCCACATTAAATTTCATTTTGTGGGATAGGGTCCATTGTTCATGTCTGTCAAGATCCTTTTGGATCTTGAGCTTGTGTTCTGGGCTGTTGGCTATTCCTGCCACCTTAGTGTCATATGCAAATTGATGATTTCCCCATCTATTCCCTCATCTAGGTCATTTATGAAGGTATAGAAGAGTATTGGGCCCTAGACGGAACTTTATGTACCCCACTGCTTATTCCTCTCCATTTAGATGTAGTACCATTAAGGACTACTTGTAGAGGATGGTTTGTTAGCTAGTTACAACTCCATCTTGTGGTGATGCTGTCTGTCTCATATTTTTCTAGCTTACCAAGAAGTAGGTTGTGGTCTACTTGTTGAATGCCTTGCTGAAGTCTAAGTATACTATGTCCATAGCATTTTGCTGGTCTATTAATTTAGTCACTTTATCAAAGAATGAAATAAAATAGGTTTGGCATGTTCTGTTTTTCCATTTCCTGTCAGTGTTAGAATAGTGTTACACCATTTCTTAAAGAGACACAGCAGTTTTGGGCAGGTCTGCTGCCACCTCTATGTCTTTCTCCTTCTCAGATGTATGAATGGTGAAATTAATTTCAGGCACAAGCAACTAGAGACACTCATACAGATATCTTATGGTTGATCACCTACATACAGTATATTAAAAGAATCTCACCAAACTGTTTGCCTCCCCTTTGGAAATGGAAGATATAGGCCTAAAAGCCTGATCTCAAATATTTTCTCCCCTGAATGGACTCTAGCTGGAATATCTATTTATGTCCCCTGGTGGGGTTCCCTGTCCTTTTGCCAGTGCTTTTACCATAGTTCCATGAATACCTTAATTATTTATACTGTAATTATGTTTCTTTTAAAAAAATGAATTCTTCATTACAAGAAAGTATGGGGTATCGCGTTATAGTTTGTAGAATTAAAAAAATCCCTGAAAAATGTGTTTATGTTTCAAAAGAACAAATGTTTAAATAATAAATGGCCAAAATAAGACATACACTGCTACGATGGCAACAACTAAAATTGGGATAATATCTGCTTGGTCAAATTATTTTGTTGCTGCTCAGTAGAAGCCTATCTTCTATGATAGATTTGTCAAAATCTGACCCTTCGAACCATTTGGAAATATGCATTTTACAACTCTGCCCAGAAATACTATTTTGATTTTTTTTCTGATTTATCTGTAGACTTCTGGGCTGTTATTGATCTACCTCAGTATTCACAAATTTAAGTTACCAAACAAGATACTTCTAATTATAGGTGCTATTAACCCTTCCATAATTATATTCCAAGATACTTTGAGATAATTATTAAATAAGATATTATTGTAATTTGTATCATCTTCAGATTTACCAGAATTACAACTCACAATATTCCTAGGTAAGTGCATATGACACAGTAAGAAAAGATATTTGCCCATATCAAAATTATTAGCTGGAGGAAAATTTTGGAATCTCATACAAACTTTATATTAAACATTGCACAATATTTTTATGCACCAAATTTGATGACAACTTACATTCCATACTGTAATACTAAAAGAAAATTAATTGATAACCAATATATAAATCTTACCATGTTAAAATAATCCTAACAGTAGAGGAAACTTTCATTAAGATTTTCCCCACTATTCACAAGACAAAATTTACTTAAACTGAAGCTATTAATGGGAAAATAAACTAGTAAAAAATGAGCATAATTAATTTCTTCTGCAGAATAAATTTTTGAAATTTCTGCTATACTATGCCAACACAATTATGATTAATAAGCTTATATATGTCATATTATTTTTAGCACAATGGTGTGGAGGCTTGTATCTTACTGTAATTACTCTTAATTTTATGGGTTTTCACCTAGCAGTCCTGTTTCATTCTATTCTTGAATTCTGAAATTACTTAGATGATACTCAAGTTATAACTATTTTGTTCAACAAACATGATCACATGAACTAAATTCAAGTGCTTGACAGACAGCTTACTCTAACAACTACTAGTATCCTTTTTTCCTGAGCTGACAATATAAAGAGTTCAATTTCTGTGTGATGTTTTCTCCCTTTTTCATCCAAAAATTAAATATTTCTTTTTAGGTGAACTCTAACTTCCGACAGATGTTATTTATAAATTCTATGTTATTCATTATTTAAACCAACATCATAATAATTTTCCAGCAATCTAGTTAAATAACAGTAACAATACAATCCAAATTTAGCAAATATTATGTGTACCTTAGGCTTGAACTTTATCTGATAGACACATAGCTTAGCATAACACAAACATCAATTGGTATTCAGAAAATTCCTTAATCTCTTAACACAAATTCAACCATTTTAGTCCAAGTGAAATCCCCAAAAATGTTTGGGAATTCCTGAAATTCTGACAAATCAGTCATCAGAACATATTGAATGATAAGTCCCATCTACATATAATTTAAAGATACAATCAATTCAGGAAAGAAAACAAACAGTTCAAAGAACAACTTTCTTGGCACCTGGATCTCATGTTGACTTTGCACCACTCCTAAATAATACATTTTTGTATACTTACATTTCTATACCATCACAGAGAATGGCATTCCTCAATGCACACTTAGATGCATTTATCTTGATAGTTTTAACCCAGAAGTATAATATTCCTTTCCAAGATTAATTACTTTATATTTTTGGCCAGATATTGAAATTGATATGGTCACTCCTATACTTTTGCATGCTATCATTCATGGACAATAGAACTGCTAACCTTACTAACTACAAAATATTTGTGTTGGCATCTACAGACAACTGTATATTTTACTAGTAAGTTCAGTGCATTTCCAGGAAAAAGACTACATTTTTCAGATAGCTATTGCTGTCAAAAGTCAGTGGATTTCATTAAAATTTGCCTAGTGCAATATTTGTAATCTATCATTTTCTTCACTTATTATACTCACCTCTTCTTTCTTTTTAAATCATCTTCTCAAGATAAACATTTAAACTGACAAATATATTAAACTAGCGGTGGTATAAAGGAAATACACTTAAATCTATTTTAGGGTAGGCATTGAGTCAACATTTTGTCATATATGGCTTTAAAAATTCAGTATTTTGTCATATATAGCTTTAAACATTCAATATATTACAGTATTTTAGCTTTATTTCTTTAATTCTGTGGCGATAAAAAAGCTATTTGTTCCTCTGAAGATGTTTAGCAGCACAACAAAGCAAGCAATTTTAATCAATTCACTTTCTTCTCTCTTCCAAAGGTTTCAAGAATATTAAATATATAGATTGTACTGCAAAAAAATTAATGTAGAATATGGTAAGGGAGCGGGATATCAACAAACATCACCTTCCTCATGAGTCTAGTATCAGAAAGCTCTGAATTGTATGTCACTGGATACAATTCCTTGTCTATGCTTCTCCATCAAGCAATGCTTTGATTTTTCCTGTGCCAACTTTGGGATATATTCTGCAGTATGTTAATCTTTATCCTTTCTATTGGTATTTATTTATTTATATCCTGCCTTTATTATTTTACAAATAACTCAAACAGCTAAAACATCCAACACATTTTCCTCATCCTATTTCCCCACAATAACCCTAAGAGGTGAATTGGCCTGAAACAGAATGACTGGCCCAAGTTCACCCAGCTGCTTTCATTTTTAAGATGGGACTAGAATTTATGATCTCCTACTTTCTAGATTTGTACCTTAACCTTAATGGCTTCCCCAGATGCCGGCTTGTACAATGAGGAAGAGCCAGCAATGGGGACTTTAGAGTGGAGCATGGAGGAGCATTAGGAACATGCAGGAGATTCCATACCAGAAATGGATGAGCAAGAAGAGGAGAGACTAGGAACCTTGGGAGGTTGTTGGAGAAGCAATCAGATAAATGCCTGGATGAAGGGAAGGCAGAAAAGATACAGCTGCAAATGGGAGGCTTGCCTGACCAACCAGAAGTGCAGGGCAGAGAAGAGGCACTGCATAGTCAGTTAGTGGAGATGAGCCTCCTCCGCTGGATCCCATGGTGCAAAGGGCAGGAGGGAGGTGCAACAAAGGTCAGCAAGCTACTCGCAAGGAGACAACCTTAACCCTCCTAATGAGGTGCACCAGCTGGTGACTATTTACTGGTGTGTGGAGCAAAGCTATGTTGGAGACAACCTCTCTGTTTCCTGCCTAGTGTGTGCTCCAACTTTGTGATTCCTGCTTTCATGTTACCAAACCTATTTGTTCTTTGCTGACCTCATGATTAGGCCTTTGATTTTGCAATTGGATTCTGGACTTGGAACTTGACTTTGATTATCATGCTTGGATTTTGGACTTTGCCTGGACTTTGGCCCCGCCATTGGACTTTGTATGTACCTTTACTTTCATGTCTTAGCTGTGCAGACTCAAACTTATTGGGACTTTGTTTCTTGTGAGTGAGACCTGGGTAATTAGAGACTTGCAGTGCTTCTATAAATTAATTAAAACCACTAGGGGTGTGGTTGCATGGACTGGGCCAGGACATAACCATTAGACCAAACTGGCTCTGTTTGTATCCCTCATTTTGTAATTTATGCTTTCTCTATGTTGACAATAGAAGAAAGTACAAAAATAGCTTTAAAAATGGAGCTCATTTAAAAAAAAAAGATATGTAGGAGAATACCTCTAAAAATGCCAGTAGGCAGGCTGGGTAAGTGGGAATCAGTCAGACATGCACTGTCCTATGACTGTGCTTATATCTAAAACACAGCAAATCTTTTAAGCGCTAAGCAGTAAAATGTTCTGGCATGATTTCATGTAATCTCTATTGTTTTCTGTTGCTTGTTTTTGTTCAATTTTAATCCAAGACCTGATTATGACTCAATGAAGTGATGGTTTGGGTAAGCAATTTTTATGTCATTTTTTATAATTTATTAAGTTAATTATATTAATTTATTTAGATTTTTTCAGGATAACAAGTTCTCATAACACAACTTAGAAATAAATAGTAATAAATATACAATGACCAAAAAACATTCTCGGATCATTTTCACAGGACAGTACCGAGGAACAGAAAAGAAAATTCTAGTACCTTCTCCTCTCTTTTCAGGGATGCAGAAGGCAGGTGGTAATAGCCAGGGTAGTAAAAAAAAAGCTGCAGTTAGGAGTAGCATAATCACTGTTATTGCCCCAAGGTTGCAAAACAAATTCCCTTTACTTTAGTTCCAGTATTTTTTAAATATGTGTCACATATATTTACAATAAATGTATGTATCACTTTAGTTTCTTGTATTACATTATATTATTTGCTTGCATTATCTTTCTTTCTTTTTTATTCTGCTAATTATGTGTCATTGTGTCAACAAGTCATTTCACTCCTACAGACCCTACAGATTTTTTCCCCCAAGATAACCCTAACCCAACCTAACCTTTTCTTTCAAATCTCTCAATGGCACCGTGACTATGTCCATCCATTGCTTTTTTTTTATAATCCTGTTCTTCTATCCTTCTATCTTTCTCAGCATTAGAGCTTTTTCAGAGAGCTGGGTCTTTATATATGTCCAAAATAAGACCCATTTGAGAATGGGCAAAATCTCTAGGTTGATTTGTTTATAAAGAGCCATTATTTCTTCTTGGCTGTCCACAATATTCTCAGGAATCTCCTTCCACACCAAAGTTCAAAAGCATCATACTTCTCCTATCCTGTGTCTTAAAAGTCCACCTTTCACTTGGAGCTGAGTGTCACAGGTAATACCATGGCTTATGCAGTTATTAAGTGTGATGTCTCATAACTGCATTGCAAAATGGCAATCCAGGCAATCCTAGTTGTTGTAGTAACCCCAACACATGTTAAATGGGAAGCCAGGGGAGTTCCAGTTAAGGAGTGCTGGGTGACACAGGGTGAAGGGGAGATCTCATGTAGGCTATGTGTGAGTTTGGTGGGATGGGCAGCGTTGTTTGCAGCGTGAGCTCAGGAAGGCCAGAAAAAAATGTACAGGGTTACTATTGGGGAAGATCCAATTTATCCAAGCAACTTATGATCTTCCCTGCTGGCTTCCACATTTACTTGTAGGAAACTGGCAGTAAAGGTTGGCAATAATATCATTGCAGGATACTGCAACTGGTTATGATTGCAAGCTAGCTGCCAAGAATACATGGGGACATGTGAACTTCAAAGATAAGTTCTAAGTACCTTTGTTTAGTGCCCTCATATAGTCACTTGAACTGTCAAGGATTACCTGTATAAATGTTTGAACTAACGACAGTGCTGAAAAAGCTGGTAGGAAGTTACTAATCACAGTCACATGATGTCACACTTAACAAGGTGCTTAACAACTAAACTACAGCTGGAACTGATGTCATAAATTAGTGTGGCCATATGATGTTTTTTTTTATCAACCAAGCTACTTAATAACAGAGTTCCCAGTTCCAATTAAGATTAAGTGAGGACTATCTATAATTATGAGGTATACCTTTTTAGTTGGTAGTTAAAAGCTGATAATATTCTGTTGAATATTGCTCGTAATAAAATTACTAAGACAAATTCAGTTGTTTTAAATATATATATTGTTTTCAAAGTAGTTCATCCAATAGCAATGACTTTGTTATGCTGATTCTTTTAAGAATATGATGATGTTTTTGTGCCCAGGGCTGAAATTTTTCCCTACCCTTTAAGTTCTACAAGCATTTTTTGAGCGGTGTAAGGAATTAAAATGTAAAAGGGGTATGCTGGACATCATTAAAGTTAATGTACCGGATATACTCGAGTATAAGTCGACCCGAATATAAGTCGAGGCACCCAATTTTACCACAAAAAACTGGGAAAACTTATTGACTCGAGTATAAGTCGAGGGTGGGAAATGCAGCAGCTACTGGTAAATTTCAAAAATAAAAATAGATACCAATAAAATTACATGAATTGAGGCATCAGTAGGTTAAATGTTTTTGAATATTTATTTCAAAGAAAAACAGTAAACTAGCTCTGTAAGTGGAAAAGAGAGCCAACAAAACCAATATGGTATCAACAATTACTTTAAAAGTACAAAAACCTTAGCTCAATCAGCAACCAAGCTAAAACACAAGAGTTAAAATCCTTCAAAACTGGATTCCTCCTCCTCATCTGTGTGTCCAAACAGAGTCACTCTCTCCCTTGCAAGAAAAAAGCATATGTATGTGCTGCATGTACATCCTGTTTTGGAGAGCCACCATCTCTTTCACAGCTCTCCCTCATGCCTCCATTGCATCTGCACACATGCCATGGCTCAGTAGTAGGTCAACATACAGATGTCACACTAGGTTCCCTCCTCAAAAGGAACATCCAACCTTTCTTGAGAAGTACAAACTTCATCTGTTCAGGATTGTGGTGACAAAAGTGAAGGAGGAGGATGGGGCTGAGAGAAGGGAAGGGAAGAAAAGATCATTGACAGGGACAAAGACAGGGAGAAACACCTGGAAGTGTGAGCCCTCAAGTTTCCTTAGGGAAGACCAGACAACAAGGGGAGAGGAGAGGAGGAGGAGGAAGAGGAGAGTTAAAAAAAAAAGAGTGGGAAGCCAACTCATGCGTGCCATCAAAGCCAGGGGGAAGTGGGGCTTTCTCCGCCTGCTGCCGCCAGAGGAGTGCGGGGGGGGAGTGCGGGGAAAGGGGGTTCGTGCCGAGGCTCCGCAAGTGATTACCAGATTTGCAGCTCCGTTTGTTGGTGAAGCTGGAAGCGCGCAACGCAGGAGCTTGCGGGGGCCCCGGGCGCCCGTTAATGGGGAAGGAGAGGCCGCTTGGGGTCGCCAGGCTCAGGCAGCCTCCCCCACCCCCTCCCCTAGCAGCGAAGAGCTACTCCAGGGGCTCCAGCCACGGCGCAGCCAGGCACTTTGTCTCGCTGCCCCCGGAGCAGCTCTTCGCTGCTAGGCTAGGGGGTGGGGGAGGCTGCCTGAGCCTGGCAGTTTCTTTGCGAAGCTGGAAGCGCGCAACACAGGAGCTCGCGGGGGGCCCGGGGGCCCGTTAATGGGGAAGAAGAGGCCGCTTGGGGTCGCCAGGCTCAGGCAGCCTCCCCCACCCCCCCCCCAGCAGCGAAGAGCTGCTCCGGGGGCTCCCGCCACGGCGCAGCCAGGCACTTTGTCTCGCTGCCCCCGGAGCAGCTCTTCGCTGCTAGGCTAGGGGGTGGGGGAGGCTGCCTGAGCCTGGCGGTTTCTTTGCGAAGCTGGAAGCACGCAGCACAGGAGCTCACGGGGGCCCCGGGCACCCGTTAATGGGGAAGAAGAGGCCGCTTGGGGTCGCCTGTGTGTCCCTCAGCGGGTAGACAGCCGCGGCGGCGATGCTGCCCTGGAGGCGCGATCGGTTGCAGCCACGCCAGCGCAGGCCAGGCATGGTGCCGTAGCGGCTGACTCGAGTATAAGCCGAGGGCGGGTTTTTCAGCACAAAAAATGGGCTGAAAAACTCGGCTTATACTCGAGTATATATGGTAATTGCATCATATCTTTTTTGTAATATATATGAAAAATCTCTCAAACCAGCAATTTAATTTTCCAAAAATGTAATCTGAATACTTATGAATGTCATATTAATTACCATATGAATTTTGGAATGGTAAAATTAAGTTGGGTATTTTTCTGAAACATTTAAGATGAAATTATTTTGCTGTTAACATAAAATTAATACAAAATTGCTATTTCATATAGACTGGACATCTCACAGGCTGTTCAATAAGGGTTTGATCTGGAAAGATCCACTTTAAAAATGGAAACATACTATTTGGACTTGTCTTATTGCTATATTTTGGTTTGAAATCCACAGGATCATTATTAACATGAGTTTAGGTCAATCATAGCTAGCTGAGGAGCTATATGTTATGTTTGGTTATATCCCCAGGATTTGGAATCCGGCCATTATCAGGAATTGTGGGGTTTTCATGCATGAGGAATGGATTTTGTGATGTCTGTTAACCATCTAAATTGGTATTGCTTTTAAACAAAACTGTAATGAAGACTTTTCAGCAATTGGATTTACATTTTTTGAATATTTTGTAGCCTTTTATTGTTTTCCTTTCTTTTGCTGGCTACGTGTCAATGTCATATTATTTTTATGTATGCCTATATTTTTAAAAAAGTAAATTAATTTGATAATACTTTCTTTAAAAAATAATAAATAATAACTTGTTACTGAAAATCAACAGTTTTGCTGCTGAATTTCACTATAAATTCTGTAAGATGTCCAGGACTAGGTGCTTTATAAAGACCACAGGTCCCAAGTCCTCATATTATTATTTTTTAAAGAAGCAAAAATAATCTAGGGACCTTATAAGGAATAGGGTTAGATCTGGCCAGAAATAAATTTCCAATTTCTTTATCACATCCAACAGAATTTGACCTAATGGATAAGAGATAGGATATATTTCAGTATCTCATAGATATTTTATAATGAGCATAATGCTTTCACATTTTGAAAAGCAATTGCAGAAAAGGATTTGTATATTTCTAAAGTTTACAGTGGACAATGTTTATTAAATGTTATGTTCTACCTAATACCGAGATATCCTTTAATAATAGGATCAGAAAATATCCCTAAAATAAGTTTAGCAACATGAAACCGATTACATAAAATTATTAAAAATTGTTCAATGCAAAATTGGACCAAATCTCACAAGATTTCAGGCAATTTTATGAAGGTTGAGAATATGCAGTAAAAGCTTGTAATGGTTGCCGATACACATTTGCTACATCACAAAGAAATCAGTTTACAAACAATATATTTTAATTATCAAATAGATATTTGTTCAATACTTAATTATACAATTAGCATGACTTAAAAGCATTTACTTAATTTCCAGGGATTTTATATCTGTCTGCATAAACAAGGTTCATTTACTTATATTATTTTCTACATTCTGAAGATTTTAGACTCTAAGCTATTTAGAGATCTGTTTGGTAAAAATGCCTTCACAATTCTACCTGCATTGGCTCAGCAATAAGTTTAAAATATGAATATGCAGACATATAAAATCTACAAAACATGATAGAAGAATCAATAGGATAACTTTTAAATCTGTAGATATTTGAAATGAAAATGTAGTGTTAGATGCAAAGTGAATCTTATTTACTAACATTACGCATAAAAGGTATATATAGAATTCTCAGTATCTAAAACAAGTTACATAAATCATGTGATATACCAAAAATAAATTCTTAGGTGTATGAAGAGTAATAGAAATAATTACAATATGATGTAATAACAACTCAAAATAATACAAATAAGAATCAATATTCTACTTCATCATAGGACCCCCAAGTCTTCTCTCCACAACTCCCTTGTTTCTACTATAAACTAAATATGTAAGAAAAAAGGCTATATACATTCCCATCATCTAGTAATAAGATTGCACATATCTTCTACAGGTATCTCAGAAAATCACTGCATTTTTCTTTTGGCAACCTAAAGAGAGCCAAAGCCAATGAAAGTAAGAGAAAAGAATCCTACGCCTAACACAAATAAACTACCAAGAAATCCCCCACAACTGGAGGTGTTTTACAAGTAATAGGGAATTTACCCTCAATCCATGAAACAGTGAATACGGTATATGCTAGTATACCTCTAAATCTTTATCTGTGGAGATTTCAAACTATCATTAGAAGAAATTAACAGCATAGTTTTTCAAACATGCCGTTAAAGTTAAGAACTTGACTTCAACATTAAAATGCCATCTTGGGATTTCCTGGCTCACACCTATATGAAACACAAGATGCAGCGCATAAACAATGGGAAGTTGCCATCAATCATGGTTTCCTTCCAAAAGGCGGAATTTTAAATTGGATCTCAGCATCTCACCTCTCAAATCCCATTAAGTTTTCAGTCCAACAGCACAACCGTGCTTCAAATAAAGGATTTGCCTCCGCAGCCTTGAAATGGCCCAAAATCACAGGACTATTGTTTGTTTTTCCTACTAACCCTACTCATGGGATGCGATCTTTGCCTGTCGGCTGCAAACATACTCTCTGCATACTCGGCTTACTTGGACAAAGCAGATGCCTATACACCTAAACGCTTGTGGACATTAATACTGAGCTTCCACAGAACCAGGATCCAAGTTGTGTTCTGGCTGAGCTCCAAGATTTCTCTCTCCCATCCCGGGACTACCCCGCGTAACAAGGTGTTAGTCTAATGCCTCATCTCACGCCTCGGGTGACAGGAGGGAAGGCTTTCCGCGGGAGGAATATTGCTCTTTTGGCCAATTAATTCCCCTCCCGGCATAGAATTACTGTTTATTCTTTTGGTTGGCAACCACCGAGCAGAATCAAGTCCGCAAAACATCGTCCCCATTCGACCAATTCAGGGACCGCCGCGGCGCGCCGTTTTCTCTTACCCGGATTACAGTGCAACGGCGAAGGCGGCGCGGAGACCGGCGAAGAAGGCGCCGAGGACGGCTGGAGCAGTGGCGGCGGCGGCGGCAGCGGCGGATCTTTGGGGCCGCAGCAGCTGCCGCCGCCGCCCGGCGAAGGGGCTGCGGGAGGTGGCAGCATGAGGTAGCGATGAGGAGAAGGTAGGCAACGCTGACAGAGCGAGTGAAGGCAAGGAAGCAGCTTCGGCCGCCGACTCTGAATGTGTTGTCCGCACACCCCACAAGTGTCCAAGAGATTGAGGCGAGACTCTCCGTTGGCTCGGTCCGCAGGGCCTTGACGGCTTTCAGCCTCGTTCTCCCCACCCATAGCGAGCGGACCAGCCAGCCAAGGCCCGGCTACCGTAGGGGACTCGTTCATTGTTTGGAGAAGGAAGAGCTGTCGGTGGCAACCACAACAGGCGCTTAAGCGCCCCTCGGGGCAACTGCCGCTCTCCCTCGGGGGCGTTCGGGGGAGCCCCGCCTCTTCAACGGTCGCCTCAAGCGTCCAGCCGCTCTCGAAGGAACTTCGGAAGAGAGCGCTCGCGCTCGCAGCAACACCGTCAACGGCCTCCAAGGCCCCGCCCCCTCGACGAGCCTTTCCAGTGTCAGAGGCACAACCCGCTCTTTCATCGCCACGCCCCTTCCCTGCTCATCATCCAAGCCAAAACCCTCCCCTTTTATCCTCCGGGTTCCAGTCCCTCTGAGCGTTTTGTGCCCTTAGGCGCGTTTTTTCTTACGGAACGCTCTCATTCGAGGAGAGCGAAATTCTTCCGTTTCGTTCAGCTCAGCCACGCCCCCTTTCGTATTGTCCTCGTTTTTGCCTGCCCGGTCAATAGTTCCTAGTTTCCTGTTTGCTCAGTTTGGTTGCCTCCCTTGTCATTTATCCCGCTTCGAGTTTTTCTCTTCGTCCTAGAAGCTTTTTTTTTTTAACACTTAATTTAAAATGTAATGAAAATGGTGAACCAACTCCCCAATCTTCTGAGGCACTACTTTATACTAAGATCCAGGATTTAGTGATTTTACGTTATTCTGAGAAAGGAGACATTAGCATTGGTATCAGTGACGATAATTTTTAAACTAAATAAAACTCATCTGCATTTTCAGATAAAATAACATAAATAATTTGCAGAAACTACGCACAAACTAACCACGTTTTGATATAACTTTTTGCAGCAATCCAGTTCATATAATTAGTTTATGACCCAGTGTGTACCCTCAATCTAGAATATGCTATGGAATAAACCATGGTTTATGTGGCTTACTAATGCTGATTAAAAATTGGAAGAATAGAATAGAATTCTTTATTGGCCAAGTGTGGTTGGACACACAAGAAATTTGTCTTGATGCAAATGCTTTCAGTGTACATAAAAGATGCACTCATCAAGGGTCATCAGGTACAACAATAATAGTCATAGGGTACAAAATAAGCAATCAAATCATACTAGTAAACAGTCTATATAAATCATAAGGATACGAGCGACAAAGTTACAGTCATACGGTCAGAAGTGGGAGGGGATGGGCAATAAGGAGTGATGAGAAGATTAATAGTAATAGTAATAGTAATGCAGACTTAGAAAATATTAGGACAGTTTTGAGGGAATTATTTGTTTAGCAGAATGATGGCATTTGGGGAAAAAATTGTGTCTAGTTGTTCTGGGGTGCAGTGCTCTATGGCGTCGTTTTGAGGGAAGGAGTTGAAACAGTTTATGTCCAGGATGTGAGGGGTCTGTAAATATGTTCACAGCCCTCTTTTTGACTCGTGCAGTATATAGGTCTTCAATGGAAGGCAGGTCGGTAGTAATTGTTTTTTCCGCAGTCCTAATTATCCTCTGAAGTCTGTGTCTATCCTGATGGGTTGCAGAACCAAAGCAACCCAAAGCAAAGTTATAGAGGTGCAGATGACAGACTCAATAATTCCTCAGTAGAACTGCATCAGCAGCTCCTGGGGCAGTTTGAGCTTTCTGAGTTGGCACAGAAAGAACATTCTTTGTTGTGCTTTTTTGATGATGTTTTTGATGTTAAGGGTCCAATTTTAGGTCTTGTGAAAATAGAAGAGGAGTTCCAGCAGCAAAATGAATGGTGGCAATAACTGCTCTATTGGAAATCCTGGAACACCATACTAGGAGCTAATTATGTGCCTACTTCTTTCAAAGAGCTATTCACTGCCATAGTAGAACCTCTAAACATAATCTTTGAAAAATCTTTCAGGACCAGCTCCTTGCCAAACCTATGGTCACAAGCCACGGTCATCCCCATTTTCAAAAAGGGAGACCCCAGCCCAGTTGAAAATTACAGACCAATCTCATTATGCTGCATCACCTGTAAAGTTATGGAATCGATTATTAACCAATCCATTATCCTCCACTTAGAGACAAACAACCTAATCTCTCATAAACAATTTGGTTTCAGAAAAAAAACTATCCTGTAATCTGCAACTCTTACACTGCAAAAACATATGGACTACACAATCGATCAGGGCAATGCAATAGACACAAACTACATAGACTTCTGTAAAGCCTTTGATTCAGTGGTATACGACAAACTACTTCTAAAACTAAAATCTTACGGTATCTCTGGACACCTGCACAACTGGATAGAAGCATTCTTGTCAAACAGACAACAAATGGTCAAAATTGGGAGCATCCTATGAAATTCTGTACCTGTCAATAGTGGTGTCCTCCAAGGCAGTGTTCTAGAACCAACTCTCTTCATACTCTACACAAATAATCTCTGTAATCAAATTAAGAGCAACTGCATTCTCTTCGCTGATTATGTAAAGCTATTCAACACCACAGACTGCTACTCTTCAAAAAGACCTCTACTATGTATCAGAATGGTCAAACAAATGGCAACTTCAAATCTCAACTAATAAATGCTCTGTCTCATATATTGGCAAAAAAAATCAGAAAATAAAATACAAGCTGAATAGTCAAGACCTTGTTGATGATCCAAACTCTGTCAAGGACCTTGGAGTACTCATCTCTAATGATCTAAGTGCTAGAGCCCACTGTAACTACATAGCCAAAAAGGCATTAAGAGTTGTTAACGTAATCCGACATAGCTTTTTCTCTGGTAACATCACACTACTAACTAGAGCATACAAAACATTTGCTAGACCAATACTTGAACACAGCTTATCAGTCTGGAACCCACATTATGTATCTGATATTAACACAGTTGAGAAAGTCCAGAAATATTTCACAAGAAGAGTTCTCCACTCCTCTACTCATTACAGAACACCTTATGTCACCAGACTTGAAATTCTAGAAAACCTAGAACTATGCTGCCTTCGGTCCGATCTAAGTATGGTATATAAAATCATACATTGCAATGTCCTACCTGTCAATGAATATTTCAGCTTCAACCATAACAATACAAGAGCACACAATAGATACAAACTCAAGGTTAACCACACCAAACTTGATTGCAGGAAATACGACTTCAGCAACAGAGTGGTCAATGTCTGGAATACTCTATCTGACTCTGTGGTTTCTTCCCCAAACCCCAAAAACTTTAACCGTCTACTATTGACCTCACCCCTTTCCTAAGAGGTCTTTAGGGGGAGTGCATAAGCGCACCAACGTGCCTACTGTCCCTGTCCTATTGTTTCTTTTTATGTCTTTTATATGTAACCATTTCATGTATTCATAACTATGTTTATACTTATACCTGTTATCTTATAATCGCTTGACAAATAAATAAATAAATAAATTATCCCGGGGGCGGGAAATCTATCGATGTAATCTCTAAGAGTAGATATGACTTGATTGCACTCAAGCAAACCATGATTATCTTTCTGTTTTGCTCAGATTATTTTAGCTGCTACTCCAGAAAGAATTGGTCTAGTAATAGCCCATACTTTATGTATATTTATATTTTTTTTGCTCTTGGGCTGCCATTACAGTAGGATTTCAAGACATTCTACAGAGTATTATATATTGAGATTGAATTCTGCTCAAACCCTGTTCCTACTTAAGAGGAAATCTAAATACAATCAAATATTACAATATATTATTAGTTATGATTAGATTCCATTTAAATTAATAAGAAACATGAATCATGACTAACAAGACAAACAAATCCTTTGATTTCAAAAGAATTCTCAGTCTGGTTCTAACCCTTAAATCATTTGCCTTTCTACCCCTTTCCCTTTTGTTAAAGTTATCACTTTTATAACTCTGCAATTTGAAAAACCAAAAAGAAAAGGTAACTGAAGGGAAAAGTCAAAAATTATTTTAAAATGTAAGGGGTAACACAGTTTCAGGTACATAGAAATCATAAAATCAGGCAAACTTTGCATGTTATGGATCTTATTCTATTCCTTAGTTAATTAGGAATCATCGCAAAAAAAAGTCTAACCAAAAAAAAGTCTAATCGTCTAAAAGTCTAACCCTACATATAGGACCTGCAGATATTCATGGTGTTGTTTCGATTTGTGAGTGTACCAGTTGTTACAAGCATAATTATTGGGTTTCTGCTACAGTTTTCTTGCGGTCCTCCATTAGTATGTCATCAACAGTGGGGAAAACATCTATTTAGCACTGGCACCGGAGCAGAAATGGGATACATCTGACTTGATTCCCCCTCTTCATTTTTAGGCTAGCTTGGAAACCTCTCCTCCTGTCTGCCACACCAAAATGTGAGCATAGGACTTTGAAAGCAATAAACACACAAGTGAGGTTAAAAACTAAGCAAGACAAGGCAAGGAGCCAAAGCTGACAAGATTAACTCAGACAAAGAAAACACCTAGGATTTGCATTTCCTCTTTTGCCTGCAGAGCCAGTCATGACCCCATAGGAATCTGGCAACAGCCTTTAAAATATTAAAGGACATATTCTTGCACAAAAACAGGCTCACAAAGCCCAAAAGAATATATAAAAACCCACTTACTCTCAACCCCATTTTTTCAGCTACCCCAGAAACATGCTGCTCTCACTGAAGTTTCTAGCTACCAAATAAATAGACATCTTCTTTCCTTCAGTCTTCTTCCATTTTATTTTAGTGTCTTTATCCCAGTTTAGAACCGGACCAATTTTTCTTCCAACACTATATAGCACCTTTTCTGGATAGGTCTAAACCAGTGGTTGCCGGTGGTCTGTGAAAAATTTTTGGTAGTCTGCAGAGAAATGTCACCCCAAAGCACCCCCCAAAGCAATTAATCCAGGCTGCGTAGGAACACAAGGCTACACTGCCCACATGGCCCATGGGTGTGGTGGCCTCCCATGGAAAGAATGAGACACAAGCGTGTGTACTCGGGATGGGAGCCCAGAATAAATTCCAGTGCTTCCTTTTATTGAGGTTTTAGTACATAGTAAGAAAAATTACATTGTGGATTGCAAGTTACATTGTGGATTACAATAATTAGAAATAGTACAGACTTGTTTGCAGTTGTCTGAGCTGCTTAATTGTTTCTGGTGTTTGCTTTTAATTTCCTTGCTTTATCTCAGTGACCTTTAAGCAAGCATGTATGTATAAGGTCTTAGATTAATCATTACCCAATACCCCAGCCAAAGTTTATTCCCACACATGGGAACACAAGGCTTGCGTCACTTGCATTGCAAACAGTGCAAGGTAGTGAGGGGAGGGGGAAAGGGCAGAGGGGGGGAACTTGCCCCACTCACCCCACTCGCCTCTCCTGGCCACCGGGCTGCTTCTTTCTGCTTCTTTCTTCTTATGCTTTTGGCTGCATGAAAGGAAAGCAGCAAAAGTCTTTCTTTCAGGAGAAGGCGGAGCTTCGTTCCGGCGATACAGCTGCGATCTCAGGGCTCTGAGATCGCAGCCGATATTTTCGCCCCTGGTCGGTCCTAACGGACCTAAACCGTCCCGTAGAGACGGTGATCGTGAAGGGCATTGTTCCAGGATCCCAGAGATATCGCAAAATCTCTGGTTTGATCCGGAAGAAGCCCTTCTGCTGGCGGCGGAGAGGCAGCCTCCATAGCTGCTGAAGTCGGGACAGCTCCGGAAAGAAAGTGATTGGAGTGAAGTGTGTCGGCTGGGTGAGAAAAACTCTTTTGTGCTGTAAATTCGCTAAGGTTGGAAAGTTCATCCAATATAAAGAAGAAAGCTGTGAGATTTTTTTTTTGACTGAAATTGTTTTGAGCGGCGTTTTTTTTAAAGTGATGTCAAATTGAGGCTTGGTTTTTTTTTTTCTCTTTTCTTTATACTTTTTGGGAAAGATTTTACTGTGACTTTGTAGGTAACCGGATTGAATTTTCTCTTATATATATTTTTATGCTCCCTTTGATTTTATGCTTCCTTTGATTTTTTAACTTTCTTTAGGATAGAGGCTCCCTTTGGCTATTTTTTCTTTTTTTTCCGTATATATTATTCCTTTTTTCTGGCGGGCGGGGAGAAGGAGCATTAAGAAACTTTGTAACACTGCCAACTAGAGGCTTGAAAGTATCTTTATGTGAATTGGAGAGAATTGCAAAAAGACTTCATCTCAAGGACTTTTTAATGTGATAAGATAGAGGGAGAGCACAGCAAAATATTATTGCAGGTGCTTTCCTGGACTGTTATCAACAATACTTGAGGTTTGGCTTTGAAGCTGCTGGAGAAGAGAGTCATAACAAGAGCCTTGGATAAATAACAAAATGCAGTGTGTTTTCTTATATATACCCCATTCGCTAGCCTTCTTCTAAATTTTAATTTTAGTAATATTGTTATTTTTGTCTTTTATTTTAAAGGGAAAGCCTCAGAGTTTTTTTTTTTTTCTTCTTTATTTTTCTTTTCTTTTTTATTGGGACTTTTTTGCTTTTCATATTTATGTTTTTGGATTACTTTGTTGTTGAGGTTGTTTTTTTTTTCTTTTTTTTGGATTATTGAGACTTTTTAATTGGATTAAGGTGTGAAGAATCTGAAGGAACTTTTTGTTTTTTTTTGTTTTTTCTCTTTTTGCTTTTTCTTTTTTCCTTTTTCTTTTGCTCTTAATCAATATTATTATTTTTGGATGTGTTTGTTTTCTCCTTTCTATTTTTTCCTTTTTTATGGTGGACTATCTCGTAATTGGATTAGGGTCTAGAAGAACCTGAAGATCTTTCTTCTTCCTTTTTTCTTGTTTCTTCTTTGGTTTCGTGTTTTTTACTATTGGAGTTTTCCATTTTGGATTATAATTGGCTGCTCTACCCGTTGGATTAAAAGTCAAGAAGAATTTGAAGTTTTGGAAACATTGAAATGAGCAGGAAACCAATACCATCTGGCATTTCTGCTTCTACCTCTGCTTCCCCACCAGCTGGAGGACAACGTTTAATTCAGACAATGTTGAAGCAAGATAAGGAACAAGAAAAAATAACTTTACAGATGATTATGCAAGGAATCCAAGATCTCAAGACAAAATCAGATATCATTGAACAAAGAACAGGAAATATTGAACAAAGAACAGAAAATATTGAACAAAGAATAGAAAAGATTGAACAAAGAGCAGAAAATATTGAACAAAGAGCAGAAAATATTGAACAAAGAATAGAAAAGACTGATGAAAAAGTGGAAAATATTAAACAAATGATGGTTAAGTATCAGGAGAGATTCCAAAAAATTGAGGAAGTAGGAAAACAAAGAGAGAAGAAGATTGGAAATATTGACAGCAGACTAACAGCGGTTGAACAAGAAAAAGGTGGGATGTTGAGGTGGGAGATGGAAAGGTCAGAATTTTACCTCAGATTTCAAAATATAGAAGAGGAAAAAGGAGAAAATTTGGCAGCGGTAATGATAGAAATTTTGGCAGATGTTTTGGAAATTACAGAGGAAAAGATGATGGATGGAATAGATGAGATATATCGAGTCTATACAAGATATGCGATGAGAAATAAATTACCCAGGGAAGCCCATATTAGATTTACTAAAAAATCCATTAAAACGCAAATATTACAAGTAGTAAGAGAGAAAACACTGAAATACAAGGGTAAAGAGGTTATGGTTTTAAAACAAATACCCAGAAGAGTGAGAGAGATGAGAAGAGAATATCGATTTCTGACCAAAATACTATTGGAAAATGAAGTGAATTATAGATGGCTGATTCCAGAAGGACTAGTGTTTGGGTGGCAAGAGCAAAGATATAGAATTGATTCAATTGAGAAAGCAGAACTTTTTCATGCAGAATTCTTTGGAGGAAGAAGAGAGGAAGCAGAGAAAGAGGCTTTATCAATTGAGTTTCAAGATGAACAACTGGAGACTGAAAAAGAGAAAGGAGCAGCAGGGGGACAGATGGATAATAAAGAACAGTGTGAAGTGAGATCCACGAGAGCTGTTAGACCTAAATATAAAGCATAATCATGGAGGGAAAAAAACTGATTACAATGAATATAAATGGACTTAATTCAGCTGTTAAAAGAAGGAAAACTTTTCATAAATTAGAGAAATTAAAATTTGATATAATTTGTTTACAAGAAGTTCACATTAAAAAACAACATGAACAATTGTTATTACAGCCAAAATTAGGGAAAATATTTACCTCTTTGACTCAATGTAAGAAAAGAGGTGTGGTTTTATACATTAAAGAGGCTATTCCAGCAAAATTGATTTACACGGATGAAGATGGAAGAGTATTAATGGTAGAAATAATGGACAATAATATAAAAATACTTTTGATTGCAATTTATGCTCCGAATGATAAACAAGAGTTTTATAAAAAGCTACATATGAAAATAATTGGACTGGACTATGTTAATATAATTATGATGGGAGATTTTAATGGAATTGTGGACAATAAACTGGACTATATAGCAACAACAACAAAGCAAAATAGAAAGGCTCTCCCAAGGTCCTTTTTTAAAATGACAGATGAATTAACTTTAAAAGATATTTGGAGAGAAAGAAATGTTAAAGCTAAACAATATACTTTTTATTCAAATAGACATTTATCATGGTCCAGATTAGATATGATTTGGATCTCAACAGAACTAATATCTAATATTAAAGAAACAAATATTGAAACAAGTACCTGGGCAGATCATAGCCCAATGACAATTAAATGGAAGGGACAAAAAAAAAGATCGAGATGGACATTAAATAATACTATTTTAAAGGAGAAAGATTTTACACAATGGATGGAGAAGGAATTGGCTTTTTTCTTCAGAGAAAATAAAAAAGAAGATACTTCAACGCAAAATGTGTGGGACACAATGAAGGCATACGCTAGAGGTTTGATAATAGATTATACAAGAAAAAAGAATATTAGGAAAAGGCAAGCTTCTAAGGCCTTGGAAGATGAGTATAAAATTCTTGAAAAAGAATTACAGAAAATGCCACAGAAAAAGGATATTAAATTGAAGCTGGATGTAATCAAACATAAAATGGAATTAATAGAGAAAGAAGAACTGGCACAGAAAATTAGAAACTCTAAACAGAATTATTTTGAAGATGCAAATAAACCAGGTAGATGGCTAGCATATAAATTGAGAAAAGAGAAGGAATCAAGAAAAATATTGAAGTTAATAGATGAACAAGGCCAAGTTTGTTATGGGAATAAGGAGAAAAAAGAAATTATTCGAGATTTTTATGGGCAATTATATAAACAGGAAAATATTGATGAAGAAAAAGTCAAACAGTATTTACAAGGAAGCTAATTTACCAAAGATACCTAAAGAGACTGAAGAAATGCTAGAAAGCAATATAACAATGATGGAACTAAATGAAGCATTTAAGAGACAAAATAATGGGAAAGCTCCGGGTCCAGATGGGCTTCCAGTAGAATTTTATAAAACATTTCAAGAATTATTGAGCATCCCATTGTTAGAAGTTATGAATGAAGTTATGTTAAAAAAGATGATACCTAAAACATGGTCAGAGGCTTATATTACACTCATACCAAAGGAAGAGACTGACCCATTGCAAATTAAGAATTATAGACCTATTTCTTTATTGAATGCAGACTATAAAATCTTTGCTTCAATCTTAGCAGAAAGACTTAAAAAATATTTAAATAATTTTATTCACTCAGATCAAAATGGATTTCTGCCAAAGAGACAAATTAGAGACAATATGAGAGTAATCCTGGACACCTTGGAATACTATGAGGCTCATCCTGAAAAGCAAATGGCTTTGATATTCCTAGATGCTCAAAAAACATTTGATAACGTGAACTGGAGATTTATGTTATTATTATTGGAGCAGATGGGTTTCGCTAAAAAATTTATTCAAGCAATAGAAGCTATATATAATAAACAGACAGCAAGGGTAATGATGGAGGGGGAACTTACAGATTTTATTAATATAAGGAAAGGCACAAGACAGGGATGCCCCCTATCTCCTTTGCTATTTGTGTTGACCTTGGAAGTGTTGAATAGAAATATTAGGGATGATAAAAGCATAAAAGGAATGAAAATTAAGAAGGAAGAATTTAAGCTACAAGCTTTTGCTGATGATTTAGCTTTTATTTTGGAAGATCCGCTAGAAACAGCTCCAAAGTTACTGGAAAGGATAGAGGCATATGGAGAGGTGGCTGGTTTGAAAATAAATAAAGACAAAACAAAGATTTTGACAAAGAATATGCTATTGAGACAGAGAGAAGAATTGGCAGATCTTTTGAAAATTCAAGTTACAAATAAGGTTAAGTATCTGGGGATATATTTGACAACAAGATGTAGCACATTAAAGGAGAATAATTATATTAAACTTAAACAACAGATAACTACAGATTTGAAGAAGTGGGAAAACTTGCAATTGTCATTAATAGGGAGAATTTCAACAATTAAGATGAATATCTTACCTAGAATTTTATTTTTGTTTCAAACAATACCAATTAGGCTTGGAAAAGACTATTTTGAAGATTTAAATAAAATTATGTTGAAGTTTATATGGCAAGGTAAAAAAGCGAGAATAAAGCTAAAGCTTTTGCAAGATGCTAGAATTAGAGGAGGTTTTGGTCTGCCTAATTGGGAATTGTATTATCAAGCTGCAAGTTTGATGTGGGTCAAAGAATGGATAACATTAAGGAAACATAGGTTGTTGACATTAGAAGGGCATGACTTGCTGTTGGGTTGGCATGCTTTTTTATGGTATAAGGGAACTAAAACACAGGGTTATTTTAGAAGACATTATGTACGGGAGTCTTTGTGGTTAAATTGGGAGAAGATAAAAAGACAATGTTATTTGAAAATTCCAGTTTGGTTATCGACCATTGAAGCATTTTCCTATCCTATAATCTACAAGAAGGAACAAACAGTTAGATATGGGGAACTTTTGGATGAAAAGGGTGAACTTAAATCGATCCAAAACTTAGAGGAACAAGGTATAAGGATGAATTGGTTTTCATATGCACAAATACACTCAAGGTATGATGAAGATTCTAAAACGGAGGGATTTTATGATAAACAGACTGATTTAGATAAGATCTTGATGGGTACTGATGAGAAGGTGATTAAAAAACTATATGGTTATTTACTGGGAATGAAGTTAGAGGAAGAACAAGTCAAAGAAACTATGATTGTTTGGGGGAAGAATTTTGGATATGGGATTGATTTAGAGAAATGGCAGAAATTGTGGTCTCAAAATTATAAAATGACAATGTCAACAGCATATAAAGAAAACTTGTATAAGATGTTTTACAGGTGGCACTTTCCTCCGACAAGAATAGCAAGAATGTTTAAGAACAAATCTGAAAAATGCTGGAAATGTCATCAGATACCCGGCTCGTATTACCATATGTGGTGGACTTGTGAGGATGCTAGAAAATATTGGACTATAATTCGCATGTGGTTGGAAAAAATGATAAAGAAACATATAGATTTGAAACCAGAGATCTTCTTACTGGGAATTTTACCTGATATATATAGTAAAGATTTGAAATACCTGATTGTAAATGTATTAACAGCGGCCAGGATTGTATTTGCTAAAAATTGGAAGAATGAGAAAATACCATTACAGGAAGAAATTATTAAGAAAATATTGGAATGTGCTGAGATGAGCAGATTGACATTTGAAATTAGAGAGCAAGAGGATAAACAATTTTACGAAATTTGGGATCTTTTTTATAAATGGCTAGATGATAAAATACGATAATAGATTATTTAGAATGCTAGATAGTAAGGAATATCTTTATTTTGCTATTATTTTGCTATTTGATATTATATTTATAAAGGATTTTTTAGGATTGATTTGATATGACTAGATGATTTGTTATAGAGTAAACTGGTTTAAAGTATTGTTAGCTCATTAAGCATGAATGATTAAAAATATAGTCAAAAACTTCTTTTTTTAGTGATATTAGGATATATAAGTTTGGATTGACAATATGAGTTGTTATGTAACATAATTGTTATTGAGACTACAGAATGAATGCACAAAAATGATGAACCAACTGACACACTGGATGTATATATAAGAGTTGATGTTTTTATGTTTTGTTTGTCTTGTTTGTTTGTAGAAAATTAATAAAAACTTTAAAAAAAAAAAAAGTCTTTCTTTCTCTCTCCCAAACTCCACCAGAAATGAGTCCTTGGGACCCTGCAAGGCATCCTGCTCCAAGAGGCTGTGCCATTCTGCCACAGTTTGGGGGAGAGAAAGAAAGACTTCTGCTGCTTTCCTTGCATGAAGCCAAAAGTCTCTCTCTCTCCTCCTGGGAAACGGAGTTGGAAATGGTATCCTGCGATCCCAAATAAAGGATGATCAATCAGTAGGAAAACGGGGTGGGAAATTTTCCTGCAGATTTTTTGGTGATTTTTCCAAGGGACACTGCAGGAAAATTCCCCACCCCATTTTCCTACCGATCGATCATTCTTTATTTGGGATCACAGGATACCGTCTCCAGCTCCATTCTCAGGGGGGAGAGAGACAGAGTGACTTTTGGATTCATGCAAGGAAAGCAGCAGAAGTTTTTCTTAAACTCTAGGGTCCCAAAGACTCATTTCTGGCAGAGTTTAGAGGAGAGAAAGAAAGATTTCTGCTGCGTTCCTTGCATATGCAGCCAAAAGCAGAAGCAGCAGAGACCCTGGGAAAATCCCCCAAAAAGTCTGCAGGAAAATCCCTCACCCCATTTTCCTACCAATCGATCATTCTTTCTTTGGGATCGCAGGATACTGTCTCTCTCTCTCTCTCTCTCCTCTCCCCTGAGAACAGAGCTGAAAAGCAGGTTAGTGAAGTAATGTGGCTGCCTTGGAAGGGGTGGGAGTGTGTGCGGGACCTGTGTGTTGTGAGAGAGAGAGAGAGAAACAGACAGACAGACAGAGACAGAGAGAGGCAGAGACAGAGAGAGAGAGAGAGAGACAGAGAGAGAGCATCACTGCCAGCCTTCCAAGGTTAGATCAGATCTCTCTCTCTTCCCCCCCCTCCTCCCCCCCCCCATGGCAGTGATGGAGCTTCAGTGCTTGGCTGATGGGGAGCCAAGCAAGGTGCATCGCTTGCTCTCTTTGGCTGCAAAAGAAGCAGCCTGGGGGGGTCAGGTGAGGTGTGGGGGGGGAGAAGTAGGACACCCCTTGAAAAGACGGCCTAGTTATTTTGGGGGGGGAGGGTGTCAAAAGAAAATAAGGCCCTGCCTTATTTTCCAAGAAACATGGTAGAAGATAAGACCAATGGCGGGGAGGGAAATCCACCCCGGGGTGGCTTGCTGACATTGGTGGGAAAGTCAGTCCCATATTACAGAACTGCAGTAGTCACAAGAGCAGCTCCGGGATGACCAAAGGGCCAGTCCTGTGACTACTGCAGCTCTGGAATATGGGACTGACTTTCCCACCAATGTCAGCAAGCCACCGTCAGTCCAAATTCATATTAGTAGTCTGCGAAATTTAAAATTATGAGTTCTGAGGTCCAAAAGGTTGACGACCCCTGGTCTAAACTATGGCTTGTTTCTTAGGAGCAATTTAAGCAACACAGATGCACATGTTCATTTTAACAAACCATTTCTGTTACTTTGATGAAATATCTTCCCAAGTGCTGATAAACATGCTGCTGACATTTCATCATATGGATATATATAGAATGCCTATCAGGCCAGTTTAAGTCCCTACACCAGGCTAACTTAGTGAAAGTTCTGAGATCATGCTATGCTCATATCCACAACTAATGGCCTGGAATAAGTTGATATGTCCTCAGAATTAAGGGCATAAAATACGATTTATATGTAATTATCAATTATTGGTTTACAGTTTGTATATCCTTATTACGTAAAACATTATGAACAAATGTTTCCATCTTGAACCTGTCTTTCTATAGTGCTAAACTTCACGGGAACAGCTCTATGCAAGACTGAAATCAATAGTTTTTTTCTCTATTCTACTCATAATAATACGACTATTCTACTTATAATAATACGACTGTGCAAGGTTTCAGAATGATCTGGAAAAGATGGTTTAGAATAGGCAAAAAAAAGCAACATAATATCTATCTGTGGTATATTAAAACAGCCAGGTCTTTTTTCACTGCAGCAGCGTGATCCTGACAGCAGTTTCTAAAGCTCCTCTTCTAAAATGAATCCAAATCTTTAAACAACCCTAATCACGGATCGTAAAATGGGGCAAAACTCATTTAAGAACTATCTTACTTAGCACAGAAATTTTGGGCTCAGATGTGGTCATAAGTTGTGGACTAACTGTAGATATAGATATTACAGCTCCTATGATATTGTCTCTGAGCCTTACATTTTATCTATCTTAAAGATAAAGTAAAGGTTTCCCCTCTCCATTTGTTTCCGATTTCTGGGGTCATGTGGCCAGCATGACCAAATGCCGAGGCAGACAGAATGCTGTAAACTGTGCACTGAAATGGTACCTATTTATCTACTTGCATTTGCATGCTTTCAAATTGATAGGTGGGCAGGAATGGGAGCTCACCCTGTCATATGGCATTCTGGTCTTGCACTCATGCTATCAGCTTTCCAGCTGAAAAGCTCAGTGTCTTTAACCACTGAGGAAGGCATTCCATTAATCCATTAATATTATTTATTAATATTTTTGAGGAAGAAAAGAAATGGTATTGTTTCAAGATAATGGTTTTAGAACTGTTAGATGCATTTTCTCAGCCAGGTACTTTTAACAGGAAAACTCTGAATCATAGACTACTAGTAAGGTTATGAGTTTGCTTATTTACTATTAGTGTGATGCTTAGAAACATAATTTGGCACTAGGGAGCATCTTCCACCTGATTCTTTTCCCAGGATTCATATGTCTGAAAAACATGCATGGCATGCCAACATAGAACCTTATTGGTCCACTGCATGATATACAATGACACAACAGTGTTTGATAAGACAACTGGAAAATCTTGAAGTATTAACTTTCCTGTCTTAACTGTAATTTAAATATAGAGGAAGTTTGCCTACAACTTGCTCGACTATTTTTTCTCTAGATGAGTGGCACTGATAAGATAGTCACAATATCTAAGTTTAACCACATTTAAACAGAAATAATTTTTATACTTGCACAATGAAATCACAAGGAAAATCAGTACAAAAAAAATGCAATGGGTTTCTACAGAAGCTAAAAGCTGCTAAAGCCCAACGTTATTTCCAAGGTGTAGATTCAAGAAAGTTTAGCCAAATAATCTTGAAGATCAGAGGTGGTATTCAGCAGGTTCTGACCAGTTCTGGAGAACCGGTAGTGGAAATTTTGAGTAGTTCAAAGAACCAGTAGTGGAAATTTTGAGTAGTTCAGAGAACCGGCACATACCACCTCTGACTGGCCCTGCCCCCATCTATTCTCTGCCTCCCAAGTCCCAGTTGATCGGCTGGGTCTTCTTTTGTTACCCTGTACAGGAGAATGGAGCTGGAAAGTAGATTAGTGGGGTGAGGAGGGAATGGGATTTTGCAGTACCCTTCCCCCTGGAGTGGGGAGGGAATGGAGATTTTATAGTATCCTTCCCCTGCCACATCCACCAAGCCATGTTCACCAAGCTACACCATGCCCACCAAGCCACGGCCACAGAACTAGTAGTAAAAAAATAATAATCCCACCACAATTGGAGACCTTGTGAAGTGAAAGTAAAAAACAAGCTGTAAAAATCTGGAATACAGAGAGGATAAACCTATGCTGTGAAGATGAAATCCTACTAAAATGTGCACAAACCACATTTTTTTTTTGTTCTTCCCAAATCCAGGGGGAAGGTTCCCACCTTTCTAGCTTCATGATTCTTTACTTTGGGCCTTCTTTTCTCCTGGACTGATGACTTTGCAGCTCTAGTGAATGTATTATCTCAGCATGTTACCCAAGCTTGATATCATGGGTTGAGAGAGAATCACTGGCCTAAAATCACCCAACTGGCTTTCATGTCTAAAGCAAGACTAGAACTCAGTCTCCTGTTTTCTAGCTTGGTGCCTTAACCACCAGACAAAACTGGCTCTCAGAAGTAATAATTTATTAAATTTATATGCTGCCTGATCTCCAGCAACTCTGAGTGCTTTACAGTTGTTAAAATGTTTAAAAAACAATGATCAATAAAAAAAACACTGGACAAAAGAACAACAATGGCAAAGGGAAAAAGGGAAAGTCAGTCATCCTTTCCATTTCCTCTCCGGAACAGAGGTATTTACAAATTAAGCAAGAACCTGGGGCATATGAAAGAGTAATAGAACATTTTCACATTAATCCAAAGGGACATCAATTTGTAGTTTAACTGATCATGAACCAATTATACATATGTTTCAGCTACACAAAAACACCATTATACCACTTCAGAAACAGCCCCTCAGTGAAAACTACAATCCAAGGGAGAATATTTCAGATTAAATCTATCTCTTTCCAAATATCCTTACTCTCACCTGCCTTACTGAGTTTAAGAATCTCACTGGCAAGATTCTGCTGGTGATTATGAAATATACAGCAAGGAAGTATTAGGCTGGTTTACTCTAATGTTATGCTGACTTCGAGTGAACTTTCACCTGCTGGCATAATATTAAATAAAAATTCTGCTTCTATTTGAGAAATTTGAGAAAAGGAATATGCCCTAAAACACAAATTCTTATTAATTCTACTTAATCAATCAATTTTTATTATAACATTGTGCAGACTTTGTCTGTGCACTCTAATACAGATATGATGTAAGTTACATAATATAATGTCACGGTTAAAAATTAACATTTCTCTTTTGATCTGCATGAGCATTGATCATTGTTTTTATGTTTTTTCTTTAAAATGGTTTTTTGTTTATCTTTCATGGGGCTTTAAAGGATTTGCATCCTGCTTCTGCTGCCTATCCACTGCAGGATATTATTCTAACAGAAATTATATTTGAAACAAAGTACTATACCTTTGTATAGCTTGGTTGGTAAACCTAATCAGGCAATGTGTCCTGTGAGTTACAAATGGACTGTATCTTTCCTAGCATGGCAGATGATTTTCATCCTCTACAGCAATAGATCTTTATCTGTCTAAGAAAAGCTCTCTCCCACAACATACTTGTATTAGGCCAAGAAAGCATATTTTAAAGCACATAACAAAAGACACCTTGAATTAATTCACCAAGGCTTTACTAAATTTAAATTTCTTTTCAACCAAGGGGAAAGAACTTTTTCTGTAGGGAAGCAATAAAGGCAATTCCCCAGGGCTTCAAACATGAAGAGACTCCTTCCAAAATACAATTCAGCATTTGAAATTATGAGATGTACCAGCAATGCCTTTTATTCCAAAGTAGGAACATTTGGCTTCTGAATAGCAAGCTGGAGACTGTTCACCCCAAAGTTTGTGGGGCCGGAAGAAAGACTAGATTTAATTTAATTTTAATTTGCATCTATTTATTTATTAAACATCATACTATCATAGCAAGGCTTCTCAACCCTTGAGTTATAAATTCAATTGAAATGAATTAAATGATTAATAGAATTATTCATTAAATCTTTAATGCATTTTACCTTCTTTCATGCTAAAAATTAAAGATTGATGGCACTGTTCAGAAGATGTTGGTGGGCACACCCAAGATATGAGGCTGCCAAGAAAAAAAACGCTGTTCATAAAACCAAGCTAAAGATTAGCAGAGCTGAAATGAAGTTAGACAAGAAGTTCTTTCTAATCATGTGGAAGGAAGAGAGGAAAGGTGGAAGTATACTCTGTTCAGGCTTGCATGGTGTTGTAAGTATGTATCATTCATGTGATTGCAACAATGTATCATTGCAACTATGTATCATTGCAACTATGTATCATTCAAGTGTTTGCAACATTGTATCATTCACACGTAATCATTAACTTCTGTCTCTTCAGTGACCTTTGCAAGGCACGTACAAGAGACAAGGAGATAGACGTTTGTTAAATAAGCTTATCCACTTTGTAAATAATCTGTCCGGTATGCAGCTTTGTAAACATGCACATCCTGATGAGATTAACATGTTTGACTTGAGCTTTTTAATTAAATCATTTTCTTGTAAAAAAGCACAATAAAAGAGCGTGTGCCAAGACATTCGGGGTGCACTCATCAAGAGGAAACTTCGCTTCCTGTCGTTTCTCTTCCCTCCGCTCCCTTTCATGAGCCACCCATCAGATGCGGGATGGCAGATACTGCATTCTGGTGACCCCGACGTGATTCCCTAAGGGGGATACGCAGCGACGCGCCCATATCTTATCAGCTCGATGGGAGCTGTGCATCGCCAGGCCTGAAGCGAATTGCACATCATCGGATCTGAAACACGGTCTCGACTTTTCGTAAGTATGGGTGAAAACTTTGCTCAACAACAGACGCAGCATCTGAAGGAATTGAGGGAGTTAGTCGCTTCTTCTAAATACTCTGCTAATTTAAAGGGCTCTCCTGTAAAAAAGAAACCTATTGCTACATTATTGGCTTATGTGTGGCAACATTGTCCTAATTATTCAGAGGAAGGGTCCTTAAAAATTTCCATTTGGCGGAAGGCGGAGCTTCGTTCCGGTGATACAGCTGCGATCTCAGGGCTCTGAGATCGTAGCCGATATTTTCGCCCCTGGTCGGTCCTAACGGACCTAAACCGTCCCGTAGAGACGGTGATCGTGAAGGGCATTGTTCCAGGATCCCAGAGATATCGCAAAATCTCTGGTTTGATCCGGAAGAAGCCCTTTTGCTGGCGGCGGAGAGGCAGCCTCCATAGCTGCTGAAGTCGGGACAGCTCCGGAAAGAAAGTGATTTGAGTGAAGTGTGTCGGCTGGGTGAGAAAAACTCTTTTGTGCTGTAAATTCGCTAAGGTTGGAAAGTTCATCCGATATAAAGAAGAAAGCTGTGAGATTTTTTTTTGACTGAAATTGTTTTGAGCGGCATTTTTTAAAGTGATGTCAAATTGAGGCTTGGTTTTTTGTTTTTTTTTTCTTTTCTTTATACTTTTTGGGAAAGATTTTATTGTGACTTTGTAGGTAACCGGATTGAATTTTTTCTTATATATATTTTTATGCTCCCTTTGATTTTATGCTCCCTTTGATTTTTTAACTTTCTTTAGGATAGTGGCTCCCTTTGGCTATTTTTTCTTTTTTTTCTGTATATATTATTTTTTTTTTCTGGCGGGCGGGGAGAAAGAGCATTAAGAAACTTTGTAACACTGCCAACTAGAGGCTTGAAAGTATCTTTATGTGAATTGGAGAGAATTGCAAAAAGACCTCATCTCAAGGACTTTTTAACGTGATAAGATAGAGGGAGAGCACAGCAAAATATTATTGCAGGTGCTTTCCTGGACTGTTATCAACAACACTTGAGGTTTGGCTTTGAAGCGGCTGGAGAAGAGAGTCATAACAAGAGCCTTGGATAAATAACAAAGTGCAGTGTGTTTTCTTATATATACCCCATTCGCTAGCCTTTTTCTAAATTTTAATTTAAGTAATATTTTTATTTTTGCCTTTTATTTTAAAGGGAAAGCCTCAGAGTTTTTTTTTTTCTTTTTTCTTCTTTATTTTTCTTTTCTTTTTTATTGGGACTTTTTTGCTTTTCATATTTATGTTTTTGGACTACTTTGTTGTTGAGGTTGTTTTTTTTTTTTCTTTTTTTTGGATTATTGAGATTTTTTAATTGGATTAAGGTGTGAAGAATCTGAAGGAACTTTTTGTTTGTTTTTTTTTTCTCTTTTTGCTTTTTCTTTTTTGCTTTTTCTTTTGCTCTTAATCAATATTATTATTTTTGGATTTGTTTGTTTTTTCCTTTCTATTTTTTCCTTTTTTATGGTGGACTATCTCGTAATTGGATTAGGGTCTAGAAGAACCTGAAGATCTTTCTTCTTCCTTTTTTTCTGTTTCTTCTTTGGTTTCGTGTTTTTTACTATTGGAGTTCTCCATTTTGGATTATAATTGGCTGCTCTACCAGTTGGATTAAAAGTCAAGAAGAATTTGAAGTTTTGGAAACATTGAAATGAGCAGGAAACCAATACCATCTGGCATTTCTGCTTCTACCTCTGCTTCCCCACCAGCTGGAGGACAACGTTTAATTCAGACAATGTTGAAGCAAGATAAGGAACAAGAAAAAATAACTTTACAGTTACAGATGATTACGCAAGGAATCCAAGATCTCAAGACAAAATCAGATATCATTGAACAAAGAACAGGAAATATTGAACAAAGAACAGAAAATATTGAACAAAGAATAGAAAATATTGAACAAAGAGCAGAAAATATTGAACAAAGAGCAGAAAATATTGAACAAAGAATAGAGAAGACTGATGAAAAAGTGGAAAATATTAAACAAATGATGGTTAAGTATGAGGAGAGATTCCAAAAAATTGAGGAAGAAGGAAAACAAAGAGAGAAGAAGATTGGAAATATTGACAGCAGATTAACAGCGGTTGAACAAGAAAAAGGTGGGATGTTGAGGTGGGAGATGGAAAGGTCAGAATTTTACCTCAGATTTCAAAATATAGAAGAGGAAAAAGGAGAAAATTTGGCAGCGGTAATGATAGAAATTTTGGCAGATGCTTTGGAAATTACAGAGGAAAAGATGATGGATGGAATAGATGAGATATATCGAGTCTATACAAGATATGCGATGAGAAATAAATTACCCAAGGAAGTCCATATTAGATTTACCAAAAAATCCATTAAAACGCAAATATTACAAGTAGCAAGAGAGAAAACACTGAAATACAAGGGTAAAGAGGTTGTGGTTTTAAAACAAATACCCAGAAGAGTGAGAGAGATGAGAAGAGAATATCGATTTCTGACCAAAATACTATTGGAAAACGAAGTGAATTATAGATGGCTGATTCCAGAAGGACTAGTGTTTGGGTGGCAAGAGCAGAGATATAGAATTGATTCAATTGAGAAAGCAGAACTTTTTCATGCAGAATTCTTTGGAGGAAGAAGAGAGGAAGCAGAGAAAGAGGCTTTATCAATTGAGTTTCAAGATGAACAACTGGAGACTGAAAAAGAGAAAGGAGCAGCAGGGGGACAGATGGATAATAAAGAACAGCGTGAAGTGAGATCCACGAGAGCTGTTAGACCTAAATATAAAGCATAATCATGGAGGAAAAAAAACTGATTACAATGAATATAAACGGACTTAATTCAGCTGTTAAAAGAAGGAAAACTTTTCATAAATTAGAGAAATTAAAATTTGATATAATTTGTTTACAAGAAGTTCACATTAAAAAACAACATGAACAATTGTTATTACAGCCAAAATTAGGGAAAATATTTACCTCTTTGACTCAATGTAAGAAAAGAGGTGTGGTTTTATACATTAAAGAGGCTATTCCAGCAAAATTGATTTACACGGATGAAGATGGAAGAGTATTAATGGTAGAAATAATGGACAATAATATAAAAATACTCTTGATTGCAATTTATGCTCCGAATGATAAACAAGAAGAGTTTTATAAAAAGCTGCACATGAAAATAATTGGACTGGACGATGTTAATATAATTATGATGGGAGATTTTAATGGAATTGTGGACAATAAACTGGACTATATAGCAACAACAACAAAGCAAAATAGAAAGGCTCTCCCAAGGTCCTTTTTTAAAATGACAGATGAATTAACTTTAAAAGATATTTGGAGAGAAAGAAATGTTAAAGCTAAACAATATACTTTTTATTCAAATAGACATTTATCATGGTCCAGATTAGATATGATTTGGATCTCAACAGAACTAATATCTAATATTAAAGAAACAAATATTGAAACAAGTACCTGGGCAGATCATAGCCCAATGACAATTAAATGGAAGGGACAAAAAAAAAGATCGAGATGGACATTAAATAATACTATTTTAAAGGAGAAAGATTTTACACAATGGATGGAGAAGGAATTGGCTTTTTTCTTCAGAGAAAATAAAAAAGAAGATACTTCAACGCAAAATGTGTGGGACACAATGAAGGCATACGCTAGAGGTTTGATAATAGATTATACAAGAAAAAAGAATATTAGGAAAAGGCAAGCTTCTAAGGCCTTGGAAGATGAGTATAAAATTCTTGAAAAAGAATTACAGAAAATGCCACAGAAAAAGGATATTAAATTGAAGCTGGATGTAATCAAACATAAAATGGAATTAATAGAGAAAGAAGAACTGGCACAGAAAATTAGAAACTCTAAACAGAATTATTTTGAAGATGCAAATAAACCAGGTAGATGGCTAGCATATAAATTGAGAAAAGAGAAGGAATCAAGAAAAATATTGAAGTTAATAGATGAACAAGGCCAAGTTTGTTATGGGAATAAGGAGAAAAAATAAATTATTCGAGATTTTTATGGGCAATTATATAAACAGGAGAATATTGATGAAGAAAAAGTCAAACAGTATTTACAGGAAGCTAAGTTATCAAAGATACCTAAAGAGACTGAAGAAATGCTAGAAAGCAATATAACAATGATGGAACTAAATGAAGCATTTAAGAGACAAAATAATGGGAAAGCTCCGGGTCCAGATGGGCTTCCAGTAGAATTTTATAAAACATTTCAAGAATTATTGAGCATCCCATTGTTAGAAGTTATGAATGAAGTTATGTTAAAAAAGATGATACCTAAAACATGGTCAGAGGCTTATATTACACTCATACCAAAGGAAGAGACTGACCCATTGCAAATTAAGAATTATAGACCTATTTCTTTATTGAATGCAGACTATAAAATATTTGCTTCAATCTTAGCAGAAAGACTTAAAAAATATTTAAATAATTTTATTCACTCAGATCAAAATGGATTTCTGCCAAAGAGACAAATTAGAGACAATATGAGAGTAATCTTGGACACTTTGGAATACTATGAGGCTCATCCTGAAAAGCAAATGGCTTTGATATTCCTAGATGCTCAAAAAGCATTTGACAACATGAACTGGAGATTTATGTTATTATTATTGGAGCAGATGGGTTTCGCTAAAAAAATTATTCAAGCAATAGAAGCTATATATAATAAACAGACAGCAAGGGTAATGATGGAGGGGGAACTTACAGATTTTATTAATATAAGGAAAGGCACAAGACAAGGATGCCCCCTATCTCCTTTGCTATTTGTGTTGACCTTGGAAGTGTTGAATAGAAATATTAGGGATGATAAAAGCATAAAAGGAATGAAAATTAAGAAGGAAGAATTTAAGCTACAAGCTTTTGCTGATGACTTAGCTTTTATTTTGGAAGATCCGCTAGAAACAGCTCCAAAGTTACTGGAAAGGATAGAGGCATATGGAGAGGTGGCTGGTTTGAAAATAAATAAAGACAAAACAAAGATTTTGACAAAGAATATGCTATTGAGACAGAGAGAAGAATTGGCAGATCTTTTGAAAATTCAAGTTACAAATAAGGTTAAGTATTTGGGGATATATTTGACAACAAGATGTAGCACATTAAAGGAGAATAATTATATTAAACTTAAACAACAGATAACTACAGATTTGAAGAAGTGGGAAAACTTGCAATTGTCATTAATAGGGAGAATTTCAACAATTAAGATGAATATCTTACCTAGAATTTTATTTTTGTTTCAAACAATACCAATTAGGCTTGGAAAAGACTATTTTGAAGATTTAAATAAAATTATGTTGAAGTTTATATGGCAAGGTAAAAAAGCGAGAATAAAGCTAAAGCTTTTGCAAGATGCTAGAATTAGAGGAGGTTTTGGTCTGCCTAATTGGGAATTGTATTATCAAGCTGCAAGTTTGATGTGGGTCAAAGAATGGATAACATTAAGGAAACATAGGTTGTTGACATTAGAAGGGCATGACTTGCTGTTGGGTTGGCATGCTTTTTTATGGTATAAGGGAACTAAAACACAGGGTTATTTTAGAAGACATTATGTACAGGAGTCTTTGTGATTAAATTGGGAGAAGATAAAAAGACAATGTTATTTGAAAATTCCAGTTTGGTTATCGACCATTGAAGCATTTTCCTATCCTATAATCTACAAGAAGGAACAAACAGTTAGATATGGGGAACTCTTGGATGAAAAGGGTGAACTTAAATCGATCCAAAACTTAGAGGAACAAGGTATAAGGATGAATTGGTTTTCATATGCACAAATACACTCAAGGTATGATGAAGATTCTAAAACGGAGGGATTTTATGATAAACAGACTGATTTAGATAAGATCTTGATGGGTACTGATGAGAAGGTGATTAAAAAACTATATGGTTATTTACTGGGAATGAAGTTAGAGGAAGAACAAGTCAAAGAAACTATGATTGTTTGGGGGAAGAATTTTGGATATGGGATTGATTTAGAGAAATGGCAGAAATTGTGGTCTCAAAATTATAAAATGACAATGTCAACAGCATATAAAGAAAACTTGTATAAGATGTTTTACAGGTGGCACTTTCCTCCGACAAGAATAGCAAGAATGTTTAAGAACAAATCTGAAAAATGCTGGAAATGTCATCAGATACCCGGCTCGTATTACCATATGTGGTGGACTTGTGAGGATGCTAGAAAATATTGGACTATAATTCGCATGTGGTTGGAAAAAATGGCAAAGAAACATATAGATTTGAAACCAGAGATCTTCTTATTGGGAATTTTACCTGATTTATATAGTAAAGATTTGAAATACCTGATTGTAAATGTATTAACAGCGGCCAGGATTGTATTTGCTAAAAATTGGAAGAATGAGAAAATACCATTACAGGAAGAAATTATTAAGAAAATATTGGAATGTGCTGAGATGAGCAGATTGACATTTGAAATTAGAGAGCAAGAGGATAAACAATTTTACGAAATTTGGGATCTTTTTTATAAATGGCTAGATGATAAAATACGATAATAGATTATTTAGAATGCTAGATAGTAAGGAATATCTTTATTTTGCTATTATTTTGCTATTTGCTATTATATTTATAAAGGATTTTTTAGGATTGATTTGATATGACTAGATGATTTGTTATAGAGTAAACTGGTTTAAAGTATTGTTAGCTCATTAAGCATGAATGATTAAAAATATAGTCAAAAACTTCTTTTTTTAGTGATATTAGGATATATAAGTTTGGATTGACAATATGAGTTGTTATGTAACATAATTGTAATTGAGACTACAGAATGAATGCACAAAAATGATGAACCAACTGACACATTGGATGTACATATAAGAGTTGATGTTTTTATGTTTTGTTTGTCTTGTTTGTTTGTAGAAAATTAATAAAAACTTTTTCAAAAAAAAAAAAAAATTTCCATTTGGCAAAAAATTGGTGAACATCTCCATAGTCCTCCTCGTGCACCTATTGGCATTTTGGTCACTTGGAGGAAAATTATGGAGGCTTTAAAAGTCCATTATAAAATAGAAGCAGGGAGTGTGTTTGAATCTCCCCCGCCAAGTTATAATAACTTTTCAATTTTCCCTAACTCAGGCAGAAGCTGCTGCCATTATTCAACAATGCCCCACATGTAGTAAGCAAGGACATTCCATTCCCATAGGAGTAAATCCTAGAGGATTAAAAGCTTGTGAAATTTGACAAATGGATGTAACTCAGTATCCACCTTTTGCCCCTTGGAAATATTTGCACATTTCCATAGATACATATTCAGGGTTTATTCTGGCTACTCCTCAAAGGGGAGAAACTGTAAAACATGTCATCAATCATTCAATTCGTACCTTTGCCTCGCTGGGACGTCCAAAAGAAATCAAAACAGACAATGGACCTGCCTATACAAGTTCTGCTTTTCAGGACTTCTGTAACAGATGGGATGTAACCCACAAGTTTGGGATTCCCCACAACAGCCAGGGGCAGGCTATTGTGGAACGAGCGAACTTGTCTCTGAAACGTGCTCTTGATCGATATTCGTTGCGGGAAAAACCCCCGAACCTCCCAGCATTGCAAAATTCTCTTAATATTTGTCTTTACACTTTAAACTTTCTTAATCTGACTGGCATTCCTCCCACTTCTGCTGCTTTGCGTCATTTTTCCTCCCCCTCACCCCCGCCTAACAGACCTCTGGTATATTATCGCAGATTGCCAAATCCTGCCTGGCAGGGTCCCGCTGAGCTTCTCACTTGGGGACGAGGCTACGCTGCGATCTTACTGCCAGACAAAACCACTTGTTGGATCCCTGGTCGGGCAGTAAGACCCTATCATGGGAATTCCTCCGCTACATCTGTATCTTAAAACTCTTCCTGATATTCTTGCCTATATCTTCTTTGCAATTTCTACCTTACTTCAACAAAACCTATGCTTCCTGTCAAAAGACTACTTGTGTTAAAACCATTTCATTAACAGAAGGCTATTATACTTGTTCCATGTGGGTACGTCATGAAAATGCTACCTGTAGTTTTCACTCTGTCACTTCTGTTTTGTTTAAAGAACACTCTACCACTCGCTCTTTTGTTCCTTCTTTACTCTTCCTGTGGAAAGGAACCTTAAAATCTTTTCCTCTATTCAATCTAAAACATAGGGGGACCTAAAATGTCCTTATATTGTATCATGGGTTTCCCCACCCCAACTAACATCCTTGATGAATTACCAAATTAATCTTTATTATCATTGTGATAAGTGAAATAATGTAATGCTACTTTTGCTTCTGTAAATTTGCTTACGCTTAGAATTGCTTACGAAAGCATATATCTTGTAACCCTCCGGAAGATAAGGATTAGAACAATATGAACATTTTGTATATATGTATGTTTCAAAAGCAGCGTCAGTACTGATAGGGGAACCATCAACAAACAGTTGGAGGTCTAGGAAGTACTGGTAAACAAAGCTATCAAAGGCCATTTGGTGGACCGGGGGAATGTTGATGGGCAATAAAGTGTCCCTGGAAGGTGTGAATTCCGATGACAACTGTGAATCAAGCCCTCGTACGATGAGGCAAGGGATTTAGGGTATAAATATGCTGTGTAAAATGTGCTCGGGGTTCCATCCTGCTGCCTTGGATGTGAACCCGCTTCTGCAGAATCGTAATAAACCAGAGAGAAAACTCAGATCCGTGTCGTGTCAGTCTCTCGTGCGAACGCAATCTCACAATTTGGCGCCCAACGTGGGGCATTCCACGGCGATCCTCGGTGTTCTGGGGACTGGTGAGTAGTGGCCACTCCGTCTCGTTTGGAGACATCCCCACTCCCCATTGATCGAGAGATCCCAGGAATCTCCAATCCAAAAAATGAAGTTTCGGAGAAATCGAGAGAGAAAGGACGGACTGGGTGAAGGTACCTTGTGAATGGTGATCAGGGATCACGAGAAAGCCTGAGTCGGGGACGCCTGCACATCCGCATACCTGGACTGACGACAGGTCCCGGAGTGATCAGGTAAATTTGTTCCTTTTTTTTATAAAGAGAACGGGGTTCTGTTGATAGGAAGGAGTCCTTAAATTTTCTCAGGGAGAAAATCCAGTACTTGCTGGAGGACAAGTGTAGTGACAGAAATGGGGAAAGGACAAAGTAAGAAGTTATTAGAAATCTCAGGGATAGAGAAGATAGAGGAGGAAGAAGGCAGAAAACCTATTCCGGTAGATTTGCCTTTGGGACAACTGCTGCACCAGTGGTTCTCCCCGAATCTAAAATATTATACCCGGAAGCTGGAAAAGAAGCACATGATTTGTTTGTGCAAATACAGGTGGCCAAAATATCCTCTTGTGGATCCAAAATTTCCCTATCATTGGGCACCGGAGGGAGAAACCAGTACATACTGGATGAATCAATTGAAAGATTACCTATTGGCTCATAAATTAACCGCCGAGATGCCGTACCTGGAAGTATGGTATCGTGTTGAATTTGAAGGACCCAGCCCGCCACCGGCTGATCAATTTGTGTCCAAAATTAAAGATCCGGAGTCTGACGATGAGTTTTATCGTCCTCCACCGACAGTTCCTCCGCCCAATCAGCAGGAAGCATTAGCAGCAGCGGCAGCGGCTCCATTACCTCCCTCCCCGCCGCCGACACGCCATGCGCGTTTGCGGAGAGAACTAAGGGATTTGGAACAGAACGTTCAGAACTTTCCCTTTCCACCGACACAGCCGGCACACGCTTATCCCTTATGTGAAGTGCCAAATGGTCTGAACGCTCAGGGCCAGCCCGTGGCTATGTATGCTGTTCAACCTATGAGGCCTGGGGAACTGAGAGAGTTAAAGCAATCACTTCCCCGGCTTCATGAGGATCCACAAAAAGTAAGCCTAGAATTAGAACTGTTTCTGGGACCAAATGATTATACCTATGAAGAGCTGATGTACATTTTGGGGCACCTATTTAGCAGAGAGGAAAGAGATCTGATTAGACAGGGAGCAATAGAATATTGGCGAGTGTTACAATTGGGAAATAACCAAGCAGTTGCTGGGGATGTTAAGTTCCCTTTGGCTCCTCCCAATTGGAATTTCCAAAATGCAGATCATAGACAAAACATGAAAGATCTGAAGACAATGATAATTGAAGGAATCAAAAGTGCAGTACCACAGGGCCGAAACTTGACAAAAGCTTTCGAGATAACTCAGGGAAAAGATGAATCCCCAGGGGATTATTGTGCTAGGTTAAGACAAAGCTTGGAGAAATATTCAGGGGTAAGATCAGACACTCCTGCGTTTGAATTTATGTTAAAAATGCAGTTTGTGGCAGGAGCTTGGCCTGATATTCAAAAGAAAATCCAGAAGATAGATAACTGGGGGGCTCAGGGAATTACTGAGTTGATTCGAAATGCCCAACAGACTTTTGTGAACAGGGATGTGATTAAGACCAGACAAAACTCTCAAATGATGCTGGCAGCGGTACAGAGCGCTGCTAAGAATGAAGTGAGAAAATCAGGAGAAAATGATCAACCAAGGAAAGAGGCGTCTGGAGGGAGGGGGAGAGGATTCCCTCCCAGAGGGAGACCTTTTAGAGGGAGAGGGATGAGCACTAATAGAGTAGGTATGGATCGTAACTGTTTCAGGTGTGGCAAGCATGGTCACTTTGCACGCGAGTGCCAGAACAGCCACCCTGAAAGAAGTTACGCTCTATATGAAGACTAGGGAATTTCCGGCTCCTTTAAGAGGACCTACGGGGAGCCACTGGTAAATATAAAAGTAGGTCCAGACCGTCAGGAACTGACTTTCCTGATAGACACAGGGGCAAGTCGTACCTCGGTATGCGAGCCCATAAATGAAAGGATGAAAGGGAAAGAAACTATTCTGGTAACTGGAGTGAGTGGGAAGCAGAATAGAGTGAGAGTTTTGGAAGAGGTAGAAATGAGTATGGATGGGATAGAAGTTTGTAGTAAGGTGTTGTATATACCAGAGTCAGGGGTGAATTTGTTGGGGAGGGATCTCATGCCAGCGTTTGGATTCCAGTTGAGAGATAATAGTGGAATAAGAATGTGTGTTTTGAAGGAAGAGGATGTAGAACGGATTCATGATGATGTTTGGGCAGATGGACAGAATGTGGGGAGGATGGAGATAAAACCTATCGAGATTAAGGTACAGCCTGGGATTGTTAAAAGTTGGACGCCTCAATACCCAATGAGCAAGAAGGGTAGAGAGGGATTGAAGCCTGTAATTGATCAATTGTTACAGCAAGGATTATTGGAACCAACCATGTCCCCTTTTAACTCTCCTATCTTGGCTGTACAGAAGAAAGATGGAAAGCACAGGCTAGTAATGGATCTGAGGGGGATCAATCGACTTGTAATACCATGTTTCCCAGTGGTACCTGATCCCTATACCATTTTGGGTCAGATACCCCCCAAGGATGGGTGGTTTACAGTTATTGATCTAAAGGATGCTTTTTGGGCATGTCCGCTTGAAGAGGGGAGCAGAGATTTGTTTGCCTTTGAGTGGAGTGATCCTGAAAGTGGGAGGAAACAACAATTGAGATGGACAGTATTGCCTCAAGGGTATACAGAAAGTCCTTTGTTGTTTGGCCAGGCTTTGGAGGAAAAGCTGCAAGCTTTTCCAAAAGAGCCAGGGGTAAGTTTGATTCAGTATGTAGATGATTTGCTGTTGTCAGGAGAAAAGGAGATAAGAGTTAGGGAAAGTTCAGTAGCTTTATTGAACTGGTTGAAGGAGCAAGGATTGAAGGTGTCAAAGGAGAAGATTCAATTTGTAGAGAGAAAAGTGAAGTATTTAGGACATTACATCATGCAAGGAGTCAGGAGTTTGGATCCTGAAAGGGTGAAAGGGTTGATGAGTTTAGCTCCACCAAGGAACAAGACGGAGGTTAGAAAAGCCTTGGGGTTAGTTGGATACTGCAGAGCTTGGATAGATCAGTATGCAGTGTTAGTTCAGTTCCTGAATCAGAAGTTGCAAGGAGGAGGAGAGATCATTGAATGGATGGGGGAGGATGAAGGAAGGTGGGAGGAAATCAAGAAGGCATTAGCCACCGCGCCGGTGTTGGCTCTGCCCAACTTGAAACTCCCGTTCCATCTATATGTTTCTGCAAGATCAGGAGTTGCAGTAGGAGTGCTTACTCAGAAGAGGGGGGGGCGGTTTCAGCCCATTGCCTTTCTGAGTAAGACATTAGAGCCTGTAGTGAGAGGTTGGCCTATCTGCGTGCAGGCAGTAGCCACCATAGCCGTTTTGGTGGTAGAAAGCAGGAAATTGACTTTTGGGGGAGCTATAGTGGTACACTCCCCGCATCAAGTAACCTCAGTATTAAGTCAGTTGGCTTCCACTTGGATGACCGAGGGAAGGATTTTGAAATATGAAACTATTTTAAGGACAAGTCCAGATATTATTATCGGGACTGATAAGAATTTGAATCCAGCAGAGTTTTTGGAAGGAATCAGAAAAGAATGGGAAGCTGAAGATCATGATTGTTTGTTGGAGGTTGAAATTATGACAAAAGTGAGAAAAGATTTAGAAGAAGTCCCGCTGGAGGAAGGGGAGAAGTGGTTTGTGGATGGCTCAAGCAGGGTTGAGAATGGCATAAAGAAAGCAGGATATGCAATAGTGACTCAGAATGGGGAAGTAATTGAGAAAGGATCATTAAAAACAGGGTGGTCGGCTCAGAAGTGTGAATTATACGCTCTCAAAAGGGCTCTGGAATTAGCTGAGGGAATTGATGTGACAATATGGACTGATTCTAAATACGCTTGGGGGGTGGTTCACAGTTTTGGGAAGATCTGGCAAGAAAGGGGGTTTATAAAATCAGATGGGAAACAGATAGAGCAACTCCAGCTAGTAGAAGAAGTATTAGAGGCTTTACAATTACCACAACAGGTAGCCGTCGTTCACGTGAATGCACACCAAAAGGGGAATAGCCTGGAAGTTGTTGGAAATAGGTGGGCAGATAGGTGGGCAAAAGAGGCAGCTGGGGAGGTAACTCTACAAATGGTATCAGTACCTATGTTGCCTGAAGAGCCCGAAGACAAGTGGGAACCAGATGGAACTGTAATAGAGAGACTAGAAAAGGAGGGGTGCAGAAAAACAGAGAAAGGATGGATGACTGGGAATGGAGAAAAAGTTTTATCAGAAACACAAATGAGAAATGTAATGCAGTATTTACATGAAGGGAGTCATTGGGGGACTGAAGCTTTAGTACAAGCTGTCAAACCGGTGTTTTGGAGTCTGAACATGTGGACAATTGCCCATTCCATTTGCTGGAAATGTTTAATATGTCTAAAAGTTAATAAAAGTGCTTCCAGAAAAACGGAGAAAGGGGAGCGGCCTTTAGCAGCTTGGCCGTTCCAGAAGATACAAATTGATTACACTGAACTGCCACCCAGTGGTGGATGGAAATATCTGTTGGTGATTAAAGATCACTTGACAGGGTGGATGGAAGCCTTCCCCACCAGACAAGCTACCGCTTCCATGGTAACAAAAATTCTGCTGGAACAAATAATACCTAGATATGGCATGTTTGAAGTAATAGACTCTGATAGGGGCACACACTTTACACAGAAAATCCTTCAAGAGGTAATGAGGGCTATAGGGGTGAGGTGGGACTTACACACCCCTTGGCATCCTCAATCTTCAGGGAAGGTTGAAAGGGGAAACTCAGAAATTAAGAAACACTTAACAAAATTGCAGCTGGAAAACGGATTACCTTGGACCAAGAATTTACCTCTAGCTCTGTTGAGAGTTAGGACTTGTCCAAGAAAGGACGTGGGGGTTTCGCCTTTTGAAATGTTAATGGGTCGCCCCTACTTGGCAACTTTTGGGGGACCCATACCTGAATTCAGAGATATGTTTGTGAGGAAATATCTGCAGACGCTGTCCAGGTCTTTATTATCTCTTCGTAAATAGGGACTTTTAGCACAACGACCACCACTAGTAGGAAGTCAACATCCCTATGAAGCTGGTGATTGGGTGCTTGTGAAAACTTGGAGAACTGAGAAATTGCAACCTAGCTGGGAAGGACCATATCAAGTACTTCTGACGACTGAGTCTGCCGTCCGGACAAAGGAAAGTGGATGGACCCATCATAGTCGTGTGAAAGCAACTCCAGAACCTGAGAGGCCCTGGAGAAGTCACCCAGTGGAAGGACAACCTTTGAAACTGACTCTCAAAAGATAAAATCATGCATCTGTTTCTGTTTACTTCAACTGTACTTGTGAGTATTTTTGTCTTACAACAGGTTAAAGAAGCAGGAACCGGACAGTCTCGGCATGTTCAGAGAGCAGGAGATCTTGGAGAAGATCTCTGGACAGAAAATTGTTACATTAAAGATATAAGAACAACGGTGAAAGATCTAAATATTACTAATTGTTGGTTATGTATGCATATGCCTGGGAGAGCTGAAAAGGGGGTCATTCTACATGGAGTACCTCTGACAAAACAAATGATGGCGTTTGGAGGGGGATATAAACAAGAGTCTGGGAGGAATATGACCGGGAGGGTATTCCTCCAATTGCGAGAGACAGCTCATGTTTGTTTTAAAAGAAATACTACTGGAGGAGTCTTCCTGGGAGATTGGGAAAGGTGTAATAAAACATTTATAATGCCCACAACATGTTTTAATACCAGTAAAACAAATTCCTATGACTGTACAAATGATCTTTTACCATTCCATACATATTATTGTGAAATGTGTATGTATTTTGAGGGGATAATCAATTGGACAAGGCTTTCTAATGCTACTTGGGCAATGGATGACAGTAGGTGGTTGTTATGTGGGAAACATGCCTATAGAGAAGTACCAAAATTGTGGTCAGGAACTTGTACCATGGGGTTTGTGCTACCGGTAATATATAAATTAGATAAATTGCCTAACACCCGGATCAGAAACAAAAGAGAGTTAGATTCTGGAGTAAGCCCGGGATCCTGGTGGGATGGTATGGGAAGAGCCCTAATTGCACCTCTAGGCATTGGGTTAAATTACCAAGACATTAAACAATTGAATAACTTTACCATCGCAATGTTTAATGACACCATAAAAAGTATAAAAATGATTAATGAAGAATTGTCTGAGGTTAGACAAATTGCATTACAGAATCGCTATGCTTTAGACATAGTGCTTGCTGCAAAAGGAGGTGTCTGTGCCTTGATACATTCTCATTGCTGTACATATATACACAATTATGAGCCAAATATAACAAAAACTGTACATGAAATGGAGATCAGGATAAATGAATATCAGAAGCAGTGGAATGATGATTCAGGATCATTGTGGGATATGCTATGGTCTTGGCTTCCTGATGGATCATGGTGGAAATCGATAGTGACCACTCTAACAATTATAGTAGTCATTTTGGTTAGCTTATGCTGCTGTATCCAATGTATTCCAAACTTAATAAATATGTGTGTGCAATCTTTAGGGGAAATTAGGTTTACAAACGAAAAGAAAGAACTCATTTTATACAATCAATCAGAAGAAATGTTAATGCAAGTTAGTAAAGATCTCTATGCTTTTGAAACAAAATGTAACCAGAAGAGGAGGGATTGTGATAAGTGAAATAATGTAATGCTACTTTTGCTTCTGTAAATTTGCTTACGCTTAGAATTGCTTACGAAAGCATATATCTTGTAACCCTCCGGAAGATAAGGATTAGAACAATATGAACATTTTGTATATATGTATGTTTCAAAAGCAGCGTCAGTACTGATAGGGGAACCATCAACAAACAGTTGGAGGTCTAGGAAGTACTGGTAAACAAAGCTATCAAAGGCCATTTGGTGGACCGGGGGAATGTTGATGGGCAATAAAGTGTCCCTGGAAGGTGTGAATTCCGATGACAACTGTGAATCAAGCCCTCGTACGATGAGGCAAGGGATTTAGGGTATAAATATGCTGTGTAAAATGTGCTCGGGGTTCCATCCTGCTGCCTTGGATGTGAACCCGCTTCTGCAGAATCGTAATAAACCAGAGAGAAAACTCAGATCCGTGTCGTGTCAGTCTCTCGTGCGAACGCAATCTCACATCATTATTGTAATTATTATCCTTTTTCTACTAATTGAATTCCCTCCTCATCTCGTAAATGTTCTACAACTAACTTGTCCATAGCCCTCTCTCCTGCTTGTGATGTTTTTATATACCCGAACTCTGATCCTGTCAACAAACGACGCTTCAAAAGAACTGTCCATGACGATCCGCAGAAGCCTCATAGAAGATATAATATTGCTTGGACTATAACTGACTTTCAAGGAGTTCGTTTAAGTTCTACAACCAATTTTTCTTGCATAGAAAACTTCTACCCACCACTTCAATTCGATTTGGCAGACGCACCCACACAACCAGGGGATATCCTGCAATCTACACCACTTCAGGAGGAACTTTAACATCACGCCTGAAAGGAATGTATTTTATCCCTGGCAATAATTTTGTTTGGACTTGTTCCACCGGTTTCATGGCATGTGTCCACGGGGATGAAATTGTTAAATCCAAATCTTTTTGCATTCAAGTATGGCTTGTGTGTATAACTCTGATGATTTTATATCTCTACAGGTACCCATGGAATACCCCTCTTTTGCAAAATCGTAAAGATTTAGATCTGTTATTTTTTAAAACAAGGGGGATTGTGTGCTATGCTTAAAGAAGAATGTTGTCTTTATGCTGATAGCGGGGGGGGGGGTTGTTTTCTATTTCGCCATGGTTTACAACCTTTTTAACTGCATTGGCAGGATTGTTAATGATCACTATATTGATATGTATTATAGGACCTTATTGTTTTAATAGAATATTACAATTTTTAAAAATTAATTATCCTCTGCTGATGTTAATGTGCTATTGCAAGCTTATGTTATATCCTCAACACCGGACGAAAAAATGACATTGCTGAGTTACCGCTCCTTGGACAACCCTGAAGCTGACGGGTCGCACTCTTGCCAAGATGACGGGGACGGCGAATATTTCAGAAAAATGGTTCCTATCTTCTTGGACGAGGAAGAAGACTCGTCATAAATAATAAAAACAGAGGAGATGTTGCAACTATGTATCATTGCAACTATGTATCATTCAAGCGTTTGCAACATTGTATCATTCACGTGTAATCATTAACTTCTGTCTCTTCAGTGACCTTTGCAAGGCACGTACAAGAGACAAGGAGATAGACGTTTGTTAAATAAGCTTATCCACTTTGTAAATAATCTGTCCGGTATGCAGCTTTGTAAACATGCACATCCTGATGAGATTAACATGTTTGACTTGAGCTTTTTAATTAAATCATTTTCTTGTAAAAAAGCACAATAAAAGAGCGTGTGCCAAGACATTCGGGGCGCGCTCATCAAGAGGAAACTTCGCTTCCTGTCGTTTCTCTTCCCTTCGCTCCCTTTCATGAGCCGCCCATCAGATGCGGGATGGCAGATACCGCAGCATGGGTTTATGTATTTTGCTCTTGATTATTTATCAACCATCTGTTTCACACTGACCCAACTTAGATTGATTTTACAAGAAAACTGAAATATATTTTAGTTTAATTTTTATCAATTTTGGAATGTCATTAGAATTGGTTTGATAATATTTATATCTACTACTCTTATTTAAGGAGAAAGATGGTCTCCACTGCAACTGACATTAGGATCAGAAATAATGAGAATAAGTTACTGTTCTATCTTGGAGGGTAGGCGCAAGAACGGAGATGAGACATCGGATAGTGACTCCAAACTCTTTATTAGTGACTTCAGGAACAGAGCAGAAAGGTATGGCAGCAACAGCTCTTTTTATAGAGCTGGCTGCTGTCAAAGCGTCCAATGGTTTAAGTTTGCCGTGCTTGGGCCGTCCAATCGCGGCAGCCCGTTAACTAGCCAATCGGATCAGCCTTGAACGACCAATCACGACCCGCTGTTAACGGACCTGTTAGGGATAACATTGTTTAACCTAACTGGTTAAGGTAAAATAATAAATATGTTATCATAGTTTGTTAGTTAAAGTGTCTGCAACTTTAACTGTAGGAATGTAATTAAGGGAGTGGTTGTAAAAGCACCATAAAGAAGCAAGGCATGGCAGCTTGCTCTCTCTGGCTTTGATGATCCCGAATTACTGCATGGACTCAAGATTGCATTACTCGAACGGGAGAGATAAACGACGGACTGATTTGTAAGTGAACTGACATAGGATATTCTACACGGACTTTGCTAACTGAATATCCTTGAATGGACTGACTGATATGATACATGACTAATGGACTGTTATTTTGACTATGCTATAAACTCTAAATGGAATAAACTATCTTTTGATAGCACAAGCGTATCTGTTATTTTTACTGTATGTTAATAAACATACAAACTTATCTCACTCATTTATCTGTATGCCTATCTGACTAACGCTGCACATTCTGTTTAGCTTGTCTCCTTAACCCTGATTGGGGAACCTAGGCTTAACAGGACCAATCAAACTTGCAGGCTTACAAGCCTGCTGTGGAAAGGGCCAATCAGGTTTGCAGGCTTACGAGCCTGCTAGTTCAGAACACCCCTCCCCTCTAGGTTTCGCCTAAGGGGTGGGGTGATGTATTCGTGCAGGTAGGCAGGTCTTCATACCTGTCTACCTGACTTGTGTTGTTCAACCTGACTTTGCTCAGATTCTGGTTCTGGTGGGTCGTTTAATGGTGACCTGGCTACACTGCTGGGCAACCCTGGAGGTGACTCGGGGCTACCCTCAACGTTTCTGTCATCTGGATTTGCCCCGCTCGGCTGCTATTGCCTGGAGACACAACCAACTGCCACGGCTCCTCTTTAGCAGGTAAGTTTGCTGGGCTTGCTTGTTCGGTCTGTGGGTTTGCGAGGTTTCGGCCAGGTGTTAGTTTGTTTTCAAAATCCTCGGCTTCCCCTCCCCCTCTGGTTCCGAGTTCAGGATTCGCAGAGGGAGTAGTTGTCAGCCTGGAACGCAGCTGGTCGATGTGGCGTTTCCACAATCTTCCATCTGTGGTTTCTAATCGGTAGGAACAGGGACCTGTAACTTGTGTTATTTTGGCAGGGACCCACAAAGGGTCACCTGTAAAGTTCTTTGCGAATACGAGGTCTCCTATCTTAAATGTGCGATGTTTGCTGCTGGAACCCAGGGGCTTTTCTCAGGTGTATGCAGGGTGTATTCGGTCTAGGTGTGACCTAAGTTTCCGGCCATCAGGAGTTCGGCTGGGCTTTTGTTTGTGGTGCTGCTCGGTGTAATATGTTGGAGGAGGAGCATCCGGGTGACTCTGTCATGGATGTTTCCTTGGTCCATTTTGTGCAGAGTTGTTTTAGTGAACTGAACCATTTGTTCAGCCCTGCCATTGGCCACCGGGTGAGCAGGTGATGTCAAGGCGTGGCGTATCCCCCGGTCTGCTAGGTATTGTTCAAACGCCAGGGCAGTAAACTGCGGCCCATTGTCGGAAACCAAGACATCTGGAAATCCGTGCGTTGCAAACAGTCTGTTTAGTTTTTTGATGACCGCTTCAGCGGTGGTGGTCTTCATCTTGTTCACCTCGAGCCAATTCGAGTATGCGTCCACTGTTATTAGGAATGTATGCCCTTTTGTAGGTCATGCAAAATCGATGTGGATGCGGGACCATGGACCCCTGGGCGTTTCCCATTCCGTTGGTGGTGCTTTTGGTGGAGCCGAATGGGATTCTTGGCATTTGCTACAGGTGACAACCCAGGCTTCGATTTGTTTGTCCATACCTGGCCACCAGGCGTAGCTCCTTGCCAGTGCTTTCATCCGCACAATGCCCGGGTGTCCATCGTGTAGCACTTTCAGGACTCTGTGTTGTAGCTTTTCAGGAATGGCTATTCGGTCTCCCCACAATACGCACCCTTTTTGGGAAAACAGTTCTGTCTGTCTGTTTTTGAAGGGTTTGAACTTGTCATTGAGTTCGATTTCTGGCCATCCCCTCTCCACCCAGCTGAAGACCTGCGACAAACAAGGGTCTTTTTTTGTTTCCAATGCAATGTCTTGTGCAGTTAGTGAAGGTGAGGGAAGCATTTCAATTTGTAGCGTGGATACCGTAGGAGCTGGATCGTCCAGGAAATCAGGCAATGGCGAATGGCTTAAGGCGTCAGCATGGGGAATGGCTTTTCCCGGGCGATGTGTTAACAGATAGTCATAGGCGGCTAAGAACTCTGACCATCATGTCATTCTTGGCGATAGAATGTAGGGAGTTGGTTTATCCCCTGCCAAAATGCCAAGCAATGGCTTGTGGTCTGTTATTATAGAAAATGATCTTCCATACACGTATTCGTGGAACCTTTTAATGGCTGATACAATAGCAAGGGCTTCTTTATCTAATTGACTATAGTCTCTTTCAGTTTTAGACAAGGTTCTTGAAAAGAATGCAATAGGTGCCTCTGTACCATTTGGTAGAACGTGGCTCAGTATAGCTCCTACTCCAAAAGGTGAGGCATCACAAGTCACAGTCAAGGGTAGTGTCTCGTTATATTGGATTAATACTGCATCTGATGTCAAAAGATCTTTGACTTGCTGGAAAGCGTGCTCCTCTCGACGTCCCCAAACCCAGGAAGCCTTCTTGTTGAGGAGCCTATGCAGGGGTTCAGCAAAGTCGCCTTCTGGGGCAGGAAGATGTTATAAAAGTTAATAAGGCCCAGGAAGGCTTGGAAGTCTGTCTTGTTTCTAGGTCTTGGAGCATTTTTAATAGCTGCCAATTTCTTTTCGGTCGGGTGAATACCTTGCTTGTCAAGAAGGTAGCCAAGGAATTCAACCCTCTCAGTGCATACATAACTGGCACTTTTCCCTTTTTACTTTGAGTCCTGCGTCTTGGAATTTTTGCAGGACAGTTCTTAGGCGTTTTTCTAATTGACTTCGTGCTGGGGCGGCTATCAATACATCATCGAAATAAGGTACAACTCCTTTTATGCCTTGCAGCAACTTTTCCATCAAGCTTTGGAAAATGCCCGGTGCTACGCTTACTCTGAATTGGAGTCTATTACATTTGAACGCACCCCTGTGTGTGACTATGGTTTGGGCTTCTGCTGTCTTTGTGTCTACTGGCAGCTGCTGATACGCTTGGGCTAGGTCAAGCTTCACAAATACTTTTCCGCCCCCAAGCGAGTGAAGAAGGTGCTGGACCACGGGTACAGGTATGTGCTCTGTTGAAGCGCATGATTCAGGGTTACCTTGTAATCCCCACAGATTCTCAAGGATCTGTCAGGTTTTATGGGGGTTACAATGGGGTCTCCCATCGGGCGTGGTCGATGGGTTCTAACACACCCTGTGCTATTAATTTGTCCAATTGCTCATCAATTTTCAGTTTGAGAGCAAATGGTACTCGGCGTGGCTTTAGACGGATGGGTGCGATGTCAGAGATTAAATGAAATGGAGGACCCCTTGTACTTGCCTAATTGCTTGGAGAAGACTTCTTGACAGTCCCGGATGAGGGCCGCCTCCCAGTCTTCGCTTATGGTCTGGTTGATGCCTGCCAATTCGATTCCTAATGGTGCGAACCACTGTAATCCCAATAAGCTGGGTCGGTCTCTGTCAACGACGGTGAGAGGTAGAGTTGCGGTATGGTCTTTAAATGAAACCTGGAGGTGACTAGAACCAGCAACCGGGATTTGATTGCCTTGGTAGTCTTTTAATATAAGTCTCTGGGTGCTGAGGTCCTGGCGGCGGATGTCAGGGATCAGTTGCTTGAGAGTTTTCCAGGAGACCATGGATAAGGAAGACCCGGAGTCGACTTCCATGATGCACGGTTTGCCTTCAATGGTGACCTTTACCCGGATTTTTTTCGCATCCACTGATGAGGCATGGCCGATGATGACGGTCTGATGTGCCTCCTCTCATCTGGTAGAGGTAGCAGGTATTCGGTTTCTGTTGTACTGGTTCTACTGGTGGTTAGGGCGGTCTCGGTTTGAGGGGTGGTTGCCTGTTGTCTGCCAGAAATTTGCTTTGTTCCTCTTGGGGCTGGATCCTTGTTTGCTTCTGCAGACCTTGGCGATGTGGCCCCTTTTTATCACAGGAACGACAGATGGCATCTAGGAATCTGCAGTCTGCTTGAGGGTAGTTTCCTCCGCATGCAGCACATTGAAAACTGGTTCTACGACTTCGCTGGTCTCGCTCTGATCTGAGTCTGTTGACTTCTTCCTCTTCACTTTCTGACGAGGATTCGATGTCTTCATGGTGGGCTGTTGACGTGTATCTCTCTGAGGGCGTTGCGATGTCGCTGGGGGGTTGGCAGTTTGTTCCATTCGCTCGGTGCATTCGGGCTGCTGACTTCCTGGTTGCTTCTGCTGCAGTACCATCCGCTATGGCATCTGCGAGGGCGATGTCTCCCTTTGCCATAATCTTGCTTTGAATGGTGAGGTCTCTTAGACCTAGGACAATACGATCTCTCATGGCTTCTTCCAGATTTGCGAAGCCACATAGACCTCCCAGATTTCTTAGATCAGCGACAAAGTCCCTGATGCTTTCGCTTTCCCATTGGTCCCTCTGGTAAAACTCGTGTCTTCTGATGAGGGTTGGGACTGCTGGGGCGTAATGAGCCCAGAGAATGGGAGCGAGAGTGTCCCAGTCCATAGTTTTGACTTCAGCTGGTTTCGCTACTGCCTTTGCCATTTTGAAAACAGCGGGTCCGCAGTGCATTAGGAACACCGCATGTTTCTTGCTGGGCATAGCATCCTTCAGGTTGTTGGTCTCAAAGAACATTTGGAACCTGTCCATGTAGGAGTCCCAGTCTTCATTTGCTGGGTCAAATGGAGCGGGTGGTATCACGCTGCTAGTCATTCTGCCGTCTCTGCGCAGTGTCTGCCACGTACTCTGTCACTACTTCGTGAGTGTTCAGTCAGCTCTTATCGTTCCACATTAGCTCTTATAGTCTCCGCATCCCATCCTTGTCGCCAGTGTTCTATCTCGGAGGGTAGGCGCAAGAACGGAGACGAGACATCGGATAGTGACTCCAAACTCTTTATTGGTGACTTCAGGAACAGAGCTGAAAGGTATGGCAGCAACAGCCCTTTTTATAGAGCTGGCTGCTGTCAAAGCGTCCAATGGTTTAAGTTTGCCGCACTTGGGCCGTCCAATCGCGGCAGCCCGTTAACTAGCCAATCGGATCAGCCTTGAACGACCAATCGCAACCCACTGTTAACAGACCAATCAAACTTGCAGGATTACTAGCCTGCTGTGGAAAAGGCCCGTCAGGTTTGCAGGCTTATGAGCCTGCTAGTTCGGAACAGTTACAGTTACCTACATTTTAATCCTGACAATAAGATCTGTGTAACAGTAGGATGGACTGTCTACAAAGGTAATAAGTTCTCCTCTTCTGAAGGTGAGAGGCAAAATATCGTTTCTAGGCTTGTGCATATTTTCCAATGAACAGACCAAAACAGGAAGATCATTTTATTATAATTTATTCAGAATATTCTGATTTAAAAGGATTCCTCTTGTTCAGACAGGGAACCCCCAAACCCAACTTACATTCCCTTTTAGAGTTAAGAAATCAAAGAAAATTACAAGAGAAACATTGATCGGACAGGGCAAAAGTAACCTCCACTTTGCATAGGAAATCAGTTACATGTAGTCAAACATGTTACATGTGCGTCCATTTAAATGAGGTCCAACAAAAACAGGGGCATATAAATTAAGATGTTAATGAGAGAGAAAAAGTCACAAGGTTGTTTAGAGTTCAGGAGAGACAAACAAGGTACCAATTAGTGCTAGCAAGCTTTCTCTTATCAGAAGACAAACTCCAGACATCCTATTAAAACAAATATGGTCCCATCCTATCTTGACCAGCAGAATAAAAACAGTTTTTAGCTTTTCAATTTAGGAATGTTAGAAGCTATCAATCAAACCATTCTATATTCCAAACAGCAATGGTTTGATAATGGTTTAACATCATTAAAAAAGGGAAAAATGAAGTCAAATTAAAATATCAAATAACTATGTTAGTAGGCAAGTACAACAATATTACAAAGTCCATGTTGTTTGTACTACAAAGTCCATGTTGTGTGACTTTCAATGTTTTTAAGAAAATAGTAGATAGCCACCTTCAAATATATTTCTCTGGTATTTCTCTATATTACAGAAAGTTGGAGTAGATCCGGGGTCCCCAACCCCCAGGCCATGGCCTACTTGTTCTGGTTCTCTGGCAGCCTGTGCAGACAGCAGCGGAATCGAACAGTGGAGAAGAACAGGGACCAGTCCGGGAGTCTGGAGAGGACTTGGATTAGGGTCCTGCGTCTGATGCAGAGATGGGGCCAGGACCATCTGGGAGTGGTATGCTGACTCAGGAGCCTCCAGAGTCTGGCAGCAGCAAGGCAGAGGAACAAGGGGAGCCTGTTCCCAGTGCGCATGTGCGCAGAGCTGCTAAAAGGCAAAAGAGGCTGAGACAAAAGGGGTGACTCGGGAGTAAGGCTTAGAGGTAATTGGTCCTCCCTTAAGATATAAAGGAGGTGCAAAGGTCAATATACCTTTGCAGGAAGCAAAGTTGTTGCTCTATTCGGATTAAACCTTGAAGCTCTGTGTGGCCTTTGTACTTTGGTTGTTTTTTTACAGTTAATTTGGCACTTTAGTTGTTGGCAGCAATTCAAAGGAAATAAGGTAGATGCTTATCTCGAGGGACTATTCGGGACTCATTATGGGCTGGGAATGCACATAATTCCCAGCGTTGAAATAAACAAGAGTTATTTGGACTAAGTATGTGCTTAATTATGGTCTCAGGAAGCCTCGGTCAGAACACTACTACCAGGTCATGGGCTGTTTGGAACCAGGCCTTGAGAGTGGCTTGCCTGTGCTCGTGTGTGCATGCATAGCTCAATTTGTGTGAATGGTGGGCTGTTGCACAGGTGCATGCACACAATTCAATCCACCACTTATATGGGCCAGTTTCTCCCCCCCCCCGCCCAGGCTGCCAAGCCGTAAAAGTGGGAGACCACTGGACTAGATGATCCTTAAGGTCCCTTGCAATGCCATAATTTTGTGACATGATGCAAATATGATAGTTGTGTAATTCCTTGGTTGCTTTTAGTTATAACTTACTGTTGTAACTATGTATCATTTATGTGTAATCATTAACTTCTGTCTCTTCAGTGACCTTTACAAGGCAAGTACAAGGGACAAGGAGCTAGACATCTGTCAATAAAGCTTATTCACATAATGAGTAATCTGTCGGGTATGCAGCTTTGTAAACATGCATATTCTACTTGACTTAAGCTTTGTAAAACATGAATATCCTGTTTGACTTGAGCTTTGAAAAAATCACTTTCTGGTGAAGCACAATAAAAGAGCGTGTACCAAGACATTCTGCGCGCTCATCCCGAGGAACTTCGTCTCCTGTCGTTTCTTTCTCCTTCGCTCCCTATCATGAGTCGCCCATCTGATGCGGGATAGCAGATACCGCATTCTGATGACCCCGACGTGATTCCCTAAGGGGGATACATTGCGACGCGCTCATATCTTACCCGCTCGATGGGAGCTGTGCATCGCCAGGCCTGAAGCGAATTGCACATCATTGGACCTGAAACACGGTCCCGACTTTCGTAAGTATGGACGGAAACTTTTCTCAACAACAGATGGAGCATCTGAAGGAATTGAGGGAGTTAGTCGCGTCTTCTTCTAAATATTCTGCTAATTTAAAGAGCTCGCCTGTAAAAATGAAACCTATTGCTACATTATTGACTTATGTGTGGCAACATTGTCTCAATTATCCAGAGAAAGGGTCCTTAAAAATCTCCACTTGGCAAAAAATTGGTGAAAATCTCCATAATCCTCCTCGTGCACCTATTGGCATTTTGGTCACTTGGAGGAAAATTATGGAGGCTTTAATGGTCCATTATAAAATAGAAACGGGGAGTGTATTTGAATCTCCCCTGCCAAGTTATGATAACTTTTCTGTCCATCAACCCTCTGCTCCCGATGGTCATGAATCATTGCGGAAGCCTCCCTCCATTCAATCAGTGCAGAGTCCAAAAGAATGAACAGCAGAGTAACCCTACAATCATTCAAAGCCCCTATTTGAATCAGGGAAACTAGAAAAGGGGCAGGCAGCTAGCCCCACAACAAAGGCTGCTGAAACTTGCAATTTTTCTTCTTTTGCTTGTGATCTTGCTGCTAATGAAACTGTAACTTATCTCCCTGGTATCGCTGACTTTCTCTTTGTGCACCCTGTTCAGCCTTTTCACATGCCCCCCGATATTCCAGTGCTAGTCTTTCCTGTACTGGACTTAGCTGAACAAGGTATTCTTGCCTCTCCTTTTCTGCATGACCCCACTGTATTGTCTGATGTCTGCCTGTCCGTACTAGCTAATACTGAAGTTACCATAAATGAGGGGGATGTTGTGGCAAAAATGATTGTGCTCTTAGACCAACAACAAGAGCAACTCTATGCAATTGAAAGACCAATTTGTCAACCGAAATCTACGGTGACATTCTTATTGAACGGTCAATCCTTTCTTGGTCTTTTAGATACTGGAGCGGATATTTCCATCATCCAAACCGCTGAGTGACCAGACACCTGGCCTGCTGATGTGGCACCAGTGGTGAGAGGAGTGGGGGGACTCCAGGAGACTCGCATTAGCAGAAACTGGGTAAAAGCCCATTCCCCTGAGTCTCAATGTGTTGCTTATATTAAACCAGCTGTAATTCCTCTGTATACTAATCTGTGGGGAAGAGACCTTATGTCACAGTTTACTGTGCAACTTACCCTCCATTAACCATGCTTCGCTTGCATTTGACTCACAATAACCCTGTGTGGATTGATCAGTGGCCTCTCCCTTCTATAAAGCTTGAAGCCTTACATTCTCTTGTTCAAGAACAATTAGATAGAGGTCATCTAGAACCTTCATTGAGTCCATATAATACCCCAGTTTTTGTTATCAAAAAGAAAAATGGCGCTTGGCGTCTCCTTCAGGATTTAAGGGCAGTGAATGCGGTCCTCCTTCCAATGGGACCCCTGCAATGTGGTCTTCCGAATCCTAACATAATTCCTCAAGAGTATGACCTTATCATTATCGATTTAAAATACTGTTTTTTCTCCATTCCATTGCACCAGTTAGATAGAAAATTATTCGCTTTTACGGTACCAACCTTAAATAATCAAAGACCCACCAAACGATATCAATGGAAAGTCTTACCGCAAGGCATGTTAAACAGTCCAACTATGTGTCAATTTTTTGTGGATTTAGCCTTGCAACCATACAGGGACAAATATCCTCATTTTTTAATCTATCATTACATGGATGATATATTGGTATCTGCACCTGGCCCAAAGGGCACGGTATTAAAAACTCTGCCGTGCCTGACCTCCATTTTAGGTAAAGCAGGTCTCACTATAGCCCCAGAAAAAATACAATCCAAACCACCCTTTTCCTATTTAGGTCACAAGTTACTTGCTTCAGCTGCTGTTCCTTCCCTTCTCCTCCCAACACTTCCCCCGAAACCCACATTCGTGATCTTACAACAGTTCCTGGGAACCTTAAATTGGGCACGTCCTTATTTGGGTTTGACCACAGCTACATTAGCTCCTCTTTTTAATGCCCTCACACAAGGTAAAGTCCGATGTTATCATTCTAAATAAAGAACAGTTACAGGCATTAAAAGACGTTTCCCATTCACTGGCTACTCGATGGGTGGATAGAGCTATAGAGAATTGCCCTTTATCAATCGCTTTACTAAATACTGCTCAGAGACCCACAGCTGTTATTATGCAATCCCATCAGACACAGGTTCTGATTTTAGAATGGCTGCATTTGTCTCACACCCCACGTACCACAATCACTAGTAAAGCCTCTGCATATTCCCAGTTGATCTTTAAAGGTCGACAAAGATGTAAACAACTCATGGGATGTGAGCCTGTTTCAATATTCACTCCTTGTTCACTGACCACATGGGAAATGCTATGGTGTAATTCAGAAGAACTACAATACGCTTTAGAAGAGTGGCCAGGGCAAATTTCTTGCCATTTACCAGCAGACCCACACTTCACTTTTCTAAAAACTCTCCCTTTTGAATGGCATTCCCCCCTCTCAATATCTCCATTAGTAGATGCACCTACGCTTTATGCAGATGGGGGGAAAATGTATGGTGCTTGTGCATGGTACCAGGAGGGAGAATGGAAAACAAAAATTACCCGTCCTCAATCTTCTGCTCAACAGGCAGAACTTGCTGCATCTCTTATTGTGTTTCAGCAGTTTCAAAAAGTTCCTTTTAATTTAATAGTAGATACCTTATACGTTTCTCAGATTTTGAAAAATATATATCAAGCCTATTTATCTCCCAGCATATCTGTTTCTTTGTTAAAGTTGTTACTTCCTCTACAGCAATGTATCAACAGCCGCACGCATCCATTCTTTGTAGCACATATCAGGAGCCATCAATCTCTTCCTGGCATATTACAGAAGGGAAACGATGTGGCAGACGCAGCTGCAGCAGCTGCATCCGGTAATTCAATCTGTAATCTGACAGCAGCTGAAAGTCATGACTATTTTCATCAAAATAAGAAAGCCCTACAAAAACAATTTGCTCTAACTCAGGAAGAAGCTGCTGCTATTAAGACCCTATCATGGGAATTCCTCCACTACATCTGCATCTTAAACTCTTCCTGATATTCTTGCCTATATCCTCTTTGCAATTTCTACCTTATTCGTATCCTACTTATACCTTTGTTCAACGTGGTCATTGGACCACATTAGAATTTTGCTTTATTAATTATGATAGTGACTGTCCTATTGTTTGTTGGCATGATAATCTTCCCATAAATCTATTTCCTTATATTCACACATACTTCAACAAAACCTATGCTTCCTGTCAAAAGACTATTCGTGTTAAAACCACTTCATTAACAGAAGGCTATTATACTTGTTCCATATGGGTACGTCATGAAAATGCTACCCGTAGTTTTCACTCTGTCACTTCTGTTTTGTTTACAGAACACTCTACCACTCGCTCTTTTGTTCCTTCTTTACTCTTCCTATGGAAAGGAACCTTAAAATCTTTTCCTCTATTCAATCTAGATATAGGGGGACCTAGATGTCCTTCTATTGTATTATGGGTTCCCCCACCCCAACTAACATCCTTGATGAATGACCAAATTAATCTTCATTGTCATTATTGTAATTATTATCCTTTTTCTACTAATTGCATTCTCTCCTCATCTCGTAAATATTCTACAACTAACTTGTCCATAGCCCTCTCTCCTGCTTGTGATGTTTTTATATACCCGAACTCTGATCCTGTCAACAAACGACGCTTCAAAAGAACTGTCCATGACGATCCGCAGAAGCCTCATAGAAGATATAATATTACTTGGACTATAACTGACTTTCAAGGTGTTCGTTTAAGTTCTACAACCAATTTTTCTCGCATAGAAGACTTCTACCCACCACTTCAGGAGGAAATTTAACATCACGCCTGAAAGGAATGTATTTTATCCCTGGCAGTAATTCTGTTTGGGCTTGTTCCACCGGTCTCACGGCATGTGTCCACGGGGATGAACTTGTTAAATCCAAATCATTTTGCATTCAAGTATGGCTTGTTCCAAAAATTGATGTGTATAACTCTGATGATTTTATATCCCTACAGGTACCCATGGAATACCCCCTCAGAGCAAAGCGGAAAATTATTAGTACTCTCACTTTAGGTCTACTGCTTGCTCTGGGTGCCACGGGCACAACTACGGGCATTGCAGGTCTAGCTGTCTCTGATAAAAGAATTACAGCTCTGGGTTCAGCCATTGATTAAGATTTATTACGAATTGAGAAATCAATTGTAGCTTTGCAAAACTCATTGACGTCCCTCTCGGAAGTAGTCTTACAAAATCGTAGAGGCTTAGATCTGCTATTTTTAAAACAAGGGGGATTGTGTGCTGCGCTTAAAGAAGAATTTTGTTTTTATGCCGATAGCAGGGGGATCGTGTTGGATTCTATGAATGAATTAGAAAAACGCTTGAAAGATAGAGAAAAAGAAAGGTTAAACATGTATAATTGGAATCAAGGCTTGTTTTCTACTTCGCCATGGCTTACAACCCTTTTAAACTGCATTGGCAGGACCGTTAATAATCATTAAATTGATATGTATTATAGGACCTTGTTGTTTTAATAGAATATTGCAATTTTTGAAAAATCAATTATCCTCCATAACTGCTGATGTTAATGTGTTATTGCAAGCTCATGTTATGTCCTCAACATCGGACAAAAAAATGTCATTGCTGAGTTACCGCTCCTTGGACAACCTTGATGCTGACGGGTCGCACTCTTGCCCAGATGACGGGGATGGCGAACATTCCATAAAAATGGTTCCTGTCTTCTCGGACGAGAAAGAAGACTCGTCATAAATAATAAAAACAGAGGAGATGTTGTAACTATGTATCATTTATGTGTAATCATTAACTTCTGTCAATAAAGCTTATTCACAGTATGAGTAATCTGTCGGGTATGCAGCTTTGTAAACATGCATATCCTACTTGACTTAAGCTTTGTAAAACATGAATATCCTGTTTGACTTGAGCTTTGAAAAAATCACTTTCTGGTGAAGCACAATAAAAGAGCGTGTACCAAGACATTCTGCGCGCTCATCCCGAGGAACTTCGTCTCCTGTCGTTTCTTTCTCCTTCGCTCCCTATCATGAGTCGCCCATCTGATGCGGGATAGCAGATACCGCAACTTACCATGGCCATTAAAATGATTAATGTAGTAGAACAAAAAGCATGACTCTTTATGAACAAAAACTGGAAAATAAATGGCAGAGTAGTTGGGAATATAATTGTATGTTTATTTTTCAACAAATATTTCACTTTTGGTGTAAATACAGAACATAAAATGCAATTTTTATGTCATATCTTAAATAGTTATTTCCTCTTTTTATTTCCCTTTCTGACAAATCACTTGTCAAATAAATTGTAGATGTTTGACTGGAAATCTATGGAATAAACTACCACTTGTTCATAAGCAGAGCTGTTAATTCCCACTGTTCTTATCAGCACGAAAATACATTTTCCCAGGTTTCTTTTTTTTTTTTTACATTTGCGCTTTCACTGGGAACATTAAATTATTTTACAAATAGCAGACCAGACTCTGAATGCAAACACATTGATCTTTCATTTGTATTTGATTGCTGTTAATTTATTTCAATTTTAATTTAACAAATAAATATGTGTATATGGAAGACCATGTTCATTTATAAATAGTTGGTCAGTTCCTCAGTGCATATATTCAGATTTCTGAAATGAGATTTACATTAACAATGCATGTTACAGAGGATATTTTCTTCAACTTCTCTTTTGAAAAAAAAATTGAATTGGTCAGACAGTCAGTTCAGCAATGTCCAAGGCATAATTCCCAAAAGATTTTATTACAGGGAAATTTCTTTGGGAATGTAGCATCCAAACCTGGATTCAGATATGGCTATTCAAAGCCCAAGCCTTGCCATCCATGATATTACAATTGATTTATTGATCTTTATTTATCATATGCAGCTGCCCATCTCACAAGAGACCAATTAGGCAGGGTACAATGATTTTTAAAAATACATATAAAAATGATAATTATTTAAAAACTAAAAATGAATATGAAAAAGAGGATGATTTATTTATTTATGTATTTATTTATTTGTCAAGTGATTATAAGATAACAGGTATAAGTATAAACATAGTTATGAATACATGAAATGGATACATATAAGAAAAAAAACAATAGGACAGGGACGGTAGGCACGTTGGTGCGCTTATGCACTCCCCCTAAAGACCTCTTAGGAAAGGGGTGAGGTCAGTAGTAGACAGTCTAAGGTTAAAGTTTTTGGGGTTTGTGGAAGAAACCACAGAGTCAGGTAGAATATTCCAGACATTGACCACTCTGTTGCTGAAGTCGTATTTCCTGCAAACAAGTTTGGTGTGGTTTACCTTGAGTTTGTAGCCATCGTGTGCTCTTGTATTGTTATGGTTGAAGCTGAAGTATTCATTGACAGGTAGGACATTGCAATATATAATTTTTTGAACTATACTTAGATCAGACCGAAGGCAGCATAGTTCTAGGTTTTCTAGGTCTAGAATTTCAAGTCTGGTGGCGTAAGGTATTTTACAATGAGTAGAGGAGTGGAGAGCTCTTCTTGTGAAATATTTCTGGACTTTCTCATCTATATTAATATCAGATACGTAATGAGGGTTCCAGACTGATGAGCTGTGTTCAAGTATTGGTCTAGCAAATGTTTTGTATGCTCTAGTTAGTAGTGTGATATTACCAGAGAAAAAGCTATGTAGGATTGCGTTAACAACTGTTAATGCCTTTTTGGCTATGTAGTTACAGTGGGCTCTAGCAATTAGATCATTCGAGATGAGTACTCCAAGGTCCTTGACAGATCATCAACAAGGTCTTGACTATTCAGCTTGTATTTTATTTTCTGATTTTTTTTGCCAATATATGAGACAGAGCATTTATTAGTTGAGATTTGAAGTTGTCATTTGTTTGACCATTTTGATACATAGTGGAGGTCTTTTTGAAGGGTAGCAATATTGTCTGTGGTGTTGATGATGTTAGCCACAGTAAGAGAACCAGTGCAAGTTCTCCCCAGTCCCCTAAAACTCCCAAGCCTGATATTTGGGGGGGAGATCTTCTATCCCAGGGGTCTCCAACCCCCAGTCCTGGACTGGAACTGGGCCTCAGCATGTCAGAATATGATGGATAATATAATGGATAATATAATATAATATAATGTCATGATGGATAATATAATATAATGTCATGGATAAACAAGTGAAGCCCTATCCGTGGGATGTAGGCTGCATGCAAAACCTCGCCCCCTCTGGTACACTGGAAAAAACTCTCTCCACGGAACTGGTCCCTGATTGGTTCCCAAAAGGTCGGTGGCCGCTGTTCTATCCAACCCCATGCTTATGCAGAAAACCCAATGCCCCATGCTCCCTGAAAACAGCCTGTTCCCTGTCTTCTGCCATATCTCCTCATCACCACCATAATACTTTGGCCTGCCCCCATCTGTAATATATGTTGTTTATAGCACAGATACAACTATAGCTAGCAAGCGAGGCTTTATCTTGGTAAAAAAGATTATGTAAAAACTGTGACTGATTAAAGCTATGATAAGCTGCAGAGGTCAATCAAATAATTTTGTTAGAATATTTAGAAGAAGATTCAAACAAAAATTAAGGAAAGAAATAAATTTTCCCGAGGACAACCTCCCAAGCAGCCTGAAAATAAGGAAACAGCCCAGATGAACCATTGAGGAAAAATAATGTCCTAATCAAGGAGCAATCAGGGAAGAAATTACATCTCAATCAAGATTGGGAAGGCAAGCTATAGCATATAAACACCCAGCAAACTCCACCCTCCCATACATCTATTGATATTATCTAGCTTGCTTATAAATATTTGTTTTTCTTAAAAAAAAAAAAACAGGCTAGAGAATGCCAACAACCCAACAAAATATGTCCATTCATATGTTACATGGAAAATGAATTGATGAAAATGCACAATTATTACTCTTGTTTTAATTGTCTCTTAATAAAATACATTTATAGCTGCAAGTTCACAGGGGTTCGGGAGAGCCCCTAGCTAAGATTCTGTGCAGTTTGCAGAACCCCCAAATCCCACTCGTGGTTGGCCCTGCCTGCCCCTCCCCTCCCCTCCCTGGAGTTCCCATGCAGCCTGTTTTGGATGTGGGTAAGTGCAGAGTGCTCAGGGAGGGCAAAAAAATGGGCCTCCTGTGTTAGATCTGGAGCGTGGGCGCAAGGAACAGAGACGAGACATCGAATAGTGACTCCAACTCTTTATTAATGACTTCAGAACAGAGAGCAGAGCTACTGGGCAGCAGCAGCTCCTTTTATAGAGCTGGCTGCTGTCACAATAACCAATGGTTTGAATTTGCCGTGCTGGTAGCGGCCAATCAGCGGCAACCCACTGTCAGCCAACCAGATTAGCCAGAATCGGCCAATCACAATCCGCTGTTCGCAGGCCAATCAGAAGTGCAGGATTACGAGCCTGCTGTGGAAACAAAACCATTAGGATTTTAAACTAAAGCGTTTGCTTAATTTGTAACTCCCCTCCCCATCAAGGGAGGACGCGTGGCTGATGGTGATGGTTTGATGGGCCTCTTCTTGTCTGGTTGAATTGGTGGGTGCTCGATTTCTGTAGTATTGGTTCCATTGGTTGTTTAGGTAGTCCCGATTTATTGGTGGAGTGCCTGTTGTATGCCAGAAGTTGTTTTCTCTTCAGATTGGGCTGGGCCCTCGCCTGCTTCTGCAGACCTTTGTGATGTGGCCCCTCTTTCCACAGGAATGGCAGAGTGCATCTAGGAACTTGCAGTCTGATCGCGGGTGGTTTCCCCCGCATCCAGCACATTGACTCGAAGGCTTATGATTTCGCTGGTCTCGCTGGTCGCGTTCTGATCTGAGTCTGTTGGCCTCCTCTTCCTCGCTTTCTGATGAGGATTCGAGGTCTTCATGGTGGGTGGTTGTTGTGTGCCTCTCGGAGAGAGGCGTAGTGTCACTGGCGAGTTGGCGGCGCGGTGCGTTCGCTTGGCGCATTCGAGCAGCTGACTTCCTGGTTGCTTCTGCTGCAGTAGCATTGGCGATGACATCTGCGAGGCCGATGTCTCCCTTCGCCGTAATCTTGCTCTGGGTCGTGGGGTCTTTTAGGCCCAGAACAATTCAATCTCTCATGGCTTCCACGAGGTTTGCGAAGCCACAGAGTCCCCCTAGGTTTCTAAGGTCAGCGATGAAGTCTCCAACATTTTTGCCTTCCTGCTGGTCCCTCTGGTAAAACTTGTGTCTCCTGATGAGTGTTGGCACTGCAGGTGCATAATGAGCCCATAGGATTGGGGCGAGGTTGTCCCAGTCCATTGTCTTGATTCTGCTGGTTTTGCAAGTGCTTTTGCCATTTTTAAAATGGCAGGCCTGCAATGGGTCAGAAATACAGCTCATTTCTTGCCAGGCATAGCATCTTTCAAATTGTTGGTCTCCAGGAACATTTGGAACCTGTCCATATAAGAGTCCCAATCTTCATTAGCTGGGTCAAATGGAGCGGTGGTATAGCGCTGCTGGTCATTCTGCTACTTTTGGTGCACTCTTAGCTATGTGCTCTGTTAACGTTCGGTGAGTGTTCAATCAGCTCTATCGTCTCCGCATCCCACCTTCATCGCCAGTGTTAGATCTGGAACGTGGGCGCAAGGAACAGAGACGAGACATCGAATAGTGACTCCAACTCTTTATTAGTGACTTCAGAATAGAGAGCAGAGCTACTGGGCAGCAGCAGCTCCTTTTATAGAGCTGGCTGCTGTCACAATAACCAATGGTTTGAGTTTGCCATGCTGGTAGCAGCCAATCAGCGGCGACCCGCTGTCAGCCAATCAGATTAACCAGAATCGGCCAATCACAATCCGCTGTTCGCGGGCCAATCAGAAGTGCAGGATTATGAGCCTGCTGTGGAAATAAAACTATTAGGATTTTAAACTAAAGCGTTTGCTTAGTTCGTAACATCCTGGAAGTTTGGGAAGGCTGGAAATGGGCCCGTTTCCAGCTTCCAGAGAGCCTCCAGAGCCCAGGGAGGCCATTTTCGCCCTCCTGGAAACTTGAGGAAAGCCTCTGGAGCCCGGGGAGGGCAAAAATGCCCCCCCCCATGGTGCAGGAGGCTGACTAGGCCACACTTACCATGGTCACATCCACCCAGCAACCAGACAGAGTTGCTAAAATTGTTAAAATTTGCTAAAATTTTTGAAGCCCACCCCTGTATAGCTGTTATGTTGTACTTGTATGGTACCCAGAGTCTCTCTGTGAGGGAGATACCAGTTTCTTAATTTGATATCTAAATAGACATTAATAAATAAAAATGAATGATCTGATTATTTATGATGAAAACTGAGAGAATTCCTGAAGGATTCAAAGGTGCAGGAAATTAGCACCCACCCCTCTCCTAGAAAAATGAAATATCCTGGAAAATATTTAAAAAGGCAGAATATTTCCCATAAAAAGAGTAAAGTAGAAACTCAGAGAGGCAGAAACTCACCCCCCCTTTGCTAATGGGCCATTAAGGCTTAGGCCAGAGTATTCTACATAATAAAGGCCTCTACTCATTTCACCACCTCGCCTGGGAAGATTGTATCAGCCAACACTCAGGTGAAGCCATGTGGTCCAGACAAAGCCTACAAAGTTAGCTAAGACCTCCGCCCAGGAGTGGGATTCTACCAGTTCACACCTATTCGCTAGAACTGGTTGTTAACATTCTAAGCAGTTTGGAGAACTGGTTGTTAGAAGAAATTACTGGCCTAATCCTGTAAGGAAGGCAGGAAGGAAACATTCTGGTGTTGCTTACAGAAACTGCCTTTCTGTTAACCCTTATTATGTTCTTGGCAGGACTAGACTACCTGTCTCAGGAACTTCTCTGGAGTTTTTTTCTCCTTCTTTGCTGGTACTTTGTGGTGTGGAATCACCATTCAAAGTTACAATGGCACTGAAAAAAGTGGCTTATGACCATTTTTCACACTTACAACTGTTGCAGCATCCCCACAGTCACGAGAGGCCAGGTGAGGAGATGTGTTCTTCGATGTGAGTGATATTGAGTTGGCCACACCCAGCCAATAACATGACCACTAAGCCATGCCCACCAACTTAGCCACGCCCACATTATCGGTTGTTAAAAAATTTGAATCCCACCCCTGCCCCCGCCCCTGGGAGTCTGACAGCCAATGGGATACATTTCTTGCACAGGAACAGGAAACACTAAGGTGCGGCCCAACAGAGGTTATATAAGGGTCTCTCAGAATCTTGGCCTCCCTTCTTGATCTTCCCTTTTCACCTTGAAGCATGTGATCCTTTTGACTTTGGAGCTCCAAGCCATATGGTCCTGTCCACCATTAAGCCATCTTTCCTAACAGCCTCCATGTTTCCAGTATTGTTTTCCCCACTTGGAACTGAACCCAGAAGGATAATTGTTCCAACAAAGGTTAGGGAGGATCGTGCATGTAGGACAGACCCTTGTTTTGTAGTAGAGCAATAAGAACAAACAGGATATGGAAGGAGAGATACAACAATAGAAATGACTGCAGGAAGAGAAGATGCGAGTTATGTTTGAAAAATTATTAAAAGATGGATTAATTTCCTAACAGAATAAATGGAAAGTGAATGTGGAAACTGCTTCATATTTTAAAGAGCACCAGTGAAGTTTATGGATTTATCCTAATGGAAAATATGAAAAAAGAAGATTGGTAAAACAATAAAAGAAGAAGCTATCACTGAGGAAACAATACATGCAAAAAAATTGATTGCTGCAAAAAAAGTGAAGCTGAGATAAAGATATTATACAATATATATGGAAAAATAAAGGTAGTTGAAAAGACTATAGCAGGGAACCATTGATATTAAAAGAGGCAGATAATATGGAGAACAATTTTGATGGAAAATCATTATACTGGAAATAGGTGCAGAGGATTAAACAAAGAACCTTCAGCAAAATGACTGGATTAGTAATAATGTAATCTTTTTGAATGAAACTAAAATGGGGGAATGATGGCATTTTATTTATATTTAGAGATTTATAAATATTAAATATTACATAAATATTTAGAGATTTATATGGCAGTGACAGTGATACGTTGAAGACTAGAATGGAAATAATGCTATTGTCAGACTGCAATTGTCAGCTGAGCAATTTCAAAGGAACAAGAGCTGTACACCAAAAGGCTATCAGGAATTTTAGGGTAAATCTTGGGGGAAATACAGGCTATTGCAAATCATAAGAGAAATTTCTAACCATAATTCATGCTGAATTCATTAAAATGGGATTTTTTGAAACATTTGAAACTTTTCTTCGTAGGTTTCTTCACGTTTAGAAGATAGATCGCCAATGAACATTTCTTAGCTATTTATATCAACATTTCCTTCCTTTACTTTCCCAGGCAATCTTTCCTGTGCATATCTAAAAGAAAATATGATACAAGGGAAGTTGTAAAGGTTGTGAGGAAGTTATAGCACCAATAAATGCAAAAATTATAAAGGGGTTAGTCCGTTAACTGTGCCTAGCAAAATGCTTAGTAGAATTCTGATGAAAGGGTATGAGAGGTGGCAATGAGAACCATCTGGAAAGTACAGAGTGTGTCTGGGCAGAGGACATTTATTCCAGCAGATAATTGAGAAACATATATTTGAGAAAACAGTTTATTATTGTATATCTATACAAATGATAAATTGATACACATGGTATCAATTGTATTGTATCGTAATTATGTATGATTAGGTAAATCAACAGAAGGATAGCATCAAGATCACAAGAAGTGATAGCACTGCTTTATACTGCATTGTGAGGCCACACTTGGAGTATTGTGTCTAGTTCTGGTCACAGAAAAAGATCCTGAGGCTCTACATAGAATACAGAGAACAACAAAGATAATAAGGGGTCTGGAGGCTAAATCATATAATGAATGTGATAGAGAATATGGGTGAAGGGAAAGTACCAAACTGCAAGAGGAAATAGCCAGCTGAACCACTGAAGTAAATAATTAGAATAACAGGAAAGTGCCGACAATTCCAATAGCATAACCACCAGAAGACGCTTCAGAGTAAGGATTTAAGCTGCAAAATAGCTGCAAGAGGAATAGTGGTTTTACTGAGACGTAAGAAGTGAGTCACAGTAGTAAGCAAAGCGCATGCTTAATAGAATACTGCATATTAATTTTATTATCTGCTAATTATAATATACATATGAGGCAGAGATGGTATTCAGCAGGTTCTGACCAGTTCTGGAGAACCGGTAGCAGAAATTTTGAGTAGTTTGGAGAAAACGGCAAATACCACGTCTGACTGGAGATTTTACAATATTCTTCCCCTGCCTGCCCACCAAGCCACGCCCACAGAACCGATAGTAAAAAAATTTGAATCCCACCACTGATATGAGGTATGATTTAGTATGTTTGTGAAGGATCTCAAGACACATTTAGGAGGTGGGAGGAAAGAGTGTAACCTTATGCTGTCCCAGCCAGTCTATGGGAGTTGGATAGTTACTTAGGAATTGTGAGCTACCCCCTTAATGGAATGCATCATGGGAAAAGTTGTTAAAGGTATCCTGGGAAATGTATTTCATGTCACGTGGCTACATCTGTAATCCTGATTGGTCACTAAATTGACCCTCGAAGGGTTGAGGGAGGTTTCCCTCCATTCTTGCCTGCACTCATGGACTCATAACAGTTTTCTTTCTATCGCTATGTGGTGGGTTAGGAAAATAACCATTTTTTACCTGCACTGCTGATGTACAAAGGATTGGTCATTATAGAAGAGCTTTGTCACAAATGTGAGTTATGAAGATACCTGATGTACCAATAAATGTACTTTGTTATGGATGCTTTGTGAAATTATCTATCTGCATCTTCACAGCCACAAATCCACCTCTTCATGAGACAGGACAAAAAAAATTTCACAGTACCTGAGCCAATGAGGAACGAGGAGGGATGTGGTAGCCGGGACATGGATGTATAAAGAAGGCAATGGATTGAGTTGAAATTATGAAGAGAGCTGAACTTTGAAAACTTCTCTTCCAGTTATGGAAATAAACAAAACAAAAGGTCTTCATTGAGTCTTGGCTGGTTATTGGTCAGGCAAGCTTGCCTCTGGTCATGAAGGAAAGTAGCCATGAGTATTATGAGTGCATAACAAATGATTAAGTATGCCTAGTCTAAGAAAGAGCTGGTTTAAGGGTGTGTGTGATATTATAGCTGTCTTCTGGTACTTGAGGGGCTGTCCCTGAGACATATTGACTTATTCCCAAAGCACATGAGGGTAGGACAGGAAGCAATGGGTGTCAAAGAGATATCCAACCAGGAACTAAGGAGAAATTTCCTGACAATGAGAACAATAGAACAATGTGTCTTCTGGAGTTGTGAGTGGTCCGTCACTGTAGGTTTTCAAGAAAAGATTGGACAACCATTTGTCTGGGATAGTACAAGGACTTCTGCCTTGGGCAGAGGGTTCCAGCCCTATGATTCTATTCTATCCTGTTCTGTTCTGTTCTACATTGAATAAACACAAACTCTGAAAGGTCATACACAAACACAGACTTGAATAATTATTGAATACAATAATGAACTGAAGTACAAATAGTCCTTGACTTACATCCACAACTGAACCCAAAATTTCTGCTGCTAAGTAAGATAGTTGTTAAGTGAATTTTGCCTCATTTTATGAACTTTTTTGTCACCACTGTTAAGTGAATCAGTGCAGTTGTTAACACAGTTGTTAAGAGAATGTTGCTTCCCCACTGAGTTTACTTGTTAGAAGATTCTAAGATGCAAGTGATATGTTATTCACAGGGAATCCAATAAATTTCAGAAAATGCTAGAAAAATTATTTAATGCAGGAAAAGTGTATATATCTGAAAATTAATATATCAAAAACCGATTGTTTGACTGACAGGGAAAATGGAGTTAAGATTTGCAAGTTATATATAAATAATAAACATTTGGAGTAAATAGGCATTTTTAGACTTCCTGTAGAGATGAGAAAATGATTGAAGACTTTTAAAGTTATCAAATGTAAAAAGAAAAGTAATAGCATGCAATCTTTTGCAAGGGATAAATATTTGTGAAAAGAAACAAAATGTTATCAGTATGTGTTTCTGCCCCATTTGTTATATGGAAGTGAGAGTTATGTGTATTACTTAACAAATATACATGATTAAAAAAAGAGAGAGAAAGTTAGGACTGAAAGAGTGTTGAATGAATGGGCTAAATATGAAAGACAGTGACTAAACTGAAAAAAGCATGTTTAAATGGCTTGGTTATATGGACAATTATGAATCTGGATTAAATGATAAAAGGGAAAAGGAAGAAGGATTAAAGTATTGAGGGGAAGAAAAAGATGAAATGTCACAAGTGAGCAGAATTGAGATTTTCAAAAAAGAGAAAATGAAAACATGAATTAGCATATGCATGAGCTAAAAGCAAAAACAAAGATGTATGAAGTTTATGAAAATAAAAGGGCATGGGGAAGCTATAGTGAATTATATTAATAATATTAGATTTACTTATATTTTTCTTTTTTATTGCCTCATTCCATAATAGCCTTGACATTTATGTTTAGTTTTTTTCATCATTTTGCATAATGTTACCCACACAGAAATTGAATATGGTAGCATGGTAGATGTTATGTTCTGTGCGTGGCGCAAGAAGTGGAGACGAATTGATGAACAGTGAACTTCAACTCTTTATTTAACATGGTGCAACAGCTCTGCTAACGGCCACAACAGCCCCCTTTATATAGGCAAGCTCTTGGGTATTTAGCCAATGAAAACACAGGAACGTTAGCTCTTTTAACCAATGAGAAGGGCTTGTTAATAGCCAATCAGATTCTCCTGAATGGACCAATCCGATATCGCTATTATCGGCCAATCAGAAGTGCAGGGCCAGAACCCTGCACTTTACTTTAAGGTTTCAACAATCTTTATTCAAGCACTTTTATTAATTCACAACACCCCTTCCCCCCGGGTTCCGTTTAAGGGGTCATGTAGTCTTCGAGGAAGGCCGGTTGTTTTGATTGTCTATTTGATTTACGTTGTCCTCCCGGTATTTGTCTAGAGTCTTGTTGGGGTAGAACGTTATCTGGTGAACAGGGTATCTCTGGTTCTGTATCTAAACTTCCGTTACCACTAATGTCCTCGGTATCCCTTTGAGGCGAATTTACCCCTGTCCCCGATCCTTCTTCTGAGCGGTCATTTCTTCCGCTTGTGCTTTCCACTGTTCCAAACTCAGTCTCCTCAATGTCTCCTCCCCCCTCAGTTTGGAAATCACTGGAATCGCAGATCCCAGACTGTAGCCTTGAACGCAGCTGATCAATATGGCGCTTCCATATTCTATCGTCGCGACATTTCACTCGGTAAGATCTGGGTCCAGTTACTTGGATTACAGTTGCCTCGACCCACAATGGGTTGCCATAAAAGTTTCTCGCGAAAACCAAGTCTCCTATCTGGAAGTTACGGCGTTTCTCGCTGGATCCATGTGGTTTTTCAGGTTTGTACGATGGGTGTAGTCGGTCGAGGTGGGAGCGGAGTTTTCGTCCCATCAAAAACTCAGTGGGAGTTTTGTTGGTGACGCTGTGTGGAGTGATGTGCTGCAAAAGGAGTATCTGGTTAATCTTGTCTTTGATATTGCCATAGTCCATTTTATGTAGAGTTCTTTTGACAAATTGTACCATGCGCTCAGCCCTTCCATTGGCCGCAGGATGCACCGGTGAAGTTAGCGCATGGCGAATACCGCGGTCCGCCAGATACTGTTCAAAAGAAAGCGCAGTAAACTGGGGCCTGTTGTCGGATACCAGAACGTCTGGTAGTCCGTGTGTTGCAAATAACCTGTCCAATTTCCTGATGACTGATTCAGTTGTTGTATTTTTCATCTCATGGATTTTGAGCCAGTTCGAGTAGGCATCCACTGTTAATAAAAATGTGTGTCCATTCGTAGGCCCTGCAAGTCCAGATGAATACAAGACCATGGTCCCCTGGGTGTTTCTCACTCTGTTGGGGTTGCTTTCGGTGGGGCATTGCTGATTTCCTGGCATTTGTGACAAGTCTTTACCCATGCTTCGATCTGCTTATCTATGCCCGGCCACCACGCATAGCTTTGTGTGAGTGCTTTCATGCGCACGATGCCGGGGTGGCCATTGTGCAAGGTTCACAGTACTGCTCGCTGTAACCGCTCTGGGACAACGATTCTATCGCCCCAAATGATGCAGCCCTTCTGAGAAAATAGTTCCATCTGTCGACTTTTGAAGGGAACGTAGTTGTCAGGGATTTGGTCCAATGGCCATCCACGCTCTACCCAGCTGAAGACATGTGCTAAAATGGGATCGCGTTTAGTTTCAATTGTGATATCGCGAGCTGTCAGTGGCGGTTTTTGGAGTATCTCGATCTGCAGTGTTGTGACGGTTGGAGCAGGGTCGTTAACGGTTTCTGGAAGTGGTGTATGGCTCAATGCGTCAGCGTGGGGAATGGCTTTCCCCGGGCGGTGTTGCAACTTATAATTATAGGCAGCCAAGAATTCTGACTAGCGAGTTATTCTGGGAGATAATATATAAGGAGTTGGTTTATCTCCCGCTATTATTCCCAGTAAAGGTTTGTGGTCAGTTATTATAGTGAAAGCTCGCCCATAAATATATTCATGAAATCGTTTAACAACAGATACAATAGCAAGAGCTTCCTTATCGATTTGACTGTAATTGCGTTCTGCTTTTGATAGCATTTTTGAAAAATAGGCAACAGGGGCTTCATTTCCGTTTGGTGAAACGTGGCTCAAAATGGCGCCCACTCCGAATAGTGATGCATCACATGTAACCGTTAAAGGCAAAGTCTCATTATACTGCATCAAAACAGCGTTGGAGGTCAATAGATTTTTTACTTGTCGAAACGCATGTTCCTCCTGGTGCCTCCAAACCCAGGTTGCTTTTTTGTCCAATAAATGATGTAGGGGTTCGGCTACAGTTGCTTTGTGAGGCAGAAAGATGTTATAAAAATTGATAAGGCCGAGGAAAGCTTGGAGATCAGCCTTATTGCAGGGTTTTGGGGCGTTTTTGATTGCCCTAAGTTTGCTATCGGTGGGGTGAATGCCTTGTTTATCTATTAAATATCCTAAAAATTCTACTCGATCCGTACATAGTTAACACTTGTTTTTTTTAACTTTGAAACCCGAGTCTTTAAATCTCTGAAGAACCAACCCCAGGCGCTCCCTTAGTATTTCTTGAGTTGGAGCAGCAATTAAAACGTCATCAAAATAGGGGACAATGCCTTTTATCCTTTGTAATAGTCTTTCCATTAAACTTTGAAAGATTCCCAGAGCCACGCTTACTCCGAATTGGAGTCGGTTACATTTAAACGCACCTTGGTGCATAACGATCGTTTGAGCCTCTGCCCAAATGATTTTTTTTGCCTACAGGCAGTTGCTGGTATGCCTGGGCTAGATCTAGTTTAGCGAAGACTTTTCCACCCCCCAGGGAATGGAGAAGGTGTTGCACCACCGGTACCGGGTAAGCGTTTTGCTGCAGGGCCTGATTCAGGATGGCTCGGTAGTCCCCACAAATTCTTAACGATCCATCCAGCTTGATGGGTGTCATGATTGGGGTTTTCCAGGGAGAATGGTCGGTTGGTTCTAACACCCCCTGGGCTATTAATTTATCAAGCTGCTCGTCAATCTTTGGTTTAAGGGCAAATGGAACTCGACGAGGCTTAAGGCAGATGGGAGCTATTTCGGGGTTGAGGTTAAATGATATCGGGGTCCCCTTGTACTCACCTAGTTTATCTGCAAAGACGTCCTGGAATTCTTGGACGAGAGCCTCTTCCCAGTCGTTGCTGCTGGTTCGGTGAATGCCGGCTACTTCAATTCCAAGTGGAGTGAACCATTGGAAGCCTAACAAGCTAGGCCAATCCTTGTTGACTACAGTCAAGGGTAGAGATGTGGTACGATTTTTAAATGAGAACGGACTTGGCTGGATCCAACGACTGGAATTCGATTTCCCTGGTAATCTTTGAGTATGACTCTTTGGAATTGGAGGTCTTGTCGCCGGACGGTAGGGATGAGTTGCTTGTGGGTCTTCCAGGAAACCATTGAGAGGGACGATCCTGAATCGACTTCCATCATGCAAGGCTGGTTTTCGATAGCCACCTTTACCCGGATCTTCTTGGCGTCCAGTGATGAGGCGTGACCAATCGTAATGGTTTGGTGCGCCTCTTCTTGCTTTGTTGAGTGGTTTAGGGGTTTGTTTCTGTAGGAGTGGTTGTTCCATTGGTGGTTCAAGGGTTCTTGCTTTACAGGATGGCTTCCTGTAGATTGGCGATAATTAGCCCCCCTTGGGGGCTGGCTGGGTCCTTGTTTGTTTCTACAGACCCGTCCGATGTGGCCTCTTTTCCCGCACACATGGCAGAGTGCGTCGAGGAATTTGCAGTCTGATCGGGGGTGGTTTGTCCCACAACCAGCGCATTGGTACTGTGATTTCTGGCGTTGGTCTCGTTCAGACCGGAGCGGTTGACCTCTTCTTCATCGCTTTCCGATGATGATTCGAGGTCCTCGTGGTGGGCTGTCGTTGCCGGTTCTTCTTAGTGAGGTGAAACTTCGCTGGAGAGTTGGCGAAGTGGAGCATGGGTGCGGCGCATTCGGGCAGCCGACTTCCTGGTTGCTTCTGCTGCAGTAGCGTCAGCGATGGCATCTGTAAGGCTAATGTCACCTTTCACCATCAGCTTACTCTGCACGCCTCATGAATCTAATCCCAGAACTATTCGGTCTCTCAGGGCTTATTCAAGGTCAGCAAACCTGCATAGGCCTCCCAGATTCCAGAGATCTGCTATGAAATCTGCAATGCTTTCACCCTTCTGCTGATCTCTCTGGTAAAATTCATGCCTTCTCATGAGCGTTGGTACGGTCGATGCATAGTGGGCCCTTAGCAGGGATTCGAGGACGTCCCAATCCATGGACTTCACTTCTGCTGGTTTCGCTAGTGCCTTGGCCATCTTGAATACGGTTGGCCCCCAATGAGTTTGGAATACCGCCCGTTTCTTTCCGGTAGTGGCATCCTTCAAATTGTTGGTCTCCAGAAACATCTGGAAGCGATCCATATATGAGTCCCAGTCTTCTTGTGCCGGGTCGAATGGAGCGGGTGGTATGACGCTGCCGGACATGGTTCTGCCATTGGTGCGTTTCAGCCATGTGGTCTGTTATCGCTCTGTAGTGTTCAGTCAACTCTGATGTCTCCACATCCCACCCTCGTCGCCAGTGTTATGTTCTGTGCGTGGTGCAAGAAGTGGAGACGAATCGATGAACAGTGAACTTCAACTCTTTATTTAACATGATGCAACAGCTCTGCTAATGGCCACAACAGCCCCCTTTATATAGGCAAGCTCTTGGGTATTTAGCCAATGAAAACACAGGAATGTTAGCTCTTTTAACCAATGAGAAGGGCTCGTTAATAGCCAATCAGATTCTCCTGAATGGACCAATCCGATATCATTATTATCGGCCAATCAGAAATGCAGGGCCAGAACCCTGCACTTTACTTAAAGGTTTCAACAATCTTTATTCAAGCACTTTTATTAATTCACAACAGTAGATATGGTAGTGTATACATTTTGTTGAAAAAGCCAGAATTGGCCTGATTAACAGAATAACTACATCAAAACTAATCTAGGGGAAATATGTCTTAGCACAATTATGAATGAGAAGTTTGACAGCTGGATTTAATGTGATTCTATTCTCTCTTGAGTGTGCAATGGAAAGTCTCACAATCAGACCTGTAGATCAATAAAATAAAATAAATAACTAAAGCAGTGATATGGCAGATAGTGCTATTTGCCTGTTACTCATGGTTTATGTATGATTTGTTACTTCTACTTTGCTACAGTAGTGACTTATGTCAAATTAATCATGAAATGTGGGCTTCATTCCATTTTTTCCTACTTCACTCCAACAATTTTAATGGAAAAAAACCCTTATTAGTTGCATTATAAAAAAAAACATTCTTCCATTTCATATTTTTTCAGAAACATCTGAAAGCACACCCTGTACTTCCATTAGGAAATTTTAGAAATTCAATAGTTTCAAGTTTGGGCTTTGCTCTACAAAAATAATTACATATGTGCTTGAATACAAAGATTATGCACAGATTATTCTGTGAAATGGAGGACTGAAGTTGGTTCAATAAAAAATGGAACTAATGACCATGATAGAATGAAGAGCCAGCAAGTAGTCATTTTCCTCAAACCAGAGTTGGTGCCTTTAAAAAGACACCAAGTTGCATACTTTCTTTTCTAATCACTTTTAGAATTTCTTCATAATTGTGTTTTAACTATTAGGAACCTTTGGATTCTCACGTTTTACACTTTCCTTCAATTCTTAATGAAAAACATTTTTAAATACAAGTTTAAGTTCTTACAATTGTGTGTATGTGTGAATAAACAGCAAAAGGACGATTAAAACTTTGAATTTAGAAAGTTACAAATGGACTAAGGATACAGGTAAATTTAAAATAAAATTTTGGTGCCCACTGTGGACATAACCCTTAGATAATATACCATTCTTGTTGTGATTTTAGTATAAGTATATTCATAAAGATAAAAATAAACTAAACTGGGAGGGAGGGGGAAGTGAGTGCAAGGAAGCCAAAATAAGCAGATATAATCAGTTTGTGAACAAAAGTCACTGGCAGGCAAAATCTTGGCAAAAAGGGAATAAAAGACTTCTAGCCAAACACTAGTGGAATAGTGTGAAAAATTAAAAGAGTGGCCAGAATCAATGGCATTATTACCAGCAATGCCCTGCTGGTTTGGATCCTAACCCATCTTATCCAGTGCTCTTTTCTCATAAGGGTCTATCAGTTGGATTGCTGCATCTACAGGCAAACTGATTAGGAAGAGAAAGAAATTCACCAGACAACAAATTTACAACTTGCTCAAATTCATTTTTGTTCTAGATTCTTTGTCCATTATTTTTAGGAAAAAGTATTTACATTTGTGTGTGAGGACATGGTAGGAGGAAGACAGAGCATATAATATTGATAATATTTAATAGAGTTGGCAACAGGTGCACTCAGTTATTCACAGCTGAACATGATTGGGTACATGATTGGGTATTGATAATATTTGGTAGAGTTGGCAACAGGTGCACTCAGTTATTCACAGCTGAACATGATTGGGTACAATAAGCTAAAAGATTTGACACAGAATGCCAGATTGCCAGAAAAACTAATGGACCATTAACTAGGTCCAGTATGGGCAGATAGAGAAATAGCATTGATATAATCTACAACAATTGATTCAGCAACCCAGAAATAACATCTTATTTGTAATGTTTCAATTCAATGCATAGAATGTGGAGGATATGTGTTTGTATTTATTTTCATCGTCATAATGTACACTGAAGATGGTATTTAATTTCATTGTACGAGGTGCAATGACAATAAACTAAACTAAACCAAACTGAACTATGTTTCCATTCCTCACATCTTCCATCATGGAAGTCAAGACATCAGTTGCATCCACTGGTGTAAAAGACATTCAAATTCCATAAATTAATCATGGAAGTTATCAAGCAATCTCCAATTCAGATTCTGATCAGATTGTTTAGCTTCACCAAGATTTATCATCTGTCTTCAAAACCATGTCCTTATATTAGAGAAGTGAAGTATTACCACGCTGTTTCTGATTCAAATTGAAATAATTGCCTCTCTTCATCATTACATGATGGATTAAAAACTTAGAGCATCACTTAATACCCTGGATGCATGATATTCATTCCTTATTAATGAGGAAGTACTTTATGGGGTTGAATATTAAGTGCTTGTTTATCCATTATATTCTCTTTTCAATTCCTCAAAATGAAAAATGGACACAGCACCATGAAATCAAATCTAGAATTCCCTAATCCCCTTGGTGTATGTTTTCATGTGTGCATAGTAATCACTTAATCACACCTGTTTTTGTATGACATGGACAGGTTTGCAAAATTCTACTCTGGCAAAACTAGTCCACAAATCTCAGACAATTTCATGACTGCAGTTAGTTATAGGAAACAATATCCCCTCAGCTTTTTTATTATGCATTTGACTGCTTCCATGGAACAATTTCAGAGAAGGACTTTAATCTCTGAAAGATCTATTCTCATCATATAAGACTGAAGGAAGTAAGCTCAGTCCCAGCATTACACAAAGGGAGATGGTTGCAGGTGTGAAACAATGAGGGATATGGAATGGATGGCAGCTTATATCACATGACTTTCTCCACCCTCCCTAATAATATACCCTGTTATCCTCAGATGGACTAATCTTGTCAGGTCTGAAATAAGATTAGGTGCCATCTTAAAGCCTTTATATACTATATAAAGCAAGTTGAGAGGGATGGAAAAAAGCAAGAGGTTTAGAGCAAACTATGGAAAGAAATCTATTAATCTGGGGAAGATGAAGAAGACTAAGTAGAAAACTAATATATGCAGAGAAAGCAGAGCTCCTAACTTTCCCTTCTTGCAGTAATGTCTAATTAAAACAATATATAGATAGTCCTCAATTTAGGACACAATTGAGCCCAACATTTCTGTTGCTAGGTGAGACAGTTGTTAAGTGAATTTTGCCCTATTTTATAACCTTTCTTGCCACAGTTGTATATTTTCAGATATTTTAAATAGTTACATAGTGTTATATTTAGATGACATACTATTTGATCCTTCCTTGCATGAGACACATTAGAAATGTCTTAGAGATTATGAATAAAAGTGTTTGTGAGTTGATCTACCTCGATTAAGCTATTTGGTGTACAGGCAGTCTTCAATTTATGATTACAATTGAACTCAAAATTTCTGTTGCTAAGTGAGATATTTGTTAAGTGAGATTTTCCCCACTTTACAACCTTTCCTGCCACCATTGTTAAGTGAGTCACTGCAGTTGTTAAGTTAGTAACACGGTTGTTAGGTGTATCTGGCTTCCCCATTGACTTTGCTTGTCAGAAGGTTGCAAAAGGGGACCACATTACACTAGAACACTGCAACCATCATAAGTATGAGTCAGTTGCCAAGCTGACTGAATTTTGACCAAGCAATTATGGGAATGCTGCAACAGTCATAAGTGTGAAAAATGGTCACAAATAACTTTTTCAGTGCTGCCTAACTCCAAATGGTCACTAAATGAACTGTTGTAAATCAAGGACTACCTGTATATTACATGACTTGGTAAAGTTGTGATTATTCTCACCTTGCTTTATTTCACTGGATCTTGTTTGCAAGGACAGAGTAATATGATATCACATACTGCAGATCATACATTTTGTATGCCAATATGTGTGGCTACCCTACTTAGTATGTGAGGTAGTTCCAAGTAACAGCAGCCTTTTGTTTCCTCTGTTTGATGGCTGGCCTTAGTCAGAAAAGATCAGTAACCTGTAAAGAGGAAGGTCTATTTAGTACTGTATCATACTTATGGTATGCAATGCCACAGGCATCAGGTTGCATTAGATATGGATGGAAGCTGGATTTTATATGCTATTGTTAATGTAAAAGCCAATGGGAATTATGCATCTTGTGCATGTAGGATATTATTATTTCCATTCAATTGCATCCATTCCTTGAAGACTGCCTGGACAAATCCCTGCAGTTTTCTTGGCAATTTTTTTTCAGATATGTGATCTATCATTGCTTCTTTTCTAGGCCTGAGTGAAAATGACTGGCCCAAGGTTGCTCAACTGGTTTCAACCGGAACTAGAACTCTCAGTCTCCCATTTCTAGCCTGATGCCTTAACTACTACATCAAAGTGGCTTTGTAGAGCATTAAATGCTCTATTAGAAAACAATATTATCCACTTCCCTTCTCCTTGATCCTCCTTTTTATTTCATAAGTAACTGTGCCTGATTGTCATGGTACAGCGTGGGAACTGAAACTCATCATTGCTAGAAGCCAGATAAAGCTGAAGATTGGAAAGCTGTAAGCAAACTTTTGGGAAGGCAGATATCACTGGGAGGTGATCATGTTTTAGCTATGTTCTCCTTCCCAGTTCTTGGAATACAGATTGATACTGATAAAGATCATGATTCCTAAGTGAACCAATCTCTGCATCATAAGTTAAAAAGTTGTTGGAAATAAATCAGTTTGGAGTGGATGAAGTAACCAATTGAGGCACAATATTAAAAGAGATGACTAGAGTTTGAGGGAATTAAAGAGCCCTGGTGGCACAGTGATTAGAATACAGTATTGCAGGCAAACTTTGCCCACAGCCTGCAGTTCGATCCTGATGGGGCTCAAGGTTGATTCAGTCTTCCATCCTTCCAAGGTGGGTAAAATGAGGACTCAGCTTGTTGGGGGCAATATGCAAATAATGCTTACATTGTAAACCACCCAGAGAGTGCTGTAAAACACTATGGGCAATATATAAGACTAAATGCTATCACTATTGCTATAAAAATTGCAGATACACCTATTTTTTCTTGTATAAAAAAACTATTTAGCTCTCAGTTCTCAATGACAATATTCATTTAGATCACTCTGAAGCAGATGAATAAAATTTGGAGAGTCTGTCATTCCAAAAGACAATATTTTGCAAGAAATAATATTCCCATCTAAGCAATTTGTCAATTGTTTCATCTTGAAAACAGTCCCATCACAGAGAAAATATATCAGGATTTCAGTGTGGTGATTTACGATTCTGTCATAATGGTACATGCTCTCTCATGTATCTTTGATATTATTAAGCTTGGAGCTATTGTGGCTTTTCCATTTTCATTAATAAAACTAAAGGCAATGTAATATTATGGATATAGTTAAGTTGTTAATTCCTGCTTAAGATTCTTTCTGATAAATACATAATTTTAAAAAGGAATGCAAATGCAGAGAGATGAGTCTGATTTTGTTCTCTGTGTACTGGGGTATGCTTCTTTGATTTTTCAAATTTTAATAATTACATGGAAGAAAGCAACTTAATTATATATTATTATAAATGCAGGAACAGCAACCTCTTAAATAAATTGAAACTGATTATTTAAATGAGTCTCTCTCTATTAATCTATCAACTTCACATGCACAAATGGCTGTTCTCATATAAAATACACATTTTAAAAAAACAGTACTAATTTATAATTATAATATTACATGCAATTGTGGATGTAGTGAAAGTGGTTCCACTATGGAATTGGAAGAAGCAATTCTCCTTTCCCTTCACCTTCCTATTCAGCTTTAAAATGTGTTCCAGATGATCTCCTAGCCTCCTGGAATGGACTTTGAAAACACGTTGAAAGAAAGAAAGACTTTAAAAGAGGGGAGAAGAAACAAAAGGTTGTATTGCCCTAATGCTTAATACGGTTTTGTGTCTGCCAGGCTCCATGTCCCTCATGTTACTTCACAGAAATTCTTTTAATTTAAAAAATTAAATGGGAAACTACTGTGCAATAAAGTCAAATCCCAGCTTCAAGTATCATGTTTGTTTCTAAGTGTTTTCTTCTTAGGTAGACATCAGAGCTGGTATTCAGCAGGTTCTGACCAGTTCTGGAGAACTGGTAAGTGGAAATTTTGAGTAATTCAGAAAACCGGCAAATCCCACTCTGACCACCAAGCCACATCCACAGAACCGGTAGAAATTTTTTTTGAATCCCACTACTGCATCCAATGATGCTTAGAAATTAAACAGTGGTTGGCTGAAGCTCAGATTATTGTTATTGTTGTTGTTGCTATTGCTATTGCTATTGTTATTGTTATTGTTATTATTGTTGTTGTTGTTGTTGTTGTTGTTGTTGTTGTTGTTGTTGTTATTATTATTATTATTATTATTATTATTATCATTATTAGAAAAACATAGAAGTCTGTCTACCTTTTGAGAAAAAAAGCCAAAGGTAAATATTAAACATTTTGCATAAGTATTCATGAGACTGTCTCAACATTCCAAGTGTGCTTACCAGCCCAAACCAATTGGAACCAACTGCAGAAATAGAAATCTTAAGCTTCATGTTGAATTCTACATGTTATTTAGGATCCAAAACATAGTTATTGGAATGACCAACTGAATAATTATTTGAGTGAAATGAAGCATGATTACTTCATGTTTATCCCAACATATCATGATATATTATTGGACTAGAATGACTTTATTTCAGCTAAGGCTAGCACTTGATGTGAAGTATTCTTGATAAACCGCTGAGAGCTTTAATTAGTGCAAAATGTCCAAATTAGAAGTCAAGTCTCTCCAGTGATATACAGCAGTGTTTCCCCAATCTTGCCAACTTTAAATTGTGAGGATGTCAACTCACAGAATTCCCCAGCTATTTGCAGAATTTGAGATCCATATATCTTAAGGTTGCCATGGTTGGAAAAGACTGATATACAGCATAATCAGAATGGCATGGCAACCCCAATTTTATCTCCTGCTTACATATTGCTGACCCTGTCTTATCCCACTGTATTCTATACTTCAAAATTGTAGGAAAGAAACCATACTGTCCCTTTCTTCTCCAGCAAACACGACCTTGCCTCAGTGCTATAATGAGAAAAATAAATAGCATCTCCTTTTCCCTTTTCAAGTTCAAAACATTTCAAATGTCTAAAATGTGGAACATCATGGGCATGTTTCAGTTCTTGTTCTGAACACAAAACAAAACATGCTGCTTTGTTTCAAATACAATACAAAATACAACCATCTTAAGTGGGGCTATGTAGGACCATTCTGAATAATGAGAGCCAAGCATTACCTTGCCTGTTACCAAGTAGAATGTTATTTATTTATTTTGGATTTTCTTTGCTTGGGTTAGTCCAGCAATGGACACTGGTCATGACCCTGACACTACTGTAGGGTTATACACTATAGGGTGGATTTCTGGAATAAAGCACGAGAGCCAGAGGTGGTGTTCCGCAGGTTCTGATCAGTTCTTCAGAACAGGTAGTAGAAATTTTGAGTAGTTTGGAGAACTGGCAAATGCCACCTCTGACTGGCCCCGCCCCCATCTATTTTCTGCCTCCTGAGTCCCAGCTGTTTGGCTGGGTCTTCTTTTGTTGCCCTGCATAGGAGACTGGAGCTGAAAAGCAGGTTAGTGGGATGGAGAGGGAATGGGATTTTGCGGTAACCTTCCTCCAGGAAAGGGGAGGGAATGGGGATTTTACAATATCCTTCCCATGCCATGCCCACCAAACCATGCCCACCAAACTATACCCACCAAGCCACACCAAGCCCACCAAGCCATGCCCACAAAACCGGTAGTAAAAATTTTTGAATCCCGTCACTAACGATATCATTGATTAGCAGAAAAAGTGAGGGAACAATTTTGGATTTATTGGTGAGATACTTTAAAATAAAAAACAGTCTTGAAGGATCTGCCACTGGATTGGACTCTCTGTTGGTAGTTCTGCTTCTTATGGAACTGGAAAATTAAGTAAATTTAAATAATATATAAATAAAGTAACAGTAACATGATGCCAGCATATCTTTGTTTAGCCATAGAAAGGGTTGGGTTATGGTAAGCTTGGCTAGTATGAAAAGATTCTAGATTGCTACCTAGTTCATCATAAAGCATTGATATCAATATAAAGCCACCCCAACATAATAGCAGGAAAATGATAGCTTCTAGGAGATGACATCACTTATAAAACAATATATCTCAAAACATATCTAGAATAACTTCCCACTAAAATTTACCCATCCAAACCAGAAGATTTATGCAAAAAATTCTGCTGAGAGCTGAGTGATAAATAATTCATTTTATATGAGCAATAGATGTATACTGTATATTTCTCAGCTTCTACATAAAACATTGGCTTCAGGTATTATCATCATCATCATTTAATCAATTATTAGAAGAAAGAAGAAAATCCATTATATTAATCAGCACCAGCCAATTTATTTAACATTGTCAATACTGGCTTTCAATGCTGAACCAGCGCTGCTATAAATTAATTGGTTTGTTTTACATTGATTTTCATCAAATAACTTGGAAAAATACTTAATGAAGATCATATTTTGTAGGTGTTCAGTTTTTTTTGACCACAGAGCACAAATTATATATAAGCATTTTATAAATTGTATTATATAATATTACATTATTTTGCAATTTCACAAGTATCAAGTTTTGTGTTTTTTTTACAAAGATCTCCCTCTTACCATCAACATATTTCTAATTTTCAGTGAGTGCATGGCTCAATTATACTAATTAATAAATTCATGCCTTTAGACTTAATAGGATAGCTGATCTGCTAGAGACTAATATATTTTTATGCCAGACAAATAGTCAAGAGATACTATATCTTAGGTCTTCTGGACGTGGTTCTATAGTGGACAAGACATCTCAAAAACAGTGGAGATGATGCTGCAGCAGTGAATAGCGGCCAGTAGTGATAAAAGGAGAAACTAGAAAACCCTGAACTGCTGCTCCTCATAATGAGATTGTAGATTGGAGTATTGTGATTTTCTTATGAGTAATCTGTAGGAACAGTGCTCTCACACATATGAAGGACATAAGTTCCATCAAACTCTTACTTCCTTAACCACTTTTGGATACAATCAAGCCTTATAGGTGACATATTGTTCTTTCTGATGGACCAGTTTTTCATATTGTATCATCTCAGTTGCAAATTGTAATTTTCCTCTACATCTTTTCTCCAAGAAAAAAGACACATGCCTATTAAGTATAATAATATGGAGACTATAAACCTCATTCTTTTCATTATTTTGAAGTCATTTCCTTGTCTCTTTCACTTTGGAAAGTATGACCATTTGGCCAGTCTAATCAGATATGTAGGCACTTCTAGAATATTATGATTTGACACTACAAAAGAAATAGTGGAATAGTTTTATGTGAAAAGGCAACTACGAACTTGGTTTAAACTGATCCAAAGCATACCTATCTTCTCCATTAGCTGCAATCAGTATAAAATGGTTGAATAAAATATGCATTAAATTGTGGCAATAATCTATACATTAAGTGTCATTACTTCCCTCTACGTTCTCTTCAGATAAATGCATTTCCTTGTCTGCTCTTCATCAAAATGCTTTGGCAGCTGCCTGCCTGGATTCCATTACCTACAGTTCAATACTCTTTGGAAGATGGCTCTCTGTATTACCTTAGCAACCTTTCTTTGTATGCATGTCACATCTTGGCATGAAGTGGTAAGCTCTTTCCCTATCCCCTTTCTCTCTCATCTTTTGTAAAGCCTGCATTCACTTTCAAAGAATGCCCTATGCAACCTTTTATATAGGATACTTCAAACTTTTGCATTGCACTCTGCATTCTTCACTGTCCACTCTCCTTTCCTGCAAAGCAAAACTCCCTTGGATTGATTATGGTGCAAAAGAAAAGTTGGCCTATTATCTGGCTAGTTTTGTGTGATTTCACATGCCATTTAGATTAATAGAATGATACATGTGACCAGCAGATGCCCCATACAGCTAATTGAATCATGTCTTCCTCCTGGTTAAAAGAGAAATATTCAAATAAGTACAAGTGTAAAGAAACAGTCTCCAGGAAAAAAAAAACCTTAATTGCCACTATATATTAAATGATACCAAAAAACCCTACAGCAGTATCAGACCTTCAGCTCAGCCTACACAATTAATTAGCTAATTAATTAAATATAAGTAACATGAATAAGTATATAATAATTTATAAATATAAGTGTATAATTAAGATACAATTATAGATACATAATAAATACGTATAATTAATTATAATTAATAGCTATAAACTATTTATTTTAAAATTTTACAAAGAACATAAAACTAATATAAACTGATCAACAGTAAAAGCAGTAAAAAAGAAAAGAAAAAGAAAGAAAAAAGAAAAATGCAGAAAGAATAAAAAGAAATAGAAAGAAGCTTCCAATTTTTCTTTGCAGCAAATATGGGCACAATAAAACTATCTCATACTCTAATTCTTACAAGCCAAAGCTCACTCTTTTCTATTATCCAGGGTTGGTTGGGTTTTTTTTGGTAATCATCAAAATCAACAGTCATATAATCAGACCGTATTTTTAAAGTGATTGTGGCAATGAAATAGATGCAATTGGCTGGAAAATCCAAATTAAAATGATACATATGTGCACAGATAAATACGTGTATATAGGAATGTCTGAGTGTGCAAATCCATACTGGAAAACAAGTTTAGCAGAACTAACTATATTCAAATAATAGATTGATGAAACAAACTAGCTCTATTAGTGGCACTGTTTCAAAATCTAATAAATGAACAATGAGGCAACATTAATGTGTACGCTTATTCTGACATTTACTTTTGGGAAACCAGTTTAACCAGTTCTGGACTGTTTCAAACATCTAAGAAGCTTGTTCAACTTGAAAGGACAATGGAGCAAATGAAATGTGAGCATTCATTAGAGAAAAATCAAACTATTTCAATTCACTTTTATTTCTCAATCCTAAGAATTATATTCCCTTCCTTCAATCATAAACACTTTGTATGTTTTCCACAGGTTATGAAATAAATTATTAGATGGATTAGAATCGTCTCTAAATAACTGGATGAATAATAATAAAAAAGTGTGATCTAGAAATAAAAGCTCACAGTTCTTTATAGATTAGTCTAACCTGGTGAAGTTCCCAATTAGCTCAGTCCTACATTAAATTTGCTTTGAAATAATTCCTATTTCATGAATAGATTCTATTCCCTGGTAGTAAAACTGCAGTCTTACAAAAGCTTACACTGCAATATTTCAGAGCCAAGAAAAAGTGCACAAAATAATAAAATATTACTTATTAATATTTATTTCTTTATTATCAGCCTATTGGATGCTGTGTCAAAAAGGGCTATGTATGCTATTTTCATACATAAATTTTTAAAATATACCAAACAATAAATCATAATAATACAAATCACAATTTATGCCAGAGATAAATAAATCAGTTTCAGCCTACTCCCTTAAACAAGAATTGAGGAAAGACAGATGCTTCTGCTGTTTTTAAGACCCTCTTGTATCAGCTGATAGCCTGCTTTGGTATACTGTGATCTATTTCATTAGTACCCCTAATAGATGTTCGCTATTAAGCTCAAGGCTGATTGTGTTTGTCATCTTTAGTCATTAAGTCTTATGCAATGCTTTTTTAGAATTCTTTGGCAAAAACGGTGTTCAGGTTCCGTGGTCTTTAGCTCTCATGATCATCAAAAAGTCTATGAAATGTGCACTCCTCTGGAGATATCTCAATCTCAAATTTACCCTTGCTTTGAAATTGGAGGGCTAATGGATTAACCCATTTTGTATGCAAAATAGGCAGATTGTTGCTGTACTTCTATATCTTCCCCTCTGGACTCTGAAGGAAAGACAGATCCAAAATTGAAAGAGGGGAATGAGCTATGGTTAGTTAATCAAAGTATATACTATGCCGCATATGGAAGCAGCCTTCTTAAATGTTAACAAATCTCACTGGGGCCAGATGTGAAGGATTGCCTCAGAGCAGAGGTGTCAAACTCAAGGCCTGTGGGCTGAATCCATCCTGTGGGGCACTTAGATCTGGCCCACAGGGCCACCCTGGAAAAAAAGTGAAGAGCCCACCTGCCATCAGAGCCACTTGTAAAGAGCTAGAATAAACAGCTTTATTGTCATTACTTATGTTACTAGATTCCCCTCAAACTGCCTCCCTTCTGATAGGAATGACCAGATAAGGCTTCATGGAAGGACCAAGTTGTGGCTGTGCAACAATTCCAAACTGTGTCCTGCCTGACTACTAGTCCAGCCTAGCTGACAGTTTCCCAACATCATTTAACACTGCCTCATCATTTAACACTGCATCATTCCCAATACTGCCTCATTTAATCTGCAACTTCCTTAATCTTCAAATCTATAAATTATCAATTCATTTTTTTCTTCTTTCAACAAAATGTACATAAAAGATTTTAAGTCTTTCAAGTCTTTTAAGCCTTTCAACAAACAACTCTTTGTTGTTTGTTCTATGATCACACAGAAATTTTTTTTGCAAACTCTGACATTTTCGCAATCACTTCCTCCACTGTGGAAATATCATTCTTCCATTGTTGTACATACAATAATGTGGCTGCAGTAAATATATCAATCTACCATAAGACTTCTAATTCATTGTCCATTGTCTTATTTATAAATTTCAGTCTTATACCTGCTATCCTGTTATCTGGCTGTGAGGCTTATGAACTGTGGAGAAACAACTTATGGTTAACTTTTTTGAATGTATACTCCCCTGTAGGTACTCAGCCTAATTGTTGCATCTATTTTCCCTTGATAGTCACTTAGGCTAATCTAGTATGTTTGTTGCTGATGTTCCTTCATTCTGTGAGCGCCCTATAACTACCTTTTTAACATGCTATGTCAAACCAAAAACAAGATTGCCTTTTTTTTTGCTCAGACAGTCTGTCCCCACTCTCTTACCTGTGTATGATCATATTATACATTACGTTTGTGGGTTAACTTCATGGTATGCTTTGCTTCTTTACAGGATTGTTGAAATTACACTGTTATCTTCCTTCCTAGGATAAGAAGGACCAATTTTATGGGTACATATGCCACAGTGATGCAGTGGTTAGAGTGCAGTACTGCAGGCTACGTCTGCTGACTGCCAGCTACCTGCAATTTGGCAGTTCAAATCTCACCAGGCTACAAGGTTGACTCAGCCTTCCATCCTTCCAAGGTGGGTAAAATGAGGACCCAAATTGTTGAGGCAATATGCTGGCTCTGTAAATTGCTTAGACAGGGTTGTTCAGCACTGTAAAGTGGTATGTAAAGTCTAAAGTGCTATTGCTGTTGCTACTATTCTCTTGGATCTATATTTTTTCCTGATGTTTCTGTCAATCATGAGATCAGCTTTTAATTCCATAAATATTGCTTTAAATGCATAGCTAATCCTCTAGCACAGTATAATTTTTTATTTTACGTTGGAATTAGATATTTATTGCCTTTGTCGGTATTATCTTCCTGGAAAATGCTATTGCAAATATTTCAGCAGAACTAGGGGAAAAAAAACCTTCAAGGCTTCTCATGCTATTCATGGCTTACAGCACAAAGTTGAAATCATCAGTCATAGGAGCTTGGATAACTGGTTATTAGCTACCCAAGGAAAATCTGTAAACTAGCCAACACTTTCTGTTGAGTGCAGGGCATGAATATTGAACAGAAATTGGTATCAATTAGCGTTCATCAAAAAGTAATTCTTATAAACAGTGGATTCATATGTCAATAAATGTTACTTTAATTCTTTTTTTGTCTGATCTCCCTTTGTGTTCTTTGTTATTTAAAAATATTATTTTAATTTTGCTTATCTAATAATCATTGTATGTCTTTGATTTTGTTTTACTTGTTCATCCTGTATTGTTAACAGTTCTTGCTTGTCTCCCAATAAAATGAAAACACAGAAGGTAATTTTTAAAATTGATTTTGTATATTAGCACTGCATTGGTTATATCCCTCCTTGCATTTCCTTTTAAACATGGAATTTTATAACTGTGCCAATATGTTGCCAGTGATTTAAATACTTATAGAATCTATGTCCTTAGTAAGCATGATTGATTCAAAAGTTTTCTTCCTAATGTTTTCCCACAAGTGCAGGGTACACTTTTTTGGATCAACCGAATGGTGACTCATTGGTTTTGATAGGAATTGATTCACCAGCCTCTAGCCTGAGGCAGACCGCATGGGATAAGAGTGACTGGCCCAAAGTCACCCAGTGAACTTTAATGCCTAAGGCAAGGATGTCAAACTCATGGCCTGTGGGCTGCATGCGTTACGTGCTGGCCCCACCTCTTCCCAGTTTAGTGAAGAGGGAAAAAGTCCCAATATGTCATGTGACAAATATGTGATGATGCAAGTTTGACACCCCTGGCCTAAGGGAATACTGGAACTCACAGTGTCCTAGTTTCTAGCCTGGTGCCTTAACTACTAGACCAACCAGACTCTCGGTTTTAATGATTGATTAAAAATTATGCTTCTTTATCTCTACTCCTTTTTCCACAGTAAAGTACAAATCAAAAACAGTTGTGACTTTGATTAACATTCTATATAAGACCTTTGTTACCTTAAGGATCTTGCAATTGATATGCAAGAGACCAATGACTCACTGGCTTCTCCCTGTTTGTGGGAGGGAGCCGAAAACGGCCCAGGGGGAAGTACTGAAGCCAAGGAGAGGTGCTCCATGAGGTCCGTGGAGAGAATGCAACTCTCCTGTGGAAATCTGTAGCTTCTTCCCTCTATGTCATGATGGAAAGAAGAGGGTGGTCAAAATGGCTCCCATAGAGTTGGGACAACTGCGACCATCTAAGCATTGTGCAGGAGCGGAGAAAGTGAACTGTTAAGTTCTGCACATGGGTGCAAGGAACGGAGACGAGGCAGTGAACAGTGAACTTCAACTCTTTATTAAGCATACTGAACAGAGCAATCAACTAGGACAGCAGCAGCCCTTTTATAGGGTTGGCTGCTGTCCTATTAGCCAATGAAAACATGGAAGTGTTAAACCCCTGAACCAATGAGAGTTGGCCCGTTAACAACCAATCAGACTTCCCAGAAAGGACCAATCTGATGTCGCTATTATCGGCCAATCAGAAGTGCAGGATTAGAACCCTGCTTTTTACTTAAGGTTGTTAAAACTTTATTAAATGCCTTTATTAGTTCATAACATGAACAGTGTTTGGAGCAGGTGAGAAAAAAATTTTCTAATTAAATTCAACCCCAAAAGACTATCTAAAAAGAGAGCTCACTGGTATTATTGGAGCAACAGTACAAGCATTTGGGGAAAAAAATCCTAAAATTAAAAAAAAGGAAAAGGCATATATTTGGAAAATATGGAAAATCAAAACTTTAAAATGGACAGATATTGTATTGGAAAAACATTTTAAATGCTGGAACCATTTTTTTAAAAAGAAATATTATTTTACCATTTTGGATTGCTATTCTTAAAATTGGAGAAAATTGGATAAAAACGGAATGGAGTGCCACCGGCTGACAGAAGAAAGGCATAACTTACTCTCAAAGTTGGAAATGTGATGAAGTGATTTTGCAGACTTTAATATAAAATCAGAAGTAAATTTGGTTTGGATTCCAGGAAATTATATTATAAAACTGGTGGAGAAATTTATGATCCTCGGATTATCTAAAAGAAATAAGCTGATTTACTTTGGGATTTAAAGATTTTTTTTTAAAATAAAGTTTTATTTGGGTTTTCACACATAAAAAATACAAGTAAAACATCGTTTTTGAAAATAGCATGGTCCCGGGTTGAACTCCATTATACAGACACAAAACTCAATTTCATGCTCCTTTTTGTGTTCTATTCCATATCTTATACTATTTTACATTTTCTATATAGTTTTCCCCCTCTTTTAATTTTCTCAATTTTATTTTGATTATCTCATCTCAATTCAAATCATTATATTTATACTTTTGTCTGTTCTGTTTCAATTTCATATTATCTTTTCTCATTAAATTTTCTCCTGTAGTTACTAATTGGAGTATGACACCTTTATATCTTTTAATTACATCAATTCAACTCTTATTTAAGCTTCAGTATATACCTTAAGTTCATGACCTTCAATATAATACCATGTTTCTCATATAATAAGGCTGGGTCTTTTCTTTTTTTGAGCCCCCCAAAAATGGCTAGGCTGTCTTTTCAGGGGTGACTTAATTCCCCCCCTTGCATCTTTGGGTGGGCAGGTGGCGACGGCTTGGATGTTGACCTCGGCATTGGTGGGGCACTTCATATCGGGGTCAATGCAGGCAGCACCATATCTGGGTGTGCAACAAAAGTACTTCCTAACGGCAAGCTCTCCCACCATTTCCCCCCATTTCACATGTTTTAATATAGGCCTTAATTTGGGGGGAGGGGCTTAATTTCATTTCATGCCTATAAAACATGCTGGGACTTCCTATTGGGGGAGGCCGTATTGTTGGAGAAACAGGGTACATAATACGTAACTTCCAATCGAATTCTGCTTGGTATATTCTTATAATACACAGTGTAGTCTTCAAAAAAAAATTATAAATATATGTAATTATAAACCCTCTTTCCATTCCAATTCAGTTCTATCATTAATAATCATTAAAATCTTAACATCTTTAACACTTCTTTTCAATTAAATATCATACTTCCTTAAAGACACATATAATCTCCATAATTAATTTTTCCCTTATTTCTCTTCACATAGGTCTTGTAAATCATTAAATATTCATTTTGTTACATTTATTTATTGACAAGCATTCCACTGAATTATGATAGCTATTTTATCAAACATTTTAATCATACATTGTTTCATATTTTCTAAAATTATTTCTGCTTTTAATATAACCATACTATCTTATGTACCTTTGCAGAATCCCTTTTTCCATTAAATTTTCACCCATTATCTCTAAATAGGCCCTGTTTCTCTATATTTTGTTTCTGTCCTTTATAACTTCTTTTCCTTTCTTTCTTCCCTCTCATCTTCTCCCTCCCCTTTTTACTGCTTTGTCTCTCTACTTCTAATTCTCTCTTCTGCATTTCCTCTTCTGTTGCTTTCTGATTTTATACTTATTTTTCACTCTATTTATTTTTTGGAGTTGTTTTTCCCAATCTTAAACTTTCCATTCTCTTTCCCCCCTTTCCTTTTTTTCCTCCCACCTAACATTACTTGTTCATTAAAGATGGCTTCTTCTTTGTCGCAATCTTGTTCTGCAGGCATTTCTTGTTGTTTCTCATAATTCCAAATCTCCATTTCTACAAACTGAAATATGAAGCTAAAAGAACCTCTCCCTTCTTGTGCATCTTCTTGTACTTTTTAAGTTCCATTTTCAGTTCTTCTAAAAGTGGAGCCATTTTAAACAGTTTTAAACAACCGCCCGATTGATTTTAGTCTTTCCCATATTTTTTTTCAATTGCCTAACAGTCCCTAAAACTTTCTGAAGTCTCTCTTAATTCCTCAATTCTGGCAGGAGTTATTTTTCTATTCCCTTCACTAATCAAGTGTCCAAGATATTTGATCTCTCTTTCTACATACTATAATGTTAAATTTGATGTGGCATGGGTTGATTTTTATTTCTTGATTTTGAAATTCGAATTCTGGCTAATGCCAGAGGGATTATTCTTCAAGATGTCCAGGATGTCCCAGTATCCACTAAAAATTCAGTTTCACAATTTCTTGGTCCCACGTGCAATTTTATCCAGTGTTCTTGGTGGAATCTCAGATGCAATAACTCCTGACATATTTTATTTTTCCGTCAACTAATTTTCTCTGTTCCTCCCTCTCTCTCTAGCTTTAGTAAATCACACACATTTCTCCATGAGAGCTTTCTCATTTCCTGATATATGCAATTTCTTTATATGAAAGTACTCTCCTTTTAATCTGGGATGGGGGTCAACACACAGACTTTTACACCAATGTTTTTTTTTTCATCATCAACGTACTCACACATTTATACTGTAATTAGACTGCTTGCATAACCAATTTCTCACTCAAAAATTTCATTTCATTCTTTAATTCTTTCTCCAAGCAAATCAATCATTACTTACAATTCTTTTCTGAGAACTTTTTCTCACAAGCCAATAAGCTCCATTTTTTTTTTACTGTTGTTAGAGGGTCTCATCCTCCAGGTTTGGAAATGATTACACACAGACACATTCACACACACAACATTTCCAGACCTGGGGAGGTTTTGTCCCTTTAAATCTCCACTTTTTCTTTCTTCAGCAATGGGTTGTTGCCACTTCCCTTTTTCTTGAGTCAGGACTCCAAGAGCCATATTAGTCTTTGAGTCCACATACAAATTGAAAGATTTCTCAAGCTTGGAAAGTCCCATAACAGGAGCTTGAGATGCTAATTATTTTTAAGTCTCAAAAACCTGTTTTTGTTCACACATCCAAACAAAGGGTTCCCTTTCTCCCATCTTTGTGGACTCATAGAGTGATTTGGATAGCAGGGCAAAATTTTCACAATAGCCTGCTGCTTAAAAAAACTCCTGTTGGTTGGTTCTGCAATTCAGCACACAGCTTCCTTTTTCTCATGTCCTATAGCTCTAACTCATAGTTTAACTTAAGTATTTAACTTGAGGTTTCAGTAATTGGGCTTTCTTTCTTATTGTTTTAGTGAGCTTCTCACTTTTACTTGATATTACACTCATTGTTAAGCACGAGATTTTTACTATCTGTCTCTGCCCTGGGTGTTCTGTCCCTTATCTTTCTAGTTTGGATCTCCCAGGCGACGCTGGCTTATTTTTAAAGATCAAGATCTATAGAGACCTTCTTTCACACCTTGTTTGCACCTGGCCAGGGCTCTCATGAGTAAATTTGAACTCCACTTTTCTTTTTAAAGAAAACTTTTACTGTTTAACGTGTCCCCATGGGCTCCATGGAGAACACGGCCCTAATCTTACCAGTTCCAGACAGACACTCCTATGCCTGTTTCCAAATATAACACTAACTGTTATGAACTAATAAAACACTTAAATAAAGTTTATCAAAAGCTTTAGAAAATAGCAGGGTTCTAGCCCTGCACTTCTGATTGGCCGATAATAGCAATATCGGATTGGTCCATTCAGTAGAATCTGATTGGCTGTTAACGAGCCTCTCTCATTTGTTAAGGGGGTTAACACTCCACATATCTTATTGGTTGCTAGAGTGGCAGCTTGCCTATAAAAGGGCTGCTGCTGCCCTAGGGTTTTGCTCTGTTCAGAATGTATAATAAAGAGTTGAAGTTCACTGTTCACCGTCTCATCTCCGTTCCTTGCGCCCATGCACAGAACTTAACACTTGCGACGAGGATGGGATACGGAGATGTCAGAGCTGACTGAACACTACAGAGCACTAAACAGAACACATGGCTGAAGGTGCATCAACGGCAGAAACCATGACCGGCGGCACCATACCACCCGCTCCATTCGACCCGGCACAAGAAGACTGGGACTCATACATGGACCGGTTCCAGATGTTTCTGGAGACCAACAACTTGAAGGATGCCACTACTGGGAAAAAGAGAGCGGTATTCCTGGCTCACTGCGGACCTGCTGTTTTTAAGATAGCTAAGGCACTGGCGAAACCGGCTGAGGTGAAATCCATGGACTGGGACATCCTCGAGTCCCTCCTACGGGCCCACTATGCACCTACCGTACCAACGCTTGTACGAAGACATGAATTTTACCAGAGACCAGCAGAAAGGAGAAAACGTTGCAGATTTCATCGTGGATCTCTGGAACCTGCGAGGCCTCTGTGGGTTCGCCGACCTCGAAGAAGCTCTAAGAGACCAAATAGTTCTGGGATTAGATGCACCGCACGTGCAAAGTAAGCTGATGGTGAAAGGCAACATCAGCCTTGCAGATACCATCGCTGACGCTACTGCAGCAGAAGCAACCAGGAAGTCAGCTGCCCAAGTGCGCCGCACCAACGCCCCACTCCGCCAACTCACCAGCGAAACCTCACCTTGCCTTGAGGGACAGGCAACGGCAACCCACCACGAGGACCTCGAATCATCATTAGAAAGTGATGAGGAAGAAGTCAACCGGCTCCGGTCTGAACGAGACCAACGCCACCAGCGTAACCAGAGACTGCAGTATCAATGCGCAGGTTGTGGGGCAAACCACCCACAATCAGACTGCAAATTCCTCGACGCGTTCTGCCATATTTGTGGAAAGAGAGGCCACACCAGAAAGATCTGTAGAAGCAAGCTAGGATCCAGCCCATTTCAGAGGGGGACAAACTACCACCAACCCACAGGAAGTCGTCCTGTGAATCGGGAACATTTGAACCACCAATGGAACAACAACTCCTACAGAAATAAACCGCTAGCCCATTCAACGAAATGAGAAGAGGCACACCAAACCATCACGATTGGTCACGCATCATCATTAGATGCAAAGAAGATCCAAGTGAAGGTCGCCATCGAAAACCAGCCCTGCATGATGGAAGTCGATTCAGGATCATCCCTCTCGATGGTTTCCTGAAAGACCCTTAAACAATTAATCCCTGCCGTCCAACGACAAAATCTCAGAGTCCAAAGAATCATTCTCAAGGACTATCAAGGAAACCAAATTCCGGTCGTTGAATCAAGCCCAGTCCAGGTCTCATTCAAAAGTCGTACTGCATCTTTACCATTGACCGTCATCAACCGTGATCGGCCTAGTTTGTTAGGCCTTCAATGGTTCACTCCACTTGGGATTAAGGTAGCCGGCATTCACCAAACCAGCAGCGATGACTGGGAGGAGGCCCTCGTCCAGGAATTCCAGGACATTTTTGTAGACAAACTAGGCGAGTACAAGGGGACCCCGATATCATTTAAACTTAACCCTGAAGTAGCCCCCAACTGCCTTAAGCCTCGGCGAGTCCCTTTTGCCCTTAAACCAAAGATTGATGAGCAGCTTGATAAATTAATAGCCCAGGGTGTTTTAGAACCAACCGACCATGCTCCTGGGAAACCCCAATCATAACACCCATCAAACTGGATGGATCGTTAAGGATTTGTGGGGACTACCGTGCCACCCTGAATCACGCCCTTCAACAGAACGCTTACCCGGTACCGGTGGTACAACACCTCCTCCATTCCCTGGGGGGTGGAAAAGTCTTCGCTAAATTGGATTTAGCACAGGCATACCAACAACTGCCTGTAGATAAAAAAACAGCAGAGGCACAAACGATTGTTACGCACCGGTTGCTTTTAAGTGCAACCGACTTCAATTCGGAGTTAGCGTGGCCCCAGGGATCTTTCAGAGCTTGATGGAGAGGCTGTTACAGGGAATAAAAGGGGTCGTACCATTTTTGATGACGTTTTAATTGCTGCCCCGAATAGAGAAATACTAAAGGAGCGTCTTAGACTGGTTCTCCAGAAATTTAAAGACTCTGGCCTTAAAGTTAAAAAAAAAAAATCAACTGTGTACAGATAAAGTAGAGTTCCTGGGGTACCTAATTGAAAAACAAGGCATTCCCCCCACCAGTAGCAAGTTAAGAGCAATCAAGAACGTCCCAAGACCCAGAAACAAGACTGATCTCCAAGCTTTCCTGGGGCTTATTAATTTTTACAACATCTTCCTGCCCCACAAAGTGACCATAGCCGAGCCCCTACATCGGCTTCTCGATAAAAATGCTACCTGGGTTTGGGGGCACCAAGAGGAGCATGAGTTCCGACAAGTGAAAAACCTATTAATTTCAGATGCTGTTTTAATGCAGTGTAACGAGACTTTGCCTTTAACAATCACATGTGACACGTCACCCTTTGGAGTAGGAGCCATTTTGAGCCATGTGTTACCAAACGGTAGTGAAGCCCCTATTGCCTATTTTTCAAGAACTTTATCAAAGGCTGAACGTAACTATAGTCAAATCGATAAAGAGGCTCTTGCTGTTGTATCTGCTGTTAAACGGTTTCATGAATATGTTTATGGATGAGCTTTTACTATTGTTACCGACTACAAACCTTTGCTGGGGATTATAGCGGGAGACAAGCCAACCCCCTATATATTATCACCAAGAATGACTCATTGGTCAGAGTTTTTGGCTGCATACAATTATAAGCTGCAACACCGCCCGGGGAAAGCCATTCCCCACGCTGACGCATTGAGCCATGCACCACTTCCAGAAACCGTCAATGACCCAGCTCCAACCCTTACAACGCTCCAGATTGAAATGCTACAGTCACCGCCGCTAACAGCTAGAGATATCTCGATCGAAACAAAACGTGATCCTATCTTAAAGCGAGTTCTTAGCTGGGTCGAACCAGGATGGCCAGTAGATCAAACCCCTGACGACTTCATCCCCTTCAAGAATAGGCAAACAGAACTTTTTTCGCAAAAAGGCTGCATCCTGTGGGGGGATAGAGTCATCATCCCACAGCAGTTACAACGAGCGGTATTAAAGACACTGCATGAGGGCCACCCTGGCATCGTGTGCATGAAAGCGCTTGCACGAAGCTACGCGTGGTAGCCGGGCATCGACAAACAAATTGAAGCCTGGGTAAAGACTTGTTATAAGTGCCAAGAAGTTAGCAATGCACCACCAAAAGCAACTCCGACAGAATGGGAAACACCTCGGGGACCATGGTCCCGCATCCATATTGACTTTGCGGGACCTACTAAGGGACATACGTTCCTATTAACAGTGGATGCCTATTCAAACTGGCTCGAGATCCACAAAATGAAAAGTACCACAACCAAGTCCGTCATCTGGAAGTTGAACAGATTATTCGCGACGCATGGACTGCCAGACGTTCTGGTATCCAACAACGGACCCCAGTTTACTGCGCTCCCTTTTGAACAATAATTAGCGGACCGCGGTATTCACCATGCACTAACTTCGCCAGCGCACCCTTCGGCTAACGGAAGAGCCGAATGCACGGTACAGTTTGTTGAAAAAACCCTCTACAAAATGGATTATGGGGACATTGAAGATAAGATAAATAGAATACTCCTTCTCCAACACATCACTCCGCACAGCGTCACCAACAAGACTCCAGAGGAACTATTGATGGGACGCAAACTCCGCTCCCACCTCGACCGGCTTCACCCGTCTTACGAGCCAGAGAAACCCTGTGGATCTAGTGGAAAATGCCGCGAGTTCAAGATAGGCGACTTAGTTTTCGCCAGAAACCTTTCTGGCGAACCGTTGTGGATCGAGGCCACTGTTATTCAAGCCACTGGACCCAGGTCGTACCGTGTGAAAACCTGCAACAGAAAAATATGGAAACGCCATATAGATCAGCTTCGCTTGAGGCTACAATCTAGTTTCTGCGACTCCGGTAACTCCCAAACTGAGGGGGGAGGGGATGTCGAAGAAACTGAATTCAAGATGGCGGAAAGCAGGAACGAAAGAAGTCAGCCATCGGGCATCACAAGTGAAGAAGGATCAGGGAAGGGTGTGGCCTCGCCACAGAGGAACAACCCAACAGAAGCAAGCCCGCAAGGGCCAGAGGACAAAGATGAGAACATTAGCGGCACCACGTCTTCCAATGAGGAATCACCGGCACCCGACTTGCCTGAAAATGCCCCGCCAAAACAGGCTTATGGACAAGAACCGGTGGGACAGCGTAAATCCAATAGACAGTCAAAGCAACCTTCCTACCTCAGAGATTACATCACCGCACCCCACAAACGGAATCCAGGGGGAAGTAATAGAACACTTAAATAAAGTTTATCAGAAGCTTTAGAAAATAGCAGGGTTCTAGCCCTGCACTTCTGATTGGCCGATAATAACGATATTGGATTGGTCCGTTCAGGAGAATCTGATTGGCTGTTAATGAGTCACTCTCATTGGTTAAGGGGGTTAACACTCCATGTATCTTATTGGTTACTAGAGTGGCAGCTTGCCTTTAAAAGGGCTGCTGTTGCCCTAGGCTTTTGCTCTGTTCAGAATGTATAATAAAGAGTTGAAGTTCACTGTTCACCATCTCGTCTGTTCACCTTACCTATTTCTCAGTCCTTGAGGAGTTTCACATATTTTCTTCTTTAGCTAAAAGTATTTTACTATCTGCTCGGGGCTCAGAACCCAACCTATATTTGCTTGTTTCCTACCTGTATTGTGGTTCCTCAGTTATGTATTTTGCCATTTTTCAATGCACAAATTTATCATTCTGTTCTTACGTAAACTTTTAATCCAGGGGAGTAGGTTTTCCTTACTCCACTGGCTCAATAACTACTCTAAAGGGTATTTTCACACCCTTACATGTCAGAGTCACCCCTAAGGGTTCACTCTACCTCCTGCAGCAAGAAAGTTAGCTGCAACAATTACAAGAATTCCACATTCTTTTCTTTTTTTTTAAACAAATTTTATTAATTTTACAGAAAACACAATACACAATCCAGGCATACCAACTTGAAAAGTCTTTTCTAAAAGAAAAATTAATAATAATTAAAGAAGAAAGCCAATAGAACATATAAAATAATTTCAAGTTGTAATATCAATATTTACATTATCTATTTAACTTTATATCTTATCCAGACTTCTCCTTTTATCCAAATTATATTTCTTGCTTAATAAAATTTTATTGCCTTTCATAAACATACAAAACACAAAACATAAACAAAACTAAAAGATCTCTTCTGAAGGCTGTCTGATCCCGGGTTGAAACTCTTCACACAGACACAAATTCAAACATCATATTCACTTTATATATCCTTCCATATCTTATTATCATTTTCTTTTTCTTTTCTTTTTTTAAGAAACCAATTTTATCAATTTTATAAAAACAATGCACAAAGAATCAAGGCATAACAGCTTATAAATTCTTTTCTAAGAAAAAATAATAAAAGAAGAAAACCAATAGAACATAATAATTCCAAATTATAGTATCAATACTTCATCTATTTAACTTCATATCTTATCCCAGCTTCTCCTTTTCATCCAAATTATTTCTTGTTAATTAAAATTTTATTGCCTTTTATCAATATACAAAACCCAAAAAGACATAACAAAACCTTTATATATCCTTCCATATCTTATTACCATTTTCAATAACATTCTTTGACTGTTCTATTTCCAACTATCCATTCATCTTTTTTCTTTTACTGTACTTCTCCTATACACCAATTGGAGTAACGTCTTTAACTCATTACCCTCACTTAAAAGTACTTCATATAACAATTTTTCTTGGGATTCTGTTTGATAGATTATAAAATTACACAATGAATTTTATATTCTAAATACACATATAAAAACACAATCTTATGTACCCTCCAGAATCCCTCTTTTATCCTAAATTAAATTCACCCATTGTCTCTGAATAAACTTTTTTTCTTTAGATCTTGCTTCCCACCATTGAGGCTTCTCCTCCCCCCCTTTCTCTCTTGCTTATTCTTCTCCTTGCCCTTTTTACCCCTTTGTCTCTCCTCCTCCCTTTTCTTACTCCCTTTCCTTTGCTTTCTAACCTTGCCTCCACCTTTCCTCTCATTTTTCTCTTTTTTGGTTGTTTTTTCAATTCTTAAAATCCCTTTTTCTTATCCTTTTTCTCCTCCTCCCCGGAAAGAACCCATTGTTCATCAAAGATGGCTTGTTCTTCCTCTTCTTCTTTGTCCCAGTCCTTCTGCTGCGTAGTCAACTTTTCATAAGTACATAACGCCATTTCTAAAAATTGAAACAAAGTGCCCAAAGTATCTTCCTTTTTATATTTTTGATATTCAGTCTTTAGTTCATCCACAAGCAATGCCATCATGAAAAGAGAAACTTTTCCCAAAACAACCACAAGTATTTTTAATCAAAAATAATTCAAAAAAAGTTCCAAAAATTAATCCTTCTTCTCTTTCTCTTTCTGGGGTTAATGTTTAATCAAAGAGGTCCAATTACCATATACCTTTCTTTGGGATTCTAGGCAATCTCCTCCTTTTTCAGCTTCTGCTCCAATTTTTTTTTCCTCTCCCTTCCCACTTGCAACATCAATTTTAAATAATCAGAAATCCATACCTCTAATAAGGGTTTTCCAATTTCTAAAGTTTTTCAATGTCCAGGAACCCTTTTGTCCCTTAGCTTCAACTTTCAGAATAATTCACCTTCAATGTCCCAACATATTTCATATCTGCTGTTTCCATAGGGTGGGAGAGTGAAGAAAAAAAAAAAAGTTTCCTTTGACAGCTTCTCCGCCGCTTTCGATCTTCTTAGGGATACAATGTATCCTCCAGCAATTCAAACAGCTCAGTTCCAATAAATTTGAAAGATGTTAATTGACCCGGCTCAGACAGCACTTTCACTCTTCTTGCTTCCTCCAGCACAATCTTACCCGGTTGCTGGTTTCTTCGTGGCGGCCATTGCTGACTGCCGCTCCACCGCCTTGGGAAAAAGGGGTTTTTCAGGACGAGGAGGGGGTCTGCGACACCCCCAACCCCCTGTCCGGCTCTCCTCTCTCTTCGGCTGTCCCTACAGGGCAGCCATATCCCCCTGACCCATCTGGATCAGGGGTACCTCGGTGGCTAGCACAGCAGGAATCGCGAGCGGTCGTGAATTCCTGCTGCCCCGAAGCCACGCGAAACCGGAAACCCCAAGAATTCCACATTCTTGTTGAGATTCCCTAACCTGTGTAACTGCCCCTCCTATAACCTTGCCTTCCCCCGCTTTCTCCCAGGATTCTTCTGAGGCCCCTCTGAAAATGTCCTCCTCTTCCACCTGGTTCCTCTTCCTTATTCCTTTCAGGACATTCACCCTTCCAATGTCTTCCTTTTTATAAAGGGCGCATTGGTTGCATCCTAACCCTGACCTGTTGCCTCTCGCCGAACTACCTCCCCTTTCCTTGGGAGTCCACATCATAGCGGCTGCCATTAATTCAGCCTTTCATTGCATCTTTTGGTCTTTCTTTCGCTCCTCCTCCTTTTCCTATTCACAAAGGCTTTCCTTTCCACTTCCATGAGCTCACTCATGGGTTTACCAAGAGCCCCCTCAAGTCATTGCAACTTACGACATATATCTGGGACACTCTGCGAGATGAATGCCATGGTTAGCATTCAAGCATTTGCCGGGTCAGTGGGATCAATGGGAGTATACATACGGTAAGCATCAATAAGACGGGTATAAAATGCTTCGGGGCTTTCAGTGAGCCTATGGGAGGCCACCCCAACCCAAATGTTGGCCACTCTCCCTCACAGAACACCTGCAGTTTATGCCTGCTCCACTCAAGGCCACAATCCTGAGATTCATACGCTTCCTTGAAATGTTTTAGCATGGACTCCAGCAGGGTCAGGGGCTTACTCTCACCTCCACCCATGAGCCACCCAGCTCACCAGACAAGACAATTGGGAAAAGGGATTGGAGCGGAGGGTATGGGGTCCCTCCTCCTCTGAAAACACCAGGGATTTGCACACATTCCCGTCCAACCCAGGAAGCCAGATGCGCACAGTTTCCGATGGGAACTGCGGACACCACTCGCTTTCTACTGGCCCATGGCGCTGGACATTCACAGTCACCAATGGGAACCACAATAGCCACTCACCTCAACCATTCCTGACAATTCCTCCCACCTTTCTCTAAGAGAGGGTGATCAGTCCTCTCCTCTGTTTACAGGGAGGGATTATTCCCAAATCCAATACTTGCCTGCAGGCATCTTCCTTTTCCACTGGCCAGCTGGAAGATGTCCTGGTCTCCTCACCTTTCTTTCACCTGTGGTTCTTGGAGGTGTCAACCACTGCCGCCAGAACAGGGTAGTCTCAGGAAGTCCCTCAGATTCAAAGGACCGATGGCACCTGGGATGTTCCCTTCAACTCACCCAGTCACTGGCACCTGGGGTGGACCCTCCAGCGGTCTCAGGGCCCCTTGTGTCCCGACAGAGTCACCATAAATGTTGCAGCAGATCCTGTTTCCAAATCAGGACACAAGACCACGAAAGGTTAGAGAATACAGGTTTTTATTTGTGCACAAGGTCCAGAGCATTAGAATGGCAAATTCTGAACCCCTGGCTCTTCCTGTGGCATCACTTTTATACCTCAGCTTAGCCAGAGGTGTTACTTTTATTAAACTATACCACCAAAGAAGAATAACATATATACCAAGAAAAGAGAAGTACATGTAATTACTCATTTTATCTTACACCATCTGTTATTTTCCATATCCACCCTCGCTTACTGTAATATGGTTAGTTCCTTGGTTCAGTAACCTTGAGGTTTTACACAACATTGTACTAAGCAAAGCCTTGGGGAACTGGGGGACCCCTGCCAAATACAAAACTGCTTTATGTGTAATTTTCCCACTACTTCAATTCAAATACAATAACCAAAAATCCAGAAATCATCAAATAATCCAAATAGTCCTGAGTTATTTCTTCTTATTTCTTTTTCCACTTTCTCTTCCTGGGGTTTTTGTTGTGATATTTCAGATAAAATGTATCTTTTGGAAGTCTTGTTGAGATTTTGCTGTATGTTCTTTTTAATTCCAGGCAGTCTCCTCCCTTCCAGATCCTGCCCTTTTATTCTTTTTCTCTCCTTTCCTGTTTTCAAAAACTATTGATTATCCAGAAACCTTTGACTTTTTATTTTCAGCATTAAATGCTTATTAATGTCAAAGTGGATTTTTTCCCCAATTTCTTGCTTAAGTCTCTTAGCTGTCAGTATAGGAAAAGGAGGGAAAAAAAACCAAATCTTTTCCCTTTTCTCTCTCCTTCGCAGCTTAAAAATCTTCTTAGGGAACAATATTATTGGTTTTTTTTAATAGTTTCAATTCCAGGGTACCTTATTTGTTGCTTTTGCTGTTTGACCCAGTCAACCAAAACTTTCTCTTCTTATCTTCCTCCTGCACATTCTTTTCTGGTCGAGTTCTTCTTTGTGGTGGCCATTTCTGACCACTGCTGCAACTGCCTTTGGGAAAGGGAGTAATGGCCAGCTGGGGAGGAGAGATGTGGCTTTCCTCAACCCTGCAGGCAGTCTCCCCCCTCTTCACCACCTCTACGGGGTGGCTTAGCCCCGAAACCAGCCGGCTTGGGGTGCTTCAGCGGCAAGCTTCAGCGGCAAGCATGGATCAAAGCCTCGCAGAGACGAGGTTTCAGTCTGTTGCCGAAGAAGCTCAAACCGGAAGTTCGGGATTTAAAGATTTTTGAACATTGGATTTATAGTTTGGAAAGTGAAGTTTGGCTTGTTATTGGACAATTGGGATAAGAAAAGGAAGAAATAAGAATAAAGATGATTGGAATATGTGGAAAAATTGTATTGGAACTACAACATATAAAAGACATTATGAAGAGAGGACTAGTGGACATTTTGAATAAATTACAGGGCACGGACAAGAAGCTCAAAATGGAGACGCAGACAGCAGAGACACAAGCAACAGAAAGAAAACAAGAAATTCAGGAAGAGGAAGAGCCAGCTGGAAACACAATTAAAGAACCAGAATGGATGATACAACAAATAAAAATAAAAAGCAGCAAAGACATAGAGTTTAATATGATAATGATTGTGGCAATAAAACAAAGGGGGAATGTTTTAAGAGGAAAATATGCTACGAGGATGGGGTAGAATAAGATATTTGGTAGAAGAGAAAATGCGATCTAATAGAGAAGAGAGAAATGAGTAAGCCAAAAGAAAAAAGAAAAAGAAAATAGGAGACAAGCTCGAAAGCAGCAAATTAATTATTTAATGGAAACAAGAGATGATGGCTGAAAATGAAAAGATAAAGATTCCACATGAATGTATGTATTAATATTAAAATATATATAATTGATAATAATAATAAACATGAAATCAATATGGTATCACAGGATTAGCATTAAAGATATATAATCAAACTGTAATAAATAAGAAAATGATATTGTGAGGTAGGAAAAGAAATAACGTGGAATTTGTTGGATCTGAAAAAAAGGTAGTGAAATATATTAATAGATAAAGGGGAATGTAGTGTTATTAGAATGGTACACTATGTTAAATACTAATAGAATGTATATTGTCTGTTTTATTAGAATTGGGAGTAGGAAGAAACTTTGTTTTATGTGTAATGGTGGCATAGCTAAAAATTAAAAAGGGGATAAACAAATAGAAAATATAAATTAATATGAATTTATGAATGGATATTTGAAATACATAATTAAGTAAATGTTACAAATATGAGTATCAATATAGAATTTATAATAAAAGCTGGGATGTTAAGAATATAGAAATTGATACAAAATCATATATGAAAATCTTGAATAATTATGATTGAAAATATATATTAATATTAAACTAAGTAATAAAACCAATAATATTAATACGAAACTATTATCATGTTTGTTCTAAAATGTAAGGTAATTTGGAACTATACTGTTTATGCAATGATAGGTATATATAATTCATTGAATGCTACAAATATGACTATTAATATAGAAGCTATGATAAAAAATGATGTTAAAAATATAGAGATTGATATAAAATAGTATATGAGAATATTGAATAATTAAGATTGATAATATGCATTAATATCAAATGATGTAAGAAAGTTAATAATAGCAATGTGGAATTATTGTCATGTTTGTTTTAAAATGTAAAACACCCTGGAACCACACTGTTCACACAATGATGTGTTTATAAAAATAAAACTATATTTAAAAAAATAAAATGAATTTTCAGTCCTATCCAATTGTTGATGTTTATCTGAGTAAATTTACCACCACCTTTACTTAACAATAGTTTAAAATGAAATGAATTTGATTAATGTTATTCTTAACTGTTCTTATTTCTGTTGCCTATATTACATTTACTTTAATTTGATTACAAGGAGTTGTTTGTACTACTTGTATCATTGAACATACTGATAATTCAACAAGATGATTCTTTTTAAAAAGTGTGATCAATTGTGGACATATCTGAGCAGCTCATGCTGGTTGTATAGATTTTTGCTAAAACACATCTTGTTGAAACACATTTTTTTCTCATTTCTACACTTACATAATGACAAAGAGAAAACAGAATTTTAGAAATGTCCGTAAATTTACTAAAAAGGAAAAAAACTGAAATATCTAGGTTGATGAAAATCTGAAGAATTCCAAAGTGTGTATATTTTGTGATGTTTGAATTGATATAATAAAATAATATTTTAAATTATGGATTTAAAATATGAAGATATCATTAATTTCTAGAGCCTTCTCAACAAAAGAAGACTAAATTTCTAGTGCTTGTAGCTCTTTTCAGCATTATAGAAAATGTTAAACAATATGCTCACATCTAAGTGTTGTTATTATAATATACTATGACAACACTTCTATATTTTTTTGTCTCTGAAAGGAGGGAAAGTGAAAGCAGACTTAGCGTATAACCTTCGTGCCTTCAAATCTGTGGGTTGAATATTAATGATCTGTCATAGAATGCTGCAGGGTCTGGTGAAATGGTTTAGCTGGGGCTCTGTCATATAATATTAATTGTGCTGCTGATGGGAAGATATCTTCAACTATTCAGGAGCTCGGGATTTGTTACAGAGGCAGTGCAACAAAGGAGATAAAAATGGATGGCTGCAAGATCTACCGACAAAATTATGCTGTGGGAGGATGATTAGAAGAATGCCTGTCAATGATTCTACTTGGAATTTATCAGCTGAAGTACAAATACAATATCTCTATCTATCCACTGTTCTAACAACAGAGAAAATTAACAAATTTATGGTGAAGAATAAAATTTAATTTTTTCATCCTTTGATTTATATTTTTATGGGATGTTTGGAATGCATTATCATGAAATGAAATGAAAGAAAGGAAAGAAGGAAGGAAAGAAGGAAGGAAGAAGGAGGGAGCTTTATATTACACAGAAACACTCACCTACTCACCCACATGTCTCCACATGGCATACACATTTCAGTTGAAGTATGAAATAGGAAGTACTGTAGCTACTTTCATGTTTCATATCTATGCAGAATAAATGCAACTGAGTGTCTGGATTGCAGCAATCGCTCTAATTAAATCATGATTCTTGAGCCAAACTTAAAAAAACTTAAAAAGAATTTATTAGAGGTGACATACTGGCACTGCCCTGTATGAAGCCAACTCTGGCATACATAATTTACAGTCACCTGTGACTCTGTTCCCCCCCCTCCCCCGGGTGTCTCATAAACCAGAATCTCGAATTGAGCACGTTCACAGGCTGGATTTCATCATTCACGTTCTCCAATTAAATATATTTGCGAGCAAAAGCTCTGGTATTTTAGTTACAATCTTTTAAAGGTAAGAGTTGGAGTTCACTTTCACTTTCAAACTGCTGCACTGCTCTTCCAGATTTCCTCCCTCACCCCCCTTTTTAAATAGCAACAACTAAAACAGGCATAGGAATGTTTTATGAGTTGACATTTGGCTCCTCTCACTTCTTGAAGGTGACCTGTATAAAGCAAAAACAAAAGTTGTTTCACGAGTAAGTGAATGCAGAATTGCCATCTATGACATCTATTTTGTTATCATATTCTATACTGTTCAATAGCAACATTCTTTCTGGGATTCACAAATATATATTACGTAGGGTGCATTTCCTCTGAAAACAGTATCACAAACGGGTGGCAGCCATGAGTAGTAGGGCCTTATGCAGCTTCATCTTGTGTCATTTGCACCCATTCCTGAACTGGAACCACTGCTCCATGGGCCTACCCTTGAAGAGTATTTAGAAGTTTCATGTGATGCACAATGTGAAAATATGGGCAGTTACTGGTGCCAGTTACTCAGCACAAGTGACACCACTCTTCCCCAAGACACACTGATTTTGAGTATACCTGTGGGTGCAATTCAAAGTGTGAATTGTTGGGCTTCCACTCATAATCAGAATCCATTGCAGAAAGTGTTAAGTTCTGCGCATGGGCGCAAGGAATGTAGACGAGATGGTGAACAGTGAACTTCAACTCTTTATTATACATTCTGAACAGAGCAAAACCCTAGAGCAAAAGCAGCCCTTTTACAGGCAAGCTGCTGCTCTAGTAACCAATAGGAAATGTGGAATGTTAACCCCCTTAACCAATGAGAGTGGCTTGTTAACAGCCAATCAGATTCTCCTGAACGGACCAATCCGATATCGCTATTATCGGTCAATCAGAAGTGCAGGGCTAGAACCCTGCTATTTTCTAAAGCTTTGATAAACTTTATTTGAGTATTTTATTAGTTCACAACGGAAAGCATAGCTGGAAGAGATTGTCTGGGTTTTCAAATGGAACATAGTTAGGTAACCCATATTTCTACTTTCACCGTTATTGTTCCTCAGATTCCATATTTCTACTTTCACTAACATTGTTCCTCAGATTTTATGTAATATGGAAGGTAAGTCATATCCAGCCTTTTCAAAGAGACTAATTCTTGCTTTGTCTAGTCAAAGAACATCTCTGTTGTCTCTTGATGTCCTTATTCATTCAATCATAAATGTTCTAGTTGTTAAACTAACCCTTCAATGTCTCTTGGTAAAAAAGATTTAAATGATTTTTTTGTCAAATGTGCCTTGTATAAAAATAATTGTGTGGTCAAAAGGTTCTCATGGCAGTGATGGAATTAAATTGTGTGATTTCTTATCATGGAATCCTGCAACCTTTTCTGGTATCGTTTATCTTTATTTCTGTAATAGTTTTCTTTCCCAAGCGTAATACTGTCATTCCTTTCATTTCTGTATTTCTGAGATAATGAACAGAAATGAAAAAGGATTACAGTGCACTATAGTTTCATATCTGGCAGACTTAAGTTAAACATACACCAATGCTAAGCACTATGAACGTAACTTTATGGACTAGTACTCTTTGGCTACAATTGTACTGTACATATGAAGAGAGGTCTTCTTAGATCTTGGGAGCATTGCTGAAGACCAGAAGAGGATAAAGAGTGCCAGGGGACAAAAGCTAACCAACTCAGAAGACATGGTATAGTATCAGAAAATGTCAAAAGAAAGGTCAAAGGTTTTTATCAATCAGAGGAAAAACTCCTGCCAGCATGATTTTGAGCTCAAATTGCCACCTTTTCTGTAAGTGTGTGTGTGTGTGTAAGTCTTTATTGATTAGCCCTTGGGCCATATCAAAATGCAAAGTTCCAGCAACTATTTGCTACTAAAATTTAATAAAAACAATTCAAAATGAAATTGGATAAAATACTATTTAAAATGGAACTTGATAAAATACAATTTAAAATGGAATCTAGACAAAATACGATTTAAGATGAAATAGTAATAAAATACAATCCAAAATAAAATTGTGTAAGCGGTAACAAATTCAAAAATTAGGAAATGGATAGGATTAAAAATAAAGTTTCAAACACATGTATTAAGCTCAGATCAGAAGTAACATATACATATATGTTTAGAGTTGCTTTAGCTGACGCCTAGAGCCAAAGATGATTAAAATGCCAAGCTGCAGCAGAAATGACTTTGGCTTCTGTTACTGTAAATAATCCTGACTATCTCCTGCTGGAGGAATGTAGCTGCCAAAAATGAAAGTGGAATGCTGTGCATGTTATGAAAAGTCTTTTTAGTTAATCAACCTGAAAAAAAACTGGAATGTTATTTTGTACAGTTTCACTTAAAACCTCAGAACTCACACAGATAATTCATGATTGGGTGAGTGAGTTTCCACTGTTGACTTTCAGTGGCTTTTTGATACTGTTAACCAAGATTTCCTTCTGAGAAATTTGGGGATAATAAAAGGCATTGCTTTGCAATGATGCTGTTTCAAGTATGTTTCAGATAGTGTTACTTGGAGATATTTGCACTTTGAGGTGAAGTACTTTGATATCTCTTGGGACTCTATTCTGTCTCAAATGCTTATTAACATGTACATGAAGCCACTTCTGCAAATCAACAACATATTTTGATCTGGGTATTTTCAGGATGCCATGGGATGGGGGAAGGGGGTTGTCTTGGAATGAATCTTGACCCTGGCAATTACATGGACAAGTTTTCTTGGAAACATTTTTGGAAGTGGTTCATGATTGCCTTTTTCCAAGAACTGGGAGAGAATGAGTGGCCCAAAATTCCTACTGTTGTAAAGCACTATGGGGCAGTGTATAAGAGCCGTGGTGGCACAGTGGTTAGAATGCTGTATTGCAGGCTAGCTCTGCTCACTGCCAGGGGTTCAGTCCTGATCAGCTCAAGGTTGACTCAGTCTTCCATCCTTCTGAAGTAGGTAAAATGAGGACCCAGACGGTTGGGGGCAATATGCTGATGTATAAGAAACAGCTGTAAAGCACTGTGAAGTGGTGTCTAAGTCTAAGAGGAATTGCTATTGCTAAGTGCTCTTGGTCAGCATGAAGCTACACCCCTTGGAAGAGCAAATACACATTCTATTTTTTTTTATTTATATATTTTCCTTAACACACATAAGTGCTTTATGAACAGCTTATTGTCTGTGTTAATTTGCTTACATAATAGTATATAATATGATAATATATTAAACTTAAAACATACATAATAGTGTTCTATTGTACAATCATTGATAGAATAAGTCCCATGTTTAAAAATGGGCACACATTCTAGTTGTTGTTAGTTACAAAGTTGTGTCTGACCCATCAGGACTTATGGACAACATTCCAGCAGGCCTTCTTGTCCTCTACCATCTTCTGGAGTCCATTTAAGCTCACACCTACTGCTTCAGTGACTCCATCTAGCCACCTCATTCTCTGTTGTCCCCTTCTTCTATTGCCCTCAATCTTTCTCAGCATTAGGCTCTTCTCCAGTGAGTCCTTCCTTCTCATTAGGTGGCCAAAGTATTTGAGTTTGATGAGTTTCATGAAACACATTCAAGAAGAGCTTCTAAATCCAGTCCTATCTAGAACTTTCCAGATAGAAGCAATTACTAGAATGGCCTTTATCTATTTCTCCATTGTCCTGATGCCAATGTATTATAGCATTCAAAGTGGTCACTCATACTCTACAAACTATGAGGATTTTCAGACTTCAACAGAGATCCAACACATAGACGTAATATATTCTTTCGCCCTGAAACCTCAAGTCATAGTGATTACTTATATCACAGGTGCAGAAACCCACTTCAGTATACATCTGAAACAAACTAAAGTGGTTTCTGTAGGTTGACTTTCAGAAACCAGAAGAAAAAGAAGTAATCTTTCCACTTTGAATTTTAGAAAAGCAGTGCCACTTTACAGCATCACTTTGAAGCAGCTCTTCCACAACTCTTTGATCAAATAGAAAAGGCACTCCTTTTCTAAAATTCAAAGTAGAGGAATTACTTCTTTTTCCTCTGGTTTCTGAAGATTTGTATAGCCCTCCCAGTTATTGACTTTGAATTGTTATACAGTTTCAGATAAGTATTACCTCAGAGAACCCCCTCCATTTATATGATCCTTCACACTCACTGAGGTCTTCTAAAAGTTTGCCTACTGACAAAAAAAAAAAGGAGATGGACGCTGAATCAAAAGATCTTGAAAGAGAAGGACTATATCCAAATGATGAGAAAAGAATTGGAATTATTTCTTTAAAAAACAACAAACAACACTCCAGAACTTGTGAACACCACAAAAGCTTATATACAAGATTTAACAATAGCATAAGAAGAAATAAGAAAAAAAGAAAACAACAAAATCTGCTACAGGAAAAACTAAAAAATTGGAACTAGCACTACAAAGAGAACCACAGAACAATAAAATTGAAGGAGAAAGGGCTCTAGTTAGACATAAACTAAATCTCAGGACACAAGAAGAAAGGGCTAAAAATCTCAAACTGGTGACAAAGTTTCTTTGAACATGCAAACAAACCAGGGAGATGGCTGTCTTATAAACTAAAAAAGGAGAAAGAGAAAAGTCTAATACAACAATTGCTAGATGACAGTGGGAATTTACACTATTCTTTGAGGACTTGTATAGTCAGGAAGAAGTAGTCAACATATCCACCACCACCAAAATGGTTGTGGCACCATTCGATGGTGATAACTCAATGATGAAATCCAATGAAACTGCCCCCCACAGTTGTTCTGGCATGGGCAAGGGCTGCAAGAGACCAGGGGGCGCATCAGGAGCATACTTGGCTTGGCAACAGATCCCACAGGACACCACATATCCCGACACATCATGTTTAAGTCTCGGCCACCAAAATATCCTAGAGAAGAAATGCAGTGTTTTGAACACCCCAAAGTGTCCTGCTGCCAGACTATCTTGACATTGGATAAGATAAGGCCATGGAGAGGACCTCCAGGCACATAAATGCAATCACAGAACTGCAATAGGTCCCCAGTATATGCCCAAGGAGTCTCTTGTCTCCCATTCTCATCCAATTCTTGATATCGAGCTGCCACAAATGGGTCCTGCTGCTGTGCCTCTTGAATCCTCACTCGGAGGTCCACAGGTTCCTCGGTGGCCACAAACCGCTCCAACAGAATCACCATCTGGGGCAAGATTTTATCTTCCCTTCAGGTATACTTGGGCTTCCAAGATAAGGCGCGTTGATTCCCTCCACTCGGAACATAGGTCACCCGGAAATCAAATTGAGCAAAGAATAAGGACCATCTCACCTGATGCTGGTTCAATGTCCGAGCTGTACTTGGGTGTTCCAAATTGCAATGATCTGTCTGAACCTTGATTTGGTCACAAGCCCCCTCCAGGTGGTGCTGCCATGTCTCAAAAGCGACCTTAACTGCCAATAGCTCCTTGTCCCAAATCGTATAGTTGTGCTCTGGAGCCAACAACTTCTGGGAATAATAAGCACATGGGAACAAGGTGCCTGCAGGAGCATAGGCCTGGTGGAGCACCGCACAACAGCCACATCGGAAACATCTGTCTCCACCACAAATAGCTGGCCTGGATCAGGGTGTTGGAGGATAGGCTTGGAAGCAAAGGCAACTTTCAACATCTCGAAAGCTGCCTGCTCCTCAGTAGCCCAATGGAAAGTCTCCCCCAACTTGAGCAGATTAGAAAGGCAGCAAAGTGGGGAATAAATGTGTGGTAATAGTTCACAAACCACAACAGTTGTTGCATATCCTTAATCCGCTGTGGAGGTTCCCACTCCTGCAACAATTGTATTTTTTCCAGGTCCATTTCCACCCCAGCAGGTGAAATACAATGTCCTAAGAAGTAAATTGTGGTTTGTGCAAACTGATGCTTCTCACATTTAGCAAACAGGTGGTTAGCATGCAAATGTTGCAACACCAGCCACACATGTTGCCAATGTTCCTGCAGGAAGTCTGAGTAAATTAAAATGTCATCTAAATAAATGGCCATGAATTGATCCAACAAATCATGGAAAACATCATGTATGAAATGCATGAACACAGCTGGGGCACTGGTTAATCCAAAAGGCATCACATTATACTCAAAATGCCTGTACCTCATCCAGAAAGCTGTTTTCCACTCGTCTCCTGCACGAATGCAAACCACATTTTGCATTGTAGTAGGCCTGATGCAAATCCAACTTCGTAAAGATCTTAGCTTGACAAAGCCGCTCAATCAGTTCAGGAATGAGGGGAAACGGGTACCGATTCCTCACTGTGATTGCATTCCAGTTTCAGTGATCACAACACAAACGTAGCTCCCTCAATTTATTTTTTCCAAAAAGCACCGGTGCAGCCAATGGGGAAGTAGAAGGTCAGATAAACCCTTTCTGGAGGTTCTTGTCAATAAAATCCCACAACGTGGCCAACTCCAGTTCCAACAGGGAATATATCCGACCCACCGGCAATTTTGCATCAGGCAACAAGTCGATTCGACAATCATACGCCTGATGCAGAGGCAACTGATCCACCTCCTTCTCCCCAAACACATCAGCAAAGTCCACCAACTCCACAGGTAGATCCAGGTCCACAGGCATAGCCACATTTCCTGCACAGGAGCGCAAGCAATGGTTGGCACACTTCCTATCAAGAAACTGCACAGCTCCAGACGACCAGACAATCTGTGGATCATGGGCCTGTAACCACTCCAAAACCAGCACCACTGGAAAGTGAGGCACTGAGTTAACCTAGAACATGGTTTTCTCCACGTGCTTCCCAATACACATGCAAAGGGGTTTAGTTGCAGCAACCACAGGTCCCAAATGAAGGGGACGACCATCAATCATCTCTACCATTACTGGCAGGGACACCTGTTGCTGAGGAATGAACCACTGCTCCACAAAATGAGCATCCATGAAATTGGCTGTGGCCCCTGAGTCGACCAAGGCTTGGATCTCCACCGCTCCCACATCAGGCATGAACACACTTGCTTTCAGCACAAGATGCTTCATCAATAACAATTGGGGCGGAGATGTCAAAGGTGGCGAGGATGGCAAAGTTGGTGAAGATGGTGGGCCTAAGGATTTTACACCCCGACCTACAGACCCCCACAGGCCGAGCGATGCTCGTTTCCCACCACCACAGGTGTCGCTGCTATGGATGTCTTAACAGGACACTTGGCCGCAAAATGGCTTCAATTGCCACAATAGAGGCATAAACCATCATGATGATGTCTCTCCTTTTCTACTTGAGTCAGTTGAGGGTGGCCCGCCCCCAACTGCATGGGTTCCTCCAAAGGCACTTCCACCAAGGGTGCCATCTTGCTGGAAACAGATACGCTCTCTGTCTGTCATCGCACCTGTCACTGCTGAAGTCTAGCATCGATACAAAGACACAGATGCATGAGCTCCTGAAGGGTGTGAGGGCATTGAGTATGTGCCAACTCATCCAAGAGCTCCGATGACAAATCTTCCTGGAACTGGTCTAATAGTGCTGCCTCATTCCATTGTACATCCTGAGCAACCACCCGAAAACTAGCAATATAATCCACGCCCCTGCTTCAACTCTCTCAAATGTCTGTTTGCTGTTTGGCTTTGAACAGGGTCCTCAAACATGGCCTGAAACTGATGGCAAAACTTGGCATAATTGTCCAACACCTGGTTGGGCTGGTTCAGCAGAGGTGTCGCCCAATGTGCTGCAGAGTCTGACAACAAACTAATCAAAAACCCCACCTTATCCCGTTCAGTGGGAAAGTCCTCAGGCTGAAGGCTCATGTAAAGCTGGCACTGCCCAAAAAATGCTGGAAATTGGGCTAGTGAACCATCAAATTTATCTGGCATTGCCACTGGGCATTTTCAGTGTGGCTGGGCAGCTTGCATTTGTGCCCCCTGTGCAGTCAAAAGAGCCACTTGCTGGGTTAACTGGGCAATCTCTGCTCTGAGCTGATCCATGGTCACCCCACAAAAAGCAAAAATAAGTTGAAGGGGTGGCTGGAGTCAAAATGTGATGATCCGTAGTGTCTCAAAATAACCCAAAATCCAAAACATACATTAAAGTCCGGTAAGGCCTTCAACATAACTTCACTGCTTTATTAGGCACAGTTTAAAGTCACAAAAGTAAATAATGAGGCAAAAAAGAAAACCAAAACAAACCGCATTGATGAGAGTTCCAAAGCAAGCCAAGATAACTGATCATGAACTCCAGGAAAATAACTGAGGAGAGTCCATGGGAAGAACGCCAGCAAAGATAAACCTCTTTCAAAGTAAACACTAAACTTTGACTCCAGCAATTCTGACTACACAGTTACAAACTTATAAACATAGGTCCCAGCTGCAAGCCACAAGAAGGATCATGGTAATCTCCTCCTGAGTAGACCTCGCTTTTCCCTGATCCTGTCCTCCCTGCGTGACCTAGGATGGAAAGGGGATGGGCCTGGATCCTCCTCTGACTGCTCAGCCGGCTTCTGCCCTTCCCCAGCCTCCTCCTGCACCTTTGGAGCCACACTCCCACTCCCTGTTGGCTGTTCCTCCTCTTTCTCAGAGTCAGTCTCCACCAGGGGCATGACACTCCATTTGAAAATATTTACTATTGGCAGCTCTCCAGGCTAGGTAAGGTCTGTGCCCCTAATCACACCCTTGAAAGACTGCTGCCAGGCTTCTAGCCCCAATAAGACTGGCCAAAATGTATCCAAACACAAAAGCAGAATGTTGGAAGTGTAAACACAAAGAAGGAATGTTCTTTCATATGTGGTGGCAGTGTCCAGAGGTTAAAGAATATTGGATGGGGGTACAAAGATGGTTATTAGAAATTATAGAGCACAAATTAGAACTCGAACTGGAAGCATTCTTATTAGGAATAATTAAGGGAAAATTGAGCAAGGTCATCTGATACATCATTATACATATCATGACTGCAGCAAGAATAGCCTTCGCACAGGGATGGAAGAAGGAAAAGATACCATCTGAAGAAGACTTGACACAAAAAATAATAGATTGTGCAGAACTGGATAAATTCACAATGGAATTAAGAGGCAAAAATGATTCGGACAATTATACGGTTTGGGATAGGTGGTACAAATGGATGGAGGATAGAAATAAGAGCTGATGTTTATGCATAAAAGGAGAGGTATGTATTAATAACGACACAAGCATTGTTAATGTTGCATAGAGATTTGTATTTTTGTTTTTAAAAAATAAAATATTTTTTTTAAAAAAGAAAGACTTGCTAGGCCTTTGGCTGAATGTGAATAAAAGAAATTCACCTTTGTTTAATAAAAGGGTTTTTGCAGGAACAAATAGTCTGCTTCGTGCTTTTTGGGGAAGCCTAGGTCAGAACTCTTAGGTTCCACCCTGCTAAGCTGAGAAGACCAAACCCTTTGTTTTTAAGGGAGTTTTTAAAAATTCTTTTATAAAATGAAAGGATATTTTGTAACTGTTTAAGATTTTGTATATGTTAAATATTCTAGTTTTAGCTTAGTTTCAAGATTGAATGGTTTTATGTTGTGTTGTAAACTTCAGAAGTCAACTGTCTGAAAGGGGAGTAGGATAGATGTCTCAATAGGCATACAAGCCATAAATATTTTTCACAGGTTCACTAGGTGGACACAGTTCTCATGCTTCCTTGTTCTATTTCTCAATGGGTAAGGTGAACATTATTGACTCTGTACCAAAACTGCTGTATTGTTGTTTGTGGCCAAAATAACCGAGGAAGCCTTCTTCCCTCCTCCTTGAAAATCAGGTGGACCCAGTGACAGATACTACAGTGCTGGAAGAGAACAGTGAATTGAACATACAAGATGCTGCTCCAGGGGTTCTTTCTCAGTATATCTCTCTCAGACATCCCTGAATTCAACTGATTGGTTCATTACCATTTTGCACAGCAGGTGAGAGCTACTTAGAAAAACACGAATACATCAAAGAGCCCATTCATTCCTCTCATCTTCAAGCTGGCCTTAGTGTATAAGGTTTCTTCCTTCTGCACACAAGACTTGAATCAGGAGAGAACATTTCATCTGAGATTTATAGTACAAAGAAGCTGTATGTATCTGACACTGACATGCAAACTCTAAAACAAAATTTTACATCTCGTTCAAAAGTTGACATAATTATGCCATGGATGCTTTCCCCTGCTGTTTTGATGAGTTCTGCTAATTTATAGTATGTTCCTAATTTATTTTTTATCTTTATGATGCAAAAATAAGTTACTCCTTTCAAAGCTCTCAAGCATGACAGGCCAGTGCAAGCAGTGAATAAAAATAAATGTTCTTATTTTGCTTTATCCTTAAAAGAGCTATCCAGCGAAAGAGGATTGCAATTATTCCATTTCAAAGCTGAAATAAAGAAATCACTATTTTAAGACTTTCTTGATGGACAATAGGGTTTGGATCCAATGAAGGCCGCATCTCATCCTATCCCATTTGGAAGCCTCTAGTTGGTATTGTGTACACAATCAAAGATTTAAGAAGACATAACTCAACCCCACTATTTCTACCCATGATTCCAGATGTTTGCCCAAGTGATTCAAAGTGATGCTTTGCAGTAGTTGAGATGGATTGTATCCAAACAACCCCAAAATTAAAACTACTTTCAGTGAAATATTCTTATAGTTGTCTGCTTTTATTTAATTTTAATTTTAGACTTTATTTTTATTCTCTTCTTTGTAAGACAAGATGAAATAAGATTAAATATGAAAGGGTGCTGAACATAGACTATATATAAAATTGTCAATACTGGCAGCCTTGAAGGAGGTAGTTAGTGTTCCCCCTCTTCAAGAGGCCATTGCTGGACATCTCCATTCTGGATAGCTATCAGTGATTTCCAAATTTCTCTTTTTGAGAAAAAAATTATAAAAGATGGTTGGTTGGAAGTCAGAGAGGATCTTGGAGGAAGCAGTTTATTTATATTTGTTTCAGTTGGGTTTCAGCTTGGGTATAGTCCAGAGAGAGTTCTGGCCATGCTGTTGATAATGTGTAGTGGAGCTTAAATTGGATGGTGCATCCATCCTGGTGTTCTTTGATCTTCCAGCAGCTTTTGATGGAATCAGTCAGAGTGGGAGTGGGCTGCAGTAGTGTAACTCCTTCCTCAGTGATTGGTTTCAGTTGGTGGATGGCAGCTGTGGACAGGCCAGCCTTTGCACTTCTTCATATAGCAGTTGTGCAGTTTTCTCTACCAGGAGAGCATTCAGATGGTCATTTGTGTCTAGTTCACTTCGTAATTGGACCCCATATGTGGCTGCTCTTGAAGTGCATCTGAAAGCTATAGTCGGTACAAAATGCAACAGCATGGAATGGAAACTTCATAGTATACCTGTGTGTCATTGCTTTTATGTGAATGTCTATGGAGATTCTAAGTCATCCAGGTCATGATTATCCCAAAGAGGTATCTGGACTTTTGGGTTTTTCTTTGAAGATGTTTTGCTTCTCATCCAAGTTTGTTTTCCTATGTTCTACCATGCATTTATGAAGTGGTTGTTTTGTTTCCCCAGTGTACAGATCTGCACATGGCTTACTGCATTGCACTGCATATACCACATTGCTCAGTTTGTGTCTGAGTATTTTATCCTTGGGGTGGACAAGCTTTATCCTAGTGTATTCTTGGATTTGAAATGTGCATGTATGTTGTGTTGGCTGAAGAAACCCATCAGGACAAGATTCAGCAGTCCATCTTCACTTAAATGACAAAAGCCACTCTTTTGAAGATAGCAAACTCCACATTTTGGACAGAAAGGACCTCTGGTTTGAAAGAGGGGTCAAAGAGGTCATCTTTGTCAAAATTGAATAGCTCGCTCTCAATAGCACAGGTGAGATATGGCATCATCTATCTCCAGTCTCAACACAGTCCTTTCAGCAGTTCCAAGAAGGTTCCACGCCCATTTGCACCACTCAGGTCACCCTGACGACACAAGTAAACCTCCAGCAGCCCTCAATAACTCTCTAAAAAAAATGTAAATGACCAGCTGTCTGCAAGGAGTATGAATCCTTCTATTCCTTACCATCCAGCCAGAGCTGAAGAAGCTTCTTGGATGAGAAGCAAAATGTCTTAAAAAAAAAAAAAGCCAGAAAGTCCAGTTGCCTCTTGAAAAAGCACTTTTTGGGACATGATATTAGGTGAGTTGCATTGGTTGACAATAGGCTTCCAAGTACACTTCAAGGTACTGGTCTCTACTTATAAAACCCTTCATAGCATAGGCCTGGTTATCTGAGGGACTGCCTATTTCCCAGCCACATTGTGAAACCATTATTGTTGAGGTAATTCCCCATTAGGAGAATGAGCGCACACAGGGAGACGTAGTGAGAATGGTGAAGAATAACACACAACTAGCACACAGATACACTGTGTAGTAAAAATGTAGGGTTTTTTTTTTACTTCCAATAAACAGTTAAGCAAAGATCAACAAACAGTCCAAGTCATACATGGTTAAACCAGTCAGTTTTCAGTCCAGGGGTAATCCAAAATATCAAAATCCAGTATCAAAAACAGTTCAGTAATAGACTCACATCAAATCCAACAATAACGATGATCAGCAACAGTCAACAGCGAAATGCAGGAACAGCAACACTCTCCAGAAACAACAGAACAACCCAGGTTTCTGGCTCCATCTTATGGCCGTTTGAGGAACCACACCCAATTACAATTTTAGCATTCCCTTAAAGAGACAGTATTAAAATATCTATCCTGCTTTATATATTTTCCAACCCAACTGTTAGGTGACTTACATTCCTAACAATTATCATCTAGCATGGAATCTGATTTCAGAAGCAGCACAGGAGACAAGCAGCTTAAGGCTAAGGACAATCTAATTGTCCTTAGATTTTCATTTATCTCCCACCTTTAATTTCTTTTGTTTATTTCTTAGTCTTTTTATGCACTTTATGCACTTATGTACTTCAATCCAGAAGGAAATAGCAGAAAATGTCTATGTACAATGTTTCTCCAACAATACGCCCCCCCCCATCAGAAGGCCCAGCATGTTTTCTAGGCTTGAGGTGAAATTAAGCCCTGCCCCAAAATTTAGGCCTATTTAAAACATGCGAAATGGGGGTGAAGGGTGGGGGAACTTGCCATCAGGAGTGCCCCGCGGGCAGCCATGCCTCTCCACCAGCTGCTCCTAATGGCCAATCATGTCGGAGTGCAGAGGGCTCCCTATCCCCGGCAAGTGCCTTTGCTGCAGACCTTGGTATGGTGCAGGCTGCAGGCTGGGTCAGTGGGTGGGCGGCAGTGGTGTGGATGTGGCTTTCCTTGAAGGACAGAAATAGGATGGAAATCCACCTCCTGGATTTCTCCTGGCAAATCCCAAAGACACTCTTCTCTCTCTCTCTTCCTCCCTCCTTCTTTCCCTACCAAGCTTATTTCCGCCCTTCAAGGAGATGAAGGTGGGGAGTGCATTTAAGGGGGCGAATCCTCCTTTGGGGTGTATCCTTTGGGAGAATCCTCTGGCAAGCTTGATGCTAAGGGTCTGTAGGATGATTCCTTTTCTCATATGTTTGGATTGGAAGTTTTGTCTCTGCTCAAAGGGCAAAATGTATAGATGGTTCCCTTTTTAAAACTACCAGGAAGGGTGGGGAGGAAGCTGCCCAGCCAGTCTGTTTTCTTAGGGAACTGACAGATGGAATGAGAGTGAAGAACACTTAAAAAGGGGGAAAGGTCCACGGGGGTATTTTGGGCATCTGGAACAAGAGGAGGGCACCCGACCGTACAGGGGAGGAGACCATGACCCAAACCTCTGGGGTGGTAAGTAAAGTGAGGCATGGGGGAGAGAGAGAAATGATGGCATCACCCTCCCACTGCTGCTTCCACCCACTGAAGCCCGAATGACTCACCGACTTGCAGGACATTGTCGACACAGCTGCCATCAAGCAAAGCAATGCCCCTGTGGGAGGGCAGGCAGTTCTCGTTTGCAGAGGGGTCTGTCCCACTGCTGCTGCCACTGTTGTTGGAGACAGTACTGGTGAGAGAGGCGCCACCACCGGTGGGAACCGTGGAAGCTACAGAGGTAGCTCCCCTGCCCCAGAAGCAGCTAAAACGCCACCAGTGGAAGAATGCGCTTGAACCATTCCTCCACCTGCTGGAAGGGCCACTTCTCTGCTACCACCAAACTGTAATGTCCAGCATGGACTCTGGCCTGCGTCTTGCCCAATGGCAGCAGTCCAAACGTGGCATAAGCCACGGCAAGGCAGAAGGGAAAGCGACAGCGGCAGAGGAAGCAGCAGCAGTGCAAAGTGCCCCACTGCCACTGAGACTGACATCCACACCGCTGCTGACCACCCACTGACCCAGCCTGCAGCCAGCACCATACCCAGGTCTGAAGCAAAGGCACTCGGAGAGGGTAGGGAGCCCTCTGTGCTCCGCCATGATTGGCCATTAGGAGCAGCTGGTAGTGAGGCATTTTAGGCGAGGGTGCACGGGAGGGGGTAAGAAATTAAATCACCCCTGAAAAGATGGCCTAGCCATTTTTTCGGGGGTCAAAAGAAAATAAAGGCCCGGCCTTATTTTCTGAGAAACACAGTATATACAGGGGGAGGGAAGGGATAACAGGGAGGAATTTATCATATGAACATGGGCCATAATTTATCTAAAACTATGAAATGGTACAGGAATCTGGAAATTACTAAATTTCTTATAAATATAGTTTTATTTGGACCAACAGATGGGTTGGCAATGCTGACAGCATAGGAACTAGTTGCCAATTATGGTGTGCCAACTATAAAAGAGTCAACTGTTTATCATAATAACGTGACTGAATGCTTTTCTGAGAACTGACACAACTAAGAACCTTAGCTATCATTCAGGAAATGTGTGGTTTGAGTGTTTCCTCTTGGGCATGAAAGTCAGCTGGGTGACCTTTGACCAGTACTTCTCTCTTAGCCCCAACCAGCTTCAAGCTCTACAACAGCCAACAGAAAAATGCACCCCTCATGGTATCATAATTGATGACTTTGCTGTTAGAACTATCCAAATGACATGCAGACAAGGAGACTCTGCAACCCAGTGGTATAAATGCAGGTGAAGGGGAAGGTGAAAGAGAAAGTATCATGCCAGAAGTTGGCAAACAGCATCCTCCGAATATTTTGGCATTCAGGTTCAGTTATAGCTTAATTCATAGAGACAAATAACGGAAATATCTAGAAGGGACCATACCAAACTTCTTGTTCATTACTAAGTAGTGAGTTCACTACATATTATTATTATTATTATTATTTGAAACAAATTGTATTAATTTTAAAGATAAACAACACATCATTAACCATTAAGTGCATAAAACCTCTTTCCATTATAAATTTTTACAAGTCGGATAAAACATTATTTTTATACAACATAATTCTAATTTATCCCATTTCCATATGGACACATAAATATCTTTTAGAAAATTTCTCATTATTTCTCTTTACTCTTATTCAATTTCATTTCTTTTCTATATTTATCCATTTTATAGTCATCATATTCATTTCTCTCTGACTTGTTAACAATTATTCTCATCTAACATTCCTCCAAGGTTTTATTAGTTCTTAAACAAACATAAACACACAAAACACAAAAAGATAAAACTTCTTTTTAGAAAGCAGCTTGGCCCCAGATTATCTCTCTTTATACGGACTTCAATTAAATTCATGCTCATCTTATATACCATTACCTATCTTATTTACCATTCTATATCTTCTATATAGCTTCTCCCCGCTTTTCACTCTTCTTAATTCTATTTTATTTATTTCATCTTAATTTAAATCATTATACTTGTATCTTTTGTCCATTCTTTTCCAATTATCCATTTATCTCATTCCCTATAGTAAAAAAAAAGATTTCTCCTGAAATCACTATTTGAAGTATGATGCCTTTCTATCCCCCCCCCCAAATTGACATTTAAAATAACACCTAGTTCCCAATCTGATTCTGCTTAGTACATTCTACCTACTAAATTTTAAGAAGAAGAAAAAATACTAAATCTAAAATGATTAAATACATAATTAAAGATTAAATCTAAATATTAAATCTTGTAACATTCCAATTATCTATTTCAAAGACAAATGCTACCATAATAAGTTTATAATAACATCAACGCAATAGTCAATTAAACTCTATAATTAAACTCAATATTTTAGACATTCCCTTTAATATTTTATTAAATTTTAAAATCTATCATTACTAAACATTTTAATCTTTTAATTTTTTATTAAATCTTATAAAATTCTAGTTTTCTATTTCTAATACAAATACTACAATACCATCTTATGTACCTTGCAGAATCTTTTTTTTTTAAAGGTTATACATTACCCTTTATCCCTAAAAAAAATTTGCTTTTTCCCATCTTGTTTCATACCTTTGTGGCTTTTTCCCCCCTTTTCCCTTCCTTTCTTATCCCACCTGGCCTTTTTACCCCCACCTCTCCTAACCTTCACCTTTTTAGCTTCCGCTCTCTTTTGCTTTCTAAGATTATATTGATTTTGCATCTTATTTTTCTTTCTCTTGGGTGTTTTTTTAGGTCTTAAATCCTTCATTTTCCTTCCTCTCTTTCTCCTTTCTTTCTTAATCAAGCTTTTAGATTCATTAAAGATGGCTTCTTCTTCTTCTTCTTCTTCTTCTTCTTCTTCTTCTTCTTCTTCTTCTTCTTCTTCTTCTTCTTCTTCTTCTTCTTCTTCTTCTTCTTCTTCTTCTTCCTCTATCAATTGTTGTGTTTGCTGATAAATAGCAAGCGCCATTTCTAAGAAGTAAAAGGCTTCTCCCACAGCATCCTTGCCTTCTTTCTTTGTTTTTCCATATTCCATTCTTAGTTCATCAACAGGTAGAGCCATTATAAGCCTTTTCTTCTTTCTTTCTTTTTTCCCCTTCTTCTTCTTAAAACAACCAAGATATTTCAAAGCTTAAAAACAGTTCCTCAAAGTCCCAAAGTCATCAAACAATCCAAACAGAGCGCAAAGTTCTTCCGTTTGCACTTTCTCTTCCTGGGGTAATATCAATTAAAAAGAAAAAAAAATCCAGTCTGTATTTTAAAACCTTGTTACAATTAACTTCTAGTCTGAAAATCTTCAAGGCATCTCCTCCAACAAGATCCTAACATATATTTTTTTTGTCCTCTCCCTTCCCACTTGTAACAAAAAGCTTTAAATTTTTACCATAAAAAAGCATGCCAGCCCAACAGCAAATCATGCCCTTCTAATGTCAACAATCTATGCTTTCTTAATGTTATCCATTCTTTGACCTGTCGTGTCCGCAAAAAGACGCCAGGAGTCGGTGACTACGTTTAAAGCTCTTTATTTAGAAGTTGAGAACCGAACCGGCGAAAAGGAAAAAGCCCGCGGCTTTTATTCTTTTTGCTGCGGCGGCCGCGGCCAATGGCAGCATTTCAAGTCTCCCGCTCTTGGAGCGAGCCAATCGCGGGAGACTTTCAACGGGCCAATCGGCGCGGCTTGCCTGGCCAATTAGAAATCCCCACGCTTTAGCCAATCAAAGCGCGGGGATTTCGAGTATGTAAATGAAGGACAGAACACCCCTCCCCTCTTGGTACAGTCCTTACGTTGCGTAGTCACGTAGGTAGGCGGGGCTCCGTCTAGTCCTACTTGACCTGCACAACTCAGTTGCAAGCTGGATTTCAGCCGGAGCAGTCGAGTTTTTGGCTGCTCCCTCTTCTGTGCGAACCGGTTGGATGATCGGGCCGGTTCCTTCTCCGTGGCTCCCACCTGGGCCTTCCGGGTTGGTTGAGCTACGGGTTTCGCCGCTCCCGCTTGGTCTTTCTGAGTTGGTTGAGCTGGCTTGGTGGTTCTTCTCCGGTGGGGGATCGCGATGGCTGCGTTCCGGTAAGTACTGCTGGTTTATTTTTTCTTTCGTTTGGTTATTCGGGTATTCCCTCCCCCCTTGGTTTGTGTTTTGGGGGGTGGATTCTGTTGCTGTCCGAGACCTGAGTTGGTCAATGTGTCGTTTCCAGGCTCGCCCATCTGTGGTTTGGAGCCGGTATGAGCGTGGGCCTGTGATTTGAGTGATGACGGCTGGGATTCATAGGGGGTCCCCCGTCAGGTTTTTCGCATACACGAGGTCCCCGGGTGCGAATGTTCGGTATTTTGTACTTGAGTCTGGGGGCCGCTCTGGGTTATACGTTGGGTGTAACCTATCGAGTGGGGACCTCAGCTTCCTACCCATTAGTAACTCGGCTGGGCTTTTGTTGGTAGTGGTGTTCGGGGTGATATGTTGTATAAAGAGGAGTCTGTTAATTTTGTCTTGGATCTCCCCGTGGTCCATTTTCCGGATGGTTTTTTTGGTAAATTGGACCATCCGTTCCGCCCTACCGTTCGCCGCCGGATGCACCGGTGCCGTTAATGCGTGGCGGATGCCCCTTTCCGCCAGGAATTTCTCGAAGTCGAGGGAAGTAAACTGGGGCCCGTTGTCGGAGACGACGACGTCTGGGAGGCCGTGTGTTGCAAAGAGTTTGCAAAGTTCTTTGATCACGGCCTCCGTGGTTGTGGATTTCATGTCGCTTACCTCCAACCAGTTGGAGTAAGCGTCAACTGTTATGAGGAAGGTATGTCCATTTGTGGGACCGGCAAAGTCCAAATGGATTCTGGACCAGGGCCCCCTTGGTGTTTCCCACTCCCGGATGGGTGCTGTGGGTGGGCTGGGTCTAGTCTCCTGGCATCGCTGGCACCTAGCTACCCAGGCCTCTATCTGCTTGTCCATCCCTGGCCACCAAGCGTAACTTCTGGCCAGGGCTTTAGTTCTTACGATGCCAGGATGCCCCTCATGCAACATTTCTAAAACTTTCCCCTGCAGTCTGTCCGGGATGACCACCCTGTCACCCCACAAGATGCACCCCTTAAGTAGCGAGAGTTCGGTTTGGCGGTTTCTAAATGTCTTAACGGACTCGTCGTTGTCCCTTTCTGGCCAACCTTTTTCCACCCAATGCAAAATCCGCGCCAGACGCCTGTCTTTAATAGTTTCCCGGGCAATGTCTGACGCAGTTATGGGTAGGTTGGGTAGGTTCTTGATGCTAAGGGTGTTTGTCGTTGGTGCTGGGTCAGGGTCGGAGTCCGGTAACGGCGAGCGGCTCAAAGCGTCCGCGTGCGAAATCTTCTTACCCGGTTTGTGTATAAGTTCGTAGCTGTAGGCTGCCAGGAACTCGGACCACCTTGTCATCCGGGGAGACAGAATGTTCGGGGTGGCTCGATTCCCTGCAAGGATGCCCAGCAACGGCTTATGGTCTGTTACAATGGTGAAAGGGCAGCCGTAAAGATATTCGTGGAACCGCTTAACGGCGGCAACTATAGCCAAAGCTTCTTTGTCCAGTTGGCTATAGTTCCGCTCTGGCTTGGTTAGAGTCCTGGAAAAGAACGCGATGGGTGCTTCTTTTCTGTCAGGAAGGGTATGGCTGAGGACAGCGCCGACGCCGAAAGGTGATGCGTCGCAAGTGACGGCCAGGGGCAAGGTTTCGTTGAATTGGATCAGGACGGCGTCGGAGGTGAGGAGGTCTTTAGTTTTTTGGAAGGCGGCTTGCTCCCGTTTCCCCCAAGTCCAGGTTGCCGCCTTATCCAGGAGCCTATGCAAAGGCTCCGCCGCCGTTGCCTTTTGGGGTAGGAAAACATTATAAAAGTTCAGTAACCCCAAGAATGCCTGCAATTCAGTCTTTGATCTAGGGGTGGGGGCCTCTTTGATAGCTTTGACTTTTTTACTTGTGGGGTGAATGCCGTGCCGGTCTAGTAGGTAGCCCAAGAATTCCACTTGTTCCGTGCACAGTTGGCATTTCTCCCTTTTTACTTTAAGTCCCATTACTTTAAATTTGGTTAAGACCTCTCTGAGTCGGTTTTCTAATTCGGCTTCGTTTGGCGCCGCCACTAACACGTCATCGAAATAGGGCACCACCCCCTTGATGCCCTGCAGCAAACGTTCCATCAGGCTCTGAAAGATGCCTGGTGCCACGCTGACTCCGAATTGGAGTCGGTTGCACTTGAAGGCCCCCCGATGGGTAACGATGGTCTGGGCTTCCACCGTTTTTTCGTCGACCGGCAACTGCTGGTATGCCTGGGCGAGATCAAGCTTGGCAAAGACCCTGCCCCCTCCCAGTGAGTGCAGTAGGTGTTGCACGATTGGGATTGGGTAGGCGCTTTGTTGCAGCGCGCCATTTAGGGTGGCCTTATAGTCCCCACAAATTCTCACTGACCCGTCTGGCTTGACCGGGGTCACTATTGGGCTCTCCCATCGGGCATGGTCTATTGGTTGCAACACCCCCTGTTTGACGAGCTTGTCAATTTGCTCGTCAATCTTAGGTTTTAGGGCGAATGGTACCCGCCTAGGTTTTAGTCGCTTGGGGGGGACGCTAGGGTCTAGATCAAATGAGATAAGGGGCCCCTGGTACTTGCCCAGGCTTCCGTCAAAGACCTCCCGGAACTCCTGGGCAAGCCGCTGTTCCCAGCCGTCGTCGGTGACGTGGTTGACTCCCGTGAGAGCGATGTCGAGCGGGGCGAACCATTGTAGGCCCAGCAGGCTTGGGCGGTCGCGATCGACGATTGTGAGTGGGAGTTGTTCGGTGCACCCCTTATATGTCACATTAAAGTTCTTGGTGCCCACTACCGGGACGCGGTTTCCCTGGTAGTCTTTTACAATAATTCTTTGGGCGTTCCTCTTATGGAGGGTAGGCACCAATCGTTTTATCTCGTGCCATGCAATCATGGAGAGGTAGGACCCGGAGTCCACCTCCATTTTGCATGGTTGGCCCTCGATATGGACCTCTACGTGTACCTTTCTGGCGCCGTCGGAAATGGCGTGGCCGATGGTTACCGTCTGGTGGGTCTCTTCTTTGCGCCGGTTGTCGCCGCCTCTCGAGGGTCGTTGGATCCGGTCCCACCAGTTGTCCGATTGGCGATCTCTGGTCCGGGGCGGTGGGCTTTCCCTTCTTCGATCGTGTTGGTCCCATCTGGGTGGACTGCGAGTCTTCTTTTGGCGGCAAACCCGAGCGATGTGTCCCTTTTTCTCACAATGCCGACAGATGGAGTCAAAAAATCGGCATTCTGATCTGGGGTGGTCGCCGCCACAACCGGCACAGTTGGTCCTCGACCTACGACCTCTGCGGTTCCGTTGGTCGCGCCCCGTCTGCACTCGATGTATGTCTTCTTCGTCTTCGGACGTGCTGGATGCAGAATGGAAATCGCCGTGGTGTGCGGCTGTTTCGTTCTTTAGGTCGGCCGACCTTGCCGGGTTGTTGTTTCCGCCCTTCGCGTCTGGTTTTCGCATGCTGTCGGCGGAAGTGCGGGTTGCTTCTGCGGCTGCGGCTGCGGTGAGGGCGTCTGCTAGACTGATGTCGCCCTTAGCCATAAGCTGGCTCTGGAGTGCAGGGTCCCATAGGCCGAGCACGAATCGGTCTCTTAGGAGGCTGTTCAGGCTGTCAAATTCGCAGAGCCCCCCTAGGTGCCGCAACTCGGCGACGAAGTCGCTCAGTTTTTCACCCGGTTTCTGGTCCCGCCGGTAGAATTCGTTGCGCCGGATCAGGATGGGGACCTCGGGGGCGTAATGTCGCCGAAGGATAGGTTCGAGGACGTCCCAATCCATGGCGGTTGCGTCGGCCGGCTTGGCCAATGCTTTGGCCATCTCGAAAACTTTGGTTCTGCAATGGGTGAGGAAAACGGCGCGTTTTAGCGGGCCCGGGGCGTCCTTCATTCTGGTGCACTCGAGGTACATGCGGAAACGGTCTGAGAACGATTCCCAGTCCTCGGTGGCGAGGTTGAAGGGGGCGGGCGTTGCGATTTTCGCCATTTCGGTGCTAAGTCGCTCTCGTCGGACACGGGGTTCGGTTCAGGGTCTGGATCCCACCTTCGTCGCCAGTGTCGTGTCCGCAAAAAGACGCCAGGAGTCGGTGACTACGTTTAAAGCTCTTTATTTAGAAGTTGAGAACCGAACCGGCGAAAAGGAAAAAGCCCGCGGCTTTTATTCTTTTCGCCGCGGCGGCCACGGCCAATGGCAGCGTTTCAAGTCTCCCGCTCTTGGAGCGAGCCAATCGCGGGAGACTTTCAACGGGCCAATCGGCGTGGCTCGCCTGGCCAATTAGAAATCCCCGCGCTTTAGCCAATCAAAGCGCGGGGATTTCGAGTATGTAAATGAAGGACAGAACATGACCCACATCAAACTTGCAGCTTGATAATACAATTCCCAATTAGGCAGGCCAAAACCTCCTCTAATTCTAGCATCTTGCAAAAGCTTTAGCTTTATTCTCGCTTTTTTACCTTGCCATATAAACTTCAACATGATTTTATTTAAATCTTCAAAATAGTCTTTTCCAAGCCGAATTGGTATTGTTTGGAACAAAAATAAAATTCTGGGTAAAATATTCATCTTGATTGTTGAAATTCTCCCTATTAATGACAATTGCAAGTTTTCCCACTTCTTCAAATCTGTAGCTATCTGTTGTTTGAGTTTAATATAATTATTCTCTTTTAATGTGCTACATCTTGCTGTCAAATATATCCCCAGAAACTTAACCTTATTTGTAACTTGGATTTTCAAAAGATCTGCCAGTTCTTCTCTCTGTCTCAATAGCATGTTCTTTGTCAAAATCTTTCTTTTATCTTTATTTATTTTCAAACCAGCCATCTCACCATATGTCTCTATCTTTTCCAATAACCTTGGAGCTGTTTCTAACGGGTCTTCCAGAATAAAAGCTAAATCATCAGCAAAAGCTTGTAGTTTAAATTCTTCTTTCTTAATTTTCATTCCTTTTATGCTTTTATCATCCCTAATATTTCTATTCAACACTTCCAAGGTCAACACAAATAGCAAAGGAGATAGGGGACACCCTTGTCTTGTGCCTTTTCTTATATTAATAAAATCTGTAAGTTCCCCCTCCATCATTACCTTTGCTGTCTGTTTATTATATATGGCTTCTATTGCTTGAGTAAATTTTTTAGCAAAACCCATCTGTTCCAATAGTAATAACATAAATCTCCAGTTCACGTTGTCAAATGCCTTTTGAGCATCTAGGAATATCAAAGCCATTTGCTTTTCAGGATGAGCCTCATAGTATTCCAAAGTATCCAAGATTACTCTCATATTGTCTCTGATTTGTCTCTTTGGCAGAAATCCATTTTGATCTGGGTGAATAAAATTATTTAAATATTTTTTAAGTCTTTCTGCTAAAATTGAAGCAAAGATTTTATAGTCTGCATTCAATAAGGAAATAGGTCTATAGTTCTTAATTTGCAGTGGGTCAGCCTCTTCTTTTGGAATAAATGTGATATAAGCCTCTGACCATGTTTTGGGTATCATCTTCTTTAACATAACTTCATTTATGACTTCTAACAATGGGATGCTCAATGATTCTTGAAATGTTTTATAGAATTCTACCGGAAGCCCATCTGGACCCGGTGCTTTCCCATTGTTTTGTCTCTTAAATGCTTCATTTAATTCCATCATTGTTATATTGCTTTCTAGCATTTCTTCAGTCTCTTTAGGTATCTTCGGTAAATTAGCATTCTGTAAATACTGTTTGACTTTTTCCTCATCAATATTTTATGGTATAAGGGAACTAAAACACAGGGTTATTTTAAAAGACATTATATACGGGAGTCTGTGTGGTTAAACTGGGAGAAGATAAAAAGACAATGTTATTTGAAAATTCCAGTTTGGTTATCGACTATTGAAGCATTTTCCTATCCTATAATTTATAAGAAGGAACAAACAGTTAGATATGGGGAACTATTGGATGAAAAGGGTGAACTTAAATTGATCCAAAACTTAGAGGAACAAGGTATAAGGATGAATTGGTTTTCATATGCGTAAATACATTCAAGGTATGATGAAGATTCTAAAACGGAGGGATTCTATGATAAGCAGCCTGATTTAGATAATATCTTGATGGGTACTGATGAGAAGGTGATTAAAAAATTATATGGTTATTTACTGGGAATTAAATTAGAAGAAGAACAAGTCAAAGAAACTATGATTGTTTGGGGGAAGAATTTTGGATATGGGATTGATCTAGAGAAATGGCAGAAATTGTGGTCTCAAAATTATAAAATGACAATGTCAACAGCATATAAAGAAAACTTGTATAAGATGTTTTACAGGTGGCACTTTCCCCCGACAAGAATAGCAAGAATGTTTAAGAACAAATCTGAAAAATGCTGGAAATGTCATCAGATACCCGGCTCGTATTACCATATGTGGTGGACTTGTGAGGACGCTAGAAAATATTGGACTAAAATTCGCATGTGGTTGGAAAAAATGACAAAGAAACACATAGACTTGAAACCAGAGATCTTCTTATCGGGAATTTTACCTGATACATATAGTAAAGATTTGAAATACCTGATTGTAAATGTATTAACAGCGGCTAGGATTGTATTTGCTAAAAATTGGAAGAATGAGAAAATACCATTACAGGAAGAAATTATTAAGAAAATATTGGAATGTGCTGAGATGAGTAGATTGACATTTGAAATTAGAGAGCAAGAGGATAAACAATTTTATGAAATTTGGGATCTTTTTTATCAATGGCTAGATGATAAGATACGATAATAGAATATTTAGAATGCTAGACAGTAAGGAATATCTTTATTTTGCTATTTTGTTATTACTTTGTTATTTGACATTATATTTATATAGGGTTTTTTAGGATTGATTTGGTATGATTATATGATTTGTTACAGAATAAACTGGTTGAAGTATTGTTATCTCATAAAGCATGAATGATTAAAAGTATAGTCAAAAATTTCTTTTTTTTTAGTGATATTAGAATATATAAGTTTGGATTGACAATATGAGTTGTTATGTAACATAATTGTAATTGAGACTACAAAATGAATGCACAAAACTGATGAACCAACTGACACACTGGATGTACATATGAGAGTTGATGTTTTAATGTTTTGTTTGTCTTGTTTGTTTGTGGATAATTAATAAAATCTCTTTCAAAAAAAAAAAAAGCTTTAAATTTTTACCTTCTGCAGAAAAGCAGGTTTCTCAATGTCCATTTGTTAATTCCGTAGGGAAGGAGAGTAAACTTTCTCTTTCAGCACTTTCATTCGCCGCTTTAAAGATCTCCTCTGGAAACAAAGTATCATTCAAAGAAAAACATTTTTTTTCAGAATATAAAATATATCTTAAGGTCCAGGTACAGCCAAAAAACTTTCACTTCAGGACTTTCTCTTTCTTCCTCCTGCGCAATCTTATCCAGCTGCCGGCTTCTTTGTAGCGGCCATTGCTGACCGCCACTCCACCGTCTTGAGAAAAGGGGGTTTTGCCAGCTGGGGAGGGGGTCTGCAATACCCCCAAACCTCTTCCTGGATCCTCCCTATCTTCAGCTGCCTCTACGGAGCAGCCTTATCCTCCAGACCCATCGGGATCGGAGGCACCAAGACAGCTAACGCAACAGGGATTGCGCTGGATCGCGAATCCCTGCCGCCGCCGAAGTCTGGCAAACTGGAAGCCTGAAGGCTCCAGCTTTTTTCGTGAGTTCACTACATATTATTGATAGTTTTAGATTAAATGGATTATGAAACAAGTATTTCATATCATATCTAAATTTGGTATGAACCCGAATAAGCAAATTCTTGGTGAGAATCATCACTATTGGTAAGGGAAATCTAGACCGCTGCTTCAGGCAGTATTTTCAGGTTGAAGGACAGAAGTAGTTTAGGAACATTGTTTTTTTAAAGTCTCTTTTTCAGCTCAGGTAATCATGGAGTCTTGGTGATGCCCTGATCTTGCTGCTAGGTGGATGTAACTCCAATATAAGCATACTTCACTTATCTATTCTGTCTCATTTCTCACTGAATATAGGTAGGAAATTGCCCCATCATCATTAGAATTGGCCATCCGAATTTCAACCAAGAGAGGGAAGGCTCAAAAGGTAACAAAACTATATTTAGTTAAACCTCCCCAACCAAATTTAAGAGATTTTCAGATCTGCCTTCAGCCAAGCTTCTCCATGGGATGTAACCAGAATCATAAATCACACAAAGGGAAACAAAACAGCCGAGCAACAATTTAATATGTTACTAAGCCCAAACTAATGTAAATTGCATGAGATACAATTGCATACCATGCCATGCAGTTCTTTGTGACTTGACATTTTGTGAAAATTCATTGAATAGGTTCAGAGTTAATACCCGCCAGAATGATGAAATGACAATTTGTTTTCAAAACATCGAGGCGCATTTATTATAGTCATTGGCTTTCTAGTCCACAGCACAATGTTATTCATTTCTCTCAAAGAACTGCCATGCTCAGTGCTTTACTAGCCTGCTTTGTGACTGTATTTATTACCCACCAATGCCACACCCAAACCTTTTTCATAAATACTGATAACACCTCAGCCTTGTGAATGTTTATTGAGAAATGTAAACAGCAAGTGAGCTAAATTGAGATTATTCCCCATGTTACTACTTTGAGTGTAAACAAACAAAAAGAAATAATATAGACAACAAAGAAAATATCTAGTCCTACTAGAATCAACCAAGGAGCATTTGGACAACTATACTACACGTGACACTACAAAGGCATTAAATTTTATGAACAAATAATATTCTGTTTACAAATAGTTTTAAAACAAAGACTATATCATCTGGAGCTCAATCATTACATCACTCTAACATTATCTGAAACAAAATAGAAGGAGAAAAGAGTGTTGGAAGTGTTCGCCACCTTGAGTTATGTGTAAAAATAGCAAAGGTGGGGCATAAATAAATAAATAAAATTAGACAAATCTCAGAAAATATGTTATTATATGATATTAACCTATTCATCTAGTATTGATGCATATTGTCAAAATAACAATCAGACATTACAATCCATATTCCAACAATGAATAGATACACGATGGCTCAGTGGCTAAGACACTGAGCTTGTCAATCAGAAAGGTCAGAAGTTCAGCAGTTTGAATCCCTAGCATTGTGCAACAGAGTGAGCTCCCATTCCTTGTCCCAGCTTCTGCCGACTTAGCAGTTCGAAAGCATGTCAAAATGCAAGTAGAAAAATAGGGACCACTTTGGTGGGAAGGTAACAGCGTTCCATGCACCTTCGGCTGGCCACATGACCATGGAGACGTCTTCGGACAGCGCTAGCTCTTTGGCTTTGTAACAGAGATGAGCACCTCCCCCTAGAGCCGGAAATGACTAGCCCATATGTGCGAGGAGAACCTTTACCTTTATATTAATTAATTTCATTGTTTCATATTAACTAGAACTCTGTATTTTCAACACTTAGGTTATATTATTAATGAAATGTTTGGCTGTTCTCAGATGTTATTTTATTTAAAGATCTATTCACACCTCTTTAACAGCTTGCTTGTTATTAATTCTCCCCCCCCTTTCTTAGTGGCAAGCGCTCCTGAACTGAGAGATTATTTTCTCATTCACCAATGGAATGAAAAAGTCATTAAGCAAGTGGTACTCTATTAGGATTGACACTGATGATACTGGGAAAAATGTGTAGGTTTTGTTTATGCACACCAGAGATCAAATAAAGGGGTTTTTAGGAGCTATGGTTGCACTAAACTAACTATGGTGATGCTAGCAGCTGCATTCAAGGGGGGAGGGAAAAGGAATCCTGTTTCTATGGAAACGTTTGAGATGGACCCAGCTCAGAATAATCAAAATACAATGAATCCTTTTTTTGCAAGATCCTGGAAGGGGGGAAGGGAGAATTCATTGACACTGAAAGAAAGGGAAGTCTACCACAGATGTGCCTTAAACATGCACTTCATTGCCTTTATAATGAATCTGCCATGGGAGATTCTCTGGAAAAGAAAGTATTTCCATAATAAAGAAAGATAAGTAAAACCTGGCATGCTTTCCCAGCTACACACCTTTCCCTATCTAAATTCGCCAGTGGTTAGCTTATCAAATTCACTATCTTTGATTTTTTTTAAATTGTTATAATTTAATTTGTAAATTAAATTAATTAAACATAAATTCACAAATAAATTCATTTTATTGCAGTTTGAGTTATTGCATTTTTAGCCTTTTAAAAATCTCCTGAATAGGAATATCTTTTCATTCTTCGAGAGATATTTAGGCTCAGGGACAAATATTTTATCTCCTAGTATGTTTATTTGGTTTTTAAAAAACTCTTGTGTTTGAAATCTAAAGTTCTCCTGAATAAGTCAACTTTAGTTTTAGATTTGAGATGCCACTAGTATGAACAAATAAGTGAATTGTAATAATTGAATTGGTGCATATCACTAGGGTCTGCAGGAAGGATTAATAAATATATAAAAGCGATAGCACTTTGATCATACTAGCATCCCACCATTTTTAATCTTTTCCTCAGACACTGATGGTATGTATCGTTATTTTGTTTCATTATAAAGGTAGTTCTTGACTTACAGTCATTTGTTTAGTGACTGTTTGAAGTTACAATGGCACTGAAAAAAATGACTTATGACCTGTTCTCATACTAACGACTGTTGCAGCATCCTCATGGTCACATGATCAAAATTCAAGTGCTTGTCAACAAGCACACATGTATGACAGTTGCAACATTCTGGAGTCATGTGATTATGATCTGTGAACTTCCCAGCCAGTTTCTGACAAGCAAAGTCATTGAGGGAAGCTGGATTTGCTTAACAACAACACAATTCACTTAACAGCTGCAGGGATTTACTTTCCTGTGGTAAAAATGGTTGTAAAATAAGGCATGACTGACTTAACCATTGTCTTGCTTAGCAACTGAAATGTTGGGCTCAGTTGTGATTGTAAATTGAGCATGCCTATATGTCATTTAAAAGCAGTATTGTTGTAAAAGTGAAGGTGCCAAATTTGGGAGGACCAGATGAGGTAGCCTTTCAGGCAAATTTTAGAGCAGTTCCTGGAAAATACTCTTTTGTCTAAAGAAGACAATAGCTGAGTAAGATCTATTTATCTATCCAAGGAAGTGACAGGTAAATATTAGAAGAGACTAGAAGGGACATAATAGACAAATCAGGAGCAAATGTGAAGGCTTGGACAAGGAAGATGGGAGTGATGGCTAGAAGTAAGAAATCGTTTGGGGGAAGGGACAGTTAGGAGGAGTCCAAAAATTCAAGATGGTGGCTGTAACCATCTGAATAAAAACCTGCCTGTTTTTATATGAGATTCCATCTTCAGCTTTTCTTTTGCTGCGCTTATGATCCGTTCAATACACTTCTGCTTCCTTGCTTTCTGCATGTGTGTATCTGCCATATTGGGGGTGTCTGATCAGTCTGGCCACCTAGTCCACCAAACTATATTTTGAGAATGTAGTCCCTTTTGACTCTTTTTATTATTAGTATTTTCAAAATAAGTTGTTGTTAGTTGTGAAGTCATGTCCGACCCATTGCGACCCCATGGACAACATTCCTCCAGACCTTCCTATCCTCTACCATCTTCTGGAGTCCATTTAAGCTCACCCCCAACTGCTTCAGTGACTCCATCCAGCCCAGGGGTGGGATTCTACCGGTTCTGTCCACCTCTGTAGAACCGGTTGCTCTGAAAAGCAGCAAACAAAGAGCATACATAGAACCGGTTCTATGTCTGCTGCTGTTTTGGCCCACCTGCCTGCCCGAGCTCTTACCTGATCTTTATTTTCCTGTGTTTTCAACCACAGCTGCTTTGTGCGACACAGCTGCAGTTGAAAAGGCAGGAAAAAAGTACTTTTTCAACTGCTGTGCACCTGTGTGCAATGCTGCTAAGCTGTTCAGATAGCTAAATGATGACTATATACATGTGTGCACAGCAATGTAAAATCACCGAACCGGTAGTTAGATCAGTCGGATCTCACCCCTGAGAAGGGAATGACAGAGAATGAGCCACCTCATTCTCTATCATTCCCTTCTTCTTTTGCCCTCAATCTTTCCCAGCATTAGCCTCATCTCCAGTGAGTCCTTCCTTCCTCTTCATTAGGTGAGTTTCTTATCTTCAGGATCTGGCCTTCTAAAGAGCAGTCAGGGTTGATCTCCCCTAGGACTGACCAGTGTGATCACCTTGCAGTCCAAGGCACTCATAGGAGTTTTCTCTAGCACCATAGTTCAATTTTTTGGCACTTTGCCTTTCTTATGGTCCAACTTTCACAGTCATACATTGCAACTGGGAAAACCACAGCCTTGACTATACACACTTTCGTTGGCAGGGTGTTGTCTCTGCTTTTTAGTATGCTGTCTAGATTTTCCAAAGCTTTTCTCCCTAGAGCAAGCATTGTTTAATTTCTTGGCTGTAGTCCCCATCTGTGGTGATTTTGGAGCCCAGGAAAATTAAATCTGTCACTACCTCCATTTCTTCCCCATCTATTTGCCAGGAATTGAGAAGGCCAGATGCCATGATCTTAGTTTTCAAAATAGGTGAATTCATCTATTGCCATGTGAGTGAAAATGGAATCATTTTAATTCCCCAGTCTTCATATTTTATTTGTGGCTTACTTGTTAATAAAAGGAGAACTTGGCTGGGTACTTCCCAGTTCCCGAACACAAATTGTGCATGAGTAACAGAGAGTATTAAGAGAGTTACACAGTCTTGCTGTCCTTGGAAAGATATGGTAGTTGATTAGACATCCTATGCCAGGAAAAAAAAAACCCAATGAGGAATGTGCTCCCAACACTGTAAGTCTTTATTTTCTTGTTTTCAGAATCAAAGACTGAGAACAATTCTGTCTTACAACTTGTGTTATTAAACAGCAGCCCTACAATCTGGTTTATACTAAATAACAAAGTTTATACTCTCAAAGTTACACAAAAGTAACTTCACACAATAGTGACATTTTATCTCAGTGGGAGTGATTTCATTCCTCCCAGTCTCCTCAGTCCAGAAAAATATGGCTTAGAAAATGCTCTTTTTTTTTTTTCAACAGCCAGGGAGGCTTCCTTTTAAAATCCAGCACCTTTTAAACCCAAACTTATTTACACAATTCCACAACCTCAATTTTTACTGCAAAAATTATGCGGAGCAGCTTCCTCTCTCTTCTTCTTGGCTCGGTTCCTCTTGCATAGCTTCCTCACTGTCCACAATCCAAATCCAGGTCAGCTAAGTATCATTTGTCCAGCCAACACTGCTCTTGAGCCATCATATTACTCTCACTGTTTTGGTCTCATTGGGCTGATCTTAAGATTGTCAATAATTAATTGTTCATTAATCCCAATGTGAAGATTCTCCGTTATCCAGATTATAGTTGTCTCAAAGATGCTTTTTCAAAAGTCAACTGGACTGGAAGCTGCTGGATGAGAAGCAAAATAATCTTCTTCTTCTTCTTCTTCTTCTTCTTCTTCTTCTTCTTCTTCTTCTTCTTCTTCTTCTTCTTCTTCTTCTTCTTCTTCTTCTTCTTCTTCTTCTTCCTCCTCCTCCTCCTCCTCCTCCTCCTCCTCCTTCTGTTTCTTCTTCCTCCTCTTCCTCCTCCTCTTCTTTTTCTGCTACTTCTGCTTCTTCTTCCTCCTCTTCCTCTTCCTCTACTTCTGCTTCTGCTGCTTCTGCTTAACAGTCCAGTTGCCTTTTGAAGTTTGACCACTTCAATGTAAAGCTGTTTTATCTTTTTTTAACTATATTAATGAGCTTAAGATCTCCAAACTGTGAAGGCAGGCTACTTAAAAACTTAGTACAGTATCAACCACTTGAGTCCCAATCCAATTAAGACTCAGGTGTGTGCCTTTTCCCTTTGAAATTAAGATACAGGGGTGAATATTACATGCAGGCTGAATATTAGATGGCAAGAGAATTGAATATAGCAGGTGTCTCCAATCTTTCTGGCTTTGCAGACTGCCAGGGGAGGAGAGAGAGTATGGTTCTGCACAAGCAACGAGTGCACGCGCTTATGTACAGCTCCATTTAAACAAATGGAGCTACCTGTGCAAGTGTGAGCATCCACCTACTTTTACAAATGGAGCTTACTATGCAAACATGAGTGTCTACCACTTGTGCAAATGGAGCTGCACGTGCTCACCCACCACTTCTGTGGCCCAGTTCCAAATGGCCACAGCCCAGTACCAGTCTTGGGTCGGGGACCCTTGGATTACAGTATAGCCCTTCAACAATATATCTCAGTATGACACTTATAGGCATTCATTTAAATTGCCTGAAAGGCTAAAATGGAATGCAGAATAATATTATCAGGAAATTGACACATTATACATGAGGGGCCCAGCCACCCATGCTGGGAACATTGGTTTAGATCCTGAGTATTTCTGCAGGAGGAATGTGGTGGCTCAGTGGCTAAGACACTGAGCTTGTCAATCAGAAAGGTCGGCAGTTCGGCCGTTCAATTCCCTAGGACCGTGTAACAGAGTGAGCTCCCGTTCCTTGTCCCAGCTTCTGTCAACCTAGCAGATCAAAAGCATGTAAAAATTCAAGTAGAAAAATAGGAACCACTTTGGTGGGAAGGTAACAGCATTCCGTGCACCTTCAGCATTTAGTCATGCCAGCCACATGACCATGGAGATGTCTTTGGACAGTGCTGGCTCTTTGGCTTTGTAACAGAGATGAGCACCGCTCCCTAGAGCCGGAAACAACTAGCACATATGTGAGAGGGGAACCTTTACTTATTTCTGCAGCATAGTTTGCCTCTCCAGTATGGAGTGCATCCACACATGCAAAACAAGTTGACATTGCTGTCAATGAAGCAATGTGCATAGTAACAGGATGCCTTAAACCAAGGGTGTCAAACTCAATTTCATTGAAGGCCACATCAAATGTTTTGTTTGATCTTGCGGGGGCAAGGTCAGGGGGCATGGCCAGCTTGACGTCACTCATGTTGGGGGTGCCTGTGGTTGCCCGAGTGCTCTACCAGCAAAAACAGACTTTTGCGGGCTCAATTTTCAGCTGTTACAGCCTATTGCAACCCTCTGCCATTGAAAAAGGAGCTTAGTTTTCACTGGCAAGGCTTTGCGAGCTGATCATTCATTGTTTCCAGGGCTGCCCTGGGGGCCGGATCTGGCCCACAGGCCTTGAGTTTGACACCCTTGCCTTAAACCCACACCAATCAAGAAAATGTACCCTTTTGTTGGTATTACTCCACCAAGGATTAGGAGAGAAGTAGCAGCAGATGCTGAGAGAATCAAATGAAAGAATGATTCTGGCATCCTCTGAATGGAAACATGCCCAAACTCATCAACGTAGATCTAGGAAGAGTTTTATGGTAAGAATAAATATGCTTGAAGGCACGCAGGAGCATCACCAAACTAGAAAATGAAAGGAGAATTTACGGAACAAGGAATCAAACCAGAAGAGAACATGGCTGATGGAATCTGATCTCCCCTTGTTACTTTCAGGACATTGGTTAGGTGGAGAGTGGTGCCTAAGTGTAAGACCAATATGTTTGTGTGGGGGTTGCTGAAGGATAACAACACACTGTGTGAATGTGGAGAGATGCAGAGTCTGGCCCATTTGTTGGTCTGTTGATTACTACCAGTAGAATGTACTAAAAGTGATTCGTTTATGGTCAACAATAAAGCCAAAAGGTGACATCATTTCGGCAGTTTAAGGTTTGATTTGTGCGGTATCTGCTATCCCGCATCAGATGGGCGACTCATGATAGGGAGCGAAGGAGAAAGAAACGACAGGAGACGAAGTTCCTCGGGATGAGCACGCAGAATGTCTTGGTACACGCTCTTTTATTGTGCTTCATCACAAAGAAGTGATTTTTTCAAAAGTCGAACAGGATATGCATGTTTTACAAAGCGTAAGTCAAGTAGGATATGCATTTTTTATAAAGCTCAAGTCAAGTAGGATATGCATGTTTTACAAAGCTGCATACCAGACAGATTACTCATAATGTGATTAAACTTTATTGACAGATGTCCAGCTCCTTGTCCCTTGTATGTGCCTTGCAAAGGTCACTGAAGAGACAGAAGTTAATGATTACACATAAATGATACATAGTTACAACATCTCCTCTGTTTTTATTATTTATGACGAGTCTTCTTCCTTGTCCGAGAAGACAGGAACCATTTTTATGGAATGTTCGCCATCCCCATCATCTGGGCAAGAATGCGACCCGTCAGTGTCAAGGTTGTCCAAGGAGCGGTAACTCAGCAATGACATTTTTTCGTCCAGTGCTGAGGACATAACATGAGCTTGCAATAATACATTAGCATCAGCAGTTATGGAGGATAATTGATTTTTCAAAAATTGCAATATTCTATTAAAACAACAAGGTCCCATAATACATATCAATATAATGATTATTAACGGTCCTGCCAATGCAGTTAAAAGGGTTGTAAGCCATGGCGAAATAGAAAACAAGCCTTGATACCAATTATACATGTTTAACCATTCTTTTTCTCTATCTTTCAAGTGTTTTTCTAATTCATTCATAGAATCCAACACGATCCCCCTGCTATCGGCATAAAAACAACATTCTTCTTTAAGCGCAGCACACAATCCCCCTTGTTTTAAAAATAACAGATCTAAGCCTCTACGATTTTGCAAGACTGCTTCCGAGAGGGACGTCAAGGAGTTTTGCAAAGCTACAATTGATTTCTCAATTTGTAATAAATCTTCATCAATGGCTGAACCCAGAGCTGTAATTCTTTTATCAGAGACAGCTAGACCTGCAATGCCCGTGGTTGCGCCCATGGCGCCCAGAGCAAGCAGTAGACCTAAAGTGAGAGTACTAATAATTTCCCGCTTTGCTCTGAGGGGGTATTCCACGGGTACCTGTAGGGATATAAAATCATCAGAGTTATACACATCAATTTTTGGTACGAGCCATACTTGAATGCAAAATGATCTGGATTTAACAAGTTCATCCCCGTGGACACATGCCGTGAGACCGGTGGAACAAGCCCAAACAGAGTTATTGCCAGGGATAAAATATATTCCTTTCAGGTGTGATGTTAAATTTCCTCCTGAAGTGGTGTAGACTGCAGAATATCCCCCGGGGGTGTGGGTGCGGCCAAGGCGGTTCTTAGGTAGATATAAATTACAATGATAGCCATTAGAAACATTATGACAATATTGTGAGTAATTGGATGGAATATTTCCCAAGCAACAACCGACCCCAGTGATGGAAGAAACAGTAATAATGGAGTTCCTCCAACGGCAACGTTCGTCTGATGTGGAATTAACAATGGGTTCTTGGGAAGCGATGGCTTCGTAAAAAGGTGGAGAGGCAGAAACACAAAGCCAACATGTGGAGGCAATCGATGAGTTTGAGGAGTTCAACAATGCATAGGAAGCTTTGATCAATGGAATCAGTGGTTAACTCCCTGTGTTATGGGTTGCAAGAAAGGGGATTTAATAACTTTTTCATGTGGTCCCACCGGGTCAGAGCGAGGGAGTTCAATATGACGTTGAATGTAAGAAATATTTCCATCATGCTTTCCCGGCCAGACTCCTTTTAGGCGGGCACCCCATTTTAAGCCAGTGTCCCATAGGGTACTTTTCTTGCCTTGGTCCGTGAACCTTATGGTTACCAGGTTGCATTTGGGCAAATTTTTACCACCGCATGGAATATCCCATGTGGTGCGAGTGGCAGTAATGAGATCACCCTTAGTGCCCGGATCCCAATAAATATGTCCAGTTAAAACACACGACCAGGCTTTGCAAAAGTAATCTGACGACCCCCTGCAGTCGAGAAGTCATTGGGCAGGGGACTGAGTGTTGGAGACAGGCTGTCCGGGGCATACATAAAACCTATATTCATTTACAACTCTATGACTAGGCTCTGTTGGATGAGAAGGCGAGTTGTAGGCGGTGGAGCCTACAAGCATTTCTGCCAAATCGAATTGAAGTGGTGGGTAGAAGTCTTCTATGCGAGAAAAATTGGTTGTAGAGTTTAAACGAACGCCTTGAAAGTCAGTTATAGTCCAAGTAATATTATATCTTCTATGAGGCTTCTGCGGATCGTCATGGGCAGTTCTTTTGAAGCGTCGTTTGTTGACAGGATCAGAGTTCGGGTATATAAAAGCATCACAAGTAGGAGAGAGGACTATGGACAAGTTAGTTGTAGAACATTTACAAGATGAGGAGGGAATGCAATTAGTAGAAAAAGGATAATAATTACAATAATGACAATGAAGATTAATTTGGTAATTCATCAAGGAAGTTAGTTGGGGTGGGGGAACCCGTAATACGAGAGAAGGACATCTAGGTCCCCCTATATCTAGATTGAATAGAGGAAAAGATTTTAAGGTTCTTCTCCATAGGAAGAGTAAAGAAGGAACAAAAGAGTGAGTGGTAGAGTGTTCTGTAAACAAAACAGAAGTGACAGAGTGAAAACTACGGGTAGCATTTTCATGACGTACCCACATGGAACAAGTATAATAGCCTTCTGTTAATGAAGTGGCTTTAACACGAATAGTCTTTTGACAGGAAGCATAGGTTTTGTTGAAGTATGTGTGAATATAAGGAAATAGATTTATGGGAAGATTATCATGCCAACAAACAATAGGACAGTCACTATCATAATTAATAAAGCAAAATTCTAATGTGGTCCAATGACCACGTTGAACAAAGGTATAAGTAGGATACGAATAAGGTAGAAATTGCAAAGAGGATATAGGCAAGAATATCAGGAGGAGTTTAAGAAGCAGATGTAGCGGAGGAATTCCCATGATAGGGTCTTACCGCCCGACCAGGGACCCAGCAAGTGGTTTTGTCTGGTAGTAGAATCGCAGCGTAGCCTCGTCCCCAGGTGAGAAGCTCAGCAGGACCCTGCCAGGCGGGATCTGGCAATCTGCGATAATATACCAGAGGTCTGTTAGGCGGGGGGGAGGGGGAGGAAAAATGACACAAAGCAGCAGAAGTGGGAGGAATGCCAGTCAAATTAAGAAAGTTTAAAGTGTAAAGACAAATGTTAAGAGAATTTTGCAATGCTGGGAGTTTCGGGGTTTTTTCCCGCAACGAATATTGATCAAGAGCACGTTTCAGAGATAAGTTCGCTCGTTCCACAATAGCCTGCCCCTGGCTGTTGTAGGGAATCCCAAACTTGTGGGTTACATTCCATCTGTTACAGAAGTCCTGGAATGCAGAACTTGTATAGGCAGGTCCATTGTCAGTTTTGATTTCTTTTGGACGTCCCAGCGAGGCAAAGGTACAAATTGAATGATTGATGACATGTTTTACAGTTTCTCCCCTTTGAGGAGTAGCCAGAATAAACCCTGAATATGTATCTATGGAAACGTGCAAATATTTCCAAGGGGCAAAAGGTGGATACTGAGTTACATCCATTTGCCAAATCTCACAAGCTTTTAATCCTCTAGGATTTACTCCTATGGGAATGGAATGTCCTTGCTTACTACATGTGGGGCATTGTTAAATAATAGCAGCAGCTTCTTCCTGAGTTAGAGCAAATTGTTTTTGTGAGGGCTTTCTTATTTTGATGAAAATAGTCATGACTTTCAGCTGCTGTCAGATTACAGATTGAATTACCGGATGCAGCTGCTGCAGCTGCAGCTGCCACATCGTTTCCCTTCTGTAATATACCAGGAAGAGGTTGATGGCTCCTGATATGTGCTACAAAGAATGGATCCGTGCGGCTGTTGATATATTGCTGTAGAGGAAGCAACAACTTTAACAAAGAAACAGATATGCTGGGAGATAAATAGGCTTGATATATATTTTTCAAAATCTGAGAAACGTATAAGGAATCTACTATTAAATTAAAAGGAGCTTTTTGAAACTGCTGAAATGCAACAAGAGATGCAGCAAGTTCTGCCTGTTGAGCAGAAGATTGAGGAGGGGTAATTTTAGTTTTCCATTCTCCCTCCTGGTACCATGCACAAGCACCATACATTTTCCCCCCATCTGCATAAAGCGTAGGTGCATCTACTAATGGAGATATTGAGAGGGGGGAATGCCATTCAAAAGGGAGAGTTTTAAGAAAAGTGAACCATGGGTCTGCTGGTAAATGGCAAGAAATTTGCCCTGGCCACTCTTCTAAAGCATATTGTAGTTCTTCTGAATTGCACCATAGCGTTTCCCACGTGGTCAGTGAACAAGGAGTGAATATTTAAACAGGCTCACATCCCATGAGTTGTTTACATCTTTGTCGACCTTTAAAGATCAACTGGGAATATGCAGAGGCTTTACTAGTGATTGTGGTCCGTGGGGTGTGAGACAAATGCAGCCATTCTAAAATCAGAATCTGTGTCTGATGAGATTGCATAATGACAGCTGTGGGACTCTGAGCAGTATTTAGTAAAGCGATTGATAAAGGGCAATTCTCTATAGCTCTATCCACCCATCGAGGAGCCAGTGAATGGGAAACGTCTTTTAATGCCTGCAACTGCTCTTTATTTAGAATGATAACATCGGACGGGGCTTTACCTTGTATGAGAGCATTAAAGAGGGGAGCTAATGTAGCTGTGGTCAAACCCAAATAAGGACGTGCCCAATTTAAGGTTCCCAGGAACTGTTGTAAGATCACGAGTGTGGGTTTCGGGGGAAGCGTTGGGAGGGGAAGGGAAGGAACAGCAGCTGAAGCAAGTAACTTGTGACCTAAATAGGAAAAGGGTGGTTTGGATTGTATTTTTTCTGGGGCTATAGTGAGACCTGCTTTACCTAAAATGGAGGTCAGGCACGGCAGAGTTTTTAATACCGTGCCCTTTGGGCCAGGTGCAGATACCAATATATCATCCATGTAATGATAGATTAAAAAAGAGGATATTTGTCCCTGTATGGTTGCAAGGCTAAATCCACAAAAAATTGACACATAGTTGGACTGTTTAACATGCCTTGTGGTAAGACTTTCCATTGATATCGTTTGGTGGGTCTTTGATTATTTAAGGTTGGTACCGTAAAAGCGAATAATTTTCTGTCTAACTGGTGTAATGGAATGGAGAAAAAACAGTCTTTTAAATCGATAATGACAAGGTCATACTCTTGAGGAATTATGTTAGGATTCGGAAGACCACATTGCAGGGGTCCCATTGGAAGGAGGACCGCATTCACTGCCCTTAAATCCTGAAGGAGGCGCCAAGTGCCATTTTTCTTTTTGACAACAAAAACTGGGGTATTATATGGACTCAATGAAGGTTCTAGATGACCTCTATCTAATTGTTCTTGAACAAGAGAATGTAAGGCTTCAAGCTTTATAGAAGGGAGAGGCCACTGATCAATCCACACAGGGTTATTGTGAGTCAAATGCAAGCGAAGCATGGTTAATGGAGGGTAAGTTGCGCAGTAAACTGTGACATAAGGTCTCTTCCCCACAGATTAGTATACAGAGGAATTACAGCTGGTTTAATATAAGCAACACATTGAGACTCAGGGGAATGGGCTTTTACCCAGTTTCTGCTAATGCGAGTCTCCTGGAGTCCCCCCACTCCTCTCACCGCTGGTGCCACATCAGCAGGCCAGGTGTCCGGCCACTCAGTGGTTCGGATGACGGAAATATCCGCTCCAGTATCTAAAAGACCAAGAAAGAATCGACCGTTCAATAAGAATGTTACCGTAGGTTTCAGTTGACTAATTGGTCTTTTGATTGCATAGAGTTGCTCTTGTTGTTGGTCTAAGAGCACAATCATTTTTGCCACAACATCCCCCTCATTTATGGTAACTTCAGTATTAGCTAGTACGGACAGGCAGACATCAGACAATACAGTGGGGTCATGCAGAAAAGGAGAGGCAAGAATACCTTGTTCAGCTAAGTCCAGTACAGGAAAGACTAGCACTGGAATATCGGGGGGCATGTGAAAAGGCTGAACAGGGTGCACAAAGAGAAAGTCAGCGATACCAGGGAGATAAGTAACAGTTTCATTAGCAGCAAGATCGTAAGCAAAAGAAGAAAAATTGCAAGTTTTAGCAGCCTTTGTTGTGGGGCTAGTTGCCTGCCCCTTTTCTAGTTTCCCTGATTCAAATAGGGGCTTTGAATGATTGTAGGGTTACTCTGCTGTTCATTCTTTTGGACTCTGCACTGATTAGCCCAGTGATAGCCCCTTTTGCATCGAGGGCATGGCGTCTTTGGGCGAGCTACCTGGTTTCTTGACATATTTGCTCCCCCGCCCAGGGCTCTGCATTGGCTCTTAAAGTGGCCTGGCTTGCCGCAATTAAAACAATTGCCCATTTTACGAGGATTTTGTTGGGAAATGGGAAGAAGAGAGCCCATATTCTGCTGCATGCCTTCCGTAATGGCTGTAGCCAGAGTAGACATGGAATGGGATGTGGTTCCTATGATTCGACAGGCTGCAAGATAATCCACCAAGGTAACATTTGTCTTGTTAATCAATGGCTGCAAAACCTTCTGACAATCAGCGTTTGCATTTTCATAGGCCAGTTTTAAACCTAATTCATTACAAGCCTCCTCATTATCGATTTGTCTCTCCAAGGCTTCTGTGAGACGGTTTACAAAGGAGGAAAAAGGCTCAGAAGGTCCTTGGATAATCTTAGAGAAGGATTTGGGCATGCATCCCGCATTATCAATTTTTCGAGCCGTGGCCAAAGCACAATCCTGTAATGTAGGGAAAGCAACTGCGTCTGTGGCAGTCTGCTGGGCAATGGTAAGCATGGTGCCGGTGCCGTTAAGCATGTCTAAAGTAACATTAGCTGGTAAGCCTCTAGCGGCTGCGGCTGCGGCTGCAGTACGCTTATGGAATTCGGATTCCCAGACCATAAATTGTGAAGGTGTGAGGATCATGGCAAATAATGTACGCCAATCAGCATTTATCAAGTCAGCGCCTGGTTGGCTTATTGACCCCAAAAGACCCTGTACATAACGGGATTGAATACCCTTTTCCTTGCAGGCTGCTTTCAAATCCTTAATTATTTTGTATGGTATTGGGGTCTACTGAGGAGCTGGGAGATTGCCGGCTTGTATGACCGGATAGAGGGAAGCTGCTGCAAGGGTGTCCTCATCCATTTCCCCTTCATAAAAGGCTTGTTGAATGGCTTTTACAACACCCCCCCCACCTCGGGAGGGTGGTGGAGGACACGGGGGCTCTTCATTTGTGGAAGTGGATTGAATGGAGGGAGGCTTCCGCAATGATTCATGACCATCGGGAGCAGAGGGTTGATGGACAGAAAAGTTATCATAACTTGGCGGGGGAGATTCAAATACACTCCCCGTTTCTATTTTATAATGGACCATTAAAGCCTCCATAATTTTCCTCCAAGTGACCAAAATGCCAATAGGTGCACGAGGAGGATTATGGAGATATTCGCCCATTTTTTGCCAAGTGGAGATTTTTAAGGACCCTTTCTCAATGTTGACAATGTTGCCACACATAAGCCAATAATGTAGCAATAGGTTTCATTTTTACAGGCGAGCCCTTTAAATTAGCAGAATATTTAGAAGAAGACGCGACTAACTCCCTCAATTCCTTCAGATGCTCCGTCTGTTGTTGAGAAAAGTTTCCGCCCATACTTACGAAAGTCGGGACCGTGTTTCAGGTCCGATGATGTGCAATTCGCTTCAGGCCTGGCGATGCACAGCTCCCATCGAGCGGGTAAGATATGAGCGCGTCGCAACGCATCCCCCGTAGGGAATCACGTCGGGGTCACCAGAATGCGGTATCTGCTATCCCGCATCAGATGGGCGACTCATGATAGGGAGCGAAGGAGAAAGAAACGACAGGAGATGAAGTTCCTTGGGATGAGCACGCAGAATGTCTTGGTACACACTCTTTTATTGTGCTTCATCACAAAGAAGTGATTTTTTCAAAAGCTCAAGTCGAACAGGATATGCATGTTTTACAAAGCTCAAGTCAAGTAGGATATGCATGTTTTACAAAGCTGCATACCAGACAGATTACTCATAATGTGATTAAGCTTTATTGACAGATGTCTAGCTCCTTGTCCCTTGTACGTGCCTTGCAAAGGTCACTGAAGAGACAGAAGTTAATGATTACACATAAATGATACATAGTTACAACAGATTTGGACATAAAACAAATAAAATAAAGTGAGTTGATTTCCTTCAGAGGCTGAATTTGCTCATTGATCCACCTTTCTTGAACTCAAGATGCATGTAGGCACAACTTGTTTGTCTTGCCATAGTGGTAACCCTCAACTTATGAACAGTCCCTTAAAGACTGTTGAAAAGTACAAGAAGCCTGAAGCCATATCTGATATTAACACAGTTGAGAAAGTCCAGAAATATTTCACATATTATTAGCAATGTTGTTACAGTGGGCTCTAGCACTTAGATCATTAGGGATGAGTACTCCAGGGTCCTTGACATGTCCATTCAGCTTGTATTTTATTTTCTGATGTAGGCGAACAACAATAAAAGAACTACTCAGAAGTAACTTTACATGCCATTTTTGGTTCTTTGGGTATTACATTATGACTGGAAATTAGGTCCTAATTATGGTTATAAATTGCAGTCTAGCTATATCTTATTCTCAAACAAAGTTTATTTTTAAAAAAACCTCGTTCTTTTTCATTTCCTATTTTGATGCCCTTTTTAGTCTTTTTCCTAGACAGTTCCTCCAAGCTTTATTTTTCCATGGGCCAAGCCTGGGCTGCATCAAGCAGGGTTCCTAACTCTCCATGCACGTGTCTCCATTCTGCCTGACCCCTAGTTTCATACTGTTACCCTGCCCCCACATTTCATTTCTCCACTTGCTTCTCCAGAGGGATCAGAAGGTTCATTTCAGATCTTTGCAGTCTCCACTATGCCTATTGAAGCCCTTTATCTTTCCTTGGAATCCTATTGCCTTACTTCTTTTTGTTTACCTTCATATCTCCTTTTTTCTGTTCTGTCATTAATGTAATTAATTACTCCGGGCATCCAGATTTCTAACCTCCAAATGATTTTGGAATCAGAATAGAGCTGGAAGGGACCTTGGAGGTCTTCTAGTCTAGCCTCTGCCCTACTCAAGCAGAAGATCCTATACTATTTTAGACAAGTGACTGTCCAGTCTCTTCTTAAAAACCTCCAGTGATGAAATGCCCACAACATCGGAAGGCAAGCTGTTCCATTGGTTCAATGTCCTCACTGTTAGGAAATTTCTCTTCAATTCCAAGTTACTTCTCTCCTTCATTATTTCCATCCATTGTTTGTTGTCCTGCCCTCTGGTGCTTTGGAGAATAACTTGACTCCCTCTTCTTTGTGGCAGCCTCTCACATTCTGGAATACTGCTATCATGTCTCCCCTAGTCCTTCTTTTCTCTAGACTAGCCAAACCCAAATCCTCCAACTATTCCTCATACGTTTTAGCCTCCAGGCCTTTAAATCACCTTAATTGCTCTTCTTTGCACTTTGTCCAAAATCTCAACATCTTTTTTGTAATGTGGTTTCCTTTTGAATGATGTGATTTCTACTAATGTGATTTCCTTGTTCCACATATCTAATTTCCAACCAGTTTGCACCATTTTGTTCTTTTCCCCAACTTTCGTGCAACTGTCCTGTAGAAACAGGACTGACTGGGAAGACAAAGAAGATCCATCTCAATCAGCTTAATGGGATGAAATATGGGACAACTCACCAACTTGCCGTGGGACAACTCATTGCAGGACAATATAACAAATTCAGTTCAATTATTTAAAATAAATTTAAAAATTAATTTAATTTTTGTCATTCACATTTCACTCTGTCCCTCTGTTTGCACCTTTACTTTAATGATTCTATTCTGCCATTTCTTTGATATTAGTGTAACTCTTGTCCCACAGCAAGTTGGCCATGGTGAGTTGGCCATGACGAGCTGACTGTGGTGAATTGTCATAGAGTAGACTCCTAGGGATATATCCAATAAGCTAGGATCCCAGTTGCATGTGCTTACTTACATAGAAATATTAACTAAATGTCTCATTTTGATAGAAATGGTAACCTTCTATTGGGAACAGAATGTATTAGAGAGCTTTTCTCTATATATTTAAGGTAATAGTGTTGGGAATATAAGACTTTGGGGACATGGGGGTGGTTTTGTTTTTGTTTTAACCTCTTCCTCCTCCTCTTGCCTTTGAGTTAATCTTTGCTCCTAACATTTCCAGAAGTGGTTTGCCTTTTTCCTAGGGCTGGGAGAGGTGTGCCTGGCCCAGAGTCACTCTGCTGGAACTCCTGATCTTCGGATTGTTAGCCTAGTACACCACTACGGTACATCCAACCAGCTCTCATGTGTTAGTGTATTTATTTTTTCATTTTCATTTTAAAACCCTGGACACCTTTCTAATAATTCCCTGTATGTAGTTTACATCTCTCATTTGTTAGCAATATTAGCAACCTCTGGTTTCTCTTTCAGTTCTGCTCAAAAAAAAAAAATGTTGGGAAGACTGGCATATTTTTACGATAAATATTGTACCTCATTTGGTTTTAAGGTGTCATCTAGTGGCTGTTCTAGCTTTCACTTCTAGTGGGCATCAGGTGACATATCTTTTGAGTATTCTCAGTTTAAATGCTGCAGCTTCACTATAGTACACTTTTACTCACTCACAGAGTGGAGTCCTAACTTTTTCCCAAAAATGTTGGGGGTGAACTAAACCTCCTAAAAATCACTTATTCCAGTCTTAAAGTTTCAGTTTCTAATGAGCGTATGCTATAATCTTGAGCTCTTAAAGGTAAAGGTGTCTGATTCTAGGGGCCAGTACTCAACTCTGTTTCTTAGCCAAGGAAGACAACTTTGTCCAAAGTCATTTCCATGGTCATGTGACCAGCATGATTATACACCGAGGCACATAAAATGCTGTTATATAGTGATATCTACCATGTTTCCCCAAAAATACAGCCTACCCCAAAAGTAAGTATTAGCTTGATTTTTGCATGTGTGCTCACCGCCCCAAATAAGCACTAATTAAGACCCCACCTACTCAGGGGTGCAGAGAGTGGGTTGAGGTACACGGGTAAAAATTAAGCTAGGGTGGGGATGGGGACATGGATCTGGCCTACTTACCAGGCCTTACACAGCCTGATACCTGCTTTGCCTTACTGGCCCACTTTTTCTGCAGCTGTTTGCTGCCGATTGCGTGCGTCACCCCGGCTGTTATGTTCTGCGCATGGGCGCAAGGATTGGAGACGAGACGATGAACAGTGAACTTCAACTCTTTATTTAACATTGTGGAACAGAGCAAAAACTACGGCAGCAATAGTCCTTCTTATAGGCAAGCTGCTGATCAAATAACCAATAAGAAATGGGAAGCGTTAGTTCCCTTAACCAATGAAAGAGGCCCGTTAATAGCCAATCAGATTCTCCTGAACGGACCAATCAGATGTTGCTATTATCGGCCAATCAGAAGTGCAGGGCCAAAACCCTGCACTTTTCTAAAGGTTTTTAATAATCTTTATTTAAGCACTTTTATTAATTCACAACACCCCTTCCCCCCGGGTTCCGTTTAAGGGGTGCAGTGACATAATCCTTGAGGTAGGCCGTTTGTTTAGATTGTCTGTTAGATTTTCGCTGTCCCCCCGATATTTGTTTATAGTCCTGCTTGGGCGGGACGTTTTCTGGCGAGTAGGGTGCCTCCGAACCTTCATTTAAAAACCCGGTGCTGCTAATGTCTTCGTTGTCCTCTTGCCTTTGTGGGCTTGCTTCTGACGAGGTGTCTCTTTGAGGCAAGTCCACCACCCTCTCTGATTCTTCCGAATGCTCACTTCTTCCACTCATGCTTTCTGAACTCGGTCTCCTCGGCATCTCCTCCCCCCTCAGTTTGGAAGTTACCGGAGTCGCAGAAACGAGGTTGCAGCCTTGAACGCAGCTGATCAATATGGTGCTTCCATATTCTTCCGTAGCGACTTTTTACTCGATATAAGCTGGTCCTGTGACTTGGATTACAGTTGCCTCAACCCACAAAGGATCGCCAGAAAAGTTTTAAGCGAAGACTAAGTCGCCTATCTGGAATTCGCAGCATTTCCCACTGGATCCATGTGGTTTTTCTGGTTCGTACGATGGGTGTAGTCGGTCAAAGTGGGAGTGGAGTTTTTGTCCCATTAACAATTCGGCCAGAGTCTTGTTGGTGACGCTGTGCAGAGTGATGTGTTGAAGAAGGAGTATCCGGTTAATCTTATCTTCGATATCGCCATAGTCCATTTTATGTAGGGATTTTTTTTTTTTTTGAAAAAGATTTTATTAATTTTCTACAAACAAACAAGACAAACAAAACATAAAAACATCAACTCTCATATGTACATCCAGTGTGTCAGTTGGTTCATCATTTTTGTGCATTCATTCTGTAGTCTCAATAACAATTATGTTACATAACAACTCATATTGTCAATCCAAACTTATATATCCTAATATCACTAAAAAAAGAAGTTTTTGACTATATTTTTAATCATTCATGCTTTATGTGCTAACAATACTTTAAACCAGTTTACTCTATAACAAATCATATAATCATATCAAATCAATCCTAAAAAACCCTTTATAAATATAATATCAAATAACAAAATAATAGCAAAATAAAGATATTCCTTACTATCTAACATTCTAAATATTCTATTGTCGTATTTTATCATCTAGCCATTTATAAAAAAGATCCCAAATTTCATAAAATTGTTTATCCTCTTGCTCTCTAATTTCAAATGTCAATCTGCTCATCTCAGCACATTCCAATATTTTCTTAATAATTTCTTCCTGTAATGGTATTTTCTCATTCTTCCAATTTTTAGCAAATACAATCCTGGCCGCTGTTAATACATTTACAATCAGGTATTTCAAATCTTTACTATATATATCAGGTAAAATTCCCAATAAGATCTCTGGTTTCAAGTCTATATGTTTCTTTGTCATTTTTTCCAACCACATGCGAATTATAGTCCAATATTTTCTAGCGTCCTCACAAGTCCACCACACATGGTAATACGAGCCGGGTATCTGATGACATTTCCAGCATTTTTCAGATTTGTTCTTGAACATTCTTGCTATTCTTGTCGGAGGAAAGTGCCACCTGTAAAACATCTTATACAAGTTTTCTTTATGTGCTATTGACATTGTCATTTTATAATTTTGAGACCACAATTTCTGCCATTTCTCTAAATCAATCCCATATCCAAAATTCTTCCCCCAAACAATCATAGTTTCTTTGACTTGTTCTTCCTCTAATTTCATTCCCAGTAAATAACCATATAATTTTTTAATCACCTTCTCATCAGTACCCATCAAGATCTTATCTAAATCAGTCTGCTTATCATAAAATCCCTCCGTTTTGGAATCTTCGTCATACCTTGAATGTATTTGTGCATATGAAAACCAATTCATCCTTATACCTTGTTCCTCTAAGTTTTGGATCGATTTAAGTTCACCCTTTTCATCCAAAAGTTCCCCATATCTAACTGTTTGTTCCTTCTTGTAGATTATAGGATAGGAAAATGCTTCAATGGTCGATAACCAAACTGGAATTTTCAAATAACATTGTCTTTTTATCTTCTCCCAATATAACCACAAAGACTCCCGTACATAATGTCTTCTAAAATAACCCTGTGTTTTAGTTCCCTTATACCATAAAAAAGCATGCCAGCCCAACAGCAAGTCATGCCCTTCTAATGTCAACAACCTATGTTTCCTTAATGTTATCCATTCTTTGACCCACATCAAACTTGCAGCTTGATAATACAATTCCCAATTAGGCAGGCCAAAACCTCCTCTAATTCTAGCATCTTGCAAAAGCTTTAGCTTTATTCTCACTTTTTTACCTTGCCATATAAACTTCAACATAATTTTATTTAAATCTTCAAAATAGTCTTTTCCAAGCCTAATTGGTATTGTTTGAAACAAAAATAAAATTCTAGGTAAAATATTCATCTTAATTGTTGAAATTCTCCCTATTAATGACAATTGCAAGTTTTCCCACTTCTTCAAATCTGTAATTATCTGTTGTTTAAGTTTAATATAATTATTCTCTTTTAATGTGCTACATCTTGTTGTCAAATATATCCCCAGATACTTAACCTTATTTGTAACTTGAATTTTCAAAAGGTCTGCCAGTTCTTCTCTCTGTCTCAATAGCATATTCTTTGTCAAAATCTTTGTTTTATCTTTATTTTCAAACCAGCCACCTCTCCATATGCCTTTATCCTTTCCAATAACTTTGGAGCTGTTTCTAGCGGGTCTTCCAAAATAAAAGCTAAATCATCAGCAAAAACTTGTAGCTTAAATTCTTCCTTCTTAATTTTCATTCCTTTTATGCTTTTATCATCCCTAATATTTCTATTCAACACTTCCAAGGTCAACACAAATAGCAAAGGAGATAGGGGGCATCCTTGTCTTGTGCCTTTCCTTATATTAATAAAATCTGTAAGTTCCCCCTCCATCATTACCCTTGCTGTCTGTTTATTATATATGGCTTCTATTGCTTGAATAAATTTTTTAGCAAAACCCATCTGCTCCAATAATAATAACATAAATCTCCAGTTCATGTTGTCAAATGCTTTTTGAGCATCTAGGAATATCAAAGCCATTTGCTTTTTAGGATGAGCCTCATAGTATTCCAAAGTATCCAAGATTACTCTCATATTGTCTCTAATTTGTCTCTTTGGCAGAAATCCATTTTGATCTGGGTGAATAAAATTATTTAAATATTTTTTAAGTCTTTCTGCTAAGATTGAAGCAAAGATTTTATAGTCTGCATTCAATAAAGAAATAGGTCTATAATTCTTAATTTGCAATGGGTCAGTCTCTTCCTTCGGTATGAGTGTAATATAAGCCTCTGACCATGTTTTAGGTATCATCTTTTTTAACATAACTTCATTCATAACTTCTAACAATGGGATGCTCAATGATTCTTGAAATGTTTTATAGAATTCTGATGGAAGCCCATCTGGACCCGGTGCTTTCCCATTATTTTGTCTCTTAAATGCTTCATTTAGTTCCATCATTGTTATATTGCTTTCTAGCATTTCTTCAGTCTCTTTAGGTATCTTTGGTAAATTAGTTTCCTGTAAATACTGTTTGACTTTTTCTTCATCAATATTCTCTTGTTTATATAGTTGCCCATAAAAATCTCGAATAATTTCTTTTTTCTCCTTATTCCCATAACAAACTTGGCCTTGTTCATCTATTAACTTCAATATTTTTCTTGATTCCTTCTCTTTTCTCAATTTATATGCTAGCCATCTACCTGGTTTATTTGCATCTTCAAAATAATTCTGTTTAGAGTTTCTAATTTTCTGTGCCAGTTCTTCTTTCTCTATTAATTCCATTTTATGTTTGATTACATCCAGCTTCAATTTAATATCCTTTTTCTGTGGCATTTTCTGTAATTCTTTTTCAAGAATTTTATACTCATCTTCCAAGGCCTTAGAAGCTTGCCTTTTCCTAATATTCTTTTTTCTTGTATAATCTATTATCAAACCTCTAGCGTATGCCTTCATTGTATCCCACACATTCTGCGTTGAAGTATCTTCTTTTTTATTTTCTCTGAAGAAAAAAGCCAATTCCTTCTCCATCCATTGTATAAAATCTTTCTCCTTTAAAATAGTATTATTTAATGTCCATCTCGATCTTTTTTTTTGTCCCTTCCATTTAATTGTCATTGGGCTATGATCTGCCCAAGTACTTGTTTCAATATTTGTTTCTTTAATATTGGATATTAATTCTGTTGAGATCCAAATCATATCTAATCTGGACCATGATAGATGTCTATTTGAATAAAAAGTATATTGTTTAGCTTTAACATTTCTTTCTCTCCAAATATCTTTTAAAGTTAATTCATCTGTCATTTTAAAAAAAGACCTTGGGAGAGCCTTTCTATTTTGCTTTGTTGTTGTTGCTATATAGTCCAATTTATTGTCCACAATTCCATTAAAATCTCCCATCATAATTATATTAACATAGTCCAGTCCAATTATTTTCATGTGTAGCTTTTTATAAAACTCTTCTTGTTTATCGTTCGGAGCATAAATTGCAATCAAGAGTATTTTTATATTATTGTCCATTATTTCTACCATTAATACTCTTCCATCTTCATCCGTGTAAATCAATTTTGCTGGGATAGCCTCTTTAATGTATAGAACCACTCCTCTTTTCTTACATTGAGTCAAAGAAGTAAATATTTTCCCCAATTTTGGCTGTAATAACAATTGTTCATGTTGTTTTTTAATATGAACTTCTTGTAAACAAATTATATCAAATTTTAATTTCTCTAATTTATGAAAAGTTTTCCTTCTTTTAACAGCTGAATTAAGCCCATTTATATTCATTGTAATCAGTTTTTTTTCTTCCATGATTATGCTTTATATTTAGGTCTAACCGCTCTCGTGGATCTCACTTCACGCTGTTCTTTGCTATCCATCTGTCCCCCTACTGCTCCTTTCTCTTTTTCAGTCTCCAGTTGTTCATCTTGAAATTCAGTTAATGAGACCTCTTTCTCTGCTTCCTCTCTTCTTTCTCCAAAAAATTCTGCATAGAAAAGTTCTGCTTTCTCAATTGAATCAATTCTATATCTCTGCTCTTGCCACCTAAACATTAGTCCTTCTGGAATCAGCCATCTATAATTCACTTCGTTTTCCAATAGCATTTTGGTCAGAAATCGATATTCTCTTCTCATCTCTCTCACTCTTCTGGGTATTTGTTTTAAAACCACAACCTCTTTACCTTTGTATTTCAGTGTTTTCTCTCTTGCTACTTGTAATATTTGCATTTTAATGGATTTTTTGATAAATCTAATATGGACTTCCTTGGGTAATTTATTTCTCATCGCATATCTTGTATAGACTCGATATATCTCATCTATTCCATCCATCATCTTTTCCTCTGTAATTTCCAAAGCATCTGCCAAAATTTCTATCATTACCGCTGCCAAGTTTTCTCCTTTTTCCTCTTCTATATTTTGAAATCTGAGTAAAATTCTGACCTTTCCATCTCCCACCTCAACATCCCACCTTTTTCTTGTTCAACCGCTGTTAGTCTACTGTCAATATTTCCAATCTTCTTCTCTCTTTGTTTTCCTTCTTCCTCAATTTTTTGGAATCTCTCCTCATACTTAACCATCATTTGTTTAATGTTTTCCACTTTTTCATCAGTCTTCTCTATTCTTTGTTCAATATTTTCTGTTCTTTGTTCAATATTTTCTGTTCTTTGTTCAATATTTCCTGTTCTTTGTTCAATGATGTCTGATTTTATCTTGAGATCTTGGATTCCTTGCATAATCATCTGTAAAGTTACTCTTTCTTGTTCCTTATCTTGCTTCAACATTGTCTGAATTAAACGTTGTCCTCCAGCTGGTGGGGAAGCAGAGGTAGAAGCAGAAATGCCAGATGGTATTGGTTTCCTGCTCATTTCAATGCTTCCAAAGCTTCAAATTCTTCTTGACTTTTAATCCAACTGGTAGCGCAGCCAATTATAATCCAAAATGGAAAACTCCAATAGTAAAAGACATGAAACCAAAGAAGAAACAGGAAAAAAGGAAGAAGAAAGATCTTCAGGTTCTTCTAGACCCTAATCCAATTACGAAATAGTCCACCATAAAAAAGGAAAAAATAGAAAGGAAAAAAACAAACAAATCCAAAAATAATAATATTGATTAAGAGCAAAAAAAAAAAAAAAGCAAAAAGAGAAAAAACAAAAAGTTCCTTCAGATTCTTCACACCTTAATCCAGTTAAGAAGTCTCAATAATCCAAAAACAACAACAACAACAACAACAAAGTGGTCCAAAAACATAAATAGGAAAAGCAAAACAGTCCCAATAAAAAAGAAAAGATAAATTAAGAAAAAACTCTGAGGCTTTCCCTTTAAAATAAAAGGCAAAAATAAGAATATTACTAGAATTGAAATTTAGAAATTTAGAAAAAAGGCTAGCGAATGGGGTATATATAAGAAAACACACTGCACTTTGTTTATTTATCCAAGGCTCTTGTTATGACTCTCTTCTCCAGCAGCTTCAAAGCCAAACCTCAAGTGTTGTTGAATACAGTCCAGGAAAGCACCTGCAATAATATTTTGCTGTGCTCTCCCTCTATCTTATCACATTAAAATGTCCTTGAGAAGAGGTCTTTTTGCAATTCTCTCCAATTCAAATAAAATACTTTCAAGCCTCTAGTTGGCAGTGTTGCAAAGTTTCTTAATGCTCTTCCTCCCCCCCAGCCAGAAAAAAGGAGTAATATATACAGAAAAAAAAATAGCCAAAGGGAGCCTCTATCCTAAAGAAAGTTAAAAAATCAAAGGGAGCATAAAAATATATATAAGAGAAAATTCAATCCGGTTACCTACAAAGTCACACTAAAATCCCCCCAAAAATGTATAAAGAAAAAAAAAAAAAAACCCAAGCCTCAATTTGACATCACTTTAAAAAACGCCGCTCAGACAATTTCAGTCAAAAAAAAAAGTCTCACAGATTTCTTCTTTGTTCAGGATGACCTTTCCAACCTCAACGAATTTACAACACAAAAGAGTTTTTCTCACCCAGCCGACACACTTTCACTCCAGCCACTTTCTTTCCGGAGCTGTCCCGACTTCAGCAGCTATGGGGGCTGCCTCTCCGCCGCCAGCAAAAGGGCTTCTTCCAGATCGAACCAGAGATTTTGCAATATCTCTGGGATCCTGGAACAGTACCCTTCTCAATCCCCGTCTCTACGGGACGGATTAGGTCCGTTGGGACCGACCAGGGGCGAAAATATCAGCTGCGATCTCAGAGCCCCGAGATCGCAGCTGTATCGCCGAAACGAAGCTCCGCCTTCTCCCATTTTATGTAGGGTTTTTTTGACGAATTGTACCATGCGCTCGGCTCTTCCATTGGCTGCAGGATGCACCGGTGAAGTTAGCGCATGGCGAATACCACGGTCCGCCAAATACTGTTCAAAAGAAAGCGCGGAAAACTAGGGCCCGTTGTCGGATACCAGAACGTCTGGCAGTCCATGGGTTGTGAATAATCTGTCCAATTTCCTGATGACGGATTTGGTTGTGGTACTTTTCATTTCATGGATTTCAAGCCAGTTTGAGTAGGCATCCACCGTTACTAGGAATGTGTGTCCTTTAGTAGGTCCCGCAAAGTCAATATGAATACGGGACCATGGTCCCCTGGGTGTTTCCCACTCTGTTGGGGTTGCTTTTGGTGGGGCATTGCTAACTTCCTGGCATTTGCAACAAGTCTTTACCCAGGCTTCGTTTTGCTTGTCGATACCCGGCCACCACGCGTAGCTTCGTGTGAGCGCCTTCATGCGCACTATGCCGGAGTGGCCTTCATGCAAGGTTTTCAATACCTCTCGTTGCAGCCGCTCTGGGACAACGACTTTATCCCCCCCAAATTATGCAGACTTTCTGTGAAAACAGTTCCGTCTATCGATTCTTGAAAGGACTGAAGTTGTCACGGATTTGATCCAATGGCCATCCTCGCTCGACCCAGCTAAGAACTCGCGCCAAAACGGGATCGCGTTTGGTTTCGATCGTGATATCTCGAGCTGTCAATGGTGGTGATTGAAGTGTTTCAATCTGGAGTGTCACGACGGTTGGAGCTGGGTCGTCAATGGTTTCAGGAAGTGGTGCACGGCTTAGTGTGTCAGCATGGGGTATGGCTTTCCCCGGGCTGTGTTTCAGTTTATAATTATATGCAGCTAAGAATTCCGACCAGCGAGTCATTCTGGGAGATAATATATAAGAGGTTGGCTTGTCCCCCGCTATAATCCCCAGCAAAGGTTTGTGGTTGGTGACTATAGTAAAAACTCACCCATAAATATATTCATGAAATCATTTAACAGCAGAAACGACAGCAAGAGCCTCTTTATCGATTTGACTATAGTTACGTTCAGCTTTTGATGGCATTTTTGAAAAGTAGGCAATAGGGGCTTCACTACCGTTTGGTAACACATGGCTCAAAATAGCACCCACTCCGAATGGTGATGCATCACATGTAATCATTAAAGGCAAAGTCTCATTATACTGCATCAAAACAGCATCTGAAGTCAATAAGTTTTTTACTTGTCGGAACGCGTGTTCCTCTCGGTGTCCTCAGACCCAGGTTGCCTTTTTGTCCAACAGATGATGTAGGGGCTCGGCTACGGTCACTTTGTGGGGCAGGAACACATTGTAGAAATTGATAAGGCCCAGGAAAGCTTGGAGATCAGTCTTATTTCGGAGCCAGGGAGCATTTTTGATTGCCCTAAGCTTGCTATCGGTGGGGTGAATGCCTTGTTTATCGATTAAGTACCCCAAAAATTCTACCTTATCCATACACAGTTGACACTTATATTTTTTTTTTTTGCTTTAAGGCCAGAGTCTTTAAATTTCTGGAGAACTAACCTCAGGCGCTCCCTTAGTATTTCTCTAGTTGGAGCAGCAATTAAAACATCATCAAAATAAGGTACAACCCCTTTTATACCCTGTAGTAGTCTCTCCATCAAGCTCTGAAAAATTCCTGGGGCCACGCTAACTCCGAATTGGAGTCGATTGCACTTACATGCACCTTGGTGCGTAACGATTGTTTGTGCCTCTGTTGTTTTTTTGTCTACAGGCAGTTGTTGGTATGCCTGTGCTAAATCCAATTTAGCGAAGACTTTTCCGCCCCCCAGGGAATGGAGGAGGTGTTGTACCACCGGTACCGGGTAAGCGTTCTGCTGAAGGGTGTGATTCAAGTTGGCTCGGTAGTCCCCACAAATTCTTAACAATCCATCTGGCTTGATGGGTGTTACGATTGAGGTTTCCCAGGGAGCGTGGTCGGTTGGTTCTAACACACCCTGGGCTATCAATTTATCAAGCTGCTCGTCAATCTTTGGTTTAAGGGCAAATGGAACTCGACGAGGCTTAAGGTGGATGGGAGCTACTTTGGGGTCAAGGTTAAATGATATCAGGGTCCCCTTGTACTCACCTAATTTCTCTGTAAAGATGTCCTGGAACTCCCGGATGATGGTCTCTTCCCAGTCGTCGCTGTTGGTTCAGTGAATGAGGCTACTTCAATTCCAAGTGGGGCGAACCATTGGAGGCCTAACAAACTAGGCCGATCCCTGTCGACTACGGTTAGTGGTAGGGATGCAGTACGATTTTTAAATGAGACACGGACTTTGCTGGATCCAGTCCTTAAGTATGATTCTTTGGAATCTGAGGTCTTGCTGCCAGACGGTGGGGATTAATTGTTTAACGGTCTTCCAGGAAACCATCAAGAGGGACGATCCTAAATCGACTTCCATCAGGGAGGGCTGGTTTTCGATGGCGACCTTCACCCGGATCTTCTTAGCGTCTAATGATGAGGCGTGACTGATCATAATGGTTTGGTGTGCCTCTTCCCGCTTCGTTGACTGGGCTAGTGGTTTGTTTCTCTAGGAGTGGTTGTTCCATTGGTGGGTTAAATTTTCTCGATTCACAGGACGACTTCCTGTGGGCTGGCGGTAGTTGGTCCCCCTCTGAGGGGTTTTGGATCTTTGCTTGCTTCTACAAACTCTTCCGATGTGACCTCTTTTCCCGCACACATGGCAGAGCGCATCGAGGAATTTGCAGTCTGATTGTGGGTGGTTTGCCCCACAACCAGCGCATTGGTACTGTACTCTCTGGTTATGTTGATGGCATTGGTCTCGTTCAGACCGGAGCCGGTTGACCTCTTCTTCATCGCTTTCTGATGACGATTCGAGGGCCTTGTGGTGGGCTGTCATTGCCTGTCCCTCCAGGTGAGGCAATATTTCGCCGGCGAGTTGGCGGAGCGGGGCGTGGGTGCGGCATATTCGTGCAGCCAACTTCCTGGTTGCTTCTGCTGCAGTAGCGTCAGCGATGGCATCTGCAAGGCTAATGTCGCCTTTGGCCATCAGCTTACTTTGGATGGCTAGTGCATCTAATCCCAGAACTATTCGGTCTCTCAAGACCTCTTCGAGGTCGATGAACCCGCAGAGGCCCTCCAGATTCCGGAGATCCGCAATGAAATCTGCAATGCTTTCTCCCTTCCGCTGGTCTCTCTGATAAAATTCATGTCTTCGAACAAGCGTTGGTATGGTCGGTGCTTAGTGGGCCCGTAGAAGGGGCTCGAGGACGTCCCAGTCCATGGACTTCATCTCAGCCGGTTTGGCTAGTGCCTTGGCCATCTTAAACACGGTCGGCTCACAGTGAGTTAGGAATACCGCTTGCTTCTTTCCGGTAGTGGCATTCTTCAAGTTGTTGGTCTCCAGAAACATCTGGAATCGGTCCATATATGAGTCCCAGTCTTCTTGTGCAGGGTCGAATGGAGCGGGTGGTATGATGCTGCTGGACATGGTTCAGTCATTGGTGTGTCTTCAGCCACGTGCTCTGTTTGGCACTCTGTAGTGTTCAGTCAGCTCTGACTCCAAATCCCACTTTCATCGCCAGTGTTAAATTCTGTGCATGGGCGCAAGGATTGGAGACGAGACGATGAACAGTGAACTTCAACTCTTTATTTAACATTGTGGAACAGAGCAAAAACTACTGCAGCAACAGCCCTTCTTATAGGCAAGTTGCTGATCTAATAACCAATAAGAAATGGGAAGCGTTAGTTCCCTTAACCAATGAGAGAGGCCCGCTAATAGCCAATCAGATTCTCCTGAATGGACCAATCAGATGTCACTATTATCGGCCAATCAGAAGTGCAGGGTCAGAACCCTACACTTTTCTAAAGGTTTTAATGATCTTTATTAAGCACTTTTATTAATTCACAACACCGGCCTCTCTTTTGCTGACAGAGGCCCTTCTGGAAAGCCCTATGCAGCCAAGAAATAAAGTCCAGATTGATATGCAGGTCGCCCCCGGCCTCTGTTTTGCCATCAAAGGCCCTTCCGGAAAGCCCTCTGCACCCAATAGCAGAGCTCCAGATCAGTGCCATTGCGGCAAGGTGAGTCAATGTAAGACACCCTCCCAAAATAAGACCTGCTGCCTTTTTTGTTGGTCAAAAAAACATATAAAACGAGGTCTTATTTTGGGGGAAACATGGTACTTATCCAGGTGTGGAATTCAAATTTTTTAACAACCGGTTCTGTGGGTGTGGCTTAGTTGGTGGTCATGTTATTGGCTGGGCGTGGCCAACTCAATATCACTCACATTGAGGGACGCATCTCCTTGCCTGGCCTCTCATGACTGTGGGGATGCTGCAACAGTCGTAAGTGTGAAAAATGGTCATAAGCCACTTTTTTCAGTGCCATTATAACTTTGAATGGTCACTCCACACAAGGAAAGTAGCCACAAAGGAGGGGAAAAAAAAACTCCAGAGAAGTTCCTGAGACAGGATGTCTAGTCCTGCCAAGAATGTAATAAGGGTTAATGGAGAGGCAGTTTCTGTAAGCAACACCAGAATGTTTCCTTCCTGCCTTCCTGACAGGATTAGGCCAGTAATTTCTTCTAACAACCGGTTCTCCGAACTGCTTAGAATGTTAACAACCGGTTCTAGCAAATAGGTGCGAACTGGTAGAATCCCACCCCTGTACTTATCTACTTGTATTTGCATGCTTTCGAATTGCCATCATGGTGCAGTGATTCGAATGCAGCACTGCAGGCTACTTCTGTTCACTGTTGGCTGCCTGCAATTTGCCAGTTTGAATCTCACCAAGCTCAAGGTTGACTCAGCCTTCCATCTTTCTGAGGCGAGTAAAATGAGGATCCAGATTGTTGGGGGTAATACACTGACTCTGTAAACCACTTAGAGACTTATTTACCACAGCGTAAAGCATGATGAAGTGGTATATAAGTGCTATTGCTTGTGGGCAGGAGCTGAGGCAAGAAAGGAAGCTCACCCAAATGCACGGCACTTGGGTCTTAAACCTGATAGCTTTCCGCCTATCAGCGGTTAAAGACGTTGAGTCAAGCTCAACATCTTCAACTGCTGAGCTGTGACAGCCCCTTCTTGAGCTCTTACTGGGAAGTAATTCCAATTGAACTGAACTTACTGTTGAGTAGGTCATTATAGAAACTACTTGTAATTTTTCTGATTTAAAAATTTGAAATGAGATCCCAAAATGCTAATCTTCCCCATTAACAATTTAGAAAAAATATGATGAATTGGTCCTTTATGCTTTCTTTTTATCCACGCAGTTTACATTTCTGCCTAATATGGTATTCATAATATGATGTATTGACTCTACCTTATTAAACATAGATTAATTTCCCTGGAAACTCTATTATCGTAGATTACGTTTTAAGAACTATTGCATTCATTCCAGAATTGGTGATAGTACCTGCCTGGTCTTGTATGTCTTGTAAGTCTAATGCACTTGATTAGTCCTGCATTTGGATAGGAACTACAATGTCAGACCTGTAGGGCAGACTGGGAAATAGGAAAAAAAAAATGAAGGAACACAATCACAAATCACTTCCATAACTATGGCAAAGAAAATTGTATAGGTGATGACATCCTGTGTACAGAGGAAGCTGGGCTCTCAGGATTCAACTAATGTCCAGCACATAAAAACCTTTTGAAGAATTTCACAACATGCCTCAAGAATAGGAAGCCATCCAAGGCTAATCATGTGAACCACGTAGCCTAAGCCAATAAACACATCCCTCCTGGCCTATAAGGAGAGAGGTTGGAAGGTCATACCTTAATTTATAACTTTCTTGTTATAAAAAAAAAATGGGCAGATACTTGTTCCTAAGTATCTCCCCACTTTTAAAAGTAACACATTTGCTGCTATCAGTGATTTTACTCCAGAATACAGCCATGTGATTAGCTGAAGTGTGTAGCTATATGACTAAAGTCTACCTTTGCCCTTAGAGCAGGGGTGGGCTTCAAAAATTTTAGCAAGGGGTTCTCTGCCTGATTGCTGGGTGGGCGTGGCAATAGTGGCCATAACCTAGTCAGCCTCCTGCACCACAGCCAGGGGTGGGATGGGGCATTTTTGACCTCCCTGGGCTCCATAGGCTCTCTGGAAGCCAGAAATAGGCCCATTTCTGGCCTTCCTGAACTACCAGGAGGGCTGTTCTTTGTCCTCCCCGACCCTCCTTGCACACCCTGTACTTACCTCCATCCAAAACATGGGGCCACGTGGGGACTCCTGGAAGGGGCGGGGAGGGATGGGGTGGGCAGGGCTAGCCAGTAATGGGATGTAGGGATTCTCCTAAGTGCACAGAATCTTAGCTAGGGGGTCTCTCAAACCCCTATGAACCCTCAGCAGCCCACCCCTGCCTTAGAGTTAATCAAAGTTATTAATTATACTTAGTTGCCAATATCTCATGGCTAATAAGATTTTGTTCTTCTGATTTGGATCCTCTTCTTTCTCTCTGGTCCTCCTCCATCTTTGGTGACCTTCCCGCATCATCTTAAAACTCTTCCCTCTGGAACCTGCAGATTTTCAACCACCAAAACTCTAATCACAGTACTACTCTAATTGTTATTCTTTGCCTGTGAAGGCTGAGGATCAGATGCATTATTTCATAAGTGATCTGCTCTTGATGTAATTTTAAATGCAGAAGAAATTAGCCTGATGTCTGCACCATGTAGTATGCTCAAGGATTCAGTTTCCTCTCCTTCCCTTTTTGACATCTACCCATAAGCCTCTGGGGGGAAATCTGCTCTTGAAGTTTTATTCCCATGCTTGAGGAATGTGAAGCCGAGAAATGAAGGTGGAACCCATGGAATACACAGTTATTCATTGTTGATTGAAGTTCTTTAAAAGCCCTAGAATTGCCAGGAAGAAGCACATGGTATCAATTCTGAAGCAAACCTGGCTGAAGCCATTTTGTTCTGCCTAACAGTTGCCACAAAGCCTGAGAAAGAAGGGGAGGGGGAGAAGTAGATAGCCCGGCTTTCAGTCAAAATAAAAAGTTTTCCTGTGGGAACCAAGGTCATCATAACAGGTGGCTGGTGAAGGAGGAGAGGAGCCTGCCAGTCATATTCATTGGACAATGTGACGGGTGACATTGGGGAGGAGGGAAAGTATTAATTGTTTAGTTTGGTGAAAACTGAGGGAACTTTCAGAGTTGGCTTTCACTGGCTGTGTAGATATGACATGTTCCTAGAGGAATCTACCTGCCTTGGAGTTCTGCTTTCGATGGGTGGATTACTCAGAATGCTGACACATGGCCTGAAAGAACAGATCTGTAATTTGATCATGCAGTGGAACCTCGGGTCGCAAGCACTTCTGCTCGCAAACAAATCGGGTGGCGAACAAAAAATATGCCTGATTTGTGAATCGGATCATAATTTAAAAATCAGGTGGCAGACAAAATCAGCATGGACAGATTCCCTTTCTGCAGTAATTTCCCCTTCGGTGCCACAGCTGCGCAGACGGTTGGTATAGGGTTTCCTGACTGAGAAATGGGTTGGACCAGAAGACCTCCAAAATTCCTTCCAACTCTGCTATTCTGTAATTCTGTTATTCTGTGTCTGAAAGCATTCAAGGTTTTCAACTATCTAGGAAAGGCATAGGAAAGATTCAGCAAGAACAAAATAACATTGAAGTCCACAAATCTTAAAGTTGCCAAAGTTGGACACCCTTGGTCTAGTAGACTGAGCATGAGTCTAGTCCTATTACCAAGCCACTGCAACCTGGACTATAATTTCCCTAGTTGGCTTAAATAGACAGCATTCAAAGGGCAGTGCAAAATTGCCCTAGTCTTTCCATTGTGCAGGAAGTTTTCTTCATATAAATAACCACAAGGTGTCAGTAGCACTCCGTCAATTTTAATATTGTGTCTCCAGTGTAGTTTCTGTAAATTGGCATTAAGTAAGCAAAATGCTCTAAATTGTATTGTTAATGAATAATTGTCCCTTGAAAATATCAGCTCTTTCCAGAACATTCAAAGTGGTATTTTTTTCCCCTTCATCTGGAATACTCCAGACATATTAAACTTCAACTCCTACACTTCAGTCATCGTGGGAGTTGTTGTCGGGAAAAAAAAAAGGGGTCTTCAACCTTGGCAACTTTAAGACTTGTTGACTTCAAGTCCCAGAATTCCTCAACTAGCTTTGCTGGGAGTTGAAGTCTACAGTTGGGGTTGCCACAGTTGGAGTTGCCACAGTTGGAGACCCTTGGTTTTAAACATGTTGAAATATAAATCATGAGTTGCATATTCTCACCTGTATTTATTTGCTTATTTAAAACATTTATGACAATTTGAACTGAATGACTCTGCATATATAAGGTACAATAGGTAAATGTAACAGAGCTAGAAAGTATTTAATTAAAAGAGAAAAGAAGTGTCAGAATTGATGTCTAATAACTTATTTCCACTGGCTAATGCTAAAAGCTGTTATATTAAACAATATCAAGGACTTCCTGTACCAGACTATCCCCTTCTGGGTGGAGAAATTCCAGGATAGCTGTTGAGTTCCTGTGTGTTCTCTTCGCAGTTTCAAATTCCTAGAAGAAGGGACCAGCACTTCAAGATAACTAAAATATTTAACCTGTTTTGTCTTGTGTCCATCTATAAATCAATCAATTAAGGCTTGTACCAAAACAATAATCTTTATCCTTGGGTAGTTTATTTGTAAATGCTTTTATCCACAATGCTGTGCAAGAATTTTCTAGGTATCCTAAAACGAACATGAGCCTGTGGAAAAAACAGCAACTGTATTATTACAGCTGTTAATGTTATCATTATTAACTTACAAAAGGGCTGAAAGCAGTGGATGGTGTGCCTCACAACTGTATTCTCTTATAGATCATCCTGTTTTGAACCCAACTTGTTCTTCACCTAGGATATTTTTGTTTTCTATCTGATCACTTTCAGCATTAATGTCTAACATAAAATTTACTTGTTTGTTTGCTTCTTTGTTTATCAAATTTATATAGCATCACAATTGTTGTGAATTAATAAAAGCGAATTAATAAAAGTGCTTAATAAAGATTATTAAAACCTTTAGAAAAGTGCAGGGTTCTGAACCTGAACTTCTGATTGGCCGATAATAGCGACATCGGATTGGTCCATTCAGGAGAATCTGATTGGCTATTAGCGGGCCTCTCTCATTGGTTAAGGGAAGTAACGCTTCCCGTTTTTTATTGATTATTTGATCAGCAGCTTGCCTATAAAAAGGGCTGTTGCTGCTGTAGTTTTTGCTCTGTTCCACAATGTTAAATAAAGAGTTGAAATTCACTGTTTATCGTCTCGTCTCCAATCCTTGCGCCCATGTGCAGAACATAACACTGGTGACGGGGGTGGGATTTGGAGATGTCAGAGCTGACTGAGCACTACAGAGTACCAAACAGAGCACGTAGCTGAAGACGCACCAATGGCTGAACCATGTCTAGCAGCGTCATACCACCCACTCCATTTGACCCAGCACAAGAAGACTGGAACTCATATATGGACAGATTCCAGATGTTTCTGGAGACCAACAACTTGAAGGATGCCACTACCGGAAAGAAGTGAGCGGTATTGCTAACTCACTGTGGGCCGACTGTATTTAAGATGGCCAAGGCACCAGCCAAATTGGCTGAGGTGAAGTCCATGGACTGGGACGTCCTCGAGCACCCTCTACGGGCCCACTACGCACCGACCGTACCAATGCTTGTTCGAAGGCATGAATTTTATCAGAGAGACCAGCAGAAGGGAGAAAGCATTGCAGATTTCACTGCGGATCTCTGGAATCTGGGAGGCCTCTGCGGGTTCGTCAACCTTGAAGAGACCTTGAGAGACCAAATAGTTCTGGGATTAGATGCACTAGCCATCCAAAGTAAGCTGATGCCGAAAGGCGATATTAGCCTTGCAGATGCCATCGCTGAAGCTACTGCAGCAGAAGCAACCAGGAAGTCGGCTGCACGAATGCGCCGCACCCACGCCCCACTCCGCCAACTCGCTGGTGAAATCTCGCCTCACCTGGAACGACAGGCAATGACAGCCCACCACAAGACTTCGAATCGTCATCAGAAAGCGATGAAGAAGAGGTCAACCGGCTCTGGTCTGAATGAGACCAACGCATCAATGAAACCAGAGAGTACAGTACCAATGCGCTGGTTGTGGGGCAAACCACCCACGATCAGACTGCAGATTCCTCGACGCGCTCTGCCATGTGTGCGGGAAAAGAGGTCACATCGGAAGAGTTTGTAGAAGCAAGCAAAGATCCAAAACCCCTCAGAGGGGGACCAACTACCACCAGCCCACAGGAAGTCGTCCTGTGAATCGAGAAAACTTAACCCACCAATGGAACAACCACTCCTAGAGAAACAAACCACTAGCCCAGTCAACGAAGCGGGAAGAGGCACACCAAACCATTACAATCGGTCACGCCTCATCATGAGATGCCAAGAAGATCCGGGTGAAGGTCGCCATCGAAAACCAGCCCTCCCTGATGGAAGTCGATTCAGGATCGTCCCTCTCGATGGTTTCCTGGAAGACCGTTAAACAATTAATCCCCACCGTCCGGCGGCAAGACCTCAGATTCCAAAGAATCATACTTAAGGACTATCAGGGAAATTGAATTCCAGTCATCGGATCCAGCAAAGTCCGTGTCTCATTTAAAAATCGTACTGCATCCCTATCACTGACCGTAGTCAACCAGGATCGGCCTAGTTTGTTAAGCCTCCAATGGTTCGCCCCACTTGGAATTGAAGTAGCCTGCATTCATCAAACCAACAGTGACGACTGGGAAGAGACTATCATCCGGGAGTTCCAGGACGTCTTTACAGAGAAATTAGGCGAGTACAAGGGGACCCCAATATCATTTAACCTTAACCCTAAAGTAGCTCCCATCCGCCTTAAGCTTTGTTGAGTTCCATTTGCCCTTAAACCAAAGATTGATGAGCAGCTTGATAAATTGATAGCCCAGGGTATGTTAGAACCAACTGACCATACTCCCTGGGAAACCCTAATCGAAACACCCATCAAGCCGGATGGATCGTGCAGAATTTGTGGGGACTACCTGTTTCCGGTTCCGTGTGGCTTCGGTGGCAGCAGGAATTTGCGACCGTTCGCGATTCCTGCTGCACTTGCCGCCGAGGTACCCCCGATCCAAATGGGTCAAGGGGATATGGCTGCCCTGTAGGAACAGCCGAAGAGAGAGGGGAGCCGGACAGGGGGTTGGGGGTGCCGCAGATCACCTCCTCATCCGGAAAAAACCCTTTTTCCCAAGGTGGTGGAACGGCAGTCAGCAATGGCTGCCATGAAGAAGCCAGCAACCAGGTAAGATTGTGCTGCAGGAAGCAAGAAAAGTGAAAGTGCTGGGTCAATCAACATCTTTTAAATTCGTTGGAATTGAGCTGTCTGAATTGCTGGAGGATACATTGTATCCCTAAGAAGATAGAAAGCGGCGGAGCAGCTGTTAAAGGGAACTTTTTTTTTTCTTCACTCTCCCACCCCACGGAAACAGCAGATGAAGATTTGAAATTTGTTTGGGCACTGAAGGTGAATTATTCTGAAAGTTGAAGTTAAGGGACAAAAGAGTTCTTGGACATTGGACTTAAAAATTTAAGACATTGGAAAACCCTTATTAGAGGTAAGGATTTCTGATCATTTAAAAATTGATGTTGCAAGTGGGAAGGGAGAGGAAAAAAAATTGGAGCAGAAGTGGAAAAAGGAGGAGATTGCCTAGAATCTCAAAGAAAGATACAAGGTAATTGGACCTCTTTGATTAAACAGTAACCCCAGAAAAAGAAATAGAAGAAAGAAGAAAAATATAAACTTTTGGAACTTTTTTTGAATTATTTTTGATTAAAAATACTTGGGTGGTTGTTTTGGGGAAAGTTTCTCTTTTCAGGATGGCATCGCTTGTGGATGAACTAAAGACTGAATATCAAAAATATAAAAAGAAAGAACAAGATGGAAAAGATACTTTGGTCACTTTATTTCAATGTACTTATGAAAAATTGATTACGCAGCAGAATGACTGGGACAAAGAAGAAGAGGAACAAGAAGCCATCTTTGATGAACAATGGGTTTTTTCCGGGGAGGAGGAGAAAGAGGATAAGAAAAAGGGGATTTTAAGATTTGAAAAAACAACCAAAAAAGAGAAAAATGAGAGGAAAGGTGGATGCAAGGTTAGAAAACAAAGGAAAGGGAGTAAGAAAAGGGAGGAGGAGAGACAAAGGGGTAAAAAGGGCAAGGAGAAGAATAAGCAAGAGAGAAAGGGGGGGAGGAAAAGCCTTAATGGTGGGAAGCAAGATCTAAAGAAAAAAAGTTTATTCAGAGACAATGGGTGAATTGAATTAAGGATAAAAGGGGGATTCTGGAAGGTATATAAGATTGTGTTTTTATATGTGTATTTAGAGTATAAAATTTACTGTGTAGTTTTAGAATCTACTAAACAGAATCCCAAAATAAATTAAGTGTTATATGAAGTACTTTTAAGTTAGGGTAATGAGTTAAAGGCGTCACTCCAATTAGTGTATAGGAGAAGTATAGTAAAAGAAAAAAGATGAACGGATAGTTGGAAATAGAACAGACAAAGAATTATTAAAAATGGTAATAAGATATGGAAGGATATATAAAGGTTTTGTTATGTTGGTTTTTTTTTGTTTATTGATAAAAGGCAATAAAATTTTAATTAACAAAAAATAATTTGGATGAAAAGGAGAAGCTGGGATAAGATATGAAGTTAAATAGATAAAGTAAATATTGATATTATAATTTGGAATCATTATGTTCTATTGGTTTTCTTCTTTAATTATTATTATTATTATTTTTAGAAAAGAATTTATAAGCTGTTATGCCTTGATTGTTTGTGCACTGTTTTTGTAAAATTGATAAAATTGGTTTATAAAAAAAAGAAAAGAAAATGATAATAAGATATGGAAGGACATGTAAAGTGAATATGATGTTTGAATTTGTGTCTGTGGGAAGAGTTTCAACCCGGGATCAGACAGCCTTCAGAAAAGATGTTTTAGTTTTGTTTATGTTTTGTGTTTTGTATGTTTATGAAAAGCAATAAAATTTTAATCAGCAAGAAATATAATTTGGATAAAAGGAGAAGTCTGGATAAGATATGGAGTTAAATAGATAATGTAAATATTGATATTACAATTTGGAGTTATTTTATATGTTCTATTGGCTTTCTTCTTTAATTATTTATTTATTTATTTTTTAGAAAAGATTTTTCAAGTTGTTATGCCTGGATTGTGTATTGTTTTTTGTAAAATTAATAAAATTTGTTTAAAAAAAAAAGAATTTGTGGGAACGACCGAGCCACCCTGAATCACGCCCTTCAGCAGAACGCTTACCCGGTACCGGTGGTACAACACCTCCTCCATTCCCTGGGGGGGCGGAAAAGTCTTCGCTAAATTGGATTTAGCACAGGCATACCAACAACTGACTGTAGACAAAAAACGGCAGAGGCACAAACGATCGTTACGCACCGAGGTGCATTTAAGTGCAACCGACTCCATTCGGAGTTAGCGTGGCTCCAGGAATTTTTCAGAGCTTGATGGAGAGACTACTACAGGGTATAAAAGGGGTTGTACCTTATTTTGATGATGTTCTAATTGCTGCTCCAACTAGAGAAATACTAAGGGAGCGCCTGAGGTTAGTTCTCCATAAATTTAAAGACTCTGGCCTTAAAGCAAAAAAAAAAATATAAGTGTCAACTATGTACGGATAAGGTAGAATTTTGGGGGTACTTAATCGATAAACAAGGCATTCACCCCACCGATAGCAAGCTTAGGGCAATCAAAAACGCTCCAAGGACCCGAAATAAGACTGATCTCCAAGCTTTCCTGGGCCTTATCAATTTCTACAATGTGTTCCTGCCTCATAAAGCGACCGTAGCCGAGCCCCTACATCATCTGTTGGACAAAAAGGCAACCTGGGTCTGGGACACCGAGAGGAACACGCGTTCCGATAAGTAAAAAACTTATTGACTTAAAAAACTTATTGACTTCATTATACTGTTTTGATGCAGTATAATGAGACTTTGCCTTTAACGATTACATGTGATGCATCACCATTTGGAGTGGGTGCCATTTTGAGCCAAGTGTTACCAAACGGTAGTGAAGCCCCTATTGCCTACTTTTCAAAAATGCTATCAAAAGCTGAACGTAACTATAGTCAAATCGATAAAGAGGCTCTTGCTGTCGTTTCTGCTGTTAAACGATTTCATGAATATATTTATGGGCAAGTTTTTACTATAGTCACCGACCAGAAACCTTTGTTGGGGATTATTGCGGGGGATAAGCCAACCCCTTATATATTATCTCCCCGAATGACTCGCTGGTCGGAATTCTTAGCTGCATATAATTATAAATTGCAACACCGCCCAGGGAAAGCCATCCCCCACGCTGATGCACTAAGCCGTGCACCACTTCCTGAAACCGTTGACGACCCAGCTCCAACCGTTGCAATGCTCCAAATTGAAACACTTCAATCACCACCATTGACAGCTCGAGATATTGCGATGAAACCAAACGCAATCCCATTTTGGCGCGAGTTCTTAGCTGGTTCGAGCGAGGATGGCCATTGGATCAAATCCCTGACAACTTCAGTCCTTTCAAGAATCGACAGATGGAACTGTTTTCACAGAAAGACTGCATAATTTGGGGGGGATAGAGTCTTCGTCCTAGAGCGGCTGCAACGAGCAGTATTGAAAACCTTGCATGAAGGCCACCCTGGCATAGTGCGCATGAAGGTGCTCGCATGAAGCTATGCATGGTGGCTGGGTATCGACAAACAAATCGAGGCCTGGGTAAAGACTTGTTGCAAATGCCAGGAAGTTAGCAATGCCCCACCGAAAGCAACCCCAGCAGAGTGGGAAACACCCAGGGGACCATGGTCCCGTATTCATATTGACTTTGCGGGACCTACTAAAGGACACACATTCCTAGTAACGGTGGATGCCTACTCAAACTGGCTTGAAATCCATGAAATGAAAAGTATCACAATGGAATCGGTCATCAGGAAATTGGACAGATTATTCGCAACCCATGCACTGCCAGACGTTCTGGTATCCGACAACGGGCCCCAGTTTACCGCGCTTTCTTTTGAACAGTATTTGGCAGACCGTGGTATTCGCCATGCGCTAACTCCGCTGGCGCATCCTGCGACCAATGGAAGAGCCGAGCGCATCATCAAAAAAACCCTACATAAAATGGACTATGGCGATATCGAAGATAAGATTAACTGGATACTCCTCCTTCAACACATCACTCCACACAGCGTCACCAACAAAACTCCGGCTGAATTGTTAATGGGACGAAAACTCCACTCCCACCTTGACCGACTACACCCATCGTATGAACCAGAAAAACCACACGGATCCAGATAGAAAAACCACATGGATCCAATGCTGCGAATTCCAGATAGGCGACTTAGTCTTCGCTAAAAACTTTTCTGGCCATCCGCTGTGGGTTGAGGCAACTGTAATCCAAGTCACAGGACCCAGATCGTACCGAGTTGCGACGGAAGAATATGGAAGCGCCATATTGATCAGCTGCGTTCGAGGCTGCAACCTCGCTTCTGCGACTCCGATAACTTCCAAACTGAGGGGGGAGGAGATGCCGAGGAGACCGAGTTCGAAACGACAGAAAGCACGAGTGGAAGAATTGAGCATTCAGAAGAATCAGAGAGGGTGGTGGACTTGCCTCAAAGAGACACCTCGTCAGAAGCAAGCCCACAAAGGTAAGAGGACAATGAAGATATTAGTGGTACTGAGTTTTTAAATGAAGGACCGGAGGTAACGTACTCGCCAGAAAACGTCCCGCCCAAACAAGATTATAAACAAGTACCGGGGGACAGTGAAAATCTAACAGACAATCTAAACAACCGGCCTACCTCAAAGATTACATCACTGCACCCCTTAAATGGAACCCGGGGGGGGAAGGGGTGTTGTGAATTAATAAAAGTGCTTAATAAAGATTATTAAAACTTTTAGAAAAGTGCAGGGTTCTGACCCTGCACTTCTGACTGGCCAATAATAGCGACATCAGATTGGTCCATTCAGGAGAATCTGATTGGCTATTAGCGGGCCTCTCTCATTGGTTAAGGGAACTAACGCTTCCCGTTTTTTATTGGTTATTTGATCAGCAGCTTGCCTATAAAAAGGGCTGTTGCTGCTGTAGTTTTTGCTCTGTTCCACAATGTTAAATAAAGAGTTGAAGTTCACTGTTCATCGTCTCGTCTCCAATCCTTGCGCCCATGCGCAGAACTTAACAACAATCATTTAGGATTCTGGGTAGATCAAATCCTATAGATCAGGGGCATCAAACTCGATTTCATTGAGGGCTGCATCAGGGTTGTATTTGATCTCAGGGGCCAGGTAGGTGTGGGTGGGGTGCGCATGGCCAGCCCGACATCACTCATGTTAGGGGCATCCCTCCTGGGCTCTGTTTTTGGGTGTGACGGCCTCTTGCAACACTCTGCCAGAGAAAATGGAGTTCAGGAGAGTCCTCCTGAGTTCTGTTTTCACTGACAGAGGCACCATGGGCTGATCCTTCGCTGTTTCCAGGGTGGCCCTGTGGATCAGATCTAAGCATCCCATGGGCCAGATTTGACCTACGGGCCTTGAGTTTGACACCCCTGCTGTAGATGGTGTCAGCTCTGCCAATATTTTCCAGAAGCTATGTTTTCCAAAAATGTTAGAGAAAAGCTTGTTAAACTTTTTGAATGGCGCTTATTGAATGCCTGATCTTGCTAGACCAGGTCTTCTGTCTGAGAAAGAAAATTGGATTTTCAAAACAATTGGTCCCATTAAAGGTGATAATCCAGGAGAAGAAGAAAAAAATAGTATAGTATTTTGTCTACCAATTCACATTCTGTTGAAGACTTTCAGCTACCTGGAAAATCTCTCTACAAAACACACAAGGCTTGCAGCAGAAAGTGAGTTGCAAATGCTGCACATGCACAAAACACGTGCTAACACCGAACCGGTAGGAAAAATTTTTGAAACCCACCACTGATCCAGCTTGTTACTTTGCACACCACTCATCCTCTGTCAAAGCGAAGGATTTTTCTTCTCTAGTTTGTGCAGAGAAAAACATAAAGCTATCAAATGTGCCATCAAGTAGTTAGGATTTACAGTATTTTTCAGATGGATTTTTGCAGCCCAGACTTGGCCTTAGAAAATAAGCAGTTAGTAAGTTGTAATTAATTATGGCATATTTTATTTCTGCTCATTCTTCCTGGGCTACTACATGGAGAGGAAGACTTTCAGTGAAAGGATAGTCAAAATGATCCATACAGGTCTGGATATTTGGATGTTGGAATTGGAGTACAGAAAGCCCACAGTTCTAATATTCACTCAGCCACAATTTTCCTAGATACCACGGACCAGTCATTCTGTGCTTCTCTCTCTTTCTCTTCTGCCTCAAGACTTGTCATGCCCCTGGTGGAGACTGACTATCTGTGGACTTCCTCCAGCCCTTATCTTGCCTGGTTTGTGTTGCTTTTTTCCTCCTTCTTATAACTGTTGGTGTGGGAGATTTATTGTCTTCCATCAAGGATATTCAGAGCTTGGAAGCAAAGTGAAGGAATAAAAGGGGTTCACCTATTTTCTGCGATGGTGTTTGTATCCCACCCTGGGTCATCACAAGACTAGAGAATTGCTGACTTCCAGTTTGCCAGGCTTCGGTGGCGACGGGGATTCATGATCCTGCGCAATCCCTGTTGCGCTAGCCATCTTGGTGCCTCCGATCCTGACGGGTCTGGAGGATAAGGCTGCCCCATAGAGGCAGCCAAAGATAGGGAGGATCCGGAGAGGGGTTTGGGGGTATCGCAGACCCCCTCCTCACTCGGCATAATCTCCTTTTCTCAAGGCGGTGGAGCGGCGGTCAGTAATGGCTTCCACAAAGAAGCCGGCAGCTGGACAAGATTGTGCTGGAGGAAGAAGGAGAAAGAAGAATCGGGAGAAGTGACAGTGTTGGCTGAGCCGGGAAAATAACAACTCTTAAATACTCTGAAAACTGAATTGCTTGAATTGCCTAAAAGATACATTGTATCCCTAAGAAGATTGGAAAGCGGTGGAGAAAGCTGTCAAGGGAAAACTTTTTTTTTTTCTTCACTCTCCCACCCCATAGAAATAGCAGACAGAGATCTGGAAAATCTATTTGGGTACCGAAGGTAACTCAATTTGAAAGTTAAGGCCAAGGGATAAAGGATTCCTGGACATTGGATTTAATAACTTAAGAAATTGGAAAACCCGTATTGGAGGTATGGATTTCTGAACATTTAAAGGAACATCGTTGTTGTAAGTGGGAAGGGAGAGGAAAAAAAAAATTGGAGCAGAATTTGAAAAAGGAGGAGATTGCCTAGAACTTTAAAGAAAGATATATCTTAATTGGAACTCTTTGATTAAACAGTAACCCCAGAAAGAGAAAGAGAAGAAAGAAAAAAAGTATTAAAAGAAATAGTTTATCTGGATTTCTTGGTGACTTTGGAACTTTTTGGAATTATTTTTGATTAAAAATACTTGGGTGGTTGTTTTGGAAAAAGTTTTTCTCTTCATGATGGCATTGCTTGTGGTTGAACTAAAAATTGAATATAAAAAATATAAAAAAGAAGAACAAGATGGAAAAGATACTTTGGGCACTCTTTTTCAATTTTTAGAAATGGCGGTATGCACTTATGAAAAATTGACTACGCAGCAGGACGACTGGGACAAAGAAGAAAAAGAAGCCATCTTTGATGAACAATGGGTTCTTTTTGGGGAAGAGGAGAAAGAAGAAAAGAAAAAGGGGATTTTAAGGTTTGAAAAAACAATCAAAAAAAGAAAAATGAGATGAAAGGTAGACACAAGGTTAGAAAACAACAGAACGGGGGTAAGCAGAAGAAGAAAAGGGAGGAGGAGAGACAAAGGGATAAAAACGGCAAGGAGAAAAATAAACAAGAGAGATAGGAGGGGATGAGAAGTCTTAATGGTGGGAAGCAAGATTTAAAGAAACAAAACTTATTTAGAGACAATGGGTAAATCTAATTGAAAAAGGGATTCTGGAAGGTACATAAGATTGTGTTTTCATATGTGTATTTAGAGTAAAATGTTTAAGATATAAATGAGTATTAATATATATGATTAGCTTTTTAATGGTATTGATAGTGGTTTTATATGCTTTTATTTTATTATTGTAGTGTTTTTGCTTTTCTCATAAAATTTATTGTGTAATTTTAGAATGTACTAAACAGAATCCCAATATAAAGTAAGTGTTATATTAAGTATTATTAAGTTAGGGGAAAGAGTCAAAGGCGTCACTCCAATCAGTGTACAGGAGAAGTATATTTAAAGAGAAAATATGAATGGATAGCTGGAAATAGAACAGACAAAGAATGATAAGTATTATGAATTGAATTGAGATAACATAAATAAAATAAAATTAAGAAAGATAAAAGAGGGAAGAAGCTATATAGAAAATTGAAAATGGTAATAAGATATTGAATGATATATAAAGTAAATATGATTTTTGAATTTGTGTCTGTGCGAAGAGTTTTAACCCGGGATCAAGCGGCTTTCAGAAAAGATGTTTTATGTTTTTTATGTTTTATGTTTTGTATGTTTGTGTATTGTTTTTGAAAGGCAATAAAATTTTAATTAGCAAGAAATATAATTTTGATAATAGAATGAAAAGGAGAATTTGGGATAAGAGATGAAGTTGATGAAGATAAAGTAAATATATATATTACAATTTGGAACTATTTTGTATGTTCTATTGGTTTTCTTAGAAAAGATCTTTGATGTTATTATGCCTTGATTGTTTGTGTTTGTAAAATTAATAAAATTTGTCTTAAAAAAAAAAACAAGACTAGAGAATTGTTGTGATGACATCCTATGAGGAAGAGAATGCCAGCCCCTCACCTCTTTGGAAGAAGGGTGATATTTAATGTATAACAATCACTGTATAATATATGTATAATCACTGACTACTATCCATTAGTCGCAGAACATTTTGATGAGGAAGGGAAGGCTTAGTACCCAGAAAGTTCTTGTTGCCCTTGACTGACTCAGCAATATGTCCCAGCATGTTGCCAATTCTTGACCATTATTTTTCTTTGATCAAACCAAATGTTTACAGATACCTTGACATCCAGAGCCTTAGAGCTGAAGCTCCTATGATCTGAAGGGGCTCCCAGTTGGGGAAATCATGAGAAACATTTTGGAAAGAGCTTAGAAAAACAAAGGACAAACTTTTGGAGTTTTTCTTTTCTTTGATACCATTACTTTATCAAAAAGCCTTTGTAAGGATTCACAAGCAAAAACTTTTCTTTTCTTCCCTTCCCTTTTACCTCTTCTTTTATTTCTACCTCTTCTTTTATTTCAAAGTAGTAAGATCGTTAGCACTTACTGGAGAAGTGCCAAGAGCTTTCTAGTAGTCAAATGGAGCTTTTCCAATAAATATTATGATTAAGGACAAAACAGGCGAAGACTGGAATTCCTCACGGCTAGTTTCTAGAAGAAACACAAATAAAGACACCACTCTACCCCTGGGCTTTAAGTTCATTTCACAGCCTTTTCAGTCATACATTAAAGGATACTGAACAGATGGAATATTTTGTTTTGGGGTGGTCTGACAGCTGGAATGGATATTATCAGGTAGCATATTTCAGGAAAATACATGCAGTTTTTCTGCTTATTATTTAGTTAAATAATCCAAGCTATCAGTCAGTATTAAACTCAGGAATGAAAACCAGAATAGCCCTGTGGAACTCTTGGAAGCCTTTAAGCAACATGCATTTTTGGCCCTGTCTTCCTTCAAAGACTCTGAATTGTAATATAGCTGTTGTGTCCGTTTGGAAGGAGGCCAGGAGTCGGTGACTTTGTATCAGCTCTTTATTGTTGCTAGGAACCAAACTGGCTCTTTGGGAAAATCTTGCGGCTTTTTATTTCCAAGCCGCGGCGGCCGCAGCCAATGACACCGCTTTGAATCTCCCGCGATTCAAATCTACAACTGCGGGAGATTCTCAGGGAGCCAATCGGCGCAGCTCGCCTAACCAACCCGATCGCCCCGCGCTTTGGCCAATCAAAGCGCAGGGATTCCAAGAATTCAAATTAAGGTACAGAACACCCCTCCCCTCTTGGTTCGGTCCTTACGTAGCGTAGTCCTGTAGGTAACTGGGGCTCCATCTTTGTCTACTGGACCTGCGCAGATCAGTTGTAGGTTGGATCCCGGCCAGTTCGGTCGGGGTCTCTGTTTCTCCGGACTCCGTCATGGGAACCGCCTGGTATGTCTGGCCGGGCCACTCTTCGCAGCTCCCTCCTGGGCTACCCGGGTTGGTTGAGCTGCGGGTTTCGCCGCTCCCACTCGGTCTTCCCGGGTTGGTTGAGCTGTCCTGGCTGTCTCTTCCTGGCGAGGTTTCGTGCAGGCTGCTTGCAGGTGAGTATGGTTGGTTTCTTTCTTCTGAGTTTTGGTTCCCGGGGTATCCCCTCCCCTCTTGGTTTGTGTTGAGGGGGTTGGTTTTGTTTGGTTGCGTGTCGGTGGTGTCTTGTGTCGCAGTCCTCGATCTTAACTGATCGATGTGGCGTTTCTACGCTTGTCCGTCAGTTGTTTGTAGCCGGTACGAGCGTGGGCCTGTAAGCTGTGTTATGATTGCTGGTATCCATAATGGGTCTCCGGTTAGGTTCTTCGCGTAGACGGCGTCACCTGGTGCGAAGGTTCGGTGTTTGCTGGTGGAGTCTGGGGGTTTCTCTGGGTTGTAAGTGGGGTGTAGTCTATCGAGTGGGGACCTTATTTTCCTCCCCATTAGCAGTTCTGCTGGGCTTTTATTTGTTGTGGTGTTCGGGGTTATGTGCTGTATGAAGAGTAATTTATTTATTTTGTCCTGGATCTCCCCGTGGTCTATTTTCTGGATGGTTTTCTTTTTGTGAATTGAACCATCCGTTCCGCCCTTCCGTTCGCCACTGGATGCACCGGGGCTGTCAGTGGGTGTCATATGCCCCTTTCCGCCAGGAATTTTTCGAATTCCAGCGATGTGAATTGGGGCCCGTTGTCAGATACGAGGAGGCCATGTGTTGCGAAGAGTTTGCAGAGTTCTTTGGTCACGGCTTCTGTGGTGGTTGTTCTCATGTTGCTTACCTTCAGCCAGTTGGAGTAAGCGTCTACGGTTATTAAGAAGGTGTGTCCTTTTGTGGGCCCAGCAAAATCTATGTGGATTCTAGACCAAGGTCCCCTGGGGGTTTCCCACTCGAGGATGGGTGCTGTGGGTGGGCTTGGTCTAGTTTCCTGGCGTCGTTGACACCTTGCTACCCAGGCCTCGATCTGTTTGTCCATCCCTGGCCACCAAGCATAACTTCTGGCCAGGGCTTTCATTCTAACGATGCCCGGGTGCCCCTCGTGTAACAGTTCCAGTACCTTCCCTTGTAGTTTTTCTGGAATGACCACCCTATCCCCCCATAGTATACACCCTTTTAGTAATGAGAGTTCCGTTTGCCGGTTTCGGAATGTCCTGAAAATCTCGTCGTTTTCCTTTTCTGGCCACCCTTTCTCTACCCAATGCAAAACCCGCGCCAGACGTTTGTCTTTATTAGTTTCTCGGGCAATGTCTGACACGGTTATGGGTAGGTTGGGTAGAGTTTCTATGCTGAGGGTGGTCGTCGTGGGTGCTGGGTCAGTGTCTGGTTCGGGTAACGGTGAGCGGCTTAAGGCATCCACATGGGAGATAGTCTTACCGGGTCGGTGTGTGAGCCCGTAGTTGTAGGTGGCCAGGAATTCGGACCACCTTGTCATTCTGGGAGACAGAATGTTTGGGGTGGCCCTGTTCCCTGCGAGTATTCCCAGCAGCGGTTTATGGTCAGTGATGATGGTAAACGTCCGGCCATAGAGGTACTCGTGAAGCCTTTTGACTGTGGCGACGATAGCCAAAGCTTCTTTGTCCAGCTGGCTGTAGTTCCGCTCCGGTTTGGTGAGGGTCCTTGAAAAGAACGCGATGGGTGCTTCCTTTCCGTCGGGGAGAGTGTGGCTGAGGACAGCACCGACGCCGAAGGTTGATGCGTCGCATGTGATGGCTAGTGGTAGGGTCTCGTTGTACTGGATGAGGACGGCATCCGAAGTGAGCAGGTCCTTGGTTTTCCTGAAGGCGGCTTCCTCGCATTTCCCCCAAGTCCAGGTAGCCGCCTAGTCCAAAAGCCTATGCAAAGGCTCCGCCACGGTCGCCTTTTGGGGCAGGAAGACATTATAAAAGTTAAGTAGCCCCAGAAACGCCTGCAGTTCTGTTTTTGACCTGGGTGTGGGGGCTTCTTTGATGGCTTTAATTTTTTTGTCGGTGGAGTGAATGCTGTGTCGGTCTAGGAGGTATCCTAGGAATTCGACCCGCTCTGTGTACAGCTGGCATTTTTCCCTCTTCACTTTAAGCCCGGTTTCTTTGAATCTCGTTAGCACCTCCCTTAGGTGACTCTCTAGCTCGGCCTGGTTGGCTGCCGATACTAGTACATCGTCGAAGTAGGGTACCATCCCCTTGATGCCCTGTAAGAGTCTTTCCATGAGGCTCTGGAAAATTCCAGGCACCACGCTGACTCCAAATTGGAGTCGGTTACATCTAAAGGCTTCCTGGTGGGTGACTATGGTTTGCGCCTCTGCAGTTTCCTTGTCGACCGGCAGTTGCTGGTATGCTTGGGCCAGGTCGAGTTTCGCGAAAACTTTGCCCCCTCCCAGTGAGTGTAGGAGATGTTGCACTACTGGGACAGGGTAAGCGCTTTGCTGCAAGGCGCCATTTAGAGTGGCCTTATAGTCCCCACAGATTCTCACTGACCCATCAGGCTTGATTGAGGTGATTATTGGGGTCTCCCACCGGGCGTAGTCTATGGGTTGTAGGACCCCTTGCTTGATGAGCTTGTCAATTTGCTCGTCGATTTTCGGTTTGAGTGCGAAGGGTACCCGCCTTGGTTTTAGGCGTTTCGGGGAAACGTTTGGGTCTAGGCTGAAGGATATAGGGGGCCCTCAGTACTTGCCTAGGGTGCCGTCGAACACTTCTTGGAAATCCCGGGCCAGATGCTGCTCCCAGTCTGCTTCGGCGATGTGGTCAATGCCCGTGACTGCGATGCCGAGCGGTGCGAACCATTGAAGTCCCAGCAGGCTAGGTCAGTCTCGATCGACGATGGTCAAGGGAAGTCTTTTGGTGTGCCCCTTGTAGGTCACTGTGAACTGTCCTGTTCCGACTACAGGGATGCGGTTTCCCTGGTAGTCTTTGTAGATTAGTCTCTGGTTTTCTAGTTCCCTTCTCTGGATGGTAGGCACCAAGCATTTAATTTCTTGCCAGGCTACCATTGAGAGGTAGGACTCAGAGCCCACCTCCATTTTACAGGGTTCGCCTTCGATGCCTACCTCCACGTAGACTTTTCTGGCGTCTGAGGTTGTTGCGTGGCCAATGGTGACCGTCTGATGTGTCTCTTCTCTCCGCCGGGTCTTGCCACCCCGTTGGGCTCATCTGTTCCGGTCCCAACGGTTGTCTGCTGGCCAGTCTCTGGTCCTGGGGGGTGTGCTCTCTCGTTTCCGCTCGCTCGGGTCCCATCGTCTGGGGCTGTGGTTTTTCTTGATGCGGCAGACACGGGCGATGTGGCCCTTCTTGTTGCAGTGCCGGCAAACAGAGTTGAAAAACCGGCATTCAGATCTGGGGTGGTCGCCTCCGCAACCGGCACACGCGGTCCTCGACTTACGACTCCGCTGGCTGCGCTGGTCTCGGCCTGCCTGGAGATGTTGGATGTCTTCCTCCTCATCTGAAGTGCCCGAGGTGGAGTGGAGTTTGCCCTGGTGGGTGGTAGTTTCAGGTTGGCCCTCAGTCGACCTTGCAGGGTGGTTGTTTGCGGTGCAGTCCCCGGCGTTCGGTCTCCGCATGCGGTCTGCTGATTGTCAGGTGGCTTCGGCTGCCGTGGCTTCTGTGATGGCATCGGCGAGGGCGATGTTGTCCTTGGCCATCAACCGACTTTGGAGAACGGGGTCCCAAAGGCCGAGCACGATTTGGTCCCGAGCACGATTCGTTCATATTGGAGAACTCGCATAGTCCTCCAAGGCGCTGCAGCTCTGCGACAAAATCACTGAGACTCTCGCCCGACTGCTGGTCCCGCCGATAAAATTCGTGTTGTTGGATGAGGATGGGTACGGCTGGAGAGTAATGTCTCCAGAGTATTGGCTCGAGGTCAACCCAATCCATCGCGGTAACGTCGGCGGGCTTGGCTAGAGCTTTTGCCATCTTAAACACTGCGGGCCCGCAGTGCGTTAGGAAGATGGCTTGTTTCTTCAGGCTGGTGGTGTCCTTCAGGTCGTTTCATTCGAGGAACATGCGGAATCTGTCCATGTAAGATTCCCAGTCCTCGCTAGCGGGGTTGAAGGGTGTTGGTGGCACGATGTTGGCCATCTCGTCGGTTGGCTGGCTTCCATCGGACACGTGCTTTGGTTCAGGATCAGAATCCCACCTTCGTCGCCAGTGTTGTGTCCGTTTGGAAGGAGGCCAGGAGTCGGTGACTTTGTATCAGCTCTTTATTGTTGCTAGGAACCGAACTGGCTCTTTGGGAAAACCTTGCGGCTTTTTATTTCCAAGCCGCGGCGGCCGCGGTCAATGGCACCACTTTGAATCTCCCGCGATTCAAATCTACCAATCGCGGGAGATTCTCAGGGAGCCAATCGGCGCGGCTCGCCTAACCAATCCGATCGCCCTGCGCTTTGGCCAATCAAAGCGCGGGGATTCCAAGAATTCAAATTAAGGTACAGAACAATAGCATCATAATATATTTTAGCCCCTAGGAGGCTATAGAGTTGATTGTATGTGGTTGGAGTCAGAGGTTTTTTGTGACTTTTCTGTTTTGGATATGAGGTATAACAAAGTTCTTGACAGGCTCCTTAATTCGTTTCTCCTTTTCTAAACCTCTTATACAGTAGTCAAAATTTCAAATAGGGGAAGAACATTTGGCCTTCCTAAAGATGTTGGACTCTTACTCTAATCAGCCACAGCCAGAAGAGTCAATGATCAGAGAAGTTAAAGGCTATACTAAAGTAACATATAATAGACACACCATCTAATATATTTTGTTTTAATTGTGCTGTTTTAAAAACTCTTCATTTAGCTGGAAGTAGACATCAGCAAAGATGATTGAAATTAATTTCTGGAATAGATTGGATAGCACATTTTGGCCAGACAATCATACAAATATGCTGAGATGTTGGACACAGAATAGACTTTATATGCATTTCCCCGTAGTCTGCTAGATATTAGCATTTTACAATGTTAATAAAATAAAACAGCCTGAGGGTTGAAAAGAAATATATAATGCAGCTACTACAGTGAATTATCAATTAAATAGTATTTAAGTAAAATCAGCATTCTGGTTATGGCTGAATATATATTCTTTACAATTATATAGCCCTATTAAACATTTAAATGCTTCACCAATATATATAGTATCTATATTAGATGGTGAACAAAATGCAATTTAGGAGCAGACAGAAGATATAAAAGACAGACTCAAGAAAACTTGCAAGAGTTTTATGGCCATCTTTTTCAAAGGGATAGGTAGCTAATAGGAAGCTATCAATGAGTAGACCGATAAGGAAAGCAGGATGGAATAGTCCACTTAGTTAGAAATAGAGGTAAAAGTAATTTGTCATCTTTCAATTAATGCAAAACATTCGTTAGCACAGTATCTCTGATGAGGGCCTTCAGCCTCTGCTTGAAAATCTCTCATGTATATTACACAGTGTACACCTAATGTCCAGATTCTCAGGAGGCTGAATGTGTACAAATATTGCAAATTAGTGTATCTATTATTAGGGGGAGGTCATAAACCTAATAGGTTTTTTTTATTCTTTTTTCTCTCCTTTTTTAGTATTTTATTTCTTATTATATGTGTGCCATTCATCTATTGTTTCCTTTCACTAACACAAGCACAAACATAAAAGAGATTTTAATATTAAATAATTGCTGTAGCTTAAGAATGAAACCTTTAAGTCGCAGCATTCTTCTTCTTGTTCTTGTTTTATGCTCAACTTTAAATGAAAAAACCAAATGGATTTAATGCTTGTAATATTGCTACCTTTAATTGTAATTAATATCAATAGAATATATTTTTCTTTACTTTCTATTTCCAGTACTCTAAGGTATCCAAGTAATAGAACTTTAATAATATTCACAGTATTGAAATAAGGCCAAGTATTAAGATAACAACATCATAAAAAAAGAAAGAAAAAAGAAACGCTAGTTTGGGGCCCACGTGGAAGTGTGGAAGGACAGGTCCGCTGCTTTTCATCCATGGTTGTTTTTCTTTTATGATTTATTATTTCTTGATGAGGTCATTGAGAATTCTCTTGATCTGGTTGTCTAGTTTCTGTATTGGGTTGATGTTTACCGTTCTCTGTTCCAGTAATTCTTTACATTTCTGTACGTCTTGTGCTTTACCCAAGGAGACATTTCCTGACAATGAGAACAATTAATCAATGGAATAGCTTGCCTCCTGGAGTTATGGGTACTCCATTGCTGGAGGTTTTCAAGAATAGATTGGACAACCTTTGACTGGGTGATATAAAGTCTCCTGCAGGAGGTTGGACTAGATAGAAGACCTCCAAATTTGCTTCTATGATTGTAGAGTGAAATTACTGTTAGCCTTTTGAGATAGGCCAGCTCAGGGAAGGGACAGCACAAGGATTCCATGACTCCATGGAGTCAATAAAGCCACTTGGAGCTTTTTATCTGTGTCCTCAGTGTCACAAATGGTACAAATGGGTGTGGGGCCTTCTTGGAACTGTACAACACAGTCCTTTCAACAGTTCCAGGAAGGGTCCACACCGCACTACTCAGGTGACCCTGAGGATAAAGATAAACCTCCAGGTGGCCTTAACAACTTGCTAAAAGAATACAAAGGACCAGCTGTCTGCAAGGAGTATAAATCCTCCCATTCCCCACCATCCAGTCAGAGCTGAAGAAGCTTCTTGAATGAGAAGTGAAATGTCTTCAAAGAAAAACCAGTTCAGTTGCCTCTTGAAAAAGCACCTTTGGGACAAGACATACAGTAAAAAAAAATAGATCAATCAGAATAGAGCTGGAAGGGAAGTTTAAGTTAAATTAAATTAAGTTAGTTAAGTTGCAGGAAGTTAAAAAGATTGATTGATTTGCTTATTTTTACCCTACTTTTATTTTTATAAATAACTGAAGATGACAGACAAATCTTAATCTTCCTTCCTCCTCCTCTTTTCCCACAACAACCCTGTGAGGTGAGTTGGTCTGAGAGAGTGACTGTCCCAAAGTCACCTAGTCAGCTTTCGCGCCTGAGGTGCAACAAAAACCCACATTCTTCCCATTTCTAACCTTAAACCTTCCCTTTAATTACTTTATATTTTCGGATAAGGTCTGAGTGCAAGGAAGAACATAGGAAGGAACAAGGGGAAGATGGGAGAAAAGGAGCACTCCTGATCTCTGATTTGGCAAAGGAGAGTTAGTCTGTAATTTGTATTTCTACATATGGTTATTTGCAAAGCTTACAATTTTGTGTCACCATCTGACCTACCTTTCATTTTAAAAGTAATACAAATTTTGGTGATTGCCACCTCTATCTGTTATTTTTATTTTATTTATTTTTCAAAATTATATGCTATGCTTACTTTTTAGTTTTACAGATTATAGATTAACAGAGTTGGAAGGGACCTTGTAGGTCATCTGATCCATCTGATCATTTCTGACAAATGGCAGTCCAGTCTCTTATTGAAAGCCAATTGTAGGTTTATCATATTGCATGTTCTATGTATTTTTATTGTTTATGTATTTTTATTTTCTGATTTAAAGGCTCTAATGAAAATTTTGATTAGATTGCAGATTTGTATATATATATGTGTGTATATGTGTGTGTGCATATATATATGCATACATACATACACACATATACATACAAACATACATACATGCAATCTTGTAGCTCTTTTTCTAATTAACAGATTTTAATTAATTAACAGCTCCTGATTTTCTAATTAACAGGTCCTGATTTTTTCCACCATAGATTAACATGATATATTGTAGATGTTTATAAAATCTCAAGTATATTTCTGTTTTGCTTTTTATTGCTTATTATTTGCTTTCTTTTTGAGTTCAGTTTTAATGTTTTGTTTATTTTATAGAAAAATAATTAAACATTGCAACTCATTTTGTCTTTGTGAACTCTACCCAAACTTTTCAGACACCATATGGAGCTTCAGCCTGATTTATTTTCTTTCCAACACCACCTCCCCAAATAATTTAAACATTACAAATTTCTACAGAATAGCGGACCTAATGTTAATAGATAATAATTTCAACCAGAGTTGACCATTGCATGTCAAACATTATCAGCCTATTTATGCCTACTAGAAAATAAGTTATAGGTTACCTCAAAAGGTTATTGAGCAATTTCCAAGAACATGTATACAGCAATAAATAGTATTTTGGACAATGTCCCAGTAAAATTGGTCACAAGCGTATTTAAAAATAACATTTCTTCTCACAAATTGAAAAACTTAAATGGTTATGATTTTGACACACTTGAAAACACGTTGAAAAATATCATCATCAGTTCAAGGTTAGTCATCCTAGTAAATCGTTTATTGAAACGATTAACATATTCTAAAAAGTAATGAATGGGTCAATACAAAGAATGAAGGAAACATGAATCCTCCTAAATAGAAATGATTTAGTATCTAACAAAGGCCACAACAGAATTTTTTTCCCTCAACTCATTTCTTACAGTAGGTGTGGGTAGCAGCCTGTGGCCTAGCAGCCTCTTGTTCTGCATTTTGTACCCATTCAAGGTACAAATGTTTGCTTTTTTTTCAACAAACAAATAAGTTGGGAGAGTTGTGAAACCTCCAACGATAGAGATTCTCAATCATTTAAGACCGTGATAGCAAACCTATGGCATGTGTGCATGCAGAGCCCTCTCTCTCAGCATGTGAGCCATCACCCCAATTCAGTTCCTCCATGCATGCATGCGCCCCTCCCACTGGCCAGTTGGTCTTTGGGTCTCTGCCGTGCATGCGCAGGGATGGGGCACATGTGCAGGGAAGCATGCACTGCGTTTTTAGCGATGGGCATGCACACACATGCTTTGGGAACTTGGTGCTGAAAAGGTTAGCCATCACTGATTTGAGATGTGGTTGTCCCAAAAGAGCTTTTTCCACAAGGCAACTGGACTCCTTTGCAAACTTTTTGCAGAAACTTCCTTTGAATCCTTTTTGCTTTTCATCCAAGGAGCTTCTTCAGCTCTGACTAACTGGTGGGAAATGAAAGGAGTCATTAAAAAAAAAATAGTCATAAGCTACTTTTTTCAGTGCTGCTGAATAGTCACTGTTGTAAGTCAAGGACTATCTGTAACTCCCTAGTATCTTTTTCCTATAGAACTGGACCAAAATCATAATCTTGGTTTCTTTGACCAAAACTGAACTAGAAGTCAGATTTCCCCAAGGTATAATCTAATGCAGGGGTCTCAAACTCATGTCATCACAGCAGCAGCACATGATGTATCAAGACTTTTTCCCCTTTGCTAAATCAGGCATGGGCATGGCCAGCATGTGACGCATCTAGCCCATGGGGCGGGAGTTTGACAGCCGTCATCTAATGCCTTAACCTGAATCTAGTTTTCCTCCTTGCATCTGGTACCTGAAAGTATATACCAGAGGTGGTATTCAGCAGGTTCTGACCAGTTTTTGGAGAACCAGTAGTGGAGATTTTGAGTAGTTCGGTGAACTGGCCAATGCTACCTCTGACTGGCTCCGCCCCCAACTATTTATTTATTTGATTTGTCAATTGCTTACAAGATAACAGTTATAAGTATAAGCATAGTTATGAATACATGAAATGGATACATATAAGAAACAAAAAAAGAAACAATAGGACAGGGACAGTAGGCACATTGGTGCGCTTATGCATTCCCCCTACAGACCTCTTAGGAAAGGGCTGAGGTCAATAGTAGACAGTCTAAGGTTAAAGTTTTGGGGGGTTGGGGAAGAAACCACAGAGTCAGGTAGAGTATTCCAGACATTGACCACTCTGTTGCTGAAGTCGTATTTGCAATTGAGTCTGGTGCAGTTTATCTTAGTTTGTATCTATTGTGTGCGCTTTTTGCTTTTCATCCAAGGAGCTTCTTCAGTTCTGACTCCAGAGCATATTCTCTGCCTCCCGAGTCCCAGCTGATTGGCTGGGTCATCTTTTGTTGCCCTGAACAGGAGAACAGAGCTAGAAAGCAGGTTAGTGGGGTGGGGAGGGAATGGGGATTTTTCAGTAACCTTCCCTCAGGAGTGCAGATGGAATTGAGATTTTTTTTCCCCTGCCACGCCCACCAAGCCACACCACGCCCACCAAGCTACGTCCACAAAACCAGTAGTAAAAAAATTTGAATCCCATCGCTGGTATATACCAAAGGGCATGGCTTTATTATGACAACAAAACACACATTTCAACATTTTCTCATTATCATATATGCCTAACATCTTAATGTCAAAGGGGAGGGAGGCAGCAATGGACGGATCACTCGTCTGCATCCACTGCAGGTGGTTACTCTCACTGAAGGAGCTGAGGAAGAGACAGCTGTCATTTCAGGAGGTCCACTTAGTCATATTCTTCGCTTTCTGAATTTTAATCAGTTATTAAATTATAAAAGAGCAGAATGCCCTAGAGGCACTGAATTTATTCAGACTCCTTTCATGAATTCATCAAATGCGTTTGAAAGTCCAAATCATAAAAATCCAAATGTATACGAGACCCACACTATATCTAGCATCAAAAACCAAAGTTCAATTGAGTTTTCTAAGAACTTACAAGTAGATGTAATCAGGACTCAGTAATTTGCTATGGTTTAATCTCATAAGATGTTTCAACATATCCTTTTCTCTTTCTGCTATTGGTATCTTTCCTAATGTGCTCTTAATATGTTTTCCAATCTCCCAGTGAGATCCTAATTTAAATGGAGGGTGTCAAATGGAGAAAGCAGGTTAATGTAAACAACAATGGTTCATAACCTCCTGAGGAGTGGGTTTAAAAAAAATCCCATTAACAACAATAAAAAGGCCTTCATTGCTTTTATCAGACCTACTGTCCATAGACATTTTAAAAATTTATCATTACTGAATGCTGCAGAATGCAGTAATATTGTTGTTCCTGACATTACATCCATATTTCATGCAATAGCTGAGGGACAAAGATCCAAGACAAATTAAGCTCTGCAATAGAAGTAAGGGATAAAGTACCGGTATATGTTCCAAATATTACAATTATTTACCTCTGAGATAAAGTATTCAAAGGTCAACTGGAATGGGCCATAAAATAGAGATGATTAACATTTGATCTGATCAGCTATGACAACAGTGGTTCCCAAACTTTTTCAGTCCACCGCCCCCTTGGTGCTACAAGCTCATCCTCAATGCCCCCCACCCAGAGGCGTGATTCAAATTTCTGTGGGTGTGGCCTAATTTGAGAGTGTAGTTTGCTGGTAATGTGATTGGGTGGGTGTGGCTTGTTGGTCACATGACTGGGTGGGCATGGCTTGCTGGTCACGTGACTGGGTGAGCGTGGTTTGGTGACTGGCCAACCAAATAAAAGTGGTCCTCACTTAATGGCTGGTTTCTTAAAAGTGTTCTAATTTATGACTGGCCTCCCGAGAACTACTTGACCTGTTTTTTGAGTTTTGACAGCCATGCACACACATATACACATACTCCCTTCCAACCCTGCTACAGCAGGTCACTGGACTAGAATCGGCAAAGCATCTCTGATTATCTAAACAGTGAATAAAATCTAATCGGAGATGCTTTGCCAATTCTTGTTGATTTGTTTTATTTGTATCCCTTTATTTTATGTTGCCGAATTGCATTGACATGTGTGTCCCTTCTTGTGCACAACCCAGAAGCTTTTGTGATTCTTTGCAGCAAAAACAACTGATCTCTGGCATTGCTCTACTTTTCAAATGTGCCAGCACTGCCACGTTCTAGGTGCCAGCCCCGCAGGTCCGCCCCATTGAGCCCACTGCACTGGAGGGACCTGCCCAAGAAAGTCCAAGCTGAGCAGTGCACCAAATCAATGGAGTGAGCCTGGGAAAGAGAAAGAGAGAGAGAAAAGAGAGAAAGAGAGAAGGAAGAAAAGAAAGAGAAATGGAAAGAAAGAAAAAGGGACAAAGAAAGGGGGGGCATGGAGGGAGGGGGGAGAGAGGGAAGGAGGGAGGGAGAGAGAGAAAGAGAGAGAGACCTGATGCATCAGATTGAAATGAGGCCTAGAGGCCCTTTTCCACATTGAAATATCTTTGGCTTTTAAAAGGTTTTGTGGACGAAACATGGCCAAGACTATAAGAAAGCTCTCACATTTTGTTGAGGCTTTAAACAGGATCCATTGGACCAGATCTCCACCCTAAAAAATTACTTTCCCCCAATGTATTACAGTGCCAATTCTGAAGAAGGCAACCTCTCTCACCCCATTGACTTCATGCACCGCTCCATTCGGACTTGCTTGGGCAGATACCTCCAGTGCAAGGGGTTCAATGGGGTGGAACGCAGCGGCAGTGGGATGTTTGAAAAGCCAGTGGCTTTGCTCTCCTATTCCCAATGCTGCATTTGGGGCGACGCCCCGTCACCCGAACATGGCGGTGGGATGTTTGAAAAGGAGAGCAAAGCCACTCTGGCTTTGCTCTCCTTTCCCAATGCTGCATGCGGGGCAGAGCTCCTTGCATCAGAGCGTGCAAGTCAATGGGATGTTCCTGCGGGGTCTTGCCTCGAACATGGCGGCGGCGGGATTTTTTCTCACCCCTGAACACAACAGTGGTGAACAGTTGTGGAATTCAAATTTTTTTTACTACCAGTTCTGTGGGTGTGGCTTATTATTTGGTGGGTGTGGCTTGTAGTCATGTGATTGGGTGAGTGTGGCTTAGTGGTCATGTGACTGGGTGGGTGTGGCCAACTCAATGTCACTCGCATCAAGGGGTGCCTCACCTGGCCCCGCCCCTCCCAGCCATTCCTTGTCATCCAGCCTCAACTTATCTGTAGTTCTGTAAAAATGTTGTTCACCTTTTTTGACTTTATTATCTGCATACTATAGATGTACTTTCGTGGACCACTGAAAGGAGGAAACGGCTCACATGCTTTGCCCAAGAGGGTGATAGGCAACAGGATTTTAAGGGGCTGCCACAAAGAAGCAGAAGGCAAACAAGAAGCAATGGATGGAAACTGAACAGAGAGAAGCAACCTAAAACTAAGAAGAAACTTCCTGACAGTGAGATCAATTCACCAGTGGAACTGCCTGCCTCCAGAAGTTCTGGGTGCTCAATCACTGGAAGTTTTTGAGAAAAGACTGGACAGCCATTTCTCTGAAGTATTATTCTCTAAGTATTATTCTGACACCTTTCCCAGGATTTCTACTCAGAGTTTGGCATCCTCAGTTTTCTTGCCTGAGCTGGGGGTTGGACTAGAAGACCTCCAAGGTCCCTTTCAACTCTTGTTAAACACATCCGTATTTTATGCTCTGGACTATTGACATTGAATGCATGTAAACCCTGAAAAATACGTGGTAGCCCTGGGCAAAAGAAAGGCAGAAAAATCACTCTAGGTGTAGGGACAGTGTAAAATATTAACACATGATAAATAATGGAACAATTAAAAATAATACCACAGAGTTTTATCTCTCTCTCTCTTCCTATTTCTTTTCTTTCTTTCTCTACCTTCCTCTTTCTTTCTCTCTCTCCCTCTCTCTTTCTTTCTTTCTTTCCTTTCTTTGCCTCTCTCTCTCTCATACACACACACACAGAGAGAGCACTTAACAGACAAGCATTTTGAAAGCAGCTCCTTTAAATTTCTCCAAGGCTTGAGTGGATTCCCCCACCCTCTCTGTCAGACCGCACTCCTTCTCACTCCAGGCATTTTAACTCACACGGGGAAAGCGATACTTGCAGCGTCCATAATCCTTGGAGAAGTTTTTAAAAGACCTGCTTCCAAAATGCATTTCTTTTATGTTGCAAAAGTGCTCCAAGGCTCGATTCACCCCCACCCCCTCTGTCAGACTGCACTCTTTCTCACTCCAGACACTTTAATTCACATGGGGAAAACGATACTTGCAGCGTCCATGCCTTTCTTCCTTTTCCCCGGGGAAAAAGAGGACATGGGGAACGGAAAGCTAGGAGAGCGATTGCAAGTGAGCGACTAGGTGAACGGGTTGGGGGCGTGGCCAGCCAGGGATTGCCACCAGTTCGACGACCCATGCCAAATAACTGCTACCAGTTCACCCGAATAGGTGTGAACTGATTGAATAGAACCTCTGCCCCTGAATTGTGCCCTGCCGCTCACCTCCAGCGCCCCCTTGCCTCTTAGTATCCCCTGCTGCCCCCGCTTGCCTCTCAGCACCCCCCAAGGCATCCCACCACCCCCCAGAGGGTGGTACCACCCATTTTGGGAACCACTGCATGACAAAGTCTTCAGAAAATAACTGAAAAGGATGAGATACTTCTGAAGTGCTAAAATATTAGAATGGCTTCATACAAGGTTTCTAAAACACTCTAAACTGTAGTGCACTTTAAAAAAAGAAAGGAAAAGACAAAACTTCAAGCTTTAGAACAATCTTTGAAGGTAGATGTGATAATTCATATATGGTAAAAAAAATAAAAGGAGTCCCTGTGGATTTTACTCTGCTAGTTGTCAACTATAGGGGCGGCGCTCAACTCCATTTCAAGGCCATTGAGCCAGCACTCTCCCAAGATATTTTTGTGGTCATGTGGCCAGCATCACATGATGAAATGCTGTTACCTTCCCACCAAAGTGGTATCTACTTATCTACTCACATTTGCATACTTTTGAACTGCTAGATGGTAGGAGCTGAGGCAAGGATGTGAGCTCATCCCATCACACATGGATTCAGGCCTCGAACCTGGGCTGCTGGCTTTCCAGCCAACAAGCCAGCATCTTAACTGGTTAGCCATCGCACTGCCTTCTTATATTCATGGATGAGGTCATGAAAAATTATTTTACAAGTATATTATATAAGTCAAAACTGATACTACTTTCTAATTTATAAGATGTGTGTGTGTATATATATATGTATGTATTGGCCACCCATCTTACCACAGGGGGTAACTTACAATGATAAATATATATGGCAGCTTGTGTGTGTGTGTGTGTATGTGTAAAAGTGAAATACTACTCACACATCATCATAAAATTTCTGTTCCAAATGCAAAACACAAGCAGAGGAGAGGAGTTTCAGTTTCAGTTTCAGTTTCACAACACCCAGCAGTTTTAGTAAAGAACAGTTGAGCTAAGCCACGCCCAGACTCCTTGCTGTCTCCTTCTTGCTCACACAGCAAGGGCCGGATCTAGGGCCGGTTACACGTACTACTGTTGCTTCCACCCACAACGGGTCGCCCGATAGGTTTTTTGCATAAACCAGGTCTCCTACCTGGAAGGTGCGACAGCGGCCGCTGGATCCTAGTGGTTTCTCTGGTTCATACGCAGGGTGCAACCAGTCAAGGTGGGAGCGGAGCTTTCGTCCCATTAGCAGTTCAGTGGGAGTTTTGTTGGTGACACTATATGGGGTGATGTGTTGCAAGAAGAGGATTTGGTTGACCTTGTCGTCAATGTTGTCATAGTCTACCTTTTGCAAGGTTTTCTTCACAAATTGAACCATGCGTTCTGCTCGGCCATTGGTCGCAGGGTGCGCAGGCGAGGTGAGCGCATGGCAGATGCCGTGGTCAGCAAGGTACTGCTCGAACACTAGTGCAATAAATTGTGGGCCGTTATCGGATACCAGGACTTCTGGTAATCTGTGAGTTGCAAAGAGTCTGTTTAGAGTCTTGATGACTGCCTCGGAGGTCGGAGTTGTCATGCAATGAATTTCGAGCCAATTGGAGTAGGCGTCGATGGTAAGCAGGAAGGTGTGGCCCTTGGTTGGCCCCGTGAAGTCCAGGTGAATTCGGGAACAGGGTCCACGTGGTGTCTCCCATTCAGTAGGCATGGCTTTTGGTGGGGCGTTGCTGACTTCTTGCCATTTGGGACAAGCTTTAACCCACTGTTTGATTTGCTTGTCAATGCCCGGCCACCATGCGTAGCTTCGTGCAAGGGCTTTCATTCACACGATGCCGGGGTGGCCATCGTGCAAAGTTCTCAGCAGCGCTTTTCGGAGCCGTTCTGGAATAACGACTCTATCGCCCCAGATGACACAGCCTTTCTGGGAGAAGAGTTCGGTCTGTCGAGATTTGAATGGTGTGAAGTCATCTGATAACTGGTCCAATGGCCATCCGCGTTCTACCCAGCCTAGGACTCGTGCTAGGGTGTGGTCGCATTTGGTTTCTCTCGTGATATCTCGGGCGGTCAGTGGCGGCGAGTTGAGCACTTCGATTTGCAACGTGGTTACCGTTGGTGCCAGATCGTCAAGAGTCTCTGGAAGCGGTGCTCGGCTCAATGCGTCAGCGTGGGGAATGGCCTTCCCCGGGCGGTATTGCAGCCAATAGTTATAAGCAACTAAGAATTCTGACCATCGGGTCATCCTAGGGGATAATATGTAGGGAGTTGGCTTATCTCCGGCTATTATCCCCAATAAAGGCTTGTGGTCAGTCACAATAGTAAAAACCCTGCCATACACGTATTCGTGAAATCTTTTCACAGCTGAGACAATTGCGAGGGCTTCTTTATCAATTTGTCCATAGTTCCGCTCTGCATGTGAAAGAGTCTTTGAAAAATATGCAACAGGGGCTTCGTTCCCATTAGGCAGTACGTGGCTCAAAATGGCGCCCACTCCAAAAGGCGATGCATCACAGGTTATAACTAATGGCAAAGTCTCGTTATACTGCATGAGTACAGAGTCAGAAGTGAGCAGTTTTTTAACATTTCAGAACGCCTGTTCTTCACGGTAATTCCATAACCAAATTGCTTTTTTATCTAACAATTGGTTTAACGGTTCAGCGACAGTTGCTTTGTGCGGTAAAAATACATTATAAAAATTGATGAGGCCTAGGAATGCCTGGAGATCGGCCTAGTTTCTTGGTCTGGGAGCGTTTTTGATCGCTTTTAATTTACTTTCTGTAGGGTGAATGCCCTGGCTATCAATCAGGTACCCTAAAACCTCAACACTGTCAGTACACAATTTACATTTGTTTTTTTTAACCTTAAGACCGTCCTCTTGGAATATTTTTAGGACTAATTTTAACTGGTCCTGTAAGATTTTTTTTGTAGGGGCTGCAATTAATACATCGTCAAAATAGGGGACCACGCCTTAATCCCTTGCAATAACCTTTCCATAAGGCTCTGAAAAATCCCCGGGGCTACACTTACTCCAAATTGCAGCCGGGTACATTTAAAGGCACCTTGGTACGTCACAATAGTTTGGGCCTGTGCCGTTTTTTCATCTACTGGTAATTGCTGATATGCCTACACTAAATCCAATTTAGCGAAAACTTTCCCACCCCCCAGGGAAAGTCGACCTCCATGTGGCAAGGCTGGTTCTCGATGGCTACCATGACTCGGGTTTTCTTAGTGTCCAAGGCTGAGGCGTGACCGATAGTGATAGTATGGTGAGCCTCTTCTCTCTGCAAAGCTCGATTTCTGTAGGAGTGGTTTACTGGCTCTCGCCTTACAGGATGGTTTCCTGTCGATTGGCGATAGTTAGCCCCTTTTGAGGCCTGGCTGGGTCCTGGCAAGCTGCGGCAGACCGGTCCGATGTGGCCTCGTTTCTTGCACTCATGGCAGAGTGCATCGCGGAATCTGCATTCAGATCTGGCATGGTTGGCTCCACAGCCAGCGCAAGGGCATAAGGGCTTCAGCCGAGGGTCCCGGTCGGACCACAGTTGATGGACCCCTTCTTCGTTGCTGTCTGACGACGAAGAGAGGTCCTCGTGGTGCGTTGTCACGAGCTGCCCTTCTGAACTAGGTGAGATTTCGCTGGCCGGTGGTGGTACCGGAGTGCGGTTTCAGCGTAGTTGTGCAGCCGACTTCTTGGTTGCTTCTGCTGCGGTTGCATCGGCAATGGCGTTGGCAAAGCTGATGTTGCCTTTCGCCATCAGCTTGCTTTGGATGCCTGGTGCATCTAATCCCAGAACTATGCGATCTCTTAGTGCTTCTTCTAGATTGGTGAATCCGCAGAGGCCTCCCAAATTTCGGAGGTCTGCTATGAAGTCGGCTACGCTCTCTCCCTTTCGCTGGCTTCTTTGATAAAACTCGTGGCGTCTCACGAGCGTAGGCACGGTCGGGGCGTAGTGGTCTCGCAGGATAGGTTCAAGGTCGTCCCAATCCATGGCCTTCACTTCTCGGGGTTTGGCTAGTGCTTTAGCCATCTTAAATACGGTTGGACCGCAATGCGTCAGGAACACCGCCCGTTTCTTCCCAGCTGTGGCGTCCTTTAAGTTGTTCATCTCTAGGAACATTTGGAAACGATCCATGTAAGACTCCCAGTCTTCTTGTGATGGATCGAACGGAGCGGGTGGTACGACGACGCCGGACATGGTTCCGTTGTTGATGTCATCTGTCACGTGCTCAATGTTCTTCAAAGTTTCGTTGGTTCAGATGTCTCCACATCCAATCCTCGTCACCAGTGTTAAGTTTGAGCATGGGCAAGAAAGAATGGAGGCAAGTTTCTGAACGGTGAACTTCAGCTCTTTATTTACATCTTGACTTGCTCATTTAACATCAGTAAAACCCGCCTTATGTAGGCAAACCTTGTAACGTTTAACCAATAACAAGCTAGGAACACTAGCTTTTATAACCAATAAGAACTCTCTGTTGAGGGCCAATCGGATTCCCCGGAACGGGCCAATCCAGTCCGGCCGCTTAACAGCCAATCAGAAGTGCAGGGCCAGAACCCTGCACTTACTCCAAGCTCACACTTTATTAATTATATTACATTCACAACAGTTTTGTAGTGAAGCAGGGGTATCAAGCTAGTGTATGCATGTAAAGGTTTCTTTGTCCAACTCTAGGATGCAGTGGTCATCTCTGTTTCTTGGCCAAGGGAGCCAGCATTATCCAAAGACATTTTCTGTGGTCATGTGGCAAAGAACGCTATATGCAAAAGGCATACAGAGTGCTGTTACCTTCCCACCTAGGTTTGTTTACACACACACACACACACAAGCTAACGCTAAACCTTTTTTTAAGAAAAAGAGGTCCAGGAAGAAGGCTGACGGACCGTAGATTGCAACTCTCTGCAGCTATGGCCTGTGCTCTTTTGTTGGAGAGTCCCAATCATTACGATTAGGGGCTGAAGCTTCCATGGAAGGGTGGCGGAGTAAGGGGAAGCCACATGCCAGGTTGAGGGGAGCCGCATCTCCCCCCTGGTCTTGGTGTTTCCCCCTCCCCCCGAAGATGACTGCAGCAGTGGTTTAAAATGGCCACCCCAAAGAGGAGGACTCAGCTGGATTAAGATTTGTGCAGGAGGGAAGAAAGAGGTGGATAACATCTGAACCGGGACAACTGGGCAATACAACTAAACAAAAGTACCCCGGGATTAAGGTAACATGGATTTTTTAAGAAAAGAAAAGTGAGCGGCGAAATTACAAAGGGACAGGAAAAAAAAAAAGAAAATATTTCTGACAGCTAAGCGGGGCTTCGAACCAGGAAAGGAAGAAGCTGGAACTAAAGATTTAACTAAATTGGACTAAAATATCTTGGCAATAAACAGGCATAAAATAAAGCTGGACTTAAGATTGTCAAAAAATAATAACAATAAAGCTTACAAATTGGAGACTGGACAGTGCTGGAATATTGAGGTTTGAAAAACCCTAAATGAAAAAATAGGGGGAAAAGGTGAAGACTTTGTATAATGGAGAGTGCCACCTTTTGACAAAAACTTGAGCTCAAACAAAATGGAAAGCATCCTGTTTCTGAATGAACTTGTGTGGATATAACATTAAAGAAATATTGAAACAAAGTAAGAAACTTAGAAAGTGAAAGCAGAACTAGAATAAAGAAAAAAGCAAGGAAAGACTGACTGTGGGATTGATTGATGTTTTTGGTATAGACCCTGGGCTGGAACAATTGGGAACTTTAGAAAATTGAAAGAAGAAAGAAGGAAAGTAAAAGTGGTTTTTTTTTTGTGGGCTTTAACAATCATAAAATACAAGAGTGTGTAATGATGATATCTCTTTGGGAATTAAAAATGGAACTTAAAAATATGAGAGAATTACTTCAGGAAAGAGGCGAATCACTTTGTTCTGTGTTAGAAAAAATGGAAATGGAGATTGAAGAACAAGAAGAAAGAGCTTCAGAGGAGGAGGAGTCAACTCAAGGAGAAGACATCTTAAATAGACAATTAACACAAAGAACGCTACAAAGAAGTGGGGAAAGAAGGAAGGCTAAAAGTTGAGACTTAAGAAGGTAATCAAAAGGGGGAATACCTATGAAGTTGGGAAAGACAGAAAGACCCAGCAGAAAAGGAGAAAGGAAGATATTAAGAAAGAAAGGGATATATACTGGAATGAGAAAAGATATGGGGAAAAGAGGGGGAGGAGAAGCAGTAAAAAAACAGGTTCATGAAATAAAGAATTACGGAAATAGTAAAATGTTGAAAAGAAATTGTTTTTTCAGAGATAATGGTTGATGAATTAAAAAGAGGATTCTGCAGGGTGACAAGGGGTAATAAGAATATTTCTGCAATTAAAAATATTTAGAAAATAGGGTAATATAGTTATTGATAACTCTTATTAAAAATTAAAGGGGGAAAATATGCTGTGGAATCCAAATGAAACGATGTAATGATTATTATTGTAACTTTTTAAAAATAATCGTTTATTGGGAATCAAGATGAGGGAATAAAGGTATATTTTAATCATTGAGGTGTCACACTCAAAGCAGTAAAAGGGGGGAACCTATACTTGGTTTTTTTTCTTTAGTGTTAAAATTTGTATTAATCTAGAATTTATAAAAAGAATGTGTAATGGAAAGGGAATATGACAGACTAAAGAACCAACTAAATTAATAAATTAATATAGACTATTAAAAGCAAGGAGAGACATTGGTAACCTTTATTATTATTATTATTATTATTATTATTATTATTATTATTATTATTATTATACAAGCACATATTGTTTATCTTTATTTTTAAAAGAAATATTAAAAGATTATATTTGAAATAATTGAAATGAAACAAAAAGTTGTTTTGATTGAGATAAATAAAAGAGGCTAGAATTAATGTGTTTGTTTCTCTCCTTACTGAAAGTTTGGAATGGAAAAGGTAATAATAGAATTAAGTATGCATACATGAATGTATAATTGCTGTCATATTTGTATATAAAGGTGATGACCGGAAATATGTTGTCCACTCAAAAGAGATTTTTGTTTTTAATGTGAAAAATTGAATAAAATTTGTTTTTTAAAAAAAAGCTCCAAAGCAATGTCCTTTGGCAACAGTTTGATTTGCAAATATTAGGTAGTGATTATTTCTTTTTGTGCTGTACAATCTTCGTTAGCTTAATTCAGCAGATCAGATTTACAGTTTAATATGTAATTGTTGCCATTGTTTTATTTGGAGTTTTATGCAGCATTCTTATTTAATTCAAAATATATCGGAGATTGGTGGCTCTGTTAGAGCCAGAGTAATTGCTGTTAAATCTATATTGATTTTTATTGTGACATCTTCATCTTTAATGTACTGTGTTACTTTTATTACCATAAACTGCTGGGAATCTGTGGTTCATCCAGAGGGATTTAAAAGTGATAAATAAATAAACAAGCTTCCATTAAAAGCTTTAGAAAAGAAAATGCCAGGTTTCCCCCACTTTTCTGATCTATTAGCATTTTTTTATTTTCTTCTTTTCAGTGACTGGTAAAAGGAAACAAATGTTGCCTCCATTCTAGTGTTGTTTGTTTATGCTTTTCCTTTAAATATATATTTTTTACTTTCTTTACATTATTTAAGTTTGCATTTTATACCATGTTTATACTTCCTGGTAAAAAGTATGCAGATAGTTTGATAAGTAAATACAATGCTAATTCACTCACGTATAAAGAATTCTATGCTTACAGGCACATCAGTGGCGGTTTTCAGCCGGTTCGCTCTGGATCGGGTGTACCGGTAGAAGGATTTGGCATGGGTTGTTGAACCGGTAGTAAGTTCTGGCTGGCCACACCCCCGACCTGGTCACCCAGTCACTGCTGGCTCGCTTGCCCCACCCACCTGACGCTCGCCCCTTAAGGTATTTCTTTCTTTCTTTTTCCCTCCTCACAATCAGCTGTTTATACGATCAGCTATTCTGGGATTCCTCTTGCTGAGGCCCAGGAAGGCAAAAAATGGAGGGAGGGGCTCAGTCCCCCCCTCCATTTTTTGCCTTTCTGAGGCCCAGAGGAGCCTTCTGGGAGCTCTGAGGCTAGGAAGGTCCCAAAATGGAGTGTGGAGGGGTGCTGTGTTCCCCTCTCATGCTCTGTTTTTTTCTTCTTCCTGAGCTCTAGAGGAGTCTTCTGGGAGCAAAAATGCCCCCCAGAGGCTCCTTTGAGGCCCAGAAGGCCCCAAAAATGGGTGGGTGAGGTGGCTGCAAAAAAGCAAAACAAAAACAAAAGCCATACCCACCCAATCACATTATAGTCATGCCCACCAAGCCACACCAGAACCGGTAATAAAAAAATTTTTTGAATCCCACCACAGAGACATGTTAATTTGCTTGTACAGAAATGTTAGAATGAGTTTTTCTCTATAGATTTATCACGCATATAAGAAGTTTTATGGGATTTATTGGTTTTGAAGACTATCCGACTCCAAAAATACTTCTGGGAGACTTACAACATTCAAAATACATGTACACCTCGACTTATGACCATAACTGAGGCCAAAATTTCTGTGAGACAGTTGTTAAGTCAGTCTTGTCCCCTTTCAGTATCTTTCTTGATACAGTTGTTAAGTGAATCATTGCAGTTGTTAAGTTAGTAACACTCTGGATAAGTGAATCTGGCTTCCCTATTGATTTTACTTTATTTATTTTATTTTATTTATTTATTTATTTTTGTCAGTTGCTTACAAGATAATAGGTATAAGTAAAAAACATAGTTATGAATACATGGATACATATAAGAAAAGGAAAAAACAACAGGACAGGGATGGTAGGCACGTTGGTGTGCTTATGCACGCCACCTACAGACCTCTTAGGAAAGGAGTGAGGTCAATAGTAGACAGTCTAAGGTTAAAGTTTTTGGGGTTTGGAGAAGAAACCACAGAGTCAGGAAAATTATTCCAGACATTGACCACTCTGTTGCTGAAGTCGTATTTCCTGCAATCAAGTGTGGTGCGGTTAACCTCGAGTTTGTGTCTATTGTTTGCTCTTATATTGTTATGTTTGAAGCTGAAGTATTCATTGACAGGTAGGACATTGCAATGTATGATTTTATATACTATACTTAGATCGGACCAAAGGCGGTATAGTTCTAGGTTTTCTAGCTCTTGAATTTCAAGTCTGGTGGCATAAGTTATTCTGCAACGAGTAGAGGAGTGGACAACTCTTCTTGTGAAATATTTCTGGACTTTCTCAACTGTGTTAAGATCAGATACGTAATGCAGGTTCCAGACTGATGAGCTGTATTCAAGTATTGGTCCAGCAAATGTTTTGTATGCTCTCGTTAGTAGTGTAATATTACCAGAGAAAAAGCTATGTAAGATACTTGTCAGAAGGTCGCAAAGGATCATCACATGACCTCGGGATACCTCAATCGTCATAAACAGGAGTCATCTACCAAGCCTCTGAATTTTGGTCATGTGACCACAGGGTTGCTGCAAGGGTGGTAAGGGTGAAAAATGGTTGTGTCACTTTTTTCACTGTTCTGTAACTTTGAACTGTCACTAAGCGAACTATTGTAAGTCAAGCACTACCTATATGTTATTAAACAAATGCTTAAATAAAACCATATCAGTAACTTGGCTACAGTTTTTCTGCTCTTTCTTTAATTCATATTGACTGGGTTCATCCAGCATTCTAGTCCAGGTCTAGTCCAGCATTCTACTATCATATTATTGATAGTAGTCATTACAACATGCTTTTGCAATATTGATATTCTCTGCCTTGGGTAAAAAAATTGCCTGCCAATTATTCTCCTGATGCAATCCCCATATCTTCACATCACCATGAAGCTGCTCAGGTCAGGGACAACCCCGTATCTCCCTCAGTGCCATGCCTGTGGTGATTGTTTGTGGTGATGGAGATGCTCCATGCAAAACTTTGATCCTGCATCTACCCTTCAAGAGGATCAGGTAACCTTTGGTGGCACCGTGGTTAGTATGCAGTATTGCAGGCTAACTCTGCCCATTGCCAGGAGTTTGATACTGACTGGCTCAAGGTTGACTCAGCTTTCCATCCTTCCAAGGTGGGTAAAATGAGGACCCAGATTGTTGGGGACAAGTTGCTGACTCTGTAAAATGCTTAAAGGGATATAAAGCACTGTGAAGCGGTATATAAGTCTAAGTCAGGGATGGGCTTCGAGAATTTTAGCAATTTGCTGGGTGGGTGTGGCCATGGTGGGCTTGGCCTAGTCGGCCTCCTACACCACGGTGAAGGGAGGTATTTTTGCCCTTCCCGAGCTCTGTAGGCTTTCCTTGAGCATCTGGAAGGGCAAAAATGGCCACCCTGGGCTCCAGAGGCTCCCTGGAAGCTGGAAATGGGCCCATTTCCAGCCTTCCTGAACTTCTGGAAGCCTGTTTTTTGCCCTTCCTGGCCTCCGGCTGCGTGGGGACTCCTGGTAGGGGAGGGCTTGGCAGGGCAGGGTAGGACCAGGGGTGGGATTCTACCAGTTTGCACCTATTGGCTAGAACCAGCTGTTAACATTCTAAGCAGTTTGGGGAACCTGTTGTTAGAAGAAATTACTGGCCTAATCCTGTAAGGAAGGCAGGAAGGAAACATTCTGGTGTTGCTTATAGAAACTGCCTCTCCATTAACCCTTATTACATTCTCGGCAGGACTAGACATCCTGTCTCAGGAACTTCTCTGGAGTTTTTTTTCCCTTGTGTGGAATGACCATTCTAAGTTCCAATGGCACTGAAAAAAGTGACTTATGACCATTTTTCACACTAATGACTGTTGCAGCATCCCCACAGTCACGAGAGGCCAGGCGAGGAGATGCGTCCCTCGATGTGAGTGATATTGAGTTGGCCACACTCAGCCAATAACATGACCACCAAGCCACATCCACCTGATCACATGACCACCAAGCCACACCCACCAACTAAGCCATGCCCACAGAACTGGTTGTTAAAAAATTTGAATCCCACCCCTGGGCAGGACCAACCACAAGTGGGATTTGGGGGTTCTCCAAACTGTACAGAATCTTAGCTAGGGGCTCTCCTGAACCCTTGTGAACCCCCAGAAGCCTACTCCTGATCTAAGTGCTATTGCTAGTGCTATCAGCCACAATCACCACCCCCCCAGCTGTTCATGCTAGGAATTCAGTGCAGATGATAAAATAAGATTTACAAAGGGCTTGGCTAAAACTTTACTGTAGCTGCCTTTCTTTCTATCATATCGACAATCTTTATTCACCCAAGTCACTTAGAACCTAAAGGCTGCATTTCAAAAGTGCTGTACTTTTGAGGGCGGACATTCTTTGCCTTGCAGAAGGGAATCACCTCCCAATGAAATGCCAAGACCACCAATGTCAGCATTTAACAGACCAAATATTTGCTCAGTGTTCTGCAACAGGTTATTTGTGCAGAGCTTTCCTGTCCTCTTGCCCCCTCTGCCAAGAAAGAACATACCCAAGACATATATCATTTCCTTGGGGAGTTTGGCTGCAGAAGCGCAGGAGAAAAATTACAAGAAGCCCTGTTTGCACCACCATGAACCAATTTACCGCCCAAAGCCACCATTTGAGACTGAACGATGGGAACACTATCCCAGTGATTGGACTTGGTACCAGCACAGGTTTTGAAAAAGTAAGATAACCTTTTATTTACTGATTTTCATGTTCCTGGGCATAAGATCCATGCAACATTTACTTGGTTAGCTTGCTTTATTTGATATGGGAGTTGATTTGACTTGGTGTAATTTGCTTCCTCTACTCAGAAATAAAATGCTATTCAGTGGTACTTTGGGACTCATAATTAACTGATTTCTGGAGGCAGGATGAGTATCAAAAACAACAAGTGCCAAACCAATTTTCCCCATAAGGAATAATGTAGCAAGTCACAAAGCAGCCAACAATGACAAGCTCTAGCTTCTGTGTTGGGTACCAAACAAACCATGACTACTGGAACAAAATTTTCATGTCAAAATGCATTGATGAGTTTCAAAGCAGTTTGAGTACCAAGGTACCACCAAACAATTTAGTCCTTATTGTAATTGGGTGTGGTTCATCAGTGTAGTTGTTAAGTTAGTTGTAAAGTGAATCTGGCTTCCCCATTGACTTTGCTTATCAGAAGGTCACAAAAAGTGATCATATGTTGAGCCTGCAACCATGATAAGTATGAGCCAGTTGCCAAGTGGCTGAATTTTGATCACATAACCACAGAGATGCTGCAATTGTCACTAAGTGTGAAACATGGTCGTAAGTCACTCTTTTCAATGTTGCAACTTTCAACAGTCTCCAAACTAATAGTTGTAAGTCAAGGACGACCTGTACATGAAACTTTTGGGGGAAATCTGCTTGGGGAGGTCTTTGAGGGGCCTGGAGGATCTTGGGGCCTGGATAGAAAACAGAATGAAGTGTCTATGGAGATTCTCAGTCATCCAGGTCATGGTTGTCACAAAACTGATTTTTCAAGAGGCAATTGGACTTTCTGGTTTTCTTTGAAGATGTTTTGCTTCTAATCCAAGAAGCTTCTTCAGCTCAGACTGGATGGTAGGGAATGGAAGTCCACATTTTGAACAGAGAGAACTGCTGGTTTGAAAGAGGCCATCTATGTCAAAACTGAACAGACTCGGGATACAACATCATTCATCTTCAGCCCAACAGTTCCAAGAAGGCTCCACACCTATCTGCACTACTCAAATGATCCTGATGACACAGATAAACCTCCAGATGGCCTTAATGACTCTCTAAAAGAATGCCAATGACCAGCTGTCTGCAAGAAGTATAGATCCTCCCGGACTTCCGGTTTGCAGGGCTTTGGAGGCAGACAGGAATCCGCAATTGTGTGCGGTTTCTGCCTGGGCTCATCACTGGAGCACCCCGAGCCAGCTGGCTTCAGGGCTAAGCCACCCCATAGAAGGGGGAGATCACCAGCAGGGTTGAGGAGAGCTGCATCTCTCCTCCTCAGCTGGTCAAACTCCCTTTCCTGAAGGCAGTAGGAGCAGTGGTCAGAAATGGCCACCTCAAAGAAGCACTCAACCGGAAAAGAAAGTGCAGGAGGAAGATAAGAAGTGAAAGTTTTGGCTGACTGGGTTAAAAAGCAACAACTAAGGTACGTTGGAATTTAAATTTTATAAAAGATAATATTGCTCCCAAAGAAGAGTCGGAAGCAGCGAATGAAAGTGAAAAGGGAAAGTTTTTCTTTCCTTCTCTCTCCTTCCATTGACAACGAAGAGAGCTGAATAAGAAATCAGAAAAATCCGCTTTGGCACTAATAGGCAATTAAGCTGAAAATATAATTAAATGGCAAAGGGACAATAAAGATTTCTGAACACTAAAATTTTTTTTTCTATAAGCAGGAAGGGAGAGGAAAAGAATAAGGGTAGGATCTGGAGGGAGGAGACTGCCTAGACTTCAAAAGAATCTAAAGTAAAATCTCAATAAGACTTCTAAAAGATACATTTTAACTGGAACTTTGTAACTAAATAGTAACCCCAGAAAGAGAAAGTGAAAAAAGAAGAAAGTGTAAAAAGAAACAGCTTGTGCGTATTTGGATTGCTTGGTGATTTTTGGAATTTTGGATATTATATATGAATGACTAAAAACAATTGGGTGGTTGTTTAAAATATTTTGCAATGGTATCACTTCTGGATGAACTGAAAATGGAATTTAAAAAATATAAAAAAGAGGCACAAGAAGGGAAGGACTCCCTTGGCTCTCTTTTTCAATTCTTAGAAATGGCGATCTGTACCTATGAGAAACTACAAGAAAGGACTGCGCAACAAGAGGATTGGGACAAAGAAGAAGCCTTTAACGAACAAGTAACTTTACTTGGGGAAGAAAGGGAAAAGGACGAAAAGAAAATGGAAACTTTATCTAAAAAAACAACCAAAAAAGGGAAAAATAAGGTGAAAAATGGATATAATGTTATAAAGCAACAGAAAGGGGGAATACAGAAGAGGGAAATGGAAGTGGAGAGACAAGAGGGTAAAAAGGGCAGAGAGAAGAAGCAAGGGAGGAAGGAAGGGATGAGAAGCTTCAAAGATGTGGAGCAAGATGTAAAGAAACAGGACTTATTTTGAGATAATGGGTAAAAACTTAATTGAAAAAGTGATTCTGTGAAGGTACATAAGATTATATTTTTATATTTGTATTAGAAATAATGTTAGAAAATTGGAAACAACATGTGATTAAAAAGTGGGATAAAATACTCAGTGTAATTCAGTGAAACTTTTGTAAACAAAAGGAAGGAAATGGAATAAATGAGAGAATTGAATTAGGAAGGAATGGGAACATCTTAATGACACAATGTTTTATAATATGTGAAGTGCGGGGGAAATAATTATGGAGAGTTTATAAGTGTTCCCATAGAAGTATGATACTTAACTGAAAAGTAATGTGTAAAATGTTCAAGATTTAAATGAATATTAATATTAATGATAGATTTGAATTGGTATGGATTGTTGTTTTAATTATATTACAAACTTATAATTTTTTCTCTTTTTAAAATATAGTGTGTAACTTTAGAATGTACTAAGTAGAATCCAAATGGAAGTTATGTACTACACTAAGTGTTATAAATTTAGGGGAAAGAGATAAAGGTGTCATACTCCAATCAGTGATTACAGGAGAAATTTTGTTTAAAGAAAAAAGATAACAGACAGCTGGAAACAGGACAGACAAAGAATATAAGCATAATGATCTGAACTGAGATGAGATGAATAAAATAAAACTAAGAAAGTTAAAAGAGAGGAGAAGCTATATAGCAAATGTAAAATGGCAATATGATATGGAATGGTATATAAAATGAGCATGGATTTGAATTTGTGTCTGTACGAAGAGATGTAACCAGGGATCAAGCTGCTTTCAGAAAAGATATTTTATGTTTTTATGTTTTATGTTTTATGTTTTGTTTGTTTGTGTATTGTTTTTGAAAATCAATAAAATTTGTTTAAAAAGAAAAGAAAAGACTGTGCAACAAGAAGATGGGGACAAAGAAGAAGGCATCTTTAATGGACAAATAACTCTATCTGGGGAAGAAAGGGAAAAGGGGGGGAAAAGAATGGAAAATTTAAGATTTAAAAAAAACAGCCAAAAAAGGGAAAAACAATTTGAAAAGTGGATATAATGTTGTAAAGCAACAGAAAAGGGGAATACAGAAGAGGGAGGTGGACAGACAGGGATGTAAAAAGGTGAGAGAGAGGGAAGAGGGAAAGGAAGAGAAGCTACAAAGGTTTGGAGCAAGATGTAAAGAAACAGGACCTATTCAGAGATAATGGGTGAAAATTTATCTGAAAAAGGGATTCTGTGCATGTACATAAGATTGTATTGTTATATTTGTAATAGAAACAATGTTAGAAAATTGGAAACAACATATGATTAAAAAGAGGGATAAAATACTCAGTGTAATTTAGTTAAACTTTTGTGAATAAAATAAATGAAATAAAATAAATGAGAAAACTGAATTAGGAAGGAACGGGAACATTTTAATTACTCAATGTTTTATAAAATATAAGTGAAGGGGGGGCGGAATTAACTATGGAAAGTTTATAAGCGTTCCCATAGAAGTGTGACATTTATTTGAAAAGTAATGTGTAAAATGTTAAGATTTAAATGAATATTAATATTAATGATAGAATTGAATTGAAATGGATTGTTGTTTTAATTATATTATATATTTACAACTTTTTCTTTTTTTCAAAATACAGTGTGTAGCTTTAGAATGTACCAAGCAGAATCCGAATGGAAATTATGTATTATATTAAGTGTTATATTTTAGGGGAAAGATATAAAGGCATCATACTCTAATCAGTGATTACAGGAGAAATTTTGTTTAATGAGAAAAGATAGTAGACAGTTGAAACAGGACAGACAAAGAATATAAGTATAATGATCTGAATTGAGATGAAATAAACAAAATAAAATTAAGAAAGTGAAAAGAGGGGAGAAGCTATATAGAAAATGTAGAATAGTAATAAGATATGGAATGGAATATAAAAATGAGCATGAACTTGAATTTGTGTCTGTACGAACCTGGGATTATGCTGCTTTCAAAAAAGATGTTTTATGTTTTTATGTTTTGTTTGTTTATGTTTGTTCTTAAAAATAAAAAAAATTCAAAAAAAGAAGAAGTATAGATCCTCCCATTCCACACCAGCCACTCAGAGCTGAAAAAGCTTCTTGGGTGAGAAATGAAAAATTTTCAAAGAAAAATCAGAAAGTCCAGTTGACTTTTGAAAAAGCAACTTTGAGAGAACAAAGTGAAGGTTGAACCCAAGAAAAATGAGGTCATTGTTTGTTCATTGAGGTTTTTTTCTCAGCCCTAATGTTGCTCCTTCGGATATTGATCATCCCAGTCATTCAGCTACCAATCTTTGATGATATTTTATTGAACATTGATAAAGGGAAATATCATATGCATTCAACATCCAATTTAGCAGAGTATTCTATGGCAGCTCAGTCACAGAGAGCGGAAACAACCTTCATAGAGCCTTCACACATATACTGGTAACAATACAAAAGATCCAACCTTTGAAGATTCAACTACTTATCTAATCACTGTCAATATATAGATTGTGAGGCACTGATAGTTCCCCTCCTTGCTGCTCCTTAGCGGGAAATTGACTCCACTGTCAATTTCAACAGTATTTTAGGTGGGGATCTCTTGAGCTGACAATAGCCTCTGTTGACTGAGAACCTCAGTTGTCATTGCCCTAAATGTCATTTGAATGAATTGTATGAGAACTCTAAGTAGTTTGCTAGGCTATAATAATGTGACTATATGGAGTCATTAAGAGAAGCATTGATTTTGCCCTTGAGCCTGTCTGTTTTCCAGTGTCTGGTTAGGCAAAAGAAAGCTTGCAATAATACCAGTAAACATAAATCAGGGTTAGACTTGAGCCTAACTGATTTGGTTATATCAGACAGAGGGAGACTGACAGAGATCATTGTACCACTGGAGAACTAAAAGGCTTTCTGAGTGTTATGTCTGGCGCGGCAAGGAGACCAGGACTCAGTGACTTGGTTCAGCTCATTTATTGGTCCCGAGAACGGCTCGGGTTCTGGGGGAAAAACTGCGGCTTTTTATTCCCAAGCTGCGGCGGCCGCGGCCAATGGCACCACTTTGAATCTCCCGCGATTAGTTTCCACCAATCGCGGGAGATCCGCAGCGGGCCAATCAGAGCGGCTTGCTTGACCAATCGGATCCCTGTGCGCTTTGACAAATCACAGAGCGGCATCTACAAGAATGTAAATGACCGTACAAAACACCCCTCCCCTCTTGGTTCGGTCCTATGTGACGTAGTCCCGTATGTAAGTGGGGCTCCGTACTTGCCTACTGGACCTGCGCAGGTCAGTTGTCGCTTGGCTCCCGGCCAGTTCAGTCGGATTCTCTGTTGCTCTCGGCCTCGTTGATGGAACCACCTGGAAGGTCTTGCCGGGCCTTTTGTCGCAGCTCCCTCCCGGTCTACCCGGGCTGGGTGAGCTGTGGTTTCCGCCGCTCCTGCCTAGTCTTTCCGGGCTGGTTGAGCTGGCCTGGCTGCTTCTTCCTGGTGAGGCTTCAAGCTAGTTGTCCGTCAGTAAGTGTTGCTGGTTTCTTTCTATTGGGTTCTGGTTCCCGGGGTATTCCCTCCCTTCTTGGCTTGTATGGGGGGGGGGTTGTCTGTGTTTGGTTGCGTGTCGGTTGTGTTTCCTGTGATTGTTCTCGATCTTAGTTGATCGATGTGGCGTTTCCAGGCTCGTCCATCAGTTGTTTTCAGCCGGTACGGACGGGGGCCTGTCAGTTGGGTTATGGTTGCTGGTACCCATAGTGGGTCTCCGGTTAGGTTCTTTGCATAGACAGCATCGCCTGGTGCAAAGGACCAGTGCTTGCTAGAGGAGTTGGGGGGTTTCTCCGGGTTGTATGTGGGGTGCAGCCTGTCTAGTGGGGACCTTATTTTCCTCCCCATTAGTAGCTCTGCTGGGCTTTTGTTCATTGTTGTGTTCGGGGTTATATGTTGTATGAAGAGCATTTTATTTATTTTTTCTTGGATTTCCCCGTGTTCGATTTTTTGGATGGTTTTTTTTTATAAATTGAACCATCCATTCTGCCCTTCCGTTTGCCACCGGATGTGCCGGAGCTGTCAATGCGTGTCGTATGCCCCATTCTGCTAGGAATTTTTCAAATTCTAGTGAGGTGAATTGGGGCCCATTGTCCAACACGATGAAGTCTGGGAGGCCGTGGGTTGCAAATAGCTTGCTAAGTTCCTTGGTCACGGCCTCCTTGGTGGTGGTTTTCATGTTGCTTACCTCCAACCAGTTGGAGTAAGCATCTACCGTTACAAGGAATGTATGTCCCTTAGTGGGCCGGCAAAATCTATGTGGATCCTGGACCATGGTCCCCTGGGGGTTTCCCATTCCAGGATCGGTGCCACAGGAGGGCTCGGTCTGGTTCACATCTTGCCACCCAGGCCTCGATTTGCTTGTCCATCCCTGGCCACCAAGCGTAACTTCTGGCCAGGGCTTTTGTTCTAACTATGCCCAGGTGCCCCTCGTGTAACAACCCAAATACCTTCCCTTGTAGTTTTTCCGGAATAACAACCCTATCCCCCCACAGTACACACCCTTTTAGTAGCGAGAGTTCTGTTTGCCGGTTCCAGAATGTCTTGAATACTTCGTCGTCATCTTTTTCCGGCCACCCTTTTTCTACCCAATGTAACACCCGCGCCAGACGTTTGTCTTTATTAGTTTCTCGGGCAATGTCTGGTGCGGTTATGGGTAGATTGGGCAGAGTCTCTATGCTGAGTGTGCTTGTCATGGTGCTGGGTCGGTGTCAAGGTCGGGTAACGGCGAGCGGCTCAAGGCGTCTGCATGGGTGATAGTCTTACCGGGTCGGTGTGTGAGCTGATAGCTGTAGGCAGCAAGGAATTCAGACCACCTTGTCATTCTGGGAGATAGGATGTTCGGGGTGGCCTGGTTCCCTGCCAAGATGCCCAGCAGCGGCTTGTAGTCTGTGATAATGGTGAACGTGCAGCCGTAGAGGTACTCGTGGAAACTTTTCACTGCTGCGACGATGGCTAGGGCCTCCTTGTCCAGCTGGCTATAGTTCCTCTCTGGTTTGGTGAGTGTCCTCGAGAAGAAAGCGATGGGTGCTTCTCTTCCATCTAGGAGTGTGTGGCTGAGGACGTCGCCGACACCGAAGGGTGAGGCGTCGCATGTGACGGCAAGTGGTAGGGTCTTATTGTATTGGATGAGGATGGCATCCGAGGTGAGCAGGTCCTTGGTTTTCCTGAAGGCAGCCTCCTCATGTTTCCCCCAAGTCCAGGTGGCCGCCTTGTCCAAAAGCCTATGCAAAGGCTCCGCCGCGGTCGCCTTTTGGGGCAGGACAACATTGTAAAAATTAAGCAGTCCCAGAAATGCCTGCAGTTCCATTTTATTCCTGGGTATGGGGGCCTCCTTAATGGCTCTGATTTTGTTTGCGGTTGGGTGGATGCCATGCCGGTCTAGGAGGTACCCCAGGAAGTCAACCCGCTCTGTGTAAAGCTGGCATTTTTCTCTCTTCACTTTTAGCCCGGTTTACTTCAATTTCATTAGCACCTCCTTTAGCCGACCCTCTAGTTCTTGCTGGTTGGTTGCCGACACCAGCACGTCGTCGAAGTAGGGCACCACCCCCTTAATTCCTTGCAAAAGCCTCTCCATGAGGCTCTGGAAAATTCCAGGTGCCACGCTGACTCCAAACTGGAGTTGGTTACAGCAAAATGCTCCCCGGTGGGTGACTATGGTTTGCGCCTCAGCGGTTTCTGCGTTGACCGGCAGCTGTTGGTATGCTTGTGCCAGGTCGAGCTTCGCAAAAACCTTGCCTCCCCCCAGTGAGTGTAGAAGGTGCTGACTACTGGGATGGGGTAGGCGCTTTGTTGTAAGGCGCAATTTAGGGTGGCCTTATAGTCCCCACAGATTCTTACCGACACATCAGGCTTGACTGGGGTGACTATTGGGGTCTCCCACCGGGCATGGTCAATTGGTTGTAGGACCCTTTGCTTGATGAGCTTGTCAATTTGCTCGTCTATTTTTGGCCTGAGTGCAAAGGGTACCCATCTTGGTTTTAGGCGTATTGGGGGAATGTTGGGGTCTAGGCTGAAGGAGATGGGGGGCCCTCGGTACTTGCCTAGGGTGCTGTCGAACACTTCCTGGAAGTCCCGTGCCAGTTGCTGTTCCCAATCAGTCTCGGCGGTGTGGTTGATGCCCGTGACTTCGATGCCGAGCGGTGCGAACCATTGCAGTCCCAAAAGGCTGGGTCGGTCTCGGTCCACAATCGTCAGGGGAAGCTCTGCAGTACGGCCCTTGAATGTTACCTTGAATTGTCCGGTTCCGACTACTGGGATGCGGTTCCCTTGGTAGTCCTTGATTATTAGTCTCTGGTTCTCCAGCCCCTTCTTGTGGATGGTAGGCACCAAGCGTTTGATTTCTTGCCAGGTGACCATGGAGAGGGAGGACCCGGAGTCCACCTCCATTTTGCATGGCTTGCCTTCGATGCCTACCTCCATGTAGACTTTTCGGGCGTCAGTGGTTGATGCGTGGCCGATGATGACCTTCTGGTGGGTTTCCTCCTTCCGCCAGGTTTCGTCACCTCATAGGTTCCATCCGCTCCTGTCCCATCGACTGTCGGCTTGGCGATCTCTGGCTCTGGGGGTTGTGCTGTCCTGTCTCCGCTCGCTGTGGTCCCTCCGTCTGGGGCTGTAGGCCTTCCTCAATTGGCAGACTCGGGCGATGTGACCCTTTTTGTCACAGTGCCGGCAGATTGCATCGAAGAAACGGCACTCTGCTCGAGGGTGGTCAGCTCCGCACCCGGCACATGCAGTCCCCGACTTACGACCCCGCCGATTTCTCTGGTCATGTCCCATCTGGAGTGGGTGGATCTCCTCCTCCTCATCCGTGGTGTCGGAGGTGGAATGGAATTCGCCATGATGGGTGGTGGTCTCGCGGGGACTTGCTTCCGGGTGAGCCTCGGTCGCCTGTCTGGGTCAGCGGTTATGTTGCGGTCTCCAGTGTCTGGTCTCCGCATGCAGCTTGCCGATTTCCGGGTTGCCTCGGCTGCGGTGGCTTCAGCGATGGCGTCCATGAGGGCGATGTCTCCTTTGGCCATCAGTCGGCTCTGTAGGACTGGGTCTCGGAGTCCGAGGATGACGTGGTCCCGTAAGGCCTCATCCATGTCCGAGAACCCGCACATGCCCCCTAGGCTTCGCAGTTCAGCCACAAAATCGCTGATGCTTCGCCCGCTCTCTGGTCCCGCCGGTAGAAATCGTGCCGCCTGATGAGGTTGGGCACAGCGGGGGCATAGTGGTTCCGGAGCAATGGTTCGAGGTTGGCCCAGTCCATCTCCTTGACGTCCGCGGATTTCGCTAGAGCTTTTGCCATCTTGAACACTGCAGGCCCACAGTGTGTCAGGAAGACGGCTTTTTTCTTCACCCCGGTGGCGTCATTCATGTTGCTACATTCGAGGAACATGAGGAATCTGTCTGTGTATGATTCCCAGTCCTGGGTAGCGGGATTGAAGGGCGTGGGCGGTGCGATGCTGGCCATCTCATCGGTCTCGCTTCCTCTGGACATGTGTTGGTGGGAAATTAGCCTTGGAATCCCACCTTCGTCGCCAGTGTTATGTCTGGCATGGCAAGGAGACCAGGACTCAGTGACTTGGTTCAGCTCATTTATTAGTCCTGAGAACGGCTCGGGTTCTGGGGGAAAACTGCGGCTTTTTATTCCCAAGCCGTGGCGGCCGCGGCCAATAGCACCACTTTGAATCTCTCACGATTAGTTTCCACCAATCGCAGGAGATCCGCAGCGGGCCAATCAGAGCGGCTCGCTTGACCAATCGGATCCCTGCGCGCTTTGACCAATCACAGTGCGGCATCTACAAGAATGTAAATGACCATACAGAACACTGAGAATAATCCTGAATTTCCCAAGCAATGCAAACAATTGAGGGTGAAGGTTCATTCTCCCAGCTTGTGGGCTGATTTCTGAACATTTTGTTATCAGGCTAGTTAATATCTTCATCAGAGTTTAAACTCCTAACCTGGTATTTCAGAAACCAGCCCACAAGCTCAGAGAATGAACCTTCACCCTCATCCTACACCTGAGCTACAGATATTCACCACTATTGCAATGCAAACAATTGTATTATAAAATTGTTTACAAAATAACTGATCTCGGCAATGGTTGCAAATTATTTTGGTATGTGGCACATTACCTACAGGTTTTGGAATGCCACTTATAAGATGTTCTTTTCTCCCTGTTAGAAAACCTCTAGGCTCTCCCTCTCAACTTGTCTGCCATGGGACAAAAATAGAGGATTTGGCCGAGGCCCAGAAGGAGGATGGGGAAAAATCATGGCAATGGGAGCTCTGGCTTGATAGCATAACACTCTGTTTGCTTCTGGCTCTCCCTCTCTTCCTCTTCCTCCTCCTCTTCTCCTCTACTCTACTATCTTAGTAAGGAAGAAGAAATGGAGGAAAGCAGTCAGGTATTTAGGAATCCCGCTGCCAATCTTTGATCTGATTGATTAATCTACATGTCCTTTGCCAAACTAGATTACTGTTCTTCCAACCTGTCTCTGGATCTTAGTCATGTTCTCTATACTTCTGATCTTTGGATGCTATGGATGTTTTCAGCCTCTTCTCCAGGAGTCCACATGCTCCAGTTATCCTGCATCATTTTCCTCTAGCAATAGCAACAATCTGGTAATTCTGGTTCTAAGCAAAAACAGCAATTACAGACACACAATAAGGTCAGCAGCCAGGACCAAGGGTAATACCCTGAGTTTTGCTGAGTTCTACCTTTAAAAGCTTATTCTCCTCACCTTGCTTATATTGCCAAACCAATGGTTATGAACTATCCACAACAGAATTAATGTAGCTAGCAATGCACATGCATAAAAGCGAATATTCCTTCCAATATATTGCATCTCCAGCATGGAACAGAAGGCAGTCATTCTTTTACAAAGATCCACTGAGGAAACCATCATGTATACAAAGAGATTTGTAAGTATTATTTAACAAAGAGGGAAAATAATACTTTGTACCTGTTGAAAAATTAGCTCAGTGATTTCTCCATCTTAAAAAGGACACAATGGTTGTCTCCCATTTTAGGAATGTAAGTGGCTGAAGTGTAGAAGATGTGTTTCTCCACTCTAGGGACCGGTCTCTACAATGGTTGCCATTGGAAGTTTGATTGACTCTAATATTATCCTGTTAAGTTCTGAGCATGGCGCTAAGAATGGAGACGAGCCGGTGAAACGGTGAACTTCAAACTCTTTATTAGCATGATGTGACAGCTCAGCTCAATGGCTGAAATGGCCCCCTTTATATAGGCAAACTCTTAAGTATTTAACCAATGAAACACAGGGAGCGCTAGCTCCGTTAACCAATAGGAGAGGCTCGTTAATAGCCAATCAGATTCTCCTGAACGGACCAATCCAATGTCGCTATTATCGGCCAATCAGAAGTGTAGGGCCGGAACCCTGCACTTTATTTCAAGCTCTCATAATCTTTATTAAACACGTTTATTGATTCACAACATATCCCACTTCTGGAAAAAGTTCTGTGAGAAAGAAAAACATAGGCAAATGATCTATCAGATTCAATAAGGACCTTGGATGATAGCAGGCCCCAGAATAAAGAGACATGATAGTTTTAGATAGGATGATTTCAAAATGTACCAGAACTATTTGTAATCCTGCTGAGCCATTGCTAATTGTGAAACATGATTTGGTAAAGTATGGTTTCATAAACATATTTGGACATAGAAGGATGAAACCATGAGAAATAAGGACCTGAAAGTAGCTGGTAGATAGAGATTTGAGATGTACATGAGTATATGTGGAGACTGTCAGTAAGAAAGAACAAGGAAGAAAGTTGTGAAATGATGCAGAAAAGTATAAAAAGAATCTCTTGGGATGAGTTCGGGGCCACTGACCGAAGCTAATCTTTGTTGGATCTTTGGACCTCGTTGTAATGGATAATTGATATAAATAATGCTATGATGGCTATTCATGTTTCAAATTGCTCATGAAATAAACTTCTGGATCTTAAGTAAGAATTATTGTTTGTGGTTTGTCTGGGTTCCTCTTTATTGGGATGTTTTTACAACAGTTCAAAACTGACTTTTGGCCGAACAAGAAGGGCGGGATAAAGAAGAAGCCATCTTTAATGACCAAGCAATTTTAAGCGGGGTAAAAAAGGGAAAGGGGGGAAAGGGAGTTAAAAACTTAAGCAAATGAAGCAACAACTCCAAAAAAGAGTAATTTGAAAAGCAATCATAATATCAGGAAGAAGCAGAAGGGAGGATCACAAAAGGGAGAATCAGATAGAAAAGGGAATAAAAAGGGGAGAGAGAAGAAGAGAGGGAAGAGGGAAAGGAAAAGAAGCTACAAAGGACAGAAACAAGATACAACTCTGGGAAGCAAACTGTTCCATTGATTAATTGTTCTCCCTGTCAGGAAATTTTCCCTTAGTTCTAGGCTAGATCTCTCCTTCACAAGGTTCCACCCATTATCTTATCTTGCCCTTAGAGGGTTTGGAGAATAAGTTGACTCCACCCCCTCTTCTCTGTGATAGCCCCTTAATTAGTGGAAAACATCTGTCATGTCACTCCTCATCCTTTTCTTTGATAGGTTAGACCAGAGGTGTCAAACTCAAGCCCCAGGAGCTGAATCCGGCCTGTGAGGTACTTAGATCTGGTCCATGGGGCCACCCTGGAAACAGCAAAGGAGAGGGCCATGGTGCCTCTGCCAGCAAAAATGAAGCTCGGGAACACTGTGTGCAGCCTCCCAGGCTCTATTTTCATCTGCAGCAGCCTCCTGCCACCCTCTACCAGTGAAGAGGGTTTTCATCTGTGTGTGGCCCCTGACCTCCGTTTCACTGACAGAGGGCAGAAGGAGGCTACCGCAGATACAAATGGAGCTCTGGAGCCCATTTTTTGCTGGCAGAGCACTTGGGCCACCATAGACGCTCCCGACACGAGTGGTGCCAAGTTGGCCACACCCACCCTGGCCCCTTACGTCAAACACAACCCTGATGCAGCCCTCAACGAAATCGAGTTTAACACCCCTGGGCTAGACATATGTGCTTCCCTTAAACATTCAATAAACATTCATCATCCAGTGCAGCCACCAGACTTGTTATCACCTTTGTTGCTCTTCTCTGCTATTTGCTCTTAATATCTATTGGCTGATCTATTGCCTTTAAAACCAGGGAAGGTTTTTACAGGAAGCCAAAGAACAAATTCACATTGGATTTGGGATCAGGTGCTGAGGTGAAAGCGGAGAAGGAAAATTCCACACTCACACATATACTTTCTTAATATTACTACCTCTATACAATTAAAGCAATCTATGCCAAATATTTCCTTCTATGATGTGAGAAGGATTGGCAGATTGGCAGACGAGAAAGAAATGGAAGTAGTGACAGATATTATTTTCCTGGGCTCCAAGATCACTGCAGGTGGGGACTACAGCCAAGAAATTAAAAGATGCTTGCTTCTGGGGAGGAAACCTATGGCAAATCTAGACAGCATACAAAAAAGCAGAGACATCATCCTGCCAACAGAAGTGTATATAGTCAAGGCTATGGTTTTCCCAGTTGCAATGTATGGCTGTGAAAGTTGGACCATAAGGAAGGCGGAGTGCCAAAGAATTGAGGCCTTTTGCACTATGGTGCTGGAGAAGACTTCTGCAAGTCCCTTGGACTGCAAGGTGATCAAACCGATCCGTCCTAGAGGAGATCAACCCTGATGCTCTTTAGAAGGCCAGATCCTGAAGATGACACTGAAATACTTTGGCCACTTAATGAGAAGGAAGGACTCACCAGAGAAGAGCCTAATGCTGAGAAAGATTGAGAACAATAGAACAAGAGGACAAGAGGACAGCAGAGAATGAGGTGGATGGATGGAGTCACTGAAACAGTTGGTGTGAGCTTAAATAGACTCCGGGAGATGGTAGAGGACAGGAAGGCCTAGAGGAACGTTGTACATGGGGTTGTGATGGGTCAGGCATAACTTTGTGATTAACAATAACAACAACAACAACAATGCCAAATATTTCCTTCTATGATGTTAGAACGATTGACAGAGGTGATTGGCTCTTAATAGTCATGACAATTGGAAATAAACATCAAATGGCAATATTTAAAATGCAGCCTCTGTGTTGTGAATGAATAATACCAATAAAGTATATTGAGCTTGAAGTCAAGTGCAAGGGTTCTGGCCCTGCACTTCTGATTGGCTGTTAATGGCAGGATCGGATTGGTCCATTCAGGAGCATCTGATTGGCCATTAACAGGCCATTCCTATTGGTTAACAGAGCTAGCGCTCCAGGTTTGCTATTGATTGAACAGTTAATAAGTTGCCTATATAAGGAAGGCTATAGCAGCCCTCCAGTTGAGCTGTCACAATATGTAAATAAAGAGTTTGAAGTTCACTGTTTCTACCGGCTCGTCTCCATCATTCGCACCCATGCTCCAGACTTAACACTGGCAATGAAGGTGGGATTGGATGACATCAGAGCCAACTAAGCATGTGGCTGAAGCGCACAACTGCAGAACCATGTCCGGCGGCGTAGTACCACCCGCTCCGTTCGATCCAGCTCAAGAGGACTGGGAGTCTTACATGGATCATTTTCAAATGTTTTTGGAAACGAATAATCTGAAGGATGCCACACCCAGGAAGAAACGGGCGGTATTCCTAACACACTGCGGCCCGGTGGTTTTCAAAATGGCTAAGGCATTAGCGAAACCGGCAGAAGCGAAGGCCATGGACTGGGATGTCCTCGAACCGCTACTAAGGGCCCACTATGCACCAACCGTTCCAACGCTCGTAAGACAACACGAGTTCTATCAAAGAAACCAGTGGAAAGGAGAAAATGTCGCCGATTTCGTTGCAGACCTCCGGAACTTGGGAGGCCTTTGCAATTTCACCGACCTAGAAGAGGCCTTGAGAGACCAAGTAGTCCTCGGGTTAGACGCTCTAAACGTACAGAGCAAAATAATGGCAAAGGGTGACATCACCCTTAAAGACGCCATAGCTGAAGCTACAGCAGCAGAGGCGACCAAGAAGTCGGCTGCCCAGCTATGCCAAAATCGCGCTCCAGAACACCCACTGGTCGGCAAAATTTCACCTAACGCAGAAGGGCAGCTACCGACGGCCCACCATGAGGACCTCTCTTCGTCATCAGACAGCAATGAAGAAGAGGTCCATTGCCTGCGGTCCAATCAGGAATGATGCCCAAAGTCCCAGCAACCGTGTGCTGGCTGCGGGGCCAACCATTACCGCTCTGACTGCAAATTCCGCGACGCACTCTGCCACGAGTGCGGGAAACGAGGCCACATCAGATGGGTCTGCAGAAGCCTCCTCAGACCCAGCCAGACCTCGAAAGGAACCAATCTCTGCCAATCGACAGGGAAACGCCCTGTAAGGTGAGAACCAGTAAACAGAACAGAACAGAACAGAAACCGACCCGTGAATCGTCTAGCGAGACAGGAAGAGGCCCACCAAACACTCGCTATTGGCCATGCCTCTTCACTAGACGCTAAGAAAATTCGGGTCAACGTGAACATTGAAAATCAGCCTTGCCAAATGGAAGTTGACTCGGGATCGTCTCTTTCAATGGTCTCATGGAAGACCCTCAAGCAACTCATCCCCACTATCCGGCGCCAAGACCTTCAATTCCAACGGCTCGTGTTGAAGGACTACCAGGGGAACCAAATTCCAGTCGCATGATCCAGTCGAGTCCAGGTTGCATTCAAGAACTGCACGGCGTACTTACCCCTGACGGTGATCGATAAGGACCGGCCTAGTCTGTTAGGCCTGCAATGGTTCGCACCACTCAGCATTGAAGTGGCTGGTATTAACCGAATCGGTGGCAGTGACTGGGAGGAATACCTTGACCACGAATTCAGGGACGTCTTCGAGGAAAAGCTAGGCGAGTACAAGGGGACCCCGATATCCTTTAGCCTTAATCCAAAGATAGCTCCCATCCGAATTAAGCCTCGTCAAGTTCCGTTCGCTCTAAAGCCAAAAATCGACGAGCAGCTTGATAATTTGATTGCCCAGGGAGTGTTAAAGCTAACTGACCACTCCCCATGGGAAACGCCGATTGTGACACCAATTAAGCCAGACGCCTCCATTAGAATTTGTGGGGACTACTGAGCCACCCTAAACCACGCCCTGCAACAGAACCCATATCCGGTGCTGGTGGTACAACACCTCCTCCATTCCCTGGGGGGCGGAAAAGTCTTCGCTAAACTAGACTTAGCTCAGGCTTATCAGCAACTGCCGGTTGATGAAAAAAACGGCACAGGCACAGACTATCGTAACACAATGAGGTGCCTTTAAGTGTACGCGGCTTCAATTCAGAGTCAGCGTGGCCCCGGGGATCTTTCAGAGCCTAATGGAGAGACTATTGCAGGGGATCAAGGGCATTGTCCCCTATTTTGACAATGTGCTCATTGCCGCCCCCACTCCAAAAATCTTACAGGAGCATTTAAGACTGGTATTACGAAAATTCCAGAAAGCAGGCTTGAAAGTCAAAAGAAGTAAGTGCAAACTGTGTACCAATCGTGTTGAATTTTTAGGGTATTTAATTGACAGTCAGGGTATTCACCCTACTGATAGCAAATTGAGAGCAATAAAAAACGCTCCCAGACCCCAGAACAAGACCGACCTCCAGGCGTTCTTAGGCCTCATCAATTTTTATAATGTATTCTTGCCGCACAAGGCGACTGTCGCTGAACCGTTACATCATCTATTAGATAAAAAATCGATTTGGGTGTGGGGTCACAAAGAAGAGCAGGCGTTCCGTAATGTGAAAAAACTACTGACTTCGGACGCCATACTAATGCAGTACAATGAGACCTTGCCAATAAACATTACATGTGATGCATCGCCTTTTGGAGTGGGCGCCATTTTGAGCCATGTGTTACCTAACGGTAACAAAGCCCCTGTTGCTTACTTCTCAAAGATGCTCTCGAAAACTGAGTGAAATTACAGCCAGATCGATAAAGAAGCCCTGGCGATCATATCAGCTGTTAAAAGATTTCATGAGTACGTGTACGGCCAGGTTTTCACCATTGTAACTGACCACAAACCATTGCTGGGGATCATCGCTGGGGACAAGCCAACTCCCTACATACTTTCTCCCAGAATGACCCGCTGGTCAGAATTCTTGGCTGCCTACAATTATCGGCTACAATATTGTCCCGGTAAAGCCATTCCCCATGCCAACGCGCTGAGCCGTACACCACTCCCTGAAACTATCAATGATCCTGCACCAACGATGACAGCGTTGCAGATCAAGACACTCCACATGCCGCCATTAATGGCCCGTGACATCGCGAGAGAAACAAAACGCGACCCCATTTTTGCACGAGTCCTCACATGGGTGGAACGTGGATGGCCATTGGACCAAGTACCAGACGACTTTGCACCATTCAAAAGTCGTCAAACAGAATTGTTCTTGCAGAAGGGCTGTGTCATCTGGGGCGATAGAGTTGTTATCCCAGAATGACTCCAACAGACATTGCTAAGAACCTTGCACGATGGCCACCCTGGCATCGTGCGCATGAAGGGCCTCGCACGAAGCTACGCATGGTGGCCAGGCATCAACAGACAAATCGAATCGTGGGTTAAAACTTGCAGGAGATGCCAAGAAGTAAGCAACGCTCCACCAAAGACAACCCCAACTGAATGGGAGATGCCGCGGGGACTCTGGTCCCGCATCCATCTGGACTTTGCTGGGCCGACCAAGGGCCACACGTTTTTGCTAACCGTCGACACCTACTCGAATTGGCTCAAGATTCACCGAATGAGCAACACGACCACTGATGCGGTCATCAAAAGACTGGAAAGACTGTTTGCAACCCACGGATTACCAGATGTTCTGGTATCCGATAGCGGACCTCAGTTTACCGCGCTGTCTTTTGAGCAGTACCTGGCTGACCGTGGTATCCGACATGCGCTCACTTCACCTGCACACCCTGCTGCCAATGGTAGGGCTGAGCGCATGGTACAATTCGTCAAAAAGACTCTTCAAAAGATTGACTATGACAACATCGACGAGAAAATCAACCGGATTCTTTTCCTACACCACATCACACCTCACAGCGTCACCAACAAAACTCCCGCCGAGCTGCTAATGGGACGAAAGCTCCACTCCCACCTTGATCGGCTACACCCAGCCTACGAACCGGAAAAACCACTCGGATCCAGCGGCCGATGCCGTACCTTCCAGGTAGGCGATTTAGTATTCACTAAAAATTTATCGGGCGATCCGCTGTGGGTAGAAGCGATCGTAATCCGTGTAACCGGCCCAAGATCATACCTCGTTCAGTGCCCTGACGACAGACTTTGGAAGCGCCACATAGATCAACTACGATCGCGGCTACCGTCGCGCACTTCCGAACTCCCTTATGACCAAACTGAGGGGGGGGGGAGATACAGAGGAAAGCGAATTGCAATTTGAGGGAAACCTTTTTGAAGAAACTGATAATGGGACTGAAACGTAGGAACAGGAACCAGGGACCGGAGTGAGTTCACCTCAGGGAGTGGCCAGTGATATAGGTGACGACGGGAACGCGAACTCGGAACCAGAGGCACCCCTACCGATAAACAATGATCTACCTCAGCAGAAGTGCAGCCAACCACCAGGCACTTTGCGAAAATTGAAAAGACCAACAAAACAGCCGTCCTACCTTAAGGACTATGTAACCGCGCCCCGTGGGCAGAAGTCGGGGGAAAGGGGTGTTGTGAATGAATAATACCAATAAAGTATATTGAGCTTGAAGTCAAGTGCAGGGTTCTGGGCCTGCACTTCTGATTGGCTGTTAATGGCAGGATCGGATTGGTCCGTTCAGGAGCATCTGATTGGCCATTAACAGGCCATTCCTATTGGTTAACAGAGCTAGCGCTCCAGGTTTGCTATTGGTTGAACAGTTAATAAGTTGCCTATATAAGGAAGACTATAGCAGCCCTCCAGTTGAGCTGTCACACCATGTAAATAAAGAGTTTGAAGTTCACTGTTTCTACTGGCTCGTCTCCATCATTCGCACCCATGCTCCAGACTTAACACTCTGAATAGCCTGAGCGCTATGTTTATATTCCAGGCATATCTCAACATGTCAATCTTTAAAACATTTCCTGGTTTTTATTTGAGAAATCTATTGCTTTTCTTGATTGAGATTGTTCCTTTTCCAAAGCCCACCAGCTATTTTTAAATGTCAGAAATGCCTACTTTTCAAGTAAGTGACGTTCAGGTTTACTCCCATTTGGTTGCCCCCAAAAATATTTATTGAATTAGTCAGTTGCTTAATTGATTTGCTGAATTTTGCGTGTTCAGTTGTGATTCCATCTTACCAAGTCCAAATCAGTGAGATTTCCCCCCTTTTCCCAAAATATGTTCTTTACCATTCAAAGCAAATGTCTGTTCTCTGATATGCCAATGCAATTCTTTCTGAGTTTCAGGATTCTTAGCCCTGTTGTTGTGGTGAGTGATATTTTTTATGGAATCTGCTTGGTCGTGGAAAAACAATGTATCTAAGAGGTTGTGGCTATGTGGCTAAGAGGTTACCTTCAGGTGATTATTTAATGCCATTTCCCCCATTCTCACATGGGCAAGAACAGAATGTACAGTTCTGATCACCCAAGTTCTAAATAACATGCGATTCTTACACACATCACCCAGGCTCTCTTCAGGCACAGACTTCCCATTTTGGAGTTGGTTAAGAAATGCTCACAGAAGTTGAACTACATTTCAACATTATAAATATAAATTTTCAATAGACCGCAACAGAACTAAACTATAGTATTCAGATCATATGAAGGGTGACATAACAGCAGTATTCCAATAACTAAGGGGCTGCCACAAAGAAGGGGGGTGGTCAACCTACTCTCCAAAACACCTGAAGGCAAGACAAGAAGCAATGGATGGAAACGAATTAAGAAAAAAAATCAACTTGAACTAAGGTGAGATTTCCTGCCAGCTAGGACAATTAATCAATAGAATGACTTGCCTGCAGAAGTTGTGGGTGTTCCAACACTGAGGGTTCTTATGAAGAGATTGGACAACAATTTGTTTGATATGGTATATGATTTCCTGTCTGAGCAGTCTAGGAAACCTCCAAGGTTCCTTCCAACTCTGTTCTGTTCTATTAACAGTTTCACATTATAAATCCTACTTTGGGTATCTAATTAGTGAGGAGGAGGTTGGAGAAATTAATGTTGTATGATGATGAAGGATTGGAAAAAAACAACAACTGGATATGTCTGTTCAGAAAGTCGGTGATTAATGTATGATAGTACTGCTGTTCTCAAATAATTAAAGGGCTATCAGAGAAGTTATGGTGAAAAATTGCTCTTCATTGCAGTGTAACAGAATCAAAGGTAGACATCTGGGTTTTCTCTTTGTTTCTCATTGCCAAGTACAGCAAATGGCATGATTCTGATGAGAGACACCCCAAAGGGTATAATTCTTCACATCTGGAAAGCATTCACTTATTATCAGAGAAATCTGATAGGGTACTACAAGGAAAAGAGCCTCTAACCTATTTTTCTATCCATATGACATAGACAGTCTCACAGTCTCCTTGAAATCAGTCCTTTCAACTTCCTGGGCAGACAGAAAACAATTTGGGATACCTGGATGGTTGCCAGGTGCCATATTTTAAATCCTCCCATCTTCAGCAAAGCAAGTTGGAAGGCTGTCAGACCCAACTTTGGTGTAATTGGAATCTGAGTGATGGTTGACACATATTGTGGAGGTCCATTTCTTCCTGTTTTGCACACACTGAATCTGACCAATAACTGAATGTCTAGCTTAGTTGGCGGGGACTTAATATAGACTTTACATTAATTATGGATATCAGGTTCCCTGTGGTTCCCTAACCCTAACCCCACTGAGTTGCTTGCTTTTTGCTTTAGGGAGTTTCCTGAGTGACAGACAAAGAGGAGGCAATATACACCCTACTGCTTCCTTGTATGTGATGGCATGCCAGTGCCAATAGTTTTGTTCCTCCAAAATTCCTCATGTTGGGCTAAAGTGTCAATCCACAATCTTCTAACTTTGCTGACTGCTGAAAGCCGAAAAACAAATACATCTTCCATCATCTCCTCAAAGTGTTAAAGAAAGGCTTAATGAGTACCACTTCAAGCACCACTTCTTCTTTTTTTAAACAAATTTTATTAATTTTACAAAAAAACAATACACAATCCAGGCATAACAACTTGAAAAATCTTTTCTAAAAAAATAATAATAATAATTAAAGAAGAAAGCCAATAGAACATATAAAATAACTCCAAATTGTAATATCAATATTTACATTATCTATTTAACTTCATATCTTATCCAGACTTCTCCTTTTATCCAAATTATATTTCTTGCTTATTAAAATTTTATTGCCTTTCATAAACATACAAAACACAAAACATAAACAAAACTAAAACATCTTTTCTGAAGGCTGTCTGATCCCGGGTTGAAACTCTTCCCACAGACACAAATTCAAACATCATATTCACTTTATATATCCTTCCATATCTTATTATCATTTTCTTTTTTTATATATATATAAACCAATTTTATCAATTTTACAAAAACAGTGCACAAACAATCAAGGCATAACAGCTTATAAATTCTTTTCTAAAAAAAAAAAAAATTAAAGAAGAAAACCAATAGAACATAATGATTCCAAATTATAATATCAATATTTTTAACTTCATATCTTATCCCAGCTTCTCCTTTTCATCCAAATTATTTCTTGTTAATTAAAATTTTATTTCCTTTTATCAATATACAAAAAAAAACCATAACAAAACCTTTATATATCCTTCCATATCTTATTACCATTTTCAAAAACATTCTTTGTCTGTTCTATTTCCAACTATCCATTCATCTTTTTTCTTTTACTATACTTCTCCTATACACTAATTGGAGTGATGCCTTTAACTCATTACCCTAACTTAAAAGTACTTCATATAACACTTAATTTATCTTGGGATTCTGTTTAGTACATTCTAAAATTACACAGTAAATTTTATACTCTAAATATACATATAAAAACACAATCTTATATACCTTCCAGAATCCCCCTTTTATCCTTAATTAAATTCACCCATTGTCTCAGAATAAACTTTTTTTCTTTAGATCTTGCTTCCCACCATTAAGGCTTCTCCTCCCCCCTTTCTCTCTTGCTTATTCTTCTCCTTGCCCTTTTTACCCCTTTGTCTCTCCTCCCCCCTTTTCTTACTCCCTTTCCTTTGTTTTCTTAGCTTGCATCCACCTTTCCTCTCATTTTTCTCTTTTTTGGTTGTTTTTTCAAATCTTAAAATCCCCTTTTTCTTATCCTCTTTCTCCTCCTCCCCGGAAAAAACCCATTGTTCATCAAAGATGGCTTCTTGTTCCTCTTCTTCTTTGTCCCAGTCATTCTGCTGCGTAATCAATTTTTCATAAGTACATTGAAATAAAGTGACTTTTCCATCTTGTTCTTCCTTTTTATATTTTTGATATTCAGTCTTTAGTTCATCCACAAGCGATGCCATCCTGAAAAGAGAAACCTTCCCCAAAACAACCACCCAAGTATTTTTAATCAAAAATAATTCAAAAAAAGTTCCAAAAGTTTATATTTTTCTTCTTTCTTCTATTTCTTTTTCTGGGGTTACTGTTTAATCAAAGAGGTCCAATTACCTTGTATCTTTCTTTGAGATTCTAGGCAATCTCCTCCTTTTTCCACTTCTGCTCCATTTTTTTCCCCTCTCCCTTCCCACTTGCAACATCAATTTTTAAATGATCAGAAATCCATACCTCTAATAAGGGTTTTCCAATTTCTTAAATTTTTAAGTCCAATGTCCAAGAACTCTTTTGTCCCTTAACTTCAACTTTCAGAATAATTCACCTTCAGTGCCCAAACAAATTTCAAATCTTCATCTGCTGTTTCCATGGGGTAGGAGAGTGAAGAAAAAAAAGTTCCACCACTTCTGACAGCATTTCAGATCATTGAGATACAGAAAACTCGTATTATTACTTTGTCAACCAAATGGTTCGAACTCACATCTGGTAGCCTGAATAACTGGTTACAAAACAAATATACTGAAGTTCAAGAAACCATAGCTTAATTTGAAGGGCTAGTTTATTCTCTGCATCTTTAACCACGTCACCGGGGGAAGAGGAAGGGACTTAACTTAGTCTAGAGCAGGGGTCTAGACTTGACAGCTTTAAGAATTTTGGACTTCAACTCCGAGAATTCCACCTCCACTTATGTTAGCTCAGGAATTCTGGGAGTTGAAGTCCACAAATCTTAAACTTGCCAAGTTTGAAGACCCTTGGACTAGAGCCTTGAGATAGAGCAACATGTGAACATTATAAAATAAATATATTATAAATTACATATCAACTTTCCCCACCTTGCTGCTCTCCAAATACCTTGGAGGCAGAAGATTATGGAAGTTGAAGCCCAGTCAACCAAAAGAGCATCTTATTGTGATCAAATAATTTAATTCAAAATAACATGGTTTGCCTGGGTCTAAAAACAAACTAGTGGCTCAGTGTGCTGTGCAAACTTAGTTTGGATGATTGTGTATACCCAGGGTTTTTTTGCGACACTGGTTAATCAGTTCACACAACCATGGGCATGAAAGGGCATGTTGCCTAGAAAATGACCAGCACCTGTGTTGCTGTTGTCCTCTCCCCACAGCAACATGGGCTATAAAAACTGGGCTGAGAGACAGCTGAGGTAATGACATTGGTTCATGAGGCAGAGGGAAGGACTATGTGGAACTAAGACAGCCTGAAGCACCCAGAAGGAGATACTTTTATCAAAAAGTACAAGTACAGAAGCACTACTCACAAGGAGGAACAGTACTAGGAGGTATAGTAGCATTGGGGAAGAGTTGACTAGTGGTGAGCAGTGTTAGTCTGTACATGTGTTGCCTGGGCATCTGTGTTGTGTTGGCTCTCTTGTGTTTTGAAGCCCACTGACTTCATATACATAAAAGTGATGGCAGAGGTGGAATATCCATTAAAAAAGATGGGCTGTCCTTTTTTTACCTGTGGGTATAATTGTACTGTGTGAATACAACCTCTGAGTGGTTATTATGACTCCAGAATCTAAAGGAGGGGGATTCCTCCCATCATTCTGTTGTCCAGCTGAAGATGCAGAAGCTACCTAGCCTAACTCCATCTCCCATCCAGTGCAAGCTTTCCTTTTGGGTGTGAGTGTGTGCATGTGTGTGATTGCAAAGGAGAAGTTACATTGTTGAACTTTCATCCTCAAGTCTATCGTTGGCTTGATATAGAAATTAAGCAGGACAGGTGCAGACTCCATCAGATAATTAAGGCTGCAGAAAGAACAATTGCTACCAGCATGCCATCTATTGGCAGTTCCAGGTTCAGTTCGAAGCTGACAACCTGTCCATTAGACGGTTCAGAAAGAGGGCTATGAGACCCCTCATGTCCTGGACATAAACTGTTTCAACTCCTCCCTTCCAGGTGGCGCTTTAGGTCATTGCATGTCAAAACAACTGGATCTGGAGAAAAAGTTTTTCTCATGATGCCATCACTGCTAAATACCCAATTCTCACAGTGCTGTCTAATGTATATGCGTATTTACCATGTAGTATGGTCATAGTATTATTTAGCCTTATCTTTTTTACTGACTCCTTTTATTGGGATGATGATGATAGAATTGGATAGAATACTTTATTGGCCAAGTGTAATTGGACACACAAGGAATTTCTCTTGATGCAAATGCTCTTAGTGTACATAAAAGAAAAGATACATTTCATCAAGAGTCAGGAATCATCAGGTACAACATTTCATAATAGTCCTAGGGTATAATAAGCAATCAAATCATACTAGGAAACAGTCAATATAAATCATCAGGATACAAGCGACAAAGTTACAGTCATACAATCACAGGTGGGAAAGGATGGGTGATAAGGAGTGATGAGAAGATTAAGAGTAATAATAATGCAATAATAATTGGACAATAATTGTAATAGTTGGACAGTGTTGAGGGAATTATTTGTTTAGCAGAGTGATGGCATTTGGGAAAAGATGATGATGACGACGACGACGACGGTTCTGTTGCTTTGCACCTGCACGGAGTCCTTGTCTGCATGTCTAATCCCACTCGGCCGAATAAGATTCAGTTCTATCCCAATCCCAATTTCCATTCCAATTAATTCCAACTCCATCTGCTGAAGCTTGCAGGAAGCAGCTGATAAAAGAAGATTTACGAAGGGGAGGTCAAGTTTTTGCCAGCCTTTCCCTGAATCACCTCGATCGGGTTCCCCCAACGCGCTTATCCAGGTCACTTAGCACGGTATTTAAAAAAAAACTAAAACAAGCTGCGCCTTCCCAATCTCTTTTCCCAACGTCCTCCCAGCTCCCGCACCCGCCTTTCAGGCGGACAGCCTTCTATCCCGTAGGGACGGGGCTGCCCACCAATAACTTCTGCCGACGGAATCCCAGCGCTGTCGCGTCGCCAACCCCGCTATTTAACCGAGGCAGCGCCTGCTGGAGCGGCGGCTGGCGGAGACTTTCCCTGCTCTCTTGCTCCCTCTTCCGACGGAACAGCCGGAGGCCCAGAGCACGTTGGCGAGCAACAAAAGACGGCCGTTTTCTTGGGGGGGGGGAGGGGAGTTTCGCTGCAGGCAAGGGTGGAAGAAAACCTAACAACAACAACAACAACAACAACAACAACAATAGTAAATAAAGCGCAGAAAGTTCCTCTTGCCCGCTCATCATGATTCAGTTCACCGCCGAAAACCACCGTTTGATGCTCAGCGACGGCAATGCTATCCCGGTGATAGGACTCGGGACTTACGCGGATCCCCAGACGGTAAAGCGAGCTTTGATTTATTGACTTGCATGCGCCTGCCTCAAAAACTCTGCCCGCCGCCCTAAACGTGGAGCCTGGCTCCATCCTAAAAACTGCATGGACTTCGCGTGCCATTGAGTCTCTCTCTCTCTCCCTCTTCTCTCTCTCTCTCCCTCCCCCCCCCCCCTTTCTCTCTCTCTCCCTCTCTTTCTCTCTCTCTTTCTCTCTCTCTTCTCTCTCCCTCCCTCTCTCTTTCTCTCCCTCCCTTCCTCCCCCCCCTCTCTCTTTCGGCTCAGAAAAAGCCCTCCGGTTCGCCCGTCCAGCGCGCGCGCGAGTAAAATAAGGCCACCCACAGCCGCGGTGTCAAAGCGGAGTCCTCCCTTGCAACTGCAGGCGCTTTTGCGAGGAAGCGCGCCTTTCGTGGGAAGCGCGCCTGGTGTGAAGTCTCCTAACCTCTGCGCCTCTTTCTGTTGTTGTTGTTGTTGTTGTTGTTGTTATTGTTTTTGTTGTTGTTCGTTTGCTTCTGAGTCGGCTCGCTTGGTAAAAAAAGGGGGAACTTTTTTTCGTCTAATCCCGAATTCTCCCGAATTGGGAGGGTCACGGAGTGCGGGTGAGGTTCTTGGGCGGTTTTACCATCTCCTTTCTGACTGGCCTTTATGTGACTACTTGGAAGAAAGGTTATACGCTCTTTGGGGAAGGCAGAATGTCCGTTGTTTCTTTTCTTTTCTTTTCTTTTCTTTTCTTTTTTCCTTTCCTTTCCTTTCCTTTCCTTTCCTTTCTTTTTTTTTTTTTTTTTGGAAAAGAGAGATGGGTCGTGCAAAGTAGCCTTGAGCCCCGGAACAGAAACAAATCTCTTCTCCAAGCGGGGTTCGGTATTTTGAAACTACCCCGTTTGGATTCAAGACTCCAAAAATGACGGGGGTGCAATTAAAGTTTAAAGTTTTGCCTTCCCCAAAACTCCCATTGAGTTCGGTGGACTTTAAAAAAGAAAAGAAAGACACACTTCCATAGGATGCTAATGGAAAGAAAGGAGGGGGGTGCATGCCGAATATATGCCTCATCTGGGCTTCAAATTTGGGGGTGAGGTGGGGGGAGAAAGAGCTGTGCATTTGCTAACTAGCGTTTCAGTCTTCCTTTTAACTACTCCTGATGAGAGCATGGCCTTAAAAGACCTGCTCTTCCTTCCAGGCATCCATGGGGCTTGTAATGGCTGCATCTCGTTCCACTGTGGTCCAGAAGAGAGATGGCTTCTCTGAACAATAGTGAGCTTGGGAAGAAAGCTCCCCCCTCTGGTGTTCTCCAGTTGCGAAGGGGCTTCAGTGCCCTCCCTCATTTCCAGCCAGGGTGGAAGACTTAGGGATGCAAGCTTGATTCTTTTGCTTTCATAGTGACAGAAATAAAAAGAAGTCGTTGATGGAATTCCGTGGTGGGAATTCCTTCCATACCGATCCCTAATGGGCTACTCTGGGCTTGCATTCCCTATTTCTTTGGATCCAGATGCCATCTCTGTCTGCCTTTGTATTCCTGCATCTCCCTTCCTCTTCCCATAAGGCTACATCATTCAGGTGATGCCTGGAAAGGCGATCCTTGCAACAAAAGGGGGCTTGTACATCTGGAGCCAGACTGCACTGTTAGTTGAGCTCTAGAACATTAAGGGATGGGGAAAGAAATACCTTTGTCTGATAGATTTGTGTTGCTTTAAACAATTTCTCTGTCCATCTCACAACAATGAATCTGGCAGCTAGACAGAGATTTTCACAGTTAATAAAACTCAAAATATAGTCTGTGGCTGTGGATTTCTTATCCCTTGTCTCAGCATCCTGTGGCTCATGATTCTGCCAATGATATTTTAAAAGATGAGGAATGATCTGTGCTCCTTATGTGGAACCTCCCAAGAGTCTAACAACTTTGATGAATAGCTGGGCACGAAAGATATTCTTGTCCCAACACATATGATAGTAGCAGATTAAGATTGGCTTGCCATACTTATTTTTGATCTCAGGTGGATTAATTGATTTCTTGGATTTTCCTGCCATCAGATTACAGAACTTTGTAGAAACTTTGTAGCTCCAGACACTTCCAGAGGACTTTCTGAGATCAGAAGCTTCTGAGGATACTTGAATGAAAATAATGGGTGTTTTAATGCAGTATATCTTGAAATCTCTCCAAGATAGACTTGCCCAGTATATCTATATAATTGTATTAACATTTTATTTAATCTTTTTTTTTTTTTAAAAAAAAAAGAAGATAAAGCTAATACAAACTGATATAAAGTGAGGAAAAGAAGAAAGAAATAAAAGAGAAAGCTAAAAGCTTTTTTGTATCTTTTTAAAATTTCTTTTTGTATTTTTCTTTTACTTTCCCCCCCTTTCTTGCACTTTTTTCAAATAGCCCTGTCCAATGTATCTTGAGGCTTGACCTTGTGTTTAGCTTCTTGGCTCTTCATCTTGGCTATCCAAGTTGAAATTAAAAAGAGGGGAAGAAATGCTTTTGTCCTCGATCAGTTCTGAGAAAGCCCAGGATCCAGAGGGCTGTGGTTTGAATTCTTTTGTCTTCCCAACCATCCTCTGTCTTTCAGGAGAAGGAAAGAGTCTTTCCTGAAGAAAACAGCATGTATGAGAGGAAAAAAAAAATACTTTTTGTCTGAAATGATGTAGGGTCTCCCACTTGGGCAGGGGGTTGGACTAGATGACATACAAGGTCCCTTCCAGCTCTGATTATCTATTATCTGTTAAATCTAGAGCATATTCTTTTTTCTTGACAGATAAATTTTCCTCTAACAATAAGGAAGAGGCTTATTTATTAGAGAGGAGGAAAAATGGCATGTTTTAACTGTTGCAAGGATGTGTTGATTACCATCATATTAACTTGTTAATGGAAAAGGAACATGAGGCTACCAGATCTCGGTTGCAAGATTCCCAACTGTCTGTAGGTGGCACACAGAAACAAACTCTTTGCTGCCAGCTAGTGGTTGTTAGAATGCTTGCTGTCCAGAATGAGGAGCCCTGATTTTAAGTACTGGTATATAAAATAAAGGTATTGTATCATCTGACTGCAGAGAACTCTTTCTGCTGAGTTTTAAGGGAGAGAGATTTGTCCTTTGTACCATTTTAAGAACAATATGTACATTCTTCCACTCAGAAGGCTCTCCCCTCACTGTCAAAAAAAATGCAGAAGAGACAATTCCCTTGCTCTTTCAAATTATAAGCATTGTAGACACTTGATAAAATACTTGTGACATGTCTCACATGTATTGTGACTTGTATAATCAGTATCATTCCGTTTCAAAATCCTATATCATTTTAATCATGCAACTGATGAACTGGATCAAGAAAGCTTGTGTTTTTTTAATAAAAAGTATAGTAATTGTTTGCACATGTGTTATTAAACTCCTTTTGGTTTTAGTTCTTTCAAAGTAATTGCAACCTCTCAGTTGTCTGTGATACATCTTGAGTGTTCCTCTATGTATTATATGATGGGCTGTTTAGTTGCTCAACTTCAATAGTGAGATGGGGTGTGTGTAAATTTGATTAATAAATAACAGAACAGAACACAGAATATTGCACTTAGTCACAAATTGGAAGGAATTAATGAGAATTGACTGGGTCTCTTGATTGGCCTGTGATTAGTTTTATCTTTAATTCGTTACTCTAAATTTCGTATGCCTATACATCCTGATCTGAGAGATCGTTCCATAGTTCTGCTTTCTATTGCACAATATTGGTTATAGGAAATCCTCAATTAATGGCCACTTGTTCAACAATTCGTTTAAAGTTAAAGTGGCACTGACCTAATTGTACTTACCACCAGTTCTTGAAGTTCTGGCCACCCCAGAACCCCTGCAGTTACATAATAGTGGTCCAGGTACTTAGTGCCAGGGTTGTGCTTACAACAATTACAACTACTGTGCCTTGAATCAACTGCCTGGGTGAAAGGGGCGTGCATAAGCACACCAACATGCCTACCGTCCCTGTCCTATTGTTTCTTTTATTGTTCTTATATGTATCCATGTATTCATAACTATGTTTTTACTTATACCTATTATCTTGGAAGCGATTGATAAACCAAATTAAAAAAATAAAAATAAAGTTGCTGCTCTACTTTTTTAAAAAATATTTTTATTAAACAATTTTTCTTATATACAACATCATTTCCATTGATTACAATGCTTTCATGACGGAATGCATAAATCTTAACTATTTACTTATCTATGTTGTTTAATCTATTTTTGTCCACTATATCTTTTACCTTTATTGTTTTCTTCTCTATTCAACTCTATATCTATTATTTAGCCAATCATACAGTACATTCCCCGTCAAATAATAATCCGTTTCCTCTCTTTCCTTTATCTCCATGGTCAACTTACCCATCTCGGCCACTCTAGTATTTTTCTTATCACATTTTCCTCTGGTGGCATACTATCATTTTTTCAATTCTATGCATAAGTTATTCTTGCTGCTGTTAATAAATGTAGCATTAAATACTCTTGTTTTGTCATATTTTCCCGTTATTATACCTAGTAGAAAAGTTGCCAGTCTGAATTCAATTTGCTCTTTTATTATTTCTTCTATCTATTTTTTTGGTGTTCTACTTTTCCTATCACACATTTTAAGTAATGGCAGTCAATTCAACATGCTTTTGGCTGAGCATCTTAAAAGTTTGATTTAAGAAAGTAGTCTTTAACAAAAAAAAAAAAAAGCTGGAAATGGCTAATCACAAATAACTTATAAGTTTCTCGTAAAGAAATGATAACAACCAGAATGCTATTAGACCAGGGGAGTCAAACAGGCGGGCCATGGTCTGAGTGCATCACATGCAGGCCACGCCCACCCCAGTTTTGCAAATGGGGAAAACGTCATGAAACGTCACATGACGGCCAAGTGACACACAAGTTTGATACCTGTGTATTAGAGAATCATTTATTATTTCTCAATGTTACACTTCATGAAAAGAAACAGGTTTGAATAACTGAAGGTTATAGGTTTATTTCTTGGCATTTCTGTTATTAAGACAAAGAAACAAAGAAGTAGGAATAAAGTGATTGAGAAAGAACCTTTATTGGAGCCCTTAACAATGTGGGTTATCTTATTGAATTAGTTTAAATGAATGAGAAATCATTTTAAATTGTCCTAATTTTACTTGCACCAGAGTAATGACCACTTCTCTGAGACAAGAGAATATCTGAAGTCAAAACAGTGGTTGGATTTGCCCATCATGTGTAACCATTATTTGCTTAACCTTGATTTGTTAATAACCTTGAGTGGATGACTACTACATATCAAATCTAAAACAAACTCTCTGTGTTTACTGCAGTATATGAATGAGCCACTATCTGTTTTGTCTATTGCCAATGAACAACAACTAGAGGAGTTGGCAATTCCTACACTATCCTCTAAGTTTAGGACTTGTGTAATAACATCAACATAAACTAAGAAGATAATCTACACAAAACCTGGAGGAGTCCTTTGGTATCTGCAGCCAGGCTTTTCAGAAATCTGGACTCTGGCTGCCTTTTGCAAAGATTCTCTGCTGCTGTTAAGTCAAAAGAAGTTCAGTCTCCAGAGGAAGAACATGGCTTCCTAACCTCATAAGTTTTCTAAGTCTGCTCCCTGCCTGCCTATTCTATTGCTGCAGTGAACAAATATAAAAGGCAAATAAATGTGTCAGACCGCCTTCCTTTCATAGGAATATTTCTAAAACAAGAGACCAGACTCCCATTCACCTCAGCTCTTGGAGCTCCCTGAACTAAGAGTCAAAATCAGTAGCCAGAAGAGGCCATGTATCTCTTTCCATGTCTCTTCATCATCATCATTTTAGCCATCGTTCATCCACTGCAGGATGAAGGACAGGATGTTGTCATGTCTCTTGATAACATCTGCTAAATATCAGACATTATCCTCTTCTTCAGGCCATAAAAAAGTTGATGAAAACTTTCTTTCTTTCTTTTTGAAAATTTTATTTGGGTTTTCACAAAAACAAAATACAAATAAAGCATCTTTTTTGAAAATAGCATGGTTGGTCCCAGGTTATCACTTCTTCATACAAACACAAAATACAATTTCATGCTCATTTTTATATTCTATTCCATATCTTATTACCATTTTATATTTTCTACATAGTTTTTCCCCTCTTCTAATTTTCTCAACTTTGTTTTGATTATCTCAATTCAAATCATTATATTTATACTTTTGTCTGTCCTGTTAACATTTCACATTATCTTTTCTTATTAAACAAATTTTTCCCTGTAGTTACCAATTAGAGCAGGGGTGGGCAAACGACGGCTCGTGGGCCACATCCGGCCCGTTGGTCTTTTTAATTCAGCCCGCCGAAGATTGGGGCACCCAGTTGGAGCACCCAAGCAGGAGCCAAGAAACAACAGATCTGGGCCAGATGACAGCTTGGCGGCTGCGCAGGGTGGCCAACAGCAGAGGGGAACAGAGGACAGTCCACCTGCCGGCCAAAGGGAGAGAGACTCACCAGCTGCCCTTCGATGAGCTGGTGCGCACCCAAGGCAATGGGGGAACCCCGCTGGCCACTGCGGAGCAGCGGGCAGGTGCAGGTGACTACGGGCAGGGATGGAATGACAGACGGATGGGGCGGCAGGCTCGGGAGCCTCACGGGGTCTGCCTGCCTTGCTGGCAAAGGGAGAGTTTGGGGCATCCAGGCACAGATGTGCGCCACCTCTCCATCCCTGGAGAGCATCAAGCCCGGGGCAGCGGGTGGCAGCTTCAGCGCTTGCCAGGCAGATTTTTCCCGTATTCAGGACCAGTGTGGTGGTATCTGACGTCCGGGGGCTTGCATGTGTGTTTTGGGTCTCCCCCTTTTTGCAAGGGGAGGTGTGTTACTCGGTTCTCCCGGGCTGATGACCGACCTCTTGCCTTTATTTACGCCAAAGGGAGTGGGGGTTTGGGAGGTGGGAAATAGTCTTGCCATGGCTGGCTGGGGAGCGTGTTTGCAGGGCTGCTCGGGAGGAGATCTGGGGGTACCCAGCTCCCCAAAGTACCCTAGTTATTCGTCATGTACATGTTGTGTGTGTGTAGTAACAGCTCCGATGATGTCATATGCCGCTATGACCTCCGTTCTCCACACGTTTGTTTTGTCCCTTCCATAAAGAATCTTTCGCTGTCAATCCGGACCGTTGGAGAGAATTGCGCTCAGATTTCCACAATTCCCACCCTTCGTGGACTGGGCTCCATTTCCAGCCATGAACAGTTTTGCGAGAGTGTCCGCTTGACCATGTTAACCATGAAAACACATGGGGTTTACACCAGGGGTGCTTACTCGGGAGAAAACCTCTCTTGAGCACTGTTCAAGGTAGGGTCTGACTGATTGACAAGGGGTGGATTTTGTGGTTTCTGCATTGACACAGCCCCCTGAGCCTTTTCAAAGCATCTCAACTACAGTGCCCATGATCCCCAGCAAGAAGAGTTTGGGATAATGGGATAAAGTTAGGCACGCTTGGAAAGTACCCTAGAGCAAAGGTCTGCTTGACATTCTTATAGGACCTATAAGAAAAAAGGACCTTTTTTTCTGTTTATGTTTGATATGTACTGTTAACAAATGCAGTTTTTTATATGTATCGTATCTTGTGCTGACCTGGCCTGTCTGTCATATTTTAAAAGTCAATGAGGCCCCCGAGCCAAAAAGTTTGCCCACCCCTGAATTAGAGTATGACACCTTTATATCCTTTAAATTTATCCATTCAAGCTCTTATTTAAGCTTCAATGTATAGCTTTAAGATTATAGCATTCAATATAATACATAACTTCCAATCGAATTCTGCTTGGTACATTCTTAAAATAGACACTATATTCTTAAAATACTCTTTGGCTTTGTAATGGAGATGAGCACCGCCCCCTAGAGCCGGAAACAACTAGCACATATATGCAAGGGGAACTTTTACTGTTATCTTTTACAATGATTAAACAGGCCTATTAGGGAGATCAGACCAGAAATCAAATCCACAGGAAGACCAGAATAACACTTTATTAATATAGGTTGTAATGACAGAATCCTGAACGTCTAACTATGCTGTACTTTCCTTCATTCTTGTATTCCAGTAAACCTGTGAAGTTTTGTATTGATTCTTGAATGTTTCTGTCAAGTTGGCATCCTTACTCTCTCCTCATCCCAAATCAGTGTGAGTACACTGAATATAACCTCCTACTTAGCACTTTTGAAGGCTTTCACAGTCTGGGCCCAGGCAATCTGAGGGACTGTCTCACTTCAATGAGATTGGCCCACCCCAGATATGCTGGTAGAAGTGTCATGCTGTGAACTCTGTTGGCCAATAAATTTTGACTGACCAGGTCCAGAAGAAGAACTTTTTCTGTCCTGGCTCCCATCCTCTGAAACATCTTGGTCCCAAGATGAGAATCACACACACACACTTTTGGCCTTCTGAAAGTCCTTGAAGACATGGCTGTGCCAAATAGCCTGGAGCTCCAATGGGTGTGTGTGGTATTTTGAAGGTGGCTAATGGAATAGATAACACCCACCTCCTCCCTGTGAGCATTTTACTCCCTCTCTCCTCATCTGGGTCAATTTTATTTTAAGTGAATTTTAATTTTAAGATCCCTATCAATGTTTTACAGTGTGTTTTAATTGTATGTCCATAAGCTACGTGGAGTCACCTCTGGTGAGATGGGCAGCATCCAAGTTTAATCATAAATAGGAAATAAATGATAGGAAATAGAGAATAGTATTTTGCTAGGCAAGGATGTCACTAATCTTGCATAGAGTGAAATTAACACGCATGAAGCTTTATGACATAATCGCAAGAATGTGCCCAAACTAACCAGCAGCAGTACATCTTCCTGTGGCATGAGTAAAGAAGACTGCTAATATAACATTTTTCTTTTCTATTATTCAAGCCTTGATTGACCAAAGTCATGACAGGCAGCAGAAATCAAAGCTTATGTGCCCATATGGCAATGGTTACTGCATATTAAGTATTACATTACCCCTTGGAATGCAAATAAAGTAAATGGTAAAGAATGTGAATTAGTGAGGGGTCCTTGGGGCTCTCTCAGCTCGGTTGTTTTCTTTCAAGTATTTCATTACCCAAGCTCAAGTTTGAGCTAATGAAAAACCTGCAAGAAAACAGCCAAGGTCAAAAAGCATCAAGGACCCCTCATTTCAACTCTGAGCTACAAATATTCCCCTTTATTGGTAAATGTGAATTAGTTAATGAAAAAAAAAAAAGATGTGTCTGTAAAATTGAAAGAAAGAATATAAATAAATGCAGGAAGCAGAACAACAGGTCTAATATGCAAAAGCATTAAAAGGTAGATTATTTAAAAAAAAAAAAAGAATGAAAAGTACTAATGTCTGTGGAGATTCTCAGTCATCCAGGTCATGGTTGTCCCAAAGATGCTTTTACAAGAAGCAACTGGACTTTCTGTTTCTTCTTTGAAGACGTTTCACTTTTCATTCAAGAAGCTTCTTCAACTTTGAAGTTGAAGAGGAAGAGGATGAACAGATATCCTCATAATTGACTAATTCAGTGTTTCAGTTGGCTGGAGAATTCTGGGAATTGGAGTTGCCAAGGCTGAGAAACATGGATCCAGGGGTGGGATTCTATCAGTTTGCACCTATTCAGTAGAATCGGTTGTTAACATCCTAAGCAGTTCGGAGAACTGGTTGTTAGAAGAAATTACTGGCTTAATCCTGTAAGGAAGGCAGGAAGGAAACATTCTGGTGTTGCTTACAGAAACTGCCTCTCCATTAACCCTAATTACATTCTTGGCAGGACTAAACTTCCTGTCTTAGGAACATCTTTGGAGTTTTTTTCCCTTCCTTTGCTGGTACTTTGCTCGTGTGGAGTGACCATTCAAAGTTACAATGGCACTCAAAAAAAAGTGACTGATGACCATTTTTCACACTTACGACTGTTGCAGCATCCCCGCAGTCATGAGAGGCCAGGCGAAGAGATGTGTGCCTCAATGTGTGTGTTGTTGAGTTGGCTACACCCAGCCAGTAACATGACCATTAAGCCACGTCCACAGAACCAGTTGTTAAAAAATTTGAATTCCACCCTGCATGGATCTAAGAGTTAGAAAGAATTCCAGAAATTAAGTATCTGCATACTTTCCTGACTTGCTCTTAGCTTATAAAATCTGGCAGGCCATCTGTGAAGATATATTCTGCTTTTTATAAAAATAAACAAGAGATGCCCTTTCAAAGGAAGAGTGGATAAGTCTTAGTAGCCACCACCTAGTTGTTTCTGTTTTTAAGTTGTTATGTTGCTTTGTACTGGTATGGGGGGGCGGGGGGAAGCACCAGTTTGGATAATAAATACATACATGCCGACTAACCTAAATCAGCAAAATTAAAAACAGAATTAATGAGTAGTTTTATGCTGTTGACTTGGGAGGAAGGAGATTGTGGTTCTTGCATATGCAGATTTATGCTTCTTTTAATTAATCACCAGATAATAGATTTAAATCTATTGGATCAATAGCAGAATTGAATGCTCGCTTGTTTCAAAGTACTGTAAGCCCAACTTAGTTTTCAATGGAACAGATGATCCACTGAAAAAAAGCATAGAATTGCAATTCTATGCATATTTACTGAGAATTAAGCCCTCCTTTATCAAGGCTCAGTTTTTGGATAAATCCATAGAAGACTACAGTGTGATTTCCTTTAATTGAATAGAATTTTAAAATCCTTTTCAATCTTTTCTTTGTTCTACTGTTCCTAGTTTTCTGGGTTTATTGTGGTATGCTACTTTAAAGATATATGGATCTAAACTAAGATAATACATTTAAAAAAATAAATAAAAGCCATCTGAAAAACCCAACTGTGCCTTTGTATGTTTGTTTAATCTTAGCTGAATTTTCAACAAGTAGCAAAATGTTAAACATCTGGAAGATACTACGGCTTGTTGTGAACAGACCTCTTCAGCACAGAGAAACTGCATTGGCCAGATACAAATATATGGATATACAGTATTGATAGGTCTGTGTATTTAATAGACGTGTAAAAAACAGAATTTCAACATATGCTGATATCAACTCTTAACAGGAGTCACTGTTCCTCAAACTTGACCCAGAGGTGGCAAATGCCAAAGACAGCTTGCAAAAGGAAGGGCAGCCCTTGAGCAGCCACTTACAATCAGAAATCTGGATTCTCAGAAAGTCTCACTACTCAGATGTGTTGAAAGGAAGGGAGGGTTAAGTTACAGAATCCTGGAAAGGGGGTATGTGCACTTTAGTTCCCATTGATCAATAAGAATCTTAAGGAGGGGGCCTCCCTAATGCCTTTGATTCTCTTCTGCCTTTTGCTGAAATGAAAATGTTGCAACTCACTTGCTGAGGGAAGAATGTGCATTTGTTGTGGTTCTGCCACTTGTGCAAATGGCTATTCCATTTTCATTTCCTCTTCCCCCCCTTCTTCTTCCTCCTCTTTTCTTCTTCTTCTTCTTCTTCTTCTTCTTCTTCTTCTTCTTCTTCTTCTTCTTCTTCTTCTTCTTCTTCTTCTTCTTCTTCTTCTTCTTCTTCTTCTTCCTCCTCCTCCTCCTCCTCCTCCTCCTCCTCCTCCTCCTCCTCCTCCTCCTCCCAGGCTTCAAGGGAGATATAAAGTTCTGGTTCTTGCTCTTCTCATGGCCTTAACCATTTTTAATGGATGTCATTGTCTTTGATGTCTCTCCATCTTCTTCTGGGTCTGCCTCATGTTCTATGACCCTCTCTTCTTTTTGTATTTGCCTTGTATGGTATTAAATCCCACAACATCCTCACCAAGTTAGCAAACTACTTTATTTATTGTTTTATTTTAAATAAAGTTTTATTTGGGTTTTCACACATACAAAATACAAGTAAAACATCTTTTTTGAAAATAGCATGGTCCCGGGTTGAACTTCTTTATACAGACACAAAACTCAATTTCATGCTCCTTTTTGTATTCTATTCCATATCTTATACTATTTTACATTTTCTATGTAGTTTTTCCCCTCTTTTAATTTTCTCGATTTTATTTTGATTATCTCATCTCAATTCAAATCATTATATTTATACTTTTGTCTGTTCTGTTTCAATTTCATATTGTCTTTTCTCATTAAACAAATTTTCTCCTGTAGTTACTAATTGGAGTATGACACCTTTATATCTTTTAATTACATCCATTCAACTCTTATTTAAACTTCAATATATACCTTAAGTTTATGACCTTCAATATAATACATAACTTCCAATCGAATTCTGCTTGGTACATTCTTATAATACACACTATATTCTTTTAAAAAAGAGAAAGATTGTAAATATATGTAATTATAAAACCTCATTCCATTCGAGTTCAGTTCTATCATTAATAATCTTTAAAATCTTAACATCAGGCCCTGTTTCTCTATATTTTGCTTCTGTCCTTTAGAACTTCTTTTCCTTTCTTTCTTCCCTCTCATCTTCTCCCTCCCCTTTTTACCTCCTTGTCTCTCTACTTCAAATTCTCTCTTCTGCATTTTTCCCTCTTCTGTTGCTTTCTGATTTTATACTTATTTTTCACTCTATTTTTTTTTGAGTTGTTTTTCCCAATCTTAAACTTTCCATTCTCTTTCCCCCCTTTCCTTTTTTCCCCCCATCTAAGATTACTTGTTCATTAAAGATGGCTTCTTCTTTGTCTCAATCTTCTTGTTTTGCAGGCATTTTTTGTTGTTTCTCATAATTCCAAATCTCCATTTCTAAAAACTGAAATACAAAGCCAAAAGAACCTCTCCCTTCTTGTGCATCTTCTTTGTACTTTTTAAGTTCCATTTTCAGTTCTTCTAAAAGTGGAGCCATTTTAAACAGTTTTAAACAACCGCCCGATTGATTTTAGTCATTCAAATACAATAACCAAAAATCCAGAAATCATAAAATAATCCAAATAGTCCTGAGTTATTTCTTCTTATTTCTTTTTCCACTTTCTCTTCCTGGGGTTTTTGTTGCGATATTTCAGTTAAAATGTATCTATTGGAAGTCTTGTTGACATTTTGCTGTAAGCTCTTTTTAATTCCAGGCAGTCTCCTCCCTTCCAGATCCTGCCCTTTTATTCTTTTTCTCTCCTTTCCTGTTTTCAAAAGCTTTTAATTATCCAGAAATCTTTATTATCCCTTTGACCAGTGGCCCCCAACCTTTTTTGAACCAGGGACCGGTTTCACAATTATTTATTCTTCCACGGACTGGTACCTGAGTAACGTGAGACTCCACCACCATCGGGATGGCTCTTCGTTTGAAGCTGCCGCCCCCTTTGATGAAACTAAGGTGCAAGCACCCAAACGCCACTTTCCAACTGAAAACCCGGAAGCACTTTCCAACTAAAAACCCGGAAGCAACCGAAAACCCAGAAGCGCTGTCGAAACAAGATGGCAGCGCCCAAGCTTTGCGGCCCGGTAAAAAATGATCCATGGACCAGTACCAGTCTGGGGACCGGTGGTTGGGGACCCCTGCCTTTGACTTTTTATTTTCAGCATCAAATGCCTATTGATGTCAAAGTGGATTTTTTTCCAATTTCTTGCTTAAAGTCTCTTAGCTGTCAGTATAGAAAAAGGAGAAAACCAAATCTTTTCCCTTTTCTCTCTCCTTCGCAGCTTAAAAATCTTCTTAGGGAACAATGTTATTGTTTTTTAACAGTTTCAATTCCAGGATACCTTATTTTTTTCATTTTGCTGTTTGACCTGGTCAACCAAACTTTCTCTTCTTATCTTCCTCTTGCACATTCTTTTCCAGTCGAGTTATTCTTTGTGGTGGCCATTTCTGACCACTGCTGCAACCGCCTTCAGCAAAGGGAGTAATGGCCAGCTGGGGAGGAGAGATGCGGCTCTCCTCAACCCTGCTGACAGTCTCCCCCCTCTTTACCACCTCTATGGGGTGGCTTAGTCTCCAAACCAGTCGGCTCAGGGCGCTCCAGCGGCCAGCACGGATCAAAGCCTCGCAGAGACAAGGTTTCGGTCTGTCGCTGAAGAAGCTCAAACCGGAAGTCTCCACTTTATTTACTGTTTTTGTATGTAGTTTAAGATTGGTTCTATTCCAATTCTTTCTCTTATGGTCGCCTTTCTGATTTTTCAGAAATAGAAAATATCAAATAATAGAGAATTCTATTACAGGTGACATTTTCTTTGAATTGAGTTGATTCCAGGTAATTACCTGCCCTTCCTGGGGCATTTGTGGGGTGTGCAGCCAAGGTAGGCAATTATTGACATCTGCTTAATGATGTAACCTCACACACGATACAGCTTAGTGCTTGCCTCGGACGTCATGACATCGTTGTATCATTTGCAGAAGACCTCATGATGCACATGTCATCATTTTGACATCTTCAAGGTTTATTAGACCTTATTAGACTTAGTCTGCTGTATATAGTTTTCTTGGCAACAGTACAGATGTGATTGATCACTGCTTTGTTAAAAAGAAGTGTGCTTTTTTAGTTTCCAGTCTAGACGACAATCCTGGGTTTTGTGGTGCTCTTCCATCTAAGTTATAACCAGGTCTGATTCTATTTAGTGTTTTGAAGATCATCTAAAGTTGGTCAAGGACAACTCTACTCACTGGCCCCTTTTCTGAAGCAGAGTAATTGTGGCAGCCTCTTTTGATACAGGTATACTTTTCTGTCGACTCAAGGACAGGTGTATAGCATATAAATAGCTCTTGGTTTTAAATACTGTGATACAGAATAAGAGCCATTCTAAGGTCATCACATGCTTAACCTGAAATAATCTAATCTGCTTTATTTTATAACAGGTGAAAAGTCCACCATGTAAGTTTTCTGCCCCCGCAGATGAATCATCTGTTTTTGTGACTTCAATAGCAACCTTCAACCAACTTGTTCCCTTCATCCTTCCATTATTGTACTATTGCATCAAGAATTTCATACAGAAAATGTATCTATTTGTCACTTGTTTTCAGCTTTATTTGGGAGCAAATCCTCATGTCCAGTGGTGCATTTCAAAATAGTTTATCACTGGTTCAGTGGTCATGACTTGGTGGGCGCACTTTGTGTGTGTGCACACACTTTGTATACACATGTGTGCCAAATGCACACTTTGCACAGGCACAGAGGCTTTCCTACTCACCTCCTGCAATCCTGCATTCTCCCTGTCGCTTTGGCAGCTGACGCCCAGCAATCTGCTGCACAAAGTAGCTGCACTTCAAAAGCAGGGAAGAAAGGTCAGTACAGGAGTCCAGGCAGGTGGGTGGGCCCAACAGCAGTTTCAGCAGCTCCTCAGAGAGAATCGGTTCAGTCTCCGCCGATCTTCGGCACTACCAGTACGTCAGAACTAGCTTTCCCAAGCTCTATTTTCTCTGGCAGTGGGTTGCAGGAGACTTTTACCATTGAAAACAGAGTCCAGGAGGGCCATCCGCAACCCTCTCAAGCTCTGTTTTTGCTGACAGATGCACCACAGGCTGGTCCTTTGCTGTTTACAGGCGGGTCCACGGCCCAGATCTAAACACTCCAAAGGAGGTATCCAGCCTGTGGACCTTGAGTTTGACACCCCTGATCAATGGTGGGATTCAAGCATTTTTTACTACCGGTTCTGTGGGTGTGGCTAGGTGGCATGGTGTGGCTTGATGGGCATGGCTTGGTGGGCATGGCAGGGGACGGATACTGCAAAATTGCCATTCCCTCCCCAACCCACTAACCTGATTTCCTGCTCTGTTTTCCTGTGAAGGGCAACAAAAGAAGACCCAGCCCATCAGCTGGGATTCAGAAGGCAGAGAATAGATGGGGGTGGGGCCAGTCAGTGGTGGTATTTGCTGGTTCTCCAAACTGCACAAAATTTCCGCTACTGGTTTTCCAGAACTGGTCAGAACCTGCTGAATACCACCTCTGCCCCTGAGGTAGACAATGACTAAGTCTTTCTATAATTCTAAGCTATAATTCTGGATCATTTGGTTCTTTGTTTTTGGTTTATCATGCTGCTTTGACATGAGCGTTAACTTTGTAGTAAATTCAACTTTAAATTTAATTAAACCAAAGTGTTTTAAAAAACCATAGTTTGGCATGATATATTAATCCATCCCTCCATGCAAGAAGATGGGACCTCTCTTTAGCAGAGATTGAAACATTTACAGGTATAGATTCTGCAACCAGCACTCAGTGAGGTCTTTCAGTGAATTCCTTTAAGACAGAGCAATTTGAGAAACCCTTCATGCTGTTAATAACTTTTGATGGTCAATACTAAGGCTTATGGCTTTTCTGCAAGCATGGTTTTAAAGCACACGTGCTAAATGTCTCTCCATTCATTCTGCAGAGCTGTTCTTATCTAGTAACAGTATTCTGGTACACAAAAATGAGGCTATGTTGGAATATGGGAATTTTTCTGTATAGGAATTGGTATATCTGCTCTGGAAAGTTGCAAAGATTCTTAGAAAAATCTGCAATTTTATGCTAGCTCTGATAAGATAAATCTCTGCCCCAAACGACTCCTCCCCCCCAAAACAAACCCCACCTGATTTTGTTTTTTTGTTTTGGCTAAATGATATCTGGAGTATGCCAGTCTTTTATCTGTCTACATCTACAAACAAAATGGGTATACCCATTTTGTTTGTAGACCTAGATAGATAAAAGCTTAAAGTGGCACTTTGGATGTTTCAGGATCATCCTAGGAATTGAAGGCACAATCTAACTACAAAAGACATACACAATAGATATCCACAGTGATACAGAGTTGTTGTTTACAATCAAACAGTTTTGGGGAAGAACACTAAAGATTAAGACTGTTCATTTACTTTATTCCTCCTTTGTTTAAAGCCATAAACTGCCCTGTTCCACAACCTGGGCAGGCTGGTGAAGACAAATGTAATCCAGTGTTAGAGATACACCCTAGCAGAATCTGCATGGCAGTCAGGCAGGCAGGCAAAATATTTGAGATAAACGTGTTTGTAGCTTACACTCAGTAAAACAGATACACTGTGCTAGTTAAATAGTTCATTCCAGTAAGAGTTTTAGCATAGTCAAAAACAGTCCATATATCATTCACTAATTCAGTCAGTCCAGGGATTAATCTGTTGCAAAGTCCAGTGTCGGAAAAGAGGTCAGTAAACTTACAAATAATCAGTCCAGTAATAAATCTCTTCTTCAGTAGAGATATGAAGAAAATCAAACCTCTTTTCTTTGTTCAGCAACAGCAGGGAAACACTCAGTTATCACCATCAATCCATCATTGCCAGCTTTCCAGTAAAAACCAGCAAACAGTAAGCTCTCTTGCTCCCTCTTATGGTGATTTACAACCACACCCAAAATTACATGCTTTGCATTTAAAGTGACACACACTTACCAAACAATCATAGTTTATATATATTATTTTACCCAAACTAAGTTAGGTAATCTATGTTATTCCTAACATCCAACACCAAAAATAAGACTGGATCTTATTTTCTTTTGGGTCACAAAATAAGCACTATTATTTTTGAGGGGTAGTGTCTTATTTTTTCCATGTATGGGAGGTCCACTTTTTCTGCTTGCTCACAGTGGGGCATGAGGCCATGCAGTCTTCTGCTACCATAGCCACGATGCAGGGGGATGGAGATGCTCCATGTACCCCGCACTGGCTTATCTCAGGGTACCTGCAGCCAGGTCATACACATCCTGACACCTGCCTTGTCTCGCAGCCATGGCACCAGCACACCACTCAATCTCCTGCTTCATTGTGACCATGAGCAAGCAGAAGTGGGCATCTACCATGTATGCTTCTGCTACACATGGCTGCTGATGCTGCCGCTTTGAGGCAGATGTCGGAGCATGGATGGCCTGGCTGCGGGGGAACTGAGGTAAGCTAATGTGGGATGCATGGGGTAGCTCCACTGCCGCCCCACCTCACCTTGCGACCACGGCACTGCAAGCAACCAGATGGAAAGGGTAGACAGCTGGCTGCACAGGCTCCTAAGTAGGGCTTATTTGGGGGGTAGGGCTTATATTAGATGCACACATAAAACATGCTAGGGCTTATTTTCAGGATAGGTTTTAATTTCAGGGAGACAGAGTATATAGGTCTATTTCAACAATAAAAAAGAGGAAGAACCTGAGGTTTGGCATTACTGTTCTGCAAGTTGCCTTTAGTCATTAGGACAACCTCTTCCAATCTAGTATCCAATATTGCAACTGGGAATATCATCTGCAGAATCCATCTGCCCACATGGCCAAAATCTTGTTCAATCCAGTTCATTCCCAAAGTGTTGGCGGAATTACTAGGAGTTACATTCCAAATAGGCCTGGAGGGCATTCAGTTGGGGGAACATGCACTCAGTTCCTTCTGAGACGTTGAAGAGCGAGAGTTTTATCTGGGAATTTTATCTGGAAATGCCTTCCATAAGCATTGTGAAAAGGTTACAAAAAGAGTAGGAAAGTACAACATCAAACCCCCACTTAACCATCAAACCTTCTGGTTGGTTGTATTTGGTTGACCCCCTTTTGTATGTTCTTAGAGCAGGGGTGTCCAACTTTGGCAACTTTAAGACTTGCTGGCTGAGGAATTCTGGGAGTTGAAGTCCACAAGTCTTAAAGTTGCCAAGGTTGGACACCCCTGTCTTAGAGTATAAAAGTCAGGATGGAGGGAGCAAGGTATCCCACTTGGTCTCCTTGAAATAAATGGAGTATATTTCTTAAATAAAAATTGTATTTTAGATCTCCTAGATTCCCTACCCTATTGAATGGTCCAAATTCCATCCACCCCAATCCAAGTGATAGAATATGCTTTCAAGAAGAAAAAAAAAGCAAAGTGATGTAGTACACTCAGCAGGATTATTTGGTAAAAAGTTGATAGTCCAAGCTTATGGCGCCCTACTTTTTCTCCCCATTAACATTTTTATTGAGTTATAAAGTATTATAAAATACAAAATACAAAGTAAATAGAAAAGCAATGGGAGGGGGGAGAAAGGGGGAAAGAGAAGTGGGGAAAGAGAAGAAAGAAAAAGAAGCATTGATTTCCGACTCTTTCTGTTACAGTAAAATAAGACATTAACATCAGTGGTGACACTCAGCCAGTTTGCACCAGTTCGGGAGAACCGGTTGTTAACTTTCTGAGCAATTTGGTGAACTGGTTGTTGGAAGAAATCATTAGGGCAGAGAACCATTTGTTAAATTATTTGAATCCCACCACTGATTAACATCAAATCACAGCTTTTTGTTTTTTCATAATAATATAAACAAGCCATTTCTTTAAAAATCTATCAGTCTAATCAATCAAACCCAAAGCCAGAGTATTATTCTTCTTCACATCAAGCACAAAGTTCAGAAGCGGTCTCCGTGTGGAAACAAAAGTACTTATATTCTTTTCTTTAATCAAAGTGGTCAGTTTTGCCATTTCAGCCAATTCCATCAACTTTTGCAACCATTCATCCATAGTAGGAATTAAAGTGTCCTTCCATTATTTATGGCTCTCTACTCAATTGGCCAAATCAAAAACTAAATGACTAGATTTCAATAACACAATTTCAATCCCCTGGGATAATTTTAATGAATGGAACCAGTGTGATTTTACTCTTGCTTCAACTCTTAAAACTCTTCCCTCAAAAAAAAAGAATAAAAATGCCTCTTCTGATAATGTCACCGTGTCACCAGATGCTCTCTTGCAATTGCCAGGCCGGTGCATTATGTGAAGATACAATCATCAAGGAACAGAATGCTTAAAAAAAAAATTTGGCAGCATCCTATCTTGACAAAGCATTGGAACACATATTATTAGCAAGTGAAATTTTACTTCGGTCACTGAAATGATGTATAATTTCACATGCCAAATTACTCCATATTAAGCAGGTTTTAAAAGACTCTCTCAGAAATAAAAGTATATATGATAGGGAATTTCTGTTGCAACTATACAAATATTAAGCAAGTTATTGAAGCTTCCATTTATATTATTGCCATTGCCAGCTTACTCTGTTATTGAGAAATCTAAAGGGATAATTAAAAAAAATTGCAGTTCACCAATAATAATGTATATATTATACTGTACATTTGGGTTGTAAACCTGGGACACTGGGGTATTGTCAGCACTGTGAACCGTTGGATTTAACTTTGAATGGGTATTAAGCATCCTCTGCAGGATTTTACTGCTTTTGTTGCATTGTGCTAAAAGCTCTGCTCTGGGGCATGGGAATGACATCATGACATATAAAGAAAAGTGGTGAGAATTATGTTACACAACTGCTTTCATCAATCTGACCCTTTTGCCCCCTGTAGAAGTCATTGACGGGTAGATACTGTATAGAATTGCATTGTAAATGGACTTTTCTACATTTGTCTTTGTGCTTCTGAAAGAAATCATTGTAAAGTTGAATAGCTTTAACATTAAGCTATCAGAGATATGGCAGAATTAGGGCTAAACTTATGGGAAGCAGCTTGAATTGTTTTTGATAACAATTAAAGGAGCAACCCAAGTTGATTTGGAAATCAAACAATGTAGTAGGCTGAAATATACCGTAGCTTATTTGTGTGATGTGTTTATCTACATTTCTTTGCTCTCTCAATTCTCTGTGAAAAGTTTGCTCTAATTTTCTTTTAACTTCTAATCTACAGACTCCCAAAGGCACATGTGCTGAATCAGTGAAAACTGCCATTGATGTCGGTTATCGCCATTTTGATGGAGCTTTTGTGTATCGCAATGAAGATGAAGTTGGACAGGCCATACGGGAGAAAATTGCAGAGGGGAAGATCAAGCGTGAAGACATATTTTATTGTGGCAAAGTAAGACATCTGAGTCAATTCCTTTCCTCGGAATAAGGATGAAGCACCTTGTTGCTTTAATCAGTGTTTCACCTTGTTTTTGTTTTTCTCAGATCAGAAAGGAAGCTCAAGGAGCAGATGCTGGCTTAGGAATTCTGGGAGTTGAAGTCTAAAAGTTATAAAAGAGACACTTCTGAGCTAGAATCTAGATTTGCCATTCTTCATAGCAAAGTTCATGCAATTCATATTCCTTTCTGCTATACCTGCTACAGCTAATTTCATATTGCTAATTATTTTAGAGGAATCTTTAGGCTGTCTTTTCATGGCAGGAACCCTCTCAATGAGATTTCCAACACAAGTAATAATAAAAATAACTGATAATTAGAGTAACCAAATGTCCTCTATTATAAATATTCTGAAATATTTATTTCAGAAAGCAGTCCTTTAGATTTATTTCATTATTTTATTGTATTTCCTCTTGAATTTTCTTTGGTAAAGCAAAGTTATAAACATTAAAAAAATAATCCTCATGAATCTGTTTTACATTTGCCCCCTTTTTAAGTTTGTTCTTTATTTTTTCCCAAGAAATTATGGCAATACTGATAATAAAAGAAACTTCCTGTCCCGCTATACAGAAAAAAAAAACCCATGAAGCTATTGCAGTCTGATAAAAACGCAACTTCAGAACAGGCTGCAGAAAAATAAATGAGTCATTACAACCTAAGGCATAATGGAATCAACAAAACTTTTTAAGTAGACCATGAATGAGTTTTCTTGGAGCAGGGGACTGGACATTTTTTTAAAAAATTGCTTTCATCTCTAAGGGGCTGAAAAAGCTGTGGCAGAGTGTGATAGCATCTGAATGACTTGAAACAAAACTTGGGGTCTGGTTTTTTTTTTTTGGGGGGGGCAGTTTTTAAGAAGTTAATTGCAGAAACTTGAGATCTCCATTTTGCTTCCCCAAATCCCCTAGTGGCAGTTTTACATTTGTAGGATTTTTGCAGTTCTTTAAAAATTAAAATCAGAAACGCCAATGTTTGAAGGTGAACAGGAAATCCAAAAATGTTGGGGTGAAGCCTCCTTAAAATTACAAAGGCGTTTGATAGCAGAATAGAAAATATGAGTGTGGTTTTAATTAACCTTGACCCTGCCACTTTAAACAACGGGCTTTCAGGCAAGGAGAAAAAAATCCTTGCAAATAAAAGTCAGATTCTGTTAAGAAATCAGTCTCTGAAGTAGTTCATTGATCTATGCTGGAAAAGGCTTTTGTAGGCGTCAGGAAATGGCTAATTTCTTGTGTCTAAAACTTGATTTCTTGTGTCTAAAGCTTGCTTTTCTTTTTTCTTTTTACAATATTTTTTTTATTTTTATATTTTAAAAACATCTCATTAGGTGAACAATATGGTTCCAGGTTTTCACATTTCAATACAAAAGTGACCATGATTACATACTCAGCTTTCATATCCAAATTCATATCATATTATTGCTTATTCCATTTTTTATTCTCATACATCGTTTGACAATATTAATATTCTTATTCAATTTCTATATTCATTACTCTTATTTTATCCAATTTGATTTCATATTATAGTTTATTTCATTTTTATTTAAATATTCTCATGCATTATACATATTTTTATTCAATTTCAATATTAATGATACACATTTTCTTATGTCTGTCACATTTGCAGGTTTTATCACATACTATTATTCCATTAAAAAGTTTTCCCTTTTCAATGTCAATTTGAGTTGCCACCCCTTTACCTTATACATTTCCCTTATTTTTATTCCTTTTAATCCATTATAAAAATTTATAACAATATAGCCATTTTTAATTAACATTCTATATCAACAACAATAGTCCCTTAACTACTATGATCTCTCTCTCTCTCTCTCTCTCTCTCTGTATATATATATATATATATATTTGGTTATTCAGGTTTTCTCCCACATAAGATTGGATGTATCTAGGCAATGTTTTGATGAAGTCTCATTCATCATCTTCAGGCTTGTGTCTTCAGCTCTGTGCTTCTCAGAGTGATGTGAGCTTGCAGCTGCTTCTTCCTTTTAATTGCTAGTGGGGGTGTGACTTGATTGGGTGGGGGCTTGGCTGTGTTCTGATTGGGTGGGGGTGTGTTCTCATTGGTTGGGAGTTTGGCTGTGTTCTGATTGGTTGGGGGGGTTGGCCGTGTTCTGATTGTCTGGAGGTGTGTTCTGTTCAGGTGGGGGCTTGGTTGTGCTCAGGTTAGTCTTAGTTGCTGGGGGATTTGAGCTGGTGAGCTGTGACCTTGCTGTTTCGCTTCGAGTTCGTGGTCGTGCTGCATCTTCATGGTGGGGGTCAGTTTGCTTCATGAATGGTTCGGAGGGGTTTGAAGTGGGTAGTGATGCAGCTGCAATGCGGCTTCTGGTCCGTGGTCGTGTCTCATCTTCTGTGTGGGTGTGAGTCTGCTTTTTACGTGGAAGTGTGGTGGTGGCATCTTGTGTGACCCTCGTGAGTGTGGGTCTGGTGTCATTCTTCATGTTAGGTACTCGTCTGTTCATGAGGGTGGGTTTCCAAATGGCTGGTAGGCGGGAGGTGTCATCTCTTTTATTCATGCTCTGTGGGTATTTTTCTATCTCTATGGCTTCTCTGATGATTCTGTTGTTGAAGTGTTCGGTTTTGGCAATGGTTCTGGTATTTTTAAAGTCAATCTCATGTCTTGTGGCTTTGAGGTGTTGGACCAGGGAAGAGGTCCATTCTTCTTTTTTGATTGAGTTCTTATGTTCTTCAATGCGTGCACTTATTCTTCTGTTAGTTTGTCCAATGTATGTTGTGGGGCAGGCGGTGCAAGGGATTTCATATACTCCTTGGTTTTCTAGCTCGATTTTGTCTTTAGGATTTCTTAGGATGGTGGATATTTTTCTGTTTGTGCAGAATGCTGTTTTAATGTTGTGTTTTTGGAGGATCTTGCTGATTTTGTCTGTAGTGCCTTTTATATATGGGAGGAGGGCTTTGCCATTCTCTTGTTCTCTGTCTTGGATTTTGGTTGGGGTTTCTTTTTGGATTAGGTGGGTAATCTTCTTTCTTTGGAATCCATTGGCTGTTAGTACATTGGTGAGAGTGTGTAGTTCAGTTTTTAGGTGTTGTTCGTCGGTTAAGCATTTTTTCTGGAGATGAGTGTCTTGGCTATGGAATTGATCTGTGCTGGGTGGTGGTGTGAGAGTGCGTGTAGATAGCAGTTTGTATGTGTTTTCTTCTGGTAGATGGTGTGTCCAAGGGAGCCATTGGATTTTTTGTATACCAAGACATCTAGGAAGGGAAGTTGATGGTTAGCTTCTGTTTCCATGGTGAATTGTATTTTGGGGTGTAGGCTGTTGAGGTATGTGAGGAAGTTGTTCAGTTTTTCTTTCCCATTTTGCCAGATTATGAAGGTGTCATCTACATATCTGAGCCAGAGTTTGGGTTTGTGATCATATATTTCTAGAGCTTGTGTTTCAAAGTGTTCCATGTAGAGGTTTGCGATGACAGGTGAAAGGGGTGATCCCATGGGTGCTCCTTCTATTTGTTTGTATTTTTGTCCATTGTAGGTAAAGTATGTATTGGATAGGCAGTGGTTGGTCAGATCTAGGATGTGCTTGCGGGGGTTGTATTTGTTTTGGATGGCTGTCAAGGCTTCTTTTATTGGCACTTGGGTGAAGAGGGATATGACATCGAAGCTCACTAGTAGGTCGCTGGGTTGTAAGTTTTGTTTCTTTATGATCTCGATGAACTGGAATGAGTTTCTTACATGTGAGTTGATGGATTCTGCATAGGGCTGTAGTTGTTTGGTGAGAAATTTGGCTAGGTTTTTTAGAGGTGAGCCTATGGAGCTGACTATTGGTCTAAGTGGGGTTCCTTCTTTGTGTATCTTGGGGAGACCATAGAGCTTAGAGCATCTGGATGATTTCTCTCTGGGTATGATTCTTTGCTGGATTTCTTCACTAATGGGGGAGGCTTTTATTTTGGATCTGGTGGTTTTTTCTAGGTAAGTGGTGGGGTCTGTCTTTAGGGGTTTTTTATGTGTGGTCTTGGAGTAGGTTGGTTAACTTGGATTGGTACTCAGATGTGTTCATAACCACTGTTGCGTTGCCCTTGTCTGCTGGTAGGATTATTATGCTGGTGTCTTCTTTCAGGTTAAGTCGTGCAGTTTGTTCTTCTTTGGATAAGTTGCTTTTGGGTGGCTTGCTAGTGCCGAGGATGTTGGTGATTTCAAGTCTGATTCTATTAGTCTACCGACCAGAAGCCGCACTGCAGCTGCATCACTACCCACTTCAAACCCCTCCGAGCCATTCATGAAGCAAACTGACCCCCACAATGAAGATGCAGCACGACCACAAACTCGAAGCCAAACAGCAAGATCACAGCTCACCAGCTCAAATCCCCCAGCAACTAAGACTAACCTGAGCACAACCAAGCCCCCACCTGAACAGAACACATCTCCAGCCAATCAGAACACGGCCAACCCCCCAACCAATCAGAACACAGCCAAATCCCCAACCAATGAGAGCACACCCCCACCCAATCAGAACACAGCCAAGCCCCCACCCAATCAAGTCACACCCCCACTAGCAATTAAAAGGAAGAAGCAGCTGCAAGCTCACATCACTCTGAGAAGCACAGAGCTGAAGACACAAGGCTGAAGATGATGAATGAGACTTCATCGAAACGTTGCCTAGATACTTCCAATCTTATGTGGGAGAAAACCCAAATAACCAAAGTTCCACATACAAATACCCGCGAGAACCTATATATCCAATATATATCCAATATATCCAATATATATCCAATATATATATCCAATATATATCCAAAAAATTTTACATAACAAATTTATTTTCCCATTTTAATCTATTTGATAATTTTTAAAGGCTACTAGTAATTTATCCATTTCAAGTCTCATACTTCCTTTTTGCTTTATTCATCACATTATTAAATATTAATTAATATTCTTTTAGTAAATTCTCATTTCCATATCTATTTCAGATTAAATTTATATCTAGTTTAACAATAATTCTTAATGTAATATCAATTGTAATATTTTCCATTTTTATGTCTATATTCTTCAATACCACAATACATTCCCATGCAGAATCTCTTTTTCTAATCAACGACTACCCATCATCTCTAATTATCCTGACTATATAAATTCTTCTCATTTTAGCTTGCTTTCTCTTTTTTATCCTTTTTTTGGTCCTTTCACTTCATTTCCTTTCTTTTCCCTATTATTTCTCTTCATTTCCTACACCAGCTATTTGCTTTGTCCCCCTCCCTCTTTTGATCTTTCTCCTGCAATTCCCTCTTCTGTTGTTTCCTCTTCCTTTGTTTAACCTTCCAAGCAATTCCTCCTTTGTTTATCACATCAAACCTTAATATTTTAATTTTATCTCCTTTTTTATACTGTCTTAACATTCGTTGCTCCACTTGTTCTTTAAGGCTGATTTCTTCTTTGCTTGACTCCTCCCCCTCTGTCTCTCTTTGTTCTTATTAATTTGCATCACCATTTCCAGTTTTTGTAGCATAATGTTCCATACTTCCGAGCTTTCTTTTATCATTTCCTTCACACTTTGCAGTTCCAACCTTATTTCCATAAGTATTCCACTCATTTTCTACACTTCTTCTTTTTCTTTCTTGATATTTATATCCAATTCAAATGTCCAGTAGTTTATTTCAACCAGTGTCTTTTACATTTATTTGAACAATCAATGTCTATAAGTCTTTATTTTTCAGTTCTATTCAATTTTCAAACACCTTTTCAAAACCAACAATCATCTCCAGAGGAAAATCTTCATATATCCCTTTACTATAATGTATTAACGTTCCACTTTTGGAGTTTTTTTGTTATAATAAATTTCTTCTTATTTTATTTCATGTTCCAGTCTTAAATAAACCAAGCCCTTTTCAAAAAGTCAATAAAATTTTCTTTTACCATTAGGAGGCACTCTTAATTCATTTCTATGTTCCACCTTTTATTTTTTGCTTTTTCCTTTTTTAAACTTTTGTTAATTTTGCTAATTCCAAATTATTAGCTATTATTCCTTTTCAGTACAGTCAAATCCAGCATTTAAAATGCCTATTTTAGTGCCAAAATCCAAATAGTTATCCAATTCAATTTCCAAGTTTGTTATGATTAAACGTTTTTCTCTAGGTTTTTTTCCATATCCAATTTAATTCTTTTCAAATCTAAAGTCCAATTTTTTAATTATCCAATTTCGTCGGTCTTCAATCATCGTTTCTACAACCTTTAATAATAACTCTTCCCTTTAATTCTGGTGTTACTTTTTAATGTCCAAATATTTTACCCAGTCCACACACTGTTCACAGCTTCACTGCTCCAGCACAACCATATTTCCTGATCATCCTTCCATCTTCAGGGTGGCCATTTTAGACCACCGTTAAGCCCATCTTCAGAGGGAGTGTACCTAGCAAGGGAGAGGAGATGCGGCTCCCTTCAACCTGGCAGGCAGTCTCCCCCTTTTTCACCACCCCTACAAGGTGGCTCCAGCCCAGTTTGGAGCCCTCCAACAGGGAGAGCACAGGTCAAAGTCACGCACAATTGCGGACTCCCATCCATCTTTGATGGAAGTGCCACCAGAAGTCCCCAACTTGATTTTTTTGAAGAGGAAGAAGAGGCTTCTAGAATCTCTATACAAATCTTTAAATTCCAATCAAGCAAAGTTTTGGAAATAAGAATTCCATTTTATACCCTCAGTTAAAAGACTGAACATTAAGTTGCCATTTCCAGGCAATGTTCCTAGTAAAAATAGAGCTGCTTTCTGTTAACATACAACTATTGACAACATTATCTGATTTAATGGCAACCTGTCTGTCTTACTGATGAAACTGAATGCAACATGAAACAAAGCTGAAATTACAACACACATTGCTATTCTCCCATAGGCTCCCATCCTTCTTTTTTGCAGCTCCCCAAACCTATAAATTAATTGCCATGTTGGGAAAGGGAACACACCAAATCTGTAAGTTCTGCAACTGGCAAATATTATTAAAAATAATAATAAAACACATACACTTGGTGGAAAATCCTAGCTTTATTGTCATGCATGATGCTTCATCCTTTTTTATGTCATTGCAGTCTTCATGTTTCTCTCCACTATTAAATATAAGTCCCAACCATTAAAATGTTGCCTATTCTTGCTCTACAAAAATTGCCTGGTCTTCCTGCTATGCCTTATCAGTGAACTTTTCTGCATCTTAGAGCATTAGAAAAAACACTTAATCTCTCCCCTGGCAAAGCAAGGAGAACCTGTGGCATAGAGGTTAACATATCTGTCTAATATGTATGCAGACCCAGTTCAAATCCCAGAAGGCTTTGGCTAGCTGATGAGAATTAAATAGCTTGAAATAGATTTATACCAGTCTCCCTTTATTTCTTTGTTGGTAAAACAAAAAGTCAACACAAAAATAGTTTGTTACAAAAGTGACTGCCTGTGAAGACTCAGATTGGGGCTGAAAGATGAAAGAGGAAGCAGTATGCTTCTATTATTACCTTTATTGTCAGAGTACAACATGTATACAATGAGATTGGCTGAACCTCCTTTCATGCACCCACATCCCACACAACTCACAGTGAGGACAGAAGTCCCTAACCCAGTCCCAATCTTATTACATGATGTGACCTTGTTGCACAATGCGCCAGCCCTGCAAGTCTATCATACTATGTTGACATGAAATTATTTTCCATTGGTATAATGCTTCTATATCTCCTACCTGATGGTAGGACAGTGAAGAAGTGCTGACTGGGATATGAGTCATCCCTGACAATTTTCCTCACTCTTCTAAGGCAGCGAGCCCTCACGATGTCATCTAGTGGTGTTAGGGAACAGCCCACAATGTTTTGTGCTATGCTCACCACCCTCTGTAGTGTCTTTCTATCTGCGGCTGTCAAGCCAGCATACCACATCATAATGCAGTATGTGAGGACGCTTTCTATTATGGATCGATAAAAGGAGGTCATTAGTTGTTGTTTCACTTTATTCTTTCACAAGACCCTAAGGAAATGGAGTCTCTGTTAGGCCTTTCTGTCCACCTGGGTTGTGTTAATTTTCCAGGTAAAATCTTTGCTGAGGTAGACTCCCAGGAATTTAAAAGAAGAAAATCTCTCCACACAGCCCCCCTTGATGTAAAGTGGGCAGGTTCCTCTCTCTTCTTCCAGAAGTCTAACACCATCTCCTTTGTCTTGCTGATGTTTAGGTGCAAGTTGTTTTCTAGGCACCATGAGGATAATATTTGAACCTCCCCCCTGTACGCTGTTTCATCTCCACCTGTAATGAGACCTAATACAGTAGTATCATCTGTGAACTTAATGATCACAGTGGATGGGTCAGATGATGCACAATCATGTGTGTACAGTGAGTACAGGTAGGGACTGAGCACACAGCCCTGTGGGGAACCAGTGCTAAGTTTCAGGGATGTAACAGACCCAACCCTCACTGTTTGTGGTCAGTCCCTCAGAAAGTATTTGATCCAATCACAGATGGAAGAGGGAAAATCCAAGTCAGTCAGCTTTTCGATAAGGATGCTCAGCAGGATAGTATTGAAGGTTGAGCTGTAGTCAGTGAAAAGCATCCTGACATAGTTTCTGGGTTTCTCCAGATGGCTTGCTACAGAATGTAAGGCAGTAGCTATGGTGTCGTCTGTTGACCTGTTCCCCCTGTAGGTAAACTGATGTTTGTGAAAGTCTGGTGGGAGGCATGGCCTAAGATATTGGAGAACCAGTCTTTTGAAGCATTTAATCACTACTGACATTAACACGATAGGTCTGTAGTCATTTAGATAGTTAATTGCTCGTATCTTGGGGACCGGCACAATAGTGGCTGTGATGGAACACAGGCCATTTGCAGGGAGATGTTAAAGATCTTTGTCAGGACCTCTGCTAATTGATCGGCACAAGTCTTTACCATTATCCCCAGCACCCCATCTGGACCTGCAGCTTTGCTGGGATTCACAGCCTTCAGTGCAGCTCTCACTTGATGTTCGTAAAGGGTGAGTGGCTGGGAATCAGAAGGCTGGCAGGCAGAGGCTATGAAGTCTGTTTTGTTTTTTTTTACCTCGTAGCAGGTGAAAATGTTCAACTCCTCTACCACTGGGGCATCAGCATTGACCGTGTTCCTCATGTTGTCCTTATAGTTAGTTACGTGCTGCAGTCCTGCCACACATGCTTCAGGTTGTTATCTGCTAGATGGTTTTCCATCTTATTCATCCCATAATTGGGCCGACCAGGTTGCCCTGATAGACCAGTCCCACCAAAAAAAAAACCATTCTTAGAGCATTAGTTTCAACAGCTTCCATTTGGGAGCTATGAATTCAAGATTCCTTAATGGGGACCATTACATCATTCAGCAGTTGAAACAGCATTCTACCAGCCAGTGAAGATGTTTGTGTCTTTTTCCTCCTAACTCGGAACCATAAAACTCTTTCTCTTGACCATAGTTGCTCTGCATTAGGAGACACGAGGCCTCTGAATGAATGGACAGCTTCCATAGTAATCTTCCTCTAGCATTTTAATTCATTGCTTGATCATGCCTTACAAAAGAACTAAATCGTATCACTGACAAATAACTGCATTCGTTTTCTGGAACACGCATCTAAAGTTTTTTAGAAATCTGATTTACTGCCTGGATCATGGCCATCATCATGATCACCATACTTATTTTAATCTTTGTTGTTTTTAGTTGTGGTGGAACACTATGTTTGTTTTCCTGAAAGGAAAAAAAATCTTTACAGATAATTTGCCTTTGAAACTGGAGTATTGTCTGATTTATTGAAATTCTATTTGTTGAAATTCTGATAAATGAGGCAGATGGGTTTCATCAATGAACTAGCTTCATCCCTGGTTAAAAAGTTCTGCTTGCAAGGTCATCCTCTGAGACTGCTTCCTTCTGCTGATGGACTAGTGAAAAATTACTCCTAAAATACTCTAAATTTCTTCTGTTGTCAACAACAATAACTTCAAGAGTAATTTTGGAATCCTAATGGAGAGTGTGCTGCAGCTACCAAAAAAAGCCAAAGCAGTCCCAGGCTGCTTTAAGAGAGGAAAAGAATCAAGATCACTTGTTAATACCACTTTATAATGCTTTGGAATATTGCATCCAATTTTGGTCACCACGTTATACAAAAAGATGTTGAGACCAAAAAGACCGCAGAAAAGATGATTAGGAGACTAAAATATATGAAGAATGGTGGGCAGGAATTAGGTATGTGTAGTTTAATGAAATGAAGGACTAGGGGTGACATGATAACAGCGTTCCAATATCTCAGGGGTTGCCACAAGGACGAAGGGAGTCAAGCTATTCTCCAAAGCACCTGAGAACAGGGCAAGAAGCAATGGATGAAAACTAATCAAGGAGAGAAGCAACCTAGAACTAAGGAGAAATTTCCTGACAGTTAGAACAATTAACCAGTGGAACGACTTGCCTCCAGAAGTTGTGGGTGCTCCATCATTGGAGGTTTTCAAGAAGAGGCTGGACAACAATTTGTCTGAAGTGGTGTAGGATTTCCTGCCTAAGCAGGGGGTTGGACTAGAAGACCTCCAAGGTCCCTTCCAACTCTGTTATTCTTATATTATATAAGGGAAGGACAGTTAATTTCAGGCTCTTTACTGAGTTCCTCCCATATTTTCCACCAAGATTCATAGTTATTTCATTATAAGTAATGAAAACATTAAAATTAGAATGAATGTGTAACGCAGAATTAAATATTGTCTCTGAAACTGACAAATGTTTAAAATATAACACTTTTTGAGCAGCAATTTGTAACTGATCTTCCAACTCTCCTACACACAGTTTATTTAATCAACTTCCTTTTTTAAAATGCTGAGGATTCTTGAAACAATGGTCAGTACATTCATTTGCATGGTGGATATAAAACAGATCAAATTCTACCTACAATCTTATATCCCAGCATACAGGATTTCCTGCCATTAGATCCATCATTTGCTCAAGAAAAGGCAAGAAAAGATTGTACAGCCATTTCTCTGAAGGGTTTCCTCACCTGCGCAGAGTTTCACCTTCTAACTCTGTTATTCTCGTTTCCATAAAGGAGATTCCATGACACAATATGTGTAATCCTCAACTTATAACCACAGTTGGAATCAGAATTGGAGTTGCCAAGAGGTTTTTTTTTTTTTTTTTTGCCAGTTTGTTAACTGAATCAGTGCAGTTATTAAATGAATCTGACTTCCCCAATGGACTTTGCTTCTCAGATGCCAGTTGAGAAGGTTGTAGATGGTGATCATATGGCCCTGTGATGCTGCAACTTTTGTAAATACATGGTGGTTGCAAAGCACCTGGATTTCGATTATGTGACTAAGAGGATGCTGCAATGGTTATAAATGGGAGGATCTGTTGTATTTCACTTTTTTCAGTGACGTTGTAATTTTGAACAGTTACTAAATGAAATATGGTAAGTTGAGGACTCACTTGTATGCATTATATCATATGTGTATAAACTTAATAAGTCTGTTATGCTTAGATTAAGGGTGTTGTGTACCCATTCTTAGGCTCCTACTCCAAATTTTGCTACTGTTTTAATACTTTTCCTGGGTAATTATCAGCCCAAACATTCCTCTTTGGATAGGGTGTCCCTTACCAAAGAATAATGAAATAGTACAATTTGTCCACTCCTCTGCTGCTTACTGACTGTATTATTGTGAGATAAATAATTGTGGAATTTTAGCAGAGACCATGAAAAATACAAAGCCACAACAATCAGGTGGTTATGTTAGAAGAATACCCGTTTCAGCAGAGCAGGTGCAATCAACTCTTCTGAGATAAATTGTCTGCAAATGTGCTTCTAATGTAATTGTAACACGCTAGTTAGAAGTAGATTACAGAACCAGATCTGAATGTTTATGTTTAGTTACTGATTGAAATTAATGATTAATTCAACCAGCCAGGTTGCCCTGATAAGAAAAGAGGGTTTCTGTTCTTCATGGAAGATGGGAATTCATTCTTTGTTGTTTTGTACAACTCAAGGGAGTGTACATAATGCTCCTTCTTCCTATTTTCCTCACAAGGTTGTTGGGTTGGCCCAGGAGAGAGAATGACTGAATTAAATATGTCCAGCCATTAACAATATGATGGGTCTTTATGGCATTTCCTGAGGATAGCAGCAACTCAGAAAGGTTGCACAACGAAGACTTCAGGACTAGAATGGCAGCAGATGCTTAATATGGGAACAAGACAGTGTTGGGATTCAGCTGGTTTGCACCGATTCACGCAAACCAGTTGTTAAATTACCCACCCACCTCCTGCTATCAAGTGGATCCTGGGTGCTGCGCTCCAATGGAGAAATAGGCAATGGAGCAGCCAGCATGAGGGAAGGAAAAGGCCGCTTTCCCTCTTTCTTCTCCCCGCTCCTCTTCCTTCCCTCGTGCCAGCCACCCCATTGCCCATTTCTCCATTGCAGTGCAGCACCCAGGATCAACTTTGATAGTGAGTGGGAAGGTAATTGAACAACGGGTTTGGAGACTCATCCTGCATGTGTGGTTGAACTGGAGGACGGGGATGGGCCACGCCTCCCACAACAGTTAATCTTACCATGGGTGAACTGATTGTTAAATTATTTGAATCCCACCGCTGGATCAAGACTACTTATATTGTGCAGTACTAGTCTTCTGGTACCAGTCCAGATGGCTATGGCTATTCTCTGACAAACACCCGATGTTTCTGATTCTGAATCAGTTTGCCTTTCTGGATCTCACACAATAGACCACAGAAGCTTCTAGAAAGTCTCCAAATATGGCACCAGTGCAACAGCAAATTTGGTGTAGCAGCTAGACTATGAGTTGTTGGCCTATCTTAAATATGAAAGTTGTCTTTGCGATGTTGGGCCAGTTGCTTTCTCTCACAGAGTAATTTTGTGAGGAAAATAGGAGGTAGGAGAATTAGATGTATTCTCGGCCTTGAGTTATCTACGAAAAGGCAAGATGAAAATATAATAACAACATCCCTCTGTTTATAGTTTCCAACAGTTAGTAATGATAGGCATGAGGCCTCCCATGTAGATAGTGATTAATGTTAAATTAAAGCAACCTTCATATTTCATTTATCTCAAAGATATCCATCCTTTCTTTTGCAAGAAAGTTGACAAAAACAATCTTGAAACAGTTGCAATTTGAAAACATTGTAAAAGGATAACAGTCAGAAGCAGCAGATGTGATTAAGCAAATGAGTATTGTAAACAGATGGAGAAAAGCTTGTTTTTCATCTTGTGATTAAGAATTACAAAGGTTATTGTTTCATCCCATCAAATAAACTGCAGGTGGTAAATTTCAGGATGGAAAGGGTTGTTCAAAGACTTGCACTTATGTCACTATAACTCCAGATCTGATTGGGACAGAGGGACTTCCTCAGTCAGTCATATCTGACTCTAGGGCACATCTCTGTTTCTTAGCTGAGGAAGCCAGCAGTGTCTGAAGACAATTTTTGTGATTAAGTGGCCAGTATGGCTATATGACAAAGGCACACAGGATATTTTCCATTGGTACCTATTTATCTACTCGCATTTGCTTGCTTTTGAATTGCAAGGTGGACAGGAGCTTTGCATAGAGTTCAGGTCTGACAAGCTCAATTTCTTTAACCATTAAAACATTGTGTCTCCTTGATCCTTGGAAGAAGGTTTGAATAATTTTTCTTCCCAGAGATGCTTATAAAATGCATCTTGGAGTCCTCACATTCAATTACAGAATTTTAAAACGTTCAGATGGAGTGCCATTCTTCTGTTGGTTGGCTTGCTGGATCTCCCTTTGGGTTATACTTCAGAAAAAGGAGAATTGGGAGATGTTAGATTTCCTTGTGTGGAATCCCTGAGTTCATCTAGGTCAGGGGTGTCAAACTCACAGCTCATGGACTGGATGTGTCATGCACTGATCACACCCATGTCTGGTTTAGTGAAGGGGAAAAAAGTCACAGTATGTCATGGTTTCATCCCATGAGTTTGACACCCCTGATTGAAGTCAAATTCCTCGCAGTCCTACTTTCTGTGAGTTGAAATTTATAAGGGGGTTTATCAGTCTTTCCCAAAATGGTCATCCTCTAGCTATGTGGAATAACTCCAAAATTCTCCAGGGCAAAATGGCTGTTGGTGAATCTAACATATCTGGAGGAGATGGGTCTTTATCTTTATACTGAATCTCCCACCATTTGGTTTGATGAGCACATGACCCTAAGTCAGTGATGGTGAACCTTTTTATTGTGGTGTGATGAAAGTGTGTGCGCATATGCCAGCACCCACAATGCAATGTGTCCTGCCCCTCCCCCACATGCACATGCAACACCCCCCGTCCTGCCCCTTGCACGCACTGTACATGCGCGTGCCTCCCAGCTGATTTTTGGCCCATTCAAGGCCATTTGCCCTCCCGGAGGCTCAAGGTATTTCCAGAAGGCCTGTTTTTTGTCCTCCCGATGTCTCAGAGGCTTTCTTCAAGCCTCCGGGAGGGCAAAAATGGCCTCCCCCAAGCTCCAGAGGCCCTCTGGAGGCTGAAAATGGGCACTTCTGGTATTTCTAGAAGGCCCGTTTTTCAGCCTCCCAAGGCTACAGAGGCTTCCCTCGAGCCTCTGGGAGGGTAAAAACAGCCTCAAATGGGCAAAAATCAGCTCGGAGGCACGCACATGAGCAGTGCAAGTAAGTTTGGCTGGGGCTCGCATGCCCGCACAAATGGCTCTGCGTGCCACCTGTGGCACACATGCAATAGGTTCGCCATCACGGCCCTAAGTTATTGAATGATGGGAGACTTCTCATTAACCATACTTAGCACAATGACTTATTTGATTCTAAATAATATGAGTTATGTTTCAATACATCTGGAGAGCATTTGTCCTGACAATAGATATTGTGTCCTTCCTTCCTTCCTTCCTTCCTTCCTTCCTTCCTTCCTTCCTTCCTTCCTGCCTGCCTGCCTGCCTGCCTGCCTGCCTGCCTGCCTGCCTGCCTGCCTGCCTGCCTTCCTACCTTCCATTTCTATAGCTGCCCATCTCAAACAAATGACTTTGAATGTCAAACAATCATAAAACACTTAAAAACAGTTACAACATAGTACAAAATTAAATATATATATGGCAGCTGAGAAAAAAATGTCACTCCTGATGTCAATATAGCCAGGAAACAGGGCCTGAGCACAAAGACAGGTCTTCAAAGCCTTAAAATCTGCATTTGAAAAGGCTGGTTTTTAATCAGTACACTCATACACAGTTGTAGAGAGTAAAGATGACCTTGATGGAAATATGGAAGAGCCATTACCTGGACAAAGGGTGCTGAAACATTTTTTGAACCTTGAGAGAGAAGATAACATTTGAAAGTGGCTCAGACAGATGCCTTCCTAATTCAATATAGAAATCTAAGAATAAGGCATAAACAGCACAATCAGATGCAAGATTCTATTAGAGTAGCCAGTATAATTGTAATTATAATTTTCTTGTGGAATTTTTTTCCTGGTCTAGTCTGGTCTACCTACCTTGGTCTGACGCCTTGCAAGTTTCTTTCAACAAAGTCTGAAGGTCTTGCTTTTGTTGATAGAGATGGCCTTTGGTCCTCAAGGTAGTTCATTCTCCACTGAGCATTTTACTGCAGCATTGTTGCAACACCAACAACAGATAGATTTACGAATAGCTTGCAAAATGTCATGATGCAGCTAACACAAAAGTTGAGATAGGATTTAACTTGGCCGGCAGCCTGAAGTGTAACTAGTATTTTGATGCTCTCTTGAGAATTCTAGAGATATTTGGAAGAGATCAAGACCAATTTCTGACTTTGTGATTCAGTATGGTCTATTTATGGCGGGCTGACCAACAGAATTTCCCACAGATTGCACCAAAGTAACTCCCATGCTGAGTTTGCTGAAAGAAAGGGCAGCCAGATGTGCTATACCTATCATTAAGGGCAACAAACCAGTGGTGGACAATTAAAACTTCATGCAAAGATTGAGAATTCCCTTTGATGATTTCATGAAGTCCCTGACTGCAGCTGTGAAACTCACAAACTCAAGCAAGATCAGCAGAAAGTGTGGATGTATTGTATGTATAAGTTTAAAATTATTTGCTGGAGATGTGGAATGGAAAGATCTGGCTCTGATTTACCAATTTAGTGAGGGAGTTGCTGACAAACTGAGATATGAGTTGGTAAGACAAGGCACCATAGATAATTTGGAAGAGCTGTCGGAAGAATGGATCATGCAAGTCGTAAAATTCTTGCTAGTGGAAAGCATCAACATCCATATTTTGGCACACTGATCAAAGCCAACGTTTTTTTAAAAAAATGGCAAGCAATGATCACTGAGGGTTTTGCTCTCTTCCATCAGTAGCCAAGTCGGTTGATGTGAGTTGGTCTTTATTGGGCGTGGCAGTAATTTCCTTCCCCATGAATTATCCCATTCATGAGGCTAAAATATTGTTCCTAACAAAAGTGATAATTTTGGTAGAATAATGACTTGGCAGCTTTCTCTCATTCTCATGGTTTGATATGAGGCAATTATCTTTACAAAATAATTCATAAAATGTCCAATTAATGGGGCCAAAAAATTAAAAAGGAAAACCAATTACTGTGAAAGAGAATCTTATTTTAAATATCCAGGATTCAAACAAAAGATAAATTTGACACAGATCATAGTTTCACTCAGAAGGGAATTTATTTTGTAGAGGTTGTTCTTTGTGTAAACTTTGAAAATGATGCAGAGAAGCCAAGAGTTGGCTCACAATTACGCAATGCAGCCCTAAATCTATGTTTTTGTCCAAAGACTGGGCCTTCTTCTCCAGCTGGGTGACTTTGAGCCAGTTGCTCTCTCTCAGCCCAATCCACCTCACAGAGTTATTGTTGTGGGGAAAATAGGAGGAAAGAGGTATGTTGGATATATTTGCAGTTTTGAGTTATTTATAAAAACAATAAAGGCAGAGTGCAAATGAATATAAATAAATAAATAAATGTCATTGACTTGAGTGAGGAAAGGATTGTAATTGTTTCACTGAGAGATGATCTGCAAGTCTGGGCAATGAAAACATTGTTTCTACAATTGTTTTGGAATTCCCACCTGTTATATTTATTTTATTTAGTTATTGAATTTATTTGCTACCCATCTTGTTTCAAAGTGATGCTGGGATTACAGCATTAAAAGCATTAAAATCATAAAAAGTAAACAATATAATTTGTTGCTGTGTGGGAAACAACCTAAGAACCTTCCAGATGTTTGGGGCTGCAATTTCCATTAGCTCTTATCAGCATGGTGTACAGAAAACGCAGCATGGTCAACATATTATGGGAGTTACAATCTCGAACAGTTCAAGGATAGTTTATTCCTTCTTGTTGACAAACTCCACTGTGGATATTAAACACAACTGGAAATAATGGGTCCTCCACTCAGTAGTTTGAGTTTAGATCATAGATCAGTAGAGTTGGGTTCACTTTTGTAAGGAACATAACTGTTGTGGTCCAAAGGAAGACATTAAGGGTATCTATACAATGAAACTCCATTTACTTTGAAATATCTGGATAATAATGCAACACCCCATTTTTGATGGGGTTCAGTGGCTGTTTTCATCACTTCAAATGTGTTACCTTGATCATATCAAAGGTCATCCTTTGAAAGACAATGCTTGGCATCACACCCCAAAAGAGGATGGAAGCATAGCAGCAATTCAAGAAGTTTCAGGCTGAAGATTAAACAATTAAAATAATGATAGCTTATAAGTAATTTACTAGTTAGTTGACTGTTTAATTCTCACCTTACTATAGACAATCCTTTGCAGCATAATTTTATTCATTTCTATTCAGTTACTGTAAGGTTCAGTTATTTGAACGGCAGTTATTTCCACAAGTGTCTTCCGCGATTGTGAACATTTGCCAAAAGTATTCATTCCCTTAGAATAAAGTTTTACATTTTGGGATTGTTTTGGCAAATCTGTGATTTATTTATTCTAGAATGTAATATAACTAGCACTGGTTTATTTGGATGAGTACTGTTCACTCAAAATGGTATATTTTTAAATTTTGTGGTTCTATATTCCGTAGTTCCAAGGAGTAAAGATCCTGCTTTCTTTCTTTTCCTTCTTTTTGTCCTAGTTGTGGAATACATGCCACCCACCAGAAATGGTACGTCCAACTCTAGAGAAGACATTACGAATTTTACAGCTTGACTATGTTGATCTCTATATCATTGAACTGCCTATGGCTTTTCAGGTAAAGTATTGTACTGGAGCGCCGCCTAGTGTATATGTTTGTGTACTGTAAATATTTAAAGCAGGGGTGGGCAAACTTTTTGGCTCGGGGGCCTCATTGACTTTTAAAATATGACAGATGGGCCAGATCAGCACAAGATACGATACATATAAAAAACTGCATTTGTTAACAGTACATATCAAACATAAACAGAAAAAAGGTCCTTTTTTCTTATAGGTCCTATAAGAATGTCAAGCAGGCCTTTGCTCTAGGGTACTTTCCAAGCGTGCCTAACTTTATCCCATTATCCCAAACTCTTCTTGCTGGGGATCATGAGTTGAGATGCTTTGAAAAGGCTCAGGGGGCTGTGTCAATGCAGAAACCACAAAATCCACCCCCTGTCAATCAGTCAGACCCTACCTTGAACAGCCATCAAGAGAGGTTTTCTCCTGAGTAAGCACCCCTGGCGTAAACCCCATGTGTTTTCCTGGTTAACATGGTCAAGTGGACACTCTTGCAAAACTTCGTGGCTGGAAATGGAGCCCAGTCCACGAAGGGTGGGAATTGTGGAAATCTGAGCGCAATTCTCTCCAACGGTCCGGATTGACAGCGAAAGATTCTTTATGGAAGGGACAAAACAAACATGCGGAGAATGGAGGTCGTAGTGGCATATGACATCATTGGAGCTGTTACTACACACACACAACATGTACATGAGAAATAACTAGGGTACTTTGGGGAGCCGGGTACCCCCAGATCTCCTCCCAAGCAGCCCTGCAAACACGCTCCCCAGCCAGCCATGGCAAGACCATTTCCCACCCCCCAACCCCCCACTCCCTTTGGCATAAACAAAGGCAAGAGGTTGGTCGTCAGTCCGGGAGAACCGAGTAATACACCTCCCCTTGTAAAAAGGGGGAGACCCAAAACACACACGCGAGCCCCGGGCATCAGACACCACCACACTGGTCCTGAATACGGGAGAAATCTGCCCAGCAAACGCTGAAGTTGCCGCCCGCCGCCCTGGGCTTGATGCTCTCCAGGGATGGAGAGGTGGCGCACATCTGCGCCTGGATGCCCCAAACTCTCCCTTTGCCAGCATTGAAGGCAGGCAGCCAGCAAGGCAGGCAGACCCCATGAGGCTCCCGAGCCTGCCGCCCCTTCCGTCCGTCAGTCCATCCCTGCCCGTAGTCACCAGTGCCTGCCCGCTGCTCCACAGTTGCCAGGGGGGTTCCCCCGTTGCCTTGGGCGTGCACCGGCTCCTCGAAGGGCAGCTGGTGAGTCTCTCTCCCTTTGGCTGGCAGGTGGACTGTCCTCTGTTCCCCTCGGCTATTGGCCGCCCTGCGCAGCCGCCAAGCGGTCATCTGGCCCAGATCTGTTGTTTCCTGGCTCCTGCTTGGGTGCTCCAACCGGGTGCCCCAATCTTCAGCAGGCCGAATTAAAAAGATCAACGGGCCGGATGTGGCCCACGGGCCATAGTTTGCCCACCCCTGATTTAAAGTCTCCTTGGCAGACCATTATTTTTGGGGGACAACATTCCACAGTTGTAGATCACCATGTAGTTGAAGAGCTGTTAGCAGAAGACCAAGCCTGAAAATGAGACCACAGATTTATGTTGACTTCCTCTGTCAAAAGACATATTATTCACAACTTAAATGTCCCTATTGTGAAGCTGTTGTATGATGACAGTATTCAAATATGTTATGTATATTTATTGATCTCAATTTGCATCTATGAAAGGATTTTGGCAGCAAGAATCCATTCAAAAATGGATTCAAGAGCTTTTTATTGAATTGGTGGCAATATGAAACTGTTTGGAACTGCGGTACTGAAATATTTTGTTCACACATTCGAGCTGTGCAAAACTTTTCAAAGAGGTTCTTAGCAATTTGCTTGCTTTACTGTTTGGATGAGAAGGGTTCTGTACATGCTCCAGTGTGTTGTGAATCACTTTCTGTTTTACATTCCTGTTTCAGATATGCAAATTATTGATGTTGCAAATTATTGATGTTGTAATCAAGTAGCAGATCATGCATGTAAGAGCCTGGCCTTCATTGCTGCCATGTATTATCTTCCCTTCTTGTAAAATAGTAGTAAAGTTACGCCAAAGGTGCTTTTTCAAAAGGCAACTGGACTTTCTTTGTTTTTTCTTGAAGACATTTCACTTTGCATCCAAGAAACTTCTTCAGTTCCAAAACTTCTTGGATAAGAAGCAAAAGATCTTCAAGGAGAAACAAAGAAAGTCCAGTTGCCTTTTGAAAAAGCATCTTTGGGACAACCATGACCTGGATGACTGAGACCCTCCATAGAATCTCCATACTACTCCATGTAGTAGTAACACTGTGGCTCTGAGACAGGAATACCTATTGAACATAAACAAGCTAAATATAATGATTTATGTCCAATAATTTCCTTCTTGCCGAATGGTCTTAATTGCGCATAAATCAGTCAATACCAAATATTGAAATTGATACTCTTCTGTACGGGAAAAGCTTTGAGCAAACTGGTGCCTTACAGAATAATTAATACATCATGCTACTGCAACATGAACCCCTGTATCTCATGCTAAAGTAACAGAGTGACTTGCCATGTCAGCACTAAATTGAAATGTGGCTTACATGTCATTGTGGATGTGTTTGTATGTTATGTATGTCTAGTTTAATGAAAAGAAGGACTAGGGGGTAACATGATAGCAATTTTCTGATATATCAAGGGTTGCCACAAAGAAGAGGGAGTCAAGCTATTCCCCAAAACACCAGAAGGGTAGGACAAGAAAAAAAATGGATGGAAACTAACCAAGGAGAGAAGCAACCTGGAACTAAGAAGACATTTCTTGACATTTAGAACAATTAATCAATGGAAACACTTGCCTCCAGGAGTTGTGAATGCTTCAACACTGAAAGTTTTTCAGAAGAGATTGGACAACCATTTGTCTGAAATGATATAGGGTTTCCTGCCTAAGCAGGGGATTGGACTAGAAGACCTCCAAGACTTCCAGCTCTATTATTCTATTCTATTCCATTTGTAGTTTTTTTTTTAATTTATGTAAATGCATTGGCCACCCAACTCCAATGGATTCGTGTTATCACATGGCTCATCTAACTTCCAAAATCACAACAAAGCATATGCTTGCAAATGTTCCATTTCAGCCCTTTGACTTTCACCATTAATAGTGAGAGTTGTTGGGAGGGATAATGGCAGGTTCTTTCACTTATAAGCCATATCATAGTTTTGCATATTGTGTAAAGACACCCGCTATATCATAACAATCACAGTAAGGCTTAAGGTTCTTAGTAAGTCAGTTCATAGTATAGCCCTAAAAGACTATCTGAGCTAGAACTGACAATCTTTAATACAAACCTTTTCAATTAGGCACTATCAAATGAGTTGGGTTTTAACTGTGATAAATAATGCCAACTGTGGAATTCCAATACATATGCAAGAGATCAGGTGGGAGATAACAGCTTAAATATAACAACATTTCCTGACACTTCCTATATCCTAGAATGGCCCTATGAATGTTCTTACACTTTTCAACCTGTATGACTCCTTGCTACATCCATGTTTATTAATATATTTATTTTCTCTCATATGTTTACAGTGTACCTCATTCCGTCAATTATAAAACTCCACCAAACTTGCAATTGGTATATCTAGAAGCTAGTTATGGCATTAATTTCAATATGACCTCTAAAATGGACCATAGGGGTATTACAAATTCTTTTTTAAATACACCAATTTGGTGGGCTCAAGACATAAAAGAAGCAACACAATATGTGTCCCTAGACAGCATGCACACACAAGCACTCACAAGTTTTTACTAACTACTCATTACTGCTCTCATTACTCATTACTCACTACTCATTACTGCTCTCACTACTCATTACACTCTTCCCCATTACTACTAGAAGTAGCATTCCAACTATACTACTTCTTGTGAGTGCAACTATTCCTACTTTTGGGAATACCACTGAAAAAAATTGTCTTCTAGCTCTTTTACTTCCATATAGAAACACAAACCTCAGTCAGTCAGATAGATAGACTGACAGACACAGACTGATTGATTGACTGACTGAGAGACAGACAGACACACACCAGCTGTTTCTCAGCATAGCTTTTTTCCCAACCTTACTTTGCTGGCTGGGGAGAAGGCTTAAAGTATAACTGTCAAACTCCCTTAAGGGAAGATGAGCTGTACATCCCCTTCTAAAGACGGGGTAAATGAATCAGATAAGGCACAATTTGCATTCTTTTCAATGTAATAACTCTCACTACTTGCATAGTTTCCTGCCACTATGAAAGTAATAGGATTTCCCCTCCATGTAGCACACAAATAGCATTTTTCCTACTATTCCTATGATTATTATGAATCACAATTGGAACAGAGGTGAGTAACGAAGTGTTGGCAGCTGCTCCTTTTCCCCCACTTCCACCCACAAAACTCCTTTGAGATTTCATCAAAAAGAACGATATGAAGATTTCTCTAGAATTCTGTTTGGGCTCTTGTTTCTATTGGCTTCCTGCCTAAAAGAGAGGGAGGGAGCCCAGCTGTACATTCCCAGCTTGCTAAATCATAGTTTAGCAAGCTGGAGATCAATGTTCAGCTAATATTGTTCAATTTGAGATAAAGTGAGAATAATTCAGAATATCCATTTGTAAAGCTGTCCATTCAGTGTTAATTATAATGGAGAGGAATTCCAGAGACAATGCCAGTCTTTGTTCCGTTTCTTCAAAGAGAAAGCTCTTATCTAGAGAGTCAGCTAGGAGTTGGCTGGTATTGGGATCTTGCTCCTTTCCCCCCTGTTAGAAATGTCTAGTTGCCTTTTGGCAAAACCACTAAAAGAAAGACATTCTAATCTCTCGAGATTAATATAAAGGAATTAGGTCAAGTGTAAGCAATCTAGTATCCTTTATATGTTTAGGCTTCAACTCTCACAATGAGAGATACTCCAAAACATCTGGAGCACATCAGGTTGCTTACACAGGACCTGATACATATTGGGTCTGTCACATCTGACAGACATACATCTGATGTTCAATAAATTGAAATAGCTTTGAGCTTTTCTCCCCAAATATCTACCTTCTCTTTAAACTACAGGGAAACTGCCTCCCTGTCCATAATTAACAGAATAGTGCAACATTGTGAGATTTCATCTCTTCTCCTCACCTTCCCATGTGACTTTTTTGTTTCTTCAGCCTGGAGAAAACATCTATCCTGTAGATGAAAGTGGAAAATGGCTTTATCATGAAACAGATCTATGTGCCACATGGGAAGTGAGTATTTGGGAAGCATTAATATCTTAACTAATAGTATCTAAAACCTTCTCACTGTCCTTAGGACAAGTCTTCAATAAATTTGGAGGGGAAAAGGAAGTTAGGTTCCACTGGACACTTCAACAGCAATGGATTCTGAGTTGTATGCTCTACTGAAGCAGTAGTATTGGCCTTAAACCTCAAGATTGATCAATCTAGCTGTGTGTGATAAGGAAGGATATAGTTTTGGCAAAAACAAAACAACAACATAACACCACACGATACAGCAGGGGTCTCCAACCTTGGCTCCTGGAAGCCTGGCGGACTTCAACTCCCAGAGTTCCACAGCCAGCAAAGCTGGCTGTGGAATTCTGGGAGTTGAAGTCCACCAGGCTTCCAGGGGCCAAGGTTGGAGACCCCTGCGATACAGGGATGAACTGTTTACTTAATTGAGTAAAATTACAAAGCCACAAATGGTGCAGCAGGTTATCAGGTATAATAAATTGGGCATGCATTCTGTAATTTGTAAAACATTATTATTTTCATGATATTTGGAAGGTTAAATTATCTTAGTCTTTACAGTAGGCCTTATGGCATATTAAACATTAATATATATTACTATTTTATTTTATTACTATACTATTTTATTGAAGTTTTAATTGAACTCAATACATGTCTACGAGAGCAGAGAAACCTTTGGTGGCCTTAATGACATTGTTTGTGTGGGAAGTAGAATTATTTCAAAGTTTAGAAGCAGAGTAACCAAACTAGTAGGAATGTAAAAAAAATGAAAAGATTCTTCTTGTCAGATCAGTGTTGCAGACCCTATAGCAAGCAAAATAGTTGTGATATAAACCAGATCATAGGGCAAACAACTTGTGCAGTGGTGGGATTCAATTTTTTTTTTTTGCTACCGGTTCTGTGGGCATGGCTTGGTGGGCGTGGCAGGGGAAGGATACTGTAAAATCTCCATTCCCTCCTCACTCCAGAGAGAAGGATACTGCAAAATCCCATTCCCTTTTCACCCTGCTAACCTGCTTTCCAGCTCCATTCTCCTGTGCAGGGTAACAAAAGAAGACCCAGCCAATCAACTGGGACTAGGGAGGATGAGAATAGATGGGGGCAGGGCCAGTCAGAGGTGATATTTGCCGGTTCTCTGAACTACTCAAAATTTCTACTACTGGTTCTCCAGTACTGGTCAGGATCTGCTGAATACCACCTCTTGTTTGTGTGTGTGTGTGGAGAGAGAGAGAGAGAGAGAGAGAGAGAGAGAGAGAGAGAGAGAGAGAGGTGATTTGGGCACTTGTACTATTTTTAATAAGGATCATTAGCATCTTCTCCCTTTCTTGCAATTGTTTCCTATTGCTTCTGCCCTGTTTGTCTTCTCTCCCATCTTCCTTTTTCTAAATTTTCTAAATTCCGACCAAGAACAATCTTTTGGTGGGGGATGAATCAAGCTGCCCTTCTTTCATCTCCTTTGCTGGCTGCCTCTCAACTGTGTAACCTGAACTCCCATAGTTCCCTAACCAGCATGTCCATTGCTGAGAATGGACCTTCCATTTCTGGGAATTGGTCCATCTGAGGAGCACTTAGGTTGGAACCCTTATTTATTTTGTACTACTAAACAATAAGAATGTTATTTGCCAGTTTATTGCACTATTTTGCCTACTTCATTCTGACAGGCTTTGGAAGCATGCAAAGATGCAGGTTTGGTGAAATCTCTTGGTGTATCCAACTTCAATCGTAGGCAGCTGGAAATGATTCTGAACAAGCCAGGTTTGAAGTACAAACCTGTCAGCAACCAGGTAATGACAGTGAATAGATGAGCCCATGTAAGCATGTTGACTTTCTCACATAATGAGTGGCATAAGCCATTGGTCCTGGACTAGTGTATCTAGCATCAAAATAACTTGTATGATGTGTCTTCATGTTTTCCTGTCATAAAAAACAACTGTCATTTTTCATATATTTCCCCTTCCAGCCTTGGTTTAGGTTTACTATAATAAACAAACATGTTACAAAAAACAAACAAAACCTTAGCCTATTCATTCAATCTTCCCCACAGGCCTTTCATTTTGGGCTAAAATGAACAAGTAGCCAATTCATACTCAGTCAGGACAAGCATAAAATCATGTTAATTTTCTGCTCAAGGTTTAATCATGGGAAATTAAAGTAATTAATTCCATTCTATTTCCAGAAGAGGCCTTTACCCTAGGGAGGAGAGAGGTATTTTGGGCAGCGACCATCTGAAATAATATCTAAATATGTAGCATTTCAGAAAGTGCTTCAGACAGAGTCAGATTGGCTTTATTTACTCCAATCAACAGCTTTTTCAGTGTTTCTGATCTAGGTCATATGTTCCATAATTCTTTTAAGTAGATGAGTAGGAGACAAATGTTTATGACCACACCGTATATGCGCCATACACCTTATGAAAAAAAAGTTGGGAAATAATAAGGTGACCCGGCTGTTGTGTTTTATCAAAGACAGGAAATCATAATACTTGCATTGAACTCAAACATGTGAAAACATACTAAGAAGAGAATTTCTGGATTTTGTTGAATTGGCTGTTGCTGGTTGTGGTAGGTGGGAGGAATCATAGAAGAGGAGAGGTTTTGAAGTGATTGTCTGGAATGAGAAGTTCTTTTTCTTCCTTAAAGGTCCATATCCCTTATATCAAACTGATCATGAACGATTAAGAGGACATACTTGGCTTTCTTCCTTGGCAATTAACAATTGGAAATGAGATGCTACACAGCTCAGAAGGCTATGCCATCAGAAAAATCTTGTGGGCCTTATTATTTCTCAGAAATGGTGTAGGGTCTCCCGCTTGGAGTAGATGACCTATAAGGTCCCTTCCAACTCTGATTATCTGTTATCCTGTAGACAAGGAGTTATTTTGTAGACAATGAGGTTCTCTAAGGTATATATGTTTTAAAAAAAACATGCAAGTTTGCTGAAAACAGACTAAAACAGCTTTCTTGGAAGTTGTAAAAGGTCATTGTATTCCATCAATTTGAGTTTATAGTTGAAACATGTGGATTAGCCTAACTGAAATCTTCCTCCATCCCTTTAGAGGGCCCCACTTTAGCCACAGGAGATGCTATGGATTAGAACTTGTAGTTTCCTTGGCCTACCATTACCATAAATGTCACACACCATTCAGATGCCTGGAGTAAACTAGAACAATTCAATGAAGCAATTTACTTCTTATTAGCAGTTTAATTGGCCAGGCTATTCTGAGTCCTGGGGAGTTGAATTTTCTCCTTCCCTGCTCCAAACTTTCACTGTTTCCTTTTGCAAGGAAATAATATTAAAGATACAACCATAGGAATCGCTTAAGAATTTCAGTGCACATCTCTCATGTATCATAAGCCATAGTTTTGTAACACATATGAAAATTGTTTTACAGGTTTATCTTTTGATAAAATATAAAAGACAAAGAATTGCAAGCCACTTGAAAATAGGCCAGACTGTCACTTGTCTGTCTTGGCCACTTTAAACGAAAATATTTGTTAAAAGCATATACCTCACTAAAATAAGTTATACAGTTATATAAGTTATATGTATGGGGGGGGGCTCCATTTTTTGGGAGGAAAAAAGTTGAAAATATTATAAACCATGAGGCTATTAGTTCCGGTCCTGATTTAGGCATGAAAGCTGACTAAGTGACATTGGGCCAGTCACTTTATCTCTGTCCTAGGAAGAAGAAGTCAACAGCAAACCACTTTTGAAATTCTGGCCATCCCCGGGAGTCAACAGTAACCCAAAAGTGTGCATTCACAGAGAGAGAGAGAGAGAGAGGGAGGGAGAGAGGCAGGGAGGGAGGGAGAGAGAGAGAGAGAGAGAGAGAGGGACAGAGACAGAGACAGAGAGTCAGAGAGACACAGAGAAGACCTGATTGTGCCAAACTTAGCTGAATTGAGTGAGGTATCCCAAATTACTTTGCACATTTTTGCCAGTTTTATAAAATGCAGCTATGGAGGTTACATACCAGAGACAGAAATCTATACAAGAAAGGAAGCTTATTAATAGAATAGAATAGAATAGAATAGAATAGAATAGAATAGAATAGAATAGAATAGAATAGAATAGAATAGAATACCTTATTGTTATTGCATTCCATGAATACAATGAAATTTGAAAGCTACTCCAGCACAGTGCCCCAAACACCACATCACAATCATACTACAGAGTATTTAAAAATTAAAATAATGATAATAATAGGACTAAATCACAAATGCACTATTTGATTCAAGACAATTACTGCCTTGGGAAAAAAATCTGCTTCAAATACTTCCACAGTTGATGCTTTTTCCTTTGGAAACTTTTGTGTCTTCCAAAAATAAATACAGTTAACATTGTTTTGTTTCTTAACTTTGATTTTTTAAATTCTGCATTTCCCACTATGTCTGTAGATTGAATGTCATCCATACTTCACTCAACCCAAACTTTTAGACTTCTGCAAATTGCATGATATTGTTCCTGTTGGATACAGTCCACTAGGCACATCAAGAGATGAACGCTGGTAAGTTTGTGCATTAAAGATGAGGAGGGGAAGGGAAAGAGGAGGAGTAATAAAGCAAATGAATTAAAGGATTTATGGTTTAATGCTAATGCAACTTTTTGACCAAAGCAGAGAAACAGAAATAAAGAATGTTTTGTCATGGATCAATGGTAATGTTCCATCACTGAGATTGACATGGCAATTCTATGTAAGTGAAGAGAGAAGTAAATGTGAGGGAAATCATCAAAGTAGAAGTGCTCCTGGACTACTCATGCTAGCAAAGCAGAAAGTTGAGTGGTAGGGAGGATGATAGCTCTAACATGTTCCTGATCCATCCTCACTGAACCCCTTTTTCTTATGACGGCTGACAATGCCCTACTAATAGAGAAGGAGAGAGCGATCAGTTCTCTAATTAAATGCCTTGCAATTTCTCCTTTCTCTACAAGACCTGTTTTATTTTAATGCTATAGCCATCAGAACATAGCCTCAGTTAAATGGGCTCATTTTCCTGATAATCACAAAGCTTATTTTATTTCCTAATGAAAATAAGAGTGTAAACAAGGATCAAGAGTAGGATAGACACCTGATTTCAAAATAGCATTTTGATTGATTGATTACAGGTGAAACTCGAAAAATTAGAATATCGTGCAAAAGTTCATTTATTTCAGAAATGCAACTTAAAAGGTGAACCTAATATATGAGATAGACTCATTACATGCAAAGCAAAATAGTTCAGGCTGTGATGTGTCATACATGATTGAGATGATTATGGCTTACAGCTCATGAAAACCCCAAATCCACAATCTCAGAAAATTAGAATAGTGTGAAAAGATTCAATATTCTAGGCTCAAAGTGTCCCACTCTAATCAGCTAATTAAGCCATAACACCTGCAAAGGGTTCCTGAGCCTTTAAATAATCTCTCAGTCTGGTTCACTTGGAATCACAATCATGGGAAAGACCGCTGACCTGACAGTTGTGCAGAAAACCATCATTGACACCCCCCATAAGGAGGGAAAGCCTCAAAAGGTAATTGTAGAAGAAGTTGGATGTTCCCAAAGTGCTGTATCAAAGCACATTAATAGAAAGTTATGTGGAAGGGAAAAATGTGGAAGAGAAAGGTGCACAAGCAGTAGGGATGACCGCAGCCTGGAGAGGATTTTCAGGAAAAGGCTATTCAAAAGTGTTGGGGACTTTCACAAGGAGTGGACTGAGGCTGGAGTCAGTGCATCAAGAGCCACCACACACAGACAGAACCTGGACATGGGCTTCAAATGTTGTATTACTCTTGTCAAGCCACTCCTGAACAACAAAAAACATCAGAAGCATCTTACCTGGGCTAAAGAAAAACAGACCTGGTCTGTTCCTCAGTGGTCCAAAGTCCTCTTTTCTGATGAGAGCAACTTTTGCATCTCATTTGGAAACTAAGGACCCAGAGTATGGGGGAAGAATGGAGAGCACACACTGCAAGATGCTTGAAGTCCAGTGTGAAGTTTCCACAGTCTGTGTTGATTTGGGGAGCCATGTCATCTGCTGGTGTTGGTCCACTGTGCTTCATTAAGTCCAGGTCAATGCAGCCGTCTACCAGGAGATTTTGGAGCACTTCATGCTTCCTTCTGCAGATGAGCTTTATGGGGATGCTGACTTCATTTTCCAGCAGGACTTCGCACCTGCCCACACTGCCAAAAGCACCAAAACCTGGTTCAATGACCGTGGGATTACTGTGCTTGATTGCCCAGCAAACTCGCCTGACCTGAACTCTATAAAAAATCTATGGGACATTGCCAAGAGAAAGATGAGAGACATGAGACCGAACAATGCAGAAGAGCTGAAGGCTGCTATTGAAGCATCCTGGTCTTTCATAACACTTCAGCAGTGCCACAGGCTGATAGCTTCCATGCCACGCCGCATTGAGTTAGTAATTGCTGCAAAAGGGGCCCAAATCAAGAACTGAGTACATATGCATGCTTATACTTTTCAGAGGTCTGATATTGTTCTGTGTACAATCCTTGTTTTATTGATTGCATGTAATATTCTAATTTTCTGAGATTGTGGATTTGGGGTTTCATGAGCTGTAAGTCATAATCATCACAATTATGACACATCACATCTTGAACTATCTTGCTTTGCATGTAATGAGTCTATCTCATATATTAGTTTCACCTTTTAAGTTGCATTATTGAAATAAATGAACTTTTGCACATATTCTAATTTTGAGTTTCACCTGTATAAGTTAAATAATTTGACCCTGATCATTTGTGCTTCAAGTGAGAACTCCAAGTTGATTTGTTCAATGATCCATTGGTTGCTTTATTGGCTGCCCATGATATCCTTCAGAGTCTTCTCCTACAGTTCAAAAACTCAATGCTCTTCATCATCCTGTTTCTTAAAGTCCAACTTTTGCTTCCATAGACTGTCATAGGGAATACCATGGTTTGCACAATTCTGATATTTCTAGGTATAGATACATTTAAGTATCGAAGCAATCCATCACTTTGATGTCTTCATTGTCAATTCTAAGGTTGATTGTTCTACCTGCTATCATTAATTGGATCTTATATGTAATTTTAATTCCATTATTTCATGTACTCTTTGACTTTTAATATTAAGGCTTGCAAATCCTGTGCTATTAGGGTAGTGCCATTAGCATAGCACAGGCTATTGATATTTCTTCCCCCTGTTTTAAACCACAGCCATCTTCTTTCAATCCAATTCCCTTAATACAGGGGTGGGCAATTAATTTCTGTCGGGGGCCACATGGAAAATCAGATCTGCGTTTGAGGGCCGAACCAATTTTATAAAAGGCCATTATTTTATTTTTTATTTTTATTTCTTTGCGGCCCGGTACAAAGTGGCCCGGTGCTTGGGGACCCCTGCTCTATGCACTCGAGGGTGATTTCGAACTGGAAGGGGTTGTAGAAAGGCGAAGGGTCCAGCACCATGACGTTGTTCACCTGAACCTTTGCCATATTGGGCGGGAGGGGAGGGGTGGGGGAAGAAAGCGCGGGGAGAGGACCCACAAATAATAGTCGGAGTGTGTTCCTCCTGGCGCCTGGGAAAGTGCCTCACACGGGAGACGCACGCCGGCCAGGGATGGAGAGGCGAGTTAGGAAACTTCGCTGCTGGTTCTCCTGTCTGCTGTTCCCACCGACTTCAGCGGAGGCATCAGCCGGGCGGGCACTGGCATTGTATGCCTCTCTTCTTTTCTTTCCTACCCTGAGAGCACTCCGCGCTGTTTTGCAGCTTTGGGGGCCATGCGGCACAGGGCAATACGCCACGCCCAGCGATTTTTTTTCAGAGGCGGGCCAGATTAGACAGACCAACAGGCCGGATGTGGCCCATGGGCCATAGTTTGCCCACCCCTGCCTTAATATATATTCTGCATATATAAATCTCCTTTTTTTGATATTGGGATGTAGATTGACTTCTTCCTACTGCTTGGTTTCTGTGTCATTCTTCTGATTGGATGGCATAATTTGGCTAGAACCAAATTGTATGATTGTTTATTCTGTTGCTTGCCATATTTCAGTGAGTTTTCTATCAGTTCCTATAGCTTTCCAACTTCATAATAGCTGGAGTACTGATTGAACTTCATGCTAAAGGTACTTGTAAGTAAGGAATATCTGCTAAGGTATCTCGGATGTTGATATTCTACTGTTTTGTGTTTCAGTATATACCTTCCATCTTTCTTTGATCTTCTTTCAAAGTATACCAATTTGAGGCTGGAACCCCTTCTGAGTTCAAAGATCTTTTGAAAGACTTCCCTTTGTTTTTCCATGTTTGTTTCCACCTTCAATGTGAAACAAACGTGATTGTAACACCATTTCTTGCCTTTTGTAATATCTCTTTGAAACTCTTAAGTTAATTTCTGAGAGTTTTGGTTTTAGAGTCTCTTCTCTTCTGTGGTTTGTTCTGATGTCTACTTTGCTTTCTTCTCTTTCTTCATTTTTGACAGTTCCTTTTTTACATTCATCCTTAGCTGGTTCCTTAATTTCATACCATGATTCTTCTCTCAATGAAGTTCAGGACTTCAAAGCAATTCCTGATTTTCTCCTTGAAATTGCTGAGTATATGTTCTAGATCATATCATGGGGACTGACCAGTTTTCTTCTTCTTTAGCTTAACATGGAACCTGCCTATGAGCAATTTGTGATCTGTTCCACAGCCACCTGGCTGTCTCTTTGATGGTCTAATCAAGCCCCCTCCACCTCCTTTTAACACTAATATAGTTAATTTCTATGTAGTCCATCTGGTGATGTTCATATATAGAAACATCATTTTGGAAGTTTGAAGACTGTGTTAGCTATAAAGAAATCATTGGAGTAGCAATAATTGATAATTCAGTCTCCTGTTCCTTTCACTTTCCTAAGCCATCCAACTATATTTTCCTTCTTCATGTTTCCTAATCCAACTACATTTTCCTTCTTCGTGTTTCCAGTTTTGTCACTCCAGTCACCAATCACAAGTAGCATATCTTGCTTGCATGTTCTATTAAATCATAGAGCCATAGAGAAAAAAACACATAGTTAATATACTGATTCAATACATTTACCTATGAAGAAAGCAGCATTAGAAGTCTTGATCATCCTTATTCTTGGCTGAGATTATGTTATTATTAAAGACATGGATTTTTATTTTAAATCAACAGAAAATGAATAAAATGTAGAAAAGACGAATAAAAATATGCTTCAAGTTACAACCAGCATAGGAAAATAATAGACTGTTTCAATACAGAGCAAAAAAATTATGCATGAAACTATTTAGGAGAAGAAATATGTAGAAAAGACGAATAAAAAATCCTGGCCCTGATTTCTATTATTGATTTCAGCCAATTTGGAAAAGACATTTCTTTCTATATTAAACTGTCTGAAAGAAGAGATAAAAGACCTCTCCTAAGGTCATGTCTTCTGCAGATGTTTTAAATTCTTCCATTCTAGCCAATTTACTTTAAAAAAAAAAAAAACTGAATGCAAGATTGAAAGCTGAAATATTTTAAACCAGTGAAAATATGTCTCATTAAATATTAGTTCTTTAGATAAAAACAGTTGTCCTCTATTATGGCAGCTAAAATCATGCTTTCAGCCTGAGGACAACCTTTGAGTTTCAATTGTCCTTTTACCCATCTGTTTATAGGTCAACATAGTTAACTTTCCCCAGTGACCTAAATCTGGATCCATAAATAACATGCCTCACGTTGAACAAGGATCAATACTGAACTTGATTTAGTAGTGGGTGTACTTTTGATTATTTTGAAGCTTGATCACAATGGTTGTTGTCTTGTGCCAGCTCCTTTTCGACCCTATGTTGTAATCTATATATCTTTCTCCTAAGGAAAATCTGATTCTTTTTTGTGTGTGTGTATGTTTTCCAAGGGTGAATGTATCTTCTCCACCACTCTTGGATGATCCCCTGCTAAATGCCATTGGAGAAAAATACAACAAGACAGCAGCTCAGGTGGCCCTGCGTTTCAGCATTCAGCGTGGTGTGGTGGTCATTCCAAAAAGCTTTCATCCAAAGCGTATTAGAGAAAACTTCCAGGTAGACACAATGAATGAAATGCAATGTAAACTCCTCCCACCTTAAACAAAATGAGCCAGTCTTCAATCTTTTAGATTTAGAGTTTATTACAAGTGCCATTACTATTACTCTATCTCCAGTTGTATCTGGGTGGAGATATTGCAGCTGTGATTCATCCACTGTAATCCAAGAATAAAAATCATTCTATGCCAGTGCCTTTTTCAACCTTGCACCTTCCAAATATATCAGTCCCATCCTTTCCAGCCAGCATGGCTCTTGAGGAGTTTTCCAATCCAACTTATTTGGAAGGAGTCTGGTTGGATTAGAAACCAGAAGGATAAAAGATCAGACATCTTTTTTTCCCATCTCCATTCTTTCAGATGTCTGTAACACATTTTTATACATTTTGAAAACTACAAGTTGTTCCCCTTTAAAAAGCAAATAAATGTAGTAGGTAGCACAAATGAGGAACATCTATTTCTCAGATGTTACTGAATTACAGTTCCCAGCAGTCTCAGATAGAGCGAAGGCAGCTGCATGTTAAATTTCAAATCTTCTGAAGGAACATAGATTCCATATCCTCAGAGAGATTATAGATTGCTGGATTTAATTGCTGATTAAAGTAGGCCCAGCCATGCTCTTACAGGGTGACGGAGCATGTGATAAATGTGAATGCCCTCTTCCTCTCCTTTTAAAAAAAAACAATTCTCCAAGGGATTGTTCTTTCCTTCCATATAGACAATTACATTTTCCATTTCATATCCTTATTTTAAAACTCCTTTTTGCAAAGAATGTATCCTGTTTTTTTCCTTCCATAAGGTGCTGCTAGAACTAACATGTCTCCTTTTTTGTGTTAAGATCTTTGACTTTTCCCTCACTGACAAGGAAATGAAAGATATAGAAGCTCTGAATAAAAATGTCCGCTATGTGGAGCTTTTAATGTAAGTTCCTGAATAATTCCAAAGATTGACAGTAGGGGGAAATTTGTGATTTTTATGAGATACTACTGCATTGTCACTTTCTAAGAAAATAAAATTGGGGGCTATAAATGATTTGTAAGCAGACAGGGAATTGTTTGATTTGTATGTCTTGTGAACTTGCCCAACTATTTTGTATAACACATGGCTAAAACTAGAGCTTAGAATAATGTGTGAAGAATTCAGGATCCTTAATAATCATCACATTGAAGGATGAATCTCTTGAGCTTCAACCTTTTACTTAGGCCCATCCTTAGGACACCACAGGACAGTTGCTAATAACCAAAATCAAGAATTCCTTTGGCTGGGAAGTTGGCACAAATCAATTTTTTGTTCATTCACCGCTCTCTAAATATTCATGCTCCCGTGAGTAAAACGAAGATTATGGAAAAATATGGGAATTATATGTCAGTTTTCCTTTCAAAGGTAGCTTCACTTTTCCTCAAGCCCTTACTTACCTCAGCACATAGAAATGTCATCAGTACCACAGAGTTCTATAAAAACAGGAACATCTCTCATGTACTTGTGTTTCCAGACAGAAATTGGAATATGAAAGCAATAGATAAATGCTAAAATCCACAACTCCTTCATACAGTATATTGGATTATAATCTCCAGAATTTTTGGCCAGCTAGATAGCTTTTATTCTCCTGCCTTCCCACAGTGCAACAGTCTCTGCCATGAAATTCTGTTCATCTTAAAGCTGGAAAATGGCTTTAGGTTTTCCAAAAAAGATTTCAGAGCACAACAGGCTATTTGATGAAGCTACTGGTAACTTTCAGCATTGATAACATTGGAATCAGTGTCAAGAAATCTCAGAAGAATAAGTTGAGTGAGAAATGACACCAAGAGAGATTTTATTTTACACACTCCTGTCTGCTGGAAGCTATCCAGACCATCCCTGTCCTTAGATAACCAAAGGAAGGTTCCAGCTTTAGCCCCAGAAGCCTAATTAAAAGGGATAGCCAATGTTAAATCAGATGCTTGGCAGTCCAAAGAAACTAATAAAAAATTAGCCAAACCACAAAGGCCAGAAACCTTTGGCAGTTCAGAGAACTGAAACAAAATTCAGTAATGGCTATAGTCTTCAGCATATAGTATGTAGCTATGTCAGCAAGTTTATAATTTTCTTTTACTTCTCAATAGCCAAGCAATATTTTGGACATGCCCTTATGTAGGGCAGGGGTTTCCAAACTTGACAACTTTAAGTCTTATGGACTTCCCTGTGCTGACTGGGGAATTCTGGGAGTTGAAGTTCACAAGTTTTAAAGTTACCAAGTTTGGAGACCCGGACCTCAGGCTATGAGATGTAGATTGTAAAATTCCAGACAGCAAGCCAGTCCCACAAAACTCATCAAGTGATTTTAGGCCCCCACTGTCTCAACCTAATCTATTCATACAGGTGAGGTTGTGCTGTCCAGCCAGTGTATGGGAATTGGATAGTTAGGTAGCAATTGTGAGCTGTTCCCTTAAGGGAATGCATCATGGTAAATGTAGTTAAGGTATCCTGGGAAATGTAGTCCATGTCATGTGACCACATCTGTAATCCTAATTGGTCACTAAATTGACCCTTGATGGGTTGGGGGAGTTTTCCTCACTCTTGGCTGAACTCATGAACTCATGGTAACTATTCTACTTCTATCGTTACACGATGGGAGAAAAAGGATAGGAGATAAACCATCTTTTTACCCACAAGACAGATATGCAAAGGATTGTTCATTAAAGAAGAACTTCATCACAAATGTGAGTTATGAGGATACCTGATGAACCAATAAAAGTACTTTGTTATGGATGTTTTGTGGAGTTTATCTATCTGCATCTATACAGGATACAGAATAGTAAAAAGATGGTTTATCTCCTATCCTTTTTCTCCCATCTTGTAATGATAGAAGTAGAACAGAATAGAGGTGGAATTAAGATTATGTTTTAAGCAACCCAAAGTCGTTGGATAGGAGATGGGCAGCAAATAAATTTCATAAAAACAAACAAATAAGATTAGAGGCCTTCTGCTCTCAGAGAAAAGGAATTAATACCCTTAGTAATAGCAAGTCTTCATAATTTGTATCAATCATATGAAAATTAACCTGTCTCATTATGAGATGTTTATTTTCAATTTCCCAGACTATCCAGATATTTTCTGAAGATCTCTCATCCAATAGTAATCCAGTCTGACCTACCATAGCTTCTTGGGGTTAATCTTAAAGTCAGCTGGTGCTGCGATCTACTGGCACTACATTAGAACTAATAGTATTTTTTTTTCTCCATTAAGAATTTTAGTACAATGCTCAACAAAGTTGCAATGACAAGCAGCATTTTTATTTCTTCAGAAACCTTAAGGGAGGTGGCGAGCCAGGAAGTCTTTCTGCTACAACTTCCAGTGAGGCATCATGGGCCATACAAAATAGTATTGAGAGTTCTGGTTTAGCAATTCTGGAAGAGATGCAGTATTTTCATTCCTACCCTAGTTTTGCTCATAGCAAATACTGTTTGTGAACCAGTTACATGACTGTGGATTTTTTTTTTAATTGACCTTATTAATCCTAGCTTTTCATTTCCTCCAGGTGGAAAGACCATCCTGAGTATCCTTTCCATGATGAGTACTGAAAATTTGGGGTATCCAGGAGCATACATTCATCCGTAGTGATCTCAGCTAATATCTTATATGTTTGTATCTGGTAGTAGTTCTTAAGTCACCTAACCCAATCCAGTCCTTAGTGCTACAACTTATGTAGTGAATATAGAAAATAAGGCACATTCAGAAAAATGTTTTTAAACTTAGTGTACAAATACTGCCAAATGTAAACTTTTGTAGAGGAAAACAGGATTGCCTTTTTTTTTTTAACATCGATATGAAAAATATATCTTTCTCTGGCTGTCTCAAAACTTGTCATGATTAACACACATGAAAGAACCGTTCTGGTTAAGCCTGTAGTAAACTACTGGATGCAAAGGCAGGAAACATTGATTGAGGGCAGCAATTATTGCAAGTAAATCTGGAAATAATTTTTGGAAATTGTTTGGGTTGCTTTTTATTTATTTTTTAATGGCCTTCCAGATTGGAACACTCTTATAGTTAACTTATACGTTTCATTCCTATTACAGTGTTTGTGTGAATAATCACATGGTATATCCCGCTGAAATAGCCTCCCTGAAAATGCTTGCTGCCAGATGTGCTAGACTGCAGCTTTCATATTTTTCAGAGGCCACTTGCTGCAACAGAGAATGGGAAATAACAAGGAGGAGGATCTGCCCTCACTTCCAACTGTTGCTGTTCCTCTCTATTCTGTAAACCAAGGGTCTTCAAAGTTTAAGACTTGTGAACTTCGATTCCCAGATTTCCTGAGCTAAGGGGACTGGAGGAGGAATTCTGGGAGTTGAAGTCCACAAGTCTTAAAGCTGTCAAGTTTGAAGACCCCTGCTATAAATGGAAGGAGAAATATGAGCCACAATTCAAAGTACAACTACAGTTAGTCCTCAACTTATGAACTTTTAGCAGCCATTTGACATCATGAGGTCACTGAATGATTGGTGGCTATGACTGATCCTTGGAATTCTGCCTGATCCAGCAGCCCCACAGCTACGTGATCACAATCTAGGTACTTGGCAAATCACACGTGTGACTAGTTGCCAAGCACACTGCAGTAACGTGATCAACATTGTTACCTTCCATGCCAATTTCCCCAGAAAGTCTATGCTGAAGCTGATGGGGAAGATTGCAGGGAGCTGTAATAAGCTTCCCAACCTGCATACCATCCCTCAGCCTCTCTGTGCTTGCCCTGTGCCAGCCACTTATGTGCCCACATTTCCCCACTCCAGCCTGTGTGGCTCCTCTTGTTTAGCCTACACACTCTTATGTACTGTCTACAATTCATGCAGCATCTTTCATATCCCTGCTCATCCTTTCCATATTATGCTGCACCTTTCATGCACCCTTTCTTATCATCCTCCACACTCCCATTCAGTGGTGGGATTCAGGTGGTTTACACCGATTCACGCAAGCTGGTTGTTAAATTAACCCTCCAGTGGATCCTGGGTGCTGTACTGCAATAGAGAAATGGGCAATGGAGCAGCCAGTGCAAGGGAAGGAAAAGTCTGTTTTCCTTCTTTCTTCTCCTCGCTCCTCCTCCTTCCGTCGTGCCGGCCTCTCCATTGCCTGTTTCTCTATTGCAGCGTAGTGCAGTGCCCAGGATCCACTTGGATAGCCAGGGAAGTACACTACTCAAAAAAATAAAGGGAACACAAAAATAAGACATCCTAGATCTGGATGAATGAAATATTCTTATTAAATACTTTGTTCATTACATAGTTGAATGTGCTGACAACAAAATCACACAAAAATTATCAGTGGAAATCAAATCTAGCAAACCATAGAGGTCTGGATTTGGAGCTACACTCAAAATTAAAGTGGAAAAAAACACTACAGGCTGATACAACTTTGATGTAATGTCCTTAAAACACGTCAGAATGAGGCTCAGTAGTGTGTGTGGCCTCCACGTGCCTGTATGACCTCCCTACAATGCCTGGGCATGCTCCTGATGAGGTGGCAGATGGTCTCCTGAGGGATCTCCTCCCACACCTGGACTAAAGCATCCCCCAAATCCTGGACAGTCTGTGGTGCAATGTGGCATTGGTGGATGGAGCGAGACATGATGTCCCAGATGTGCTCAATTGGATTCAGGTCTGAGGAACGGGCGGGCCAGTCCATAGCATCAATGCCTTCATCTTGCAGGAACTGCTGACACACTCCAGCCACATGAAGTCTAGCATTGTTGTGCATTAGGAGGAGCCCAGGGCCAACCGCACCAGCATATGGTCTCACAAGGGCTCTGAGGATCTCATCTTGGTACCTAATGGCAGTCAGACTACCTCTGGCGAGCACATGGAGGGCTGTGTGACCCCCTAAAGAAATGCCACCCCACACCATAACTGACCCACTGCCAAACCGGTCATGCTGGAGGATGTTGCAGGCAGCAGAACATTCTCCACGGCGTCTCCAGATCCTGTCACATCTGTCACATGTGCTCAGTGTGAACCTGCTTTCATCTTTGAAGAGCACAGGGCGGCAGTGCAGAATTTGCCAATCTTGGTGTTCTCTGGCAAATGCCAAACGTCCTGCATGGTGTTGGGCTGCAAGCACAATCCCCACCTGTGGATGTTGGGCCCTCATACCACCCTAATGGAGTCTGTTTCTGACCATTTGAGTAGCCACATGCACATTTGTGGCCTGCTGGAGGTCATTTTGCAGGGCTCTGGCAGTGCTCCTCCTGTCCCTCCTTGCACAAAGGCGGAGGTAGCGGTCTTGATGTCTGGTTGTTGCCCTCCTATGGCCTCCTCCACATCTCCTGATGTACTGGCCTGTCTCCTGGTAGCACCTCCATGCTTTGGACACTACGCTGACAGACACAGCAAACCTTCTTGCCACAGCTCGCATTGATGTGCCATCCTGGATGAGCTGCACTACCTGAGCCACTTGTGTGGGTTGTAGACTCCGTCTCATGCTACCGCTAGAGTGAAAGCATCGCCAGCATTCAAAAGTGACCAAACCATCAGCCAGAAAGCATAGGAACTGAGAAGTGGTCTGTGGTCACCGCCTGCAGAACCACTCCTTTATTGGGGATGTCTTGCTACCTGCCTATGCTTTCCACCTGTTGTCTATTCTATTTGCACAACAGCATGTGAAATTGATTGTCAATCAGTGTTGCTACCTAAGTGGACAGTTTGATTTCACAGAAGTGTGATTGACTTGGAGTTACATTGTGTTGTTTAAGTGTTCCCTTTATTTTTTTTGAGCAGTGTAATTTAACAACTGGCTCACCCAGGGTTAGGTTGGCCATTGAGGGCGGCATCCCACATGTATGGCAGAGCTGCAAGACAGGGATGGGCCATGCCTCCCATGCAGAGGTGGGCTGCTGGGAGCTTGCTAAGACTCTGTGGGGCTTGGAGATATAACCTCAGAAAGACAAGCAGCAAGGGAAAGCTCTTAACAGGCTTAATTGAACTTCTGGGTGTTCAGCCAAGAGCATTTCACACCTTGTAAAAGTGTTTCAAGCTAGATAAACAATCCACTCAGTGCTTGTGAGAAAGAATCATTGAGAAAATCATTTCCCAAATAATAAGATTCAAACAACTCACCAGAAACTCCACTAAGACTCCAAGATCCCTCTCACAGTCACTGCTATTAAGCCTGGTTTCACCCAGTCTTTTATTTAAGTATTAAATGCACGCAATAATAAACAACTTTTTGGTATATATCTTTTTTTTTTTATAATTAGGGCAAAGAAGCAAAGTTGAGTTGGCCACACCCACCCAGTCACATGACCACCCAGCCACACCCACCCACCCAGTCATTAGGGCAGAGAGCCCCTTGCTAAAAAATTTGAAGTCCACCCCTGCTCCCACAACAGCCAAACTGACCCTGGGCAAACTGGTTGTTAAATTATTTGAATCCCTCCACTGCTCCCATTCCCCTCTTCACTCTCTCCCTCACCCAGCAGCACCCATTTATCGGCCTGCAAGTCTGGGACTTGCATCTTCCCGGCAGCTTCCCCACTAACTTTGGTTGTGGAGAATCTGGCAGGAAGTTCCCTTACCTAATGACTGTAGGATTCAATTAACAAAGGCAACTGGGTCTTCAGTGATTGCTATCGCTAAGCAATGCAGTTGCACCTTATGTTTGCATTGCTTAGCAATGGAAATTCCAGGTCCAATTGCCACTGTAAATTGAGGACTATCTGTATTGTCATTCTCATTCCTCAGTTAGTTTGCATTAGAAAATGCATTGCACCTCAGCAACATCCTTACATATCCTTGATTGGGATGTAAAATTTTAATCCTGCTCCAGTAAGATTAGTGGAACCTCATCAGTAAATCCAATAGGAGTAAAATGTAACACACTGTGCTGTACAAAATGTGCTGCAGTTTAACTTCTGTATGCATTCATCAAACAGCTGAAGATGGAGAAGGCATTAAAAAAAAAAAATCAAGGTCACCATCCAAAGTTAGATGTGTCTACATCCCATTTAGAACAAGATAGTCTTTTAGAAGCCTGACATTCTGCTTTTATCTCAAACCACAACTAGAAAAATGATAATTGTCTTGGCGTAAGTACATACTTTGCCTGAGACTTTGTTCCAAAACTTTGACCATTTGGCTTTCAAATGCATACCAGCTGATAAATCTGCACTCAGATGCAAAAGGCCCCAAATGGGAACAATAGTAAAATTAGTCCTCTAATGTGTCCAAAGAAACCTTTGTGAATCCAGTCCTGTTTATTTGTTGAAGATTTAAAGCAAATTAAGCCAAAGAGACTCCATTCCGAAGAGGACAATCAGTTCCCAGACTTATAATGGGGCAACTTTTTTTTTCTTTACTGTAGACGTTTTGGAACTGGGAACAATCAGCATATTATGATATAGCTTCATCTTGATTTAGCAAAAGGGCATATGCAGCATGCTATTTTTCTGTTGGATACATGAAAAAAAAAAGTATTTGCTAATGCCATCCTTTGTTCACCAAGAAAGCACCAAGCCCTATTGAGCCATTGACTCACAAGTGGTGGCAATTTTTAAAGATTTGTGATTTATCATTCCACTTTAATTTTATCATTCCACTTTAATTTTTTGAGGTCTTGGGCACTGGTATGATATTGCCAATACTGCCAATCTAAGCAACACAACACAAGGGTTTGTTGGCTAGGGAATACTGGAGTTGAAGTCCACACATCTTAAAGTTGCCAAGATTGAAAATCACTGATCTAAAAACACCTTTCCCAAGCTAGCCCAGCAAAAGTTGGACCTTGAGAGAGAAATATCGGTGCTGTGAGGCAAAGAGTAACAACCAATAAAATCAGTGGCAAACATCAGCTTTGTAAAACATGAAAATACAGTGAGGGAATGGCAAAAAAAGAATGTTATATTACACATTACCAAAAAACCAAACAAAAAATCAACACAAATAAAATGCACATTTAATCTGCATAAGATAAACTGCAATGTCTCAAATTAACAACCAGCAACAATAGGTGGGAACATTGGTTAGAATTCCATGCCTTTATTAATTTATAGATTGAACACATCTGGAAGGCACTGTGAAAGATTAATCTAATCTCTTGAGTCATCCACTGGTTCCAGAGGCATGCAACAAAAATCAAACAATACATTACGACAGTGGCCCCCAACCTTTTTTGTACCAGGGCCCAGTACAAAATGTACCAAATGATCCATGGACCAGTACCAGCATCAACACACACAACCAAGGCAAGGCGAGCCAAGAGACTGGCCAGCCAGCCGTCCCCCGCTTCTCCCCGCCAACTTCAACTCCTCCTTTGTACCTTCTCACAGTCAATGGGTTTTTCAGGCTCTTTCTTAATCTCCTCCTGAGTAATGTGAGACTCCACTGCCATCGGGATGGCTCTTCGTTTGAAGCCGCCCCTCCCTTCGATGAAACTAAGACGCGAGGATTCCTTCAGCACCCAAATGCCGCTTTCCAACCGACGACCGACAAGCTTACCCAGAAGCACTTTCTCAAGCGCCATCGAAACAAGATGGCGGCGCCCAGTTTCAGATTATTCGTTCTTTGTGGCCCAGTACAAAATGATCCACGGACCGGTACCGGTCTGGGGCCCGGTGGTTGGGGACCCCTGTATCACGATTCAGCAGAAAACACAAAATAAACCCAGTTGGATACTGTAAGCAATCCAAAGTACAAAATGCTGTGTTCCTGTGGTTTAAATGAAAAATAGGTGTTCTTGGTTTAGGATCAGCACTGAAAAAATTAGATGCCTATTTCAGAATAATTCTTCAATTGGCTACAATCAAGCTGAGGAGTCAGAATGAAGCGTGCTTAGAAGGATTCAAAAATTGGGGCCCTGTTTGAAGTTCATCATCCAAAGAGGATGTTGACAAAGATGATTAGGAGACTGGAGCAGAGGTGGTATTCAGCAGGTTCTGACCAGTTCTGGAGAACCAGTAGTGGACATTTAGAATAGTTCAGAGAACCGGCAAATATCACCTCTGACTGGAGATTTTACAATATCCTTCCCCTGCCACACCCACCAAGCCACACCCACAGAACCGGTAGTCAAAAAAAAATGAATCCTACCACTGGACTGGAGGCTCAAACATATGAAGAACGGTTGCTGGAATTGGGTATGTCTAGTCCAATGAAAAGGACTAGGGGAGGCATGATAACAGTGTTCCAATATCTCAGGGGCTGCCACAAAGAAGAGGGAGTCAAGCTATTCTCCAAAGCACCTGAAGGAAAGCCAATCAAGGAGAGAAGCTAAGGAGAAATTTCCTGAGAGTTAGATCAATTAATCAGTGGAACAACTTGCCTCCAAAAGTTGTGAATGCTCCCACACTGGAAGTTTTTAAGAAGAGATTGGACAACGATTTCTCTGAAATGGTATAGGGGTTCCTGTCTGAGCAGGGGGTTGGTCTAGAAGACCTCAAATGTCCCTTCCAACTCTGTTATTCTGAGTAAGAGATATGGTTTAATCCAATGAACAGCCTAAGGGATTTGAGGTTCAAACCAGTTCCATACTATAAAAAAAATAATTGAATTTATGAAACATATAAATGTAATATTTAAATTTCATTACAGTTATAGCCCCCATACATTTATACATCTAACACACATATCTAACACTTTAAATATTACAATTTGGCAACAATTTAGAGAAGGGATTGAAAGAAGTAGAGTTTCAGGGAATGTAACTTTCTTTTAAATCTTGGCCTTATTTCAGAATTGCAACAAGCCCAATTCAAATTCAAAGGCAGACGCTTTTTTTCTGTCCTAGTATAAGGGCAAATGCGGATTAGTAGGCCAGATCTAACATAGCATATAGCAGATTGGTTAACAGATAAAGGAACATAGTTTTTTAAATGAAATTAAAGATGTGTATCACATACTGCTATTTGAAACTTTATTCTTCTGTCTAGTAGTACAGAACAAACCAGTTTTCTTATTTCCAAGTATTCCATTAAGCCATCTATAAAATTTAAAATTCGTATATCCAGACATGAAAACTTAGATCTAACTTGCTGAGTTTACAGTTTAGAATAAAAGTGGTATTTTAATAGCCTTAGCCAAAAACTAGATCATTTCATATATAGTAGTTCTACTGACAGAAGTCTACATATTATTATTTTTTTAAAAAAATTATTTGTATAATTCTATTGTTCAAAATTGAGCTTCCTGCAAATGAACTGGAAAGAAAACCAAGCTAAGTCACAGCTCATTTCCACAGCTTCCTTTGGACTGGGGGGTTGCTCTTGGACTAATACGCTGCAAAATTTCCTTTTAGCGCTTGGAATTATCAGAGGAGATCTCAGAAAAGATGCATGGGGAAGAATTGAAGCTGTTTGGCTTGGCTCTTAGAAGTGAAGGGATGGCACTGTTTACCAAAGCAGCTTTGAACAGTTGTTAAAGGACTCCAAAAATCTGCATAGCCCTGTTGTGTAAGACAGTTGCTACATGCGAAAGGAAGGCTATGTATTACCTTCAGTTTTAATTTTGTCAAAAGGTATAAACAACATGACCTTGGATGGACTTTAGGCAACCAGAATGCCCTCTACAAATGTGGACGATTCTCTGAAATCTCAGCAGTTCCTACTGCAGCCAAACCTTCTCTAAGCTGATGTCAATGCATCTGGAGAACATAAAAGGGGAGGCTGCTGAAACCTCCCCCTTGGAGTAGGATTCCCTGCCCCATTTCTTTTCTAGGCTCTTTTAATTAAACAAACAAACAAATGGGAAGCTGCAATGCTTCAAAGGGTCAATTTCTGAATCATCTTTATTTGTTCTGTTGACATCCTTAGAAAATACAGCTTGTAAGTGGTTGCAGCTCTGGGCTTTATTTGGATGGCCAGAAGGAATGGAATATTTTTGCTGATAAAATGGATGCAACAGACTTTTAATGACTATGCAAGCCTTTTTATGAGCATTTTAGGAACGTGCCTCTAATTTGCTCTCAAAGTTTCAAATGTGCCCATTTCTGGTTTACATCTTGCCTTTCAAGCAAGGGGCTTGAAGAAGGTAGACCTGTTCTCTTTCATAACCTGATCTTCACCCAGATTTGCGTAGCTTTTGCAACGCCGCTTGAGAGTCACATCAGATCTCTGGTGAATTGTCAGAAGTATCCTTTAGTTAATAGTTACATGCTGCACTACAGCTAAGAAAGTGAGGATGAAAATATAAACTGCATGGGAGCAATTTTCCAATTTATCACCAGGAAGCTGGTAATATGTGGCAGAACTATATGCATTGCAATGGGTTGATAACTAAAAAAAAAAGTTGAAAGTTAAAGTGAAGGGAGCATTCCAGTCTCTGAATTCTACACTGAGCTTCCAGAATTCAAAAAACGATGATTTTCAGTCAGTCCCCAGTGTCAGGCCAACTGTCAATCATTCTCACAATGAACTGTGACCAATGGACAAGAAATCAAGATTGGGGGAAGGGGGGGGGGGTTTAAAAAAATCAAATGTGGATTACTGGTGTGCCATTCATGGCAAGAAAGATATCCCTCACCTCTCAGAAAATAATTAGATAAAGAATGAGTTTTCTCTGTACTGGGAATATTAAGAGACAACTTTGCAAAAGAAAGTAGGAAAAGAGGAAATTTCATTTAGATCCCTGCAGGAAGGTAGGCACATGACTAGAAATACAGCAATTAAAAGTGTTTCTCAATCTTGATAAATTTAAGCTGGTTGGATTTCCAAAATTCCCCAGACAGCAAGCTAGCTGGGGAATTCTGGATCTCCATAAAGCTTAAAGTTGCTAAGGTTGAGAAACTCCAAGACTGATATATGCAATAATTTGTGCACTTTCTAACTTGTGTATCATGCCACCATGTTTAATTATAATGAAAAGAAGGACTAGAGGTGACATGATAGCAGTGTTCCAATATCTCAGGGGCTGCCACAAAGAAGAGGGAGTCAAGCTATTCTCCAAAGCACCTGAAGGCAGGACAAGAAGCAATGGGTGGAAATTAATCAAGGAGGGAAGCAACCTAGAACTCAGGAGAAATTTCCTGACAGAGCAATTAATTAGTGGAAGAACTTGCCTCCAGAAGCTGTAAATCAGGGGTGGGATTCAAAATTTTTAACAACCGGTTCTGTAGGCATGGCTTAGGTCAGGGGTCTCCAACCTTGGCTCCTGGAAGCCTGGCGGACTTCAACTCCCAGAGTTCCACAGCCAGCTTCCAGGAGCCAAGGTTGGAGACCCCTGGCTTAGGTGGTGAACATGGCTTGGTGGTCATGTTATTGGCTGGGTGTGGCCAACTCAACACCACTCACATCAAGGCACGCATCTCCTCCCCTGGCCTCTCATGACTGTGGGGATGCTGCAATAGTTGTGTGAAAAATGGTCATAAGTCACTTTTTTCAGTGCAACTTTTTTCATTGTAACTTTCAATGGTCACTCCACACAAACAAAGTACCAGCAAAAGAGGGGAAGAAATCTCCAGAGATGTTCCGGAGACAGGAAGTCTACTCCTGCCAAGAATGTAATAAGGTTAATGGAGAGACAGTTTCTGTAAGCAACACCAGAATGTTTCCTTCCTGCCTTCCTTACAGGATTAGGCCAGTAATTTCTTCTAACAACCAGTTCTCCAAACTGCTTAGAATGTTAACAACTGGTTCTAACAAATAGGTGTGAACTGGTAGAATCCCACCCCTGCTGTAAATGCTTCAACAAATGCTTGGAAGTTTTTAAGAAGAGATTGGACAACTATTTGTCTGAAATGGTATAGGCAGAGGTGGGCTTTGGGGATTCGCAGGGGTTCAGGAGATCCTCTAGCTAAGATTCTGCACAGTTTGGAGAATCTCCAAATCCCATACCTGGCCCATCACACCCCGCCCCTTCCAGGAGTCCCCACATGGCCTGTTTTGGATGCAGGTAAGTTAATGGTGGGATTCAATATTTTTTACTACCGGTTCTATGGGCGTGGCAGGGGAAGGATACTGTAAAATCTCCAGTCAGAGGTGGTATTTTCCAGTTCTCTGAACTACTCAAAATTTGTGCTACCAGTTCTCTAGAACTGGTCAGAACCTGCTGAATGCCACCTCTGAGGAAGTGCCGGGCACACACAGAGGCTTGGAGAGGGTGAAAAACGGGCCGCCGGAAGCTCGGGAATGCTGGAAATGAGCCATTTCTGTCTTACAGAGAGCCTCCGGAGCCCAGGGAAGGCAAAAACACCTCCCCCTGCAATGGTGTAGAAGGCTGACTAGGCCATGCCCACCATGGCCACACCCAGCCAGCAACCAGGCAGAGAACAAATTGCTAAAAGTTTTAAAGCCCACCCTGGGTATGGGGTTTCCTGCCTAAACAGGGGGTTGGACTAGAAGACCTCCAAGGTCCCTTTCGAATCTGTTTATTCTATTCCCATTCCATTCTATAGCAGGGAGATACAGCCCTTTTTACTCCTAATGTCAGTCCATTAGGTTTTCTCTGTTAAGTTCTGCACATGGATGCAAGGAACGGAGACGAGGCAGTGAACAGTGAACTTCAACTCTTTATTAATTATTCTGAAGAGAGAAAAACCCAAGGGCAGCAGCAGCCCTTTTATAGGGGAGGCTGCTGACCTATTAACCAATGAGAACATGGAAGTGTTAAACCCTTGAACCAATGAGAGTGGCTCGTTAACAGCCAATCAGATTCTCCAGAATGGACCAATCCGATATCGCTATTATTGGCCAATCGGAAGTGCAGGATTAGAACCCTGCTTTTTCTTAAAGGTTTGTTAAACTTTATTTAAGCGCTTTTATTAGTTCATAACACCCCTTTCCCCTGGGTTCCATTTGAGGGGTGCGGTGACGTAATCCTTAAGATATGTAGGTTGTTTTAACTGTCTATTAGATTTGCGCTGTTCCACCAGTTCCTGTCTGTAGTCCGGTTTCGGTGGGACGTTTTTGGACATATCTGGTACAGGCGGTTCTGTATTCTCACTGGATGACTCGGTGCCGCTAATTCTGTCGTTGTTGTTGTCCTCCAATCTTTGCGGGCTAGCCTCCATTGAGGTATTCCTCTGTGGCGAGGACACTCCCCTCCTTGATTCTTCTTCATTTATCGCGCCCGATTGCTGACTTCCTTCGCTTCTGCTTTCCACCATCTCGAATTCAGTTTCTTCGACATCCCCTCCCCCCTCAGTTTGGGAGTCACAGGAGTCATGGGAACTGGGTTGTAGCCTAGAGCGAAGCTGATTTATATGGCGTTTCCATATTTTTCCGTCGCAGGTTTGCACATGGTACGATCTGGGCCCGGTGGTTTGAATTACGGTTGCTTTGACCCATAATGGTTCGCCGGAGAGGTTTTTGGCGAAAACTAAGTCACCTACCTTGAACTTGTGGCATTTTCCGCTAGATCCACAGGGTTTCTCTGGCTCGTAGGACAGGTGAAGCCGGTCGAGGTGGGAACGGAGCTTGCGTCCCATCAACAGTTCAGCTGGCGTCTTGTTGGTGACGCTGTGTGGAGTGATGTGTTGGAGTAGGAGTATTCTGTTTATTTTTTCATAAATGTCCCCATCGTCCATTTTGTGGAGAGTTTTTTTAACAAATTGTACCATGTGCTCAGCCCTGCCATTAGCCGCAGGGTACGCTAGCGAAGTTAGCGCATGGCGGATGCCTCGATCCACGAAGTATTGTTCAAACGCCAGGACAGTGAACTGGGGTCCGTTGTCAGAGACCAGAATGTCTGGCAGCCCGTGCGTTGCGAATAGCCTGTTCAATTTTCAGATGACGGACTCCGTTGTAGTATTCTTCATTTTGTGGATCTCGAGCCAGTTGGAATAGGCATCCACTGTTAGGAGGAATGTATGTCCTTTAGTAGGTCCCACAAAATCAACGTGGATGTGGGACCACGGCCCCCGGGGGGTTTCCCATTCTGTTGGAGTTGCTCTAGGTGGGGCACTGCTGACTTCTTGGCACTTTAAACAAGTCTTTACCCAGGCTTCGATCTGTTTGTCGATGCCTGGCCACCACACATAGCTTCGTGCGAGCGCTTTCATATGCACGATGCCAGGGTGACCGTCATGCAATGTTTTCAATACTGCTCGTTTTAACCGCTCTGGGACGATGACTCTATCTCCCCATAGGATGCAGCCTTTTTGCGAAAAAAAGTTCTGTTTGCCGATTTCTGAAAGGGGTGAAGTCGTCAGGGGTTTGTTCTATTGGCCATCCTCTTTCGACCCAGCTAAGAATTCGCGCCAAGACAGGATCTCGTTTTGTTTCAATTGCAATGTCTCTGGCTGTTAGCAGTGGTGAATGTAGTGTTTCAATCTGGAGTGTCGTAAGGGTTGGAGCTGGGTTGTCAACGGTTTCTGGAAGTGGGGCATGGCTCAATGCATCAGCGTGGGGAATGGCTTTCCCCGGGTGGTGTTGTAATTTATAGTTGTACGCAGCTAAAAACTCCGACCAGCGAGTCATTCTAGGTGACAATATATAGGGGGTTGGCTTGTCTCCCACTATAATACCTAGCAAAGGTTTGTAATCAGTAACAATAGTAAAAACTCGTCCATACACATATTCATGAAACTATTTCACAGCAGATACAACAGCAAGAGCCTCTTTGTCGATCTGGCTATAGTTACGTTCAGCCTTTGATAAGGTCCTTGAAAAATAGGCAATAGGGGCCTCACTACCATTTGGTAACACATGACTCAAAATGAGCTCCTACTCCAAATGGTGACGCATCACATGTAATTGTTAAAGGCAGAGTCTCGTTATACTGCATTAAAACAGCATCTGAGGTTCGTAAGTTTTTCACATGTCGGAATGCGTGCTCCTCGCGGTGTCCCCAGACCCAGGTTGTTTTTTTGTCGAGAAGTCAATGTAGGGGCTCAGCTATGGTTGCTTTCTGGGGCAAGAAGATGTTGTAAAAGTTAATGAGCCCCAGGAAAGCTTGGAGATCAATCCTATTTCTAGGTCTTGGGACATTTTTGATTGCCCTTACTTTGCTATTAGTGGGGTGAATGCCTTGTTTATCGATTAGGTACCCCAGGAACTCTACTTTATTAGTACACAGTTGACATTTATTTTTTTTAACCTTAAGGCCAGAGTCTTTAAATTTCTGGAGGACCATTTTAAGACGCTTTTCTAGTATTTCTCTATTCAGGGCAGCAATTAAAATGTCATCAAAGTATGGAACGACCCCTTTGATCCCTTGCAATAGTCTCTCCATCAGACTTTGAAAAATCCCTGGGGCTACGCTCACTCCAAATTGGAGTCGGTTGCACTTAAAGGCGCCTTGGTGCGTAACAATCGTCTGTGCCTCTGCGTTTTTTTTATCTACAGGCAGTTGTTGGTATACCTGTGCTAAATCCAGTTTAGCAAAGACTTTTCCGCCCCCCAGGGAATGAAGAAGGTGTTGTACCACCGGCACCGGGTAAGCGTTCTGTTGAAGGGTGTGATTAAGGGTAGCCTGGTAGTCCCCACAAATCCGGTTGACCTCCTGCTCATCACTTTCTTATGGAGATTCGAGGTCCTCGTGGTGGGTCACTGTTGTGTGCCTCTCTAGGCGAGGTGAGGTATCACTGGTGAGTTGATGGAGCGGTGCGTTAGTGCGGCGCATTTGGGCGGCCAACTTCCTGGTTGCTTCTGCTGCAGTAGCGTCCTTGATGACATCAGCAAGGTCGATGTCCCCTTTGGCCATGATCTTGCTCTGCGTCATGGGGTCATCTAATCCCAGAATTATTCGGTCTCTCAGAGCTTCTTCGAGGTCTGTAAACCCACAGAGGCCTCCCAGGTTCCGGAGATCCACGATGAAATCTGCAATGCTCTCTCCTTTCCACTGGTCCTTCTGGTAAAATTCATGTCTTCGGACAAACATTGGTATGGCGGGTGCATAGTGGGCCCATAGAAGGGGCACGAGGACGTCCCAGTCCATGGTCTTCACCTCAGCCAGTTTTGCTCGTGTCTTGGCCATCTTAAAGACGGCAGGCCCGCAATGGGTCAGGAACACTGCTCGCTTTTTTCCCATAGTGGCATTCTTCAAGTTGTTGGTCTCCAGAAACATCTGGAACTGGTCTATGTATGAGTCCCAGTCTTCTTTATGTCGGGTCAAATGGAGCGGGTGGTATGGCGGCGCCTGACATGGTTTCCGTTGTCGATGTGCCTTCAGCCACGTGCTCTGTTTGGTGCTCTGTAATGTTCAGTCAGCTCTGATGTCTCTGTATCCCACCTTCATCGCCAGTGTTAAGTTCTGCGCATGGGTGCAAGGAACGGAGACAAGGCAGTGAACAGTGAACTTCAACTCTTTATTAATCATTCTGAACAGAGCAAAAACCCTAGGGCAGCAGCAGCCCTTTTATAGGGCAGGCTGCTGACCTATTAGCCAATGAGAAACATGGAAGTGTTAAACCCTTGAACCAATGAGAGTGGCTCGTTAACAGCCAATCAGATTCTCCAGAACGGACCAATCCGATATCGCTATTATCGGCCAATCAGAAGTGCAGGATTAGAACCCTGCTTTTTCTTAAAGGTTTGTTAAACTTTATTTAAGCGCTTTTATTAGTTCATAACATTCTCCAAAAGGGAAGCTTTAACTTCTCTGCCCTCTCCTTGTAAGGTGACTAATACAGTCAAAAAGATGCAACCCTGCTTTCCTTGCATTATTGTAGGAGGTGCAGTAATTTCATTGACACTAATCCTAGTAATATAGCTGAATTCTGCCCTCCAAGATAGAAACAGAACTCCCAACATTCAGAACTCCCTCACTCTGCTCATTTCTACCATGAACTTACATCAGCAAAGAATTGTCCTGAAAATGTGTCCTCTGATATAGGAGCCAATGCCTTCCATCTAATCTATTACATTCCTGAAAATTCCTTGAGGAAACGCCTGTGCCTTCTGGTTCTCCAGATGTTGCTGGATTACAAGCCATTCGCAACCTTCAACCAGTTCCCAAAGCTGAGGAATGTTGAGAATTATGCTTCAGCGGTACTCAGAAGCCTGTAATCATCATCATGCTACAGCTATTAAGTAACTTTCAAATTGATTTAAATTCAACCATTTCATGCATGACATTTTAATGGACCAATGATTAAGGAAAATGAGCTGTCTCTGGAATACAACAGTGCTTTTCAACCCTCAGCCACTTGTAGATGTGTGGATTTCAACTCCCAGAATTCCCTAGCTGGCTGGGGAATTCTGGGAGTTGAAATCCACCCATTTTCAAATGGCCGAGATTGAGAAACACTGGAATACAACATCTCTTAACAAGAAGTGAGTGGAAGATATCCTAAAGATTTATATGTAGTTTTTCATGCAAGATGCAACGTAAGCCAAACCATGTTTCAAACATCTTTATGGGTCTCCAAACCTGTCCCTTCTTCTCAACTGAATCTTTTTCTGAGTTGCAAAAATTGGGACTATCGTTAGAGGATAGGAAAGAGCTAAGGTGTGTTGATTTCTGCAAGCCAGATCCGCTGCCCTAATATCTTCTAAGCTTTATTAATCTAGACTAGTATTGTCCATTTGCAATCATATCATCTTTATTAATCCACAATCATAATAAAAATTACCAAACTTCCTGAGACTTCACGGAAGATTTGTTGAATCTCTTACTTGTCCTCCTGCTGCCCTCTACCGTTAGCCAAGTGAAGCAGCTAACAAGTAGCCACAGCATAGCCGACTTTTCCAAAAAGAGCTCCATAGCAGGCATCATGGTTGTTGCATTGCTTGGCTGGATTATGGAGGAGATCCAATTCCTATTCAGAAAGCATTCATTTTGCTATGCACCGTATAGAGGTGTAGCTGCGCTATTATTTCATGATTAAAGGGATTTCAGCATCTTAAATGAAAGGGCCTTCTAAATATGTGCAGATTTGTGTGTGCACACAGCCCCATCAGTATATACACACTTCACATGTTTATGAAAGACTGATTTATGAAAACAAGAAGCCCCAGTTCCAATTATTATTCATAATAAATGTTGCTGGTGATGATGAAATTACTGAGCAAAGAATTCAAAAGAGGGTTTGTCTTCTTTCTTTTACCTCCAAGAGATGGAAATAAAGAATCGCAGACATCTTTTAAATAAGAAATGTTTTAAATTTATATATACATATAAAAAGAAACAGAAGATCATGAAAAACAAAAATTGCCACCTTTATATGATCACACATTGGGACAGCTCCCCATACTCAATAATGTAGGCTGGGTAAATCTGGTGCTTCTCAAAGATGACAAAAATAGAAGGATTCAGAACATCGTCCACGCAACTGTCATAGAAGCTGTTTGATTGGTTATCTCTAGGAGGAGGGCGGACATAAGAAGCTTTTCCTTGGACATAGTCTCCAATCAGGACTCTAGCTACAAACATGGTCTTTGCATGTCTCTTCGACTTGCAGTATGTGTGCGAGTAGCAGGCATCTCTGGCAAAATAGCTTCCTGCAAGAAAACACATTTTTAAAAACCAAACCTTTTGCAAAGGAAAAAAAAGAGGAAAAAAATCTCCTTCCAAAATAAATTTACTATATATTGTTCAAGGTTTCGAATATTACTAAAACTACAACTCCCAATATCCCTTTGGCTAGGACTACTGGATATTCAGACTCAGCAACCCTAGAGGTTCCCAGTTTCCCATAATAACACATTCGCCCATGTTTCTGATGGCTCCTTTTACTTCCAGGGTTCAAAAGACCTATGCTTATGTAGTCCAAGTAGCACAATCTTCACACAATAGGGATGTATCAGTATCAGAGAGACAGTCTGAGTATGCATATATGGAAAATGATTAGGTGGCACACTGAACCAAAACATTTAAAACTGCAACTATATGTCTCGCACGTGATAGTACAATTTGCCAAGTGACTGAAAATCAGTGTAGTTGTCTAGTGCTTAAGGACTTGGACAGCAGAGGCCCAAGTTCACACTTCCACTGGACTAAGAGGTTTATTTCAGAGATTTAGGTCCAGCCACTGTTTCTGTTGAACAGGGTTATTGTGGGAATAAAATTAGGGGAGGCTTCCCACATGTGCAGGTTTGAGCTCTCAAATAAAAGTCAGGATATAAATGCATGCATTTGAGGAAATTGGTAGAAAAACAATACTTAAAGATGCTGAAACTCAGATATCTTCAAATCTTGCAAATTATGTGAATTCTAACTATCAAGGTAGGAAATATTTAGTTCTTCCAGAATAGCAATAGCACTTAAACTTATATACTGCTTTACAATGCTTTACAGTCCTTTCTAAGCGGTTTACAGTATATTGCCCCCAACAATCTGGGTCCTCATTTTACTGACCTCAGAAGGATGGAAGGCTGAGTCAATCTTGGGCCTGGTGAAATTTGAACTGCCAAATTGTAGGCAACCGGCAGTCAGCAGAAGTAGCCTGCAGTACTGCACTCTAATCACTTTGCCACCATTGTGGCTCATCTAGAATGTATTAGTTCTTCCCAACTCTCCAGTACCTTTTCCATATAGTGTTCCATGTGTGCCACAAATTCTCCAATCAAAGTTTTGCCCACAGATGTCATACAGGTGAGATGTGCTAGTGCCATGAAACAAGAGCCGTTCTTCAATTTCCTTTCCTTTATTCAACTTCTTCATCTGCTCTTTTTGCCTAGAAACAAACTATTTCAAGTAATGCTTGAGGTCAAAAAGAATTTAAATCACTTCTCTCTTCCAACTTGGAAGACTTACTGCCAAAGGATCTAAGAACAGCTATTAAACATGTTTATTATACTAAATTTATTAATCTAAATGTATTACCCCCATTTAATGTAGCTTTCCCAAACAAAGTACTAAATTAATTTTTCCCAGATCTATTAAGCTAGGCTATCATTCGGTAGCAATGGATATGGTGAATGATGTAATTCAATCTCTAACATAATCGGAGCTGTGCTAGAATTCTGCAGAGCTGTGGTAAGGCAACAATGATCTAAATATAAATGGGACTAGATCAAAGAAATCAGATTAGAAAAGTCTGGTTTCAATAACATCCAAGGTCCCTTCCTACTTTTTGCTTGTAGGCCACAGCCTATTCACAACCAGACAGATATGGTATATGATCACAAAAAAATAAACTCACAACAGTACTAATACTTAATAGAGAACACATAAGATAAGTTCCAGATACGGTACTGGATCCAATTATTATACCATGATTTTGATTCCCCAAGGAGGAAAATTAAAATCCAATACAAACCACTGAAAGACTTGCCAGAGAGAAGGATTCTGAATTCTTTGAAGTCTATGTATAATACAATCTTCCATTGTCTTCTCAAAAAGCATCTTGATTTCATGATACTCTTCTGAAGAAACAGAGACCTCTACCAACTAGGAACAAGATCAGAGCTATTGTGAATGAACCTTTTAGTTGCTTTTGATCTTTCTATATTTGACCCTTTCAGGTCAGAATGGGGACTCATAACATAACCTATGTAGATCAAATAAATTAAGAGCAGAATAAGTTTCTTAAAAAATAATTATAGTTGGGTTTAGACATTGGACTAAGTAGCTGTAACCTATTTTTCACAATATGCGAACTTAACCACTGTATTTTATAAACCATGGCTTCACCATATACATACAAAATGCCTTAATCACAGTACATCATTGTTCCATTTACTATGACTCTAATACCCCTAATAAATTATCCAACCTTACCGTTAAGCATTACATATAGAGAAGATCATGCTTAATGACCACCAATAGAAACAAGCCATGGCTTAGCATGAGGCATGAATAAATAACTTACTGTAAATCAGCCTTTGGTCTAAACCAACCTTTGACCTTCAGATATTGACTTCGGCTCTTAACATAGCCAAATGTGAGGGATTTTAGAAATCATTCAGCAATACTTCAGTACTCGAGATTGCTTTTAATGCTGCTGTATACCCTGCTTGATAGAGTCTTCTGTACAGCTTTTACCATGAAAATTTAAATAGAATATGGCCAAGGGACATGATGGTGTAACCCCAGTAAAACTGTTCACATATCATTATTTGCCAGAGAGCTATTTCACATTTAATTCTGTCTGATGTTCACAAAAAAAACAGAAGTATCTTTCAAACCACCAAAAAGCTAATTTCAGAAGAAATAGTGGACTATTTCAAACTACGTGGCTTTTATACGACATAGGCCAGAAGGTGTCATCTCTATGCATTTACAGGGCACAGGGAATAGCAATAGCATTTAGGCTTATATACTGTCCCATAGCACTTTATAGCATTCTCTGAGCAGTTTACAATGAAGAAGCATTATTTGCATATTGCCTCTAACAATTGGGAACCTCATTTTATTGACCTCAGAAGGATGGAAGGCTGAATCAACCTTGAGTCCCATCAGGATCAAACTCCAAGCTATGGGCAGAGTTTGCCTGCAATACTGCACTTTAACCACTGTGCCACCAGGAAGTTTATGAACCAACTATACCACCAAACAGTATTTTTAATTAGCTAATGTTTTCCCCCTAGAAATGATGTAAAGAATGACTTCTGTCAACATTACAGCAATGGTTAAATGGCCAGGAGCAAAGGAAAATGCTGAAATGCAACAAACTGCATTTGAGCTCCTATGAACTTGGGGAAAAGGTTTAGGAAGTAGGGTGGCATAAACCTGGAAGAACGTATCAAGTTGTGGGGTGGGGGAGGACAGAGAAGGAAAAGGAGAAGGAAGTTACCTTACTGCACATGGAAGGTCTTTTTAATGACAGCAGAAACAGAGGTTGTTGCAATGTACAGATAAAATAGAATACCTTATAGCCTATGTCAGGAAGGGCTGACTGGTCCCAGGTTGAAGGAAACAAGTGGAAGGGAAAAGAAGATTCAAAGTGGCAGCTGCAAATGGGAAATAAAGAAACAAAGAGCATTAGAGTGGTAGACAAATCTCATTTAATTTCCAATTTTCTCTTTCAGACCTCAGCAAATCTTCTCAATTCAGTAATCTTCCCAGGTTTTTGGCTAAAATATTCATTGTGGCTGGAAATGATGACAACTATCATCTAACTCAGTGGCCCTCAACCTTTTGGGCATCAGGGACTGGTTCCATGGACAGAGGTTTTTCTGCAGACCGGAGGGGCCATGGTTTTGTGTGCTGCCTGCACTCCGCGGATGGGGCTTCCCTTGTTTGCACACACAGTTTCTGACATGCCACAGCCTGGTGCCAGTCCATGGACTGGGGATTGGAGACCTCTGATCTATCTCTGAAGGGTAGCAGGTCAAGAAAAACTGTGTTAGTTCTCAAACTAATTTTCCCAACCATATTTGCCCTTTCAAGAGTGGTGCAGTGGCATAGAAGTGGAGCTCTCGCCTCACATTCAAGAGGTGATGAGTTCAATCCTAGTGTTGTGGTTCACCAGCAGCCAGTGCAGACTGCACTGGAATCAGACAGCGGGGAAGAAAGGGGACCAGTCAGGGAGTCCGAGAGTCCTGCGTCTGATGCAGAGATGGGGCCAGGACCATCTGGGAGTGGGGTGCTAGTGTCTCAGTGAAATTACTGAAGTGACAGAGCTGACACTGGGGAAAGGGGGAGGGATCAAAATTTGGATGCTTGGCAATGGATTCGTATTCATGACGGTTACAGATCCCAGGGCCATGATCACCTATTGTGACCTTCTGACAAAGAATATCAGTTAAGAAGTCAGATTCACTTTACAATCATGTTCCTAACTTAACTGATTCACATAACAGCTGTGGCAAGAAAGGTTGCAAAATGGGGCAAAAGTTAACTCACTTAATAACTGCCTCAGTTACCAACAGAAATTTTGGACTCAGTTGTGGTTGTAAGTTGAGGACTACCTGTAAATGATTTTGTGGAAAATACTAATTACCTCTTCTCACTTTTGCGTCTACCTCCGAAAAATACAAGTCGGGGCCACCTGCAGACTCTCCTCTGTGTTTGGTAGTACACATTTCTCTGAACCATCTCTTGAATGAAACAGCAAAACACACTGTCAAATAACTCACCTATACCAAGAATTAATTCACTTATCAATTTAATTTAAACACAAGACATTGTAGGCTCCTACTCTTGAGCTGCTGTTGTTGATAAAGCTTTGTGGACTATGCAGAAAAGAGTTCTTTATATACACTGGAGGACTATATTTGATGCACTTGGCTAGATTTATATCCAAATATCAATATAATAGAGGGAAGCCCTTATATTTGGAAATAAAAAACTTCCAAAGAACACCCAAGAGGAACACACACTTTCGCTTCCTAAAAAATACTGTGCTGTTCCACAACCGGCAGTGTCAGATTAGTAATATTTAAAAATAAAAGTAAGATGCCAGTATTTCAATCAGATCAATCTCACGGCAATTTAATCTTACTAAAATATTATCAAGAAGAGACAAATTATACCCCAAGGACTCTGGATGAACAAAATATTTAATGATTAAATTCGTTAATTAATGATCTATCAAGAAAATGCCTATTACTGGCAACAGAAGATATTTGTTCAGATTTAAAAAAAAAAAAAACCCACAGTATTACTCAATAATCTTAAATAGCAATTGTTTAGCCTGCTTGCATTTTTTTTCACTTGACAGTTTGAATAAATTAAGCTCATAATACTCATGTTAGCAACAAGGATGGCTGCAGGGGTATGTGTTAAAAAATCAAGATGGTAGCCTCAACAGTGTGATGAAAGCTCTATCCCTAAAATAAAAAAAAAGCCCTCATCCTGTGAGTTGTAGCCGCCATCTTGATGTCTTTGATATGCATTGACATGGGCATCCCAGATAGCACCCATTGTCACATACCAAGCTATTATTGCTAAAAATTACCTTGAAAATTCAATGTATATAACTGAGTCCCAGCCTGGAAGAACACAGCTCCTCTACAGTTAGTTAGGAAAATAGTCTCTAATTCAAAGGATGATATTGAGGCTGCACAGTGCTTAGAGTTCTGCAAAATAGAAAGAAAAAAAATATGGTAGGAAAACAGAGACCAAAGGGAAAGAGAGGGAAATGAGTAATATAACTCTGATCATTGTGTTCAAACACTTTGGAGAGCAAAACACAAAATAGGATGTTATATTACAGTAGTCCTTGTTTATCAAATCTCTCGGTTATGATGATGATGAAAAAGTAATTTTACAAGCAATGCTCACATTTTCAATTTTTCTAGGTCTATAAAGCAAAGAAAAACTGAAGTAAGATCACAAGCACAGTTGTGGCTTCTCTTAGAGTTGTTCACTTAACAACTGAGTTTCTGGTCCCAATTCTGATTGCTAAACAAGGACTATCTATCGGTACAGATTGTCCTTGACTTATGACAATTGAGCCCAAAATTTCTATTGTTGAGTGAGACAGTTGTTAAGTGCATTTCGCCCCTTTTATCACCTTTCTTGCCATTTCACCCCTTTTACCACCTTTCTTGCCATGGTTGTTAAGTGAATCATTGCAGCTGTTAAATTAGTAGCAGGGTTTTTAAGTGAATCAGGCTCCCCTATTGACTTTGCTTGTCACGAGGTTGTAAAAGGTGATTACATGACCCTTAATGTTACAACCATCATAAATATGAGTCAGTTGACAAGTCTCTGAATGTTGATTGTGTGACCATCAAGATGTTGCAATGGTCATAAGTGTGAAAAATGATCACAAGTAACTTTTTTCAGTGCAGTTGTAACTTTGAATGGTCACTAAATGTACTGTTGTAAGTCCACCTGTATTTAGCTCTACCATCCATCCTCTAAAACAGGGACAAGCAATATTCTAGATATTACGGGCCCAGGTTCTGCTCTGTAGCGATACCTGGAGCAGGAGAAAATGATCGTGTTCAATTATCATATTCAGCAATGGTTTGCTTTATCTTGATTTAATAAGCTGAGCTTGTAAATATTAACAGCTGAGCTCACAGTGTCTCAAGTCACAAAGGCCAAACTGTGCAGCACACTAAGCCAAAGACAAACAAATGGCTTTACATTATAATTGATTGCAGTGTGTGAACCCAGCTAATAAATCTGTGTAGCAAAATTCAAGCTGTTTACAGCAGCAACGACAACATCCCAGGACTGATTTAGCAGCAGATAAAAGTTTACCTGTTGGCCATACTCAATCCACTTGCCATTTTCATCCAGCCAATACCAGATAAACTCTACTCTGACAATAGAGTCCAACAGCATGACCACTGACATTCGCTAGAAGAGTCAGATATGAATTCTGACATCAAACATTTTCTGAAAAAAATCAAAACATGCATGTCAGCAAGGACATAAAAACAAAGGAGGAAAAATCAATTAATTCACATTTTATTCTGAGACAAAGAGGTAAAACATTCAATATCCTCTGGTTAGGTTCTTATATATGGTTGTAGTACATCTACTAGCAGTGGCTCTTTTTGTATTCATAACAAAAACTGGAACCTACAAATTGGATGCCCATGACTTGGTAGATACCACTGCTCTTAAAACAGAGTAACGAAGTTGAAGGGACCTTGGAGGCCTTCTAGTCCAACCCCTTGCTCAAACAGAGAATTCTACACCATTTCATTCCAATCTCTTCTTAGAAACCTCCAGTGTTGGAGCACCTGCAACTTCTGGAAGCAACTCTCTTGATGTTTTAAAAATCAATTGCTTAAAACAGATTGCTTTTTAAATGTTGCTTAAAGATGGCTAATATCTTTTTTCAATCTATGTCCTAACCTGTAAAGGAAATCCAGGAAAATATGTATGTCTTATTTAACCAGGTTAAACTTTTGTCTTCGATGTAAGAGATTCCATACTTTGCCCCTTTCTTAAATAGCCTTGAATTTCCATCAAGTTTTGCTTACACAGAACCATCTCATACAGTAAATGAACAGAATATTCAGCATTAATACCACTAGCATTTAGACTTATATATCACTTCACAGTGCTTTACCGTCCTCTTATAAGCAGTTTACAAATGTCAGTATATTTCCTCCAACAATCTGGCTCTTCATTTTACCAATCTTGGAAGGATGGAAGGCTGAGTCTACCTTGAACTGGTCAGAATGAAACTCCTGGACTGAGCAATGAGTTAGTCTGCAATACTGCATTCAAACCACTGTGCTACCACCGTTCTTTAATATAACTATAATGTTCTTTTTTTTATGCCAAGGATGCAAATTGATATGTGCCATCAAGTTGTGGTCTCCAGGATGAGTTGCAAAATATTGAGGTCTGTGTGGGCTGGAAGAGACCAACCATGTAAAAAGAGAAAGTAATTGCAGATATGGATACCACATTTAACAACAACATTGCAGCCTAGAATGATATTCAAAGTAAAGCCATGTCATCAGACTACAACTCAGTGTGTTATGCAAACCCAGAAAATGAAGTTATTGTGAATTTAGGTAATCATGGGTTAGCACATCCTATAATCAAAGTCCTCACACAAAAATCACTACTCAAAAGGGGGAAAAAAATTTAGGAAGTGCAGTATATTTTTGCCAATTCACAATTTCAGAACAAAGGCAATTTTCTATGTTAGACTTTGTTGTAGACCCTATTGACAGGCAATAAATGTTTCAATAGGTTATTGTAGGGCATCTCAAATTTTTCAATTTTCAATTTCCAAACATTAGGGGTGCTACAAGTTGTAACATGCCATGGGGATTGTAAAGATATTTTGGTTACCTTAATAGAATTTAGATGTGCTTGGTAAGTAACTATATAAATATCATCACCTTTTCACATTTTGTTTCATTTTATATAGGGAATGAAGGTAAATTTAAATAAGTCAAAGAAAGAAAGAAAGTAGCATCCAATACATTTTTAAGACCTCTGATTCTAAGTTCAAGAAATAGTTACTAAGTTCAGACTACAATCTATGAAATGGCATATGTATAACCAAGTTATCAAGTTACTCAACCAACAGCAATGGTGGCACAGTGGTTAGAATGCAGTACTGCAGGCTTTTTTTGCTGACTGCCAGCTGTCTGCAATTTGGCAGTTCAAATCTCATTAGGCTCAAGGTTGACTCAGCCATCCATCCTTCTCAGATAGATAAAATGAGAACTCAGATTGTTGGGGCAATATGTTGACTCTGTAAACCACTTAGAGAGGGTTTGTAAAGCACTGTGAAGTAGTATATAAGTCTAAGTGCTATTGCTATTACCTGAGGAATTGTCTTCTCTTACCCACCCAGTCAGACAGGGAGGATATGTTGTGGATACCATTACTCAAAGAATTTGGACTGGTAGGATCCAGGTGAAAACCTTCTCTGCTGTTGTCCCTGTGGTCTCCAACCTTGGCAACTTTAAGACTTGTGGACTTCAACTCCCAGAATTCTATAAGTCTTAAAGTTGCCAAGATTGGAGACCCCTGCTGTGAACATCTTACCCTCAGAGATGAGACAGGTCCCCACACTTCTGGCCTTCAGAAAGAGTGCTAAGACCTGATTTTGCCAATTAGCATGTATGTCAAAGAGTGATATGAAAGCTTGGGCGGCATGATGAGCTTCTCTCAACCTTTTAAACCTTTTAATCCTTTAACTTTAAATATCTTAACTGACTTTTTAAAATTGTTTTAACTTGTTCTTATTTGTGCTTTTGTATCATACATTTTTACTGTAAACTCTTAGGTCAGGGGTCTTCAAACCTGACAGCTTTAAGACTTGTGGACTTCAACTCCCAGAATTCCCCCTCCAGTCATGTTAGCTCAGGTATTCTGGGAGTTGAAGTCCACAAGTCTTAAACTTGCCAAGTTTGAAGACCCTTGTCTTAGGTGAAATGAGCTGTGTAGAAATGTGATGAATAAATAACAGTAACCATTTCCCATAGCAGGTTGTCTTACTAACTATATGACTTGCAATGTTACCTGAGGAAGAACAGAGAAGCAAACTCTGTGTTTGGCTGTCAACTTCCTTTCTCTAGGAATGGCCTCCCATCATGACTCATAAAAGAAAAATAGCAACATCGGGTTAACCAGTAGAACCATCCATTGATGACTTCATCAGTCATTGCATGATGTCCACTTTAATCCCAAATCTCATGCCAACGTACCAACTTGCACTGCCAACACCATGTTTGTTCCTGGATTAGCACATTTATATTCCATTAAGTCATTGGATTTCCCTCAGAACATCTCCTCTGTAAGGTAGGTTGGGCTCAGATAGTACAATAGGTCCAAAGTCACAGAGTCAGTTTCAATGGCTGAAAGTGCATTTGAACCAGGGATTCAATTTTTTTTTACTACCAGTTCTGTAGGTGTGGCTTGGTGAGCATGGCAGGGGAAGGATACTATAAAATCTCCAGTCAGAGGTGGGATTTGCAGTTCTCCGAACTACTCAAAATTTCTGCTACTGGTTCCCCAGAACTGCTGAATATCACCTCTGATTTGAACCTCCATCTTCCTGGTGCCAGTCCAGGTTTAACTGTAAAATGGATTGTGAATCTAGCTAGCTTTACATTAAAAATTGTTAAGTATCCAGTTTTCCTGAAGAAAAAATCCTACTCAGGCTCAGATGAGTCATATCCTGAGTAGCAAAACATTTGAAGAATGCAATCAGGGAAATTATCTATAGCAGAAGTAGATCTGAGGAGAATAGAAAAGTTGCAAAGCAAAGCACTTGCTTTTTAAAAGGCCTCCATTTTATATATTAGTATCTAGGGTAACACTGAAAATACTACTAAGCTGCCAGAAATTTCACAGTATCCAAATCAAACCTTCTTGGATAGGATTCAGCTAGATAAAATCATGGATGATAGCACTAGACACCTTCCTAAATTCATATACAGAAGCAAACCTGGGAACCTGATCATGCATTACTTCCTTTTGGATATAAGAACCAAATTCAATGACCACATATCTATATCTATCTCTATATTGCAAGAGTCACTGGGCATCTCCCTATTATGAACCTTGTAACATGCTTGACTGGCTTATTGAGTCTGCTGAATATCATAAACCATAAACTGAACAAATGCCCTGGATTCACACAACATGTTAAACTATCTCACACTAGCCAGCATGTGGCATACATTCAGCCACTAGGTTTGTATCTGACCTAACTTAAACATGTTTGTGTGCATAGAGAGAACGTTCTTTCCTCTTGTTCTCTAGCTTGGTCAAGATGCATTACCAATTAAAATGGATATGTTATTCTATTACTATCCCCAATTCCTTGGAAATACATATTTCAAATAAGAAATACTTTCAAAGGGTGTCCACAAGCAGAACATTAAACTTTGCCCTGGGGCTTTCTTCTGAACATATTTAAATTGTGCCTTTCTCAATGTAATGTTACCAGTTTGATGGGTTACAACTTCAGTTGCTGTTTTTTTAAAAAAAAAAAACACCTCAAGAGAACCAATTTATTCACTTACCTTTTCTTCCAGTTCCTTCTCTTGTCTTTGATTATTCTCTAGATAAATCCAGCAACAATATTCATGTAGAAACAGCAAGAGAAAAAAAGTATATATCCATTTTTTTCATGTGAACTAATCTTGCAGCAATCAAACCATATTCGTAGTTTACAACCAGCCCAGCAAAATACAAGGCTTGATCAAATTCACGCCCAAGGGGAAGTTTTTAAAAAGATCAGAAAATGCTACAAAATGAAAACAAGGAAACAAAACAAAATCTCACTACCAAGTTTCTAATTCCCAAAATTTTATGGCATGCAGGCATCACTTCCACCTAATTCTAAAATAAATCTTTCATATTGCAACTAATCAAAATCCCGATGTCACTTTTTTCTTCTTTTTTCTGGAAACTAAACTTTATCAAGAAACAAAAATACAAAAAAATAATAAGAATAATCTATCAAGCCTTGATTTCTGTCTGGACTTTTTTCTATGCTTCTGCTCCCTAACTCAACAGGGAGGACAAAGAACAGGCCTTTGGGATTATAGCTTGGGAGGGATAATTAAAAGTCAGCTGCTCCAAGGTAAAAGTCCACCTATTAACCCCTTCCCAGATCTTTCTTGGATTAGCACCTGCCTATAGAAAATTATGATTCATGCAGATATTACGTCAACTAAGATAGGCTTTTTAAAAAAATCTGTTTATAGCTTTCATGTTACAAACTTCCATTATTTTTTTATTCCCTCCTGAGTCAGGAAATTAATCTAGTTAATTAATCTGTTCCAGGTGCTTTTCTTTTCAGGAAATGGAACCTCGAGTAAAGGAATGTCAAATTATACTCACATTTTAAAATAAGATTTATTGATATTGATAGAAAAGAAATCAATTTTTATCCTGAAAGAAAAATATTTTTCACTTACATTCTATAAAAAGTCACCTGGAAGTTATCTTACTTTGTTGTCTGCAACAAAGCAACTACTGTGTGGTAATCTTGACCATGTCATGTCTCTGAAGTTTGTGCTGAAAGCAAGTTTTTGAATATACAGTAGACTTTAATATCCAGAGAATAAAGATTAATAATTTTGCCTGATATGAAGATTAACAATTTCAGAAAGAACCTGTTTTTCAGAAATTGTTTTCTCAGAAATTATTCAAAACAGAGCTATTTAGAAGAGCTATAGAACTGACAATGTCACCATCTATTTATTGGTTGTGACAGTATTTTTGTCATTTTTAAGCTATTGTGCTTATGCCAGATTATTTTTCATTTATTTTGTTTTGTTTTGTTTTGTTTTGCACTGTGAATGTTTGGTGTTTTATTTTTTAAGATTGTAACCTGCTAAGAGTCTCTTGTCTGCCTGGTAGAATTGGCAATTTTGAAAGAGAGAGAACTTTGATTGGGTGGTATTCCTGGTATTCAGCTATAGGTTGGCTTTGAATGATCAATGATTGATTAAATGTGCCTTTTATTAGTTCCAGAATTACAAGAAGATGGATGGCACCATGATGAACATATTTTTGATCTGGTGATGGTGCCAGTGTGGGAAAAATGCAGGTTTATTTTAAAATGTGTTGGGAATAATTTGAAGGGGAATGGTATTGCAGAACAATTGTTTTAACTCTAGGGACTGTGAAGAAACGGGTTCAATTGGCATGCCCACCATAATTCTCATAGCCCCACAAATATAAAATATAATTATAATTTGACATTTGCACTGTGCAAAATTTGGCAATACACTTTTCAATAAGATGTATGTATGACAGTTGTGTATATTAGAACATGTATCATCACAATAAAATATGCATTCTATTAAAATAGATTTCTAAATTATACATATTAGATAAAATGCTATATACAAATATTACATTTTAAAAAGCATGACTCTATGTTAGTGAAGCTTCTATATATTATTCTATTGAAAATTAAACTCCCACAACTCTTAAACTTTAGTTTTATAGTAGAGAGTTGATTGCTAACCACATCATAATACTACATTTACATAGTGTAGATTTGGCAATAAATTAAAATCACATCCTCTTTCTTCCTCTAGTTTAGACATTGGAACATGGGAACTCCTAGCATGATTAAAAGCATTGTAATGGAGATACAAAAGTGTATGCACTTTTTTTTCTTGAGTTAAGGAAAGCAAAAAGAAATATCTTGGCACTGGTGAATTATGCTTCATTTTCTACAGGATAATGCTTCCTCATAGGATAACATAAAAGTAGCCCTCGACATACGGCCACAATTAATCCCAAAATTTATGTTGCTAAGTGAAACATTTGTTAAGTGAATTTTGCCCCATTTTCTGACTTTTCTTGCCACAATTGTTAAGTGAATCATTGCAGTTGCTAAATTAGTCACACAGTTGTGAAGTGAAACTTGTTTCCCCATTGACTTTGCTTGTCAGAAGACTGCAACATCACCTTGGGACACTGCAACCGTCATAAATATGAGTCAGTTGCCAAGCATCTGAATTTTGAAGATGTAACCATGGCGATGCTGCAATGGTTGTAGTTGTGAAAAGTGGTCATAAGTCTTTTTTTTTTCCAGAGACGCAACTTCGAATGGTCACTAAGTGAACTGTTGTAAGTTGTCTATTAAATGGTGTTTAAATTGCAGTGAGCAGAAACACTTTAAAGAAGGTCTCAAGTTAGGGATCACATCGACACATCTATAGGGTTCTCTTGGCAATGGTGGTTTGCTAGCACTGTCTATTGAGATGTCATTTTTTTATTTTCGAATGTGAAGTATCCATGTATCCAGTGGTGGGATTCAAATAATTTAGCAACCGGTTCGCTGCCCTAATGATTTCTTCCAACAAACAGTTCATCAAACTGCTCAGGAAATTAACAACCAGTTCTCCTGAGTTGGTACAAACTGGCTGAATCCCACCACTGCATGTATCCTTGTACTCGATATGGGATGCCCTAGAGTTCCTCCATCCAAGTTACAAATCAGACCCCACTTTCTGTTTCTGAGACCAAACCAATTTAGCTAGATACTGCCCCCATTGTAACAATACCATAAGTATTTTAATTCCCCTAGAATAAGCATTTAAAGGCATACATAAACATATATAATTATGATCCTTGAACATTTTAATTTCTCCACATTTGGAAGCCAACTGATATGAGTTGAGCCCTGCATCAAAGAGGGATTACATCAAGATCACGTGAAGTGATAATATTGCTTTATACTGCACTAATGAGAAAAATATTTGAAATAATATGCCCAGTTCAGGTCACCATAATATAAAAATAATTCTGAGACTCTAGAAAGAGTACAGACAGGAGCAACAAAGATGATTGGGGATACATTTGCAATTTAATGCTTCTTCAAATGTTACACCCTAATTTTCAGTCCAAATAAATAAACTTGGATAGCCTACAGCAAAATGTATATTTTATGACAAAATGCATATAAAACGGGTATATTTTTCTACTTCTTTCAGAAACATACAGATTAAAGCAGAAATAGTACATATGATTGAACACATCTGAAACAGACATGGACTGAAAAGAATTAGCACTGCTGCCATTTAATTTACAAAACATTTACAACATTCTCTGCCCTCTGTCTTACAAAGCCAGGCATTTCAGGCTGACAGATCAGTCTTAAACATGTTAGTGAAAGAATGGAATCTTGTTGCTTTAAGCAAAATACTATGCAAATGCTGCAGCATGGATGAGACCATAGCCCTGCTATATTATTGTTGTTGTCACTGTTGTTTGACCAGATCCTAACCAGTGTAACTGTGTCAAGATCATTATTCCTTTGCATGAGTAGAAAACAGTGGTGGGATTAATTTTTTTTTCTATCAGTTCTGTGGGCGTGGTTTGGTGGGCGTGGCTTGGTAGGTGTGACAATGGAAGGATACTGTAAAATCTTCATTCTCTCCCCACTCCACTAACCTGCTTTCCAGCTCCATTCTCTGTGCAGGGAAACAAAAGAAGACCCAGCCAATTAGCTGAACTTGGGAGGCAGAGAATAGATGGGGGAGGGGCCAGTCAGAGGTGGCATTTGCTAGTTCTCCGAACTAGTCAAAATTTCCGCTACCGGTTCTGCAGAATTGGTCAGAACCTACTGAATACCACCTCTGATAGAGAGCAATAATTTTCTCCCAACTGATGTGATGGCACTGAAGTGTTTGAAATTAACACTTAAATTACTAACACTTAGTTACTAACACTTGCTGAAGCACCAGTAACAGTAACTGAAAGTGGGGCGCCATTGTGGTTGAAAAATCCTGCTAAAACTATATTCCAGATGTATGCCATCAAAGTCAGAAGGAGTGTCAGTGGTGACTCAGTAAAGCATCCTGATGTGCAGGAAATCCATTATAATGATACCAGACATGTTTAAAAATATCTTGAATCCCACCAAATGCACTTAGATCAGGGTTGTCAAACGCAATTTTGTTGAGGGTTGCATGAGGGTTGTGTTTGGCCTCGGGGGGTTGGGGTGGGAGTGGCCACTCGATGTCATTTGCATCAGGGGGGGCTGTGGTGACCTGACCACTGTGCCAGCGAAAATGGGCTCCCGAGTTCCATTTTCAGCTGCCACGACCTCCTGCAACCCTCTGCCAGTAAAAATGGATCAAGCTCTGTTTTCACTGGCAGAGGGCTGCAGGAGGCCCTGGCAGCCGAAAAGGGAGCTCAGGAGCCCGTTTTTGCTGGCAGAAGCACTGCAGGCCAGTCTTTTGCTGTTTGCAGGGTTGCCCCACAGGTCAGATCTAAGTACCCCATGGGCCAGATCCAGCCCCCTGGCCTTGAGTTTGACACCGCTGACTTAGATCTTTGAAAAATGTATCTTTTGTAAAGCTTTTCATAGGCTGAAAAGCATCCAAAGTTCTCTTTAACTCAGAAATACTCATCAAAATGGACCATAACTATAACAAATTTATGGTCTTCCAAAATCTACAAGTAACTTGTTTCTACCCAAGTTTTACACAGAAATAGAATATGTATGCAGATGCAACTGCATCAGATTTATTGGTTGCACCTAAGTGCATCTGCATTGCATATGAAGATAATACCAAGAGCAGCTTAGACTATATTTGTAAAAAACCATCAGATAGTAAGCAAGAATCCGGGCAAGCTTCTTTGTGTCTTTGATCTCTGGTGAACTTTCTATATGGTGTTGGAACTCCAGACTGGAAGCAGCCATGCAAAGCTACTCTAAGTGTGATAGGAAATACAAGCTTGTACAGAAGGCTCTCCAAAGTCAACAGTTCAAGGTTAGGACTGGTCAGTATGTCCTGATTTCCTGATGTACTACCTTCAACAGGATCTGAAGCTTCAATGTAAGAAAACCTGCAGAAAGAAAAGGATGAAGAATATGAATATGGTGGTGCTTTGAGTTGGTTGGCTAAAGCAGTCTACAAATTCATAGGATAAATTTAAATAAAATTAAAAATATAAGAACAGCCCCCCTATGCTGATTGAACAGCGGTAGCTGCTCTACTGGTTTTCTCCATCTTTTGGAGAAATATATTATCACATGCCCTTCTTGATAAACAGCTGTGGTGTCAGGCAGAGGTCTCCAAACTTAGCAACTTTAAGACTTGTGGACTGCAACTTGAAGTTCAGAAGTCATAAAGTTGCCAAGTTCGAGGACCCCTGGTGTAAGGTTAGATTCCAAGCTGTAACATTTCTCTAGTTAAGGCTCATATGTATGCTTAAGTCTGAATTCAAGTTTATGAAAAAATATTTTTTATCTGAAACCTGAATTCTTTCAAAAGAATTTTGGAGTAGGCAACTATAAGTTTAATTAAATAAATAAAAGTGAAGCTGTGGGCAGAATGTTTGGAGGCAATTCCATTTGAATAATAAGAAGCTCAATAACATAATTTAGGAACCAGATCAGTCCAAAAACTATCTGTAATTTTATCATTTGTGTTTGACTGGATATTCTTTGTGTCCCAACCTTGACAACTACAGATCTCAGATTTCAAGTTCCAAAATACTCAGAAATATAATAGCCATGTTGGCTGGGTATCACAGCTTTAATTGCCACAATGGAAGGTAGTTCTTGGACTGGGCTGATCTTTAAATAATATAATTAATATAATTGTTTTATGACTACAATACAATTATGATGTAAAAATGTGTATTTACACTGATTGGCCTAAAAAATTCTATCCAAAGTTAATCATGTAAGATGGACTATTTCATGCTTGCTTATTAGCTTGAACTATATAAATGATCCTTTTATTATATATCCTAGGGATCAAGTATTGGCCACTACAGGTGAGGCAAATGCATGCAATAACCTCCTAGTAGAAGATGACAGACATGCCTCTTTCTCTAGCATCCTGACCCATTTAGCCAAGCTTCCTAGAGATATCAGAAGTTGAAGCTAAGCAACATGGGGAATGATGCTCCTGCCTCAGCTCACAGTATCATAGGCTATGATTTTAAGGAGGTAATAATCCAAAATGATCCACTCACAGAAAGTCTTGCGGCAACAATTTGGCATTGATTGTTTGATGAGCAAATAGTAAACTGGAAGACCACTTAAAACGATGCCACATCCAATGCTGATATTAACCGGGTCTGAATAAAAGGACATTCCCACTGTGAAAAGGCAGATGACAGTAAAGGAAACGGGAATGAAAAGAGGAACCTGGAGGGAGAGAGAGGGAGAGAGAGAGGTATGTTATTAGGTAAAATGTTTCATAGGAGGTCTTTGTCGTATTGTAATTAAAGTCTCCACCATAGATGGAACCTGTAATGATCTGTGGGAATGTCCTTGAGAAACAGCAGCAGCAACAGACTAGGCCAAGGGTGTCAAATTCGTGGTGTCACATTGCTGTCATGTGACGTTTCGTGATGTTTTTCCCCTTCATGGAACTGGAGTGGGCATGGCCTGCGTATGACGCATCCAGCCCATGGACTGCTAGTTTGACACCCCTGCACTAGGCAGTGGTCAAATAAAAAGAAACTGAGCCTCCCTAGTTAGTGAGAGGGAGATATATGTATTTTCAGACTTGCAAGATTCTGTTACTGTAGCCTTGTAATAAAGGTACTGTTATTATCATATTTTTTGGAGCAGGGATGTCAAACTCGATTTCATTGAGGGCCACATCAGGGTGGTTTTTAACCTCAGGGAGGCAGGGGGTATGGCCAGTTTGATGTCACTTGTGTCAGAGGCACCTGTGATGGCTTGAGTGCTCAAGACGGCCCTCCTAAGCTCTGTTTTCACTGGCAGATGGTTGCAGGAGGCTGTCCCAGCTGAAAATGGAGATTGGGAGCCCATCTTCACTGGCAGAGGCACCGCAGACTGGTCCTTCACTGTTTCCAGGGCCGCCCCTTGAGCCACATCTAAGCGCCTCATGGGCCAAATCCGAACCACGGGTGTTGAGTTTGACATCCCTGGTCAGATTTAACAGATAATCAGAGGTGAAAGGGATCTTGTAGGTCATCTAGTCCAACCCCTTGCCTAAGTGGGAGACCCTACACCATTTCTGACAAATGGCAGTCCAATCTCTTCTTGAAGGTCTCAAGTGATGGCGCTCCCACAACTTCCGAGGGCAAGCTTTTCCATTAGTTGATTGTTCTCACTGTCAGAAAGTTTCTCCTTATTTCCAGGTTAAATCTCTCCTTGTTCGGTTTCCATCCAGTATTCTTTGTCTGGCCTTTGGGTGCTTTAGGAAATAGCTTGATCCCTTCTTCTCTGTGGCAGCCCCTCAAATATTGGAAGACCACTATCATGTCTTCCCTGGTCCATCTCTTTACTAGACTAGCCAAGCCCAATTCCAGCAACCGTTCGTTGTATGTTTTAGCCTCCAGTCCCCTAATCATCCTGGTTACTTTTCTCTGTACTTTTTCTAGAGTCTCAATATCTTTTTCATAATGTGGTGAACAAAACTGGATGCAGTACTCTAGGTGTGGTCTTACTAAGGCTTTATAGAGTGGTATTGATCTTGACTGTTTCTCTCTGTTAATACAATTTAGGATTGCATTAGCTTTTTTGGCTGCCGCTGCACACTACTGGCTCATATTTAGCTGGTTTACCACTAAGACTCCAAGATCCCTCCACTGCTATTGAGACTGGTTTCACCCAGTCTATGTGTGTACTTTTGGCTTTTCTTGCCTAATTGTAGGATTTTAATTTTCTCTGCACTGAATTTCATTTTGTTAGATACGGCCCAGTGTTCTAGTCTGTCAAGATCCATCGGGATCTTGAATCTATGGTCATTTCTGTGGATTGACAGATCCTTCTAGGGCAAGGGTGTCAAACTTACGGCCTACAGGCCGGATGCGTCATGAGCAGGCCACACCCACTATTTTAGCGAAGGGGGAAAAGTTCTGACACGTCATGTAATGACAATGTGTCATCGCACGTTTGACACCCTTTTTCTAGAAAATTATTGTCTTGACACATGGCAGAGCTCAATAGCTTCTGTGAACCTGAGTATGATTCCAGTGAGAGCAGGGGTGGGTTTCTACCAGTTCTGTCCATCTCTGTAGAACTGGTAGCTCTGAAGAGCAGCAGACATAGAACCGATTTTATGCCTGATGATGTTTTTGCTCACCCACCCACCCGGGCTCTTACCTGACCTTTATTTCCTGATTTTTCAATTTCAGCTGCTGTGCAAGGCACAGCTGCAGTTAGAAAAGCAAGAAAAGAGGGCTGTTTCAAAGGCTGCTTCTCTGCAGGCAGCTGCTGATGACGATTTACAGGTGCAGCCTGCAGGGAAACTCATGAATCCCAAACCGGTAGTTAACCCTGAGTGAGAGTGTAAATTTCTAATAGGATCTCCCTGGTGGTAAAGTTCAAAGGAAAGGGGAGAAGCTAAGGACGAGGATAGCAGTACTCTGCAAGTGACAGTCAAATTGCCTTGGAAAAAATCAGTGACTGGGTAGCATCTTTTCCAACAGGCAAAATATATTAAAAGGTATTGGGTTTTATGATCTGTAATTTATGAAAGCTTATGCCACTTCACAAAAACATGGTGTTCTGTCCTTGATTAACATACTCGAGATCCCCGCGCTTTGATTGGCCAAAGCGCGGGGCTCTCCGATTGGTCAGGCGAGCCGCGCCGATTGGCTCGCTGGGAATCTCCCACAATTGGTCCATTCGAATCGCGGGAGATTCAAAGTGGTGCCATTGGCTGCGGCCGCCGCGGAGAAAGGAATAAAAGCCGCGGGCTTTTTTCCTTTCGCCAGTTCGGTTCCCACTTCCTAATAAAGAGCTTTGCACTAAAGTCACCGACTCCTGGCATCATTTCGCGGACACAACACTGGCGACGAGGATGGGATCCAGACCCTGAACCGAACCACGTGTCCGACGGAAGCCAGACGAACCACCGAGATGGCGAAAATCGCACCACCCGCACCCTTCAACCCCGCCACCGAGGACTGGGAATCGTTCTCCGACCGATTTCGCATGTACCTCGAGTGCAGCGGCCTGAAGGATGCCACTGGCCCAATGAAACGCGCCGTCTTCCTGACCCACTGCGGGACTGAGGTCTTCCAGATGGCCAAGGCGCTGGCCAAACCCGCCGACGCGACCGCAATGGACTGGGACGTCCTCGAACCCATACTTCGGCAGCACTACGCTCCAGAGGTACCCATACTGATCCGGCGCAACGAGTTCTACCGGCGGGACCAGAGGTCGGGTGAGAGCTTCAGCGACTTCATCGCCGAGCTGCGGCGTTTAGGGGGGCTCTGCGAGTTCGATAACCTAAACGACGCCCGGCGAGACCGAATCGTTCTCGGGTTGTGGGACCCCGTCCTCCAGAGCCGGCTGATGGCCAAGGGCAACATCAGCCTAGCAGACACCCTCACCACAGCCGCAGCCGCCGAAGCAACCCGAACTTCCGCCGACCGCATGCGCAGATGGAACACTGGGGACCGCAGCAGAAACAACAACCCGGCGAGGTCGACTGAGCCCAAACCCGAGACGACCACCCACCAGGGCGATTTCCATTCGGCATCGGGCACTTCCAATGACGAGGAGGACATCCATCGACTCCAGACAGGCCGCGACCCACGGAACCGGCGAGGTCGTAAGTCGAGGACCAACTGTGCCGGCTGCGGCGGCGACCACCCCAGGTCAGAATACCGGTTTTTCGAATAGATCTGCCAGCATTGCGACAAGAAGGGACACATCGCCCGTGTCTGCCGCCTGAAGAAAAATCGCAGCCCGGCACGATGGGACCAGAACGACCGGAGGAGAGAAAGCACACCACCCCGGACCAGAGATCGCCCCTCGGACAGCCGATGGGACCGGAACGGGCGATCCTCGCGAGGCGGCGACAACCGGCGGAGAGAGGAGACCCACCAGATGGTCACCATCGGCCACGCCATCACCAACGACGCCCGGAAGGTCCACGTGGAGGTAGGCATCGAGGGCCAGCCATGCAAAATGGAGGTGGACTCCGGGTCCTACCTCTCCATGATTGCATGGCATGAGATAAAGCGCTTGGTGCCTACCCTCCAAAGGAGGAACGTAGACAGCCAGAGACTCATTGTAAAGGACTACCAGGGAAACCGCATCCCGGTAGTCGGAACCAAACACTTCAAAATCACGTATAAGGGGCGCACCGAATGACTTCCCCTAACAATCGTCGACTGCGACCGCCCAAGCCTACTGGGACTGCAATGGTTCGCCCCGCTCGACATCGCACTCACGGGAGTTGACCACGTCACCGACGACAGCTGGGAGCAGCAACTGGCCCGGGAGTTCCAAGAGGTCTTCGACGGAAACCTAGGCAAGTACCGAGGGCCCCTTATATCTTTCGACCTAGACCCTAACGTCCCCCCCAAACGCCTGAAACCAAGGCGGGTGCCATTCGCACTGAAACCCAAGATAGACGAGCAAATTGACAAGCTCGTCAAACAAGGGGTCCTACAGCCCATAGACCACGCCCGGTGGAAGACCCCCATAGTCACCCCGATCAAGCCCGATGGGTCGGTGAGGATATGTGGGGACTATAAGGCCACCCTAAATGGCGCGCTGCAACAAAGCGCCTACCCCGTCCCAGTAGTGCAACACCTACTGCACTCACTGGGAGGGGGCAAGGTTTTCGCCAAGCTCGACCTCGCCCAGGCATACCAACAGTTGCCGGTCGACAAGCAAACGGCAGAAGCGCAAACCATAGTCACCCACCGGGGGGCATTCAAATGCAACCGACTCCAATTCGGAGTCAGCGTGGCACCGGGCATATTCCAAAGCCTAATGGAGAGACTATTGCAAGGTATCAAGGGGGTGGTACCTTACTTCGACGACGTCCTAGTGTCGGCAGCCAACCAAGCTGAACTAGAGGGTCGACTAAGGGAGGTCCTAACCAAATTTAAAGAGACCGGACTAAAAGTCAAGAGGGAGAAATGCCAGCTATGCACGGAACGAGTAGAATTCCTGGGCTACCTCCTAGACCGTCACGGCATTCACCCCACAAACAAAAAACTCAAGGCCATCAAAGAAGCCCCCACACCCAAGTCAAAGACTGAGCTACAAGTGTTCTTGGGGTTACTGAACTTTTACAATGTTTTCCTACCCCAAAAGGCGACGGCGGCGGAGCCCTTGCATAGGCTCCTGGACAAGGCGGCGACCTGGACTTGGGGGAAACGCGAGCAAGCCGCCTTCCAAAGAACGAAGGACCTCCTCACCTCCGACGCCGTCCTCATACAATTCAACGAGACCCTACCTCTGGCAGTCACATGCGACGCATCACCTTTCGGCGTCGGCGCTGTCCTCAGCCATACCCTTCCCGACAGAAAAGAAGCGCCCATCGCATTCTTTTCAAGGACCCTCACCAAACCGGAGCGGAACTATAGCCAACTGGACAAAGAGGCTCTGGCTATAGTTGCCGCCGTAAAACGATTCCACGAATACCTCTACGGCCGGACTTTCACCATCATAACGGATCACAAGCCGCTGCTGAGAATCCTTGCAGGAAACCGGGCCACCCCGAACATTCTGTCTCCCCGAATGACAAGGTGGTCTGAGTTCCTGGCAGCCTACAACTACAAACTCATACACAGACCGGGTAAGACGATCTCCCATGCAGACGCCTTAAGCCGCTCGCCGCTACCGGAACCCGACACCGACCCAGCACCCACGACGACCACCCTCAGCATAGAGACTCTACCCAACCTGCCCATAACCGCGTCAGACATTGCCCGAGAGACTAATAAAGACAAACGTCTGGCGCGGGTGCGGCATTGGGTGGAGAAAGGGTGGCCGGAAAGGGACAACGACGAGTCCGTCAAAACGTTCCGAAACCGCCAAACAGAACTCTCATTATTAAAAGGGTGCATACTATGGGGGGATAGGGTGGTCATTCCGGAAAAGCTACAGGGGAAGGTTTTGGAACTGCTACACGAGGGGCACCCTGGCATCGTTAGGACTAAAGCCCTGGCCAGAAGTTACGCTTGGTGGCCAGGGATGGACAAACAAATAGAGGCCTGGGTAGCTAGGTGCCAAGGATGCCAGGAAACTAGACCAAGCCCACCCACAGCACCCGTCCTAGAGTGGGAAACCCCAAGGGGACCTTAGTTGAGGATCCATATAGACTTCGCCGGGCCCACAAAAGGACACACCTTCCTCATAACAGTTGACGCTTACTCCAACTGGCTGGAGGTAAGCAACATGAAGACGACAACCACGGAGGCCGTGATCAAGGAACTCTGCAAACACATGGCCTCCCAGACGTCGTCGTCTCCGACAACGGGCCCCAGTTCACCTCGCTGGAATTCGAAAAATTCCTAGCGGAAAGGGGCATCCGCCACGCGCTGACAGCACCGGCGCACCCGGCGGCGAACGGTAGGGCGGAACGGATGGTCCAATTCACTAAAAAGACCATCCGGAAAATAGACCACGGGGAGATCCAGGAGAAAATCAACAAACTACTCTTCACCCAACACATAACCCCAAATACCACAACCAATAAAAGCCCAGCCGAACTATTAATGGGCAGAAAACTAAGGTCCCCACTCGACAGGTTACACCCCACGTATAACCCGGAGAGGCCCCCAGACTCAAACACCAAACACCGAACCTTCGCACCCGGCGACCCCGTATACGCAAAGAACCTGACGGGAGACCCACTATGGATTCCAGCCGTCATCACACAAGCAACAGACCCACACTCGTACCGGCTACAAACAGCAGACGGACGAGCGTGGAAACGCCACATCGACCAACTAAGGTCGAGGACTACCAACCAACAAACCACCGGCGCACAAACAGGCGAAACCAACCCCCACAACACAAACCAAGGGGGGAGGGAATACCCAGGGGACCAAAAACAAAGAAGAATAAACCAGCAGTACTCACCGGAAAGCAGCCATCACGACCCCTCGCCAGGAAGGAACAGCCAGGCCAGCTCGACCGACCCGGAAAGACCGAGCGGGAGCGGCGAAACCCGCAGCTCAACCAACCCGGAAGGCCCAGGAGGGAGCTACAGAGAAAGGACCGGCCCGATCGACCAGCCGGTTCCCACGACGGCAGCAGGAGCAGCGGAGATCCCGACCGAACCGGCCGGGATCCAGCCTACAACTGAGTTGCGCAGGTCAAGTATGACCAGACGGAGCCCCACCTACCTACGTGACTACGCAACGTAAGGACTGAACCAAGAGGGGAGGGGTGTTCTGTCCTTGATTAACATACCCGAGATCCCCGCGCTTTGATTGGCCAAAGCGCGGGGCTCTCCGATTGGTCAGGCGAGCCGCGCCAATTGGCTCGCTGGGAATCTCCCGCGATTGGTCCATTCGAATCGCGGAAGATTCAAAGTGGTGCCATTGGCCGCGGCCGCCGCGGCAAAATGAATAAAAGTCGCGGGCTTTTTTCCTTTCGCCAGTTCGGTTCCCACTTCCTAATAAAGAGCTTTGCACTAAAGTCACCGACTCCTGGCATCATTTCGCGGACACAACACATGTGATTTTTAATACATTTGCAAATTATGAAATCCAAAACCAAACCAGGAAAAAGGCAATGGTCACTCCCTTCTGTCAAGAAAGGTGTATGGATGTGACTGAAACATATAGCAATAACAATAGCAATACCGCCTAGACCAGGGGTGGGCAACTATGGCCCTTTTATGAATTATGGATTTCAAATCCCAGAATTCCTGAGCAAGCATGGCTCAGGAATTCTGGGAATTGAAGTCCATAATTCATAAAAGGGCCATAGTTCCCACCCCTGGCCTAGACTGAACCTCACCCCTGGCCTAGACCTCAGAAAGATGGAAGGCTGAGTCAACCTTTATCTGGTGAGACGCGAACTGCTGGCAGCCAGCAGTCAGCAGAAGTAATCTGCAGCACTACATTCTAACCACTGTGCCACCACAGCTAGTCAACTCTAGATAATGAGATGCACCCTCCTCCCAAAGGTATTTGTCTGGTTTTGAGGGAAGACCATCGCATTTTCAGAAGCACAACCATGAAGCAAGATGTGGCCTTTTGAGAGGATTAGGATTGTTTTCTCAACTATGGTTATAAGGGAGCAGCGATTTTTCATCTGTCATAATCATATCTCTTTTTTCCTAGATCTATACAATAATATGCAAGTTGCAGAAGTGTCACTCTAATTTTTATTAGTTTTTGAAATGTTTGTAAAAAGAACATCTCCCCATTTTCTTTTGAGAGTTGCAAAGAGGTTAGTATGGAAAACCTTTGAATTTCTGAATTATTAAAAAAGGAAGGTGGAACAAAGTAACTTCAGGACCTCTTGAAGGTAGAGTAAACACTCTAGTTGGGTTAGTGCTCATAAATAACATTTGTCTGCCACTTTTCTTTCAAAGACTCAGGACTTACATTCCATAAGATAGGTAAGTTGTTACTGATTTTCTTGCCAGTTTCGTGGCTAACCAGAAGTTTGAACCACAGTATCTCAAGCTCTTGTCCAGCACCATTTGTATACTGGCTTCAGATTAACCTGCCAATTGGTTGATAATAATTCTTGTTTTGTTTATATCCAGTTTGTAATTCTGTCATCTTTATCCTTATTTCTTCCTTGTTATTTTTATTATCCTGTTTTTCAAATAATTTGTAAATTGCCCACAGCAGCTGGGAGTTGGGTGGCATTTATAATAGCAATAGCACTTAGACTTATATACAGTGATTTACAGCCTTCTCTAAGCGGTTTACAGAGCTAGCCTATTGCCCCCAACAATCTAGGTCCTCATTTTACCCACCTCAGAAAGATGGAAGGCTGAGTCTACCTTGAACCTGGTGAGATTTGAACTGCCAAATTGCAGGCAGCCAGCAATCAGTAGAAGTAGCCAGCAGTACTGCACTCTAACCACTGTGCCGGTGTGGCTAATAACAACAATGCCACTTTACTGAGTATATTTGAGAGGAATTAGACCCAAGAACTCCTCATTCACCTCCCCAGACCTAATGAAAAAAGGGAAAGTATTATGTTCTTAAGAAACATCAAACTATCAAACCTTACCTTGAATGGGCTTAATATATCAGGATGGCGACACCGATGAACTATAAGCCCAAGGGTGGCTAATCCTATGAAGAGCCACCTGGAAAAGCTGAAGAAGTTCAACAAATGGTAAAGGTCTCCTACACAAATCATGGCTGTGACTAAAGGGAACTTGAAGAAACAAAATGAAAAGATAGTAAATTAAACCATCAGAGTTTTCATAGGAAGAAGGCAGATATCCAAAGCTAACTTTGGCTCATTTGTTTTGGACAAAGCATGACAAGTATGTTGTTATTTTTCAAAATTGTTTAAAGGGTTTGCACTTGTATTTCCAACAGTTTCAAGAATCCAAGATTGTTAATGCTTTGTGAAAGGAGTTTAAATTTCAGGCATATGTTTGAAATGACAATAGCTCACAGGTCAAATCTAAACCAGAAAGAAATTTCAAAGCACAATATTTTAAACTTAATAAGAAAAAATCCACTGAAATATTTTATAAATCATCAACAGAAATCTATTGCCAATGTGGGCTGCCAAACAGTTAATGAGTTTTAGCTGATTTGAATCTTAACATATGATCAATATACCATCATATTAATTGGTTCCATCAGTCTTAGAAGGTAAAATCTTGCAAATGGATTGCTTTATTTAAAAATAACACCTGGCATTTCATGAAAAAAAGCATTGTAGAAAATTTACCCAGAGAAGGACTAATAGATAAATCTTGCAAAATCAGATGCCATCTGGATGTGTTGAATTACAAGTCATAAAATCCACTATTAGCAATGGCCCTTCACTGCTATTAACTCCCTTTCATACTCCACAAATTGGTGAAGTCCAACACATCTAACCGCCATCAGATACAAGTAGAAAACTAGCACGATTTCAAAGGCAAAACAACACACTTTCACAATTATTGGTATTATTGTGGTCAGGTTATCAATAATACAGGCTGTTTGCATTATTGTCAGCTAAAGGTGATTTTCACAGGCTTGCCACATCAGAGCCACTGAAGTAAGAAATGAATCTGATACTATAGACAAAGCAACATACCATTAGCAAGACAGCTGGCAGTGGGGTATGGCGTTGGATGTGGATCATAGAGAAGAGGGTGGGCCATTGTCCTTCCCTGGAAGCCACAAACAATGTCCTAGAAGTAGAAAAATGGCTGTAAAAGAGTTCAAGAATGTAGGAAACTTCACAAGTAGAAGCCTGGTAAATTGGAAACATATTTCATAGAGGTAATTTTATGACATTCTTCAATAGCCCTGAATGAAATCAGGCAATAATATTTTTAAAATCTAAATGCATAAACAGTCAGCAGAGTGCCTCAAACTTCTCATTTCTCTTGTTTCAAAATAATAGATTAGAGTAGAAAATAGAAAATAGAAAATAGAATAGAATTTTTGATTGGCAAAGTGTGATTGGACACACAATGAATTTGTCTTCAGTACATAAGTTCTCATTGCACATAAAAGCTATAAGTGATAAATCTTGATCATCGTCATCATAAAAATATATAATAAAACATAAGATACAACAGTCATAGTCATAGGATACTAAAATAAAATATGCTTTATTTTATTGGTATTGATTTAATTAACTATTTATAGTGACCAATTCCTCTTTTATCTAAATGGTTCCTATTTTCCAAGATATTTGGTAATTTCAGAGGAGATCAAAAAGGGATCATTCAAGGTGTTTTATGCACAATCAAAACAGCAGGAAAAATCTGCCCTTTCTTCTGAAAAGTTGGTTGATTTAGGCTTATCAGCTGTATCAGGCCAACCACTGCTGTTTGCAAATCTAAGTTTATATTTGTATAAACTTGATCAACAGTGATTTATTTAATAGTCCATGTGAAGCAAGCCAAGGCTCAGCATAATGTCCAACACCTGAAAAAGGAGTGTCTGTAAGAAAAACACAATTTTCTCCTCCTTTGTTTCAAATCATTAGAATGAATCATCTGAAGAAGACAATGGTTTCATTCCTCCTTCTCTCCTCTTTCCCCCCTGAAATTCCCACTTCTCTTTTTTCTCCACAACTGACTTCCACATGCATTCATTTTGTGTATTGAAAATGAGGACCTGGAAATTTGGGAGAGGAAACAGCTAACACCAGCCAACAGCTAACACAGCTAACACCAAAGGCCCAAGAAGGAAATGTAGGGATACAAAATTCGTTACAGTCCATCATTTCCATCATTTCCATCCAATGTGCCTCCAAAACAAACAAGAGTCCTTGTTGTATTCTGTGCTCAGTTCCACATGCTTAGAGTCTGAAGTGAATTTGGCATCACTCCTTGATTTGGGAGACAAGTGTGTTGTCCTGATTACCAGTCCCTATCCTTCCTCTATGACAGCGATGTCAAACTCAAGGCCCGGAGGTCAGATCTGGGCTGTAGGATGCTTAGATTAGGCCTGCAGGGCCACCCTGGAAACAGCAAAGGATCAGCCCACAGTACTCATCCAGCAAAAATGGGCTCCTGAGCTCCGTTTTTTAGCTATGATGGCCTCCTACAACCCTCTTTCAGTAAAAACAGAGCTCAGGAGGGTCACACATGGCTTTCCCCAGCTCCTTTTTTGCTGACAGAGGGTTGCAGGAACTTGGGAGCCCATTTTCACTGGCAGAGCGCTTGGGCCACCACAGGTGCCCCAACACAAGTGACATCAAGCTGGCCATGCCCACCCCAGCCCCCAGAGATCAAACCCAATCCTGATGCGATCCTCAATGAAATCGAGTTTGACACCCTTGCTCTATGACTTTTGGATCCTAATCAGTGTCTGTCACAAGCCATAATAATATCACTGTGACATGTGTCACGGTATTATGATATATATAAATGTAAACATTAGAAATTAGCCAGCTACCAACCTTGAAAATGTAAAAATTCCCCCATTCATGGTTCCAAAACAAGACAGGGAAACCAAGATTGGAATCACAGAGATAAGGCTCTGGAAAGCTTTCCGTGCAAAACTCTGATGGGGGAAGAAAGGCATGGTTGTAATTCACATATGTGAAACACTGCATGAATCAACTCAGCTGCAAACAAAAACCACCAGGAGGCCTTCAGAGAGCTGTTAGGGCTCAACAGTATTTCATTTCTAGTTTTACACCTGCTTGTTCCTTATGTCTCTAATATTATTACTGCTTGCTTCATCAGTCTAAGAAAGCTTTGGAAATACTCTAACTACTAATCTTGAAATATTATGTGTTTGTACGTATGTGTGCATGCATTGATCTCTCTCTCTCTCTCTCTCTCTCTCTCTCTCCCTCCCTCTCTTTTATCTATCTCTCAGTAGTTGTTCAAATCATTAAGATTGTGGACTTCCGCTCACAGAATTCCTTAGCCTGCATGTCTCCACCTGATCCCCTACCCCTGTGTGAATATTCATACAATTTGCTGTTCCAAGGCTTTACAAAGACAAAACAAATTCTTGGGAGCCTTATTCAGTGAAACGGTGCTTAATTGCCACTTAATTGCCAAACCTCTCTTCCATCAATTGCAAATTGAACCCTTTGGAATGTCTGTGTTGAAAGGGGTGCAGTGAGGGGTGCGTGTGTGTTTGCATATGTTAGTTTAATCTGATTGTAAAAACAGCCTTGACTTTCAACTCACCACAGCCACTGCCTGGGAGACAAGGACATCTGCTGCTGTCAGTACTGTGTAATAGGAAACGTTGGTGAGCATATACCCCACAATCACTGTGATCACCGACACAATCACAGCCAGTGGGATATTTCTACAAAAAAGGAAAAGGAAATAGAAACATCTATGAGTACCTCTGTAGCCACCATTCCAATTAAGATTTAATTCAGCTGTCCTGGACCTTATACCCTCCAGAGAGGTTGGAAGTGCAGTTTTCCAACGGTGAGAAAGCATGACTAAAGTTGTTCAGCCCTCTTATGCCAGGCATTGGCCCCTCAGCTTCCATGAGAGGGCAGTTAGCAGATGGAAACCATAGAGTGGGAATCCCAAAAGTTCTCTTTCAAGAGGCAACTGGACTTTCTGGTTTTTCTTTGAAGATGTTTCACTTCCAAGAAGCTTCTTCAGCTCTGAGTGGAAATTAAAGCCAAGTAAACTATCTTCTCCTCCTGGGACCAAAGAATGAAGTATAACAGAACTTCACAAGTTAACTTAGCTCAAGAGGCATTTAAACAATGAAAGCTCCAGGCAACAGTCCCAAAGGGAGGTAGAGTCAGGATAGCAAGTAGAAGATCAATTGATTGGAATGAAGAAGTAGGTAACATTTATATCCAGGATGGTTTTTTTTTTTTTTGTCACTGTTATTTTTTAAATGTATCACCTATATATATTCTGGGCTTCTTGGCCATATGACTGATAATAGAGGCCAAACTGTCCTCCATTTGGCATCCTAAGATAATTTTCAATAATCTTGCTGTGCAAAATAATTCTAGCTAAGTTTAAATAGCAGGTGAACATGAATTGGATAGCTTTTAAAATAATCAATTAGTCAATCATAATAGAGCCGGAAGGGATATTGGAGGACTTCTAGTCCAATCCCATACTCAAGCATGAGACCCTATACCAGGGTGTCAAACTTCTGGCTCACGGGCCAGGTCCATCATGCACAGGCCATGCCCACCCCAGCTCCATGAAGGGGGGAAATGTCACATGACAGCAATGTGATGCCATGAGTTTGACACCCGTGCCCTATACCAGGGATCTCCAACCTTGGCAATTTTAAGACTTGTGGACTTCAACTCCCAGAATTGTGGTCCACAGGTCTTAAAGTTGGCAAGGTTGGAGACCCCTGCCCTGTACCATTTCAGAAATGAAATGAAACTATTATTATTATTTATTCTGGTTGTTATTATTGTCTCTTTTATTCATTAAACATGAAACTCAGTCAATTGAACATTTAAAAATGTATTACAAATATCAGTGACTGGCATGGATGATTGATACAGGTTGCTGTCAGCATCCTAGGCATCAAGAAAGTATCTTCTTAAAATGTATGATGTTCCAAATAGCGCAGTCTTTTGCAGCTCCACTGATGTTGTTGTAGGAAGCTACAACTTCTTGATGTATTTTCTAAAATTCTTGGACATGCTACCAAGTACCCCTATGACAATGGGTATCATTGTGACATGTTTCATCCATAATGTAGTTTTGATGGCCAGGTCACAGTATTTTGTGATTTTTTTCAGCTCTTTTTCTTTGATTCTGGCAATTATTGTTGTTATTGTTGTTGTTGTTGCTGTTGTTAATCTTTGGTGAGATTCACAGCCTTTGGGGCTAGTTGGCAGAGTCTTAACCAAGGACCTAGGAACTGTTAAGGTAGCCTCGGAGGATAGGGTATTCCAAATAGGGTGGTTTTTTTGTAGAATCAGGGTATGCAAGTCTGATAAATTCAGAATTTCCAAATAGCAAGGTAGCCCTTTAGGTATTGCTCCAAGGGCTCCAATTACAATTGGGATAACACACGATTTTTTTTTCCAAAGTCACTCAACTTCAAATTGTAAGTCCCGGTACTTTGTGGTTTTTTTCTTGCTGCTTGTCGTCAGTTCATACATCACCAGGTATTGCAATTATTATTATTATTATTATTATTATTATTATTATTATTATTATTATTATTATTATTATTGTTGTTGTTGTTGTTATTATTGCTGTTGTTGTTGTTGTTGTTGTTATTGCTATTACATCAATAGTTATTAATGAAAATTCATTAAATGTTCCTTTTTTGAATGTAAATCACTGCTGTCATTCACTGCTATTAACTGCCTTTCAAGAATATACAATTTTATAATTCAGAAACAATTTCTGGAACAATTTCTCATCTCCCTTCATGTCCATGCATGGCTGAAGAGGCTGCGGAAATCAAAGTGTTTTAAATATAACATAAAGCCTCTAGAGGGAGCCATAGTTAATACCTGGATGAGATTTAAATTACAGAGTTGAGGTATATGAACTTGTCCAGAAAACAAGCGTGATTCGAAGGAGGCTGAACCTTTTTACCAGTTTTGAGAGTGAAGATCTATATTTCACATTGTTCGCTCACTGGTTTGTCTATTCTCCTCTTCACAGAAATACTACAGTTGTAGTACAGCTAAGTTTTATAAAGCTTTGCCTGAGCAAAAGTTAGGGCAAAGCATCTTGGCAAAGCTGCTTCATTCAGTTCCACCCCAGCACTTCCAATAGCCAGAAGAAGTACTCTAACATTTTGCACATCAATTAGAATAGAGCTGGAAGGAACCTTGGAGGTCTTCTAGTCCAACCCCTGTTCAAGCAGGAGACTCTATACCAGTGATTCCCAACCTTTTTTTCGCCCCGCACCCCTAAAGAAATTTCACTTGAACCTCTCACCCCCTGAAATTTAGACTTTAGGAACTACTGAACACGTTAAATATATTGTAGGATTGAATCTTTTCAGCTATGTATGTGACGGCCACTAAATAACGATACTTAACTCTAAAATGAAAACAAAGTTAATCCATTGCATAATAAATAAAAATGCCAACATATAGCCAATATCCTATTATTTACCTGGACTTTTCTCGCAACCTCTGGAATATCGTCTCGTACCCCAGGTTGGGAACCCCTGCCCTATACCATTTCAGACCAGGTGGCTATCCATAAATACTCTAGAATCTTATAGTGGACTCAGAAGGACACATGAAGGACTTCTTCATCCCACTGAGATATCCTTAAAGCTACTTTCTTAAAGTCTTAGCATTCATCTTCTTAAAAAAAATATGCCAGCGGTCCTTGTCTTTATAAAGCTGAAGGAAAAATGGGCATTTTGTTCTTTATCTACATAATAGGGAACTAATCTGGCTTGTCAGTTTTCTAGACAGTAAAGGCAAAAGCCTTAGCTATGATATTTGACTGCAAAATTAAAATATTATGTTTTAGTTTAGGCAGTGTTCCATCATTTCTGTCTTCCCATCATTTTCTTCTGAAACTACTATTCCACAAAAATGTATCTTGTTAGGCCTGTTACTCTCAGCCAGTCTTCTCCACCAACCTGGTGACTTCCAGATGCAACTCCAGCATTTTCCACAAACAGAGGAGTTCAGTCATCTGGAGAGGGCCAGATTGGGAAAGACTAGTCTAAGTCAAAATGAAGTTTCATCTTTCCAACTCACCGTTCTGGCTTCACCAGTTCTTCTCGTACAAAACTAGTTTGAAACCTGCATGAAGGGAGGAGCAAGAGACAGAAAGGACTGTTTCAGTAATGGTGAGAAATCACAAGAGGATTTCAGAAATATACACTAGGAATGCATACCATCCAGAGTAGGCGAACATCCCTGCATAAAAAGCTAATGGTAGTTTGTCCAAAACAAGTGTTTGGGTATTGAAGGCATCCTGGAAATTTCCTGTACAGCCTAAAGAAAAGAATAAAATTATAAAGAAGGGCATAGCAGAAATAGACATTCTGATGATGGATAGATTAGTACCAAAGTCAAGTTTTATTTTATATGTATTCAAGTAACTTGGTGGTATAAGATATGATTTGCATAAGAGAAGTGAGCCCAGATTCAAAACAGCTATCTTGTCTAAAAAGGATTTTGTTGCAGGAGATAAGAAGACGCTCTCTGTGCTTGAGATTTCACAAGCCATTGCCAAACATAGACAATGAATGAATAATAACTAGATCGGATTACCATATTACAATAAGCCATGTTTTAACCATCATTTGTTGAGTAATTCATAAACTATAATGATTGGCTTTCTTATGGAGAACTTTCTCATCCATTCCTTAATTTCTGTCAAATTTTATAGGTTGCGTTCAAAGTATTCAATCCTCTGAAGCATTCCTTGTGTTTTTATCACTGTGTTGATTAATAGACAACAAGAACAACAATGTGGAATACCTTGAGTTAAAAGCATCATGCCTGGGATGATAATGAGAGAGAGTGCTACCAACTTGATGATAGATAAGATGGTCTGAAGCCGGGCACTCCAGCTGACACTCCAAGAATTTAAGATGAGGACAATGTCTAGAGTGGCAAGAAAGGGAAAGTACTTGATCTGCATGAGTTAAATACACAAAATCACCATAACTCACCCCTGCTAGGGAAATAAAATGGCATTGGGACTTACAGTAACCCAGGAGAGCAACAAGCTTCACAGCCAGGAGTGGAGACGGACAAGGTGCAAAAAATGGTTCCAATATGTAGCGTCCAAATGCTAAGGCGACAACAGCACTGTTGGCTGGTCTAGAGAAAAATTATAGTCTTTGAGGAGACTTGAAGATGTTACAGTGCACAATGCAACATCCTAGTGCAACATGCAGCTGATGGTGATGATAATAAAGAGGAGAAAGTGGAAGAAATACCAGCAGCAACTGGGAATGAATCTGCAAAATTCAGCTTCTCTCAATTATTTACTTTCAATCATTTTTTTGAAGCAATCAGATATAATTGTATACCATCTATAAAGTAATTTCAAAACCAAACTTCCTCTCATAAATAGCCATCAAACATTTATTTTTGTATTGATTGGCTGCCCAGAAATCATATCTGAGTTAATCATTTTTAATATTAACAATTGTTAGGGCATAGTACAAATTTTATGCACCTAGTATTAGGGATGTTGATGGAGGGAGAGGGTAGGTTAAAAAAAAGACAAGATGGTGCAAGGAACTGCACATTTGAAGCCCCAAGTTTTTCTTCACATGGTCATGCCTACTGCTTCACTTTTGTGGCTATCCTGCCCAGTATTTTCCCAATTGGGTCAGCTGACTATTTGCTTTTGTATTTTCTTTGTATGTTATCACATAAACTGATTTAAAAACTGTTTTAAAAAAGGACAGCTGATTCAGGATAAAATAAAGGCAAGACATTCTATCCTTTTGCTAATTATGAAAGCTTGTTCTTGCCTCATAAATATAACAAGTATGACCATTTGCCTAGGTCTTCTTTTATTTCTGTATCCAAGGCTGCAGAATATTCCATTCATGTTTGTGTATTAATTATACTCAATAATCAATGGTTCAGAACATTTCTTGCTCACTATCATGTTTATTGAATATTGTAATGCAGGGGTTCCTCACCCCCAGTCTATGGCCCAGTACCAGGCTGCAGCCTGTTGGGAACCAAGCCACGCAAGCAGTGGCCAAGCACATGAATGTGCAAAACTACATTTATGCAAGCAGTGCATGCACATGCAAAACCATCCCCTCTGCCCTCCCACCACCACTGCTGGTCCACAGAGCCAGAAAGGTTGGGGACTGTTATTATGATGGGAAAGTTTACCTTATAGCAAAGTATTCAGCCCACAGAAACAGGAATCCAGGCAGAGGACCTAGAGTTTCCAAGATATAAATGTAATGGCCTCCGGACTTGGTAATTCGCGTGCCCAGTTCTGCGTAACTCAAAGCACCTGGAATGATTTAATTATAATTTTAACAATTTTATATTGGAAAGGTTTGGACATTCTAAAGTGATATCCCAGGAAAAGAGAAAGGGCTTTTAGGGCTTTTCTAGCCTAAATTATAGGCTAGTATTGTATATTATGTCCTCTGGCCTAAACACCTATGAAGGGACAGACACTGTGTTGGGATTCAAATAATTTAACAACTAGTTCTCTGCCCTAATGATTTCTTCCAACAACCAGTACACCAAACTGCTCAGAAAGTTAACAACCAGTTCTCCCAAAGTGGTGCAAACTGGCTGAATCCCACCACTGGACAGACAGAATACTTTCAAACAATCATTTCATGGTTAAATACATTCTGTGATCCTATCAGGTATAGTCTATTGCAGCTCTGGGGAAATGCACCCCTTTACTGAAGAAGGATCACCATTCCCAGTTTGTAGTAGCTATGCTTTCCTTCCCCTGCAAGGATGGGTACATTCCATAGTGAATTAGGTGGGAATGGGAGCTAAAATGAATGAAGTGATGGTACCCATTCCAGAGAACCATATCACATGCAGGGTGGGGCCAAAATTTTCTATTTGCAGTGGGAAGGAAGAGCTATCTAGAATCCTTGTTGCTCTCTGAGCTTGCGTGATTGCTTGCAAACATTACATTGTCATGAAATTTATCACAATTGAATGATTATGTGCCATCAAGTCACTTTCAGTTCCCAGCGATCTCATGCATTTTCTCCATGAAGCATTGGAAGAGCCACATATATAAGTTCCCAGTAGCTTCAAATTTTAGAGTATCAAGGGATGAAAAAAATTCTCCCACAAATGAAGGCAAATATACATGTCCCAGAATAATGTTGCAGGATCCAATCTGGGTTTGTCATCAGGACCAAAGGTTTAGGCTTCCAAGCTTTCAGATTTGTGGGATCCTCAGGGAACTTCTCTCTACTGGAATGTGTCATGTGTACATTCTGGTAGAGAGACATTCCCTGAGCATGGGCCCAGCGCGAGTCTGAAAGCTTGGAAGACTAAACCTCTGGTCCCAGTGACTGACCTAGATTGGATCCTGCAAAAAGTTCTCTGTTTGATAATGTCAATCAAGACCAAACAGTATTGGGCAAAACAATGAGCTGGAGGTTTTAGAAATCAACTTGGTTTTGTGTGTGTAAAATTGATTCTTATACTGAAGCCTACTCATTCCCAGCTTAGCTTCTAGCCCTATGTTCATGCCATGGAAACTCATCAGCAATAAAACACAGATATGACATTGAGAGAAGCTGGCTAAATGCTAGAACCCCACTGAATTGGAGTACATCATGTTTGTTTTCAAAATGATGCCAGGCTTTCTGTAGGAAGAATCCTCCTCTCTCACCACCCCACATACACATTTTTCATCAAAATAATGTTGGATATATTAGAGCCTGGGGGAAAAAGAGATGGTGACTTGTTCTTCCCCCTACTTCTGTTTTGTTTTTGTTTTTCATTTCTGCAAATCTTGGGATTTCCTTGAACATACTGATTTCTCCTGCTTGTTTTCAATAGTAAAACTTTGGCATCTAGCCATCTTCATTCAATACTTGATGGAGTGCTAAGAGAAAATCTTGCTTTTGATATTTGAGACCAGTTACGTTATAACTACATTACAGACCAGTGGGATGAATCTCATGATTAGAATATAGCAATTATACAGCTTGATTAAAAGGGAGAGAAACAATTGAAAGTGAGATTATTTCCTGCTCAGAAATCCAGGGGAGCCAGGAATGCAACAAAGAGCATTAGTTAAAAGAATAAGTAAAGTTAATACAATACAAAAAAATACATTGTAAGTAAAATTTTAAAAATGAAAATAAAATAGTAAGTAAAAAAGTAATACAAATACTTTTATTTGTGAGTATCTCTATTGTCCAACCAACCAAGGAGAAGATGCAGTTCTGCTTTGTGGGAGTATACTGTAGATCTTTCTGAGAGGCATGAATGAGAGTCATTGGTTGCAGAGGTGGTATTCAACAGGTTCTGACCAGTTCTGGAGAACCGGTAGCGGAAATTTTGTGTAGTTCAGAGAACCGGCAAATACCACCTCTGACTGGCCTATTCTCTGCCTCCCGAGTCCCAGATGATCAGGTGAGTCTTTTTTTTGTTGCCCTGCACAGGAGAATGGAGCTGGAAAGCTGGTTAATGGGGTGGGGAGGGAATGGGATTTTGCAGTAACCTTCCCCCAGGAGTGGGGGAATTTGCAGTATCTTTCCCCAGCCACACCCACCAAGCCACGGCCACCAAGCCACATTACGCCCACCAAACCATGCCCACAGAACAGGTAGTAATGATTTTAGAATCCCACCAATGATTGGTTGGGAAACAAACACTGCAAAGCATAGTTATTTCAGGAAATTCCTGATTTGTCTTCCTGACAACTTTCACCTTCAGAGTACAGAAAAGCACAAGAGAATTAACTATGCTTGAACGTAACTAACCAGTAGGAGAGGTTTAATTAAGGAAGTGAGAGGAGGAGGAGCATAATGCTACGATTCTTGACCATGTAAAAGCAATAGCACTCAGACTTATATACCACTTTATAGTGCTTTATTGCCCTCTCAAAGTGGTTTACAGAGTCAGCATATTTCCCCCAACAATCTGGCTCCTCATTTTATCCACCTTGGAAGAATGGAAGGCTGAGTCAACCTTGAGCCTGGTGGGATTTGAGCTGCCAAATTGTAGGCAGATGGCCGTAGAAGTAGCTTGCAATACTGCACTCTAACCACTGCGCCACAGAAGCTCCTGGGATTGCTAATGTTAACACTGGGGTTCCTAATGTTAAGGGAAAATAAAACTGAATATATTTGAATGTACACCTGGGACTTTAAAAAAAAAAAAAAAGACAGCTCAAGAGAATTGAAAATGAAAAAAAAAAGCACAAATGCAAACAATTTCAATGACAGACACATTTGAAAGACAGCAAGAGAAGCCCATGTAGGTATATGAAATGCTATCAAAACTTTGAAAATGGAAAATGGCATTTATAGAAGATGGAAAGAGGAATGTGGATAGAGCACCAGGAAAAATACACAAAAAACTAGAATTGGTGGAAAGGTGTTGTGTATGTACCATAGTTAATAAAGTATGACCTTGAGATAAAGTGCAGGGTTCTGGCCCTGCACTTCTGATTGGCTGTTAGGCGGCCAGATCGGATTGGTTAGTTCTGAGGAATCCGATTGGCCCTTAACAGAGAATTCTTAATGGTTAAAAGAGCTAGCGTTCATAGCTCGTAATTGGACAATTCTTACAAGGGTTGCCTATATAAGGCAGAGTTCACTGTTGTTGTTTGAGAAGTCACTATGCTAATAAAGAGCTGAAAGTCACTATTCAGAGGCTGTCTCCATTCACTCCGACCCATGTCCAAGTACTTAACACTGGCGACAAAGGTGGGATTTGGAGACGTCTGAACCGAAGAAGCCAGGAAGCAATACCGAGCACGTAATAGACGACGCCAACAATGGAACCATGTCCGGCGGCATCGTACCACCCACTCCGTTCGATCCAAACCAAGAGGATTGGGAATCCTACATGGATCGCTTCCAAATGTTTCTCGAGACGAATAACTTGAAGGATGCTACACCAGCAAAGAAGCGGGCACTGTTCCTGACGCATTGCGGCCCAGCTGTATTTAAGATGGCTAAAGCACACGCCAAACCTCAAGAAGTGAAAGCCATGAGCTGGGATGACCTCGAACCCATCCTGAGAGACCATTACGCGCCAACCATGCCTACACTTGTGAGACGCCACGAGTTTTATCAGAGAAACCAACAAAAAGGGGAGAGCGTGGCCGATTTCATGGCGGACCTCCGAAATTTAGGGGGTCTCTGCGGGTTCGCCGATTTAGAAGAGGCACTAAGAGATCGAGTAATTCTGGGATTAGATGCGCTAGGCGTGCAAAGCAAGCTGATGGCAAAAGGCGACATCAGCCTTGCTGATGCCATCGCTGAAGCCATGGCTGTGGAGGCAACCAAAAAGTCGGCTGCACAATTACAGCGAAGCTGCACTCCGGTAACACCACCGACCAGCGAAATCTTACCCAACTCAGAAGGGCAGCTACTAACAACGCACCACGAGGACCTCTCTTCGTCGTCAGACAGCGACAAAGAAGGGATCCATTGACTGCGGTCCGACCGGGACCTTCGCCCGAAGCCCTTATGCCCTTGTGCTGGCTGTGGAGCCAATCATGCCAGGGCCGAATGCAAATTCCGCGATGCACTCTGCCATGAGTGCGGGAAACGAGGCCACATCGGCCGGGTCTGCCGCAGCTTACCAGGCCTCAGCCAGGCCTCAAAAGGGGCCAACTATCGCCAATTGACAGGAAACCATCCTGTAAGGCGAGAGCCAGTAAACCACTCCTACAGAAATCAAGCTTTGCAAAAAGAAGAGGCTCACCATACTATCACTATCGGTCACGCCTCAGTTTTGGACACTAAGAAAATCCGAGTCACGGTAGCCATCGAGAACCAGCCTTGCCACATGGAGGTCGACTCGGGATCGTCCCTCTCGATGGTGTCTTGGAAGACACTCAAGCAACTCATCCCCACAATTCAACGCCAAGACCTCCAATTTCAACGCCTCATCCTCAAGGACTACCAAGGAAATCGAATCCCCATTGTCAGGTCCTGCCGAGTCCGAATCTCCTTCAGAAGAAGCATACAGCGTACTTACCTCTAACGATCATCGATAGAGATAGGCCTAGTCTATTAGGCCTCCAATGGTTTGCGCCACTCGGCATTGAAGTGGCCGGCATGAACCGAGTCGGTGGTTGTGAGTGGGAGGAAGACCTTATCTCTGAGTTCAGCAATGTCTTCGCGGACAGCTTAGGCGAGTATAAGGGGACCCAAATCTCATTTAGTCTAGATCAAAAAGTAGCCCCCATTCACTTGAAGCTCCGTCGAGTTCCGTTCGCTCTTAAAGCAAAGATTGACAAACAACTCGACAAGCTAATTGCTCAAGGGGTGTTGAAGCCCATCGATCACTCTCCATGGGAAACCCCTATTGTAACGCCCATTAAGCCAGATGGGTCAATCCGAATTTGTGGAGACTACCGGGCCACTTTAAACCATGCCCTACAGCAGAATGCGTATCCAGTTCCGGTGGTGCAGCACCTCCTCCATTCTTTGAGGGGTGGAAAGGTTTTCGCTAAATTAGATTTAGCTCAAGCTTATCAACAATTACCAGTAGATGAAAAAATGGCCCAAGCCCAAACAATTGTAACGCACAGAGGTGCCTTTAAATGTACCCGATTACAATTCGGAGTTAGTGTAGCCCCGGGGATCTTCCAGAGCCTCATGGAAAGGTTATTACAGGGAATCAAGGGCGTGGTTCCTTATTTTGATGACGTATTAATTGCAGCCCCTACAAAAAAAATCTTGCAGGATCGTTTGAAATGTGTTCTTAAAAAATTCCAAGAGGCTGGACTTTAGGTGAAAAAAAAATAAATGTCAATTATATACTGACAATGTTGAGTTTCTAGGGTACCGAATTAATAGCCAGGGCATTCATCCTACCGAGAGTAAATTAAAAGCGATCAAAAACGCTCCCAGACCACGCAAAAAGGCCGATCTCCAGGCGTTCTTAGGCCTCATTAATTTCTATAATGTATTTTTACCGCACAAGGCAACTGTCGCTGAACCGTTACACTGATTATTAGATAAGAAAGCATTGTGGGTGTGGGGTTACCGGGAAGAGCAAGCGTTCCGGAATGTTAAAGAACTGCTCACATCTGACTCTGTACTTATGCAGTATAACAAAACTTTGCCGTTAGTCATAACCTACGATGCATCACCTTTCGGGGTGGGCACCATTTTGAGCCATGTACTGCCTAATAGAAACGAAGCCCCTGTTGCATACTTTTCAAAGACTCTTTCACAAGCAGAGCGGAACTATGGACAAATTGATAAAGAAGCCCTCGCAATCGTTTCAACTGCAAAGAAATTTCATGAATATGTGTATGGAAGGACATTTACCATTATAACTGACCACAAACTGTTGCTAGGGATAATAGCCGGGGACAAGCCAACCCCCTACATATTATCCCCTAGAATGACCCGATGGTCAGAATTCCTAGCTGCTTATAATTATCGCCTGCAATATCGCCCGGGGGAAGCCATTCCCCACGCCGATGCATTAAGCCGAGCACCGCTTCCAGAGACTCTCGACAATCCGGCACCAACGGCAACCACGTTGCAGATCGAAACACTCAACTCGCCGCCTATGACCGCCCGAGACATCGCGAGAGAAACCAAACGAGACCACACCCTAGCTCGAGTCCTAGGTTGGGTAGAACGTGGATGGCCATTGGACCAAGTACCAGATGACTTTGCACCATTTAAATCTCGACAGACTGAACTTTTTTCCCAAAAAGGATGTATCATCTGGGGCGATAGAGTCGTTGTCCCAGAATGACTCCGGAAGACGCTGCTACGAATTCTGCACAAGGGCCACCTCGGCATCATGCGGATGAAAGCACTTGCATGAAATAACGCATGGTGGCCGGGCATGGACCGGCAAATCGAGCAGTGGGTCAAAGCGTGTGCCAATTGCCAACAAGTCAGCAACGCCCCACCAAAAGCCATGCCTACTGAATGGGAGACGCCACGGGGACCCTGGTCCAGAATCCACCTGAATTTCGCGGGGCCAACCAAGGGCTATACCTTCCTGCTGACAGTCGACGCGTTCTCCAATTGGTTAGAAATTCATTGTATGATGGCTACAATGTCCGAGGCAGTGATCAAGATCCTAAACAGACTCTTTGCAACCCACAGATTGCCTGAGGTCCTGGTGTCCGATAATGGGCCACAGTTTACGGCACTAATGTTCGAGCAGTACCTCGCTGACCACGGCATCCGCCATGCGCTCACCTCGCCTGCGCACCCTGCGACCAATGGCCGAGCGGAACGCATGGTCCAATTTGTTAAAAAGACTTTGCAAAAAGTGGACTATGACAATATCGATTACAAGGTCAACCAAATTCTCTTTTTGCATAACTCCACATAGCGTCACCAGCAGAACTCTTGTCGAACTACTGATGGGACGAAGACTCCGCTCCCATAGCGTCACCAGCAGAACTCTTGCCGAACTACTGATGGGACGAAGACTCCGCTCCCACCTCGACCGGTTGCACCCTGCTTACGAACCGGAAAAGCCAATAGGATCCAGCGGCCGCTGTCGCACCTTCCAGGTAAGAGACCTCGTTTACGCATGAAACTTATCGGGTGATCCGTTATGGATAGAGGCGACAGTAGTACGAGTGACCAGCCCCAAATCCTACGTAGTGAAATGCTGTGACAATAGACTGTGGAAACGGCATATCGACCAATTACGGTCATGACTCACAATGGCCAGTCAACAACTCCCCCATGACCAAACCGAGGGGGGGGAGGTACGGAAGAAGATGAAGTTCCAGGGAACCTGCTCGAAGGGAGGGACGAACTAAATGATACTCAGGAAATGGAGCAGGAAGGAGAATCGTTTGCACCGCAAGAAATTGCACCTGAGCAAGAAGCAGAACCACTGCCAAACAACAATCTACCTCAACAGGATTGCAACCAACCAATCCAACGAAAATCCGAAAGACTTAAAAGACAACCGTCCTATCTAAAGGACTATATAACTACACCATAATTAAGAAGCCAGGGGGAAGGGGTGTTGTGTATGTACCATAGTTAATAAAGTATGAGCTTGAGGTAAAGTGCAGGGTTCTGGTCCTGCACTTCTGATTGGCTGTTAGGAGGCCAGATCGGATTGGTTAGTTCTGAGGAATCCGATTGGCCCTTAACAGAGGATTCTTAGTGGTTAAAAGAGCTAGCATTCATAGCTCATTATTGGACAATTCTTACAAGGGTTGCCTATATAAGGCAGAGTTCACTGTTGTTGTTTGAGAAGTCACTATGCTAATAAAGAGCTGAAAGTCACTATTCAGAGGCTGTCTCCATTTACTCCGACCCATGTCCAAGTATTTAACAAAAGAAAGGCTCAACATTAGATTGGTGAAGGGAAAATAGCCATCCGTATTCAAAATGGAAACAATGGAATCAGTACTGCATTAATCAGCTCAGTGAAAATGGCAAAATGTCAGCAGATAACAAAAGAGAGGCATTACTTAACTCTTATTCTGGCTCAGCCCTCTTTTAAACAGAGGGTATTTTACAAGGGAATTGGAAAGGTAAGGATGTAGAGATAGAAGTGAAGCACAAGATTAATAAAAATCAGGGAATATTTATTTTGAAGAAATAAAACTTCAGAGCCAGATAATTTCGCTTACTAACCCTAGGGTACTGTCAATGGTCTTGAGAAAACCAGGAGAACATGTAAAATACTAGATGACTGGAGGAGAGGTTGTTTTTATCCTCATAAAGAGGAGAAAAGTGGATTGCGGGGCCTGAGAATTGAGCAGTCGGATACTAATGCCTGGAAAAAATTCTACAGTAGATCATGAGGTGATTGATATGAAAGTGCTTTGAAACAGTTGTAGTGATTATTAAAAGTCAGAATGCATTTGCACATAACACATCTTGCCAGGTTCATCTTAACGGTATTTTTATTAAGTTGAGACTTTGTTGGAATGCTCTAATATACTAGATCCACTAGATTCAGTAAAACATTTGTATTCTGACCTTCTGAGAATATAAATCTGGAATCTCAGGAGTCAGAGAGCATTAATTTAGTAAATTAATTTATTAATTGGTAAAGTCGTGGAATCAATTATTAACCAATCCATTATCCTCCACTTAGAGACAAACAACCTACTCTCTAATTAAAAATTTGGTTTCAGAAAAAAACTATCCTGCAATCTGCAACTCTTACACTGCAAAAACATATGGACTACACAACCTGATCAGGGCAAAGCAATAGACACAATCTACATAGACTTCTGTAAAGCCTTTGATTCAGTGGTACATGACAAACTACTCCTAAAGCCTTATGGTATCTCTGGACACCTGTATAACTGGATAGAAGCATTCCTGTCAAACAGACAACAAATGGTCAAAATTGGGAGTGTCCTATCAAATTCTGTACCGGTCAACAGTAGTGTCCCCCAAGGAAGTGTTCTAGGACCAACTCTCTTCATACTCTACATAAATGATCTCTGTGATCATATCAAGAGCAATCGCGTTCTCTTCGCTGATGATGTAAAGCTATTCAACACCACAGACAATACTGCTATCCTTCAAAAAGACCTCGACTATGTATGAAAATGGTCAAACTAATGGCAACTTTTGTGAACTATCCTTAAACCATTTGTGAACTATCCTTAAATATCACATTTCGATTCTTACTATTTTACAGAGCACCTGATTATGACACCGAACATGTAAACAAGCTAAATACACTACTAATATGGGCAGTATCCTCCCCACACGCTTTTATCTTTCTTGGTGACTTCAATCTACCTCATATTGACTGGACCCTAAATGAATGTACAACTGAACCCATACACGCAACCTTCTACAATGCTGTTACAAATCTGGGACTGGAACAACTAGTAACCAACAACACTAGACTAAACAACTGCCTCGATCTCATCTTCTGCAATAGTTTGAATTTAATTCATGGAATACAAACTAAAGAACCCTTTTCCAGCAGTGACCACAATATGATTGACTTTTGTCTCAACATACGCCCACACAAAAATCATCACAATGATGTAATCCCCAATTATAACTTCAAAAAAGGCAACTATGATCTTATAGACAACGATCTCTCATCCCTTGATTGGCAATCTCTATTCACTGGATGCAATACTGTTGAAGATCATTACAACATATTTTTACTTGAAGTCAAAAGAGTCATCAAACTATATGTACCAACAACAACTCCCAAACCCCCCCCCCCAAAAAAAAAACAGATTACCCATAACAATAAGGAAACTTCAATCCAAAAAGAGATCACTCTGGCGGAAAAATAAATCTGGTCATGTTGCCAATTTCAAAAGCCGATACAAAAATTTATGCCACCAGATAAAGACTGAATGCACCAATTATCACATTAAACAAGAGGAAAACCTTCTAGGCACCAATTCCACTCGCGCTTTTTACAATTTTGTAAACAACAAACTAAAAGACTCAAGGTCCATCCCACCTCTGATAGGACCTAATGGTAAAGACTGCAACGACGACAGCATAAAAGCCAACATCTTTAACACATTCTTCGGCTCAGTATTTGTAAACAGCAATGGATCATGCCCAGTATTTCCTAACCGAACCACAGACAACTACAATGATCTAATACATATTGATTTTACAGAAGACAATGTTGAAAAGGCACTACGCAATCTAAAACCATCTCTATCTATTGGACTGGATGGAATATGTGCCTACTTCTTAAAAAAGCTATCCACTGCCATAGCAGAACTTCTAAGCATAATCTTTGAAAAATCTTTCAGGACCAGCTTCTTGCCTAACCTATGGTCACAAGCCACGGTCATCCCCATCTTCAAAAAGGGAGACCCCAGCCTAGTTTAAAATTGCAGACCAATCTCCTTATGCTGCATCACCTGTAAAGTCATGGAATCAATTATTAACCAATCCATTATCCTCCACCTAGAGACAAACAACCTACTCTCCAATAAACAATTTGGTTTCAGGAAAAAACTATCCTGTAATCTGCAACTCTTACACTGCAAAAACATACGGACTACACAACTCGATCAGGGCAAAGCAACAGACGCAATCTACATAGACTTCTGTAAAGCCTTTGATTCAGTGGTACACGACAAACTACTCCTAAAACTAAAATATTATGGTATCTCTGGACAACCGCATAACTGGATAGAAGCATTCCTGTCAAACAGACAACAAATGGTCAAAATTGGGAGTGTCCTATCAAATTCTGTACCTGTCAATAGTGGTGTCCCCCAAGGCAGTGTTCTAGGACCAATTCTCTTCATACTCTACATAAATGACCTCTGTGATCATATTAAAAGCAACTGCATTCTTTTCGGTGATGATGTAAAGCTGTTCAATACCACAGACAATACTGCTACCCTTCAAAAAGACCTTGACTATGTATCAGAATGGTCAAACAAATGGCAACTTCAAATCTCAACAAATAAATGCTCTGTCTTACATATTAGGCAAAAAAAAAAAAAAACCAACCCAGAAAATAAAATACAGGCTAAATAGTCAAGACCTTGTTGATGATCCAAACTCTGTCAAGGATCTTGGAGTACTTATCTCTCATGATCTAAGTGCTAGAACCCACTGTAACTACATAGCCAAAAAGGCATTAAGAGTTGTTAGCCTAATCTTATGTAGCTTTTTCTCTGGTAATATTACACTACTAACTTGAGCATACAAAACATTTGCTAGATCAATACTCGAATACAGCTCATCAGTCTGGAATGCACATTAAATCTGATATTAACACAGTTGAGAAAGTCCAGAAATATTTCACAAGAAGAGTTCACTCCTCTACTCATTGGAGAATACCTTATGCCACCAGACTTGAAATTCTAGACCTAGAAAACTCAGAACTATGCTGCCTTTGGTCTGATGTAAGTATAGTATAGAAAATTATAATTGGAGTGTCCTACTTATCAATGAATACTTCAACCTCAACCATAACAATACAAGAGCACACAATAGATACAAACTCAAGGTTAACTGCACCAAACTTGATTGCAGGAAATACAACTTCAGTAACAGAGTGGTCAATGTCTGGAATACTCTACCTGACTCTGTGGTTTCTTCCCCAAACCTCAAAAACTTTAACCTTAGACTGTCTACTATTGACCTCACCCCTTTCCTAAGAGGTCTGCAGGGGGCATACATGAGCGCACCAACATGCCTACTGTCCCTGTCCTATTGTTTCTTTTTTTTGTCTTATATGTATCCATGTATTCATAACTATGTTTATACTTATACCTATTATCTTGTAAGCAATTGACAAACAAACCAAACCAAACCAAACCAAACCAAACCAAACCAAACCAAACCAAACCAAACCAAACCAAACCAAACCAAACCAAACCAAACCAAACAAAACAAAACAAAACAAAACAAAACAAAACAAAACAAAACAAAACAAAACAAAATAAAATAAAATAAAATAAAATAAAATAAAAAATTCATTCCATTTCAGTCTATTGTTTTTTACAATTTAAAATACATTTATTATTTGATAGCAAGCGAAGATATTTGACTTAGATATAGCAGCTTGACAAAGTCCCCCGTGATATTCTGATTAGCAAATTAAATAAGTGTGAGTTTATAGCATGACAATGAAATGAATTCATAATTGCTTAAAAATCATATGAAAGAATAAATTATTTTCATCATACTGAAATCATTTGCCACGTGGTTCAATACTGGGTCCTGTACTCTTCACTACTTTTATTTGTGACTTGTATGAGGAGATAAAGGGAATACTTGCAAGAAAATACTTAATATATAACACAGCAACCTTGTTAGTTTAGTAAACTTAGCCTAAAATAATGGGCTGGTATAAGAGAAACAAATACAGAATTTTTCACTTTAGAAAATAAAATGGCAAGATATAGAATGAAAAATATTTGTCTTTGCAATAATACTTGTGAGAAATGGATTTACAGAATGAGTATGAATGAGTATGAATCAGCACTTCAAAACAGGCAAAGACAATTTTAGTTTGTACTGGAAATTAAAACCCACCCACCCCTCCTAGAAAAATGAAATATTTTAGGATATATTAAAAAGGCAGAATATTCCCCCTAAAAGAGAAGTAGAAACTCAGAGAGGCAGAAACTCAGTCCCCGCCTCACCTTTGTCAATGGGCCATTAAGGCCTGGGCAGTCTATTCTACATAACAAAGATCTACCTCCTTCAAGAAGACCCATAATAGGAATCCCAAAGCCCTTTCATTACATCATCATCCACCAAGGCTCAACCAAGCCTGGGACTCAGGACAGTCTACAGAGTTGCCCCTGCATGGCCCCATGGGAGTCTGACAACCAATCAGAATACAAGCTCAAATTCAAATCCCAACAGAGGGTATAAAACCCTGGGACTCTCAGCATCTCTTCCCTTTTCACCCATGATTTCCAAGGCATGTGATCCTATTCATCAGTAAACCTTCTTTCCAAGCAACTTCCATGAATCCAGTGTCTTTTTTTCCCACTTGGATCTGAACCCAGAAGATATTTCTTCCAACGATTGCATCTGTTCACTCAACAGGAACTAGTGGTGGGGTTTTGAAAATGCAAAGTGCCCAGTCAAACCCCATGTCTTGTCTACTTAGAACATAAAAAATGGAGACTTTTATAGCCTCCTGGGATAAGAAAAGAAAAATCAAGTTGGATTGGCTAGAGGGCAGCACTGGAATAGGGTAAGGTAGTTTGGAGTTATAACAAGTGCTTCTGTAATCATGTTCTTCAGTCAATTCTAATAAGGCTTAGTTGCAGCTTGGGTTCTTGAGAAGGCAGTTCTGGCTTGAATTTGTAAAATCAGGCAACTAGATAACAAGTATTTTCTGATTCTGCAATTGTTAGATTAATCAAATTACTGTGCCCAGTTCTGAGCACCGTAGTTAAAAAGCAACAAGATTCCAAATGAAATAATATAGTCAGGCCTATGTTTTGGGGTGGTGGTTGTGGTCTTGGTTTTAATGGTTGCTTTCAATCCAGACTGTCAAGTTTCATTTTATTTTTAATTATTTTAATTACTATTAAATTTTGAAATATAATGTAACATAATAGTGTATTTAATAATAATAATTAAAGTCTAGATAGTGGCAGGATAGTACCTGCAGACAGCAGAATAGAACTGGGGATGGGGGGAAAATCACAAAATACAAAGACCTGACATCAATAGATCCATTTTACCAATGGAAGTAGAATAACTGTGACAAAAGAAAGCAAAGATAGTGCAATAGTGATAGGTTCCTTGAGTGCAATCCTAAAACATCTGGAGTACCATTTGAACACTGTAGGCATTGACAGAATCAACATCAGTCAATTGCCAAAGGCAGCTTTACTTGGAACAGCTTACATCCTTCAACAGTAACTTTAACAATAACTTATGCCTATCCCAGCTCCTTGGGATGGACTTGATAGGTGGATAAAGAATGTCAGATCCAGCCTAAACATCTAGCTGTGTGACAAACCATCATGAGCAGGTTAAATTATTATGGGATTTCCAAGTACAGACTGGTAAAGTCTTGGCTCATAACGCATCAGACATAACTGCAGGTGAAAAGACGGAAGTATGGATAACTGCTGTGGCAATATTAGAGATAGTAGAATAGAAGACAAAGAATTGGAGAAGATCACAAAATAACAAGATATGAAAAATGAAATTAGAAGATTATGGCATAAGCAGGCTGTGGTAGTCCCAATGGTTATGGGCACACAGGGTGTCATACTAAAAATATCTTGAATGGCACTTAGAAAATTGGCACATTGACAGAATTTCCAACTGTCAATTGCAAAAGGCCCCACTGATAGGATCCACACATATACTATGTCAGGACTCAGGATATTATGACATCCTAGGTTCTTCGGAAGAACTTGATGCATATGAAGGTAAACACCAGGTAAAGAACTGGCAGTTGAAGTTTCACATTGGTGAACTACTACTACTACTACTATTATTGTTATTGTTGTTGTTATTGTTAATTATTAATTATTTGCTGTCTCTCTTTGGGGGGAAATTAACTTTTGTCAGACTCTCTGCTAGCACACAGAACCACCAACACAGGTGGCGAGATATGACAATCATCTTCTTTTAATGACCCTGTAATCCTTTGTGGAGTAGAGTCTGGGCAATTGAATGGAGCTGAGTGTTTACTGGCCAGCTGCCCTTCCTGTCGCCAATGCAGAGTTTTTTTCCAGCAGTTAGCTAAATATGACAATAGCAGCTACCAATTCAATAAGAGTCTATCACACTGCACTAACAGAACTTCTGATCCCCTGAAAGCTAAAGACAAAAGAAACTCACCACGCACCAAACATAGAGAGAATTCCACAGGCAAACCAAATGATTAAGGAGAGGCCCACATTTCCAGAGTTTTTCAGGACCCCCTTGGGGGAGATGAATATGCCACTGCCCACCATGCTCCCAATGAGAAGTGAAAAGGCCCTGAGAAGTGTGATCTTCTTCCTCAGAAAGACAGCCTCTTCTTTCTTCTTAGATTTACCCATGACTAGTGTGATTCTGGGTCAGTAGAAGAAGAAGCCAACGTCAAAGATTTTGATGCTGGTGAATGTCTTCAGAGACCATAAAGATCCTTCCTTGATTTCTTGGTCAACCTGCATTGAAAAAGGAAGAGCATTAATGTTTAAAGCTAATAGTTAGGATAGAATTGTAATAGAATGTTGAAGCAAGTATAATATTCTTATATCCATAGTTGCATCCTGACATTAATGTGATGGCAGAGGCATAATAGCTATATTACATCCTCTAGTGTTTATAGTCCTCAACTTATAGCCGCAATTCAGCCCAACATTTCTGTTGTTAAGTGAGACATTTGTTAAATGAGTATTGTCCCATTTTGCGACTTTTCTTGCTTCAGTTGTTCAGTTGTCCAGCTGTTAAGTGAATCACCGCTGTTCATAAGTTAGTAACTTGGAATCACTTCATTGTTAAGTGAATCTGGCTTCCCCATTGACTTTGCTTATCAGAAAGTCATGACGGGACACATCAACGGTCATAAATATGAACCATTTGCCTACCATCTGAATTTTGATCACATGATCATAGTGGATGTTAGAAAGGTCATAACTGTGAAAAGCGGTCATAAGTCACTTCTTTCAGTGTCACTGTAACTTTGAATTGTAACTAAATGAACTGTTGTAAGTCGAGGATTTTCTGTTTAATGACAAGCTAGTTGATTTTCTGTTTTCCAGCTACTGAGGAATCTCACAAAGAAGACATTCTATCATTATTTGCAGGTTTATTGTTTCCATCTAAGAAACATATATGACCTTAACTCCAGCCACATTTTTTTCCACTTCTTTGTTTCGCACTAGGCACACCATTGATATCTGATTGAGGGTTCACAGTTTGTAATTATTTTGAAAACTTTAATCTGATCTATGGAGTTTACAGGTAGTCCTCATTTAGTGACAACAGTTGGGACTGGCAACTCAATCGCTAACTGATGCAGTTGCTAAATAAAATATTAAGTGACCGCAACTGCTTAGGAGTTTATTACAGCTTTATTTTTTTCATCACCAGGAGAAAAGAACGGAAGTCCAAAGACCGTATGCAGTAATTTGTGTTTATTTGTATAGTAATACCAAGAATGACTGTCCCATGAAACATTACAGTTTATTTATTGACATATGAAACCTTAGGGGAAAAATCAGATAGAAGATAGATGATGGATGGATGGATGGATGGATGGATGGATAGACAGACAGACAGACAGACAGACAGACAGACAGACAGACAGATAGATAGATAGATAGATAGATAGTAGGCAAGCAGGCAGCAGGGAGACAAGCAGACAGACAGACAGTAGCACTAAATCAGGTGGGCTGCAACTAATATTGTAGGTGCTTGTTACAAATGTGTACCTTTGCTTCATTGCCTATATTTTCTTCTCACATGGATTTGGAAGGTTACAAATACTGTACATCCATTTGGGTGCACTATTGATACTTTCAACTTTGTAGAGGGTGTAGTTCAATGTTAATAATGAATTTGAAGCCTGGGAGGGATGGGTAGACTGTAATGGAGTAATAGATCTCTTCCATTCTCATTCCCAAGCATAAAAATGCAAGAAATTTCCCCACTATCTGTCTCAACCACATCCTGTTTTGCAGAAAAGAAGAGGATAATTCTGCTTATTTAAAGCTATGTTGGCCTATGTACCAAACACTGAAAAACATGAAACCTAACTCTGTTTCCTCTCTTCTATTTTAGGAACAGATACTTTTCGTAAAGTGAAATATCCTGATAAAGCAAATTACTTTGGCTTTTAAAGCTGAATTCTTTTATAAAATGGATTAAAATTCAAGTATGTTAATCCTTGTAGCTACACTTAATACTGTTCTGTGTGTGAATAGTACAAATGCAACTTTTATAAATATCTGTTTTGTTCACATTATGAATTTTTGGCTTCTATTACATCATATTATATATTGTATTTTACTCAAAGCATCAGGTGATAATTTAATGGCTCCCTCAGTTCTGTTATGTAAATTTAAATTAATTCAAGCATTTTATAGGCAAAAGGAATACTCATTTATCTCTCCCTCCCTCTCTCTCAACCAAGTTAATATAGCAGTAAATCCATTGACAAAATCTGACCCAAAATATTTGGTCATAGATAGATATTGTAGTTTTAGCTATGTTATGTGAAATGAATAGATTTGAAAACAATAATCTGAACCGAGCCAAATGTTCAAACACCAGGGTTTTCCACTTGCATAAGATCATGTCTTCATCAGATCTCCAATCTGAGGAAACCTTAAATTTAAATTTAAGCCTTAATCTGAATACAAATGGGTTCCTCTTATTCAGCAAAGGATATTACCAGTCTTTAAGCTGTCAAGGATCAGGACTATAAATTAAGTTGCAATTCAGAAATATTTATTGTTCAAGCCTACACAAGAATTTAGTCAACTAAATTTCAAATCTCAATTGATAATGATCAGTCGAATTCAAGGGAGGCTGGACCACTTATGGCAACACAAAGACTCTAAGCTGATGACACATTTAAGTCCAGCTTAAGTCCAGCTCTCCCTGCTCTTCTCCTACTGGAGCCAGGTGATTTATAGGGATGGAATCCTAAGGCATGGGATCCTACTTGCCATCACTCTGACACTTATTGTGTCCCTAACCAATCTAATTTGAGTAACAGGATAGTCTGAATCTTTCAAACCAGCTGTTGCCACAAAGTCCAGGTCTTCAAGACAACCCTCAACTTAGAGTTATGCATTAGAAAGAAGACTTAGCCCCCTACTAACTGATAGTTGGTTCCAGGGGCTCTGTAGTGTAGTAGAAGGGCACCAATTTGCCCATGCCTATTCTTTGTTAGACATCTTTAAATAGATTAATGGCATGGAGAAGAAGTTGCTGATATAGCAAGGGTCCTTGTGCCATGCAACCCACCTCCCTGCAGCTATTAGTTGTTAGCCAGGTTATTGATACATAGACAACAGGAAAAAGTAGGGAACTGGGCTTCTTCAAAAGCCATTAACTCTCTAATCCCACAGATGAAACCTACTTGCTTTCCCAACCTGAGAATGGAGGCTGGAAAAGGAAATGACCAAATTAAAAGAGCAGTACAGAGGAAGCAATCCTCTCATTCTGGTCTGCGATCCCCCATTACACTTGTCAGCTGTTTGGGGACTACTTTTTGATCCATATGTGCACAACCTGGAGTGAGTTTTGATTGATGACTAAACTGTCCATCTGTCAGAGCTCACTTGTTCTCAAGCTCTATCCCCATCTATATGACTAAATTCGACATCATATTTGTCTGTGAAACATGACTCAACGCATCTCTCCCTGACTCCATTACCACAGTAAGACACTATCATGTTTACCAATCAGATCATGAAATTCGTAGAGGAGGTGGTGTTGCTATCTTCTATAAAAAGTCCTTACATCTAAAAAACATCAAAGTTACCCAGGAGCTTGCTCTTCCTGAGACCATTTGTGAACTATCCTTAAATATCACATTTCAATTCTTACTATTTTACAGAGCACCTGATTATGACACCGAACATGTAAACAAGCTAAATACACTACTAATATGGGCAGTATCCTCCCCACACGCTTTTATCTTTCTTGGTGACTTCAATCTACCTCATATTGACTGGACCCTAAATGAATGTACAACTGAACCCATACACGCAACCTTCTACAATGCTGTTACAAATCTGGGACTGGAACAACTAGTAACCAACAACACTAGACTAAACAACTGCCTCGATCTCATCTTCTGCAATAGTTTGAATTTAATTCATGGAATACAAACTAAAGAACCCTTTTCCAGCAGTGACCACAATATGATTGACTTTTGTCTCAACATACGCCCACACAAAAATCATCACAATGATGTAATCCCCAATTATAACTTCAAAAAAGGCAACTATGATCTTATAGACAACAATCTCTCATCCCTTGATTGGCAATCTCTATTCACTGGATGCAATAATGTTGAAGATCATTACAACATATTTTTACTTGAAGTCAAAAGAGTCATCAAACTATATATACCAATAACAACTTCCCCCACCCCCCACCCCCAAAAAACAGATTACCTATAACAATAAGGAAATTTCAGTCCAAAAAGAGATCACTCTGGCAGAAAAACAAATCTGGTCACGTTGCCAATTTCAAAAGCCGATACAAAAATTTATGCCACCAGATAAAGACTGAATGCACCAATTATCACATGAAACAAGAGGAAAACCTTCTATGCACCAATTCCACTCGCGCTTTTTACAATTTTGTAAACAACAAACTAAAAGACTCAAGGTCCATCCCACCTCTAATAGGACCGACTGGTAAAGACTGCAACGATGACAGCATTAAAGCCAACATCTTTAACACATTCTTCGGCTCAGTATTTGTAAACAGCAATGGATCATGCCCAGTATTTCCTAGCCGAACCACAGACAACTACAATGATCTAATACATATTGATTTTACAGAAGACAATGTTGAAAAAGCACTACGCAATCTAAAACCATCTCTATCTATTGGACTGGATGGAATATGTGCCTACTTCTTAAAAAAGCTATCCACTGCCATAGCAGAACTTCTAAGCATAATCTTTGAAAAATCTTTCAGGACCAGCTTCTTGCCTAACCTATGGTCACAAGCCACGGTCATCCCCATCTTCAAAAAGGGAGACCCCAGCCTAGTTGAAAATTGCAGACCAATCTCCTTATGCTGCGTCACCTGTAAAGTCATGGAATCAATTATTAACCAATCCATTATCCTCCACTTAGAGACAAACAACCTACTCTCCAATAAACAATTTGGTTTCAGGAAAAAACTATCCTGTAATCTGCAACTCTTACACTGCAAAAACATACGGACTACACAACTCGATCAGGGCAAAGCAACAGACGCAATCTACATAGACTTCTGTAAAGCCTTTGATTCAGTGGTACACGACAAACTACTCCTAAAACTAAAATATTATGGTATCTCTGGACAACCGCATAACTGGATAGAAGCATTTCTGTCAAACAGACAACAAATGGTCAAAATTGGGAGTGTCCTGTCAAATTCTGTACCTGTCAATAGTGGTGTCCCCCAAGGCAGTGTTCTAGGACCAATTCTCTTCATACTCTACATAAATGACCTCTGTGATCATATTAAAAGCAACTGCATTCTTTTCGGTGATGATGTAAAGCTGTTCAATACCACAGACAATACTGCTACCCTTCAAAAAGACCTCTACTATGTATCAGAATGATCAAACAAATGGCAACTTCAAATCTCAACAAATAAATGTTCTGTGTTACATATTGGCAAAAAAAATCAGAAAATAAAATACAAGCTGAATAGTCAAGACATTGTTGGTGATCCAAACTCTGTCAAGGACCTTGGAATACTCATCTCTAATGATCTAAGTGCTAGAGCCCACTGTAACTACATAGCCAAAAAGGCATTAAGAGTTGTTAACCGAATCCTACATAGCTTTTCCTCTGGTAATATCACACTACTAACTGGAGCATACAAAACATTTGCTAGACCAATACTTGAATATAGCTCATCAGTCTGGAACCCACATTACGTATCTGATATTAGCACAGTTGAGAAAGTCCAGAAATATTTCACAAGAAGAGCTCTCCACTCCTCTACTCATTGTAAAATACCTTACGCCACCAGACTTGAAATTCTAGACCTAGAAAACCTTGAATTACGGCGTCTTCAGTCTGATCTAAGTATGATATATAAAATCACACATTGCAATGTCCTACCTGTCAATGAATACTTCAGCTTCAACCATAACACAAGAGCACACAATAGATACAAACTCAAGGTTAACTGCACCAAACATGATTACAGGAAATACGACTTCAGCAACAGAGTGGTCAATGTCTGGAATACTCTACCTGACTCTGTGGTTTCTTCCCCAAACCCCAAAAACTTTAACCTTAGACTGTCTACTATTGGCCTCACCCCTTTCCTAAGAGGTCTGTAGGGGGCGTGCATAAGCATACCAATGTGCCTACCATCCCTGTCCTATTGTTTCTTTTATTTTTCTTATATGTACCCATTTCATGTATTCATAACTACGTATATACTTATACCTATTATCTTGTAAGCAATTGATAAATCAAATAAATAAACATAAATCTCATGTTTATTCTTTCCTGCTGGCTGGTGACATTTGGTGGTAGGGGAGAGAAAAAGCATCCACCAATACAATGACATCAACAGAAAAGAGTAAAGGGGGCAGGAAGGTGAAAGCAGCACCTTCACAATGCAAGCTCTACCATTTAAAAATGTGTGTTCTGATATCATACCTCCCCCCCCCCAAAGCAGTTAATGGTGTGAGACTTCTGTCATCATTCTGATACTTCAGAAATATAATATTTGCAACTAGATCTAGATATAGAAATTTCCCAATGAAATTGCTTCAACTCTCTTCAAAAGTGAAATAACACATTGCCACAAATGTTGTTGATAATAGCAATGGATCTCTCTCCAATTTAAGTCTCCTCCTGTGCCTCAGAACTATACAACTTTAATGCCTCTTAGAAAAATTATAACACAGAGATCTGTGACCGGTGATATATGAATCAATAGGCCATGCTAGAGCATTGAAGCTTATGAATAACAACAAGACAGGGAAATAAATTAGAAGCCTATTCATTGAAATAAGGAGTGTAACATCTGTCGTCATTTTCTTTCTCTAGGTGACAGGTTGTTAGGTTCTGCGCATGGGCGCAAGGAATGGAGATGAGACGGTGAACAGTAAACTTCAACTCTTTATTATACATTCTGAACAGAGCAAAACTCTAGAACAACAGCAGCCCTTTTATAGGCAAGCTGATGCTCTAGTAACCAATAGGAAATGTGGAGTGTTAATCCCCTTAACCAATGATAGTGGCTCGTTAACAGCCAATCAGATTCTCCTGAACAGACCAATCCGATATCGCTATTATCAGCCAATCAGAAGTGCAGGGCTAGAACCCTGCTATTTTCTAAAGCTTTTGATAAACTTTATTTGAGTATTTTATTAGTTCACAACACCCCTTCCCCCCGGGTTCCGTTTGGGGGGTGCGGTGATGTAAGCTCTGAGGTAGGAAGGTTGCTTCGACTGTCTATTGGATTTACGCTGTCCCACTGGTTCTTGCCGTAAGCCTGTTTTGGCGGGGCGTTTTTGGGCAAGTCGGGTGCTGGTGGTTCTTCGTTGGATGACTCGGTGCCGCTAGCGTTCTCATCGTTGTCCACTGGCCCTTGCGGTGGCGAGGCCACCCCCATCCTTGATCCTTCTTCACTTGTCACGCCCAATGGCTGACTTCTTTCGTTCCTGCTTCCCGCCATCTCGAATTCGGTTTCTTCCACATTCCCTCCCCCCTCAGTTTGGGAGTTACCGGAGTCGTGGAAACTAGGTTGTAGCCTCGAGCGAAGCTGATCAATATGGCGTTTCCATATTTTTCTGTCGCAGGTTTTCACCCGGTACGACCTCGGTCCAGTGGCTTGAATAACAGTGGCCTCGATCCACAATGGTTCACCAGAAAGGTTTCTGGTGAAAACTAAGTCGCCTATCTGGAATTCGCGGCATTTAGATCCACAGGGTTTCTCTGGCTCGTAAGACGGGTGAAGCCAGTCGAGGTGGGAGCGGAGTTTGCGTCCCATCAATAGTTCCGCTGGAGTCTTGTGGGTGACGCTATGCGGAGTGATGTGTTGGAGAAGGAGTATTCTATTTATCTTATCTTCAATGTCCCCATAGTCCATCTTATAGAGGGTTTTTTTTACAAACTGTACCATGCGCTCGGCTCTTCCGTTAGCCGCAGGGTACACTGGCGAAGTTAGCGCATAACGAATACCGCGGTCCACTAAGTATTGTTCAAAAGAAAGCGCGGTAAACTGGGGTCCGTTGTCGGATACCAGGACGTCTGGCAGTCCATGCGTCGTGAATAATCTGTTCAACTTCCGGATGACAGACTCGGTTGTAGTACTTTTCATTTCGTGGATCTTGAGCCAGTTTGAGTAGGCATCCACTGTTAATAGGAACATATGTCCCTTAATAGGTCCCGCAAAGTCAATATGAATGCGGGACCACAGTCCCCGAGGTGTTTCCCATTCTGTCGGAGTTGCTTTTGGTGGGGCATTGCTAACCTCCTGGCACTTATAACAAGTCTTTACCCAGGCTTCGATTTGTTTGTTGATGCCCGGCCACCACGCGTAGCTTCGTGCGAGCGCTTTCATGCGCACAATGCCGGGGTGGCCCTCATGCAGCGTCTTTATTACTGCTCATTGTAACCGCTCTGGGACGACGACTCTATCCCTCCACAGGATGCAGCCCTTTTGCGAAAAAAGTTCCGTTTGTCGATTCTTGAAGGGAATGAAGTCGTCAGGGGTTTGATCTACTGGCCATTCTCGTTCGACCCAGCTAAGAACCCGCTTTAAGACAGGATCGTGTTTTGTTTCGATTGCAATATCTCTAGCGGTCAGTGGCAGTGAATGCAGCGTTTCAATCTGGAGCATTGTAAGGGTTGGAGCTGGGTCATCGACGGTTTCTGGAAGTGGTGCATGGCTCAATGCGTCAGCGTGGGGAATGGCTTTCCCCGGGCAGTGCTGCAGCTTATAATTGTACGCAGCCAAAAACTCCGACCAGCGAGTCATTCTAGGTGATAATATATAGGGGGTTGGCTTGTCTCCCGCTATAATTCCCAGCAAAGGTTTGTGGTCGGTAACAATAGTAAAAACTCATCCATAAACATATTCATGAAACCGTTTAACAGCAGATTCAACAGCAAGAGCCTCTTTATCGATTTGACTATAGTTATGTTCAGCCTTTGATAGAGTTCTTGAAAAATAGGCAATAGGGGCTTCACTACTGTTTGGTAACACATGGCTCAAAATGGCTCCTACTCCAAAGGGTGACGTGTCACATGTGATTGTTAAAGGCAAAGTCTCGTTATACTGCATTAAAACAGCATCTGAAGTTAATAGGTTTTTCACTTGTCGGAACGCGTGCTCCTCTCAGTGCCCCCAAACCCAGGTTGCTTTTTTATCGAGGAGCCGATGTAGGGGCTCGGCTACGGTCGCTTTGTGGGGCAGAAAAATGTTGTAAAAATTAATAAGCCCCAGGAAAGCTTGGAGATCAGTCTTGTTTCTGGGTCTTGGGGCGTTCTTGATTGCCCTTAACTTGCTACTGGTGGGGTGAATGCCTTGTTTATCGATTAGGTACCCCAGGAACTCTACTTTATCAGTACACAGTTGACATTTATTTTTTTTAACCTTAAGGCCAGAGTCTTTAAATTTCTGGAGAATGAGTCTAAGATGCTCTTTTAGTATTTCTCTATTAGGGGCAGCAATTAAAACATCATCAAAGTATGGTACGAATCCTTTTATTCCCTGTAACAGCCTCTCCATCAAGCTCTGAAAGATCCCTGGGGCCACGCTAACTCCGAATTGGAGTCGGTTGCACTTAAAAGCGCCTCGGTGCGTAACAAACGTTTGTGCCTCTGCTGTTTTTTTGTCTACAGGCAGTTGTTGGTACGCCTGTGCTAAATCCAATTAAGCGAAGACCTTCCCGCCCCCCAGGGAATGGAGGAGGTGTTGTACCACCAGTACCGGGTAAGCGTTCTGTTGAAGGGTGTGATTCAGGGTGGCACGGTAGTCCCCACAAATCCTTAACGATCCATCCGGTTTGATGGGTGTTACAATTGGGGTTTCCCAGGGAGCATGGTCGTTGGTTCTAAAACACCCTGGGCTATTAATTTATCGAGCTGCTCGTCAATCTTTGGTTTAAGGGCAAAAGGAACTCGCCGAGGCTTAAGGCGGATGGGGGCCACTTCAGGGTTAATGTTAAATGATATCGGGGTCCCCTTGTACTCGCCTAGTTTGTCTGCAAAAACGTCCTGGAATTCCTGGACGAGGGCCTCCTCCCAGTCTTAGCTGTTGGTCTGGTGAATGCCGGCTACCTCAATCCCAAGTGGAGTGAACCATTGAAGGCCTAACAAACTAGGCCAATCACAGTCGACGACGGTCAATGGTAAGGATGCAGTACGATTTTTGAATGATACCCGGACCAGGCTTGATCCAACGACCGGAATTTGGTTTCCTTGATAGTCCTTGAGAATGATTCTTTGGGTTCTGAGGTCTTGCCGCCGGACAGCAGGGATCAATTGTTTCAGGGTCTTCCAGGAAACCATTGAGAGGGACGATCCTGAATTGACTTCCATCATGCAGGGCTGGTTCTTGATGGCAATCTTCACTCGGATTTTCTTTGCATCTAATGATGATGCATGACCAATCGTGATGGTTTGGTGTGCCTCTTCTCGTTTCATTGAATGGGCTAGTGGTTTATTTCTGTAGGAGTGGTTGTTCCATTGGTGGTTCGAATGTTCCTGATTCACAGGATGATTTCCTGTGGGTTGGCGATAGTTGGTCCCCCTCTGAAATGGGCTGGTTCCTATCTTGCTTTGACAGACCTTTCCAATGTGGCCTCTCTTCCCACAAATATGGCAAAGCGCATCGAGGAATTTGCAGTCTGATCGTGGATGGTTTGCCCCACAGCCTGCGTATTGATATTGCAGTCTCTGGTTACGCTGGTGGCGTTGGTCTCGTTCAGACCAGAACTGGTTAACTTCTTCTTCATCACTTTCTGATGACGATTCGAGGTCCTCGTGGTGAGTTGCTGTTGCATGTCCCTCAAGGTGAGGTGAGGTTTCGCCAGCGAGTTGGTGGAACGGGGCGTTGGTGCGGCGCATTCGGGCAGCCGACTTCCTGGTTGCTTCTGCTGCAGTAGCATCGGAGATGGTATCTGCAAGGCTGATGTCGCCTTTCGCCATCAGCTTGCTCTGCACATGCCGTGCATCTAATCCTAGAACTATTTGGTCTCTGAGAGCTTCTTCGAGGTCGGCGAACCCACAGAGGCCTCCCAGGTTCCGGAGATTCGCGATGAAATCTGCAACGCTTTCTCCTTTCCACTGGTCTCTCTGGTAGAATTCATGTCTTCGTACAAGCATTGGTACGGTAGGTGCATAGTGGGCCCGTAGGAGGGGTTCGAGAACATCCCAGTCCATGGATTTCACCTCAGCCGTTTTCGCCAGTGCCTTGGCCATCTTGAAAATGGCAGGTCCACAGTGAGTCAGGAATATCGCTCTCTTTTTCCCAGTAGTGGCATCCTTCAAGTTTTTGGTCTCCAGAAACATCTGGAACCGGTCCATGTATGAGTCCCAGTCTTCTTGTGCCGGGTCGAATGGAGCGGGTGGTATGGTGTCGCTGGTCATGGTTTCCACCGTTGATGCGCCTTCAGCCACATGCTCTGTTTAGTGCTCTGTGGTGTTCAGTCAGCTCTGATGTCTCCATATTCCACCTTCGTCGCCAGTGTTAAGTTCTGCGCATGGGCGCAAGGAACGGAGACGAGATGGTGAACAGTGAACTTCAACTCTTTATTATACATTCTGAACAGAGCAAAACCCTAGAGCAACAGTAGCCCTTTTATAAGCAAGCTGATGCTCTAGTAACCAATAGGAAACGTGGAGTGTTAACCCCCTTAACCAATGATAGTGGCTTGTTAACAGCCAATAAGATTCTCCTGAACGGACCAATCCGATATCGCTATTATCGGCCAATCAGAAGTGCAGGGCTAGAACCCTGCTATTTTCTAATGCTTTTGATAAACTTTATTTAAGTATTTTATTAGTTCACAACACAGGTGATTTTCACATCGATAAGTGATTTTTAAAACAATCAAATGCAGAATGCCCAGCTTCGTAAGAGAAAGCTTCCTTCCCTATATGCTGAAAAAGTACAAGAACCTAGAATCTTGCTACCTTAAATTGCCTACACGTATATTTCTCACAAGAAAATAGAGGACCCCTTGGAATTCATGTCTTATATACTTAACCTCCTTTCTAACAAATAGTGTTTTTCACTTTCTGAGTTACTTGCTCTTTGGGTTAACTTTTTTTTATTCCAGGTTAACACAAGAGACATATGATATTTTACTTATCTTTCTTCTTTACAGTAAGCAAAACTTATTGTAATGCTCTCCTTTTTCTCCAACAATCTCTTACTGAAAACGATGGGAAAATTCTAGAAGATCTGAATGTTTAAAAGGCTTGTTTCACATTTACAAAACAACCTAAAGATACTGTGTACACAGTCTGCTACATAATGCTGGGACTCTGTGTTTCTTTAATGTGAGGTATATTTCTAATTTTGAAAACACAAACAGTCAAAATAATTGAAAGCATCGGTCAACAGAGCCTCAGCTTAGGAGACTTGAAGGGGACAAAGGTTGTTAAGAATGGTGGTTGAGGTCCTCCCCTAACAGTTATAGACACAGATATTGAAGTCTGGAGTTTTCTCATATATACCACGGGCTTCGCTTCTAATCTAAGAGTCAATCTTATGAAAGCTTTTAAGATGACAACAATTCATTTTTCATTTAAACTTCACACCATTCCCATAATTTTCTTAGGTTAGCTATACTATTCTTAGCACACATTCATCAGCTGTTAATAATAGTTCATACATAAGAAAAGGCACTTACCCAGCAATTAAAGGAACCCTATAGAAATGGGCTGATGCAGGATTATTTAATCCACCGAACAATGCTGAAATTGAATTCTCTCATTTAAGTAATCTCTAACAGCAAGAATGGGCAAAAATGTCAAACATCAGACTCTTCTAATTTAACAAAGAGTTAAAAAAAATCTTAACTTCTTTAGAAAAATAAGCAAGGAATGTGAACGCATTAAGCAGTGTAGATAAGTAGGATCACAGAACTGTTGAATAATAAGAATTGGTAAATGAAGAGCCAGACACAAGTCCCTTAGCAAAAACAAAACAAAACAAAACCACACTGTTTTTAGGTGCACATTCAACTTTGGAACTGGTTGGAATCCTTCAGGAATTTATCAGAAGCATAACATAATTATCAGTTTGGCTTTTAATTATTAGATTGACTGTATGTTCAGCTTTAAAAGGTACTTTTCTTTTTAAAGAGTCATCAAAGGAAAATCCTCTAATTGAAGTCTATTCTAACTGAATGTTACTTTGTCAAAGTTCAATACAAAGAATCACAAAAAAGAAGTTAGGATAAAGGTTGCTATCAAAAGCTGGCACATTTTGATCTCAGTTAGCAGACTAAAAAAGGCTTCTCTTTCTATTAAATTGGTACTGATGTTTTCTAAAAATATATCAATCTGTATAAAGAATCACAGGGAAATGTTATGGAAATCATTATGTCTTTTTACATTCTGTGTATTACTTTTTTCCACTGATGGAAAACTGCCAAGCTATCATTAACAGTAGATAAGTACTCAAAAGCAAATAACAAAGAAGCTTTTCAGGAAAATAACTGGATTTTCCATGAAGAAAAAGTAACAGTGGAGCATCCTAGTAACAAATAAGGAAGCCTGTTCTTCCATAAATACCCACTAACCTTTGTACATTCAGAGTACTGTGTTCATAATGAATATAGGCAATAAACTGTTGAGATATTTATGACTTAGCCCAGTGCAAACCTCAAAGCCAACCTTCTCAAACATTATGTCCTAGATAAATAGTGAATGCAAGGCTATGCTGGTTCAGAATTCTAGAAACTATATCTGAAATGGACCACATTGGGGGAGATTTGTTGAAGCTGTTACATTAAATCCTAGAGTCTTTCTATAAAACAGGTGAAAGAAATCCAGTTGCATGTAGAAGCTAATAGTTCAATCTTTATCTTGGTTGGCAAAACTTTAACGAATAGAGAGCCATCATTCTATAATGGCACATTTCTCTATCCTAGTAATAAACATATGAAGGATTCTCATCTTGTAGAGAAAATGGAGCAGATGCAATTTCCCAAAGACCTGAATGTAATTTCCATAGCTCCTCCAAAATTTAGATTTTCGATGCCAAGAGAAAATGATTCATAAATGCATTATTATATATTAGTAATAAATACATAGTAGCTCATATAACTAGTTGGTCCTAATTTTAATTCAATTACAATTAATCATAACTTTTTCTCTGTCCCCCATCTACTTTTATGCCTTGGACCTACCAACTTTTGGGGGTATCATTCATGGCACACCATTCAGTGACAAAAATAACCATACTTCCTGTCTTTCTCAAAGCCCCTGAATTGAAGAAAAGAACACACCAAAGGAACTTATAATATATCTCCCAATATCCTGAATAAGAACCTACCATTCTTAGAATAATTGATTCTACTGCTGAATTATTCTTATTATTGAGATTTTTTAAAAAAAATCATGGAAACAAAATCTGCCTTTCTGCAAAACAGAAAGATAGGAATAAAAATTATTAAAACTTAAATATCTGTCTCTTTCAGAAGAAAACTTTGATGATTCAAAAAACTTTTTAAAAAATCCCAAAATTTGCTTCTTTTGTGGATTTCAACATTCAGCCAACCAAGCCTGTTATTTTGAGGAAGCCTAGAGGGGGAAAAACCCAGTATGCTGATGTTCTTGGTCAGTTCCTTCTGTTAACAGCAGGATCTGTTTCAGATATTTCCAAAGAGATCTCACCTTTTCCCATATGAATCCAATGACACCCCCCCACCCCCACCCCTTTTGTTGGTAACAAATGAAAAATAAGCAAGCCCTTTTCCATTCAAGGACAGGAGAGGTTTTTGTCTCATCCTGCCACTGTTTTTTTAGCTGTGTTGAAGAAAACAAAAATAAAGGCCAGCATTCTGTAGGGGTCCAATATTGCAACAAACAATTTTATTCCCAGCAATTTTTATTCCGTTAACTGGTTCAGCTCCAGTAATTAGCAGGAGTATTTCTCATATGAGCAAGACACCAGGAGTGACCCCACAAGCTTTCCTAAGTGTTAGGAACATTTGCCTGTGATTTTGTTTAGAAACAAAACACTAACCTCTTCATTGGCTTATATGACTTTCAAAGTAGGTAAGACCCTTATTGCAAAGAATGTGTCTATTGATAGCAAACAACAAGGGGATTGCAATAGAGCTTATGTACTGAAAGACACATTACCAAATGCTAAAAAATGAGTGGAAGGAAAGCTGCCTTGTTACTCTGTTCAGTTTGCTTGGAGAAGCCAAGAGCAGGTCTCAGATATTGTGGTGAAGATTTTCTTAATCGGTATTTTTATCACAGAAAAAAATAAATAAATAAAGCCCAGACTGTTCAGAGGCTCACAATAATGAAAATGTTAGACAATAAAATGTGACCTTTAAGCATCCATCCCCCAAATGCCACCCCAAAAATCGAACATACAGTTTGAGCACTGCCAAAAAAAATTCATCTAATCCTTTGATGCCTTAGTGGCTATCCTCTCTTTCGCAGCCCATATTTGCTAGTCCTTTTCGGTTTCCTTGCATGCAGGCTTTGTAAAGTGACACTGCAAGAGCTCTTACATTCCTCACAACTGAAAGACAAATAAAACAAAAATCTACATGGCCATAAAGAAAAAAGAAAAGTTTATTTTTTTTAAAAAAAAATCTCCTTGCAGCTTCCCATATTACCGAATCAGCTTTGCAGATGACATTCCAACATAATTCCAATCGCAAGGATGTTTATGAAATAGGAATATCCAGGGAGTTGACAGAGTTTTCAACCCCCACCCCTCAAAAACATATTTTCATATGGGCTGTGATTTTCTAGCTAAGGATTCCTGCCTACTGCCCATAATATCAACTTCATCTGCAGAATTTTATCTGAGTTTTTCACAGCACCAGGACATGCATTATCAAGTGGCAATTAAAGAATATTTTTAAAAATGGCAGTCCTATCCCTGGCTTTTTTCTAATCTTCTGGCAATTTCTGCTTCTATGCTATCTATTCAAGAGGCTTCTCTAGCCTCCCCAATCTGTAATCGGATAATTATAACCCCCAGTCAACATGACCAACTGAACATTCTGGGAATTGTAATCCAACACTTCTGAAAAACGAATCTGAGCAGATCTTTATGCCTAAAAGTTATTTCTTTCAGCATGTCCAAGTTACTCACTTGTCTTTGCAGATGTTCAGCCACTAAATTGTAGGAGTACCTTAATTCTCCTCCAGAACAGAGCTCTACTGGATGCTTTCTCTGCTGTTGGGCTCAGCTGTTATCTATTTATTAAAAAAAAATAAACCCAAAGGACAAGTTGCAGTTGAGCAAACATATTTTCCTTTTAACTCTGAAGTTGCTATCATCATCATCCTCTTTCTGGATTATTAATAAATTAAAGTGTATATATATATATATATCCTTATGATTAGATAATTTAGACTGGAATAATCTTTGCTTACCCCTCTTAATGCACCACAGTACTGTTGCTTTCTTATTATTTATTTTTTATTATCCTATTCTTTCATCATTAATGAAAGATGCCCAAATGGGATGTCTATTTCTGTGCATAATGTTGTATGTTATTCATTTACACTATTTTTGAAAGGCAAGACAAGTTGTTCCCTAGTATTACTTTTTAAAATTTTAAAAGAAAACCTCCCAGAATAAGTAGAAAAAGAAAGTAAGACTTTTCTACCAGACAAAGTGGCAACAGTTAGGTAGCTAAACCAAATCAAAACTAAATAAATAGGAACACTGTTCAAAGAGGTTTTGATGCCTGTGAGTAAATATAATGCCTACCTCCATCTAAACTTTGGCACATTTTGAGGAACAGGCATCAAGCCAAACTTGTCTTCCTTATGCTTGACATATGATCCTCCCAAAGCTAATGGGATCAACAAAATTCTGCTGTCAGGAACACAGAAAAAGCCTTACTCCATATTATATTTTAAGTCCACCATCAGTCTATTGTTTTAGATTAATTTGTTGCCACTTATCACATATGATTTTTTTGCTATACGTGGAAATCCCAGGCATATGTAGAATCATGTGGATTCTTGATTGAATTCCTTAGTATAGGCCAGGGCTGTCAAACTCCCAGCCCATGGGCCGGATGCGTCATGCCCTGGCCATGCCCACAAAGGGGGGAAAAATCCCAATATGTCACATAATGCCACCATGACGACATGAGTTTGACACTCCTGGTATAGGCTGTTATAAAGAATTAGCTTTCCGCATCGCAGTGGCTAACTTGGTGTCTTTGGAAGAATAGTAAGGGGAGGCTGTTATTCATTACCCCCTTCTCCCCCCGCTTCTCATTTTCATTATAAATCTATCTTTTCAAACATAATCACGTTATGTTTTCAACATTTTATGAATATCCATGAATAATCTTTTGTGATAAATGAAAATTGATCAGTAATGGTTTGATAGGCGATGGAACCAGGACAAAGAGCCATAATGTTAGTTAGCAAAACACAGCCAGTTATCCTGATTAACACCAAAGACATAGGATAGATGAATGTTTCTCAACCTTGATAATTTGAAGATGTGCAGACTTCAATTCCCAGAATTCCTCCACCAGCCATGCTGGTGGCAACATTCTGGGAGTTACAGTCCACACAACGTTAAGTTACCAAGGTTGAGAAACATTGGAATAGACTATTTCTCTTCCCTAACCTACAGTGCCTTGGTTTTGTTCCTTTGTTCCACTATGAAAGAAAGTGAGGGGGGGGGGACTTCTTCATAATTTTCTAGAGTAACACAAAATGGAGATAAGACTTAGTAGCAGACTGTGTTCATTAATCACCAACCTGGAAAAAGTATATGGACTAGGGTTCATGGGAGTTGAAATCCAAGGTTTTGAGCAGACTCCTCGACAACAAGAACATTAGCTAGTTAAAGTTCGGATGTGAATCTCCTATTGTTCCCAGATAGCTTGCCAATTTCTAAAGGTGAATGTCCAGAATACAGACACTGTCTAGAGTGGACACAGTAGGTCAGAGTTCATTTTAGCCTCAGGCATCTATTTGCCCTGATAGACTTGAATAAGCTAATGTTTGGGATAATCACCATGATCAAACTACAGGTAGCCCTCAACTTACAACAGTTCCAAGTTAAAATGGCACTGAAAAAAGTGGCTTATGACCATTTTTCACACTTATGACCATTGCAGCTGCTCCTTAATCACATGATCTCTTGGCGACTGATTCATATTTATGATGGTTGCAGTGTTCCAGAGTCACATGATCCCCTTTTGCAACCTTCTAACTCTTCAACATATTCAGCAGTGATTTGGACAAGGGGATAGATGGGGAAGTCATTAAATTTGCAGTTGACACCAAGTTGTCAGAAATAGCCAACACTCCAGAAGATAGGCTTAAGATACAGAAGGATCTTGATAGACTTGAACATTGGGCACTATCTAACAAAATGAAATTCAATGGTGAAAAAAGTAAGGTTCTACATTTAGACAAGAAAAACCAAATGGACAGGTACAGTTTAGGTGGTACCTCTCTCAATAGTGAGAGAGATCTTGGAGTCCTAATGAACAATCATTTAAATATGAGCCAGCAGTGTGCTATAGCTGCCAAAAAAGCAAAAAACAGCTTTAGGCTGAATTAACAGAAGGATAGAATCAAGATCACGTGAAGTATTAATACAGCTTTATAATGCCTTGGTTAAGGCCACACTTGGAATACTGCATCCAGTTTTGGTCACCACAATGTAAAAAAGATGTTGAGACTCTAGAAAGAGTGCACAGAAGAGCAACAAAGATGATTAGAGGACTGGAGGCTAAAAAAAATAAAGAATAGTTGCTGGAATTGGGTACTAGTTTAGTTTAATGAAAAGAAGAACTATGGGGAAGAAGGCGGAGTCTCCTCGCTGACAGACTGTAGATTGCATCTCTCTGTGGCTATGGTCCGTGCTCCTTCATTGGAGAGCCCTGATCATTACGATTAGGGGCTGAAGCTGCCTTGGTAGAGTAAGGGGAAACCACAAGCCAGTTTGAGGGGAGCTTCATCTCTCTTCCTGGGCCTGGTCTTTTCCCCCCCAAAGACGACTGCAGAGGTGGTTTAAAATGGCCACCCCGAAGAGGAGGACTCAGCTGGATTAAGATTTGTGCAGAAGGGAAGAAAGAGGTGGATAACATCTGAACCGGGACAATTGGGCTATACAACTAAACAAAAGTACCCCGGGATTAAGGTAACATGGATTTTTTAAGAAAAGAAAAGTGAGCGGCGAAATTACAAAGGGACAGGAAAAACAAAAAGAAAATATTTATGACAGCTAAGCGGGGCTTCGAACTGGGAAAGGAAGAAGCCAGAACTAAAGATTTAATTAAATTGGACTAAAATATTTTGGCAATAAACAGGCATAAAATAAAGCTGGACTTAAGATTGCCAAAAAATAATAATAATAAAGTTTACAAATTGGAGACTGGACTGTGTTGGAATATTGAGGTTCGAAAAACCCTAAATAAAAAAATAGGGGGAAAAGGTGAAGACGTTGTATAATGGACAGTGCCACCTTTTGACAAAAACTTGAGCTCAAACAAGGGAAAGCATCCTGTTTCTGAATGAACTTGTGTGGATATAATATTAAAGAAAAATTGAAACAAAGTAAGAATCTTAAAAAGTGAAAGCAGAACTAGAATAAAGAAAAAAGCAAGGAAAGACTGACTGTGGGATTGATTGATGTTTTTGGTATAGATCCTGGGCTGGAATAATTGAGAACTTTAGAAAATTGAAAGAAGAAAGAAGGAAAGTAAAAGTGGTGTTTTTGTTGTTTTTTTGTGGACTTTAATGATCATAAAATACAAGAGTGTGCAATGATGATATCTCTTCGGGAATTAAAAATGGAATTTAAAAATATGAGAGAATTACTACAGGAAAGAGGCGAATCACTTTGTTCTGTGTTAGAAAAAATGGAAAATTTGGAATGGAAAAGGTAATAATAGAATTAAATATGCATATATGAATGTATAATTGCTGTCATATTTGTATGTAAAAGTGATGACCCGGAAATATGTTGTCCACTAAAAAGAAATTTTTGTTTTTATGTGAAAAACTGAATAAAATTTGTTTAAAAAAAAGAAGAAGGACTACAGGTGACGTGATAGCAGTGTTCCAATATCTCAGGGGCTGCCACAAAGAAGTGGGGGTCAACGTATTCTCCAAAGCACCTGAGGGTAAGACAAGAAGCAATGGATGGAAACTAATCAAGGAGAGAAGCAACCTAGAACGAAGGAGAAATTTCCTGACAGTTAGAACAATGAATCAGTGGAACAACTTGCCTCCAGAAGTTGTAAATGTTTCAACACTGGAAGTTTTTAAGAAGAGATTGGACAGCCATTTGTCTGAAATGGTATAAGGCTGTGATGGCGAACTTATGGCACGCATGCTACAAGTGGCACACAGAGCCATTTGTGCTGGAATATGAGCCACAGGCAAACTTCCCTCACTGCGTGTGTGCACACCTCACAACTGTTTTTTGGCCTGTTAAAGGCCTTTTTCAGCTTGAGGAAAGCCTTTGCAGGCCGAAAAATAGGCCCGTTTCATCACTTCCTGTATTTCCGGAAATACTGGAAGCAACGAAATGAGCCCATTTTTCAGCCTGCAAAGTTTTCAGACCTCTGTGAGGTCGAAAAAGGCCTCAAATGGGCCGAAAAGCAGCTGGGAGGTGCAATGCAGTTAAGAGGGAGGCATGGGAGGGATGTATTGCATGCACATGCGCAGTGGGTGGAGGGGCTCTGTGCGCATCGCCTTCTGGGTGCTGGCATGCAAGCGTACTAGCACAAGCGCAGACACGATTTTTGACACGGGAGTCCATAAAGGTTAGCCACCACTGGTATAAGGTTTCCTGCCTGAGCAGGGAATTGGACTAGAAGACCTCCAAGATCCCTTCCAACTCTGTTATTTGTTCTGTTCTATTCTATTGTCAATGGGGAAATCAGATTGAATTAACAGCATGTTACTCATTTAAGAACCGCAATGATTCACAAATGGGGCAAGCAAAGTCGTAAATTGGGGCAAAAGTCACTGAACAAATTTCTCATTTAGCAACATAAATTTTGGGCTCAATTGTTGTTGCACATTAGGGACCACCTGTAAAAGCCTCCCAGCAACAAAAACTAGAAAACCTTCAAGCAAATGAGAGGTCTCCTAGGTAGAGTCCTCCTAGCTCCTAATTAGAAGGAAGCAGCCACATGCTGCCTTCCATGAAATCCCTACCATACTCACACATACAGTACTAAGTTGTCTTGAAATTCATTTGTCACCTAAAGGAGTCACCTGGTGGCTCGCATTTCATTACTGTGGCATACGCTGCCATAGTGCAACATTATTATTGCAATAATTACATTGGTAGGAATCGCATTTGGAAATTGTTTTTTAATCAGCTTTGTTTCTAGAAGGGAAGGTTTTGCATAAGGGAGCATTTGGTAAGGCAAAGTAACACAGTCATAGGTGCCTAATTGCCTTGGGTGAGATCTACAGAAGCTTCCAAAAGCTGTTACCAAATTGTAGTTTTTAATGGAAGGAAAAGGGAAAGTATTATATATGTGATAAGAGAATCATCATATTGGTTATATATTTTTTATTTTTTTTATTCTTGTTCCACTCATTGCATTCGTTATTTTTTAAATTGGGAATCCTGGCTTATCCGTTAAAGTCCAAGTATGGTTTTCGGCTTAAGGAAAAAAGAAATTGCACTCCACTATTATAAGGAATGCAGTGATTGAATGATTCAGGGGTTCAGTTATTCAAACCATGTAATTGCTGAACTGAGAGAGCCTGGAGAAGGAACATATAATTTGTTTATAATCCATCAGTCTTTTAAATAAGCCTATAAATGTTTGTAGCCTGTAATTTAATTTAAATCTATTTATTTATTTTGCCAGCTTGCTGAGGGCTAAAAGAAAATGATTAGACAATTCTGAATCTTCTGGCTATTAGTTGTTCTTCCACATTAGTGCAGAAGATATTTCTATTTTTAGACAATCTGCTTAGTGTTTATGCTAAACGCAAATATACCACAGATCAATCACTCCATCAAATTCTCTGATATAAATGAGACATGTCCGTAACCTAAATACTGTACACAGAAGGAAACATTCACATCAATAACAAGGATCCTGGTACACCTTTTCCTATGAACAAATTTTATTAAAAGCTATAATCTTTTGTGAACTGTGGGTTTGGGTTTTGGCTTCTGGGGATTTTTGCATTTCAAATACAAACTTGTATCTAATGATGACAGCTGTAACTCAAGGAAGCTTATGCCTTTTATTTAAATTTGTTAGTGGGAAAAGGTGTAACTAGCCTCTGCTTTTCAGCTCTGATTTTGTTAAATCGCATCATATTTGAATTGCAAATATCCTGCTAGCCCTTGGATGGCAGAAGAGACTTATGATTTCTTTGCTGCTATCTAGCCAATGATTGGTGTTTTGTAATCCAGCTCTGGTACTCCTAGTAGCATTCTTGCATTCCTGCATTCTTGTCACTTTTTTATGCACATGTAATTAACATTTCTGAGGATCTACTTTCTTGCAACAGATGGAGATTCTTTTCCTTGTTGATTGTTGTTGCTAGCACATTTGGAGGCTACATTGAAGTGTTGTTATTTGGATGATTTATATTAATTTAATATGCTAATTTTAGAGCTCTTCTTTCTGTTTAATATTCATATTTTCTTTCTACAAAAAAAATCAAGGGGCATTCCATCCCTATGTGTAAGAATACAATTTTTTACATTTTGTGAAAAAAGAAAAGTATACATAATTATCTATGGAGATTCTCAGTCATCCAGGTCATGGGTGTTGCAAAGATGCTTTTTCAAGAGGGACTTTCTAGTTTTTCTTTGAAGACGTTTTGCTTCTCATCCAAGAAGCTTCTTCATCTCTGATTGAAGAAATTGCAGAAGCTTCTTGGATGAGAAGTAAAATGTCTTCAAAGAAAAAAACAGAAAGCCCAGTTGCCTCTTGAAAAAGCACCTTTGAGATATATATAATTTTGAAATATCTAGTTTGTTTCTATATTGTTACATATTATTATTATGAACTGGCAAAACTTAATTTTGCAAATTAAAAATATGAAAGGAGTTAAAATTCTTTACTGCGAAATAAAAAACACCATTCAGGTCAGGGATTGGGGATGGAGGAAAGGAAATCAACACACCTCTGTACCAGTATTTCTGTGTCGAAATGTAAAGGTCTTTTCAGTTAAACTTTGCTTAAGTAATGAAATATATTGGAAAACACTTCCCTGTAAAACACTTCCTCTTAAAAGTTGATGACAGTCAGAAGGTCATCATCTTAACTTTCCTATTAGATTTTAGGTCTGCTCAATTTCAGTTTTCTACAACAGCTGGGCTCTTTTATTGACACTGAATTAAAATGTTCCTGCTTTCCCGATCTTTGGAAATAAGGATGAATTCAAGTCTTTTCAATATCTTCTTCTTGAAGCATTTTTAAATATCAGTTGTAAAAAAATATAAAAGATCTAGCTTACACAGGTATTGAATTGTATGCCCACCGCAGAGAATGTTAGACAGAGCAGAGCAGAGAATGTTAAACTAGATGATATGTGTTCTCTATGATTGTTCCAGTTTTGTAGAACATGGGCTCTCCCCAAAAAAACCATTGTCCCCTAATTGTTGACTTTATGGAAGGCCTTGAAGATATCTGAAGCTGGCATTTGATATTTGATATGCCACCAGACTTGAAATTCTAGACCTAGAAAACCTAGAACTACGCTGCCTTTGGTCCAATCTAAGTATAGTATATAAAATCATACATTGTAATGTCCTACCAGTCAATGAATACTTCAGCTTCAACCATAACAATACAAGAGCAAATAATAGATACAAACTCAAGGTTAATCGCACCAAACTTGGAAATACGACTTCAGCAACAGAGTGGTCAATGTCTGGAATACTCTACCTGACTCTGTGGTTTCTTCCCCAAACCCCAAAAACTTTAACCTTAGACTGTCTACTATTGACCTCACCCCTTTCCTAAGAGGTCTGTGGGGGGCGTGCATAAGCGCACCAACGTGCCTACCATCCCTGTCCTATAGTTTCTTTTTTTATTTTTCTTATATGTATCCATGTATTCATAACTATGTTTTTACTTATTCCTATTATCTTGTAAGCAATTGACAAACTAAATAAAATAAAATAAAAATAAAATATTGAAGTCTCATGGTGACAGGATATAGCCTTTGTTGATTATGTTTAAATGTGTTTTTATGCTGGGAGGAATTGATGGGCTGCTGTGGGAAGGGGACAAGGGGTAATTGTTAAGGAATGGTTGCTTTAACTTTATGTTCGATTAGGGGTATTTTAGATTTAGGCTGCTCATTCTGAGGGGAAAGTCCTAAATTTCATAAAATAAGTGAGAATATGGAAACAGATTCATTCTACTTATATCAACATTCAGTTGAGGGGAAGGCAGAGAATACCCTGAATCTCTGATATAATATATAATGCAGGGGTGGGCTATACTGGGGGTTCGCAGGGGTTCGGGAGAGCCCCTAGCTAAGATTCTCTGCAGTTTGGAGAACCCCCAAATCCCACTCCTGGATGGCCCCATCCACCCTCCCAGGAGTCCCAATGTGGCCCATTTTGGATGTGCAGGGCATGTGCAGAGGCTCGGGGAGAGAGAATAACAGGCCTCCTGGAAGTTTGAGAAGACCAGAAATGGGCCCATTTCCAGCTTCCAGAGAGCCTCTAGAGCCTGTTTTCACCCTCTCGGAGGCTCAAGGAACGCCTCTGAAGCCCAGGGAGAGCAAAAACGCCCCTCCACACCATGGTGCAGGAGACCGGCTAGGACATGCCCACCATGGACACGCCCACCCAGCAACTGGGCAAAGAACTCATTGGTAAAATGTTTGAAGTCCACCCCGATATAATGCCTAGAACATAATAGTGTTTTCTTTTATAGATTTGTGCCTTCAAGTCAGGGAGGGAGGGAAGGAGGCAGAGAGGTAGAAAGAGAGAGACAGAGAGAAACAGAGACAGAGAGACAGATTGAATTGAATGGTAGCATACATCTTCTTCTGGTTTTTTATTTTGCTTTGTTTTGTTGTTTTGTTTTATCCATCTGAAGTCCACTGTCAGGAAAACTGTTCTTAGATGGTGGCATGAAATTTTTCACAAAATGAAAAATTAATTAGTTTTTCTTCTCTGACCTCATAGTTTTCTCTCTAATCTCAGAGCTAGATAGCCTATTTATCCAACCAAAATGAAGGCAACAACACAAAGGAATAAAAATGATGACCAACATTTTCTGCCTTCTTAATTTCCACAATTAAAAAAAAAATCAGTGCAAATGAATGAATAGTAAGCCATCTAGATACTTCTGTTAAAATTGTGTTCCTCTGTTTTTGGAAGAAATCCTGAACTTTAAACACACACAAAAAGACATGTGTTTAGAAGAAAAAAATAATTGGAAGATTAAGTTTTTTCTGAAAAAGCTATTTCTGTAGGCCACTACGCTTGAATTCCAAGTAATTCTGTCTGTCTCTTTGTCTGATTCCTGTATTTATTTTGAAATTTCTCCCCTGTCCCCTGTCCTCCAGGACTTTGAGACTTCTCCATCTCTGTTGTTTGTGAACATAGTGATATCATTAACGGAAGATACTCCAAGAATAAATAAAACAGAACATGATGTAAATAATAGAGCCCGACAGGTTGGAATGAAGCTTGCATGATCTAAAGATGGAAGTATTGATTGCCACAAGAGAGCACTGGTGGTGGTTGAGTTTAATAAATTTTACATTATTTTCATTACTTTGTTAAGATACAAGCTGTTGTGTTGCATGTTGTGGAAATAATATGATCTCCATAGCACCAACCAAGAAATCTGTTCTTATTTCTTCTGTTGTTTGAAATAACAGGATAGGTCAGCTTTGCAAAATCCCAGGAATTCAAGACAAATATTTTTTTCTGATATGCTTTTTTATCCCCATGTCCAGTTATGTCTGGTATAATCTTGAACAGGTAAGGATCCCTTGCAAACCACTCAGCATTTTTATTTTGTCGATAAAAAACAATAATGAAGAATGTAATAAACAGAAACAGGATAGATGTACAGGTTTAACTGTGCTATTTTTGTTTATGAGGACAAGGCTGACAAATACAATGTGGCATCATTCGATAATTTCTTACCTTCTGATGCATGAAAGAATTTTCTAAATAGGTATTTGCATCTGCACTTAGAAAGAATTGCATTTTTGCACATTTGCACACTAGAGCTAGTCCCAAAATTCAAGAAAGAGTAGTATTTCAGAAACTAAATTTCAGTGGACATGAGATTTTCTGTACAAACATTTTTTTTTCTTTTCAGATTTTGTTCTACTGTACTTTATTAATTTATTTGAATATTTCTGTTAGTCTTTATTGTTTTTTGTTTTAAATATGGTTTTACATTCTGTGAGCCGCCTTGAGTCGCCATGGGCAAATAGGCAGCAATATAAATTCAATAAATAAAATAATAAACATTTAGTTAGCGTATTTCTTTTATTTTTAAGAATACAGGTAGTCCTCAACTTATGACCAAAATTGAACCCAATTTTTTTTCTTGTTAAGTGAGACATTTGTTAAGTGAGCTTTGTCCCATTTTACAATTTTTCTTGCCACGCTTGTTAAGTGAATCACTGCAGTTGATAAATGAGTAATCCGGTTATTAAATGAGTCTGGCTTCCCCATTGACTTTGCTTGTCAGAAGGTCATAAAAGGGAATCTCTCCTTGTTCAATTTCCATCCATTATTCTTTGTCTGGCCTTCAGGTGCATTGGAAAAATAGCTTGACCCCTTCTGCTCTGCGGCAGCCCCTCAAATAGTGGGGGGTGGGCGGGCATAGGTGTGGGTGTATTTGTTACAAATGATAAATGCAGCATTGCAATGATGCAACAGATGCCCACTTATTCATGCATCATGTCACGATACCAACCCTTGGATAGATGAAGTTTGCATCACAACAGCACAACACCGCTTTTGTTTACGGTGACAAATAAAACTGGATCTGGTGGATTTCTCTGGTGCCACCCTATACAGAATCCGTCACCTTGCAGCTCTTTCTGGAATCTTTGTAGCTGATTTCAGAATGCAACAGGCTCTAACTTCACTCCAAGAACTATTTTGTTCCAATTCATAACCTGGTTTCTGAACTATGTTATTAATTGACGTCTAATCCATTTGTGGAATCCTTACCAGCAGCAGCAGCAACATCCATCCCCATGTCTAACTGTTGGTTCACACTCATATTTTCTCCAATTATTACCACTCTAACTTAATTTGATTAGTAATTATGAGAATACCGATCCTCCTTACGCCTTGAACCATCAGCATAATATTTAAAATATGTGGGAAATATGTGTTCCTCTAAGTAATTCTCATTTAAATACAGGTAGTCCTTGACTTGCGATCACAATTGAACCCAAAATTTCTTTTGCTAACTGAAACATTTGTTAAGTGAGTCTTGTCTCATTTTATGACTTTTCTTGCCAGATGTTAAATGAATCACCACAGTTGTTAAGAGAGTAACACAGTTGTTAAGTGAATTGTGCTTCCCCATTGACTTTGCTTATCAGGATCACAAAAAGTGCTCACATGACTGCAGGACACAGCAGCCATCATAAATACGAGTCAGTTGGCCAAGCATATGAATTTTGATCACATGACCATGGGAGGTACTGCAATGGTCGTAAGTGTGAAAAACGTCATAAGTCACTTTGTTCGGTGCCATTGTAATTTTGAACCATCACTAAATAAAATGTCGTAAACCGAGGATTATCTATATGGGCAACATTTTTTCCCTATTCCTAATGTTCCTATAGTAGGACGCGGTGGCTCAGTGGCTAAGGCACTGAGTTTGTTGATCAGAAAGGTCTGCAGTTTGGCGGTTCGAATCCCTAGCGCCACATAATGGAGTGAGCTCCTGTTACTTAGCAGTTTTAAAGCATGTAAAAATGCAAGTAGAAAAATAGGGACCACTTGGTGGGAAAGTAACAGCATTCCGTGCACCTTCGGCATTTAGTCATGCCAGCCACATGACCACGGAGACATCTTCAGACAGAGCTGGCTCTTCGGCTTTTTAATGGAGATGAGCACTGGCCCCTAGAGCTGGAAATGACTCGCATGTATGTGTGAGGGGAACTTTTATCTTTACCTTTCATGTTCCTACGGCTTATCCTCAAAATGAACTGGGCACATCTTGTTAAAGATAAACCTCTGGAAACATTTTTAAAAACTGTGTACTACCCTGTTTAAATTAAGGTATGGAATGATTTCGTAATCTGATTGAAGTTTCTTTGAAATATGCCCATTATCAATAAAACTTGGGGTCAATACCCTATCTGGAAGTTTGGCCTTGTACATACTGTAAATGAAGCCAAGGAGATACATGCTCCCCAAACCAAATTCTTTTGATGCAAAATTGAGAATTGGACTTGCACGTGTTTATCACCGACTGCAGTGAAAGTACCAGCATATATTGTTCTTTAGGATTTTGGCCCCTACTTCCTATCCCACATGATATTTTTATTTAAATATTTGTTTACTTCATGCTCCCATTCTTCCACAGGATTCCCAGCCAAACTGTGCTCTTCACTAAGTAAAGAGCAGAATTGCCAGACAAATCAGTAACCCAAGTGGTGCCTGACAGCTGAGACTTTGGAGGAAACAGAGAAGTGAAAAGATGGGAGCCTGTCGGAAGAGAAAAGCTTTCATGGAGGAGAACAGCGCTGTTTTTCTGAGGAGAAAGATCACTCTTACTCGGGCCATTGCGTTGGCTGTAGGCTCCATGGTGGGCAGTGGGATCTTCATTTCTCCTAAAGGAGTGTTGCAAAACTCAGGCAATGTAGGGGTCTCATTACTTTTATGGCTCGCTTGTGGGATTCTGTCTCTGTTTGGTGAGTTGTGTAGCTTTCATTTTTTTAAAAAAAATGTTGCTTTTTTATATTTGAAAAACTCAAAATATTAGAAAATATCTAGATTAGAGGTCTCCAAACTTGGCAACTTTAAGACTTGTGGAGTCTTAATGGCTAGAGAATTCTGGGAGTTCCACAAGTCTTAAAGTTGCCAAGTTTGGGGACCCCTGATCTAGATAGATAGATAGATAGATAGATAGATAGATAGATAGATAGATAGATAGATAGATAGATAGATGATGATTTTTTACAAAAAATGGGGCTCCAGTGGGAATCTAATAATAATCTAATATTTTAATTGAGATGAGGAATATATGGCTTTTACTGGCTTCCAATTATCACTTTGGGCCAGTGAAGCAGCAGGGGGCCATTATGGACCACAGGGCAGTGAGAAACTATTGCTAGCAGAATGGGGAGGAAATGCATGCATGTCTATCATGGAAACAGGCCTGTTTATGCCTGTCAGCTATAGCTTTCTTCTGCCCTACAGAAAAGCTTCTTTTCTTCTCAATCTACCTCTTTCATATTAAACATGGGGGGGGGGAGATAGGGGGAAAAGGGAGAAATGACAGTGAAATGCCAAAGAATTACTCTCTATTCCATGCTAATTCTTCCCAAATGAACATTCATGTCCCTACCCACTCTTTGCCTGTCACATGTTGAAGACTTAATGTGTTTTGGATGGCATAGATTAAGAGGCTCACTCCCTTCAGATGGGCACTGTATGCTTTGTTCCCTGAATATTTGTTTGCATATGAGGTTTCTCTTTTCTTTGGCTCAAAATAACTCCCTCTTTTTCACATCTATATGCCTCAGGGGTCTGTGCTGCTTATCATCGCCAAAGAAAGAGGATGAAAGAGGGTAGCAATTTTCTAAATGTTTACATTTACTGATATATGTCTTAGCAGCTCTTCTATCTTTAAATAGAGATAAAATGCATTTTACTATCGGGAGGAAGAGGCTATGTGCGCTCAAATGCGAAGCTTTGATGAACCAGGCTCCTGCTCCCCATTTGTGTGGTTCTTCTTTTTTAAAAAAAATCACAAATTGCTAGGTATCCCTTCAAATAAAAGGACATGCTCCAATAGAAGCTTATCCTGTGAAAAGTAAAGCAGATGGGCAGCCTGTACACCTTGTAATAAGTCAGACTGGTGTAGCTGTTGTGAATGAATAAATGTTAAATAAAGTTATCTTGAGCTTGAAGTCAAGTGCAGGGTTCTGGCCCTGCACTTCTGATTGGCTGTTAATGGCAAGATCGGATTGGTCCATTCAGGAGAATCTGATTGGCCATGAACAGGCCATTCTCATTGGTTAACGGAGCTAGCGCTCCTGGATTGCTATTGGTTGAATAGTTAATAAGTTGCCTGTATAAGGAAGGTTATAGCAGCCATCCAGTTTGAGCTGTCACACCATGTAAATAAAGAGTTGAAGTTCACTGTTTCTACCAGCTCGTCTCCATTATTCGCACCCATGCTCCAGACTTAACACTGGCGACGAGGATGGGATTGGATGATGTCAGAGCCAACTAAAACAATGAAGAAGACAACTAAGCATGTGGCTGAAATGCACAACGACGGAACCATGTCCAGCGGCGTAGTACCACCCACTCCGTTCGACCCAGCACAAGAAGACTGGGAGTCCTACATGGACCATTTCCAAATGTTCTTGGAAACAAATAATCTGAAGGATGCCACAACCGGGAAGAAATGGGCGGTATTCCTGACACACTGTGGGCCGACCGTATTCAAGATGGCCAAGGCGCTAGCAAAATCGGCTGAAGTGAAGGCCATGGACTGGGACGTCCTCGAATCACTACTGAGGGCCCACTATGCACCGACCATTCCAACGCTCGTAAGACGGCACAAGTTCTACCAAAGGAACCAGCGTAAAGGAGAAAGCGTTGCCGATTTCGTTGTGGACCTCCGAAACTTGGGAGGCCTCTGCGATTTCGCTGACCTAGAAGAGGCTTTGAGAGACCGAGTAGTTCTAGGATTAGATGCTCTCAATGTGCAGAGCAAAATAATGGCTGAGGGCGATGTTAGCCTTGCCGATGCCATCACTGAGACTACGGCAGTGGAAGTGACCAAAAAGTCGGCTGCTCAACTACGCTGAAATCGCGCTCTGACACACCAACCAGCCGGCAAACTTTCACCTAAGTCGGAAGGACAGCTTTTGACGGCCCACCATGAGGACCTCTCTTCGTCATCAGACAGTGATGAAGAAGAGGTCCATCGACTGCGGTCTGATCGGGACTGTTACCCGAAGTCCCAGCAACTGTGCGCTGGCTGCGGGGCCAACCATTACCGCTCTGATTGCAAATTCCGCGACGCACTCTGCTACGAGTGCGGAAGATGAGGCCATATTGGATGGGTCTGCAGAAGTCTCATCGGGCCCAGCCAGACCTTGAAGGGGGCCAATTTTCGCCAATCGACAGGAACCGTCCTGTAAGGCGAGAACCAGCAAACCACTCCTACAGAAACCGACCCATGAACCGCCTAATGAGGCGAGAAGAGGCTCACCAAACAATCACTATCGGCCACGCCTCTTCATTGGATGCCAAGAAAATTTGAGTTAAAGTGGACATCAAAAATCAGCCTTGCCAAATGGAAGTTGACTCGGGATCGTCTCTTTCAGTGGTCTCCTGGAAGACCCTCAAGCAACTCATCCCTACTATCTGGCGCCAAGACCTTCAATTCCAAAGGCTCGTGCTAAAGGACTACCAGGGGAACCGGATTCCAGTCGTAGGATCCAGTCGAGTCCGGGTTTCGTTCAAGAACTGCACAGCGTACTTACCCTTGACAGTAATCGACAAGGACCGGCCTAGTCTGTTAGGCCTGTGAGGCCTACAATGGTTCGCAGCACTCAGCATTGAAGTGGCAGGCATTAACCGAATCGGCGGCAGTGACTGGGAGGAGGACCTCGCCCACGAACTTCAAGGACGTCTTCGAGAAAAAGCTAGGTGAGTACAAGGGGACCCCGATATCCTTTAGCCTTAATCCAAAAATAGCTCCCATCCGCCTTAAGCCTCGTCGAGTTCTGTTCGCACTAAAGCCGAAAATCAACGAACAGCTTGATAAGTTGATAGCCCAGAGAGTGTTAAAGCCAACCGATCACTCTCCATGGGAAACCCCAATCGTGACACCAATTAAGCCGGACGGCTAAATTAGAATTTGTGGGGACTACCGAGCCACCCTGAACCACGCCCTGCAACAAAATCCATATCCGGTGCCAGTGGTGCAACACCTCCTCCATTCCCTGGGGGGCAGAAAAGTCTTCGTTAAACTAGACTTAGCTCAGGCTTATCAGCAACTGCCGGTTGATGAAAAAACGGCACAGGCACAAACTATCGTAATGCACCGAGGTGCCTTTAAGTGTACACGGCTCCAATTCGGAGTCAGTGTAGCCCCTGGGATCTTTCAGAGCCTAATGGAGAGACTCTTGCAGGGGATCAAAGGCATTGTCCCCTACTTTGACAATATGCTAATTGCTGCCCCCACTCCAAAAAATTTTCGGGATCATTTAAGACTGGTTTTACAAAAATTCCAAGAAGCAGGCCTGAAGGTGAAGAAAAATAAGTGCAAGCTGTGTACAGATCGTATTGAATTCTTAGGGTACTTAATTGACAGTCAGGGTATCCACCCTACCAATAGCAAATTGAGAGCAATAAAAAATGCTCCCAGACCCTGGAACAAGGCCGACCTCCAGGCATTTTTAGGCCTCATCAATTTCTATAACTTATTGTTGCCTCACAAGGTGACTGTTGCTGAACCTTTACATCGCCTACTAGACAAAAAAGCAATTTGGGTATGGGGTCATAGAGAAGAGCAGGCATTCCGTAATGTAAAAAAACTACTGACTTCTGACACTGTACTCATGCAGTACAATGAAACCTTACCATTGAATATCACAGGTGATGCATCGCCTTTCGGAGTGGGCGCCATTTTGAGTCATGTATTGCCGAACGGTAGCGAAGCCCCTGTTGCTTATTTTTCAAAAATACTCTCGAAAACCAAGCGAAATTATAGCCAGATTGATAAAGAAGCCCTGGCAATTGTATCGGCTGTTAAAAGATTCCATGAGTACGTGTACGGCCAGGCTTTTACTATAGTGACTGACCACAAACCTTTGCTGGGGATAATCGCTGGGGATAAGCCAACCCCCTATATATCATTCTCCCAGGATGACCCGCTGGTCAGAATTCTTGGCTACCTATAATTATCAGCAACAATATCACCCTGGTAAAGCTATCCCTCACGCCGACACGTTGAGCCATGCACCACTTCCAGAAACCATCAACGATCCCGCGCCAACGATGATAATGTTGCAGATCGAGACACTTCATACACCACCATTAACTGCCCGTGATATCGCGAGAGAAACAAAACGCGACCCCATCTTAGCACGAGTCCACACGTGGGTAGAACGCGGATGGCCATTGGACCAAGTACCAGATGACTTTGCACCATTCAAAAGTTGTCAAACAGAGTTGTTCTCGCAAAAGGGCTGTATCATCTGGGGTGATAGAGTCATTATCCTAGAACGACTCCAACAGGCATTACTAAGAACCTTGCTCGATGGCCACCCTGGCATTGTGCGCATGAAGGGCCTCGCACAAAGCTACGCGTGGTGGCCAGGCATCGACAGACAAATCGAATCGTGGGTCAAAACTTGCCAGAGATGCCAAGAAGTAAGCAACGCTCCACCAAAGGCAACCCCAACCGAATGGGAGACACCGTGGGGACCCTGGTCCCTTATCCATCTGGATTTTGCTGAGCTGACCAAAGGCCACACATTCTTGTTAACCATAGACGCCTACTTGAATTGGCTCAAAATCCACCGAATGAGGAACACGACCACCGAAGCGGTCATCAAAAGACTGGAAAGACTGTTTGCAACCCACGGATTACCAGACGTTCTGGTATCCGACAACGGGCCCCAATTTACTGCGCTGTCTTTTGAGCAGTACCTGGCTGACCGCGGTATCCGACATGCGCTTACTTTACCTGCGCACCCTGCAGCCAATGGTAGGGCTGAGCGCATGGTACAATTCATCAAGAAAACGCTACAAAAGATAGACTACGACAACATCGACGAGAAAATCAACCGAATCCTTTTTCTACAGCACATCACACCTCAACAAAACTCCCGCCGAGCTGCTAATGGGACGCAAGCTCCGCTCCCACCTCGACCAGTTACACCCAACTTACGAACCGGGAAAACCACTCGAATCCAACGGCCGATGCCGTACCTTCCAGGCAGGCAATTTAGTATTCGCTAAAAACTTATTGGGCGATCCGCTGTGGGTAGAAGCGACGGTAATCCGTGTAACCGGCCCAAGATCATACCTTGTACAGTGCCCTGACGATAGACTTTGGAAGCGCCATATCGATCAACTACAATCATGGCTGCAGTCAGGCAATCCCGAACTCCCTTATAACCAAACTGAGGGGGGGGGAAATACAGAGGAAGATGAATTTCAACTAGAGGAAAACCTTTTTGAAGGGAACGATAGCAGAACAGAAACGTGGGAATAGGAACCAGGGATGGGAGTGAGTTCACCTCAGGGAGTTGCCGAAGATATTGGTGACAACGAAAACGCAAACTCTGAACCTGAGGCACCCCTTTCGCCAAACAATGCTCTACCTCAACAAGAGTGCAGCCAAATGCCAGGCGCACAGCGAAAATCAAAAAGACTAATAAAACAACCATCCTACCTCAAGGACTACATGACCGCGCCCCGTAAACAGAAGCCAGGGGAAAGGGGTGTTGTGAATGAATAAATGTTAAATAAAGTTATCTTGAGCTTGAAGTCAAGTGCAGGGTTCTGGCCCTGCATTTCTGATTGGCTGTTAATGGCAAGATCGGATTGGTCCATTCAGGAGAATCTGGTTGGCCATTAACAGGCCATTCTCATTGGCTAACGGAGCTAGCGCTCCCGGATTGCTATTGGTTGAATAGTTAATAAGTTGCCTATATAAGGCAGGCTATAGCAGCCATCCAGTTTGAGCTGTCACACCATGTAAATAAAGAGTTTGAAGTTCATTGTTTCTACCGGCTCGTCTCCATTATTCGCATCCATGCTCCAGACTTAACAGTAGCCCAATAAAATTGCACACCCTACACCAGGGGTAGTTCGGACCAGTTCTATAGAATTGATTGTTATGATATTGTGCAGTTCGGAGAACTGGCAAATCATGCCCCTGGCTGGCCCCGCCCTCTCCGCCCACCCCTCCCCTCCCTGCCCAGTCAGTCCTTATCCCGCATGAGCAACATCGCATGCATGCCCGACATCGCTCACTGCATTCTTCCTCTCCTTGGGGGGAAATATATTCACAGTGATAATTACTGCATCTTTCCAGAAATCAATTTCATCTCATTGTGTTCAGTTAGTTATACACTTGGGTGAAAATTATTTGTTATGAACTAATAAAAGCGCTTAAATAAAGTTTTAACAAAGCTTAAAGAAAAAGCAGGGTTCTAATCCTGCACTTCTGATTGGCCAATAATAGCGATATCGGATTGGTCCATTCTGGAGAATCTGATTGGCTGTTAACGAGCCACTCTCATTGGTTCAAGGGTTTGATACTTCCATGTTCTCATTGGCTAATAGGTCAGCAGCCTGCCCTATAAAAGGGCTGCTGCTGCCCTGGGGTTTTTGCTCTGTTCAGAATGATTAATAAAGAGTTGAAGTTCACTGTCCACTGCCTTGTCTCCGTTCCTTGCACCCATGCGCAGAACTTAACACTGGTGACAAGGGTGGGATGCGGAGACATCAGAGCTGACTGAACACTACAGAGCACCAAACAGAGCACGTGGCTGAAGGCACATTGACAATGGAAACCATGTCCAGAGGCGCCATACCACCCGCTCCATTTGACCTGGCACAAGAAGACTGGGACTCGTACATAGACCGTTTCCAGATGATTCTGGAGACCAACAATTTGAAGGATGCCATGATGGGAAAAAAGCGAGCAGTGTTCCTGACCCATTGCGGGCCTGCCGTCTTTAAGATGGCCAAGGCACTAGCGAAACCGGCTGAGGTGAAGACCATGGACTGGGACATCCTCACGCCCCTTCTACAGGCCCACTATGCACCCGCCATACCAACGCTTGTTCGAAGACATGAATTTTACCAGAGGGACCAGTGGAAAGGAGAGAGCGTTGCAGATTTCATCGCGGATCTCCGGAACCTGGGAGACCTCTGTGGGTTTACAGACCTCGAAGAAGCTCCGAGAGACCGAATAATTCTGGGATTAGATGACCCCACGACACAGAGCAAGATCATGGCCAAAGGGGACATCAACCTTGCTGATGTCATCAAGGACGCTACTGCAGCAGAAGCAACCAGGAAGTCAGCCGCCCGAATGCACCGCACTAATGTACCACTCCGTCAACTCGCCAGCGATACTTCACCTTGCCTAGAGAGGCACACAACAGCGACCCATCACGAGGACCTTGAATCGCCATCAGAAAGTGATGAGGAGGAGGTCAACCGGCTCCGGTCTGAACGTGACCAACGCCATCAGCGGAATCAAAGACTACTGCACCAATGCATGGGTTGTGGGGCAAACCACCCGTGATCAGACTGCAAATTCCTCGACGCACTCTGCCATTTCTGTGGGAAAAGAGGCCACATCGGGAAAGTCTGTAGAAGCAAGCAAGCATCCAGCCCATTTCAGAGGGGAAACAACTACCAACAGACCACAGAGAATCGCCCTGTGAGTCGGGAATATTTGAACCGCCAATGGAACAACCACTCCTACAGAAATAAAACACCAGCCATTTTATCAAGAAGAAAAGAGGCACACCAAACCATTACAATCAGTCACGCCTCATCGCTAGATGCAAAGAAGATCCGAGTGAAGGTCACCATTGAAAACCAGCCTTGTGTGATACAAGTCGATTCTGGATCGTCCTTCTCGATGGTTTCCTAGAAGACTCTTAAACAATTAATCCCTGCCGTCCGGTGTCAAGACCTCAGAGCCCAAAGAATCATACTCAAAGATTATCAGGGGAACCGAATTCCGGTCGTTGGATCCAGCCAAGTCCAAGTATCATTCAAAAATCGTACTGCGTCATTACCCCTGACTGTCATCGACTGTGACTGGCCTAGCTTGTTAGGCCTTCAATGGTTCGCCCCACTCGGGATCGAGGTAGCCGGCATTCACCAAACCAGAAGCAACGACTGGGAGGAGGCCATTGTCCAGGAATTCCAGGACGTTTTTGCAGACAAACTAGGCAAGTACAAGGGGACCCCGATATCATTTAACCTTAACCCTGAAGTAGCCCCCATCCGCCTTAAGCCTCGTCGAGTTCCTTTTGCCCTTAAACCAAAGACTGCGTACAACTATGAATTACAACACCGCCTGGGGAAAGCCATTCCCCACACTGATGCATTGAGCCATGCCCCACTTCCAGAAACCGTCAACGACCCAGCCCCAACCCTTATGACACTCCAGATTGAAATGCTACATTCACCACCACTAACAGCCAGAGACATTGCAATTGAAACAAATGAGATCCTGTCTTGGCGTGAGTTCTTAGCTGGGTCGAAAGAGGATGGCCAATAGAACAAACCTCTGATGATTTCACCCCTTTCAGAAACCGGCAGACAGAACTTTTTTCGCAAAAAGGTTGCATCCTATGGGGAGATAGAGTCGTCGTCCCAGAGCGGTTACAACGAGCAGTATTGAAAACATTGCATGACGGTCACCCCGGCATCATGCGCATGAAAGCGCTTGCACGAAGCTACGCGTGGTGGCCGGGCATCAACAAACAGATCGAAGCCTGGGTAAAGACTTGCTTAAAGTGCCAAGAAGTCAGCAGTGCCCCACCTAGAGCAACTCCAACAGAATGGGAAACACTCCGGGGGCCATGGTCCCGCATCCATGTTGATTTTGTGGGACCTACTAAAGGACATACGTTCCTCCTAACAGTGGATGCCTATTCCAACTGGCTCGAGATACACGAAATGAAGAATACTACAATGGAGTCCGTCATCCGAAAATTGAACAGGCTATTCACAACGCATGGGCTGCCAGACATTCTGGTCTCCAACAATGGACCCCAGTTCACCGCCCTGGTTTTTGAACAATACTTAGCAGATCGGGGCATCCGCCATGTGCTAACTTCGCCAGCACACCCTGCAGCTAACGGCAGGGCCGAGCGCATGGTACAATTTGTTAAAAAAAAACTCTCCACAAAATGGACTATGGGGACATTGATGAAAAAATAAACAAAATACTCCTACTCCAACACATCACTCCGCACAGCATCACCAACAAGACAGCTGCTGAACTGTTGATGGGACGCAAGCTCCGTTCCCACCTCAACCGGCTTCACCCTTCCTACGAGCCAGAGAAACCCTGTAGATCTAGCGGAAAATGCCGCAAGTTCAAGGTAGGAAACTTAGTTTTCGCTAAAAACCTCTCCGGCGAACCATTATGGGTCAAAGCAACCGTAATTCAAACCACCGGGCCCAGATCGTACCATGTACAAACCTGCGACGGAAAAATATGGAAACGCCATATAGATCAGCTTCACTCTAGGTTACAGCCCAGTTCCCATGACTCCTGTGACTCCCAAACTGAGGGGGGAGGGGATGTCGAAGAAACCAAATTCGAGATGGTGGAAAACAGAAGCGAAGGAAGTCAGCAATCGGGCGCGATAAATGAAGAAGAATCAGGGAGGGGAGTGTCCTTGCCACAGAGGAATACCTCAACGGAGGCTAGCCCGCAAAGATCGGAGGACAACAACAACAACAGAATTAGCGGCACCGAGTCGTCCAGTGAGAATGCGGAACCGCCTGTACCAGATATGTCCAAAAACGTCCCACCGAAGCCGGACTGCAGACGGGAACCAGTGGGACAGCGCAAATCTAATAGACAGTTAAATCAACCTACATATCTTAGGGATTACATCACCGCACCCCTCAAATGGAACCCGGGGGGAAGGGGTGTTATGAACTAATAAAAGCGCTTAAATAAAGTTTTAACAAAGCTTAAAGAAAAAGCAGGGCTCTAATCCTGCACTTCTGATTGGCCAATAATAGCGATATCGGATTGGTCCATTCTAAAGAATCTGATTGGCTGTTAACGAGCCATTCTCATTGGTTCAAGGGTTTAACACTTCCAGGTTCACATTGGCTAATAGGCCAGCAGCCTGCCCTATTAAAGGGCTGCTGCTGCCCTGGGGTTTTTGCTCTGTTCAGAATGATTAATAAAGAGCTGAAGTTCACTGTTCACTGCCTCGTCTCCGTTCCTTGCACCCATGCGCAGAACTTAACATTATTGTCCAATCTTTTCTGGTCCAAGGGTCATTTTTGCTCTTGTATTAGTTTACCGGTGAATCATTTCCAAAACAGGGCTGCCGATAAATTCAAACAAAATAGAAACTGAGGGACTATCTCAGAGCCAAAATACCCTCTGGATTTGATTTCATTTACTTTGAAGCATAACAAATTATTAAGGATTGTGCCCCAGTTGTTTTATATCACTCTGTGTTGCATTAAACATTACAGGTACTAATAGTCTCAACACAAAGATATTCCTAGTTTAAAATGTGGCAGTGGTAAACAAGATAAGGTGTTAGGACCAAATATGGCTCAACATGGCCTCAAATGTCTACATTACATGTGGAGAAAGATCCATTGAGTTCAGTGGAACTTTGTCCCAGGATGATGGATATGACTTACAACTCAGTTTTTTGGTTGATTTCCAGGTGCTCTGTCCTATGCAGATCTCGGAACATGTATTACAAAATCAGGCGGGCATTATATTTATCTTTTAGAGACTCTTGGACCATTGCCGGCTTTCCTTCGATTGTGGGCTGAATTTATTATGATACGGTAAGGACAGCTTTTCTTTCCCTTCCTTGTCTAAAAAAGGAAGGAATGCCAGATGATGGGAAGATTTATTGGGAGCTTTGTCTCTTTAAATCTCTCAATGGGGCATGTTCCAGCTGTGTTTTTAAAGGCAGACAGCTGGTGAATGGAGCACCACTGAGATCTAACAAATGTTTGGAAGGAAGGAGGGAGGAAAGCATCTGAGAATGACAAGGAACAGTGGGGAAGAACGAAGAATGGAAGCAATAATAGAGAAAGCTCTAGGGAAACTCCAGATCAAAAACAATCACAAACCAAAGACCTCTCCCTTTCAGTCATAAGATGGATGGTTTTCTTCATTTCTTACAGGGCAGTTACCAGTGCCCTGCTTGCAATAAACTAAAGGCCTGCCTCTCTGGCTCTATAAAAATCAATTTGGGATTGATTGAATGACATTGTCCACCCCTTCCAAGCCAGATCGCTCCTCGATCAACTGAACTGTCTTCCAGGGAACATCTGGGAGCTGCAGACTTGAAAGAGATTCCTGCAGCTGGTGGATGACAAGTCTTGCATCTATAGAGTAGATCCACTCCTATTCCAGGCCAAGACAATGATTCTGCAAGAATCTTACCTCACCGTGATCAGAACAACCAATCCAGATTTATTTCCTTTCAGCAGAATTCACAGAGAGAGTATGGTAAAACAAAAACAAAAAAACAAGATGGCGATTGTGATGTTGCATCAAAACTTGAGCTTTTTTTATATGTAATGTATACAAAAATGGATGGAGCTATAATCCCAGTCATCTTGACTCATTTGACCATACACTATGGACAATCTTGCTCCTTTTCTTTTTGTTATTATATTATTGTAAAAATCATAAGTCAAAAGAGAATAGCACACATTGTAAAAAACTTTATTAATATGTTAAAATTATTAGTTTGTTATAATAATAATTTAGCATGTTGTCTGAATCTAATGACTTGGGCTTTGTATTTAGTTATGTGATTTATCTACTGACTGAAACCTGCTAGGCTCTAGGTAGCTTATAGAATTCACAATATAAACTAAAATATAAAAGCAATATTTAAACAGTAAATGATATAGTATTTTTAATTTAAATGTTAAGAACAATAAAAAATGACTAAAGCCAGAAGTGGTTTATTCCACTGTAATTGAACCAAACCATGACTTGGAGCAACATGTGGACCAAGTCCACCATTTTGATTAAATGATAAGCTTTGGTCTGCCACACATTAGAAGTAGACATTTCTCGTTGGTTTCATTCTCCTCATAGAGGAGAAAGGATGAGAAAGATCTTGAGTTCTCCTCATGTTCTATCTAATCTTCCAGATGGATATTTCTGAAAGCAGACACTATTTTCACTTCATTTCACTTATGGATTTTTCACAAGTGAAAATCCACAAGCCCTCAGCAGAAGCAAAGTTGAGAGAAGCCAACAAAAAAGCAAAATATTTGTATCTGATATTCTGTCATTTTTTATTTTTATATTCCAGTCCTGCAAATATGGCTGTGGTGTCTTTGGCATTTGGTCGATACCTCATTGAGCCTTTCTTTGCTTCTTGCCATGTCCCTCCTCTGGCTGTGAAATTGGTCACGATGGCAGGAATTAGTGAGTATTAGTGAATGCAAGATCAAAGACCTTGTAGTTTATTATCAATAAACAGGTATTTACTACCTAGTCTTTAGTATCAATGTTTTTTTTTAAGTATCTTTGCTCTGTAGTAAGATAAACAACTGGAAGATTTAATAAATAATTAATAATTTAATGCCACCAGACTCAAAATTCTAGACCTAGAAAAACCGTCGCCTTCGGTCCGATCTAAGTATAGTATATAAAATCATACCTTGCAATGTCCTACCTGTAATGAATACTTCAGCTTCAACCATAATAACACAAGAGCAAACAATAGATACAAACTCAAGGTTAATCACACCAAACTTGATTGCAGGAAATACGACTTCAGCAACAGAATAGTCAATGTCTGGAATACTCTACCTTACTCTGTGGTTTCTTCCCCAAACCCCAAAAAACTTTAACCTTAGACTGTCTACTATTGACCTCACCCCTTTCCTAAGAGGTCTGTGGGGGACGTGCATAAGTGCATCGACGTGCCTACTGTCCCTGTCCTATTGTTTCTTTTTTTATTATTATTTTCCTTATATGTATCCATGTATTCATAACTATGTTTTTATTTATACCTATTATCTTGTAAGCAATTGACAAAAATAAATAAAAATAAATAACTACTTACTGCAGAATGATTTTGATCATATCTATGAAGCTAGATTTGTACAGGAATAGTTCATGTACAGGAATAGTTGATGAACATAGAATCCAAAATTTGCTAAGTTGATGTCCCACTTTCTATTTCTAACATGTAACTCGGGCAGGGCAGAGTGAAAATCCTGTAGCAATGATTAATACAAACCTAGCTCATTTATTTTGATGAAGGGTTAACACACATGATGAACGATGATATGGTTTGTTTGGTTTTGGTTTATCATATGGTGTGAACACAGGCTTTGGAGATTTCTAAACCAGGTTTTCTACTTCATGTTTTATCTGTATTCAGCCAATAGTGGTTTGTTCAACCAACTATCGTTTAGCATGATTTGTGAACCCAGTGGTTTTTCTCAGTCCTCAGGGTTTTTCTCAATCCTAGCTGTTGGGGACGGTAGGGTTGTGGTTTGTCTAGAAGTTCATAATTTTTTCTTTTCTTTTAAAGAACAAGCTGCCTATTATCACTCTGAAATCAGGCGGTCTCCAAATATAATAAATAAAAAGAAATATAAATCCCTTTGTTAATAGAAATATCTATCATTTTCCCAGATATCAATAATTTCATGCAGATGCTTCAAACTGTGCAGTCTCTCAAAGAATTGTCATATGATTTTCTTGAACTCGTTCCATCCACACACATAACTGGATATATTCAAATCACACATTAGAGCCAAATTCACCCAGCTAATTTATTCAAGGATGCAATTACTTTTTGTTCAGCCCCAATGTTAGAACTCTATTTAGCATTGTAAACCAATATTTTTGTGATTTTATGAGCCCTGGTGACATAGTGGTTAAAATGCAGTATTGCAGGCTAACTGTGCCCACAGTCTGGAGTTCAATCCTGATGGGGATTGAGATTGATTCAACCTTCCATCCTTCTGAGGTAAAATAAGAGCCCTGATTGTTGGGGGTAATATGCTTATTTTGCAAACCACCTAGAGAGTGCTGTAAAACAGTATGGGGTAGTAAATAAATCTAAGTGCTTTTGCTATTTGTGAAATCTTCCAATCCAACAACCTCCCAACCCAACAAGACCCATATGAGCAGAGGTTCATCAAAAGTTAAATCCTCTAATTGTTCTATGTTAGAGGAAAGCTATGCTGAGCTCTAATTTCGCCTACCTGATGTTAACTTCTATATATTATTTTCCATTCTTTGTATTTCATCTTTTTTATTTATTTCCTATTTCCAGTGTTATGAAACAACACTGAACATTTTATAATTACCAGTCATCCTGTAAGTCCCTAATGCCAGAAAATCTTCTTACTCTATCTTCCTCTTTAAAATATATATTTGTTTTTTAAGCATCATATCTGTTAATACTTCATACATTCTTTATAAAATAGGCTTGTTAAAATTCTATTCATCTCTAGAAGCATAGAAGCAGTCACTCTTTCTTGTGGTTGAAAGGAACTTCCATTTATACCTTATTCCACTTTTTAAAAGTTTTTCTGTGAAAGATTTGAAGGCTTTTCTTCTTTGTAATATGGCCAGATTGTAACGTTTGGAGATAAAATATACAGTTAATCAGTCTTTTCTACAAGTTCCAAAATCATTTCTTTTATTCTGATCCTGGGTATCATTTTAATGTCTGTAATATCTTTTTGAACTCTTATAGTATCAAACACATTTTTTGTTAGAAGCAACAGAAGTCTGGGCAACTTCTGAAACTTGAGAAGAAAATTATTTTCACTGAATTTATTAGCAACATATCTACTGTCATCTGTTGGATCATATTAGCTAACTTACCACATTCCACCTTAATATCTGTTCAGTTGCTCAATTGGTTTTCCTATCAAATCAGTTTAGAGTTTCATCCTGAGCAGTGATTAATTTTTGTGCACTCTTTCAGAACATTCTCCCCCATCAAATCTTCATTACTAGAGCGGAGTGCACTTCAACTACTTTTAAATCAATTGTGTAAGCTTCTGCCTTTTGTGAATTATCTTCGTAAGTTATCTTTTTTATCACAAATATTGCCAATCAGTTGGATAGTAATCAAATATAAACAGTGAAAATTATTGGAAAAGCTGGATTGGTAACACAACCAGTTCAATACACCATCTTCTCCAGAGGCTAACCATCCCTCATCTCCACCAACAACGTAATCCTAAATTTATATTTCCTCCTCGAAAGAAAAGTTAGACAGAACATTATTTAGTAATCTGTCGTGTCTTCGGAAATGATGCCAGGAGTCGGTGACTTTGTATTGATGTGGGAACCGAACTGGCGCTATAGAGAAACTTCGTGGCTTTTATTTCTTTAGCCGCCGTGGCCGCGGCCAATGGCACCGCTTTGAATCTCCCGCGATTCAAATAGACCAATCGCGGGAGATTCCTAGCGAGCCAATCGGCGTGGCTTGCCTAGCCAATCAGAGTGCCCCGCGCTTTGGCCAATCAAAGCGCGGGGATCTCAAGAATGCTAATGAGGGGACAGAACACCCCTCCCCTCTTGGTTTAGTCCTTACGTTGCATAGTCCTGTAGGTAGGCGGGGCTCCGTCTTAGCCTACTGGACCTGCGCAGCTCAGTCGTAGGTTGGATCCCGGCCGGTTCGGTCGGGGTCTCTGCTTCTCCGGATGCCGTCGTGGGAACCGGCTGGTCGGTTGGGCCGGGCCGCTCTCCGTAGCTCCCTCCTGGGCTTCCCGGGTTGGTTGAGCTGCGGGTTTCGCCGCTCCCGCTTGGTCTCCCCGGGTCGGTCGAGCTGGCCTGGCTGTCTCTTCCTGGCGAGGTTTCTTGCTGGCTGATTTCTGGTAAGTATGGTTTGTTTATTCTTCTTTGGTTTTGGTCCCCTGGGTATTCCCTCCCCCCTTGGTTTGTGTTGTGGGGGTTGGTTTTGCCTGCTTGTGCGTCGATGGTCTCTTGGGTGGTCGTCCTCGATCTTAATTGGTCGATGTGGCGTTTCCACACTCGTCCGTCTGTTGTTTGTAGCCGGTATGAGTGTGGGCCTGTTATTTGTGTGATGACGCCTGGTACCCATAACGGGTCTCCCGTCAGGTTTTTCGCGTACACGGGGTCGCCTGATGCGAAGGTTCGGTGTTTGCTGGTTGAGTCTGGGGGCTTCTCTGGGTTATACGTGGGGTGTAATCTGTCAAGTGGGGACCTTATTTTCCTCCCCATTAACAGTTCGGCTGGGCTTTTATTCGTTGTGGTATTTGGCGTTATGTGTTGGGTGAAGAGTAATTTATTTATTTTGTCCTGGATCTCCCCGTGGTCTATTTTCCGGATGGTTTTCTTAGTGAATTGCACCATCCGTTCCACCCTCCCGTTCGCCGCCAGATGCGCGGGTGCTGTCAGCGCGTGTCGGATGCCCCTTTCCACTAGGAATTTTTCAAATTCTAGCGAGGTGAATTGGGGCCCGTTGTCGGAAACAACGACGTCTGGGAGGCCGTGTGTTGCAAAAAGTTTACTGAGTTCCTTGGTCACGGCCTCCGTGGTTGTCGTTCTCATGTTGCTTACCTCCAGCCAGTTGGAGTAAGCTTCTACTGTTATCAGGAAGGTGTGTCCTTTTGTGGGCCCGGCAAAATCTATGTGGATCCTAGACCAAGGTCCCCTTGGGGTTTCCCACTCTAGGACGGGTGCTGTGGGTGGACTTGGCCTAGTTTCCTGGCATCGTTGGCACCTTGCTACCCAGGTCTCAATCTGTTTGTCCATCCCTGGCCACCAAGCGTAACTTCTGGCCAGGGCTTTAGTCCTAACGATGCCAGGGTGCCCCTCGTGTAGCAGTTCCAAAACCTTCCCCTGTAGCTTTTCCGGAATGACCACCCTATCCCCCCATAGTATGCACCCTTTTAGCAACGAGAGTTCCATTTGCCGGTTCCGGAATGTCTTGACGGACTCGTTGTTGTCCCTTTCCGGCCACCCTTTCTCTACCCAATGCAACACCCACGCCAGACGTCTGTCTTTATTAGTTTCGCGGGCAATGTCTGACGCGGTTATGGGTAGGTTGGGTAGAGTCTCTATGCTGAGGGTGGTCGTTGTGGGTGCTGGGTTGGTGTCAGGTTCCGGTAACGGCGAGCGGCTTAAAGCGTCCGCATGTGAGATCGTCTTACCCGGTCTGTGTATGAGTCCGTAATTGTAGGCCGCCAGGAACTCGGACCACCTTGTCATTCGGGGAGACAGAATGTTCGGGGTGGCCCGGTTCCCTGCACGGATTCCCAGCAGTGGTTTGTGGTCAGTTATGATGGTAAATGTCCGGCCGTAGAGATACTCGTGGAATCTTTTTACTGCGGCAACGATAGCCGGAGCCTCTTTGTCCAGCTGGCTGTAGTTCCGCTCCAGTTTGGTGAGGGTTCTTGAAAAGAACGCGATGGGTGCTTCTTTTCCGTCGGGGAGAGTATGGCTGAGGACAGCGCCGACGCCAAAGGGTGATGCGTCGCATGTGACGGCCAGAGGTAGGGTCTCGTTGTACTGTATAAGGATGGCATCCGAAGTGAGGAGGTCCTTTGTTCTCTGGAAGGCGGCTAGCTCGCGTTTCCCCCAAGTCCAGGTCGCCGCCTTGTCCAGGAGCCTATGCAAAGGCTCCGCCGCCGTCGCCTTTTGGGGCAGGAAAACATTATAAAAGTTAAGTAGCCCCAGGAATGCCTGTAGCTCCGTCTTCGACTTGGGTGTGGGGGCTTCTTTGATGGCCTTGATTTTTTGGTTTGTGGGGTGAATGCTGTGATGGTCTAGGAGATATCCTAGGAATTCAACCCGTTCCGTGTATAATTGGCATTTCTCCCTCTTTACCTTGAGCCCGGTCTCTTTGAATTTGGTTAGGACCTCCCTTAGGCGACCCTCTAGTTCGGCTTGGTTGGTTGCCGACACTAAGACGTCGTCGAAGTAAGGTACCACCCCCTTGATGCCTTGTAATAGCCTTTCCATTAGGCTTTGGAATATTCCAGGTGCCACGCTGACTCCGAATTGAAGCCGGTTGCATTTAAATGCTCCCCGGTGGGTGACTATGGTTTGCGCTTCTGCCATTTCCTCGTCGACTGGCAAATGGTTGGTATGCCTGGGCGAGGTCGAGTTTGGCGAAAACCTTGCCCCCTCCCAGTGAATGCAGTAGGTGTTGCACTACTGGGACGGGGTAGGCGCTTTGTTGCAAGGCGCCATTTAGGGTGGCCTTATAGTCCCCACAGATCCTCACCGACCCATCGGGCTTGATCGGGGTGACTATGGGGGTCTCCCACCGGGTGTGGTCTATTGGTTGTAGGACCCCTTGCTTGACGAGCTTGTCAATTTGCTCGTCTTTCTTGGGTTTAAGTGCGAATGGCACCCGCCTTGGTTTCAGGCGTTTTGGGGGGACGTTTGGGTCTAGGCTGAATGATATAAGGGGCCCTCGGTACTTGCCTAGGTTTCCGTTGAAGACCTCTTGGAATTCCCGGGCTAGTTGTTGCTCCCAGCTGTCGTCGGTGATGTGGTCGATTCCCGTGACTGCGATGCCGAGCGGGGCGAACCATTGCAGTCCCAGTAGGCTTGGGCGGTCGTGATCGACAATGGTCAGGGGAAGCCTTTCGGTGCGCCCTTTGTATGTTACGTTGAACTGTCCGGTTCCGACTACAGGGATGCGGTTTCCCTGGTAGTCTTTTACGATTAGTCTCTGGCTGTCTAGGCCTTTTCTTTGGATGGCAGGCACCAAGCGCTTTATTTCTTGCCATGCTATCATGGAGAGGTAGGACCCGGAGTCCACCTCCATCTTACATGGCTCGCCTTCGATGCCTACCTCCACGTAGACCTTCCGGGCGTCATTGGTTGTGGCGTGGCCGATGGTGACCATCTGATGGGTCTCCTCTCTTCACAGGGTCTCGCCGCCTCGTAGGGATCGTCCGTTCCGGTCCCATCTGTTGTCAGAGGGGCGATCTCTGGTCCGGGGTGGTGTGCTCTCTCGCCTCCGTTCGCTCTGGTCCCATCGTGGCGGGCTGCGGTTCTTTTTGAGGCGGCAGATGCGGGTGATGTGTCCCTTCTTGTCACAATGCCGGCAGATTGACTTGAAAAACCAGCATTCGGATCTGGGGTGGTCGCCTCCGCAACCGGCACAGTTGGTCCTCAACTTACGACCCCGCCGGTTCCGTGGGTCGCAGCCTGCCTGGAGGCGATGAATTTCCTCCTCCTCGTCGGAAGTGCCCGATGCCGAGTGGACGTCGCCCTGGTGGGTGGTCATCTCGGGTTGGGCCTCGGCCGACCTTGCAGGGTGGTTGTTCCCGCTGCGGTCCCCAGCGTTCAGTCGGCGCATGCGTTCGGCGGATGTTCGGGTCGCTTCGGCGGCTGCGGCTTCGGTGAGGGTATCTGCAAGGTTGATGTTGCCCTTGGCCATCAGCCGACTCTGGAGGACGGGGTCCCACAGGCCGAGCACAATTCGGTCTCGCAGGGCGTCGTTCAAGTTGTCGAACTCGCACAGCCCCCCTAGGCGCCGTAGTTCGGCGACGAAGTCGCTGAAACTCTCACCCGACCGTTGGTCCCGACGGTAGAACTCATGCCATCGGATGAGGATGGGCACCTCTGGAGCATAGTGCCGCCGAAGTATTGGCTCGAGGACGTCCCAGTCCATCGCGGTCACGTCGGCGAGTTTAGCAAGTCCTTTGGCCACCTTAAATACCTCGGTCCTGCAATGGGTCAGGAAGACGGCTCGCTTCATTGGGCCGGTGGCGTCCTTCAGGTCGCTGCACTCGAGGAACATGCAGAATCTGTCGGAGTACGATTCCCAGTCCTCGCTGGTGGGGTTGAAGGGTGCGGGGGGTGCGATTTTCGCCATCGTGGAGTTTCGTCTGGCTTCCGTCGGATACGTGCTTCGGTTCAGGATCAGAATCCCACCTTCGTCGCCAGTGTCGTGTCTTCGGAAATGATGCCAGGAGTCGGTGACTTTGTATCAAGCTCTTTTATTGATGTGGGAACCGAACTGGCGCTATAGAGAAACTTTGCGGCTTTTATTTCTTTAACCGCGGCGGCCGCGGCCAATGGCACCGCTTTGAATCTCCCGCGATTCGAATAGACCAATCGCGGGAGATCCCTAGCGAGCCAATCGGCGCGGCTCGCCTAGCCAATCAGAGTGCCCCGCGCTTTGGCCAATCAAAGCGCGGGGATCTCAAGAATGCTAATGAGGGGACAGAACATAATCCATGATTGAAGCAAACCATGGCTTAGTAGTGCAATGTGTGAGTAAGAAAGTAATTTGAATTCAGCTTCTTCCTGTGCTCAGCTTAACAGCTACTATTTGACACCATTAAAACCTTAGCATATACTTGATCCTTGTTTGTTCAGGAATTCTAACAGTTGCATTCATGCTGCAAAAACATGCTCCGCACTATCAACACCCTATAATGTGGTACCTTTGCCCATCAGAGTTCACTGCATGGAAAGTCCCCTCCAATTGGTATAGAAGTTGTGGAACAGACAACATATATAAGTACCTTGATGGATCATTATATCCAGTAAGTGGATGGTGTGAAAAAAGTCATGTTAACTCTCTGGAATGTAGTTGCTTATTCAAGGCAGATCAAAGACATCTCTTTGCATAAATCTATTAAACAACATTGGAAAGATCAGTCAACCAATATGCAGCAACATATTTTTGTTATGTATAGCTAGCTAATATTTTCATTAGTGTTTTTTTAAATTACAGTAAACAGGAAATAAGAGTTTCAAGCAATCTGATTAATGTTTAATTATTTTGTTAACCATTTAGGCCATTTTCTTTTATTTCATATTTCTTCTTCTATCATGTTGACCCAGTATCCATCTTTTTCTATTAGTTAGCTTAATATAATAGTTTCAAAGATCTCACTTGCATCATTTTTAAGATTAAATTATTTGCTGCAAGGGAATCTGGCTTGCTTTTAGGCTTATGGAGTGCTCCTACCCAAATTGATTGTAGAGATTCTCAGTCATCCAGGTCATGGTTGTCCCAAAGGTGCTTTTTCAGGAGGTAACTGGACTTTCTTATTTTTTTCTTTTGAAGATGCAAAAAACCAAGAAAGTCCAGTTGCTTCCTGAAAAAGCACTCTTGGGACAGCCATGACCTGGATAATTGAGGATCTCTACAGACTTTTAGCTATACAATTTCAGATGAACTCCCTGGTATGGGAGTAGGAATGGATTTTCAGAGTAAAAATTGAGTACAGGAACCAGAATTACTACTTAAGTGACCCTGAGGACACAGATAAACCTCCAAGTCCTTCAATGACCCTCTAAAACAAGGGTGTGAAAGTCACGGTGGGCTGGCAGGATGCATCATGCTCTGGCCACATCCGGTTTAGTGAAGGGGTGAAAAGTCACAATACATCATGTGACAATGCTGTGATGATGCGAGTTTGACACCCCTGCTCTAAAAGGATGCTAATGACCAGCTGTCTGCAAGGAATATAAATCCTTCCACTCCCCACTATCCTTTTGGAGCTGAAGAAGCTTCTTTTAACAGAAAAAACAAGGAAGTCCAATTGCCTGCTGAAAAAGTACCTTTGGGATCCAAACTGATTGTTATCACTTTATTTGGTTTTGCAATTAGGATATAAGAAAGGCCTAATTGAAAGTATTATTAAATCGCCCTATGAAGCTCTGATTGTTTTTTTTTTCTCTCTCTCCCAATTCAGCCGCAGCAGTAGCCCTGAACTGTTGGAGTGTGAGTTGGGCTGCCAAAGTACAGACGGGGCTCACTGTCCTGAAGATGATTACTGTGGGTCTCATTATTGTTCCTGGGATCTTAGCTCTTGGAAATGGTAAAACTAATCAGAAATCTCATGAGGAATGAGATTAAAGGGAGCATTAGAAGAAACGGAGGATGCCAAAATTATAACAGACAACAACAACAAAAGAGCTATTGGAAAGATAAAGACCATAGGAAAGAGGGATAGAAGACACCTGGGGACTGACCATTCTCAGAAACACTTGAATGTTTGCTTTTTGATCCTTTATTTGAAGGGTTATCTTATCCAAATTAGACTTTATTAGTCTAATTAGTTAGCCTAAGGCAGGGGTGTCAAACTCAAATTCATCGAGGTCTGCATCACGGTTGTGTTTGACCTGGGTGGGATGGGGGGGTGTGGCCAGGGGGCGTGGCCAGCTCGATATCCCTCGTGTGATCAAATGCCACTTTGCTAGTAGTTTGCTTTGCTAGCATTCTGCCAGTGAAAACAGAGCTTGCGCATGGCTCTATTTTTCCTTGCAGAGACACTGTTTTCACTGTTTCCAGGGCAGCCCTTTGGGCCAAATCTAAGCACCCTGTGGGCTGTATTCAGCTTGTGGACCTTGAGTATGACACCCCTGGTCTAAGGTGCCAAGAGCCTTTTTGTTGTTCTTAAAGATTCATGCATGCATTGAACTAATGTAGTTTCAGCTAGCTCAGCTTTCTTGTTCTTTTCCAGAGATATACACATCTACAACCCCCAGAATTCCACAAAGCTGTATGATTAGATTCCAGTTTTTAGTCTCGACTAATATGGTCACTGTTAAGGGTTTTTAAGAAGAGACTAGACAGTCACTTATCTGAAACAGCATAGGTTCTCCTGCTTGAGCAGGGGGCTGGACTAGATGGCCTCCAAGGTCCCTTCCAGCTCTATTCTATTCTAAGGCATGGCTGACTGTGAGTAAGGGAACTGGAACTATGTAACATTTAGTCTCAAAGAAGTTGTCAAAGCAGGACCCAAAGGGCAAGGATCCTTCACACAGGCTTCTGAGATTCCACCAGCAATTCTTTCTCCCCTTGTTTCCTGTTCTGGGCAAATAAATATGATATGAAATGGAAAGTTCTTCTATTGTTTAATTTCCTTGCCAGACATTGATGTTGATACTCTCTTCCTCTCCCTCTCTCCCTCTCTCCCTCCCTCCCTCTCTCTCTCTCTCTCTCTCACACACACACACACACATACACACACACACATTTACTCTATAAGCAGATTGAAATATTGTCATGCACAACAACGTCATTTCTTGAAGAATTATCCATAGATATGGTTTTTAAAAAAGTCAAGATGATGGCTACAATGATGAGACTGGAGCTCTGTCTACTTATGTGCAACACAATACTAAAAAAATGTACATGATTTTGACTGCACCATCATCAGGGTTTTTTAAAAAAAATCATACCTTGTGGATACCCCGATAAAGCCTATGGGAGAAGGAGAGGGAAAATACTAGAAGAGAAAACGAATATTTCTAAGGTGTGTTTTTTTTTTAAAGAAGAGTGCTATTGATTTAGCTAGCCCTTAAATTCCAAGAATCTTAGATTTTTACCTGGTTCTCTTGTTCATTACATTAGAAAGGTTTTCTATTTTATTTATTTATTCATTTATTGAATTTATATTGCCACCCATTCTCTCATGGTGACTTGAGGCGACTTACAGAATGTAATACTATATTTAAAATAAAAACAATAAAAACTAACAAAAAGAATCAAATTAATAAAATACAATAGAACAAAATCTGGAAAAAAAAATCACCCAATTCCCACTCCCCCACCCTGAAGTCAGCAGGCCACACTAGCCATTTGATGGGCTCCATCCCTCTCTGGATTCCTCAGGCCTGCTGGCTGAACCAGGTCTTCAGTGCCTTCTGGAAGAGTGTTAGAGTGGGGGCCATTCTAATCTCTGGGGGAATGATATTCCAGAGGGAGGGAGCCACCACAGAGAAGGCCCTTCTTCTGGGTCCCACCAGGTGTATCTCCCTCAGGGATGGGACCCACAACATTCCCTGACTCCCTGCTCTAATGGGTTGGATAGATGTGACCGGCAAGAGACGGTCCCTCAGATAACCTGATAGTTCTTGACTTACCTTATAATTTACTGACTGTTCAAAGTGACAACAGCAGTAAAAAAAGGTGACTTATGACCATTTTTCACACTTATGACTGTTGCAGCATCCCTATGGTCACATGATCAAAATTCAGGTGCTTGGCAAACTGACTCACTCTTATGATAGTTGCAGTATCCCAGAGTTATGTGATCCCAGTTTGCAACCATCTGACAAGCAAAGTCAATGGGGAAGCCAGATTTACTTAACAATAGTGTTACTAATTTAACAACTGCAGTGGTTCACTTAACTGTGACAAGAAAGGTCATAAAATGGGACAAAATTCATTTAACAAATATTTACTTAACAACAGAAATGTTGAGCTCAGTTGTAGTCATAAGCTGAGGACTATCTGTATTGCTTGTTACAAGAAAGAGGAAAAATATGTCCCCCCTTTTTTTAATCTAGGTCATAATGAAAATTTCCAGGATAGTTTTGACACAAGTTCCTTAACACTTGAAAAGTTACCTCTTGCTTTTTATTCCGGGATGTTTGCTTATGGGGGATGGTAAGTTTCTAAATTATGGACTTTTAAACTTTTTATTTTTGCAAAGGATAGAAGGGACATTGATGCACCCTCAATGTTATAACTGAATATTTTAAAAAATATTTACTTGGAAATCATTACATGTAATTAACTTTCACAAAATTCATAGCAGGATGCAAATATCATGTTAAGCCATATGATTGATTTGTTTTGTTTTTAAATTATGTATGTTGACATTCCAAAAAGAATTTTCCTGGGATTTGAGTTTAACCAGCATTGTTTGCATACTAGGGTTTGAGTTCATGAAATATATCAGCTCAAGCAGTAGTTGGGCAATGCATTAGTAACCTTAATGTGCTCTAGTGTAGTATGTCTGCTATTTTTCCTTACATGTATCTCAAACTTTAAAAAAAAAAAAAAAAGCTATGAGCTGCCTTTTTAAAGTTGACAGAGCTAGCTGAATGAACTGTGAATTCCATTTCTGAAGACAGAAACCTGACTTTAAATTATAAAGGCATTTTTTGTAATTGGCTTGCTGCTGTTTATGTGGTTAGACAACAATTATGGTTCTCCTTTAAGATGAAATGCAAAATCTGTACTAGCACAATCTATTTGAAGTGAATCCAAACATGTTTTGACTCTTGACTCTTTTATTTGTTTGCTTGTTTCAGGTTCTATATAAACTTTGTAACTGAAGAAATTGTAAATCCTAAAAAGTGAGTGTGCTGGAATAATCAGCCATTTGCATTTATTGTTGTTATCACATGTGACATCTAGAGGGTGTTCTTGCCAAGGAAATTCAGCAGCTATGGATGATACAAACTAAAGTCTCAACCCAGGAGAGAATTAAACAATTAAAGAGGGGAAAGAAAGATTAGATGAACCAGAAGTTTCTCAAAAATATTATGTTGTATCTTTATATAATATATTGGAGATATATATCTCTCTCTCTCTTTCCCCCCTCTCTTTCTCTCCTTCCTTCCCCCTCTCTCTATACATATACTAACACACCCAAGAGAGAGAGAGAGAGAAGGGGAGGATGCTAATATGTATAAAAATATGGAGTGGATTTATATGCCAATCCAAAAATGCTTGTCATCCACTTCATGATGGGGGATGGGGGGGGATTGCTATTTGTCACAAGTCCACTTCCAAGATTTTTTTGAAAAACTTTGGTACTCTAAGGTCAGGAAACAGAGGGTTGCAGACAGGACAAAATCTGAACTCAAAACAAAGAGCTGGATGACAAAGAACTGCCAAGCTCAGTACAACACTAACACATCCATCTGGTTTTCTTGTCCTTTTTACCAAAGGACTAGGATGAACCCAAAGGAACTAGTTATTGGGGCTTAATTGAAGAAAGCCCATGCCTAACAGCTCCTATGTCTTGATTGTCTGCTCAAATCTGCAATCAGTCTATCAAGTTTACCTGCCAACTTTGTTCAGTACTACAACCAAGAGCTAGTGCCATCTAGAGCTATCTTAGAGTGCCATCCATTAACTTCTTCCATCAAAGATCTCTTTTTTCTTTGCAGAGTTCTGATTTTGAAGACTCTATTATTTTTTGTCACTTCAGCAGTTCATCTGAGTAAACTCCTATTCTCAGGTTTTATTTATAGCCTCACTATGACAAAGTGATTATTCGGGATCCTGAACTGTCTGTCAGATTCACAGAAAAGTGTGGCCTCCTGTAGCTGAACTTGGACATTGTTTAATTTGATGCCATTTTTCTTCTTACACTTAACAGCCTTTCCAGTCTGCTTAATAGGGTGAGTTGACCAGATTAGTAAGAAAAATCTATTGGCATCACCAAATTGCCATAATTGCCAAGAGCTGTTTCAGTTGAGGCAGTCAGGAAAATAACAGAACTTATTTGGGAGCATCAGGAAGAAAAGGGGGAAATAACAGGTTATGTTAACTGGTTTGGTTGCCTTCTGCTTCTATACAGCTAAGACTAATAGTTTAATGTAGCCTACAGTTTAGGTTGCTACACAATAGGCATGAAATTATGCTGCCAAAAGGGTTGAACTTTTTTGTTGATTCCAAATCTCCTGTTTATGTAGCATGCCTCATAGTTCAATACACTCACCCTTCCTATTTACCATCTACATGAGGCCACTCACTGGGTAAGGTCATCTGTTGGAATCCAGAATAATAGAGTTGGAAGGGACCTTGGAGGTCTTCTAGTCCAACCACCTGTTCGAGCAGGAAACACTATTCCATTTCAAACAAATAATTCTTAATCTCTTAAAAAAATCTCTTCTTAAAAACCTCCAGTGTTGGAGCACCCACAACTTCTAGTGGCAAGACATTCCACTTATTCTGTCAGGAAATTTCTCCTTAGTTCTAGGTTGGTTCTCTCCTTGATTAGTTTCTATTAGGGATACACACCCTTGCAGAACGTGCAACGGCAGTCTAGCAGGCAGGCAATGATTTGAGATAAACATTGTTGTAGTTTACACTCAGTAAGACAGATACACTGTGCCAGTTAAATAGTTTTTTATTCCAGCAAGAGTTATAGCATAGTCAAAAACAGTCCATATGTTATACACTAGTTCAGTCCATCCAGGGATTAATCAGTTGCAAAGTCCAGTGTTGAAAATAGAGGTCAGTAAACTTACAAATAATCAGTCCAGCAATATATCTCTTTTGCAGTCAGAGATATGAAGAAAATCAAACCCCTTTTCTTCTCTCAGCAACAGCAGGGAAAACACGCAGTTATCACCATCAATCCAACATTGTCTGCTCTCCAGTAAAAGCCAGCAAACAGTGAGCTCTCTTGCTCCCTCTTATGGTGATTTTACAACTGCACCCAAAATACATGTTTTGCAGTTAAAGTGATACACACACTTAAACTCACTCAAATAGTTTATATATTATTTTTACCCAAACTAAATTAGGTAACCAATGTTATCCCTAACAGTTTCCATCCATTGATTCTTGTCCTGCCTTCAGGTGCTTTGAGAATTGGATCATGTCATCCTCAGTCCTTCTTTTCATTAAACTAGGTATACCCAATTTCTGCAACCATTCTTCATGTTTTAGCCTCCATGCCCCTAATTATCTTTGTAGCTCTTGCAGAGTGTCATCTTTTTCAATATCCAGTATCATCAACATATCCCAGTGCCAGCCAGGAAATTCTATTAAGTGTTTTACCCCAAAGCATGGAGGCTTTATGGGTTTGGAACCAGAGGAACCCATAAGCTCAAGTCTGAGTGTATACCTCCTGCATCTGGAGCGGTTACATTTTTAATACTAAATGGGAATTGCACTTCCCTTTTCAGGACTAGTGTGCAATTTGGGGAGGGGGGATCGCTTACTCACAGATCCTGCTCAGCAGATAGGAGCTATAGCATTGAGGGCTTTTACAAAAATGCATGTCGTGCACCAATTATTCCCATACCAAAATTGTCACAATTCATAAGTTTATCATCTTGTGATTGGAGTGTTGCAACACACTTTATATGGGATATCCTTGAAGACTACTAGTTGTAGTAGCAAGTAGTAGCCGTAGCAAGTCCAGATTGCAGAAGCACAATTGCAAGCAGCCTCAACCTATGTAACACCTCTGCTCTGTGCTTTGCACCAGTTGGCAATAGGCTTGTAGGAGCAATTCTGTTTATATACAGCTTAAACAATGGTTACCATGTATAAAGCCCATCATGGCATATGGGCTGGTTAATCTGATGCTGGACATAGTCAAAAGATAACATACAATTATTGCTGGATTGTATTAAAATTAAGGTTTTTTTTTCAGGAACATTCCTCGGGCAGTAATTGTTTCCTTAACTGTTGTTACAGTCTGTTATGTCCTTACTAATGTATCTTACTATGCTGTCTTGACACCTCAAGAAATTCTCAATTCAGATGCAGTAGCTGTGGTGAGTGTACTTTACTCATTATTTGCAATTCTTTAAGTGCTGTTAGTAAAATCAGGAGCAAGAAAACTCATTGGGAAAAAAAATCAGGTTTAATCCAAAAAAATAACTAATTGAATGCCTAAAGTAAACATTGGTTTCATGTTTACAAGCACACAAAGGATTCAGTAAAAAATGTTTTGTGCACCTGAAAATAATTAAAATCAAATGGTTTCCATAATATTAATGAATACATTGCTTCTTGTGGAATCAAAACTCAGGACCCAAAACAAAACAAAACAAAATCAAAGCTCACTGCTGTGTTTACTAGATGGTGACATCTTGGAGGGCTTTTCTCCAAATCATGGAAAGAAGACACATTCTGCAGATAAAGAAATGCAGTCATATTTATATATTTCAGAAAGGGGGGGAATGATATAAGCACATATATGAATAAGTAATACAGATTCATAAGTAGTAATGAATAGATTTCAGGCTGCTTTCTGAATCTGAGTGAAGAAATTTGCATTCTGAGGTTCAGGGATTCTAATGGGAATGTTCTTATAAAAACTAACAATAGACTGTTGTGAGCTAGAAGTTCACATTCTTTATGTCTCCTTTTGTCTATTAAGTAGTCATTCATCTGAAAATTGATTTGCCCCATACTCTTCAAAGCAAAGTAATAATACATCTGTCTCTTTAGTTGTCAAAATGATGGACACGTATATCTTTGATATTTTAACTGTAAGCCTTTGAAAATGCCTTAAATCTCTACCATTTTACTATTCTGGAAAACATCTAGAAATTAATTGCTCCAAAACAAAAGTACAAGTATTCTCTAAGAAACACCTTAAGGCTCCATTAAATGAACAATTAATAGCAAACTCAAGCAGGTAAAATCCTTTAAATATCCAGATCTTTATTTTCAATGTTCTTCTACTGATCTATTCAAACAAGAAAGCTTCCACTAAAAGTCTCCAAAGTGTCTTTCGCAATTAAAACACGCAGGTCAATTTGGTAACCATCATGTCCCAGCAGCTATTAAACTATTTAAAGCTCTGGGTTTGATGTTATATGGTACTCACTTGTGTATTTATAAGGAAGCCCCTAATCTAAAGTAGTCCAATCAAAATTCTTGAAAAGCTGACAAGTTTATTCCATTTTTCATTCCCTGACACAATTAGAATTAAGCTGCATTTCCCTTGGAGCTCGATTAAGACTTTGTTTTCCTAAATTTTGGTTGAAGCAAGTCTCCTGGGGAATTTTCTTAGTTCATTTCATCTTGCTTGATAGTTTCTCCTCCAATATAAGAAGTCAAATTAATGACAATTTGACATGCCTTGTCCACACTACATGCTTTGGGACTTGATTAAAAACAGAGGATTTGGAATCTAGATATCCAAAATGCCAGAGTCAAACTCTCCTGTTGTGTCCGCGTGGAAAGAAGCCAGGAGTCGGTGACTGCGTTTCAAGCTCTTTTATTTAGTCAGGAACCGAACTGGGGCTAAAGGAAAACTGCGGCTTTTTATTTCCAAGCCGCGGCGGCCGCGGCCAATGGCACCACTTTGAATCTTCCGCGATTCGAATTGACCAATCGCGGGAGATTCTCAGCGAGCCAATCGGCGCGGCTCGCCTAGCCAATCCGAGCGCCCCGCGCTTTGGCCAATCAAAGCGCAGGGATCTCAAGAATTCAAATGAGGGGACAGAACATTTCCCATCCCTTTCATAGCACAAATATTCCTCCTCCCCAGTCTGCCCCTACATATTTCTGTCACATCTTATGTAATTTCAAGATAGTTCCTTTTAGGAAACAACTAGTAGATACAGGGCTGGGCTTCTAGGGGTTTGCAGCAATTCGGGAGAGTCCCTAGCCAAGATTCTGTGCAGCTTAGAGCAGGGGTCTCCAACCTTGGCAAAGTTGGCTGAGGAACTCTGGGAGTTGAAGTCCGCTAGTCTTAAAGTTGCTAAGGTTGGAGACCCCTGGTTTAGACAACCCTCAAATCCCACTCCTGGCTGCCTTTGCCCACCCTGCCCCTCCCAGGAGTTCCCACGTAGTCTATTTTGGATGCAGGTAAGTGTGGGGAGCGTGCAGAGACTCAGGGAGGGTGAAAAACAAGTCTCCTGGAAGTTCAGGAAGGCCAGAAATGGGCCTGTTTCTGGCTTCCAGAGAGCCTCTGGAGCTCAGGGAGGATGTTTTCGCCCTCTGCAGGAGGCCGATTAGGCCACGCCCACCATGGACATGCCCACCCAGCAACTGGGCAGGGAACCCATTGCTGAAATTTTTGAAGCCCACCCCTGGGTAGATATATAAATATCCCATATGAAAGCTGAACTTGTTTCTGTTCAGATTCAGATATAAAAAATTGTCTCACATATACATGAAAATATCCATTGTACACCCAAAGGTGAACACATTAATACTTCCAACAATGCTTGCCCATTGTAACCAACGTCCTTCTCCTGGGTGACCACTCTTCAGATGGCCTTGCAAAATTCTTGTCAATATCTGTAGCTATTGAAAATGTCTGGTTTTTTCCTCATGCTAATGATTGTTAGCTGCTCTAGGATTTTATTGCAATTTTAAATTTTCCTTTTATATTTATTTTATGTGTTGTAGTCTTCTGATTGTATTTGATCTTGGTCAATAAATAATTTTTAACCGATATGTGATTTATTATTTGTTATTGTTTTCCATTATACTGAATTAATTTCATGATTATTGTGTGAACAATTGTAAACTAGGCCTTACAGTTACTAGAACTGAAGCAATGAATTAATGATATTTTTAAAAAAGAAATATCAATAAAATAAATAAAATAATACATTTGGAGATGTCCATTAACAATTTTTTAAAAAGTTAATAAAATGAGCGATATATTTGTCTTGCCTTTTATTACTGTGCTAGCTCTCTTGAAAGATACCTATAGAAAGAAAAAAAATATGTAAAATAAAAGAGTAATAGTTTCTTCTTCTAAATGTTATACAAATATATAAAAAATAAAGATTCTTCAATTTTTTCCTAGAGTTTCACTGATAAAGTTTTCAAGAACATTTCCCCTGCAATTCTAATCCTTGTAGCTCTCTCATGTTTTGGTGCTTTGAATGGAGGAATATTTGCTGCATCCAGGTAAAATCTTGAAAGCATTTTGAGGAAATTGGATTTTGACTTTGGTTCCTGATCTATCAAAATAATATAAAGGTATAAAATTAATTAAAAAAATAAGAAGGGAAAGAGTCACTGATATATATAAGAGGTATTAATATTAGAAATATACATTTTGGTTCCTTTTTTTCAAATTGTATAGGAAAACTTAAACTCTAATAAAGTATAGGAAAAACAAGCCATCATGATAAATCCTTAATATAAATAAAACACACATATATGTATCCACATTCTTTAAAGAGATGAGATGGCTATAAAAAAGAAAGATATGAATTTATGTAACGTTCTGATACACTTTAAAGAAAAACTTAATATAGCATTGAACACACTATAGTTCTTATACTGCAAGTTTTTAAAAATCCAGCAAACAGATACATATCATAAGTTTACATGTGTCACAAACCAGAGATGGTTGGATTCCAACAACATGTAATTTAAAACAAAACACTTTAAAAAAAAATCACTAGCATTGCAGTGAGCATTTTAACAAATCTTGCATTGTTCCAACTTTCAAGAAGCAAAATATAATTCAACCACTAGACTTATGAGGATACTATTGGGTTTTTTAAAGCATAGTGTGATGAACAAGTGATAGTTAGCACTTAACTATGGCTTACAAACAACAATGAAATTAATTTTTGTGACTTCACTGTAACCAATACTACAAAACATTGGCTCTATTTAAAAACTATCCTCATTATTTTGTAGGATGTTGTTTGCAGCTGCACGAGAAGGACAGTGGCCAGCTCTCTTTTCAATGATACACCTAGAAAGACACACTCCTGTCCCAGCTTTGATATTAATGGTATGATCTTCAACCTCCCTGTTCTTAAATGAAGAAACTAAGAATTTGAGAATTGAAGTCTACATGTATCCTTTTTTAAAAGCAAAATTCTATGTATAATCACAGATGTTTCATCTTTCTAAATAACTCCCTCTCAAAAAAGCACTTCAGCTAACATTTGGTACAGGTTCTCATAATTGATATCCCCATCACTCAGATAATTCAATTTAGAACTTGTGCTTGCCAAGTAATCAACCTAAATCGATTTCTCTGACCTGACCTATAATCAGGTTGAAATATCTGTATTGAAAGAAATTTGTTTTGTACTGTTCAATTATGTTGGGTATAAGGAACAAAAATAAATGTTGATATGTTTTCTTTCTTTTCTTTCTTTCTTTCTCTTTCTTTCTTTCTTTCTTTCTTTCTTTCTTTCTTTCTTTCTTTCTTTCTTTCTTTCTTTCTTTCTTTCTTTTCTTTTCTTTCTTTCTTTCTTGACCCAGTTACCTTTGGTCTACTTGATGGTGTCCATTGGTGACCTTTATGGACTTTTGAACTTCTATAGCTTCTCCCGCTGGTTCTTCATAGGACTTACCACACTGGGGTTCATGATACATTGCTTTCGACATCCAACAATACTAAGACCTTTTAAGGTAGGATCAGTATCGAATTAGAAACCAGAGTTGTGCTTCTAATTTTCTGCAAGAAAGACATTAACATAGGAACATAGGAAGACATCTGAAGAAAAATAAAACACTGATTCAGCTAAGACATAATGCAAACAAATTGTTTCTTATCCAACACTCTTTCTAGTAATTCAGTGTTGTATCTTTATCTATATTCATGACCATCCTCATTCATTCATAATTATTTATCCTTTCCTTTCTTTCTGGATTGAAGCACAGAAGTAGAGATCCCTAAATCTTGACTGTAGTTTGCTAATGAAATATTTAAAACATAAAGTTCCATCATTCTAGTTTACAATTGATTTTTGAATCGTAGAATATACATTGTTTAATATTTAATCAGGATTAAATATAACAATCATAATTACATACATTGTAATTGTCATTGTCAACAGAAACATCAATTTATGTTCTCATTTGAATCCCCATGTTCTCTGGAAATCAAAGTAAACCAAGGATTCATAAAACCACACAAAATAGAAAATCCTGCATAGCACGTGAATAATTTATTGGTTGTTTGATTGGCAGGATTATATAAATATATTTTGATTCTTTTTCTTCATGTTGTAAACATGAATTGCTTGCATGTTTAAAGATGGCCTGTTGATTATCTTCTGACTCGTTCCTTTAGGTGCCTCTATTCTTCCCACTGGTATTCACAGTAGCCTGTTTCTTCATTGTGGGGACATCACTATATTCAGATCCTGTGAACACCAGTATTGGATGCGCTTTAACTTTATCTGGCTTACCTGTCTACTATCTGGTGGTTCAGAAAACTAGAATACCAGGCTGCTGTACATCAAAGTTCAGTAAGTATAGCCAGGAATACTACTATATTGGGGAGATACCAGTTCATATGCTCACTACTTCAGCTACTTCATTGCGTAGTTTTTACCCCCATACTCCATGCCATTCTGTACATGTGCTTCTTCGCATTCTACTTCACTAGTATAAGGCAGTATAAGGAAAGGGGCATAGGTAGGGGTGGGATCCGACAGGGTTAACTACCGGTTTGGTGATTTATGAGGTTCAGTTATTTGAGATGTGCTTCCTTGCACGCTGTGCGTGCACCTCTAAATCGTCATCAGCCTGATGCCTGGACAGCTGAGCAGCACTGCGTACTGAGAAGCAGCCTTTGGAAAAGTACTTTTTTCCTGCTTAACTATAGCTGTGCCTCACATGGCAGCTGAAGTTGAAAAAGCAGGAAATAAAGGTCAGGAAGAGCCCGGGCAGGCGGGTGGACAAAAACATCAGTAGACATAGAATCGGTTCTATGTCTGCTGCTCTTCAGAGCTACCGGTTCTACAGAAGTGGACAGAACTGGTAGAAACCCACCCCTGGGCATATGGTCAGGTTACCTGTAGAACAGGCTTCACACTATCTCATCAGCCAGCCTCAATCGATCAGGGAGTGAAAGTATCTATAGACTCCATCAGTCAAACAATTTTGACCAGCAGGATCTAGGAAAAGAGCCTTCTCTGCCACTGCCCCCACATTGTGGCCCACATCCTTCCCTCAGAAGTGAGGAAAGCCCCCAATCTCTTGGCCTTCCACAAAGGGATCAAATCTTGGCTCTGAATCCTTGTGGGGGAGGAACACAGAGGCCCATTTAACTGTGTGGCTGACTAATCCCATGAGAGCATCACCACCCCTTGCAATAACCAATGTGAAATCTTAAGATTTTTACATTTGATGTTTGTCATTAATATTTAATTTTAAAATTTGTAATCCTAAATTGTTAAACATTAAATTGTAATGTTAATTTTTATACATTGTTTTATTTATCAATTATATTCATTGTAACACAGCACAGCATCTTCTTTAAGAGAGATGGGCAGTATAGAAAAATGGATTATAAACAAACATGTGAAACAGCAAAAGCCAGCAGATATATATGCTAAAGCTATGCTGCTTAGCAGATGTTAAAATCTTTGGGGAAATTTTGCCCCTTCTCAGACTTTTTACTGAGTATTTATCTTATTTGACCCAGTCACTCCACCAGTCGCAAAATGAGCAATAGATGTAGCAATAACCCACCCACCCCAAGACAGACCAGATTACTTGTGATGGTAAGCAAAGTTTCACTAGTCTTCATGATCTAAAGATCATATAGACCAGTGGTCGCCAACCGGTAGGCCGTGGCCCACTGGTGAGCTGTGAGAAAATGTTGATGGGCTGCAGAGAAATGCCCCCCAAAGCACCCCCCCCAAAGCCTGCCCACCCGCTGGCTCCCACCCTTCGGCCTAGCACAAACCTGCAAAAAGCAGTGCAGTCCTCGCCGGGCAGGACGAGGTAATGGCGCTGTTGCAGCAAGAGGCAGCTGGTGGCACAGGCGGGCTGAAGTGGTAATGGAGATGGCTGGAAGGTGCAGGAGCGCCGTGCTCCTTGCATTTGCGCGGCACTCCCGCAACTTCCAGTTTGCCTCTCCTGGCCTGGGCTCTTCCTCAATGGCTGCGGGCTGTAGGGACGGCCTGGGGCATGAAAAGTACTGGCCGGTGGTGGTGGGAGGGGACAGAGTGGGCAAGTCTGTGTTCACCATCCAGTTCAGAGGTCCAGAATGGGGTGGTGGGAGGCGGCATCAGTTTCCTCGTCCCTCTCGGCGCTCTGCTTTCCTGTCACCGCCACACCGCCCCCCCCCCTATGGCCCAAGGCATCGCTACCCGGGGAAAGCACAAGAAAAGTGAGCAGAAACAGCTCTCACTAGGGCAAAAGAGCTGAGGTTGAGTAAGGCACAGGCAAGAGAAGACGGAAGCTGCTGCCTTTGAAAAGAGCCACTTTCTGTTGCCTATGCCTTCCGATCTCTGCTCCTTCGTCCCAGCGAGAGCTGTTTCTGCTTGCTTTCTTTTCCTGGGGGAGGGCAGCAGAGATGTCAGGGCTGCTCTCCCCCCTCAACAAGCCAGGCCTGGAGGAACATGAAGAATTGCGAGCAAGAGCCAGAGAAAGGCATGTTGGAAAAGCCAACACACATTTCCAGTGCCCGGTCCTCTGTCCCGAAGTAAGATTAAGTGGGGAAAAGGGAAGGAGGGGAGGAGAAGCCCAGCTGGCTTTCCTTTGGCATGGGGGAGGGGGATAGACCAAATGCCCAGACCAAAAAAGCGCTGAGGAAGATGGGCTCCTAATAACCAACCTGTTTGTGCAGCCGAGAGCTCCAGCTTTTCTGGACCCAACACCCCACCACGCTTCAGCCTCCACACAGGGAGGGATCCTTCTCTGCTTGGAAGTGACAGGAGAAACTGGGAGCTTAGCTTGGGGGAGTCCTCTTCTCATGTGGAGGTTGAAGGGGGGGTATTGCCTGGTTATTAGGAGCCCATTGGTGATTCCAGCCCAGCCCTCCTTCTGTCCCCCAACTAGTTCCAGGCAGCCATACCTGGCAAGGGAGAGGTTTCCTCTGACTTGGGGAAGATATGAGATGGCTCTGATTTTCTTCTGTTTGAGGGGGAGCTGGTTCCTCCCTTTTCTAGATCTTCCCAGCCTCCAGGCACCATGTGGCTTCTTAAATCCCCCCTCTTTCCACCCCCAAGGATGAGTGGCCGCTCCTTTCCCTTCGCTCTGCCCCAGTTATAATTAAGCATTTACAATTTTGTTATAACAAGCATTTGTGTATGTGTGTGTGTCTGTCTGTCTACATATATATATATATAATTTGTTTTCTGAGGTTCTCGCGGGTATTTGTATGTGGATCTTTGGTTATTCGGGTTTTCTCCCGCGTAAGATTGGCAGTATCTAGGCAACGTTTCGATGAAGTCTCATTCATCATATTCAGGCTTGGTCTTCAGCTCTGTGCTCACTCTGAGAAGCACAGAGCTGAAGACCAAGCCTGAAGATGATGAATGAGACTTCATCGAAACATTGCCTAGATACTTCCAATCTTACGCGGGAGAAAACCCGAATAACCAAAGATAGATAGATAGATAGATAGATAAATAGATAGATAGATAGATAAATAGATAGATAGATAGATAAAATTCGTAGATTTTCACGGGATGACATTTCGACGCCTGGTGTATGTGTGTGTGTGTGTGTGTATGTATGTATGTATGTATGTATGTATATATATATATATATATATATATATATATATATATATATATATATTTGTAGATTTTCAAGGGTACAGGTATGCAGGTCTTGGCGTGATTGGGTTTTTTCCCGTGTAAGATTGAGAGTATTTTGATGACATTTCGACGCCTGAAGATGGCGAGTGGGATCTCATCGAAACGTCATCAAGATACTCTCAATCTTACACAGAAAAGGACCCGAACATGCCAAGAGCTGCATGTATGTATGTATGTATGTATGTTCGGGTATTTTCCCATGTCATTATAGTTGTGCTTTTAAAGTTGTTGCAACATTTCGGCAGAATCTCATCTGCCATCATCAGGCTTCTGTATTGTGTTCGTCTGTGAGTCAGACTTTTACAGTTGTTTCAGTTTTAAATTTGGGGCTAGCCTACTGCTGTGCCAGAATGTTTTTTTCTTCATCCTGATTGGTTGGGAGACTTGGTCTGCGTTTATTGGTCTTGGAGTTTGCTGTGTTCTGCTTGATTGGTGTTTCTAATATCTTCTGTCTGTTTTGTGGCTTTTTTTGTCTTGGTTGGCTGGCAACATTGTGTTCCTGATTGGAGGCTTTTAGGCTCCAAGTAAATGGACAGCTATCATTTGTTAGGAAGCTAGGTTTCATCTGGGTGCTGGTTGGGGTGTGTTTGAGCTGGAGGTACGAGGGGAGATCTCTACTCACCTGGATGAACACAAAAATGCAGTAAAAAAACTGGAACACACTTTCCCACTAGTCCAACACATGAAAGCCACAGGTCATAGCATCAACTTCAATGGCACCAAAACCCTAGCCACTATAGGAAACCCCAGCCACAGAATTATCAGAGAAGCCATAGAGATTGAAAAAAGACCTGAAAGCATGAATAGAAGAAATGATTCCCCCAGACTGTCAATTATTTGGAAGCCTGCACTCACAAACAAACAAATCTCCACACCACAAGCCAGGCAAACACTTGGGCACAAACAGATCCCCCCTGATACCTCCAGCTGAAACACACCCCAACCAGGCACCCAGATGAAACCTAGCTTCCTAACAAATGATAGCCACCCATTTACTCGGAGCCAAGCTGCACTAAAAGCCTCCAATACAGGAACACCAATCAAGCAGAACACAGCAAACTCCAAGACCAATAAACACAGACCAAGACTCCCAACCAATCAGGATGAAGAAAAAACCATTCTAGCGCAGCAGTAGGCTAGCCCCAAATTTAAAACTGAAACAACTGTAAAAGTCTGACTCACAGACGAACACAATACAGAAGCCTGATGATGGCAGATGAGATTCTGTCGAAACGTTGCTACAACTTTAAAAGCACAACCATAATGACATGGGAAAATACCCGAACAAAGCTAAATACCATATATATATATTTTCTGGAAGTTGAAGTCCACAAGTCATAAAAGAGCCATCATTCCCCACCCCTGATACAGACCAACAAAGTTCATCCAGGGTAAAGAAGTATGCCAGTGCAACACTAAAATGGTTGCTACATTTTTGTCATTTGTTGATCTGACAGATGCTTTGTGTTTCAGCTGCAATTTGCCAGTGAGTACAGCATCGATTATAACAGATAAAAAAATTTACTGAAAATTTCAACACTTACAGTGACATCATATTATTATGCTGATGCTTGCAGTCAAGGAATGAAGATAAAGATGATATCTTTATATAGTCTAGAACTACTGAATATATATGCAATAGAAATAAGTTATTAATATTCAATCTATATAGTTCTAGAGAAAATAAAGAATACGTTCATCAAGAAACACAAGGAATTCTTGTGAACATTTTTTAGAACCTCTTCAACACGCCTATACATGAATATTGTGTTGCTGAAATTCAAATAAGTCATAAGAAACTAATTGCATTAAAATTTAATTGCAAAAAGATAATACCAAACAACATAGGAATAGATTCACAAGGAAATATATGGTTCAAGAAAGCTGTAGCTCATAAAAACGTATGTCTTTTAATAAAATGTGCTAGCGTGAGAAGATGCCACCAAGCCAATATTTGAAGCAATCTAATTATTCTTTTTTAATGGAAGAACATCAAATGATAGTTCTCTCTGAAATGAAATCTTTTATTGTTTCCTCTTTGAACTATTTAGACTCCATGACTGTGAAACTACAGATCCTGATGAAGGTGACTCTTCAGGAAGTCCAGATGTATTGAAGGAGTTGTGTGTTAGAATAAGGAAAGCAATATTTAGACTGCAAGGAACCCACGAATTCCTCACACTACTACTGTAAGGAACATACCTCCAAGCCATTTTAAAGCAAGCAGCAAGTGATACAATATGTGAGAATCCTTTTTCATGAGCTACCCCATATTTCATTCTGTCTTTTAAAGGTGTAAGACTGATTTTCTTCTGCCCAGAAGCTTGAACAAGCAGTTTATAAGGAATGAAAATAAATCAAAGCTCTTTGTGAAAAACCCAACAGCAATATCTGCAGAATCTTAAGCAAGTCTTTGTTCAGTATATACATAATATTCTTGTCCAGTACAGCACTTCCTTCTTATGACCACAATAAGGAATCTATTGTCATAGGAAATGTTAGGGGATTGCTCGCCCTAAAAGTGTTGGAATACTTCTGATGAGACTGATGTTTCTGAAATCTGGCAATTTAAATCTTGAAATGATCTGCATATTGCTGCTGCAGAGACATATCCCAAGTAAATATTCTACATATATGGCCCTAAAAATTTAGGGAAGGTGTTGCAATGATTTGTTTTAAAGTTTGTTCTATTCATTTCTTTAAAAGTATACTTGTAAGTAATTTCTGTCATGGAGGTCATCAGATTTTTTAATTCCTTGACAATAATAAATTGTAACTGTGCATTCTACTGTAAATAATTGCTTCTAAACCTTAAAGAGAGCTGAAACACTAGCAAGTCATGTGTAAATAAAAAAAACACACAAAGCAAACAAGATACTTGCATGGAAAATCTGTATCTTAAGAAATGTAGTTGGGAGTATGCTATCATGGCCTAATAGAAAGAGAAACTGCACAACTTTTGAGCAGTGATTTTTGAATACTACACCAATGGCCCCCAACTTTTTGGGCTCCTGGGCCCGGTTCTGTGGAGAGAAGCTTTTCCGTGGACCAGAGGGGGCGTGGTTTTGTCTGCTGCCTGCATCCTGTGGATGGAGGTGCTGTCTGTTTGCATGGCCTGGTTTCTGGCATGCCATAGCCCAGTGCGAATCCACAGACTGGGGGCTGGGGGGCCCTGCACTAGAGCATGTAGTCATATTACTAATTATGTATCTAGTAAAATCTAAACTTTCACCTTTTTGCTAGTAAATGTCTGCAGGCCCAAATAGCCATCTACCACAGTAAAGTCTATGAACAATAGCTGAATTTTAACAACCTGAGAAAAGGGGGAAAAAAACAGTTTTAAACATTTTATTGATACAATTGTTCAATTGTTTGCCACATTTGTGGCAAATCAGTCTTCAGATGTTGTTACTTTCAAGACCTCCTTTATATGTTTAAGCAAGTTATTAATAGTTTGTGAGCTAATAAATTAAGCTAATAAAGGTGAAGCTGCTTATCCACCATTTTGAATTAATTACAGTATAACTACTTCTATTATTTTGGGGATATAGTCTGATTTAAATCCTTGCTCAAAATGAGAAATGGTAAAATTGCCAAAACAAAAGTTGCAGAAATAGAAAAGATGGAATTAAGCAATACTTTTATCTTTATCTGAGTAAGCAAACAAAAAAGAAATTAAACACTTGAATGCGAAGATCAAAAACATAAGTAATACATATTTTAATTTCCATATTATAAAGTACAGAAAGTGAAACCTATGATCAAATACAAATTTAAACAAGCCACTTGTCCTTCCAAACAGTAAATCAGTAAGCTACCTATAAAAACAAATTTTAAAGTAAAATTGAAATAAAATAAATACTGTACATACACTTTCCCTGCCTGCAGGCAAAAATGGAATGGGAAACTTGAGTAAATTGGGTGGGGGGCACTCTTAAAGCTGCAGCCTCCCATTTTCCAACCGAAAACTCCACATAGAAGTGTGTTTGTATAAAAAGGAGCAAGGAACACACAACTCTCTATTCAGAAAGACAGCTATTTCACCACACTGAAAAAATTGAGAATTTAGATTGACAGTAGAAAAAGGTATTGGGAAACAGACACATCAGCAAACTACTACTACAAAACTAGCAAATATAGCCAAGACTTATCCCTTTTTTGCAAATGTAATGAATATCTTAAAAATGCCAAAGCATTGGCAAAGTTAAACTTTTCCCAGCAGAAGTGATAATTCCTATTAATATAATCTCTTAAAGTGAATTATTTCATTCCCTTCTTACAGCAAGAAACTATTATGGCTTAAAATTTATATTCAAAGTTTTCTTCCAGGCAAAAAATGCAGCTTTATCAGCAGCTGCATTTTGTAATCAGTGCTAATTTCATTACCATCCTGTTCTGCACAATACAGTCATTTTATTGTATACAGAACGTTGCTCTTTTGGGGGAAAATGGAATTGCAGCTTTTAATCCAGTTTAAACTACAAAGTGTAAGGCCTTTAAATTCAATTTATATTTCTTTCACAAAATATAATTGCTCTGGGTTCACCTGCTTAAGTCAATGAACAATTTTTTATGGTCTGGAAGTATGAATGCATGTTAGTATAAAAAAGTGAAAGGGGAGAGGTGTTTCTGTTTGTTTATTGCAGCACAGAAATTGTGATTGTGAAGAGGCACTATGCAAGGAATTGTGTAGAAAGTAATCCCTCTCAATTTCCTTCCAGTTACACCAGCTATAAAGTTGGCAAAATCTGGAAGAAAGACTGGAGTTGCTTTCTAACCTAATATTCCTAAATTTAATAATGGAAAATTCTGGTGAATCAAAGTAATCTGAATTATATAAAAAACTTCAGTGAAATAATATATCTTTAATTTGATTATGACATATGTTGTTACACTGAAGAACATTAATGTATTTTAACTTTGCCTTTATTATTCAATCCTATCAAAATTATTTGAAATGCGTACATCAATTACAATGATTGCATAGGTAAATCTACCACAGAGATCATTTGAGGCTACACTGCAGCCTGAATTCAATAAGCAAAGACTATTGGACAATGAGACACGTGGCTTAGAATGATGCTGCTAAAATTGCTGCTCTAAAATTCGGTTTTCCTTCTGTCGTCAACCTAATCCAAAATACTTTATTTTACCCTATTGGTTTAGGGAGGAAGAAGTCTAAACTAATTCTAACCTATAGCTGAAATACTAATGCCTACTTTTATAAAAGAATCTTTCTCTGAATACAGATTCTACTGAGGATAGAGCAAAGTTATATCAAATTTGACTTCAATATCCTTTTTGCTCTCAAGAACACAAAACAAGTAGGGGGCTACATAAAGAAATTCAGACATCTGATACAAATGTAAAATCTGGTGCAACGGTGATTTGTATAAATAAAGCAACTAGCATACAAATGAGATTGCCCACTGTAATTTCATTATATTACTACAATAATTTATTTGCTTTTTCAAAACCATTAATTTGGATAGAGATATTTAACTTTGCCTTCCTCAAATCATTCAAAGTCTAAGAAATAGCCTTACTGAGGTGGTAACAAAAGATTTGCTTCAAATTGCGTTTGAAACATGAAAATCCAGAAATTTATCAGCATCTTTATTTTAGTAATCTAAGAGATATCTATGCTCATAACAACAGAGAACAATTTATGGGCATGGGCATCTGGGAAGAAAATGAGAAAAATGGAATAGAAAATAGTCTGAAACTATAGTCCTTCTGAAACCTACTCCTTCTCTCCCTCACTATCTCTCTTCTGCAGGTATGCATTTTAATGATTATGATTCTCAGAGAAATCAGACCAGTTGTGACACTTATCAGTTATTCTGATCAATAAAAATATAATTTTAATTTTTTTATCATTCAGTTAATTGTAGCCTCAACGTTTTTTGCATAACAGATGATGCTAGAATATCACAAGAAGAAATAAACCTCTTAAAAATATGGCTTATGATAATTAGAATTAAATCAAAACCAGTTTTTTTCTAACAGTTTTTCTGCCTAAAAAAAGGACAGAATGCAGTTTAAAACACATGGAAAATACACAGTACAAGCACATATTTTAATGTAGCATAGCCCAGTTAGAAGATATGACTCTTGAAACTCTTTATTATGATAAAAAATGTGATTTGTATAAATATTATTATGATAAAAAATGAGTTAAAACTGATTAGTAAATCTGTTCTTTTTCCAATGTTGAGTTTTCACCCTGTAATCAATTCTCTTGGCAATGCCAGCAGTCAAGAGATTCTTCCAGTCTTGTTTTTTTCCTACATTTGACATTTGTATGCTAAAAAAACTGAAGAAGGAAGGAAGGCCAAGAAAAACAGACTTTTTTTCAAAACCTCAGATATCTGTTTGATTTTTGTTCCTTTATTCTTCAGTTTCATTCAGTGTATTCTTAAATCTTTTTTATTTATTGTGACAGAGCTTACTTCCGAAAGGAAGGTGAAATCTATTATTACCGAAATGCATTACACTCATGCAATTGAACTTCCCTCTTAACTTCCCCATCTGTTTTAGAAATTACCCTCAGCTCTCCAAAATGATTTGAAAGGGACCTGCTGCATGTGGGATAGAGAATCAGCCTACTTTTCCTTAACGGGAAAAAAATACTTCTTCAGATTTCATTCTAGCTTAAATTTTTGGCTATCACGCCCTCACAGTTATAGAAACAATCTATTCATTTAAATGGGGCAATGGCAATGTCACTGAGGACTACAACCTTGAAATTCAGCTAAGTCCTCGTACCTGCAGTGACTAGTTTGATATGCAACAAAAAGTATAATTAGTTTAATTCAGATACATTGCACACAAATGCAGAAAATACTGAAACTATAGAGCACAGAAAGGTCCTACTTCGGGACATCTAGAGATGTTATTTTAGATAGGCCCGGAAGGCTGGGAAGTTTATTTAAGAAAGTCAAGCGGCTGAGTAGCTTTGGCCATGCTTTAACTCTTGATGAATAAGAAAACCAAACTACTAAAGCAGTATCCCTAATATTCCTCCTCTGGTACTGAATAGCCCTCTTAGTAAAGTGGTAGTCGGATGCTTTCCCATTTTTCCCCAAAAGAGCTTAAATATTCAACTTTATCTTACAAAAATATGATTTTTCATTTAGGTTATATACATGCATTTTAGAATTGGCATTTACTATCAGATCTTTGCCAAGCATGACATAAAATGTGTCATACTAAACTTCAAAAGCTATCAAACATATTTACATATTTACAAAAATGACTTAAGACCTTAATTAGCTGGCATGTGTAGACAATCAAACAATACTCTGCCACTATAACAGTCTTTTCTTCACAAAATGTATTTAAATGTCTATACTTAAATCATTACCTGTAGTCCTACGTGGGTGACGGTTATGCATTAATTTCCACACCATGGAAATAAAATAAGGGGAAGGGATAAAGCAAATGTTGCTTATGTTATGCTAATTTATAATCCAGAATAAATGGTGAAATAGGAAGAAGAAATGGAAGTAATGAGGGAAGACATTTCAATGAACTAAACTACCAGAGACTTCGTACTTTAGGAGTTAGTAAAAAAGCCACCCATGATGATGTATAGAAACAACAGAATCTAAGATGTGATTTCATGTCCTTAACTTAATAAATCATATAATATATCATGTCCATGTTTTAAATCTATTATCTTTATATCAAATGCTTGAATTCAAAACAAATAATGCAGCTCTCTCCACTTGCAGACAGACATTAAAAGACAAATAAAACCTTCACATTTTGACATTTTAAAATTAAAATAATTCCCCCAAAAGGTTTCTAAATAAATAGCTTAAAATGAATTCAATCCTTGACAATATCTGACAAATAAATTATTCATTACCACTTTCATCACTCTTCTGTTCATGAATTAGCTCCGACACTACCAAAGCATCCAAATGAGCCCTGAAAAACAGACCATTTTCCAATTCATAGTCTTTTCAAATATTTTCATTTCCCAAAAGTTATTGCTCAGCAGATGTGGCACAGTGAAAATGCAGCATTGGGTTTTTGTTCATCAGGCAATGTTCAAATAAGATACATGCATTCTGCTTCAAGCAGAGGAATAAAACAGAAACTCCAGGCACTGTTATCCTCAATACTGGTCTATGTGTGAAGAAGAGCAGAAGCACTACTACATCAAACTAAGTATCGTACATGGCCATTTCGGTTCAGTTTTAGAATTTTCCCGAGCCGTTGTTTGGCAGTTGCCATTCCTTTCTTTGGACGCTTGCCTGAAAGAGGAAAGAAATTTATGAACATTATATTATAGTCCATACATATAATTTCAAAACTTAAGAAAACATTCTTATGGAATCATAAAGTTTAAAGTAGAGATCATCTAGTCAGCCCCTTGCTCAATGTAATATTCACAATAGTGTCGCTGATAGAGGAGCATCCAGATTGTTTGAAGAGCTCTAGAAAAAAAGAACTCACAACTTTATGTGGCAGTCTGTTCCACTGGCTGACAGCTCATACTGCCAGAGGTTTCTCCATGTTAACCCATTGGTTCTGCATCTGCCTTGTCCTGTGTGAAAATGGGATCTGACCAAACCAGAGTATAGTAAGACAATTCCCTCACCTCACTGCCAGTTATCTTGATTCTATACTTCTGTACCCCAAGAGAGCATTTGCCTTTTTAGTAGCTGCTTTACGCTGGTGGTTCTGCCTTATATTTTTCATTCCATATATAGAACTTTACATTTCTCCGGGTTCAATTTCATCCTTTTTATTTCATCTGAAGGCTGAAGCCTGTGTGGATCTTTTTGTTTACATTTCTTTCTTTCATCTAAGATATTAGTCATCTTCCTAGCTTTGAATGCTATATAAGCGTTTCCCTCAACTCCCTCATCCAATAACTACTAAAATGCACAGCATAAAAACACCATAGGATCCAAGAAACAGTTTTGTGGCACATGTTGAAATTAAAGAATAAATGAAGAGAGATGACACAGACTGTCCATCATCTAGTCACATTCAGTCCTGACATCATATAGCAAAAACACCAAATACTCCTGCAGTAGTGCTGGTCAGCTGTTTATTTAGTGGATTTATATGCTATCAGCCAAGCAGGCCCATGGAAATTTCCAGTGACTGTATTACAAGTAGTACAGTGATAAAATATATCATTCTGTTTTTATTGGTTGTTCTTGTGAGCTATCTAGGATCAATGTGTATAGGACAGAGGAACCCATATAAATGTAATAAACAAACAAATGAACATTTAAAACATTATAAATAAACAAATGATCAATATATTCATACACAGTTTATAAAGAATGATAATATCAAAAAAAAAGTCTACACAGCAAAATTAAAACAGCCAATATAGTTTTTAAACTTCTAAAAAACCTTGCTGGAGGAGCAACAGGAAGGGTGGGTGGGTATGTAATGGATGGATGGATGGATGGATGTAAGCGGGAGGGAGGGAGGGAGGGAAGGAAGAAAGGAAAAAAGAGAGAAAGAAAGAAAGTTACACAGATAGACAGACAGTGGTTGTCAGGGTGGTTTGTTCTTCTGGGCAGCTATGGCCAAAATCATCATGGAAGCTGGGGAGGTAGCAGTCCTGCCGCAGGCCAACCTGAACCCTTTGGGTTGCTGACCTCAACAAGGTTGCTTCTTATGAACCAGAATGTTTTCATAGGAGGTTGTGTTATGCTTTTTAATGGAAAATAAACACCACTTTCCAGCTTCAGAAAAGAGTCTCTATTGTTGAAGACAGTAAATTATCTCAGAACTGGGACAAAGAAGATGCATGGATGAAGCCTGGGGCTCAGAATTTATTTCTAATTTATTTAGGAAATTTTCATTGAGGCAAGATCTGAACTGGTTATTTTTACAACACTATGTCAGTGTTTACATTGTTAAAGAAATTTCCAATGTGTTAACTTTGAAGTTTGAGCATGATAAAAAAACTTTTCTATAAAATAATCCCCTGGGTAAAAAATACTGAAGTTGAAAATTTCAAATCACATTTGAATGGACAGAAATGTTTACATGGATGTACAATGAATCCATTTTCTGAATATTCACATTTTAAGATAAAAATGTGGTACAAATGGCAACAGCAAGTAAATTGGTTGCCAAAAAGAATACAGTTGATTACATTACCTTTTGTTGCCTGGTTGCTAATGGGGGGTGGATTTGATGCTGGCCGCTTGGTTGGATGAAGAGGTACAGTGGATGTTTCACCATGTGGTCGATCAGAGCTGAGATCGCTATCACTTAATCTGCACTCCTCGTCAATTAAGTTGCAGTCCTGCATACATTTGCTATGCTGAAAGTTTATTCCATTATTTTGCACAGGATTCCTATTTTCTTGAATTCTGCAACAGGTTTCAGATGCAACTTCTTTCTTAACATGTTTCTGAGTTTTACCTGCCTCCTATATATGTAGAAAAGCATTTAAATCCATTATGCTTTTAATAAAATGTTGAATGTATATTTGTAGAGTTAAGCAAACAGCACCAACATTTATTATAAGACACTTAACGTGATTGCTTGTAACTTGATTTATCTAAACTCAAAGTTATATGCTGAAAGGGTTATACAAACTAAATAAAATAACATATTTACTATATAAAGTGATGCAAAAGAAATGTAATTAGGAATACTAAACTCATTACATCTTTCAATAGATATTAAAATAAAACTATAAAATTTAATTTCATATATTTTACAAAACATCATAACAGTGCATTTTTGGAGGTTTGCAAGCTATAATCAAAACAAATTGTTTATATCTGAACTTATTTGTTATTTCATTACTGGTATTAACACAACGGATCTCTATAAATGGTTAAATCTCCTACTTCATACCTACATTTGCATCTATAGTTTAGTACTGTATACACAGAACTCTGTGCCCTATTATAATCCCATTGAGTGTTCTACAGCTTAAATACATTGCAGAAACACCCACATTCTTTCAGTTAATGTAGCAAGATTCACAATGTGTACATTCATATTAAACAGAAATGGATAATCTTATAGTTTTCAATTATACTCAGTCTCAGCTTTGGCAATCCCAGTGGATTATGAGAATTTTAAACCAAAGCATCTACAGATCAGAACCTTGGTTGATGTAGAGATACTTTTTTACATATTTTATGAGGGAAGAGATACATATTTTATCAGGGAAGAACTAAAGAGTTATAATTAGTGAATATGCAAAAAGTGGCATACACTTATTTTAAAAAGTCAATTTTTTGAACATTCAGTAAATATACTGTATCTCACCTGAGGACTGATTTTAGAAACTGCATGTAATGGTGTAAGAAATACTGAATCTCCCATTTCTTTTTCATCTTTTATGTGCTTGCCTGTATGGAAATTGAAAATGTTCAGAAACATTTCAAGAATTCTGATTTTAAAAAAGAAAAAAATTCTCTCCCGTTTTCCCTACAGTGATAACAATTGTTATGATTCGTAGAGTTTTGTTTACTCTATTTCCTATCCACAGTTCAGATACAAATAATCCTCAACTTACAATAGTTCATTTAATGACTGTTTGAAATTACAATGGCACTGCAAAAAATGACTTATGACCGTTTTTATAACCTCTGTAGCATCCCCATGATCATGTGATCAAAATCCAGATGCTTGGCAATGACCTATATGTATGACCTTTGCTGTGTCCCAAAGTCATGTGATCACCTCTGGCAACCTTTTGACCAGCAAAATCAATGAAGAACTCAGATTCACTTAACAACCCATGTTACTAATTTATCAACTGTGGTGATTTATTTAACTGTGGAAAGGTAGGTCATAAAATGGGGAAAAATGTGGAAAGTTTTGGCCTCAACTGTGTCTGTAAGTCCAAGGCTATCTGCATTGTTATATACAGTAGAGCTTAAATATTAATAATAATAATATATTCAATATTAATAATAATATTGAATTGTCAATATTTCTCCATATATATGATCTAAAACATGAACTGTTCTTTGTGTATGTTCTAAAACTAAATAGAGAAAATATAGAACTAGTATTTATAATATAACAAGGATCTGATTTTAAGACTATCCTAAGTGGCAAATACACCACTCTTTTCTGATCAGCAGGTTAGGACTTCCCAAGTCAAATGATATATATGAACCATGTTTGAATATTTGGAAGCCAAAATGATATCTGCTGTCATTGCAGGAAGTCCTTAGGATTTGGCTTTGTTTCATGTTCCATGTACTGAGATAAAGCTATTCTACATCTATATGCTAAATCTGATCCTGGTTCAAGATGCCTAGACACACTGAAAGGTGTCACTGTTCCTCAAAGCTCATTTCAAGTCCTCTGAACCAAAAGGGAATGATCCCCATCATTTGCACACTGAGCTTGCATACTGGGCTACAAGCATACTGCACAGTTTACAGTTCTTATATTATTATTCATATAAATGTTTATGGAGATACTGTTTGCACAGATCATAATATGATGGCATTCAATCAGAGGAAAGCTTTTAATATAAGGTGAATTGGCCTCATCTCCAACAGACTAATTGAAAGAATTTATTCCTCTCGAGACCAAGCCCTTGAATTTAATTATTCTGGAAAAAAATTCCACAGCCCAACATGCTTGTATCCATGGCAATACGGACCTTATAAGATTCTCTCTAGGGCAGATAACAGATAATCAGAGTTGGAAGGAACCTTGTAGGTCATCTAGTCCAACCCACTGCCCAAGCAGGAGACCCGACACCATTTCTGACAAATGGCAGTCCAATCTCTTCTTGAAAGTCTCAAGTGATGGCGCTCCCACAACTTCTGAGGGCAAGCTGTTCCATTGGTTGATTGTTCTCACTGTCAGAAAGTTTCTCCTTATTTCCAGGTTAAATCTCTCCTTGTTCAGTTTCCATCCATTATTCCTTGTCTGGCCTACAGACGCTTTAGAAAATAGCTTGACCCCTTCCTCCCTGTGGCAGCTCCTCAAATATTGGCAGACCACTATCATGTCTCTCCTGGTCCTTCTCTTTACTAGACTAGCCAAGCCCAGTTCCTGCAACCGTTCGTTATATGTTTTAGCCTCCCCCTAACCATCCTGGTTGCTCTTCTCTGTCTCAACATGCAGACTTAGACCCATTAAGGACTACTTGTTGAGTATGGTTTGTCAGCCAGTTGTAAATCCATCTAGTGGTGGTGCTATCTATTGAGATATATATTATTGTACTGGCATTCACCAATACAAGTTGGTTGCCACCACCCCTACTGCAAGAAATTAAATGTGACATTAATGCACTCCTTTCTTTTAATTAAAGAAGAAATCAGGGTATTGTCCTTGCATGCAATCATACCAAGTCCTGAACTATAGTCATCATATTCTGCATCTTTATCTGCGGTATAAGTGATTGCTACATATTAAGACTTCCTGAATCACAATCTGGATCATTAGTCTTCACGCTTGAGACAGAAAAGCCATTTCCACTAAGTGCCTATTATGATTCTCGAAGAACTTTTCTCCCTACTTATCACAAATGCATAGTCACAAACACAAACACTGAAAAGCCTGATCAATAGTCCTGACTGCTTCTACCATGGAGAAAGTTTTGTCTGTCTGTCTGTGTACTTCCTGAGTTTTTAGGTATTGCACCCAACCAAAGATGATATCTGTGAAGACTCTTTAAGAGTCAAGGATGAATGGAAGAGTTCTGAATTGAAAGTCCTCCTTCCTGTTAATAATACTGAAACACTTTAAGGGTATATGATGGTTTGATTTGGACAGACCTATTGATGCTAGGAAATTCTTGAGGAGGATCAGTTTTGCCATAGAGACCGGTTTCCATTCTGAATAATCAATGACAGGTGAATTTTCCTCCTGGCCACAGTTGCCACCTGCTTTTTCAATACAAGCTGTGACTCCAATAGTATCTTCAAATTGAGCAGAAGACTCAAATAAAGAAATGCAACCTTCACTGAAAACTAGCAGCAAAGTAAGCCAGAACTACAAGGCCAAAATAAAAACTGTCATTTGGTCTTGTAAGGACAAAGCCCAAATCTGTTCTGTCTCCTCCAAAGTCACAACATTTCAAAATACTGAGCTAGGACTTTAAGGGGAACACTCAGTTGGCCTAAGGTAAAGTTACATAACAGGATATTAATGATACCAATATTATTGAAGACCAAAATTGGAATAGATATATGTCCCCAATTAGACAGATTATTGGCTTTCAGGATATGCTGAATTGTTTCCTTTTCACTTAAAAGCACTGAAGCCTGGTCAAAAGACACAGACTTACAATAAAAAATATTGAATTCAGGCTTTGAGAACCAGGATGGAATTCTTTTACATATGAAATCTACAATCTGAAAATTATGTAGCTAGACAATATCATTTTATAAATGGAAACTGTCTTGTTTCTGTTATCATTAAACAAATGGGAGTTACAAAAACCTTATTAATCCATTGCAAATCACCAGGTTAGAATTTATCTTCAAGCCACCCTGAAATATCCAGCAACAGGACAACTTACCATATTCTGGTTTAAAACTCTGAGAAAACATTTTATCTTTATGCCTATTTTTGGAATAGCTTCTGTGATCTGGAACAAAGCTTCTTCGTTCAGTGCTGTCTGTGGTCTGAGTATGACTTGGTAAACAAGTGGTATAGTGCAATCCTGCCATTGACAGCATGCCCTGAATAGCTTCTTCCTCCATACTTGTTGAGGTAGGACATTCCCTAAAAAAGAGCAGAAAAGTACAGCTACATACGTGTGTGTATGTGTGTATTCCTGTTCAATATCATTTGTTCAAATTATCTCCAATATTTTTTGTACCACAGACCTCCTATACAATTTCAATTACTCACATTTTATTTGCATTTTCATTCCTAGATGGCTTCTCTGTGATTTGAAACAGGTCCTTTGTTATTTTATTTTCCTCTTTAAAAATTGAAGTTACTTCTTGTTTTTCATCATCTCCTGAGCTTTCTGATTCCTCTAGTGAGGAGTCTTTTTGCTGCAGGGAGAGAAAATTATTTAATTTTCTACTAAATTATTCTACTGACTAAATATAATCAGTGATTTAAACTGTAGTTAAGAGTCATCAAAAAGATAAGTAACAGGTTTTTTTCATTCAAATAATATTGTAGTAAATGTGAATAGATTGCTGAAATGCCTATGTGTGAAATCTTAGCTTTAACGCTGTTATTTGGGACAACCCATTCAAGACTAGTAAGCAATTTAAGAATGTTCTTGAACTCACAGTGTGATCAAACATGTGACAGCTATGGCCTAGAGGGCCTTTTCCCAGTTTCATTTGATATACCAGTTCTGCTCTTTCTTTGATCAGAAGACCCTTAGAACAATTGTTCATGCTCTAGTCATCTCATGGTTTGACTACTGCAAAACACTCTATGTGAAGCTGCCCTTGAAAGCAACTCAAAAGTTCCAATAGGTCCAGAATTCAATAGCATGAACAGCAATAGGCATGACTTTGTATTCCTATGTGACACATCTTTTTAAATTGAACTGGTTGCCTTGATGAGTCCAGGTGCGATTACAGGTACCAATCCTACATATAGGACATATAAAGCCCTACATGGCATAGGGCCAAATTATTTGTGGGACCACCTGTCTTCTATAGTTTCTGCCTTGCCAGTTGGTGCTGATAGACTACACATGCTCCACATCTCTTCAGTTAAATAGTGCTTTTTATCAGGACCCAGGAAGCATGCCTTCTCTGTCACAGCAGTTACCCTCTGTAACAAGATCTTCCCTGAAATCCATATGGCTTTCACCTTGTTAGCATTTCATAAGGTCTTGAAAAACTTCTCCTCAGCCTTGAGTTAAGATGGCTGGATTCCTTTGTTAGATGTATTTTTGCCTACGTTTTTGCAGTGAGAGATTGAATAGTATTTTGTTTTTGTTTTATATTTTTATTACTTGATATATTGTGAACTATTTAATCAATTTAGAGTTGGGCAGTCCTAAATTTAAATAAATGAATATAAAGGTCAAGTATGATGGAAAATAAGATAAAAATATCCCCATATACATGACTAATCCATATTGAATAACAATTGAGGTGGAGTACCTTGCATTTGGTAGAATGGATTTAATTAAAGAGAGCATCCACCCACTACAGACCCTTATTTGTTATTCAGTATGGATTAGTCATATTTTAAATCATGGTCATAATGTTATGATCAGTTAAAAATCAAGAACATTTGAACAGGAAGGAAACCATTTACAGTAAGAAAAGAAAGAAAAGCAGAAACTTAGATTCAGGGGGGGAAAGCAAGGGTTATTTTGTAAAACTCCTAATATTGTATATGTATTCAGTCTAACTCGCTAATCTTTATTTTGTTAGTCATACACAGAAGTATTCTTCAGTATATTTTCCATATTTCATTTGAAACAAATATTCTTTGGACATTAAAAATATAATTCTTCATTTATTACTATTTTAAAACATGTTATTTACCTGGTTAGTGCAATCAGGTTCAGATTCTTCTGAATCAGAAATATCAGAATATTCTGAGCTGCCATTCCTGAGTTCTGATTTCACACTTTCAAAAAACACTGGAAAGAAAAAGAGGGACATTACCTTTTTCATTATATACATTATTATTTTTTTTCTGCCAATCTTTTAATCCCACAACAGTTCATTGCTTAGAAGCAAATAGAATTTGGTGTCAGAATAAACTGCAGTGCTTGAATTTCTTTTCTCATTTTCTCTCTTTCCCCATTCCCATAAGTTCGAACTCAGATCCATTTCCCTACATGTGGATGAATTCACACATCTATACGAGTTAGTATTTAGAAACACTATATCTGCCTAGGCTTAGGTAGAATGTAAAAATCTTAACTTTTGCTTATGTTCTAATGCAGGGGTCCTCCAACCATGTCAACTTTAAGACTTGTGGAACTCTGGGAGATGAAGTCCACAAATCATAAAGTTGACAAGGTTGGAGACCCCTGTTCTAATGGATTTTAAATTCTACAGATTTGTGTTTAGAATTCTTGATTTTCACTGCTGGTACCCATTTTAGAACTAAAATGATAAAAAAATAAATATTATAAATTGTTTTGAAATCCTAAATAATCAAAATATAAAAATTAAAAATAGCTCCTTTAAAACCTTTGCAGCATTTAGTATAGGATATTTCTAATAAATATATGGACACAGTCTTGCTTAGCATATATAAAAAATATATGTCAGATATAACAAATTCAATGTTTCTCTATTTGGTATATGAAAGAATTAATGTTCTCCTGTTTAATATATGAAAAAGTACTAAAAATTTATCCATCCTTCTTTTGTAGTATTGTCAATAGCAGTGAAGCTAGTCGAATGATGAAGTCATATCCATCAATAATATATATATATATATATAACAACAGGATATATAAAAATAAAGGAAGAAAAAAGTATGAATTACTAATTCAAGAAAAAATAGACATACTGTTCAGTGGTTTCTGTGTATTTGCATGGCCATCTGCTTCCTGGGACTTCGGTTCTTCTGTCTTAATAGTTATTTTCTTCTCATCCTCATCTTCACTGTCTGCTGTGTATAGACTTGGATCTCTGAAGGGTTGCCGTTCATCTCTGTCAGAAAATAATCAGTTGTAAAAGATATCCATTGGAGTTTTTCCTTTATTATTTTCTTATCTTTTAAAAGAGTGATATCTAATGTTCACTATAAATATTAAAAATTCTAAACTAAAAATCAACTGAAACATTTTTCTCCTGTATCAGGTCATACTGTATTTTTCATACTGTATCAGGTCATACTGTATTTGATGAATCTCTGAAGAGAATGCAGAATTGTTAGGGTTTTTTTAAAAATAAAAGGTTGATTTAAGTCCTTTTAAATCACTTTAAAGCACTATCATATCAGTAACATTAGTATTCACACTTAGTATACTGAGTAGCTATCAGAACCTTTACTTGTGTCTTCTCTGAGCCAATATTTTTTATGAACACAGCACTCCATACAGCATAAATTATCTGGATTTAGCTTCCCTTTTATAACCAAATCTGCACAGTACTTCCTTACTTGGCATGGAAACAATAACTTCCGTTATTGTTTCCATGCCAAAGTTCATTAATAGAGAAGCAGGGTCCTCCACAAACCTGAATCTGGCATTACAAGTTAACAGCACATTTCCTGCCCCACATTCTTTCCTTTTAAAAAATTACATATAAACTACCTGTACTCCCCCCCAAAATAAGACCCCTGTCATTATTTTCTGTGCCACCAAAAAAGCCACCAGGTCTTACTTTTTTTGGGGGGGGGGATGTTGCCCACTGACTCACCTTCTTCAGCTTCAGATAGTTGCAGCCAGGCCTTGCACACCTCTGGAGCTCTGTTATCGCCTACAGAGGCCTTTAGGAAAGCCCTGCTGGCTACAGAAGAAATGGGCCAAGGTGTGTGAGGCTTGGCTGCAACTATCCAAAGATACAGTAAGTAGTAGGGCAGCTCCACCCTCCCATCCACATGCTAGCCTAATTTTACCCATGCACCCTGGTGTGGGTGGGGTCTTAATTAGGGTTTATTTTGGGGGTAGGGCTTATATTGGATGCATGTGTAAAAATCAAGTTAGGACTTTCTGAGTAGGTCATATTTTCAGGGAAACACAGTATATCCATTTCTCACCTCAATTGATCAATTGAAAAGTGAACAGAATTAGCAAAATTCAATAAAGAAAAAGTCATGTAACATTTATTTAGTACCTAATTATTCTTCCATTTGATAACAAAAGCCGTAAATCATTGTCTTTTGTTCTCCATTCTGGAACAGTGGAAGATGGTTGAAGTGGCTTGTTAAACCTTCCATTCAATTTATAATTTGTTGTGTCCTAAAGCAAGAAACAAAACAAGATTCCATTTTAAAAATCTCTATGTAATCCACATTAGTGGTGATGCAAAGTTTGTCTAAAGTAGAAATAATGCATTGTGAATAATAATTATAACACAGGTTTATATGTACAAATTATCATGCCCAAATAGGAAATTATTAAATTCTGTACTTCATAATACCTGATTCTACTTTCATTCTCTAGATTAATGAGGCTTAGCACACATAATTATACATATTGCATCAACATGTCAAGGAGGGTATTGAATTAAGGTAAGACAAGACCAACATGCTCAAGTGGAGGTTGCTGGCAGCTAGCAATATGCTGTGAGAATATAAAAAGCAAGCCCTTTTGTTGATCTGTTGATTGAATTCACCGAAAGTGATTTGTTTCTGGCCAATGATAAAGCTAAAAAGGAACCATCATTCTGGCAGTTTAGTTTGATATGGACACAAATTAAATAAAACATGTCAAGAAGATAGCCAACACAAGTACAGCTGGAATTGATGGCCTCTAGTTTTATTGCACAATGAGGAACTATAAAAACAATTTTAAGAACTCACATACAGAAAATATTACCATAGCAAGACTTGATCTAGATATCAGAGTTTTTCATTATTTTCTTAGCATCCTAATAGTAAGTAATAATATGAAACAGTAGTGGTATATTGAGGTATCCAATTGACAGAGATGGAGCTGGAAACTTATATTATCTTTAATACTAATCTCTTATATTTCTTTTAATCTATATTTGCTAATATAGAGCTGATATATTATGCAAGCACACAATATTTTAGCAGCAATAAATTACAATCAGTATTTTGTACCCAAGCCTTTTAGTATTTTATTTCATTCTAACTTGTAATACTTGCCTCTTCCCACGGGGACATTTCTAATCTCTTAAGAACTTCCCTTGTGTGGAGCTCCAGAATATCCAAATTAGAAGGTGTTTTGATAGACTGATCTCGTAGCTTCCTTGCTCTTCTTCTGGAATGATGAATGGAGGCCAATTCACTTGATGACCGTGAAACTTGACACACACCAGTTCCCTGAGTTTTGATTGGTTTGTTGTTCTCTTCCTTTAAGTAAAATAAAGTCACTTAGAATGGATCATTGTTACAATTTCACATTCAGATAATGATCTACCAAGATAAGAAGGGAAAGACATTGGAAAGGGCTATTCCTTCCTCTTTCACTGTAACAGTGGACAATCATTACAGCAGCAATGCTCCAAGAGGAAGGGCAAGATACAATTGTAGAGCCCTTGAAAATCCAGAATCCTGGCACACCTTGTATTATATCTTGCCCGGTATAACTCTTATCTCATCCCAAATGCACCCTTTGGATGCCAAAAGGATATCCCTACTGTAATGTGTCTTGTAAAATCGCATTTTTCAGACTGTATGCAGTATGAAATAATAGAATATTTAACAATCCAGCTTATTAAACTAATTTCCATTTGATTCAAACCATTATTCAATCCCACCCTAATTGTTTCCCTATAAAATGATGCAAATTTCCACCATCACAATTAAATGTCTTTTATTCATACCTCTACAGATCGAATTACTTTAGAAAGTTGCTTAATTAGCTGTCCAGGCCTAATATTGTCTGGAATTTCAAAGGCATGTTCTGTTACAAGCTGTAAGCAAAATAAAAGAAAATCAGCTAAATTCTAAATATAAATGAGAAATGCTACTGCATGATGAAAAATAAAAATGCTACTGCGTTTTTGGAAGTAAAACTTACATCTTTTTTCATCCATAGCTTTAAAGCAGTAAGTAAAGCTTTCACTCCTTGTATTAAGAACGTTTGGGGCTGAAAACCATCTTCTTTCAGCTCTAGAAATGAGAATTTAAGATTAAGTTAATATTGTTTCAGTAATGTTCCATCAAGCAGTATCTATTGTATCTCAGCCTTTGGTAAAATCTGACACAAAATTTACAATTATTATGAAAATAAAATGGGACTTTTTTGCACCAATGCCGGCTAATCAAAACATGGAGTAAAACCAGAAATGTACTGCAATTGAAGTATAAAATACTTTCAAACTACAGAGGAAGGACAGAGCTCTTACTGCAAACAGATGGTTATTTAAATATAATATTTTAAAGGTTATCTTAAAAACTGAACAGCAATTATTTTTCTTCTAAATAGCTTTAAATGGGATATTCCAGAACTGCATGCTTCAAAAATTTGGTACCTTCTGTGAAATTTTCATATTATATATAGCCATTATATTTTAATTCCAGTTTCCATATAATGATAAACTGATGCAGTGCTTGTATACAGTGTTAAATTACTATGTTGTTACAATTACACCTGCTATTTATTATTATAGCCCAAATGGAATTCCTGACTTGTTTTCCTATCAACACAGTTTAAAAATAAACAACAACACATTTGAAAGAACCAGCTTTAGAACAATTAGGCACTGAAAGGCTTTTTAAAACCCTACAAAGTAGCTTAGTATCAATATATACGTGATCTAATCTGCCATTAATTCAAAACTGTCCTAAAGAGAAAAATTGATAACTGTTTTACTTTAGTAATTCAAACAATACTGAAGGGTTATGTGTGGCCCCTTAAAATGAAAAACCTATTAAACCATAATTGCATGTGCAGTTCTATCTGCACGTCATACAGTATATAATCCATTAAATCTTATGCAAATTGGTTAATATGGCATAAAATTCTGCTGTTTTTATACAATAAATAGGTAGCTCTCCAGAAATTACAGCAATGAGTAAATACAGATGTTCCATTTCATTAGTTAGAAAACACTACTAGTGTGAATGAGCCCCTATTCTCAGTAGATTCCAGTTCTTTGGCACAGGTTGTCAGAAAGGACATAGGGCCAATTTGTTTCACCTGCAAATGAAAATGCTTCTCAATTTGGTTTTTAAATTGAACCTAAATTGGGCATGGCTGCCTGATTCAGTTCTGAAGAACAGATGGTAGCCAGATTCATTGTTTAGAAATTTGCATGCTTACAAGAGTATCTCTTCCATATCATAGTCCTAAACAATTTTGGTTTAGAAGTAAATTTGACACAAGACTTCCTATTATTCTTCCTTTTTGATGATCAATTTATTTTGTTTTTATCCAGACTACTGCTATCTTGATATTTACCCTGGTGAAACAAACCAGATATCTGAAGTTTTCCTTACTTTTTCTCAGCAACTTGAATTTGGGATAAATATATTTACTATTTGAACTGTATTCATATTGTTGTTGGTTTTATTTATACTTCCTACCAGATAATTCTGAATGTAATGCTCAGTATCAGAACCTTCCCAAGGATCTAGGACAGTTAAGATACCATTGTAAGATACCAGTATGTTTTGTAGTGATTATCTTCATTCAGAGCTTACTTTCACAAGGAATCTTGATTCCTTAAGTTTTTACTATTTTTTTCCATCTTGATGGTATGCCTGCCACATTTTGTCCAATCAAAATACCACTGCAATATCTTGGCTGTTTATTATGGACAGTGCTGAGCAGAAATTTTATTTCAGGCAAAGTTTTATCATAATCAGATTGTCCATGTAAAAGAGATGGGATAAACTGGCAGATGTTTTTGATGTCTGATAGCCATGGCCTACGTTATTCAGTATCATTGGCAGAGTAATCGGTGCCATGACAAACAATAGTGGTGATGGTGAATCTCTTTGAAAGATTTCTCTCTTGATATTAACCTCTCCAATATCACTACTGACTAGGAACCATATTTTTCATTGTGCCATTTGATCCTTGAAAAAACCTTCTGATGTTTCTATTGACTCCTTCGAGGCACTTTATTATCCAATCATGTGGCAGGGAGTTCAATGTCTTCTTTAATCAATCTATGCTAGATTCAAGTTGGTCTTCCTTCTCTTGTAGTTTTGCAGAATCATCTTGTCAATTAGAAATTGTTTTTTTTCTTCTGTTGTTTGGCCATTTTGATTCTTCTACTGCTTTAGTTAGAAAGCTCTGTTCTTTCTGAGGCAAAGAGGGTACCTGGTTTTGGAATGAAAACAATTAAATAGCTCTGCTGGCTTCCTCTACAGCCAACTCTCCCTGGTTTACCTTTACAGTCTGAGCTGCTTCTTTTGCAAGGCTTTCTTTGCCCACGGTAGAGCTTTGCAAATCTTGCAATTCTGCTTCCATTGATACTTTACTTTGTATTATAAATCAATGCTGATTTACTAGCCTCTGTTCTGTTATTTCTGATTCTGGATAGTGCTCTTTCCAGTTCTGGTGCATTCATTTCAAGTATTTTCTTCTTGTCGGACTTGATCTATAACAACATATTATTATTTCTTTGTTTTCTATCTCGGTATGTTTGTGACAGATAAACATCTTTCCTTCTAATAGTTCTGCAGCTGCTGGTCCTAATTACTCAGCCAACAGTCTTGAGTCCTGCAACCTAACCAAATGTCCAGGAACTCTAACACCCAGTGCAGTCTTTGTTGACTTAAGTGACAACTGAGCTAGATGAGCTTCTTTAAATTACATTTCACAATATCATTTATGGGAGAGACATTCTTTGTCTGACTCTCAAGAGACCTGTCCAGAATAGTTGAACCTCTGGCATAGCTCTCATTTTTCTCAATGCACACAAGCCTCACAACCATGCCAAGTTTTATTATTATTACTATCATCAACATGGAAAAGCTAAAGGGATTGGCTAGAACTCTAAATCATGCATGGGCAATCCTGCAACTATGGGAAGCCATCTGTGCAGCCATCTGTGCCAGCACCATAGGTGTACAAATCACTAAAATTGTGCACGGTAGGATAATCTGCAGGGATAGCTATTCCACAGAGTATCTTCACTGTGAATCATGTGCTAGCCAAACTGTTACCTAGCAAGCTTGAGGATCAGGATTTACATCGTAATAACAGCATAATCAAATCTTCCAGAAAGAGAATGGTGTAGAAGAGGTGAAAATGAGTATGTACTTAAGAAAAAATAGTGGGAATTAAACTGCAGTCACTTTAGAGTGGGAAAATGTTTATTTTCATATCCATAAAACTGTACATATCCCAAAGGGGAAAAATGCATTTACTTCCATTTTCAAAGCCTTTGAATATAAGTGCAAAGGATGATATATGAAGGGTTGTTACTATTTGTTCAAGTGCAAACATTTAATATAGCTTGCATAATATTTTAAGACTGAATAAACTGGCTACCCTGATTTTTCTTAATTGCAAAGTATAAATAACTTGCTACTCTGATTATAATGTGCTCATTGATCTATTAAATCATTGTAAAGAAAAAAAGCTTACTCTCAAATCCTTCTTAAAATATTAATTAGTTACCTTTCAAAGTTTCCATTAAGTTTTTGGCCACAAACCAACAGATGGCTTCAAAGAAAGGGAATTTGAAAAGATCTGGAGTTTTTAATCTTTTCTCCATTTCATAACACCTAAATAAACAATTCAGAAGGATTATTTTATATAAATATATAATTACTGTTCACTTTGTTCATGAAGTATAGCAAAATGAAATATTCCCTTAACAACAAAAAGTTCCATCCACTGCATTCAGATATATGAAGTATGTTTTTATAAATTCCTTGAATTCAGCCATTAAGAGACAGATGTTTGCTATTAGAAGTAGTCCTTGCCTGTTGACCAATGATTTAATGACTGTTCATAGTCACAATAGCCCAGGAAGTGCTTTACTACCCATAAAACAGGAGTGTCAAACTCGTAATGTCATGTTATTGTCACATGCCATATTGTGACTTTCCTCCCCCTTTGCTAAAACTGGGGTGGGCGTGGCCAGCGCGTTACGCATCCAGCCCATGAGCGGAGAGTTTGACACCCCTGCTATAAAGCATTTCTAGACATTGTAAAACATTATGCCATCTCTGCTTCCCCCAATCACAAGATTATTTTGGGTGTTTGGAAATCTGTTCACATGTATGACTTATTGACTAAGTACCTTGAAATCATATGATCGCCATATGCTATCTTCTCTGCTGGCTTTCTCAGAAAGTCAATGGGGAAGTTGGCAGGGCAGGTTGCAAGTAGAGTGGACATTCCACTCCATTTTCCCAATACACTCGGAGATTTCCCCTCTTTTCCATGTAGGGAGGGAAATCGTCCCACATGGAAGAATGGAACAGAATGCTAGCATTTGCTAGTATTTTCCTGATCCCTCTGGAAGTGTTCTGAAATGGGTCGTAGGCGAGGTGAAAACACTAGCAAACACTAGGTTCTCATGATTATCCTGGGGGGAGGAAGCAGAAAGAGGGCCCGAGTCTCCCAGGCATGCTTGGAAGTCAAAGTCCTCTCCCTGCCTCATGAAGCCCAGGAGGTTCAGGCCCTCTCCCCAACAGCCAGCTTAGTAACTACAATTGGGAGAATTTGGATTGTGGTTGTTGAGTGAAGTGATCATGTGACCACTTCACTCAACAACCAAAGTTCTAGGGCCAATTCTAGTCATGAGTGAAGGACTATCCTTAGTCACAAGTGGAGGACTATCAATAACTTAAATAATATTTTCAGTAATGCTAGTTTATTATTTATTATTATTTAGTGTATGACAACAGGACAGAAGAGAAGTAACATATATACAAAGTCCACATAACTATATATAAATTTCTATAGGGGTATGGCAGTTGCCTCATAACTGGATGTCCAATTCAAGTTATTGCCTCTGGAGTTGCTTTGTGCAGGTCTTGTAGAGAACCAGGGAATGCATGTCATGGGCAATCTTGTCCAATATGTTTAACAGTTTACATATCAGTATCACAATTGCAACAAGAGGAATCGTTCCATCCCCACTGATACTGGGCAGGCACTTCTTCCAGTATTCCACCTAATTCTGTTCAATTTCGACCAGACAGTGCAAGAGGGCAAAACTAGGTGGTTTGGTAGAGGGATCACTTATGATCAGGCCACAAGGAGATACCTTGGACCATTCCCCACTCCATACATTCTCAGGGTTAAGCTAGGTAGATGTTAAATGAATAGCTGTTTTCCATGCTCGGCTATGGGATTTCAATCTTGTGATGGGCTGCACATTGTCTTGATGAATAGGGAGGACCTTGTTGTTCAGCACCCTTGATCATAGCCAAATGAGAGCTTGTTGTCTTCTAAAGTGGGGAGATATGATATTGCTAAGTATTGGTAATCAATGCACAGGAATGGAATGCAATGTACCAGAGATAATACGTATTGTCTCGTGAAGTTGGACATTGACCATTTGGGCATAGGCACTGTTAAGCCACATACTGGTACAATATTCAGCTGTGGAATAAACCAAAGCCAAGGCTTTTGTTCATAGGGTGTTTGCATCAGCACCCCAGGATATTCCAGCCTTCAATTAACTTTAACTAAAAATATATATATTCCTCTTTCATACCTGTTTAACCAATTTGTTTTTAATGTAATTTTGCTTTTAAAAAAGGCAAGCAGTTCAGAACAATCTATTCATTTTAACTGGAGATCAAATAATGATAATCCCTCTATTCTTTGCAAAATATGAGCATGTTGTCTTTACAAAACTAGAAAATGATTTAATACCAATTTAACAAAGACATGTGTCTACATTTGTAGAAGCAAATAGTTGGATAAAAGAGGAAATTTCAACTCTAACCTGAGCTGCATGCCAATATTGAGGTTGTGCAAGAAGTTTCCTCCAAAAGCCATACAGTCCTGAGAAGTGAGTACAGCATGAATCCATCCTGAAACAAAAAGTTAAGTCTATATATCCACAATATTTTGTTCCCAAAAGCACAACAGAGGCAAATTATTTTAACAACCCACATATTGTTCAAATCAAAGTTTTACCATCATATTACTATTATTTTATTGGACTATCAACATATCAATATCAGTATTAGTTTGCTGTCTCAAAAGCATAACTAAAGATCTCTAAAATCAAATCAACAGCCAATTTCATTTAATGGTTAAGGCGCCTGGCCAGAAAGTGGTAGACTGTGAATTCAAGTCCTGCCTTAGTCATGAAAACCAGCTGGTTGACTTTGGGCTAGACATTCTCTCTCAGCCCAAACCACCTGACAGGGTTGTTGTGGTGGGAAAAATAGGAGGATAGAATATTCAGTATGTTTGCCACCTGGAATTGCTTATAAAGTAATAAAGGTGGGATAAACATCTAATGTAAATAAATAAACAACTCTTCCTTCCAGTATTAATTTGAAAGCCAAATTCATTTTTCTATCTAGTTTTATCTCAAAACTTCAAAAGTTTTTGGACTACTGAATATACTGAAATATTTCATTGGTTTGTATCCTTTCATAAATCTTGCTATTTATAAAATTAAAAATATTTTACCCTGGAGGACAGGGATATCCAACTTTAGCAACGTTACATGTTGTAGAATCCCAAGATTGGAGTTGCCAAAGTTGGAGACAGAGGTCAACTCACATACAACCACCTCATTTAGCAATGGAAATTCTGGTCCCAATTGTGGTCATAAATTGAGGTCTACATGCATTTTGTTTCATTAACCTTAGCTGCTTTTTGTTCTATATGTGTTACTAGTATTACAGGTTATTTATTCAACAGGAAATCTGTCTCATATATAGCAGAGGTCTCCAACCTTGGCAATTTTAATACTTGTGGACTTCAACTCCCAGAATTCCGCAGCATGACTATGTCCACAAAATCTCAAAAATTAACTTTTTTCTGAAGAACACACCTGCCAAACTGTATTACAGATGAAACTAAACTGGCAATTAAATTCAATATAACCAATGCCCTATTATATTATCAATGATTATACTAACTTGACAAATTAATAATTCTCTCTATGATATTGGAATAAATAAACAAACATACATTTTTGTAAAAATTAATGTATTTTATGTATGTATGTATGTATTTATTTAGCCTATATGCCACCTATTTCACCAAAGGTGACTCTACAATAAATATAATTACTGTATACATTAATAGAGCATGGAATAACAAACAGCAGTATTAAAATTCTTTTACAGGCTTCAATACACAATTATTGAAAATGTGATAGGAAATGAATAGACAAATAAATAATTCCTCAGCTATCTTCTTTTTCAAATTCTTTATCGTCTCAACTTCTATCTCTATAAATGCTTAGTAATATCTGAGTCTGTCTTCTAAATTTAAACTTAATTGTTAAATTAATTAAAAATTCTCTGAACATTAGTTATTAAGTTCTAATACATCGATATGTTAATAGACAGGGAAAGAACTTTTTACCTGTTGGAACAAATAAGGTATGTCCTTGCTTCACAACACATTTATAACATTTGTCAACTTTATCTCCAAAATACACTTCACTCTGGGTAATAGATGAACTCCAGGATTCATAAATTGCCAGATTATCATTAGTAGGTTTGATCAAGTAGAAGATCTTTTCACCCTATGCACAGAAGACATTTCATTACATGTGGTACATCTCTGCAATTTTGTATTACAACCATTAATATCACATAGGACTACAATATAATGAAAGTATAAAACTGTATTGCTATTTTAAAGGAAATTACTGCAGTTAGGAAAAAATGATAGAATGGGAGAAAAAATCTCAAATTTAACCACTTGTCTAAACAAAATCAGAAATCTATGCAATTTTCCTTGTGAATAGCAAAACAAGCAATTCAATAAGTGAGAAACCTATTATTTTGTCCAATCATTATTCACACACACACACAAACACACACATCCAGAGATATGTAAAAGAAAACATTCAAAAATTTTAAAATAAGAATGCGGTACTTTTGTACATTAAGGAAATTAATAGTTTTCTTACCCAAAGAACATGATACCAAACAGAAGTGCCTCCAAAATCAATATGGAAATCTGTGTAGCTATCTTGAACTCCCATTAAGCAATACTTCTGAACAAAAGGCTTAGGGAAGACCGAGTCATCTGGCCAGTAATTTTCAACCCATGAAAGTTTTCTGGCAATTTCAGGAACTTCCACTAATTCAGACATCCTTTAAAATTCAAAACAGGAAATGCAATTTGAATATGACTAATGATTTCTTAATATATACAAATACAAAAAACATTTCCTCTAGTAATATTTTGACTCATACTACTATTTAGACTGAACTGTTAACACCAAAGATAGATAATTAGTCCAATATATGACTTATTTAATTATGCTACACATTCTCTGAAGTGGAACGTATATGGACTATAATGAGATTTGAATCAAGAAAAAATAGAATGAAAGTCTTCATCTAAATCCAAATTTTAAATTATTATATATCAACACTATAAAATAATTATATAGAAAAATTGATGGTCTCTTATTTCAAATTAGAACTATTTTACTAGTTGAAATGTTCAAGAAGAGATTATTAGTTAATTCAATCAACTATTTTTGTATATTTTAAATAACTGGTTCATAAGAATATGGTTATGACTACATATGTGTTTGTGTATGTGATTTCAAATTGGGAATTAGAAGTCATGCAAGAGTATGAAATTACAAAGTAACTTTAGTGGATTATCTTTCTAAAATACAGAATATCCCACATGCTGATCTCTATGCAGAACTACAATATTAAATACAATTTGCTTAGTAGTTAGCATTTGCTAATAGATTAGGTTTAGAGGCATAAACCCAGGCATATTTTCATTTTTTAATTAAAAAATAAAGGCTATTTTTAAAGTAATGTAACCTCTATCAAACTTTTGAAAAATATTTTTATTTGTCTTGCATATATTTGTCAGCTGTCTCAGATAAGCTGGATAGGAAACACTGAATTTTACTTTATTCTAAAGCTACATTAACAGAATCTTGCAAGTTTGAAAGTACAAAAGTTCCCACCATATCTTTTAACTGTTCCATCCATGAGGAAATATCTTTTCTAAGTTGCTTTCTCTGACCTTTAAAGCTACTGGGGGGTTCCTGCCTATCTTGTCTGATTATTTCCTAAATTGTATCTCTTCTCCACTTTCCCAAAGGTCATTCCCACAGTCCACTAAACATATAAGAAAAATATGTAGATAAGCCCTTTCCAAAGAAAAAGCAATTGCATTATTCATCCTTTCAACCTAAGTTATTTAGGATAACCCCAAACTTTAAGTACATATCAACTTCATATTTCGTTATTGAAACTATTCAGAAAATCTATAATTATTGTTATATACTACAGTTTTAAATATAAGCATTTTATACATATATGAAAATTGTATACTCACTTTGTGTCTGAGAATTCAAGGCTTATCACATTTAATACTTTTGGTCTCTCAGGGTTTGTAAAATACTTGATGTAATTATGGAGCTTTATTTTGCTATCTGCTTGTCTTGCCACATCAATAACATCAATCACTTTTTCACCACCTGTAAAAATGAAAAAGTTAAATCACTGCATAAACCAGTCAACAAAGGTCTATAGAAATTACAACTCAGGATTGTGGGAATATAGTAATACATGCTTATGTACGGTAACTATCATTTTTTTCTGAAAAGCCTGAAACTGTTAAAGAGAAAATATAGCTAAACATTAATGTTTTGAGTATTCCATTCATTCAGGTTAGATTAATCTCAAGACATGATATATTTAAAGCTTACAACTGAAACCAAAGCTTTCAAGAATTAATCAAGTGTTCTCAGAAAATGTCACAATCATAAAATATTTCAGAAAAAGAATATTTAAACCCGTTTACTTTTCCTTGCCCTTTTGTGTTTGAACCAACAGTCCATACCTACATAATGTTCCACATCGAGAACAGAAAACGTAGAAGGTGGGAGCCTGAGACCTAAGCCATCTAATTTAGGTACCATAATGGGAACGGCAAACCCGTGCTTTTCCAGATATCTTTGTGTCAATTGGCTTCCATGCATTTTCAAAATGATTTCATCAGCACTAGAAAGAAATATATATATATATATTTATATATACATATACATGTATTATTTTTAAAATAGAAACAGAATTTTTAAAAACCCTGTGAGTGAATGTTGCAGCAGTAGAAATATTTTTGAAGTGAAATATAAAGTTTCTGTCCTTCCCAACATTTATTATATCTGATCATTTTCAGCAACTTGCTTTAACTAATCATAATGTTAACATCTGACACTGAAACAATTCTGCCTTGGTAAGGCCACACGTGGAATACTGTATCTAATTTTGGTCACCACGATGTAAAAAAGATGTTGAGACTCTAGAAAGAGTATAGAGAAGAAAGAGCAACAAAGATAATTAGGAGACTGGAGGCTAAAACAAATAAAGAACAGTGCTGGAACTGAATATGTCTAGTCTTATGAAAAGAAGGACTAGGGATGACATAATAGCAGTGTTCCAATATCTAAGGGGCTGCCACAAAGAAGAGGGAGTCAAACTATTCTCCAAAGAACAAGAAACAAGGAGAGAAGCAACTTAGAACTAAGGAGAAATTTCCTGACAGTTAGAACAATTCATCAATGGAACAATTTGCCTCCAGAAATTGTAAATGCTCCAACTGCAAGTTTTTAAAATTAGAAAACCATTTGTCTGAAGTGGTGCAGGGTTTCCTGCCTAAGCAGGGGTTGGACTAGAAAACCTCCAAGGTCTCTTCCAACTCTGTTATTCTAACCTGATTCTAATTCTTCCAGAACGTCTTTAATATTATTGGATATCTAGTTTTAACTTCTGCAAATAAACACTGAAATCCTGATGACATTCATATCCTCTAGAGCAGGGGTAGGGAAACTTAGCTCTTTTATCATTTATGGACTTCAACTCCCAGAATTCTTGAGTGAGCCATAAAAGATTCCTCATCCCTGGCCTACTGGTTTTTCAGTTGTGAGGGAAATCAATTTTGACTTGAATGGGACTGTTTAACATACAAATGTAGGACGGACTACATTTGTATATTAAACAGTCCCATTCAAGTCAAAATTGATTTCCCCCACAACTGAAAAACCAGTAAGCCAGGAACGGGGAACCTTTTATGGCTCACTCAGGAATTCTAGGAGTTGAAGTCCTAAGTGATAAAAGAGCCAAGTTTCCATACCCCTGCTCTAGAATGATATAGTTAAAGCATGAATTCAGAATCACTATTTGAAGCATCTACATACACTTTAAAATTTTCAATTTCAACTGATCTTACCTTGGGAATGAACGGGCACGTAGCTGTTTAACAAATGTTCGGGTTCCAGCTTGAACTGGTTTTGAACCATCATCATATTCTGTATAGTCATGTCTGTGCCAGTTCCTCCTCTTCTTCACTACATGGTGAAAAATGTAACCGTCAATTTAAGATAGAAGAGAATCAAATCACATTTAGCTATGAAATTCTCCAGGAGCCTGTCAAAACTATTTCTCTATTAGTAATGAATTATTCAGGGTTTTTGCTAGGATCACATTGGAAGGGAAAAAGAATGATAAAAGAGGAAAATGTGCAATACACTAAACTTTTTGGAGAATAAGGGCATTACCATGACACATAATACAAATGTGCATTCTACCCTTTCTTCAATATACTATAGTCAGATGAGTTCCTCTGTTATTTTCTAAATATTCCCAAGATGTTATTTTTAGCACGTATAATTGGCTCAAGGTCGCTGAGACAATTTTTTTGTTGAATAGGGATTTGAATTAAGGCTCCCTGTTTCCTCTCAGCAAATGTAAATGAATTTCAGATCTGATCCTGCCACCAGTAAATTATTATTAAAATCTTTCTTTTTCTTCATCCAGAATTAAAGGAAATATTTTTAAAGATATAAGAAAAACTCTGTACACCTTCATTCAAATGAATGCAGTTTCATAAGCATCCTAAATTGAAACTTTATAACACATAAAAAATTGTTAAACGACAAGATTCAGTATCATGCCAAACGGAATATATTCCAGAGATACACTTTTAATTATTTGCAGTCTTTAGTGTTCATGCAAGACATTTGGTATGGTAACATGTAGCTGTAGGCTTTGAACTATTCCACTTAAATGTTTCTTGCTCACTAAAGCATCCATTATTTCCGAACACATAAATTCTATTGCTACAATTATGTCAATGAACAGAATTGTATTACAAAGTTTAAACTTTCCTTTCAAATGTACTGGTTAAATTTTACTATACAAAGTAATTCTAAAACCTTAATTTGAAAATCCATATTGAGCAAATTCTGCTTGCCAATGTTGTGAACACAACTTTAGAGTAATTGGAGCTTAGCAATAAAGATTTACATTTGTCGAGAGTGAAGAGAAGATCGTGCTCTCATCTTACTATGCTCAGAGGTTCATTGGCCGAAACAAAACCCCACCAGACGGTGAAATAATAAGGGTGGGGCTGGATGATCCTCACGGCTCCAGAGAAATGGCGTGTCAGGTAAGAACCAACGCCCATTCTCCTGAGAGCCGTTTGGATCATCCAGAGAGTGGGACATACCAAAGCTTGGCTGTCCTACGGGAGGGACTCCGTCTGGTTCTGAAGTCCCTGCGGTTCCTTGAGGACTCGCTGGAGAACTCGTCTACCAAACGAAGCCTCCGCCGAGGCAAATATGTTGATCTTATAGTGCCTAATGAAGGGAGATGGGGACGCCCAGGTGGCCGCCCGACAAATATCAGCAATTGGAGCCTGGGTGGTCCAAGCTGCCGAGGTGGCTGCACTTCTGGTGGAGTGTGCTGTTATTCTGCTGGGCACCGGCAGAGCCTGGGACAAGTAAGCTTTGGAAATAGTAGCTCTAATCCAGCGGCCGATGGTTGACGGAGACACTTTGTGGCCTAAGGATTTAGGTTGAAAGGAAAGGAATCGGGATTCGGACTTCCTAAAGGGCCGGGTACGTTTAATGTAAATGCGGAGAGCCCGTCTTACATCCAGGGTATGCCAAAGCTTCTCCCTTTCCTGCAAGGGATTGGGGCAGAAGTTCGGAAGTGTGAGTTCCTGTGTCCTGTGGAAGGCTGAATTGACCTTAGGCAAGAAGGTAGGGTCCGGCCGCAGAACCACCTGGTCGGCATGGAAGATGCAAAGGTCCTTCCTCACCGACAAGGCAGCTATCTCCGATATTCGGCGAGCTGAAGTAATGGCCACCAGGAACACGACTTTGAAAGTTAGGAACTGGAGTGAGGATTACCTGAGAGGCTCAAAGGGATGTTTAGTAAGGGACACCAGGACCTTGTTGAGGTCCCAGGTAGGGTATCTGTGTACGGTTGGGGGACACAAGTTAGTTGCTCCCCTAAGGAATGCCCTAATGCGAGGGTGGAGGGAGAGGGTATCCAGATTTTCGCAAACAATCACGGTTGAGAGAGCTGCGACCTGATGCCTTAGGGTGTTCGGGAAAAGACCTTTCCTCAGACCCTCTTGGAGGAATTCCAAAACTTGAGGGATGGAGGGTGAGAGCGGGTTGACCTGGAGACTATGGCACCACTTGCAGAACCCCTGCCAAGTGGCATTGTATATTCTGGTTGTTGAGGGCCGCCTGGCGGCTAAAATGGTATCAATAACCTGGTCAGAGAACTGCTCCTTCCTTAGACGTTCCCGCTCAACCTCCAAATGGCTAACTGGAGCCACTGAGGATCTGGGTGTTGGAGGGGACCCTGGGAAAGGGATATCCTGTGTGGGGGAATTTTCCAAGGGGGGGCCACCGATAGGTTGCGGAGGTCCGCAAACCATGGGTGCCTGGGCCAGCAGGGTGCCACTAGAATCAGCTCTGCTTTCTCGGAGATGAGCTTCTGGATGACTCTGGGGACCAGGGCCAACAGAGGGAATGCATATAAAAGCCCTGTGGGCCAGGGGCAACAGAGGGCGTTGTGATTCTTGGCCCCGTGGGAGGGGTACCTCGAGAAAAAACCTGGAGAGTTGGGTGTTGAGCGGGGATGCAAAGAGGTCTACTGACGGGAGACCGAACATCATGGTCGCTTCCCTGAACAGTGACGGGTGGATGCGTCACTCGGACTGGTCCACTGTAGTCCTGCTCAGCCAATCTGCTTGGGTGTTTGAGACCCCTGAGATGTGCTCGGCTTTGAGGGAGAGGAGATTGTGCTCCGCCCAATGGCAGAGTCGCTCGGCCTCTCTCATCAAACTTATGGACTGGGTGCCCCCTTGTTGGTTGACGTGAGCCTTGGCAGTGACGTTGTCCGTGAGTATCAGGACATGCTGCCCGCGTACGTGGGGGAGGAACTTGCACAGGGCCAGGTGGATGGCACGAAGTTCCAACCAGTTTATACTGTGTGTCCGTTCTACCTGTGACCATTTGCCCTGTGTCAAGAGCGAGTGGATGTGAGCGTCCCATCCAGACAGGCTGGCGTCTGTGGTGAGGGTGAGGCGTTGGGGTTCCTTGAAGCAATGTCCCTTGTTGATGGCGGGACTGGTCCACCAGAGGAGAGACGTGATGACCCTTGAAAGCACCTTGACCGTGGCCTTTGAATTGCTTCTGCCGGTCCTTTGGAACGGAAGCAGGAACCACTGTAGGGATCTAGTATGTAAATGGGCCCAGGGAACAATGGAGATACATGAGACCATTTTACCGAGTAGTTTAGACAATTCTAAAAGTGTTACCTTTCTTGATCGTCTGATATGTTTGACAGTTTCCTGGATGCTACGGAATCTCTCGGAGGAAAGGAAAACCTTTCCCTGAACCAAGTCAATGATGAACCCCAAGTGGGTGATCCGTGTAGATGGTAACAGATGGCTCTTCTGCCAGTTTACTAGGAACCCATGGTCTTGGAGGGCAGAAAGAGTAGCTCTGATATCCCTTTCTGCTTGGGGTCTGGAGTGAGACAGGATGAGGATGTCATCCAGGTAACAGTGGAGACGAACTGGGAGGTCCCTGAGGTGGGCCGCTAGGGCCGCGAGGACCTTAGTGAAGGTTCTCGGGGCAGAGGCCAATCCAAAGGGAAGGGCCACATATTGGAAGTGGCAATGGTTGAAGCAGAACCTGAGGAATTTGGAATGGGAGGGCCAGATTGGAATGTGAAGATAAGCCTCTGAAAGGTCTATAGAGGATAGCCAGTCTCCCTGCCTGATGCCCAGTAGAATGGATTGTAGGGTGTGCATCTTAAACCTGTGGTAGGTCAGGTAACGGTTAAGGCGTTTCAGGTCTAGAATAGCCCTCCATCCCTGAGGATTTGGGGACCACGAAGAGGTGGGAGTAAAACCCCTGCCTCCGCTGGGATGGTGGTACAGGTTGTATGGCCTTATGGTGAGGAGATGGTAGATAGCTGAATCCATTAGGTTGCGTTTGGTGGGATCCTTGGAGGGGGGGATGCCATAAAAAAACCAGGAGGGGTGCACTGGAATTCAAGCGCGAGGCC